>OX243835.2:21148200-23962366 GCA_945859575.2 Herminia tarsipennalis | reverse complement strand
TTCGCGCGTAAGCTGCGCACAACTCAAATTTAGGTATCGGAGGGGATGAAGAAGAAGAAAACGAAGGGAACGACGTCCCTTCACAAACGCAAACTTAGGTGGCGCGAACTGTAACGTCAGTTTAGTCCCGGCCCCGTTTACATCAGGAATAGTCTCTCTCTACGAAAAATAATCCTGTGTCCATGTTTGATGGTTTATACTTTTTTATTTTTCTTAAGTTTATTTATTATTATTTATTATGCTCGCGTTCAAAGCAGCACGAACACTAGCGCGAGCGTGTGAATAGATGTGAATGCTCGGCTTGTTTGTACCGCCGCCAAGCCGGCCCGTGTCAGATTGCTTGCCGAGCCCCTTGCCACGCGTCTAAACGCACCACTACACTAAAGATGGGCGGGATATGACTTGAAATTAAATCGCTCGCTCGGCTCATCTGTCTCGTCTGATGTGAAACAGCCTTGACTTGAGCTATGTCTCATGAATGTGTCAGTAAAAAGTAGCGTCACTTTTTATACCATTTCTGTCTCATTATTGAGATCACTCACGCACACATTACTGCGGTAAGTAACTGTGCAACAAGTTATATTCTTAAGGGGCGTGTAAACGGACCATTTTTTACGGCAATGTGGCCGGCAACACGGCAGTACTCTCCAATATTGATTTGATATTTGCCTGACGATCGCTGAGCGATTGATTTTCCGCAATGTTGCCCAGCCAATTTTGTTGTGTGTTGTTGTTTCAGTCGCTCTCTATTTTATTGTTGCCGTCTTGTGTAGCCCGTTTAGCAGACTGAATCATGCGCCATACAATTGCAGACATATTGCCATTATTGGCCGAGCAATTAGTTGCCCATAGTGCCGCCACAAATTGTCGTAATCAATGGCCCGTTTAGACGCCCCTTTACAGATACAATATCACGACATACATTTAACGCATACCTGATTGTAACTATATTTAATTTGATGTTAAGTAAACAAATTTTTTTATTCAGTTTTGCTACAAGTTTCAAACTCAAGCTCAAAACTATTAAATTATGTAGGTAAAGCGGCCGTAGCCTAATGGCTAAGGCATCGGACTCGCAATCGTGAGGTCGCGGTTTCGAATCCTACATCTCCCAACTCAGAAGACCCAGAATCTCACATTGCTAGTTATCTTTTTTTTTGTTTTTATACTAAAATACCTACTTTTTTGGGTTTATATTATAGTTATAAAGTAGCATGGAGTTGTAAAAATGGCGGCAAACTGACATGTCGCTATTTTTATAGCTCCGCGTTTAACGTGTAAACAGTGTACCTAAAATATACTTGAACCGTGAAAGGGTTACTTTGTGAATTAAAGAAGAAAACTAGAAATATATTATACCTAAACTTGACGTATGCATAGAATGTGCGAGAAATAATCCCTACCGAATATTATCGGAGGGAAGAGGGAGGAAATTATTTAAATTTGGTTAACATCAACAATCGCTGAGATAATCGACTTCTTATTAAAAACTAAGTCCCGCGCAACTTCGTCTGCGTAAATATTTCCCGATTGTGCAACATTTTTCAATGCTGTTCCGCTCCTATTGGTCGTAGCGTGATGTTATATACCCTATATCTTTCCTCGATAAATAGGCTATCGAACAGTAAAAGAATTTTTAATTCGGACCAGTACTTCCTGAGATTATTGCGTTTAAACAAACAGAGTCTTCAGCTTTATAATATTAGTATAGATTTAAACGGATGTTGCTAAACAAACGCTAGAAACCAGATTAAGAAAAAAAACGTACAAAGATTGAAACAAAATTGACGCGTGCACACTCACAGCCACGAGTAAAGTAGTAAATAATAAATGTAAATATGTAATGTTTGTATAACGATGTAGTCATGTAAACAAACCGCAAATCAAAGTGGAGTTGTTCAGGAAAAGAGTTCTATTTTATATTTACCTTGTCTAACAATCTGTATCTAATTTGCGAAAATGACGTACACTGCTGGCAAGTCCTATGGAGTATTTGTTTTGGATGTAGTATGGAATATTTAAATATTTGTTTAGATTAGCGAAATTCTTCCCTATCTCCTAACCTAACCTTCAATGCCGGTCAGACCGCTCAATTCGGGTTATTCCGTATTCATCCTATGACTATTAGATATATTTCGGGATTTAATCGCGTAAATTATTTAAAGGTACGATCCTTTTATTTACCCGACGTTTCGATCGAATTATCAAGACCAGGCGAGGGTAGTTGAAAAACCCCACGCCTCACGGAGGCATCGCTAAGCTGCCGTCAGTCGACCTGAGACCACAATCGGTGCAATTCGATCGAAACGTCGGGTAAATAAAAGGTTCATACATTTACTTCACGCGATTAAGTCGAGTTAGGAAAAAACAGAATAGAATGAAACGTCTTCAGATGAAGCCGAAACGAATTTGGATCGGATCGTCTACAAAGTAAAATGTCTATTGACTAAGACTACCCACAATTTAATAAGACTTGAGAGCAAATGGTCCACATTTTAAAATGTAAACAAAAATTGTTTTAATGACGTCTTGCGAAAATGTCTAACCAGCATATTGGCTACGAAGCAAACCGTCCACAATACATAACTATTGTTGAATTGACAATCTACAAGCGGAAACAGTGTGGAATAGGAGTAATTTTATTACACCTTTCTAACTACATAATGCCTTATGGGTAATGAATGTAAACCTTTACATTGAATTCTGACAATGTTTATCAGTGAAACGTCAGTGGGCTTATAATAATAATGATGATGATGGATGATGATAACTTAACATGAGGGCAAGATGTGTGAAAGAAATCCATTCATTGTAGTATTAGATAATTTCATTTATTTATTAAATGTTTTTAGAACATAACAGCTTACATATTTAGCAAGATTCACAAAAAGAAACTTTATTCTCTAATAAAATTTACAAAAAATAAAATAGACAATAAGTAAATCTACAGCATTTTAGTCAACATTTAAATAATATTTTATTTTAGAAATTCTTTTTAAGAATTCGTAGGGTGAGATCAGATCTTCTTCTAATTTCATTTTCTCCTCATTGTAACGCAAATTGAAACTAATGTCGATTTTTCTTCTTTTACTGCTATGAAACAAACTGTTTTTATATCGGATTTCTTGCCATTTAGCTTCTTTTCTTAAGGCATCCAGAAATAGTAGAAATGTAGGTTTTTTGTTCAATTTTGTGTTAAAACGTCTATTCCACCCCTCAACTGGATTGTTTGTACGAAATTTATCATTAAAACAGCTTATATTCACAGATGCCTTAAGCCATTGATTTTAAAAATAATTCAAAAAGTTACGAGTTTCGTCTGTTAACAAAGCATGTTCTTTAATATGTAACCAGCACTCTGAGTAGTGTGTTGATGGTAGAAGAGGAAAATTGGCACATATTTTGATTATACTTTGACATTCATTAATATCAGTGATATTCAAAGCTTTCGCTTTCCTCCAAATAGCGTTTTGAAAGTGGTAAAAGCATCCACTTATTAATATATCTGGAAACACTTTTTTCAATGCATTTGTAAGACCAACTTCAAAATCACATTTTATTTTATTTATCGTTATGTCTAAATGTTGCTTTATTAATTGAAACAATCGTTCATAGGTTATTTGTAATTTGTTGGGAAGTAATGCATAAATTATCCCTACCACATTTGATGTCTGATTGTTGCTGTCTATATCGACGTGTATTGATATAACCTGATAAAATGGTTTTGGTGTGCGCGAAAACGTACCATCAATAAAGAATATGTGATCTTTTAAGTGTTTAATATTAGTTCTCAGTGATGTTGTACAAAATATCAATATTTTGTCATTGTTAATTCCATCTTCGCATACAAGAAAATCACGCGCTAGTATTTCTGGTATTTTTATATCATTTAGTGAATCGAATTCAGTTCTTTGTACATTAAGGAAATGTCTCCTAGCGCGACGTAATGTGTCTTTTTTGGATTGAAAATTTGGGACAAAATCTTCATTATATGTTTCTCTAAATTGTTCTTCAAATATTTTTTGGACTGGTTCATAATTCTTGCAAACTATGTCTTTGCACTTATTCATAACGACATCAATATTATTTTTTATATAATTGGGTTTACACGTATGTTCTACTTGACGGAGAATTTTATTTCTTTCTTTATTTATTGTCACCGTAGCACTACAGCAATCACGATTAATACATCTCCACCTTGACGAGCCACCTTTATTTACAAATCCTAAGGTGTGCCTATAACCAGCAATCAACAAAGCCTCCCGATTTTGTTGACTTTTAATAAAAATAATACTGGAATCACTTTTCATCATTGTTATCAACCACAGTTATCAACAAAATAATATTTTTTCAATTAAATAGAACAATTATTTTCTTCTGTATTCAATGTCAATGTCAATTTTAATCGTTAGGTTAACCAAATAGGTACTAAAGAGTTCTGTTGCATGAAGTATTAATTATATTAAATTATAACAGGAAAGTTATATAATATCCTTTTATATAAGCCCATGAAAATGCTTCATGAACGATTTGTCTACAGGCAGTTTTCAATTATAGACTACATGACTTATGGACATAAATAAATTGTGGACGATTTGCTCCCAGGACAATCTCTTCTTGTGGTCAACATTGGTTATACAGACCTTTTGCATGAGAAGACAAAAAGCACATATGACCATTTTACTTTGTAGACGATCCGATCCAAATTCGCCGAAACAACCCCTCAATTCACCAAAGAACGTCGCTACCTAAGTTCTTCATATTATCTTCCGTCCTTCTATGTCAGACTCATTTTCAAAGCCATATTCCTATAACGAACTGTTAAATTTCAATACAAGAATTTCGCTACCTTTTAGCATTTTCAAAAATGAACAGAGTATTTTTTTTAAAATAATCTCACTGTAGCCTTCACAATATTTACTGTCGAATTGAGCAAAAAATCTTAGTCGCGTAGGAGTAGGAGTAACCATAGGCGTATGGTGCTTCACTATGTACTGCATACCACAATAAAATTATAGACAATCACAATAAACGTACCTACCTACTGTAGTATGAGGAAGACCTAACATTATGCATTGTCACGCACTGAAGGTTAATACATATTAAGAACAAAAAGACGCCTCCACTAAGATAACCTTTATTGTTTCCGCAAAAAAAACAATAATAAATGCTTTTTATTTTGTTGCCATTCATCATATTGCATCATAATTATTATGTAAGTAAGCGTTCTTCATAATAATAAACTGTGATTGGCATTGCTTGTATGCTAAAATAAAAAACTACGACAGAGACTGTTACTTTATCAATTGTAGAAGTTAAGAAATAAAAATTTATCTTTGGTTCGCTAACCAGCCATTCAAATTTTTTAGAGAAATGTAGTAGGTAAGCGCTAAAGCAACAAAACGCAAGAAAATAGATTATTGTTAATATTCTTCTTTTTTATTAAGGAAGGACCATGTAACAGACTTTTTATACTGTCTGTTAGTATTCTAAATAATCTTAGGCGCTTTTTTTTCTTTTTTAATAGACGACTCCCGTAGGGTCCAAGCCCTGTGTCACGGGGGAGATACACGTCACGGACACAAAGTACATCCAGACCCGGAACAACAGTTTGTGGATCACAACAAGTGCTGTCCCGTGTGGGAATCAAACCCACGCGTAGCAGTCGGACACACTCCCACCGCGCCACAGAGGCAGTCATAGTGTTAGGAAGATAAGATGTATTATAAGAAAATACGGAAGGAAGATTTATTAGAAACTACGTCACGGCGAAAATTGGTCGCCTCATCTTATCGTGATACATCTATACTAATATTATAAAGAGGAAAGATTTGATTGTTTGTTTGTATTGAATAGGCTCCGAAACTACTGAACGGATTTGAAAAATTCTTTCATCGCTGTGACATAGGCTATATTTTATCCCTGTATTCCCACGACAACGGGAACTATGCGGGTGAAACCGCGAGGCGTCCGCTAGTAGTTGATAAAGATAGTTTATGGGTCGGATCAGGTATATGAACCAGTTTTATCTAAAAAAATACACTATTCTTGTGAGAAATGTACGCAGGCTAAGCTGGAGTCAAGGGCTCCCCCCTACAAGACCTCACATAGGTATCATAAACCTATAAGTAAGTGTTACTACTGAGATTTTAGATGCTTCGTTTAATGACGTTCGTGGTTTCTATTATTTAGTATATTTATAAAAAGGGGCTAGTTGAAAACCAGCGTCAGGCATCTTGCCTGGCATATGCTGAACTAGCTCCTATTTTTCGTCTTTAACTTTACATATTGTTGTCAAATTGTCTTTAATTAAGTACCTACTTGTTATCTCATGTACATGTCACTCATTTTTTTCCTGTTTTGTCGAAAATAAATATTTTTTCTTTCTTTTCTTTCTTCTTTCTAGATGTTGTTACCTTTCAAAACTCTTGAAAATAGTTAATCAGATATTGACTTTAACTGATTAAGTATTGATTGAGAACGTAATTAGATAACAAAAACACAGGAATTTACAGAGCAAATAAATGAGTACAGTAGTACATTCCACGGCTCGATACCATTATAGGTAATTGGCATGTGACATGATTTTGCTCATCTCCTTTTACCGGCATGCCAATAAGACAAGAACTGTGGACATTACAGCGCTACAACATTGCCTTTCATGGCATGTGGTAGCCGGTGATCAGATTTCACCAATACCGCTAATTTTTCTGTTACTCGACTACTGGCTAGCTGAGGTGACCGAGCGTGCCTGGTTGATTTTTTTTTGACGTGATAATGTCTTATAAATTGATGACGGGGTGCACGCGCGAAAAAGTGTCACGTAGCAAAGCAGTTACGTTATTGACGGGTTGCTAGGCAACGCGAATGACGATTGCGCCTGCTGATAGGCTGAAGTATTGTGTCTACTAAAGCTGTCAAAGGCATGGTTGTTTATTACAATGTCATCAATCTTTTGGCGTTTGCAGCGACATGCGATAAAATTGGAAAAAAAATGTCACAGACATGGTTGTTTATTGCAATGTCATCATTGTTTTCTTACGTTATCACGTAAAATTATCGTCCGTAAACCGATTTTACAGACAACCATTTTTTCTTAAGAATAAAAGCGGCTGTGTAAATTTTCCCCGTTTTGCTACATTTTTCAATGATGTTCCGCTCCTATTGGTCGTAGCTCGATGATATGTCATATAGGCTACCTCGATAATTGGATAGCACATTTATCGAGGAAGCCAATACTGAAACAATTTTTCAATTCGAACCAGTAGTTCCTGAGATTTTAATTAATTAATATAATTAAAATTTAATTTAACCTAAGATTATAAAGTTGAATTAATCAACTTTATAATTTTAGTATAGATTATAGTTCAAATAGATAAAAGGTGCTTACAAACACGTACGACGTGCAGTTACTATTAGGTACCTCTAGATAGAGCTTAATGAATGGTTTTAGTTGCTCAAGGAAACTAACTATGGAGCGCTCTGTACCGCGACTTTGGAAGAACCGGACGACTTCATAAGCCACTCTCGAGCTAAGTCTAAACGCTAAGCTCATGTTAGATCTACATCACACCTCTCATCATCAGGCTATGAACGCTAGAAGGTGTCAACATAATTAAAAGTTTCGGGCATTCCCCAATCAACATAGGTACGACTACTTAGTAACGAAATTGTAATATATTATGAAATTAATCGATTTCGACAACGATATTGTTTTTCCCGAATTGCCATAATCACCTGTTAACTGATTACACGTCAGTACTTAAGCGTCTATTATTGCGAAATGATAATAATCCTACAAAAACATACCTTTGAAGTGTAATTGTTATGAACTTATGACTTGCAAGGTATCAGTCATGTCTACAAGGTGCTTTACCACCATCCGCGCGGATACAAGGGGGCAACAGGGCTCCCGACTGAATGATTCCCCCCCCCCCCCCCCCAAACCCGACTGAATGACCTTTTTTGGGGATTTTGAGAGTTTTGACACTTTGACACTGGATCGGAGTGTTTAGGCAGGCAATTGCTTCCCCCTCGGTAGTAGTGGATATTGTGTACCGGTGTTTTGAATCAAATGCACCCCTCCCTGCCATACGAGCGACTCACACTTGACCGTTTGAGTCAAATATTGCACCCAGAACAAAGTTCTGGATCCGCGCCTGGATGTTAGACTGAAACACAACCGATATTTGAAATTTCTAATTTGTTATTTTGTACTCTAGGTATTATGCTAGTAATACCATCTTACGGCTGTAACTACTGGTGAGGAACTTCTATTTTATCTTCTAACTAGCTGTCCCGACGAACTTCGTACCGCCCCGTTATTTTCTTATTTTTTTACGTAAAAACTTTCTACAGAGTATTAGAAAACTAATAAAAAAAGAAATGAACTAAATCGGTAAACTGGTGCCCTAGTTATCTCGAGACCAAGGGAAATAGGGATTAATCTAAGTATATTTAACATTCTTTGTCCTGACTGACTAACCGACCGATGGATGCACAGCCTAAACCGCTGATCGTAGAGACGTGAAATTTCGAGGACATTTTCCTTATATAATATGGGATTTTGGAAATTCATCCCCTAAGGGGGTAAAATTGTGGTTGTAAGTTTGTATGAAATTCAGTCAATTTTAAAGATAGATTTGTGAAATTTCATATTTCGGAAAATCAACACCTAAGGGGGTAAAATAGGGGTTTTAACTTCGTCAGTTTTGAAGTTAAATCTCTGAAACTTAGAAAAAAGCAACACGTGTTTCAGCGTTTTTGGAAAGTCAATCCCTAAGGGTAAAATAGGGGTGGCAAGTTTGTATGAAACTTCGTCAGTTTTAAAGTCAGATGTGTGAAATTTGTTATTTGGTTTAAAATAATAAAACACGTTTTTCAGCGTTTTTTGGAAAATCAGCCCCTAAGGGGGTGGGGTTTGAAGTTTATTTGAAACTTCGTATTTGTATTTGGCTTTGTGGTTGTAAATAAAGACAGCTGTTTCAGCATTTTGATTAAAACCCATAACGGGGTAAAGTCATCTACGCGGGCGGCGCCGCAGGCAACAGCTATTACATTTTATAAATGTACCTAAAAATAGTTATGAGAAATGCTGTCTGTTACGTTTTCACGCTCAAGCCGCTCAATCGATGTATTTGAAATAGAGATAGGTTGACTCCCGGAGAAGGACACATAATAGCTTTTATTATTTATTTATTAATAACCTACATCACGCGGGCGGAGCCGCGGGTGAAAACTAGTTTTTATATATATAGATAGATGTATAAGAATCTCGTGTCGCGGTGTTTGTGGTCGAATTCCTCCGAAACGGCTCCACCGTGTTTTTATTTTAAGAATTAACTGTACTTAGAGTACAGTGACTCCACCATGGTGAGTAATTTAATAATTCGCAGAAATACAGTGAACACTATTTCACTGCGGTTTTCTGTAAGCTGGAGGTACTGCCCTAGTTCCGTTAGTCTTTAAAAGCGAAATAAGTAGGTACTTGGAGTGGTTAAATGATAAGGGTAGCTCGATACAAAAAAAATACCTTGCGGGACACCGTTCTTGGGGGGATAATTTTAAGTAACAAGAATTGGGTATTTGACTACTATCAAAATAAAATATTTTTTATTAACCATGTAAAAATATGTCATAAAGTGTTCTAAAAAAAATTGTTCATTTATTAATTTAACGTGTTTATTAATTTATAATCATAAAGAGAAACACTAAAAGTAAATGATATGACCATAGGAAACGTGACGTCATATGCTAGCATTCCATACAAATTTGTACATACGAAGCGGGTCGTTTCTGACGTTTCTTAAAAAGAGGCTGATTTGACTTCAGTCAAATACCCTATTCAAAGGGAAGCTGAAAATAATGGTGTTGAACCCGCCGCCACTGTAAGTCACCTTTATTCAATGTTTACCTAACAGACTTAACTACTTTCACGTGATACTTCACACTTCACGGACGTAATGAACAATGAATTATTGTTAACAGAAAAATTAAAACAATTCGAATCCAATAACAATGCTTGATGTCGATGACACACCACACACGTCTAGTGTTAGTGTAATCTAGTAATTCCTACTATGTGATTGTAATGGAGGACTGAACGAGGCCAGAAAGCAGTTCGCTTTGTTAAGAGCATATAAGTAACTAGCTGACCCGCGCAACTTCATCTGCGTAAATTTTCCCCGTTTTTGCAACATTTCTTATTGCTGCTCCGCTCCTTATTTGTCCACTATTTAATGGTTGTTATTATATATATAAACCTTCCTCTTCAATCACTCTATCTATTAAAAAAATCGCATCAAAATCCGTGGCGTAGTTTTAAAGATTTAAGCATACATAGGGATATAGGGACAGAGAAAGCGACTTTGTTTTATACTATGTAGTGATACTACCTACAATCGCTTATTACGATACAACTTGCAAACTTTAGACTTTAATTTTCACGATAATAGGGTAAGAAATGATAACGACTACATTTATTAAAATATGAACAAATTGGGCAAACATCTGTAGGTGTTGCAAAACTTGTTTGGACTCAGGGGACTTGGCTGTGAGAAATGCCACCTCACTATAATATGCATATTGTTACATTTCAAATATAGGTGGTTTATGTTCTATTGTCAAGTGGCTGCATTTATTAACACTTTTATTGAATGTTTTGTATGAACCAATGACGTATAGACCTGGACCGCACAAAACCTTTCAATTAAAAAGTAAATACTGACTGCAAAGCCTGAAAGAGAGAAAAAACTTGTGCTCATACTACAAGAAGTATAATAATATGTGCATTTGTCTGGCTTAGTTCATACCATACCATGGACTGTGCCATAACCTCACAAAATTGACTACTCTAGAAAGAAATAACGCTACTTTGTGGACAACACCTGTCAAAGGCTGCACAATTTTTTCTCTTTTTCACTCTTTGCAGTCAATATTTACTTTTTAATTGAAAGGGATGGTACAGTTCAGTTAAAGGGACCTCCATTGATTTCAGACTAAGTAAATAGGGAAACAGTAGAGTAGGTATAAAGTTGTATAAGTAACTACTGTACAATCCTACATAAAATAATTTAAACAATGTTTAAAACTGATTACCTTTAAATCTAGAAGGATATATTAAGTTTAAAATATCAAAATTTTTGAGTTCAACTGTGTTAAAGAGACAAAGATTAAAGAACAATGGAATAAAAATCCAATTACTACAACAGATCTCGATTGATTGTGAATTTTTCATCTAAAGTTATAAGAAATATTTTGTATTATGTATGTGTTGAAAGTAAACATAGCCATACTTAATATTATAATAGCAATATGATAAGTAGATAAGTGGAGACCGTGAATTGGTAAACATAAGGTAGGACGACCCCAGCCAGATTGACTGACCACTTAGTTTATTCTGTGTCTGGGTGTAATTTATCCATAATATGTATTTATTTAGAAATCAAATTATTAGTATGTTTATCAGTTGTCATAGTACAGGCTCTGCCTAGTTGGGGATTAGATGATATTGTGTGGGTTGTCCCAAGATATTATTATTATATTAAATACTCCAAGCATCTCATTTTGTCTATGGCTTAGTGGTTGACTTTTCTGAAATCCTTTCTTATTTCTCACCTACTTCACACAAGAAACCTCTCTGTATAATTTCAGCTCAATAGTTTCAAGGGCTTGATGAATGAATTAATTAAGACTAAGTTTTATACATAACTATAGTTGACCCATTTTCATTGCTGCTCGGCTCCTATTGGTCTTCCTCGATAAATGGGCTATCCAACAATAAAATAATGTTTCAATTCGAACTAATAGTTCTAAAGATTATCGCATTCAAACATACAAACTCTTCAATTCGATAATAGCAGTATATATATGTTCGTAAACTTTTGTGATTTGTACATATTATAGAATTTAGCCTTAAAATAAAATATTTACATGATTAAGACCAATAGCTTATAAAATTCTATAAATAGTAGTAAAGATTGGGATTGGAAAAAAAAAAAAGAAAATTATTATTTAAATTTATTATTATTATATTGGGGCATTTCCAGTTCCTGTCACTTTGAAGATAGCAGGCACAAAATACTCTTGAGCTTGTCTGAAACTCTATATAGGCTTTTCATGAACAAGGTTTGCACAGCTATGTTAAACTAAGTATATTAATTTATGTTACATGCGTATTTGCTTTTATGGATAGATAAGCTAAATGGAAAGGTTCAGATAGTCAGAATTATTATGTTTTGGTTTTATAGTGTTTATCATATCACCTATACATACATATATTGTTAACTAGCTGTGCCCCGCGGTGTTACCCGCGGTTTATTAGCCTATGTGTTAATCCAGGGTGTCAGCTAACTCCATACCAAATTTTATTAAACTCGCTCCAGCCGTTTAGCCGTGAAGAAGTAACAAACATACACACTCACATACTCACAAACTTTCGCCTTTATAATATTAGTGTGATTATAAAAGACTTGCATTTTATTATGTACATAAGTCAGTTTCAAAGTTTAATAATGGTTGTAATGATTATTATAAGAACATGATATTTCTTTCACCATGGCTTGTCAGAGCTGCTTTCAAATCTATTGTTACAGTTGTCACAATATAAGTTGGGTGGACTGAACTTAGCAACAAGTGGCTGCGCAGATGCATATTCTGGAAGTAAACAGTGACACCAAACGGGGCCTGGGGGCTGTAACTTATACCAAGAGAATTATAAATGGGGTTTATGTATTATATTGTCAAAATAAGTACTATTAATGTATATATTCTGTGCTTATTTACATAAACAAATTGTTTTTTAAACTAACTCTAGTACTTACTATATAATTGTATTAAATTTACACTTGCATGAACTTGTACAGCTATTATTTTTTATATTGTTGAACAAAAATATTATGTACAAATATAATAATAGTGTATGTACCTTCTTGGTTGAGTTTTTGTTTTTTTTAAAGAAGACACCTGCTGTAGGGTACAACCACTGTGTCGTGGGGGACTTTATAAACATGCAAGCATGGACAAAAAGTACACCCAGACTCGGATCAACAATTTGTGGATCACACAAAGTGGTGTCCCATATGGGAATTGAACCCACAACCTCTTGCGTAGCAGTCAGATACATTCACACCGTACCACAGAGACAAGCCTTTCAGAGGCCAGCCATTACACTATGGAAACTAGTAAGCATTACATGGCTTCTAAAATATTAAGGAATAAAACTTATATACTAAACACCATGTTCCAAATTGGGAGTGACAGCCTTGCAGCATAACATTGACCCATATGGGAGGCCTTAGTGCCTCAATTGGTTACATACATAAAAAGGTAATTAAGTCAATCATTAATTTAAGTGAATGTTTAACCTTAGTTTGTGTTAGGCTGATATTTTGGCTGTTTACATTGTATTCATATACTTACAGTGAAAATAAGAATATAATAATTGTAATATATTTGTAACTAACGCAAGCCCAAGTGTAATGTGACAATTCTAACAACACCTCAATCATCAAATTGGTTGAGGCTTTTAGAAGTTATGGTTAATAAATACATAACACATACATAAATGATGAGCCTTAAAAACACTGAGTTACACTCTTTTTTGGGGCAATTGTGTATACATAAAGTCCATATGTTGCATAAATAAAGTCTATTGGCACTGTAAGCAATGCTTTTAGGATTAAGTCTACTCTTTGTGCATAATGTTTATTTAAATTATAGTACAGAACTTTACTGCAAAATATAGTAAATTATATTTTAAGGGAGACCACCTTAAAATATCTGTGTCTCAATTATTTATGAATTTAGAGCAAGTTTTTCTTCGATAAATATTTGTGAAGGATTTGTGATGATACTTGCCATAAATATTTAGGCTTTCATTGATTTATCAATATAGGTATTGTAAACTGTTTTATATTCAGATATTCTCAAGGTTGACTGAAAACAAAACAATACCAATGGAATAATTAATTTTCATTAGTAACATAAGCAATTACATAGTCAACTCACAACAAGAATTTTATGTAAACAATAAACAATGATTGATATAAAAACTAGTATGCAGGAAATAATACAGAAAAAAGTGTTCATTTTTGGAATGCCATAAATTTATGCAAAACCAAAGTTTTTTTTTTAAGTTTGGAAGGGACATGATATTAAAAAAAAAAGTCATAGTGCCAGGAAACGTCTGAATGATTATGATAAGTACCTGTGTGTGCGAGTCTCCTGCCAACGAGCGGGCTATCAAGCAGCAGCCGGCGCAACGACCAGCGGCCCAGCACGCCGCCGCCCCAGCCGCAGCCGCCGCCGCTGCCGCGCCTCATACCCTCCCGTTCCACCATCACAACAAACTAATACACATTACACACTAAACACTGTGAATACAACATCTGCTCTCAGCTTCACACGAGCGACATTAGCCCCGTCAGATTATGGACTACCGTTATGAAATAACGACATCGACTAGCGAGCCAGTCTTTGCACAACGCGGATTGAGTAACCGACTCGCAACGCATCAGTGAGAGAAAGTGCCGATGGCCAGCCGGATCGTACGTGTCCGTGGACGCGTTACAGATGCTGCCTCAGGTGGGGAACACTCGCTGTTACTGAGTTCTCATTGTGCTGACTGAGCTAACTTACGAATATGGACTGAAACCCAAGCCACAACGTAAACTAAGAAGTCTCGTAAAATGTTCCAAATATTATCGCGGACGATGTTATAAATGAGATTTTATACAAACTACTATTTTACAAAATAAAATGAACAGACTCGAGTATCTTGGAGAAGGAAACGACCGACGTCGGACGATACAATACATTCACAACTGTCAAATAAGAACTCCCGTACTATAAGTTCAAGACAGTCATCAACTCACATAAATATCACATTTTTATCGCCGCCATACGTATTGATATTGCCAACGTACTATGTACGCGCTCAAGTCAAAGAACAATCGCAATCGAGAAGTACTTCTTGACACCAACTTGATTAAACAAAGTCTCCAAACCGAATTGCTTGTCTATGCCACCAGTATATTTGTACCGTGCTACCACACCGGCCAACAAAGATGATACCGATCATAACTGTATCTACAACCCTAAGGGAACGTTTCCACTTGTCGTGTGCAGATCCGGCACGCAACCGTAGAGCACCCGTGCATGATGTTTAAATTGTCCGGTGTCGGATCCGACTGAACCAACACACTACAAGTGGAAACGGGCCCCTAAACCACAAATTACTATAAATTAAGTTATACGGAAATAAATTTATAAAGCTGATGGACATCAACTCACATTTTTCTCGCTGATTTACAATGTCAACGTCGTCGCCCCTTTTAGAGCAATCACCTCATAGACAATTACGATCGAGAAGTACTACGAAACAGGGACAGAATACCGATATAAATTGAATATCAATATCGTAATATCGGTATAATATTAATTACCTATATTTTGTATCGGTATAATTATAGGTACCGGTATTTATTTCTGAACCTAATGATTTGGCGCATAGCGATGGCAAGAGACCCGACGGTATGTTTTTGCTACCTTAACTTTGAACCGTGCCTGCGCTGCTGCAACATTTTCTGAGGCTCTCAAACGGCGCAAATAGAGTAGAGATTATATATTTGAGCCATTTGGGGTCGAAACGCTAGGGCCGTGGGGTCCGAGCGCTCGCCAATTGTTCAAAGAAATTTCACAGCGGCTTATAAGTGCGTCTCGTGACCAGGTGACTGCCCTTTTCTTCGCACATACAACGTGGCAATGCTGCCAACCTTCTGGGCACTATACCGGTTGACGTCGATGGGGAGGAATTCTTCGACGCTTAAACCGGTTGTGCCTTAATTTTTTATTTAACCTTTTTTGTATACTGCAGTGGTTTAGATAAGTTCGTTGTAAATATTTCTTTAGTTTTTTCAAATTCTTTCTTTTATTTAAGAGTATTAAAATCTTCAAAAAAGGTCAAGAAGAAATAAATAAATAAAAATGCAATATTTATAAAGGCACTGGATTACTAATCTTTTAAGTTAAGGCATCAATAATAAATTACTAAATTCTACGTTACTATTATTATAAATATCCATAAGAGAGTGGATGGATGCATGGATATTTGTTACTCTTTCACGCAAATACTACTACATGTGTTTTTATGAAACTTGGCAGGAATGTAGTATACATGAGAATGAGAATAGGACATTGACTATATAGATCAAACTTAACGGGTAGATTTAAAAATAATATGAATATAAAAATAAAGACCTCAAACATGTATTTTAACACTTGGCACCGACAATTCGAAACTCTTGTATTGTTCCTTGGCACTTAATAATAATATAATTCATAATTTTCATTTATATATTGGCAATGGTTGACTCCATATGCTGATGCTGGCAACGTCACGTCACGTCGGTATCGGTCTCATATCGGTGTATCAGTATCGAGTATCGATGTTCATGGCACTTACACCCTTTTGTTGAGAAACGTAGTTTTTCGGCCATAACTCACTAGCGGTATATTCGATCATGTCCGTAATAATTTTAGTTTAAAGTATTTATTAAGCGCTATCTTTGTGATTTTTTCATATTTATTGGTCACGCGGTTCAAATGATTAGGACACAAATATGCAACTTTCGGAGCGATTTAAAAAAAAATAAGTCTAATAGAAACCATAAAATGTTTTTGAAGTTATTGATGTGTGCTGGAAAAAAAGATCAATACTTCTGTTACATGCATAGAGTAAACTAATACTACGGAAAGTTACATTTAAGGAGTGCCTCCCCCCCTCTTCCCATTATTATTCATTTTTTAGTATTTAGCTATCAAACTAAGTAGCGGCTACTACGAGATACCTTTTAGTTTTACCAAATTTCATTTTTTTTAATTTATTGATATTTGTATTGAATTAATGTGTAATAATTTGACGTTTTCAAACAATCATTAAGCTGATTTTACGAAATAAAGATATTTGAGTTTGAAATTTCTTTCTTAATTATAACATTTGGATAACTATAATAATATTATCTCGGGATAACTTACATAACGTCATGTGATACCAAACTAAGCGGAACTTGTACTTTAAACACAACCCGACAACTTATAAACGTACAGTATTTATAAATACATACTTAATATAGATTTATTACAGTCAGACACACAATAAACCATCGTGCTTATCACACAAACTTTTATTCTGGATGGGAATCGAACCCACAACAGTCAGGGTCACTAACCATTGGACCAAGAGGCCAGTCAAACTATTGTACATCTGTGTGTTACCGGGCAGAGTGGTGTCTCCCAAAGAATCTGTGTACTCTCTACCAAGAGCTGGAGTAACGTTACTCCAGCAGATTCTATTTTTCGTGAATAAGTTAAAAATGGCTGTATAATATAGTTGCGCATATTTCAACGGCATGAACTGGAATTCGAAAACGACACGTCTGGTTAATCTACACTTCCTACAAAAAAAAATGAATAGGCCGCGTATGGTATTACAGCCTGTCGTGTACCGACTTTAATATTTTACTTGCTCTTTGTAGTTGCTTTATTGAAAAATGTGTCACATAATTTTTGTCTTTGGTTATTTGACACTTGACAATATTCTCATCGTCATCTGTCAATTTTGTCTGTCGAGTGCTCTTTGGTGTCAACTGGTGTCAGCAGTGGTGTCAGTCAACGTTCTTTATCGGCGGAGTCGGCAAAACACGGCTTTTTGCATTATTGTTTGATTTCATTGCAATAGCAATACTTGTTGACTATTCTACCATTGTTTGTACAAAATGAAGCTATATTCTCGCATACTTTTGTGTGCGATAATATTAATTAGCGGAGTTTTATGTGAGAATAAATACTCACGGTCTGCTAATGAGAAGGTGAAGAAAGATAAAAGCGAAGTAGATTTTAGAAGTCTGGAAAAACCTTTTCGAATGAACAAACTTAATTTGTTGTGGACAAAAGCTCGTCAGGTAACCATAATCCATAGAAACATCAACAACATTGTGTTACATATAGTATTGTATTGTTTGTTTTATTTATATTTTTTTATAGCGTCTAACAGAACCGAAACTAAAGTCATTATACAGTGATCTAATGATACAAGACAAAGAAGAAATAATACAGAAGAGAGTAAAGAGCGAGGGTGGTGACAAGGAAGGGCTTAAGGAGGCAGAGCTGCGCCGTAAGCTCACCAATATCATGTCGTCCTTTGGTTTATTGCACCACTTTGATCCTGATGCACCTAAACAGAAAGAACATGATGTAAGTAGATTACCTAAACATAGATACATATAATAAACATATGGAGTGTAGAAATTGTAGAGTAACTAAGTCCCCACCTATCAGCTTTAGATTGAGGGAAATATTCCATAAAAAATAAAAAATCTTGAATTGTCTAAATTTTACAATCTCCAATTATTACATATTAACCCATATGATGGCCCACTGCTGGGCACGGGTCTCCCCAGTAGAACCTACTAGTATGTAGATCCTGGGGGTAATTGCCATAATCACCACGCTTGGCGAGCGGGTTGGTGATCGCAGTAAGGCTTTAAGTACGCAGAGGACGCTGCTAATCTCCAATTATTAAAAGTGAGAAATTAAAAAGTGCTGTCTGTTACTATTGCACAAAACATATGATGTTATTTATATGTATTACTAGCTGTGCCCCGTGGTGTTACCCGCGGTTTATTAGCCTATGTGTTAATCCAGGGTGTCAGCTAACTCCATACTAAATTTTATTAAAATTGCTCCAGCCGTCAAGACATGAAGAAGTAACAAACATACACACTCACATACTCACAAACTTTCGCCTTTATAATATTAGTGTGATGTGATTATTTCCCTTTTTATAAAACAACAATCTTGTAGACTATAATAAAACCATATTTATATGTCTAACTTTATTCAATCGAACTAGAACTTTAGACTTACTTAGTGTTGCTTCAAATTATTACTACTACAATTGTTATGGCTATATAAATAGTAAAAGCATGCTTATAGTTTTGTAAACAGCAGCATTGTAATTTTAGTGATAATAATTATGTTTACAAAACTTAATAGCTGTGACTCTGTGAGTGTATCACTAATTCTTTTCTCTTGATATTATTTGTCTAGAAGGTTGCTATGTAATAATATTTTCATTACTAACTTTAGATCTGGTTCGTGATCTTTAAGGCATGGAATCTTAACAGAGTGGGAGATCCCAGTCACTTATCTAAACAGAACTACAAGTTGTAGAGATTACAACCACTACAAGTAAAATACAAATGCATCACTAATTCTTTTCTCTTGATATTATTTGTCTAGAAGGTTGCTATGTAATAATATTTTCATTACTAACTTTAGATCTGGTTCGTGATCTTTAAGGCATGGAATCTTAACAGAGTGGGAGATCCCAGTCACTTATCTAAACAGAACTACAAGTTGTAGAGATTACAACCACTACAAGTAAAATACAAATGCATTCTCATCTCGCATCCTCACATAGTTTGATTACAACATTTGTTTAATTTATTGAAATGCATATTAGTTTTTCTGTTGGTTTGTAGATATTCAAAAAGTATCCTAAGTTACTCTCAAGATTTCAAGCTATCTCAACACCAAATTCCATTAAAACAGGTCAAGATTTACGTAGGAAAATATCACAGACCAAAAGTATATTTAATAGTATGTATAAAGTTGACACATAATAATATTTAAAAAAAACCTTTGCTGAAATGTATTTTATTATTGTATAAAACAATGAAACGATTACCTAGCTACCAATAAAAACAGACATTGACTGATAAAGTCATTGAGATAAAACATAAATTGTTTTCCCAGATGTTGTTACACTTGTTTTTATTTAGATAACTGTTCTTGTTATCATGCTGTTTAGACAGAGTGAAGACAATAAAAGTGTATGTATACCATATCAAATGAGACAGTAGCAACTGCTTTTTAATTACGTCAAAAATAGGTGCAGTTGTCTCCTTTATTTCAATTAGTCATTCATTTCTTGACTTGAAACTATAATAGGAATTACTTTTATTGTTTTTAAACTTTCGCGATTTTTATACATATTAGATATATTGCGGGACTTAATCGCGTGAATTATTTAAAGGTACGAACCATTTATTCCGACCGATCGCACCGATCGTGGTCACGGGTCGACCCGTGACCACGATCGGTGCAATTCGATCGAAACGTCGGGTAAATAAAAGGTTCGTACCTTTAAATAATTCACGCGATTAAGTCCCGAAATATATCTAATAGGAATTACTTTTATGGGATGTTTTATGCCATATCACAATCTTAACAAAACAGGCAATCTAAAGCTATGTGATTGTAGATTTCTAGAATAATGGTTAAGAAATCTCAGTACTGTACAATATATTAAATATTAAGATCTTCATTAAATGAATACTGTTGCCATTTAAAAAAGAAATGTCTATCCCCTCAGGCATACAACTCGGCCACAGATGACTACATAAACAAAAGCATTTTCAAAGACAAGAAACTGAACTACTTATGGTCAAAGGCAGAGGCTTCAGGATTGACACATGAGGAGCTAGTAGCCTTGAGAGAGGAGTTCACTCATCACCAGGAGAAAATAGACCAGTACTATGAGCTGTTCAGTGAAGATTCCGGCAAAGATAAGGATGATGGGTTTAAAAGTATGTGTTTTTGGTACATACTGTCTTTTAAACACCTGTTGCTTATCACTCCTATTGCATCAGGGGTTAATAATATCACAGAATAAGTAATAGTACTACGTACAGAAGGTTCACTCCCTAACAAAAGTCAGGTTTAGGTATAAATATACCTAGACTCGCCAGAGCTACTTGCTGACATGCAAAATTGAAACTTATAACAACGCGCGAACGGTGAATTTTCTTTGCGCACCACAGTTTTATGACCGAGCTGCGAAGTCCGCACGGGGTTGACACTTGATAAATTTTTGTACCTTGTTCATTTATTAATTTTAAGATAAATAAGTAGATTAAGCATTAGAAACGTACATTTAGCATTATAAACATAAAAAATCTAATTGTCGTGTGTTCGATTTCCACGGGTGTAGATATTCCTTTGTAAACATTATCCTATCCTGTTCCTAATATTATTTCTGAGGAACTATTAAGGATTTTCATTTTAACTAAGTACCTAAGGAATTAAAAAACGACCGGACCTAAGGAATTAAAAAACGTCCGGCTGCCGCCGCTGGTTTTACACGTAGGTACTTCGATGACGCAGTGGAATTGTAAAAAATGTTAGTTCTGGTTCACTATTCGTTTTATTCAGATATCCGTAAACACAGCAATATATTTTATACGGATTAAATTGACGTTTAGGATTATAAGACAATGGGGGTGTCGAAAATTAAAAATAAATATTTTCAAGTATGCGCGAGTGCGACTTGACCTCGACTGTCGTGCGAGCCGATAGACAGCCCACTGCCATTAGCCCCTTCAAGTAGCGCGCTGCCCGAATATACCTAAACTGCGGAGTGACACCCCCCTGATAATATATTGAGTTTTTTAAAACTCTTTTGATAGTAGGAATACAAAATAATGTTTGTTTCAGATGTTATAAATGAAGATGAGTTGGACAAGTTCAATGAAATTAGTGAACAAACAAATGAGAAGACGAAGGACTACTTGGACAAAACAAACTTGATCAGAGAAAAGCACCAAGGTCTTAAGGACGGTTATGACAAACTGCAGAGAGTTGTTGCTAAAGGTAAATGTTACAGTAAACATTAGATCCCAATTCTCCAATTTCGAATTAACATTGATGACCGCTGTTCCATGTTTTTCAAATCTCATGTAGGTATTTGTATCAAAACGAAAACTTGCTGTCTAATTCAAGTATTATAAAGAGGACATGTAGTGAATAGTATCTGAAACTGCTACAGCAATTTTGATGAAATCAGCTGAATGTACCTTGGGAAAGAACATAGGCATTTTACAACATTACGATTAGTGCCGCGAGGAACAACCAGTCATTAATAAAGTAGGTTATTTACTATTTTTTGTTATACCTATTTACATATAATAAGCTGAAAGAAAAGTTTACTTAAAACATCACGAGATTTTGTAGACACGCGTTTTAAATGCGTTCCCCTCGTTCTACAGTTTCCAAATAGATTTATGGTCGCAGGCTC
The DNA here is from genome assembly GCA_945859575.2 of Herminia tarsipennalis. Lineage (NCBI taxonomy): Eukaryota > Metazoa > Arthropoda > Insecta > Lepidoptera > Erebidae > Herminia > Herminia tarsipennalis. The sequence goes on along the minus strand of OX243835.2, from coordinate 23,940,231 downwards.
GTAACTATATGTTGAGAAAATAGGTCGCAGACTAGTAGTGTCAGTCTTCCTAGAAACGTTAATGAATCACTCATAACATTTGAGATAATGACCTATAAATATATGTATTACTATTACATGCTAGCTATCGTCTGCAACTTTGTTCAAGCCGTAACAAGGTGCGCCCGTTAAGTTTGATAAATTGTGAAAAGTCATTAGCTAAATAGGTACAAGGTAACTGGGACTATGCCCTCAGGCGGGTGATTTTTTAACGAGCGTTAAAAATCCGGTGACCCGGCCTCTCGATGTGTTTGTGATGTATTCCCAACAACCAGCGTTGAAAATACAACACTGCGCCATAAAAATACGACGCGTTGCCGTGTGAACGTGTACTTAGGAATGCATTTCGTTCTATTTAAGCGATTTTTTTACGCGCGTTAATATTACGCTCGTGCGAATGAGGCCTTTTTGATATATGATTAGGTTGAAGTTGGAACTCAGATAGTTATTACGACGAACGAACAAACAACAAATTCTTCAGCTTTATTACCTACATTTGTCAAGATTGTACTCAATCTGTATTATTTATTTAAACCTCTATGTTTTATAGGTCCCAACAATAGGGAATTCATAGAGCCTAAAGTCCAGGGTTTATGGAAGATTGCCGTGGGAGCCAATTTCACGACGGACGAACTTGCTTCATTGAAGGTAGGTCACTAAAAAGTCATTCTTAAGGTTTTACTGACTCGGGGGGTCAGTCTTGGAGGTCAGAAGGGTGTAGCCAGTAAAAGTAAGAGATATATTACATAAAAATGGTTCATTATTGTATTTGCAAAATAAGATTCACAAGTTGTAGTGTACGTAACGAGTATGATGATCGCGAGTGACCAATCACGTTGATCGCATTCGCGGCGCAATATAAAAAAGGCACGACGCGCTGGCAGTGTAGGTGTAGTACCATATGTCGCGCTGGGATGTTGTTCTTTTAAACTCGCGTGCTACGGTGTGCGTCGCGATGTCGGGTCGCTGTCGAGGGGTGTAGGACGCCACAAGGTGTTATACCCGGTCACATCTTAAAATACTGAAAGTATAGAAGCTACAGTTGGATCAACGTAACTAGGCCGGATAGAAGTTGGCGACAAGTGGTTGCGCAAATGCATTTATTGCAAGTAAATTGTGACAGGAAGCGGGGGGCGGGGGCGGTAACTAAACCAAGAGAATTAGAGATGCGATTACGCATTACAATGTCGTAATTAGTATTACTAAGTTATGTTTTTGTTTTTCAAACTTTCTTTAGTATTTACTGTGTATTTTAAGATTAAACATAATTAATCGTTTTCGTAAGTAATTATAATATAATCTCTATGACATGCGCGAAAGTGATAAGAACCTAATTTCAATCCGGCCAACTTACGTTGATCCAACTGTATTTTCTGTTTGCGCGCTCGAACAACGCACACATAGATATCATTCACTGGCAATGACTGGCCTGCTGTTGGCCTAGTGGTTAGTGATCTTGACTGCTAAGCCGGATGTCCAGGAGCCAGGATAAAACTTTTGTGTGATGAGCATGATGGTTTATTGTGTCTGGGTGTGATTGATCTATAGTATGTACTTAGCAATACATAAGTATGTTTATCAATTGTCTGGTTGCCACAGTACAAGCTCTGCTTAGTTTGGGATTAGATGACGTTGTGTGAGTTGTCCCAAGATATTATTAAGACTGAACTTCGGAACACCTTCCGAACAAAGTTGTCTGACTATTTGACTATTGACTGGTCTCTTTTGTCACAGTGCGACCACGAGTTAGACGTAAACCACGGGGTCTCATCACGAAGAAACAGAAATGTAGGTCAAATAAATATCAACAGATGGCGTTATAAGTATCGATTTGATATTGAAGTTTTTTAAAACTTGGAATATCAGAAGATAGGTACTAAAAATGTGTATTATTATTATTTTATTATTAAGCTATACAAGGGGTTGTAAAATAATAGGTTCCTAAATCAAATTTCCATAACTTTACAAAGTTTCTGGCAAAGTCATAACTCTAGCGGCAATTTATTTGTACTACGTTATGATAGGCACAACTTAAACATTAAACTGGTTCAATCTAACAATAGATGGCACTATTTGGGAATTCCGATTCTGACCATACCTACATTTTGTTGATATATTTTACTTATTTTTCGAAGAGAAGTAAGAGTGACATGAAGTTGTAGTAAATTACAACTAGAGATAAAAGAATTGGAGGCTTTTAAACCCCATAAAAGAACTAGACTCCTGTTCTATTGCCCATCATGTTCTGGGGGGAGGGGGTAACACCGGCCAAGAGTGAGTTAGTTCACGCGATGTGGCGAGGGGGGAGGGAGGGGGTTAATAAGTACATAATCATACACTTCCCCTCAACGCCTTAGGCAGGACCCGCTATTGAATGTGTATTTTTACCCGACTACGGAGGGTAATGTGTTTGACGTGTATGTATGTATGTATGTGATTTTGATCAATTTTGATGATTCATACGTCGATCGATTCGTATTAATCTTGTAAAGACATGACAGCAATCTAAATTCAAAATGGCGACAGCCAGACGCCATATTGTGATAAAGAAAAAAATTAAAGTCAACCAACTACTAAACAAAGACTCAAGACTGACTCGTTGGTCTTGCGCCTGGTCGCAAAAATATTTCAAATAAAAATGCATTTTAAAAATAATTGTAGCGTATATTTGTAAAATTTAATTTTTAAGTTAATAATAAAATATGTACTCGCGGACGAAACAATATTTTTTGTTATTAGTTAATTCACTCGCTGCGCGGCGACGCGCGCTGAGCTGGGTGACTTGTTGTCCTGCTCCCGCGCACCGGGAGTGGGCTACGCCCATCTGCATTCCTCAGAGCGCGCCGCCGGCCAGTCGGTATAATACCTGCTACCGCGCTGACGTGCTACTCGCATGCTTTCTCGCTTGACCTATTTTATTGCGTTTATGTATCCTAGACTTTCGCCTATTCTATATTTCATCCTTCCGAACTGTATCCTGTTGCTTTCGTGTAAATGTAAAAACTGTGTAATAAACAAACTATCGTGCAAGTGAAACACTCGTTTTCTTCATCATCCTGATTTGGAGGGACATATCACCCTGTCCCCCACATTGGTGACCCCGACGTGATCGCAGGATGTCAGACTACGAGAACGAGGAACCCAAGACCACTCAGCGAGTAGAAACCGAGAACATTCGAGAAACATGCCGCGTGGGCGTACGCATACCGCCATTTTACCCAGAAAAACCGGCGTTGTGGTTCTCGCAATTGGAGGCGCAGTTCGTACTGGCGAATATTTCCACGGATGCCACGAAATATTTCTACGCTATCGGCCATTTAGATCCCCAGTACGCAAGTGAGGTAGAAGACATAATCACATCTCCGCCCGCCACCAACAAATATGAAAAATTGAAAGCAGAACTCGTCAAACGCCTCTCCGCGTCGAGGGAGAGGAAGGTGAAACAACTGCTCATGCACGAGGAGCTTGGAGACCGCAAACCGTCCCAATTTTACCGGCACTTGTCGAATCTAGCCGGCCCAGGCGTCCCGGATGATTTTTTGCGAACCATATGGGCAAGTCGCTTGCCGAGTGGTACGCAGACCATTATTGCTTCGCAACCGAAGGCCAACCTTGAAGAATTGGCAGAGCTAGCCGACCGGATTCACGATGTGGTGACACCTCAAGTAGCGTCTGCAGCGGTGACATGTGCTCCGTACCCGAGCGGACCCGCCGACAGTCTACACATTATCGCCGAATTAACCAAACAGGTGGAATGTTTAGCATCAAAGGTAGAAAGATTATCACGACGTCGTTCAAGACCGGATCGACGTGGCAGCCGCGAACGCGGCCGTTCAAATTCCTCACGGTCGCACTCCAGCTACCGAAAACAACCTGTGTGCTGGTACCATGGCAGATTCGGCGACCAGGCGAAGCGTTGTGTTCGCCCCTGTGACTATCAATCGTCGGGAAAAGGCGTGGGCAGTCAGTAAGCGCGACCGACGACTGCCCAAACATCGGTCGTGTATTCGTCACCGACCAAAAGACAAAACTACGGTTCCTGGTGGACACCGGAAGTGATTTGTGTGTATTTCCACGGTCTGTCTTGCCAAGACCGCAGCAAGTAACGAACTATAAACTCAGTGCAGCTAACGGTACCTTAATAAACACGTACGGGTATATTAATTTAATATTAAATATAGGTTTGCGTCGGGATTTCTGTTGGCAGTTTGTCGTAGCCGATGTAAACAAACCAATCATTGGTATAGATTTTTTGTCTCACTATAATTTAATTGTCGATTGCAGGAACCAGTGCCTACGGGATGGTAATACTACGCTTGTCACCCCGGCTTCACCTGTTCGTTCGACCGACGCCGCACCCTCAGTAAAGGTAATATTTGGTGATTCTACATACCACAACATACTACGCGAATACCCCGACATCACACGACCACCAGGCATACACCGTACCCCCACACACAATACACTTCATCACATAAATACAACACCAGGCCCACCCGTTTCGTGTACGCCACGTAGGTTAGCCCCTGACAAGCTAAAGATAGCGAAAGCCGAATTTAACACTATGCTGAGAGATGGCATAGCCAGACCGTCGGATTCAGCGTGGTCTTCTCCATTACACCTAGTACCGAAGAAGGATAACGGATGGAGACCATGCGGCGATTACCGTCTACTAAATTCCAGGACAATACCCGATAAATACCCCATACGACATATACACGATTTTTCTCAAAGTCTTGCAGGATCTACAATTTTTTCAAAGATTGATTTAGTTAAGGCGTACCATTTTATACCTGTCAGTTCAGAGGATATCCATAAGACTGCAATAACTACCCCTTTTGGTCTTTATGAATTTCCATATATGACATTTGGTCTCAGAAACGCTGGTCAGACCTTTCAAAGATTTGTAGATGAAATGTTACGAGGCTTAGAGTTTTGCTATGCTTTTCTTGATGATTTTTTAGTCCACTCGAAGGATAGAAAGTCTCACGAACAACACTTACGTCTCCTTTTCAAAAGACTTCAGGATTACGGAGTAGTAATCAATACTTCAAAGTGCATTTTTGGAGCAGATGAAGTTACATTTCTGGGCTACAGTGTCTCAGCCGAGGGCACCAAGCCGCTACCCGAGAAAGTGCAGGCTATTAGGAAATTTCCCGTACCGAGAACTATTAGGGAACTTCGTCGATTTCTTGGTATGATAAATTTCTATAGGCGCTTCATACCAGATGCAGCACAACATCAAGCCCCGTTGAACGAATTGCTGACCGGTGCCGTGAAAGGTTCACATCCAGTTAGCTTTACACCCAATGAACTCGACGCTTTTAACGCTTGCAAAGACAGCCTTTGCAAAGCCACCATGCTTGTACATCCTGACTGCGGAGCAAGGCTAGCGCTGGTAACGGACGCATCGGACACAGCCATAGGCGCGGTGTTGCAGCAGTGCAAGGACAAGCAGCCATGGCAACCTCTCGCATTTTACTCACGGAAGTTAAGCCCAAGTCAGAGTAAATATTCACCTTATGATCGAGAACTTCTAGCCATTTACGAAGCCATCAAACATTTCCGACATATGGTCGAAGCACGAGACTTTGTAGTCTACACAGACCACAAACCTCTTTGTTTCGCATTTCATTCAAGAAAGGAGAATTGCTCACCGAGACAGTTTCGGCACCTAGACTTTATTTCTCAATTCACAACGGACATAAAGCATATCTCAGGCAAGGATAACGTCGTTGCTGACAGTCTTTCTCGTATTGAAGAAGTAAGCCTACCGATAGACTTAAAGAAATTAGCCAAGTCTCAAGAAGGGGATCTAGAGCTTCAACAGCTTTTGAACAGCAACACCTCGTTACGCCTGAAGATATTCAAAGTCCCGGGATCAAACACCGAACTGTACTGCGACGAGAGTAGCAAGAACCTCAGGCCATACGTCACAAAGGAGTATCGTCGTCAAGTTTTCGAAAGCTTACATTCTTTCAGCCACCCAGGTGCTACCGCAACTGTCAAATTGGTAACAGAGAGATACATCTGGCCCGGCATAAAAAAGGATTGTCGAGAATGGAGCCGTTGCTGTATACCTTGTCAGCGAGCAAAAATCACTCGGCATGTGTCTTCACGACCCGGTTCTTTTCAACTACCTAAAGCCAGGTTTATGCATATACACATAGACCTTATAGGACCTTTACCACCATCTCACGGTTTTCGATATTGCCTCACTGCCATTGACAGGTTCACGCGATGGCCTGAGGCGATACCCATACAAGACATCACAGCTGAAACAGTGGCCCGAGCACTAGTAGGCGGTTGGTTCGCACGATTTGGCTGTCCCAAAAGCATCGTAACTGACCGCGGCAGACAATTCGAGTCAACACTTTTCAGACACCTGTCAGAGATAGTTGGATCTCAGCATAGGCGCACTACAGCTTACCATCCTTCGTGTAACGGGCTCATAGAAAGGTTCCACAGGCAGCTGAAAGCGGCTATACTGTGTCACACAAATGAAAGCTGGGTGGAGTCCCTTCCATTAGTACTATTAGGTATAAGAACCGCATACAAGGAAGACCTCAGAGCTACACCTGCCGAGCTTTTATATGGCGAGACGCTCAGGTTACCAGGGGAGATGTTACACCCAGAAGTTGAAGACAATATGGACATCACAAATTACGTAGAACGCCTAAGGATGTATGCCAGGAGACTACAACCTGTACCTACGTCACGCCACGGAAGCAAATCAATATTCGTCTTCAAAGATCTAAGCTCAACAAGTCACGTGTTCCTCAGGGACGAGACGACTGGTTCACTCAAGCCGGCGTACACGGGACCCTTCGAAGTCATACAACGCGGTGACAAGACTTTCATCTTACTCGTCAAAGGTAATAAAGTGTCAGTTTCGATCGATAGACTCAAACCAGCATACATATTTCATGATACACAAACAAGCACAAACACATCACAAACAAACACTCACAAACCCACACCAATCACCAAATTAACCGATACTGGGGACAAAGTTACCGATCGGACGACCAGGTCCGGTCGTAGGGTTAATTTTCCCGATTATTATCGCCCGTAGACACGGTCTCTGGGGGTGGGTGATGTAGCGTATATTTGTAAAATTTAATTTTTAAGTTAATAATAAAATATGTACTCGCGGACGAAACAATATTTTTTGTTATTAGTTAATTCACTCGCTGCGCGGCGACGCGCGCTGAGCTGGGTGACTTGTTGTCCTGCTCCCGCGCACCGGGAGTGGGCTACGCCCATCTGCATTCCTCAGAGCGCGCCGCCGGCCAGTCGGTATAATACCTGCTACCGCGCTGACGTGCTACTCGCATGCTTTCTCGCTTGACCTATTTTATTGCGTTTATGTATCCTAGACTTTCGCCTATTCTATATTTCATCCTTCCGAACTGTATCCTGTTGCTTTCGTGTAAATGTAAAAACTGTGTAATAAACAAACTATCGTGCAAGTGAAACACTCGTTTTCTTCATCATCCTGATTTGGAGGGACATATCACCCTGTCCCCCACATAATAATCAAGGTCAGTCAGCGGTGTTTTCAAAGACGCCGGCTTCCGATCAAATGTACCGACCGATGTCACAAAATGCCGAGAATAGAGAAAGTTAGCTCATAATAATGTATTTCATTATTTATACCTACAGTAGACGCGCACAGTTAGCGCGACCGCCCGCGCTAAGTCAATAAACTTTGGGTTATACAATAAGTAAAACACACCTTTATGTAGTTTGTTTTAGATGTGGTTGCTAAAGCTAATAATGAATTAATTTATATTGAATACCATACCTATATTACAAAGTAACCGAAAATAACTTAGACGAATGCACGGTTAGCCAATTATATAATAATATTCCAAAAAAAAGCAATGCCTGTGAACGATGTCTATGCAGTCTAAAAAGTACGTAAAGCATGCATTGTATGAAGCATGCCTTCTGTAGTGTCGTTATTTTATGTCGGTAGGGCCAGTCGGGCGGTCGGGCGGTCGGGCGCTTAAACCTGGTAATGCCGACGCATTGCTAACCTAACCTAACGGTTATACGACACAACTTAAAATTTGTTTCTTTTTGAATGAGCCTACTAAAAACGTGATTGTTAAGTAATAATGTTGTTTTAATAGACATTATTTTTTTATTATTTTTCGTATTGTTTACCCGAGGAACTAACTTTCGGATCGGTCAAGGTTATCTTACAAATAGTAAATACGTAAATATACTAAATAAAATGGGACTAGACTATATTGTTTTTTTATATTTGAGTTGATAGCAATCTACCCAACCTACGAGTTTATGCCATTTTCGGTCCAAACAGTGTGGTTCGTTTCCGAGTTATGCGCAAATTTATAAAATAAAGGACATAATGCGAAAAATCGAAAAATACTTGCATCAAAGCTGAACAATGTATTAAATTTTATAGTTTTTTTGATTGAAAGCACTGTTTTCGAGATATGAGCAAATTCATAAAAATACAGTGTCCCTTTTTTATAAATTCGCTCAAACAGCGATTTTATACTTTTTCCCATACATTATCTAGTATTGGTGCAAGTGCAAGTATGTGCATCTAAAAGACAGACAGACTGCGCCTTACTAGGCGCAGTCTGTCTGTCTTTATTAGTTCATAAGAGGTAGGCGTTTAAAGTTTTGACCCCGTGATCACATAGATCTCATCAAAACATCAAGTTTGAGTACAAACATGGTGGGTCTACGACTTATAGTTCGTGAGGTATAGGCGTTCAAAGTTTTGACCCAGCGATCACGTAGATCGTACTGCGTACTTAAAGCCTTACTGCGATCGCCAACCCGCTCGCCAAGCGTGGCGATTATGGCAATTACCCCCAGGATCTACTGGGGAGACCCGTGCCCAGCAGTGGGCCATCATATGGGTTGATATGATCACGTAGATCTCGTCAAAACAAGAAGTTTAAGTCGACACAAGATGGATATGCGCCCCATAGTTCGTAAGATATAAGCGTTTAAAGTTTTGACCCCGTGATCACATAGATCTCATCAAAACATCAAGTTTGGGTACAAACATGGTGGGTCTACGACCTATAGTTCGTGAAATATAGGCGTTCAAAGTTTTGACCCCCCCATCACGTAGATCACGTCAAAACAATAAGTTTCAGTACAAACAAGATGGGTCTGCGCCCCATAATTCGTAAGATATAAGCGTTTAAAGTTTTGACCCCGTGATCACATAGATCTCATCAAAACATCAAGTTTGAGTACAAACATGGTGGGTCTACGACTTATAGTTCGTGAGGTATAAGCGTTTAAAGTTTTGACTCAGCGATCACGTAGATCTCGTCAAAACAAGAGGTTTAAGAAGAAACAAGATGGGTCTGGGCCCCATAGTTCGTAAAATATAGCCGTTTAAAGTTTTGACCCCGTGATCACATAGATCTCATCAAAACATCAAGTTTGAGTACAAACATGGTGGGTTTACGCCCTATAGTTTGTATGTTATAGGAGCTCAAAGTTTTGACCCCGCGATCACGTAGATCTCGTCAAAACAAGAAGTTTAAGTAGTAACAAGATTAGTCTGCGCCCCATAGTTTGTAAGATATAAGCGTTTAAAGTTTTGACCCCGTGATCACATAGATCTCATCAAAACATCAAGTTTGAGTACAAACATGGTGGGTCTACGACTTATAGTTCGTGAGATATAGGCGTTCAAAGTTTTGACCCCGCCATCACGTAGATCTCGTCAAGACAAGAAGTTTCAGTACAAACAAGATGGGTCTGCGCCCCATAGTTCGTGAGATATAAGCATTTAAAGTTTTGACCCCGTGATCACATAGATCTCATCAAAACATCAAGTTTGAGTACAAACATGTTGGGTCTACGACTTATAGTTAGTGAGATATAGGCGTTTAAAGTTTTGACCCCGCGATCACGTAGATCGCGTCAAAACAAGACGTTTAAGTAGAAACAAGATGGGTCTGCGCCCCATAGTTCGTAAAATATAGCCGTTTAAAGTTTTGACCCCGTGGTCACGTAGATCTCGTCAAAACAAGAAGTTTAAGTAGAAACCGTCGCCTTATAGTTCGTAATATATAGGCGGTAAAGTTTTGACACAAAGATCTTAACAAACCGGAACGACGAGGAAATCTTAAGAAGGGTTCCTCGTCCTTAGGTAAATAAGTAATTGAAATGAAGTAGAAAATCTCGATTTTCATAAATTTTAGCTAAGAACACTCGATCAAGTCAACTTTCAATCAAAAAAACTAAATCAAAATCGGTTTATCCGTTTGGAAGCTACGTTGCTACAGACAGGCACACAGATACATCAATAAGCAGATACGCGTTAAATTTATAACACTCGTCATTTTTGTCGAGGGTTAAAAAAAGAGTTAAATACCTACTCCCGATGTGGTCATTCATTAATGAATATTTACAATAAAATAATTTAAGGACTCTGACAGTTACACTCTCAAGGCCCGTATTAATAAAACGATCTCAAACGTAAGATCGACCTTGAACACGAGTTCGAGACTCCGTTCTATTCAATAGATGAGTCATAATACAGAAAAATTAAGGCAAAAAAATAATATTTTTGCCATTGATATCGTCACAGATAATATAATACTATAAAATCGTCGTTGATTAAGTCAATTTTAATCCTAAATTGTGGATTTTGTGAAATTAAGCATAATCTTTTCACAATTACATTTAAATAAGTATAAAAAAATGTTCCCTGACAATAAACTAAAACCAAAAAGATGATTGATGTAAGTATAACATTTTAGACAAGGGTCACCCATCTATGCACCGACTGTGGTAAAGTTACTTAACTTACGCAAACATTCTATCATAATAGAAGTAGGTTACACCGACGAGTTACTTTAGCAATAACAAATTCGTTTAATGTAATTATGTAGTGTCGTCGCCTATTAGGGTCAAATTACAATATTTTTGAGGTCTGCACTCGAATGACGTCATTTAAAGCGATTTTCTGCGTTATTTGTACGGGCACGATATAAGCTATCAATACATGTTTATTAATTAGTGCCGTTTAGTAAGACGCTAACCGCACTTAGAAGGGAACTCAGATGATATCGTTCTTTAGAACGAATCTGAGCTTCATCTATTAATACGTAGTAGCAAATAGCAACCAACTTTATTTCCAAGTAAACGCACGACCTAGAACAAACCAAGCGGAGGCCTCAATTTTCATCCCTCGATGTTTTTACCGCCATCTTTTGGCGACTTTAGTAAGGAGGGCCATTAAAATCAATCAGCTGTAGCCTGAATCACTAGATGTCGCTTGCTATGCACCACTGCTAATGCCATCTAACGTCTCCGTAAACGAGCCCGAAAACGAGCCCGAGTTAGGACGATCGCATTTCTTTGTATGGGATGAGGTATCTGTACTAGTATAGTATTATATTATCTGTGACGTAAACATACCAAAGTTGTAATATTCCTGTTTTTCAATCTGAATTTTGTTTTATCAGGTGGAACTTCAGCATTACGAGTCCCGGCTACTAAAACTTCGTCACTTGCGTGCGGACCATGTAAGCAATCGTGAAAAGCATAAGAGCAAGGTTATTTTTTTTTTGTTCTATTTTTTTATATCATACCATACTATGCCTACACCAAGTTCATTATTAACTAGCTGACTCGCGCAACTTCGTATGCGTTAGTTTCCCCGTTTTTGCAACATTTTTCATTGCTGCTCCACTCCTATTGTGTATATATAGCCTTCCTGGATAAATGGGCTATCCAACAGTAAAATATTTTTGAATTCGGACCCATAGTTCCTGAGATCGTCGCGTTCAAACAAACAAACTCTTCAGCTTTATAATATTAGTAGAGATTTGATTTGTAAACTCTCTAAATGTACTCCAACTTTGAGATTGAAGTATAGGCCAACAGACCGACAGAATGACTATAACCCTGAGTGTCGCAAGCCATGTATTTGTACAGGTTGCGGGCCCAGACGACAAACTGAACAAATTTGAAGAGCAGGAGCAGATGATCAATAAACACAACTGGAAGCTGGAGAGAATGCACGAAGACATAGAGAGCAGAATATTAGCGCGTCATTCAGAGCTCTAATGTTATCATAAAAGTACTCATACTACATATTTTTATATATTAAGAAACTTGTGAAACAAGTAACCTTTACTTAACTTTTATTTTGGTTTTTTTAACAAGTGTTTTTATATTTAATTTTTACTTACCATTTCGTTTTGTAGACTTTTTTTTTTAAAGATCACTTTGGCATTAGGGTACAAGCCCTGTGTCGCGGGGGACTTACAAACATACAATTCACGGACACAAAGTACACCTAGACTCGGATCAACAATTTGTGGAGAATCGAAACCACGACCTCTTGCGTAGCAGTCGGACATACTCCCACAGCGCCAGAGGCAGTCAATCCTATATGGCCCGTTAATAACAGTATTTCACCTAGCAAATGCTTGTTATTTAGTGTTTAACATTGAGTGAAAAACAAGCTAAAAAGTAAATAGTACCTAGTATTGCTAGGGACTAGGGCTTGAAGGGCAGTACTGGAGATTTTTCGTCATTTGGGTTTGTGTCCGCATCCGTAATCCCTATCGTTTCATCGAGACGATCAAGACGACTAGTGCGCGCGCGTATACATGATATAATATAACATATGATAGAGATGGAATGCATCCCGGCACCTATTCCAAATGACAGAAAAAAGGCCCATAGTGAGCGCTTGTAACGCCACGCAATTAAAGACTGGCCGTGCCCTTAGGTTACTCGTTACCTATTGACTGATGATGTCTGACTGAGCTACAAAACAGTCAAACCAATTCAACAGAGTTGATATGGAACTGACGTACATGAAATATCTCTTCGCACGACTTATGTCCAACCGTAATAATGTCCAATACAATAAAATCTACTAACTTGGGTTAGCCCAGATTATAAGAAAATTTATTTGTTAAACAGGTGGCGGGCGCAGGCGAAAAGATCAATCATTTTGAAGAACAGGAGCAAATGATAAAGAAGCATTCCAGAAAGGTGGAGAAAATGCACGAAAACCTAGAAAGTAGGATATTGGAACGTCATACAGAACTATAATGTTCTTAAACTTGGCCAAAGTACATCACATTTCTTATTGCATTTAAAACAATTTTTGTTATTGCGTGTATGTATGGATGTTTTTAAACAAAGGGAAGGCCTGTTCGCCCGTACTTTTAAAAACTTTCGGGTAGGGCTCATATTTTTTGTCTTTATCATATTAACAGAACTGTAATATGTACAGTTCTCCTCAGAACTTTGTTGTGAAATGATTGAGCAGCTAATAATAAAGGTTTTATTTTATCAAAATATTTTTTTTATATTCAAGAGGTTTTTAATATACAGTGTAAAATAATTAAGATAAGTAGGCAACGGTCTCCAAATATAATGTAAATACGTTATGTAAGAATCTCAAATCATTGTTTTAACACATGTTTTAAATAAAATAAGTATTTCTATACATATATTGTTTTTTTTAACCTTACCTTTTTGTACTGGGAGAAAAAATCCCAGTGGTTCCATAATGAAACTACTGGGATACGGGGAATTCGACGATATTAGATTGCTTACCTATATTCTTACCATTGCATCTCTAATCACGACTCGCCCTGCGAAGATTGGGAAATATCCGTCACGTTGTAAGGGCTCCGGACTTCCTCCGACTAAAAATTGTGGTAGTGGAAAGTCGTTACAACCTTATTGTTAGTGTTCGCATTTCAATTTGAAACGTGCCAGCTTTAGTAAAAGTTCTCAAAACTATTGTAAATTTACGGCCGGTCTCAATAATCTAACTATCGATGGATTTGTCTACTAGAGGAGATATTTGAAATAACCTCCACACAAAATATATCAAAATTCTACCTCTAGTAGCCAAATGTGTCCGTTATGCTAGCGTACACCAGAGATATATCGAGTTGGTTACTATGCCATTAAACTCTGCGTAAATACTGCCTAATTAGTGTAAAAATAAAAAAAACTCTGCCTCTTTAGTTTAGGAAATAAACACCATTTTCACTGGGTACGCTGGCGTCACGATCAAGCTAGCGTACCCATGGCCGTACTCGAAAACAGCTAATTGTTAAGCAACAGAGTTTACATACAAAAACTCTGCTCTAATACTGCCCCCCCTATACTAAATTTCATAACGATTGCTCTTGTAGGAACAGAGATATTGAACAAGACTTTTCAATGACATTCGGAGCTGGCGTTATGGCAGCGTACACATAATAGTTCTTATAGAAAGGGAACTTTTCTTTTAATAAATGCTATATGTAAAAATAGTGCGTGAAATTCTGACTCTAATAGTGTAAATACTTTATGCGAATTCGCAGTGGAATAATCAAAAAATCTATGTTAAGTTCTAGGAACAAATGTATTGACGTACAGTCACGAACAAAATGAATTATTAGTGAAATTATGAACAGAGGTATAGCGTTATTTTCTAATTTAAGTTAGCATGATGTCTTTTGACATAAATAAAATTTAAATGATTACTGTAACGCCGCATTGCAGTGTTCGAAAACAGTGGCCCCTCAAAGACTTTACAAGGGCAGGCGCGCGCGCCGGAATTCCCTTGCGCTACTACCCCTCCAAGGACACTCGGCCGCCCGCTACGACGAGAGCGACACGTTCGCGATAATAATATTGTCATCCCCGTAGAATTATAATACGAAAACAGTGTTGTGTATATGTACCAAATAGTTGTGTAATAAGTAATATTATATCAGTGCGAAGACTCTCTTATTACATTACCTATTTATGTGCTTGACTGTAAAAAGTTGGTTTGCGTGGAATTGAACATTTTCAAATGCTAATGTGAAATAGGCAATACTTTCTCCCTCGCGCTTGCACGTCTTATTGGCATGGCAGCTCTCATGGTCGGGGGGTTGGGGGTTTTCTTTACTAAGACGACAACAATATCATTGCCGTTCACGGACTAGTCGGACCGTGATGTGTTTAGAATTATAGCAGTCAATTTATTAGGTTAGTTTACAAATTATTATTTTATGAATTATGTCGCGGTTCATTTTATTCAAAAAGATTTATAAAATCTTACTTGTCATTTTGATATCCTGACTTTGGTGATGTTAACTTAACATTTTACTTTGTATGGGTTAGGTTTTAGATTACCTACCCGTATTGGTTTGATTTAGATGGATTAGATATACGGCATACTTAATGTGTAGTATTACTTAATATGTCTTCTTATCTTCACCTAATGTGTAAGTACATAATTCTTAAGTCAACTTATAATTTTATTACTATTGCCTTAAAAATATTTGAACGTGTACAATAAATTGATACAATATTAATTTGTACAAATATATAAAGTATTGTATCTGTGCCACATACTACTTAGTTTTAGACAGATTTTAATAGATGTAATTATAAAATAATTTAGTAAATATGCGACACCATTTATAAAAGTTTTCGGACATTATGCACAAATTCTATTATTGAATTATGATAGGTAATTATTATGGTCTCTTAGTTTTCACATTTTGGTCGGCAATATTGGTAAGTTTAATATTTATAGACTTTTAAATCTCTTTGACTCATATGAAGATAGGTAACTCAATTTTTGAATCATGTAGAATGCACTACTGAAAGCTAATATGCTGCTCAAGAGAGAAAAACAAGTTGGTAATTTTATTTGTTATCAGTAAACCTGTTCCTCTGAGCAAAGGGCGGACCAATTCGCGCGCTTGTCTTTCATGTGTGCAAGAGTGAGACAGAAAACTATACTATATTATTGTTAGGCAGATTACCGATGTGTGCCATATTTTAGCAAAAATCTCAACTAGTACTTAATACGTTATAACTCAATGTCTATCGCTCAATTATTACTAACATTACATTTTACGAGTTGTGTTTACCGAGTAGGTACCTATAACTATTTTGCAAATAAAGCATAATAAAAATAGTTTGTTATCTTGCAATTAGAACATTAATTGTTAACTTGAGATTGTTCAAATTAAAATGAAATAATTTCATACATTTCCTTTTTTTGTAGCAGGTTTTATAAATTATTAGCCACGTAGGTACCGGCTTCGCGCGGGCACATTTTATACATGTTCATCCCCAGATGGGTATCTATGTATATCTATATTAAATGTATAGATTCTTCGTAAACCACATAAGTCCACCGTCCCTGATCCAGAAGTTGCATAAAATCTACTAATGCTATTTAAAAATAATAAATCTAAAATACAAATTTTATTTTACTCATTTCAGGTCCAAGACAACAACTGCAGCGATAACCCACGACCATGACATTATCGTAAACTGGACAGTACCTTGGGTCATGATGAAACTTGTCAAAGCACTTTTGAGCATATCTGTACCTGTACTGTGAATAGAAACTAACAGGGTCTTTTTAATCATTCCACTGCGAATTCGCATAAAGTATTTACACTATTAGAGTCAGAATTTCACGCACTATTTTTACATATAGCATTTATTAAAAGAAAAGTTCCCTTTCTATAAGAACTATTATGTGTACGCTGCCATAACGCCAGCTCCGAATGTCATTGAAAAGTCTTGTTCAATATCTTTGTTCCTACAAGAGCAATAGTTATGAAATTTAGTATAGGGGGGGGCAGTATTAGAGCAGAATTTTTGTATGTAAACTCTGTTGCTTAACAATTAGCCGTTTTCGAGTACGGCCATGGGTACGCTAGCTTGATCGTGACGCCAGCGTACCCAGTGAAAATTGTGTTTATTTCCTAAACTAAAGAGGCAGAGTTTTTTTTATTTTTACACTAATTAGGCAGTATTTACGCAGAGTTTAATGGCATAGTAACCAACTCGATATAGCTCTGGTGTACGCTAGCATAACGGACACTAGCCAAATCCATCGATAGGTAGATTATTGAGACCGGCCGTTAGCCATTCAATTGTAAAAGTAACCGTTTGATCGTTTAAAGATATGGGTGCCAGTTAGTTACGATTGAAAAACCTCATTACTTAAAATTTACACAACTGTTACATGTGCAACCCAAAAGTAGTCATTCCACTTTTAGTAAATGTTTAAAATTAATTTACCATATATCAACCCATATATCTGATCATTGAATAAAAAGAACGAGCATGCTATTGCCTTAATTTATCGCCAAATGTTAATGTTGGTGTAGTATTACAATGGAATTTCTTTAGCGTTTGTAAAAGCAGACAAAAGTTACAGTTGGTCAAAGGTGGTCTATCAATTGAAACGTTTATCGAAATAAAACCCAATTTACGCAGTACTGGAAAGTTAAATAGACGAATGTTATAGTCTATCCTTCAGTTTACTAGATAGTATGATAAAATAACGACGTTTTTAAAATAATCGACATCCTACCAAGAAATAGCTACGCTCTCGAGAGTTTTCTAGTCCCGTCTTAAATTCGCTCACAAACTAAGGCTCACGTAGTAGGTTTTAATGTATACAAGAACTTTGAATGGTTCCTTTAACAAATTAATGGTTGAAAGCCATTGGGCGTTTCCAGAGGTGTCGCGAAGCGATCCGCGTAGATTGCCTGTTTGTACCAACGTCATAGAGTTGTGTAAGCACCGCGCACATGCAGACTTTCCAAGCATGAGCTCCCTTTTGTGAAGCTCTGCTCAGAAAAGCAAGCACATTCTTCTCAGTCGCTAGCCAATATCTCTTTATTTTAAATTTACTATAGACATATATATTGTTTTTGCTTGTAGTTTCTAATAAAAGTTAATAATTTACAGTTATTTTATTGGTAAGGGAGTCCCGTCGTGCGAGACGCACCCACCCTTCCGTCGCGCGAGGTACCTAGGTGGTATCGGGTGGATTTGCACCCACCCCCCGTCGAGAGGGATCAAAATCCGTCATCTCACGTAATCAATGAACGCCAACAAATGCGATATTGACCTCTAGTCCATAAAATGCTTTCAGTCGTTTTCATCATTCAGTATTTCTGTACTGTAATAACTATTAATTCTCCCTTACCTATATTCCATTGCGATAATTACCTGTACAGTACGATCAACGTAACTTGACCGGATTGAAGTTAGGTTCTTAACACTTTCACGCATGTCATAGAGATGTGACCCTAAAATTACTTACGAAAACGATTAGTTATGTTTAATCGATTAAAAATACTAAAAACATTTTAATTCAACAATATAAAAACATTATTTAAATGAGTTCATAAAAGTTTAAATTTAGAACAGTTACAGTAAACACTAAAGAAACTTTGAAAAACAATTTCTTTACGAACCTAATCCCAAAAAAACATGAGTTAGTAATATTAATTATGACAAGGTAATGCGTAATCGCATCTGTAATTCTCTTGGTTTAGTTACCGCCCCCGCCCCTCGGTTCCTGTCACCATTTACTTCCAAAAAAATGCATCTGCGCAACCACTTGTCGCCTACTTCAGTCCGGCCTAGTTACGTTGATCCAACTGTAGTTAGATGTGTAACGTGTATAGCAGCAACTTGGTTGATTTCAACGGTGAGACCGTATATAAGAAGACAAGCAAGTATTTTGACAACGGTTTATTAGCCTAGAACTTACCGTATTTTTCCTTTTAATCATATTCGAGACAAAATAAGTCTTCAATAATAATAATAATTTACTTATAAATATACACATTACCCAAATAAACCTAATAAAAAAAAGAATCATTGAAAAAACAGGTGGTATTATTAAAAACACCAGTGGTTACAGTGCATCAATATATCGATATTTAATCTTCATGTACAAGCAAATTTATCAATACATGTTTAATATTCCGCCTCGGTTTCTTACGTACCAATCATCAAAATTAATATCGCATTATGCCATAATATAGTGTAAATTATGTATAATAGACGGCGGCAAGGCAACTCAAAACACTCAGCGGCACTTCGGAATCACATTCCAAGCTACCTACTATTACATTCTTTTACGCGTATATCTACATCAGATGAAAACGGCGACGCCGACTATAACATAACTATAATTCGTCTAAACGTAACGTCGCGGTCGGCGAGCGGCAGTAACAAATAAAACTACATCCGACTCCCCTCACGAGTTTCATTATAATGAATCGTTTAATGCTCACTTCAGTCGATCGTACAGTATAAGTAGTTCTCTTCTCGATAGGACATCTTCTCTATTATGTATATAGATAATCTGTATAATATAATTCTTTCTCACTAATATCTACACCGTTTCCAAGGGTTACAATTATATATAATCCTCGTCGGCTGGGGCGGGACGGCCGCGCGCTCCGCCGGCCGGGCCTCTAGTGAGTCCACTTGCTCCAAGCCTGCGACAAAACATCTACTTTAGATAAGGCGGTATGGGGGCACGAAATACATAGGTGCAGATTCAGAAGGTCGGCCAAAACAAATTCAGGCGTAGGTACATATACACAGATCTTTGTCGAACTCTGTCGAATGCGAACAGATACTGTGAACGAGTCCGTACGACTTATTTTACTTTTTTATTTCTTTTTTAAAAAAAGATGACTTCCGATGACATTAGGGTACAAGCCCTGTGTCGCGGGGGACTTTACAAACATACAAGTCACGGACACAAAATACATCCAGACTCGGAACAACAATTTAGGGATCACACAAAGTGGTGTCCCGTGTGAGAATCGAACTCACGACCTCATACGTAGCAGTCGGACACACTCCCACCGCGCCACAGAGGCAGTCATCCTCGCCCGTACGTGCACGTACCTACGGACTTAACGTTCATGTTTGGGCAAATTTTAACTATATTAATCTTGTGACGCATAGATTTGGTTCTACTTTGGGTGCGTTTCCACTGGCGGGTGCGGGTAGATGTGACGTAGGGCCGACCGTGCGCGTACCTGTTTATCGTTGGCGTGGTGCTGCGCCTGGTCCCAGTGCGGGTGGTGGTCGGGCGCGGGCGCGGCGGCCGGCACGGGCGGCAGGTAGTGTGCGTGCGCGTACCTGTTTATCGTTGGCGTGGTGCTGCGCCTGGTCCCAGTGCGGGTGGTGGTCGGGCGCGGGCGCGGCGGCCGGCACGGGCGGCAGGTAGTGTGCGTGCGCGTACCTGTTTGTCGTTGGCGTGGTGCTGCGCCTGGTCCCAGTGCGGGTGGTGGTCGGGCGCGGGCGCGGCGGCCGGCACGGGCGGCAGGTAGTGTGCGTGCGCGTACCTGTTTGTCGTTGGCGTGGTGCTGCGCCTGGTCCCAGTGCGGGTGGTGGTCGGGCGCGGGCGCGGCGGCCGGCACGGGCGGCAGGTAGTGTGCGTGCGCGTACCTGTTTGTCGTTGGCGTGGTGCTGCGCCTGGTCCCAGTGCGGGTGGTGGTCGGGCGCGGGCGCGGCGGCCGGCACGGGCGGCAGGTAGTGTGCGTGCGCGTACCTGTTTATCGTTGGCGTGGTGCTGCGCCTGGTCCCAGTGCGGGTGGTGGTCGGGCGCGGGCGCGGCGGCCGGCACGGGCGGCAGGTAGTGTGCGTGCGCGTACCTGTTTGTCGTTGGCGTGGTGCTGCGCCTGGTCCCAGTGCGGGTGGTGGTCGGGCGCGGGCGCGGCGGCCGGCACGGGCGGCAGGTAGTGTGCGTGCGCGTACCTGTTTGTCGTTGGCGTGGTGCTGCGCCTGGTCCCAGTGCGGGTGGTGGTCGGGCGCGGGCGCGGCGGCCGGCACGGGCGGCAGGTAGTGTGCGTGCGCGTACCTGTTTGTCGTTGGCGTGGTGCTGCGCCTGGTCCCAGTGCGGGTGGTGGTCGGGCGCGGGCGCGGCGGCCGGCACGGGCGGCAGGTAGTGTGCGTGCGCGTACCTGTTTGTCGTTGGCGTGGTGCTGCGCCTGGTCCCAGTGCGGGTGGTGGTCGGGCGCGGGCGCGGCGGCCGGCACGGGCGGCAGGTAGTGTGCGTGCGCGTACCTGTTTGTCGTTGGCGTGGTGCTGCGCCTGGTCCCAGTGCGGGTGGTGGTCGGGCGCGGGCGCGGCGGCCGGCACGGGCGGCAGGTAGTGTGCGTGCGCGTACCTGTTTGTCGTTGGCGTGGTGCTGCGCCTGGTCCCAGTGCGGGTGGTGGTCGGGCGCGGGCGCGGCGGCCGGCACGGGCGGCAGGTAGTGTGCGTGCGCGTACCTGTTTGTCGTTGGCGTGGTGCTGCGCCTGGTCCCAGTGCGGGTGGTGGTCGGGCGCGGGCGCGGCGGCCGGCACGGGCGGCAGGTAGTGTGCGTGCGCGTACCTGTTTGTCGTTGGCGTGGTGCTGCGCCTGGTCCCAGTGCGGGTGGTGGTCGGGCGCGGGCGCGGCGGCCGGCACGGGCGGCAGGTAGTGTGCGTGCGCGTACCTGTTTGTCGTTGGCGTGGTGCTGCGCCTGGTCCCAGTGCGGGTGGTGGTCGGGCGCGGGCGCGGCGGCCGGCACGGGCGGCAGGTAGTGTGCGTGCGCGTACCTGTTTGTCGTTGGCGTGGTGCTGCGCCTGGTCCCAGTGCGGGTGGTGGTCGGGCGCGGGCGCGGCGGCCGGCACGGGCGGCAGGTAGTGTGCGTGCGCGTACCTGTTTGTCGTTGGCGTGGTGCTGCGCCTGGTCCCAGTGCGGGTGGTGGTCGGGCGCGGGCGCGGCGGCCGGCACGGGCGGCAGGTAGTGTGCGTGCGCGTACCTGTTTGTCGTTGGCGTGGTGCTGCGCCTGGTCCCAGTGCGGGTGGTGGTCGGGCGCGGGCGCGGCGGCCGGCACGGGCGGCAGGTAGTGTGCGTGCGCGTACCTGTTTGTCGTTGGCGTGGTGCTGCGCCTGGTCCCAGTGCGGGTGGTGGTCGGGCGCGGGCGCGGCGGCCGGCACGGGCGGCAGGTAGTGTGCGTGCGCGTACCTGTTTGTCGTTGGCGTGGTGCTGCGCCTGGTCCCAGTGCGGGTGGTGGTCGGGCGCGGGCGCGGCGGCCGGCACGGGCGGCAGGTAGTGTGCGTGCGCGTACCTGTTTGTCGTTGGCGTGGTGCTGCGCCTGGTCCCAGTGCGGGTGGTGGTCGGGCGCGGGCGCGGCGGCCGGCACGGGCGGCAGGTAGTGTGCGTGCGCGTACCTGTTTGTCGTTGGCGTGGTGCTGCGCCTGGTCCCAGTGCGGGTGGTGGTCGGGCGCGGGCGCGGCGGCCGGCACGGGCGGCAGGTAGTGTGCGTGCGCGTACCTGTTTGTCGTTGGCGTGGTGCTGCGCCTGGTCCCAGTGCGGGTGGTGGTCGGGCGCGGGCGCGGCGGCCGGCACGGGCGGCAGGTAGTGCAGCGGCAGCGCGTGCATGAGCGACAGCGCGGCGGCGGTCGCGCCGCCCGCCCCCGCGGTGCCGACCGCACCCACGCTGTAGCCGCCTTCTAGACCGTGGCTTACGTGCGCGTGACCGCCCACGGAGCCCATGCCGGTCACACCCTGTGTACAAAACACGATATTCGGTTAAGGCAACTGATCTATCGGCACTAGTGATCGGCGTAAGTAGTGGCACTAAATGTGCCACTACTTACGCGCGGGATTCGTCAACCATGGCATACCACCTCATCACAAAATCCAAAATTTTAAGCCTTTGTCATATGTCACCGCTAAATCGTACCCTAAAAGTGTTTACACTTTAGCTAAAGATTTAGAGCTATTCGTGTAAAAAAAAAAATAACTAACATAAAAACCTCCCAAATTGCATATGCTTTAAAAGTCGATTCTATTGCGAATTAATTATCAAAATCAAAGTTCCTAAAATGACTGAATAGTATACTTGATTATGAGTTAATTAAAGTTAAGCTATTTGCGTTTTGAACCTCTGTAAACATCAAACTTAGCGCTCTTAGATTTAGTCTATTTACAAATTAACTTAGTGCTCTTAGATTTAGTCTATTTACAAATTAACTAAAAGAAATCCCCCACGTTGAGTTATATTTTATTATAATTTTTTTTACTTATTGCTCCAATCTTTAGGTAGTCGCTTATAGTTATTTGAAAAATGGTATAAAATTATAAAAGTGGAACAGGAAAAACATGCTGATGTAATACTTTAGAACGTTTTTCTTCGAAAAAGGCAAGAAGTAAAAGACATTTTGGACAACAAATTTGAAAATGATGAAATTAGATAGAGGAACAAAAATCACGAACTTCGATTTTTGATGAAATATAACAAACGTGTGGTGCCGGCTTAAGAATAGTACCACCCCATCTCTTCCCGTGGGTGTCGTCAAGGCGACTAAGGGATTTCACACCGGAGGACGGACAGCAGCGTCCTCTGCGTACTTAAAGCCTTACTGCGATCACCAACCCGCTCGCCAAGCGTGGTGATTATGGCAATTACCCCCAGGATCTACATACTAGTAGGTTCTACTGGGGAGACCCGTGCCCAGCAGTGGGCCATCATATGGGTTGATATGTATATGTATAACAAATGATCGATATAATTTATTTTGTATTGAAAGATGTTTAGAGCAAGAACAGCAACCTGGGACGAATGCAAAAATAAAACAACAATAGGAATTAATTCGTGATAAAATCAACTTTTAAAAACCACAGTGTGGCGTTACGATTACATATCTTGTACTACGTTCCGGTGCAATGAATATATGCACATATTACAAAATTTAAAAATATAAACAGAAAAACAGGGTTGTAAGATTATTTCAATACCTATCGATAAATACACCTTAGTGTTTGTTAAATAGGACTACGGCAACAGTTGGTAAGTTCGGAGTAAGTCCTAATTTTAAATGATTTCAATAAGATTATTGAAATCATTTAAAATATATGCAGATGGATAAATTATTATGTCACTGATCCCTGAAGTCAACTTGTAAGCACCCTATAATAATTTATGTGGTATGTATTAAAACACATAAAAAAAAATATATATATATATATATTTGAAATTTGAAAACTAAGTAACAAAACATATTCACGATCTGCGACAGGTGCAATTTCATTGCACCAGAGTGTATTTATTAATATTGACGATTCGATAATTTAAAAATGAAGAATCCTGGGGTAAGTCCATGTTAACATAGCATTTGAGACCATGGCGTAAGAGACGTTGAACATCGACTTCCACCCAAGTGTTCATGGCTGCTTTTTTTTTAATTTTTCATACGCCTCATACTTTTGATAAGGGCAAGGCATGAACAGGTAAGTCAATATCCAAATACCAATAAAAAATGGTATTAAAAGAAGATAATTTAGTTACGAAAATAATCGATAGGCGTGCCTGCAAAAATACGTTCATGGAACAATCTTGCCATGCTTCAATGGTAAAAGCTAAAAAAAAACTAAATAACTGATAAAATTATCGTCAAAATTTTTAGACGATAATTTTACGTGATAACGTCATAAGAAAACGTTGATGACATTATTAATAATAACCATGCATGTGACATTTTTTTTTTTCAATTGTATATTTGTATCGCATGTTGCTGATCAATCAAAACATTGATGACATTGTAATAAACAACCATGCCTGTGACAGCTTTAGTGGACCCGAGCGCATGCGCCGGACGGCCACAATACTTTAGCCTTTCAGCAGGCGGATTTCCATTCGCGTTAGCAGCCAGTCAATAACGTGACTGCTTAGCAATCAATCAATAACGTGACCGTAGCTATGTGCGTTTTGTACGTGCCACCCGAAATCTTAAAGAAAAGAATGAAAAAAAGATTGTCATCAGAAAGGTTCTTTTTTGTTTCACATTCTACAACTTTTACTAAAACTGGAATTGTGAAATGTCTGTGAAAAAAAGTTATCGCTACATATATGGGCTGCGTTATCGTCTAGTACAGTGACGGTTTCTCAGGCTAATGATAAATAAAGACAATCGATATTTCTATTTTTTTTTTTTTGATGCCCTACAAATATTATTCGACAGGCAGTTGAGAATCTTTATGGGGTAAAAGTTAACATTATTTACAAGCCACGTATGTGGCTAGGTTATATATGGCTTCTTAGCTAAAGGCGCACTTCCATTGGGCAAGTTGCTTGTATACAAGGTGCAAATTGCATACTAATTGTATACAAGTTAAGTTGTAACTTGTATAATGTATTCGAACTTATAAAAAAAATTGAAATCAATAGTGTTTTGTTGTTGATGATATGAATATGTTTCCAATGCAAGCAATTTGCATGCACAGTCACATAAACTCAGTGCCATTTTTGCAAAAGTGGAGCAAGATCGACATATTAGTATTTACGATATTGCTGAAGAACTGGATGTTGATCACAAAACAGTTTTACGTAATTTAGAAAAGTCTGGGTACAAGAAAAAACTTGATAATATTTGGGTACTACATGATCTCACTGAGACAAACTTAATGCAATGTGTTTCCATTTGCGATTCTTTGTTGAAACGTAACAATTCCGACCCAATTGATACGGTTGATTACGGAAGATGAAAAATGGGTCACTTACGATAAGAATGACCGAAAAAGATCTGTGGGTATGGTGGGATTGGAAAGGAGCCGTCCACTATGCTATCGAATCTGACCTCTACTGTCAGCAACTGATGAGGTTAAAAGAAGCCATTGAGAAAAACCGGCCGAAGCTGTTGAACAGGAAGGGCGTGGCCTGGGCCAGACTGCACTCATCTATAGCCACTCAGCAAAAATTGAGAGAGCTTGGCTGGGATGTGTTGATGCTTTCCCAGTATAGCCCTGATCTTGCTCCATAAGATTTCCACCTGTTTCGGTCACTTTAAAACTCTTTAGGAAGCGGAATAAAGTTAACCTCAAAAGAACACTGAAAACGACCTGTCGGATACTTTTTGATCAAAAATCTAAATTTTTTACAGCAATGGGATAATGGTACTACACAAGATGGCAAGAAGTCATCAATTAAAGTGGCACATACATATTATAAATAAATATACCTACATTTTTGTTTTCTTTGTATGCAACATGCAAAAATAATTTGTCCTGGCCTTATATAATAAAAATCACTACTTATTACCTCATAATCACTAAAACCACCATAATCTACTATATCATCATGGGTAGATATTATTCTTATTCATGAAATCTCATTTTATTACGCCATATTTTTTTACTCACAGCGATTCGAGAATGCCTGCTATAGAATAAGTCATAGTATTATAAAGGCGATCGTTTACTCTGATTGCTTTCTGGCCCAGAGTTCATACATTTTTGCCTGTCCTCCTTTGGCACGCATATAAGTATAATGACGGATAGGCATCTCCTATGAAAGGGTTTTTCCAAAATTCAATACCTAAAATAATGACCATCCTGTGCTAATGAATACCTTGGCTATCTATATACAACAAATTACAGTACTGAGGGCCTACTCTAATTCAATAAAAACGACGTTTCGATAAAAAAAAAAAAGAGGTGGTAATATACAGAGCCAGCAACATCAATTCAAGCAGTCATTCTTGAAAATGGCTTATTTGTGCTTATCAAAAAAGAATTTGAATAGTTCTCGTAAACATATGCAAAAGAATACGAATATTTATGAATTTAGTTTTAAAGAAAGAGAGTGACAAGAGTAGTCAGCACGCGCGCACCTGGTATCTGTCATGGTCGGGCAGGTGCGCGTGGTGCAGCGGCGCGTGCGCCCAGTCGTCGCCGGCCGTGAGCTTCCAGGCGCGCTCCGTGCCGATGGGCCGCGGCTTGCGCTCCTCCTCCTCGCCCCAGCCGCTGCTGCCCACGCCCACGCCCACGCCGCGCTCCAGGAGAGACTGGAATGTGGAATTAACACTACGTTATTTACTTTCGCTTGTCGAGCGGCTGTCGAGGGACACAACGGTCGCGCTTGTCGACCACCGTCAAGTTCCGCAACCGACGACAACGGCGTCAAGCAGAGCACGTAAAAAATAATAAATTTAAATGTATGGAGGAAAAAATAATCACAGGCAATGGCCGACAAAGTCGAATTTAGCCTCTACATGATACGATTATAGCAATCGTGACGTCATCCACCGTGAAACTTTGTAACAATGTCACTCGACATCAGTCTGGGTCCTTATTCACTATCTTTTTTTTCGTTTTCGCGGCAAGCCCGCGCGTCAAACCTTGTCATAATGGTAAATAGAGAGCTGCGATTAGAAATGCATCGAGCATGCGCGCGGACATTTTTGAGCGCACCGCGCCAGTTCGTGCGGGCTTGCCGAAAGTTAACTGCAAGTCCACTGCTTTTTTTTTTTTTTATAAAAGATAACTAGCAATGTGGGATTGAGTCCCACATTACTAGCAATCTTGATAACCCCTCCAGCTAAGCTCAAAGGCTTGTGCTAGAAGTGGGTTCTCGTCGGTAGTATAATGGGTAGGATTCGAACCGGCGACCTCACGATTGCGAGACCGATGCCTTAGCCATTAGGCTACCACCGCTTCAAAATACTTGTGTTGACCCCCTGGTGTGGTACATACTGTCACTTAAAACTCAATGTGTTACAATCTAACATTTTATGGAACACAATAAAACACAGGCGACTGTGAATGAATACAATAGCGTGTGTGTATACCTGGTAGGCATGATGTTGTTGCTGGTTGTGGGACATGGGTTTGGGCGACTGGTTCATGGATTGGTTCATAGGTTGTTGCTGCTGATACGACATCAGCAACGCGCTCAGATTGCCAGCGTTGCTCGTGGGCGCGAACATCTGCAACGATACATTATAGATCACAGGATCGGTCGGCTGTGATTCGAGTACAGACGCTGCTTTATACTTCTAAGTTGAAATCCGCCACGATTACAGACAAGCCCAGGGGGTCAATACACATATTTAAAGCAATGCAGTTGCAATTAAGTTTCGATTAAAACGGCCATTTTTGTATTCTTGTAACTTTGGGATCGATCTCAAATACGCTTGCGTCAAGTATGCGTCTCGAGAGCGCAATAACGACATTCTAGTCCGTATCGCAAGCGTTTTTAAGACCGATCCCAAAGTTACAAAAATACGAAAATGGCCGTCCTAATCGAAACTTAACTGCAACTGCACTTATTGTTTTTAAACTTTCGCGATTTTTATACATATTAGTTATATTTCGGGACTTAATCGCGTGAATTATTTAAAGGTACGAACCTTTTATTTACCCGACGTTTCGATCGAATTGCACCGATCGTGGTCACGGGTCGACTGACCACGTCAACGTCGGGTAAATAAAAAGTTCGTACCTTTAAATAATTCACGCGATTAAGTCCCGAAATATAACTAATATGCAACTGCACTGTTTTAAATACGTTAATTGACCCGCAGGACTAACCACTTAATGCGCTCTCCGAACGTATGATCATACGCATTCGACCGAGGTCTCCGGTGTGTTCGGATATGTTATATAGAGCAAGCCTCTGTGCCTATTTATTTTACATAGACATCAAGACTGGACTTCGCCTTCTCTTTCAGGTATAAAGTAAATACAAGCTGTAAAGCGTGAGATACAAAACAATCCTTTTGACTGGCCTGTTGGTCTAGTGGTTAGTGACCCTGACTGCTAAGTCGCGGGTTCGATCCGCACCCAAGATAAAACTTTGTGTGAAGCTTAATGGTTTATTAATTATTATTATAAAAATCTGACTTTTCCATGTCACAGGCATGTGACATCTTTATAGTACAGAAAAGAGACAGGCATTGGCAGCACAGTCGCGTTATCCCAGTCTAGAAAGTGGTCAATTTTGTGAGGTTATGGCGTTGTCCCGTCTCTTATGTCTATGGTATTTTGTAACCATGGTACAGTTTGAAACAAACCTTTCAATTCTCATTACCTGTGTGTTGTGCTTCTGTTGCATGAGCGGATGTCTCTGCGCGAAGTCTGGCGCTCGAGGGTTGAGCCTAGACACAGTCTCGACGCCCACGTAGCCCAGACCTAGCGCCGCGTTGCTCATGTTCACGCCCGAAGCGATTGATACCTGCTGCTGTATATACAACAAATCTCTTCTTAGACGTATTCTTCAATCAGTGATAGTAGTGTCTTGTTTGAAGGGTCAATCGCTTTCGATTGTCTGAGCGATTTATAAAAATCCTAGTAAGTCTATATAACTTTCTACGAATTTGTGGGTGTGTAAAAATATATTTTAAAACAAGCTTTAGCTCAAGACAAAACAAATGAGCCCAAAATCGTTAAGTTTATCTTGTTTATGGCCGTCATCAGAACAGTTACAGGGTACCATAATATTGTATTGTTTCCAAAGATACATATGTATATCAAACTAGCTGAGCTGACCCGCGCAACTTCGTCTGTGTAAATTTTACCCGCTTTTGCAACATTTTTCAATGCTGCTCCGTTCCTAGATGGTATATAGTTTATAACATTCCTCGTTAAATGGGCTATCCAACACAAATCATTTTTCAATTCGAACCAGTAGTTCCCGAGTTCAAACAAACAAACTCTTTAGCTTTTTAATATAAGTATTTAAGACCAGTCGGACACCGGGAACTGGTTCTAATTTAGCTCCTAAGATTAGCGCCGAACACACAAACTTTGCAAATAAATAAAAGTTTGTAAAAATAGCGTTGATCCAGTCACATTAGAGTCTTTGCGTTTACCAACACATTTCGCGATTTATTTTTATTTATAAAAATAAAATTTATAAAGATATTAGCTTTTGCTCGCGGCTCCGTCCGCGTGCATGTCTTTATCTCGATAAAAACTATCTATGTCTTTTCCCGGGACTCGACTGGTATACGCGTGAAAAGATAATAGACAGACAGACAAGACAGAATTACTTACACATTTTACACTTAACAGATAAACTGAGCCATGCAGAGGAACTTCAAATAACTCTTCTATATCTACGGTTGCTATCTATCAGAGTCGAATCTATAAAATACAATTTAAAAAAAAATTATAATCTAAGTATAGATATGTGAGTACTTACCATCATGTTGTGTCCATTCCGTGAGTTATCTTGGTAGATAGGTCCATTCCGTGAAAGTCCACTCATATCCATCGCATTTACGTTGTTACCTGGAAATTGTTTTAGTAAAATTTATTATAATGTTTAAAGTTGTTCACATTGCTCAGGGGGGCTTAAATATCGCATGACTGGGAGACCACATACAATTGAGTTACGTCGTAATTTTCGTGAAAGTATCAAAGTGAAGCCACTATATATAAGGAAAGACAGATCTCGGTCCAACTTGAGGAAACATTACTATAGACGCGGAGTGGGGCGAAGTGGAGCCGAACGGAATTGATAAATGACAGTGCTTAAAATAATAATAGCCTTTATTTCAAGATATATATTCATACTTACTTATATTTATACTCATAGCCAACTGGCTATATGAGTATAAATATAAGTAAGTATAAATTGACTATTAGACTTCAAATTAATTGTAAGACACCGGTAGTGTGATAATGTACTTTTATATAATGTCTATGTACCTACTTGTATTTGTGCAAATGAATAAATATGAATATGGTTGTCTTGAGTTTCCTTAAAGGTCCCTAAAATTTGCCAATTTTTTCGATTATGGATCTTTCTCGCTTAAGTAACACCAGCTATTCTTCTGATATAGTCTTTCTATATAAGAAGTTGTCTTAATCCTGGGTACGATTTCAAGCACTGTGATTGGTCAGTTGACGGTCAGTTGACGGTCAGCTCCGTGTCAGTGGATAGTCCGCGAACGTGTTTGTCGAGTTGCGAGTCTGTCGACTTGTACCTATGTAGTATATGAAGGCGCAAGATACGTACCGATGGGCATGGGCTGGTGGTAGGTGTTCTGCGCGTGCACGTTGGGCGCGTAGGCGGGCGGCGGGGTGGAGCCGTGCGACGACGTGCGCGAGCACGGCGAGCACTATATGAAGGCGCAAGATACGTACCGATGGGCATGGGCTGGTGGTAGGTGTTCTGCG
Source organism: Herminia tarsipennalis (assembly GCA_945859575.2). Lineage (NCBI taxonomy): Eukaryota > Metazoa > Arthropoda > Insecta > Lepidoptera > Erebidae > Herminia > Herminia tarsipennalis. Next base: position 23,909,463 of record OX243835.2, on the reverse strand, counting down.
CGTGCACGTTGGGCGCGTAGGCGGGCGGCGGGGTGGAGCCGTGCGACGACGTGCGCGAGCACGGCGAGCACTATATGAAGGCGCAAGATACGTACCGATGGGCATGGGCTGGTGGTAGGTGTTCTGCGCGTGCACGTTGGGCGCGTAGGCGGGCGGCGGGGTGGAGCCGTGCGACGACGTGCGCGAGCACGGCGAGCACTATATGAAGGCGCAAGATACGTACCGATGGGCATGGGCTGGTGGTAGGTGTTCTGCGCGTGCACGTTGGGCGCGTAGGCGGGCGGCGGGGTGGAGCCGTGCGACGACGTGCGCGAGCACGGCGAGCACTATATGAAGGCGCAAGATACGTACCGATGGGCATGGGCTGGTGGTAGGTGTTCTGCGCGTGCACGTTGGGCGCGTAGGCGGGCGGCGGGGTGGAGCCGTGCGACGACGTGCGCGAGCACGGCGAGCACTATATGAAGGCGCAAGATACGTACCGATGGGCATGGGCTGGTGGTAGGTGTTCTGCGCGTGCACGTTGGGCGCGTAGGCGGGCGGCGGGGTGGAGCCGTGCGACGACGTGCGCGAGCACGGCGAGCAGCCGCCGCGGTAGCCCGGCGCCTTGCTCGCGTCCGCCATGGACATCAGCTGCGGGTGGCCAGGACACTGGACGTTATTTGATGCTTTCTTTGTGTTACGTTTAGTGCGAGTTTCTTGGTTTACCGCGGTTGGCTCTCTGATCGATTGAAAGCTTGGAACGGGCCAATCGGAACGGCAAACATCTTGAACTTGCCAACCGCGTTAACGTAAAAACAATTCGCACTAGACGGTTCACGTGCATTTATTATTTTGTACTATAACGTTGCATTTGGACTTTTTGAGAGACGCCCGTTGACAAGACATCTGTCTTGTCAACGGGCGTCGCTTCTGATTTGAATAGGTATACTCATTACACATTTATTTTATTCCCTAATACTACAGATAGAAATAAGAGAGAATGGTAGGCCTTTGCCGCAAATAAATATAATTTTAAATTAAAATAGACACACTAAAAAATAATTTAAAATGTATTAGTTCTATCCCTAAAGTAGTTAATTTCCGTGCAATTTCCACCAGCAGAAACCAGGATGACATGCGTTAAAAATTATTAAATTTGACATCACCTTCAAAACTGTGTTTAACTTACCTACTCTATATATAATTCAATTACCAAAAACACAATCAGATAAATCACATAAACACAATATCTGCTAGTTAGTAATGTTCACAGACAACGTTGAGAAGTTACTGTACTGACAGCGGCGAGACATATCGACACATAACCGCTGTGCGTACATTAACGACTCAACGCAAAGCTCCCGGTGTTAGTGCGCACCAATATTCCCTCCGAAGATTAGCTTCTTGAATCTTGAGTGCAATTATAGTTCGTAAAATATAGCTTGATACCTGTGACTTTAGAGACTACGTTTAAAAGACTGCTACAATAAATTTGTTGTTGGAAAAGTTTTAATTTTTTAAATATTAATAAGACATTTGTATAGAAATCTAGAACACTTTTTTCAAATAGAACTTGTTATCAAGGAGATACTAGTATAAACAAAGGTAATTTAAAATATTTATTATATTTTATTATTTATATTTTTTTGTTAGCTTACTTCGTAAACTCTTTTCGCAGCCTGGTAGGGATGTGTAATCGACTGGCCAGCGAATATCGATAAAATAAATGTATGACAATTTCATTAATATAAATTGTATAAATGATTATATCTAATCGTTTTTTCACAACGAATTCGTATTTTTTTAGTCTTGCAATACCTACTGCTTTCGCATGCAGCGATCAAGCGGGCGCCATCTTTTTTGAGTCAGTACGAGTGCCCACGCCTTGTATACGCTACCGCTACGTGATTAATATTGTTTTGTCGTTATTACTGTTGCTTTGTTAAGTTTTGTTGTTATTTCTAGTTATTTGTTTTTTTTTGCACCACAATGCCGAAAAGAACAAAAAAAACTGTTTTGAATAGCGAAAGTCGCGAGTTTGTGATTCGTTTGCGTGAGTATTTTGAGCGCGAGAATCAAAATGGCGGACCGCTACTACCGTTGGAGCAAGTGTGCAATAGAGTTGCTGACGCTCTTGGTATCGGACGAGCTACAGTGTCTCGAATTAGCAAAGAAAAGTATGGAGAATCGTCAAAGGAGATGGTGGCCGAAGATGAGGGAGGTAAAATATTATCGACTCCTAATAAAAAAAAAGAAGAAGAGAGTTTCGCCAGTCACCGAAATTGACGACTTTGATGCTGCCGCAATTCGAAATCATATATATGCGTATTACGCACGTGGTGAATTTCCCACGTTAAAAAAAGTATCCGTTTCGCTTAAAGACGCGGATTTATTTAAAGGAAGTCCACCATCGTTGTCCAAAATATTGAAAAAAATCGGCTTTGCTTATAAGAAAAGCGATAAAAGAAAAATTTTAATGGAGCGAACAGACATTGCTTTGACCCGAATTGACTTTTTGCGCAAAGTCAAAAATATAACAGATTGGAATAAAGTGGTTTTTCTTGATGAAACATGGCTCAACGCAAACCACACTGTTTCAAGATCGTGGACAGACGATAAAGCGGAGTCTACCACCAAGGTGCCCGAAGGCAAAGGACAAAGATTAATACTTACTCATGCGGGGACATCGTCTGGTTTTGTGCCCAATTGTTTACTGGCGTTTAAATCAGTAAAAACAACAGAGTACCATGAAGAAATGGATTTTACAAAATTTAAGGAGTGGTTTCTAACTCTTCTAAATAATTTGAGTGAACCACATTTTATTCTGATGGACAACGCTCCGTATCATTCAGTACAAAAAGATAAGGCGCCTACGACAAGCAATCGTAAAATTGAAATTATTACTTGGCTGCAAAACAAAGGAGTAAAAGCCGACAACAGCATGCTCAAGAAAGAATTGCTAAGATTAGTAAGCATTCATAAGCCCCCCACTCCAAGATATATTATAGACGAAATTGCAAAGGAAATGGGCCACACCGTCATCCGTTTACCACCATATCATTGCCATTACAATGCAATAGAACTAATCTGGGCTCAAGTCAAAGGTTCGTATAATCTAAAAAAACATATATAAAAAGCTTACAAAGAATGTAGTAGGTTTTTTGTTTGATCAAATACCTTTTTTTTCTAGGTTACGCTGCCAGACATAATGTAGCACCGCCTTTCACAGCGAACAAAATGTTGACATTACTACATGAAGCTTGTGTACATGTAAATGCTGATGATTGGAAAAAGGTAGTTGAGAAGACAAAAAATGTGATTCAAAAAGATTGGGAGCGCGATATTCAATTTGACAACATATGCGATCAAGAATTAATTATTAATCTACAGGACTGTTCCAGTGATGAATCAGAATTCGACTTGGAAATTGATCTCGGCTGTACACCATTTGACAATTAAACTTTTAAAAACCTTCAAATTCATCTTTCATTTCCTTTTTTCTTTCTTTCAATATCGTTAAAATGTATTTTTTTTAATAAACTCATTCCATATAAATATCGATAAAATACGAAAGACGTCCCATACCTATTACATGTCATTCTGACAAACGTCACAGGTATCAAGCTATATTTTACGAACTATAATTGATTCTACGCAAAAAATATGTTACTAAAACAAGTACAAAACGTCCCCTCCAATAAAGTGGCAATAGTGTTGCCGATGGGATACATACGCGGCGCGAGCTTACTTGTGGTGGTGGCGGCTCCACGGCGTGGTGCGCGTCGCCCGCCGCGCCCCACACGCCGGCCGCGCCGCCGCCCGCCGACAGGTCCTTGAACAGCGAGTACTCCTGCGCGCCGCCGCCGCCGCTGCCCGCGCTCGACTGCGACACAACGCAACATTTGTAACTATTATACAACGCATCGAAGGGACCTCTGACTCAGTGGCGACCGAGCAAAATGAAATATCTGCGAGGCTAAGCAACGTTACCATAGATTGGTGACAGTTATCGAGCATTGTCACAAACTCAGAGAGCATGTTAAGGCGTTGGACATGTATCTAATCTCTCTCCGGTCGTGTCGGATTTCCGTCTTATCATACTATGACAGTGAGGGGTATAGACAAGAGCACTTCTGTCTGCATACATTTGTCCTCTATAACATTTCCTGCGTAATTGGTTAGTCTCAAAAGAGATTGGAGAATATGAGACCATTTCAACGCATTATCACACGAACATAACAAAAGGTACGAATCTTGACACTGTTCGATTATATCAATGTTATGTTCCAAAACGTTATTTGTGGCAAAATGTTTCTAATTTCATAGCTTGTCATTATTCTTTACAGTAAATAATATGTAACAGTTGAAGAAACGTACTTGCGGTGTTGTGTTAATATGTAGTGCTGCGGATGAATTGGGCGCGTTTTCTTCGTTGGCGCTCCAGGAACTAGAGTTGTCTGGGCTCAGCTGTGAATAAAATTTAAATTTATAAAATTTTCTATTTTTACAAAAGTGTATAATAAAATAATAGCTAGAACAAATACGATAATTCAAAATGGTATTTTTGTAACAGTCTTCACGTCTCTATGATACTACATTCGAGTCGTTAACATTTTTAGGATCTGACTGAAATGGACGCTAGATTTTCTGACATTTACATAGCTTCACAAACATGTATAAGCATAAAATACCGGGAGTACGGTAGAAAGTTTTCAAACAACGCGCACATGACACGCCTCTAGTACTTAGTTGTCTGAGAGGTATTATGCCCGAGAAAGATGTCATTAGGTTCAAGTCAAAGTATGTATGAAAGTTTATACCCTCGTTAATTTGAATTATAAATGTGTACGATATCGTTACCTGCATAGTGCGTTCGGGCAGTCGGTGATGCTTGGCATCGATGTCGTCAGCCTTGAGCGGCGTGTGCGCGGGCGGCGGGGACGGCTCGCGGCCCTTCTGCGGGGACAGCGCGCCCGCGCACGAGCTGCCCGGGGACGCGCCGCCGGCCGGGGGCTGCGGGGAATGTACACACGTTTGTATTGTGGGGACATAGGTGGAACCAACGTCAGACGGTTATTTTGTATATTGAATATCTTTGCCCATTTGTTTCTTGTGCAATTCCGTTCCAACACAATGATTTGGCTTGCTTGATAGCCTGTAGATGCCATGCACAAAACCGGTCTTATCTGGTGATCTCGAACTGGGAGCACTGATGCACTAGTCGCCCATTGTAGTAAACATTGTACCTACCTACCTTATTAGTAGTATTATTATATCCCAAATACCCATAGCTAATTTGTATTATGTACCTAAATATACGTTTCATATTTTATATTGCTTAGCATATTGTAACTGCAGATTGTAAAGCATTCCGGACAAACCCTTTAGTGGTTTTTGGATAGCCATTTTATACTTAACTAGCTGACCCTCGCAACTTCGTCCTCGTCAAATTTGCCCGTTTTTGCAAATGAAAGTTTATAATTAACAAATAAAAATAGGGGTTGATCGTAGAGGGTTTAAAATTCAGGGTTGTATGTATTTTCTAATGAAAAAATCTAAATGTTTAAAAAAACAATTATGGGTGGACTACCCTTAACATTTGGGGGATGAAAAATAGATGTTGTCCGATTCTCAGACCTACCCAATATGCATAAAAAAATTCATGAGAATCGGTCGAGCCGTTTCGGAGGAGTTTAACTACAAACACCGCGACACGAGAATTTTATATATTAGATGTTAAGAAATAAAGACAAAAAACCTGTCTCATGTCTCCTCCCCCTCTCTGAATAAGACCTCATCCGCACGAGCATATTTTTGAAAGCAAGTACATACCTGGTGCGTAGTTCGTGTCTTGGGTGTATCAGCCGGTCCCGCCGTGACCACAGGTGCAGGCGCCGCGGTCAGTTTAGCCGCGAAGGTATGCGGGCGCGCGCCCACGATCACGCCCGTATACGTCAACGCGCCCGTCGTCTTGGACGTGCCGGCAGAACTCGTCGCCGTGCTTAGCGCGCCCGATGTTGGCACTCGCTTCTCACTTGTTGATGCTGGAAATGTTATAGAAACATAAGCTTTTAGTACACACGCATCCTACGATGATGCTGGCTCTGAGTGGGTATGGAATGCGTACCAGCTTCTCAGTCTAAATTCACATTTCAATGACTTTGTTAGTTTCAAAAGGAAAATATGTTTTATAAAGAGAAGACGGCCAATCAAACTAATCAATTTGTGAAGAAAGGGGTGTGAACTACGTCGTTTCTCACTATTGCTGTTATCTGTTCTAATAAGCTAGGCTTGATATTTTCACCAGATAAATAATACAATTAGGAATACTGTAAACCAATCCAACGGTTTAATCTTAGATTACCTTTAGTCCCGGCTATATATATAAAAAAATGATAATTTGTAAAGTCGGTTTACGGACGATAATTTTACATGATAACGTCATAAGAAAACCATTATTACATATAGCCATTCACGTTGCTTAGCAAAAAAATTATAACGTGACTTCTTAGCAACCAATAATAACGTGACTGCTTAGCAACCAATCAATAATGTGCCTACTTAGCAACTAATCAATGACGTGACTGCTTAGCAACCAATCAACAACGAGACCGTTGCTACTTGACACTTTTTCGTGCGTGCACGTCATCGATTTATTAGTCAAAATAATCATCATCATCATCATCATCAGCCTATCGCAGTCCACTGCTGGACATAGGCCTCTCCAATTGCACGCCACTTTGTTCTATCTTCGGCTTTTCGCATCCAGCTCCTGCCAGCCGTTTTGCCGTCAAAATAATAATAGGTACAAATGTAAATACAATAAATATAAGTAATAGTACGTACAATGCGCCTGCAGACGCGGCGGCGCGACGCGCGCGACCGCGACGTGCTGCTTGGCGGGCGCGCGCGCCGCGGCCGCGGGCCGGCTGCTGGCCGCGCTGCTGCTGCTGCCGCTGGCGCCGGCCTGCAAGCGTACCACCCACTGTACTGTAGCCGCGCACATTTATTTTTTTTTTTTTGGATTTAATGACCTGGGGTTTAGACAAGGTACATTCGTTCCGTGGCGAATTCGATAACTCCGTATTACGCAAAAAAAAAATAAAAAAATTGTCTCCACCGCACACGTCTAATTCTATACTTTAATTTATTTTCCATTCACGATATCGGTATTAGAATGTGAATTTGTCTAGACCCCCTGGTCGCTTGAACCTTTAAGTCATGAAATGTTTACTAACAAACCAAATTGTAGGGTTTTCACTTAATTGCAATTTTCGTAAATCGAAATTTCGAATAAACTTAAACATTACTCGACCAATTTCAAAAAATATTTCACTATTAGAAAGCTACCATAACGGGGAGTAACCCAGTAACGCTATACTTTATTATCAAAGAAATTAAAGATACCTACGAAAATTACAATAATCTAACTCAAGGTTTAAAAACAACTTACAATATGAGACCCGTGCGAAGCCGGGGCAAAGCTAGTTAAATATAAAATAACAACGATATTTCGTTTACGTCTACCATGTTATAATTTTATATTACTAACCGTTTAGGTAGCACACAATAATTATGGAACTTAGAATAGGTTATGAATTTACCCAGCTTCGATTAAACAAAATGACAACGACACTTTCTACAGATGCTAAGCAACTTTGTTATCAAACAATAACTAAACGCAAAAATATATAACGGGATTGCCTAATATATTAAACATTTTTTTATACTACTACGGTGACCAACAGGGATAAAGTCCGCCTAATATAAACGGTTACTGTAATATATGGACGCCTGCAACATTAGGAGGGTCATGGATACGTTGCCGACCATTTAAAAATCTGCTTACTCGCTTCTTGAAAAATATACCTACAATCTTTTGAAAAACTATCTGTGATATGATTCGAAACATAACCTCGTATTAGTTTGTAGTCATTCATCGAGAAAGACTAGGCTATATAACATCACGCTACGACCAATAAGAGCTGAGCAGTAATGACCAATATAGCAAAAACGAGAAAATTTACGCAGACAAAGTTGCGCGGAAGAACTAGTAATTCATAAAATCTAATCGCATTTCCTGTTTTTTATTTATTTTAATTATACAACGCGAAAGTCTTAACATTTGTAAAAACTTATATTATTAGCTCTAATTGATTTCGATCTCTATTACAAAGACATTAAAGTTCAAAATACCTACTATTGCTCGTTCACCTACGTGAGTATATAAGCCTACCTTAGGAGGTGGTTGCTTGGGTGCCTTAGGTTGCAAAGGTAGTGGTTGAGGCGGTGGTTTAGCTACGGCGCGAGGTAATAGCTGTACGATGTCGGCTTCCGGGTCGCGGATCATCGCTGCGATAAGCATGCCTGCTTGCTTTGTTGCTTCTGCTGAACCCCTGGTGATAAAAATCTCTCTTTAGTGGCAATGTAGTCACATACACGTTAAAGTAAGTGATTCTTTCTAATTTCAGACACTTTTTATTGTGAACAAAGATACATCAATAGTATACAGTAGCCAGGGCAATTACCCCCAGGATCTACGAACCAGTAGGTTCTACTGGGGAGACCCGTGCCCAGCAGTGGGCCATCATATGGGTTGATATGATACAGTAGCCAGAAAACTATTTAGACTAAACGTCTGCAATCAGACGATTGCTTACGTTCTTGTGGTTGTTACAGTTATAAGTCTTTATTTCAGCAGCATACCCAGGATTTTGGTTTGAGGAAGACTTTATCTCGCTAAGGGTAGGTTTTATCTAGATAAATAATAAAAACACACATACATTAAATCAGATAACATACAGATTTTTAACATAGAAATTTAGTCCGCTGACGGTAGATTTAATCAAGACAAAAAACTAAAAGCTTGCATACATAAACTCAGATAAATTTGGGGCGGAGGAAGAGTAGAGAGTAGAGTTGACTTAGCAACTCCTGCTGAATCCACTTCTGACTTACTTCCAGCACTACATAATAGATACACCATTAAACCCTAAATACACCAACCCAAAAGTTGCTTACCAACCATTGAAGTATTAAAGATTGAATGGTTGTCGGACAACTTTGTTAAAAAACATTTCACATTTATTTTCGCTAGTATAGATTTTTTTTACTTCCCGACGATATTATTCGGTAGGGATTATGGCTCGCACATTTTGCGCATTCGCCAGTTTCAAGTATAAATTCTTTTAAGTTTCCATTTTTTGAATCACAAATTCTGATTCTTATCCATTTTTCACATATTTCAACGTATACTTTGCACTCGTAGAGTATATTTGTTCGGTAATTTTACACGTCAAACGCGAAGTTGTAAAATAGCGACAAGTTAGTTTGCCGTAAATTATACAACTCGCTAGTATAGTCAGCAGTAGTTAGAAGTACAAACTTGATAGTGATGATCCGTTCGCCCTGCCCCTTGCTCTGCTTGTCGACCTCGATGTGCGCGCCGGTGGCGGAGCGGATGGCGTTGATGTTGCTGCCGGCGCGCCCGATCACGCGCGAGATGGCGTGCGACGCTACCGATACTTTCTTGCAACTGTCGATTACGATAAACAAACGTAAGTACTAACATCATTAATGTTGATAAACTATCGCGATTTATACACAAATACTAACATCATTGCAAAACAATAAAACCGACTGCTTAAAATTAATAACAGAAGTATTTTGGCGCCAAAATTCCGCAATTTCATGAAATCAAATCAAATCCATCGCGCCATTTAGCAAAGAAATATACATACAAACATACATAAATACACACAAAAAACATAACCCTCTTTCTTACGCAGTCGGGTAAAAATATTAGAATAAGCAGAGGCGTAGCTGGCCTCAGGTCCATAAAATTTATTGAGGGCCCGTTGTTGTTTGGCTTAAACGGCCAAGTCGTCTAAGTCTTCAGTGTTGGCAGCACCGTCGCTGGCACTTGGGAAGGGCAGTGCTATTGCCAACACAAGTTCGGGGCCCTGTAACCTGAGGCACCGTATGATACGGCTGATATTACAGTAGCTACGCCATGAACCGCAGATTAGTCTTATGATTTTGTTTGTTTTGATCTAAGCCCAGATGGATTTAGACCCAGCCCAATGAGTGACACTTTTTTGTCAATTTCTTTTGTCAGAACTTACACAAATTCATATACAATTGTTGTTTTGAAAATATTAAAGAAAACTGTCCCAGTTCAAATTAGTTTATGTACACTCACCCAGGCTCGACGGTGGAGAGCGTCTGCACGCTAGACTTGCGTACTACTTCTTTCCAGCCTTCTTCTCGTCGGCCGCCTACGCAACCACCCTTAGGAGAGGTACTCTTGCCTTCCATCTCCCATCTACAATAGCAACATTTATATTTAAACTGTACATAGAACAAACAATGCAGGGTTATACATGAACTCCAAATCAGCATAGATTATTATGTACAGATGACAAGCTTCATATAAAATATTCCGACGAACGCATGCATAGACAGAGTGCTGCTTTTCGTTCACGAATGTGATTCCGTGTTCGTGAACGAAAAGCATTCGCTGTCACTCGTTTAGTGTGATTCTGAGTGCATGAAGAGCAGTTTCTATGAAGGTTGCCTTCTATACTCTCCGTCTCCGGTATTCTGTATATACAACAAGCGAAAGCAGGCAAACGCGCATATAGGCGCGCATGGATACAGATCTCGGTCGAATACCAACCGATAAATATTTATTTATTACATTGAAATCTCTGTACATGAGCGTTTATATGCGCGTGGACTTGCTGTTGACCAGTGAGCCGGCCGTAGCTATGTTTTTTGTGTAGCTGTGTCGTTCTTATTTATGAATGAAATACGTCACGGTGAATAAAATTATATTTGTGAAAATGAGAAACTAGTGTAGAGAATTAAATGGGAACTATGAATAAGCTTTACGTTACCGATGATTCGTTATGATTCTATGTATTCTACTATGGGAATTAAAACTGTAGCAGTTGCAGATAAAGTGGTAGCTTGGCCACAAACACATTGACGTATAGACTTGGACTGCGCCATAACCTCACAAAATTGACTACTCTAAAGAAAGAGACAACGCTACATTGTGGACAATAGATATTGTCCACAAAGTAGCGTTGTAGTGTTGTATACGGTAAATATTGACTGCAAAGCGTGAAAGAGAGAAAAAGCTCGTGCGTCCTTGTCTCGTAAACAAAAGGGACGGTCCAGGTCTATACGTCAATGCACGAACATGAGCTGCGAGCGGGCACGTTGAGCGACAAGGACAAACGTATTATAAACCATTGACGTAGAGTGCGAGAGTGACGTAGACTGCGCCATAACCTCACAAAATTGACCACCTCTAGAAAGAGACAACGGCTACTTTGTGGACAATACCTGTCCAAGGCTGCACGAGTTTTTTCTCCCTTTCACCCTTTGCAGTCAATATTATTTTATTAATTGAAAGGGATGGCACAGTCCTGGTCTCTACGTCAATGTTATAATCCTATATATTTGTGTTTATCACTCATAGCGTTCTCACGCTTTTGACGCTTGCTGTTCAAGTACGTGACCAGATTGCAATAAGGAACTTCTAGAATGCACGTGCTGTGAAGTCTTTTGTAGATAGTCTACAATGGAGTCTAAAACAGATCACGTATACGCAATAGCACCGTGCAAACGTTACAGTTTTCATACCGAAAGTATGTACCCGAGTTAAACAACGTACATGGCTAATAAATGGAAAACCCAAAACCTTGCTAAATAAAAATCTTGCACATATTTCAACCTCTACCACTCATGATGCCACCGTATATCTCACCAACAAGAAGCAACAAATGATAATAAATCAAAAATCAATGTCAATGTGAAGCCATGCATAAAAAAGATGCGCAATTTAAGCATGCAAGTATAAATATAGTATCTTCATAAAGAATTTCATTATAGTGTAAACAGTCCTTTTATAACAAATTTTCGAAATACAGTAATTGCATTTTTGTAAAGTGATTGGAGTGAATTACTTTTAATTTTTCTCGTGTAATGTATCTCATCCTATCCTTGTTTGTCATGCATGACAGATTAGTACAAGTTTGAATAATAGCACCAAGATGACAAATATAAAATTGAACAAGTTTATAACACAAACATTCAATAGCCGTTTGCAGAGCAGTCGTAGAAGCCAGCACGGTAGACTTGGGAGTTTAATGCTCAGTTGGTATTGACGGTTGGACTCATATTATGTCACACCAGGCTATCGCGTAAGCCTATACAATCGATGAACGATCCGAAATCTCAAATATAAAAGTCAAATTATTCACTTAGGTTAAAAATGTAACGCTTATGAACGTCAGACAAAATTTGGAATAGAATAATTCTACATTTAATGCCAAGTTCGCAAGAGTAAAGTCGTGAGAAAAGAACTTGGCAATAAAAACTCATGACCACTTTTTTTTAAATGCAGTTATGCCAGCAAGGTGCTGCAACCATGAAACTTACGCAAGCAATAACCATAGTACGTAAAGTAGGTATAATCAAGTTTAAAATGAATTAGCCTCATATGATATAATGAGAAAAGATTGCTTACACGTAAAACAAATTCTAAACGAACGGACTAAAGTTCTACATTTGTATAAAACTAGACGGTGAGGACAAAACAAGTTTGACACTGATTTTATGTTTATCACATATACAATGATGCCGCGTGAAGTTGACATGATGATCGGAACTTACTGATGCATGTGTTGCGTCTTTTTATTTTTGTCGCTTGTGTCAACATCGTCTTTATCCACATTCAGCCTAGTGGATTCGAATACTTGACTCTTTCTAGAGTTATTCCCATATTTGTTAACATTCTGTACTGTAATGCTCTTAGGGCTATCCTCTTCGGGTTTTCTGTAAGAACAATATTTTATATTTAACCCCCCTATTGGTTACACTACTGATGTACTCTATACATTTGTTATCTGTAGTTGAGTAACAACTAGTAATAAAACAAAAATTATCAAGCATTATTACTCAATCAAACATTAAAAAGCATGCACCTAAATGTGCAGATTTGTTGAATTGTATTGTTTACTTTATTTTCTGACAAGCAGAAGTAAACAGCCAAGCTCATCATACTTGCTTTTATGTTTGACAAACATATTGATATGTATGTTTCCATGACCTCTGTGCGCTATAGCATTATTGTCTACTAAAATTCTGTCTCAAAACAATTAATTCAACAATCTGCACAAATAACTACTACAATTTAAGTTTCATCCGTGTTGATTAGTAAATTAGCAATGAGTAGAAGTGATGTGGTATCAAAACACACTGACAATGGAAATGGTGCGGCGACCATAGCATGTCAATCAAGTCATGTATAGTCAAGTATGTATATGGGCATACCCAGGATCATTTTTCGTAATTTACGATAGCTCTTAGCGATAAGGCCGCTCGTTGTACATTTAAATTATACAATGTTTACTTTGTTTTTTTTTTTATATATTATAAAGAGGAAAAATTTGTATTTTTGTATGTAACGAATAAACTTAAAAACTAATGGTTCTATTTCAAAAATTCTTTCACTGTTGGCAAGCTACACTATCCCCGAGTGACATAGGCTTACACTTTTTATCCATGGATTCGGGTTCATCGCGGGTGAAACCGCGAGGCGTCCGCTAGTATACAATAAAAAAACATGAGCCAAATTTATACTGTGTACCTATCTTTTTTGCAAGTTTGAGGGGGGGGGGGGGCAACCTGTTATTTACTAATGGTGCGATTCGATCGAAACGTCAACACCACCTTCCAGTATTTGACGCGAGTAAGTCCCAATAATACTCTAATATGTTTAAAAAATCGCGGATGTTCAAAAATAAAGTATAATAATACACTTCTCCCCGTTACTATATTCACTAACAAACACAATATATCGTGCTGGTGTATGCGAGTTAGTTGTACTAACTTGTCTTTCTTGTCGCTGGGTCTCCTGTCGGGCTGCGGCGGCGGCTTGGCGGGAGTGGCGGGGGGCGAGCTCGGCGCCACGTTCTCTTTCTCCTGCTTCTTGTCGGGCTTAGGAGTGCTCTCTTTCTCTGGTTTAGTCTCTATTTTTGTTGGTTTGCTCTGTGAGAGTAAGTAGGAAAGGGATATTTTAGTAAGATTTGAGCAACTCGAATTATGAGTATAAGTTAAAAAAAAATGTGTGTAAAAACTGTCTTTGCCTCTGTGGCGCGGTGGGTGTGTCCGACTGCTACACAAGAGGTTCGATTCCTACACGGGACACCACATTGTGTGATCCACAAATTGTTGTTCCCAGTCTGAATGTACTTTGTGTCCGTGACTAGTATGTCTTTGAGGTTGAAATGACCAATGACGATTTCGAGAACTGTCATTGATCAAACGACTCACTCCGTCCAGCTCCGCGTCAGTTAATACGCATCCTAACTAGCGCTTAAGGAGTCCCAAAATGAATTACCGCGAAGAACCCGCACGTAGTTAGAACGTTACTTAGATTTGTCATAACAAATCAAGAGGTTTAGCATTATTTATTACTCACTTTATCCGGCTGTTTCTTGGCCGCGGGCGCGGGGGGAGGGGGTGCTGCTGGCTTTTCTTCTTTTTTCTTTTTCTTCGGCTTGGTGCTCTGAACTGGAGGTGCTTTTACGTCAGACGAGGAACAGGAACCCTATAGAATACATTTGGGTTACGTTTCAAACTTTATGTATTTATTTGGTACACAGTGACATACTTAAAAAAAAAAATGTGTTTGGCACTCGGAGACTGCCGGGGTGAAGTTATTGCATAGCATTTTTTATCAACTTATGCAACTATAATTATTTATTAATTTATGTAGTATTTTTTTTTCATTACATTTTGGAGCAGCTCGTCTCGAGCCGTGCGAGCTTCGTACAGTCGTACCATAAAGCGAACGCTCGGCCGACCTACATGGTAGGCGGAGTGGGGGGGGTGTTAGGTTTATTTTCGTTACGGAATTTTTTGATCGGGTCGCCGCGATAAAAGCTATGCAGTAGCTTAAAAATACATTTACCGAGGCACCTACACTGTAGTTACGAATTTTAATACCTAAGTATGAAAAACAAAACCTATCATGATCATTAGTACAACATCTCAGCTTGCTGGAAATTATGAAATATTTTGATAAATCCAATCGCTGTTATTGTAAGATTCTGATTTCAGAACCGAAAAAAAATAATGAATATATATAAAATACAATAATGAATAGCAATCTGTATACTACCTTCGTTATCCACTTCAGGTACAAACAGAACTGCACCAAAAACAAAGTTTTTTTTTTGTAGGCCTGTGATCAGCATTAAAAACCAGGCAAATGATGTTAGTAGCATCATAGAGAAAGAAAAAACATCAGAAATGTTGATGTATTTTCTTTTGTACTTGTTGTACGAGTTACACCGTACATTAACCTTTTACACATACGTCACACCTGCGTAAGTTGGTCCAATTACAGTAACAACGCTCAGCATTTTAGAACTAAGTATTTTTATATTATACAATAATACTTTAGTAGCAATAAACATGTTTACCGTGTTACACGTCTACTCATTTCAACAAAGAAACATTTTACGAGCTTCGGCTTATCACTAACAAACAACAAACAATCACTGTTGGGATAAAACCCCAACATTTGGTCCTTCGAGCAAAACCAGAACCAGAAGAGTGGAAAAGCAGCTCACTCTCACATCTGAGTTCGGGACCCAACATTTGGTCCTTCGAGCAAAACCAGAACCAGAAGAGTGGAAAAGCAGCTCACTCTCACATCTGAGTTCGAGATCTAACAAGCAAACAACAAGATGTCGTCAGCAGATATTTACGAAAATTGTGACACCGCGCTGATACAGCCGCGCGCCGTCCTCGCGGGATCAACCTACGTGGGCGTGGCCAATCCCCCCGCACGAGCCTATATAAGCGGCGCGCGCGCAGAAATCCTTCTCCTACCTGTGCCGCAGCGCACCGAGTTAAGTGGCTCCCTTCTATCAAGCCTGGACCCTGGAACCACGCCTTTCTCTGCAGAACCTAGCTCTCCGCTGAGCCTAGCCCTAACTTGTTCGCGGACCTATGTAATTTATATCTGCCAATATAAAATCTGGAATATCGTCTTGCAAGCGTTATTATTTAGCTCCAATCAGAACCTGCACTCACCGAACCACGCGTGGGCCGCGTGCTATTGGGTCTACCTAGATTTCTAGTAGGCTCCTAAAGCCCTAAGCAACTATCAACGCGACACTGGCGCCCAACGTTTTAGGCAAGAAAAAGGCTTGGTTCTAAAGGTCACGGTTTTTTTTTCTATTTTGTGCTATTTTTCTTGTGATTTACTGTGTGTGCACGGAGAACCGTCCCAAGGTATTTACTTTTGTTACTAATTTCTATTTAATCTAATTCAGTGTTTAAACAGACCGCGTGTGTTTAAAGTGATCACGTAATTATTTTTTTCCAAAAAGTGTCGAAACCATTCTAGAATATTCCATCCACGTGGGATCGATCACGCATTTTCATTCGGTACCTACCTACCACTACATTTACAGCGGCGTAAGCGCAATCTAAACGCGCGCCATCTTAAATCTTTAATTAATTAAAATATCTACTTAAAAAAATACCTTTGGACGGATTTCCACATTTTGCTTGTATTGTTAACATTTTTGACGGCAGATAAACTATCCCAACCGTTTACCCACAGCGCGTATTATTTTCTTAAATTTCAACTAATAAAACTTTAATTTCTTTACTATGGCCTACGAGATTAAATTCGCGTGCTTGCACAAAAGCGAACTTCTTTATGAAGTGGCCTTAAGGGGCGGCCAAACTGCTAATACCGTAGACGAACTACGAAAACAAATCTCTAAACTCACAGATACACCATCCGAAGAGATATTAGAGTCACATTTAACTCCCGATGTGGACATTTCGGCCGTAAAGATCTCCTTGTTTAAAGCAGAAAACAACATCAAAATGCTACAAACAAGATTGGACAAAAACCTACTTACTAGAACGGAGGCACTATTACACCACGTGTACCATAGGTTAAATCGTGTGAATGTGGACGCCCTACCAGATACAAGTAGCATCCAAGTAGCCTGGAATGAATTCCATAATTTATATTCTCTTTTAAAAATTTTAATTTCTCCAAAACCTGAGCAAAATTTGCAAACAACGTGTACCTCAGTTGCTAATTCTGACCCTTCGGGTACTTTGTTTTCATACGAACGCAAACTTTTTTCGGATATATCTAAATTCAAATATAATGGTAACTCGTGTGTTCGCGCCTTTATTCAAAGGGTAAATGAGTTTGTGTCGAGTAGGAATATTCCTGAGAATAAAATACTTTCTTTTGCTTTTGAATTTTTTTCTAACGACGCCCTAACTTGGTATCGTAGTGTTAGGGATAGCGTCTCTTCTTGGGATCATTTATGCGAGCTTTTAAAAAGGGATTTTAGCCCACATAACTATGACTACAGGTTAATGTCCGAAATAAGACAACGCTCTCAAGGCGAACGTGAAAATATCACTTTATATGTCGCAAAAATGCAAGGCTTATTCTCTCGCCTTGATACCCCTGTCAACGAGCCCGAAAAACTCGAGATTCTCTTGAATAACATCAGACCTTGTTACACAAACGCTCTGTTGACTGCAAATGTATCTGACATTGCTTCTTTAGTCGATGCTTGTAGGAATTTCGAAAGGTTTGACAGTCGCAGTAGGGATTTCCATGAGCCTCCTAGAACATCCGCTAGCACCTTGGCACCTGAATTTGCATACAACTACCCCCCTTCAAGTTCTTCAACTACTTTTAAAAATAATTTCTATAATAGAAATTCTTATAATAAAACCTCTTACTACAAAGATAGAAATTTCAACAAACCGCCCAATTCTCATTCTAATTCAAAAGTACAAATTAACACCGTTCAACGTCCGCCAAATAAACAATTCTGCCCACGTTGTAGGTGCGACTCACACTCGCTCGCCGCATGCCCTCAGCCGAGATATTTGGTATGTTTCAAATGCGGCCTAAAAGATTATCGCGCTACCGACTGCCCTAACTGTAATTCAAAACAAAATTCTTCACCTTCAAAAAACTAATTAACAAGGATTGTGGAACCTCTAAACACCCTAACTTCAATAAAAATGAGTGGAACAATTGGTTACACTACATTTCAAAATTTTTCACATGTTATCATCTTTCCTCAATCCGATACTCTAATATAGAATACACTCCGTATATCCCTCTTACAGTAAATGGCAAAAATGCCACCGGTCTTCTCGACTCGGGATCTTGCGTAACAATCCTAGGAAATAATTCTCATAAATATTTTTTGAATGACAGCGATCAGCTCGAAAACGCTCAACTTTTAAAATTAGTGACTGCCAGTGGAGAAAAATTAAATTCTTTGGGTTCAATCTCACTTCCTTTCACATTTCAAAACAAAACCATTGACCTTGTCGTGCACATTGTCCCTAATATTCAAAATTCTTTAATTCTCGGTATAGATTTTTGGAGAAATTTCGGTTTGTTTCCTAATCACTTAGATTCTATATTACTCTTAAACAAATCTGACGCTCGCGTCACCGAACTACAGCCTGACTCGGGCACCCACTTAGTTTCGTATGATAATCTAACGGCCAACGAGAGAGCTACCGCTGACAACTTAATCTCAAAATTTTCCGATATTTCTTACCAAAAGCGGGGTCTCGGTTGCACTTCACTTATTACTCACTCGATCGATACAGGTGATAGCCCCCCCATTCGTCAGCGTTACTATCGCATGTCTCCCGAGAAACAGCGCATTTTAATTAAACATCTCGACGAGATGCTTCTAGAAGACATTGTCGAACCCTCGGAGAGTCCTTGGTCGAATCCCGTTCTTTTGGTCCCTAAAAAAAATGGCGAGCTGCGTTTTTGTTTGGACAGTCGTAAATTAAACTCTGTAACGAGAAAAGACGCTTACAACCTACCGTACGTCTCCGAAATTCTAGACAATTTACGAGACGCTAAATTTTTATCAAATCTAGACCTCTCTAAATCATATTGGCAGACCTTAATTAAGGACGAAGATCGTTGCAAGACCGCTTTCTATATACCTACTCGCGGTTCTTTTCACTTCAGACGTATGCCGTTTGGACTCTCTAATTGTGGTCTAACTCAGCAACGACTCGTCGACAGATTATTTCATAGCCCTGAATTCGAAAATAAAGTCTTCTGTTACGCTGATGATATTATCTGTAGTTCTTCAACTTTTGAAAATCACATTTTTCTCCTAACACGAGTACTAGAAAAACTAAAAACCGCTAATTTAACTATAAACATCGACAAATGTAATTTCTTTAAAAACAAACTAAAATATTTAGGTTACGTTGTCGATTCACAGGGTCTACACCCTGACCCCGAAAAAGTCGAGGCAATAAAAAATTATTCTACACCGTCTAATAAAAAAGAGGTCCGTCGCTTTCTAGGCGCCGTATCATGGTTTAGACGTTTTATTCCTAATTTCAGTACTCTCGCGTCTCCCTTAAACAAACTAACATCTCAAGGAAAAAAATCACCGCCATTCTATTGGTCCGATGAGGCAAATGACGCGTTCAACAAATTGAAAGACTGTCTAATTTCTTGTACCGTAATGTCCTGCCCGGATTATTCGCAACCTTTCGAAATTCATACAGACGCCAGCGACTATGGCATTGGAGCAGTCCTCTCTCAAGTCCTAAACGGAGAAGAGAAAGTCATAGCTTACTACAGCAAATCACTGTCTGACCAAGAGAAAAATTATAGTGCCACGGAACGCGAAGCACTAGCAGTTTTATCCGCGTTTGAACACTGGCGCTGTTATATCGAGAACAGTAAAAAAATCACTGTTTATACAGATCATGCCGCGCTCAAATGGTTCCTAAAACTAAATAACCCTACAGGTCGTTTAGCTAGGTGGGGAGTTCGCTTATCATGTTACAACTTCGAAATTAAACACCGTCGAGGCTCAGACAACCTTTTACCCGATTTTCTATCTCGTTCTATTCCTGTTTCCGCTATTATTAGCGACACAGACAACAGTATCATATCCAACTCAAATCCGCCAGTTTCTACTAACGATTCTTGGTACTCGAATATCTATAATGGGTGTAAAAAGTCTCCAACTTCTTACGTCGATTATCAGGTTATAAATAACAAACTTTACCGTTTCAAAAAGAGTTTAAATCCACTCACTAGAGACTTTCAATGGAAAGAGGTCATTCCGTCTGATCAAAGGTCAAACATTATCAACGAAAACCATTCTTCACATACCGCCGGTCACTTTGGCATTTTTAAGACATATAAAAGATTGGCACTAACCTACTTTTGGCCAGGTATGTACTCAGACGTAGTAAAAGCGGTAAACTCATGTGACACATGTATCGCTCACAAACATCAAAACCACCCTACTTTAGGCCTTATGGGCAACCCTAAATCTTGTTCAAAACCATTCGAAATGATAAGTCTCGACTTAATTGGTCCTCTACCTCCTACGAGAAAACAAAACACCTTTATCTTTGTCGTATCTTGTTGTTTCTCAAAATATTGTTTAATTTTTCCCATAAAACGGGCTACCGCTGAAATTATTACTAAGCTTTTAGAAGAAAATGTCTTCCTAATACATGGTGTACCCTCTTCAATTGTATTAGATAATGGAAAACAATTTATTAGTAACACATTTAAAAATTTATTAACAAAATACAAAATTCCAAATTTACACTATACACCTTTCTATACACCTCATGTAAACTCCGTTGAACGTTACAACAAAACCATAATTACAGCTATGTCTACTTTCATCGAAAACGATCAACGCATATGGGACACCCTCATTCCAAAAATTCAATTCGCAATGAACTGCGCAGTTAACGAATCAACTGGCTTCTCGCCGTGTTTCCTTGTTTTCGGTCGTGAACTAGTTACGTGCGGTTCACATTATATCCGTAATGGGTCGGACCCCAATATAATCCATGAGCCACGCGATAGCTACGCCGAAAACCTAGGCTACTTATCTTCTCTCTTCGAGAAAGTACAGCAAGCCCTTCTAGTCGCTCACAGTCGAAATTGTCAGTCTTATAATCTCCGTCGAAAACCCTCGGAATTTAACGTCGGCGACATTGTTTGGAAACGAACTTTCTATCTTAGCGACAAAGATAAATACTTTACAAAGAAACTGGCCCCTAAATTTATAAAATGTAAAATTACAGGTAAAAAGTCACCTTTAGTGTATAAACTGTCAGATATGTCAGGAAAACCGCTAGGCGATTGGCATATAAAAGATATTAAATTAACTAACTACAAAGAATAATCCTTTTTCAAATATTGCACTCATTCAATAATTATCACTAACCCATTCTTCAATAACAATTTTGCATGATATAACTCGCACTTGAATTTCTACTCAATGTCGATTTATTACGACCTGTTTTCGTTTGGCAAGCGGTCGCCGCTGTGGAATGTGTTTCCCACGCTCGGACTAATCCTATTGTTCTCCAATGACTTCGTCGAATTCTTTTGTTTGTTTTTTCTGTCGAATGAGTTGTTTTGCAAACTTTGTTTCAAACTTAAATACGGCTAATTTATATGCAATAAATAACTAGATACCTATTCTTAACGTAAACAAAAACTTAAATCTAGACTAATTCTAGGGTTAACTATATATAGCCTACGTGCATTCTCCCTTAAGGTTTCGCTAGGAATGATGTAGTGAATGTCAGCTAAAGCACCGTTATAGGTGTCACGGCTTTGTTTTGAATCAGACGTATGATAGTGTTGTTTTTTTTTGTAGGGCGCCCTCTGATTGCGTGACGTATGAAAGTGATAAAAGGTTATATATATACACCCAGTTTTTTTTCTTTTCACCTAAAAGTCCCTGATACCTACTTTAACCTGGTTTCAGATCCTGCGCGGAGCCGGCTGCCAGACCACCTACAGCACCTCGAGCCCAGCAGCAGCGAATTTCCGCCCAGGGAAAATTCTCCCCAAACCGGGGGGGTGTGACACCGCGCTGATACAGCCGCGCGCCGTCCTCGCGGGATCAACCTACGTGGGCGTGGCCAATCCCCCCGCACGAGCCTATATAAGCGGCGCGCGCGCAGAAATCCTTCTCCTACCTGTGCCGCAGCGCACCGAGTTAAGTGGCTCCCTTCTATCAAGCCTGGACCCTGGAACCACGCCTTTCTCTGCAGAACCTAGCTCTCCGCTGAGCCTAGCCCTAACTTGTTCGCGGACCTATGTAATTTATATCTGCCAATATAAAATCTGGAATATCGTCTTGCAAGCGTTATTATTTAGCTCCAATCAGAACCTGCACTCACCGAACCACGCGTGGGCCGCGTGCTATTGGGTCTACCTAGATTTCTAGTAGGCTCCTAAAGCCCTAAGCAACTATCAACGCGACAAAATCAACGCGTTCTCTACGACAGCATAACGAAGATTGGCATCAACATCAAGAAAGATGGCTGGGACAGGAAGAACACAGATTACTTCAAGCGACGCATGCAGATGCTGGAAAATTTGTGGAACGATTTCCAGTTAAACCATGAAACCCTATCGGAAAAGGTAGACTCTAACCATCCTTACTTTACAAGCGATTTGTACAAGATAACTCTTCGGAGCTGTGAGGAAGTCAAACAATTTATCCTGACACAACATAGGCAACTGTCGGAGCCGCAGCCGCCGGCACGGTTCTCAGAAGAGCCTACGGTTCAACAACCTTCTATGAGCGGTACA
Source organism: Herminia tarsipennalis (assembly GCA_945859575.2). Classification (NCBI taxonomy): domain Eukaryota; kingdom Metazoa; phylum Arthropoda; class Insecta; order Lepidoptera; family Erebidae; genus Herminia; species Herminia tarsipennalis. The sequence goes on along the minus strand of OX243835.2, from coordinate 23,886,779 downwards.
ACCTATCAACATAGTAGTGCGATTGAACCAGAACAAGTAGAGACTGAGCAAGAGGAGAAAAGCCGTCGGCACGAGATTCAAGGTAACAACGACGGCGAACAACAACTACAGGGTGCACCCACCCCGAAGAAAGATACGGGATGCAACAGCAAATTGGACGACATGCTAAGAAACCAGTTAGTTAACTTTCAAGCATTTATGAGAACAGCAGCAAATATACAAGTCGATTTTATATCGGAAAAGTGGGAGTTTCAAGACGCCCTACAAAGTTTACAAACACGTTGGTCAACAGTTGATTCTTTACATTGGGAAATAGTTAAGGAATTCAACGGAGAGAAGAACAAGACATACGAAGATCGTTTTACGAGGTTTGAAAAGCAATACATGGATCTTAAGAAAGCTTTGAATACAAAGATGTGGTCCGGAGTTTATAGAGAAAAAACTACGCCAAAAGTTGAAATACCGACTTTTAATGGCACGTACAACCAATGGATTTCATTTAGAGATCTATTTACAGAAGTTATCCATAGCAATTCAGCCCTTACACCAGCTCAGAAGATGCAGTTCTTAAAGAGCAAGGTACAAGGTGAAGCTGAAAAGATGATACAGCACTTACACATCAGCTCGGATAACTACCAAGCATGTTGGGATATTCTCAATCATACCTACAACAACAAGAAACGCATAGCTACAGCGCATCTTGATACACTTTTCGGCTTACCAAACATGCAGCAGCCATCTGCAATACAAATCAAGAAACTTTATAACGTAACCTGGGAGTGCTTACACGCTATCAACAACCTCGGAGTAGATAGAGATACTCTTCTCGTGTACCTATTGTCACAAAAGTTGGATGCTGAGACGAATTCGGACTATCACGATACATTGAAGAATTCACGCGAACTACCACTTTTAACTGACTTTCTGGACTACCTGGAAAATAAATTTACCTCGATGGAAGCATCGCGACGTAAACAAGACAGCCTCCATAAATCTAGTTCCATGCCGAATCGTTTTCAAAATTCACCACAAAACAAAATGAAAAGTTATTTCAACACGAATCAATCAAGTAGCAACACGAAGATTGCGAAAGCCTATCATGCGTCATTCACATGCCCACTATGCAAAAATGAACATGGCATTTATAATTGCGCAAGGTTTTTGGAAATGTCGAACGACAAGAAGCTAGACACAGCTAGAAAACTACATATTTGCATCAATTGCTTATATAGTCACAATGGAAATAAGTGCACGTCGACGAAACGATGTCGCAAGTGCCCTAAACAACACAACACTTTGTTACACGAGGCATGTACGCTAAACAAAACTGAAACGCAAGCAGCAGCAAATTCGACATATGTTTCTCAGCAGGAAGATGCTTTGGAGATATTGTTAGCAACTGCCGAAATGTACGTGGAAGATATCTATGGTACTCAACATACTTTGCGAGCACTTATTGATCAAGGATCGCAAATATCACTGATAACAGAGCATGCTGCTCAACTCCTTGGACACAAGCGCCAAAAATGCAAAGGAATTATTTTTGGCGTCGGGCAGAAAGAAAATAACTGCAAAGGAACGATAACAATCTCATGCAGTTCTCTTTACAAAAATTACAAATTTGATACACCTGTCCTGATAATGAATAACCTAATCAGCAACTTACCAAACAAGACGTTCGCTAAACCCGACTGGTCTCACATAGAAAACGTTAAACTAGCGGATCCTAACTTCTATAAGAGTCGTCCCGTGGATCTCCTGCTTGGTGCAGATATTTACTCGAGAATCATGCTTGGCGGCATGATTAAGGGCGATGACGTCACACAACCCATTGCTCAACAAACACACCTAGGATGGTTGCTATGCGGTAACGTGAAAACATTGCACTGTAATGTAGTTTTGAACAATTTGGAAGACATCAAACAATTTTGGGAGATGGAAGACATTAGTGATCAATACAATTTATCAGTGGAAGATCAGACCTGCATAGAATTCTACAAGAAAACCACGCAACGATTAGAAGACGGGAGATACGAGGTCAGATTGCCAATGAAAAACGACATTGAAAACGAACTAGGCACTTCCAAGCCTATGGCTGTAGCCCAATTCAAAAATTTGGAAAGAAAATTACATAAACAGAAAAACTTAGCGATCGCATACAATGACTTCATGTCCGAGTACATTGACCTAGGTCACATGCAATTATCAACACCGAGCAACGTGACACTTGAATGCTATTTACCGCACCATGGTGTGCAACGCGCCGAATCAGCTACAACGAAATACAGAGTGGTGTTTAATGCGTCGGCTAAAACATCTACAGGACGAAGTTTGAATGATTTGATGTACAAGGGTCCAAACTTACAACATGATCTACAAACACTCCTAATCAATTGGAGACAATATAAATACGCATTCACAGCAGACATTGAGAAAATGTACCGGCAAATATTGGTGGCCCCATGTGACCAGCCACTACAAAAAAATGTATGGCGCGATTCACCAGAAGTACCACTTCGTACATATCAACTGTCGACTGTAACCTATGGCACAAAAGCGGCACCGTTCTTAGCCATGATGACACTCCGGCAACTGGCATCAGACGAGCGGGAACGGTTTCCGGAAGCATCGAGAGTTCTGGAGGAATCCTTTTACATGGATGACTTAGTCCACGGCTCTCATAAGATAGAACAAGGTCAAAAGATTACTTCGGATCTTGATCAACTCCTTAGAAGTGGAGGGTTCAACCTAAGAAAATGGTCATCTAACAATCAAAACACACTGAACCAAGTGTCAAAACATCAGAGTGATGAGGAAAGGATCTTCAACTTCAAAACTGACCAAACAGCAAAAACACTTGGCCTAAGTTGGAATTCGAAAGACGATACTTTTACGTTTAATTACAACATTTCAACAATTAACAAGATAAACACCAAACGTAGCTTATTAGCCGCAATATCAAAACTGTTCGACCCCCTCGGCTGGTTGACTCCGCTCTCAACGAAACTAAAATTACTCTTTCAAAAACTATGGGAAATAGACCTACAATGGGATGAAGAGGTTCCCAATCACATTCAAAAAGAGTGGTGTAAACTGCAAGCGGATATACAGGCAATAAATTCATGTGAAATTCCGAGATGGCTGTTAGGAGATGAAAAACAAGTTATGGAACTGCATGGGTTTAGTGACGCTTCTCTGGACGCCTACGCTTGCATCATTTACGCGAGAAGTCCATCATCAACAGCAGTAACACTAGTAGCAGCAAAATCAAAAATTGTACCCCGTCGCAAAACAACAACATTACCTCGACTAGAACTGAATGGAGCACTTCTGTTATGTAAACTAATGCATAAAGTCAAGGAAGCTCTGACTCAGTATAATCTACGAATTTACGGATGGACGGACTCCATGGTCGTGTTGGGATGGTTACAAGGAGACCCCTCACGATGGAAGATGTACGTAGAAAACAGAGTTCGAAGCATCAATGACGTCATACCGGGATCGTCTTGGAACTACGTCAAATCAAACGTCAATCCAGCTGACGCGGCAAGCAGAGGTCAATACGCCGGCGAGTTAAAAGAAAATCAGTTGTGGTGGCATGGCCCGGCTTGGCTGTCATCTCTGGATACTAAAACCTTGAAAAAGCCTAGTTATTCGACTAATCAAGAACAAAAGTCAAACATTCGAAAATTAGCAAATATAGCGGTGAATAAAATACAAGAAATGAACATTATTCAACAATTATTAGAAAAACATAGCAGTATGAATCATATCATTCGAATTGTCGCATGGGTACTTAGAGTATTGAACCCACGACGGAGTCAATTACCTAAGTATCTCACATTACAAGAATTGAATTGTGCAATCGGAGTCATCATAAAGCAAACTCAACAATTAGCGTTTGACACAGATATTAGTCATTTACGCAAACACGGAACACTTTCAACAAAAAGCAAATTATTACCTCTCAATCCATTTCTCGATGAGTACGAGATACTGCGAGTGGGCGGACGACTGAAAAACGCTGTGATCAGTGATGACAGAAAACATCCAATGATACTTCCCTACAATAGTTTATTGACGCGCCTACTTATCCAACAAGCACATAAAACAACGTTCCACGGCGGGCCACGACTCACTCTATCGTACTTGCGGGAAAAATACTGGATTATCAGCGGCATTCGAGCAACAAAAATGGAAGTCAGAAAGTGTGTAACGTGTCGAAAACATAATCCAATCAAGCAATACCAACTGATGGGAAACCTACCTGAATCTCGAACCAATCCAGCGCCACCCTTTTACCACACGGGGGTGGACTATACAGGATTTGTTGATGTAAAAATGAACAAAGGCAGAGGTGCAAAAACAACTAAGGGTTATATTGCTGTCTTCGTATGCATGGTCACGAAGGCGGTGCACTTAGAACTGGTCTCCGACCTTACAAGCGCTGCGTTCTTGGCAGCCTTGAGTAGGTTGTCGGCAAGAAGAGGGGCTCCCCGACACATATACAGCGACAACGCAACGAATTTTGTTGGCGCAAATAGACTTCTTATAGAACAATATGAAGAAATTGAGAACACCTATAACAACGAACAGATGCAAAAAGAAGTAACGGAGATGAGCATTCAATGGCATTTTAATGCTCCCGCCTGGCCCTCGGCCGGCGGATTATGGGAACGAGCAGTTCGGAGTCTAAAACACCACTTGAAGCGAGTTGTAGGTGAACAGAAACTGACATTTGAGGAGTTCACGACCATCTTAACAAAACTCGAAGCCTGCTTAAACTCAAGACCTCTATGCCCGTTGAGTGAGAACGTGGAAGACCTGGATTGTTTGACGCCAGCTCATTTCTTAACTGGCAGAGCAGGATTAACCATCATCGAGACAGCAGAAGATGCTCGAACAAGATGGGAACTAACAAGAAAAATGTTCGTGGAAATTTGGAAAAAGTGGAAAGCAGAATATTTAAGCCAACTACAAGCCAGAGCTAAATGGCTCAAGCCGCAAAAGAACCTGCATATCGGCGACTTGGTGGTGATTCAAGACGATCACCTCCCGGCCGGAAAATGGCTATTGGGCAGAATCACTGAAATTCACCCAGGGGAAGATGGGTACGTTCGTGTCGTTAGCCTTAAAACAAAAAACGGCTACATGAAAAGGCCTATTACAAAACTATCCGTCTTGCCGATCAACAACACCGAACATTCCCAACAACAAACGCCAAGTAACGACGAAGGGAAGAAATTTGAAACAAAGGAGAAATATTCAACAGACCTGAGCAGCCCCAAAACAAACAGAAAAACAAACTTTATCGGCCTAGTTATGACACTTCTATACCTACTGTGTCCCGTAACGGCTATGAACACAACAAACATTATCGAAATTCAACAAGGAATGTATTTCGATAAACTGTCTAACATGCAACTAATCCGAGATGAGTGGAAGATAGTTGTATATTACGACGTCCAGCCCTATTGGAATAGCATAGAAACGTTTGGCAAATTCACCGATCACCTACAAAACATCTGTACACAAATAAAACAACGAACACAGTGTGATGTAATATTACTACAATTACGTCACGCGTTTATTGAACTTGAACACTACAACCGCATGTTGCTGAATACGCAAGGACGCGGGAACATGAGAAATAAGCGCGGCCTTATCAACGGTGTCGGTTCCATCGCTCGTTCGTTGTTTGGAGTATTGGATGACCAATTTGCCGAGCAATATGAACGGGACATTAACTCGATTAAAGCAAACGAAAATCACTTGAGATTATTAGCAAAAAATCAGACATCTTTAATAGAAGCGGAATACAACTTGCTGAAGAGATCAGAAGAAACCGTTGAGAAGCAATACAAGCTCTTTAATCAGCATCTATTGAACTTGGATAACTTTACCAACAGACTTCAGAAAGAAATCAACACACAAGAACTGTCAATCGAGTTTGTGATGTCAGCTATTTCTGCTAACAGTCTTATAGAACATATTAGAAACATACAAGAGACTCTATTGGACACCGTCACGAATATTTACAATGGTGGAATGAACCTACACCTCATCACACCCGAACAGATGCGAGACGAACTAAACATGATTTCAGGACTGTTAGCAAACGATGTGGCGCTTCCAATCACTAATATTCAAACAGAATATTTACATCTTTATCACCTTCTCCAAGTGAAGGCAAAAATGACACAGAGATATCTTATTATTGAGATGAAAGTGCCATTGATTAGTAGAGAAAGCTACGAGATTTACAAAATTATACCTGTCCCTAAAAAAAGAGACGTAGACATGGTCACCCTAGTCCCTATCACCGACACATTAGCAATCAACATGCATAAGGACTCGTACATACCAATGACTGCACTGGAACTACAACAATGTATACAACAAGATAGTACGATTCGACTATGCGCTCTGAAGAAGCCTGTGTACCGCATGAGATCCGATGAAAACCTATGCATAAAGCACAAGCAATCACCAGAATGTGAAACAAGACTCGAAGTCTGCCGAGAAATATGGTTGGAGTTATACAGTGTAAACAAATACTTCTTCTTCTGCTGTGAGAAATGCTCAATACGAGTCATATGCGAGCGGCAGATTTCTACACAAAGTCTAGAGAGGGCAGGGATCATAACACTGAGTGACGACTGCATAATTAACAGTGAATCACTTATAATCCATCCACACAAACAGCACACAGAAGAGATACAAGCACGAGCTGATATTACGCCAGTAGACATTCCTCCTATAAACCACATCATAAATCTCTCTGTACCCATAACGAAGAATGAATACGCAAACGAGAATTGGATGTTAGAACAAAATACGTCACTACGGCAGCTTGGAAAACAACTAGAACAAGTCAAGACTGCTACAGCAGAAGATTTCCCGATTGATCGTTTGTCATACCACGACGTACATCAATATGTCTTGTTGTACATACTAGCGTGCGCCGCAATGGTAGCAGGTGCAATATATGCCTACTGCAAATTACGGAAACGTCCTACGAGGGAACCAACGATGACGCCGGAGACACCGCCTGGACCGGTACCTATACCCCGCAGGAGATCCACAGCAAGTATCGACGCGATCGGAAACACTTCCTTCATGCTCTGTGATGACGGCGAGAGGCAGCAACTATCCAGTGCACGCGTACTCGACAAAGCAACGTCGCCTATACCGCGAAGCGAAATATTGTAATTTGTATACCCTTTAATTTTAGCAACGTTCTACACATTTACCCAAGTGTGACATTTTACATTTGTATGAACTAGTTTAATTTTATACTTTTAACATTTTTAATTTTCTATTATTTTGATTTATTTTCTTTGTGAGTGGGCAAGATGTACGAGTTACACCGTACATTAACCTTTTACACATACGTCACACCTGCGTAAGTTGGTCCAATTACAGTAACAACGCTCAGCATTTTAGAACTAAGTATTTTTATATTATACAATAATACTTTAGTAGCAATAAACCTGTTTACCGTGTTACACGTCTACTCATTTCAACAAAGAAACATTTTACGAGCTTCGGCTTATCACTAACAAACAACAAACAATCACTGTTGGGATAAAACCCCAACACTTGTATAAAACCTATTTTGATATAAGCAAGTCACTTGTATGCAAACTTGCATGCAAGCTTCTACTTGCATGAGGTAGTTTGCATTTGTACATTTATTTATTGAAGTGACGTTCAAGTTGAACGCGCACGTTAGTTGCACGTTTCGAATTCTGAATACAACATCAGTAAGTCTTCTAGAACCCATGGTGTCCTACTTAATTGATCTCATAATAAACTATTTTAAATGAACCATCAATAATATGTCAAAGTATTCTGAAAAAAATATGTTCGTTTATAATTTAACATTTATTATTTTCTATTCATCAAAAGAAACACTAAAATTAAATGATTTGATCATTGAAATAATGACATCACAAGCGAGTATTTCATACTAAGTACGGAGCAAATTGTTTTTGACGCTTCTTAAAAAGACACTGATTTGACTTTAGTATAATACCCTATTGTGTTCAAGTAAAACCTGCAAGCAATTTGCACACTGTCGAAAACACGTTTCCAATGCAAGCAACTTGTACGCAAATGTGACGTCATACTTGCATGCAAGACTTGCCTAATTGAATCGCGCCTTCAAAATAGGTATAATACAAGTAAAGTAGATAGTATTGACTGACCTGCGAGTTGGCGTCGATGCCAGAGTCGCCCTCTTCCTTAGGCACGGGCTCGTCATCAGGCTCGCCGCCTTCAGAACATTCTCCGAGGGCCTTCTCGCAGTATAACGAGTTCTTGTCGTTCTCTGCTTGCAGTTTACGTCTCTCCTCCTATAATAAGTATATTATGATATTAATAACTAGTTTATGTACACAGCTTTTTCAAGCCTGTGTTATTTCGATGTGTAAATTACATTTCTGTACAGTTTCATCAAAATCCATTCAGCAGTTCGTGAAAGAGCAAAAAAAATCCATCAGAACACATCTATTCATCTTTACAAAGTTTTGAATTTACAATATTATACATATTGCGTTCATGTGGATATGATTAGAATAGATAGGTACCTAATAAATTCGATAATAATGCTATCCTTAGGTTTCATTGCTCAATTAGGTTTATTTTGTGATATTTGATATGGAGCAGAGTTAGGCAAAAAGTAATCTAACCATCTATTAACTACGATTACTTTCACGGAATCAGATTACTGATTACTTTATGTAGTTAAATTACAAGTAATCATAACTACATCCAATCAAAGTAATCATACTGTAGATGCATATGTAGTTAGATTACTCAATGTAGTTGATAACGCCCAACTCTGATATGGTGGCAATACTAAACCGAATAAGAATCATCTACGTAGGCATAGAAATGAGCGGTTAATTTAGAAATAAGGAGTTGGTGCGCTCAAAATAAGATATAGGGTAACAGAAACCTTCTTCTCGAGTTTCTTCTTCTTCTTCCTCTCCCGCCGTCTGGCGGCGGCCTGGCGCCGGCTCTCCTCGCGGCAGCGCTCGGCGTCCAGCTCCTCCAGCAGGATGGTGGCGTTCTGGTTGGCGCGCGCCGCCTGCGTCTCCTTGGCGGCGCGGATCACGCGCACGCACTCCTGGCACTTCTCCAGCAGCTCCTTGTCCGAGATCGTGCAGATGTACCTGCGGGAGCGGGTATGTGGAACCAACATGTAAGAAGCAACCTTGTCACTGTCGACTCGTTGTTATGTGACCGTTTACGCTACATCCCTCATGCTTCAGAGAGCACGTTAAACCATCGGTCCTGCGCCTAATCTCAGTCCAGACGTGTCAGATTTCTGTCCAATCGAACTATGAAAATATACTTGTGAAGTACTATATATATCTTCATGAGATTAGCCGCCGACCGAGAGTTTCTTATTCTTCATGTCATCAGATGAACTATGTAATGGTGCCCGCTATATAATTACCTTGTCATCTCCTGATCTGAAGGGAACTGGGTGACTACGCCGACCATCCATTTGACCACTTTAGTGTGGCCTTTACGGAAGGCGGCCATCAGACAAGATACCTAAAAAAAGTTAAAATAAAATTGTTAAATAAATACTTTCTCTTGTAAACTATTGATTTTCATAGGCAAGGTACGATTGGTATTATAAGATCAAGAATTAATAAAAAAAAAATTGGGTATTTGTTATTTTTTGTCCAAGTATGCTATTAAAATTGGACTGTACAGAACTAAACCATAAAATACAAAGGTACAGAAAGCCAGCTCAATATATATATTGAAAGCTCCATACTCTCAACGTACGAAGTCTGTAGACGTGTACGTACACAGATATAAATCTTGGGCTGACATTAGACCAAGATTTATATCTGTGTACGTGCACGTCTATATTATTGCTCATTGTAGCAAGTTTCCTAAACCTATATATTTTACATTAAAGTACTGTTATTTACTAACTTTTCTATTGTCCTGTGAGTCAATATCGGCGCCGGCGGCGTACAACATCTCGACCACCGCGAGGTGGCCGCCGTTGGCCGCCAGCCACAGGGGAGAGTTGCCTTTCTTGTTCTTCACCTCTACTGCCGCTCGCCTGTTACAAGTTACGACACTAATTGGTATACAAACATATGGGAAAAACCCCCCGTTCTGCGACATTTTTCATTGCTGCTTCGCTCCTACTGGTCGTAGCGTGATATTATATAGCCTATAGTCATCGTCGATAAATGGGCTATCCAACAGGTTCCAATTGAATATTATAAAAAATGTTGCAAAAACGAGGAAAATTAACGCAGACGAAGTTGTGCGGGTAAGCTAAGATAATTTTCATACAACGCGCAAACGCGCGTGCTATGTATATGTGCTATTGCTCAAACGAGCAATAGCACATAGATACGGTCAAGGAATCTTGTAACTCATTCCGAGCAAAGCGGTCTGTAATTCGCAAACGATGTCTATGTGTGTCATTGATCGAGCAATGTATGAAGATTACCTTCTGAACTCGTGTTATTTTGCGAATAAACATTTAAGTGTTTCAAAAATATAAAACGGTTTTAAAATGTGATTCTGATAATTATTATGAGTTATCGCGATTTTCATCTAGATGGTTAGATGGTTTTAGTTTACCTTTCAAAAGTTTATAACGAGTATTTAACAATATTACATTAGGTAACATACCTTTGCAGTAACAATTCAACGAATTTGGTGTGTCCTTTGTCTGCGGCGATAGTGAGGGCGGTATCTCGGGACGAAGGTACGGGAGGTGCGTTGACATCCGCGCCTTTATCCAGCAGTACCCTCCCGACCTCCACGTACCCCCCACTGGCGGCCTCCATGAGGGGCGTCAACCCTGTCTTCGCTCGGTGCTCAACATTCGCCTTACGGTCTAACAGTAAACTGACGACCTCGTGCCTGCCTTGAAAGCAGGCGAGGGTTAAGGCGGTGTTGCGGTTGGTTTCGATTTGCGCGTTGATGTCGGAGCCGCAGTCTAGGAGAAGTCTGACAGCTGCCGTGTGACCATTCATAGCTGCTAACATTAGGGGGGATATGCCCAGCTTTGAACCGGTGCGGGAGTTGATTTCAGCCTGTAACATAGACATTTGTTTTTGATATAGAAATGTCTCCTTTCATTAAAACAACATCATCGACTTTGATTGCTTTTTGTCGATATACATAGTATTCACACTGTGTAGATTAAACATTTCAAAAGCTTGTAAGTATTAGGTAATCTCTTCGAAAATTCTGCTTAGGGAGAGAAGGACAAGACGACTTTTTTTGCAATTAGAAACTGTTTGGTCGTTATTCACGCGAGTGGAAATACGACTAAAAGAACTGTCAGGTACAGTAGAATGCTTTTAAAACTATAAATATTAGCACTAAAAATAAAGGATTGGGAACATATAACGTTGTCATACATACCTGATGCGTGAGCAGCAACCTGATGATATTAACATAACCACCAGACGCGGCCAGCGAGAGAGGGGTGTAATCGGACACATTACGGTGTTCCTTATTCGCCCCCCGGCTCAGTATCAGTTCGACCACTTCGTACCGGCCGCCGCTGCACGCGAGCGACAGGGGGGTGTCCTTCGTACGTTCGGATTGAGCTTCGATGTCCGCGCCGTGGTTTAGTAGGATCTCTACTATCTTCTCGTGGCCCGCTGTCGCTGCTAGGATTAGTGGTGTGAAACCCTAAGGGGAAAGATACCTATGTAAGTGGCTACTAAATAAAAAAAGTTTTGAGAGTTACTTTACTGTGGTTATGTGTTGCAACACTGTCAGATGCAAGGGGAATTAAGGAACACCACCTCAAACACTTCTTCCTTCGAAAGAATAAAAATGTGTATATGTGTTTTTTCTTTATAATACGTATTCTCAGTGGAATCCAGTTGCCCACAAATCAAAGTATTGTGTTTCACAGAGGCACCAAGCCAAAACAAAATCTTACAATCGTTACTGGAAGTAATCAGAGTGCTATTTCTATGGTAGTTTGCATTCTAATGCACTATTTAGTTCCTATATTAAATATCTTCAAAATCTAGAAGTTATAGTACTACCCCAATAAATATATTGTTCTATCCGAACCAAATTCGTATTCGTTTATAATTTCACGGATTGAAAAGTCAGTAACTACTCTCACTTTTTGTCTCAATTAATGACAACAATACTAATGTAATAAGTTCAAAAGTTTGTGAGAACGGATAGACGTTTGTTGCTCTTTTAGGTTAACACTATTGATCAGATTTTAATGATACTTGATAGTAATAATACATCAAAATAGCACATTTAATAGCAGTTAATCAGTTACCTTCTTATCCCGATGCTCGATATCCGCGCCCCGGGACAGCAGCAACTCGACGAGGTCCTCGTGTCCGCCGGCGCAGGCGAGCGTGAGCGCCGTGTCGTGGTTGGAGTCGGTCTCGCCGTCCACGTCCATGGCGCAGTAGGCGGCCGGCGCCGGCTGCGGCGGGGTCGCCGTGCCGAACGCCTCGCCCGAGCGGCAGCCGCGACCCGACCCCGAGAAGCGACCCTGGGGGTGTAACACCGCCTTATCTTAACTTCATCAAATTTTAGCTGACTTTTACAAATTATTATTGACTTCATTTTACAAAAAAGCATCTAAAAACAATCACCGACTTCAATGACGGTTCATTTCCTGGCATTTATTGGGTAGTTTTGTTGTCTGTATATGAAACTAGATCATCATCAGATCTTTACCAAATTTATAGAGGATCGTTTCGAAATAAACCTCTTGCGATCAAAAAAAATATTTTAAAAATCCGTCTATATCATATCACAGACTTATGCCTAAAACATAAATATATGTATAATGATTCATTTTTTTTTTGTTTATTTTATAATACGAAATGTGAAAAGCCAGAACTAATGTATATTACGATTTTATTATCGTCTGTAAATTTTTATCTCCACAATTTTTGCCTTTTTTGCACGCATTTCTATATAACAAGGAATATAAATAATGTGTCGTATTTTAGCGATAAAATCATTGTTCTAAATGTAAACAATATTTAGCAATGCACGTTGAGCCTCAGCCGACAAAAGACCAACACAAAGTAAAATGACGTATGATGAGGCAGACAAACCTTTACCTTCTTCTTCTGCGCGACGGAGGCGTTGCTGTGGTGGTGCGGCTGTTCACGCTTGGCGTGTGGCGCGGGCACGTGCGGCGCCGCGCCCGCGCACGGCGCCGCGTGGGGCGCGTGCGGCGCGTGGCCGGCGTGCGCCGCGTGCCCCGCGTGCGCCGCGTGAGGAGCGTGCCCCGCGTGCGGCGTAGCGCCGTGCGGAGGGGCGAACGTCGCCGCCCTGGGATACAAACCACCGCGTTAACCCCATGAAGTTATATACATTGTTTTGTTCCTATTACTACCTCTTTCTTGTCAATGTTGCAAAAAGTGAAAGTCAATTTTTATGTCATATTTTTACTCAAGTAGGTATTTGTTAAGGGCTCCTAAACGATCAAATATATTTGTCAAACTTTATGTATTCAAAGTGTTCAAACCAATCGTCAAACATATTTGTCAAACATAGTGCCAGTACAACGATTAAATGTTTGTCGCTTGAAATCTTATGTGACAAACACCTCCTTATACGTTCAAACTCGTTTACCAGACACCCATCAAACACGACGTTATTCCAATTTTGAATGATAATGATAATAAGCCCGAAAAATAGAGACCACGAATACGTATGCAGCAATGGTGCAGTTCAATCAAAACACAAAGTACATATTGACATACATTCATACACAAGACATTCAAAACAGCACCTACGAAAATTGGTTACCCTTTGACATAATTATAATTAAATCCACAAATGAAGTACAATATAGTTCAACTCACCTATAGTCTTCATAAGGCAGCGTAGGAGGTGGCAGTGCAAAGTGAGGTTGGAGATCAGGTTGCTGAGGATGAGAGGGGGCGGGTGCAGGCGGGGAGGGTTCGTCCTCCTGCCGGGGAAGAGTTAACCCTCCTTCTAACGCACCCGAAGGGGATGACGGTCGGACTCGGTACTGGCAACCGTTACCGGCCTGGAAAAATACAAAACTATTATAAAAAATGCGCCGAAAGGTTCAGCAGTATTTGCCGAACAACAAAGCCGACCCGAAGTCACTACTACACATTTTCGGCTTCATTAACAAGTGCCGGATCGGTTAGTTTATTCAGGCACGTCATTCGATTCGACAGTATCTGTTGAACGGTGAAGCCGATCGGCATAAGTCGGCAGTGGCTGCCCGGCTGGGCTTATGTTCGGCAAAGGTAAACACGTAAAGTACACACCGGCGCCTCGTGAAGGTGATGGTGGTGATGGTGCAGGTCCTGGCGCGGCCAGTCGGCGGTGAGGGCCTCCTCCAGCAGGCGGCGCGCCTGCCGCTCGTGGCCCTCGCCCTCCGCCTCACCTTCTGCCGAGTCCGAGCACTTGGACGATAGGATTTCGTGGGATTTTTGCTGCATCACCTGGTACACAACATGTATCGAATTATAACCCGAAATGGAACAAACTAGTGCAGTTGAAGTGTCGAATAAATAATGGACACTGCCAGAAACTGACTGGTAAATCGGTCAGATTACCATCAATAAAGGACGACAAGTTTGGAGTTAAAACTTTGGTCACTAGAGGCACAGATATCAGCAGTAAGATGTCACAAAATACACAACATATAAACGCAGATTGCCGGCTCCCTACAACGTGCGAAAACAGGACCTATGTATACATAGACGCCCACATACGGAGATCTCAATCGAACTAGAATCGAAACCGCGCACGTAGACGATGATTGACTTTTTTTTGATCTGTCGATATTACTCGGTAGGGATTATGGCTCGCACATTCTGTGCAATCGCCAGTTTCAACTTTATTTTCGTTCAGTTTCAAGATTTCTTCTTTGAATCACAAAGTCTCGTTGCCGGTTTTAAGTTTTCTTTATTTTGCACTCGTAGAGCATATTTATTCTGTGATTTTACACATTAAACACGGAAATGTAAAAATAGCGACGTGTTAGTTTGCCGCCATTTTTACAACTCGATGATTGACTTGTTGCTGAAGTGTGAGCCGGCTGACCAGTACCCATGTATAATGTGGTATAAGGTAGTGATAGTTCGTGTTTTGTGTGTGTGTGTTTGTGTGTGTATGTACCTGCAGCACCAGCGAGCGCAGTTCGTTGGGCGGCAGCGCGACGAGCGAGGGCACCTCGCGCTGCAGATACGCGAGCACGGCGCCCAGCTCGCGCGCCTCCACGTTGCCGCCCGCGCCCAGGACACCCTCTTCCACGCCCTGGACAACACACAATGCCTTAACATTCTTCTTGAAAACTCACTCCGGAAGTCCAGGTGTAAAACTTACAATAACACTAACCGAATGTGAATCAGACTAGCTCGATTGTGCAACTCCCGAATCTTAGTCTACGTTCAAATAATGAGAGCTTAACGTCTGTTTACTACTTTATACTTGTAAGTTGTAACCATTTACGTATAGGCCTACTCCGTTTCTTTAGAACAAAATTCATGAATTTTCGTTTCCTTAATTTTTTTAAAGTTTACTACTGTTTGTTCAAATTTATTTTTGGATAAGCACAAAAAAATCGAACTCATGGACGCTTTTCTGGAACAAGTGGATTATAATAGATGTTCCTGGTTCTGTATATTACCACCTCATTTTTGATCGAAACTTCGTTTTCATCGCGCCATAGCCTCACAAAATTGACCACTCTCTAGAAAGAGACAACGGTACTTTGTAGACAATACCTATCAAAGGGACAGGACATACAAGTTTTTTCTCTCTTTCACACTTTGCAGTCAATATTTACTTTTTAATTAAAAGGGATGGCGCGTGCCCGGTCTATACGTCAATGGATGTAACGCAAATTACTACATGCACACCTAAAACAATATGGAAGAAGTTGAAAACGCATTGAGCTAATAATGACACCGGCCAAATGCCAGTCGAACTTGCATAGCTCGAGTGTTGCAAGTTGCAATAGGAGGGAGGGAAGGTTGAAACATATTGTACTGCCATTTAAAACATTATGAAAAAAACCAAACGAATAATATAGTTACAACATGGGATGTTAGTTGTAAATTTGTAGTTCATACCTGCGACACATAGCCTTCGGGCCTCTGCAACTCCTGCACATACTGTTGCTGTTGTTGCTGCTGTTGTTGTTTCTTTTGTTGCTGTTGTTGCACTTGTTGTTGTTGGTGTACTTGTTGTTGCTGCACTGCTAGCTGCTGGTATTGCGCATGCTGCAATTCTTGCAGCTGGTGCTGTAATTTACACTAATAATGTAATCTAGTGTAACTAATTTTCGGTCTCAATGTCCAATTTAGTCATAGACTTGATAGCAAAACATGCTACCCTAGGCACGGAGAGATATGACACTTGAAAACGTTCATCCATCTATGGACTATGAGCCTGTTTAGATGAGGCGAATTACGTGCCAGTGATACGCGCGAGACAAATTTGTTATTGCGTTTACATGAAGCGAAACACGCGCGTAAGGGTTTTAGCCGGATTCAGGACAGTCAAAATGAAAATAAAATTCTAATTTTCTGACATTATAGTAGCATAGTTACTGACCAAACAGGTCAGTAACTATTTATTATACGGAAATTAACGCGCATTGTTTACCTTAAAATTGCTTGTCGTTTCGACCACCACGGCCGGTGCAACCTGGTCGTAACGTAAAGCAATTGCGCGTAAATTCCCGTGTAATAATCATACAACGCGAAAGTTTAAATGTTAGTGTTTGGCCAGTGTTGATTTTACAGCATGGCCTATATAATAGATCACATTTGACAGTTTATAATTTTTTTACAATGTACCTTTGTAACGGCGGACACACGATTAAAACTGTAAATAATGTAATATATAAAACGTTGAAAAAAAACCAATCGGGTACCAACCACCCCTACATGTAAAGTGATGTGATTTTTTTTCTCACTTACCCCATCGTGTGTTGTGTCGGATAGGTCGTAGATTGGTTTATTTTAATATTTAGGGGTTGTGAATATCACTTTTCGATTTATTATATGAATATAAATTCAGTCCGAATACTCGTACGTATACGTGCGTAATTCGCCTCATCTGAACAGGGTCTATGGGTGGGTAACGTAGTTTAATCTTGCCATTCCCTCAATTTGTTCGTTCGCCACGAGTCTACTCTATGTTACCAATATTCTAACATGATTATAGTACAATCAAACCTACAGATGAGAAAACCAGTATAAAACTGCTCAAAATACTTTCTCAATTACCTACTGAAAATAATAATGCCTGTTCAAACCTACACAATTTATCCATATATACATAGTATGAAGGCGACATTACAAACAAATGACGTCACTATAACTAGTACAGAACAAAATAGGTAATATGTGTACAAATCGCGAAGATTACCGCGACGGCACCCACTTCACTAATGTGCTGGCCGAGCCGCTGCAACGCGTCCAGTAGAAGGAACTTGCATCCGAACTTGGAACATTTACGTGAAACTTTGGCGCGGGGACGGTCTTGGTACGTGGAGTTCTATAGCCGAGGAGTATGGAGGGTAGAGAAAAAGGAGTAATATCTTATAGTGGCCGTCGATTCACATTCAACAATAGCGGCGCTACACTAGCTTTCTTAGAAAAAAAAAAGTCTGTAAAGTCGGTTTACGGTCGATAATTTTATGTGATAACGTCATAAGAAAACATTGATGACATAGCGCCATTCGTGTTGCTTAACAATCAATCAATTAAGCTAGTTCCAATTGTATTGCATGTCATGTCACTACAATCGCCGTTCGCTGTTGCTTAGTAACCAATCAATAACGTGACTTTTTTTAGACACTTTCGTAAGTGCACCCGGTTATCAATTTATAAATGTTGTCACGTGTAGTAATTTATAAGTGTAGTAATTTTTTTAAGATAATTGCATGGTTTACAATTTCGTTTAATCTATTTTTATGAGAAATCTAAAAGTTTAGCAGAAAACTGAAAAAAGAAACAATATTTGCGTTCTTTGACATAGGATTATTTTTCTTTGAGGGATCGATGGGGTATTTTTTAAATTTCATTTTCCAACTCGTAGGTACCAATTTTCAGCTTTATAATTTCTTTAAGCTTACCAATATTTTTTAAGGTAATTTGACCGGTCTACACTATGTATCGACATCTAGACGTCATGGATAGATACAGCCTTTGTATTTATAATTGCGACAGGTTAGGTAAGTGATAGTGGAATGATACAGATGCGTAATTCAGTTCTGGCACCTGTCCGAATGGCATCGATAACAATAGAAGAAGGAAGGGAACGTCGCTACCTAACACGCAACTTCTACTAGTAATAATAATACTGACCTGGTTTACGTTAGTTGCTACCTGCTGCACTGGGAACAACTGAGAAGACGGCGGGTATGGTGGTGTAGCGGCGGTCTGGTGGACGGTCGTCACACCTAAACATACCAAATTATATGTTAACACATAATAATTATATTCAACGTGTATGTACCTGAGATAACTCAAAAATATGAACAACATCAGTAAAAACCATGAAGGAACTTCGGATGTTTATTTATCTCTCCCCTGACGGATGTTTAACGGTCGGTCTTTATAACTAATCTACCGTTAACTGTCTGTTCCTCGATATATAGAAAACCTTTCGGGTTTTCATGAACACATTTCACAAATGTTAGTTTCCTTATTAGACTTAGTTATAGTATAGTTCGTTAGAATCTATATGACCGGTCTAAATATAGGCGCGCGGCGATTGCGCAGGTAAGAAGGAATGAACGCGATCGTTTTAAAATACGTTACTGCGACGCGACTTGTGCAGCGTTCAGAATGAGTATAAAGATTTTTAAGAACTATAACAGACCATTATCAGTAGATTTAGTTATTGCGACCGGCTAAATATCGTTAAAAGAGATAGATAAAGACAGATGGCAATAAATATTTTGTGAGGACACATTTAGATATTATTTTAATAAGGATCCGGCTACTTGCATGCGCAAAAAAATTGCACCAAATGTTTTCGCATGCAAGTCGTTGCTTGTAGTAGGAACCTAAAGTAAGAACTCATAATAATAAAACCACAATGGAAATTTAACAGTTGTCGCAGTTTTGATCTAAATAAGCACTTTAATACAACACAATGAAGAAGCGAAGCAAGTTAACTCAGGGTTAATTCCTAGCAAATAACGTCACATTTAAATTGTGAACTTAAATCTAAATAAAGAAATTAAAAACAAAAATTCTGTGCCACTAAACCACATCCAGGTCGTAGCTACGTTTCTTGACCATGGCAAACAAGCAAGGAACAATAAATGTTTAGTGACATTAGTAAAGGTGTAGCAGTTACAATGGGGTAAATGACCAGAGGTGACGTCATGAGGTGTGAACTTGCCTTGAGCGCAGAACTGTAGGTCCAAGGCGTGCAGCGCCGACGTGGCGAGCGTCGGCGGACCTTCACAACAATGTCACCGTTAAATCAACGCGTTTATTTTATTATTACTTATATTCTATACTAAAGTTCTATAATCTTCCTTTAATTTATTGAGGGTTTTTCGACGGATTCATTGTATTGTTTGTTATCCAATCACGTCACAACGGGTAATAGGATCTAGATGAAATCCAGTACAGAGACAGACACCGTGTGATTTTGTTTTCTAAATTTTTCACACAAATGAAGCCGCGGCCAACAGCTAATAAATTATAATTTGGAGAATATTTGAAACTAGCTGTTGTTAGCGACTTCGTTAGCGTGAAAACCCTGAAAAATAAATATTTTCCACGGGAACCGTACCTACATTTTTGTGGTATGTGCCTATATACGATTTCAGTCATCACGACCCATCCCTGACAAATATGACCTTTAAATTTCACTTTCTGCTCCCATTAGTTACTCAAAAATGATAAATACATATACACTTTTTAAAAATACGTTTACTTTCTTTCTTTTTGAATATCGTGTAAATAGGCTTCTTAACTTATTACATTGGATATCAGATTGCATTATGCATGAATTAAAACGTTATCAGCCTTACTGTTACTTTAAGGCAATAGCGACAGAAATACTTTTACGAACATCGTTAAATAACCTTTAAGTATTTGGGAGAATGTCTTATCAAATGTGTTATATTAAAACTATTAACTACAAAACCTACTCCCTATCTGTGGGCACAAAATACCGAGAGTACAGAAGATAAACTTCACACGTTACCTCGCTCAAGCAAAAATCGTTTACGGGCACGGACCAATTTGTTTGGAAGACGTCCCGAGATTACGATGTTGAGAAAGTTACCGTCTGGCGTCTGTGCTCTCAGTATTTAGTACTGCGAATCCCTGAACTATGACATAATAGGTACAAATCCATAAAGCAAATGTATTACCTGCGGGGTCGGGCAAGTCGAGCAGGCTGCGGTCGGCTTCGGGCAGGCAGTCGGCGCGCGGGTCCCGCTGCAACAGAACACGGTCAGCGACGGAGCTCGGCCCGCACACACACGCACTAGCGCTACTACGTACACCCACCGCACCGTTACCCCCACTTAGACGATGTTTCATCAGTTTTTGTATATGCACAAGCAAAATATCAACGCGAGTTGTAGTAGGCATTTTATTGGAAAATGACTATTTTAAGATCAAATTTAAATTAAAAGTCGGGGGTAAAAAGCATTTGGAATTTACAGTCCATAATTCTCATAAGACTATTCATTTCTATGGAACCTTAACGTTCTCATTTCGTAGGAGTACTAAATGTAAATAAGGGTTAGATATATAGGAACTTATTCGCGTGAAATATTTAAAGATACGAAATCGGATTGCACGAATTCGTCGTTTCGATCGACGAATTCGTGCAATCCGATTTCGTATCTTTCACGAGTCGACTAGTGACCACGATCGGTGCAATTCGATCGTAACGTCGGGTAAAAAAAAAGGTTCGTACCTTTAAATATTACACTAAGTAATATGTGTTAGAATCGCGAAAGTTTAAAAACAATAAATAAAGGTTTAACTTGATAAGAAAGAATACTGCAATCAATAGAATCTATAAGATAATGTCACAAGAATACTTAAATTGTAATTTCGTACATTTATCTGTTTAAAAACCTCTGCAAACTTCAGCTGTGTAGTCCAGGGCTTTTGGCTAGGCGTTTGGAATGAAATTAATGGGCTAGGATTTCAATTTTTGTACTATTATGATTATGTAAATTACTTAACAGCGAAATATACGAATTGGAGCGTTGACAGAAGCTGACATTCAAGTGACAATAACTTATAATATTTCATCAATGTCTGACCAAAACTGATTCCACATCGTATAAAACGGACATTAAGGGAATGGAAACATTAGCTAGTGGGTAACGTGTGCGAACCGTCTACATTATACAGTTAACAGTTAGTGAATTCAAATTTATTGAAGTGTGACTCACGTTGCATTTATTTTTAATGTGGCATTTAATTTTTACTTTCTTGTTAACATCCTTCCATGTAAACCCCGGCGGGAGTGATACCTTAGCCATGGCGTGGTGGCATATCTACACCGTGGGAAGCAAGCAAAGAGAAATGAAAATGAAAGTATTGTGATAAGCCAACAGTATATTATATGTATAATATATTATACATTAGGGTAGGGAGGTTAGTCAGTGTATGGTAGTATGAACAAGCAATGTTTGCTAAACTTTTGATAGTTTTATTTGTCACATGAAACATTTGCTTAATGCTTAAATTTTTAATAGGATAGTTGCAACATTTGACGAAGATGCAAGTTGTTCGAAATCTTCTCTACATATAATCGGTAGTCAAACACTTTCTCGTCAACAATTTGATAAATTCCCGTCAAGAATTATTCCATATTTTGGTGTATAAAACTACAAAAAGAAGTAGCAATAATAAACTTCTTAATTACCTATAAATAAAGCTTAGTAACATAGAATGATTGCAAGATATGTTTCTCCCAATAGATTTGGCTTGTCTTATGGGGTAGTTGAAAAGAAGAAGATGAATAATATTTATAACTAATCCTTATGAAATTCAAATTAAATTTCGAAAAAATTTGCCAGCAAGATTGCAAATGTAAACAAATCGAATTTAGTCAGTGAAGCTCAATGAAAGCCTTAAAAATATTTTAGATGATAAACAGCTGACCGGAGTTCAATGACCTCAAGCAGTCACATAACTACGCCATGACAGTGTGAACACTGTAGGAGTTTTTTTTTTATATTCTTGTATAAAATATTACAAAGGGGATTTTTTTACTTTTTATTAGTTTATTTAATAGTGGCATGGCAAGCAATATGATTTGGCTTTTAGGTACTGGCGACTATCATCTGGGCGTCCAAGGAAAGTGGAATGATTTATTAGTCACAAGCAAGGAAAGTATATACTGGTTCATTCTAGGATTGACTGATTTGCGAAACGACTACATAGTCTATAATTGACCAATTCTTGGAATATGCAATTAATTCTACAGATGACCGATTCTAAAATTGACTGATTCTACAAATGACCAATTCTAAATTTAGTGATTCTATAAATGACTGATAATAAGTAAAATATGTTACCAATTTCAACCTTTACGCTATTTTGGTTACAAAAGAAGCTTTGTCACAACTGATAGACCACTTTCTTGGCCGACGGTACCTATCTAATTTGTGACGAAAGCCACGATGCTGTGCAGACCACAGCGTCAGCCTCACACCCTACGTACAGTCTACATTATAATATTAGGCGACATTGCCTTTATTACGTAACAAAACATAAAAAAACGCTCAATTACTTTTTATGTTTTAGTTTTTTTTATACTGATCGAGCACACGAAATTATTGCAGTTAATTTGTAACACCTAATAGGTATATTCCTAATTATTTTACTTACTTAAAATCCGTCATTTGTTGAATCATTCAATTTTAAAATCGGTCATTTGTAGAATCAGCCAGATATAGTATTGTAAATTCCAAGAATTGGTCATTTATAATATTATGGTAATTCCTATACTGAACGTAAATACTCTTGTTCAGGTTGAAGGATTATGTATAACAATATTCAATAACATGAAAGAAAGATGAATAAGCAATGAACAAGATAAGTACACACTTCTTTAGAGATGATGTTGAAGCGGTTAGAATAAATAAAGTCTACAAAACCGGCTGGTTGAATAGTCATGCTGACTGTTAGCGCAAGCTGCAAGCAGGAGTCACTTTGGTAAATTGTATTTTTGTATAGCGAAACCTACTGGTGCTTTGGGCTGCTAACGAAAATTTGAGCGTGTCTGTAAATTGTGCAGTAATAAATTTGTATAACGTGTGATCTGCGCTTTTAATTGGTGTGGGCAGTGACAGATTTAAGATTTTAGTTGGTGGGAGAAAGGGAGGAGGGAGCTAGGGATTGGTGGGCTTGACTTGGAGGGTAGTTTTTATTCAGCTATACGGGAGGTTTTTTTTACGGTGGCTTACAGTAAGTGATACAGTTATTTTATTGTAAGTTAGCCGGATTAAACTTGGCGACAAGTGGTTGTTTTTTTGGAAGTAAATGGTGATAGGATATGCGATTACGCATTATATTGTCATAAATAGTATTATTAACTCATGTTTTTTGTGATTATTTTCGTAAACAAATTAATATTCAAACTTTTACTTAACTTTCGACTCATTAGTGCAATACCGCGTCGATCGAATAAAATGTAGGTTGCAGTGTAAGCACTATTGACAATTTGTACATTACTCGTACACACATGTCTGCGCGAAAGTGTTATGAACCTAACTTGAATCCGGCCAACTTACATTGAGTCAACTGTAAGTGGTTACCGTCGCCTATAAACCTGCAACATTAGGATTGGAAGGGGAAGAGGTTTGAGCTCCATATGTCTGAATCTGTAACTGCGCGTGCCTGTGCAGCCAAGCTACTTGCGATGCGTGTCAGTCAGCACGAGTACGCAACCAGCGTAGGCGGGTGGTCGCGGTCGCGCTCGTGCAGGTGCAGGTGTATACGTACGCTGTCGTCGAGTATGTCGGGCGGCGGCGGCAGGTGGTGGTCGGAGTGCGGCGGCGCGACGCGCTGCTTGCGCGTGCACTTGTGCTTGGCGCCGTCCGCGCACGCCGCCGCGCCCGCGCCCAGCGCCTTCTTGCGGGGCCCCGGCGCGCCGCCCGCGGGGCCCGCCGCGCCGCCCGCCACGCCGCGCTCTGTGTACAAACGATAACTTTATTTTCTAAAACCGAGTCAATAATTGTTTGCAAACGTCAAAATAATACATAGTAAAATTAAGCTTTGAAGTTCGAAGGTAGTTCCAAGTGTAAAGTTCATAAAAAAAAAAAAAAATCGTAAAGCTATTTCGGCCGTAGAGTTCCAAAGAATACACTAGCGGCCCGCACGAATTTCCACTATCCACTATATATAAACGTAGTAAGGATAGTAAGGATCTCAAATTTTTTTTGAGAATAAATTTGTTTGTTCAAAACTACTGGTCTGAATTTAAAAATAATTTCACTGTTGGATAGCCTATTTATCGAAGAAGCGCTACTAAGCTACGACCAATAGGAGCGGATCAACAATGAAAAATGTTCCAAAAAACTAAAAATATTCCGCAGATAGAGTTGTGGTGTGTAGCACTACATACCGTCGAGGTAGACCTTGGAGAACTTGGTGGTCTGGTCCACGGGCGCGGGAGCGGGCGCGGGCGCGTGGTGCGGCGGCGCGTGGTGCGCGTGCGCCGGCAGCAGCGCGCGCGCGCCGCCCGCGCCCGGCGCCGCCGCGTGCGCCAGCCCCAGCGCCGCCGCCTGCGCCGCGCTCAGCCCCGAGCTCTCCTCCGCCGCCGCGTTGCCTGGAACGTCACACACTACTTCTGCTAGCTTCAACTTCTATCATGAATGGTTATCGATTATACTTGAGCTTTTGATTGAATCGATCACGACATATAACTAAATAACATTTTATACATATGTATATACAAAGACCTTCTTATATAAATAATGTTTTGTATTTCAAATGGAACTAAAGAAATAGTTTTTAACGGGTATACAGTCTTTGTGGGTTATAATTTCGTCTGGCGTTCCTCAGGGTCCATCAGTTGGTCCACTAATTTTCGTTTTATGTTTCGAAATTTAAATTTCTAGTTTTTGCAGGTGACGTAAAAATGAAGTCCAGACGAAAAACAAGCGATTGGCAATATACCTGATATGCAGGAAAATGAGTACACAAGAAAACCGCTCACCTCTTGGCAGCATAACCGAATGAGGGAAGTCAAGCAACAATTGCACGACAGCAGTATGTCCGCCCTTAGCCGCCTCGATGAGCATCGTGGAGTTATCCTTCAGCTTGCGGAACGGGTCCGCCTCGCACGCCAGAAGGAACTTCACCACGTCCACGTGTCCGCCCGCGCACGCCAGCGAGAGAGGAGTGTGGTCGCCCAGCGCAGTCATACGGTTCACGTCGGCACCCTGTGCAACGAACATACAATTATACCAACTATATTTTATATTCAATACAACAACACAAAGGAAGAGCCGTAAGAGTTTCACCATCATTGTTGATAATGGAGAGATGGAATACAGCTACCAAACCTGGAACCTGACAATCTGAAATTTAATAGTCGATCAAGTCTTTAAATAGACTTTAGACTCAGGTCAGCCGAAGCAAGGAAAACACGTTTAGTTTATGTAAAGACCCATCTTACTTCATGACCAACCATCTGCACACAGTACTTAATGGATGCCTCTGACAACGCAATAGGGGTACAACATTCTGGACCTCAACTATATAATATTCTCAACTATATAAGGTTTGCTGTCGAAACGCTAGGACAAAAAAGATTAAGACTTGATTCAAAGGACCCTTACCTTGCCAACGAGAAACTGCACAGTGCACACATGTCCCGCCCGACAAGCCTTCATAAGGGGAGTCCTGCCACCTTCGCTCTCGTGTTCGAGCTCAGCGCCCGCGCGCAGCAGTAAGTCCGCTACGTCGGTGTGGCCGTTCTCGCACGCGTACGTGAGCGCCGTGTCACCCGTCTGCGTCTGGGCGTTCACGTCCGCCCCCGCGTTTAGAAGGTACCTGTAAAGAAGGACATTGTTATAATTTTAAATTACAATAACATTTTGAATTATAGGTAGGATCTCACTAGCATCGAATACAGAAACCAAGCTACCGGTGATTACGGCTCCAAGTAAGAAAACCTCACTATACGACTGTTCAGAAGCACTGCCTTCTTTATCAAGCTGTTAACCAACTGACATAGTATCTCTAGGTGTTTGTCGAACCTCTTAAGTCTTCGCTATAATCACACGTCTGTATCTCGAACCTTTTGAAGTAAGGAATGCATGGCACTGAAGCCAACATGTAGAGGCCCTATAAACTATTTTAACTAAACGATCTCCGTATTGCCTTTAATTTTTAACAATTTTCTCTGTTTATTGCGATATGAGACCCATCTTTATCGAAGGAGTTCGGGAGGAGAAGAAACTCATTTCGCACTCTACAACGAAGTCTACTGCATTGCGCTTGCTACTTTGATGAAGAGCATAATATGATACTGTTAATCACAAAGTGGACTCCAGAAACAGTAACATGACTCTTATTTCTTAGAGGAAATAAAATAAGTTGATATTGTGAACCATCGTCCGTCGTTACTAATGCTATAAGTAAATACAAACCGAACAAGTTCCAGATGTCCTTCCTGCGAGGCTTCCATGAGGGGCGTGGAGGCACCGAGCTCGGCGTCGGCGCCGGCCTTGATGAGGAAGTCGGCGACCTCGAGGAAGCCGCCGCAGCACGCTAGGGTTAGAGCAGTCTCCTGCGTCTCTTCAGTCTGAGCGTTGATCGATGCACCTTGCCCGAGCAGTAGTGCAACCATTTCTTCGTGACCTGAATGAAAACAATATACTATGTTGTTAAAACAGTTCACTTATTTTATTATTGTTGAAAGTTTGGATGCATGGATGAACACCACAACGGATAATCAGATCTGGATGAAATTTGCCAGATTTATAGCCTGGAATAGAACAAAGACTTTTTATCCCAGAAAAATATTCACGTGAGATAAATTTGTTTTTCAAACTACGCGAAAGAAGTCGCGGGCAACAGCTAGTATTATAAATGCGAAAGTTTAGATGTATCTATGCATCGATGGATGGATGTTTGTTATTCAATGACGCCAAAACGGCTGAACGTATCTCAATCAAATTTGGCACAGAGATAGATTATAGACTGGCAACTAGGTGGCATAGTACATAGGCTACTTTTTATGCCGGAAAACTTCGAAACCGTTTTTATGAAAAGGTCGAGTGTGGACTAACGAATAATCAAATGCAATGTTGTAAGTTTCATGCTGTAAGTGTAAAACATGTGAAATACTTTAGTAACAGAGGAGAAACTACCGTAAATCAAGTTGTGAAAATGACAGCAAATTAAGCTGTCATCACTTGATATGATTGGTTTTTAACACTCATGTAAAAAACAAGCTTTACGCAGAGGACGCTGCTGCCCGTCCTCCGGTGTGAAATTCCTTAGTCGCCTTGGCGATATCCACGGGAAGACTTGGGGTGGTAGGTACTATTCTTAAGCCGGTACAACGGATACCACATCACAAAAAACACAAAGATCGAGTCTGTGTGCAGTTGAAATATACAATAAATACTTGACACTGGTAGAAAATGGTCAGATTGCCATCAACACAAAAATATAAAGAAATAGGGATGTTGACTGTCAAGTCAAATCAGTCTCTTTTTATGATTATGTCAAAACGACAAGCTTTATAGAAATGAGTATGGAATAACAACCGGTGATGTCATAAGTTCCTATGGTGAAATCATTACTTTTAGTATTCGTTTTCATGCTATTATTGAAAACATTTATTTTCAGAGCATTTTAAGATCTACTTATTACCTGATTAGTATAAAATAATGAAGTTATATAGTAGTGAAGTAGCGAACGGAAGGTAACGGAAGGTACGGTATATAAAAGTGAGTGATACCCTCTCTGGCGGCCTCCATGAGCGGCGTGTACCCCTCGTCGTTGACCTCCTCGATGTTGGCGCCGCGCTCCAGCAGCAGCATGGCCAGCTCCACGTGGCCGCCGCACGCCGCCAGCGTCAGCGGGGACTCGAAGCTGTCCGTCGGCATGTTCACCTGCAACGCCCGCGTCCACGTATCATAATCATTATCTACACTTTCAAACCAATTATTAACGAATACCACAGAGTACAGAAGGCAATCTTCATCACGGACACGTTATACCAGTGACAGTGCTGGATCTAACGTGCTTACAACTTAACCCTAGATCCGGCACTGGTCAAGTGATCAACAAAAAAAACACATTCTAGGGGAAACACAAGAGACAAATGGCCAAAGAAATTCAATACAACACAAGAAATTCGGTACATAAGCACCGTCTGGGGAGGCAAGTGGCCCTGTGCCCTTCTGGATCCGCCTATAATAGCGAGTGCTTTGCGATTACGTGTCCGTGAAAGATGCGACAGTATGCGTTCGTCGAGAGACTTTTTGATCAGTGCGTTCCACATGGCACCCCAAACGATCATAATATACTTTTAGCTGTTCCAAATGATGACGACAGTCGTTATAGTCATATGGAAATTTTACGCTACTTATTCCATACCACTCGGGTTTTCGATCGTAACGCCATTGTGGGCGTTACGATACGCTTGTGTGAAGTGCAACGTACACTATGAAGCTTACGTACTCTCCAGTATACTGTGCCTTTATCTCGTTTTCAGTGCTCATAGTTCTGTCGAATAGTTCGTTATGCCATCGGATTTATTTGGCTATACACAGTTAAAACAACACTACCAGTCAAAAAGAGCGTCAAGCAAATCCTTTAATATCGTTTCAGTTAGCCGAATCATAGAACTAAAACAAAAGTATTTAATAAATTCAAATATAAACGCGAATTGCTACAATTTTATGCCCTAAGGACTTTGCTATAATAGAAAAGTATTTTTTTAATTCACAAGTTTTGATATTGTGCTTTTTTTGGGAGCTTGAATTCTTATTTGACATTAGCAAGGTACACGAACTAATCTCTACTTACAATAAGACTATTCTAAATAATAATCAAACCATCTTTCGATTTTTTTGAAGCGGTGGTAGCCTAATGGCTAAGGCGGTCTCGCAATCCTGAGGTCGCGGGTTTGAATCCTACCCATTGTACTACCGACGTTGAACCTACTCCTAACACAAACCATTGAGCTTAGTTGGAGGGGTTAATAGGATTGCTAGTAATGAGGGACCAAAATCTAACATTGCTAGTTATAAGCTACAAAAAAAAGAGGAGATAATTAATATATATCAAAATCCGATGCGAAATGAATTTAACTGAATTAGGTACAGCAACAAGCAGACGCGGAAGGTCACCTTATATTATAAACATATGTACAACGTTAAAAAAAATATAAAAGTTTATTCACCTGTGCACCAGAATCAAGGAGCAACCTAGCGACTTCCACATGACCATCCATACTAGCTTCCATTAGTGCGGTGTGCATCTCATCGGTCTTGTGTTCCCGGTCGGCCCCCGCTGCCAGCAAGAACCGCACCATGTCGAGGTGGCCTTTGTAGCACGCGAGGGTTAACGCTGACTCCTTGAACTCGTTTGAATGCGTGTTGATGCCCGCACCGTGTTCTAGAAGGATCTTTGCTACTCCCACGTGGCCGGCTGATGCCGCCTGTTAGAAAAAATGTTATTGTTTTAGCTGTTGTCTCTTTCTATTATGATGTTAGAGAATGACACGTTTCTCTCAAATCGAGTAGTCCAACTTTCCGAATACCATAGACAAGGAAATTGAATTGTTTTGGTAAATAAGATGTCCAGCAAAATCTGGAGTTAAGCCTCATTTACGGAGACGAGGGGCGTCGCGTTAGACGTTTTTTTCTGTTTACGGAGCAGCGGCGCGTGAAGCGGCACTTATCATCGCTCGCTTATACACAAACATGACAATATACGATGTTAAGGGGCTTCTAAACGGGCCATGTTTTACTGCAATTTATAGCTGCATAATTAGCAACTAATTGTCCGGCCATCGGCCGTGTGGTGCCGGCTTAAGAATAGTACCACCCCATCTCTTCCCGTGGGTGTCGTCAAGGCGACTAAGGGATTTCACTCCGGAGGACGGGCAGCAGCGTCCTCTGCGTACTTAAAGCCTTACTGCGATCGCCAACCCGCTCGCCAAGCGTGGCGATTATGGCAATTACCCCCAGGATCTACTGGGGAGACTCGTGCCCAGCAGTGGGCCATCATATGGGTTGATATGTATGTCCGGCCATCACAAAAATATTTTATAACTGATGGCCGAGTAATATATGGCATGGCAATGTGTTGCAATATATCTGCAATAGTTACAAATGTTTCAGTAAAATCGATCGCTCTGTGAATGTCCGGCAACCTTTCAGAACAATATTGACCATATGTAGAAATACCAAACATGTTTAGTTATATGGCCGGGACATTACTGCAATGTTATTTAGTCTGGCTAGTACTGGTTGCTATGTTACCGGCCACTGTATTAAAGCCACATATTGTAGAAAAATATTACACGTTTAGAAGCCTCTTTATAGAGATGCAAGACGGGCAGTGCGATGCAAGATGCGATAACTGACATCCACGCGGGCGAAACCTAGTAAGGCTATAAAAATGAAACATATCGCGGAAAACCAAGTAAACAATGTAATATAATAATATCTTGGGACAACTCACACAACGCTATCTGATCCCAAACTAAGCAGAGCTTGTACTAAGGAAACCAGACAACTGATAAACATACTTATATATTTCTAAATACATACATATTATAGATAAATAACACCCAGACACATAATAAACCATCGTACTCATCACACAAAGTTTTATCCTGGGTGGGGATCGAACTACGACCTCTTGCGTAGCAGTCGGACACACTCCCACCGCGCCACAGAGGCAGTCGATTAATAAAGGATGTGTTACCTCCATGAGCGGCGTGTGTCCGTTCTCATTGTGGTCCTCGACATTGGCGCCGTTCTCGAGCAGCGCGCGCACGCACTCCTCGTGGCCGCCGGCGCACGCGTACATGAGCGGCGTGTTGCCGGAGCCCGACACGGCGTTCACGTCGGCGCCGTGCGCGATCAGCAGCCGCACGATGTCCACGTGGCCCGCGCTCGCCGCCTCCATGAGGGGGGTGCAGTCGCCCTGCAATGTCACACTCTTATTGTACTAGTTACCAGCGGCGAAGGTTAAAACCATCCTAAGGTAACTCGATAGTAGCTGGACTCGGTTCTTTATACGTATATTAAGTAGGTATCTACAATTCAAAGAGAAGCCGAAAAGAATTGTGTTTTAAGGACTCCCCGCCACTGCTAGTTACGGTTATTTCTTATACTTCCAACCCACCCTTATACTACCCCCGTTGTTATGATTACAGTAGGTCCTAATAATATAATTTCTTTGGACAACTCACACAACGCTATCTATAGCAAACTAAGCAGAACTTGTACTATGTAAACCAGACAAATGATAAACCTACTTATATATTTCTAAATACATACATAGGTATTAAAGATATATAAGCTGTCCCGGCGAACTTCGTCTCGACTCTTTTTTTTTTGTAAATCGAGTTCAATTGTGAATCTAAACCATCCTCGAACTCCTTGAACTCACACAATGTTTTTTATTAAAATCGGTCCAGCCGTCTAGGAGGAGTTCAGTGACATACACACGCACACAAAAAATATATATATATATATATAAAGATAACACCCAGCTATGGCTGGAGATCGAACCCACGACCTCCGCCTTAGCAGTCAGGGTCACTAACAACTAGACCAGTCAAGTCCTGTGTGTAAGTATCACGACTTACTTTAATTGTAACAACGAGGGCAGTATATTACTAGTACGCTGGAAAGACTTTCATTTGATTTCGACATTTGGTACGCTCTCTATACTTGTATAAACAACGGTAATTTGTCATAAGTGTCATAAAAGCTCACAGGACGCTCATTCGATTCGGCACAAGATATCAATTTTGTATCTACCAGCGTACGTAGTGTTTCAAACCAAAAGAACATCGATCTCGGTAAACAAAACACAAGGCCATTCTCGACCCCAACCAAAGAAAACAGCCCACGGACTCATAGACGTGCACGTACACATATCTCAATCAAATGTTAACTAACGGACATTGCGCACGTTGACGATGTACGTCTATGTGGGCGTGGACTTGTTGTTGACCTACGAGTTGCCCATCCGTAGGTACCTTTGCATTTTGTGCTCTAAACGAGTGGAGAGAAGCACTCCCTTTCTCTCTGCTACGCAACGTCTTAATCATAATATATTAATAACAGTATTTTAATTACCGAATGTTTTGTATTTGCTTTATTCATTCTATTTGCAAAAAGTGAATAGAAGAAGCCGAATAAATAATTGTTAATTAAAAATTACAATTATTATTAATTAGCGTTTCATAAAAAAGGAATTAATGTCGGCTTTACATACCCATCAAAGGAGGGCTTAAAATTTAATCAATGATGATGAATAGCATATTGAAAGACAGCGCACGATGTTGGTCTTTGTGTATGCCCTCACAAAGTAACAGTTCCAAGTAATTAAATTATAATGTATACCTAATTTAAAATCATATTAATATGTTAAACTACAAAACGAATGTTTGCTTACCTTGATGCCTCTGTCTTCGACGCTGGCATGCATAGCGAGCAGCACCTGAGCGAGCTCGTAGTAGCCCGCGGAGCAGGCGAGTGACAGCAGGGATTCTCCTTCCTCCGTGGTCTCGTGCACAGACCGCCCCTCGGTGAGGAGCTTGCGCACTGTGCCCACATCGCCGTCGGAGCACGCCTCGGCCAGCGACGGCGCGCCGTCCGCGCCAACAGGCGCCGCCGCCACGGGCGTTGTACCCGTCGCCGAAGACCCACATTGTTGACTGCAAAGTATACCAAAACTTTAGATTCACACTAAACTATGTTAGATCTAAAATGTTGAGGAATGAATCAGATAAGATCAAAGCTTCACAAATCATAGTCAACGGAGGCGGTCTCGATCGAGCCGACGAGAGAATCTGTCACGAATGCTTCATCGTCGACTCGAGAGGCTTCCCGTTCTCGTGTATGACTCAATTCTCGGATTATCATCATTATGGTATAAAATTAAGCTCTTTTGTGCTATTTTTATATTGCACGTTGGTGGAAATCCTAATGGTAATCAATTACCGTAGCTTATAAAAAATGTATTGAATGTAATACGCCCACGATAATTATCTATTAATTCCTTATTATATGCCGCTGTGATAATATTATTGAAATACTTATTTAGGGATTTTGATCCTTAAATTGCCATGGAATCCCAACCGAGTCTTTATATTATATCAATCGTTAATCACATCAACTAAACTTGTTTCCGTTTATATTTCTTGTTGACGACGCGGCGCCATTATACCTATCGAACGATAATGATTATGAAGTACCAAACGTAAAAGATAAGACAGTTTTAATAAATTTAATGAAACTAAACACAAACAGAGGCATACAAGCATTCCCGTTTTCAACAACACATGTCACAAATCAAAACAGTGATAACAATATTAAGATAATAAGTTCATTAATAATATACGGTATATAAATAGTGTGACGGAATCGGAAAATTGAATATGCAAATGAAATAGGAAAAAGTGCCAATATAACAAGTATCATAGCACACACGATAGCATTAGCGACCGGCGACGTTACATGCATACACGTGGTAAGCTAACTGGAAGTGTGCCAAACCAACCAATAGGATCGCTTCATTTTCACAGCTTACAATCACATGTTATTGTTGATGTAGTAACAGTGTATTCAAGTATACAACTGACGATATTACTGTGTTTTGCTTTAGCTGCTAGCCAAAGGTTTCCTCTATGCCTTCAAACCTTCTTGTTTGTAGATTTATTCGTAACACACAATATTTTTTAAATTATGATTTTATATTTTCGGGAGTTCGTTAGTAAGTCGAATATATATCTGGAGCACAATCGGAGTATCGCCGACGCTAAAAATGTCTAGTGTGTTCGGCCCTCAAGTGAAAACTTATAGAAAGGCGAGTATAGTATGACGAAACGTTTTCATATTTAAGATCAATAAACGCTTCGAAAATGAAGCACGTGCTAACGATGACTATGCTAGCACTGAGTATTACTATTAATTATTAATTAGCAATTCTAACGCGTATTTAATGGTTCTACATGTAGAACTGGCTTTTAAGAGCCATATGTTGCCATAAAATTAATGAAAACTAAGTATTTGCCGTGTGGTGCCGGCTTAAGAATAGTACCACCCCATCTCTACCCGTGGGTGTCGTCAAGGCGACTAAGGGATTTCACCCCGGAGGACGGGCAGCAGCGTCCTTTGCGTACTTAAAGCCTTACTGCGATCGCCAACCCGTTCGCCAAGCGTGGCGATTATGGCAATTACCCCCAGGATCTACATACTAGTAGGTTCTACTGGGGAGACCCGTGCCCAGCAGTGGGCCATCATATGGGCTGAACCGCGCAACTACGACTACGTAAATTTTGTCGTTTTTGCAAAATTTTTCATTGCTGCTCCGCTCCTATTGGTCGTAGCGTAATGTAATTTAGCCTTTCTCGATAAATGGGCTATCCAACAGTAAAATAACTTTTCAATTCTGACCAGTAGTTCCTGAGATTATCGCGTTCAAACTAATAAACAAACTCTTCAGTTTTATAATATTAGTATAGATTTATTATTACTACCGTTGCAATACGGTCGTAACGTCGGGCAATAAACAAAGGTGCCTTAAAATAAAATATTGACGCGATTAAGACCCGTAGCTTATAAAATTCTATAATAGATTTACTTGATTTATAATTTTCTGACGTTTTGTTAACAAAATATCTAGCTTAACATACAAGCCTTACGTTAAAAGATTTGTTCGGTCGGAGTTGTATAAGGGAAACTAACTTCGAGATGTATATGACGTTCTGTGTTGTCGACTCAAAAAATTAGGGCAGGTCAAACCTATCTAAGTATAAAGTTAGTCCAGATATTCAGGAAAACGTCTGGAAATAGCTCTTACAGTTTAAATTTAACAGAATCAATACGGCATCATGTTGGACAAAACGACGAGGTTTTATTTGGTATGTAGCTTAGTTGAACAAAATATGACATTAGATATATTTCGGGACGTAATCGCGTGAATTATTTAAAGGTACGAGCCTTTTATTTACCCGACGTTGCGATCGAATTCACGCGACCACGATCGAAACGTCGGGTAAAGGTTCATTACTTTAAATAATTCACGCGATTAAGTCCCGAAATATCAATACTAATATTATAAAGCTGAACAGTTTGTTTGTTTGAACGCAACCTCATGAACTACTGGTTCGTGTTAAAAAAATATTTTTCTGTAGAGTAGCCTATTTATCGAGGAAGGCTATAGGCTATATAACATCACGCTACGACCAATAGAAGCAGAGCAGCAATGAAAAATGTTACAAAAAACGGGGAAAATTGACGCATACGAAGTTGATTGATTACGTATAAAAATCGCGGAAGTTTAAAAACAAATTATGACATTTTAAGGTAATGTTTAGTTTAGGCGACGTTCTAGATTAATATTGATTAAATGAGAATCTAGTATTCTAGTTTAGTCTAGTTTTAACTTAAGTAGTTAGTACTTTCTAGTGCAGTTTTAACTTAGCGTACAGGAGTCGAGCTTCTCAACTTAAAAGCTGATGGGAGTAGAGAGAATAGACTGTATGTGGAAGACTAATAACCGATTGTTTAGTAATAAGTTGAATGATTGATTAAAGTTAGCGCGTTATCATTATCGTTATCACAACGTAGTATCGTCGCTTTCCGAAGATACGATTCTATAAATATGTATTTTTACCCGTGACGGCCACGGAGACGGTATATGCGTTTAGGGTAAGAGGTTTTTGACACACACCGAATTCAAAATTTTTTTTGTGTTGTATAAGTCTCATTCCCGTGCATATTCTAAGCTAAGTTTTCTCCAAAACAGTATTTAACTCAGGAATGACCCTTGTCAAACAAACAAACTCCTCAGCTCGCCAACTCTTCACTCTCGCTTTGTATTATTAGTATAGATATCGAATATAGATTACAGTACCGTGACTAAACTCGAGTACAATTGTTATTGGTCCGAATGCTTTGAAAGTAGCGCGGCGCGTAGGCACCTTATGTGATTGGTTCTTCAGTTAACGCTCGTCCACCATTGGAGTATAACGTGTCGTTCGACTCTACACTGTGTATGATTGGTCAATAGCAAAAAATTATGTATTCATACTTTTTGTCTTGATGGTGGTGTCGGTGGTGTGGTGGTGGTTGGTCGCTACGCATGCGCGTGAGAGCGGCGGCCGCCTCGTCGAGCGCAGACGACACCGACGACGTCAGTCGCCGGAGCACCTCTGGATCGGCGAGATGCTTGCCCTCGCCGGATAGTTTGCCGATGCCTGGAAACAATGTTTACAATCAGTTAAAGCGAAAGTGCCAAAATTTTATAGCAGCAGGAATCGAAGTGTAGTGGCTTTTGATAAGAGTAATTAATAACTGTAGGTAATTGGTGTCGTTGCCGCAAATGGGTACAGTATCGCGCTTGTGATTATTTACCATTAAAAAAAAGACATAATTTAGCTGTAGGCGGCAGTGACAGTACTAACATAGTGTTATTGCATTTTTGCAAAACGAACATGGATTTAGACACCTGATTAATATTATGAATATTTTTGTTCTCCGTAAAGGAAATAAAAGAAAAGTAGGTATTTTTTTGGTAAACTGCCAAGGCCTAACTTTCACAAAATGATTTATTAATTAATCCTAATAAAAGTGGTTTAGATACGCTAAGCGCACTCCGAATTAATTTCACCCTATGATCTAATAACCCTTTTTAAAATGAAAGCACTAGCACAGGATAGACATAAACTAAAGACATAAGTAAAGTAGTTTAACATGTTGTCATATACCAAGAACTAAGACTCACGAGAGAAACTTTTAAAGTGACTATGATTACCTTTAAAGGAGCATGATTTAGCCGCAGACTGCAACGCAATCAATGTTCACCACCGCAGTAGATGGCAGCTATGATAGCTCCACTTTATAAAGTTTAATAGTATTGATAGGAAATACATAGAATCGTGACGGTACGAAACAGTCAATAAACGAAAGCTTAGAGTTCATTAACTTATACATAGAGTTTAAGTTTCTCTATTTCATAATCTACAGTTAGTGCAAATCATATCGATAAACTCGAATCGGCCGGTATTCGAACTCGAGACATTGATACCGAGTTATCGAGTATCACTCGGAGTTGTAATGTCACATTTTCCATATTAAATTTGTATAAATTAGCATAAAAGAGCTCAAAATGTATAGGCGTAGTATCGATAAGGATTGAGAATCACATCTGCGCGCCCTATGTCTAGTTCAGTCTACTAGAATGACATCATACCTGACCTTAGCAACCGCGCCCAGACTCTATGACGGAATTCTAGTTTAAATAGTTAAATTACATTATTAATTAATTAAATCCTAATCTAATTTCGAACAATAACACATTTGGTCAACTATTAACATTCGAAGTCGATTCGAATACGATAATAAAATCTAAAATGACGAGTGCCAATTTATCTTTTTTGCATCCGCTGCTCACTCATTCTTAATTTCCCACGCTGTTTAAGAAGATGCACTATTTAAAGGTTAAAATATTTCGATTCCCAAACTTGGAGTTGGAGTCCCATAATGAACACGAGTCAATCAGTATTCTTCGTATGGAATTCCCTACTACAATGCATGCTGCAGCATTTATGGTATTGCGTCGTCTCAAAACAAGTTCACAAATCTAGGCTAGGCATTGACGATCCATCTCAGTACAGAGTTGATATTTATGTTTCACAAAACTCTAAATCAGAATGTATGGTCATAATTTGATTGTGAGCTGGCAGATTTACTACTGAATCAGAGAGTGGAAATCTCTTGTGACATAATAATTACTATCCGGTAAGCTTTAGCTATCATAGTCACTCGAGTCGCTCGCAAAAAAATAACACCAAATTCATTACATTACTGCTGTAGGTATCCTATAAATTTGTTGTCAGTCTACTCCATTTGATTTAATCTAGAACCGAGTACAAAAATTTAATCAAATTCACTAACTGAACGAGTATTATATAAACAGGAAAAGCGGCACGCGATCACTGATAAAGGCTTATTGGGTAGCTGTATCCTGCGGTGAAGAAAACGATCTATTCACACAAAACCGCACAAATTGTAAAACATTCATAAGATTAACGCATGTAACTTGCTGTTTGGATACCGGATATGGTAATTGCAATACTATCACCACAGTGTATCGCAGAGGCCAAATGTTTATTCTGTAAAAGTGAAGTCACTTATGTCGTTCTTGGAATTCACACTCATATTATGTAATCTATGTATTGATTTCAATGGATCTGCATTTTTTTTTTGTATTATAATAACCTCGTTGTCGAACTCGATTGTTTCTTCTCTATGCTGTACGGGTAGTTCATAGTATTTAAATGTGATCATCATTTGACTCCGTACTAATCTATACTAATGCTGAAGCTATTAAAGCTTTTGAAGAGTTTGTTTGTTTGTGTTTGAACGCGGTAATCTAAGAAACTACTGATCCGAATTGAAAAATGATTTTACTGTTGGATAGCCCATTTATCGAGGAAGGCTATAGGCTATATAACATCACGCCAATAGGAGCGGAGCAGCAATGAGAAATGTTGCAAAAACTGGGAAAATTTACGCAGACGAAGTTGCGCGGGACAGATAGTATAATATACGTGTAAAATCTCTGTTACGCTTTCACGGGAACCAACTTCGATTAAATTTGTTATGGAGAAGAAGTCCGTTAAAATCCATTTCACATCACTAGATCATTTTTTTTTTACAACCAATTGGCATTACAAAAAAGGCTATCGTAACTAAATCTTTTATCTCACGGTCTTGAAGTGGGCCAGTAACACATCTGATTAGAAAATATCAATTAAGTCTTACGAATCGTGAGAGTGTATCATACGCTAGGTAATGAATATCTTTGAAATTCTAATGATGCTCATTCAGGTATAACGCACTATATAAATAATTATATTCTACTAATATTATAAATGTTAATTTTTTAGAGAATCATGGTCTAAAGGTGGCCACCGACGACACGTCCATTTGGAAACCTACCGGAATGGACGCATCCCGAATAGATTTACGCAAAACTATGGCACCATTGACTATAACTTCGCGCACGCAAGAAGGTTATACTAAAGACTATTGTCAATACTACAAATTAGTTTCAGAAGAAGAAAAGACAACAAAATTGACATTTTGCGAGGCCGTCTTTCTCATAGATCAACAGTAAACATAACACGTAGAGACCTGGACTGCGCCATAACCTCACAAAATTGACCACTCTCTAGAAAGAGACAACGCTACTTTGTGGACAATACCTGTCAAAGAGACAGGGCCGCACGAGTTTTTTCTCTCTTTCACGATTTCCTTTCAATTAAAAAGTAAATATTGACTATATTTACTTTTTAATTGAAAGGAATGGCGCAGTCCAGGTCTATACGTCAATGACATACACTGTATATAGATTCGTTTTGTCTTAGTAAGGAGGTGTTATATACCGAAAGTAGTAGGAAAGGTTAGCTTCTTACGAATGCAATCGAGAAACTCACATGTATATATTTGACAAGGACGAAAACTCGAAACACTTTTGAAACAATGTGGTCCGAGATTCTGTGTTCGTGACAACGTACGTCCTAATGGAAGTATACTTCCATTTGGAGGTAGGCAAGAAAGTTATTTATACTAAAGACTGCTTGTCAATACTATAAATTTGTTTCAGAACAAGTAAATAGAACAAATTTGACATTTTGCGACACCGTCTTTCTCTTTCGTGACTATAGTAACTATGGTTTGACACTATGCTCAGAAAGAGAACGTGGGTCTGTTTCTAAGCGAGACGAAACTGCTCACTTTCTGTAGACGTTAGCGTGATGATAAAAGTAGCCTAGTTACTCTTTACAACATTAGCAGTTTGACAGTGAGTCCTGTCAAAATCCGTCCAGCCGTTTCGGAGATTAGTCGAAACAAACAAACAGACAAAAAAAATTGTTTTAAGTACCGTATAAATTTTCATATCGATTTAGTAAAAAGATGTTATTTTAACATTACAAACAGACATTTCAATTTTATTTGTTTTAGAGTGATAAATCACAAATAGATTGCTCAGCTAAATCACGTTCACTTTCAATCAAAATAGCACAGAGGCTGTATTTTATCGCGATTAATATGTCAATCACGCGGACGGTGCTAAAAGTTAGATGCACTTTATTTTAGTATACATACTGGATATAAATACTAAACTTTATAGCTGGATTTTCAATCTGGCTTTGAATAGATGGATGACATTGCTATTTAATAGAACCAAGTGACAGGGCGAAATAACACTTCAAAACAAAAAGAGGTCACATTAAGTTTTTGGGCCGACCTCATAGAATATACCAGTAAATAATCTTTCGGGTCGTTAATATTTTAAACAGTAGTAAAAAACTGGCCAACGATGGCTTCGTCTATAAGTTTATCTACAGTAGTTGAACTTTGGACGATCTTCAGTACCATATGTGGTACATGGTATGCACGAGAGCAATTTTTTTTTTTCTAAACATACGGTTTTTATAGCTTGTTAATCACCATGCAGTGTTTAACAATAAACTTAGCCCTCCGTGTTATTCCTTCCAATTATAATGCATGTGGGTACATTATAAGTATTCAATATATTATTACTTTGATAAAGATTGATAGTAATGTCGATTACGAACTATATTATTAATGAAAAAGTTCAAAGTTTTCAAGACTACAAAGCTGTGAAATGCCTCGAAGAATGCTATGATTTTTTTGACTGCCTCTGTGGCGCGGTGGGAGTGTGTCCGACTGCTACGCAAGAGGTCGTGGGTTCGACTCCCACACGGGACACCACTTTGTGTGATCCACAAATTGTTGTTCCGGGTCTGGGTGTTATTTGTGTCCGTGACTTGTATGTTTGTAAAGTCCCCCGTGACACAGGGCTTGTACCGTACTGCGAGAGTTGTCTTTAAATAAAAAAAAAAAAAAAAAAATCTTTCTACCCGACTGCGCTCGAAGAAGAAGGGTTTTTCAGTGTACGTCCATTTCTTTGGACACTGTGGCGATACATACAACTTGACGGATTTCATCTTTGAGGTATCGATATTTTGGGAAATTGATATTTTAAAATGCGGGAGGTATATTACTGTACTATTACATACTATTACTATACTTGTTCCACAAGACATTTTGTTAAGTTGTTAGTGTGGTTTTAAAGGGTTGGATTCGTCTCAACTGTGGCAATGACAAATTCAGTTAATTAATATTAAGCAGTAGGGTTTTGTTTTAGCCTGTTTAAATTCTTTGTTGACAATACTGTTCTAATTTGAATGAGAGGAAATATTTAATTGTTTAACGATGACTAGTCGCTTCCTCGGTTGCATATTAATGATTTTACAAATTCAAATTCCTAATTCTTTACTCAGGAAGCAAAATACTATTTAAACTTGTGATTAGTCATGATTCTCGATGTACAATGTACATTTGATCAAGTTCCTAAAGTAAAGGTAAAGCCCGGTGGCAATATGTGGCCTTCAAATTGCCAATGTTTATAATCTTTATCACATTAATATTATAAAGGCGAAAGTTTGTGAGTATGTGAGTGTGTATGTTTGTTACTTCTTTACGTCTAAACGGCTGGGGCGATTTTAATAAAATTTGGTGTGCAGTTAGCTGATACCCTGGATTAACACATAGGCTAATAAACCGCGGGTAACACCGCGGGGCACAGCTAGTTTGTTTATAAACTATATTTTGCAGGGTGAAGCACCTTTTCTGCATATACAAGTTGGGTCTCCTAAACGATTTCCCCAGAACGTAGTCCCCCATCAGAATAATGCGGCTTAAGAGGGGGTTTTCTGTTGTTTTTGTTTCATACTACTAACAACGTTAAATAAGTATGGAATCTGTACGAAAATTTTCCAGGGTTCCGATTTGCCATTTTGGCTACGGAACCCTAAAAATTGGTAAAGATAATATTTTTACATGTCAGCCCGTGAGGGACATACATTGGAGCATTAATGTTTGTAGTTGTACACAGAATAATGGACCTATTCCATGTTCAGATTAGATGTCAGGATATTTGAGGTCATTGACTTTATGCTGACTGTCGACCGGGACTATGTAAAGCCGTCCGGCTTAAACAGTCTTCGGGGCAAAGAGGGTCGCAATTGCAACTAGTAAACCTTTTGCGCACGACTTGAGACGTTTGCAATTTTAAAAATTACAGAGCATGGGCAATGTAAATGGTCGCCAATGAAAGTTTTCACGGCAAATAGTTCCTTTTCATTCCAATGAATCAATCGCTCGTTACTATCAAATATCATAAACGCGAAATGAGTTACTTTTTTATTTTTTTAAAGGGTCAGCATACAGGGATTTTACCAACATACAAATCACGGACACGAAGTACATCCAGACTAGGAACAGCAATCTGTGGATCACATAAAGCGATGTCCCGTGGAGAAATCAAACTTACGACCTCTTGACTCCTCACACTCCCACCGCGCCACCGAGGCAGTCTAGTCAAGTTATTGTTACCTTTTTACGACTAAACGATGTTAGTGTTTGGCAAGGAGGTAGATGCTATTCTCAAAAATAACAAAGGATACCTACCTACTTTTTATCACAACACGCATACTCAAAAAGTACTGCTTTATATTTCTAAGACCTTTAAACTCTAATAAGTATCTTTGGTAAGTACTATCAAGCTATCAACATAACTGGTACATATAACTTTAGTATTTTAACATTCTTCGCATACTTCCAACGTGAAGTCAAAGTCCTTTCGATGTTCACTGCGAAGTTTATTTAAAGCACGAATATTGATAATATAGAAGTACTGTCAAGACGTCGATATTCAATAGGAAATTTACAATAGAACGTTAGTCTCCTTCAAAGGTACATGGCGCGGAGTTCCCGCAATTAATTCAGAATTTGAACCGCGTGTTACACAGTTCATGTTGTGAATTCATTTAATGAAACAAACGATGTGTTGAGGGGCCTGTGATTCTGTGACGCAGTAAGTTACACAAAGGTTAAGAAAGACACTGCTTTTAATTTAACAGATAAGTATATTTAGATATGAAAGCAGCATTTGAGCCTAAGTCTGAACCAAAGAGTTGCGGCCCGTACGGTATACAACTTTGTGTGATTCATCAATTGTTTTTCAGAGTCTCAATGTACTTTGAGTCCATGACTTGTATGTTTATTTACATTACAAGAATGATTCTCTAGCGGTGGCACAATCTTCATAAAACAAAAAAACCGGGCAAGAGTATGTCGGAACATGCTCAGTGTAGGGTTCCGCAGCCTTCAATAATTGGATCAGCAGAAGAGCGTATGTTCATGACACTTCGCCATTGTGTTGAGAAACGCAGTTTTTTCGGCCATAACTCAATGACGGTATATCCGATCATATCCGAAATAATTTTAGTTATTAAGCGCTACCTTTGTGATTTTTTTCATAGTTTTTGGTCACACGGTTCAAAAGATAAAAGGAGGGGAAGACACATTTATGTAACTTTCGGAGCGATTATTTAGAAAAATAATCATTTAATAAAAAAAATATATTAAAAAACCTTAAAATGTTTTTGAAAGACCAGTCGAATGGTGTACGGTTTGCTGCGAAAAAATATTTATTGAGTAGTCTTTGAGTAAAATGCCTGTGACATACGGACGGACGGACAGAGAGACAGACGGACATGACGAAATTATAAGGGTTCCGTTTTTGCCGTTGCTACGGAACCACAATAACCCTTAGTGGTGCGCAATCTTGCATAAACCGTGATTCTGTATTTGCAATAAGTACAAATACCAAGTAAAAGAAATAACAGCAAGTGTTAAAAGGAAGCAATCGGTGTAGTCACGCTGGACTCGCCCATGGGCTCGCGGAATATTATTGTCTATTATACCGTTATCACGCGGCAGTAGAGCCTCTAATTTAGGAACAATCAAATGTCCGATTGGTAATGAATATTGAATTAAGTAACGAACGGAACCAATTGTAACCGTAACCAATTTTGAAAGTATTGACAATAGGCTGGTCGCATTTTTTTTTTTTTTACTTCAAAAGTATAGTTCCGCTCTGTGTCCTATCAAAGAAAAGACTCTACACACTATATCCGAGTATTCCATACGAGCTGTCCCGCGCAACTTCGTATGCGTAAATTTTCCCCGTTTTTGCAACATTTCTCGTCGCTGCTCCGCTCCTATTAGTCGTAGCGCGATGTTATATAGCCTATAGCCTTCCTCGATATATGGGCTATCCAACAAAAAAAGAATTTTTCAATTCGGACCAGTAGTTCCTGAGATTAGCGCGTTTAAACAAACAAACTATTCCGCTTTATAATATTAGTATAGATTAGTATATTAGTATTCCATATCATAACTTGTTTTAATACTTGCACTGCCTGTTACAGAATCCGCGCAGTACGGAACAAGTATATGACATGCCGCTGATTAACACCAAAACCCTAAGTTATTGTTCGAACAGCCCATCTTTAAAATATACTAATATTAGGTTATACTTATATATCGCGGGGCAAAGATCAAACGCCTAGTATTTCTA
Organism: Herminia tarsipennalis; assembly: GCA_945859575.2. NCBI lineage: Eukaryota > Metazoa > Arthropoda > Insecta > Lepidoptera > Erebidae > Herminia > Herminia tarsipennalis. The sequence goes on along the minus strand of OX243835.2, from coordinate 23,842,068 downwards.
TATTTGCCAGTCATTCCGCTTTCAGTTTAGTAATTTTTGAATGCATAATTTCTAAAACAGTAGACAAATCAAATTGAATTATCTCGCATTCATGTAATCATAATAATCGTGTTCAAGGAATATAATGGTGAATAAGAACACACAATGGGAGCAAAAGGAACGTCACATATTTCATTCATTATCTACGTACAAGTTTCTCGCCGATTTCCAACTGATTTCTTACTATGTTTGAATAACTTTAAATGAAGATGAGCGCTTCTAGAGCAATACTCGGTAACAAATACTCTACTACGTTTTAATAGCTTTTAGTTTTTGCTGAATACGAATATCTTTACATGTATTATTGGAGCTTATCTGCATAGTAACAAGGCGCTAGTGTGCGTGTATACATTAGAGAAATTAATAAAAAAATGAACTGAACTCATTGATCGGCAACATTTCAAAGTACCTAACACTGAAATTGAATTTATCCATTTTGGATTACAACAGGTTATCAATTTCTCCTGTCAAAAGTCATTAGACAAATCCTGTCTCTACTACTGACTCCTGTCAATAGACATTCAGTAAAATTTGCTAGTCCAAGTAAAATTACAGAGTTATATGAAGAAATTGCCTCAGTTGAGAATGTAAAGCACATGAGATGAATCTTGCATGAAATTTATGAGCCACTTAATTTATGTTCTTGCTCTTACAATTAGCTTCTTGCATATTGTTGTTGTTCGCCCCCTAAGAGTTAATTTTTTCTAAAATCCTTTTTTATCCTAGGTACATCACAAAAATTTCAGCTTTCCAGGTCAGTGAAAAAAAACTAGGAATATTATTTTTATTACAGGGTGTAATATATAATATACAACTTCTATATTCAAATAGGTGATAGTTATTTAAATTTTGAAACCGACTTTCATCAACACAGAACACTTTCCCAGGGATTTGTTTTATAATCATGTATGATGAATCAGTATTTTCAGAATAATGTCCGCTTCAAAAATAGCACCTATACACTGTGGCGATAAATTGTCACCTGAACGGATTTGGAACAAGCCGCCAGTTGTGATATCACATACAATAAAGATGACAGATCCGAGCTTTAAAAGCAGATCTAGTGGTAGGCACACTGACCTCTATGGCCGTAGTACGCTGGCCTGGCTTCCCCGTACAAAGTGACAGCAATTTCAAATACCGAATCGAACGACCGCTCTGTGAACTTTTTTTTTTATGACAAATGGCCGTTGTTGTCATCTTTGTTACAAATAAAAAAAATGGGTAGATGACTACAATAATAATAAATTATTTTACACTATACAGGAAATAGCATTTGCAAAATTATTCTGAAAAACAATGTTTCCCTACAATTTTACGTTGTTATGAATTTATAAACACCAAAACAAACATTGAAGCTACATGATTTGACCATACAAATAAATGACGTCATTGTTTTGTATTTCATACAAATTAGTACGAGGCGCATCGTTTTGACGTTTCTTAAAAAGATACTGATTTGACTTGACAGTCATCTACCCTATTTTAAAAGAAGTATACTTGTGTAACAATTTGATCATGTTAAATGACCGTTCAAATATTAAAATCAAATGGAAATCCTGTTGTAGTCGGCGGTAGCCTGACCAAGATACTAATACTATATGTCAGTGGGTAGGCAGATATTTAAAATACAAAGGCACATTGTAACCAAGCGATGGCAGGCATCTCACTCCTGAATTCTAAAGTTATTCAGTTTTGAGACGCCCGCGCCGTTGTCACTGTCACTTAAAGGGGGCAGTGGCGACAGAAATACATCTAAGCACGACTCAAAGTCAAGTAAAGTATCGTTTGATTCTCGGGTGACGTCACAGCATATATTATAAGGTACCGAATTACCCTTACATTCATGCTATGCGAGTCTCTGGCTAAAGTATAACAAGTGGTACTTTATTATACCTTGACCCAAAGATTGATTTATATAACCCTAATGCTAATTAACAATATTATAAATGTAAAGATTTTCCTGAGTTTTCCTCGTTGATTCTATTCCCACGGTGCGGTGTCATTGTTTTGAATAGAAAATAATACAGATTATAGCATGGGATTCTTCAAAAAAGGAGTAAAAAGGTTTTTACAGGTTAGACAACACGCTAGCGACACCTATGATGTTGCAAACATCCATAAGTTACAATAATTGCTTAGAATCAGGCGGACCATATGCTTGTTTGGCACTTCAGTGGATTAAAAAACCAGAGTTCTTCTTTAGGTAACATAGATTTAATTCCATTAGAATGCAGCAGTAACTGAAATCCGCGCATGCGGTGTAAAGTTAGCAGTTACAACGTCCGTAAGTTACCGTTGAAAAGCGATTAAAAGTTCGTGAACCCTCAAATCTTGTTTGACCGTCTGGTGAGTCCCAATGGGTACTAACAATACAATTGAGATGCCGTGTGTAACCTGAATGAGAGCTTCAGAGTCCATTGCGAGCATTGCAATTAAGCAATAACAAGAAGTTAACTATAGAGGTTCTATAGTGAACTTCTACTAACGAAGACTATGGTTATTATTTGTATCAAGAAAACGGCGCCGTAAGTTAGCGTCATAAAGCGAAGTGATATCCTCTACTAAATGATTTCCTCTTGACATCTACAACGGCGAATACCTATTGCGTAACATAAGACATAAAATAATATTTTTTGTCGAGTTGTGAGTCTTACATTACTAGCAGAGTTAACCTCTTGTGTTGGAGTGGAGGTTCACGTTGGGAGTATAATGGGGACCTCACGATTACTAGTCTGATGGCTTAGCCATTAGGCTACCGCCGCTTAATAATATAGTGGACTCGCTATAATCCGACAAACGTTTTGCAGGGCGTTGTCGGACTATCGAATTTGTCAGATTATAAAGTACTGCAACACACCCCTATAATTCGTATTGGAGTACTTTGCAATCCGACAAATAACAAATCAAAGGATTATACAGTACTACTTAGTCTAAGTATTACTTAGTCAAAGGATTATACAGTCCGGATTTTTTAAAGGAGAGTACCTTGTAATCCGACAAATAGGTATGCCGGATTACAAGGAGCTTCGCATTAGCCAGGGCCAAATTACCGGGGGTCTTACTGTATTATATTACTACATCTACGGACTCTACTACTCTCTCTATCAGATGTGGGTTGGCGACACTAGTCACACTGTCCTACTAAAGGCGAGCAAGTAAGCTTCAAGCGTATTTACAAAAAGCAGAGAAGCCTTTAAAACCGATCGATTAGACGAGCCTTCCTGTGATTCCCTAATAAAACAACATTGGGATCGCCCACGGCCGCGTGTTGCGCTTCCATTTGCGAGCCGTTAGGGAGGTCTTTCATCGAGGCGGGTCGTGCACAAGTTACGTCACGAATGCTCACGAACCACGGTACTTGGGTGGCGACTGGCCATCGCCAGCCGTACTGGTACCATAATGAGATGCGAAATGACAAGACTTCGTACTCGCAACAATGCAATACCCGCACTTTTGTACCAACAAATAATTCCTAGTTTCGTTGATATCTATGCGAACTTTTAGTAACGGCTCTAAGCTTTGAATGTTTGATCTCGTTTTAGGCTGTTTTAAACGCTGTACGATGGAAGGAGACTACGTTAAATATACCCACATGGTAGTAATCAACAACCAACACCGTTCGCTAAACGAATTTGGATGCAATCTGGCACACAGATCCTTGATTAACACATACACAGGAACAGAAATTGACGCGGGCGTAGCTGCGGGCACAGATTACTTAATAGCACCGTGGGAAAAGACTGATATTAAAAAAATATGATTGAGATGAGCTTTCATACTACGCTGTATAATTACTGAGAGAATTGTCTTACTATAATAAGCGACACATGACATTTTAAGCAAATGGAACTTTTATGCTTCTATACGGACGACAAAAAGGCATAAACTAAAATGTGTAGGAAGCTTAATAACATGGGTGTGTTGGAGTTTTTACTTTTAAATTCTTTTTTAGCAACTAGGTACCTACAAGGCCGTTTCCAGGTACATTTATGGTTTGCTAGTCTATGCGATATTACATAGTGACGCGATCGGTCAATTTTATTAATGGCCAACTGTTAGGCGCCATTCATTTATTACGTAAGACGATTTTGGACAGTTTTTGAACCCCTCCCCTATGAAACCCCTCAAAGAAACAATATTTAGGAACGTTTTTTGTAATACATCATCGATTTTGATTTTATTTAAAGTTTTTTCTCTTGCACCTCTTTACTCGCGCGGATTCGTGCGCTTTGAAAATGCGCTCTGAAAATTCCATAAATTGCTTAATACTTTAAACTCAAATTATTTTCGCCATAAACATACGCTCTTCTGCTGGTGCAATTATTCAAATAGGATTTTTTCATATGTTTTTGCATTTATTTGTAATAATCGTTGCGGAACCCTACCCTGAGCATGGTCCGACATGCTCTTGCCCGGTTTTAAAGTATAATCTTAACTTAACGTGGTCGACCCCCCTAAATCGTCCTACGTAATAAATAGTCTAAGATCCCGATATACAACGACCTTCACCGAGATGTTTATTTCATGAAACGTATTTTATATTTAATTTAATATGTCAATGAATATACTGCATATGGGTTGCCTAACAAATTTTAGTCCAGGGTATTTTTAATTAATAATTAAAAAAATATTTTTTTTTAAACATTCCACCGGTGTGATTATTAGTTAAACTCTATACCAATCGAAAGTATAAAGCCCATAGAATATGCAAACGTTAGGTTGCCTATTTTTTTCCGGTCACAACTATCGGGTAGCCAGGTATAAACAGGTAAATCTATACTAGCATTTTGCAACGGTCTGCTTATTGAATTGAACTTAAATAAAATTAAAGATTATTTAATTATGAACACGGTGGTATATGGTAGCCTGCGAAAAATCAGTCTCTAATTTTATTACGGTTGTAGAATTTTAAAAAGTAAAATATCACTGCTAGTGAATGTGTGCGACTGAGAGGTCCCAACCAACCATCCCATGCGATAGAAGAGGACACAGCATAGCAGCTGTTTAAGGTCCGCCCATTTAAAGAAAGAGAGTGCGCATGCTATTTGTGCTTGAAAATGAAAAGAATAGCGATAGACGCGTATATGCTGTGCATCATTTTGGAGTATTTTATTATTTAAATAGAGAAATAGTCATTTAATTTTTTATTTTTCAATCAATTAATTATTTATGTGTGTTATTTTTTTTTATGTGACACTAAAGTATACTTAGTGAAGAAGAAGGTTATAGTAATACATATATATTACTAATCTTGCAATTTTTATCTTTATTATTAGAAGACAAAATAAAAAACAACAATTAAAAAAAAACTTCTATTTATTGTAAAAAATTAAAAATTCTTGAAGTAATTTTTATAGGCATTTCTTGCCAATAACCTCACAAATACAATAAATGCATTTTTGAAAGATAGAAAAATTTGAAATCCAGACTCAGGAATCGAACCCGAGACTTCCGTAGCCAAACCGGGGCCAGAAGCGAACCACCTATCTGGACTATGTTATTAGATTTCGAATTTTTCTATCTCTTGTTGCTCGCGAAATTTAGGCCTTCGCAGTGACATCTAGTCGTTAGTTAAGGAACTATCACGGCTTTTGTTATTGCTTCGTTACAGAGAGCATTTTAACAAATTATGATGTCGCAGGCCGAATATTGAAGTAATTTTTATAGGCATTTCTTGCCAATAACCTCACAAATACAATAAATGCATTTTTGAAAGATAGAAAAATTTGAAATCCAGACTCAGGAATCGAACCCGAGACTTCCGTAGCCAAACCGGGGCCAGAAGCGAACCACCTATCTGGACTATGTTATTAGATTTCGAATTTTTCTATCTCTTGTTGCTCTCGGGTTCGATTCCTGAGTCTGGATTTCAAATTTTTCTATCTTTCAAAAATGCATTTATTGTATTTAAAAATTCTTTTTTTTTTTTTAATTATTCAGGATCCGAGTCATCGGACATATAACTGTGATCTTCAACTTCTGAATCTTCTTTGTCATCACACTCTGTTTCAATTCTTTCGACAATGTCTTCTATCTTTAAAGGTGTATGATCCCCAATGAATCCTACTGATTTAAAATGTTCATCTAAGAACCAACCGCAGTTCTCAGGCTGAAGTTTCACGCATATTGGATCCGTTGCATTAAGCCACATGAAATTTACGAAAATAGTTCGTGCGTAGTTTAAGTTCAATTCAATAAGCAGACCGTTGCAAAATGCTAGTATAGATTTACCTGTTTATACCTGGCTACCCGATAGTTGTGACCGGATAAAAATAGGCAACCTGACGTTTGCATATTCTATGGGCTTCATACTTTCGATTGGTATAGAGTTTATCTAATAATCACACCGGTGGAATGTTTCAAAAAAACATTTTTTTTAATTATTATTAAAAAATACTCTGGACTAAAATTTGTTAGGCAACCCATATGCAATATATTTATTGACATATTAAATTAAATATAAAATACGTTTCATGAAATAAACATCTCGGTGAAGGTCGTTGTATATCGGGATCCTATACTAAAATGAATGGCGCCATTAAGCGAACTTTTCGGAAACATAATATTTGAATAAAATATTGGTTTTGAAGAATACCAGTCAAAATGTGTAAAAAAGACAGTTTTTACATTTATACCTACTCCTACCGTTCGTACAGTAAATTGACTAAATAAAAATGATAGCTTTTTAATACTAAGGGTCTTTGAGCTGACCTGGGGACAACGGACGGACGGACATAGTGAAACTATAAGAGTTCCGTTTTGCCATTTTGGTTACAGAACCCTAAAAACATCTAAACGCCAGAGTGATTGATTCTATTGTCCATAGGTATTCCATACCCACCTACAGTCTTGCTTTCCATCAGAGAGTTGAACTTGAGCAGTGTCTGACTGACTGATATCAACGCACAGCTCAAACCACTGAATGGATTGGGTTCAAATCTCCCCAGAAAGGATAAAACAATGGTTCAAATATAAATTAAAAGAAAACCGGCAAAGCGCAGGAAAAACTAATAGAAAAAGGATAATATTCTTTCTGTATTTTTTAATACTTTAGATATTTGGGCAAGTCGGGTCTAGAGGCTTAGATACAAGTTTAGGATACCCACGTACCAATATTACGTAAATCGTATAACATATATTTCCTACGTATTATATTAAGTTTTATTGTATACGTGTGCCAGTTGCAGACGAACGAAAGTTATCGATTTGTTAAATACGTACTAGACATAATAGCGAATGCAGCTATGTACCTACGAAGAGGTCAAGGCGGGTTATGCTTTATTTCACTGACGGCTGCTCATGTTTTGTGTTAAAGTCTACTACTGTTTCTTAATGGAAATAATATATGGTCTGAAGTATAATAATAGTTACCATGGGCGTACCCTGGGGGTGATTGAAAACCCCTCCCCCCCCTTCGAAATTGCAAAAAGGCGTCGTAGGTACGCCATGATAGTTACTGCTTAAGTTTGAACACATCACTAACAATTATAATTTTAGAAGATATCACAGTTGATGTCTTTTAAAATTATAATTGAGAAACTAAATGTTTAGTGTTAATTGTTTGGTTTTGACTCCGCTAGGTCGATTTTGAAACCTACTACCGTAATAAAAATTGTAGGTACCTAAGTATTTATAACAAGTTGTTACTAAGTAATAAAACGATACTTAGGCTACCTTGAAATTATATTCATCGCAACTTTGTATATGAAAAATTATACTTGATGATCACCCCGTTTAAAAACCCGCCTCTATTAAAGAAAAGACGGCAATTTTATGTTGGGAATACGAAGATCATGCAAACAAAAAAATAGCAATAAAAAGGTTCAGATAGGTGCTAAACAGATATTCTTTCTATCAATACGTTTTCAATACTGTCAACAAAAATCGAACCACAAATTTTAAGAAGCGGATCTTTCAATATAAATAAAAATATTTCTCGTGAAAAGATATGAACATAACATAACAATAATAAATACGAAATTGCGACAAAAAATAACTTTCATAGAACGCATGTTATAGTATAAAGATAATGTGTTGAATCACGTTAACATATGTTTGCGCAGACGCAGCGCACTCATACCGCCATTTTCGATTGGGAACTCCAAAGAGCATAGCATTTTTATCATAATAAATTGAACGTCCGAAGCTTATCGAATGCTACGGGGCACTAAGCGTTCGGTATTTACACAAAACACAGACGGAACAGAAAGCAATTTTAGAGCCCCTAAACAAGTGCAATAAACGCTAATCGAATAGAATAACATCGTTGTGCATGCAAAACCGCAAGTATAATTTTTCCTAATAAGAGATTCGCAGTTTTGCGGGCATACATACTTCCTTCGGCAGCGTGCACATAGACATCGTTAACGGACGCTCGCGGATACCTTCGAAACAAACTGGTCCGATATTGATACATGAGCGATGTCAGTGTGCGTTGCTCGAGCGCTGTAAGTTTACTTTCTGTGATTTCGTTGTTCTGTGGTATTTATGAACACAGCAAGCGGCACTGACATAATATGCTACGTAGGTACGAAAGAAAATACATCGCAATAGAGTCTAGTTAGCTACAAGTAAAAAACAAAATAGTCAGAAATGTGCGTTGTTTATTACACGATGTTAGGGTGACCCGCAATAGTCACATAGCCTTCTAGCTTTTGTCTATGGATTTGCTTTTGAACTACAAATATCACAATAAAATGTAACCTCAGTTTATTGTATATGTAGCTTTAGTCAGCTTATAACAATATTATGATGTTATAAGCTGACCCGTGCCCCATTTTTGACTGCCTCTGTGGCGCGGTGGGTGTGTGTCCGACTGCTACGCAAGAGGTCGTGGGTTCGATTCCTACACGGGACACCACTTTGTGTGATCCACAAATTGTTGTTCTGGGTCTGGGTGTACTTTGTGTTCGTGACTTGTATGTTTGTAAAGTCCCCCGCAACACAGGGCTTGTACCCTAATGCAGGAGTCGTCTTTTTAAAACAAAAAAAAAAAAAAAAAAAAAAAAAAAATAATTGGGCCTATAACACTCACAAAATTCGTGGCTTTCTATTGGTAATACAAAATCCAAAATCGGTTCAGTAGGTCAAGAGATTATCCCCTACAACCTTTCAAACTTTACCTCTTTATATTAATATAGAAGTATAGATTATAGATGTTAATGTTAATTTTTATCAATACATGTTCAGTTGTTTTGGGTGAAAGAAACACACTTTCGCATATACAGGGTGTAACAGAAAGGTGTGGTCATATTCAAGGGTCGTCACATACACATGATAAATAGCGTGTGTACCTAATCTTATCAAAATGTAAGAACCTTAAAATTTTACGTCATTTTTAATCAGTCCATAAATTGTTATGCAAAATATCGCCACGAATAATGCTACATCACTAACCAATCATTCAAGATTTTCATCGTAGTATAGTAGTAGTAGAGAGTTCAATTATGTTGGATGACCCTGCACAATGATCTCTTATGTATCACTGCGCGCCTGGTACCTGTCACGCGTCGAACATACGGACGTCCGCGCGTCCGTAAACCAAAGAAACAAAGGCAAACAAATTAATACCAACTAACTACTAACCTCTGAACGCTTTCCGTTGCCACCGGCTTTCACGACGACCACATCGAACGGACAAATGTCACCATCTCACTGTTGTTGGTACCTACTTTGTTATCACATCTGGTGGACGATCATTTGAATGCACTTCACGGTACAAAATAACGTACTAGGTACCTACGTTCGACTTTTACATCCCTACATTTTTGATATTAATGTTTTTAGGGTTCGGGGAAGTACCTAACTACCGTTTTTGAAACTTCAATAAGAATGAGATTTAGGTATTTACATACTTTAAGTTACGAATACACAGTATCACAATTCACAACACATCAATTTAGCACTAACTTCAACGCGCACTTGTTTGTTCGAATTGATAATACCTACTTAATGAAAATAGGCGCGAAACTCGGTGACGCTTCCCCGCATTCCTGGCACCACTACATAACTAAATCGGTACCTACCTATCGGTCAACAAAAAATATTTGTTGCGTTCGCCGAAAGTGGTAAGTACCTACGGGTTACGGGTCATGCATTACGGGCCACCGTTGGATCCCTTAAGGTACGTTTTGTCCAGGACCGAGCAGACTGTTTCTATCAACTTACTTGGTACCTAACCTACATCACTCACACAGATTACGATCGCGTCATATGCAATTGATACACAATTTCGAAATTATTCACTGTTACTAACTTAAAACAAAATTTCTTTATCAATTTCACATCACTTCCACAAAGAAAGACAAACAAAAACCAAGAAACGAAATAGATCGAACCGCTTCGGGCTCCGCGTCGAAAGCACTAACGGACAGTGACGGAATAAATAAGCAACTCCAAGAATGAAACAAAGAAATGAAAGTGCCTAAAAACTTAAAACTTCTAAAATTACAAGAAAATGTATGTAAATTATCTTAGAAAAGTTTTAATTTAATTAATGGCATTATCAAATTATTTTATGAATCATAATAACAACAAAAGAGTATTAAAAACTCATTTTGAAATTACAATGACTTCCGAATATTTCTGCTGAGCTTCCGGTCAAATACCGAATTATTTATTGCACACGTTTTGTTTATGACGCCACGGGCTTGAAATGTTTGTGTCTCTGTCTAACTAGGTAATAAAACCAATAATCGGTCAGTTTGAGTTTGAGGCACTGATATTTGTTTTGAATAATTATTTTGTTTGAAAAGCTAATTTCCATGCATTTAAAGTTTTTGAAAAAATCTTTACGTGTTTAATACAATAAGTTGTAATGCGTTAATAACGCGGGACTTCGCCATGAGTGTTCGAAGTTGAGCCGTGAGTTTACGATTTATTTTTGTTGCAAATCAACTGTTCACCTGAATGTCTGTGTGTTTGTCAATTACTTTTCAACACAAAATAATGAATATCGATTTAGATTGTAGATTGTTTTATTGTTTGTGGTATTATTTAAACTATTAAAAAACTACCTTAACACCTCAATGATTTTAATCCTACAATGAAATAAATAGTTGGATTTTGTGAAATTATCTAATTCTTTTAACGATTTTATGTAAATAGATTTAAAAAGTGTTCTCTGACAATAAAAAAAGACCAAAACGATGATTCATGTGAGTATAACATTTTAGAAATCGGTCACCCATCTATGCACCAACTGTGGTAAGGTTGCTTAACTTACGCAAACATTATATCATAATAGAAGTTGGTTCAACTTTGAGGTACACCGACAAGTTACTATAAGAATAACAAATTCGTATAATGTAAACAGTGTGTCGTCGCCGACTAGGGTCAGTAGGTACCTTTGTTTATTTGTGATGTAATACCTACCTACCGTACCCTGGAAGACGGGGAATTTGGGAAGAAAGTTCGAAATTATGGTGTGAGCGGTGATGTTCAAGTTACAAATAATGTACGGTTTAATGCTGTCTGAATTCGTTACCTTGTCAACAAAATCAATGAAAATATTTAAATGACTTAAGTATCATATTTTATTACGTAGGTAATTTAAAGTGTCCTATTTAAAGCAATAGATGGGCGTCAGGCGTCATACCTGTTGTTCCCAAGTACTCCTCACAATGTCTGTTACCTTGGTACTCCGAATTGGTTTTCGGGTTACCTACGTATAGTGTTTCTGTGTGTGTGTCTACATTTGTGTGAGTTTGTAGGTATACACACACTCACACAAATGTAGTCGACCAGATAGATTATTGTGTGACAGAGATAAATTATTTTTATTAATGAAAACTGCATTTATTTTACTCTTCGTCCATAAACAATGATAAAGAACGAGAGGCAAGCTACGGAAGAGTGAAACAAGATACCAAAGGACGAATGAGAGTTAAAATGATAGAACGAGATTAGCTTGTCTCACTCACACATCATCACTTGTTTCATCTTTGCAGGAACAAAAGAGTGAAACAAAATGAAAGTGGGTGGTGATTTAAGGTCAAACCTGAAGTTCATTGCAGTTCATTGGAAACAGCTGATTATCTGTTTTAGTGTTGGGTACCTATCGGTAAAGTCGTATTTTCAGTATGTCGGTGTTACGCACTCGATAAGAAAGAAAATTCTTTATCTCAGTCATACTAATAAAATCAGAATTGGTACCCCCGCAGATGTTATACTTATACCTAACACTGTTCATTGCTAAAATATGACCACACCTTTCTGTTACACCCTGTATAATATTGGTAGAATAAACACATGTATAATGTATTGTGTACAAACATCGAAAGTTCAAACAATAGCCGCCTAAAACATTCCACTTAGAATAAAATGGACTTCGCAACTCGCAATGGTGAATGTATTAAACTCTTTCTTGGTGAAACCACTAATAGGATTGTTAAAGTTTGACGCGGTTACCGAGTTCATTCTACTAGCAGTGAACAAGCTTCTATGTTAGCAGTTGATTTTTTAAAGTATTTTGTTCACTTCTGTTGAATTGAAATTTGCCTTTCACAGAACGAGACAACACTATTATACTAATCAACTGTAAACCATGTTTATGAGACCGAGTAAATTATATAAATGTCGCTATCGCTATTGCATTACTACATACGTCAAAACGTGTTTGTGATGTCGTAGAGTATCGCGTCTGCTTAACAGTGACGTTGCACTTTGTACGTCAAGCGTACCAACACGACGCATACAAAATACCAGAGTATAGAAGATAACCGTCATACGTAACTCGCTAAAGCCAAGCACCACATAGACATCGTTTACATGGAATTATAGACCGCTTTGTTCGGAAGCATCTCGAGATTCCGCATCTGTGAGGCCTGTTGTCAGGTCTGTGAGGTCGTTAGTGTTGTATGGATTACTATGGAAGCTTGTACAGACACTACGGCGCACCTTTTCACGGCAGAAAATCGTGTCTGAATAAAACGCCAGACCGATATCTATGTGTGCGTTGCCTGAGCGCAAGTTGTATGAAGATTACTTTCTGTAGATTCGGTATTTTGTGATATGGTGATGGTAATTGCGTATAGAACGTATTCATACACACATCAGCTGTAAACGTTGTTGGACGAAACAAGAACGCGTGTTCTATAGAATTTAAATTAACAAAACATTATCATAATTACTGTGAATCAACGCTGGCAAATAAACTCAAGAAATAATATTTTAGGAGGCTATCAGATTTGGGTTTAGTTGATATAAATAACTAGCTGTCCCGCGTAACTTCGTTTGCGTCTATTTTCCCCGTTTTTGCAACATTTTTCATTGCTGCTCCGCTCCTATTGGTCGTAGCGTGATGTTATATAGCCTATAGCCTCCCTCGATAAATGGGCTACCCAACAGAAAAAAATATTTTTCTGTTGGGTAGCCCATTTATCGGTAATCTAAAGAACTACTGGTCCGAATTCAAAAATTATTGAATTCGGACCAGTAGTTCCTGAGATTACCGCGTTCAAACAAACTCTTCAGCTTTTATAGATGTAACGTATGGTACCTACGGTGTAAGGCTGAATTTCCTCTAACGCTGATCGTCGGGGCTGACCAACTGACGTTGTATGTCATTAAATGTAACGTTTCTGAGTGACGATGATCTATCAGCCGAGAACCGACATAGCGTACATCAGCGCCGACGAGCCTAAAGAGTTTCCTACGAAAGTTTTGTAATGTATGTAGCATTTGTACAAAATGGAGAAAAATCCGAGTCCATCTAGAACGAGTCTCGACTAATACCTCTAAATAGTACAAAACAAAGTCGTTGTCTACCTCTGTCTCTTTATCCGCTTTAAAGCACGCAAAGGATTTAGGTACGGTTTCCAGTTTGTAGGTATTATCCCTACAACTATAAAGCTCAAGAGTTTATTTGTGTTGGATAGCCCATATATCGAGGAAGGCTACAGGCCATACAACGCTACGACCAATAGGAGCGGAGCATCAATGAAAAATTGTTGCAAAACGGGAAAAATTGACGCAGACGAAGTTACGCGGGTCAACTCATAAAATACGAGTGAATCCGGGACGAGTAGCCACTAATATGTACTGAGATTTCGTCTGCTTGATCAGACAAGGTGTGCCAGCACCGGATCAGATACCCTGGCGGATTCGGCATATGAATTTAAATAAAATCGTATCATATGGAGGCAAAATTCGACTTTGGCAGACATGCCACAGTGACGGAGTTGGTAAACGGCTTAGAGCCCGTTCCCCTTAGGTCGCGGGTTCAAGTCCCGCCCGAGACGTATTTTTCCTACATACAATAAAATTCATATGTATAAAATTAGCATAAAAATGCTTAACTCTAACAAAAAGTTGCACTTTAAAGCTTAATATTTCATAAACGGATCCCTAATAAATCGAGAAATGGTCTTCAAAACCTTTAAGTGTTTTTAAAAGACCTATCTAATGATACCCCACACGATGGGGTAGGTAAGAAAAAAAACTTTATAATATATAGGAATAGGTATATAGAGGAAGTTCCCTTAATTTTTTTTTCAAAATTTTATTCTTTCACTTTGTCATATAAGTAATACTTATGTGTATGCAAAATTACAGCCTTCTAGCACTAACAGTTTCTAAGCCAGGCTGCGGTCGGACGAACCGACATGGCGAAACTACAAGGGTTTTGTTTTGCCATTTTGGCTACGGAACCCTTAATAAATAAATTCGGCATACTATAAGTTAAGTTATACCGTACCGTACCTAGTACAGTAGACATTAATTGACGATCTATTAAAAATTATGTTTATAAGACGAATTGGATATAATGACATTGGTTATTTCACTCTTTAGAAAATCACGGGAGGAAACGTAGGAACTCCGTGGCTTTTCAGTAGCTAGCGCGCACTCATTACCGATGGACGTGCGACGATTTATTCGAGACGTATTAGTATCGTATTGTGGGTATAATGATGGCGGAGACATCGCGAGTGTTAAAGTGTTCAAACTGCAACATCGTTATAAACGAGTTACTTGCATTCGTGTGTGATAGACTAGATATCATGGATGAAGAAAGTGTTAGTCGCATATGCACTAGTGCTTACACCGAAGAAGATATACGTAATGCAAAAATTATGTTGTTTGACTCGGTACATGAAAGCGAACGGGAACGTATGGTAAACAGGAGGGGAGATGGGAGGAAGAGCCGTGACATTGACGATATCATAAGTCTTATAAAACAAGTCGAACCCGAGGTGTTACCGGTATTTGTCGCAAGGGACCTCAAAAAACTTCCTCCGGTACTTTGGGACCATATTGATGTTACCACTCTTCTTAAAGAAATGCTCTGGATGCGTAATGAAATCAAGCGAGTAAAAGAGCAGTATGTAACCATTGATCAATTGGAATCAGTAAAAAGTATGCTGGATAACTCCACATTTATCAACACAAACAATTCCTACGTCAACAATAAAAGAGGTGGTTGTATATTAAATAGTCCAGAGTCAAATAAATCCGTTGCGTCCGATAATTACTTGTCTCCTGAGAGACCGATATTATCATCTCGGTCTGAGGGTGGACTAGAAAAAAGTTTGTGCGGTAGTCGTACAATAACTTACGCCGCGACGGCGAACAGTGCGATGACGCATCGTAAACCGATAGCGGTCGAGCTGCCGGACGAGAGGGGACACACGGACGCGTCGAGTGCCATGCATATTGTGAGTGCAAATACTACGAGTGAACAACCACCAAAATCGAATGATGGTTGGACATTAGTTCAGAGAAATAAGAGATTTAAAGGCAATACGGGAAAGGCAATTGTGAACTCAAATGAAAAATTTAGAGCGGCAGATATTAAATCACCCATATATATCTATAACGTTGACAAAGGCGTTTCCAAAGAAGATATAATTATGTATATTAAGGATAAGTGTAATCTACAAGTAACTATTGAAAAAATGAACATGAAAAAAGCCAAAGAATACGATGGTTATAAAATATTAGTTCCTAGAACTAGTGAAGATTTATTCCTAAACGACGAGTTTTGGCCCGACGGGATATCATACCGCAGGTTCATATATTTTAAGAAAAATAATAAAGCCCCAGGGCAGACGCAGAATTCTTACAATAATAATGGATAGATTAGTGAAAATAACCAGTTTTAATTGTAAGAATGTGAAGACTGCAATTGGATGTATTAGGCGTCTGTGTGTATCGGCCGATATTATTGTTTTACAAGAACATTGGTTGACGCCCGAGGATTTACCGATATTGGGTAACATACATGATGATTTTGCCTACACTGGAATTTCTGCTATGGACACTTCGGCAGGTTTGTTGAAAGGAAGACCATATGGCGGTGTAGCGCTGTTATGGAGGAAGAGCATTTTCTCATCGGTGTCGATTGTGCAGTGTGAAAGTGTACGGCTAGCGTCAATTAAAGTGAAGTTACTAGAACGCGAATTACTCATCTTTTCCGTGTATATGCCTACTAACTGTAATGAAAACTTAATTGAATTTACTGACACTTTAAGTGAAATGAATGCAATAATAGAAAATAATAATATACAATCTGTTTTTATGTTAGGAGATTTTAATGCGCATAAAAATGAGCTCTTTTATGACGAGTTACAAAATTTTTGTTTGGAGCAAAAGTGGACGTGTGCAGATGTTGAACTGTTATCATCTGAGAGTTATACGTTTGTTAGTGATGTGTACGGCTGCAAGCGCTGGCTCGACCACTGCGTGGTGACTGAAGCTGCACGGCAGACGGTAGTTAATGCGGAGGTATTGTATGACAGTTATTGTTCAGACCATATGCCCCTTCAGATAACATGTAACTTAAAACTAATTAAACCTAACATTGTAACACACCAACCTATACAAAATAAAGTTATATGGGGGGAAAGAGACTCCAAACAGATTGAATTGTATGGGGAATTATGTCATTCTTATCTACGGGACATAGATTTTCCATTAGAATTAATTACTTGTGCGGATAGGATATGTGATGATTCGAACCACCGTATTATATTAAGTACTCTGTATAATAAAATTATTCAAGACCTGTCAAGGGCTGCGGAAAGTAGTGCAAGATGTATAAGGAAAATGAAATACAAACCCCTGATAGGCTGGAATAAACATGTTAAAGGCGCTCACAGTGCGGCTCGGCTTGCGTTTCAAATGTGGCATCTACATAATAACCCGACTGAGGGACGTATATATCAAACAATGTGTGAAACGCGTAGATTGTTTAAATCCAAGTTGAAGTGGTGTCGAAACAACCAAAATCAAATAAAATTAGATATTTTGGCTGAACACCACAAATCGAAGCATTTTGGGAGGTTTTGGAAAACCACAAATAAAATGAACCCCAAGCCGAGTCTCCCAGTGAGCGTGGCAGGTGTTTGTGATCCCTCAACGATAGCTAACATGTTTGTTAATCATTTTAAAGTAGATTCACCGCTGATTCCTTTGGCGCCATCGTTAACTTCGGTGTTGGACGCTAAGTCCGTGACCATGTCCCCGGAACAGACAGTTAAATTCTCTGCCAAGGAAGTTGACAAGGTAATCAAGGGCATGGTGAGAGGTAAGTCCCCGGGGCATGATCACCTTAGCGTTGAGCACCTGCGATATGCTGGTGTACATCTGCCGAGGGTATTGGGTATGTTCTACACACTTTGTGCGAGTCACTCATTCTTACCAGACGATCTTATAAAAACGATAGTTGTGCCGATAATTAAGAACAGGACTGGAGATACTGCAGATCCCGCCAACTATAGGCCCATTTCCCTAGCTACTGTAACAGCTAAAGTACTGGACTGTTTGTTGGACGCGCACATGGCAAGTCGTGTGAGACTACACGATGCCCAGTTCGGCTTTCGGCCCGGATTATCAACGGAGACTGCCATACTGTGCTTAAAGCAGACCGTTCAGTACTATGCTGATAGGAAGACGCCAATCTATGCGTGCTTCCTTGATCTATCGAAAGCGTTCGATCTGGTGTCTTATGACATACTATGGAGTAAGCTACGCGAAGAAAGTGACGTAGGAGAGGAGGTCATTTCTGTTCTTGAGTATTGGTACAAACATCAAATGAATTATGTTAAGTGGGCTGGAGAGTTGTCGGATGTGTATCGGTTGAGCTGCGGGGTGAGGCAGGGGGGGATTACCTCACCTCGTCTGTTCAATTTATACATAAATCGGCTGATTGTGGAGCTCAGTAACACCAGGGTTGGTTGTCATATTGACGGCGTATGCGTAAATAATATTAGTTACGCTGATGACATGGTGTTGCTGAGCCCCTCAATCAGAGCACTGAGACAACTTATTTACTTATGTGAGGGTTACGTGGAGGCTCAGGGACTCAGGTATAATGCCAGTAAGAGCGAGCTGTTAGTGTTCAAAGCGGGCACCAAATGTTACCCTAAAGTGCCACAAGTAACAATTGCAAACACTTCACTAAGACGAGTGACGCAGGTTAAATACTTGGGTCACTGGGTCACCGATGACCTTAATGACAACCTGGACATAGAGAGAGAACGCAGGGCGCTGGCTGTTAGAAGCAATATGTTGATCCGCAGATTTGGAAAATGCACAAGAAATGTAAAAATTTCTCTCTTTAGAGCTTACTGCCAAACATTTTACACCTGCAGTCTGTGGATCAAGCATACGCAGCGGGCATACAGTGCACTGCGTGTTCAGTACAACAATGCGTTCAGGATGTTGATGGGGCTGCCACGCTTCTGTAGCGCTTCGGGGATGTTTGCCGAGGCGTCGGTTGATGGTTTTCATGCCATCATCCGCAAGCGTAGCGCTTCCATATTACACAGAATGCGGGGCAGCTCCCATAGCATTCTGAGCGCATTGTGTGACAGGTGGGAATTCCCGATGATAAAGCACTGGATGCAGCTACATACCCAGGTATTGTGATACCTATTTATGTGGTTGTATCCGGTGCTCAGTATATTATAAGATTACTAACATTAGATTTAAGAAAAATTGTACTAACAACATATGGAATATTTTTTCTGAAATAAACGTTTTATTATTATATTATTATTATTATTTTCGGTCCACTTTCTCAGTTCCTATTCATCGATTACAGCGTAATTGTAATATTAATTTGAGGATCTTGTTCTACATCATTTTATTTCGGTCGTTAAACTACCAAGTCCCAACAAAAAATATCGGAAAACGTATGTTTGAGTTCAAAGACCTCAAAATAGATCACGATATTTTTTTCAAATATCTTTAACTAGTTTTTGTACAGAGCTCTGCTCGCGTAGATTTTGTTTATCACTATAAAAAGCTAAGCGCTAAGCTCCAAGCTACATCTACAACAAATTTTATCAAAATTGACCAAGGAGTTGGGTCGTAAAAACAAAACAAACGAGTATTTATAGTAAGAAAGACAGTCAAATCCCCGTTACTGTTGTATAACAGCGGTTATTGATTGATACTAATCACACTAATATTATAAAGACGAAAGTTTGTGAGTATCTAAGTGTGTCTGTTTGTTACTTCTTCACGTCTAAACGGCTGGAGCGATTTTAATAAAATTTGGTATGGAGTTAGCTGACATCCAACAAACCGCGGGTAACACCGCGGGGCACAGCAAGTAAATATAAAGCTGAAGAGTTTGTATGTTTGTTTGTTTGAACGCGGTAATCTCAGAAACGACTGGTCCGAATTAAAAAAAAAAAAATCTGTTGGGTAACCTATTTATCGATGAAGGCTATAGGCTATATAACATTACGCTACGACCAATAAGAGTGGAGCAGTAATGAAAAATGTTACAAAAACGGGAAAAATTTACGCATACGAAATTGCGCGGGACAGCTATAGGCCGACCGCTTAACTCGTATATCGCCTGCGCGGTGGAAGGGAGCGCGGGGTGAGCGGTGTGCACGGGACAGAGAACGTGAGTTCTCTGTCCCGCGCACACCGCTCACCCACCCGTTAACATCACCCCGCGCTCCCTTCCACCGCGCAGGCGATATACGAGTTAAGCGGTCGGCCTAAAGTATTACATTAAAAATATAAGAAACACTATGGTATGCAGAAAATTAAGGGCAAAGTACACACGACAAGAAAGTTTTGATGAATGACGCGAGTCATCCATCATAATGGCGCGCGCACGCACACAATGACGACAAAATTTCCTCCGAGATATCACAATGATTTTTTTTACACCGTGTAATATTCATGTAAGCCGATAGAAGTTATAAACGTAAAGACACACTATAACGACTAAAACCATTATTGAATAAAGCAGAATTGAAATTGAAAAGACATCAGTACTAATTTTAAGAACAACAATTTGTGATATTCTGTTTCGGACGCATTGAACCAAAATGTTAATTGAACAAAATAATAAAAACTTAGTTTTTAAAATTAACTTCGCAGTATGCTACGAGACTTTGTACTTAACAAGCTTACAAACAATGGGACACAATGTATACCCAGACTCGGAACAACAATTTTGTGGATAACACAAAATGATGTCCCGTAAAGTAATCGAACCTACAACTACTTGCACAGCAGTGGAACACACTTCCTATAGGTAGCTATATTTTTTAAGAAAAGCCTAAAATTTTGGATCAAATTCTCAAAAAACACGAGAGGCTTCGAAATAAGACGACCAAGTATCGTATATACTACTCAAGACTCGGCTGTATTGTTATCGGGTTAGCCTTCAATCGCTATAGTGTGCAATGACCATAACACTATTGGATCACGAACATCTAAGTTTATTTACCAAAATAGTAGCATCGAGTTGAGTCAAACTAAACGCCTTTTATATCCAGACGTTTGTTTAACTAAGAGTGTTACGTCATCGTATGTCAACAGTAAAACAGCTGTACACTGTATATATATACGTTTGGTCTTAGTAAGGTTTTATATACCGAAACTTACGAATGCAATCGAGCAACGCCCTTATACAACATTGGACAAGGACATAATCTCGGAACACTTTTGCAACAATGTGGTCCGAAATTCTGTGTTCGTGAACGAAGTCAATTTGTGTTTTGCCCGAGCGAAGTACGTTTGCAGTTTACTTTCTGCACTTTCGGTGTTTTGTAACCGTACCTATATTTATCGATAAGTTTTGCGTAAGAAAGAAGTGTGACGCAGTGTCGATACAATATTCAGGTTAAGTGACGTTATTATTGACAAGTACATAGATGGGTGACCATCCAATTTAGTTGTGAAAGGATAAATAAATAACACACTTTCGCATTTACAATATTAGTTAGGAAGTTAAGATTGAAATATTAAACACCTAAAACATAGCTCGAGTTTAGTTTGTTTACAGACTAAAGTTAGGTAGATTGACGGTACGTCTATTTGGAAGCCTTCCGAATGGACGCTTTCCGAATAGATGTATGCAAAATGATGACACCATTGACTACAGTTGGATCAACGTAACTAGGCCGGAGTGAAGTAGGCGACAAGTGGTTGCTCAGATGCATTTTTTGGCAGTAAATGGTGACAGCAAGCGGGGGGCGGGGCGGTAACTACCTAAACCAAGAGAATTAGAGATGCAATTACGCATTACATTGTCATAATTAGTACTACTCACTCATGTTTTTTTGTGATTATTTTCGTAAAAAATTGTTTTTAAAAATTTCTTTAGTATTCACTGTAACTGTTCTAAATTTAAACTTTTATAAACTCATTTATATAGTGTTTATATTGTTGAATTAAAATGTTTTTAGTATTTTTAATCGATTAAACATAATTAATCCTTTTCGTAAGTAATTTTAGGGCCCATCTCTATGACATGCGCGAAAGTGATAAAAACCTAACTTCAATCCGGTCAAGTTACGTTGATCGTACTGTATACATACTTCCATTTAGAAGTATACGAAGACTGCTCTCAACACTATTGTTTGTTTACCGTCTTTCTCTTTCGTGACTATGGTAACCATAGAGATAGATTAACTATGGAGTGCACCAGCTGAGCAATTTCGGGGAGAAAAGTTGGAATCTTCGTCTTCTTCGAAGTGTCCAATAAATGTTGCCTATCACGAGATAAAAAGTTCCTTAAAAATCACTTTGTATATTGATTGTACACGAAACTGACAGTGTAACTAATATTTAGTATAAAAATAATGAATTATGGCATACATATTGGCACCTATTACATAATTTAATTTAAAAAATATATATATCTAAGTAGATGATGACAGCCCTGGCTAATGTGTCACAGAGACATTTATGGCGGGAGATGTTTGTAATTTTTTTCATTTTAAAATATAAGAATAATTGTACAATATTTATTCAAGAATGGTGCATGTTTGCGTAGTGTAAGATTGCATTTACTCTTTTCACTTGTAAGTATATAAATTTGTTTGATTCAACGATTTAAATTTGAACCATTTTATGTATTATTATGTGTGTATAACGATGACTTTAACTTTGGTACGACCGCTACTGACCGTAATAAACCTGAATTGCGTATTATTTGTTGCTATTCAGTTTAATGTCATGTTTTCTTTAATTCTTGCTATAAGCGCCAGATGAGTATGGTGGCCATTTTTTTCTGCGGATTTACAATGAACTATGTTCGTGTTTGAATATTGAAACAATTCAAGTTTTAGGTGTATAACTGTAATGAATCTTAACCCGAGAAAATAAAACCAAAACGATTTAATACCTACTGAACTATAATTTATCGAAACTCGATTGCCGTTGTTTTTAAAATTTTTGACACAATTACAATAAGCTTCTTGATTAGTCCACTCACTGACAATACGGGTGTCTTCCAAATGGTGTGGCGTGATAAACGTCCATTTAGACAGGAGGAACGTCAGTTTGGAATTTCAACATTTTATTATTAGTCTTCGGGCTAAGCGTTGATGATTTTTTTAAGAAAAGACGACTCATTTAAGGACAGACATAATCGGAACTACAATTTGTGGATCACACAAAGTAGGTTTGTGTGTGGGAATCGAACGAGCTCTTGCGCAGATGATGTACATACTGAACCACCCAGTCAGGACTTTCATTTCTCTAAATAAGATTATCATTATGGATGATGTCAATAAGATTCTAAAAGACTCCGCCGCGTGTAAAGGTTATCAAAATAAACACAAAAAAAACATACTTAGTATCCATATTTGAATGGTTGTTAACTCCTCAAGGCAAAGGAATTATTCCCAAGAGCCGCCAGTGCGGGAATTCTTAAAAAATAAAAACGAAATAGCAAAAGCTAGGAAATGGAAAATGTCAGCCATACATAGATAAATTAAAGTACTATTCGTAGAAACCGGTAGTAGTAAATGAGCACACAGCGACTTCCTGACTACTTAAATATGCAGACCTTACCTAGGAGGAGGTATGAGGAAAATTCCTTTTTCTACGTATTAAAGTTTGTTAACATAAGAATTCTATAAATTCTTATAGATTTTATAACAAAAGACGGCCAATGATAAAATTTCTAACTTTGGCATGGCAACCGTCTCGGCCATTTTTTGCGAGGCAAGGGGGTGAGTCTAAATGTCACGAGATACAAATAAAGTAATCACGTCAAATTAGGGTATCAATTAGACCAGTGGGGGATCCAGGAGTCTTATGCTCCACTCCCCGAGGGTAAATCTATCAAATAATATCAAGGTGAACATTAAAATTACATTATACATATAAATTATGTATATAGACATATAAAATAAATACCCTTAGGGCGGTTACAGACTAGCGTATATTTCTGTGCGTATACGGTCGTTTTGGCATACGCTGTTATACGCACGATATACATAATTAGCGCTTCAAAAAACCGGACTAGCTTACACGGCCATATTCCGGCGTATTCGCTCGAACCGATAGTGAAGAGTCAGGATCTACGCTTATAAGCGCCAAAAAGCGGGCCTATACGCGCCTGCACGCGCTTCAAAAAACGAGCTTATATATGCGCGTATAAATTGCTAGTCTGAAACTGTCCTAATGATTACATTGTAGAGATGAACTGATTTGTTTACAAATACTTCTAACAAAAGCTATGCGAAACAAAACTGGTTATCTCAATTCAGGTTTTGGTTTTAAATTATGGATTCTGAATGTTGTGATATGGATCTTAACTACATTGTACATAATAAAACTTAATATATGTACTTTCATACATCATGTAATTGCATTATTTAGTATGTAAATGACTATGTTTAATAACATTACTAGTATAGGGTATAACATAAATATATACAAACTAGCTGCCCCGCGCAACTTCGTGTGCGTAAATTTTCCCCGTTATTGCAACATTTCACGTCGCTACTCCGCTCCTATTAGTCGTAGCGCGATGTTATATAGCCTATAGCCTTCCTCGATAAATGGGCTATCCAACAAAAAAATAATTTTTCAAATCGGACCAGTATTAGCGCGTTTAAACAAACAAACAAAGCAAACAAACATACTCTTCCGTTTTATAATATTAGTATAGATTACAGGGAACCTAGTAAGCAAGTTTGTCGGCGGAATAACTGGCAATGTGGGGTTGTTAGCTCCACATTACTAGCAATCCTGTAAACCTCACCAGCTAAGCTCAATTGGCTTGTCAGGAGTGGGTTCACATCGGTAGTTTAGTAGGTAGGATTCGAACGCGCGACCTCACAATTGCGAGTCCGATGCCTTAACCATTAGGCTACCGCCGCTTCGTCTGCAGCGCTCATTGACCATGTCTCTCTCTGGGTAAAACAGTATCGAGATTTACTGAACTATAATTTCCACATAAGGGACAGTGATTTAGCCATGATTTTTTTAAAAACAGACATATAGTATTATTATTTTTAATATTAGTATAGATCCAAATACGTAAAATACATTGCAACTATTGTATATTGGAACATAAACAATTATAAAGTGATACTAATTTGTGACACTTGGTTGTTTACTTGCCGCTAAACCAACATTCAAAGTTCATTGAACTCTGATTGTAGTGTAACATTAAAATGAGATCCAAAATTGAGATCTATAGATAATTATTGACACTCAAACAGAGGTGAGTATTGAAGATATTTTTATTACAAATTGTACATTTAACAAAAAATAAATTCTGACTTATTCAATGCCCAAACCCCTGGACCTAGAAATTAAGGTTTAAAAGGAAATGGAAAGCTCTAAGGAAGTAAACAAACCTAACACAAATGAAGCCGCGAGCAAAAGCTAGTAACATTACAAATGTGAAAGTTTAGTTATACACCCTAAGATACCAGAAATTATATGAAAAAACTTTAATTTTGGGAGAAATATTGCAAATACCCTTCCTTACAGTTGGGTAAAAAGGATAGTTTGCATCTGTATTCCCATGTTCTGACAATGACAGTGCTATCAATTTACACAGAAACAAAGTGTTTTCATTTTATCAGACTAAGAAAGTGCAAAAGACATTGCTCACATTATCCTTAGTTATTAAATTAGTGTAAACATCTAAAATTAAGTTTAGTACTAGTAGATATGGAGGTTCCCCCAAAGGGACAAGGCCACTGAGGGGTCAACTATGGGTCTAATATAATGTACAATCTGGAATCGAATGTAGAATTGATTGGAATGCATACAATTTACAGAGTTAAATTGCTTATTAGCCCATAGACTAGATCGTAATTAATTGTAAAGGACTCTGTTCTTTGTACCCAAGATTAAAAAAGAAATCTGTATTTTCTTTACATTTTTTTACATTCCTTAGTGCAATTGTTAACTAGCTAGCCAAGCCCCCCCCCCCCCCCCCCGAGGATCTACAATATCTAGGTTCTACGGCGGAGACCCGTGCCCAGGTTGATATGTATGCATGTGTGTACATCCTAAGCTTTTAAGAACACAGTGTCTTCTACACATTCAGACAGCTAATACCTACTGTTGGTCAATAAAATTTGTTTTTGATTAGAATTTGTAGTTTTATGTCAATTTCTATACATATATTAGCCGATACATGCAACTTCGTCTGCATCAATTATATATAAAAAAACAAATATGCAACCAAAATGTATTAAAACTGGTCAAGCCATTCCAGAAGAGTTTGACCACAAACACAGTGGCACAAGATTTTTATATATAAGAAAAATGTGGACCTTTTTATTTTTAATATAAGTTCTCATGAACTTTGCATATTATATACCTGTGTTGTGTAATTTTAGTGTATATATTCAATCAATCTGCTGTCTACCTTGCATGTTACATAGGTGATATGTAAAAACTTGTGCTTAATTAGTCCTCTCATGTACTTTATAATTTATGTTTCTAGCTGTAAGTTGGAATTTTTTAAGGGTTTATTTTCTAATAACCAAACTTCTTCACAGTTTTTAGATTATATGGTATTATTTTGGTTCGTTGTTATGTACCTATCTATGTTGTATTTAAATATTTTTGTTTGTTAACCAATACCTACTAAAGTGATTATTAATCTTTCAACTGCCACACTAGAGTACAAGCTCTGTATCCAGGGGGACTTTACAAACATACAATTCACAAGACTCAAAACAACAATTTGTGGATCATACATGACACCCCTTGTGTCCTGTGTGGAAATCGAACCCACAACCACTGGCTTGGCTGTCACGGTCACTATCCACTAGTCTAGTGGTTACTGGTTTAGTGACTAGACCAATGGGCCAGTCAATAATAACAGTAAACAAGAACATAATTAGAAAATTTAAAAAAAAAAACACGACTATCATCTACAGACAGACTCAACAATTCTAACAATAATCTGTTCAAGTGTTTAGAAATCATGGAATAAATGAAGATGCAGACATAAAGACATGATAAACCCTGAAACAACACACTCCTTTTTTGGAGCAGTCATGAAAAAACATTGCTGAATATTTTATTGGTAGTTGAGATTCAATACACAATATAATGCTACAATGTCACCTTTTGCAATACCTACTGTATCTAATAAATACAAATATTATGTTCAGTTCAAGGTCATGCACAAATGAAGTGAAAAGTAATAGATTTAGTATGATTACAGGACTTTCAATGCTAAACTCCTCGTATAAAAAACAGATTTTCAAGGTTTTTTTGTCAGCTTTCTATAAAACAACTAGTTATTCAATATGCATAATATTCTATTAAGAGCTTCAAATTACTGAAATCCTCTTTTTTGATTTTATAGTCTGCAATGTTTTTTTTATAAAGTTGTGTGTGTTCTTTACCATATGATCATGTATATATAGTCATATTATATGTCGCTCTATTAACATATAGTTCCTTTATTATTAGTAAATCGTAAACTTATTTCTATCTTTCATTTTCATCATCAAAATTCAGAAATCATTTTGCAGTTTGTATGTTTTATGCCACTTTTTACTAGTTTTTTACTTTACAGCTGATTTCAAAAGTGCTTTATTTATAGGATTTTTTCGTTATTTTTGCTATTTATAAGAGAAAGATAATAAACAAACAAACAAAACATTATTATTTCAAGAGTCAGTTGAGTTTCATAGCCATTTAAAAGTAGGCTACCAGAGTAGCCCACACCAAATGTGTAAAAGAATAGGGGCGTCTGTAATCCAGTGTTAATAAAATTACATTATGTCTAATTGAATTTGGGACAGATCAAGCATTGGTGCTGTAAATGTAACAAGTTATAATATTTTATTTGTGATTAAGAACTTTTACTTAAGAATCTCTACTTCATGTTTAAATGTGGATGAAATAATATGTTGTTGAAATAAACCTTTAAAATACCATTATTAGGCATAACAAGAAATTAAGACATATTCAACAAAACAGCTGCATGCTGATGTATAAAACTAGTTATATCCTTAGATCTACAATAATTAAACATATTTGTAGAGCAATTAGAATGTAAGAGCAATTACATTCTGTATGTTGGTCATCACTCAAACTAGGACAAGAAAACACAATTGAATTATAATAGCTATTTGAACCTTGACCACACAGCTTTTGTGTTGGTTTATACGCAGCTATATATATGTATCCCTTCCTAAATAAATAGATTCTAATTGGAGATATGCTCAATACCTCTCATATTATTTAATAAGTATAATTTCAAAATTTGATACAATTAACACACCTATAACCTATAATATTTCTGTGAACTATGAATTTATGAGTTATATACTCACATTACATACTGAATGCCTCTAGTATTAGTAATTTATAGCTAAGCATCATTATGTCATCAATCAATACATATCGTATTCATATGAAATATGTTTGTGAATAATAAAAATAAAGAACTGACCAGCTGCTTCAAGCAATGCTTCAAGCCGTGCTTGCATCTCCGGGTCGACAGCCCGATCAGCATCCTCATGGGTCAGGAGGAACTTGGATGGCTCTGCACCACCGCCTTCTTCTTCCATCTCGGCCTGCCATACAAACAACAAAACTGATCAAGACTTCAATTTAACCACAGTCTGATATTCAAATTCTAAAATCAAGATATTTCAAATTAAATAACTCATAAAAACATTGAGGATTTATGTAAGTTCCACAAAATGCTTACATTCAAAAACTGTTGTTGTTATTATTATGTTATCAATAATTTGTTTATTTCATTACATAGTCAAGATTTGCAGGTTAACATTTAGCCAGGCAGTTGTTATGGTCTACTTGTTCTCTCACAACACCAAAAAAGCATTAGGTTAGTTTATAATAGGACATTCCACTGCAATCCTGAGCATTATCAGATTTTGGCACATATTTAGGTCACAAATTAGTAATGTTAACGCAAGTTGTATTATTCAAATAGTATGTTAGAATCACAAGGACCATTCAACATAAAGAAAATTATATGTGGTAACTGTCCATAGCACACACATTATGCAGGTTAACGGTAAGAGTCACTCAAACTGCAACAGCAAATTGTTGTTGGTGAAGCTCTGGGCACTCAGTAACGTTGTCTTCGACTTACCAACAGGTCTGGCCTGCTTAGGCACAAACAAGCCAGCAAGATCTATAACACCAACGAGAAACATGTGAGATGTACTGACAATGTGGTGCATAAGGACGAGTTTACAGCTAAACATTACTGTCAATGGTCCTTGCAATTCACCAGTAACCCTAGTTTTTGCGCGAATATCACTAGACGTAGCACTCAACTTGACCGTCAGTGACGACACAAAACATTCTATCATCGACAACATTGGTGACGAATCTAATACAAAATTATATAATTCGCACATTCGAAGTAAAATAACGTCATGAAAATCCATTATTCAGACTTTTACATCGACTGAATGCATGTGATCCGAGAAACATGGCCACCGCACATCAATCCATATCCAAAACACAAATAGACAATGAAAACTATCTTACGGCGAATTAGCCCTTTTACATCGTAGAATTACAAAGAATCAATTGAATACTGTCTAGGAACGGCTGGCATAAATAATTTCATGCATTACTCAGTAGTACGTATGTACTTATGACTTTCTGACGTTTTACGGAATATTTGGCAAGCGACGTACTCTATTCAGAATGTAAAATAGATTAGTCCGTTTCAGCGTGCTACGCACGATTTCAAGCTTATATTGCTGATAGAAGAGTAGTTTCGGTAATAGAAGAAACTGTACGGTTAGAGCAGACATGTACAAGATGTCTCTTGCAGTATTTAGAGCGGTACAGATAATCACATTCCCTCACTGCCACCGCCTCTGCCGAAAACAAAACACGTTTTACCTCGGACACAGAGTCATCCTCGCTTTCCGAAGAGTCCGTCATGTATTTGGCAGGCGCTCCTGAATACGTTTCGGTTTCAGATTTGGCCGGACTCGAAGCCGAACTTTGAGGAGTGGACGATTTTACCACATCAAGTTGCACATTCACCTTATCGATATTTCGGTTTTCAGACTGTCCAACATTCTGCATCTTTGTCCTAATCCAATATAACTTAATTAGTCTTTTAGTATCAACACTTTTTCTACGAAATTAACACGATCTTATATTAGCAAACAAAATTTATTTCGTCATTTAGCCAGGTTGATACCCGCCATGTCTACTACTATGGCGAGGTTCCCGGATGCTTCAAGTAGGCTAACCAATTATTTCCCTCTGGCGATGAAATTTTGAACTTTTCAAGACGCCATCTACCATCAAAAATGTTAAACTACTTTTATAGACAAAGATTTTGACTTTTTTTAGCAAAGGAAACAAACTATTTCTGTTATTTTATACCTTTTTAAATTAGATTACTACATATTAACGAAAAAATAAAAATTAAATGATATTCCCCACAAATATTTCTTCTTAACACGCGTAGTTACAACCAAGAAAACTGTAATTTGGATGACTGTCAACTTTTTTTATAATCCATAGACAAGAGAGACATAAATTTTTCAAAATGTGACAAAATGGTACGACAGTATTCTACGACGATTTATTTTTTTATCAAATAAGCTAAAACTCATAATTTAAAAAAATCTGCTCAAAACGTAACAATTACAAAATACTGTGAACAATGTGAAATTGTGTATGGCAAGTCGCAGATTAGTAGCCAATAACTCTCTAGCAATTAGAAATTTCGACCAATGAGAGAAGTTACAATAAAAATTAAACATTTTGACAGTTGATAAAGTTGCCATAATATAAAAAAAACCCTAGTGTTCCATTGGCTAAAAATAGAATTAGCTAGTGTTGCCAAGCACACAAATCCATAAAAATCTAAAAACAAGAAAGATGAATGAAAATAATATTTTTTAGAAAAATAGAATTATTCGTTGCGTAGAATTAGATGCAGGTTTATGTTACTATTCACAATGGTTTTGAATTAACAATTAAAGTGTGTGTGAAAGGTTTATGAGCAAATGTAATTAGTAGATCATTAAATAGGTGTAGAAAATGATTTCTTTATTCGTATAAGAATAACAGTGAAATGTTATTTATTTCTGTATGTAAAGGTTGTGGCTGTTTCTATCGATGTGTAGTTAAGTGATAAATTAGCACGATGGCACGAGATGGTGATTTGCCGACTATTTTCAACCCGAAACGAGTCCGCGCTCCCTCTGTGATAATTACGAGTGAAGAAGTGGTGGAAAGTGAAAGGAACATTGGTGATGGAGATAGGGACCGTCCGAACGGGCCGCCGACGCCGCTGAGTCCTCGAGCGCCTCTCACTCCGCAGGCCTCCGTATGTTCTGCACCTCCACTGACGACCCAGCCTTCTCTGCAGCAGGCATACAGTGAGTCGGCTACCAGTAGTCAGGATGAGGAGCGCCAGCTACGAGATAAAAAATGCCCTCGATCTTGTTGCTCAAAATTCGCTAAAAAGGTAAAGACTAATCTGTACATTTCTATTTATTTATATTAATTAATAAAATAATAAAAAAATGTTTTTTACCTCTGACTGAAATTTAACTTCACATAGAAGTTCAGTTAAGTTCAATATAGATATTTCTTTAAAACACAAAATAATGTTTTTGACCTCTGACTAATTAATGCATATAATAAAAATAGTATAATCATTATAAATATTGATTAAAAAAATGATTTTGATTACTGCTTATCTTCTTACAATTTTAACATAATTAGCTAAGTGGTAAATTGTTTTGAGTTATTAGCTTTAAAAAAAAATCTTTATAGCCTACCAGAGTACAAGTAAAATATATTGAATAAATATGTGAGTAACATCTAAAAAATGATTTTGATTCTTACAATTTTAACATAACTAGCTAAGTGGTAAATTGTTTTGAGCAATTAGCTTTGAAAAAAAATCTTAATAGCCTACCAGAGTACAAGTAAAATATATTGAATAAAAATGTAAGTAACATCTAGTTTTAAATAGGTTTTAAATTTCAGATCTACTATGGGATCTGCGTGATGACAGTCCTTACTGTGAGCTGGGTGACATCTACACACTGTATAAAACACATGTATTTGGAGGAGTACCCACCATCTATTACTGGTTTAGTTTTTACTACTGAATCTTCATCTGTTGTCAATAATTTTACATCAAGAATGCACACAAATGTAAGTTACTTATGACACCTCAAGTTAGCGCAAATATTAAAAAAAAAAAAATGTTATGATTCAAGATCATGTGATACACAAACCTACTTGAGCAGAAGCAAGGTAGGCACCACCCATCACTGACCTGGTAGTCCGTTATACAAATATATCTCCAGTAAGCCCAATTGCTAGAATTAATAACTCAAGATAGATTTCCTTGGCACAGTATGTTCCTTACGGGACAGGCTTACCCTAGTTGCCAAAAGTTAAAATCACATGTTTGCTACTATACCAGATTGCAAACCCTCTTTTACAATAATAATGTGATATATTCTGTAATTTTTCTTGGAAATTAACTTATTATTATTTCTTATTAGAATAGTGAGTAGCACCCCATATTAAGGTTCCAGGGACAGAAGATTGAGAAGATATTTGGGGAACAAAACAATTAAATATAAATAAAAAAAAATAAAAATTTAATAAAAAAAATAATGAAGACAACTTTCAGGGACATACAGGGGCACTGTGGAGCAAACATTGGTATTAAACCAATACTTGGTCCACCTAATTTTGGTAGGCCTAATTTATTCATAAGTCATCATTGGCAAAACAAGACATCATTGTGGATGTCCCATAATAGAACTACTCAAAACTTAAACCACATGGCCCCTTAGAGCTTAGGTTTCCTGGTCTAGGTCTATCACAAATAATAAACCTCTTTGCAAAATTTTGTTAAAGGGCTTCTAAACGGGCCATGTTTTACTGCTATCTGTGGCTGCACTATTGGCAACTGATTATCTGGCCATCACATAAATATTTTATAGCAATTGATGGCCAAGCATTATATGACTGAGCAATGTGTTGCAATATGTTTGCAATAGTACAAAGAACAGAATACAGCAATAAATCCACGACGTAAACTGGGCTGCCAATATTGCTCGGTTAGAAGCCCTGTTAGGCTAGACATTGATAGCTCAGCACTTTCATTTTTACATAAAAATTTGCTTTAGAAGATGATTTCTGAACATATACCTTTCCCAAATCAGTGTGGCAACTAAGTAACGTATTTATAATGTTTCATTTTACTTCATAGATATTTTTTCTTGCAGCAGCTGTATAACGCGCCATTCTTCACAGCATGGTTCTGTACCAACTGGTTAATACTCTTCTACCCTCTCTACTTGATTGTTATGCTTATACACAATAAGTGCAAGTCAGCCAATGACATTGTGTTTGATGCCTTCAGTGATTTTAAAGAGAAAGGATTCACTTTTGGTAAGCATTTTTTATTGTCTTATTTTATTTCAGAGTTTTTGTACTTTGAATGGATCTCCTATTGGATGTGTCTTGGCATATGAGACTTTTGACTCTTGAAACTTTTTTTCAAAGGGCTTAGCCCTTAGGGTGAACTTATTACAAATAGACAAACATTTTGTAAATTACAGTAAAGCGTCTTCTAGACGGTTGGAAACAAAGCTTCCCACCAAGGTGACCTTGCTGGTTTCCAACAGTATAGACGGCTGTTGTAAACCACATTCTTGGTACATGGTTTGCAACAGCCGTCTACACTGTTGGAAACCAGCAAGGTTGCTTTGGCGAGATGCCTTGTTTCCAACCGTCTAGAACATGCTTAATGCTCAAACCCTCCTCGAAATCGGCTGGTGTTATTGTATGAGTAAATTGCCTCATCTGTAGACTCGACTTCTAGACGGTGTATCAACATGTACCTACCATAGTTTAAAGGGTCGTCTAAACGGGCAATTTTTTACGGCAATTGATGGCGGCACTATTGGCAACTAATTGCTCGGCCAATTATGGCAATATGTCTTCAATTGTATGGCGCTTGATCTAGTCTCTTAAATGGGCTACACAACCCGGCAACAATAAAATAGAGGGCATAATCGCGGAAAATAGATCGCTCAGCGATCGTCCGGCAACCATAAAATCAATATTGGAGACTACTGCCATGTTGCCGGCCACAGCATTGCCGCCATAAATTGCCATAAAAACTTGCCCGTTTAGACGCCCCATAAGTTAGACCTGCGGCAATACATCTGTGAAAACCGCATACGCGCCTTCACGCAAAAACTAGAAAAAAACGCGTACAAACAAACAAATATTCTATTAAAAAATGTTTAGGCCTTTAACAGATATCCTCCAAACATATATCCAATATGAGTACCTATAACAAAAACACGTAATATTATGGGAATCGAACCCATAAGACCGACAAACAAGCGAAGTGCCCCTATTTTATGTTGTTCAGTCAGTAAGGTCGCGATATAAAGGAAATATACCAAGAAATAATAAATTATGCAATACTCAAGACCTAGTGTCTAGTTGTCAAGCACAAGTTGTGAAAGTTATGTATTTGCTGTGGTATTGATCCATCCAATTCTGTGTCTGTCATTATTTATTGATAATATTGGTTTTTGCGTCCTGTGCCCAATTATATAAACTGATAAATTGTAATGAAAAATTCGAATACACTTTTCAATATTACTGCTACTTCTTGATACAATTAAAAAAGGCGATGTCTATATTTAAGTTTTGGAATTTGCGGGGTAAGACGCTAGACGGAAAAAAGTGTTACATTTTGAAGTCGATCAAAAATCTATTATTTAAATCTTTGACGATATTACGACATCGACTAAAAATACTCACGCATTGGTTATCTATACTAATATTATAAAGCGGAAGAGTTTGTTTGTTTGTTTGTTTGTTTGTTTGTTTAAACGCGCTAATCTCAGGATCTACAGGTCCGATTTGAAAAAATATTTTTTTGTTGGATAGCCCATTTATCGAGGAAGGCTATAGGCTATATAACATCGCGCTACGACTAAAAGGAGCGGAGAAGCGACGAGAATTTTTTAAAAAAACGGGGAAAATTACGCATACGAAGTTGCGCGGGACAGCTAGTCTATACTAATATTATAAAGCTGAAGAGTTTGTTTGTTTGTTTGAACGCGGTAATCTCAGGAACTGCTGATCCGAATTGAAAAATTCTTTCACTATTGGATAGTCCATTTATCGAGAAAGGCTATAGGCTATATCACGCTGCGATCAATAGGAGCGGCGCAGCAATGATAAATGTTGCAAAAACGGGGAAAATTTACCCAGACGAAGTTGCGCGGGACAGCTAGTCAAACTATAAAGTTATGAACCTAAAGTAATCCAAACTAATATTATAAATGTGAAAGTAACTTTGTCTGTCTGTTTGTTACGTTTTCACGCTTAAGCCACTGAACCGATAAAGATGAAAGCTTGTTTAAGATCTATACTAATATTATAAAGCTAAAGAGTTTGTTTGTTTGTTTGAACGCGGTAATCTCCGGAACTACTGATCCGAATTAAAAAAATATTTCACTGTTGGATAGCCCATTTATCGAGGAAGGCTATATAACATCACGCTACGACCAATAGGAGCGGAGCAGCAATGAGAAATGTTGCAAAAACGGGGAAAATTTACGCATACGAGGTTGCGCGGGACAGCTAGTAAATTAATAAAATAGACCACCATTGTTTGGCCTCTAGAATTTACTTTTGAGTACCGTAGTACAGTTGGATCAACCATAACTAGGCCTGACTGAAGAAGGCGACAAGTGGTTGCGCAGATGCATTTTTTGGAAAATGTGAAAAGTAACGTGACTGTTTTATTGTATCACGTGACATTTTTTCTCACCCCCTTACCCCGCAAAAAATGATCGAGACGGTTTCGATACTAACGCCGTCTCTAAACGTTTGCCCCAACGTCGATCTCAACACCACTCGTCCAATGTGTGGATCTAGAAAGCATTGGCCAACGTCGGGACAAGCATTATTCTAGATCCACACTTTGGAAGAGTGACGTTGGCACCAACATCGGGGCCAAGGTGTGGAGCCGGCGTAAACGCTGTGTCTCTCCAAACTAATATAATTGACTGTCTCTATGGCGCGGTGGGAGTGTGTCCGACTGTAACGCAAGAGGTCGTGGATTCGATTCCCACACGGGACACCACTTTGTGTGATCCACCAATTGTTGTTCCGAGTCTTAGTGTACTTTGTGTGCGTGACTTGTATGTTTGTAAAGTCCCCCGCGAGACGGGGCTTGTACCCTACAGAGGGAGCAGTCTTAAAAACAAAAAGTGAAAATAACTCAGTCTGTCTGTTAGGTTTTCACGCTTAAGCCGATGAACTGGTTTAGATGAAATTTGGTAAATTAAAATGAACATGACGAAGACCAAGCTAATGTCGAAAAATCGCCAAATCCAAGGTCGAAATTGGAAGTGTGGGGATTGAATATGTCCATATATCTTGGTCAAATAGTCTCCTTTTAGCGGCGGTAGCCTAATGGCTAAGGCATCGGTCTCGCAATCGTGAGGTCGCGGGATCGAATCCTACCCATTATACTACCGACGTGAACCCACTCCTAACACAAGCCTTTGTTGCTGGAGGGGTTAACAAGATTGCTAGTAATGTGGGACTCAATCCCACATTGCTAGTTATCTTTATAAAAAGAAAAAAAAAGGAAAGAAAGAAAGATGAGACAAGATTAGGAAGTTGCCAGACATACCGAAAACGCCTGGAAGAACTATTGGGCCATGAAAGAATGAAAGGAATTCTGCCTCTTTCCCCAAAAAGGAAGATCAAGGACATGTGCATTCTGCCCACCCTCACCTATGAAGCACAAACGTCGTAATTGACCAAAGACAAAGACTGGACCTGGAATGCTTTGGATCGAAAGCAGTGGAAGAAGGAAGGGGAGGCCTTTGCCTAGCAGTGGAAGAAGGAAGGGGAGGCCTTTGCCTAGCAGTGGAACAAGGAAGGGAAGGCCTTTGCCTAGCAGTGGAACAACATGGGCTAGTAATAATATGGGAATGATTAAACTACTAGCTGTCCCGCCCAAGCGTAAATTTTCCCCGTTTTTGCAACATTTCTCATTGCTGCTCCGCTTCTATTGGTCGTAGCGTGATGTTATATAGCCTAAAGCCTTCCTCGATAAATGGGCTATACAACAGTGAAAGAATTTTTCAATTCGGACCAGTAGTTCCTGAGATTACCGCGTTCAAACAAACAAACTCTTCAGCTTTATAATATTAGTATAGATTTGCTATGAACGAGCGATTTCACTGGTTTAGTAATACCAAATAGAATCGCCTCTTAACACTTTTTAATATGCTATACTACGGTTAATGCTTTTTATCAGATATAACCTGCCTGCGACCGTAGTTTGCGTGGTATAAAAATACATAGACATGGATGTAGTGGTGGTAAATAATCGTGCGACCCGCTTGTTGGTAAACATTTACCGCAGCCAATGGCGGCTAGCAACACGCTATCTCACGCAACAAAATATGTTGTATTTACCGGACTGCCGAAGGACAAGGCCTAATAGGCACGTTGTTTAAAATAAAATCCATTGAGCTATTTTACCTATGAATAGTTAAACGATAGGTTTTTAACTTTCAGACAACCTTAACAGGTAATGAGAAGAATGTCAAGAAATGTTAGAATGTCAATAAATTGACTGGCGCATTATCTAAATCTAAATTTCGATGATATTGGTTTAATAGTTGCAAAAAATTCGAAATTCTTTATTCACTTAGGATGTAAAACAACTCTTGTGATACGTCGGGATTGTACATGTACATGTAATGCCAAGTTCGCAAACAATAGGTAAAGCCGGAGAAAAGAACCTGGCAATAAAAACTCGCGGCCAGTCTTTTCAAATTGCCAATTTTACAATGTTTGAATGTTTATAAACTTGATATGGGGTAAGGTGCTGCGACTAATATTGTTACTATACAACACGTTAAAGGACTGATGCAAATTGTATTATCAAAAATATTAAAGACTAGCTGTCCCGCGCAACTTCGTATGCGTAAATTTTCCCTGTTTTTGCAACATTTCACTCCGTCTCTACTCCGCTCCTATTAGTCGTAGCGCGATGTTATATAGCCTATAGCCTTCCTCGATAAATGGGCTAATTTTTCAAATCGGACCAGTAGTTCCTGAGATTAGCGCGTTTAAACAAACAAACAAACAAACAAACAAAGCAAACAAACAAACAAACAAACTCTTCCGCTTAAAATATTAGTATAGATTATCCCCCTTCATCTAAGCTTTACCTCTTCAAAATCATATTACTGTAGACTATTTTATTTATTCTTCATAATCGGCGTTTAATTGATTTGCACCGCCGTACGTTGGTTTGAAATCGAGCGCAAGACTTAGGGACACTTAAAATTGAAGTACCTTTTGTTGATACTTCAGAGATGGATTTAGATTTAGCTTACTAATAAAACTTTAAATTGTTCTACAACATTAGTGTACAACTAATTTTATGTATGTAATTGTATGTAGTATAACATAAATCTGTTTATAACTCTCACATGCCACGCGATTCCAGGATAAAACTTATATATACGTAAAGGGGAGTTTTTAGGGTTCCGTAGTCAAAATAGCAAAACGGAACCCTTATAGTTTCCCCATGTCCGTCCGTCCGCAGCTTAGCTCAGAGATTTAAGTGCTAGAAGTCTGTCATTTTGCATGGATACACATATTACTTATGCCGACAAAGTGGAAGAATAAAATTTAGAAAAAAGAAATTACGGTGCCCTAGTAAAGTAGGGATTTGATTTTTTTTTCTCATCTATCCCATCGTGAGGGGTATGATTAGATAGGTTTATTAAAAACATATAGGGGTTGTAAAGATTTTCTCGATTTAGGGATCCGTTTGTGAAATATTTTATACTAGCTGTGCCCCGCGGTGTTACCCGCGGTTTATTAGCCTATGTGTTAATCCAGGGTGTCAGCTAACTCCATACCAAATTTTATTAAAATCGCTCCGGCCGTTTAGGCATGAAGAAGTAACAAACATACACACTCACATACTCACAAACTTTCGCCTTTATAATATTAGTGTGATTATAGCTTTAAAATGCAAATTTTTGTTAGAGTTAAGTCCCCCCTCTGCCATCTAAATGGTTGATGTTGGGTATTTGAAAAAAAATACGGTAGTAGTATATATAGTAAAATTAAAAAGAAAACTATCACAGCGAAGTAGGCTTTACAAGTTAACGAGTAATAGCAGACCAAGTGAGTAAAGAAGTAACAAATTTTTTGTACAGATTCCATTGTAAAATACTGGTCGTTAAAAATACTTATATAACGTTGTTAGTAGGTTAGGTATGTAACAAAAACAACAGAAAACCCACGTCACACATTTGATTGTGCGTGGCCCGACATGCACTTGCCCGGTTTTTAGGCTATCTATACTAATATTATAAAGCGGAAGAGTTTGTTTGTTTGATTGTTTGTTTGTTTGTTTGTTTAAACGCGTTAATCTCAGGAACTACTGGTCCGATTTGAAAAATTCTTTTTTTGTTAGTTAGCCCATTTATCGAGGAAGGCTATAGGCTATATAACATCGCGCTACGACTAATAGGAGCGGAGAAGCGACGAGAAATGTTTCAAAAACGGGGAAAAATTACGCATACGAAGTTGCGCGGGACAGCTAGTAAAATATATAAGGTTTGGAACTCAACCCCCGTTAATGATGGTTATTACAATAAATGGTACCTACTTAATATCTTTCTTGAAACTTAAAGTTACATCAATACAAAATTTCATCAAAATCGGACCAGTAGATACTATTATTATAGAAACTATTAAGTGTCATAGTGGACCCAATATTCTCAGCCCTTCTCTTCTCTTTGTTACTAGGACCTGCCCTAATTCACAAAGGCTTTCTTGGACTTCGACTGACTTAAAGTCGTTACTTTCAATACTGGCATTTTTAAGGAATTCCGGGCACTGTATTTTTGTATCTAACCATACACAATATTTCATTCTGGGGGTCGATTCACGTATTGAAAGCATTTTTAATTAAGAGAGAGAAAACAAACAACATTGTGACCCATTTTGAAGCCAGGCCTTCCCAAGTCGTCTTGCTTTTTTATTATTTTACTGTTGGATAGTCCATTTATCGAGGAAGACTATAGGCTATATAACATCACGCTACGACCAATAGGAGCGGAGCAGCAATGAAAAATGTTGCAAAAACGGGGAACGGCACGGGCACGCACGCGCGGGCACGGGTCGGCTTGATAAGCAAGCAGCAAAGCTGTTAGGGAATTACCATCTATTGTTTTATATGATCCTGAGTTTCAGCAATAAAACTTCAGTCTAAATAAAAACAAAATCTCGTTGACATTAACTCATAAAACATATATTTTCGGGATTTTATTATCTACAACCAATCACTTCGAAGCAAGGTTTAAAAAGAATTTATTATCTAAGTACTAAATTACAACTACACTCAATATGTGATTAGGATTACATTTTGTAATGATAAAATCTAGATTACACAATAGTTTGAGTAATGATAATAGTAAAAAAATAAGTTGTTCCAACTTAATAGGAGGTGGCAAATTCC
The DNA here is from genome assembly GCA_945859575.2 of Herminia tarsipennalis. Classification (NCBI taxonomy): domain Eukaryota; kingdom Metazoa; phylum Arthropoda; class Insecta; order Lepidoptera; family Erebidae; genus Herminia; species Herminia tarsipennalis. The sequence continues at coordinate 23,801,771 of OX243835.2, read as the reverse complement.
TCATTGTAGAGAAAATGAGTTCAGCAGGTCAATTCACGTATTTAAAGCAGTGCAGTTGCCGTTAAGTTTCGATTAAAACGGCTATTTTCATATTCTTGTAACTTTGGGATCGATCGTAAGGGAACCGAATCCCTTGATACAAGCGACCGGTTAACCTATTGCTTGCACACTATTTACTTTCATACGTTAGTATATCCTAAGTCTATGGGCTAGCCAAACATTGATGTAACGTACTTAAATCATTGATTGCAACTAAGAGTATATAAAGATGTTACACAATTGTTATAGAAAGAGTACCGACCCTATTAGAAAAAAAACGACGGTGGGAATCGATACAAGCAACTGGAAATTGTTCAATATCTATCTTTACAATCCAATCGTTGCCTTGTATGAATACTGCAACATCTGTTTGTGTGCAGACTCCCATCCTGCTAGTTTATAAGGGAACATCTTTGAAAGGAAACCGGTATTCAAAGTGGGTCAGTAACGTGTTTGTTCGTACAATGCTTGTTGAGCGGTGGCGAAGCAAAGCCATCATCTCCCGAAGAGCTGCTGGTAGACAATATACAGGAGCGAGAAGACTGTCCGAAGCAACAGCCTCTGACGCCCAGCTACCGACCTCCTTACCGTCATAATTAACCAATGACTGCTAGCTCATAATCGCTTCTCAACTTAAATTACCACACTAAAAACAATAAATAAACTTTTTCACTAGATAAAACCCAAATAAAACAAGATGATGATGCAGCACAGATTTTTGACCGCTATTGATAAACATTCAAACTCTTCAGCTCTCTAATATTAGTATAGATAATCTAAGGTACTTCTACTTATACGTTACAACGCAATTAAATACTTTTGATAAATTAAAAAAAAAAAACAAAGTACTATAACTCCTAAAGTAATGAATTAATCCAAATGTGTCACTGAAATAAAATGTTTGTATCAAATAAGAGAATTTGAAAATATCAATTTCAGCCCTTAAGTGCGCCGGAGGGCGGTGCAAATCAAGCGCCGATTTTGATGTATCTGTATATCCACCCCCGTCGCGTGTGATGTACTTAGGCGGTATCGGGTTGCCACTTTCCCGGTATTTGGTAAAATGGCATCCGCCCCCGTCGCGTGTGATGTACTTAGGCGGTATCGGGTTGCCACTTTCCCGGTATTTGGTAAAATGGCATCCACCCCCGTCGCGTGTGATGTACTTAGGCGGTATCGGGTTGCCACTTTCCCGGTATTTGGTAAAATGGCATCCACCCCCGTCGCGTGTGATGTACTTAGGCGGTATCGGGTTGCCACTTTCCCGGTATTTGGTAAAATGGCATCCGCCCCCGTCGCGTGTGATGTACTTAGGCGGTATCGGGTTGCCACTTTCCCGGTATTTGGTAAAATGGCATCCACCCCCGTCGCGTGTGATGTACTTAGGCGGTATCGGGTTGCCACTTTCCCGGTATTTGGTAAAATGGCATCCGCCCCCGTCGCGTGTGATGTACTTAGGCGGTATCGGGTTGCCACTTTCCCGGTATTTGGTAAAATGGCATCCGCCCCCGTAGCGTGTGATGTACTTAGGCGGTACCGGGTTGCCTTTCCCAATATTGGGGCGCCAAAATTTGATCTCGCTCTATACAAACTCTGACTTCGGGCGGGCACTGCTCCTCGTTACAGTGAAGCCTATTTTTTTGCAGCACGATTCATAAGCCGCTGTGGTCTGTTCTGCCTACTATGGGTGGTCACCATCTACATGTACACGTATGCACTAAAGATACTGCTCTCCACGGACGTGTTGGCACTGTTCGCGACCAATGTGTCCTGCATCTATCTGCTATCTTGGGTTATATTGCACGAGCAGTTTGTTGGAGTTAGGGTAAGTGACTTAGGCCATTTTAAGCAATAGTTAATATCTTATAAAAATAGAAAGTTATACATGATGATAATATAGGTTTGCCCTAAATCTAATCAGAGTGGTCCAGAGCAACGCAATTACGGTGGTAACACAATTAAATTAGAATCTACTAATGCGTTCTGACCTGGAGAGGTTCTTAGTGATTCTCTTGATTTATTTGATTATGTTTCATATCAATATTGTAGATCGTAGCGGCGATACTATGCGACACCGGTATAGCTCTTCTGGCGTATATGGACGGTATCACCGGGAGCTCCACGCTAGGAGGAGTCGTGCTGGCTGCTTGCGCTGCCGCTGGATTTGCTATATTCAAGGTTTGATTGCTTCTACTATATTTTTAAAGGTAATTTTACTGTAAGTAAGTTAGGTTGGAAGGTTGCGATAAATACAAGACTAATATAGCACAAGAGCTATCAGGCTTTTTACCCGACGTAAGGAAGGGTTATTTCTTAGACTTATATTGGTACTTTCGTGTGAAATATTTACTTTCTTGGCTCATAACCTATTTAACCGTCATATGACCACTTTTGATTATTTTACGGATTATGTCGGATGTGGACGATTGTGGGTGCTTCTACTCACATTCGACAGTAGTTAAAAAAAAAACTTTATAGTGACGTGGGGACGACATATTAGTGGCAGAAAAAAAAACATTAACCATATATAATTCCATGATTACGTCACGTTATAAAAAAAATGCTTTATTACCTTAGTTATGTCTACTATTTTTTAGGATATTATTGTAGGAAAAAATCCAGGATATATTTTATCCTCACAGGTACTATTCAGAAAAGTAATGGGCGAAGTAAACTCAGGTCAGCGTGCTCTATTCTTCTCTATCTTGGGCATCGTCAATGCATCATTGCTGTGGCCGTTGTGCCTGGCGCTGTACCTCACCGGCTCTGAGATGCTACCGTCACACCGAATGCCCTGGATATACCTGTTGGTCGCCAGCATTGCTTTGCTCAGTGAGTTGTACTTACTAAAATATACTAATATTAAACTTTAGTGTTGCATGATATAAACAATACCTCCAAGCCTCCAACAAATTGAAAATCTTGGGTTCATGTCTAAAACAGTCTTGTTATCTCATTCACTATGCATCATCGAGAACATACACAGGCTTCTATTGCAAAAAGGGAGCGATAAACAACAAGCAAGCACATGATACACAACTAGATAACCTTCCATTATACAGGGTGTTACGAAATTCTTTATGAGAAAAAAAATCTTTAACTGAATAAAAGTGCCAACCCTAATGACAATCAAATTGAATTTTCATAATGTTAGCTTTCTGTTAACATTATATATGAAAATTCAATTTATCTGTCTATTTTAATTTGCCATAACATTAGTAAGGTAACGAATAGAAGGTAACAACAATCGGTTAAATAATATTTTCTTTTTAGGGGAATTTTGTAACACATCATTTTCACTTTGAATTTGCTTCCTCCCGTATGTCAATTAGTGGCAATTCAGGGTTTGTTTTGAAGGTTGGGTTGTGAAGAGGGAAAGGTTGGGGGACAACATCAATATCAGGCATTACGAACATTTGCAGCTTTTCTTAGAAAGCCAAGGATTTAAGCTGGGCATGACTAAATGAGTCAGGACATTTTTACCATGATATAAAGTTTGAAATGAAAGTTCCATTTTTTCTTTCAGTATTTCATCTAGTATTCCAGTTCGGGCACGTGATCACTTACAATATATTCGTCTCACTCGCACTTATCACTGCCGTTCCAGTTTCCGGAGGTAAGTTCAAATAAAAAATCTGCAATTTAACTTTTAATTAACATTCATTTTCACTATATCAGAAATCCATATGGGCCTTGGGTTCGAATTATTATTTATTTAATTAGGCAATTAAATATACAGGAAGACTTTGAATTGAGTCGACAAACTTCAATGAGTAAACCTGCGTGTATCCAAGATTTTTTAGGACATATTATTAGAAGAAAATATTAATGTTCTATGATACTTTAAAATACAAAAAAATACATTAGTATCTAATATGTAACTCCATGCGCCGCCGTTTTTTGTTTCCGTGAGCATGAATGAATACAGACAGAGTGTTGAGTCATTCAGTCAACACAACGCCGCGATCAGGCGGCGCGGAGGGGACGGCGGGGTGCGGGAGCGGGACTCCCCGGTCGCCGCGCCCGCCGCCGCACCGCAGCGCAAGTATTCAACGCACAACCGCGCTCGCGCACCTCATTTTTGTATCAATTTATTTGTCCTCATATTTAAGTACCGCGACTAACAGTTGTACGATTCTTTGTTATCCATTATAATATTTATACAGTCCACTGCCTTATTTTAGGTACGGTAACGAATCGACGAACTATCTGTACCTGACCTACCTATCATGCCGCGAAACAAAACAATGTAAAACCAATTTTTCCTTCATACTTTTACATGGCATGGGTGGGAACATGAAGACTACTTACCGAAGTTCAAAAGGTTTCGAGTGGCACTTAGTATCCTCTCTAAGGACGGTTGGTTCTCTCAATCAATCAATTTTCTCGCCATCTTCGCTGCGTTTCCTTTAAATTGTTAGTTTGGCTATACCAAATCACTACATTTAAAATTTTTTGGTTATCAAAAAGTTCACCGTTTCTTTTCGAAGATGCCTAGGGGGCATCTTCGAAAACTTATCACTTAACAGTACACAACTTCGATAACTACACAATCGATTACTTTTTTATGCAGCACACGACCGTCACCTAATTAAGCTTTCGTCCGACTGGTGAAATTGTTTGCAACGATTGGCTCGCGCCCGCGCCGTTTAGGGATGATACTATGGGAGCAAATGAAATTCATCGATATTTCCGTAGATAATGATCATTACTTATTTTAGTTACATACTTGTAATTATTCACTCGTACTTGTACTTACGAGGACTGAAGTGACTCGCATGCTGTGTTGGTATTAATGTATTTAATTGTTCTTAGTAAGTATGATTTGTGTTTTTAATTCCTCTTTTTATAAATAAATGAAGTTTGTTTAAAATGTACTCGACAACAATCCTAACAAACTTTATTAGAATACTGGATAGAGTATGCGAACGTGCTACAAGTTTTCTAAAAAGCTATTAACACTTGTAAAAATATCAATCCTTTACATTCAAGAATGCTACTTTACAAGTATGTGATTTCGAAAAAGTATCGATATCGTTATGTTTCATTCCCCCCAGCGGCACCACCCGCGTTACACGTGCCGGCCGGCGGAATCCCCGATCGGGTTTGTCGTCGGGAGTGCATTACACAAAACACCGAGAGTACAGAAGATAACGTTCATACGTAGCAATGCGCACATACACATCGTTCACATGGAACAGGGAATAAATATCACTTTAGACCACGTAGTTCGGAAGGCGACGCGAGATTTTGTGTCCGTGAACGGTGTTTAAGTGTCCGTTGTTATTGAGCGCGTTGTTTGAATGTTACCTTCTGTACTTTCTTTATTTGGTGTTTATGATCAATGACCCTTTGAATGAACTACGTTTTTACGAAATTATGATCATATGATTTTTATAGCGCGTCGTACGATTTTTAAACTTTGTTCATTTTATTTATTTGTTTAAGTTTTAGACATATGGAAATAATGATAATGTACTGATTCTTTTAGTTTACTAAGCCTTATTAGACCTGTCACAGTCGTTTTATGCAATAAAATCGGATATTTTTTTTACAATTTAAATTCGCAATTTGTCAATGCATAATGTAAGTACTAACGGTGCTGATACTCCCCTATCAATTTGTCGACTGATTTCAAAGTCACCCTGTATATAGGGAATTGTTCTTAATATTTACTAGGTTATGCCCGCTGCTCTGCCGATGTGGATATCCGGTATTGTAACCGAATGCCTTGCTAAGTAAAAAACTGGACAACCGCTTTCATTACTTGTTTAAGTCCAGCAAAGGTTAATTTTTGCACTTAAACGAGCATTGAAAAAAAACATTGGTTCAGCTGTTCCCGAGTTTTGGGTTTAACCACATGTTTGCCGATTAATTTTCATTAATAAACCTCATTTATTTTCAGCTCTAGACGTGCTATTGTACGGCGTTCAGTTTGAGGGTATGAACTTAGCCGGTCTGATACTGATCGGCGTTGGGTTCTTCCTAGTCATGTTCCCGGACAACTGGCCTGATTACATCATGAGGCTTTTGAGGTCTGTATCAGGAAAGATTACCTTTCCTCACCTAGATTTTTCCATATAATAGTAGGTACTTATATGTTTAACTTTTAATTTTGATTTTACTATTTGTGTTGGTGTCCCTAAGTATCTACTTGTATCATCATTCTAATTAAAAATACTAAATTGATTATGTGGGAGTATTCTGGCTTACCAATAATTTTCTGGTTTCTCTGGGAATCTCAGTTCTGCAGCGTAAGCTGTCAACAAATTTAGACTGCTTACGGATGTAGAAACAGCTAAACTAGTTTATGTCGATTAATTTTTCAACTTCAATTCTGAAATAATATAGAAGCCAGGCGTCCCCTAGCTCCCAAGACATTTTTTTACCTCATGTGCTAACTATATTTTTTGTAACATTTGACCTGTTGAGACCTGTTGGTCTAGAGGTTAGCGATCCTGACTTCTAAGCTAGTTGTTGTCTGGTTGCCATAGCACAGGCTCTGATCAGCACGGGATCATGTTCCAAGATATTTATTTATTTGTCCAGATGGAGTCGCAGCCGTAAGCGCGGCAACAACGGGCCGGGCCGCAACCGCGACGCGATGGACTACCGCACCGGGTACATACGCTCGCACCTGCGCTCGCCCTCCGGCCGGGTCAGGTGACCGCCCGAGCCCGATGAATAGCTCACACTCAACTACGAACTACTGTGGCCCGACGCTCACGCACTCGTTGCCACCAGGAAATCCGTTTGATTCTAAATTCAAAACGATTCCTGTAGTTCGTACGTTACAAATTCGAGGATTTAAATCCTTTAAATTAAACTTCGAACTACTCTGGTGACGAACGCACTCGTCGCCACAAGGATCTATTTGATATAACAACGACGAAAGAATTCAAAACGATTCCTCTGTAGTTCGTAGGTATGTTCCAAATTCGTATTTCGCGCCGATTTTTTGTAGGAAATCCGTTGGATTCGAATTCGATATGCGATTTCTGTAGTTTGTTCGTTCCAAATTTAAATTATCTCGAAAGTCGTTTTTCGTGTTTAATTGTAGGAAATTGATTAACTCAACCACAAGAATTAATTGAATACGTCTGCTGATTCAAAATATTATTTCGCTCTTGTGCTTCTATCTTGTCGAAGTGCTGAAAACGCGCTTGGCGTGTGTACAATGTTCAAGGAATTTACTACTATTTAAAGTAAGTTTGCTCAGATAGGTTGCCGAGGTCCAAGTTATAATACGACGCACAACTTACGTGTAACGTTTTCAGCAATAGACAACACCGCCTTCTATTTTTTTAAAGTTTGCCATGTGAGTTGCTCTAAATGCTTGTCTTGGCTCATTGCTTCTTTAAATATAAATTAATTTTAATTTCAACATATTTTTTAACACAATTTTTTTAATGATCTTGTTAACCCCTCCAACTAAGCTTAATTGTGTTAGGAGTGGGTTCACGTCAGTAGTATAAGGCTGCCTGTCTCTGTGAAACGGAGAAATATTAACCAATAGGATTGCATAAAATCTCTACTACGCTCTCATGAACAATGCTATCTATACTAATATTATAAAGCTGAAGAGTTTGTTTGTTTGAACGCGATAATCTCAGGAAATGCTGATTCGGATTGATTTTTTTTTTATTGCTGGATAGCCCATTTATCGAGGAAGGCTATAGGCTATATAACATCACGCTACAACCAATAGCCGAGCATCAATGAAAAATGTTGCAAAAACAGACGAAGTTGCGCGGGTTAGCTAGTTGGTTAATATTTCTCCAGTGTCCGCTCCGCAACCTTACTTTGCTTCAATGGACAGGCAGTGTAATAGGTAGAATTTGAACCTGCGACCACTCGTTTGCGAGACCGATGCCTTAACTATTAGGCTACCGCCGCTTCAGTTAAGTATCTATATATCAATATATGTATGTCTAAACGAATAGTGGTGAGATGAAGTGGATAAAGTTCATCTAATTCTCGCGGTTGAGTTTATAATCAGCAGCGATATTCTCAACTCCGAAGTTAGTTAGATTCGATGAGATCTCGAGAATCGATCTCGATATATACGTAGTATTATGTGATGCCGGGATGGAAACATTTGCGCTTAGCGGTTGTTGACGATTAATGAATTTGGTAGTAGTTTGTATGTTAGTAATATTAAGTTTCAATTTCGTTAGGGTAAAAAATATGTACCTGTTGTATAGAACACGATTTCCAATCTATCTTCGATGTCCCATGAAGACAAATCCTACTAAAAACTAATCATTTTTCTAAATTCTTTTCTCTAAACTTCTTCTTTAATAAATTAATAAAATCGATACGAAATTTCTCGATCTGTAACTCCTGGAAAGTAGATATAAGTAATCGATTGATCATAAAATATTTATATTTAAATCGATAAAATTTGTCATAGTGGCTTATTTAACCATGGAAAGTATAAAGTTTATTAGGATCATGTATTAAAGTATCGATATTTTAAAAGTATCGATAAATTGTTGTTTCTTTTATATTGAATATATAAAGCGCAAACATCTATCTATATCTAGTTTTTTAGTATATACTGGGACCTGAAGACCTGAACTGCCCAACTTACATTGAAATTGAAAATACGACCAAATTCGAAATCTCTATCTTATTGTGTTTAAAGTTGTCAAATTATACGAACGGGAACTAAAGTTTGACATGCATTTCAGGAGATTTTGAATATTTAATAGTCATTATACCTATATGTATTTCCCTGTTTATCTTCAATAATACAAATATTAAAATATTGCTATAGAGATCCTTTTCAAAACGCAAAACTACATGTACTTCATGAGGATCTAAAATATATAAAATATTAGTTACGGTTAATTTTGACATTGATTAACTGACTCCAAGAATAATTTCTCCGGAAAGTAATTAAAGAAATTTAGCAAGAGAGATTAATAAAATTGCTGTAATGTGTAATCCACATAGCTAAGCATATTAATGGAGACTAAGAGAATATGGAGAGGAAACAGAAGAAGAAAGAGAGATATTAAGTAGAAAGTGGAAGGGAGAGAAAGAGATTGATTGAAAGATAGCATAAGAGAGAATAAATGAGTTTTTTTAGAGTACATTATCTAGAATCTGTTTTTATAAACTTCAAAACAAGTTTTCTTTTTTAGAAGACACATTACGAGCAATCTTAATAACTCTTATTGTTACCAAAATTGGTTTTGTTACTATTAGTTAATACCACGGATTATTTAATAGTCCGCTTATTTGTTAATCAATATCACAATTATTCGTAACATTATTCTGCAACTAAATTTGTGACAAATATTGAGCACTCGAGTTCATAGCAAGATTTAGTTAAGACTTTCGATCACTCGGCACTGGTAATAATGTTAAAGGTACTTGCATACCTATCTCGGTGTTGTGATACTCACACGTAGACATATTAGTAGGAATAGGACTAATAAAGGTAGAACTATTATCTCTCAAACTTGTCCAAGCACATTAAAAATCATCAAGCGATAGTAGGTCTTAAATCGCAGGTCATAAGTGTTCTTTCTCAATTTAATGTTTTTAAATCATATAAATGAATAATAATGTAATGATTTGTTGATAGCAACTTATGACGTCATAGTGGGTTACTCTATATGTTTCTTACAGAACGTGTCGTTATGACATTTCCTAATAAGAAACTGATCAGACTTGTCAACATATGAAAAATATTTGTTCCCAAAAATATTTCACCGGATGATAATTATAACTTCACTTACTTCACTAAGACTCAATTGACTTTTTTTTTAATAAGATGACTAGCAATGTGGGATTTTGGTCCCACATTACTAGCAATCCTGTTAACCCCTCCAGCTAAGCTTGGCTTGTGTTAGGAATGGGTTCACGTCGGTAGTATAATGGGTAGGATTCGAACCAGCGACCTCACGATTGCGAGACCAATGCCTCCAGCAATTAACGTTTTTATATCAAGTTTGAAAAGATGTCATACCTTTATTGGTCCTTATGGATGGCTTCCGAATTCGTAATTTTTTAATCGATCTCAAAGAATCTAGTCAAATATTATAGTCAGGGTAAAATATTATATTAATAGTTAATAATTTTGTAATAGTTTGAAGACGAGCACGTGAAAATGACCGTATGATGCTAAGTAGCTTATAAAAGAGTTATCGCATTGCTACATGTAGGAAATTGTGAATTTATTAATCGTTAGTTAGAACTTATAGGAAAACGATTCAATGATTTATTGAAGTATAATGTTATCAACAAACGGCACATAGGTACAAATTTCAATACTATTTCAGTTATAAAACAGTGGCATTTTTGTACTGCTAAAGTCTGCGTGCTATCGTGAAACGCATCGCAGATATAAATCTAGGTACTAGCTAGGTACTTCAAATTAGTTCATGAAATTTAGTATTAGCAGGATTGAAATTAGTATGTCGTCGTTTCAGTAAGGTGTGTAACAATGGTATGTTTTCTATCCTTCCCTCACATACATTTATTAATAGAAACGAGCAATATATATTTTATTTAACAATAATAAAATTATAGAATCGTTTTTCTGTGAAGTTTGCTTATCCTTCTAGGCAATTATCGCAATGATTCTAACGCTGGCATAGTTTAAAATACATCAGGAGACCATAGAAAAATATGTTTTCCTAGTCATATTTTCAATGTGAAACATAAAATGCTTGTCAATGACTTTTACTTTCTTGAATTGTTTTGTTAATTTAAATATCTAATAATTGATACGTAGATTCCTACTTAAGTTTTACTAGCTTCTGCTGGTTACTTACAAATGGTGCAGATTAATATTACTTATGTATATTATGAATTTATATATTACAATACTCGTACATCACTGTCTTGTTATGTACATATAATTTATATCACATAATTTAACGTGTAATAGAAAATACATTGGCGATTGACAATTTTATCTAGTCAGTTTATTAAAATAAATTAAGTTCTTGTCTCACTTAATTCTTCGAAGCATTTGTTTATAAAATACTCTCACGCAATGATATTATATAAAATCAAATAATGTTACTGTCTATCTTAAAAAATCCGTCTGACAAAATATAAGAAGCGAATTACCTAAAACTTACCTTATAGATCTCATTTCGTCCAATAAAAAAATCTCGTGTTTATACATATTTTCTAGGCATGCAACATGTCTTGAACGTTACTGTCATTTGATGCAATATATAATCTGCATCAAATGACAATAAATGTATAAATATAAAAAAGTATTTAAACCTAATTTAACAGTTTCTTTATTTACAAGAATCTCAAGTCACCTGATGGAATAAAAAACTCGGATAATAAAAAGTTACTTATCATCATATTTTTTTTTAATTTTATTGTATCCTATGTGTACAAAACGCGTATAATTAAAAATATAATATCATTGCAGCACTCACGATTCCTTCTATTAATATAAGTCGTATAACCGCCCCAAAGTAGTGTTAATTCATATTGTATGGTAGCGCTTTATTATCATGTCTAATTAATTAAATCGTAGTGTAGTTGATTAGACTATAACGATGTCCGTTTTCGGATGTTACACAGTGTCGCGACATTTTATATGAATACTAGATTGAGCTTAATGATAACAAGCTGGTTCGTGTAATATTCGTGCATTTACGTGGAAAAATTGAAAAAAAAAGGACTATTTGCCACAGGCCATCTAAGCATAGAACAATTTTTTGTGGTCCACACTAAGTAGTATCTCAAATGGCCATTTTAAATCATCATATTTCCCTAATACGTCCCAACAGTAGAACATTAAGAAATAAATCTTTCAATAGGTTCCCAGAATTAATAACAATTTTTATATGTGTATGAACGGATATAATGGAGTGTATGATATCGTTCACATGTTACGTTTCGAAGTCTGATATAGATAATTTTTGAAAAGTTATTTATTATTGGTTTGATAGCGGTTCTCCTGGCATATTATTTTTTCCTGTTTGATTTTAGTATACTACGTTTCTATTTTTTACTTGAAGTAGTCAATCAATAAGGAGAAACATTATAAGTACATATTACTGAAATGCTTTGAGAAAATAATGTCTAGATAAGGCATTCTCTCAATAAGCCTATAAAAAAAATGAAGCATTCCCTGTTTGACGTATGACACTCGTTGATGAGAACAACTATGGCTAAAACATCGGATGCGACTTTTTACCTCTCAAAAAGTACGTCCATTTGACCGTACTTTTAGACAGTTCTTTGCTTCAATTTTAGATGCCGGATTAGGAATCTAGACATTATTTAATCAAAGCTGAAATGCAGTAATCGACAACTATTAATAAGCTGCCCTCGTAACATGAGAACGGAATCGCTAAGATTGCTATAGAGTTTAAAATGTCGTGTTAGATATATGTATTCACAAAATAAACATTTATACATAAACATAAAACAATATTATAACACATGTTAACCATTATTTTAAATGGTTTGTTTATAGTTACGTGCCTTTACGAAGTTGAAGTGATGTACGTACCTTTGTTAGTTGTTGATATTTGTTAGTGTAACGACAAGGCTTTTACGCACCAAGGTCAGGTCTAGTGGTTTATCGGAATGATAGAAGTTCGCAAGAGCCCTGAAGCGAAGGACCCGGCGATTTAGGTGTGTTTGTAGCCTTCAGATTAAGTTCGCACTGCATTCTACGGCAGGTTATATAAACGAGGCGCATATATATTTTGGAAAGAACCGTAGGAATGTGCATATAATATAAATGGAATACGTACTGAATATTTTCTTGAAAACTGAGATTCTGTTATTTGTGTTGAGATATATATCTTTATCTCGTCAATGTCGTGGACAGAGATAGAAGATTTCTTGTCTAATCCGTCGTGTTATAGAAAGACATAGACCTTCAAGACTCCAAAATTCACGGTAAAAGGTATTCGTAGTGTGGTCCCCATTTATATTGTGCCGCGTCCAGACAAGTGTACAGCGTATTGTAATCTATCATGTAATGTAAAGCGAATTCTGCGTGTGGACGGCACTAAAAGCGTTACATGTAAGGCTCGCATTGATCTGTCGGTTGTCGGTTTATGCGCTAACACAAAGGCGCTTGCAGTGAGAACACCAGTATTTGCGTTACATTACACTATCGCTCGTGTGCCGTCTGTTACATTAAACTATAGATTACATTCCGCTGGACGCGGCTTTATATTTTTATCGTACTACATAGACCGTTGCTTAATGGATATATTTTCCAATACGTCCTTACAATAAAAAGCGTGCAGTGAAATGCGTTGCGAACTGCGGCTTATTATGTTTAGGTATATAAAATAATCACAATCGTTGTAAACTATGTTGTATTATGTGGTAGATATAGGTATAATTGTATAGATTCAAAGTTTAATATAAGTTCTTCTCAATGTATTTGTAAGATATTTTATCTCATTACTGACACTGCTAAATGTAAGATGTACCTGCGACTCATTCTAGTATTCTCTATTATACTATCGGACACCGGTCTTGAGCTCTCGAGGTCTAACTTTCAGACGAATACCTATTGTTGGTGAATGTGATCGGATATAGTGTAACATTACGCTTTATAAGTTGACTAGCTGTCCCGCGCAACTTCGTATGCGTAATTTCTCCCCGTTTTTGAAACATTTCTCGTCGCTTCTCCGCTCCTATTAGTCGTAGCGCGATGTTATATAGCCTATAGCCTTCCTCGATAAATGGGCTATCCAACAAAAAAAGATTTTTTTCAAATCGGACCAGTAGATCCTGAGATTAGCGCGTTTAAACAAACAAACAAACAATCAAACAAACAAACTCTTCCGCTTTATAATATTAGTATAGATTATATTTGACACTCATACACTAGTAGACGCATGCTATTTCATGCATGAACAAATCGTAGAAGTATACGCGTACGTGCACGGTCATACGTACACGTACATTTATACGTGCGTTTAATTTTAACTAGGGTATGTTGTCTTTGTTTTTTTGTTCTATTTTCAAAACAGAATAAAATAAGACGAAACATTCGCTTAATAAAGTTTTAATTAATAATTTATTATGGTGCCTTGAGAGCTCAACATCGGTTTCTTAAACTATATTCTGTATTATGTTTGATTGGCGCGTGTGACTGAATTTCGTATCGTCTTAGCTCAATGTCTCCTTTGTGACTGATGTTTTGTACTGTAGATATCTATTATTTTTGTATCGTCTCTTTAATTTATAGTAAAATTGAATTTCTAAAATCAAATGTAAATGATATTAGTGTAACAACATTTTTGTAACTCGACGATCTCAAATTTTGATGTTGAAATTTCTACATTGGTTATTATTTCGACAGTCTTTATTGTTCGTTCTAATAGTAAAATTTTAAAGACTGAATTAAATGGAAGTTGACTAAAATTCAATTATGCAGTCATTGATGTTAGTTTAGTATTAGTTTATAGGATTTATTAATGACATTTTATTACGTAGCGGACGTAGAGTCGTATGTCGGTGTCTAGTTCGTAGACGATTTGTGATAGAGATCTACTCACACATCTGCTTATAATGTTCTGAAAGGGAAGACGAAAAATGGAAGTACTAGAGTAGTAAAGTCGTAAGCAGTGCTGGATCCAGGAATTAGAATCAACACCTCGGATATTAAATGAATGTGTGTGGGTAGACCTTTATCAAGTATAATAGGACTCACGTGGTTACGATGTAGCAGCAACCCTATATGTGTTTAAAGTAAACGGCGAGTAGTGAATACGAGATAACACCTTGGCCCCTGTGATTCATTTTGTTAATTAATAACGTAGAAGTAATTTGTTGGTCATTAAATAAATTTGTCATATAATATATTGTTTCTGTTACTGTTTCCTTTTTGAGGTATTGAGAGTATATGTGACGTAAATGTCTTACGAGGTACAATAATTCCAGGTATCAATTTCAGATAGATTTGCTTGTGACACACTGTGCACAAAATACATAGAATTTAGAAGACGGGGTCAATAACAAATCCGATACAACGATATAACAAGGGCGATTTTAACGTGCGCCGTCTCGGTTGGCATCCGACCGAGATATTTGTACGAGCGAGTCTATTATGGCAGAGACGAATTGTTACATTTTTTCAAAGGTAACCCGGTACAAAAGTATGTCTAGCTAAACACTGTTCTTTGTACCTATAATAGTATGTAACTAGGATACAAAGGAAAACCAAAAGTAATGGTTTTCGAAGGACCCTCCGCCACGAAGTCGGCGATACAGTCCGAAATTAAAATTGTCCTAGGTGTATAATCTTCCAATTTCCTTTTTTTCCGAATTTTTATTTTTACACATTCATCTTTTGCCTTAATATTATATTTATATACACTTTACTGGTAAAGGCCCTGATTTCACTTCATATAGGTTCCCGCTATCTGTACCTATTCATTTTTATCTCAAGTTTAGTTAACCCTACATTTTGACACCCTAAATACTGGGCTTATATGGGACATGGTAGTTTAGACCCTATTATTAGAGCTAATAAGAAACACACAAATCACGATTACACCTTTTTTGTCGTCACTTCTGCTCGCTCTTTTATTTTACGGAATATTATCCTATTCAAAAGGACAAACACGAATAATTACTCTGTCATCAAATAGGAAAGAAATTAATACACATATTACATTGACTAACAGCAGTCTTGTTTTATTGTGATCATCACATTGTATCAAAATATTACATAATATTAACTAATTCATCTAAAATCTACAACATTAGTATTCAACTATTGCTTGTTTTTTAAAGCGTATATTCATGCTAAAGGCTAGAGATTGGCTCAACGCAAACCTGGAGAGGCGAAGATAACAATCTAAACTAAGCCCTACTTGTAAGTAATACGGTTTATAATAGCGAGCTTGACAGCAGTTGCTCGCGTCGAATAGCTAATATTCAGGTATGGCATTTATTTACAACTTCATAAAACTTACAGCTAGCGCACTTACAAAAAATTTAAAGTGCGAAGGCCAATTGATAAGTTGTACAAATATCAAATTATGTACATGCAATGTTTGAAAAAGTGTAAGACAATATTTCAATTATTGTTAAAGAAACGATCACTTAAAGTCCTTAAATTACAAACCTAGTGTTTGTAATTAAAAAGTTCTCTAACGGGGTACGAGTTTTGTCTATACATGCTCTTAACTATTGGAACGTTTAACGAGGTTACGCGTACGATACGGCGTAGATTTCCAACTATATGCAATAGAGTTTAGTATATATTTTATCTTCTCAGTTCGCCGCGTCTAGCTAAATTTCCGCGGGGTTAAGCCCAGGCTACATTTATTATTAAAAAAGAATGAACATTATGAAAAAACAGTTAATATTCCTCATTTTTCGTCTTATAAATCCCAAAAATATGGAAAAATACAAGATTTCTAAGCTACAAAACGTTATATGATAAATGTTTCAATAGATTACATAATCATTGTTACTAATAGCCCATGTTGTCTAAATGCTGGGCAAAGGCCTCCCCTTCGTTCTTCCACTGTATTCGATCCAAGGCATTCTAGGTCCAGTCGTTGAAGTGTGCATCAAACCATGCCATGCCATGCCATGGACCAGACACGAGTGGATGCCAGAAAATAGAAAGAGACAGAGGCCCATATAGAGATGGTGAAACATAACTATTGCTTTAAAAATGAAATTATAAGTAACTAACATGCATACACTCTTATAACTTATGTGTATAACTCAACTAATTAATTTGAGTAGGCGATAAAACGTACAACTTCTCATAAAAATGTCAACTGAATTTAGTAAGTTTTTTTAAAAACTTCTCTTTTTCTATGAAACTTTATGATTCACTAGCTGACCCGCGCAACTTCGTATGCGTAAATTTCCCCGTTTTAGCAACATTTTTCATTGCTGCTCCACTCCTATTTATCGTAGCGTGATGTTATATAGCCTTCCTCGATAAATGGGCTACCCAACAGAAATATTTTTTCAATTCGGACATGTAGTTCCTGAGATTGCCACGTTCAAACAAACAAACAAACTCTTCAGCTTTATAATATTAGTATAGATGAGTCTAATTAATATAATTAATACTTTACCGACATTCAAATTACGGATAAAAATACAGAATTTTGCCAATAAAGCGAGATAAGAAACATACTTTGCAATAAGAAGCTTTAATACAGACGCATAAGGCCTCAATTCCATCACACCTTTTTAATATAATACGTTTTTGATTATGTATTAGTAAAAGCAACCTAATTGCTTTGTTTTTAAGGTTGAAGTAAGATACACTGTTTTATTCGTTTTATTGGCTGTAGGAATTGTGCATATTTCTTCGTCATGAGTTTGGTTACGCAATACTGGCTAGTGAACATTTGTCAGTCATATAAAGTAAGATTCAAGATGAGATCAGGTAATATCACACACTCAAATGTTGCTGCTGTTGACACGATCCCACCGCCACATGGTCCCATCGTCGCAGCACGTCAGTAATATTTTACCATTACGAGACAGTGTTACCTAGAAAAAATTGTTTTGGTAAGTTATAGTGATCTAAAAATAGTAAAATTAAAAATTCTTTATTCACTTAGAATGCAAAACAACTCTTGTGATACGTCGGGATTCTACATGTACATGTTATGCCAAGTTCGCAAACAATAGGTAAAGCCGGAGAAAAGAACCTGGCAATAAAAACTCGCGGCCACTCTTTTCAAATTGCCAATTTTACAATGTTTGAATGTTTATAAACTTGATATGGGGTAAGGTGCTGCGACTAATATTGTTACTATACACCATGTTAAAGGACTGATGTAACCTGTATTATCAAAAAGTTGAAACATGAGATAAACCAAAATCAGCCTTAGTGGGTACAATATAGTAGGAGCATCTACTTACAACAAAGATAAACTATATGTGCTTAAATATTGGCCAAAGTACTTGTAACGAATGATTAAATATAAAATATTAATTCTGATATCAAAAGAAAGAAAAGAATGGCCTGGTAGCATAAGAACATTCTATCAAACCGGATAGGTAGGACTAAAGTTGTTTTTACTGCTCAACCAAGTGAACATACGTTTTCATGACTAACTCTCAAGGATTCCAGTGATTAATATTGACAACAGTGACAACTCCTAGGGATCAAGCTTGTGTCGTTGGAGTCTTACAAATCTTATACCTTTAAACGAGCAATTCTGTAATAATTAAAATAATAATCTGAATCTCTAATAAATGAAAAATGAATGAAATTTAGAATGCAGGGGGTTTTGGGGCCGATACATCGATCTAGCTGGGTTTCATTTTTAGAAAATGTCGTTATAAAAAACCGTTACTCGGTCATCCAGGTACTATACAATTAAATGACAAAGTTTACTCATATTTGGACCAACATTTATGAATGTCGTAAAGCCCTGTCACTTGTGGGAATGGAATTCACAATATCTTGCAGAGTAGTCAGTAGTCCGCACTCTCACTGCGCCCGTATTTAAATGTCAAGTCAAATTACTTTGTAGAGATATGTCGTCATTATATTATGTTCTAGTGTCAAATAATTTACTTTTAGTTTTTAATTTTCATGACTTTAAATACTAAGACAGGACGATCATTTTTTTTTTCGGATAATTTAAAGGCGTATTATTACCTGATTAGAGTTAAATAATTTATTGTTATTGATGGATTTGACATTCAAATACCTAATTGTGACGTCACAACATTGCAATTCCTACACTGTTGGCAGGGAAGAACAACAATTTTACCGGTATGGCATGCAATACTCTTAGAAAATCACAATTTATGCAATCTAGAGTTTACTCATACCTGTCTGACTGCCGCTGAGCATCGCGGATGAATTAGTTGAGAGGCTCTGGAGCCACCAGCAACATTCCCCAGTTCCCATACCATAGTTTTACCACACTGGTTGCCTAGAGCTATTACCTGAAACATAATGTCATATTTATACCTTTGCCACTTATGGCCGTTTTTAATATTCTATCTATCGATCGATTTGGCTACTAGAGATATATATTTGACATATGCTCCATACAAAATGTCAAAACTCTACCGCTAGTAGCCTAATCCATCGATAGATAGATTACTGAAAAAGGCCGTTAGTAAGTATTGTAAGGGTTTTTACAGTGAAACGCGAATGACCTACGACGATGTCCCCGTGTGACCCCGAATATAATGCACTAGCTGACCCGCGCAACTTCGTATGCCTAAATTTTTCCCGTTTTTGCAACATATTTCATTGCTGCTCCGCTCCTCGTCGTAGCGTGATGTTATATAGCCTCTAACCTTTCTTGATAAATGGGCTATCGAACAGTAAAATATTTTTTCAATTCTGACCAGTGGTTCCTGAGATTATCGCGTTCAAACAAACTCTTCAGTTTAATAATATTAGTATATATAACTTTCTTCTTTCTTTAGATAAAGACGACTCCCGCATTAGGGTACAAGCCCTGTGTCGCGGGGGACTTTGCAAAGTACACCAAGACTCGGAACAACAATTTGTAGATCACACAAAGTGTCCTGTGTGGGAATCGAACACGACCTCTTGGTCGTGGGTTCGATTCCCACACTGGACACTTTGTGTGATGTACGCAAGAGCGTAGCAGTCTGATTCACTCCCACCGCGCCACAGAGACACTAGCATGTTCTGAGAACTACCACAAGCAATCATCTCAACCCAGTGGAGGAACCCATGATTTCGGTTTAGGGACTTGACACCACTGAGGGTAAGTTTAATCAAGACAGCGCATGTACAGGAGCGGACTCAGGATGCTTCGGGGGCGGAGGAAGGACACTTGAGTTCTTTAGAACCCCTCACCCACTGTTTGGATCCTTTCCACTTGTCCTCACTAGATTACTCTATTGGTCAGTATTGTAGGTTCAAAACAACTAGGATAAATATTTGCTTTATACAGCAACAGAAATCAGTCTGGTGACTCAAAAAGCACAGAGTTCTCAATAAAATCTACCAAAATGTACAGTATGTAAAGTACTTACTCTTTGACTATAGTCGACGGCGAATCGTACAAACCAAATCTCACACTCCTTATAGTCGAATCTGTGCACCAGAGTGACAAAACTATCTCCAGGACGGATCTCGGAGTCTTCTAAGCGGCCTGGCTTCCAACAAATTATGGCATTTTCACATGACTGAAATAATATAAATATAAATTAAGCTTTACAATGTAAGCCATATAACGTGAGGGCTGTTCATGAGTCCACACTGTAAGGCTATAGTGCCTATAGGCATAATAGCAATATATTATATGCTTATAATTCAACGGCGGCGGGTATCTGTCACATTTTCTTACATACAAACCTGGACAAGGTTTGTATGAAAGAAAATGGGACTGATACAAACAAGAAAATGTTGGAAAAATCGTATGGATATTTACAGAAACCTGGGTAGGCAGCTAGTCTATACAAATAAATAAAATTGAAATGTCTGTTTATAATGTCAAAATAACAATTTTTAACAAAATGTTTTAACAATTTTTAACTAAATTATGTCAAAAACACTGTTTTTGATTTTTTTGTCTGTCAGTTTATTCCTGCTAATGACCGAATCAGCTTGACGGATTTTGACGGGACTTTCACTATTATACAGCTGATGATGTAGGCTACTTTTATCATTACGCTAATGTGTATAGTGAGCAGCACTGCAACTTCATGCGGATGAAGTTGCGGCCACAGATAGTTTAAAATATAAAACTGGACAAGTGCGAGTAGTTTGAAGCGGCGGTAGCTTTAATGCAATAGGCGGTAGTCTCGCAATCGAGGGTTCGAATCCTGCCACAATCACACATTGCTGGTTATCTTTTAAAAAAATAAAATAAATAAACGGCAGTATATTTTCTTACGTTAATTCAGTAGTTTGATTTATTCACAGCTTCAAGGAACTGTAGACCTGACCTATAGACTGTAGACGATGTTCATTTTAACTCGATACCTTAACACAATCCCATGGAGGTATACAAGTTCCGTTTTTTACCTTTTGAGGTATGGGCCCCAAAAATGGTTTTAATAGAAGTACACTTAAAAAATACTTACTTTTGATAAAATGAGATCACCCATCCATCTAACACAATCAACATAATTTCTATGTATATCTCTTGTAGAAAAGTCTGGAAAATGTTCCTTTAACGAATTAAAAGGTCTTAATGCTCTATGAGGATTGAAATTGTAACTCTGCTTGATAGCTTCATGCATTGATGGCTTATCTAGGCGCCACAGTTTAAGAGAGTGGTCCATGCCGCAGGACATGATTCTTTCCCCTTTGAGATCAAAATCAGCACTAAGAACTTCATCTCTATGTCCTTCCACACCTCCAAAGATGGCTATACATACATCAGTCATAATATTCCACAGTCTTAACGCATGGTCTTTGCTTGCCGAGAGTAGTAAGTTAGGGTCTCTTGGATGGAACTTCACTTCATTGATAGCGTGGCCATGACCGATGTAATGCTTTATGCAAGTCTGCGTGGCCGGAGCGAATATTCGCACAATACCACGGGAGCCGGCTACTGCTAGTAATGGAAGGCCAGTTTCTTCTTCATAAGACCACGCGCATGTGTAAAATGTTTCATCAACCTAAAAAATGGTTCATTATTTAGCTGTTTATTTTATACTGATAGTAAAGTTATCTTCTACATCTGCTTGTCTATGCATTTGTTACAAAAATATTTATACATAAAAAATTAACTGACTTCAAATTAATGTCACTGACTTACTTAGTTTAAAAAAAAAAAAAAAAAAACTAAAATTTAGGTGCAATTATACCTACTCTTCATTTCACGAATGTGACGTCTTTCTAAATAAAAACTTCAGTCATGTCGATTTTGATGGATTGGTCGATCCTGGGCCTTTTCCCTTTTTTGGTCACGGCGATTTTGATGCATTTTCGTACTATAGGGGTGTGACTAGGCGCAGGACCGATTCGTCGATCCTGCGCCTAGTCCCTCTAACTCTAAGGTAATGTCGATTTTGACGATTTTTTGTCCTAGGACTATAACTAGGCGCAGATCGATAAATCGGTCTTGTAGATGACCCTGATCAGAATCTGAATATACTTGCACTTGAAATGAGTATAAAAACTTATAAAAAAAAAATATTTTTATTAAGATTTCTAATACTCAAATATAATGGGGTGGTACCAAGTTCGCAGGGACAGGTAGTCAATAAATAAAAATGTCTCTACATGACCGTGAACTTTGCAATAAATGCAAGTGGTTTTAACTTACATCAGGATCAGCATAACACTGAAGAAACTTGAAGCCCCCAGATTCAGGGCACTCATATATGGACACTCTGTTGCTGCCCACAACAGCAAACACTTGTGGTTCTCCTTCCCCTAAATGATGGTTGAATTGGCAACCAAATAGTGGTTGACCATGGTCTACTTTAGCACTGCAACTGACGGGAGAAACGAAGAAAAATGGTAAGTAATATTATGACTGACCAGTTGGTCTAGTGGTTAGTGACCCTGACTCCTAAGCCGGCAGTCATGGGTTTGATACCATGGATAAAACTGTGTAATGAGTATGATAGTTTATTCTGTGTCTGGGTAAAATTTATTTATACTAATATTATAAAGCGGAAGAGTTTGTTTGTTTGCTTTGTTTGTTTGTTTAAACGTGCTAATCTCAGAAGCTACTGGTCCGATTTGAAAATATCTTTTTTTGTTGGATAGCCCATTTATCGAGGAAGGCTATAGGCTATATAACATTGTGCTACGACTAATAGGAGCGGAGCAGCAATGAGAAATGTTTCAAAAACGGGGAAAATTTACGCAGACGAAGTTGCGTAGGACAGCTAGTCTATAATATGTACCAATGTATTTAGAAATATATAGTTGTCTGGTTGCCATTGTACAAGCTCTGCTTAGTTTGGGATCAGATGAAATTGTGTGAGTTGTCCCAAGATATTATTATTATATTGGTTGAAGGGGTGTAGACTCAGGGACATTTTCTCCCAAAGCCTCCAAACAGAGAGACATGGTGAGGCCTCCTTCAGTAGAATGAAATTTGGCATTTTCTTTTTTTTTAGTCTTGGACCTGGAAGGCCTCCTTCATAATACAACCTATAAGATGTCCCACTGCTGGGCATGGGTCTTCCCAGTAGAACCTTCTTATCATAGATTCTGGGGGAAATTGCCATAATCACCACACTTGGGTTGGCAATCGCAGTAAGGCTTTAAAGTACGCAGAGGACACTGCTACCTGTTCTCCAGTGTGAACTCCCTTAGTCCAACCATGAGAATAGATGGGGAAGTACTATTATTAAGCTGTGAAATATAATCCTGGGTTGGTATAGTAGCAATTAAGATTTATTTCTTGATGTTTGCTGTAGACAGAAACTGATCTAATGCTAGTAGTAGTCACTTATCTTATCAGTTGACTAGTTACAGAGTTCATCAAGAATAATACAAACTAAAGAATCACCCATAATGAATTTCATATTCTCAGTTACCTCCCTCACTGTATAATTGTGACCATGGGTCCTTTGGTAGTAGAAGTCCTTTGGTGGTAATAGAAGCCCTTTGATAATTTCAATCTCACATATCTCAAATGGCATGAAGGTCAGAGAGTGATACCTACAGAACTGATGCTAGTGTCAAAATATATTGTAGAATCACAACTCAAGGGCTTTTACTCAAACAGGGATCAAAAAATCCTCGAATAATGTGTATGTATACCCAGCTGAAGTACCTTCCTAAACCGATGTGTACGTATACCCAGCTGAAGTACCTTCCTAAACCGAAACAGTAAAAGTAAATTCACTCTGCAGTTAGTAGTTAGAATAATGTGAACTTACTTGAATTTGTATGGAGGTTTTGTTTGTTTCGAAACTTTTTTCTTGCCTCTGCGTCGTTTCTTAAAACGAGTGTTTGTTGGCGTTTCACTACGGGATGTATTGTCAGTGTTTGAGGTGCTTTCAACGCTCGAAGTCTCGTCCTAACCAAAATTTGTAACAGCATTAGTTTTATTGATTTCAGATTGGTTAAATTTCTGGTGAAGTGTACGTCGATAATTCCTATACTTTATTACATGCAAAGTAAGACAAAGGTTATTGCTTTACAGCTTGAATACAAGTCACATTGTTGAGTCATATAGATACGAAGTTTATTGATCATACTCACATTTTCATTGTCCGAGAAATTCATACTAATTACGATTAATATTCACTTATAGTTTGGGCGATTTTACTAAACTAATTTCATACAATTATACTGATTAATTTACTAAATTGAACAATGTACTACAACAGAATTTGTTATCAGCTGACATTAGCGTCCTGTAAACGTCAAAGGTCGAATTTTCGCGGTTATAAACAGTAGTAATGACAATCTGTAGCTCTTAGTCGATTTCAAGGTTACATTAGTATGATCGTAAAAGTATTTTAGTAAATCACACAAAGTTAACTGAACTTTGTATGATTTACTAAATCCACAAAATACGGAGAGTATTTAAGTCAAATTCATGTACCACGATTTTTTTTTTATACCTACACTCGGTGGTCGCGCTAGGGCTGTCAACTCTGTAGGGCTGCGGGCGCGGCACCCTATGTGTATCCAGGGGCCGCGAAGTGTGAAATGCCCGGAACGCAACAACATGGCGTCCGGGCATTGCCACTGGGCGGGCCGCCGACGGCATAACAAATTCCGGCGGCCCGTTGCGAAGGTGGCGAGAGATACACGGCGGGTTTTTTAGTGGGTGCAAACCCCACACTACCTCCACCGTCTTCCCCGGATGGTGTATATGTTCGTCAGGAATTTTTCCCGCCAAAAAAGGGCTGTCAACTCTGGCCTACGTAAAAAGTTAAGTGCGATAAAAAAAGAAAATATTCGTGGTGTTGGAATTTGTAGGTTTTATTTGTGATGGTGGCGATGGTAGATGGTAGTAGTGGTTATGGTAGTGGTGGTGAGGGTGGTGGTGATAGTGGTAGTGATGGTTGTGGTGGTGGTAATGGTGATCACCACTACCCCCAGTGGTAATCACCATTAACACCACCACATCCATCACTACCACCATCACCATCACCATAACCACAACCAACATAAACATCATTACCATAACCACCACCACCATCATCATCATCATCACAACCACCACCATAACCATCAAGTTCAAATGTTAAGAACTAGGTACCTGGGAAGTTCTCCTCAAAATGTTATTTTTCACAAAAAAATGACTCTTTTGTAAACCTTTTATACCGAGTCTGATTATTTTGTAGCTTTGAAACAAACAATAAATGTTGGAGGCATTTAAATAAGGTCGGTAGTTTCAGAAAAAAATAGGAATTAAAAAAAAAAAATACCGATATGGAAAATTTGAGTGAATGTGAAAGTCCGACATTAAGGTTGTAGCTTTCTGGTAGAATGATTTTGCTGCGAAATCCGGTGCTGAGGATTCTGTTGCAGTGATTCTGATGCAGTGACTGGAGATGGATCCCTATCTATCAGGTCACTGCAGTTTAAGGGGCTGAGGGGTGGCAAAAGTTCGACACAACTGATATTGCCAGGAACTCTTTGCTATTCACAAGAAAATATGTTACTCTACTTTTATTATCCGGTGCAACATGGCCTAAACGTCAAGAAATTAAAAGATAAATAATTTCCCGTGTCTAAAATATTTTTAATCATGCAATTATTTTGTAAAGTGTATTTACTTAATAAATACACTTTACAAAATAATAACTAATCTTAACAAAATAATATTACAAAATTAAATTACCCATAAATATGCTTTACTTTTTTAATTAATATTTTAATTTCTTAACCAATATTTTATTTACTTTATTTATACATAGTCTTACTTAAATAAACTTTATTTTTTCTGTATAAATTTATTTTATACTAATATTGACGGTTAATGTTCGTGTCGTCACTTTGGTCTTAGCAGAATACCAGCGCAACTCCTCATTAGGCGGAGTTGCAATCTAGCTGAGCTAGGACCATTATTGTCTCTCGATACTACTATTAATTGAATTTGTACTACTTACTGTATTTTTTTTTTCTTTTGAGGACAAACAAATTTATTTCTTTCTTTCTTTTCTTTCTTTCAATGCGAAAGTATTAATCTTTGTATAATAACCGTGCTCTTATCATGCAAGCCTACAGCCCTGTGGTTCCTAGTTCCTAGTGTCAACATCAACACACATCGTCAATTTTACTATTCAGTAGAACGACCGTATAGCATACAAATCCTCTGACCTGCATCGCTTTACCCTTTGAGAGCCAAATATAGTCTTTAAAGAGAGGGTAAAAAACGAATACAGACTTGGCCAAATACAGTAGTCTCAGCCGGAGCTACTGAAGACTGGTGAAGACACTGACATCCGTGTCAGTATCTTTTCGGCTGAGTAACTCCAATACAATAATGTGATGGAGTAGTAACTCCAACACATTATTGTGCTAACCAAGGAAGTATCCTTGGTTCCTACTTTTCGGGTTTCGGGTATTTAGTATTTCATAATCGAAACGAAACTAATCGATTTAATTTAATTTCATAACTTGCAACATTTTTTCTCATGTCACATGGAGTAATCCATGCTCTTTGGAAAAATCTCTATGGTCAAAGAATGTTTTTTTTACCCGACTGCAAGAAAGGGCGGCTATGTTTTTCGCGCGTATCTTGTATGTATGTAATATTCTATGTTACCTCATATCCAAAGAGCATATAAAAAGTCAAATATCAACCATTCCTTTTTTCAACTGTAATACGTCGCGTATATGTCATGCAGTCGGAGGCATTATTGAATCTCGACGAACATATTAATGTGCCTCTGACAACATGATATTACCAGGGGGGTGTTACTCCGCCGTTTAAACGGCTATTACACTACCCTGAATCAGGGCCCTAAATCGAGGTGGCCTTGAAAACTTGTTAGAGAATTAGGGCCCTAACTCTTATTACACCGCTCTTTTTAAGGATTCAGGGTCCCTGATTCAGTGTAGTGTAATAAGCGCATTAGGTATATTCGGGCAGCGCGCACCTCGAAGCGTGCGGAGCGAATGGCAGTGGGCTGTCTCTTTCAGTCTAATATATAAATGTACTCTGTGGCTGTCTCTCGGCTCGCACGACAGTCGCGGTCAAGTGCGTCGCGTCCGCGTGTACTTACTTTTTTCTTTTCGACACCCGCAATGTATTCTAAGCCTAAACATCAATATAATCCGTATAAATGATATTGCTGTGTTTACGGATGTCTGAATAAAACGAATAGTTAATCAGAACTAATTTTTTTTACTATTCCACTGCGTCATCGTCGTGTAAAAGCAGCGGCGGCAGCCGGTCGTTCTTTTTTAATTCCTTAGGTCCTTACTTAGTAATAGATAAAATAAAAATCCTTAATTAGTTGCCCAGAAATAAAAAAAAACTTGAGAGGTGTCAAGGGACACCTGTATGGAACGAAGTTTCTTTCGATTAATTAATGAAGGAATTGTATTTTTTTTTTTATAATCGTCGTGACGCCACACTATTCAATGTGAAATAGAAAGACGAAACGAAAACTGGCCTGCTTTCTATGAGAGAGAAACAGACAGAGAAACACGGCTTACAACTATGGCAAAAAGTGTCGTTACAACTTTTAGTCTTAATTTTTTCCGTCTAGCCAATTTTTAGCCTTTCGCAACGCGCGTTAAGGAACTTCGTTCCAATATTAGGAACAGGATAGGATAATGTTTACAAAGGAATACCCGTGGGAATCGAACACATGATAATAGGATTTTTTATGTTTATAATGCTAATTGTACTTTTGTAATGTTTAATCTACTTATTTATCTTAAAACTAATAAATTAACTAGGTACAAAAACCAACCAACCCCGTGCGGACTTCGCAGCTCGGCCATACATAAGACTGTGGCGCGCAAAGAAAATTCACGGTTCGCATGCGGTAATAAATTTCAAATTAGCTTGCAGGCGGGTAGCTCTAGCGAGTCTAGGTATATTTTTATACCTAAACCTGACTTTTGTTAGGAAATGAACCTTCTGTACGTAGTACTATTACTTATTCTGTGATAATACTTAAACGGCTATAACACTACCCTGAATCAGAGCCCTAAATCGAGGTGGCCTTGAAAATTTGTTAGAGAATTAGGGCCCTAACTTATGAGTTAGGACCCTAATAAAGAATCAGACAGCATGATATTACTTTAAGTACCTAATGCGCTTAATACACTACACCACAAATAATATAATACTATACTACTACACTAAATCAGGGACCGTAAATCCATAAAAAGAGCGGTGCAACTTATTGCACCGCTCTTTTTTGTTTGCATCTTTTTTGAGCAGGCGGTATTTTTTATTTTTTCACAGCTATTTCCACGTATTACAATTGATTAATTTACTTTTTTTAATATTACAATGTATTTCAAATGCATAAGATGAGAATTCCAAGATCCTGTAATTTGGTACTCATATTGCGGTTTTCGAAAAAACTTTTATTTTACCCTTTTTTAGATTCATAATATTGGTCAGAATTTTTTATTGTGTAAAAGCAGTGTAGCCAATTTAGGGGTTTTACTCCTAAATTTAGGGAGAAATAAGTGGTGGGGCTGCTGGCAGGGGTACGGGGTAATCTGCCCCGACCGCGGCCTTTTGTGCCAGGGGCCGCGTAGGTGTGAAATAGCCGACGAGCCGACTCTTTCCATCGTCTTCCCGTCGTCGGTGGGGGTGTTGAACACCCCCACCGACGACGGGAAGAATATTCCACCAATTATAAATTTTCGCATATGTACAATTTTCAAAACATAGAAACCTGGTTCAAAGAAATGCCTACTAAACCAAACTACGACCCTATGCTTAAGTTTGCCCAAATGCGAAATCGAAAACCATTAGGACGCCAACTTATAAACGTGGGATTTGATAGTACAGCGGATGACTATAACAATCCTTGTGAAGCAGATATTTTATATTGTAATGAAGAATTGCCATTATCTATAATGCCCGATGATACTTTTATAGACAATCAAGAAGATCCATATGCACAATCTGATGATAGTAAGGATAAAGATTATATACCAGAAGGAGATATAAACAGTTGCACGCTATCAGCTGATGAAACTTTAACTATTGCTAATAATATCAAGCTACTACCAAAGAAATCTTTCCAACATTGTGAATTTGAAAATTGTAATTTAGAACCGTTCAGCACGTGTGAAAAATGTTTTTGTCTTTTGTGTTTACTCCATTTTGAAGATCAATTTCCAAAGTGTGAGAACCATTATCCATATTCCACTGATAAAGACACCTGTGATATAGTTATTTTATCGAACGAAAATCGAGATAAAGAAAATAATTTTAACTTATTAAATATACCTATTAATTCAGACGAAGAACATTGCTTTCAAGATGGCCCACACAATTCTATGTCAAAGGAACAACAGGCAACGACACCAGTTAACAAACAATGTGAGTATGTTGACTGTAACGAAGAAATATTTAGTACCTGCGGAAAGTGCTTATCTTTACTTTGTTATTCACATTTTATAGCCAATGACACTTATTTAGACTGCAAAAATCATGCATCGACTTCAGTACAAAGAAAAGAAAAAGACACCAAAGATATAAATATGATACAAGAAGAACAGGAAGATAAAGGACTAACAAAAAAGGGAAACCCAAGGAAGAGAAGAAAATTTGAGGAACCATTAGCGGAAAGGAGAGAGAAAAAGACTAAATTAGAAATAGAAAAACTAACTTTAAAAGACCCATGTACAGAAACATGTAAGAAAAAGTGTACTAAAAACATATGTGATGAACGCAGGAGAGAAATTAATCGTGAGTATGCTTCCTTAAGCTGGCAGTTAAAAGGTAGTTTTATAAAAACTTTAGTTGATATAAAACAAGTTGCATGCAGAAGAAATACAAACAGAGAAACACCAAAACGAAACGTAACTTATACTTATTACTTTTATATGGGTCAAAATAAAATTGAGGTGTGTAAAGTCTTCTTTTTAACAACATTAGGGTATAATCATAAAAATGACAAAAGAGTTCTGTTAGCATTAAAAAGACCTATAGATGAACAACACAGTCAGAGGGGACATTACAAACGAAAAAGCAATTTTGACAGAGACGTAATAAAAACTCATATTAACTCATTTGGACCTGTAAGTTCGCATTATAGACGTGAGCATGCCCCGCACAGATTGTACTTGCCAAGCGATATAACAATTACATTAATGCATAATCAATTTTCTGAAAAATATCCAGATCAAATAGTTTCTTTTGAGGTGTATAGAAAAATTGTTCGTGATGAAATGCATATTTCCTTTGCACATTTAGGAAATGCAGAATGCGAAATATGTGCTGAATATATCTTGCACCATGATAAGAAACATGAATCGCAAAGTGAAGATTGTGAGTTCTGCATGAATTTTAAGTTGCATAAATTTAGATATGTGGAATCGCGCAAATCATATAAAGAGGATATCAAAAAATCTGCAAATGAACCACATGCCATTTATTACTCAATGGATTTACAAAAAGTCGTCATGTTACCTCGGATGGACCAATTTAAACGCGCAATATTTTGTACACGTATAATTGCCTACAATGAAAGTTATGTGCCACTAGGATCAGCAAAAAAAGACACAAAAAATGTGCCCTTCGCAGCAGTTTGGCATGAAGCTGTGTCTGGGCGAAGACAAGAAGATATCATCTCTACGTTAAATGCATTTTTGTGGACAAAGCGGGATGCTGAACATATAGTCTTGTGGATGGACAATTGTTCTTCCCAGAACAAAAACTGGGCAGTTTTGAGTTTCTTGGTGTATATTATTAACAGCACCCATATAAATGCGAAAACAATTACCCTTAAATATTTTGAGCCCGGCCATACTTACATGTCTGCCGACAGCTTCCACCACCAGGTAGAACAGGCTTTACAGAGAAAAAATAAAGTCTACGACTTTATTGACTTTGTTGATGCTGTGCGGCAAGCGAATTCTACAAAAAATGTTGTAAAAGTAATGGAAGTAGCCGATTTTTATAATTATAGTGATCTGTCTTCACAACACAAAGTGCGCAAAACTGAACCAAGAATATACCTCAAAGATATTATGGTTATAATAGCGAAAAGGGGAGAATTCACCATCAAGTATAAAAATAATCACAGTGACAAAAATGAACAAATCTTAGACTTTCTTCAAATAAAATATATGAAAGCAAGAAAATTTCCTCAATTTGTTCAAAAATCATCCCCCAGGGGTATACCGGAATCAATTAAGAACAGCATACTAAAGAACCTTTTGAACCTTATGCCAGATAATAGAAAAGAGTTTTGGCTAAGCTTACCTGTTTCAGATGCTAATAATGATTCTGATTAAGCTGCAAGCAACACATAGTTATACATTTAACTAAGTAGTAGCTATTTTTTGTTAAATTGATCTCAATATACAATGTTAGCTTTATTAGAGATACCTAGTTTAAAAACTTTTATTTCAGTGTTGATTATGTTTCATGATTAATAAGTATGTTTTTTTTTAATTTCTTTAACTAATAAAGATATTTTTATTCAACTGATCTCAATCTTCAAAAGCTTGTTATATCACTTCAATAAATAGTTATTGAAGTGTCGATTTATCTCTATATTAATAATTAAAATTTAAGTAAGTAATAAGAATGTTTATTTTTGTTTAAATAGAAAGTAATAAGAATGTTTATTTTTGTTTAAATAGAAATAATTATGGTCCAAATTCTTTGTGATACTTAAAATAATATAGTTTTAAAACATTAATGTAAGTGTTTTTATTAATAAATGAATGAAGAAAACATGTTTTTGATACATTTACTTGTTTTTTTTAAAGAGCTCTAAGTACCCTATTGTACTAGTCGCTTACCATAAGAACAGTAACTACGTACTTACTCCAGTTATTATAAGTAAACAATGTCTTATGGCAGTCAACTCGTACTTAGTATAAACGGTCTTATGCCATTTATAATTTATCCAATTTAACAAGAAGCTAACCGTTAAACTACATTTACAGAACATCTCTTAAGTCACATATTCCAATTATCATATTTTGAAAAACTCAATGGCAAAAAGCAGACAAAGTAAAATACTAACAAAAAGTTTGCGCGCCATTTTCTCAATATATGACTACAGTCACTTACTGCCAATATCGCAAGCACGGCAGGTTCGTCAGGATTTTTTCCCGCCAAAAAAAAAGGTACGTGGGTTCGAGTCATAGGTTGCGGTAAACTGTACGCGCTAAAAGGTGCCTCAGTGGGCGCTGTTCCTGTTCGTCCGATGTGGACGTTAGTTTCGACTTCCAAGGCTATCCAACATACATATGTGTTTTTATCCGCCTATGTGAATTATGTTTTTAGTTACATATTGTCCATTTTGACTGCTCGTGGGCTTCTGATAGCTCGGCCAGGCTCGCGCGGCGCGCCTCCGTGTTTTTAAACAAATGAAGGCTGCCTCGTGAGGCCATGCTCGCGAGCCAAACATCAAGGCTGCCTGTGCGCCTGGTGTGGACCCGGCTATTGGCTTATAGCCATAAATGTAGCACTTGTCGTAGTCTTATCAGGTAAATATTTTGAAAAGAACGGAGACATAACCAGATATCTACTGAGTCTGACACACATACATAATGTAAGTGACGTACAAATACTACCAGGACAATACGAATGTTGCGAATGGTGAAAATAACAATGAAACCACACACATACTTTGAAGCGGTTTTATTAAAGTTTATTTATCATTTTCTTCACCTCATTTAAATTGCATGTTCTCAATAATAATCTAAAATGTTTTAAATAAGGTTGGTTTTCCTGTCACGCTGATCGTCGGTGCTGACCAACTGTCGGTGTACAGTACGATCAACGTATCTTGACCGGATTGAAGTTAGGTTTTTATCACTTTCGCGCATGTCATAGAGATGCGACCCTAAAATTACTTACGAAAACGATTAATCGATTAAAAATACTAACAACATTTTAATTCAACAATATAAAAACACTATTTAAATGAGTTCATAAAAGTTTAAATTTAAAACAGTTACAGTAAATAATTAAGAAACTTTGAAAAACAATTTCTTTACCAAAATAAATACAAAAAAACATGAATTAGTAATACTAATTATGACAATGTAATGCGTAATCGCATCTCTAATTCTCTTGGTTTAGTTACCGCCCCCGCCCCCCGCTTCCTGTCACCATTTACTTCCAAAAAATGCATCTGCGCAACCACTTGTCGCCTACTTCAGTCCGGCCTAGTTACGTTGATCGTACTGTACGTACTTAAATGTAACGTTTCTGAGTGACGCCGATCAGCGCCGACATCCGTTGGCTCCTCATACATAGTGTGCATCAGCGCTGAAGATCCGCGTGTTAGGAAAACCAGCCTTACCTCTAGAAAATGTAGCACTGGCATTACAATTAATCACTTAATTAACTATTTATAG
The DNA here is from genome assembly GCA_945859575.2 of Herminia tarsipennalis. Classification (NCBI taxonomy): domain Eukaryota; kingdom Metazoa; phylum Arthropoda; class Insecta; order Lepidoptera; family Erebidae; genus Herminia; species Herminia tarsipennalis. The sequence continues at coordinate 23,768,350 of OX243835.2, read as the reverse complement.
ATAATAATAGTAATCACAGCCTTTATTCGTGTACATACGGTACCGGTTAAATACTAATAAAATAATTACTACCTTATTGTTAAGTTTTAATACTGCTGCGTGTACGTACGTATATTAGTTTACAGAATCTATTTAGGTATCTATCAGTACAGTGATACTATTAAAATATAATTACAATAATAAGTGCATTTAAAACCTTATACACTAGCAACCATAAAAAATATAACGACCTTAGCATCTATTTTTTTAAACATTTAGATTTTCATAATAAATATTTTAAGCGACGAAAAAAATTATACTGGAAAATTCAGGATCATAAATAATTCTCAAGGCTCGGGCCTCGTGTCCACGATGCCAGTCGGACACGATAAGTCCAAGACCTAAGCGCGTTAGGACTTAGGACCAGAGATTGAATTCCTGGTTAATCCTAGATCCAGTGTTAAACTTGACATCTGCACGATCATGTATTAAATATTTTATTTTAAATTAGATTCTTTATTGGCCATGCAACCAAGTACATAAGCAACTAAATTATATGTACGATGGTTATCAACCAAACGATGGAGGTTGACACATGCAAGCATGTCGTAAGGCGACGCGAAGGAAAGGTAAGAACTGGTCTACTCGCGCATACACTCCTGGGTATCCTGGCCTCGCACAACCCCGACCCCAGGATACAATTCCTGTGGAATAGAAAAGTCTTTATAAATTTTTCATACGACAAAGAAAACATGTGGTAAAGCACAGGCGTACATAGGGAGAGGATTTGGGGATACAACCCCTTTCCTCGTAAACGGTTTTATTGTTTGAACATTCCTCCCCCTTTTATATCTGGAATAACCCCCCGTGAAAAATAATCCACGGTACGCCTATGCAGTAAAGTCTTAAAAACTTACCTTATTTCGTTATACATATCTTATACAACTTAGATGGCAAATAAGCAGTTTTTGATTTTGATTTGCTGGACCCTCGTCAGGGTAGGCCTCATATTTTTGGAGCTTGAGCTCCTTAGGCTCTCCCAGGATCTGCTACATTAAATGAGATTACCAAAATCTATAGACGAGCATCATACATCAGAGAACACTAAAGTACTATAGTATTAAATTATCTGTGGGTTAAGGTCATAAGGACCTGAGTTTAAGGCAGGGCTGTTAGAGGTGGGGCTCGGTGCCGACCAAGTCTTATGAATAAGTTCGTACTCTCTATAAGCAAGCCTGGTCAAAAAATGTTCTATCAATTTTGGCAAATTTCTGTGAAACAAAATAGCGTGGCGAACCACGGTGGTTACCACGTGGTTTGGTAAAAACGTTTAGAGTAATTTTGCATAGTTTAAAAAAATAAATTTTTATATGTAAATTAACTTAAATCGTAAGATAATGGACCACATTTTTGGCCCCTGTATCTACATCAATCTATGGGCAAACACAATACGGGACCGAAATTTGCCGAATAATGCTGGTACAGTAACCGCAATCTCCAGCAAAATGTCTTTTGATTATTTTAGTCAGATACTTACCAACAAGAGTAAAGTGTGGCTGCGAGACCAGTAGAGGACCGCCAGAGTCTCCAGTGCACGAGTCACGGTCAGGAGCATTGGCACACAGCATTCTTGGTGTCACCTTCCTGCGTCCATATCCTGCGCCTGAACAATCTTCTTGGGCCCAAATCTGGACGCCAGCCTATAAAATATGAAAATGTTAGAATTTAAGAGGTATTTAAATGATTCTACTGAACTCTAAGTAACTGAGCATTTTTTGACCCCACTGCGGCTGACATTGGCAATGCTTTTTATCGATTAGGTAGGTCACATAACGATTTGTTTAGTTATAATTTAAAAAAAAGAATGTGGAATTGTGGATCACATTACTAGCAATTCTGTCAGCCCCTCCAGCTAAGCTCCATGGTTTGTGTTAGGAGTGGGTTTACATCGTTATATAATGAATAGGATTCGAAGTCGCGACCTTACGATTGCTACCGTCACTTAATTTATTCATTTATTTCAATCGTCTTTTTGTCTCAGATGTAAGAGACTAGATCCCACTACGCAGGGAATCTTAGTTTTCCACTTAGATTCCCTGCGTAGTGGGATTTAGTCTTACCTCAATCCAGGGTGATTTTTAATATACTAATAACCTCCCGCTCGTGGCTTCTTTACATAACACTAAATAACTTTGTAATATATAATTAACTAACCCTTAATCATCTATCACTTGTTTTTGGAGTTATCTATCACCTTAACCACCTACAGACTATTTTACTAGAGTAAATTCATTATTTATTGTGAGGTTTATGCCCCCAACTTAACAAAGAATCATCGATTGTACTCTGGGGTCTCTCAGATGTGTAGTAAATGGTTGTGGCAAAAGTAGGTGGTAGGTGGTGAAGGAATCATTTAAAAAAAATTATATTACGAAGTTATTTGGTGTAATATAAAGAAGTCAAGAGCGGGTTATTAGTATACTAAAAATAACCCTGTATATCTAGGTATACCTTAAACTAATAGCATATAGGTTAGATGCCTACCTTTTTAAAACAATACTGATTTAATTTAACACTTATAATAGAGTGAGGAAATATGGAATAGGGTTACTTATTGCTTATACCTTATCACTTATCAATATCGATAAAATTTTTGACTTACTTTCATCGGTATGTTGGAAGCGGGTCCTTTTTCGACAGTGCTACCCCAGCCAGATACTATGGCATCTTCACCTTCAAGTCCGTTGAAGTCATCAATATCTGTAAAGATCAGAAAATATATTAAATTTTCGAGATTTTTAGCAATGTCTTGACTTCGAAGCTGTGGTACCAACAACAAAATGTGTGTATATTTTTTTATTGTCGTTGATCTTGCGCCATACAATTGTAGACATATAGCACTTATTGGCCGAGCAAATAGTTACCAATAGTGCCGCTACCAATTGCCGTAAAAAATGGCCCGCTTAGACGCCCCTATAAACTTACACAGAACCCTCGGTGGGCGAGTCCGACTCGGACTTGGCCGGTTTTTTTCTAATATCAATCAAATCAACAGAGAGAGAGATATATATCAATCAATCGTTATAGAAAGCATCCTGAGGAAACCGATATTTTCAAAAACCGAACAGAATCGGCCTAGAGCTCACGCGGTAGATTATAGTTGATACCGTCTCACTGAGAGCAGCATTCCCGATACATAGAAAAGAATAAGCGTTAAATATCAAATATTTCCTTACCCGGCAAGCAAGCAGGTCTATATAATCTATCCGGCAGTGGCTCAGCCAGTCTCAGCACTGCGACGTCGTAGTCATAAGTGTACTTGTTGAAGTCCGGGTGCTGAACTACATGTACCACCTCGTAACCATCAGATCTTGACGAGTTAACATCGTATTCTCCAACGAGAACCGACAGTCGAGATGCCTCTATTCTGAAAATAAAAAAAAAATGCTATACTTAAGTTAAGATCTGAGAAGTGAACATCTAAGAGAAAAAAAACCTGACTTAAAATTGATTCCTAACTGAAATTGCTCGGCGCCAAAAATCCGCCCCTTTTTTTTATTAAGACGAATCTCTATTACTAAGACGAATCTAACGACTCTCAAGCTAAATCCATACCATAAATGTTGATAAACTTTCGCCGTTGCAATACGGTCGAAACGTCGGGCAATAAACAAGGTATTTAACCTTAAATTATACACGCGATTAAGACCCATAATACATAATATTTTCATAAATCCATACTAATTTTATAAATGTGAAAATAAGTCTGTCTGTCTGTTTGTCTGTTACGCTTTCACGCTCAAACAGCTAAACCGATTTAGATGAAATTTGGTATGACCGATTTAGATGAGTTTGAGTCCCGGGGAAGAATATCGGATAGTTTTTATCGCGATAACCGACATACACACGGCCGGAGCCTCGCGGGCGAAAGCTAGTTCCATCTAAATGTTTAGGTTCGAGGGCGTGCCAAATATATATACTTAGACTCTTAAAACATAACCCTCCTCCTTGCGCAGGCGGGTAATAAGACTATGTTCAGTGAAAATAGCGACAAACTGAGTCAACAATTCTTGTGTCATGAGGACTTTACAAACATACACTGACACAACTGTGAAGCCGAGAACAACAATCGAACCCATAACCTATTCGAAGGAGTCGCGTTACCAAGGTAGTCCAACGATTGTCTCACGGGGCAGCGGTGAGTGGAGACCGCGATTGACATTGCAGACTCATGTCTACCAATAGGAGACTACCACTAAATAATCTGGCAGCCGACTTTAATTTACTGCAAACGAAGTATCGATTAAAAATGAGGTGGTAATATACAGAGCCAGGACCATTTATAATAATAATAATAATTATAAAAAACATCTTTATTCTCTTAGGAAAAAATACTGCTCTTCTGAAAAGTCGATTCTACATGTAAATTGTAATGCCTGTTCACAAACAATAGGTAAAGCCGGAGAAAAGAACAGGTAATAAAAACTCGCGGCCACTCTTTTCAAATTGCCAATGTTTACAATGTTTTCTATTCATTCCACTCGTTCCAGAAAATCGACCATGTTTTCGAATTTTACTTATAATTATAACACAAATATATATAAAGCTAAATTAATACTTTACTTAGTTTCCTATGATTTATTGGCTATAATTGTGTGGTGTATTTAAACACGTCATTTTGAAAAAGCAAGTTTCGTAATTCATAGACTTGACCGTAATCACTGTGGTGATTTGTAATATATTAATAATGTACTTCTAGTGGCTTCTTACATTACATCAAATAACTTTGTAATATTAGTTAAAACAACTCATTAGCTCTTAACCACTTATCACTTAGGTACTCTTGGCACACAACCACCACGTCTAATCCATATAGTAAATACATTGTTTTTGTCAGGTTTATGGCCTAACACTCTCAATAAACAACAACTTTACTCTAATAAAATAGTGTGTAGGTGGTAAGTCCAAAAACAGGTGGTAGATGGATAAGGGTATGTTTAATATTTTTTGGGTTATTAGTATATTACAAATGGTATTTTTTTAGCGTAGGTAATAATAGTACAATTAGAATATACCGTTACTAAAGGCAGTATATATTTATTTTACGGAAAATGCATCTGTAAATTTTATATTTGACTAGCTGTCCCGCGCAACTTCGTATGCGTGCATTTTCCCCGTTTTTGCAACATTTTTCATTACTGCTCCGCTCTTATTGGTTGTAGCGTGATGTTATATAGCCTATATCCTTCCTCGATAAATGGGCTACCTAACAGAAAAGCTAAGAAACTTTTTTTTTAATTCGGACCAGTAGTTCTTGAGATTGCCGCGTTCAAACAAACAAACTTTATAATACTCGTATTAGTATAGATATCACTACATAGTATAAAACAAAGTCGCTTTCTCTGTCCCTATATCCCTATGTATGCTTAAATCTTTAAAACTACGCAACGGATTTTAAAGCGGTTTTTTTAATAGATAGAGTGATTGAAGAGGAAGGTTTATATGTATAATAACATCCATTAAATAGTAGAGAAATAAGGAGCGGAGCAGCAATAAGAAATGTTGCAAGAAAGGGGAAAATTTACGCAGACGAAGTAAGTCAATATTTTATACTAGCTGACCCGCCCAGGGTCAGCTAGTATAAAATATTGAAACTATAAAATAATCGTTGCGCCATTTTATTAATCATCTATATAAATAAAAAAAAATCGCAATATGTGTTGCTAAGCACACAATTCGCAACCTATTTGACCGATTTGTTTTTTTTTTTAAACAATAATTTCGAAGAAGGTTTTTATGAAGAGAAAAATGACAAAAACGTGAAACCATCATTTTATTTTCCCTATCCAGTTTGATTCAGCTTGATCTCTATTGGAGAGATCAATTAAACGGCTTATGAACGGGAGTCGCAGGTATCAGCTAGTATAAAATATTTTCATATATCTGCAAAGCCCTGATTAAAATTCAGTACACATAGCGTAGTAATTGATTCGCGACGTTACACTACGTGGCTATTGGCTTGAGAGGACAAAAGGATCGGCGCATCCGACGTGACCTTAACCTCATTGGAGTGATGTAACTCACTGAGGCTGAGTAGTCCATTTTCTTTGCCAACGGTTGCATTTAAAAATAGTTTTGGCGTGCTTTTAATTTATTTTTTTAATTATTTTCACTGTTTTTATTTAATATTTACTCATTAAAGGTGGGTAGTAGGTAAATCTAATTTTCGAGCATGGGATTTGCTATTTAGTTTTTTTCTGTTCCGCCGTTTTGGTAATATGTAAAAACGAAAAGCAGTGACCAATGTTTAGAACATCTTTACACATCTTTATTAATATTATAAAGTTGAGGGTCTGCTTGTTTGAACGCGGTAATCTCAGGAACTACTGATCCGAATTGAAAAATAATTTTATTGTTGCATAGCCCATTTATCGAGGAAGGCTATAAGCTATATAACATCACGCTACGAACAAGCGAAGCAGCAATGAGAAATGTTTCAAAAACAGGAAAAATATTAACTAGTTTATGCCCGCGTATTCATTCGCGTCAATGTCCATTAAACCTGGTTACTAGTATAGTATTATATTATCTGTGACCTGGTTAAACCGACCATTTTACTTGAACCCAATCCAAAGTTTAGAGCAGCGGGTAAAGCGGAAATAGCTAGACCAGTTTTAATAGGAAAATATAAAATTATAAGTTTTACGTCTTTCTAGGCATATTTTACAATTTCTCCCTTCATAAAAACACGGAAACAATAGATACCCTTTACATTTAATATCTTGCAGTCGAAGGCATTAATGAATCCTGTTGTACTTAAAAATTGTGCCTTTGACAGCATGATGTTAAATGTGAAGGGTATCTTGTTTCCGTCTTTTTTCATGTGGGTTTTCATTTAATTTTTAAATTTAATGTTTTATTTACGTTGTTTTTTTCATTTCTTGTCCTAAATTACATTTTAATTTATAAGTAATTTATATATTTGTTATCAGCTTTTAAAGTCCTTTATTTTGATACCCCACTCGATAGGTTTTGAAGTTTTTTTTTTAACATAAGTATATATTGGCGCTTAAATTACGCCATTTGATTTTTTATTTACTTTAAAGTATCTAGTGTCACTCTCACAACTAAGACGAACCTAACGATACCTCTCAATCTAAAATCTATCAAGCCGTTAAGGCTCTAGAAGTTTCGAGCTTAGCAACATAGTTTTTTTTTTAAGATAACTAGCAATGTGGGATTGGGTCCCACATCACTAGCAATCTTGTCAACCTCTCCAACTAAGCTCTGAGAGGCTCTAAGACTTGTGTTAGGAGTGGGTTTACGTCAGTAATGTAATGGGTAGGATTCGAACCCGCGCCCTCACGATTGCGAGACCGATGCCTTAGCCATTAGGGTATATATGTCAGTTGATGATTAATTTCTATTTATAATAGACAGAAAATAGGGGCAGTTATATGAGTACTGATAATATAATAGGTAGGTAGGTATACACATAATTTACATGCAGAACTGATGCCTATCGCCACTTAACATGAGTTTTCCAGTAGGTCATTAACTATAATGCGCGTCAAGGTGAGTGTGGCGTGGTCTAACATTGGCCTGGAATGATTTGTATGCTTGAGACTGCCTCCATTAAAAAAATAAACATAATCTATGGAATACTGTCGGCAATGCAATGTGTAGTAGATAAGATATTTGTAAAACATAGATACAGAATTACCAAAGCTTAATGGCAAGCAGTTAATACAAGGACGTAAGCAATGTCAGAAGTACCCAAGTAGGTACTTAGGTAATCGTGTAAAAATAGTTAACTTAGAATAATATAAGTTCCTTAATTCTTATATACTACAATATATACAAGATATTTATAAAGTACTTTAAATTATAAATATAATAATATTAATATTTACACTATGTACAAATTACTACATAAAATAAAATCAAAACAAGCAGGCGTCATAGAATTCCTCCATAGATACTTAGATTTTTTGACGTGATTTGTTGCATGCACAAAAAAGTGTCAAGGTCCGTCATGTTCCGCCTGCTGATAGGCTGAAGTATTGTGGTCGTCGGGCGCATGCGCCTGGGTCCACTAAAGCTGTCACAGGCATGGTTGTTTATTACAATGTCATCAATGTTTTGGCGATTGCAGCGACATGCGATACAATTGGAAATAAAAAAAAGCTGACACAGGCATGGTTGTTTATTATAATGTCATCAATGTTTTCTTATAACGTTATCACGTAAAATTTAAACCATTTTTTTATAATTAACTCTTTCTGAAAATTTTAACCAAACTAATATTATATGTAAATGTGAAAGTAATTCTGTCTCTCTGTTACCTTTTTACGCTTAAACCGCAGTACCGATTTCTATGAAATTGTGTATGGAGATAGTTTGAGTCCCGGGGCAAGACATGGGATAGGTCTTATCGCGATAACCAATATCCATGCGGGCGAAGAAGCGAACGAAAGCCAGTTTTAAATGAACTTTACCTAAATTTGGAATTTTCCCCAAGAAATGAACGCGTTTATGTCTTTTTAACTAGCGATTGAGAAGTTAAAATTTGAAATGTTTCTCTTCGGATAATTTATGATACTTGAAAGCACATACCTACTAGCATGTAGAATTAATACGGTGTAGCATGCATTATGCATATTTGAAAAATGAAAAATATGTTTTAGGTTTTATAAATAATTTTCTAACAGAGTTAAGAAATGCTCTACAAAATTATGAATGAAGAAAATGGTTGTCTGTGAAGTCGGTTTACGGACTATAATTTTACCTGATAACGTCATAAGAAAATATTGATGACATATCGCCATACGTGTTGCTTAGCAACTAGCCATCGGGCTACAATACTTCAGCCTATCAGCAGGCGGAACGTGACGGACCGTGACACTCAGCCGATCAGCAGGCGGACCGTGACAGACTGGGACCAACCGTGACACTTTTACGCGCGTGCACCCAATCACCGACCGATAAGACGTTTTCACGTCAAAAAAAATTGGACGTATTTTTGTATTAGTTCAAAATATCGTTTAATATTTAGTTACGTACTAAGTAATCACAAATCTTTATTTTTTTAAAATTCGACTCCTGCAATAGGTTGTGTCCTCTGTGTCACGGGGGACTTTACAAACATACAAGTCACGGACACAAAGTACACCCAGACCCGGAACAACAATTTGTTGTTGTCACACAAAGTGCTGTCACATGTGGGAATCGAACCCACGAACTCTTGCGTAGCATTCGGACACACTCCCACTGCGCCACAGAGGCAGTCGAATTTAAATGTAGGCTTTTAAAAATCATGTAAATACCAGTTTTATCTACCCACACTATAAGGTCTAAATATAATAATAATAATAATAATAATAATAATAATGATAATATCTTGGGACAACTCACACAACGCCATCTGATCCCAAACTAAGCAGAGCTTGTACTATGGAAACCAGACAACTGATAAACATACTTAAATATTTCTAAATACATGGTTAGACCTTCGCCAAATAATAATCGCAATGAGATCAAGATTATTTTCTTCAGGATAAAACAATTCAAAATTTTGTAATCTTGCTAAATAAAACGTTATTTATGTAACCGCTAAGAAAGTGGGTCGGACGTAACAAAAGGTCACATATTATATTGTTCTTTGGGACCCTTAGGGCAGGGCTTATATTTGTAAATTGATATTACGGGCACGTCGGCGAAGTACAAACGGCCCTTTGTGACGTAAGCTCTTTTTAAATTATAGCCTTCTGAAATTCGATGATGGAAGATGAAATTAGAAAATATTGTAGCGGTCACGTACCCCGGCTTTTGAACGGGAGTTTGAAGTTGAGTTGCGTAATGAAGCAAGCGTATACAAAGTGCATTAAATCATAAAAATGTGTGTGATTGTCGCATTTGTGTTGAGAAAAAAATACTTAATGTACGTTGAAAATCGACTGTATAGGAATATATATGTATATCTATACTAATATTATAAAGCGAAAGAGTTTGTTGGTTTTTTTAAACGTGCTTATCTCAGGAACTACTGGTCCGATTTGAAAAATTATTTTTGTTGGATAGCCCCATTTATCGAGGAAGGCTATAGGCTATATAACATCGCGCTACGACTAATACGAGCAGAGTAGCGACGAGAAATGTTGCAAAAACGGGGAAAATTTACGCATACGAAGTTGCGCGGGACAGCTAGTTTTTTATATTTGGTTTTCGTTTAAACAATTTTTAATTTAGGCTTTTAAATACGAAATTAATTAACATCAATAACGGCAAAATCAATTAGCATATTTTTATAAACTGCGTATTTATTTTACGATTGTCGAAAATTTGTATAAAATAATCTTAAGAGAAAAGAAAGTAAGGAGCGGCTTCTACAACATAAATATACAACGTGAGTAACAAAATGACATAAATAAAAACATGTATGTGCTTGCAATAATATTTTATTGTATTGTTAATGGAAGGAAGGCGGGAAACAAATTTAGGGTCAAACGCAAGCAATAAAACATTTCCTACAAGGAGGCAATGTAGGTACAGTCTGCAACAAAAGCTCCTTTTATACTGAAATAATTGAATTAAATACCCCAGCCCATAATCTTCATAATCATTGATTTCATAATTAGATCAAAATAAAAAAAAACATATGATTTCATTTAAGTTAATTTAAAGTTAGCAAAACACTAAAAAACTTGATGTCTTTAAGTTCCAAAATGTAATCCAATGATTGAAACAAATCTGTTAATAAACTCTTTTATTAATAAAAAAATTTGGCCTAAGCATGTGTTTTATTTTAGACTCGGAAATCCAATAATATCTCCTGATTTCTCCTACCCTTCCAGACAAGTGGCATAAACTCTAATCGAATAGAATGATGTCGGAATGACGTCGTTTCGGGTTCAAAACTGCGAATCTAATTTTTTTCACGCTTAGCGACGTTTTTATTCGATTATCATTCTATTCGATTAACGATTATGACACTTTTTTTCTCTCTTTATTTATTTAAGGGACTTAAGAATATTGACACTTGTCTAAGGGCTCTGATTTTAACTCTGTTTCTATCAGTTATGACGTTTCGTCTTATGCCTTTATTTTTGTAAAGCAATTTATTCTGTTGGCAGTACTAGGGCAGTACACACGTGCGTGTGACGAATACTTCCAACAACACACACGGACACGCACAAGGCCAGTTATCTGATTTTAACAGTTATCTCTGATTGCAAGGAATTAATTAAAACATCACTAAAACCAAACTCCGTGAAAAGGTTCAACTAAATACATCGCATTCAATAATGTAACTGTACCTTTCATTTAAAACAATGAACCGAGTTCCGTATGCATTAAAATTTATAAGAAAACACAGATAGCTTAACGGTACATATGTATAACGACCGGTATTTTAATTGTTTACTCTTATGAGTAGTATGCCCATATAAACACCTATAACGAGTCTAATCATATTTATAACTGTTTTATCGGAAATTATTCATGAAACTATTCGTATCTCCTGCCTAAAATAATAATTTACTAGGTACTATTTTTTTTTTAAATAGAGATTTAGCAATATGGGATTGTGGTCCCACATTACTAGCAATCCTGTTAACCCATCCAAAATAGACTTCGTAATTAGATGAGATATCTAGTTTTAACCTTCCAACTTACTTACAACCTTACAACCTTAGAATACTCTTATACACAATTTGACATCTATACTAATATTATAAAGCTGAAGAGTTTGTTTGTTTGTTTGAACGCGATAATCTCAGAAACCACTGGTTGGAATTGAAAAATTCGAATAGTGTTGGATAGCCCATTTATCGAGGAAGGCTATAGGCTACATAACATCACGCTGCGACTAATAGAAGTGGAGCAGCAATGAAAAATGTTGCACAAAAGGGGAAAATTTACGCAGACGAAGTTGCGCGGGTCAGCTGGCAATATGGGATTGTGATCCCACTTTACTAGCAATCCTTACCAATTAGAGATCAGAAGAGATAGAGAGAAGAGAAGAGATCTAGTTTTAACCTTTCAACTCAAGCTTAGAATGATATACACAATTCGACATAATAAATAAACGAGGCATAATAAAATTATTCAAACAAATCTATACTAATATTATAAAGCGGAAGAGTTTGTTTGTTTGTTTAAACGCGCTAATCTCAGGAACTACTGGTCCGATTTGAAAAATTCTTTTTTTGTTGGATAGCCCATTTATCGAGGAAGGCTATAGGCTATATAACATCGCGCTACAACTAATAGGAGCGGAGTAGCGACGAGAAATGTTACAAAAACGGGGAAATATTCGCATACGAAGTTGCGCGGGACAGCTAGTCTATACTAATATTATAAAGCGAAAGAGTTTGTTTGTTTGTTTAAACGCGCTAATCTCAGGAACTACTAGTCCGATTTGAAAAATTCTTTTTTGTTTGTTAGCCCATTTTTCGAGGAAGGCTATAGGCTATATAACATCGCGCTACGACTAATAGGAGCGGAGCAGCGACGAGAAATGTTGCAAAAACGGGGAAAATTTACGCATACGAAGTTGCGCGGGACAGCTAGTGTATAATAAAAGAATATACCACTACGTATTCTACGTAAAAAAGTACAAGTAATCACCCTGTATAAATAAAACTCCTTATTAAAAAGTCGAAGCATTAATTTTTCATCATGACCCTAATAGGTATAAATAATTTCAACAACGTTATTACATGTACCGCTAATTTTTGCTCGTGCCGCAAATTCCATGAATTGAACGCGGAACCCTAGGGACTCCGTCGCCTGTGTACCGGTTTTGTCCAAAATTGTCCGTTGCTTACAGTAGGAGCTGCCTGTCTCGCTTATCTGGCCGAGGTAGTCAATGTATGTAATCAGCCCGAACCCTTGTCCCGCTACCTGAATGCACTTAATCAGCTCATACATATAAGTTCAAAAAGGGCAGAAGAATGCGGCCTTTTACTTGGCATTTGTGTACTCTTAATTTTTAAGCTAATTATTTTATCTATCTATTTTTATTAGGTATAGTAAGTATTAGTGGGATACAGTGAGGTCAGCACGAAAAATGTGGTGAGACAAGTTACAGTTTATCTAGATGAGATCGAATAAATCGCTTTTTTTGGATAGTTACTTTTTTTTTAGAATTTACACGTTGCCTGTCCCGGCTTTGGGTGTAGGTACTAATAAAAAAATTAAATCAAATCTTCCTCTTACCCCTTGTAATGAAATAAATTTGCATGTTTATTAATTACTGGCTGTGCGCAACTTCGTCTGCGTAAATTTTCCCCGTCTTTGCAACATTTCTCATTGCTGCTCCTATCCTATTGGTCGTAGCGTCATGTTATATACCCTATAGCATTCCTCGATAAATGGGCTCACCAACAGTGAAAGAATTTTTCAATTCGGATCAGTAGTTCTTGAGATTACAACAAACATACAAACAAACTCTTCAGCTTTATAATATTAGAAAAGATTTAGACAATTTCTTTAATACTTATCTAGAACCAACAAAAAAGAAATAGCCAACTAGGTGGCCGTTCTGTTTGAAGATGATGCGTTCAGTTACATTCGGCAATTCATTTTTATTTATACTTATAGATAGATGAGTATAATTATGTTTTTAGGTGAAGTCTGAATAAGCACTTTTAAAGATAACAAAGTGTATGTAGGTATGTTATCATGAAAGTACCGTCTTGACCTCCTGCGATGATTGAATGGATTCTTCACGCATTCATAAATATTTCCGCCAGGTGTTACTACTTCTAGCTATTAATTCTATGATGACATGACTTGCAGTCACTTTAGTGTCAATAATATACTTTCACCAATTAGAGCTCACCTACATATTCTATTGTTTGTTTGTTACAAACCAACGGAACATTGATTTAATAATTATTTTAGCGTATAAGATATTCATCTCATTGTTTGAGTAATCATTTGTACACATGTAAATTAATGTTATAGAAAGGTGTGTAATAAATTGTGTTGCGGGGGCGTAGCTTATCGGCTTGCCGGTGAATCATAGAGAAGATACTCAAGATTTAATCTACGGTTATAGACCGTTTAATGAGTAGGTAACCGATTGACATTTGACCTCCTTTTGAATTAGTACATGGTAACTTTTTTATAGAATGTGTTTGATGCTAAGGGTTCAGGTCATGAGGTTTGGAGATTGTAAACCGTTATTTTAGTCATTTGCTAACCAGGCCGAAGTAATAATTTAAAATTAAAACAAAGAATACAAAAATAAATCGTTACAAAGATTTGCATTGGTATACGATACACCAGCTATACTCTAAGTGTGTTCCGCGGAACCCTAGGGTTCCGTGATACCTCTGTCGGGGTTCCGCAAGAATTTAGAAATAAAAAAATCAAAACACCTCTCTCTGGTCGCTCCGCGGCTGTGCGGACTCCGCGACCGCGCGGAGACAAAACGCTATGAATGTTATTTATTTATTTATTTGTATTTGTATAAGCTTGTGTTACATTAGCTGGTACAATATCTTATAAGTTTGGTCTCAACAATTTTATACTTGTACAACGCGTTCGCTCTAAGTTTGCCGGTCAGTGGAATGCGCGTACCCTCCCCCACGTGACAACAAAACTTATAATGTGTCATAGTTTTACCCAAATATCTACCGTACACAATTTTTATTGTTACAATTAAATAAAAAATTTCGAACGTCATACACTCATACCTATCGCCAGCGGCAAACTTAAAACGAGCGGGTAGTATACTTGTAAGCGCTCAGTCTCTTTGATAAAAGCCGCCTCTGAATTAGACGCTATAGTTGTCAACAAGCGACTTTCGTCTCTAACTTCAAAGGATAAAGTCGATATTGTTTACAACGCTATTTTTAAATTTCTGTTTTTATTTTTGCTTTTTGTTTATCAAAGGTGCCGACTCGAGTATTTTCGAGAATATTTGAGATCGAGTCTAGGACTAAGTATAAAAGCGGCGATCGCGCGTTGGCGTCGTCAGTTGATGATTAGCGTTCGGAGCGATAAGTTACTACCTACTTACAAGCTCGCTAGCGAGAAACTAGTGTTCATTGTTTTACTGCCTGCTGTATTCTGTTGTCTCAGTTTTATACATTTCTTCCCTGTAGGTTCTAAATTTAGTCTCTTATACGCAGTAACGATTGTGCATTATTTAAACCCCACTATCCTGACTTGTAACATTATAAATAAAGAAGAATGGAACGTTGGCTTAAAGGTGTTAAACGTGTTCCAACAACATCTTCTAATGACGCTGAATGTTCAAAAGCAATGCGCGCGGAGAATTTAGCAATCACCGATCCAGAAGATGATGCCACGAGTGCCACGACGTCAAGCTCGACGGTTTCAAAGACGAAAAAAAGGAAGTATGATGAATCTTATATCAGTTTCGGATTTGTTGATTCCAACGGCTCACCTCTCTGCATGCTCTGTAGTAAACTGCTTCCTAATAGTTCCATGGCACCTGCCAAATTGCGTCGACATTTAGAAACCGTACACCCCGAGACTAAAGACAAGAATAAAGAATTTTTTGTTCGCAAAAAAGATCAGTTATTAGAAAGTCAAAAAAATATGATGCATGTAACACAAACTACCAACGAAAAGGCCACGGAGGCATCATATTTAGTTAGCTATCGCATTGCACAAGCAGGTGAAGCGCACACTATCGCTGAGAAATTAATAAAACCATGTGTATTAGACATAACAAAATGTATGCTTGATGAAAAATCTGCAAAGCATCTTTCTACTGTTCCGCTATCAAACGATACTGTTTCACGACGAATCCATGATCTGGCAAGCTACGTCAAACAAGAACTAGTTACACGTCTACAAAATACACGATTCGCTTTGCAAATGGACGAGTCGACTGATGTCGCTGGTTTGGCTATCCTGCTGGTTATTGTGAGATATCCATATAAAAGTTCTTTTGAAGAAGACATGCTTATGTGTTCATCGCTGCTTACAAACACTACCGGGGAAGAAATTTTTAATAAAATAAATATATTTTTTGAAGAACATAATCTCAGTTGGAACAATTGCATTGACATTTGTACAGATGGGGCCAAGGCGATGACAGGTAAAACAGCAGGAGCAGTGTCACGAATGAAAAATAAAGCGCCTAATTGTAGTTCCAGTCATTGTATTCTGCATAGACAAGCACTTGCGATGAAGCAAATGCCGTCTAATCTAAAATTAGTTATGGATGAAGCGGTAAAAATAATTAATTTTATCAAATCACGACCACTACAATCCCGATTGTTCTCATTATTGTGTGAAGATTATGGCAGCAAACATAAAACACTGCTGCTCCATACAGAAGTGCGATGGCTGTCTCGGGGAAAAACTTTAACAAGGCTATTTGAACTTAGAGCCGAGTTACAAATGTTTCTTTCAGCAGATACTTCTTTTAATTTGAAGGACCGTTTGTATGATCAAACTTGGTTGTTCCGATTGTCTTTTATGGCGGATATCTTTCAAAAACTTAACGAATTAAATTTATCGTTGCAAGGTAAACAGACAACAGTGTTTCAGGCCTATAATAAAATAACTGCTTTTAAAAGAAAATTAGATTTTTGGATCATTTGCATTGGTAAGAAAGAAATAGAAAGTTTTACGTTACTCAGTGAGTTTGTTAGCGAAAACGACTCAGAAATGTTTGAAGATAATGTGTTTGAAGAATTGGTCCAATATCTCAGTTCGATGCGCGCATCTTTTGAAAAGTATTTTCCCGAAGAACACAATACAAAAATTAAAGTGAACTCCTGGATTCATAATCCTTTTTTACCCAACTTGGAAAAGCCTGAAAACATGTCAAATGAGATATATGAATCTCTTTTAGAAATGTCATCAGACACAAGTATGGAGTCATTGTTCAAAACGACGCCTCTTAATGATTTTTGGTGCAGAATCCAAGATGAATATGCAATGCTTGGCCAAATGGCTCTGGATATTCTTCTCCCGTTCCCAACTACATATTTGTGCGAAACAGGATTCTCTACCTACGCAGCCACGAAAACAAAATATCGCAATAGACTGGACGCCGAAGCTGATATGAGACTCCAACTTTCTTCCATCAAACCTGATATCAAGCAATAGATGAAAAATAAAAAACAGTTTCATACCTCCCACTAGTTAGATTTTTTCTTTTTTAATGTTTTCTATTATTGTCCTTACCAAGTGGTGAAGTAAATAATAATTAGTAACTGATACATTGTACTTTTATTATGCTGATTAATAAAGAATACACTTATAAAAATAATTGTTTTATTGTAGGGTTCCATCCAAGTATTTTGCTTCCCAAAAGGGTTCCGTCATTTAAAAAGTTTGAGAACCACTGCGATACACCAATCACACCATGTATAATTGAATGGGCTGTTTTTACGAAACTTGTGTACTTATTCAATGAATGATGTTGAGGTAGGTATATTTTTATGAAAAAGTATTGTAATTTATCGTCTTTTTATTTTATTTTTTTTGCTGTGTAAAATTCTGTTTTTTCGGAGATACGAGACTCCCACTGGCTTATAGTTGATGTTATATGTAGAAACAGGCTACTTTAAACTTCCAAAATATGTTTTTTCGATTCCACGTGGCGTTAGTCTCCTATAGCAGCTAGTTAAAAATAGGTTACTACAATACTAATAAGTTTTTAATGACTGCCTCTGTGGCGCGGTGGGAGTGTATCCGACTGCTACGCAAGAGGTCGTGGGTTCGATTCACACGGGACACCACTTTATTTGACCTAGAAATTGTTGTTCCGAGTCTGCGTGTACTTTGTGTCGGTGACTTGTATGTTTGTAAAGTCCCCCGCGACACAGGGCTTTGTACTCTACTGCGGGAGGAGTCTTTAAAAAAAAAAGTTATAATATATTTGTAATTCTTATATTTTACATTTATTTGTGGCAGAAGTAATTGATTAATTTTCAGATTGGATGAAAGTGTGGACAAAAACATTGATACGGGCACTTAAAACAGTTTTGAGGGAATCGGGATAACGGTTATTTTATGCCCATAAAAGCTGTTACCTACTAAAAGAGTGGGTGACTTCAATAAAATATCCTTGTGATCCTTTACAGTTGTAAACTTTCGATTTCTTTTTTCGAAATTGCTTTCTCACACCCAAAAATGGTACTGGTACAACGGTATCACTGTTGATCAAAAGTATAAAAGTAAATTTTGAAAGTGTAAAATGTACAAAAATATATGGTAATATTCATTTAAATGTCGTACGGCACACGTTATTAATAGCACCTTATTCAAAGTTATCGTAAAAGATATCGAGATTAACATCGAAAGGCTTCTGTTTAGATCGCGTTTACAAAATGTAGTGAGTATGATGTAAATGTGACACGGTTTGTTTTTTGATGGTCGTATCGCTTTGTATCGCAAATAACCCGCCGTAACTTTTATAACCATTCAATTGTAGACGAAAAATAAACTGTCCTGGTAATTTACTGCCAAATTCACATGACCAGCGGGTCAATTCACGTATTTAAAGCAGTGCAGTTGCAGTTAAGTTTCGATTAAAACGGCCATTTTCATATTCTTGTAACTTTGGGATCGATCTTAAATACGCTTGCGCACCGTACTATCGTGTCCTTATTGCGCTCTCGAGACGCATACTTGACGCAAGCGTATTTGAGATCGATTCCAATGTTACAAGAATACAAAAAAGGACGTTTTAATCAAAACTTAACTGCAATTGCACTGCTTTAAATACGAATTGCCCCCAGGTATCTTGCCAAAGGGCAGGCGAGTCAGTAACAACGTAACCAAACCAGCGAGCGACCTATTGTCTATTTGTTAATTCTTTGCACTTGACAGCAGTTGAGCGACTGACATGCGACAAGTTCAAACATGAAGTGGATTTGCAACACTTGCTTGATTGACATACGTTCAACACTGATTTGGACAATGATCCAAGGAATGGAACTTACGTTACTTTCCGATGATCTGATCGGATGGCTAAGAATGCTAACTACTTGGATATCCAAGCGGTTAGCACTCTTAGCCATCCAATCAAAAATTAGACTCATCACATAATTGATCACATCACAAAAATATTAGAACGTAATCATTGAAAATCTATTCATTTTGAAACTTCTTTACTTGTAGATAGATACACTAACTAAGTATATACGAGTATTTGAGGCGAGGGGTCTCTTACTCAGTTGTAATCGAGCAAATCGAGATATCTGCGAGGTTAAGCAATGTTACCACTGTGGGTACATAGGTGGGTGACCGTTTTTGAACATTGTCATAGCCTTCCGTGCCTCGGAGAACACGTTAAGCCGTCGGTCCTGCGCCCCATCTCTCTCCAGTCGTGTCCGAATTTCCGTCCCATCGGGCTATGAGAGTAAAGGAAGAGAGGCGATGGTGTACCTATTCGCGTAAAGGATTTGTATGGTGATAACAGTATCTACATTAGCTTGTCCTCGAACTAGCTTAGCGTTGAATGATAAGTCACGTGTGTATATATTTTGTTACGAGGTCAAAGTCATAGTTAGCTACGAAGGTTATGGACTTAGGGACCTTACCTGATAAAGTGACGCTCACTGCTGAAGTGTTATCACAAGATTCATTTAGGTATTTTTGTTTTTTTTTTATGAATAGGTAGGTAGGTACTACAAGTATCAAATAAGTAAACGGCCCCTTTGATTGTAAGTATTACTTCTTGTTTGAATATATGGCAATCTGGCCGATCATACTGACAGTGTCATGTATTTGTTACAGTAAATATGATTATTAGATATATTTCGGGACTTAATCGCGTGAATTATTTAAAGGTACGAACCTTTCATTTACCCGACGTTTCGATCGAATTGCATCGATCGTGGTCACGGGTCGACTGAAACGTCGGGTAAATAAAAGGTTCGTATCTTTAAATAATTCACGTGATTAAGTCCCGAAATATATCTAATATGTATAAAAATCGCGAAAGTTTAAAAACAGTTAATATGATTAATTCTAGTTATTATGAGTAATGGCAAAGTCGCGTAGTAAAATATGACAAAATAATAATTTACACCAGCTTTTATTTTTTATAGTAGTTGATCTTAGGTAAAGTAGCGATCACGAATTGATGATGACAGATGATGATAATTGATAATAAATTGTATTAATGGTGACGCTGATGATTGATGACGATGATGATGAACTGTCAAGTTTGTATGGGTCAAACTTAAGATCAACCAGATCTTAAAGTAGTGGAAGTGAAGTGCACCCTCTTCGCCCTTGCGTAACAAAGCGCTGGCACCATGTCAGCCGTAGCGGCCGGGGTGGTTTTGTCATAGTTTTGAACTTGATTTACACACACATACCGTTATTCGTTTCAAATGAAATATATTCCCATTCAGATTTCTGGATGTTATCCATACTAATATCCATACTAGTATTATAAATGTGAAAGTATCTCTGTCTGTCTGTCTGTTACGCTTTCACGCTCACAGCTAAACCGATTTAGATGAAATTTGGTATGGAGATAGTTTGAGTCCCGGGGAAGGACATAGGATAGTTTTTATCGCGATAACCGATATCCACGCGGTCGAAGCCCCGGGCGAAAGCTAGTACATTATAACTAGGCAAAATTATTATTTCGGACCTTATAATAATAAATTCCTAAAATGCGTTTTTATTAAGCATAGTTCCTAGTGACTATATATAATCACATAAAACCAATTATATATACTATATACTTGGATATAACTCTCCAAACATTTTCCAATCGACCAATTTAGGGTTGTGGGCATGCCCCACCGTGCCGACCCGCATTGCAGTCACCATTTTCACAGCTCCACATTTAACATGTGAAAACATGTGTAAAACGAGCAAAATTTGATAATAAATATTGATAAGAATTTTAAATCAGCAATAAAAAATTATTTTGTCTTGTAAATCACATGTGAGATTCAAATATCTTTCAAATGTCGTAATTTAGTCTAAACGCTAGATGTTCAACATAATGAAAGCAGTTAATAACAATAAATCAAACGATAGCTTTCTATTTCAATAATGAATAAATTTTGTTAATTTAGCGATGATTCTAACACCTGGCGTGTGATGCTGATGATAGCCGGCTTTTTATGACGTTCTAAAAATAACTGTAAATCGATATAACACTCTCGAATCTCGAACAAAATTAATTTTATAAATCAAGATGTAACGTTTTAGATTATTTTTTAAGTGGCAACTAAGCAATTACCTGTCTCATGAAGGAGTTGTACCTACTTGGTTGTGACTAAGTATATGGATTTTTAACTATATGGATTTAGGAGATTACAAAGCAGTATGATGGACAGCTTGCCGCCGAAAACAGTAAGAATTCCATTTGATTTTGACATTTGGACGGCCATTTAATAAAATAAAATGGAAGTCTATGCTTGTGTAACAAGTATAACAACAACGGAAATTTGTAATAAGTGTCAAAAAAGATCAGGACGGTCATTCGATTCGACATAAGAAATTGCTATTACTCTGTACCACAGTAAAATAAAAAGCAACGAGACTGTGCTAGTACCTAAAATAGAGGTTGGTGATTTAGGAGGAGAGGTCGTGGAGGTCGTGATCCTCTGTACTGGGCCTATATAATTATGCAGTGTGGCTCTTTGATTCTTAGTTATAGGACCCTTCGTTGAACAGCGGGTCCTCATTTATGGAAACGCGGACGAAGTCACTGGGAAAGTTAGCGTAGTTTACATTGGTTCTTGAAACTATTCAATGGTAAGTAACCTACGAACATAGAGCAACACGGGCCACCGGCCGACTAACAAATGTAACAGTTTATGATATGTGTCAAAAGAAAATATTGACGACAGTGATGGGTGCAGTGGCATCAACAACGACTGTACACCAAAGTGTACCACTTTCGGATTCCATGGCATAGAACATTGTGTGATCCAAAAATCATATAAAATAAAAAATAATTAAATATAATAAATAATACGTAAGGCATACTGAAAGTTTCTGGATCTTATAATAAAAGGATGAAAAAACAATCATGGAATTAAAAAATGGAACTCTTGGGGCGAGGCTGTCATTTGTTTTTTCATTGTGGCGTCCATTCGAAAATTGTGAGTTCGACTTTCAAAATGAATTTAACTGCTGCGTGTACAGTAGTGCCGTAAAATGATAAAATGTTTAACGGAAGACAGTCTTTAGCTGTCTATACCTAGTCTGGCCATAAATACTGTTACAATTAAAAATAAGAAAGATATTACATTTGAATTTGGAATCTGTCATTTTTATACGATTGTTCATTGTATTTTCTAATTTTGGCGCCAATACATTGTACAATATTTTGCTATATTAAAATGGAGTGGGGTGATAAAGAAAACCGAATCGCTGTGATTGCATTACACAAAGTTGGTATGGAGCCGAATGTAATTTTTAAAACTCTCCATACGCTTGGTATTAGTCAAATGTTTGTGTACCGGGCTATTAATAGGTACAATGAGACCTTCTCTGTTTGTGACAGAAAAAGATCTGGCCGTCCACGTAGTGTTCGTACGAAAATGGTGGTCAAAGCAGTAAGGGAAAGAATTCGAAGAAATCCTGTCCGAAAGCAAAAGATTTTATCTCGGGAGATGAAGATAGCACCCAGAACCATGTCACGCATTTTAAAAGATGACTTAGGACTTGCAGCCTATAAGAGACGCACTGGTCATTTTTTAACTGATAATTTAAAAAAGAATAGGGTGGTAAAATCGAAGCAACTACTGAAGCGGTACGCAAAGGGAGGTCACAGAAAAATTTTGTTTACGGATGAGAAAATCTTTACAGTTGAGCAACTTTTTAACAAACAAAATGACCGTATTTATGCTCAAAGCTCTAAGGAAGCTTCCCAATTAGTCGACAGAGTGCAACGTGGGCATTATCCGACTTCAGTGATGGTTTGGTGGGGTGTTAGCTATGAAGGAGTGACTGAGCCATATTTTTGTGAAAAAGGTATCAAAACATCGGCACAAGTGTATCAAGATACCATTCTTGAGAAGGTAGTTAAACCCCTTAACAACACCATGTTCAATAACCAAGTATGGTCCTTCCAACAAGACTCAGCGCCGGGTCATAAAGCTCGGTCCACGCAGTCTTGGTTGGAAGTGAACGTTTCGGACTTCATCAGAGCTGAAGACTGGCCGTCGTCTAGTCCCGATCTTAATCCGCTGGATTATGATTTATGGTCAGTTTTAGAGAGTATGGCTTGCTCTAAACGCCATGATAATTTGGAGTCCCTAAAACAATCCATACGATAGGCAGTGAAGAATTTTCCCATGGAAAGAGTGCGTGCTTCTATTGATAACTGGCCTCAACGTTTAAAGGACTGTGTTGCAGCCAATGGAGACCACTTCGAATAAGCTTTTTATATTTTGAATTGTTTTTTATTTATGTATTAAACTAATATTATTTGCAATAAAAAAAAAAGGTTTTTTCTTCGTAACAATATTTATGGCTAGACTAGGTATATATAGGTGACGAAACTGGGTGTACTGTTTTGAAACCGAAAGAAAAAGTGTGGGTCTTTCCTTTCGAAGATTTACCAATGAAAGTTAAGAAAAGTCGAGGCATTGGTAAAAAAATGGTTGCTTCCTTTTTCGGCAAATCAGGACACTACACTACAGTATCGCTTGAAGATCAAAGGACAGTGACAGCAGATTGGTACGTCAACACTTGCTTGCCCAGTGTCTTGGAAAAAGTTCGCAAAAGCGTAATCGAAGCAATGTCCTCCTTCACCACGATAACGCATCCTTTCATTCCGCTAAGGTAACAGAAGCCTATTTGAAGGCTTCAAATGTGGAACTGTTGACTCATCCGCCTTATAGCCCGGACCTTGCACCCTGCGACTTCTTTTTGTTTCCAAAAATTAAAAGCAAACTTAGAGTTTACGAGTCCTTATTCGACGGTAAATGTGTTCCATAAAGACATTGAAGAGGTCCCTAAGGAAAACTGGTCCAACTGCTTTGTGCAATGGTTTAGCGCAGTTTATGTGCAGAGTTTATGCAAAAAGCATTAATTGCGAGGGAATATACTTTTAAAAATAATAAATATATCTTAAGTATTATATCTAATCTTATTTATCAGAATCCAGAAACTTTTAGTACGCTTAAGTATATTAAGGGTTATTTATATACTTATGGCGTACTGAAAGTTCTCTTCCTCGGAAGTGGGCTTCCGAGTCGTTTATTATGTGGTTGTAGAGTCCATCGCAACAATTTATTTATTAGGCATAGAGCCAACTTTTTTTTCTAATTTGTTACTTTTAGAAACAAAAAGTACTTAAAATTGGAATTACAGCAGCACTTACCCATGTATACAATGTGTAGCAGTGATAAGATGGTCCCGAGCGACCACGGTGGCTCCGCAGATGACCTTGCCATCTCGCTTGAGCGCGGCCAGCCAAGGAAACTCTCCGGGAGTGACTGCCCCACCCCCCACGACACGAGCACCTCGCGCCACACCACAAGCTGAAAAGACCGGATTTGTGAATTCTTGTGTAATCATGTCATCAACTGTTCTACTGGACTTTTGAAATTCTTGAAAAATTCAAATGTCGCACGTCCAGATTTTTAAAATCCATAACTGGCAGCGCCCTCTTATAGGAAGCTTAGTTTTATTGCCAGGTTTCCTAATAAAATGATAGTAGTTTGGACAGATTGGTGCCATCGAAACGACGTGACGGCTTATAAAGATCCAGATTGCTTCAGATTCAGGCAAGTGGAGCAGGCTTATGTTCCCTCTTTCAGGATGTCCAGATGTTTCAGGACCTGCCCTATGAGTTGACTAATGACGTCTTATTGACAATAACAACTACGATTTTGGTTTCAGATCTTGGAACAAAACTGTTAAAAAAAAAACGGCTAGATAAGGACTTATTTGGCCTTTTGCTTGGTAACTTGCTTGGCGCGAAACTTCGCGCGTTAATCGAGTTATCACACTGTTTTTTTTATACATTTTTATTACAATTTATCAAACTTTCTACCTATTTAAAAGTTATTGTTAGTTTTTTTTGTAAGTAGAGTCTCAAGGAGTTGACCACACGTAGGTGCTAATTTTATATACTTTGACATTCACAAGTTTCACTTAATGGCCTAAATAGTAACGACCTATGATCTCATAGAAATATTTTCACATTTTTTTAACAAATCAGATCCTAAAAATCAATTGCCTATTGCAGAATTTAATCAGTTAGTATACCTACCTATAGGGAAAACACACAGAGTATTAATTAACCTCTCCTAACGGTAAACATAATATGAAGAAGCGTAATCTAATTTGCCTGCTTCTGAATCACTCATTTCTCAAAATTGGAAAGGATATTAGCCTCATAAAAGTAGGTATGAAATGCAGCTTATAAAACTTAAAAAGAAAACAGGAGGTGTAATTGCAAAGAGAGCGCGTTAAACCAATGTTTCCCAACCTTTTCTTAAACAGAGACCACATTTAGTCCTTTGATGTTCGTAGGGACCACCCACTTTTATTATTTGCAGAGTTCTCTACACTAAATCAATAATATAAATCATAAAGAGCTTGCTACATTATTTGAATAGAAAAATTCTTATTTTCTTTTAAAACTTATTTAAAAAAATGTTGAGTCAGTGTGATTTTTGAACTTGTGCAAAATTAGAAATTGTTTCGCAGATCATTGTTTGATTCCTGCGCACTTCGGTTCTTCTGTTGGGAACCATTGGTTTAGGTATAGGCTATTGCAGACTTGCGAATTTGATCGCATGCGAAAAGTTAATCATCATCATTATTTGCCTGCTATAAATCCAATTATTTGAGACAATATGTTCTAATAGACATCATATCTGTACTAGTCTTTTTCTCACCATGTCATCTTTCATATAATCTGTTCATTCTTTCTTGGGTTTTCTCGAAATTTAAAGCCATGGGAGCATTATTTTAGGTTCCGGGTTCCGGTTCGTAATTGACCAAACACCGGCCAAATGAGTGCTGTGTACCTACCTACTTGTACCTACTGTACTTGTGTCTTTGCAATTTTGGGGGTATTTTAACCCCCAAATCCCCCCCAGAGTACGCCCATGTGTGCAGCCGTCCATATTCATAGTCCCTTCAATATATCTTTCCACTTTCCAATATTTTTTTATCAATTCTCCTAACAAAACATAACGCGCTTTTTAACTTTAACCGAGCGATCTATTTATATTTAATACATCAAGTTATAATTGGTATTATTCCTGATGTATATGACAATAACACTACAAATTGTTAATAGGACTAGTATTGTTTGATATTTTTGCATGTTCCGTTAGTTTTCGATTCAATACAGCTCCGGGAACTGAGCGTAGTGGGCATGGACTATACAAGGTGGATCAAACCAATGCCCCTGGTGGGAAAGTACCCTAAACCTTTAAGTTAGTAAATTTTTGAAATAAAAAGAACTGCGTAGTTCGTACTTTTTAAATAGTACCAAGTATAAATTTGCTATCTATAATTTTAATTAATTAATTTAAAAACATTAACATTGTTATATGGCCTTCCTCAAGTTTTAGATGCAATATTTATTATAAAGTTTCGTTCGCTATGAATTACTCTTTGAATCGGTATCATTAAAACACAGAATATGTATTTTCTACAAATGGCAGGTACGATTTCCGTCTCTGGCTAGCGACTTTTATAAAATCTTTAACTACAGTTGTTTTTATTTCTACAAATAAAATAATGTTTCCTTTAAGTTAAATTTGCTATTAAATATATATTTTCTTAATCGTGAGACCATAAGAAGAAATCGCGAAAGTTTATCAACGTTTAAAATTTGCTAACTCAAATATTTAGGCTTTTCCTGCAGGGAGCATTGGTTTGGTCCACCCTCTATATGAACCTAATTACCATTTTTAAACTGTCTTAATAATTTAAAAAATAAATAATGACAACCGTAGCGGTTATACTCTTAAGCTGAACTTGATTTAAGTAAATTGTTTATTAATTTAAAAAATAAGAAATTACGTATCATAAAAATAATAACTTACAATTAGGGTTTTCGAGTACGCGGTTATCTTCAAAATTACATTAACTACGTTACAAAGAATTACGTTGAGGAACCCTGTTTTCTTTCTGTTATCAGTCCTGTCCATCCATAGCTCTTATCACAAGTATTGCATACGATCGCACTTAACGATATCAACGACCTTTGTACACTTTTTTGCTTTTTTAATTCGATGAAAATAGCAACTTCGTAAACGAATGAAAATATACCAAAGAAGAAATTAACTCTTAATTAAAACGTAAGCTTAGACAAGTATTTAATTTTGTCTCTAGATTAATGGGGTCGTACCAAGCTGATGCAATAAATAAAAATCAACATAAGAGAAATTTCTCATTGAAATTGTAGATCAATATACGGCGTAGTATCAAAGAAGAATATTTAATTCCATTAATAGACTGGCGTACAAACTAGAACCATTTGCATATTTGAGATCTCATGTTAGTAAACAAACATTCGCGCCAAATTTCTAACGTGTGTGTATTGTGTGCCTACAAATTAAAATAGTCTACAAAAAAAATGGCTACGTAATTGTAACTTGCATATTTTGTAACATTTCACGAACATTACTATCTCCGAACTGGGTCAAAGTGATCATAATAAATATCTACGATAAGCCTTCTTTTACATTTTAACGGTACGCGAAAGAATCCCGATGCTTTTAACAGATACTTACGTATATGTGCCTAATTGTTAATGGGAGGTTACAGACAATAAATTCAACATTTCGCAGACGATCTTTACACATCCGGGGCACTTAAAATACTTGCGAAAATATCTCAGCAATTTTATTGCAGTCTCACTTGAAAATAAGCATCGTCCTTAAGTATTCACTCTCTAAAAGCACTTTATACTATTAGCACTAATATTGTGATATAACCAAAACTGAAGTAATGCCTATTGAATAAGAGATTCGGAATTAAAATTTGTTGGTAGAACGTTTTGAACATCCACTTAACACAACAAATACGAATATGAAAATTGATTGTTACGAAACCGCACACTAGCAGTCACTGTAACTTTATTATTTTACTCACAGTTTTATTTCAATATTATATTTTTAATGATAAAGATACACTTTAATTAATATATTTTTTAAGTGAACGATAATGTAGTTTTTTTTTGTAACCACTTCACAAATGTACACTGCTGAAGTGTAGCTTAGAAATACATAATTATTGTTGTCACTCACTGCAGGGTTTGCAGGCGCTGGCGGCGGCGAGTGCCGCGAGGAAGCAGAGGACGCGAAACATGTCTGGCGTGTCACAACCCACTCTATAGTCATGGGGAGACGCCGACCCAGCTATTATAGGCCGTGGGCGGCGCCTCCGAAGTGGCCTCGGGGCCAGTGTGACGGCACCAGATCAGGCCAAGTTCACGGCAACACGCCGACTGAGCGAGTGACGGTGGTAGGCGCTGCGTCACCCCACTGCGCGCACGCTTGGGGGATTGTTGATTGTGGAAGGATCACCGTATTAGATAATGACCTTGGATGACATTATTAGTCAATTTTTTGACGCAACCATTTTTACTTTATTTTTAGTTTAATAGCAAATTCAATCGGTCCTAAAGATCTGCTATGTTCGCGTATGGCCGATAGTTACATTTGGTTTAGAAATATATATTTAAATAACTCATTTTATGACAATAAAGTATTTAGTTAATTATTTTAGGTTTCTAAAACAATGCTAGACAGCATTTAAAAATATTTAAAAAGTGCTGCTGTAGAGACTCGTCTAGGACTCTATCGGTATTTTAACAGTTAAATGTTTAAAAAATTACAAGTTACTGATTTTTACCTTTGAATATGCATAGCTATTGGTGTAATCATTTCGATCGTATTGCAAATATTGTGGATGCAGATTAGCTGAGAAATATTAAAGAGTTTAATGTTTTCCAAATAAATAGGTTGGACCTATTTACTTATATGTGTATCTATACTATATAATATGTGTATTACGTACATTTAATTTTATAAATAAAACTAGGAAGTCGTTAAACCCATTGAAACTTAATTAGAATGTCAGTTTTCGACATTTAGTATCTCGTTCCATCGATCTTTTGAGTTAACGAGTGTTACTTATTTTCATTCAATATTTATTGCTGTGTCCTGACTTTAGTATTCATCATTCGATCGCCTCTTACTGGTTGGCCGCATGCCGGCCAAGTAGCAAGCCCCCTTCTTAACAAACCACAAATCTGACTGAAAGCTTGCCATTCACATGCGACCAATAGCCAGAATCAAGTTCGGTAATTCGTTACATCATGTTTACTTTGTGCAGCTGCATTTGTCATTAATTAATAGGGATACCTTTAAAAGAACAGAACGTACCGTTGCATTCCTTATAAGAAGCATTTAAAGGTTTAATAATTAATGAGATTGGTGTCGTGTTCAATTAGTTTAAATGATCGAGTCAAGTAATCTTATATCGTGCGCAGCGTAGTAAGCGATTTTGGGTGCAATTGAGTCAGTAGCCGCTTGGCTTAACATTTTTTAGCACTTATTACGCTTTTTATCAAGAAAAATACCAATTACTGTTTTTTACCTTTGAATATGCACGTAATCATTTCGATCGTATTGCAAATATTGTGGATGCAGATGAGCTGAGAAATATTGCAGCAATTGACTCGCAATGCATTTGTACAATGTTTGTCATGATATTCTTAAGTAAATACTTATCTTAGTATTTAGATATTATGTCAATGTTGTAGATTAATGTCAAGTCGATGTCGGTGAAGAGTGGGTCGCCTATAGTTCACGTATCCTTGCAGAAAGTCGAGCTTGAATGTTACGCAATGTGCATATAATTTCACTCGTTGCCGGATGGCCACTGGTTCAACTTAATTCTTTTATATTTGGACAATCTTACTCAACTTTTTACGTAATGTCAGGATTAAAACGCTGCTTTTTGAACGTTTTGCAATTCTTGATATTTCGGAACAAACATTTATGCAGTCTTGGGACCGTCGCAGCGGCCGTCAAAATTTCTTCACGACGCCATTCTACTTTCTTGTTTACGTTCTGTTGTCTGGAATAATACTGTAATTGATTTTATGATTTATTGTGTGCGTAAAACAACCGTATGTAAATACCGTTGTATAATAATTTACTGTTTCAGTGATATTAAGTGCAAAGCAATAAAAATTAAATTCTAAAGTGGTTCTTCAAATGAAAAAGAATTCGTTCAAGAATTTGACCTATATAATTATCAATTTGAAAATATTTTTTATTAAAAACCTGCTTTGTTTGTAGAGGCGTTAGCATTATCTTAATTTACTATTATTTGGGTTTTTTATCAAAGGGTTTTCCGGAAAACCTCGTCTAGACAAACATTGGTGACCTTGTTACTGTTTTTTGAAGGTGAATTTCATGGAAAGAGCCGCGTGTGGCAGAGGATCTGTGCAACGAGGCCAAGGCGACGGTGCCACCCGTATGTAGATAACGATGCAGCCCGCCTACACCACACACAAATATTACTATTGATATACAATTCATTCTAAACTCGAATTTACTTTTTTTTTGTTTTTTTTTCATAGGTGTATGGGGAATCATTTCAAAATATATTAGGCAATTAGGCTATAATCGAGATCAAGTCCTTTGGACCTCGTTTGGCCATCGGAAATGATAGTTTTAAATATAAGAGTTCACCGACATTGACAAATAGTTAATTAAACCGGATTTTGAATATTTATTTATTTGTAAATTTTATCTATACAGAATGATTTTTAATATATAACCTTCCGCTGTAAGCTTCATTACCTTACATCAAATAACTTGGTAATATATTTTTTTGAAAAAAATATATAAATTAACCCTTCACCTACACACAACACAACCATTTATACTATACCTCCGAGTAAAATCGATGTTTCTTTGTCAGGTTTAGGACCTAAACTTCACAATAAACAACGATTTTACTCCACATATGTTCGTAAACTTTCACACATTGTACACATTATAGAATTTTATAAGCTACGGGTCTTAATCGCGTAAATATTTTATTTTAAGGCTAAATACCTTTGTTTATTGCCCGACGTTTCGACCGTATTGCAACGGCCGTGGTGACGTGGTCACGGATAGACTCTACGTTTACGGTTTTACTCCAGTAAAATAGTCTGTAGGTGGTTAAGGTCATGACTCCAAAAACAAGTGATAGATAATTACGGGTTAATATATTTAATATTTTCCAAAACTAAATTACAAAGTTATTTTGTGTTATCTAAAGAAGTCACGATCGAGAGGTTATTGTTATTTATTTTTATAATTATTAAAGACTTTAATCATTCTTATACAGAATGATTAAATAAGTTAAGCTTTAAAATTTTAAAGCTTAACTTATTTTTAATTTAGAATTTCATAAATTAAAAATAAGTTAAGCTTTAAAATTTAAAGCTTAACTTATTTTTAATTTAGAATTTCATAAATTAAAAATAAGTTAAGCTTTAAAATTTTAAAGCTTAACTTATTTTTAATTTAGAATTTACGCACAGCCAGTTCCACAATGTAGACCATACTTTACAAAGAACTCTATGCTTATCTTGTTGTCATAGCAACCATAGAAAATATTTGTCGACATGACAGATTTGATGTATGAAATATAATTGTTTACATAAGAAGAGATATTATAAAATTAATGGCGAAATACATAACTAATATATACAGAAATGCCACGAAATAACACTACAAGGACATATATATATATACGAGGTAAGAATTATCACTACATTACCCCAAGAGAAGTGAAGAACCAGCTCTCTAAAAGAGAAGGAGTGAAGAACGAGCTCTCTAAAAGAGAAGGAGTGGGAAATTACGAGAAAGAGACCATTCCTACCGGCGTCGCCTTTCTACCTACCGGCGTCTCCTCTCTACCTACCGGCGTCGCCTTTCTACCTACCGGCGTCGCCTCTCTACCTACCGGCGTCGCCTCTCTACTTACCGGCGTCGCCTCTCTACTTACCGGCGTCGCCTCTCTACCTACCGGGCCGCCTCTCTTATATACCGGGCCACACCTCTACGACGCGTCGTACCTCTACCTGCCGACGCCGCGCCTCTACCTACCGGCGGCGCGCCTCTACATACCGGCGCCGCACCTCTACCTATCGGTGCCGCGCCTCCACCTACCGGTGCCGCGCCTCTACCTATCGGTGCCGCGCCTCTAACTACGAGCGCCGCATCTTTACCTACCAGCGCTGCATCTCCGCCTGGACGCCGTACCTCTACCTACCAGCACTGCATCTCCGCCAGCATCGGTTCTAAATTATCTTTAATTTTAAGTAGTTCTTAAGTTCTTTTTGTTAATAGAGTCCTATCTTAAACCTACCCTTTCATTTCACTACAGTTTGGCGCCCATCAAGCATACCACCCACGACCTTTCTCAAAATTCTAAAATAAATACTTGCACAAGTATCCACCGCTTTTAGCGTAATTTGGCCGCAACTTTGGAAGACTCATCTCTCACCTCACCGCTTCTTATCGTAGTCTCATTATCTACCTATATCGTTGTCACATTATGTATCTATCTATCTATATATGTATTTTTTTCGTAGCTTAATTTTTTTTTCTTAATCAGTCGTTGGCTAATTTCTCTTTTTATTCTCTTTCAGCTTCCTTCTCTATCCCTTCCCTCCCTGTATCCCTACTGAACTCGTTACTGTCCACTTATTTTCTATAATTATACACATTTTATACTTGTTACTTTTTTATTATTTTATTATCTATTTTTAGTCTGTCCTTACTTTTACTTTTATTAATGTTGGCGGTTCTTGACGTCACATTTTTTTTTTTCCCTTTTTCTTTGTAAATAAACTTTGTATATACCTAGCTCTGTATATATATACATTTTCTCGTTCCAGCTTTGTACATAATTTTATTGTTAATTATGCCACTTTCTTCTTCTCTTACCTCTTCTTTTTAACTCCCTTATCGTACTTTATTAACTTTTCTTTTTTTCATCTTTTATTTCTTTTCCTCGTTTTCTCTCTATTTCTACTCTTTTGACTTGTACACTTGGCGGACTTTAATGTCTCTAGCCTTGTTGTCGGGTCTCCTTGCTCATAAGCAACTTGACTTGTGCCTAACTTGGAACGGCGCAATACTTCTTTTTCTTCTTCTACTACTGAGCTTCTTGTGCTCATATGCTATAAGGTACTAAATGTACTTCATAATTTTGGAGACTTTTGAGCTCCGTCTTCATCTTTTGCATTTCTATTGCATTTATGTGACATTTCCCTGGAGTACGCGTCATTGAATGTGAACGCTACCTCGCTTTTGTTTGGTGATGGATGCTAGGTTATTTATGTTTGTATGAGTATGTTTGCTGTGGGATTTTTATCTTTCCAACTTCAAAGACAAGGAAATTTTCGTAAGCCGAAAATTTTCCGGGTTTTTGGGGTAATGTAGTGATAATTCTTACCTCGTATATATATATATGTCCTTGTAGTGTTATTTCGTGGCATTTCTGTATATATTAGTTATGTATTTCGCCATTAATTTTATAATATCTCTTCTTATGTAAACAATTATATTTCATACATCAAATCTGTCATGTCGACAAATATTTTCTATGGTTGCTATGACAACAAGATAAGCATAGAGTTCTTTGTAAAGTATGGTCTACATTGTGGAACTGGCTGTGCGTAAATTCTAAATTAAAAATAAGTTAAGCTTTAAAATTTTAAATTGCTTCTAGAGAGTTTTCTTTATGGATACAAAACCGAAGAAGAGTCAGTGAAGAACCAGCTCTCTAAAAGAGAAGTGAAGAACCAGCTCTCTAAAAGAGAAGGAGTGAAGAACGAGCTCTCTAAAAGAGAAGGAGTGGGAAATTACGAGAAAGAGACCATTCCTACCGGCGTCGCCTTTCTACCTACCGGCGTCGCCTCTCTACCTACCGGCGTCGCCTTTCTACCTACCGGCGTCGCCTCTCTACCTACCGGCGTCGCCTCTCTACTTACCGGCGTCGCCTCTCTACTTACCGGCGTCGCCTCTCTACCTACCGGGCCGCCTCTCTTATATACCGGGCCACACCTCTACGACGCGTCGTACCTCTACCTGCCGACGTCGCGCCACTACTACCTACCAGCGCCGTGCCTCTGCCTATCGGCGCCGTGCCTCTACCTACCGGCGCCGCGCCTCTACCTACCGGCGGCGCGCCCCTACATACCGGCGCCGCGCCTCTACCTATCGGTGCCGCGCCTCTACCTACGAGTGCCGCATCTCCGCCTGGACGCCGTACCTCTACCTACCAGCACTGCATCTCCGCCAGCATCGGTTCTAAATTATCCTTAATTTTAAGTAGTCTTTAAGTTCTTGTAAATATATGTAGTCCTATCTTAAACCTACCCTTTCATGACACTACACAATTTTTTAAGACCATGTCGATTTAGGGCCCAGATTCAGGGTAGTGTAATAACCGTTTGAGTATAGACTTTTTCCCATCTTGCCTCATGATACCCAGCCAGATACAGCGCCCGGTACAAACTTATATAACTGCGCCCTTGGTATTGGTCATGATCTGCGCCCTGTGTCTGGCACCACCACGTTTATGGCATTGCCCACAAAGCCGTGTCGACCTGACGCAGACTATAATTTTCCATTCTGCACATAATATTTACCTTGGCTATATAGTAGGTACTAACGCGTACCTCCTAACGAGTCTAGGTATATATTATACTAGCTGCCCCGCGCAACTTCGTCTGCGTAAATTTTCCCCGTTTTTGCAACATTTCTCATTGCTGCTCCGCTCCTGTTAGTCGTAGCGTGATGTTATGCCTATAGCCTTCCTCGCCAAATAAGCTATCACAAACAAACAAACAAACTCTTCAGCTTTATAATATTGGTATAGATTTAGTTAGGTAGATTTATAAACCTACTTTTCTATTTTTATGACCAATGGAATACATTCTATAGTATTTAAGGCAGTCTTAGAAGAATAAAATATATTTAAAAAACAAATACTGCTGCTTTTACTAATTTTAAAATTGATCTACCGACCTTCTAGTTGTTTTTGGTCAAACGAAAGTAAAATCACTTTCTTGTCTAGTTTCGTAGATAGTCGTAAATCGTTGTTTTTGTCTTTTTCATTATTTTACCATTATTCGCTTTCTCTTAACTTGTATCTAGGTTTATAGTGTTAAATATTTTTATTTATATTCCTAATTAAGACGACAATTTTGTAATGTACTGTTCTAAAAACTGTAGGTATTCTTCTTCTTCTTCTTAAAAGATAACTAGCAATGTGGGATTCAGGTCCCACATTACTAGCATTCCTGTTATCCCCTCTAGCTAAGCTCAATGGCTTGTGTTAGGAGTGGGTTCACGTCGGCAGTATATTATGGGCAAGATTTGAATCCGTGACCTCACGATTGCGAGTCCAATACCTCAGCTATTAGGCTACTACCGCTTCTTGTTCAGACCCTTTTGAATTTGCGATTCCCCGGACGGTGGGGGTGTTCGTTTTTCCCGCCAAAATAACAAAAAGGGGGGGGGGGGGGTGTTCACGTCGATAGTATGATGGATAGGATTCGAACCCGTAACCTTACGATTGCGAGACCAATGCCTTAACCATTAGGGCTACTGTCGCCTTTGGAATTGTTAGTTTTCCGGTGGAGAAAATTGGTGTGAAAAGTGTTACTTACACTTATCTGTCTACCCTCTCTAAATTAAACAAATTGACTTGCTAACATTTAAATTTTAAGTATGTATTGATATTTGATTAAGAAAAAATCATGGTCATCAAACAAAGAACAATTCTAGGCATGAATCGAGCTTATCACCTTTGGCTTAGCAGGCACGACTAGACCAACACGCCACTCAAATTTTCTGTAAATTTTTAAGCACATTTCAAAAGAAGACTTATACTGCAAACGGCAGTCATTCGCTTAATCTTTTTTTTTTAAAACAACTCCCGCAGTAGGGTACAAGCCCTGTGTCACGGGGGACTTTACAAACATAAAAGTCACTGACACAAATTACACCCAGACCCGGAACAACAATTTGTGGTTCACACAAAGTGGTGTCCCGTGTGAAAATCGAACCCACCACCTCTTGCGTAGCAGTCGGACACACTCCCACCGCGCCACAGAGGCAGTCAAAACTCTATGCGTTTACCAATTTATTCGAACAATATACGGGTCGATTTCAACTGAAAACAATGGTAGTATCTTTTTATCATATTTAATGTTACATATTTGAATAAAAAAATAAAACCTATGCACCGGTGACACAGATATAGAAGCCGTGGAGCGCATGGGCCTGTATACCACTTTGACCATGTAACGTTCCACTTTTCATTACATTGAAACCTCTGATTGCGACAAATGACGACTTGATACCTATTGTGTTTCTGTTGTTGCTGTTGTGATAGTGGGTGTGGGTGAGGCTGCAAGTGTTCATCTGGGGAGGATTTAGTGAATGTCGACGATATTGTGTCCTGCCTCCTTTCAATTTGTTATTCTACAAGAATTCTTGACTAAATTATTAACATTTAATGTTATCATGGCTGTCCCGCGCAACTTCGTCTGCGTTTATTTTCCCCGTTTTTGCAACATTTCTCGTTGCTGCTCCGCTACTATTGGTCGTAGCATGATGTTTTATAGCCTATAGCCTTCCTTGATAAATGGGCTATCTAACAGTGAAATATTTTTTCAATCCGGATCACTAGTTCCTGAGATTACCGCGTTCAAACAAACAAACAAACTCTTCAGTTTCATAATATTAGTATAGAATAAAGAACACATGAGCAGTGACTTTACATTACAGAGACTTAACATT
This sequence comes from Herminia tarsipennalis, assembly GCA_945859575.2. Lineage (NCBI taxonomy): Eukaryota > Metazoa > Arthropoda > Insecta > Lepidoptera > Erebidae > Herminia > Herminia tarsipennalis. The sequence continues at coordinate 23,731,604 of OX243835.2, read as the reverse complement.
AAAAAAGTGTTATTGGACACGTTGTTAGATTTCCCTTTAGAAATCTTAATAGCAATTTAGGTTATAATTAAGCTACCTTCTCATTAGTCTTGGCTACATTGTTACATAGGCTACATTAAAACGGCGGTAGCCTAATGGCTAAGGCATCGGTATCGCAATCGTGAGGTCGTGGGGTCGAATTCTGACCATTAGACTACCGACGTGAACCCACTCCTTACACAAGCCATTGAGCTTAGCTGGAGGGATAAACAAGATTGCTAGCAATCTAGCTAGGATCAAAATCTCACATTGCTAGTTTTAAAAAAAAAAAAAAATAATAATTAAAAAACATTGTAATCTATATAAAATATCACAATAGTAGATACTTTTTATTTACTTTACATTTTTTTTTTAATATTTATTGAATAATAATTGCATAACTTTCATATTTCCCAGACAGAAGAAACCATCGCGCTGGGGAACAAACCAACTGACACTCGACCAACATTCCACTGTTGAATAGGTACCAACGGAATTCATTTAGTAAATTAGTCATCAAACATCAAATATTAACAATATGAACGATACTCAAAACCTCAGAACATGCACACATTCTTTACCCTAGGCACAGATAATATAATACTAAACTAGTACCGTAGGTAACTACGTACGTACGTATATCAAATTGGATCGCATGATAACATTTTATGAATACCGGTATATCACTCGCATTATTTATGGTAAATTAACAAAAGCACAATGAACTTGTTGTTATTCTTCACGGGTTTATTTAAATTTATTTTTGTGGTAGTCTCTTAACAATAGCAACCTTTTTTTTTTAAAGACGACTTTTTTTTTTTACGTGTGCAAAAATCCCCACGGATCCCACTCCTACGAGGGCACGTAGAAGAGGGTATGTCGGAGTCGAACCGACTAAAAATCACACGGTGTTCCTTCATAACAGCCTATGGCCGAGGGTGAGGGTGTCCCTTGCGGATTTGGTGCCTCCACCATCATCATCATCAGGCTCGGTCATCGTAGAACGACGACATCGGTGTTGCTTACGTTGGCAGCTTTACTACCACTTCGAGTAAGGAGGCGCACGTAATACGTCACGACACCGTCTAGGCATTTCTTCTGTTAGGACGACAGGTTGCCCTCCCTGTCGCCCTCAAGGCCAACACTTACGGAGGTCGAAGGTCGTTTAACGCTCTTCGGCGCCCCGTTCGTCTGCTGCCTAGCTAGATTGCTAGCAATCTAGCTAGGATCAAAATCTCACATTGCTAGTTTAAAAAAAAAAAAAAAAAAATAATTAAAAAACATTGTAATCTATATAAAATATCACAATAGTAGATACTTTTTATTTACTTTACATTTTTTTTTTAATATTTATTGAATAATAATTGCATAACTACTTACTAACTATTTAAAAACTATATTTAAACTGAAAACTAAGATTAAATGAAACTAAAATATATCCAAAAAAATTAGGACCCCTGGGTGTGGTTCCACAGATACTGCCAGCATTTCCTTGCTGTATAGCAATGCTGATGCGCGAGGAAGCTGTCAGCTCTACGGTCACCAGTGGAGACGACCAATTTATTGGAAAGTTTTTTAAAAACATGTTGTGCACTTGGACCCCACGAGCCAAGGGCTAGATTACATATGAAATCGCCTTTTGAGTTGTAAAAATGGCGGCAAACTGACCGGCCATTATTTTTACAGCTCCGAGTTTAACTTGTAAAAATGATTTGAATACGTGATAATTGACTTAGAACGAGACTATGTGCATGTAATAAGCGCATAAATACTTGACACTGGCAGAAATTAGCCGTTAAAACGGCTAGATTGCCATAAACTCAAAGAAGAAGAAGAAGAAATCGCCTTTTAAACAAGGAATTGCTTGTAGTAGGAGATTCCGCTCTTCTATTATCAGTAATTCTTAAACATGTGCAATTTTATATTACTACTAAATATTTAGTGCGAATTAACATATAGACTTAAATAAACAGAATAAAAAAAAAGAAAGAACAGAAGAAAAAAAAATATACATGTTGTAGAGTGACACAGAAGTGCTGTGATGTTTTCACCATGGTTTGTTTTTGTACCTTTCTATAGCTTTGTTGATATTAAATACTTTACTGGCTGGCTCTGTGGCGCGGTGGGAGTGTGTCCAACGTGTACGCAAGAGGTCGTGGGTTCGATTCAAACACGGGACACCACTTTGTGTGATCCATAAATTGTTGTTCCAAGTCTGGGTGTACTTTATGTCCGTGACTTGTATGTTTGTAAAATCACCCGCGACACAGGGCTTGTAGCCCAATGCAGTAGTCGTCTTTAAAAAAAAAAATGTTGCTATTATTAAGAGACTACCACAAAAATAAATTTAAATAAATCCGTGTGAAGAATAACAACAAGTTCATTGTGCTTTTGTTAATTTACCATAAATAATGCGAGTGATATACCGGTATTTATAAAATGTTATCATGCGATCCAATTTGATATACGTACGTACGTAGTTACCTACGGTACTAGTTTAGTATTATATTATCTGTGCCTAGGGTAAAAAAAAATGTGTGGCACTCGGGAACTGCCGCGGTAAAGCTATTGCATAGCATTTTTATCAACTTAGGCAATTAAAAAAAAAAAAAATTAAAAATGTTTTTTTTTTTATTTTCAGTTAAAAAAAAAACAATGCTTTTAATTTTTTTTTTCTTTAATTTTTTTTTTTCAAAAAGCAAAAAAAAATTTTAAAGTCTTTTTTTTATTATAAAATGTTTTTTTTTTTTTCTTTTTAAATTTAAAAAAAAAGTAATTAAAAGTTCTGCTATTCATCGATAGATGGCAAAACTAAAAAGTGTCACCGCTGTGCCCGTCGGAGTGGGGAGCGTGAGGTTTTTTCGTTACGGAATTTCTGGATTCGGTCCCCGCGCTCAAGGCCCGCGATAGAAGCTATGCAATAGCTTAAAAATGTGTGCATGTTCTGAGGTTTTGAGTATCGTTCATATTGTTAATATTTGATGTTTGATGACTAATTTACTAAATGAATTCCGTTGGTACCTATTCAACTGTGGAATGTTGGTCGAGTGTCAGTTAGTTTGTTCCCCAGCGCGACGGTTTCTTCTGTCTGGGAAATATGAAAATGTTGCTCTAAATTGAACAAGTTACTTTCGGGGATCTGACTTCAAATTTCAACTTTTAATAATACATCTAAACTCATTTTTCCGTCATTTTGAAATACCATAGTACTATTACTTATTATGTGACAATGGTAAGTTAAAGTCATTTCTTGCCAATTTCTTTATTAATACAATAATTGCATTTTTGAAAGATAGATGTTTTTTCATGTTTCAAAAATGCAACCATAGTAAGTTGTCGTCCATCAGAAATCCATACTAATATTATAAACTAGCTGTCCCGCGCAACTTCGTATGCACAAATTTTCCCCGTTTTTGCAACATTTCTCATTGCTGCTCCGCTCCTATAGTCGCATCGTGATGTTATATAGCCTATAGCCTTCCTCGATAAATGGGCTATCCAACAAAAAAAGATTTTTTTAAATCGGACCAGTAGTTCCTGAGATTAGCGCGTTTAAACAAACAAACAAACAAACTCTTCCGCTTTATAATATTAGTATAGATTATAATATTAGTATAGATTTGACGTTTGCGGTGGAGACTATAGATATTTTTTTTTTTTCACGACTAGTACGGCTTTATCGAATTCGCCACGGAACGAATGTACCTTGTTTAACCACCCTGGTTCGCTCCCCAGCGCGACGCTTCATTCTGTCTGGGTGAGTATGTATTTAGAAATATATAAGTATGTTTATCAGTTGTCTGGTTACCATAGTACAAACTCTGTTTAGTTTGGGATCAGATGACGTTGTGTGAGTTGTCTCATGATATTATTATTATTATTTATTTTTTATTGTTTATCTGCTGGGGTTACGGGCTTTGCACGTTTTTATACTACTCAAATAAATACATTTCACTTTGGAAAAAAATAGGGGAAAGCTGGATTTTATATTAACTTTTAATTTGTAGTTCTAAACAAAATCCCAAATCTATCTCTATTTATCCCTATCGCTCTGATCGATAGGGATAAATAGAGATAGATTTGGGATTTTGACGCTAAAAAGTTATTTGAGGTCACAAATACAGTTTTTCGCGAATACCTCGTTATCGGTCACTGTTACCGGAAAATAACGTTTACCAGATTGATCAGAGCTTAGAACAAAGACATAGTTATTTTGTTTTAATTATAATTTATTAGAATATTTAGTAATTGTATGATAATAACAATGATATGTGTCTAATAATATATAACATTTGCATGCCGCTAGGCGGAATATACTGTACTAGACATTTAACCAACATCACGAAATGTATTTTCTTTACTATGTTCAGCTATAAATGATTGATTGATTTTAGTTTACTTCGAAGCGGCGGTAGCCCAATGGCTAAGGCATCAGTTTCGCAATCGTGAGGTCGCGGGTTCTAATCCTACCCGGGTAGTATAATACTACCGACGACAACCCAATCCTAACACAAGACTTCGAACTTAGCTGGAGGGGTTAACAAGATTGCTAATAATGTGGGGCCCAATTCCACATTGCTAGTTATCATATTTAAAAAAAGTAGGACTAACAGTCTTTGATAATTTGATTTTCTTCACAACATTGATCCAGAATGTTGGGCTTAAGGGACACGTTGACCTGACCTTGCCGAAGGTGTGTATACTGCTAGCTGACTAACGAAAGGGTATTTCTTTACTCCACAAATGTGAATGTGACGTAATATAATAAAACAGCTTTTATACAGGGTGTAACAGAAAGGTGTGGTCATATTCAAGGGTTGGTATGTGCCCATGATACTGAGTGCACACACCTAATTTTATCAAAATCGGAGTACCCTAAAAAATATTGATTATTTTTTTCATTCGTTTATTTGTGAATGAAAAAGTTGTTAATTAAAAAAAGTATGACTTAAAAAGTTCTATGCCATAATAATCTAATCGAATTTTGTATAATTCTTATGCCATACGCATTTCGCTACTGAATTTTGTCAAAAACAATATGCTATAACTATGTAATAATAATGCCACCAGCTATGGCATCATGGTAGGTGCAATACTGACAACATACACTATCCGCTGCTGAAATTTGACCACACCTTTCTGTTACACCCTGTATAGTACTTCAGTTATAGGCGCTCTTGAACTATTACGCTCGTCCTCTAAATTTAGCTTTAGTCTTAGGTTGTATATTATGTTTGTATATTATTAACTTGCAGTCCCGCGCAACTTCGTCTGCGTAAATTTTCCCGTTTTTGCAACATATCTCATTGCTGCTCCACTCCTATTGGTCGTAGAATGATGTTATATAGCCTATAGCCTTCCTCGATAAATGGGCTATCCAGCAGTAAAATATTCTTTAACTCAACCCAGTAGTTCCTGAGATTATTGTGTCCAAACAAATAAACAAACTCATAAGTCTTATAATATTAGTATAGATAAATTAGGTACACGTAGACACAGAATAAACCATCGTGCCAATCACAATTTTATCCTGGGAGGGGATTGAACCCATGACCTGCGCCTTAGCAACCAGGGTCACTAACCACTAGACCAACAGTAGTAGTAACTGTATGCTAAAATATAAAGGTAGGTGTGACAGTAGATTTGGACTACATTTCTGTGCCATTGTCACTGCCGACGACTCATTGGATTCAAGGTTTATTTAATTAATGTTTTTTGTGTTATTTTTATATTTTTTTATCTATGAATGCGGGTCGCACAATTTACCCAAGTTTACTTTTAGTGTTTTATCGGCAATGACTTTTACGTTATCGAGAATGTAAAAATCTAAATAATCTATAGCGTTACTAGCAGGCTGACCCTCGTAACTTCGTCTGCGTCAATTTTCGATGTTTTTACAATTCATACAAAAATACAAAAAATTTCGGATAAAATAAATATTTTACGACCTATTTATTCTCATACCTACCAAATATATATAAAAAAATCGTTTAAATACGAGTCGTTTCGGAGGAGTTCCACCACAAACAGCTTAACACGAGATTTTTATTTTTTTACTAGCTGCTATTGAGTTGAGTTTTTGCAACATGTTTCATTGCTGCTCCCACGCTATTAGTCGTAGCGTGAATTATAGCCTAGCCTTCCTCAATAAATGAGCTATCCAACAGTAAAATATTTTTTCAATTAGGACCAGTAGTTCCTGAGATTATCGCGTTCAAACAAACAAACAAACTCTTCAGCTTTATAATATTAGTATAGCTAATAGATTACAAAATACTAAAAGACGGAAACCAGGTACGACTGGAGAGAGGTTAGGAGCAGAATCGACATGTAACTTAGCGTGCTCTACGAGATAGGTTCAATAACATGGCCTTGATTCTAGAGCTGGAGGCGTACTCCAATTCAACGAAAACGAAGTTTCGATCAAAAATGAAGTGGTAATATACGGAGCCTGGAACATCTATGTAATGCACTCGTTCCAGAAATTCGTCCATGGGCTCGAACTTCTTGTGCTTGTTCAAAAATTAATTGGTATAGAACCGTAAATTTAAGAAATTGAAGTAAACGAAAATTAATGAATTTCGTTTTAAAGAAAGAGAGTAGGCCTACTGGTACCAGGTCCGAAGAACAGGATCGTTATTCCATTGTAAGAAATCAAAAGACAATTTCCCTTTACTATTTGTATATTCACATATAGACAGTTTCTTAATTTTAGAATAATTCGCTAAATGCGACTTTTCAGGACAACGGCCCTGACGATTCTCTTGTTCTATTGTTTTTCCTACTTTTTCTTTTATTAAAAAAAAATTTTTTTATTTTTTAAAGATAACTAGCAATGTGGGATTGTGGTCCCACATTACTAGCAATCCTGTTAACCCCTCCAGCTTAGCTTTATGGCTTGTGTTAGGAGTGGGTTCACGTCGGTATAGTATAATGGCCAGGATTCGAACCCACGACCTCACGATTGCGAGACCGATGCCTTAACCATTAGGCTACCGCCGCTTTCATAATAAAAGCTAGATTTAAAAGAACGTCAAAGCAATTGGTTCACAACTATTATTGAGGTTTACACATACTACCACAGTACCTACGGAGGTGACATTATTCGAAAACGGTCACCCGTCAATGGACCTACATTGGTAACGTTGAACGTCAACCACGCTTATCTTCCGATATCCTCTCTCGCCAATGAATGACAGACCTCTGTAGCCAGGAATATTTTCCTCAGGGGGGTCATGATTTCGGGGAGGGTTGGGCGGTACAATTGACTAAACAACGACCAAATGTCTAGTATGTACCCACCTTTTTTGCAATTTTGGGGTTTGGGGGGGAGGGGGGTCTTACAAAGCTCCTGGGTACGGCCCGTGTTCTGTAGCTAGAGTCAGGTCAAGTAGCACTTTAAATTCTATGATCGTAAAAGTTAATGTAGAGTCATGTAGATCCAAATTTACAGTCACAGGAGTCACATCTTGGAGATCACGACTTAGTTGGGTTCATCCAGGTGACTCTCTACAGTATAAGAAACGTTAGTTCCAATTTCATCGCATGTCGCTGCAATCGCCATGCGATACAATTGGAACTGTCGTTATTGACTGATTAAAAAATTATCGTCCGTAGGCCGACTTTACAGACAACCATTTTTTTCTGAATTTACGACTAGACCAACTTAAAAAAACCAGACTTGCGCACGAAGGGTTCCGTACCATTATCTAGATATACAAACATTAGACACTATATCAAATAAACAAAAAAAAACAGGTTTGTTGTACCCATACAACAAACCTGTTTTTTTTTTAGTTTAGCCCCACTTAAATATTTATTTTAATATGTTTTTAGTATGTGTTGGTATTGCGGCAACAGAAATATTCAACTGTCTGCTTTTTTCCTTTGCACGGGATCCTAAAAAATCTAAAAATAAAAACAGTTGTGGTACTTCATGACTTGTACTTTTATGTATAAAATAACCAGCTTCGTAACTTTGATGAAAGTTATGAAAATGTTGCTCTAAATTGAACAATTTTCGTTTGGTGTATTAAATAGACTTCAAATTTCCACTTTAATAGTGCATCTAAACAGGTGACTTCATGTTTCATTTTGACCGTCATTTTGAAATACCATAGCACTATTACTTATTCTGTGACCATGGTAAGTTATAGTCATTTCTTGTCAATTACTTCATCAATACAATAATATAATTTTTTCTATGTTTCAAAAATGCAATCATAGTAAGTCGTCGTCCGTCAGATCTCCATACTAATATTATAAATGTCAAAGTAACTGTGTCTGTTACATTTCACGCTTAAACCGCCGCAACGATTTAGATAATTCATCATTCATTTATTCACTTAAAATAAGTAAACAGTTACGAATTAATTCTAAAATATGGTACGGAGATAGTATTCGTCCAGGGGCAAGACAGGAGTCCTACTATAATTCAATGAAAACGAAGTTTCGATCAAAAATGAGTTGGCAATATACAGATTAGACTGCCTCTGTGGCGCGGTGGGAGTGTGTTCGACTGCTACGCAAGAGGTGGGTTCGATTCCCACACTGGACACCACTTTGTGTGATCCACAAATTGTTGTTCCAAATACTGGTGTACTTTGTGTCTGTGACTTGTATGTTTGTAAAGTTCCCCGCGACACAGGGCTTGTACCTACCCTAATGCGGGAGTCGTCTAAAAAAAAAACACAAAAAAGACCCAGGAACTTCAATTCAATCCACTCGTTCCAGAAAATCGTGCATGGGTTCAAACTTCTTGTGTATATACAATGTGCTAGTTTCCAACTAGTCAAAACAACAACTCTTTAAGAAATGTCAAAATATAATAAGGAATTAATCATTGATAGATTAAATGCTAGTTTTATTTAATAATTAGACTTTTGGATTTTTTGTTTACCTAGGAAACAAGCCTATTCTCCAAATGGTCTCAAGAATAGTCTTAGTAAACTTAAGAATTTTCGCATACTTATAAAAAAAAATCATGAATTTCATTATAAAGAAAGAGAGTAAGCCTACAGGATAGTTAGCGGAGCCGCGAACGAAAGCTATTTTATATGAATACAACGTCCAGTCTCGGTGCTAAATAAAATAAAAACGTCAGTGTGCAATTTGATTTGTCACTTTTGGCGCAGCCATACAGGCTCGTTCACTTGCCCTAGTTACAAGTTATAATGTAGTGGGTTAAAGCTCAGCGGGTAACAAACATAAAAGCATTTAACTTGTCAAAACCACTGAATATGAAGATAACCAACATAATATCGGTAAAGTGTATGAGTTAATTCCGCAATTGGCTTGGGTAAAGTGGTTTGCATTTATATTTCACACAATTTTGTAAAACGTTATTCGAAACAATGTATAACGGTAGAGTTGATATACAAGAGTAGGTATCTACCTATATTGTTTAAAGTTGTAGGTATATTTTTTTAATATCATGTATGCACTGAAACGGGGCCTGTGATGTGATCACAGAGTACATTTGTATATACTCAAAATGTTAGTTCTTACTGACGGCCGATTGGTAAGTTCAATGTGACCCCTGTCTTTTAATTTCATAAATTCCGTTACTAGCACTGAAAACTGTAAATGTACGTAGATATCTACATTTACTTATCAAGAAGAGTGAAAAGAGGTAAGTAGAAAAGTCTTTCAAATGTTATTTTTTTCTTATTTTATCATGGTACCTAGCCATAACCACATATGGTCATCTGATTCCATCATTGACAATATGGATGTTTGCGGTATAGAGTTAAAATGCTCATGTCGGCACGACGCGTTTGACTCGTTTGTAAGAACCGATCTGATTTCGTCACGTGGTCACACCATATCGCCACGTTGGGTATTTGGCATCAGCTTAATTGAAGGCAAGGATGTTTTATTAGTTATTCACTTACGGCCGGTCTCAATATTATCTCAAAATTTTACCTCTAGTAGCCAAATCCATCGATAGGTGGATAGATTATTGAGTCAATAAATCTATCCACCTATCGATGGATTTGGCTACTAGAGGTGAAATTTTGATCTATTTTGTATGAAGCTTATGTCAAATATATACCTCTAGTAGCCAAATCCATCGATAGTTAGATTATTGAGACCGGCCGATACTCAGTACCTTTCCTTTACTTACGTAATATGATTCTTATTAAGTAAAAAAAAACGTTAACGCTGATGGAATATCTATTAAAACAATAGAGGTTAGGGTAAAAACCTTCTCTCTCTCACAGTAATTAAATTATACCTTGTCATTTTCATTTCAACAGCCTATTGTTAAACTAGCTAAAAGAGCCTATAAGATTGATATGATACTTGGCTCCTCAATGCACCCTGAATCTATTTTGAGTACGAATGTAGGGGTAAAAGATAAACTTTCACGTTTCGTTAGTGATCTTCATCGCAAGGATGCCTCTTCTCACCTTGCGCATCATTAATTTACATAAGTTAATTTTTAAGAACGCCTGTTCAAATAAATGTAGCAATTATTATTTTATCACATTGCAGTACATTTGCATTCGTGTCAGCCAGCATAGATTCAAGCTGTTACTTTAAACGCCTGATCAACTCCGTTTGCTTTGTTCACGTTTTATAAACGTAAGGCGTCCTTTTTAATAGTTTTTATTGTTTTTTTATAACTTTCTGGCCTGGCAATAAGTATTCTTTAAAGAAGTTGAACTTGAATCGTTTTATGGTTCTTTCGTTCTCCAATGATATTTTGAAAATCAAGATGAATCATGTAGTTTATATAGATCGACTGGTAAATCCTCTACCTACCTACTAGGCAATAATCTTTGTGCGTTCAATGAACTACAACGCATATATTTTTGTGTTCGATCAACAATGAGTCTAGAATAAGTACAAAGTACGCCAAGAGGACTCTGGGACAACTACCATGTATGGATCAGCTTATATATTGACACGTTAGGGGTGAACCACCATACCCTGCGAAATAGAGAAGAATTTTAGTTAATAGAAAATTTGATCTGGCTCCTTCGCCTCTCCTCCCTTTCCGAGAAAGCCAGGATGGAATCTGGATACATACTTGGTCCGCAGGCTGATACACTTGAATACCAACGATTGTGCTATCAGTTATATCAATTACAGATATGAATTACAATAATTACAATTTAAGTACCTACATAAGCTCGTGCCGAACAAACAGCCGGTAATCGTGCTCCCCTTTAACGTGTTACACAAATGCACAATAGATTTTTTCAAGTCGTTGATCTCTTTTTTTTTTAATAAGATTCGTGCCCTTTCATATATCTAAGTTTAGTTTTAAAAAACAAATAATAATTAAGCTTAATTTTAACATTAATATGACACGTTCACACAACAATGTTTAGTAATCTGTATAAGATATGGTGGTTGTTGCATTTACTACTAATAAAATAATGTTATTGTTTATGTATACCTAATGTAATGGCGTTTTATTTCCCTAAAAACATACTTAACAGGTATTTTTGTCACAATTTTATACCCTCTTGTCAATCCATTTTGAGTGAGAAAATGACATACTTATCATGTTCGTCGTTGGATAGATTCAATGACCTTTTTAGGGTTTGGCAAAATGGCAAAAACGGAACCCATAAAGTTTCGTCTGTCTGTTGGTCCGCTCGAATATTGATGAAAAGTGTCTTGTAACAGCCGCTAAGTAGCGGCTGCTACAAGACACCTTTTCATCAATTTTAATGTTCCATGTACGTACATGGAACAGAAGCTGAAAAAACATTTTTCGAGCATACATCAACAAGCTCAGGAAACGATGGAGATTTTGTGACACTATTTTCCGGGCCGAGTGATCTCGCATTTTGGTGATTTGAACTGGTCGTCCGGGAACGGCTCCAGACTTCTTCCTTTGAAGATTTTAAAATCTCGCAATAAGAATAGAACTGGCGAGCGCACTGCTACCTTAGAAGCCATTGAACAAGCTAGGGAGCGTCCCATCAGCAGCGCGATGGTCTCATAAATCACTCACTCAAACAGAGGGACGCAGCGTGAAGGCAGAAGTCACAGCGCTAGTTGATGAATATGTGTGAACTTAGAAGCTATTCAGCGAGCAGTGGGCCGATCTAAAAGTCACTGCATGAATAAGGGGGCCCAGCGCAATCTTTAAAACTACTGCGCAAGGAGAGGAGTACCACTGAAACTTTACGCGCGAACTTCACGAAGTCACGCACGTAGGTAAAGGTTGGCATGAGCTGTTCACTTAGAAGCCAATAAGTGACTTGGAGCCGCAGCGCGATCTCAAAAGTCAGAGCACGAGGAGAAGAGCGCAGCGTGTATTTCATAGGTCGTGGGTTCGATTCCCTCACGGGACACCACTTTGTGTGATCCACAAATCGTTGTTCCGAGTCTGGGTGTACTTTGTGTCCGTGACTTGTTAAGTCCCCCGCGACACAGGGCTTACTCTACTGTGAGAGTCGTCTATTAAAAGAAAAAAAAAAGAAAAAAATTACACACACTCTTAGTCTTATACTTTGCTCTGTAATTTAATTTTTAAATACAGGTATTACACATGTATTTTCTGATCCCAGGTTCCGTACCTAGTACAAACTCCAGCTCTCACTAAGGTTTAAGTTCTGTATTATTAGCCATATAAGAAACCAATTCACTTACCTTTTTGAGAGAAAATAAAATATATAATTATGGGTTAAAAAAAAATACGGCCCAGTCTGCCTTACGTTTACCGAGTCGCGGTTTCCACTCTAGGACTCGTTTGCTTCAGCGGCCATCGGTCCTCAGCAAATATAGCCAGCTCATTGCCACTTCAGCGTGCTTAACCTGCTTGTTATGTCGATAACTTTGGTTCTTTGTCGGATAATCTCATTGCGAATTTTATCCTTCAAATAGACTTTGAATATGTGGACTAGTCCAACCGTATTCACATCTCGGCCCTGCAGGTCATCACAGATAGGAACACACTGACTATATACTTAGTCTTGCAACGCGATCTTAATAGTCACTGCGTGAAGAGGCAGGCACAGTGTAGTCACTGTGCCCTTAAAAACAAACGAAGAAGCCATTGAGCGAGCTGGAACTGTAAGGCTGTCTTAAAAGTCAGTGCGCGACGTCATAATGTGAGTTTAGAAGCCACAGCGCTAGTAGGAGGCCCAGCGCAACCTTTTAAGTCACTGTGCAGACAGAGAGGCGCAGCGCAATATCCCTTGAGCGATCAGGAGCAAGGGGCAAGCCCTAGAGCTGGTAAACACAGTGTACTAACACGTAAACTTTCAAGCATATGAACAAGCAGACAGTGAGTGAATTTTAAAGCCACAACTCTGACTAAGAAATTATGTCACTGCGTGGACAACGAGTTTCAGCCCAATCAGAGAAGCCACTGTGCGAGCAGAGGGCAGCAGTCTTAAAATTCCCCGCACAAACATAGAACCACAATGGACACCGTGTGAACTTAAACGCATTGTTTAATACCAATTGGTGGTCGTAGTCGCCCCTGGTTCAACCAGGCTTGTCGAGTGACCGCGCGCCTGAAACAGTCTGCGTACTTAGCCTGGAACGATGCCAGGAAACGTAAGGATCTGACCGTGTATGTTGAGAAACGTAAGTTCAACGCCGCCTCCAGAACCAACAAGAAGGCTATTGCTATAGCAAAGGCAGATCACATTGCTAGAATTGGCGAGCGACTTCGAAGGCATCCCTCTGGGAGTCGTGCATTCTGGTCGCTCGCCGAAGCTGCGCAAGATAACTTGCAGTCCAACCTCCCACCACTGCGCAACTACGATGGCAGTCTGGCCCACAGTGCTAAGGAGAAAGCCGATCTCTTGGGCCGACTATTTGCCTCTTACTCGACTTTGGATGATAGAGGAGCCACACCACCTTCCATCCCAAAGTGTAAGAGCTCCATGCCAGAAATACGCATCACGCAACGTGCGGTTAGGCAGGAGCTCAGGCTCCTTGATACCCAGAAATTGAGCGGGCCGGACGGCATCCCTGCAGTGGTACTTAAGACGTGCGCCCCTGAGTTGACCCACGTTCTGACGCGCCTCTACCGTCTCTCATATAAAAATGGAAGGGTTCCATCTTCGTGGAAGGTCGCCAATGGCCACCCTATTCCAAAAAAGGGTGACCGTTCGGACCCGTCGAATTACAGGCCGATAGCGGTAACATCCTTGTTATCAAGGTGATGGAGAGAGTTCTCAACACCAGACTCTTGCGGTATCTTGAGGAGTGCCAGCTGACAAGCGACCGCCAGTACGGCTTCCGTCACGGTCGCTCAGCTGGTGATCTTCTTGTGTTCCTCACGCACCGCTGGGCTGAAGCCTTGGAAGGCAAGGGCGAGGATCTTGCTGTCAGCCTCGACATCGCCAAGGCGTTTGACAGGGTCTGGCACAAGGCCCTTCTATCCAAGCTTCCTTCTTATGGAATCCCCGACGGGTGTTGCAGATGGATCGCTAGCTTTCTGGACAATCGGAGCATTATGGTCGTCGTTGACGGTGCTTGTTCCGGTCTGAAAACCATTATATGCTGTCCATAGAGAACATACGTTGCTATGCAGATGACAGCACGCTGCACGGGTGATGCGCGATATACCAGCCAACAGAACGTCCCTCGGAGCGTTGTTAAGGAGAGACGGTTGCAACTTGAGTCAGAAGTCGAGGACTCTCTGGGGCGGGTCTCCGAATGGGGTGAGAGCAACCTGGTTCGATTCAACCCCACAAAGACACAAGTATGCGCATTCACTGCGAAGAAAGACCCATTTGTCCTAGTGCCACAGTTCCAAGGAGTTACACTCCGAGTCTCCGAGAGTATTGGGATCCTCGGCGTCGAAATCTCCAGCAAAGTCCAGTTTGGGAGTCATTTGGAAAGTAAAGACAAATTGGCGAGCAAAAATGTGGGTGTCCTCAACAGAATGAAGCGTTATTTCTCGCCGGCACAGCGACTTGTGCTTTATAAAGCGCAGGTCCGACCGCACGTGGAGTACTGCTCTCATCTCTGGGCGGGTGCCCCCAAATATTTGCCCGATCCATTTGACTCCTTCCAAAGGCGAGCTGTTCGGATCGTTGATGACCCCAATCTCATGGACAGACTGGAGTTTTTAGAGCAGAGGCGTGACTTTGGTGCACTTTGCGTACTCTACCGTCTGTTCAACGGGGAGTGCTCTGAGGAACTGTTTGACATGGTGCCACCGCACCTTTCTACCACCGCACCACTCGACATCGTAGTAGGGTTCATCCATTCCATCTGGAAACAATACGGTCTTGTACGGATCGATTCCGGCGTTCTTTTCTTCCACGAACGTGTGGAACGAACTACCTGCTGCGGTGTTTCCCGAGCGCTGTGACATGTCTAGGTTTAAAGAGAGTTTTCACTTTACGGTAGGCAGCGGCTTGGGTGTCCCTGACATTCCTGTAGTCCATGAGCGGCGCTTACCGCTTACCATCAGGTGGGCCGCTAGCTCGTCTGCCAACCATAGGCAATAAAAAAAAAACAATTCATGTGTTTAAAAAAATCGTGTTGCAGCACGTTTGGCGCCTCTAGTCATTGTCTCGAGGGCCGGTTCGGTCAAAAAAGGGGGCAAGGAGAACTGAACCTGCCTAGCAATCGCTCAATGTCGTCAAAGTACAAGAAGTTTCGTTTTAAAAGGGGGCAAATTTTTGGGCCAGTTAGAAGGCCAGTTAGAAACGGGGCAACATCGTATTTCATTTTATGTATTTCATACCCGCATTAAGTTAATAATTAATATTTTACAGAACCTTTACTAAGTTATAATGGGGCTTATGTATAAATTTTATCGAAAACCGATGATATGTACTAAGGCATTCGGGTTCCCGGGCCCCAAAACATTTTCTAAAGACCTTTCTAACAACACCTCACACGATGGAGTAGGTAAGATTACATCCATACTTTACATATAGCGGAGGTACCCAAAAAAAAAGTTTTTTCTCGATTTTGTTTTACCCCTTTGTCGGCGTAAGTAGGTAATGTGTATATCCATGTATAATTATAACTTTCTTGTACTAACAGCCTCTTAGCTAAGCTGCGGACGGACGGACGTACGGACGTGGACGGGGCGAAACTATAAGGGTTCCGTTTTGCCATTTTGGCTATGGAACCTCAAAAATGAATGCACTGATGACTATAGTTATTGTATGGAAGATTAGAAGAAGCATTATTTCGTTTCGCCCTAATAGTAAGAATTTAATTTTAAAATATAAATAATTGTGTTTTGGTAGACTTCATGCACCCTTGTGAATTTCCTTATTTGAATGGGTGAATTCAGTTCATTAGATAAAAATGCATTAAGTTTATATATTTAATGGTATCTAAACCTAATGCTTGTTACGAGTTTCACATAGGTATGCGAATTAGCTGAGTAAATGAAGTCTATTAAAACAGAAGCTGAATGTAGGTGCTTTTTTAATATATATTTTTTTCTTATTTTAGATTTTTTGGTTATTGCCCAGATCTTAAGAATCGCCTCTTCTCCGGCGCTAAATTTATTTTAGGTAGTCTACCTTATTCGCAGTCAGTATCTGATTTACAAAACAAGCATGTACAGAGCTTGAATCTTCTGTTATATAACACTACAGGTAAATTAGCTTGAAGAAATTTTTGCGTTTGTAGTAGTGTATGGTCAGCAAATAAAAAAAACAACATTTTATTTTTAGTTTTTATTGTTTTAAAGGTAATATACGTTTGTGGCTGGAGCACACCAAATGCGTGCACGTCTACGCATACGCACTACGTACTAATACGGTCGTGAAAATGTGTATCCACCGCATTGTAATCTATGGAACTGTATGAGGCAGACAAGCCAGTTCCAAACATTACAAGCATTGAATGCCGGTTTTCACTTCAGTGAAGACGTGTATGAATTAGGTGTTCTCCGGCCATAAATGTTTTATTCTAATAATTCATCAACCCCAGGCATATCACAATCATCCCCATCCTCGCTTTCATCAGATGAATTATTTAAATTAATTATGATTCGTTCTGATATTGTGTCTAAAGCTGCGTCTCTACCCTGATATTTGCTTTCCTCCTCAATAGCATGCAAACAAACTTTTCTCCATTCCTCTACAGTTATGGCGTTCATTTTTTCTTCAGCTAATGACATTATAACCTTCATATTCATTGCGACATTCTTTTTTGCGACATATGTTTTCACTATCCCCCATATATTTTCTATAGGATTAAACTCCGGATGGTATGGTGGTAAACGCAGCACAGTATGACCGTGCTGTCGTAATATTTCGTCTATCTTGTACTCTATAAATCTCGCCTTGTTTTGCAGAATCAGTTCATATAATTGAGGCTTAAGCAACGTGGATGAATGCTCAATGTTTCGAAATGTCAGCCAGTCTATCATTTGCTGTTTTCTAGAATTACTATTCGGTGCAGGATTTTGTATTGAGTTATGATATGGTGCGTTGTCAACAACAACAACACTATTTGGTTGTAAGTTGGGTATTAATTGAGTTTGAATCCACCTTGAATAGTTGTCATAGTTCATATTGTTGTGGTAATCTCCACTTTTTTGGTCGGCTTTAAACATAAGCAATGCATTTGGTATAAAGCCATCGATACCACCGGCATGAACAATGATTAAGCGGTTGCATTTCGATATATGTTGCTTCAAACCTGAAGTGCTTCCATCTGACCAAGATTTCGAGAGGGTATGTGATGTATGTATATATGTTTCGTCGGTGTAAACAATTGGTCGGCGTTGTTCACGATATTCAGCAATTTTCATCAAATAATTAATTCGCAAGTATCTAATTTCGTGTTTTTCCATAAGAAGTTTCCGGTTATCTTCTGTTTGCTTCCAATTAAAACCTAATGACATGACGTGTTTTCGTAACGTGCTGACACAACCTTTATAATCGATATCTTCTTTCAATTTTGAGTGCAAAGTTTTTAAAGTGGGAACTTCTTTATTTGTGATGTGGAAGTCATGAATTGTTCTTCTGATAACTTGCTGATCAAAGTTATCGATTACTATTGTAGGTTTACGATTCGGTTTCTTTTTAGGAGATTTAAATGTTACTTCCTGATCTGAAGGACGACATTTGCTTTCTGATACTACCTTTCTGACGGATGCTATTGAAATTCCTGTTGATTTAGCAACTAATTGAGTGGGGGTCATAATACTGCTCGGGTTGTTATTACACTCATTTTCGAAATATTTGTACAAACAGTACAAAACTTCCTTAGTTTGAGAAGTCAAAGGCTTGCCTCGACCATGTTTTAACACTGGAGCCATTTTGAATTATCAATATAAAGTTACAACACTTACACACTTGAAATTAAACACTTCAACAAATATTTTAACAATAATAACAAACAATAACAACAATCAACAAATACAAAATTTCACAATGAAACTACTACGTATCTAATAATTATAATTTTTTAATGAAATGCGTGCTTTATGTTCTAACGGTATCAAGCGACTGACGTCAGACTGCACGTGGCACCTGCGGACAGAGTAAACTGGTTTATTCTGGTTTTGTGCGTGTTTCCACTTTCCACTATCAAGTGACGATTTATTTATTTGTTTTGTTTCGTAATTATTATGGTCAAAACTTTTTACCTATAGCTAAACTACTATCATCTAAAGAACGACACGATATTTTATTGTTTCACGGTAGTCGCCTTGTCGTTTGCTCAAGGACGTGAAATTGAATGACATATTTTTTTTAATAAAGTCAAAACCTTTTTCTTTAAAATAAAAACTTGTTTTTATTGAAAACAAAAATCAGAGTGTTGCTAGGGATAAGTATTAAATTAAATAGTAATGTTAGGATATTGAAACATTTTTGTAAGGGCCAGAACGATATAGTGGAAACGCGCTCTAATATCTAAGTAACATACACACCACTACATATGCAAAAATTTCTCGAGACTAATTTCACTGTACTTACTTACATAGTAAGTATATTTTGTTTTTTTGACACAAATAAATTTATTCGTAATTTTATTTTAACGAAAGATAGAATGTATCTTTCCACATTCTACAAAAGACAACTTGCTAAGTTATTAGCATTTAATTTACACCCTGACCTAGGTACAAACAGTACTTTGCAGGATTCATTTAGTGTTAGCAGTTCTACTTTGAATGTTATTAAGACTCCTAGTTTAAACTAGTAAGTCAGACAATGGACAAGCCCACAGGTGGTCTAACCGTAGTTCACCAAAATATTCAAGCAAAATAGAGGAACTCGAATTGTTTATTAAAAAGCACAGTGTTGATATTTGTTGCTTGACTGAACATTGGTTGAAAACTAATGAACTGATATTTAATAATAGTTATTATTGTATGTTTATGCATTGATAAGAGAAAGGGCTATACATGGTGGGTCTATGATATTTCTATGCAACAGTGTTAAATGTAAGGAACGCAAGGATATACATCTGTCTGTTGAGCGTACTATAGAATTATCATGTGTGGAGCTGGAGAGATATATAATAGTTTGTGCATATCGACCACCACTGATTGACTTGATTTTAACTTATTTAAACCTGTAATGGAAGATGTGCTTAAAAGGGTAAGTTACGGTAATAAGCATATAGTAGTATGTGGCGACTTCAATGTAAATTTACTTGAACAATCATCTTTGTCTACCAGATTAGTAAACTTATTTAAATCGTTTAATTTACTGTACTTATTTAATGAACCAACAAGAATTACATCACATTCTGCTACTTGCTTAGATAATATATCTCTGCAACTGTAGTTATTTTAATGAGTTAATATTGAGTGATTTAACATCAGATCACTGTGGGCAGAAAATCACTTTTCCCCTCACACACAGTGGCCAAAATAGATAAGATCACATGTAGGCCAATGAGTACGGTTTGCTTAGAATAATTCAATTCTAATGTTTCTGCTAATATTACCAGTATAGATTTCAGCCACTCTGATCCAAACTATCTTTACTCCTCAGTGTTTAATATAATCAAACGTGAATACAATAATATATTTAAATTAAAAACTTTTTATAAGGATTCTAAACTTAGCTTTTGTGATTGGGCAACTACCGGTATTTATAAAAGTAGAGCTAAGTTGTACGCGTTATATGGTATGAAACAATTTAATTTTGATCAAAACTTTATTCAGTATGTGAGAAACTATTCAAAAACTTTTAAAAAAGCTTGTGCAACTTGCAAAAAAGTGTGTGTAAAAAATCTGATAATAAAATAAAAGCCACTTGGAATATTTATGGGGTATTTCAGTAAAATTAATTCACAGTATAATTACTGGCATAGCGCCACAGTTATCTATAATTTTTAATCAATGTGTCGATACCGGCATGTTTCCTGATCTGATGAAACATAGTAAAATAATACCATTATTTAAATCCGGATCAAAGAATGACCCTAGTAATTTCAGACCGATATCCATCTTGCCAGCTATTAGTAAAATTTTCGAAAAGGCCATACTTATGCAGTTAGAATCACACTTTAATTTTAATAATCTACTGCATCACGATCAATATGGTTCCACAAAGGGTCGGTCTACAATTGATGCAGGTACTAACAAAGAAAATTCACAGGATGCCATTGGAGTGTTCTGTGATCTTTCTAAAGCTGATGATTGTGTGGCGCATAGAACACTTCTGCTGTAACTTAGGCATTATGGTATTAAAGTTACAGCGCTAGATCTACTTGCCTCTTACCTGAGTGAAAGAAGTAAGGTCGTCTGGATCGCCAATTAGTATGGGCGTGCCTCAGGGATCAATACTCGGTCCCTTCTTATTTTTGGTATATATTAATGATTTACCATTTTATATTAATAATTTTTGTGACATCATTCTATTTGCTGATGACACTTCTCTAACTTTTAAAATAGATCGTAAACTAGAAAATTTTGAGAAACTAAATAGAGCACTCGCACTAGTTCAAGATTGGTTTACAACGAAACTAAATTCAACATTCACAACCTACTTCTAAATCCAAAAAAACTAAATGTATTAAGTTTAGTTTGCCAAATGTGAAAAGTACTAATACGAGTATAATTTTAAATAATGAGAGGATTAGCTTTGTCGACTGAACAGTGTTTTGGGAATTACATTAGACAGTATGTTACAGTGGGGCACCCATATATCATGTCTCGCAGGAAAACTCAGTTCTGCAGCGTATGCTCTTAGCAAAGTTAGACAGCTTACGAATGTAGAAACAGCTCGACTAGTATATTTTGGTTATTTTCACAGCGTCATGTCCTACGGCATATTGCTTTGGGGCAAGGCGGCTGATATACAAACTATATTTATTCTTCAAAAACGTGCAATGCGTGCGATATATATACTAGGAGCACGAGTTTCCCTTAGATAACAGTTTAAAGAGATAGGCATTACGACAGTTGCATCACAATATATATATATATATATATATATATATATATATATATATATATATATATATATATATATATATATATATATGCAAACGCTATGTTTGTAAATAAGACAAATAACAAATTGGTAGGTCATTATCATAGGCTTCATAAAACTCAAAACTCATTCATGGGACTAAGTGTTAAATTTTTCAATAAAATCTCAGTCAGCATATCGAGTCTACCAGTAAATAAATTTAAGAATGTAGTCAATCGATGATTATTTAACTGATAAAGATAAATGGATGTAGTTCGTTGCTCCCTATTAATGTATTTTGTTGTATAGTTTATTGCATTTTACTAGGTGAATATTGTTGTCACAGTTTGATAATGTTACTTAGGTACTAGTTAAGAAAACGATTTACTTTTGTAAGTAAAGATTCTGCGTGATAAATTACGGCCATTCTTTTCTTTCTTTTGAAAAACATGTATACTTATTCATTAAGTAGCAGTAAATTGGCCAATATTTAAGCACATCAAGTTTTTACATCGTAAGTGGATGCTCCTACTATGTTGTGCCCATTGAGGCTGATGTATTCAATCTCGTGTACTCTTCTAATATTATTGTTTACCTCTGTTTTTGCATCAGTCTTCTAATATGGTGTATAATATAATGGTGGCAGCACCTTACCTGCATATACAGTTTATAAACAGAGAAACATTGTAAACATTGGCAATTTGAAAAGAGTGGCCACGAGTTTTTATTGCCTGTTCTTTTCTCGGGCTTTACCTATTGTTTGCGAACAGGCATTACAAGTAAATGTAGAATCGACTTTTTACAAGTGTAGTATTTTGCTTCCTAAGTGAACAAATCATTTTTATTATTATTATTATAGTATACTCAGGGTATCACAAAGAAGCACCTACCACGTGAAGTCGGGTGAGCTAATTCAGTTTTGTCATAGTTTTGAACTTGATTTACTACATACCTAGATAGAACTCGTTTCGAGTTGAATATACCCATTTTATTGCTTTACCCAAAACATGCTTAATATTATAAACTAGCGGACGCCTCGGGGTTTCACCCACGTTATTCCCGTTCCCGTGGGAATACAGGGATAAAAAATAGCCTATGTCACCACGGGTTAGTGTAGCTTCACAACGGTGAAAGAATTTTTCAAATTTGTCCAGTAGTTTCGGAGCCTATTCAATACCAACAATCAAATCTTTCCTCTTTATAATATTACTAGCTGACCCTCGCAACTTCGTCTGCGTCAAATTAACCCGTTTTTGCAATATAGGGGTAAATAAAAAAATAGGGGTTTATCGTAGAAGGGTGAAAATTCAGGGCTGTATGTATTTTTGAATCCGGTATCATAAAAAAAATTGGGTTGGACAACCCTTAACATTTAGGAGGATGAAAAATAGATGTTGTCTGATTCTCAGACCTACCCAATATGCACACAAAATTTCATGACAATCGGTCGAGCCGTTTCGGAGGAGTTAAATTACAAACACCGTGACACGAGAATTTTATATATTAGCTAGTATATAATAACTAGGCAAAATGATTAATTCGAACCTTATAATCAAAATTCCTAAAATGCGTTTTTATTAGGCATAGTTCCTAGTGACTATAAATCACTAAATTAATCAAATTTACTGTAACATTATATTCCTATAGAATTTACTAGGTAGGTATATTATTCTTCTAACCCAGAAAGATAACGTGTTCGCGGGATATTTAATTTGTTATTCCAAAGAGACCATATATCATTAGACCATAATGCACCTCTTTACATAATTATCAGCACGTATCAGGCACTATTGCATAATAAATATTAGATCACATACACAGTTGCATGTAAGCAGCTATTACTATCCCACATAATACGCAAATCAGTTCTAAATACACCATTAAATGATAATAATTCCACGGAAAATCTATTGTGGTATTTATGACAACGTTGCTGGGTTGGTTATAAGTTTGTGTGCGGGCTTAGGAGCTCCATACTGTTAACAGGACTAAGTGGAGCGTTTGATGGAGAAAGTGTTGGCTGACCGGGGTCTTGTCGACTCAGATCTGTAGTGTGTTCACAGCCAAGCGAGTCGTCACCCGCCACTGTCCTCATAAGTCCTTCAAGTTACGATTCATTAAAACCTTTTTGGTGCTTTCCTGTGTGGTGTACAAGTGTAGTGTTCCATCATACGTTACAAAACGGTTGGTATACAAACCTTAAAGCAATTATATATTTCTGTTCTTATTTCGAAAAAAAAAATATAGGCTGTACCTATGATGGGCTGTATGTAATGGCCCTAATGATTTAGCTCGCATTTATTTAGACATTTGTTATAATAATTGCTCAATTTATAGTTTAAATAGCAAAGTAAATAAAAATAACTAAGTATAACATGTATCCCTTGCAAAATCACAACAATTTCAAATTATTAATTTTGTCAAATATCCTTTGGTAAATCTATGAAATAGAGGACATAAAATGCGTTAGAATTTATCCTATTTTTATTGAATAGACATACATTCTGAAAGCTAAATTCAAGAGTCAAGAATACTCATGCAGAAATAGACTATAAGTAGATATCAGCCTTATTCCTTACCTTAATTTTAGTCTGTCGATTAAGTGCTTAGATACCTATTATAGATACGATTTTAATTAACGATGCCTTACTCACCTACATACTTTCATTTCCGATAAAATGATGGAAGCAGGAAAACCGGCAGCTCTCTCCTGTCGAAGCCGGGACCAGTCGCAACACATCACGCATACCAATCGGGAAATTTCAATTTTATTCCACCGCTTACCATTCAACAGATAATTTATTGCCAAACATTGTACTAGGTAATTCGATTTCTACGACACCTATAGATTACCAAAAATATTTTCCTAGAATATACCAGTCATTTATTGTCATTGTCCCTTTCTATAGTAGCTATGTAGATCCTATTAGAATGGATACATTTTCGGCACGGCAATATTCAACCCCTTTTCAAAATTTTAGAACTTAAGGGTTGTTTTTTGATGATGACAAAACTAGTTTCATTTACTTTTGGTAAATGGTCACCAGTCAAAACTTGACCTCGAAACCATTGCTTTCTTGTTTATTACTGGGACACATTAAGAAGAATCAATTAAGGATTCGCGAGTAACTGATGAAAAAATGGATCATTTATTGATTCTTCGATGTGTTTATCTTGAGGTAGCGGTACATTGAGCCGATAGGAGCAAGTTTTTTTGACCCGGTTACGTCTGTGTCGTGTCCTTGATTCCGCTAAGATATTATCAACAGTGCAATCTTGTCGAAAACTTGATTGTCATACGTTAACATATTTACCGTAAACGTCGCCCGCTTAGGCATTCGTGATTTCGTCTCCACGGAAACATATCCTCAATCGGTTTGATTTCAAAGTGCTGTATAATGTATCGGAGAATGTTCAAATTAATGTTCGTAAGCTCGTTCGTTTATCGGAGCGAACATGAAATATCTTGTAGGTCATGATTACACTAATAAACGATATAGTATCGCGTATTGCCTCAGTAAAATGGTAAAATATTTCTTACAAATTAGGTCTCATCACCGTTGAAAATGTATCTTTTCGCATAAGTAAGTGTATTACACAAAGTATCAGCACTCATCACCAATATCCGTTTGATGTTATGAATGTAAAAATGAGTTTGTATATTAAATTTGTTTTTTTTTTTAATATCTCTATGGAGCAACACATAGATAGTTTTTACAAAAGTTTAGCTTATTATAATCCTGTGAGGAATTTACTTTTTGAGGTGCTAAAAACTAATCCAAAAGTTGAGCCCTTTAGATTTAGTCTGTTCGTAGGTTGAATTCACTTAAATTATATTAAAAAAAAAGATTAGGTATTATGACGAATAGATATATGGGTCGCACATAAAGCGGCATAACACCTAATCTTTTTTTAAAATATAATTTATGTATTAGCAATATTGTTAATACCTCCAGCTTAGTTAAAGGAGTGGGTTCAAGTCTGTAGTAAGGAATTCGAACTCGCGACCTCATGATTGCGAATATCGATGCCTTAATCAGGCACGTTAACCACGCTTGATGATTATTTGGATAGGTACGGTTTCCACTTCGAGGATTTCTTCTAGTTAAGTAAGTAGATAGATACCTAACACCTGTCTATGTGTTAAAAGCGTAAAAAGTCCGTGGGAATCTAGGGGAGATTTACTAACTACTAAAATAATAAAAACTACAATCTCTTCTCCAGTGTAAAATGAACTGGGTAATACTGCTGGCATGCCTGGGTATCGCGGGCTGCCATGCTGCGGAAATCGGTGCGGGTATCAAGGCAAACAGTATTCAGCCTCAGGAGAAGGACAAAGGTTTCGTGGACTGGATAGCGAATCTGTTTGGCGGCTCTACTACCACTGCAGCACCGGTCGTCTTTGATCCTGAACCACCTAAAGAATGCCCTGCATGTCGTGAGTACCTATCTACATTTCGCTGCTTTTCTTTTGTTAAACATTTGATGATATTAGATATCGTTTATAAACAAGCATAAATATGGCATGAATTGTTTAATGATATTCAGTAGATTATAAGGGAGGGATCCCCCCCCCCCTCGATCTATGAATCACCACGATTGAAGTAGTAAGGAAATGCCCTTAATACAACAATCGAAATAGATTGACAGACCGCACTCAAAAAGAGAGACCTGCAACAAAGAAAATTAGTGACTCTTACCTAGTCGAGTGGTAGGCACCTCCGGACCCTTGACTTGCAATATTCCGCTTCCACGAAGTGAAACTTCGACGTGTTTCGCCTCTACACGAGGCATCCTCAGGACAGTTTGGCACCGACTGAACCTGTGACTGAGCTCAGTCGGTGCCAAACTGTCCTCAATCTATTTCGATTGTTGTATTATGGGCATTTTCTTACTACTTCAATTGTGGTGATTCATAGATCGAGGGTGGGTGGTGGGATCCCTCCCTTATAATCTACTTAAGATGGATTTCCGCCATGTAACGCCTGATTCAATCGGTTATCTTAATGATATTCAGTAAAATGTTCATTAAAATATACTTATATATCCATCTTATTCTAAAAAAATACCACGGTTATCAGTCGCGATCTAATCCTGACATTCTGTCAAATCTGCCTAACCTAATCAGCTTCGGAGCATTCGAACTGCAGAGACTCAGACCCATTC
Source organism: Herminia tarsipennalis (assembly GCA_945859575.2). NCBI lineage: Eukaryota > Metazoa > Arthropoda > Insecta > Lepidoptera > Erebidae > Herminia > Herminia tarsipennalis. Next base: position 23,705,094 of record OX243835.2, on the reverse strand, counting down.
ACTAAGAGAGGATTGGTGGTTGTTGATGACTAGAATTTTTGGTTGTGAAATCCAACCAAAAATTCTAGGACCATTTTAAAGTAATGATGATAAATAAACGTGTATAATTGGCTGCCTGGAGCTAGTGACTAGAAGACCAAGCTCTTTAGCAGTTATTTCCATGCAACATTATGTAAATTAACTTCAGACATTCTAATTTAACCCCACCTCTACAAAGGAATAGCTGAGCAATTTTTCTTTTTCAAACCCATAATATGACAATTTGCCTATAACATGCCACGCCTCATGGTAAGTAGTTCTCTTAGCCTAGGAAAACCATTAACTTCAAGGGCAACGCTAAACATTTTTCGAAGGATGTAAAAACCACTGAAGATATTACAATTTCGGCGATTTATAGTATAAACTCAGTTTTGGTGTACTTTACTGGTTCTATGCAAACTGTTCACAGAATGCGGCATAGCCCGAACTAAACGGAGGATAGTGGGAGGCTATGAGACCAAGGAGAGAGAGTACCCGTGGATGGTGATGCTGTTATACAACGGCAGGATGTTCTGTGGTGGCTCGCTTATTAACGATCTCTACGTCATGACGGCTGCTCATTGTACTGGGTACGTTAAACTTCGTTTTTTTTAGGTTAAATGTCTAAGTTAGGCCACAGTGTCTTCCGTTTGACTGTCTTTCTAGAAAGAAATGCGCCGTTTTCCAATAATATTAATAAATAGTTAGGTCTACAGTAACCTGGACTTGTAAAAATATCAATAATTAAAAAATAAAAGTTTAAATAATTGCCAAAAACAGTTACCGCACGGAAGCCACCGTGTTTGAGACCGGCTGGCACTATTTTTTCTTTAATCATATCACGCGGAAGGATTTCTGATTGATATGAGAAAAAATGTGCAATCCATAACTGGTTAATATTTACTTTATTAAGTCTATGTGATTTCAATTCCTCGTCCACGTCAATGGGTTTCTCCAATGCTAGAGTAGTTTTATTTAACAAATACAATAGTTTAAGTGATCTGAAGACTTTAGTCTATGGAGAATTGCCAAGTAACGGCATCAGAGATCAAAAACACTATTGAGGCCGATTGGTGCCAACTTGTAGTTGCATTTATACAGTTAGGTATGTACCTACCTACTTGCATTGCTGTACCTACTATAAGACATTGGATCAGATAGCAGTTTAATGTTGGCTTCGTGCCACGCACTCTCTGAATGTCTTATGTAAATTTTACAGACTCATCAAAGGACTTCCACAGGGTTCCATTCTAGGTCCGTTCATTTTTTAAATATAGGTACATTATCTACTTACATTATAATTTTATCCACAGATTCCGTAGGGATCGCATGACAGTCCGTTTCTTGGAACACGACGTCAAAGACCGCGTCAACAATACAAAGACCATTGACAGGAAGGTGTCCAGGATCATACGCCACCAGAGATACAACCCAGGCACTTATGACAACGACATCGCTCTGTTGAGGCTCGATGAAAGGGTATTGTTATCTTTTTTCCTTTCCTTTATATTTTACCCTACTACGAGTATATACCGCACAGTCTTATAAAATGTTCAGATTTTGGAACTAATTAATAAGACATTAGGACCTACCTACTGTTCATCGCAATGCCCTTCATCGGGTGGATTATACACGGATAGAGCCGCTAGTAACATCTAACAAATCTTCATAAGAAATGGTTGTCTATAAAGTCGGTTTACGGACGATAATTTTACGTGCTACCGATGACATTTTGCCAATCGCGTTGCTTAGCAACCAATCAATAACGTTAGTTCCAATTGTATCGCATGTCATGTCGCTGCAATCGCCATTCACTGTTGCTTAGCAACCAATCAATAACGTGACTGCTTAGCAACCATTCAATAACGTGACCGTTGCTTAGCAACTAGTCAATAACGCGACACTTTTTCGTGCGTGCACTCGATCGATTTATAAGATGTTATCACGTCAAAATGATAGTATTGACTCATTCATTCACACATCAAAGCCCAACCCAAACCCTTGGACCTAGGAAGCTAAAATTTTGCAAAGAGGCTTTTTTTTGTGACGTAGGCAAGTGATAAGAAGAGCACGGTACGCGGGCAGAGCCGCGGTCTAAAGCTGATAATTATATACCGCTCTTGACTTCTTTGCATTACACCAAATAACTTCGTGATATAATTTTTGGTATAAAAATTTACCACACATCTCAGAGACCCCGGAGTAAAATCGATGTTTGTTTGTCAGGTTTAGGGACTAAACCTCACAATAAACAACGATTTTACTCCAGTGAAATTGTCTGTAGGTGGTTAAGGTCATAACTCCAAAAACAAATGGGAGGTGATTAAGGGTTTACATATTAAATATTTTCCAAAACTGATATTACAAAGTTATTTAGTGTTAAGTAAAAAACCACGAGCGGGAGGTTATTAGTAAGTATATTACAAATAATTACACGTGCAGATCGATGTCTTGTAGAGATGTTTTTGTTGTAAATTGCGTGATAGAAAATAAACTACGAGTACTTTCTCACGCTTAAATTCTTTCGGCTACTTCACAGCTGGCAGATTTTGTTTCACTCTCTATACCTACTATACATTTCTAGTCTCGGAATAATTGTTACTATCACTTTAGAACAACTTTGAAAACATTCTTAAGGCAATCATTTAGTTTATTAAAATGATCTTTATTTGCGTGAAAGATGGCAGTGTACAAACAATTTCGTCGGTTAACATAACACGCAAACAGTCCACAATTATGAGACAAGATAGCAGACACATAAAACAATCCACAGAAATAACTCAGCCATAACAATCTGGTCCCAAGCAGGCAGTATACAATATTATCATGCTTAAACTTCCAAAAATATTAAAATGTCTTAAAGATTTGTCTCTTTTTTACTTAAATTTTCATGTCATATTCGTTCCATTATCTCTGTCAGTCACCATTTCACCATAAATAGGTCTATTACTCACTATTCAATTCGTGGTCTGACTGAGTAACGTCTACGTCAGCGAACCACGTGGATACCTTCTGTAAAACACATACACAGAATAAAAAGTCATGTGTAATGGCACAGGTATACAGATCCACCTACAGGGTTAAAATTATCACAGTCATCTTTTCGTGCGAAAAATTCCCCACAGGTCGTAGTATTTTTTTAAAATTTATATTGCAGATAGACCTAAGTAACGCTGTAATAAAAAAGAGTGCGCGCAGTGAGGATGGGGAATCGACCACGGAAGTTCAAATGACCACGGAAGCTGAGGCGACCACATCGTCTCCGGCACCTACTGAAGAAGATGATGATACCAAAGTGCGGCCCGTGTGTCTGCCGACTGCTGGCTTGTCTTACACTAGGGACTGCGCCCTTGTGATTGGATGGGGCGTTACTGAACAAGGAGGATCTTTAGCGGATAAATTGCAAGAGGCGAGTACCGTCACAATGGTTTCCTAGAGCGAATCTTTCCTGTCATTTTAATTACACGCTTAATTGATCAATTATTGAGCATTTAATACGATTATGTATTGACTAGGCTTGAAATTTAATTGAGAACATCAGATGTTGTCAAAGATAATATTGTAGAGAATGGATCTGACTTTCCATATGGATTAGTGTAATTAGCCATAAAAACTGGGACTGACTGCTTCACGACTTTTATAAGGTAAGCTGCCAAAGAAATCACATAATCGTAATAGTTCGACAATAAAATCGCCTGTAAAGAATTAAAGCATACATACTTGTTTTACGATGAATAGGTAGAACTCGAACGATAGGTAGAACGATCAAACCACGCGATCTCAAGGCAGTCCTGACACTTCCAAGTTTTCATACTCTACTAATGCCAGAACCCAATTTGTTGACAGGTGAAAGTGCCAATAGTGTCAAACAAGGAGTGTCGCGACAGGTCATACGGCAGGCGTGTGACAGAGAACATGTTATGTGCTGGCGAGCCTCAGGGAGGCCATGATGCCTGTCAGGGCGATTCTGGCGGACCCCTCCTTATTTTCAATGAAACCAGTGGGCGGTATCAGGAAGTTGGTTAGTATAGAACTTTATTCGGAGTTGTCGGGTCGTTGTACCTTACTCATTAGCATATAACCGTGACATTGTCACACGGCACGTTCTACAATAAATAAGTAGTCGGCAAATTGTATTCAGTGAAAAATAATTTAATTTTAAATCTTTACCTAAATCTAAACTATTGCAGACGTCTTTTAATTCTTACTGCCATATGCAATGTTACAGCTTCGGTTAACATCAATTGTACGTATGTGTAGGAACTTCTTTATAACTATGAGGACATCGTTTGGACTTCATATTGTTTAAATCTTCCAGAATATTCAAAAGTAAAGAAAATCCATTAAAAATGATTTCATATCTGTAAAATTAAGAATATATTAACTATTTTATCTAAGTATTACCTAGATATCTATTTAAGTAGAACGGCTGCGGTAGGGATCAATTCAATTATGGAGCAATCCCAATTATGGAAATCTACTGAACCACATATTGAACGCTACATGAGTTAAAATCGTGTAAATCCGCCGGAGAACAGGCAATTTTTTTAATGATACCATTTTGTTCCAAAAAAAGGTACTGTCCCTAAATTTGATACAGCGGTGAACATTGTTGATCGTCTGCTCTCTAAGATCATTACTTTCCCTGGCCTTCCAAACCTTTAGTAACATCTTAACATCTCATCTCATAACATCATCAAACAAAATTGTGGACTTCCTTAAAGCATCTCGATTTCGTTTTACAAAATAAAGAAATTTGATTGAACAGGACTTGACCCAAAACGGTCTTAAAAACATACTGATGATTAGGGTTAAATCTCCTTTGAAAATAACATAGTTATGGTTGTATTTTTCAGGTGTGGTGTCTTGGGGTGAAGGATGTGCTCAACCTAACAAATATGGTGTATATTCAAGAGTGAACAGATACCTCACGTGGATACAGAGTAACACAAAGGACGCCTGCTATTGCGACGGATCGAATTAACTCTGTAGGAGCACAATTGCTGTGATATGGCAAAGGATTAGAAGACAGATTTATTATTTCACTAGAAGACATACAGGAAAGGCATTCTATTTCATAGATCAGGGAAATCTGGTAAGATATCCCTGATCGATGAAATAGAAAAGACCAATGGCTTTTAGATATCGAACAATACATGGAAATTATGGATGACTTCCAACGAAAGGAAAAACCCCAATTGGATTTCTTGGGAATTTAAGTCGACAGAATTAAACTTGTCAATAAACTGTTTGATAAGATATTGATAACAGAAGCTTATTGAAATATTATCGTCCAGATTATGTTTTGGAAAAATAGCTACGTTTAGATTTTCCATGTGACATTATTGTATTTTTGCCATATCAAATTTGCTAGTGTATTTACGCTCTCTTTAATTTACCTAGTTATGTAAGAGTAATATTTATTAAATAAATGTTGAACAATTATCTTTTCTTGATTCCATAATTAGAACCTAGACACGAAATTAAAAAATATGGATTACTTAAAGTTTTGTCCCGGGTGGAATCGAACCCATACCTAATTCCTGCAGGTCTACGTATTCCCACTCGCTACCGAGATAAAAATAATATGCCATTCGTCAAGTTGGGCGAGCTAATGCCCTATTTCTATATAGATTCCTATGTCTGCCTCTGTGGCGCAGTGGGAGAGTGTCCAACTGCTACGCAAGAGGTCGTGGGTTCGATTCCCACACGGGACACCACTTTGTGAGATCCACAAATTGTTGTTCCGAATCTGGGCGTACTTTGTGTCCGTGACTTGTATGTTTGGAAAGTCCCCCGCGACACAGGACTTGGCCTACTGCGGGAGTCTTATTTAAAAAAAAAAAAAAAAAAAAAGATCCTGATACTACCCTCCACATGTGGGTAGGAGTAGAAACTACATACTACTATAAAGTCTCTCAACTATAAAAGAAAATAAATCAATAATAAAATACAAGTTACTAACATTACAAATTACAAACGCTACTTGGTGTTCATCAGCCCAGATTTTATACAGAACATGATAGTTACTTACGGATTTACAAATACACTGACGGACTTATAAACTGCATCAAAGTAATAGACGACTTTGAAATAAATATTTTAACCAAGTATGCAAACTTTCTATACAGATTTAAATTGAAACCTCTAGATTGGTTCGTGAACTTTAAAACAGCGTAGGATCATATCTTTAAGTTTAAGTTTATGTACTGGAAAGGACCTTAAGACCTTTTTTGAAGAAAAAACAGAAGTTTAAGGAAAAATTGTTTAATTAAAAAATTGGTTTTAACAATAGACACAAACTTTATGCAAGGGTTTATTTGTGTTTTAATAAGGTGTATTACCCCCACGTGCCCTTATTACGGATTCTAATCGGTTCCGCATAGATTTTATAAGGGTTTTTAAAAGATCTTGCGGAATATTGTCCCATTCTTCTGAAAGTGCTGTTCTTAGTGCTGCCACTGTCGTAGGCGAAGGGTTTCTCGCATATACAGCTCTTTTTAAATTGTCCCAAACATGCTCGATGGGATTAAGATCCGGGCTGCGTGCTGGCCAATTCATTGTACGTATCCCAACCTCTTCGCAATAATGTTGAACTTGTGCAGCTGCATGCGGCCGGGCATTATCCTGCATTAAAGTAAAATTTTCGCCTATGAATCCCATGTAAGGCACCACGTGATCTTCTAATATCTCTGTTATGTAGCGATGTGCTGTCAAACCCCCTCTATTACCGTTTTGACGGACCATGTCTATGAACACAAGTTCTGTTCGCCCGTTCATCGATATGCCACCCCAGACCATACATGAACCGCCTCCAAAAGGAACACGCTCCTCAATGCAACTTTGAGCATATCGCTCCCCACGTCGACGATAGACTCTTCTGCGACCATCTGCACCATATAAACATGTCCTACACTCGTCCGTGAACAATACAGAGGCCCACTGCTCTTCTGTCCAATTCAGGTGATGACGCGCAAATCTTAAGCGAGCTTGTCTGTGAGCTGCAGACAACTTTGGACCATTTGCTGGTCTAAAAGGGGTGATAGCCGCTTCCTTAAACCTTCTTCTTATTGTTCGTGCACACACGTTTTTTCCACGCACTTCATTAAGCTCGGTTTTGATGTTAACTGACGTGAGGAAACGATTTCGCAGGGAAGTTGTAACAATAAATCGGTCATCACGACCTGTGGTTGCTCGAGTTCTGCCTGTACCACGTCTCCTCCTGTAAGAACCTGTCTCTACAAACCTTCTGTATATTCTACAAACCGTAGACTGGTTTAAATTTAAATTTCTACCAATCGTTCGTTGATCCAAGCCCTCCCGCACCAATGCTACAATTTGTGCCGCTTGTTCGGACGAAGTATCCATATTATGGTTCAAAAACTCTCGATGTGTTAAAAAACTAACCCAACAATTATGCTGGTAACAATAATTCAATTGACCAAACAAAAAAAATCAATGAGAATTAATTTAAAACTTTGCTATAAATAACACGCAAATCTGATACTACGAGTAAATTTTCTTTTCCCGGCTATATTCATTTGTTTTACCGCAGTTCTATTTTTAAATTTAATTTTTTTTTAAGATTAAGAGCCAGTCTTTCCATATTTATATAATTTAATCTAAAAAGTTTGCATACTTATTATAAAAAAATCCTTTTAGAGTAAACCTGAACTTTGATGCAGTTTATGAGTCCGTCAGTGTACATAATGAGTTACCTACATAACGGTACGTCTCTATATGATATGTTAACTACCAAACATTGATTTTTTTTTTTAATCTTGGGACAACTCACACAACCCTATCTGATCCCAAACTAAGCAGAGCTTGTACTATGGAAACCAGACAACTGATAAACATACTTATATATTTCTAAATACATACATATCATAGATAAATAACACCCAGGCACAGAATAAACCATCGTGCTCATCACACAAAGTTTTATCCTGGGTGGGGATCGAACCCACAACCTCTTGCGTAGCAGTCGGATACACTCCCACTGCGCCACAGAGGCAGTGATCAGGTTATCGTGATACGTACAAGCACGGTGATGACCAAGATAGTACGCGCACAGACTAAGGAATAGCTTGCCTTACAAAATTTGTTTGAGGGCCCAAACGGCCAAAGGACTAATGTGAGTTTTTCTCACAAATTTGCATTTGTGGGAAGGGGGGTGGGGTGCAATTACTAACTCACTAGGGCCCCCTAGAGGCCCCGTATTCATACAGGAACTATTGATCCGAATTGAAAAAATATTTTACTGTTGGATAGCCCATTTATCGAGGAAGGCTATAGGCTGTAAAACATAACCACCAATAGGAGCGGAGAAAATTTACGGACAAATGGGGAAAATTTAGCTAGTCATGGTTGATACGGTGGTAGCTACGCCCCTATGCATAGAAAACTTAGCCGAGAGAATAGGTACTCTCGGTACTTAGTGATACAAGCCCAGGCGTGGATCCAGGATTAACGTTAAGTGTGTAACATCCCTCTTAGATCCGCGGCTATCTAAGCCTGCACAGACAATCTGCAGTCTGAAACCAGTACCCATCGAATGCATTTATTCATTATAATCTTGCTTATGTACGTTTTTGTAAAATGAATTCACGTCACGGACTGTACCTACTTGTGTGTGTGGTTAATTAGATTTTGGGTTTTATGAGCCTTATTTTAGCAGGTGTTATAATAGTGCAATCAATTAGTCAATGTATCACTCTGGGTGACACTACCTATAAAAACCAACAACAATTCCAATAATTTTATAACATTATTATTTCTTACGTATTTAGGTACTCTACCCGAATGGATATCGGTTAGAAGAGAAGTGTACCAACATAAAGGTAGATACATGCCCTTGCGCATGTTTCAATTCCACACTAAATTTCATCAAAACCAGCCTAGTGGTTATGAAAACAAAAAAACTTGTAAATAATAAGCACTAATAAGTAATCAGTACCGTAGTACCTAGTATCTCAATAATAAAGGCAGCTCAAGTTGTAAGATCGAGCAGTAAGCATACTTGCTATACATGACCGAGGGTTTTCTGACTTTAGAAGCCCTTTGGATAATCGACTTCAGGAGCTACAAACAAGAGCCGGAGGTTGCGACTTCTGGGGTAGGTACTAATATACATATATTTAGTATAAACTATAATACACAAAGTATGAAGAAAGCTGCATTTACACGTGCATTTTGCCTTGCTTCCTATATGGTTGTCAAACATGGACTTGCACGCAAAAAGCCAATAAAAAAATAAGGACGACACCGAGGGCAATACAGAGAAGTACCTAAAAATGACAAAATAAGGTTCAGTTATCAAAGAAAGAAGAAAACTAACAAATGCTTTAAAACTAAAATGAAAATCCCTCTTTGGAATCGTTCCATCATGTCTGAGGATTATGATCAGCGTCAGGGTTGCATATGGAACGAATGATCAGTTTCCACCGGTTTTAGTTCAACGCAGAATGACAATAAGACGGGCGTATTTCTACGGTTGCACATAAGTAATCGATGGTGAAGCAGACCAGTAAGAAACAGAAATAGAGGCGGATCAGTTAGACCGTGGGCTGATGACATCGTTGTAAAAGTAGACAAGTCTAGATGATAGTATGTAACTTAGGTATAATAAACTGAGGATTATGGAAGGAGATGGAGAAAAAGGAGACCTTTATTCAAACAGAGATTCACATCCCAAAAAAAAGTAAGCTAAGCTCAATGGCTTGTGTTAGGAGTGGATTCACATCGGTAGTATATGGATACGAACCCGCGACCTCTCGATTGCGAGTCCGATGCCTTAGCCATTAGGCAACTGCCGATCTATTGGAAAATTAAGAAATTAGAAAATTATGTAGTAACTAACAAACATTTTAAATTAAAAAATATATTTTGATGCAGAAATAATCAGGCATTTCTATGACTGTCAACAAAGCTGTCTTTTAAAAAAACAGGACTCGTTTGACTAATTCTTGTCTTTGAGCCTTAGACTTTAGCGAAATTGGCCTATGGAGATACTTTAAAGTAGATCTGGAAGCGTTCTTGGGGGGGAGGGGGGACAAGAAATTCAATACAATACAAGAAATTCCATACACTATTTTAACACTTCGTGCAATTACCTACCTACTTTTAAAAAAACGCACAAACCCTTTGGTTCCGTAGGATATTGGGTAGGTAGCATTCTTATTGAGGAACCATCTTCACATGAGAAATAAATTTTGGGTTTTAGCTGACGTCATTGATTGCACTACTATATTGTCCAGATAAAATATTGCACTCACTTTCAAATAAAAACACCAAAAATATTATTACAGGTATATATTATGATAAAATTCCAAACAGTTGGCTAGTCAACACTAAGAATAGATAGTAATGAATCCCTACATTTATTACCCAAAATGACAAATATATTTCAAAAATATTTATAATATAGTCAAGACTAAGCACAAATGAGTAATGGTATAAATTTTAATACTTTTTTCATTGAGCATGTGTATTTTTACTAAAGGTAAAACTAAAACTATGTTATAGAAGCCCAAGGTGGCTTAATGCCATACCAGTCAATGGTATCACTCGATTATAACTATTAATGTGTGTTAATTCCCGTATAATAAATAAATAGTTATAATCATGCAACGCGAAAGTTTAAATGTTGGTATCACTCAATGCTTGTCCTAGACAAAATACAATTGCCTTAACTAAGTTGGCCGGATTGAAATTCGCAACATGTGGTTGCGCAGATGCATTTTTTGGAAGTAAATGGTGACAGGAAGCTGGGCGGGGGCAGTAACTAAACCAAAAGAGAGATGATGATTAGAGATGTGATTACGCATTACATTGTCATAATTAGTATTACTAACTTATGTTTTTTGTGATTAATTTCTTATGAAATTGTTTTTCAAACTTTCTTTAGTATTTACTGTAACTGCTCTAAATTTATTTTTATATTGCTGAATAAAAATATTGTTAGTATTTTTAATTAAAAATATTGTTAGTATTTTTAATTAATTAAACATAATTGTTTTCATAAGTAATTTTAGGGTTGCATCTCTATGACATGAGCGAAAGTGTTACGAACCTAACTGCAATTCAGCAGAGTTACATTGAGACAATTGTATATTGCAAATTTATTGTCGTTTTTCATGACTTTATAATCTGAGGTTAGCTAGGATGACATCAATTTCCACCCCACTGGGTATGTTATAGTTCTTTGTACAACAAAACCTTAGAAAAACTCACATGCAAATACTAAAGTTACCAATTTAAATATCATCCTAAAGATGAGAAAATATAGGTACATCAATACAATATTATAATATCTTAAACTAATGTTCTCACAAAATTGTCTAAATATTTATGTTACTATATAAGTGAATGATAATTTATTATTAGTGATAATTTCTCAAAAAAGATGATAGTTCGGAAAAGAAGCTTTTGTATATAAATCCTGGGCTTGATATTAGGTCCAAACCTGGAGTGTTAGGGCCTTGGGAGTCCACAGGTGTTCCTGATGAAGTAATGGTCTCGTCAACTACTTCATTACCCTTTTTGACAATCCTTCTTGTTTCCACCGTTCCATCCGGTTTGGTGATGCTTGTTGTGATAATTGTCTGACAAAATGACCTACCAGGAACCAAGTTGCCATTGAAAGGAGCTATAATACCCGGATTATGTGAATCCTTCTTGTGTTTTAGCAATCCAGATATTTCATTTGATGTTATTTTTCCATCTAAGTCTAAATCTTCCTTTGGATATTCATGTCCGCGGTTTTGGTACCCAGGTTTTAAATAATAATCTCTTATATTGTTGCTAGACATGTTTTCCGAGTCAGGATTGTCTGCAATAGACATACTTGTGAATGCATCGATGTGATCTTCATGGAATAACGACGTAAACTCTCCAAACATAGATCCGAAAGATTTAAACACATCATGCATTTGTTTCTTGATTTCTTGATGTATATCAGCGGCATCGTCGAAGACTTCTATATGCTGCCTTGTATTATACAGTTCATCACCATCATCTTCGTCGTCGGAACTCCAAATCGGATTTCGAAAATCATTTCTGGGCGGATTTGTTCGAAATCCGAAAAACGAACGGATATTTTCCATGAAATTATTATGAGCCATTTTATAATCACTGGATGATTTTTTACAGACTATGATATGAGGTAAATGTATTTGTTTTTGCTTGTGGTGTGATTATTTTACAAATTGCGCAACAAACAAAAAATAGGTACACCGACAGCTGTTTTCTATAATCAATCCAGATACAACCAGTAGACAGATTATGCATCTTAAGCATGACCATATGCCATTTTAGTAGAGAGTAACAATAATGATGCTAAACATCATACGATTTATCAAGAGTGGGACTTGGGAACGAATGGGGTTACAAGATGTCAAGTTTATCGTACGTTCGGAAAATTATAGAAAGTGCTAGAAATTACAATAATTAAAATTTATTAGGTGATTAGGAAAAAACTACGTTATAATTGATTAAAATATGTATAAATATTATATACTTACGTAAAACACGGGAAAAATCCCATTTTTGTAATAAATGGATGTTTATTTACATTATTACTGACATTATAATAGATGAACACGCTCTTTGGCATTTGGGCAATGAGTCAATGACCTCGTTGAATGCATTATTGAAGAATGGTAAGAAAATTGTGTAAACAATTGGTTGTAAAAATAAATCTATTTTAAGACACGTAAGACACAAATAAATATTTCTGATAACTTTGTCGAACAGTAAGTAGTAGGCAAATTACGCAGACTTCCATACTTCCATACTAATATTATGAATGTGAAAGTAACTCTGTCTGTCTGTCTGTCTGTCTGCCTGTTACCCTTTCACGCTCAAACAGCTAAACCGATTTAGATAAAATTTGGTATAGATATATTTGAATCCCGGGGAAGGACATAGCATACGAGGAGTTTTTATCGCGATAACTGACTTCCACGCGGGCGGAGCCGCGGGCGAAAGCTAGTAATACAATAATTCGGCAATATACAAACGGCGTTGACATTTCAGTGTAATAACGTCTACTTCGATGAAGGCAAATTGTGGATGATTTTCAGTATTACCTATCGTTTTCTTCGATGTTGTGTAGTAGGGTAACCATGAAAATAAAGTTTTTATTAATAGGTATGAATTTAAATTTATTAATAGCAGTGTTATGAGGTAATTTATTAGACAAATACAGGGTGGAACAAACCAATGCCCTAATGTAACCCAAACATTAGAATTAGCTAATTTGGCTGAAAATAAACATCTTTTATTAAGCTATTGCATAGCTTCTATCGCGGGCCTTGAGCGCGGGGACCGAATCCAGAAATTCCGTAACGAAAAAACCTCACGCTCCCCACTCCGACGGGCACAGCGGTGATACTTTTTACTTTTGCCATCTATCTATACTAGGTATACATAGTTCAAAGCAAATAAATATTACGTCCGTTCCATTACCATACACATACGTAGGTACTCTACCCGACTTGGGAGTTTTTGTTGCTAGCGGTACAATTTTGACAACTACAGAGTGAAGTTGTCGCGATCGCGCTTAACTTCTCATTTGAAACGCATAGTAGTTTGTAAAACGTAGTGATTACTTTCTCTGTGGTAGCTTGGCAAATATTACAAACTACTATAGTTGACCCGCGCAACTTCGTCTGCGTAAATTTTTCCCGTTTTTTAAACATTTCTCATTGTTGCTTCGCTCCTGTTGTTCGTAGCGTGATGTTACATAGCCTATCCTTCCTAGCCTTCCACGATAAATGGGCTATCCAACAATTAAAGAATTTTTCAATTCGGACTACTGGTTCCTGAAATCATCGCGTTCAAACAAACTCTTTACCTTTTTAATAATTATATAGATTATTGATATGACAACGTCTTATAATTCGATGGAGCCGGCTGAACGCACGAAAAAACATGACTCATGAGGCGTTACCTCGCTCTGAGGCGTTCCATTTAAGTGCAAGCGAGAGCGCGGAACGAGCGACAAAGAGGCACAATCGGCCTCCGCGTTCGGCAGGAAACCATTCCATCAGTATTTTTTTATGACGTTGTTAAACCAGAGTTGCATTAAAAATATACCGAAATTGATACGAATTCGATAATATACAATAAATATAGATATGTCGCGAATAAAAATATTGGCTTTAAATATCGTTAGTTAAGGAAACATATCGCGGTATCGATATTTCGGTATATCGGTATTTATTGCCCAACCGGGCAAGCAAAGCGGGCAAGCCTGTGTTTGTCATTCTGCAAGATATCATATCAATGACATCAATGTATCTATCAATCAAATCAAAGGTGTTTTTTTCTAAAATGTGGTTTATTGTTTTAGTTGACCTGACTTAAATTGTTGTGTGATTTAAACATTCAGAAAGCTGTATAAATTAGTAAATATTAATTTCTAGTATTACTGGGTCATGACTTTGTGATACAAATCATTTTCTATTGAAAGCAGCCTGGTTCGCACCTATTATTGAGGTAGGTTTAATTTATTTTTTATTTTAAATTTAAATAATGCAAGGCCTTTTTTCTTGGTTGGGATCACTTTTTGACTTTATTATCTAGAACGTAGTAGGCAATATATTTTTAAAAGTACTCTATCTAAATCAAATTAATCAAAGTACTTTTCATTCACACCACATTGAAAAAATTCGCATCGCTGCACTCGATTTAATTTTATAACGATTTGAAAAGGTTTAAAATATTGAAAATTGATTTCAAGGCTTGTTGGTTTTGTGGAAATTAATTTAAAAAGCTATGTTTGTTTGAACAGTAGGATAGTGTAGATGTGTTTACAAACCGGTTTAGTTTCCGGGCTTACGTCGACTCGTTATAATTGTGTGATAGTGATACTAAAATAAAATGGAAAACGAAAATTCAATAGGACTTCTTCACAGAAATAGTAAGTTTAATATACCTATGATGAGCAGAATTCTTAATACATAAGTATGCACTGCTATAAGTTTTCATATTTACTAATAAAATCTGCCATAGGTACTTTTTAGAAACTGTTTTTAAAAATAACATTATGTTAGCATAATGCCCAATACCAAGATATTCTTTTCTAAAATCACAAATTTCTAGAATAGAATAGAATTTAGACCTAAAATTGAATTATCATCAGAGATTTTAGCTGTTCAGGTTAGGTGTAAAGCTTACAAAGGAATCATGTTAGTAGATACAGGAATAAATTTACCATAAATTAAAGAAAACCAAACAACTATGAATTCAGTCCTCATAGTTTTAATTTATTTTATCAAACCTCATTATTATTGTATGATTACTGTAGGTGAATATTATTGAAGCCAAATTGATGGTCCTTAAGTAAATAGTACAAATCAAAAAAGTTTGTCAACATTTATTGTTAAAAATCAGTTTCAATGATTTTACATTGTCGTGACCATAGCAATATAGATTTATAACTGTGTGTTCCCATAATATTCTATTGACAAAGCAACACAAAACACCTGCTGCTTTCCCAAGTTACTCTATAATTATGTTATTGACTACTGCATATTGAATAAAGTAATCAATAAATTTAAAATATGTACTTGGTATAGCATAGAATCATTATTTAATTTTATTCACATTCCTTTCTTAGTGCACCATAGTACATAAATCACTTAAATTAATACAAATATTATATGAATAGAGGCAGATTTTGGTTGTTTGAATGTTTTATCACAGACACTACTGTTATAAAAATATTTTTCTATTAGGTAACACCTTTTTTAAAGGCTATAGCAGAGTTTACTAAATTGGGTTCTGCAGAACCCAGGTGTTCCTTCAAAAAGTTACACGGTTTCTGTGAATAATCTGTCTCTGTTGCGTGGTGAGAGTGTGTTCGACTGCTATAAAAGAGGTTGTGGGTTCAATTCCCACACGGGACACCACTTAATGTGATCCACAAATGGTTGTTCCGAGTCTGGGTGTACCTTGTGTCCATGACTTGTAAGTTTGTAAAGTCCCCTGCGATATAGATTGTACTCCTTGCTGGAGTCAGTTATGTTATATATTTTATTTGGATTACCAATTGCAATGGAAACTATTATAACTGGACATTTGGACAGACCATCTTTGTCAGATTGGTCAAATTCATTCCAACTTTTATTTCAAAATATTTTGTTTAAAGTCATTCAAGTTTCTTTAGAATTCAGTACCTTATTGTAGGTTCAGAGCATAGCCACAAAACACCGAGACTAACATAAGAAAACTTCATACATCATTCAGGGACACGGAATCTCGGACCACCTTGTTCCAAATACTAGGAGAGATGCTGAATATCAAACTTTACCCATCTGATAATCAGATCAGAAATATTTTTCATCAAATTTTATTGATTTTTAAACAGGCCTATGATACCTTGCCACCCGAAAAATATCAATGGATTTTTTTTTTACCTATTTTTAAATTTCAAACCATGGCAACAATATTCCATAAACGGTTTTTTGCAGACAAACCAGCAAATTACCACAGCAATTTAGTTGATTAACAGATTGGTGTTGGGTTACTACATTGACTTAAACGTTCATACCTTGTCAGCCAACAAACTCTTCAGTCTTATAATATTAGTACATACATACATACATACATAACAACCCATATAATGTCCCACTGCTGGGCACGGGTCTCCCCAGTAGAACCTACTTATTATATGTAGATCCTGGGGGTAATTGCCATAATTGCCACGCTTGGCGAGCGGGTTGGCGATCGCAGTAAGGCCTTAAGTACGCAGAGGACGCTGCTGCCCGTCCTCCGGTGTGAAATCCCTTAGTCGCCTTGACAACACCCACGGGAAGAGATGGGGTGGCACTATTCTTAAGCCGGTGCCACACAGCTTAGTAGGAGGCTTTATATTAGTACAGAAGTATAGATTACAGGCACTACAATACAAAATCGACATCTTTGGTTACATTGTTCAGGACCAAAATAATATAACAGGTATATATTTAACTAGCTGTCCCGCGAAACTTCGTTTGCGTTTATTTTCCCCGTTTTTGCAACATTTCTCGTCGCTGCTCCGCTCTTATTGGTCGTAGCGTGATGTTATATAGCCTATAGCCTTCCTCGATAAATGGGCTATCCAACATTGTAAGAATTTTTCAATTCGAATAAGTAGTTCCTGAGATTACCGTGTTCAAACAAACAAACTAACAAACTCTTCAGCTTTATAATATTAGTATAGATGACACTCACGCCAAGTATTGTGATTGGATAATTGAATATAACCAACAATATACCTATGATAGAATTTTATAAGCTTGTTGTAGGCTTTGTTGTCTACCCGTGACTACGGCCGTTGCAATACAGAGTCTACTCGTGACCACGGCTGTTGCAATACAGAGTCTAACCGTGACCACGGCTGTTGCAATACAGAGTCTACCCGTGACCACGCTGCCGTGCCAATCCAAAAGACTGTAAGTCGACTTACAGTATTTTAGCTTAACAATGCCCAATCAATTTCTTTATGTCTGTTTAGTACCCCTGATTGACTCTTTTTTCATTTCAACGGTTATTTTGCAAGATAAATCAAGTAAAAAAACACTGTATTACGTTTAAAATAAGGTATAAACACGCAAAAAAACTGTAACATAGTATACAGTGTTTTGTCAAAACAAACTACGCGCGTCGCTAGAAAAATACAGTGTCGCGTGCTCGCGCGTTGATGTTAGCCAACCAGCGTAAGTAGAGTTGACAACAGTATTACTATCTCGCTCTTTCATATGCTATTATAGACTCCTCTTCCTTGTTTTTCACGTTGAAGGCGGTTCGGTTTACGCCAGTCGTGTGTGTGCAAGTGTACGTACCGAACTCGGCACATCCAGACGACGAAGTGGACGATATGTTCGATGGCATATCGAGGGCACTCCACCACTAAGACCCACTACAACGTTGTTATGGGGGACTTCAACGCTAAAGTGGGAGTACAAAATTGCAGCGAATTGGTAGTAGGATCCCATGGATTTGGAAGCAGAAATCATAGGGGGCAAATGCTAGTCAACTTCGTCGGGAGGGGCTTCATCACGACGGACATAAAGCATGCAGAGACGTCACCGTGATCAACAGGTTTAATACCGGCAGTGATCACCGACTTGTACGAGGCTTTCTGAATATCGACTTCAAGCCGGAACGTGCCCGTCTGATGAGGTCCAGGCTTCGACCTACTTTGCTCCAAACCATGATAGGATCCGAAGCGTTCCAGTCAAACCTAGATAACCGATTTTCTGCCATGGAAACCACAACAGACGTAAACCAGAAGCTCGTAAATGTGGTTCGGATACTCAGGGAAAAAGGTACGAGATTTTGTGAAATGCAGCGTAAGGGCAAGAAGTCAAAGCTTTCGGAAAAGACTTTAGGGCTAATGAAAAAACGACGTGAAAACCCACCCGTCACTTCGTTGGAAAAGCGCGCTCTAAACCAAGAGATCAACAAGCTTATACGACACGACCTTCGGTGCTTCAACACTCTTTTGATTAAAAGAGCGATCGAGCAGAACCGGGGTCAAAAGTGTTCGTACAATCTCTTGGAAGAAGCCAACTGACGAAGTTGACCAAGTGGAAAAGTCGTTTCTTCGAAGCCGGCAGTCCTCTCCGAAGTGGAAGGCTTCTATGACCGGCTATACGCTTCGCATGCATCTCGACCTGATCCTGAAAATGAGGGTCCTAGAGCCACTCTAACACGCCACTACACCGAAGACCTGCCAGAAGTCAACCTTGAAGAAATCGTGCTGGCTCTTGGACAGCTAAAAAATGGAAAAGCCCCTGGAGAGAATGGCGTTACAACAGAGCTGTTAAAGGCTGGAGGTAAACCCGTACTGAGGGAGCTCCAAAAGCTCTTTAATGCTGTCATGTTGGAGGGAGAACTCCGGAGGCATGGAGTAGAAGTGTAGTCGTCTTGTTCTTCAAAAAAGGAGATAAGACCCGGCTGAAGAACTACCGACCTATTTCTCTTCTAAGCCACGTCTATAAGCTGTTTTCAAGAGTCATCACGAACCGCCTTGCGCGAATACTTGACGAATTCCAACCAGCGGAACAGGCTGGATTTCGGAGCGGATATGGCAGCATAGACCACATCCACACAGTGCGGCAGATTATATAAAAGACCCAGGAGTATAATCAGCCCCTGTGTCTACCATTCGCGGACTATGAGAAGGCCTTTGACTCGATTGAAATCTGGTCCGTGCTGGAGTCGCTGCAGCGATGCCAAGTAGATTGGCGATATATACAAGTGATGAGATGTCTCTACGAAGCCGCCACCATGTCCGTCCAAGTACAGAATCAGCAAACAAAACCTATACCATTGCATCGAGGAGTGAGGTAAGGGGACATTATTTCCCCGAAACTGTTCACAAATGCAATGGAGGATATGTTCAAGACGCTGCACTGGAAAGGGCGGGGCATCAACGTCAATGGTGAATACATCTCTCACTTGCGATTTGCAGATGATATTGTCATCATGGCAGAAACGCTGCAGGACCTGCAGCGGATGCTGAATGACCTAGCTGACTCTTCTGTACGCATCGGCCTACGGATGAAGTTGGATAAAACCAAGGTCATGTTCAATGAACATGTACTACCGGAACCGACAGCGGTGCATGGCACCGTTCTCGAAGTTGTTCAAGAATATGTGTACCTCGGGCAGTCATTGCAGTTAGATAGAAACAACTTCGAGGACGAGGTGAACAGGAGAATTCGGTTGGGTTGGGCAGCGTTTGGTAAGCTACGTCAAGTCTTCTCATCGTCGATCCCACAATGTCTAAAGACTAAAGTCTTTAATGAGTGCGCCCTACCCGTCATGACATACGGAGTCGAAACGTGGACACTGACGGTACGGCTGGTCCACAAGTTCAAAGTCGCTCATCGAGCTATGGAAAGGGCTATGCTCAGAGTTTCTCTTAGGGACAAAATCAGAAATGAGGTGATCCGGCAGAGAACCAAAGTTAGTAGCCCACCGAATTAGCAAGCTGAAGTGGCAGTGGGCTGGCCATATTAGCCGAAGAACCGACAACCGTTGGGGTAAATGAGTTCTTGAGTGGAGACCGTGGCTTGGCAAACGTAGTGTAGGACTCCTCAGGCCAGGTGGAGTGATGATTTACGCAAAACGGCTGGCAGGAGCTGGATGCGAGAAGCCGAAGATAGAACAAAGTGGCGTGCAATTGGAGAGGCCTATGTCCAGCAGTGGACTGCGATAGGCTGATGATGACAGCACCTGATCTCGATAAAAATATTGATTCTGATTTGTAATCGTCTTCAAAACTAGTTTTTTATATTGTTTTACTATATATATTGATCTCAAAGAATAAAGTTCATGTTTTGTTACGTTCTTTGTTTTAATATAGTTTTTAATTTTAGTACATTTACTTACTTTATTACATTCTATAATACGCAATTGATCTCATAGAAACCCAAAGAAGTTTGTTATTATGATGTGTAAGCTTGTAAAAATATTAGAAGGCCTTGCTAAGTTTCCTTTATGATTCTAATAATTATAGTGTGCAAGTGCATTAAAATATTCATTAAAGTTTATTTTGCCGTCATATAACCGGTTTTATTTATAAATTATCTAATTTTTGATATACCTCATCTATCTTTTCAAAACACTGTATGCTTGGATACAGTGTTATAGTATAATTAGTTCATAAAGTTATAACACTGTACTATGTTTTACAGTGTTTTACCTCGTTAGGAATTTATTAAAATTTTATAATTTGTCTTGTCAATACAAGTTTGTGGCAATATATTTTTTCCCTACTAAAATTATTAAAAACATACTGTTTGGCTATATGCTAGAGATGTACCCCTAGCTATTTAATGCATAAAATTATTTAATATTGACTAATTACGTTTAAAATAGGCAAATAATCAGCAAAACCATATTTTGTCAAATATCTCAAAAGCGGATTTTGAAAGTTACAGTGTGTTGGCTTGGCAGGGCAGCACGGTTGTTGCCATACGGTCAAAACGTCGGGCAATAAACAAAGGTATTTAGCTTTAAATTAAAATATTTACGCGATTAAGAGAGCTTATGAAATTCTATAATGTGTACAAATCGCGAAAGTTTACGAACATATATTGCAATATACCTTACCTTATTATGTCATAATAAGGTAAACTTAGCCCGCAATTATGAGACTTTTGAGATAGTAACTAGCGTCATTAGTCTTAAGGATAATTTTAGAGATAGGTACCTATTTACTCTTAATAAAAAAAATATTACAAAACAAAAAACCCAACTGCTTAAAATTAATAACTGAAATATTTTTGGCGCCATGAATGCACCATTAACACGTTGAGGGACACGACTGCTGAGGACGTCGTCAATAGGGTACTTTGATACGGCGGGCGGCTGTACACGTCGTTTTTTTGGGCGTATTTATTTTATTTTGAACCTTATTTTAATACAAATACGAATACCAAGTCATAAAAATATATTCAGTGTCACATCGTAATCGATTTTTTTCTGTCTAAATGTCATATCGCATCAACTTTCGTGCCTTTCAATGTGGGCATGTCGCACGCACACATAAACCTGCGCGATAGCACACAACGGTCACGAACGTCGTATTTGTTCGCGTCAGTCGGGAGGTGTCACCGTACGGGTACCACGCGTGTTTGCCGGCTGATACCTACAGGCGAGAGTATTGAGGTTAGTATTTTCGTTCTTTTATTTCAAATAATGTTGTATAATTTTGACTTCACAAGTGTTTTATTTAGTTGATTGTTATTTAGTACTATGTATATTATAACTACTGGGCTACTAACATGGTTTTATAAACACAATATACCCACATAATGAAAAAGCTAACCTGTTTGTTCATTATTTCAGATGGATAACTACGAAAGGGAAAGATCTCGTATCCTGCGATTATTTGAGGAAGCATCTTCAGGGGAGGAGTCCACAAAGGACCCGTTTAGCGACCAAGATGGAGAATACGGTTCTGATCCAAATTACGACTATGAAAACGACCTTGATGTCGCGTCATCCGGCTACGATCATAATATTGAACCAATTGATACAAATGCAAGTAAGCTTGAACAAACCGTGTTTCGACTATTTAAACCCTACTTGTATAAAGGACATAATTTATACATGGACAACTATTATAATAGCGTTACGTTATCGAATAAGTTACTAAATGCCAAAACTCATACCAATGGCACTCTACGGATAAATCGAAAGGGAAACCCAAAACTTGTTGTGAGTCGGAAACTAAAGAGAGGGGAACACATTTGGAAAAGGCACGGACAGGTATATGTGTCAAAGTGGCAGGATCAGCGATCGGTAATTATGATAACAACAAGGGACCACCCACGTTTGAAGGAAGTGAATAATAGGTACGGACAAAAGAAGATTAAGCCAGTTGAAGTTGAAATGTATAACAGACACATGTCAGGCATTGACAGAGCAGACCAGATGATTGCATATTACTCGTGTCCCCGTAAAACAATACGGTGGTACAAAAAGGTGTTTTTCCATATGCTAGATATCGCAGTCTGGAACAGCTTTTATCTGGCTAATCAATGTAGTGCAAAAAAAAAGAAACGAGACGTTTGCAACAGTCGGACTGCTGTGAAAGTCGTGTCACCACATTTATATATATTTACTAGTATTGTGCCGGGACGTCGTGAACCGTCGGGCGGTTGAGGACGTCCTCTTTATCACAAGCAACTTAATCATTTGTAAGGTGACAGGACGTCCAGCGCCGTCTATTTTTTTTGTATGGAAGTTGGCTGTGTCATATCACTATTTTTCGATGGGAGCCGAGTGTCCCTCAACGTGTTAAATAAAAATATGTACCTAGTGTTACTTTCACAACTGAGACGAATCCAACGATACTCTCAAGCTAAAATCCATCAAGCCATTTAGGGACAGCATGCCAAACAAACATACAAACACACACTCGAACAACATAACCCTCCTTGCGCAGTCGGGGAAAAATACAGTGTGGAAACTTAAGGAAAACATAGCAAAGACATTCGAAGATTCGTGGAAAACATTACAAAACATATTCCATTCCACGAATCGAGATTTTGTTACTTCTAAACCTATTTTTATGGTTACTTGGTTTCAAAATTATTATTGACGGGGTTTCGATTCGACATCACCCTGTATGAATATTGATCTCTACTAATATTATAAAGCTGAAGAGTTTGTTTGTTTGAACGCGGTAATCTCTGGAACCACGGGTCTGAATTGAAAACTTATTTTTCTGTTGGGTAGCCCATTTATCGAGGAAGGCTATAGGCTATAAGCGGAGCAGCTAAGAAAAATGTTGCAAAAACAGGGGTAATTGACGCTGACGAAGTTACTGCGCGGGACACCTAGTAATTTATATAGGTATTTCTCAAAGTCAAAAGTCAAGACTTACAAGAACCTATTACAGGCAAACACCGCATGCTAAATAGACATAGTTAACATTAAGAAAGTAAATTTAGTAAATAAAGAGAAATCCTATACTATGGCACTAATACAATAGCTATTTGTAACAGTTATTTATAATTTTTATTGATGACACTTTGTTTGATAGTTTTGCTAAACTTGTGAAGTGTAACATTGTGTATATCAGTACCGTAGAAGTGGTCGCCCACAATCGACAGTATCGGCATAAAATGGAGCAGCAATGAAAAATGTTGCAAAAACGTGGAAAATTGACGCGGACGAAGTTGTGCGTGTCAGCTAGTACGTAAATAAGTAGGTTGTACCTAGCGATTTCTGTGTATAATTCAGATTATAATAATAATCGATCTATGTGCCAAATTTAAACCAATTTTGGTCAGCCATTTTTTGCATGATTGCGTAACAAACATACTAACTTTCACATTATACTTCTACCAAAGAGGATATTTAACGATTGAAAATATATTTTGAATTCTGCCTGGTGGTTTTCCTTCATTTCATTTGTGGATACGTGTAAATTCTTTATTGGTACAGTCAGTTTAAATGGTTTTTGGGTTTATACTGATTTGTTCATTAGAGTCAGAGTTAGTTGGATTACGAAGTAGGTGGTTTAGGGGGCGTCTATAAATTATGTGAGGTGATTTTGGTGAATTTTAGAATCCATCCCTTCACTTAGATTTCACATTTGACTCAACACTGGACTGAATACTTTTACTTTATTTAATTCAGTTTTATATGGTTTCTTGCGAATAACAAAAAAAAAAGAGATTTACCAATTGCCAGGACCCCCCCCCTTTCCCCACGTGAGATTTTGTGAGTTTCGGCTTGACCGACCCTCCCGTCTAAACTAGTAATAAATGGACGCCCCCTCAAAGATGATGGTTGGATTACGTAGTAGGTAATTAACGTTAAACTAAGCACACAATACGATAGGTAGATTACCCCCCCCCCAACATGTCTTTATTATGCTGCAGCTGCTGCTGTTACTAGACGTTGTTTTTCCCAAGTTTCAATAACATACAAATTCTATTGAATGAGCTGAACAAATGAGTCCAATTTGCACGAAGTTAATTGCCGAAAATAGGCTTCTGTTTTCGTATCGTCAAAGGAAAATGTTGACAGCAATAATTATATTAATTTAATAACATGTTTTTGTTAAATAAAGTAACTACGCACGGACAATACTATATTGTATTTGAAGTACTATATTGTTAGAAGTTTCCAATTTAAAGTGGAAAACCTATTTCATGGCCAAGTCGAAAATCTCAAATACTTAGAGAATAAGGTTAGGAGGGAGACTAGACGCAGGACTGAATGGCTTATCCGCAAAGTGGTGTGACATTTTCCGGTCGCCGCAAATTTGGTCAAAAATCCGTTTCCGTCCAAAGACTAGCCGCGAAATAGCGTCTAAGTAAGTAGATCATCCGCATCGCACTGTAAAAACGTTCATCCATCTACTGGCCGAAATTGGTAATGTTGCTTTTATGCACTTCATTTCGATCTCCGTCGTTCACAAAGTTATCTGATCCCAAACTAAACAGAGCTTGTACTATTGAAACCAGGCAACCGATAAACATACTTATATATTTCTAAATACATACATATTAAAGGCTAGCTGTCCCGCGCAACTTCGTATGCGTAATTTTCCCCCGTTTTTGAAACATTTCTCGTCGTTTCTTCGCTCCTATTAGTCGTAGCGCGATGCTATATAGCCTATAGCCTTCCTCGATAAATGGGCTATCCAACAAAAAAAGTTTTTTTTCAAATCGATCCAGTAGTTCCTGAGATTAGCGCGTTTAAACAAACAAACAAACAAACAAAAAAAAAAAACAAACAAACTCTTACGCTTTATAATATTAGTACAGATAAATAACACCCAGACACAGAATAAACCATCGCGATCATCACACAAAGTTTTATCCTGGGTGGGGATCGAACCCACGACCTCTTGCGTAACAGTCGGATACACTCCCACCGCGCCACAAAGGCGGTCAAAAAATGGTTACGTTAAATAACATACCTAAGTTACCTATGTGTACACACAATTATAATATCAACGCAGTATAGGCCGTACTTATTGTAAGAAGAGATTTGAAGGTAAAGCGAGAGTATCAAATTGGCGCGAGCGAATCATCGCAATAAATGTATGACGCTGCGCAGTGACAACATGCAATTTAAATAAAAAAAAAAAATGTGTGGCACTCGGGGACTACCGCGGTAAAGCTATTGCATAGCATTTTTATCAACTTAAGCAATTAAAAAAAAAAAAAACCAAAACGTAACCACAACTCCTGTGTGGACCTTTGCTGTGGCCTTTATAATAGAAACAACAAGAAAGGGTAAGACTAAAATGACAATAGGTAACATAATGTCAATAGATGGCGCTGTATTTAATTTTGTTACTATTCAATACAAAATGTACTACGGTCTGAATCGCGCTATTATGATTTTTGCAGCCAGAATCATAAATACAAAATGAAACGACGTTAGACGATGCACGGCCTTCAAGCCACACCTCCGTGCCCGTCGGAGTGGGGAGCGTGAGGTTTTTTCGTTACGGAATTTCTGGATTCGGTCCCCGCGCTCAAGGCCCGCGATAGAAGCTATGCAATAGCTTAAAAATACGTTTCGGTAATCCTACACTGTTGCAATGAAATTATTGCATCGTCGAAGCACGCCAGGTCTCATTTTATTTGTAAACTTCGAGTTTGCATTTATTTTATGAAAGCAGTACGGACATGCTGTTTACGGTAGTTGCCGTGCATTTATGTTGCCAAAATAGAGCGCGGTAAGTTTCTATATGTAAAACGTTATTGGATGATAACAACACCCTCATAATGGTAAAATCAAAATGCAGTCGGAAAAACATCGGTAATGAGACCGACGACCATAAGATAGACTAGTTGGTGGACTAGTCCGTACGACTAGTCACCTATGTGCTTAAGTATATGCGCGATTCACACACAAATAGACCTCGATAAAACAATTTGACCCGTAATCTGAATCTAACCTTTAAAGTCAACCCAATCAGGCATTTTATTGTCTCTCTCTACCGTGAGTAAATAGGTCACCCACCGTACCTACGTATTGGAAGAATTTATTGGATTTCAATACACTCAGGTATAAATAAATAGATTATTATAATACGAGGTTCATGACTAGATAAGTGCTATCCACATTTGCATAAAACGTTTATAGACGTTACTTTATTGCATTACAATTAAAAGGATATAATGTTAAACAATGTAATTGTACACAAGGTCATATTATCCAAGTTTAAATGTATACTAATATTATAAAGTTGTTTGAACGCGATAATCTTAGGAACTACAGGTCCGAATTGAAAAAAGTCTTTTTCTGTTGGGTAACCCATTTATCGAAGAAGTCCAAAGGCTATATAACATCACGCTACGACCAATAGGAGCGGAGCAGTAATGAAAAATGTTGCAAAAACGGGGAAAATGTACGCATATGAAGTTGTGCGGGACAGCTAGTCTATACTAATATTATAAAGAGTTTATTTGTTTGGTTATTTGAACGCGATAATCTTAGGAACTACTGGTTCGAATTGAAAAAATATTTTAGTGTTGGATAGCCCATTTATCGAGGAAGGCTAAAGGCTATATAACATTACGCTATGACCAATAGGAGCATCAATAAAAAATGTTGCAAAAACGGGGAAAATTGACGCATACGAAGTTGCGCGGGCCAGCTAGTCCCTTTTCAATTTTGCAATATCATTAAGCTTTGCTCAGGTTTCAGTACCTATTTGAGGCTTGACTTACGGCTCTTTTAGTAAGTTTTATGGCTTCAATCCATTCATACACCTTCCTCGGTATTTTTAGTCAGGTCAAGGAAATAGGGAAACTTCAGATGAAGCCGTAATATTTAATGGATATACAGTACTCCCAAATTAATAATGCACATGCAGATCTTCGCTAATTGTCGTATTCCCGGAAACACTCGAATCATGGAATCGTAAGA
This sequence comes from Herminia tarsipennalis, assembly GCA_945859575.2. Classification (NCBI taxonomy): domain Eukaryota; kingdom Metazoa; phylum Arthropoda; class Insecta; order Lepidoptera; family Erebidae; genus Herminia; species Herminia tarsipennalis. The sequence goes on along the minus strand of OX243835.2, from coordinate 23,677,671 downwards.
GCCCTAAACAAGGCATTTGCATTTTGCACCTTGTTTAAAAGAGATAGGAGTCAATATCATGTGTGCACAATCGAAAACAAATCGGGCGTTCGGCAGCTGTCGCCGGTCAGCGAAATGTCTGTCAGTCGTCTTTATATATTGGTAGTGACTGCACGTGTTCTCTATTTGTGGAAATATATAGAGCTGCTATTACACACCCTTCTTGGTAAATATAATTTCAACATTAATTAGCTTATTCAGATTTAAATAGTATATTTTGAAAAAAGGAAAATAAATAACATATTTCACGTTTTTTTAATATTAAAAAAATAAAATACCTACATTAAATACATATTAAGTACTAGAAAAACATTTAAAAAATGAGATTTATTTAAATTAAATAAATAGATAAACATGCATAAAAAATATATACCTAACTCTGCCCATGCCATTTTCTTTCAGACGAATTCTTCCAAAATGGATAAATTTAAACGTGGAAAACCGCTTAATTCACAAGCACGGCAAATGGTATTTAATGTGTACCTTTATTTCTTAAATGAAGCCAATGTTTTCAACAGAGACCATGATGGTTATTTTAAAAAAATTCAAGACCGTGTTACAAAAGCTACAGGAATTTCGCGACGAACTTTGAGTAATATCTTAAACGAAAAAAAACATAATCAATCAAAGAAATTTTCTACACCGAAAAAAGGAAGACCTAAAAGTAGATTTCGGCTGGTACTTGATGATTTCGACTACTGTGTTATTCGTAATATGATATACAATTTTCAATTGACGCTGAAAGAACTCCCAACTGTAAATAATTTAAGAATAAAGTTGATCGAAGCTATTAATTTCAAAGGCTGTGCCGAGACTTTAAGGTTGATCTTGAAAGACATGGGGTTTAGGTTTCTGAAAACTGATAATAACAGACAATTACTTATGGAAAAACATGATATACGCCTAAAAAGGATCAAATATCTCAGAGAAATACAACAGCTGAGGAGTTCTGGTAGAAACATAGTATTTATGGACGAGTCGTATGTGCACACATCACATACTAAGGGTAAAACTTGGCAAGATAGCAACAAAAAAGGTATCAAACAACCCATTTCCAAAGGAGAGCGAATAATTATTGTACACGCAGGCAATGAAAAAGGCTTCGTCCCAGGGGCTCTAATGTTACATAAATGTGTCGACTCAGAAGGTGACTATCATAAAGAAATAAACGCGGAACGTTATCAAACTTGGCTACGCAATCAATTGATTCCCAACTTGCCTCCTAATAGTGTGTTGGTAATAGACAACGCCCCATATCATAATAAGCTGTCTGTGAAACCACCAAACTCAAACACATCTAAACCACAAATGACAGCTTGGTTACAACAACACAACATTCCGCATGACCCAAAGAAACTGAAACCCGATTTGTATAAAATTATACAAAGATACAAAGAAAATTACACAGAATTTGCCATTGACCGTATAATGGAGGAACATGGGCATAAAATTATACGATTGCCACCATATCATCCCGATTTTAACCCTATTGAAAATATTTGGTCCCAAATAAAGCAACACGTGGCCAAGAGAAATATTGCAATGACTGTGACGTCAGTTAAAGATGCTATATTAGAAAAAATCAATAAAATAGGACCAGAAGAATGGAAAAAAGTTTCTGATCATGCGGTTCAATGCGAAGATGAATATAGAAAATTTGAGCCAAGAATCGATAGTTATTCCGATAAACTGATTATTTACACAGGTGATAGCAGTGAGGAAAGTGTAAATGAACAAGAGCATAATGAAACTTCTGATGAATCTGCGATGTCGGGAATAGAGGTCTTCCTCGATTCTGATTAATTTTTTTATAATTGTATTATTTTTCTGGAATGATTAGTGCTGTAAACAAATTTGAACTGAGATTTTGATTATATTTTATGTAAACCTCTATTTGAAAACGTTTTTTTCTCCTTCTAATAAAACCTTATGTTATTTAAACCTTTTCCTCCATAATTACACCAACTTCGGTAAGACACTTGAAAACTAATCACTCCAACAATGATTGTAGCGTTTTCGCTATTTACTTACATGGAATTATCGAATCAAATTTCGTTACAGGTAAATCAAATCTGTTTTAGCACAAAACACATAATATATAAAATTAGGCATAGAGAAATTGCTCTTAACCACTCTATATAAATATCGTCTTTCGACGCTCGGGTAATACGACCGTTGCCGAACAATGACGAAGATTTCCGAAGATTTCTATGCGCATTATTACTTTTGGAGTACTGTACGCTTATTAATTATGTCAAAATAAAAAAAAGAATGGAATGTTTTTGCCGATTAAGGTTTATATAATGCTCACTAGTTGTTTAGGTACTATAGTTGGTTACTTCTGCCAGATCTAGAGATGGATGACCTCACACTCCTTCGCATCGAAGGAGAATGTGACGCCACGTTAGAACATTATTGTTATTAAAAAATAGAAAATCAAAATCGGCCTAGTAGTTTGTAGAGTCTACGATCGTTACTAGAACGTAGGTACTTTACGAACTAATAACTTCATAATTATAATAATATATTTGTGTAGATTCAAGGAAACAGGATAACCTGTTTATCTACACTAAAACCTAATAGGAAATACCACATTGTGTTTAACTAAGCTAATTTTCAACAGCACCTTAATTTTCGAACGACTTAGTCACAGAGTTGCCTTAAAAATATATCAACCACCACAATACATGCGGAGCTGTGGTTGGGCTTGAATTGTTCCAATTTTATATACTTTCAAAATGCCAAACACATTTAATATTAAAAACCCATAGTTTTGTAACTGAACAGCAAAAACTGCTCAGCAAAAGATTTTCGCGTATGTCAGAGGTACCTAGTACTAACATTCTGGCTTCGTTTTTCGAAGACGGAGTATTGTATAATTCATCCATCGTTAATAAATAGATACAAAAAAAAATGTCGGAGGTAGCACAACTTTTTAGCTTGCAAAATACATTTCAACCATCCTAAGGGGTTGAAATAGCATACCAAAAATCCAGGTTTATACCTATAACGTTTTGGGATTTTATTTTTAAAGTTTTACTGGTGTAAATAGGTAGATAAACATAATTGGATATCTTAAAACTGAACTTATCTATAGGTTTTAATATTATAAATACGAATGTGACAATGGGTAATAACGCCGGAACGGCTGAAAGGATCTGGATAACATTTGGCATAGAGATAGATTATAAATTTAACCCCGGAAAAATAGACGGTTCTCGTAGGGTAGATTTGTATTTCAAAATTTCCACGCGAACGCAGTCGCTGGCAACATCTAGTTAAGTAATCTACTTCTAATATATAAAAATGTGTGACGGTGTTTGTTATCAAAGTCTTCCAAAACGGCTCGACAGATTTTAATGTTTTTTTTTGTATCGGTGGTAGGCATGAGAATAGGTCGTAAAGATTTTTGTAAATTGCGATTTAAGTATTTTTGCATGAATTGTAAAAGTGGAGAAAAGATGCAGTGGAAGTTGAGTGGTTCAGCTTGTAAGTAGGTACCATATTTTTTCCCGTCACTTTAGTCATTCTTTAGTGAACGTAAATACTAGCAGACAACTAATATTCTTTTATCATAGCACAATGTACGGTATTAATTTAAGTGTAATGTAATAGAAAATCTCATATTATAGCCGCCTGCTGCGTAGACCTCATTCCGTCCACGTCTCCTCGCTCCTTGGAATGTGAAGATTACGTCCGATGACGTCGAACTGCCTATAGTGTTAGCTCTCTCACTTTCCCCCATACATCATTGACGAATACGGTCTTTAAAGGCCGTAGCACACGCGATACTTATAGTCTAAGATCCCACTGCAAGATACGTTCATCGATATTTTTATCGAAATCATTTTTTTATGTAAATATAATTATTATTAATGGGGGATTAATATTTTTGACGGGGTGCCTATCAAAATGTGCCCTTTAGTATTTTTAATAAAGTATATTATTTTATTGAAGTACATATTGATAGTCCCCTGCAAAAATATATTCGCCCAATCATTATGCATTAGAATTTGATTTCGATTTAAACTTGATTAACGTGGTAATCAATCTTACAAAGCGATCTCGAACTAATTAACGCCAAGGAACGTACCTATTAGGTTTATCATTAGAGGCGTACCTATTAATGCAACCAAATAATCTGAATTCTCTTGCCGTAAGTCAGGCACAAGTGACCTAAGTGCAAAAAATAAATAAATAAATAAAATTAATATTGTCTATGGTTATTACTGTTATTAGACAAACAATGATAATAAACACACATACACGTTGCTCTGTAACGAATGGCCAATATTAATTGGATCAATTGTTAATTACTAGCTAGCTAAGCTCATTGCGGCTACATTTGACCGCACACGCCACTGTGAGACAGCATCAAACGAGGCCATGCAATTTAATTAATGTATTAATTGTATACCACATAATAATCATTATATTTCAATTAACTAGTTTTATTTGTAACTGTTGCCGGCGGCTCCGTACGCGTGAAAATTAAAAAAAAAAAACAAATCCATGTGAACATATTTTGGGATAAAAAGTAGCCTATGTGCTACTCCAGGTCTTTTAGCGGTTTTGACGTGATTGAATAATATAAAGGGTCTTTCAAATAGAGCGGGTCGATATTAATAATCTGTGGCGGCCATTTTGATTTGGCGGCATCTGTCAAATCTGTTTTTTCTTATTCAGTCACTGATGCCAAATCACCATGGCAAGTTACACGGTTGAGCAGCATGTGCAAATGATAAAACTTTATTATCAAAATGAGTGTTCGTTAGTGAAAACGTTGCGCGCATTGCGCCCATTTTACGGCAGACGCGGTGGCCCTTCAAAGTCTACTCTCCAACGATTGGTGACTAAATTCGAGACGACCGGTTCGGTAAACAACCAACCAACACCTTTACGTCAAAGGAACGCCAGATCGGCCGAGAACATCGCCGCTGTACGTGAGAGTGTTCAGGAGACTCCGAAGCAGTCGATTTCTCGCCGTGCACAAGAACTCGGCCTTTCGCAGACTTCAACTTGGAGAATTTTGCGTCGGGACTTGGGTCTGCATCCATACAAGATCCAACTGACCCAGGAGCTCAAAGTTAATGACCATAGACAACGCCGTGTGTTCGCTGAATGGGCGTCGGAACGCTTGGAAGAGGACCCCGATTTTGGCCAAAAAATAATCTTTAGCGACGAGGCACATTTTTGGATGAATGGTTTTGTTAATAAGCAAAACTGCCGTATATGGGATGACCACAACCCACATGAGGTTCACCAGATAGCAATGCATCCACAAAAAGTAACTGTTTGGTGCCGATTTTGGTCTGGCGGCGTCATTGGTCCGTACTTCTTCGAAAACGAAGTTGGCGAGGCCAGCACCGTCAACGGTGAGCGCTACAGATCAATGATAAACAATTTCTTTTGGCTTAAATTGAACAATATGGACGTGAATGACATGTGGTTCCAGCAAGATGGCGCTACTTGCCACACAGCGAACGACACAATCGACATTCTGCATGAACGGTTTGCGGGTAGGGTTATCTCTCGCAGAGGTGACGTGAATTGGCCACCAAGATCGTGTGATTTGACTCCGCTAGACTTTTTCTTGTGGGGTTTTCTGAAGTCGCAGGTCTATGCCAATAAACCACATTCGACCGTTGCCCTGAAAGCCAACATAACGCAGGCCATCGCTCAGATTCAGCCGGATCTATGCAGCAGAGTCATTAAAAATTGGACCTCTCGGATTTGTGCCACCATGCGAAGCCGCGGCGGACATTTGAACGATGTCATATTTCATGCATAATGGCATAAACGGGCCTTTCAAATAAAAAATAAATTTCGTTAATATCTCACACACATCTAGTTTTATTCAATTTTAACATCGACCCGTCTTTGTTGAAAGACCCTTTACATCAACATTTTTGCATTTATAATACATACTAGCTGACCCGCGCAACTTCGTATGCGTAAATTTTCCCCGTTTTTGGAACATTTTTCATTGCTGCTCCGTTCCTATTGGCCATAGCGTGATGTTATGTAGCCTATAGCCATCCTCGATAAATGAGCTATCCAACAGTAAAATAATTTTTCAATTCGAACCAGTAGTTTCTGAGATTATCGCGTTCATACAAATAAACAAACTCTTTAGCTTTATAATATTAGTATAGAATAGTTTTGAAGATTCGCGTGCGATTCATATTAGAAACTAGCTTCCGCGACGGCTTCGCCCGCGTTAAGTTTGGACTGCCATTTCACCCCTTTGAATATTTGCTTTAGGCTTTGTAGTGGATGCCTACATCATAACAACTATCTGTGTACTAAATTTCCGTCCATTCAGAAGTGTGAGCTGTGTGTTAATGTAAGTCAATCACAGTTTCCTCTTATGCCTTTTAAATACACAGATAGCTGATCCTCGCAACTTCGTCCGCGTCACATAAAATCCTAAAGAAGCTGAAACTTTCTTTGTTTTATCCACGAATTACTTCAGAACAATTAAACAAAATTTGATAAAATGCCAATTTAAAATCACTCTGAAGAAAGCGGAAACATTGTCTGTAATGGGTAATTTTTTTTTTATTGTTATCTAACGTAGGCTATGATCGGTAAGAGTGAAACAGGAATAATAGAGGAACGCTGGGTGGCTACGATACGATACTGTGGTCTTTTAAAAATAAAATGTAGACATATAATAATTATTTATATAGATATTTGTGTGGCGTTCTTTGCAAAGATGGAACTTAGCCGCAAACATTTGCGTGCTATGATATTTTAAATTTGATTTAACTAAAAAAAAGACGCTATGTTGAAGAACATGATGTTGAAGGCTAAGCCTTCAAAATCTCGAGCAGCAGTTTTTAGATGATTCAGTGAATTTAAAAGGGATAAAACAAACCTCGAAGATGACCATAGAAGTGTTCGCGCACAATCGACAGTAACGGCAGAAAATGTGTAGACTACTGAAATTATGGTACGAGAAGACCCACGGATTACTTACACGGACATCGAGAAGATTCTTGGCGTTAGTTCAGCATCTTGAAGTGAGGAAGCTTTGTTGTTGTTGAATCCCACGTTTGCTCTCAGACACTGAAAAACAGGCCCGTGTGGATTGGTGCCGCGAAATGGCGTTATCAATATGATCCGGAAAATAAGAGACAGTCGTCAGTATGGGTCTTTTCAGAAGGAAAGTTGACGACAAAACTGCGAAGACCTTGTTGTGTTTTTCTCATGTCTCGACAACAAGGTTGGAAAATTATAGATCTGTTAAATCGGAATTGTATACAACAGTAGCATTGCTGAAAGTTTTTCAAGTGTAAGAGAGGAGATCAAAGACTGGGCTTCGGGGAATCATGCTGCATCAAGACAACGCTTCGTCACATATGTCCTTCAGAACAAAGGCGTATCTTGAGGAATCCCGTGTTGCAAATCTTGCCCCATCCACCGTACAGTCCTGGTTTAGCTCCCTGTGATATCTTTTTACTCCCACTAATCAAGGAAAAAATAAAAGGGAGTTTTTTCATGTGCCGAAGAGACCATGGCCGTCTACGAAGTCGCAATTTCGGATCGGTTGGTTTAGGTGAATGGAACTTTGCATAGAGAATGAAGGGGCGTATTTAAGAAAAATGTACAATAAATATTGTTTATATCTTTTATAGGTTTTTCTTGTCTCAAAATTTATCGAGTTAACTACGTATTTAGCAAAGCTTTCGTAGACTGCCGAAAGGGATAAAATTAAATTAGATCTTTGGAAGAGTCGGCGACGAAAGAAGCTTCCACGCCTGGTGGAACCTTCTGGACCTACTGGTCTTAAGTCATGTACCTTATCTAATCAATAAATGTTCCCGACATTGCTGTTCGCTGCATTTCCTTCAATAATTATACATTGCTACTTTCTAATGTTATATTAGGCACTAGCTGTCCCGCGCAACTACGTTTGCGTATTTTTCCCCCGTTTTTGCAACATTTCTCATCGCTGCTCCACTCCTATTGGTCGTAGCGTGATGCTATATAGCTTATAGCCTTCCTCGATAAATGGGCTACCCAATAGAAAAATAATTTTTCAAATCGGACCAGTAGTTCTTGAGATTAGCGCGTTTAAACAAACAAACAAATTCTTCCGCTTTATAATATTAGTAAGTATAGATGTATAAAAATATAATTTAATACATAAGATACTTATCTTCTTTCTTTTCTGATATTCAAAAGTATCTTATGTGGTGTGTCCCTTATTTTATCTGGTCGAAGTACGTCAGCATGCTTCTAAGTAGATTGCATGTTTAAGTAACAAAAATAGTGATAGTGGGTGTTATGGTGTTGTTGCAAATGGATACCATTGTTAACAATTGTATTGTTTTTGTATCAAAGAGCGCAGGATCTTGTTTCAACATTGCCGTAAATAGATTTATATGGTTTTTACTGTTTATATTTACTTAGTAGCTGTGTTTTGGATTGTTCTGGAAAAGTTCTTGACGTTAAGTGCGATATTTGGAAGCTTTTACGCTGTTAGCGCAATTTCTTATATATATACAATTATTTATATATATACTATAACGGAAACACAAGACCGAATGTCCTTTTGGCATGTTATTGTACTGTGATCCTAAATAACGATTTAGGATCCCTGTACTATACTGCTATTACTACTACTTTACTGTTATTTAACGAAATTAGATAAAATTCGACACCTCAGAAGCACCACATCGCCGATTTCCGCGCTCAGGCTAATCCAAAAACATTTTTTCATAATTAAAATCTACCATAATATTGTTATTACCATAATAAGGTTCCAAATATAATTGAAGTAAATTATATATTAACCTTGTACACTTGTGTAATTAATATATTTATTTTAATCACAGCAATAGAGGAAAATCTACAATTTTGTGTCATTAAAGCAAACATTCCAATATATTCCAATATATATATCCTATATATATATATATATTGGAATACATATATATATGGAATGTTTCAGATAGCTTTATGCTTTGATTAGCTTTTGAATGGATCAGATAGCGTATATATATATACATATATATATATATATATATATATATATATATAAGTATATATATAGACAACTGATAAACATACTTATATATTTCTAAATACATACATATTATAGATAAATAACACCCAGACACAGAATAAACCATCGTGCTCATCACACAAAGTTTTATCCTGGGTAGGAATCGAACCCACGATCTCTTGCGTAGCAGTCGGATACACTCCCACCGCGCCACAGAGGCAGTCAATAAATCGAAATTATTTACAAACCGGTATAGTATATTGCATACAGAAATAGCATTCCGATTTTTGAGATTTATGTCGATTTACATACCATAAAATGCGCAATTTTGGATGTTTAATTCCATCAAGTCTAATCCTTGACTAGATTTTTATGAAATTATATTAAAGATGGACTATTATCCAAGATTAACAAATAGGTATACCTTCATCGGAGAACCGAAACCGCCACGGATTGAGCCACAGGATAATCTATACTAATATTATAAGTGCGAACGTTTGGATGTATAGATGGATGTTAGTTATTCAAGCATGCTACAACGGGCAAACGGATCTAGACAACATTTGGCACAGCATAGCTCACTAGCTAATACACTTATTATAATTGTTCAATGAAATAATCCTTCCGTGATACTCGCTAATTTTTTATTCTATAAATCGAGGCAATATATTACTAATTTGCAACCATTTACTGATCTAATAAAATGCTATGTAGGCAAATATTTCTACTGGAGAAATTATTCGATCGATTCCATGACCCTGTCTGTTCATTCTGACGGAAAATAAAATGTCTCGTATTTCTGGAATAATTGGAACAAGGTCATCACTATCAAAGTAGATTTGAAGGTAGGAGTCATCACCAAAACTGGACGTACTTAGACCTGTGTAGTCAGTTTATACGTACAGGGAGATCTATTATCCAGTAAATGCTGCTCGCTAGAGAGCGTTGTAGTGGTTCTAAACAAAAAAATGTGGCCTGGTAAAGTTGTAAACAACTTTACCAGGCCACATTTTTTAAACTATGAAAAATAGACTGTCCTATCTAAGTTGAAGCAAACTGAACTGAACTGCCTCTGTGGCGCGGTGGGAGTGTATTCGACTGCTATGCAAGAGATCGTGGGTTCGATCCCCACCCAGGATAAAACTTTGTGTGATGAGCACGATGGTTTATTCTGTGTCTGGGTGTTATTTATCTATAATATGTATGTATTTAGAAATATATAAGTATGTTTATCAGTTGTCTGGTTCCCATAGTACAAGCTCTGCTTAGTTTGGGATCAGATAGCGTTGTGTGAGTTGTCCCAAGATTATTATTATTATATAGGTCGCTGGTAATACAATAGGTAGATATTAATTTTGTTATTGCTCACGCTTGCCGAATCATGTAAGTAGGTACCAACCGATTTTATTTTCCTTGTCAGGTAATAATAAAATAGCTGTATGATGAATAGGCTTCGTTAAAACATTTCTTGTGGTTCTATTGAGGGTTGGCACGCGCCTTCGCGCCTCTTGCCGGTGACTATGTGGGGAAAACCGAAGGAAACTATGCTTCCTGAAATGGGGTACATACAAATTGTGTATTATCAATTCCTTGCAGACTGCCGTCTTATAGGCGCTCATGGAAAATCCATTATGTAGTTTGAGCTGTTTGTATATTTTTTGTGGGACCATCAGGTAAGCCGCTTGTTCGTTAACACCCTGCAAACAAACAAGCGGTCACAGCAAGACCCTATTCATTTCTAAAATGCCTTTTTAGGGTTCCCTGTGACGGTCAACAAAGTGATCCATATAGGATCACTTTGTTGTCCGTCCGTCCGTCTGAAGGTAACGTAATAAAAGATACGGCCGTTTATTTTAAATCTGCGAGACTCGATTCCTGAACTATCCATATCCATACTAATATTATAAACTAGCTGACCCGCGCAACTTCTTCTGCGTAAATTATCCCCGTTTTTGCAACATTTTTCATTGATGCTCCACTCCTATTGGTCGTAGCGTAATATTATAGAAATTTATTTTGCCTAAAAACTGTCTGATATTTTTCTTTGTTGTTGGAGCGGGAAAATCTTTTATGGCTATTAAATTATCCTTTAGTGGCATAATTGTATTATTTTTTATTATGTGACCCAAGTATCTTACAGAATCCTGTGCAAAATTGCATTTAGAGAATTTTAACCTAAAACCCTCCTTTGAAATTGCTTCCAATAGCAACGATAAGTGTTGAATATGTTCATTAAATGTTTGGGAAAATATTAAGATGTCATCGATAAAATTTACTGTAAAATTTGATAATTTGTGTTTTCTAATAATGCTAGTAAGTATTCTTTGAAAAATTGCGGGTGATATTTTAAACCAAATGGTAGGCATGTCCATTGAAAATGATTTTCTTGAGTAACAAAGGCTGTTTTCTTCCTATCTTCCACTTTTAAAGGTATAGACCAAAAGGCGGAATTTATATCCAGTGTTGAGAAAAATCTACAATTTCTTGTTTTTACCATTAAATCTTCTATCAGTGGAAATGGTTGCGACTGAGGAACCACTATTTTATTTAAATCGCGAAAATCTATGCATAATCTAGATTTTCTTCCTTCATCTTTTTTATACGCTAATGTTACAGGAGCTGCAAAAGGACTATAAGATTCTTCAATTAAATTTTTTTGTAACAATATTGAAACTTGCTGTTCTATTTCTTTTTTATCTTCAAAATTGCATCTATATGGTCTTTTGCTACAATATGTATCTATTAATAAATCTATATGGGCCTCATAGCCTTTCACTGAACCTACATCGTATTTATCTCTTGCAAATAGTGATTTATATTTGTTAATTAATTCGTCTATTTTCAATTGTTGTTGAATGTCTAAATGATTTACTAAAATGTTAAAGTTTGTAACCTCTATATGTTCATTAAAGTTTACCCTACACTTATCATCCAAACAGAACTTATCTTTCACCATTATTTCCTTAGGATTTTTGTTTTTAATTAAATAGTGTTTGTTTTCAATTTTATCACCTGTAAAGCCAGGAATATTTTTATTATTTTGTTCAATTTCTTTGTTTAGTTTTTGTGTAATTTCTAACTTTTCATTTTGAATTAGTTGAAACAACAATTTTATGCAATCTAATCCAATTAAAAAATCATAATCAAAATTTTGTTCGTCTATGACAAAAACATTAACGTTTTTTTCTATTTGAAAAATCTTTATTTTTAGAGTTATAATACCAATAGACTTTTTAACACCATTAATCGTTTTTAAATTTGCTTGATTATTAGTATTATTGTTCGGGTTGTTTTTTAAGGATAACAATCTTGAATTGATTATACTAACGTTTGATCCTGAATCATAAACCCCAAATGTTTCTATGGAATCATTTATTATTAGCTTGGTTTTGATTAATGGTGGGATTATTAGTTTTTTGGATCGATTTCATTTAAGCTCATTTCTAATTCAGAATTATTAACACTTCTGATTGGCTCTTTTTTTGAGCGATCATTATCTTTATTTTTGAACCAACATACAGATTCTAAATGATACCGAGTTCCTTTCTTTTCTCTTTCACAGATTCTACATGGCTTATCTTTAACATATTTTTCTTTTGGTTTATTTTCCCAATCGATTACTTTTTTATCTACAATCCTTTTATTAATTAAATGTTCTAAGCCTCGAATACTACTAAATAAGTCCTCAGTGTTCTTTAATTTATTCCTATCAATTTCATCTGCTATGAAATTAGGTAACCCTGTTACAATCAAATCAATTAAAGTGGGTTTATCAATTGATCTGTTTATCTCTAATAAAAGCCTCTCTTTTTTTAGAGCATATTCGAGTAATGAACCCTGTCTATATTTGAATAAAAAAGCATACCTTATTGGTGACCAGCCTTTGTTCACATATGTTTCACAAAATTTTTGTTTCCAAATAGACCATTCTGAATTAATTGTATATTTTATAAGCATAGAATTATACCAATCTTGACAAGAATCCTCCAAAAATAACCGAAACACTTGTATTTTTTGAATGTCTTCATTTAAATTTAGACGCATGCATTCAGCTTCAAAGATACTTATCCATTGTGTTACACTTGATGTTTTTTTTGTGAATTTTTCTAATACAAACTTCTCAGATAAATTCTTCAAATTGGGTTGTTTAGGTTCCTTTTTCCATTCAGCTAAATTTTCTAGGATCCTTGTAAGAGTTTCTGTTGACATTTCACTTGTAGAAACCTGTTGTGTTGTTGATGTCATCTCCTCCAGTAGATATCCCTTGAACTGCATATTTCCATCTTCATCCATATAAGTATCGCATAGTTCGGGTGTAACTGAAATCCATACTTGTCTTTTTTCATGTCTTCTTTGCAATGTAGCCTTTACTTTTTGAAAAGTTTGAGTTTTTATTAACTCAGTATGTAGCCTTATCGGTTGTAATTGTTCCGGAATTATGAACATATTTTTATCGGCATTAATAATTGAGGTTAGGTGGATCATATTTGTTTTCGGATCCTCACTCGGTTTCACAACAAATTCAAATTTTAACTTCTCCATTGTTCACAATAACTGTAAATAATGTTGTTTTGTAATATGTTGTTTATTGAAACAAGAACTTAAGTTGTTGCTCTGTAAAGAGAAATTTATTTTTTTAAATTAAACATTACAAATTATTTTTGCAAACACATCTTATTTCTACATTTAAGTACAGTTTACTAACCTGTAAAGAGAAACAACATTAAAAGCTACTGCTTCAAATATTATCTCTTACAATATCAAATCACATAACTTATTTTATGAAACACATTACATTCTTTTTTACCATGCCAGAGCAGAGACACATAGCGCAAAGTGCTGCCACCATAGATAATACTTTGACATATGAAGCCGAAGGTAGGGCGCGGGAAACTTAAATTAAATGAGGATTATAAGAGCTTCATTTACATATAGCCTAGGTATAGCCTTCCTCGATAAATGGGATATCAAACAGTAAAAAAAAAATTCCAATTCGGATCAGTAGTCCCTGAGATTACCGCGTTCAAACAAACAAACTCTTCAGCTTCAGCTTTATAATCTATACTAATATTATAAAGCGGGAGAGTTTGTTTGTTTGTTTGTTTGTTTGTTTAAACGCGCTAATCTCAGGAACTACTGGTCCGATTTGAAAAAATATTTTTTTGTTGGATAGCCCATTTATCGAGGAAGGCTATAGGGTATATAACATCGCGCTACGACTAATAGGAGCGGAGCAGCGACGAGAAATGTTGCAAAAGCGGGAAAAAAATTACGCATACGAAGTTGCGCGGGACAGCTAGTCTATACTAATATTATAAAGCGGAAGAGTTTGTTTGTTTGTTTGTTTGTTTAAACGCGCTAATCTCAGGAACTACTGGTCCGATATGAAAAATTCTTCTTTTGTTGGATAGCCCATTTATCGAGGAAGGCTATAGGCTATATAACATCGCGCTACGACTAATAAGAGCGGGGTAGCGTGAAATGTTGCATAAACGGGGATAATTTACGCATACGAAGTTGCGCGGGACAGCTAGTATTAGTATAGATGTAAAAGTAACTCTGTCTGTCTGTTACGCTTTCACGATCAAACAGCTAAACCGATTTAGGTGAAATTTAGTATGGAGATAGTTTGAGTCCCGGGGATAGTTTTTATCGCGATAACTGACATCCACGCGGGCGGAGCCGCGGGCAAAAGCTAGTTTATAATATGTACCTACAAAGTATGGGACCCTCGGTGGGCGAGTCCGAGTCGAACTTGTCCGGTTTTTAAAACTTGCCATTGATATACCTACTTATCAGTCAGTTACGGTGATCACAGTTACCATATCTATACTAATATTATAAAGCGGAAGAGTTTGTTTGTTTGTTTGTTTAAACGCGCTAATCTCAGGAACTACTGGTCCGATTTGAAAAAATCTTTTTTTGTTGGATAGCCCATTTATCGAGGAAGGCTATAGGCTATATAACATCGCGCTACAACTAATAGGAGCGGAGCAGCGACGAGAAATGTTGCAAAAACGGGAAAAATTTACGCAAACGAAGTTGCGCGGGACAGCTAGTATTACATAGAAAGATTTCAGCACAAATACTTTTTATCCTATCATATTAGATGGTTCTGAAACGGTATATAAAAACTTTGTAAAAATGTTGTCATCGCGTAAACAATAGTCTTTTGTATCTATGGTGACTTCTTCAGCACTTTGCAAAACTGACGGTATTGTGGCATTTTTAGACAGCCTGTTAGGTACCCTGTTTCAATCCAGCGCCGGATACCGGATACCCGGCGCGGGATTAAAACCGGGACGTGTGAAAAGGACTTAATTCTTCCATTTTTCTCATAAGTTATTATCTTTATTGTATTGTCTGTTTTGTGTAAATTAAGAATAGGTATTCGTTTGTGTAGACAAAAACATTGTGAGATGTGTTATTTATTTTGCGACACAATTCATGATTTACATAACCATGTTAAATTATTTACATAATATACATAAATAGTTACATTATTTAGCACGATCCTTCAGTGTTTTATTTTTTTTAATCTGGGTCTAGATAACTGGTATTTTGTTAGTTCAGCTAATGTAAATATTATTAAGATAAGTTAATTCTGACAACGACTTATCACAAAAGTTGTATATTGTACCTAAGCGATTGTTTATGTAGGTCAAATTTGTGTTTTATTATGTTTTAAAACGAAAGAAGATAAGTTTACGTTACTCAATTTATGACAAATTAATAAAAATACCAAAAAAATTATAAAAAAGTTAAAGTTAGTTCCTTTATTATAAACTGTTTTTCCATTGTAGCTTTCGCCCGCGGTTCCGCCCGCGTGGATGTCAGTTATCGCTATAAAAAACTATCTTATGACCTTTCCGAGGACTCAAACTATGTCCATACCATATGTTGAATCGGGTGAAAACGTAACAGACGGACAGAGTTACTTCCACATTAATTTGGAAAAATTAATAAGAGCGAAAGGTATTTAAAATGGTAATTATAAAAAAACTATATATTTTAGCACTATTAAGCAAAACAACAAATAACAAAAACCTGCTTAGTGTGAGATGGACCAATGCCGTACGGAACCCTTGGAGGGGAAGGTCGGTAACTTAACTGGTTTTCTTTAGATTTTCCGCTAACACTCCTATGAATACCCTAATCACAGGCATTCAATCTACATAACGACGTCTGCGACGACAAACATAAAATTACTAAGAAAATCATACGAGCTGATCCCCGCGGCTCTGCTCGTATGGATAAATGCTATCATAAACATTTTATTTTACCTCTCTAATGCATACATTAGAGAGGTAAAATAAAATGTCTCCGTTTTGTTTTTCTAACTGCGCTATGGCGCGGTTAGAAAACGGAGATTAAGCTTTATTAATGAATGTTGGTTTTCACATTTTTCAAATTTGAATACCATAATTTTTCAAATTTTCCTTTAGTAACACCTAAGTAAATTCCTAGGACTTCAAGTAATATTTGGAAAACAATTAGCCAAAATTGGTCAACCTATTCTCGAGTTTTGCGCTAGTTGGAAGTTTATATCAGTTTAGAACGATTTTTTGACAATTTCACGCAGGGTAAACCACGAACTGAGGGCGAAAGGCAGGTCAAACTATCGTCCTAACAGAGGTGTTGCGACGTGTTCCACGCGCACCTTCTCTCAGAAAGTGGAAGTGACAGTTTCACATCAGCCATCATTGTTGGCTTTGTCAATGCTAAATCAACGACCAGGCCTGCTAATGGCTTAATCCGCAAAGGACACCCTCACCGTTGGCCATAGGCTTCTGCGCCGGAACACCGTGTGATTTTTAGTCGGTTTAATTCTGACATACCCACTTCTGCATACCCTCGTGGAATAGGAGTGGAATCCGGGCGGATTTGCACACGGTAAAAAAAAATATGAATAAGAATACTCCTAGACGTCTCAGTGACTACCAGGCCTTAGATAACACGATAACAATTGTATCACGACATCACACCTCATTCGTTCTAACTCCGGCCTTCTCTTATCAGCAGGTAGCGCTTACCTTATCTAAGAATTTTTCTAGTGTATTATTACTTTGGTTCCAGACAGTAACCGCTCGTGTATGATTACTTTAATCATGTATCTGAACGTCATCTGTCAGTATGATTGAGGCTATTAATCTAATAACTAGTGTAGGCTTGACATGAGCACAAATTGCAGACTGATAATTTTTATAGGGAGTATTCCGAGTATGTTGGGTCTATACAATTGTACCAAAGACTAGGTAGGTTTTGCTCGCCTGGAAGTCCTTAGATGTCCGAGAATCAGAAGAGAATCGGAAAACCGAGTCTGGTAATCCGGTGAATCCGGCGTCATTTGACGTTGACCGGATCAGATACAAATCCTATTCAATTTAAAAGTAAGAGGTTTTTAGTGTTTTTACCAAATAATACGATATGATAAAGATTCCGGCCAGATTGAAAATACCATCGGATTGCAGATAGCAGTATATTCTCACACAAGGTGGTTTCTGTGATCATTTATAGTCAGATTTGGGGCAATTGGAATTGGAAAACAAGTGCAACAATCACGTCATCAATCGGGTCGAGTTTAAGGCGCATATTAAAGCGTTTGACGTGCCTAATACCATAATGCGCTGTAAACAATTGATCTGCGAAGTAGTCTTTACCTCGAACCCAATTGATTGGTATGGATAGGAAGAAAGAATTTTTGAAGTGAAAACTTCTTTAGCGGCGTTGTGCACTTTTTTGGTATGGGTATAAAATTTTAAACTCGCGTCAGGATCACGTGACCGTAAGATTCTTAGAATACCAAGGTAAATTTCGCCGAAATCTACAATGTTATAATAGCTCAATTAGGAAATCCGGCGGTCTAGAAAGCAGAAGACCCCGGTTTTTTATTTTTTGTTTAATTTGTGATATAATATTTCATCTAATACACACATCAAAAGTGTCTAGGGATCAACATATATTTTTGCAATAACTTTTCTCCTGATTGATTTTATTTCTTTTATTTCTTTAAGGATTCATCAAATAAAGTGTTTTCGTTTGTCACAGTAACGATAAACCAAGTCACCTTTGCATTAATAAAGAAATTTGCCATTTTCCTAATAAAGGGATTTTTGACATTTGAACCACTAACATTAAAGTTCGAAAAAAAGACTGAAATAACAGTTTTCTTTAAAATTTTATTGGGTAACTTAAACAATTAATAATCCGTGTTTCTACCGCGAACACTAACAACACAAGAACATCGGTTTGGCATACTCAAAATGAGTTCATCCAAATCACGCTGTGGAATGGCCGCCCATGTTCGTTGCAACAACAAAAAAAGGTCTTCTTGCGACTGGATACCCTCCATATTCGGCAGAGCTCTTCTCTGTAGCATATCCCATGCATGTTCAATCGGGTTCAAGTCTGGCGACTGAGCAGGCCAGGGCAGGACATTGATGTTAGCTGCGGCGAGAGTCTGTCTTACAACTCTTGCGGTGTGCGGTCGTGCATTATCATGCATTAACTGAAATAAGGGACCGATTTGCACTTGTAGAGGAACGATGACGTCTGATACAATCGTCTCAGCATAAATTTGAGCGTTGAGGTTGCCTCTGATCCAAATCAACTCAGTTCTTCCGCCGATCCAAATACCCGCCCATACCATGATGGTTCCACCACTATAAGGATGGACTTCCTGGCAGGATTTTAATCGCTGTTGGCGTCCAGGGGTTCTCCAGTGTCGTATACGTCTTGTATCCGGTCTCATACCAAAACGAGACTCATCAGAAAAGCACACGAAACGCCATTGTTCTTCTGCCCAATTTCTGTGTTCAAGAGCCCATTGATATCGAATCCTACGATTGTGCATTGCTATAGGTGGTACCCGTAGCGGTCTTCGGGAATGAAGGTTCACTTCATGCAAGCGGTTTCTGACTGTTTGGTCGCTAATTAAGTTCCCTGAAGAGTGATGAAGCCTCACGGCTAACATCATGGCGGTTATTGTTGGACCTCTTCGAGTTAAGATTTGAATGTATCGGTCTTGTCTCCGTGTGGTGCAGCGATACCGTCCTCCATGGCGCTCAGCCACGGTACCAGTGCTTCGGTAACGTGTCCAAAGTCGACTGATAACACTCTGACTTGTATTCAGAGCTAAAGCCACAGTACGTTGCCGGGAACCAGCTTCTATCATTCCCACGGCTCTGAGCATTTCTTCCCTGCTTAAATGACGTCGCCGCTCCATAATAACGTTGGTTTTAATCAGTAGTAGGGAAACAGTAGCACTAATAATGTCTTCAATGCGTTGTATGTTTTTATAGGGAAAATATTGACAGCTGATTTTCATCTTTTACTCGAATTTGATTCACAGTTCCTGATTCAAATTATGAAATGCACCAAAAAGGATCCATATAAATTTATAAAATCATAAATTTATTACAAAGCCACATCTCAATCTCAAGAAATCCGCATAAAAATGCTTGATCCCTAGACACTTTTGATGTGTGTATATAAAATTCTCGTGTCACAGTTTTCGTTGCCATACTCCTCCGAAACGGCTTGACCGATTTTGATGATTTTTTTTGTGCTTATCCGGTATCTATGAGAATCGGCCAACATCTATTTTTCATCCCCCTAAGAGTTTGTTTGTTTGTTTGAACGGGATAATCTCATGAACTACTGGGCTGCATTGAAAATATATTTTATTGTTGGATAGCCCATTTATCGAGGAAGGCTATAGGTTATAACATCACGCTACGACCAATAGGAGCGGAGCAGCAATGAAAAATGTTGTAAAAAAAAGGAAGAAAAAAGGGAAAATTTACGCAGACGAAGTTGCGCGGGTCAGCTAGTAATGTATAAGATTTCATTGTCATGTTGATGTCATTGTCATTTTTTAAATTGTCATATTTGTGTACAATAGCGCAATATTTAACCACTGAAATTATAGTACTTTTATACTGATAAAAAAAACCCTAAGCATTCAAATATTCAAAAATGCACAACATTAATGTTCAAGTTTTCACTTCTGTCGGCACTCCCAGAGTGCAACCCGCTTTTTTAATTTTTTAAACAGTATATAAGCAAATCATAATTATAACAAACAATTTCACCTGTGTGTAAAATAATGGATCGCACTCAGCACTGTGCTGCGGCTCCAGTATTGCTACTGGAATCAACGTTGATTTTCAGCGAGTGGATCGAAAATCCATCCATTGATCGAAGAATAGTGGATGTCAAAACAAACAGTAGAGGTCTGACTAAAACGGTTGATCCGCCTTCCAGAATAGATGTGTCCATCTTTGCCTTGGTCGCTATCCAAAAGAAAAATTACCTATGCTTTCCTCAAGGCTTCCTTGTCCCACAATAAGCAGTCTAACGGTTTAGGGTGCTTTTAACTGACGCGATGCGGACCATCAATTGACCAATCAGTGTTCTAAATCGTACCCAGGAATATTTCAAGCACTATCATTGGTTAATTCATAGTCCGCTCAGCTCTACTGCGTCAATGGAAACACACCCTTAGTAATGAGAACATCGAACAGATTTAACATCACATTTATAAATCACATTACCATAATCTATGTGATTTATAATTATAACAGTCTGGCGAACCGTAAAATTAAATACAGCAATAACGTTTAAGAAGATCACACATTATTTCAAACACGTGAGCATATGTCAATTAAATTAATCCATGTCACTGCACATTATTGACAGATAAACATGCAAATAAATTCAACCTGTTGTACACCTCATTGATCGTAATTTGAATAATGTAAGTTGATGGTAAGGTAAAGTCGTTATGTTCTAAGCTTTATGATTTTACTCTCCTATTCAATGTAAACGCGTTGGCATAAAATACAGAGAGTACAAAAGGTTTATATAACGCACGCTGAAGTAACGGTAGCAGCGTACCTACCTACATTTTACGGTGGGTTCAATGAATGTGCTTGAATGTGTTGCTTGGCTGTTTGTTAACGGCTTGTTTGTCGCCGGCTCGTGTCGGCTGATTAACGGCCGGTCTCAATACTCTAACTATCGATGGATTTGGCTACTGGAGTTATATTTTTGACATAAGCTCAATACGAAATATGTCAAAATTCTACCTCTAGTAGCTAAATCCATCGATAGATAGATTATTGAAACCTCTGAATCAGGCCTTTAACTGCAAGCGGGCTCCATACGCACTCCGTTTAACTCGCAACGACAATCTTCATAGAAGTGCTTCCACTGTGGACGAGCGAACGGATCGGAGCTCGTCTCCAAAATGTCAAGCAGATTGTCACTCTCTTGCTCACTCCTTAAAACTCATTTTTCACTGAAACTCTTTTATAAATGGTGAGGACTATTTAGGTAGGTACTCTTTCCCGCTCAGCTATTTCTAACAAGTTACCCTTTAGCACTGGAAGGCAGGGATTAGACATCGCTCACAAACACGTAATCTTTGGCTTCCGAGCAATCCGTGCTCTGTAATTCCGTGTCCGTGTTCGTTACTCGAGCGAGCTACGTATGAAGATTACTTTCTGTAATGTCTGTTTTTTGTGGCGAATGCGACCTTTGGTAGTTCAGCTTGGCGCTTGTTATTATGGCCAGTGCGTTTCGCTCCGTCGCCCTCGACACACAGTTTACCGTCAACTCTTCGATACAGTTTCTACTTCGTGTGTTTATGTGTATACAGCAGTAGTTTGATCCTGTTCGTGTATTGTTTATTGGATTTCTATATTTAGGTATGTTCACTTTACTTTGCGAATTGTTAAGTTGTACAACCTGTTTGCGAAGGTGCAGAAAGTATCACCTACTTTAAAAGTCCTTGCAAGTTCTTGCGTTAGCTTGTTTTTTAGTAGATCTGTTACTTATCTGTTTTTTTGTTAAGTATTTAATTTAAAGTATCGATGGCTCTAACGTATATTATTGTATGTTTGAAAACGCATCTTGAGGGAAAGCGATATAAAGACTGTGTTGTTTTTTTAAGACTTATTATTACACAACTACTTAGAGTCTAATAAAAACAACAACGTAATGTTGTCGCACACTTCTATATATACATATATTTTTTTTTTTTTTGAAGATAACTAGCAATCTAAGATTATGGGTCCCACATTACTAGCAATCCTGTTAACCCGTCCAGCTAAGCTCAATGGCTTGTGTTAGGAGTGGGTTCACGTCGGTAGTATAATGGGCAGGATTTGAACGTGCGTCCTCACGATTGCGAGTTCGATTCCTTTGCTATTAGGCTACCGTCGCTTTTGAAATTGCTTTCCCCTTTTTTATTATATTATACACTACATACCCTTAACTCGTATCCGTTTCGTAAATGATCATAGCTGAAATCAAAACAGCTGCGCAAATATCAACTTAACAAAAACATGTTTACATTCTGTTATTACAAGTTGATATCAACAGTTTTTATTCGTTCTTAGATTATTTTAAACGCTACATTTCACTTTCACTTTATTTGTTAAAACTTTGTTGATTATAGTTTCTTTGACCTTCTAGAAACACGTCATTTTCTAAGTTGCACCGGTACGTATAGATATCAATATATAAAACATTCAATGACTTTGTTAATAAGGTTTATAAGGCTATAATAATAATTGTCCAGGTGTATTGTGTTCTTGTGTTAATGTTTATGGATGATTATATACGGGCTATTTATTTTTAACTATTATTGCCTTTCTTACCTGCTCCAGTTTTGCATTAGTAAACTAAAATAACCTGTCGTAGGTATTGAACGTCAGAATTTGTACACAATACCATCCATTTCAGAATTTTCCTGTGGATTTTCCACATAAATTATTACATACATATACAAACTGACAATTAAGTACAAGCAGAGATTGCTGGCTTGATGTTACTTCCACCCAATATATCATCCAGTATTCATTCAGTAAAATGGGACAGGACTTATTACAAAAAATATAAAGAGTGTCATAAAAACAATCATAATATAGACTACAAACAATAAACTTGTTCCATGTGGCTGGCCGCATTTCCTCTTTGTATGGCCAGGCGTATTAGCTGGTCGAGGAACGTGCCGGCCCTCTGGTCACCAGAGCTACAAGTATCTCTTAGCCGCTTGGCCAGGTCTCCACGGTCCCAGGGTCTCGACCCCAAACGGCTCAAATATGCAGGTGTTACTGAGCCCTGCATATTTGCGCCGTTTGTTGGTCTCGTTCCGCCGATTTGCCTACTTTTACTGTTCTGTTCAAGTAATGCTTTCATTAATTTATCATTATTACTTGGGCTTAGTGTATTTTTTTTATAAAAAGATAACTAGCAATGTGGGGCTGTGGTCCCACATTACTAGCAATCTTGTTAACCCCTCCAGCTAAGCTTGTATTGGGAGTGGGTTCACGTCGATAGTATAATGGGTAGGATTCTAACCCGCGACCTCACGATTGCGAGACCGATGCCTTATCCGTTAGGCTACCCGCTTACATTAATTACGAACATAACGTAACACTTACACAATTTTGAACACTTATCTTTTTAAGTAATTACTTAAAACAAACATAATGAACGTTTCTTGTGACGTGATCCGTGGGGCTGATTAGGTAAATAATGTTTGTAGTAACGTTGGTTCGTTACGTTCCTAATACTTATTTACTAATTTAATTTATTAGGTACAGTTTTTGTCAGAAACTATAGTAATTGTCACAATGTAACGCAAACGTTTATCCCTTGAAGAAGAGAACACGTTAGCTTTCGTGTTATTAATGTATTAGGGATAAGGGTACATAGCTTTGGTTCTTCGGACCAACCAGTTCTGAATAACAGAAATCAAAATACAACTTTCCTTTACTATTTGTGTATTCACATCAAGACAGTTTCTAGCTTAAATAAATCATTTTACATTAATTCGTTAAATGCGACTTTTCAGGACATCAGCCCTGACGGTTCTTCTTTTCCAATTGTTTTTTCCTACTTTTAATGTTGTATAGATACAGAAGCAAAATGGAAGCCTTCATGCGTGAGTCCGACTACCACTTGGCCGATTTTTTAGGATTCCGTAGCCAATATGGCAAAACGGAACCCTTATAGTTTCGCCATGTCCGTCCGTCCGCAGCTTAGCTCAGAGACTGTTAGTGCTAGAAGGCTGTATTTTGCATGGATACTCATATTGCTTACGCCGACAAAGTGAAAGTACAAAATTATAAAAACATTTTTTGAGGCTACCTCCCCTATATGTAAAGTAGGGATGTGATTTTTTTTCTCACCTACCCCATCGTATGGGGTGTCATTAGATAGGTCTTTTAAAAACGTTTCGGGGTTGTGAAAGCCCATTTTTAGATTTAGGGATCCGTTTGTGAAATATTCAGCTTTAAAGTGGATTTTTTGTTAGAGTCAAGTGTGACTCTAACAAAAATTGCAGCTTAATGGTTGATGTTAGGTATGTGAAAAACAATCACGGTGGTAGTATATATAGTGAAATTAAAAGAAAAACTATCACAGCTAAGTAGACTTTACAAGTTTACGAGTAACATCTGATCAAATGAGAAGTAACACAATTTTCCTACATTACCTATTGAAAATTATTATTAAGTGGGTTTCTCTTGTTTTTGTTCCATAACTTTGTAAGTATGGAACATAAACAAGAGAAAACCCTCTTCTTAAGCCGCATAAAAACGTATTCGGTTTTGGGCACTGCGGAACCCTACACTGTGCGTGGCCCGAAATGCACTTCCCCGGTTTTTTATTTATGGTTATGCCAATTTTGTTGACGTACACGTTTATTTTGATTCAAATTGACTTTAATCATGCCAATTGACTTTTTTGTTCCGAATTTGGCTATACTGGTAGCAGGAAGACACTCAGAAATCGGAAAAACAATTGGGTAGTTGACTACAATAAAAGTAAATTATTATATACTAATCAGGTAATAGTAGATCTTAAAATGCTTTGAAAATAAGTGTTCTTTTACATTTTAACATGTTTTTGAATTTATAAGCATGAAAACGAATACTAAAAGTAATGATTTGACGATAGGAACATATGACGTCATAGGTTGCTATTCCATACACATTTCTATAGAGCTTGTCGTTTTGACATTTTATAAAAAGAGACTGATTTGACTTGACAGGCAACATCTCCAATTATGAAGATGGTCATACAATTTTTTTTATTACATGCAGGAGTCCAACTCATGGTAATGGACATTGCCTTTAGGGGATTTTAACATAAAGCAATAACTGTTCCATCCATGTAATATTAATTATTTACGGTACATAGCTACATAATTCTCCGTGGAACCAATTCTTTGTCTTTACTTGTATTTTTCAAATTCTTTTGTATTTGAAGTAGCAATATAGAATTGTCTTCAGCGCCTTTGCAAGTTTTCTTTAGTTAGCTATTTAAATGTAACTTTGTTAAAGGTAAGGAGCTGTCTCGACTTTAGCAGATAGCGAAACGAAATAGATACTTAAAAGCGAATAGCAACGTTTACAACCGATTTAATTATCGGTTCTAAACGTTGCAATTTCTCGAAACTTTGACTAGTTACTGTTTAGACACGGTATTGCAATTAATTTAGGTTGTCGTACTGGTGTAATAGTAGTTTTGAAATTTTAGGCTGCCTCTGTGACGCAGTGCTGGTGGATACGACTGCTGCGCAAGAGGTCTTGGGTTTGATTCCCACAGTTCCGAGTCTGGGTGTACTTTCTGTCCGTTCTGTTTGTATGTTTGTTAAGACCCCGCGACACAGGACTTGCTAATGCAACATGGCTTATACCAATGGTCTTTGACTTGTACCCTAGTGCAGGAGTCGTATATTTTTCACTTCAATTTAAGCGATAAATATCTTTGTGACGTAGTTGGCATGAGGAACACGTCAATACTATTAAGTTGTGGATTGTTTAATTTGCTAGGCTGAAACTCTTGTGTCTACTTAGGCAGTAGAATTATTTTCAAGATATCTGATGGCGCTGATTACGTAGTTCTTTGTATTTTAGAATTCCCTTCCTTGTTTTTGGTCTAGATTGTAATCTCTAGATTGTTTTTGGTCTACCAAAAACACCTTAAACCTAGAGAGCTGAGCTTCTGTAGATCAACTGTTCTCTTCAGCTTTCTAGGTCTTAAGGTTTAAGTTGCACGTTGATGAGTGAATAAATGGTTTAGAATTTTCATTTGTATTAGGAAAGTAAGGTGACCGGATTTGACTCTTCATGGATGAATCTAATAAACTCAGGTTTATACATTACCTAATACCAAGTATTAGGACAAGGTTTGAAATTTGTACAATGTCGTCTGGTCAGTTTTAAACATCTCCGTTTTTGTAATTGCCCTCTAATGGTTAATCTATTCAGTTAAAGTTCTTGATTTTTGCGTCAAGTATGACTCGTTGCGGTTTTAAACCTACGTAGGTAATACAATGATTTTAGTCTTATTACGGCTATTGTTTGATTTGCGTGTTGTGTGGTGTTTGTAATGACTCGTAGCGATGTGAAGTATTTCCTATTGTTTAATTTTTAATGAAGTATTTACGATCGTGTATTCAGTTCATTTTTTATACTTACTATTTATTTCAGGCAGAATCTTACAGACAATATTAACATAATTTAATATTATATAAAAAAAGTTTGTTAGGAAGTCATTTCACTTGAAAAATACTAGTGAAACAAGTATGTTAGGGAGACATTTGACTTGAGTTTAATTTTTGGGGTTCCGTAGCCAAAATGACAAAACGAAACCCTTATAGTTCCATCATATATACATATGTTTAGTCGATCCATCCAAACCAAAATGTATAAATCATACTACGGAAGAGCGGTGTCCTCTAACACAGGCATTCATTGCTTAAAAGAGGACCCCGAGCACTAATTTGTAAAAAAATATATTATAATTGATCAATAAAATTATAATTATTATATTATAAATCTTTGATTAGTTCGATCTCGTAAATAGAAAGCATGTAATTATAAAATTTTAAATATGATGATGTATTTTTGTGTATTCTTTAGAATACGAAAAATACGTAAAAATATTGAGGAGATAAAAACCAGTTTTTCCTCCTCAATATTTCTTTTATTAGAGATTATTAAAATGAACCCTGAAGCCTCAACTGGACTTGACCAAAATGTTGCTTCTTATTTACAGTCTTCAATATCTTAAATATCTAATAGATTCGTTATCTTTAGTGTTAGTGATAATGTTTATTCTTTTGAAGATATCTTTACCTACTACAGTTATTGGGTATTTTATTACGATTCGACGTATTCCTCGATGGCAGCTCACGGTGAGTTGTTTTTGAAGAAGTTTAAACCAGATCTATTGTTTTTCCTTCGTATGTTGAAATGAAGTATTTTTAGTGTAGGTTTTTGCCTAAATGAACGCGTGAATGTAGTTGTTATAGGGATAAGCTGGTTTTGGGCTTAGTATTATAGTTATAATAAGCTTGTTTATACTTTATTTGTAGTTACAAATAAAGTATAAACAAGCTTTCTCTTTGTTACAAAAACCGCGCATTGCTTTTGATCATTTTTTTTAAATTACTTATATTCATAGGCTTGTTAGAACCGAACCGAAATTGAAGGTAAATTTTGCTATCGTCTATAGGTCCTACCTAGTCAATATCACAGTCTAAGTCAAGCATGACGTCTACACATAAGGTACCTTACGACCTACACATAAAGAGCACATTGCTTTGCCGCACCGCTGAAATTCGCCCTAAATTAGGGTTGCTAAAATCGGCGTACCGAATATCGGCGCTGCTAAAATTGACGTCGTCAAAGTCGTGGTGGCTAAAATCGTAGTTGTTTAGAATTTACAGCTTTATTCTGTGTTTAAAAAAAACATATTCGGTTGGGGGGAGGGGGACGAACTGCGGAACCCTACACAGTGCGTTGCGCGACATGCACTTCACCGGTTTTTTATTTATGGTTATGTCAATTTTGTTGACGTACACGTTTATTTTGTTTCAAATTGACTTTAATCATGCCAATTGAGTTTTTTGTTCCGAATTTGGCTATACTGGTAGCAGGAACACTTAGAAATCGGAAAAACAATTTATGCAGGAATCCAACTCTTGGTAATGGACCCTACCTGGTGTTTAAAAAAAACTAGCGATTTGGGTCGCACATTACTAGCAATATTGTTAACCCCTCCAGTTAAGCGTTAGAATGAGATGATTGCACACAGCATTTATCGTTATTTAATCAGTGATCGTTTTAATTGTTTATAAGGCGCTCCATATCGATTGTATTTTAGATAATAGCACCAATCAACATATTATTAATTTACATCCAATTGTAGTATCGTGTAGGTCATTCATTTATTTTAATTGACTTGACTATGTAGTTACGATGTTCGTGTAATGTCAAATTTCCCTGTGCGTGTTCTTTGAATAAGAAAATAGTTGGTTGTACCTATAACTTGTTATTAGTGTTAATTGTTTTATTCGTCTCCATTTTAGAGCTTGGAAAGTAGTGTACAGTGAGTATCTTCATGGGAAATTTGAGTGCTTATGATAAAACTAGCTGACCCTTGCAACTTAGTCTGCGTAATTTTTCCCCGTTTTTGTTACATTTTTCATTGCTTCTCCACTCCAATTGGTCGTAGCGTGATGTTATACATATATAGCCTTCCTCCATAAATGGGCTATCCAACAATAAAAATATTTTTTAATTCGGATCAGTACTTCCTGAGATTACCGCGTTCAAACAAACAAACGCTTCAGCTTTATAATATTAGTATAGATAAAATATACTTAAACTTATCTCGTAAGCTGTCCCCGAGCGTATGGAGAATTATTGTGACAATCTTGAATTACGACGGACATCTACTGCACTTCGAATGTATACCTACCACGTTACAACAAAATATTATCTTATGGCGAAATACTTTTGCTTGTCAGTGATATCAAAAATGTTATGTGTCCTCTAAAACGTGTTGCAAGTACAAAAACAAATTAAACATTTCGTAGGTAGGTTAAATGCTTTAAAAATTCCGCTGCTTAAAGTGCATTTCAAAGTCATGCACATTTGAGGTATCTACACATTCGACATTAGTTCCGCTATACAGTGTATCAGCGTGGTTAATCAGCATGGCTATTCTTTGGTATTTACAGACACGTTTATTAAACACTACACTTAAACTACTTTTTTTTAATTGTAATCGATGTAACGACCGTGTAAGAACGTTGATTGACAAATAAAGGTCAAGGATTTAAGAGATGCTCACGAACATTCTAGGTTTCAAATAGTAGGTACTTGGTTAGTTTTTTCACACTATAATGTAAAAAAAAATACCTATATGCCTTGGGTTTCCAAATTATACCTATATATATATATTTTTTAAATAACTAGCAATGTGGGATTGTGAGTCCCACATTACTAACAATCCTGTTAACCCCTCCAGCTAAGCTCAGTGGCCTGTGTTAGGAGTGGGTTCACGTCGGTAGTATAATGGGTAGGATTCCAACCGCGACCTCACGATTGCGAGACCGATGCCCTAGCCATTACGCTACCGCCGAAATGGTACATAACTAGAATATTTTGTTAACCTATCACGATATAATACTGCTAGAAGTATACAGATGCAAGTGGCATTATTATCTTATTGATTAAGATGTCTGGCGTTAGATATCCATTGATATCTAGTATTTAAATCTCACAGTACTTACTGATGTTCTTCGCTGATAATATAAACGTAAATACTACCCGTACATGTATGTATATCAAGGTACTAATATTTAGTTTTTGGTGGTGTTTCAGGGTTGCCGAAACCGATGATGTCAGGTGGTAGAGTGACGGGGCCGCTGCTGTATGCAGTAGGCTCAGCTGTGCTGGGCATGCTGCAGTTCGGCTTCAACACTGGCGTCATTAACGCACCCCGCGAGTTCATCGAAACCTTCATCGCATCCCAGTATAAAGCCGAACCCAAGATTATATTCAGCTTGATTGTCAGCATATTCGCCGTCGGTGGCATGCTCGGTTGCCCTCTGGCGAGTTGGATGCTTGAAAGGTATGGCCGTAAAAAGTCCCTTATCTTCAACGCCGCCTTCGGTGTTCTCGGCGCTGTCCTAATGGGCTTTAGTAAACTGGGAGAATCCGTGGAAATGATCATTATTGGCAGGTTTCTGATTGGTATTAACTGTGGGTTCGCCACCACCGCTTCACCAACATACGTGTCAGAGATAGCACCTGTAAATCTACGAGGAGCCTTCGGAACTGTGAATCAGTTGGCAGTAGCATTTGGATTGATCGCTGGACAGATACTGGGTATTGATATGATCCTAGGAAGCAACGACGGCTGGCCGTGGTTGCTTGGACTCGCAATTATCCCTTCGGCACTGCAGTTCGCCATGTTATTTTTTGTACCTGAAAGTCCTCGCTATTTACTATTGGTACTCAATGACGAAGAAAGGTCTAGAGGTGTGTTGACTCTCATCCGAGAAACTATGGAAGTGGATGAAGAAATCCAAGATATGCAAATTGAAGCCAGCGATGCAAAAAAAGAAAAGAAGTTCACGATACGCGATCTGTTTGTCACTGAATCACTGAGACAACCGCTCATAATCGGTGTCGTGATGCACTTGTCCCAACAGCTGGGAGGCATTAATGCCGTCTTGTATTACTCTACGACGATATTCGAGAATGCTGGATTGATGAAGGAAACCGCCCGATTGGCTGCAATAGGAGTTGGCAGCGTTCTTTTCATTATGGCTTTAGTTTCCATTCCCTTGATGGATCGGTTAGGACGGCGTACGCTACAGCTGGTCGGCCTTGGCGGTATGGCAATATTCTCAGTGCTTATGACCATAGCCTTCTTCACATACAAGCAGAACGCAACAATGAGTATATTCGCCGTGATATTCACGTTCTTATATGTGGCTTTCTTCGGCGTGGGGCCTAGCTCGATCCCTTGGATGCTGTTATCGGAGTTGTTCGGGCAGGGTGCTAGGAGTGCCGCCGTCAGCGTTGGTGCTCTTGTCAACTGGCTGGCTAACTTCATCGTAGGATTAACGTTCATTCCACTATCAGATGCTTTAGGCGACTACGTGTTCATTCCGTTCACAGTTCTTCTAATAATATTCTTCACGTTCACTTATCTGAAGCTGCCAGAAACTAAGAATAGGTCGATTGATGAAGTAACTGCTCTCTTTAGAAAGTAATTATGAGTAGACTTAAGCGACATTCCTTAGATAATAAGTGTATTTAGTTGCATCATGCAATACATGTATGTACACAAAGTTATTGTGATAGAAACTGTATTTAATTCAACTTTTAATAGAATTATAGAATTGAATGAGTGTAATCTATGTCCTTGAAACCAGTTTTATATAAAAAGGCAAGACTGAACATCTCACTTATAACAAAACAATCGTTTAGATATTTCATTATACTTGATATTAATATGAATAAAGTACTTATTATACGATAATTATCATGTACATACCTATGTGTATTTAGAAGACTTGTTCAATTTACGAACCACTGTTTATGAGTCATAAAGCGAATAATGCAGTAGGTAAACAACAAAAACAATTCTAGTAATGATTCAATGTAGCCATTGTATGAAAATGATCCGTAATTACCAGTAGTAAAGAACAATGATTTATTATAATTTGTTTTGTATAACTAATGTGTTATATTTTGAATAGTAAAGGTTCATTTCCGAGCATCGCGGCCGATCGCGAGCCGCTCGCGGCTTACGACAAGCGGCTGACGCTCGCGGCCGATGCGACAATATTCACAGTGCGCGCGCAGGCCTACGACAGTCGTCGGCCGCGCGCGTCTGTCACTTATCTCAGCTGCTTGTCGTAAGCCGCGAGCGGCTCGCGATCGATCGCGATGCACGGAAACGAACCTTAAAAGTGGCCCATTATGACACTTTTCTTTTTGTGTATAAAATTATGTTTTAACGGTTAAAGTGCACTGGGCAGCAATGGACTATTGAAGTCACTGGTAAGCGTAACCGTTGATTATTCACTACTCACTATCAAGCAGGCTTGGGGGGTTGAAAAAAAATAAACTGTTGGTATAAAAATCTGTGAAACCAACAAACAGTTCGTATATGAGGCTCGAGGTTTATAATTATGATATTATTTTAATATTTGAGGACCAAGATATTATTATGTTTGTACACACAATTATTAGACAATTTTTTTCCGAATTATCTACCCTAGTGCCTTAGCTTTATTTTTTAACGGTCATTTTCATTTTAAATATTTCAAAATTAGAATGTCTCTCTGAGACCTCTCCCTTACGCAGTAGTATTAAATTATATGCACTTATAGTATACAAATAAAAATATAATAATATATTTACACTTCATATAATATTGTAGTTATGTAGGTATGTCTTTATGATATTAAAAAAATAAACGGGTTTCATACTGATAACAGTTATGTTAATTTTGATTTAGTAATAATTAAAATTGTATAGTCTAATCTTGATTAGACTTTTTGCAAGCGTTTACTAGATATTTCAATTATCAAAATTTTTGCATACTATATTTATAATGCCAATGTAATGTTACAAATGAAGTTACACCAAGATTCTACGAAAACAATTGAGTCCCTTTGTTTATTAATAATTGAATTAGCGAAATTCTCTGTATTATTATAAAATGTTTACCTAACGCATTTTGTATAATGTGAATATATAATTACTTTTGGGTGTTTGTTTAAACTTTGCATACGGCAATGTTTACTGTAGAAACCCGAGGGATGCATTGTGTACCGTCCCTTTGTGTCTTAGTGCCAACTGTATGTATGTATTGTAAAGCATTTCATTTGTATTATACGCCTTGGAAGTTGATGAAGTCAAGTACACAGGCATCGGTAAAAAACATTGACCTCAAAAGTACTAGTACGATAACCAGGCTATCAAATGGAAGTCTGTACTTGTGTGACCAGGACTGCGCCGTCCCTTTCAAATTCCCGAGCGCTACGACATGTCTTTCTTCAAACGAGGTTTAAAGAGAGTATTCACTTCACGGTAGGCAGCGGCTTGGGTGTGTCCCTGACATTCCTGTAGTCCATGAGCGGCGGTTACCGCTTACCATCAGGTGGGCCGCTAGCTCGTCTGCCAACCATAGGCAATAAAAAAAAAAAAAAAAAAAAGTAAATATTAGCAAAGCGTGAAATAGAGAAAAAACTCGTGCGGCCTTTGACAGGTATTGTCTACAAAGCAGCGTTGTCTCTTTCTAGTGAGTCGTCAATTTTGTGAGGTTATGGCGCAGTCCAGGTCTCTACGTCAATGGTAACAAGATAACAACAACGGTCATTTATCAATAAGCTGTCACTTTGTACGGGGTAACCAGACCAGTTTACTAGTACCTACTATAGAGGTCAGTGCATACGATATATGAAACCTTTTTATAAATTGTCAACGGAAGTGTGTCAGGGGTTTTATAATTTATCTAATACTAGCTTTCACCCGCGGTTCCCCCGCGTGGATGTCAGTTATCGTGATAAAAACTATCCTATGTCCTTCCCCGGGACTCAAACTATCTCCATACCAAATTTCATCTGCATCGATTTAGCTGTTTGAGCGTGAAAGCGTAACAGACAGACAGACAGAGTTACTTTCACATTTATAATGTTAGTATGGATTATAAAGCTGAAGAGTTTGTTTGTTTGAACAAATCTCAGGAACTACTGATACGAATTGAAAAAATCTGTTAGATAGCCCATTTATCGAGGAAGGCTATAGGCTATATAACATCACGCTACGACCAATAGGAGCGGAGCAGCAATGAGAAATGTTGCAAAAACGGGGAAAATTTAAGCAGACGAAGTTGCGCGGGACAGCTAGTTTATTTTATAATAATAGTTATTAACCCAGCTCAACGACAACAGTATTCTCTTTAACCGTCTACTATTATCTTGTATAATATGTGTATAGTGTATAAAATTTGTAAAACTCATTCCAAATGAATTTGTAAAATGTGTAAAGAAGTTTTTCATTTTATGTAAATAAATTTCTACCTGACCAGCACTTTTCAAACTACTTACCTACATTTATTTTTCTAGAAATAGGATCTAGATTAGAACAATTGCACAATGTACGAACTGACTAGATTGGTTTAATAATATTAATCTTGGGGATAGAGACTTCAGTAATTACAATTCATATTAATTTACATTTATTAGCTAATCATGAATAAATCACAGATAGATTCTGTATCAAACATTACATTAAGTAATCGCCATAGATAGTTTTGACGTGACAACGTCTTACAAATCGATGACAGGTAACGCTCACGAAAAAGTGGCACGTTACCGCCTGCTGATAGGTTGAGGTATCAGCCTATCAACGAATGGCGATTGGAATGATATGCGATACAATTGGAACTAAAGCTATCAGCCTATTAGCTAATGGCGATCCCAGCGACATGCGATACAATTGGAACTAAAGCTGTCACAGGCATGCTTGTTTATTACAATGTCATCAATGTTTTCTTATGACGTTATCACGTAACATTATCGTCCGTAAACCGACTTTACAGACAACCATTTTTATATTTAATATGCCTATGTAATCAAAGTTGTATATTTCAGGTAGGTATATTATTCGTTTTTGTATAATCATGAAAATCATAGTAGTATTTGTGTACTTTACAAATGTATCGAAACGTCAGTGATTGTTTTTAAGGGTTAATTTATATTTTATAGTTAGATTTATTTGTTTTTAATTTTATGAGCGATCTAAATTTTTAATTTATTATACCTTGGATCTAATGTTTTATAATCTTAAGAAGTAAGTATATTTCTACCACATTATATGTTTAACTTATTCAAATATAATTGCTAATAGCATGAGTTGATTCTTTGGTCAGGTTTCCTACTATATTTTTTTCATTTTTTTGTACCTATTGTTTATTTTTTAAGTTACAAGATTTCTGTTGTATTATTTTTTGTACATAATAATGAAGCACAATATTTTTAAAAACGTCTTTTGGAAATGTCTATACATTTTTTCCCATACTTTTCACTTTGTTAAAGCATCTATTTATATTATTGTTAATTGTAATATTATGATGTAGTCCAGTAATGAAACACAATATTGTATCTTATTAAATCAGAGTATAAAAAAAAAACAAAAAATAACGAATTTAATTCGTCTGTTGATATTAAATTATTGATAATTATCAAAATATGTTTTCTTTATATGTTACCTCATTACTTTAGGTAATCAAGAACTATTCGGCTGATTCATATTATACCATCGATGGTTTGTTCTTGGTCCGAACTCGGGCTGAAAAAATGAATTGACGAAATCGGGTACATTGCAGTAGGTTTTAAAAAATCGAAATCATTTATTTCACATAAAATAGAGTAAATACCAGGTGTTCAGGATTTTTCTTAGAAGTAGCATGTGAAAAACGTCAATAATCATGATATAAATTTCAATTGGGAAAATTATTAATAGGAAAAAAATAATAAGGAAAAATAACAAAAAGTAATAATAAATTGATACTAATAGATATTTAATTTAAAACAGTAATATTGGATTTCAGTAATTTAGAGTTCACTCGGGTATAATAATAATTACCTAGTCAATTCATTTACAGAATAAAAAGATAACATCTACCCATCTCTTTTGCGCGAGCACCTCAACGCGTGGGCCAACGATCAGCATCGCAGGATCGCGCGATCTTTTAGGACAGACATCCCTGTTGAATGAATCGTCGTACAACCACTTTCATCGCACGACGAGAACGCATCGTATTGTCGTACGATTCTTGCCATTTAAGACACTTTAGTAGCACAAAATAATAATATAATATCTTGGGACAACTCAGACGAAGCTATCTGATCCCAAACTAAGCAGAGCTTGTACTAAGGAAACCAGACAACCGATAAACATACTTATATGTTTCTAAATACATACATATTATAGATAAATAACACCCAGACACAATAAATCACCGTGCTTATTCCACAAAGTTGTATCCTGGCTAGGGATCGAACTCACGACCTCTTGTGTAGCAGTCGGATACACTCCCACCGCGCCACAGAGTCATTCATATAATCAGTGTTAGTAGTCTGGTAAGTAAATAATATTCGTTGACGTATTTACCTAATCATTTTAGCTAATATTTTTAAAATACAGAGTACCTATAGGTGTAGAAAACTCGTTCCGAACAAATGGTCTGAGATTCATGTCCGTGAACGATGCCCTTGTGCGTTACTCATGGAAGTACATATGAAAGTTGAACCTTCTGCACTCTCGGTACTCTGTGCTATCTGTCAGTATACGATCCATAAACAACTATAAACTAATAATAACACCTCACTTAAGATAACAATTTTATTTCTTAACACATTAATAAAGATTGCAATATCTAGGTACGAGGTATAATAAAATGGTTTCTACTATTCGTCACCACACATAGCTGAGAATAGTTGCAGTAAGGCTTCGTTCTGTTCCTCTTCTTCAACTTCGCCTTCCAACCAGAAGGTCTCCATCATGCCTTTACCCTGGACACAATGAAGTTGTTAAAATATATAGGTAGTTAAGTAGAGTTGTGATGATGTGAGCATAGTAGGGATATTAATGCATTAGGTACAAGGAAGGCACAATCTGGGATGATTTACAAATACAAGAAACCTTTTAAGCTGGTTTTCCTCTCACGCCGATCGTCGGTGCTGTCTAACTGACGCTGTACCTGTGTAATTAAATGTAACGTTTCTGAGTGACGCTGATCGGACCAGCGCTGATATGCGTCGACTCCCGATACATAGTGTGCGTCAGCGCCGACAATCGGCGTCAGAAGTAAATCAGCCTTACGAATGGAAATGCGTTTTACGATTTTGAAGAATCCTTCCGAATTTGCAGATCATTTGGCGTAAAACTTTTTAAAAATCGTCGATGAGACAGAGAAAATGTCCCTTTCCCACAACGTTCGGAAAATTCTGAGAAAATGATAAGCTTTTTAAAGAAGTCGCTGTCCTGTAAGTTTCTGTTGTCCTATTATGAAAGAAAAAAATAATGTTTTTTTACAAGTAGTTTTCTCAATAGTGTTTTCCCTTATTTAGTAGGTAAACAAAGGATTTCTGAATTTGAAATAAACCAACCTTAACTTTGATCATTCCTCTCTGCCGCAATCTGAATCTCCCAGCGGGTAGTTCGGATGCTGATGCTGCTGATATCTGGATGCGCCCCGGCTAGAAAACAAAAGTGGTTTCAATGGACTAACCCGAGAAACTCAGTGTTGGTACATAATTTTTGTATTTCGTTTAAAAATAAATAACATTTAAATTAATTCCGTTTCCGTAACCAAACCGTACATAACGTAACCAAAATGGCAAAAACGGAATCGTATATCACAGGTATTTTACTCAAAGACTGCACAATGAATATTGATGAAATTTGTTAAAAATGTGTCTTGTAGTAGTCGCTACTTATTTTAAATATTATAAATCTTTAGGGGGGGGGGGGGAAGGGGGCACTCCATACTTGTAACAAAAGCTGATTTTTGTTTCAGCAAACATCAACTCGTGGCACATCATTCGACAGATCTTTTAAAAACATTTTAAGGTTGGTTCTAATTAACTTTTTTGATTTAGTCTATATTTTTGGAAATAATCGCTCCGAACGTTGCATAAGTTGTCCCCCTTCCTTATCTTTTGAACCGTGTGACCAACAAAATATGAAAAAAATCCCAAACATTTTTTCGGACATTATCAGATATAGATATAGGTAGGTACCGAGTTATTGCCGAAAAACTGCGTTTCTCAACAAAAGGGCGTAAGTGCCATGAACACACGCTCTTCTGCTGATGCAATTATTCAAATAGGATTTTTTCATACGGCAATGCCTGCGGAACCCTGCACTGAACATGGTCCAACATGCTCATGCTCGGTTTTTTCATCCCTCACCCCAAGCAGGATACATGTTTTAACAAAACTAAATAAAAAGGTATCCCTAAGTATCTTCACAAGGACGAGCTCAGCCATCATTTCTCACCTCAGAAGTAGTCTGCATTCTACTAGCAGTATTGACAGTGTCACCCACGAGACAGTACCGCGGTAATCGCAATCCCAGCACGCCCGCCACTACTGGTCCAGTGTGTATACCTGTGGTCATAGTGATGCAATTATAAATAAAAAACAAATATCTTTCTTCCCCTTTTCACTTGTTACGACGCCTGTGAAGAAACTGCTTGCAACTTATTAATGTGACTGTGTATCACAAGTCAAACAGGCGCAGTGTGCATGCCAAAACTCACTGCTCGTCCGATGATATGCTCTAAACACAGTACAATAAGCTTTAACCAATTCTCTACATGTGCACCTAGATGTATGAACAGGAGTTGGTCTCAATACAAAGCTTAAATGAGTCGTTGCCGTCTTACCTATCGTTAGTACAGGAATAGCTCGCGAGATGGCGAGCGCGGCGCTAGCGGCCGATGCTGCGTGTAACCGACCACGAGCTGGTGCTCCTGATACCAACATGTACACGGTTCCTACGGTCTCGACCTGCAAAAAGAACATTATAATATCGTCCCGCTATAATCTCTAACGTTTAATTAATGCGTAATATCTAAGTACCTACTAGCTGTCCCGCGCAACTTCGTTTGTGTAAATTTTCCCTGTTTTTGCAACATTTCTCATTGTTGCTCCGCTCCTATTGGTCGTAGTGTGATGTTATATATACATGGCCCATAGCCTTCCTCCATAAATGGGATATCCAAAAGTGAAAGAATTTAAAATTCGGATCAGTAGTTCCTGAGATTACAGAGTTCAAACAAACAAACTCTTTAGCTTTATAACATTAATGTTATAGGTACCTAGTAGCATGGGCTCAAGAATTTACAAATGTCGAATGTCGGGCCCACTAATTATGTAAGTGCCTATTTGTACTAGGGATGTTACGGACCGAAGTCGGAGTCGGAGTTTTTAAGTTTGGTTTGTCTTCAACGGAATCGGAGTCGGAGTCTGAGGCAGTAGGAGGAGACAAATATGTTGAGATCAGACTTAAGAAAATAAGATTTAAAAAAGAAACATTATTCAGTCATACTAAATGTGTGAAGGAAAAAACCGTTTGGGCGACTCGAACTCGACTCGGACTCGAACCTGCGGTCATAATGAAATCCGTGATTGTTTCCTTAATACATTTATTTTGTATAAATAAGCCTAAAGAAGATTAAAACGTCCGATTTAAAAGTGTCGGAGCCGAAGTCTGAGTCGGAGGTGTAAAATCAATCGGAAGTTCCGACCTTTCGGAGTCGGAGTTGAAGCTCCGTAACAACCCTGATTTGTACCTACATAAAGCTGGTAGTCTATTTATTGTGAGTGTGGAACATAATACAGAAACACGCTTGTACGATATGACTACACACAGAAAGCAGAGTCCATAGAAATCTCTATTCGTAGACAGCACGTTTCGCCGAAAACCCTATTGATAGAAAACATGGTTCGTAGACATCTCGGTACATAGCAAGCACTGTTGACAGAGGTCACTGTCCTTAGATAGCACGTTTAGCCGTAAACTTTATTCATAGAAACCACTGTTTCCAGATACCTCGGTTGTACCTCGGAAGCCCCCATGGAAAAGAAACTATTTATATTTACTATACTACTAAACTTCATGAATGTAATCGAATACCAAATGTTAGTATATAATATTATAAAAAAAAGGGTTTTCTGACTCTGACAGATATCCATAATAAAAACACGTTTGTTTCATACATAAATGCCATTTTAATCAAAAATGAAGCAAAACGAAAAACAAAACAACTCTTTAGTTTTATAATAGATGTCATCTTAGAATGAATAGATGAAATAAACATTAACTAAAAACAAATTAAATTTCTCGATTAATATATAAAACATAAAGAAAAATTATAAACTAAATGTCATCATTTTTTATTTTTCATATGCAAAATTTGGGCTAATCCACCTAGAAAAGTTAATAAGTCCATCTCACTTCTTTGACACAAGTGCTTTTGCAGTCTGTTTTCATAATCAATTTGTGAAGACCGACGACGCTTTGGCATGGGCTCTGACGCATTGATGCGCTGAATTTCACAGTCCGTATATTTTACCTCTTTACCAAATTCGTTGATAGTTTTAAACACATTCCACGTCTTACGGTTAAGAAGTGTAGTCCAGCGTTCATGCCAAGATTCCAAGACGTTTTGTGTTTTGGGAGTGTCAAATGTGCGATCAAACACGGACCACAAAGCAGGTGGGAATAGTAGCTTTCTATTTATTGTTAGTTTAGTACTATTGTCATTGTTTCTTACATACGCCCCAGCGACATAATATTTCTCGAACCACTTCGCTAGTCCTGCGGCTTCCACTGGCAATACTTTTTCTTTAACAAGTTGAAAAGCTTGAGGTATCTCGTTGGGATCTAGGAATGCTAAAGCAAACAAATGCCTAATTTTGTGCGCAAATGAAAAATCATTCCCATACTTCTTTGCTAAACCCTCGCTCTGTACATGACGCCAAATATTCTGTGTAAGATGAAATAAACATAGTCTATGTTTACTTTCGGGAAATTGCTGCTTAACAGCATTGATAGCTGCTACTTCAAAATCAGTTAAAATGTTCTGAGGAGTCAAAGTAGTCAGAAACGTATTAGCACTGTATCTTTTTAATAACTCCAATAAAATTATATAACATGTTTCTGTTTTATGCGATAATAAAGCAAACACTAACGGTAGAAATTTGTTTGAGCCGGTTTCTGTTCCTACTAAAGCATGTATACTATATATTTGACAGAATGGCGCTGGACATGTAGAAAACGTGCCATCCATAACCCAACATTTTGCATTAATCAGTAATTTGAAATTGCTTTTTGTGCAAAATACCACAACACTTTCATTTTCTGTAATATATTGTCCAATTAAAAATTGTTCGTCTCCAATTTTTGACAGATAGTCCGGTATCTCAAAATTAATCGTGTCGGGAATTTTGGGTTGCCCTTTATTCCTGATGCGGTGCACAATCATTCGTGCTGCTGCTTTATTAGGCAAGTGGGCAGCACTCGTACTTGGAACATCCTGGAGGCAGCGGTTTACAATTTGTGACGGAGAATCCATGGATTTTGTTGCTACATCCTTTATTTTTGATTTATATTCCATTTGTATTCGCTTTTCTGGCTCTGGCAAATGTCCATGTGTGTTGTTTTGACTGATAATCGAATGTTCATTACCGATAATTAAAGTTTTTACAGTAGCACCACAACCTTTAGCACTACTCCGCGTACATCTCCAATAATATGTATCACTCACTTTTTTA
This sequence comes from Herminia tarsipennalis, assembly GCA_945859575.2. NCBI lineage: Eukaryota > Metazoa > Arthropoda > Insecta > Lepidoptera > Erebidae > Herminia > Herminia tarsipennalis. The sequence goes on along the minus strand of OX243835.2, from coordinate 23,636,443 downwards.
TTTACGTGATATGAATAACCATCCAATATAAGAACACTTGCTCCACGTTTTGATTCTACTACCTTGCAGAGTGAGCAGGAACTCATTTTAAATAGTATTTTTCAACAACAAAAGCAAAACTAAATGCGTCAGAAACGTTTTAACTATGTAATGTCCAATGTTTAAATCTACCAGTTGTTCACATTTCTGAATTCATTTTATTTTAGATCTACCCTACAGTTTTTCACATTTCAGCATTCATTTTATTCTTAAACTTATACAATACGACGCGACGCAATGTGCATAATGACAATATGAATGACAATAATTATCAAATTGGTTTCCGTTAACAGATAATCAATAGTGTCAACGATGCGCAGCTAGTAAAACCTCAATTTAAATCTCGTAATAGAACCACTTTTATGAATTGTTTGTAATGTTTATATAATAAATCTATGGTGGAACGGAGAGGTTGATGAATTTATTAATACGAATCATAGATGTTAAACTCTGTGGATGCTATTTATAACTCTCATTACGTTGATGATTACATCCAGAGCGTACCTGATGACTAAACGGCATCAACCGAGGTATCTGGAAACAGTGGTTTCTATGAATAAAGTTTACGGCTAAACGTGCTATCTAAGGACAGTGACCTCTGTCAACAGTGCTTGCTATGTACCGAGATGTCTACGAACCATGTTTTCTATCAATAGGGTTTTCGGCGAAACGTGCTGTCTACGAATAGAGATTTCTATGGACTCTGCTTTCTGTGTGTAGTCATATCGTACAAGCGTGTTTCTGTATTATGTTCCACACTCATTTATTGTGTTACCTCTTTGAAGAAAAACGAAAGAATTTTCGATGTTGCTAAAGCTTTCTCCTTTTCTATTGAATTCGTTGGGCTTGACGACGAATGGTTAGTTGATTTTTGCCAATTGTTGTCGCCTGACTGAATTCCTTAAAATCAAGTTACCTTATAAACGCGATGGGTATCCAGAAGCCTGTCGATCCTGGAGTAAACATCGTTCATGTATGCCACAGTCTGCATGACGTCAGCACGGGTATCCGTCTGTGCCAGTTGTACACCGCAGAATATTATTGTAACGTTTTCGAACGCCTGAAAAAAGATTATTAACAGGTGAATTATTTAAAGGTACGAACCTTTTATTTACCCGACGTTTCGATCGAATTGCACTGATCGTGGTCACGGCTCGACTGATGGCAGCTTAGCGATGTCTCCGTGAGGCGCGGGATTTTTCAACTACCCTCGCCTGGTCTTGATAATTTGTACTGCCGGTACTTCTACACACTACACTTACAACGTCTTTACACTGAGGCGGTGTTGTTACGGCTACGATTGCATTTATTAAGTTCCGAAATACACTGACGGACTTATAAACTGCATCAAAGTAATAGACGACTTTGAAATAAATATTTTAACCAAGTATGCAAACTTTCTATACAGATTTAAATTGAAACCTCTAGATTGGTTCGTGAACTTTAAAACAGCGTAGGATCATATCTTTAAGTTTAAGTTTATGTACTGGAAAGGACCTTAAGACCTTTTTTGAAGAAAAAACAGAAGTTTAAGGAAAAATTGTTTAATTAAAAAATTGGTTTTAACAATAGACACAAACTTTATGCAAGGGTTTATTTGTGTTTTAATAAGGTGTATTACCCCCACGTGCCCTTATTACGGATTCTAATCGGTTCCGCATAGATTTTATAAGGGTTTTTAAAAGATCTTGCGGAATATTGTCCCATTCTTCTGAAAGTGCTGTTCTTAGTGCTGCCACTGTCGTAGGCGAAGGGTTTCTCGCATATACAGCTCTTTTTAAATTGTCCCAAACATGCTCGATGGGATTAAGATCCGGGCTGCGTGCTGGCCAATTCATTGTACGTATCCCAACCTCTTCGCAATAATGTTGAACTTGTGCAGCTGCATGCGGCCGGGCATTATCCTGCATTAAAGTAAAATTTTCGCCTATGAATCCCATGTAAGGCACCACGTGATCTTCTAATATCTCTGTTATGTAGCGATGTGCTGTCAAACCCCCTCTATTACCGTTTTGACGGACCATGTCTATGAACACAAGTTCTGTTCGCCCGTTCATCGATATGCCACCCCAGACCATACATGAACCGCCTCCAAAAGGAACACGCTCCTCAATGCAACTTTGAGCATATCGCTCCCCACGTCGACGATAGACTCTTCTGCGACCATCTGCACCATATAAACATGTCCTACACTCGTCCGTGAACAATACAGAGGCCCACTGCTCTTCTGTCCAATTCAGGTGATGACGCGCAAATCTTAAGCGAGCTTGTCTGTGAGCTGCAGACAACTTTGGACCATTTGCTGGTCTAAAAGGGGTGATAGCCGCTTCCTTTAACCTTCTTCTTATTGTTCGTGCACACACGTTTTTTCCACGCACTTCATTAAGCTCGGTTTTGATGTTAAATGACGTGAGGAAACGATTTCGCAGGGAAGTTGTAACAATAAATCGGTCATCACGACCTGTGGTTGCTCGAGTTCTGCCTGTACCACGTCTCCTCCTGTAAGAACCTGTCTCTACAAACCTTCTGTATATTCTACAAACCGTAGACTGGTTTAAATTTAAATTTCTACCAATCGTTCGTTGATCCAAGCCCTCCCGCACCAATGCTACAATTTGTGCCGCTTGTTCGGACGAAGTATCCATATTATGGTTCAAAAACTCTCGATGTGTTAAAAAACTAACCCAACAATTATGCTGGTAACAATAATTCAATTGACCAAACAAAAAAAATCAATGAGAATTAATTTAAAACTTTGCTATAAATAACACGCAAATCTGATACTACGAGTAAATTTTCTTTTCCCGGCTATATTCATTTGTTTTACCGCAGTTCTATTTTTAAATTTAATTTTTTTTTAAGATTAAGAGCCAGTCTTTCCATATTTATATAATTTAATCTAAAAAGTTTGCATACTTATTATAAAAAATCCTTTTAGAGTAAACCTTAACTTTGATGCAGTTTATGAGTCCGTCAGTGTATATCTAATATTATAAAAATCGCGAAAGTATAAAAACAATGATTATTAACGGGTTTGTAAACATATCCACTTAAGTAGGCGCTGTTTTGTTTTGTTTGACTAATGGCTAAGGCATTGGGCTCGCAATCGTGAGGTCGTGGATTATATCCTCCCATTATACCTAATACTGACGTGAATCCGCATCTAACACAAGCCATTGGGCTTAGCTGAACCTGGGTCTATTTAATATTTATAATGTCCTAAGTCTGAACTTGTATTATTTATTAATGTCTAAAAAAAGTAATTAGCAAGAACTGCCTATAAAATTTACCTACAATGATTACAACAACTATTATTCGTAATAATCTACTACTGCCTTTAAACTATGAAAAGTTTAGTCTGTTATTCAATCTATTTTCAAAACAGGATATAGGTAAGAATAAATAGTCGTTATACGTGTATCTTATAATTGCTCGATGTTTCGAATAGGTTGCACCGGCCGTGATCACAAGCGGACTGTCACAGAGGTGTTAAGACTCCATAAGGCCAATGGATCTTCACCTACACTCACTTTGTTTCTCGAAATGTTAGGGTCACTAGGCACAGGTGCACACTACACTGATTGTGTCCATGTCCCTAACATTTCTAGAAACAAAAAAAATGAGGGTAGGTGAAGATTCATCGGCTAACAGGATTGCTAGTAATGTGGGACACAAATTGCTAGTTGTCTTTAAAAAAAGGATAGCAGCTGTACCGGCTGGGAAATGTCTAATAGACTGTACTTGAAGTTACATAAAGTTGTTTCATGTGATCTTCTGTGATGCATCTTCAGTCACTCTACTCAATGCAAGCAAAAGTGCCTATCCTCATAAATAATATACCTACTTAAATATTTACCTGACAAGCTGCCATTGGGTCTTTCCCTGCTCTCAAATGATCAGCAATAGCTTTCGGTATCATGGAATACAAAAGCTGATCCCCTCTTTTCTTCAACTGGTCGAGTAGCGTCCGAGACTTGACTAGAGAGAGACTTCTGCTCTCTGCTTTTTCGAAGAGTAGTTCTAACCGGGAGAGGTGATGCCAGCCGTGGAGGAGCATCTCCTTGGAAAGACCGTGCCCGTTCATGTCTGCGAGAAATAGCCCGGCTTGACGTAGTTCGTCCAGGTCGTTGAAACTGAAAGATAAGATGAACGGATTGGGTACCTAGTTAGATACCTACTACTTATACTATTGGCTATGTTGGTAGCAGGCGCGTATCCATAGGGGAAACTGCCCCCCCAGGCTCATGAATTTTCAAGTGTTCGCCATACATTTGGTCCACGTTGACGGGCAAAACTACTTACACATGGTCGGTGTTGGTTTAAAGTGAAGGCCCCCCCTCCCAGAACATGATCCTAGATCCGCGCCTGGTGGTAGGTAGTAGTATTTTAGCAGAAGTTTTAGGATTAATCACTCAAAGTTTGTACCTATTCTATAAGGAAACTAAAAACAATGTGATCGGAAGTCAGAACAATGTCATAATGCTTGACTAGTCGAATACTATATACTACTAGTCAAGCATTTTCATTTGATACCAAAATTTTTCATTTCATATAAAGTATTTTGAAAAAAATATTCGCGATTTTGTGGAGGCGGCCATTTTGGATTTGAAATTTGTTATAGTGTAAGTATAGTATTCTAATAATCAAGCTCTTTGATACCCATATTGAAGGAGTTGTGAAAAAATATGTAATCCGACATTTTGTGGCGGCGGCCATCTTCGGGAGCTACAATGCCACACACACACACACACACACACACACACACACACACACACACACACACACACACACACACACACACACACACACACACACACACACACACACACACACACACACACACACACACACACACACACACACACACACACACACAACCACACACACACACACACTTACCATTAAATGACATTTAATGTGCTACTACTTGCCATTAAATGTCCAGCAAGTAATTCCCTGCGTTTTCTAATTACTACATTGGTACCTAAAATAAAATACATATAGGTACTCACATTGGACTGCACAAGAATATAAGCGCATCTATTTCCTGCAGCAGGTAGATGGGGCCTCTTAGGAATATGGACCTTGCACCGTGTGAGCCACGTCTGGCGTCTGCGGCCCGGTGTCTTGCACCACTCCCTAATAGCAATTCTAGTTCGAAGATCATCGTCTGCATACATACCACCTGAATGATGTAAAAAAATGTTGTTTTTTAACTTTAAAAAAAGAAGCATTACATATTTATAGAGGACTACTGTGATTTATAGTTCGTCACTCCGCTTATTTATTTATATAACACATAATGTACCAATAGTGTACAAAAGCAATCACTGCCCAGTCTACATTTGGTGCAGGTCCAGATTGTAGAAAGCTGAATTAAGATGAATAATAATAATATATAAATATTCTCGAAATAAAAAAGGTGGGTATTATATAATTATATATAGTACACATAAATAAAAAAATGTATAATTAAAAAAAAAATACATAAATACATTACTTACATTCATACTTTTATACGTACCTACATACATACTACATATAATTTAATCTATGAAGATTCAGCTGAACTGTTGAGCAAATTGAACTTGGAGAAGTACGAACTTGAAACGGTTGGGTACCATCCTAATAACGGGGTGCAGCGCATTCCAGAGTACAACAGATTGGGTAAAGAAAGATGACCCCACGAATCTAGTACCTAGAATGAGCGGGGCATAAAAGTAACAGATTGTTGGGAAAATGGAGATCTCTATTATGGTTAGAGTATAAGGATTGAAAGCTAGCAGGTACAAAATGCTAATAGTTAAGCTTCACACTCGTATCTCGTACTCAATCGTAGGTATCTTGTGTGTGGACCATAGCGTAGGTACAGTGGCGACACAATATAGGTACATAGGTACGTACTTACTGAGGGTAAATTTCTTCTAGGCTCTTTCTTACCTTGTCCCAAGTGAAAGAAACTTTTGGTTTCATTAGTCGCAATATTTCGGAGATGGGCGCCTTCTGTATCCGATTGTATGGCCCACCCCAGGCTGCCACGAGCTGTGGACGTAAATTAAGAACGTACTTATAGATTTATACGTTCGTAAACTTTCGCAATTTGTACACATTATAGAATTTTATAAGCTACGGGTCTTAATCGCGTAAATATTTTATTTTAAGGCTAAATACCCTTGTTTATTGGCCGACGTTTCGGCCGTGGTTTCGGGTAGAATACCCATCCGACGTCTACCCGTGACCACGGCCGTTGCAATACGGCAATAAACAAAGGTATTTAGCGTTAAAATAAAATATTTCCGCGATTAAGACCCGTAGCTTATAAAATTCTATAACATATAGATTGTCTAGTAGGTAGGTACATGGTTCTGTTTTAATACAATATAATTTTTTTTATAGTCCTGGCGGAACATATTTTTCATTTACCATATTTAAAACTTCATAATTCTATAGGCGAATGAGCGTTTTCCAAAATGTTCCGTTGTAGAAAAGTTACCCTGGTAACTTTTCTTTTTCCAATATTTTTTTTAGGTAATTTAAAAAAAAAATCGTGATTGCTTGCGTAGAAAGATCAACATGGACAACAAGAAAACACATTGCATAATTTCAATGAATCTAGTTAAAATTTAGTAATTTGGTTTACTCGGGTCGATTTCGACCCTTCGTAAACCAAATGATATGAGAACTATCATAAGTGCAGATTTGGTAAATCTACTGATATGCAAACCCGAGGGGGGGGGGAGGGCGGGGTTCATAAAATAAAGATATTTGGTGGGTGTTCCGTCATGTTAAAAGTTTGGGAACCCCTGTAGGCCTACTCTATTTCTAAAACTAAATTCATTAATTTTCGTTTACTTAAATTTCTTAAGCTTACGGGGACTATTATAATTTATTTTTGGATAAGCACAAGAAGTTCGAACCCATGGACGATTTCTGGAACAAGTGGATTGAATAGGTGTTACTGGCTCTGTATATCACAACCTCATTTTTAATCGAAACTTCGTTTTCATTGAATTAGAGTAGGTCTCCTGTTCTAGAGACGAACGCTTGAGTCGCTCTGTAGGTAGCTTCAGGCTTCCAACAGTGATGTAGATAACTACTTTTAGTTACCTAGTTACCTACATATGTTTATAACAACTTCTAGAACCGGGTACACACTTTCTCTCCAGCCATGATGATCTTCATTTTCCTGTCCAGCATCACACCAAACGGGAACAGTTGCAGCAGCACTGATGCAGGCACCGCTGGTAACGAACACGGCAGGTTTTTTCGGAGTGTTAGAGATTGAACCTGCAACCAATATGAAAATAAGATTGATTTTGAAATACTAATATTATAAAACTGAAGAGTTTGTTTGTTTGTTTGAACGCGGTAATCTCAGGAACTACTGGTCCAAATTGAAAAATTCTTTCACTGTTGGATAGCCCATTTATCGAGGAAGGCTAAAGGCTATATAACATCACGCTATGACCAATAGGACCGGAGCAGCAATGAGAAAAGTTGCAAAAACGGGGAAAATTTACGCAGGCGAAGTTGCGCGGGATTGCTAGTAAATAATATATTGGGTAAAAAAATACTGACTGGGCGAAAATAATGTTGATTCGAGGTTTATATTATTAATAATAATAATATCTTGGGACAACTCACACAACTTCACCTGGTACTAAACTAAGCAGAGTTTGTACTATGGCAACCAGTTATACTTATATGTATATTTCTAAATACATACATATTATAAATAAATTACACACAGAAACAGAATAAACCATCGTACTGATCACACAAAGTTTTATCATGGGTGGGGATCTAACCCACGACCTCCGGCTTGGCAGTCAGGGTCACTAACTACTAGATCAACAGACCAGGTTATGTTAAAACGGTGATCCCCAGCACATCAGGAACATCATCATTGCCGAAAAATCTATTCGCTTGTTATATATCCAAAGCAACAAGCTAAGTTAATTTTTGTCATTATTATTTATTATTATTAAATATCTGTGGCGCGGTGGAAGAGTGTCGGACTGCTACGCAAGTGGTTGTGTCCGTGACTTGTATGTTTAAAACTCCAGATATGAATTGAGCCTGAGATTTTCGATCGACGCGGAAGTGCATCTTCCACATCCCAGTAGGTACCATGCCTACGTATCGCTGTATTTTGTTAGAAAATATATATTTGAAGCCAATAGGTAAGATATTTTTGTAAGATTTCAATAAAATGCCTCTAATTAAGACCTGAGTGATCGTCTAATATAAATTAGCCACATGACGCCATCCAATTGAAAGAAAATAGCATTCTAGATTAACTGAAACTTCATTTTTAGGGTTCTGTAGCCAAAATGGCAAAAACGGAACCCTTATAGTTTCGTCATGTCCGTCTGTCTGTCACAGGCATTTTACTCAAAGACTACTCAATAAATATTGATGAAATTTTGTGAAAAGGTGTCTTGTAGTTGCCGCTACTTAGTTTGATAGCTAAATAATAAAAATAAATATTCCGCAATAAGGCACTCTATACATATAACAGCAGCTGAATTTTTATTTCAGCAAACGTCAACGTGTGGCACATCATTCGACAGGTCTTTTATTAAGTGAATATTTTTGAAAATAATCGCTCCGAAAGTTGCATAAATTGTGCCCCCCCTTAACTTTTGAACCATGTGACCGTCATTGAGTTATTGCTGAAAAACTGTGATTTTCAACAAAAAGGCGTAAGTGCCATGAACATACGCTCTTCTACTGATGCAATTATTTAAGGTTGCGGAACCCTACACTCAGCATAGTCCCACAAGATCTTGTCCGGTTTTTTAATTCATCTAAATTGGTATGGGTACTCGAACAGTCCTGAAGTAATCCACTTTGGAATATGTTGGATCAATAAGTATTCGTGAATTCATTCATTTGCTAAGTGTTGGCGAGAAAGAATGAGAATAATAAACACGTTAGCGGATCTGTTTATACAGATTGCCTTCGGTATTGAATAACTGCGAATGTTGCTTAGAAAACACCAGGTATTTACTATTTAGTTATGTGGGATACCTAGCTCAAGCATAAAAGATTGGGTGTAAAAAATAATGCTTTAAAATTCCTCTTTATCTTTTTTAAAAAATAACAAACAATATGGATGGACCTCTTCAGCTAAGATACATTTCGTGATTGGGCTATGATACGAACCTGCAACCTCTCAAGTCTGGTGTTTTAACTACTACGCTACCACTGCTTTATCCGAGTTTACAAATTATGGAGAAAGTCCAATTCGATTTAGGTACTATTTAAACAATTCGTTAGATATATAAAATGTGCCTTGAATTCATTCGAGATGGATTTAAAAATTAAGCGTGTGAAGAACATATATATATATATATACTAGCTGACCCGCGCAACTTCGTCTGCGTAAATTTTCCCCATTTTTGCAACATTTTTCCTTGCTGCTCCGCTCCCATTAGTTGTAGCGCGATGTTTTATAGCCTTAGCATTCCTCGATAAATGGGCTATCTAAAAGTAAATTATTTTTTTTCAATTTGGACCCGTAGTTTCTGAGATTATCGCGTTCTAACAAACAAACAAACTCTTCTCTCTCTTCTAATATTATAGTATAGTTATAAATGTTAGGGGTGGACAACCCTTATCACTTAGGGGCATGAATAATAGATAGTAATTTTCCCGTTTTTCTTTTTTCTTCCTTTTTTTTTATAACATTTTTCATTGCTGCTCCGCTCCTATTGGTCGTAGCGTGATGTTATAACCTATAGCCTTCCTCGATAAATGGGCTATCCAACAATAAAATATTTTTTCCATGCGGCTCAGTAGTTCCTGAGATTATCGCGTTCAAACAAACAAACAAACTCTTCTCTCTCTTCTAATATTATAGTATAGTTATAAATGTTAGGGGTGGATAACCCTTATCACTTAGGGGCATGAATAATAAATTGTTATTTTCCCTTTTTTCTTCCTTTTTTTTATAACATTTTTCATTGCTGCTCCGCTCCTATTGGTCGTAGCGTGATGTTATAACCTATAGCCTTCCTCGATAAATGGGCTATCCAACAATAAAATAAATTTTTCAGTTCAGCCCAGTAGTTCCTGAGATTATCGCATTCAAACAAACAAATTCTTAGGGGTATGAAAAATAGATGTTGGCCGATTCTCATAGATACCAGTTAAGCACAAAAAAATTCGGAGCCGACAGCCGTTTCGGAGGAGTATGGCAACGAAAACTGTGACACGAGAATTTTATATATTAGATATATACATATATATATATATTTTAAAGACGATCCCGCAGTAGGGTACAAGCCCTGTGTCGCGGGGGACTTTACAAACATACAAGTCACGGACCCAAAGTACACGGAACAACAATTTGTGCATCACACAAAGTGGTGTCCCGTGTGGGAATCGAACTCACGACCTCTTGCGTAGCAGTCGGACCTATTCCCACCGTGTCACTGATGCAGTAGTAGGTAATACTTGTAAATATCGAACACACCGAATAAACCATCGTGCTCATAACTTAACAAAGTTTTATCCTGGGTGGGAATCGAACCAACGACCTCTTGCGTAGCAGTCGGACACACTTCCACCGCGCCACAGAGGCAGTCAAAAATATGCGAACTTGTTTTATTGATAATTAAACTATACACAAATTAGCATGGATTACTTCCTTATAATTATATCCTACTTGGGCCAGGAGGAAGACCCAAAATGTCTTACGTATAGTAGGTACATAGACATTTCGTCTCTAAAATTAGGTCCAATTTATATTTATTTACGCCGAACACGTAACATCGCTTATATTTCCCACAGGTACCTAAATACCTGCGTTTGAAAGAGAAAACAATATACTTCATACTTATTCAGGGTCATACCTTAATTTCACAAAGTAAACAGCCCTTTGGAGATCTGTAGGTGGACGTGTTGTTACGTTTTATATCCTACTTGATGGTGCTATAAAACTTTGTACCTACAGTAAATATTGTGTATACACGTAGGTCTAACACATGGCTTAAGCGTCTTCTAGACGGTTGGAAACAAGGCTTCCCGCCAAAGTGACCTTGCTGGTTTCCAACAGTGTAGACGGCTGTTGCAAACCAAGTACAATGTAGTTTGGTTTACAACAGCCGTCTGCACGGTTGGAAACCAGCAAGGTCACCTTGGTTTGTCCGCTTGTTTCCAACCGTCTAGAAGACGCTTTAAGAAAATTGACTAGGGGAGGGGAGGGGGGAATTTAGTTCTGTTTAGGATTTCATACGGTAGGTACGAGTACGTACCTGACTATCTAAAGTAGGTTCTACGTAAATTTTGGCTGGTTCCTTATCGGTAAACATGCACATTAGGGGAAATAATATTTTATAGCTTGAAATAGGTTAGACGGGCCCTGTACTTGTGTAAAAAAATAAAATTTATTGTGAGTCTCTCGCACAAATTTGCAATAGACTCATCTAACTAATTTTGATTGACTGTGTCTGTGGCGCGGTGGGAGTGTATCCGACTGCTACGCAAGAGGTCGTGGGTCGATCCCCACCCAGGATAAAACTTTATGTGATGAGCACGATGGTTTATTCTGTGTCTGGGTGTTGTTTATTTATAATATTTAGGTATGTATTTAGAAATATATAAGTATGTTTATCAGTTGTCTGGTTTCCATAGTACAAGTTCTGCTTAGTTTGGGATCAGATAGCGTTGTGTGAGTTGTCCCAAGATATTATTGTTTTAATATTTAATTGACTACTTTCGTGATCCGTGTAGCCTGGGAGGGGGGACCATACCTACGCCCCTAAACTCAAACTCAAATGTCTTTGTAATACCAAATTAATAATTGTTTGAAACTATTAAATTATTACATACGTAAAGAATTAAAAAAAAAGTTAGGCGGCAGTTCCAAGTGTAACGCTCATAAGAAGAAGCTGCCAAGAACCACTTTTTTAAAATCATCATATTTTTCTTCACACAAATAATTTTATTGAATGAACCAGTGTGTTTCAAGAATGTAAACGTTTATAAATCAAGGATAACTATACTGGGTGGCGCAAAAGTACTGGCACTAAAGAAAATACTTTTTTTTTTTTATATGACATTTTCTGTCATTCTGTTGTTGAAAATTGTGTAGTGAACAAATGTAAAATACACTGAAAATAAACATGGACCGTTTTACTCCCCAAGAACGTGGAATAATTGTGTCAATGTTCTTACGGAATAATTCATCAGTGATAAGAACACAACGTGAATTTCGTCGACGATTTTCCCACCGTCCGGCACCGATTGGTCGCACAATTCGACGCTTTGCCACACGCCTTGAAGCAACTGGCTCAACATTGGATAGTCTGGGAGACCAAGAACAGGCCGTTCAGCTGAAAATATCGATGCTGTGCGCGAAGATGTGGAAGAGTGTCCAGAAACATCAACGAGGCGACGTGCCACGCAATTGGGCATTTCCAGACGGACCCTGCAGCGTATTTTGGTGAAAGACTTTAAGATGTTCCCGTATAAAACTCAAATGACTCATCAGCTGCTGCCTGCTGACCACTGAGCTCGTCTAGATTACTGCCAGCGCGTCATAAACCTCAACCTTGAAGAGGATGATTTTCCTTCAAAATTGGTTATGAGTGACGAAGCGCATTTCCATCTCTCAGGGCATGTCAATAAGCAGAATACTCGGTTCTGGGGCACTGATAATCCGCGCATTATTCAAGAAACACCTCTACACCCACTAAAAGTTACTGTATGGTGTGGCATCTGTGTTGACAGAGTGATCGGACCCTATTTTTTCGAAGACGCTGGAGGCAATGCGATAACTGTCACTGGAGAACGCTACAGAACCATGTTACGTGAGTTTTTGATACCCAGTTTGGACGAATTGGGGCTGGAGCACATCTGGTTTCAACAAGACGGCGCTACGGCACACACAGCGCGCGACACTATGGACTTAGTGAGGGACGCTTTTCCAGGCCGAGTTATCTCTCGTTTTGGCGATTTGCCTTGGCCTGCAAGATCACCCGATCTGACCAGTCCAGACTTCTTTCTTTGGGGTTTTTTAAAATCTCGGGTGTATGTGAACAAGCCACAGACTCTCGCAGCTCTAAAAGAAAACATTCGTCAAGAAATAACGAACATATCGCAGGAAGTGTTACGGCAAGTTATGCAAAATGTCATAAATAGGGCTCAAATGTGTATCAACTCTGGAGGTCACCATTTAAAAGACATCATCTTTAAATCCTAATGGTACGAAATTTAATGGCACAAATATACATTTAAAAAAATCTAAATCTAGTTTTCTAATTTAGAAAAAATGTTATAGCTGAACCAAATAGGGTCTTTACTTTTGCGCCACCCAGTATAATAAAATGATACACATAGCGAATGCATACGTACGTATAGTGCCATTTCTTATAAATTTTTTGTTCAATCAGCTCTTGATATGGAGCAGGATTGTGGCGTACCTAAATCTAAAAGACGATAATATACCAAATCTACCAATGGTTCATGGAAAAGTTCAGAAGTTGCACAATAGTACTTAATAGCATTATGTTTAACTACAAGTTACACATATGGTAATAGTAAGTAGACAGACAGCGGGACCATTCTGGTCGAGAGTAGCAAAGGACAGGATCCATTGGAAAGAATTGGAAGAGGCCTATGCCAAAAGGCGCACCGAACTTAGGGACCTCTTGTAACCCCATGTTTCGGAATAAAAGGCAATTATTATTATTATAATAGTAAGTAGGTATCTGTTCTCCTAATTTGAATGTCTTAATTAATAAAAAAATAAATTATAAAAATAAAAAACCCGCCTGCACAAAAAAGATGGAAACAAGATCCCCTACATAATAATTGCATGCAGTCGGAGGCATTAATAAATCTCGATGAACTTAGTAAAGTGCTTTTGTAATTTTTATAATTTGATTTTTTATTTAATACTTTTTAGTAGTTGCCTACAACTAACCTAAGGATGTAACTGATGTAACAACTAACTTTTATCACAGCTATTTTCAAATATTGAAAATTGAAAAAAGAATGGTTGCTAACTAACTTTTTTAGTATTACAGTCATAATCATGTTAAACCTTTTGAAATGCTTAAGATGAGCCCTTTAATTTAATACCCATAATGCAGTATTCAAAACAACTTTTTTTTCACATCTCTTTATTTTGACATCTCACAGCCGCCATGTTTGTTTTTTTCAAACGTCACATAACTAAGAACATTTGGGCAATCAAGACGAATCTAACGACGTCTTAATTGTATAAATCCGTTCAGTGGATTGTGAGGTATCATGTAATAAACAATATTATATACATACATAAATACATACTAGATACGCGCGAAAACGAAACTTCTTACGCGCTGTTTTGCGTTTCGATTACAAGTGAATCAAACTTCACATAATTATTTTTCTTATTAGGTACTGTATGTACAGTATCTATATACTGCATGCCATTAATAATTTCTTTTAAGGCACCAAGTATTCGAGGACACCATATCTATCTATCATATTGATTGTGTATTGTTTATTTTAGCTTTAGTGGCCATTGTCATCATTTGTACTACTCATTGTCACATATCTATATCATTCAGTTATCCTTGACTTGCATGTTATTTATTATTCTGATGGATGGATATTTTGTAGCTCTTCCATGCAAAAATAACTGATACGATTTTTAAGAAATGTTATACTTAATAATGTAGTTTATACGTCGTATAAGGCGTCCGAATCTATTTGTGAAGACAGACGGTTATTTTGTATTGTTTTGAATTTTTTTGGCCATTTGTTCACTAAAGCAAATGGACGAAGAAGCACAAGGTTGTACGACTTAGACTTGGCTGATATCGGGTGAAATGAATGCATTGTCCCCGTTCGCGTCGTGAGCACGATTTGCTTCTTCTACCTTCAGAATAAAATCCTTGATCCATCCATGCATAGTAACCTACCCGAATTTTCTGCTAATTTCTATCAGGGTCCTTATTCACTATCTTTTTTTTCGTTCTCGCGTCAAGCCCGCGCTTTTAAATGTCTAAATCTTGTCATAATGATAGACAGAGAGCTGCACTTAGAAATAAATTTCGCGGAAATCTTTGGCTTTCCGCGAAATAGAAAAAAAAACATAGTGAATCAGGACCCTGTTGTGTGTAATCTATACTAATATTATAAAGCGGACGAGTTTGTTTGTTTGTTTGTTTAAACGCGCTAATCTCAGGAACTACCGGTCCGATTTAAAAAAATCTTTTTGTTGGATAGCCCATTTATTGAGGAAGGCTATAGGCTATATAACATCACGCTACGACTAATAGGAGCGGAGTAGCGACGAGAAATGTTGCAAAAACGGGGAAAATTTACGCATACGAAGTTGCGCGGGACAGCTAGTGTTAATATAACTAAACAAAGATTGATTTGTTCTTGTCAACTTTACTGTACATATTTTACTTACAAATTGGTTTGAGTGAAGTCACAAGCGAAAACTAAAATAGGTAGGAATGTGTATCTAAAGTTTCATTTCAGTCTCCGGTCTAATAATGAATTTAAACTCTCAGAAACATAGGAATGGGGACATTGCTATATTACAGATTGTAGGTATTGTTTCATTACAGCTTTGCAATTTATTGATGTCTCGAGTGCCGCTTCTATTGTTGAAAACCGGGCAAGAGCATGTCGGACCATGTTCAGTGTAGGGTTCCACACTTAGTTCATGATACGTCTTTTTACTGAGAAACGCAGTTTTTCAGCAATAGCTCAATGACGGTAAATCCGATCATGTCCAAAATAATTTTAGTTTAAAGTTTGTATAAATATGTTATCTTTGTGATTTTTTTCATATTTTTTGGTCCCACGGTTCAAAAGACAATCAATTATGCAAAAATATTCTAATAAAAAAGTTTATTAGAAACCTTATAATGGTTTTTTGAAAGACCTGTCGAATGACATACCACACGTTGATGTTTGATGAAAAAACAATTTTTCAACTTCTGTTACGTGTATGGAGTGCCCCCCCCCCCAAATATTATTTTTATTATTTAGCTATCAAAGTAAATAGTGGCTACTACAAGACGCCTTTTCACCAAATTTCATCAATTTTCATCGAGTCGATTCAGGAGAGAATATTCTTTGAGTAAAATGCCTGTGACATACGGACGGACAGAGAGACAGACAGACGTGCATGACAAAACTATAAGGGTTCCATTTTTGCCATTTTGGCTACGGAACCCTAAAAACGATATGTTTATTGCTACCAATTTGTTTCAGTTTCTTAGTATTTAGTTCACTAACCAATATAGGTTCCACAGACCACGATTAAACTACTTAATTTATAACTGACTTTATGACATTTACTTGTTTAATTATTTTCGTCTGTATTCTATATCTATATTAATATTATAAAGAGGATTTTGTAATTTTGTATGTAACAAATAGGTAAACTAAGAAACTACTGGCCGATTTATCACTTATAGAAAACTGCATTGTCGGGAAGTAACATAGACTACATTTTATTATAAAAAAAATTAGAGATCCTTACGAAAACTGCGTTTATATATAGCTACAGTAAGAATATCGCGTTATTCGAACGTCGCGTATAACGGGTTTAAAAAAAAACATCACAACTTACTGACATAAATGAACTATCTTTGACACAACACGAAATAAATCGCAGTTATATGCCTAAATATCTCACGCCACTGTTTTTAAATTTGACTAATCCGGGCGAGCGCGTAAAGCGAGGCATTTTACCGCGAAAATTTAAATTGCGCGAGGTCGCGTAAACCGGGGTATTACTGTAGTTGAGAGAAGTCCGTGCGGAGCTGGAATCGGCCTCTAATCTATTTTATGGAAGACACAGCTTTGACTGATAGTAGTCTCGGAGTCAATCTTTGGACTGCCTCTGTGGCGCGGTGGGAGTGTATCCGACTGCTACGCAAGAGGTCGTGGGTTCGATCCCCACCCAGGATAAAACTTTGTGTGATGAGCACGATGGTTTATTCTGTGTCTGGGTGTTATTTATCTATAATATGTATGTATTTAAAAAAAAAAAAAAAATATATATATATAAGTATGTTTATCAGTTGTCTGGTTTCCATAGTACAAGCTCTGCTTAGTTTGGGATCCGATAGCGTTGTGTGAGTTGTCCCAAGATATTATATTATATATTATATTATTAATCACATACGGCCGGTCTCAGTAATCTACCTATCGATGGATATTGGCTACTAGAGGTAGAATTTTGACATATTTTGTATGAACCTTATGTCAAATATATACCTCTAGTAACCAAATCCATCGATAGTTAGATTATTGAGACCAGACGCTAGTGACATCAGACTGACCAGAGAAAGATTAGATGCAAGGCCAACCAACGGCTAATGTGTTTTTCGAATTATCTTTGGGTGATTAAAAAAATAAAGTCAAAATACTTTATTCATTTAGGTTACAAATGCAACGCAAGATTGATTCTACGTTTAATGCCAAGTTCGCAAGAATAAAGCCTTGAGAAAAGAACTTGGCAATAAAAACTCATGGCCACTTTTTTTACAATATATTTGTCAGTTAAGCCAAATTAAGACGCTGCAACCATTACACCATGAAATTCTTAAAAAAACAGTCACCCGTTTATGATTCTGACAGCAATAATGTTACTTATCATCGCTAGTCTCTCATTCTGGACACCACAGAGCCATGAACCCTTCCTTCCTTTGGTAGGTACATACCTGATAGTAATTATACCTATAGGTACCAGTGGCGAAGGGTCCTTAAAACACCATTACTTTCGGTTTCCCTTTGGATTGTAGTTACTTAGTATTATAGGTACAAACTACCATGTTCAGCAAGATATATTTTTGTATCGGGTTACTTCAGAATTTTTTAACCCTTCGCCTCTGATAGGTACCTACATATACTTATACATAGGTATAAATCCTAGCTAATTAATTAACAGTTGTCGAATTAGTTGATAATTTACTAGTGTAGAATCCAATTTAGTTTGAACCTTAACTGCCACGTTTTTAATATTTACGACACGATAGCAATTGCGAGTGCCGTGAAAGTCAATGTTATTTATTCGGGAGCTCAATATTGACGACCGAGATGTGTAAGGATTTTAATAAGGAATTCCAAAGATAGATAGATAGCCTATCTTCGTTGTAGGCCGTCGTGAAAAGCTTTGAGTTAAACTGCGATATATCGAATGTTTACCACTCCACAAGATAAATAAAATTATTCTTTTTAAGGTTTCGTACCTCAAAAGGAAAAAACATAACCTTCAGGATTACTTTGTTGTCCGTCCGTCTGTCTGTAAAGACCCTTAATCTCGGGGACACGTGGAGGTATCAAGTTAAAATTAAAAATCATTATATGCAGGTCTCCATTCCCTTGAAGCTGTAAAAACTCAAACTTCTAAGTTAACGTAAAAAAAGTTACAGCCGTTTATTTTAAAAACTGACAGACTCGATTCCTGAACTATTTATAATATGTACCTACAAATTTGTACGGAACCCTCGGTAGGCGAGGCCGACTCGCACTTGTCTGTTTTTTTTTTTATTAGATCACAATTAAGTTAAGAATAAATTACAGTTCTGGAAATTCAAAACGAAATGAATGGGACTCTTAATCTTAAGTTGTCATTGATAAAAAAAAATGTCGAAGATCGAAATTTCGCGCCAAAAAACATCTATTGTGCGTACTATTTCCACCATGTTCTACCAGGTATTTTTGTAAACCTGTTTTATTACAAGAGAAAATCTCGTTTTATATCTACATTCGTCTAAATTAAAGATAGCAAATCCCAGTGGAGTAAATAAAAGAAACATAAAAACAATACCTTGGATTAGAGGTACTGGCTAATTTTATAAAAGAAAGATACTACAAATGTTGAAACCGTAAAATATAATTCAGTAATGTATACCATGGTTTATAAATTAGGTATTTATTTATTTACTAGCTGAGCCTCGCAACTTCGTCTGCGTCAATTTTCCCTTGTAATATAAAAAAAAAATTACGACCTATTCTCATCCTACCAATTGTACAAAAAAAAAACATTAAAATCGGTCGAGTTGTTTAGGAGTAGTTCGACTACAAACACTCACAGATTTTAAAAACTATGCAGCACAGATGGAAAATACCATAAATATTATAAATAGAACGTTAAGCGGGTTCAATAACCGGTTCAGATTGGCGTTGATTTAAAAAACTTTAAATGAAGTATTCTTTCATACTGAAATATTTAAGGTACTTTCCCTTTGTGTGGCATAGTTTTAGGACATCCTGTATGAGATGGTTTAATGACATTATGGAGGTAAGTACTACCATAACTAAAATATGGCACCTATTTTTTTTAGTTCTAAAGAAAATCTGAGTAATTTCTAACTTGTTGCCTGTGTTTGACCGCCTTAGCGAGTCACGTCGCAAATAATCGAGAGTCAAAAAAAAAAAAACTCGGTGGCGCAGTGGGATTGCGGTGTGTTGATTATTTTTATTTAAAATTGTTAATGTTTAAATTTGTGTAATTTTTATACTATTTTGTTTTATTTTATTTTATTTCTACCCGTGTAAATGTCCGAAAAATGTTGAAAAATAATATTCGCGAAAATCTCGAAATATCAAGAACATCGAAGGTTCAAATAACATTGTCGTTTTTTGTTCAGAAATTTCTAAAAAATAATTAAAATTTTAATTGTCCGAATAATCGAAGTCCGAAAACTATCGAAGGTTTGCAAATAATCAAATCAACTCAACAGAAATACACCCCTATTGCCTAATGCTAAAAATTCAGATTAACCATAAAAGATGGATATAGTACCATTTATTTTGGAGAATTGAATTAATATAAAAACTTTTTAACAAAAAATATTACCGACTTCAAAAATAAATACAAGGCAACTAAAAAGCAAAAAATAATATACCTAGAATAACAAAAACAAATTAAACACTTTGAAGTTGGTGCCATGAAATAGTAGTCTTTATGTTTTATTCGGCACCAACTTCAAAATGTTTAATTTGTTTTTGTTATTCTAGGTATATTATTTTTTGCTTTTTAGTTGCCTTGTATTTATTTTTGAAGTCGGTAATATTTTTTGTTAAAAAGTTTTTATTTCTCACTTTTTAGTGGGTTGGTTTATAATTCACTTAAGTTACAATAGGCTTATGTCATCTGTTCAAATCCTTTTACGAAATATTGCTTGCCCCGATGCAGGGCCATTAATTGTTGAGGAGTTCACTATCAGCTTTATTACATTGTATAATAGTAGTATATCGAGATTAAAGTGCTACTCAATACCATATTAAAGTACTTAATTGAATCGCAAACTGTGAAATATTGAATAGGTCTGCTCATAATTTTTGGTCTTCATCATCAGTTCCACTTCACCAATTGGTGTTTTTTAAGAGTAAATGCACGAATCACTATGAAATATACCTAAATCACTGTAGGTGTGCTTTTAATATTTTAAGAGTTCCCTCGATTTCTCCAGGATCCCATCATCAGATCGTGATCTGGGGACAATGGGACCAACTTGGAAGTATACCCTTTCAAACACAAAAATAATTTTTCAAATCGGTCCAGCCGTCTTTGCGTAATCGGTGAACAAACATACAAAAAAAAAAAAAAAAACTTACAGACGAATTGAGAACCTCATCCTTTTTGAAGTTGGTTGAAAACAATTGGATGTTGCTAACTATACAAGAACGTATGGTTATAACCCTTTTATCGCTTGTTACAGGGCATCGTATGTCGACAATAATTGCCTTTAATTTAGTGTGAAACTTGTAACATAATGCCGCTACCACTACAAGCTCAATTTGCCGCGGAATAGACGGCAATTCTCCTTTATTCAGCATTCTCAATTCCAGCGTTGAAGAGTGAAATTCTCAAGCATTCCACCAATTTTTTTACTAACTGCCTCTGTGGCGCGGTGGGAGTGTTTCCGACTGCTACGTAAGAGGTCGTGGGCTTGATTCCCACACGAGACACCACTTTGTGTGATCCACAAATTGTTGTTCCGAGTCTGGGTGTACTTTGTGTCCGTGACTTGTATGTTTGTGAAGTCCCCCGCGATACAGAGCTTGTAACCTACTGCGGGAGAAGTCTTTAAAAAAAAAAAGTAAACAGAGCATAATAGAGGAAGTACCTATGCCTTTCATAATATACGCTACAATTATACCCGATCTTCCGCATACAGTTCATCTCAGCGACCTTCTTTAGTTCTTTAGTTTCACTGGCTGGGGATCATTCTACCTAACGCATATAAAGGTGTACTCACATAATCACTGTTGTCAAACTCCAGCCTCAGCACCGCCACATAGTAGTTGCCTTCCATGCTCTCCTTAACCACTGACACTTTCAGCTTCAAAGAGAAAATATCCTCTGCTATTTCGTACAGTTGACCTGTAACACACCACCACAAATGACATCTAAGAGAGTAAACTCACGGCGCGGAATTTTTCTTTTTATTTCAAAACTCATGAGGCGAAAAGTTTAGCGCGGTTTCATTCCGCTGTGGCTGCGTTTTTCGTCCGCAAACCTGGCGGACGTAAATGGCAAGTCTTACGGTTTTAATTAAGGGGTCTTCCATTAACCATGTGATGTTTTTAAAGCAATTTTTGATCCTCTCTCTACCCTGTTGAAACGTGGTGAACATCACTTGTATATTTTTTGCCCAACAATATCACAACAATTTCATAATTTTCAAACGAGTCTGACTCTCGAACGATGGGACTCGAACACTAGTCAAATAATATTTAACGTCGGTCTTGAAAAAATACACGTGTATCACTATATCCCACCCCACTCTGAAATATCACAGAGGTGATATTTCGTGATTTTTCCGAACCTCCTTACTATCCCTTTTGAGCTGAAGCTCGTAATTAATAGACGCCCCCCCCCCCCCCAATCACACCCGACGACGTTAAGGCCACTCCACCAAGATACATACGACTACATGGTCAGACTAAATCTTGAGATGTCCTTTAAGGAAGAAAGAGAATAGATCTTTTAGGTCGCAGCGACTTCCGGGCCTCTATCCAGATACAATACAA
This sequence comes from Herminia tarsipennalis, assembly GCA_945859575.2. Taxonomy (NCBI): domain Eukaryota; kingdom Metazoa; phylum Arthropoda; class Insecta; order Lepidoptera; family Erebidae; genus Herminia; species Herminia tarsipennalis. The sequence continues at coordinate 23,614,399 of OX243835.2, read as the reverse complement.
AAAATAGACGACCCCTAAGACTGAATACGTCCGCTGCGTAAATAAAATGCGTCGTGAACGCGTCGCACGAGCCTTGCGTTTCCGCCTCCGCGGCGGATGTGGGTAATTTCCGCGCCGTGAGTTCTTAGCCTCTATAGACAGATTTTAATCTTACACTTGGCCTTAGGAATGATTTACACCAAACTGCTCTTATTGCATTGAATCGCAAAGAAAACGAACGGATGCGGCGATAGCCTATCGCGTCCAGCAGGATGTAGACGCATACGATCGGCTCCGTACTGTCGTTTGCAAACGTATCCGTTTCGGCCCCTAGTCAAATAGTTTAATTCCCACCGTGTTCTAATTTTTTAAAAGATCCGATCGGATACGTCGACGTACGTCCGCGGTCAAGCTGCTATGCGCGGCTTGGTATATATACTGCACCAATACACGATCTAATATCGTTTAAAGATTGTAAAATCCGTTTTGATCCGATGGGATGCGAGCCGTTTGGTGGAAATCATCCCTTAGTCTACTAGTAGAGAGACTGGTGACTCGTGAAGACTAAGGAATTAGTAGACAACAAATTCACTAGTTTCTACTGGTCTCCAGTCGCTAGTCTATAGTGGCTACAACGTCGTTAGTCTATAGTGTCTACAAAGTCGCTAGTCTATAGTGTCTACAAAGTCGCTAGTCTATAGTTTCCACAAAGTTTATGAACATTTATGAACATATTCTCACGATCAATGTATGAATTCGACAAGTCCGAAATACTAGGTAGGTACAATTTAACTTACCCATGAGATAATGTGTGAAACCAGTCCTGGTGCTGCTGTAGACCAGTTCAGCGCCGTGATGATGCGCCCGCGTCAACTGCATGCTAGGAGAGCGCATGCGCGGGAATGTGAAGCGCATACGCTGATGTATGTTATCTACTGACTGCAGAAACGTGCAGAAGTAACGACCAGTCGCACGGATCATTGTGTCGTAGCTGCCAAAAGAATTACATTTTAGGATTCTGTACCTCATAAAGGAGTATGTGTCGGTCTGTTAATACTGCCTTTAAAGCTGGATTATTGGTCCATTGATAACCACGTGATTTCGTTGATAATTCGGTATTAAAGTGGAATAGATGAATAGATAAAGTGACGAGTCCCTAGAAGATCAATATTGCTTGAGGTTGTTGTTATAGGGTCTTTTATCTAATGCAAACTTGTAGTTTTATTTTCATTCTGGGATTTAATTTTATTTTCTAAGTGTTGGTTTTGTTAAAGATAACTTGCAATGTGGGATTGTGGGTCCTATATTACTAGCAATTAGAAATACCCATATAGCCATATAGGTAGAAACAACCTTAGAATAGTACAATTAAGATGATTCTGCCAATGGTGTAGAGAGACATGACGACTTAGGTACTTTGAGCTTGAAGGTGACACGCTTTGTAGACATCTAATTTCGAGAGGGAGCGCATTAAAAAGGAGAATAGATTGTATAGAGAAGGAAGAATGCACAAGAGTGGAGCTGTAAGCAATACGGAGAAGCAATAGATTATATTAAAAGGGCGTAGATTTCGATCATGGCTAGAGCAGAGAAATTGAAAGTTAGGCATGAGGAGAAATTAGGATTGAATACAACGTTGTAAGTATGCAAGCTAAGGCGCTGCAGTTTCTTTTTTTTTGTCTGTCTTAACGATTCAGAAGCAATACGGCTTCATGGCAAGCCGAATAATGTTCAAGAGGCGTGCTTTTGGTAATGGCAAGAGTTGTCTTTACGGTAGGTACCTACGCTTGCACCCGCACAGTTATATAATTAAAAAACAATAGATATCTATCAAAGCACTAGTTTTGACAGTATTTTGCCACATTTACCCGCTATTATTATAGCCAATAGAACTTCAATTAAAACCACATCAATCTCTGTTATGGACCGGCTGTGATTTAAATCACTGTTTTTGATGCTCGTAAATCATACAAACTCTTTTTATAACCACGGTCCGTCACATGCGTGTAAGCATTGTACGAATGTTTGCACTCAAATTAGGGACGGCCAAAGTAGGTATATCAAAGGCTTGAAAATTATTCGCATAAGAATCTTCCCTAGCTTCGAATTAAGTTGGCATAATATAAAGGCCCTCCCTCACCGAGAGAATCTAATGTAGGTAACACTTATGATTCGATTTCGAGCATTAGTTACGTTACAATACGGCCTCCCTGACTGACGAGTATTCGCCTGTAATGTAATATTTAGATTCGATTTCGAGCACTACGTTACAATACTATGCCTCCCTGACTGACGAGTATTTGCCTGTAATGTAATATATTTAGATTCGATTTTGAGCACTACGTTATAATACTGTGCCTCCCTGATTGACAAGCATTCGCCTGTAACAAAACATCGGTGGGAGTGTATCCGACTGCTACGCAAGAGGTTGTGGGTTCGATCCCCACCCAGGATAAAACTTTGTGTGATGAGCACGATGGTTTATTCTGTGTCTGGGTGTTATTTATCTATAATATGTACGTATTTAGAAATATATAAGTATGTTTATCAGTTGTCTGGTTTCCATAGTACAAGCTAAAATATACTTCCATAGGAATATAATCTATGATAATATCTCGTATTATTTGAAGCTATGCGTTAATAATTTGACTGACAGTAGAATAAACGACGAACACTCGGTTTTGACCCTCGTTCAATGCTGCAGAGCACATTTACGAACCCAAAATGGGTTCGACCCTAATCGCAAGTCATGTGAAACGGCGATATCCTTTAGGCTTTAGACAGTTTAGTTATTGTTTTGAATTCTGTATCTCGTCACAAAATACTGAGAGTTGGTACGCAAGAAAAGCTTTTGTACATCGAATTGGATGAGTTATAGTTTTGCAGGCACGTTATATAAAAATATATTTCTTATTAACGGTGTAAATTATTCTTTTTTTTAATCCAAGCCCCGATACGTCAAAACTTACGACGGAAACGACACCTTAACACCAAAGACTTAGGATGTACTCTAGTATAACGTAAATCTATGCTTATCACCTAATTCTATCGATATACCTACCTAACTTCTATCCATATAGGTACATCCTGACTGTATTCGGGAAGTGGACGGACCGTGCTCCGCACTGAAGCTTTGTCGTCGGTCCGGACGTGCAGCAACGAATTTATAACATACGCATTGTATTTTTTATGAACCACTGATGGAACACGGTCCGTCTACAGCCCGGATGAGTGTACATAGAGGGTTAAAATGATATAAATAGGATTTATTCTGGGTCTTTATTCACGTTCTTTTTTCCGTTTTCACGCCAAACCCGTGCGAACCGTCAAAGTCTTGTCATAATGGTAAAGTGCCTGGATGACCGAGCTTTGCTCGTTTTTTTTAACGACGTTTTCTAAAAATGAAACCTAGCTAGATCGATTTATCGCCTCCGAAACCCTCTGCATACTAAATTTTATGAAAATCGCTGGAGCCGTTGACGAGATTCAGATTATATATATAAATATATATACAAAAGAATTGCTCGTTTAAAGGTATAAGATAGAGAGCTGCGCTTAGGAATGCATCAACACGCATGCGCCGCGGACATCTTTGAGCGCACCGCGCATGTACGAGTTCGCACGGGCTTGCCGCGAAAACGGAAAAGAAAGAACGTGAATAGGGACCCTGAGTATATCAGATAGCCAGCTGAATAATGTTATAGATGCAGTATTCTTTGTAAGGTCTAAACAAAGATATGACATAACCATAGGTACTTTCCCCGCATGTGATAAGGCCTTTGTTATCATTATTCACTAACAAGTAGCGAGTCTAGAATAACTTTAGGCTGTTGAAAGAAAATAACCCGCTATAAGACACTGGGGATAAAAGTTTTATTATCTAGAAGCTCAAAAGATGAGACGTTATCTAGATATACCGAGGGGCCTATTTTGTTTGAAGGTAGGGTAGTCAAGGTTTAAATTACGTAATAAAGTTATCTGAGAGCCGAGATATTGCCTTAGTTTGCGATGTTATAATTCTGGAGAATACTGTCATGAAGTCTATGATTCGTATGTTTGTAAATATGTATATTTAAATAGTGATCTATTTTAACCTACATAAAGACTACGAATTTAAAATTGCAAACTAATGTATAAAGTGATGTAACATAGGTATGAGGGACACATATTCTTGAGTACTTTTCATAGCTCTTTAATTTTAGTGCTATCCATACTATATGCAGGCGTTAAAAACTGATCTCGTTAAAAAAATAATAGAAAATAATTTAAATAATTTTCCATTTTATACAATAAATAGTAAATACTCACCCATAATTACTGAAGAACTTCACGAAACATCTACCAAAGAAATGCATCACCTTCTCAGGGGTAGCAAACTTTTCTCTCAAGGCGCTCAGCTTATCAACACTTACGATGCTGAAGCTGTTCAGACGTTGTCGAGCTGGTATCAGAGACCCACGACGCCTATACACGTCCAGAGCAACAGTGCAACTTGTCTTACGAGATGTTGGTTTCCGAAACGAATTCCTTTTTCCACCTTCAGATTCCGGTGAAACCGGTTCTGAACTGAGATCAGGAGACTCTTCCGATTGTCCCCCTTCAGGTATCGGTTCTTCTGCGCATTCATTAACTTTAGGATGTTCAAATTTGAGAGCCAAACTGCGTCTGTTTAGTTCTTTGCAGACCACCTCCATGTTTTCATTGATACGACCGGTGGATGAAGCGATACTTGGTCTTATCTCTTCTGAAGAGTTGAAGGCGTCGATCTCCTTTTTAATGACAGCTGATAAAGCGTTTGTGGCTGTGAAAGGACACTTGTAACTCTGTGTCCTGTTGTCTGTGCGAACGGAGGAGCTCCGCCAGCTGGGCTTAGACTTAAGGGATGATTTCCGTGGAGCTGGACTCCCTGATCTGGACGCTGCTGGGCTGTTTGTGTCTTTGGCCAGCAGTCGCGCTAGAGCGCTTGCAAGTCGCAGCATGAGAGCGTCCGGATATTGCTGAAAACAAATATTTGAATTTTCATATATATCTAACATAGCTGAACCGCGCAACTTCCTATGCGTCATTTTTCATTCCTGCTCCGCTCCTATTGGTCGTAGCGTGATGTTATATAGGCTATAGCCTTCCTTGATAAATGGGCTACCCAACAGAAAAATATTTTTTCAATTATGACCAGTAGTAGTTCCTGAGATTACCGCGTTCAAACAAACAAACTCTTCAGCTTTATAATTTTAGTATAGAATAGTAAATAGATGTAAGTACCTATGCTTTATTGGATGTTGAATAGTTTATCTGCGTGCTAAGTTTCATCTGAAACCATGTTTGGGTATAATCTAAATAAATAACGAATATAACCCAAACAATATTAAAATATATATATTACGGGTCTTCGACCGTATTGCAACGGCCGTGGTCACGGGAAGAGAGTCTTCCCGTGACCACGGCCGTTGCAATACGGTCGATACGTCGGGCAATAAACAAGGTATTTTACCTTAAATTATTCACGCGATTAAGACCCGTAATATATATATTTTAATAATGTGTACAAATCGCGAAAGTTTATCAACATTTATAACCCAAACAATCACATACCTACATTAGGGGGGGGGGGGGGGGGTGCACACGGGGCCTTGGTCCTATTGTATTGAATTTCTTTGCCTTTTTTTTTTGAGGCTCTAAGCCACCCGTCGTACCTGCCTGCACCTGCCTTTCGGATAGGTGAAACGAAATGCCACCCCCCTCCCCCTGTCGTAAGCATGTTAGATCTGGGTCCTTATTCACTATGTTTTATTTCGTTTTCGCGGCAACCCCGCGCGAAATGGCCCATGCGCTGTGCGCTCAAAGATATCCGCGCGCATGAGAGATGCATTTCTAAGCGCAGCTCTCTATTTGCCATTATGACAAGATTTTGACAGTTAGACGCGCGGGCTTGCCGCGAAAAAAAAAGATAGTGAATAAGGACGCTGGCGCTGCCATTTGCTACTCGTGCCCCTCCAGAATGAAATCCTGGGTCCACTTCTGACCACATACCTATAATATGTGTAGCAAGTTGGGGATTTTCAAAAGTACCTACTTTTGAAAATCCAAAAAACTAAATTAACTAAGTACCTTTGTGGCATCGAAGACGATATTCTTCTCGCCAGATTCGCGAAGAATAGTCTCCCATATTTCTTCTCCGCATTCTTGCTGCGAACAAAAGAGGTTACAATCAGAAATTATAAGATTATTTAAAAGTAACGGTTATGTTAAGTTCTGCATATGTTACAATCTTCAAAGATAGCAATAATACTTTGAAAGTTAACTGTGGGTCAACTTTGAAAAGATTTCTAAGGGTTCACTTGTTAAACGAAATAAGTCAGATTATTTATAGGGTCATTAGTTATTTACGTCGTATTTTATGGCGTATCTCTAAATCCTAAATACCCAACATCAAACTTCTATCTTCGATTCGAAGATTCGAGCTAGTTAATTTATACTTCAGCGGTGTAGCTGCGAACCTAATAAATATAATGTTCCCATAAGCCCTATACCTATTCATTATTTTATCAGTTGATTAGACATAGTGCTTTGCTTCATTTTACTATAGATAAATCTATAGGAGAAAAACACTACCTACCTACATACCTAGGTGATATCTACTATTTTATAACATATCATATTTGAGAAAAACGAGTAATGGACGATATTCGAGTACTTTCGTTTAATGACATCTAGTGCTGTTATCTATATCCATAATTATTATTATAAACAGGAAAGATTTGATTGTTTGTTTGCATTGAATAGGCTTCGAAACTACTGGACCAGTTGAAAATTCTTTCACAATTTGAAAGCTACGTTATCGGGGAGTAACATAGGCTGTATTTTGTTGTCAAAAAAGTTAGAGATCCCTACGAAATCTACAATAATGTAACTCAAGGTATAAAAAACTACGACATGACACCCGTGCTAAGCCGGGGTAGCTAGTTCTTACTTATAGGTTGAAACAGAAATACTTTTGCGCAAGACTCAAACTTAAATATATATCCTAAGTAGCTTTCGCCCGCGGCTCCGCCCGCGTGGATGTCAGTTATCGCGATAAAAACTAATCTATATCCTTCCCCGGGACTCAAACTATCTCCATACCAAATTTGATCTAAATTGGTTGAGCTGTTTAAGCGTAAAAGCGTGACAGACAGACAGGGTTACTTTCACATTTATAATATTAGTATGGATTATAATGTGCCTAAGTACATACCTACTTATTTTCAAATACAGTTTGCACACAATGCTGAACGGTATTAGTACCTACTAAGTATTCTGTGTGTGTGTGGCCGCTATTAATTCATAATTTGGCAAGTCATGTGGTGAAATTCGCGACCATCGTTTTAATTAGGTTACAACATGTGCGAGAATCCAATGTATATACTTAACTATAATACATAAAGAATAACGGCCAGCCTCAATAATCTATCTATCGATCCACTAGAGGTAGAATTTTGACATATTTTGTATGGAGCCTATGTCAAATATAAACCTCAAATATCCAAACCTATTAATAGATAGAATATTGAGACTGGCCATTAGTCTTACCTAGTGCTTACTGTCCACTAGCAATAAGTAATAACTATTATTATTTATGACAATTTTTTTTTTAGTTTTTTTGTTTTCATTATTTCTTAATATTTAGTATAAAATAGCAATCCAAAAACCACTAAAGGGTTTGTCCGGAATGCTTTACAATTTGCTAAGCAACATAAAATACGAAACTTATGTTTAGGTACATAATACAAATTAGCTGGGTATTGAGGTATATTAATACTAATAAGGTAGGTAGGTACAATGTTTACTCCAACGGGCGACCAGTGCATCATTGCTCCTAGTTCGAGCTCACCGGTATAAGACCGGTTTTGTGCATGGCATCTACAAGCTGTTTAAAAAATGTACTTTTAATTTGGTTTTAATATTGATTTTAGTTAAGCTTTGTCTTAGGCACGGACTTAAGTTATTTACAATAATTAAAAATACATTTCTATTTAATTTTATTGTGACACAAATCAACCCCGGCAAGTTTGCCTGGACATATAAGCTGAATTTTCAATATACATATTTTCTTCGAAGTAGTACAAACTTCAGTTGTAATATTTACAGCAAGGCAAGTTTCATAGAATTAAAAGTAGCGTATTTTATTATTTAAAGCTAAAACTATTTTTTTAATAGGTATATTTTAGAGTATCTAATTTACTAAGTGATCCTGTAAATTAAACAAACACAATTCTTGGTGTAACCACAAGACCATTAATATTACAGTAGGATAGCAGACGGTGCCACCAGTTGTGAACTTTCTCGGTTCATTTATCTTAGTTGTGAACATTCTTTAATTACAGCAGATAATAGGATCTGTTTAATTTATGTAATACCTAATAGTCACCTTAATGGCAATTATTGTAAACATGTTGTTTTATACAATAGGAAGGACATAAGATAGTTTTTATCGCGATAACCGACATTCACGTGGGTGGTGTTTAGGGCGAAAGCTAGTCAAGTTTATAAACATTCAAACATTGTGAAATTGGCAATTTGAAAAGAGTGGCCGCGAGTTTTTATAGCCAGGTTCTTTTCTCCGGCTTTACCTATTGTTTGCTTACTTGGCGTTACATGCACATGTAGAATACCGACGTATCATAAGTGTTGTTTTGCGTCAAAGTTTGAAATTTTGAATTTAATTTAAACGTAAAAAAGGTGTGTGTTGTTTGTTACAGATTGAGTAACGTTAAAAAACTGGTAGGTAAGGTTTCTAATTATGCCAGTCAATCAGTTAAGAACCAAATAGGTAGGTACCTTGGATTTTTGACGTCGCAACGCTAAGTGGGATAATAGGGTGTGAAATATAATTTGAAAATAAATATCTTCGTAGATTTTGAAGTAAGCAGTGGGTAAATTGGTACTTATTTAGTTTGTGGAAAATCAACCGTGAAGGGGGTAAAATAAGAGATGAAAATTTGATTGTGTATTAACATTACACTGGGGCCGATTTAGTCAATATAATTCTTGTAGTGTAGGGACCCCCCTACACTACAAGAACCCATGATATTAAACAAAATAAAAAAAAAAATTAGAAACCTATAACGGAGAAGTTAACGCCTAACAATGAGTCGAGTATGAGGTATACCTAGTTAGGTGGCGGGGTATCAACATGTATTGTGTTGATAAATAAAAGCTTTTTTTTGGCTTGGTAAAGTAAAAGGTCACACGTCGAAGTGCAGTAAAACCATCGTCGCGGGTTGAAGCGCGAATCTTCGGATTCGAATTTAAATTAATCATATCTTGGGACAACTCACACAACGCTATCTGATCCCAAACTAAGCAGAGCTTGTACTATGGAAACCAGACTACTGATATACATACTTATATATTTCTAAATACAGAGATATTATAAATATTTTTTTAATTATTTTGTGACATTTTAACTTATTTTCCATTTATTAATATTAATAATTTAAAAATACTAATATATTTAATAATAATATAGTTACGATAGTAATGAATTCAAATGTAATAATTATAATTTTTATTAATTGTATCCATAATATAATATAATTATAAACAAATATTTGTACGCCTGTTAAGGTAAAATATGGCTAGCACTTTATGTAACAACAACAACATTGTACACCCATATTTGAACAAATAAATGATTCTTATTCTTTTTATTCTTCTTAACACCCAGACACAGAATAAACCATCGTGCTAATCACACAAAGTTTTATCCTGGGTGGGGATCAAACACACGTCCTTCTGCGTAGCAGTCGGATACACTCCCACCGGGCCAATTAAAAATAAATAATTTGAAAATAAAAAATTAAGGACCTTTTTAAAAAAAAAAAACGATTCAGTATCATGGTCTAATCACCCCCCCCCCCCCCCCCTGCAAGCATTCGACTGACTCAATATGCACCTTGTATTTCACGCTAGTAAGTACGGGCAAATAATAATACGGCTAATAGCTAACATATCATAGCATAAAATATATGAAACTGTGCACTCATCTGTATTTAACTTTTAACAAGCAAATGTGATATATTTGGACGACAGTCGAGGGATGCAGGTACCTACTTTATTCCACCTCGTTGACAGTTTATTTGCATTATACATCGTATGGGCTTAATGGCTCATGTAATAACACAACACATATGACGTAGGTCAAGGACATTTTGTTGTACTATGGCAGGCAAAATAAAGATTAACAATAACTAGGTAATGATGATGTTTAGGAGTGCGTAATGTAAAGGAGTGTGAGTGGAATGTGTGGGAGAGAATGTGGCCAATTTTGTGAGGCAATTGCTCAGTCCATTCTCTATGTCTATGGCATAACCCTAGAACACTGGTTCCCAATCGGTGTTACGCAGAAGTCAAAAATGGTCAGCATGCGATTTGAAATTTTACATTGATTCAACATTTATTAGATGACCAATAAAATATGTTTTCTATTACGCAAACTAATAGCTAGCAAGTTATAGTGAGTTTTTGGGTACAGTTTATTTTCAGATAGATTTAGTGTAGAGAACTCTTCAAATATTAAAGGCACATCTATAGCGATTCACCTATGAAATTGCCGTTTAGTATACGGAAAGAAAATACATTAATCAATCAAAATATGCATATCTGTGCTATCGATGCATCTCTGCCAGCGCAGTGAAAAAATTTCAATGACCATTTTTAAGAAGTCAGGTGTACGGGAGCCAACAAACTCTTCAAAGGTGTTTTGTACTGACTCTTAGGTATTGAATTTGTAGGGTTTCATAGCCATAATGCCAAAACAGAACCCTTATAGTTTCGCCATGTACGTCCGTCCGTCCGCAGCTTAGCACAGAGACTTTAGTGCTTGTAGTTTAGTGACAGTCTTTTGCGTCGTATGAGGTCGAGCGTCCCCACTGCTGTTCCTACACGAGTTGTCGTGAAAAAAGAGCGATTAACCAAGGTTGGCCGGAGATTTGAGAGCTTCTCCATTATTGTGTCTAGTTCCTCACAATACACTTTCGCAGTAATGCTGTGCAGTAAACCAATTGGTAAAAAGCTGTGATAAATTATATCGGCACTAGACCAAACAGTTACCATGAGTTTTGAGGGGGATAAGTTTTCTTTTAGGACAATGCCTAGGTGCTGAACATTTAACCAACATTTTTAATTTGACGAAAATGGACCACATTTTTGATGCTATCGTTAAAAGCTGTTAGCAACTGTGCCATTAGATTTCACTATCCCTTTTAAAATGACAAAACGAAACAAAAAAAAAAATCTTGAAAAATTTTATTTTTAGGGTATTTCCCCCAAATGAAAAGCGGGGACGTGATTTTTTTTTCTCACCTAGGTATATCATTAGATAGGTCTTTCAAAAAAATTTGGGTTGTGAAGATCATTTTTAGATTTAGGGATCCGTTTGTGAAATATTAAGCTTTAAAGTGCAAATTTTTGTTAGTCAAGTGTCCCTTACCAGCTAAATGGTTGATGTTGGGTAAGTGAAAAAAATCACGGTAGTAGTATAAATAGTGAAATTAAAAGGAAAACAATCACAGCTAAGTAGGCTTTACAAGTATACAAGTAACAGCTGATCAAATGAAAAGTACCAACATTTTAGTACAAATTCCATTGAAAATGATTATTAACTAGGTAGGTATATTTCTTAAGCCGAATTATTCGGATGGGACTACGGAACCCTACATGCAATTTGCAATTTTTAAAAGCTCTGAAAATAATGCAGAACTTTGTGAAAAATGAGAATATCAAATATACTCTCATTTTTCACAAAGTACCTTATTCTTTATAGTATTTTGATTACACAACAATTTTTTTTTTTTTATAAATATAACTAGCAATGTGTCTTGAAGTGGGTTCACGTCGGTAGTATAATGGGTAGGATTCGAACCCGCAACCTCACGATTGCGGGACCGATGCCTTAGCCATTTTCAATTGACATTTAATTATTAACTTTTACTACCTATAAATAATACTTTCGACGATACGCTATCGCCGCGCGGCGCCGTCTGTGGTAAAGCGGGAGCGAGATTGGCAATATTGATGGTGATTGATTGGTCGGTACCACATGGCCAAACAATCGCCATCAATATTAGTAAACTCAAAATGTTTAATATTGATTTATTTGGTAGGTTTATCAATCTTTCTCGTCAAAAGTACTCAGACTACGGATTTTTTTAGACATTAAACGATCCAAAAACAAAAGCATTGGAATATACATCAAGGGAGAGGAAAATAGCTATTGATGTCAGTAATAAAAGTGATAATGTGGCACATAAACTTATTTTCTTTTCGTCATCTGGTTATCTAAAAGTTTGGAAGTCAAACTTTTGTCTTATACTTACATAAGGGGCTTCTAAACGATGGCTCGTTTTACTGCAACTTATGTCTGCACTAAAATAAATATTTTATTGCTTATGATGGCCGAGGAATATATGGCTGGGCAATATGTTGTAATACAAAGCACAGAATCCAGGAATAAATCACGACGTCACTCACAGCAAACTTCAATAAAACTGGCCTGCCAATATTGCAGTAAAATCTATCGTCCAGCAAACTTTCAAAACAATTTCGTTCATATGACCGGAACATTACTGAAGTGTGGCATAGTCTGGCTATTATTGCTTGCAGTTGGCCGGCCACTGTATTGCAGCCACATATTGCAGAGCAATATTGCTCGTTCAGAAGCCCCTTTAAGTACCTCTGCCTATTTCTCGAGAGATTTAACAAAAAGTGGGAAAGCAAGATCTGTAGTGATTTCTGATAGGCACTTTAGCTAAGCTAATGAAACCTATTTGTGTGAGTTTCTCAAGAATTGTCTAACTAATGGTTAGTTACTCTGACTGCGGAGCAACAGATCGTGGATTCGATTCTTACCCAGGATATTTATTTGTATGATGAACTAGCTGTCCCGCGTAACTTCGTATGCATAAATTTTCCTCGTTTTTGCAACATTTCTCATCGCTGCTCCGCTCCTATAAGTCGCAGCGTGATGTTATATAGCCTATAGCCTTCCTCGATAAATGGGCTATCCAACAAAAATAGTTTTTTTCTAATCGGACCAGTAGTTCCTGAGATTAGCGCGTTTAAACAAACAAACAAACAAACTCTTCCGCCTTATAATATTAGTATATAAATGAGTATAAATGAGATGATGAATAATAACTTACCACTATGAAGTGCTGAACGCTTTCCAACAACCAACCGTACATTTTTACAAAAGAAGTTTATGTATATCACTTTTTTATTTAATATACAAAACACTTAACTCATTTATTACTTCGACGAATCATACAATTTAGAATGTAGATGAATACTTGCTATATATTTTAGAAAAAGAAAGAAATAGTGGCACACCTATACAAAAAATCAAAAGTTTTACAAAAAACTTTTACAGATATATCTTTAGTTTGTTATAGGCGTATTCATTTATAGTAAAACTAGCTTTCGCCCGCGGCTCCGCTCGCGTGGATGTCGGTTATCGCGATAAAAACTATGCTATGTTCTTCCCCGGGACTCAAACTACCTCCATACCAAATTTTATCTCAATCGGTTTAGCTGTTTGAGCGTGAAAGCGTAACAGACAGACTGACAGAGTTACTTTCACATTTATAATATTAATAAGTATGGATTGAAACAATTGTGACGTTATAAAAAAACTCTGACTCTGACATATCTACGCAGAGAACATAGATAAAACAGATAGGTATTTTTCACTCTATTCAACAAAACAATAGCTTTATCATTGTATGCTTAATATAACATACAACTCTTACGATTTCAGACATACCTACTTAAAAACATATTTTCAATATAAATCAAACACTAAACCAGACAAAAATCTATAAACCGTTTTCCCGCGACACGGCAAAAAGTTACTTTTCGAAGCAATAAAAATTTTCCAGAAACAATTACGCCAATTATTAATTAAATAATGGTGACACGCTATTTATTTTCGTTACCTACAACCTTGAGTGACCCGAGCTACGGGTTCTCTGTAAGGCTTTCGCGCGACTACTGGTCATATAAGGGAGCGAATAGCAACTTATTATTCTGCATCCATCGCACCCTCTACAACCCGTTTTGGAAGAAAATCTTACCTAACCTTATTGTCTGTTCACACTTTATAAAGATAAGCCTTAATATAAAAGGATTATATAAGAAAGAAGAGTATTTCTCTGTTGAATTTAAAAATTAATTACCTACCCAAGGTATTTGTTTACCGCAGTTATTAGCCGCATTATGAGTCGAGATTATGAAATCTCGACTCATAATTCCGTCCGTCTGCATTATCACTACATAGTATAAAACAAAGTCGCTTTCTCTGTCCCTTTACCCCTATGTATGCTTAAATCTTTAAAACTACGCATCGGATTTTGATGCGGTTTTTTAATTGATAGAGTGATTGAAGAGGAAGGTTTATATGTACAATAACATCCATATATTTTATACCCGTGCGAAGCCAGAGCGGGCCGCTAGTTGAAAATAAGTGTGAATTGATCACAACGATTTGGACTGTCAGAATGATTAATTAATGAATTAATCATTAATTAGTAGTAAAGTATAACATGATGCAAAAACAACTCCATTGGATTGTTTACTGATTCTGAGCAAACTACTTTCAGGTTTGCACTTTACCAAGAATAACGATGTAGGTACGTTGTAATCTATACTAATATTATAAAGCGGAAGAGTTTGTTTGTTTAAACGCACTAATCTCCGGATCTACTGGACCGATTTGAAAAATTGATTTTTTGTTGGATAGCCCATTTATCGAGGAAGGCCTTAGGCTATATAACATTGCGCTACGACTAAGAGGAGCGGAGTAGCGACGAGAAATGTTGCAAAAACGGGGAAAATTTACGCATACGAAGTTGCGCGGGACAGCTAGTTAATATTATAAAGCTGAAGAGTTTGTTTGTTTGTTTGAACGCGGTAATCTCAGGAACTACTAGTCCGGATTGAAAAATTTTTTCACTGTTGGATAGCCCATTTATCGAGGAAGGCTATATGGTATATAAAATCATGCTACGACCAATAGGAACCGTGCAGCAATGAGAAATGTTGCAAAAACGGGGAAAACTTACGCTGACAAAGTTGCGCGGGACAGCTAGTTTAATATAACCAAGCGAGGAACTTTACAAATGGACGTAAAGTACACCCCACACTTTGAAACAACATTAGATATATTATGTACATTAGAAATTGTGATCTACATTGGGTTCTCAACATGGACAGCGTAGACACAACCATTCAGAAGTTTGCTGAAGCCCATGACCATCATGTGAATGTTGAGGCAATCCAGCACCTCGACAAGACTGATCTAGTAAGAAGACTTAAACAGACAACAATTAGTGTAGTGATTAAGCCGTTTAAGTGTAGTGACAAGTGCTGCCTACAAAGAACACGTGAACAAAGTGTCTTCGTCTTAACAATAATTAAGAAAAAGTGTTAATGGACGCATTCTTAGGCATATGTTTTTATTGCAAATTAACTTAGAATAAAATTACTTAGGTAGGAGTCACTAGGCTAGATTGTAATATAATTAAGGTACTATGCGTTTCAAATGAGAAGATAATCGCGATCACAACTTCACTATGTTCTTGTCAAAATTGTATGTGTATGGTAATGGAACGGACGTAATATTTATTGTCCTTGAACCATGTACCTAACATTTTTCTTTATTATAATATGATTAGTATTTTTTATTATTTAATAAACACAAACAGAAATAAGTAAATAGGCAAAATATGAGAATATTCTACACTTTAGTATCCTTTCAGTCAGACGTAATATTTTTTTTTAACTAAAACTAAGTTTTAGTTAAAAATGTATCAAATATTTATGCACTGTTTTTTAAAAAACGGTGCGTATATATAGTTAATTAGAGTAGGTAACAAACAAACAAACAAACAAACTCTAGGGGGAAATTACCATAGGCTTAAAAGTACGCAGAGGACGCTGCTGCCCGTCCTCCGGTGTTCAATCCCTTAGTCGCCTTGAACACCCCCACAGGAAGAGATGGGTTGGTACTATTCTAAAGCCGGTATATAGATATTCTTTCTGAATCTTACAATACTCGCTACACCGATAGAACTACACCTTAAACAATCACTAGTTCCCTACCATTTTAATACACTTAATATGAAGTGATGCCATTCACAGATATGACGTCATAAGCGCGATTGATCAATCAGCAAGTTGGTAGTGAACTAAATTGGTTCAGTAAAACGCATTCAGGTCAATTGTTTGTTTCGACGCCCTTCGAAGGACGCGTGCCTGAGACCATTCGTCTTTATTAACTTCCTAATATTGTCAGGAATCTTTGTAATATTACCTACATACACACTAGCTGCCTGCCTCGGGTTGTCAGGGAGTGCTTCTACTCTTTTGATGAGTTTTTGCAATGTTTCATTAACTCTGCAAAAACTCATCAACAGAGTTTTTATGTATTGTAATATAGCAATTTTAATAAATGTGTATTATTTTATAGTGGTTTAGCTGCCTGCTTCGGCTTCGGTGTCATAGTGATTTTTTATACCTTTAGTTACATTATAAAATTTTCGTAGCGATCTCTAATTTTTTTAGTAAAATAGCCTATGTGACTCCCCGGTGATGTAGCTTTCTAATGGTAAAAGATGTTTTTGAATCGGTCGAGTAGTTTTTAAGTTTATTCGTTACATACAAAAATACAAACCTTTCCTCTTGATACCTAATATTAGTAAAGATGTAGATGTGTTTATAATTTTATTAATCAACTAGCTGTCCCGCGCAACTTCGTATGCGTAAATTTTCCCCGTTTTTGCAACATTTCACGTCGCTACTCCGCTCCTATTAGTCGTAGCGCGATGTTATATAGCCTATAGCCTTCCTCGATAAATGGGCTATCCAACAAAAAAGATTTTTTCAAATCGGACCAGCAGTTCCTGAGATTAGCGCGTTTAAACAAACAAACAAACAAACAAAGCAAACAAACAAACTCTCCCGCTTTATAATATTATAGTATAGATAACAATCATGTGAATTATAATAATAATATATATTAATATCTTGGGACAACTCACACAACGTCATCTGATTCCAAACTAAGCAGAGCTTTGTATGTTGAAATGCATTAATAAAATTATAACATAGATCATAGCAGTTATATAATATCAAAATGTAGGTATGTATACAAATGGATAATCAAAATTCATATTTAGGCAATTACATTACATACACAATAAAATAAATTGAAATTAATATTTTGGCAATCACATTAGGCATGTTGTACATTCACTATAAAAAATATTGTAAAGAGAAAGATTTTATTGTGATTTTTTTTGTTTATTGTCTGTTTGGTATGGTTTAACACAAAAACTACAGGCCCGATTTTATAAATTATTTCACTATTAGAAAGCTACATTATCGGGGAGTAACAAAGACTATATTTTATTGTCAAAAAACTAAAAAATCCCTACGAATCCCTACATGCACTTGCCCGGTTTTTGCTACTCAAATTTGTCAAAAGGAATATGCTTTAACTATGTAATAGGTAATACGGTGCAATATCGACTAGGTAGATACATACACTATTCACTGCCGAAATTTGACCACATCTTTCTGTTAAACGTTGCATATCCATCCATATCCACGAATTTATTAATCTTATTAGAATTAAAAATTAGATAACTTTACTTTATTAAATGAGATAAACAAGATATTTTACCTTAAATTACGTATACGTACATAGTATACATACGTAGTAGGTATATATTATTTCATAAATATTAAATGCGAGTTTTATTTCTGACTAGCTGGACCCACGCAACTTCGTCTGCGTAAATTTTCCCCGTTTTTTCAACATTTCTCATTGCTGCTACGCTCCTGTTGGTCGTAACGTGATGTTATATAGCCTATCGAGATAGAAAATAAATGGGCTATCCAACAGTGAATAAAGAATTTTTCAATTCGGACCATTAGTTCCTGAGATTACCGAGTTCAAACAAACAAACTCTTCAGCTTTATAATATTAGTATAGATATTTAGTTTATTTGACAGATATTGATCTTGTTTGATCAGTAATCAAAAAGTATCATTTGTCATTTAAAGCGTCGAGGGTTATTTTCTCGTAATTGTTTCATATCGAAAGCATTTTTCTTTAATCAAGTTAATTAAAGAAGTCCCGCTGAGCACCTAATCAAGCTACGACATTACCGAACCGATTACCTAATTCAATGTGGAGTTTATATAGTATTCTCGGTAAATGAGATAATAAATATTGTCTATACCTAGGCAATTGGATAGATGCTCAGCTGTAGTTCCAAGGTAAGAGAACCAATTAAGTACCACATCACTAATAAATGGTTTGTTTATCCAATGAGCAACTCAATCCCCATTGTAAATGACCAATTTCGATTTGTTCCCTTTAGATTTTTCTTAATTGGTATTTTTAAAAGGTAAACCATACCCGTAATAACCCGTAGAAAACAACCGTTTTTGAGTTTTTGGGCTCACGAACAGCATTTTTTTTTATATGTGTAGAAGTGTCCAATGTCGACTTCGCATGGCTTTTTTCACGCATTTTTTGACTAATGTCAAAATCTCCAATGAGAATGGGTATTTGTTATTAAAAGCACTCAAATCCACTGAAAAAATTTGATGACATTTTTGTATACCTGTAACAATCTCAATAATCACAATCTCAAAAATGTATATTATTCCCATTTTTTTATTTAGATTCCCTATATAAATTAGATTAGATAAATACAAAATGTCACCAAAATTTCCAACTTTTCTAGGATATTTAGGAATTTCCTATACATTTGGCATGACATATATTTGGGAATTTCCTGTACATTTGGCATGATATATATTTGGGAATTCATTCTGACAAATATACTAAAAGAACAATGTAAATAACAACAGTCAATTTATTACTATTTTACATATCGCCGTCGCCAATGTAATGGCGCTTAGCAATAAAAATCGGCGCATGTCGCTTGACCCCAACAATTAAAAAGTGCTTTTAGGATTGGTGCGTTAGTGAACCCGACTGTGACACCAAACCAAACCACTATACAGATGAAGACTAGCAGAAGTTCAGTCGTTTTATTTTTATGCTAATAATTTGGCAAATGAACGTTAGCAGCGATTTTAAGATCAACAGAATTCATTGATACATTATAGCATTTTTGAAAGATAGCTACGGAAGTCTCTGGTTTGATTCCTGGGTCTGGACTTCAAATTTTTCTATCTTTCAAAAATGCAATAATGTATTTGTAAAGTTATTGGCAAGAAATGCTTATAAAAATTATGCGACATCATAATTTGTTAAAATGCTCTCTGTAAAGAAGCAATAACAAAAGCTGTGATAGTTCTTTAACTACCGACTAGATGGCGCATGCGAGGGCCCAACTCGCGAGCATCAAGGAATAGAAAAATTTGAGGTCTAGTAACATGGTCCAGGTTCTATTCCGGCCCCGGTTGGGCTATGAAAGTCTCGGGTTCGATTCCTGGATCTGGACTTCAAATTTTTCTATCTTTCAAAAATGCAATAATATGATTGTAAAGTAATTGGCAAGAAATGCCTATAAAAATTACTTCAGAATTCATTGATGCCTCCGACTGCATGATATTAAATAAAAAGGGTATCTTGTTTTCTGTCTTTTTGCTGACGGATTTTCATTTTTTTAGTACTTGTTTGCTATTGTAAAATAATTATTACGCGATTTGTTTCATTTTTAACATTGTTTTTTCAATGGTTTGTCACCACAAACTATTTAAAAACAAGGATTATAAATATTTCGCAAACAAACTCGCCTTTAATTTGATATTCCACTCGAGGGTCTTAAAAAAAATGTTTTTCTCAGACCGCACTCAGACATAAAGTTCATAAAATGCGTCAGTAAGATTTTTAAAGAATTTTATATACCCTACATCTAGTAACACTCGCGACATCGATATGAATCTAATGATTATGAATTTATTACAATCGGTTGAGCCGTTGAGGAGTTATGGTCGGACATACGTAACCCTCCTCCGGAATCGGGTAAAAAAAGTGATGAGCAGCAGATCTTTATCGAACGCAATACGATCGAAGAAAGATTATTCGCTGGACTGTAGGAATGTAGGAAAGGTGTAGGTATGTGAATTACAGAAACGGTCATCCATTTTTAGGGCTGATAGTAGTAACGTTTCTTAGTTTTGATAATTTCAATCGGCTTGGTTATCACCAGGCTTCTTGTTTTTTAATATAATAAGTAGTTACTTAGGTAAACAGGTACCTAAACAAATTACAATATAGTATTTATACAACCGAAACAGGTAATTATTAGTGTGTTTTAGTATAGATAGATAACTAGATACAGTCGAAAATTGCCTGGCATCTAGAAGGAGCGCATTTGAATGAGTGTTTTGGTCGTTATAAGCATTTGTGTTGGAATTAACTTACTGTTCATCTATTCCTTGGTATATTATGATCAAATATACATATCTTCGCGGCCTAGATATTGCCTGAAAATAGATGTGCTCAACAGTTTGTTCATTCTATTTTTTTATCACAACTATCCTGATTTTTTAAAGGAGGAATCTTCTGGCGATTTAAATTACTTCGGGTTGTCTTGAAATCTGATCCAAAGAAATATAATTATGAAAAATATTAAAAAAACACATTTGTGGTCATGTTTTTCCACTTTTTATTGTTCCGTAGTAAAAAATGAACCCTTATAGTTTGTAGTATATGTAGATATGTCCCATGAGAACCCTATAACAAATGGATATTTTTTTTTGATAGTCCATTGTAATTGTGTTTCTGGAGGTAATTATAAATAGACAAGTTATTTTCTTCTTTAAAATTGGTTTCCCTGCAGGAATAAAATCTAGTCAATCGTATTAGCAATAGAAGTGCCAATAGTTGCAGTCCCCTGTGTTCATAGACCGCGGTGCTAGGACGGCATGCGTACACGCATATTTATTGGTGTTACTCCGAGAGGCTGCGCATTCGTCGCGGCGCGGGCGGGCCGCTCAACCCCCAACACCTTTTTACACAGAGGTATGTCGTATTCTATTTTATTACTTTTTAATTGTTTTTTTTAAGTTTACAGGTGTGTAATTTAGACAAAAATTGGAAGTATTACTATTTCATGACGATCGATTTCGTTTTTTTTTCTTTTTTTTTTTAAATTATAATTGTTAAATAATTACGATTAAAATTCTTACGTAGGTACCTTATTTACGGAAAAGTACATACAGTCAAAATAGTTACTTATAATAAATACTCAGATATTTGACGGTAGGTACTTGGTGATGTCACATACCAATTAAACTGCAATAGATTGACGAAATGTGCATAGTTAGAGTAAAATGCATTTTTCTTTGAAGAACTGAATATCAATAAGTACTTATCCACTGCTTCTTCTGTGGCGCGGTGGGAGTGTATCCGACTGCTACGCAAGAGGTCGTGGGTTCGATCCCCACCCAGGATAAAACTTTGTGTGATGAGCACAATAGTTTATTCTGTCTGGGTGCTATTTATCTATAATAAGTATGTACGTGTTTAGAAATATATAAGTATGTTTATTAGTTATCTGGTTTCCATAGTACACCCTCTGCTTAGTTTGGGATGAGATAACGTTGTGTGAATTGTCCCTAGAGATATATATAAAAAAAAATGTGTTGTGTTCTAAATAAATATTTACCCTAATTTAAAAGTTAAAAGTATATAGATAATAATTTATAGAGCTCTATAAATTACATTTTTAAACTAACAATACAAAAAAAATCTGAGTGATTTTTTTACGTTTTTTTATTCACGTAATCTAATTTGTGCCGAAAGTCCCGATGCGGTGCTGAAGGCCTACTCTCATATATAACTCTTTATGTTCTTTCAAAGCCACATCTCATTTCTGCCATTGTCAAGTGAGACGAATCTAAAGACACCTCACATGATAAAATCCGTCAAACCGTTTGAGCTGTAGAGTGTCTTAAACAAATGGACGTCGAAAAACATTACCATAATTTATCCACATATTATAAATGTGAAAGTAACTATCTGTCTGTCTGTTACTTTTTCACGCTTAAGTCGCTGAACAGATTTAGATAAAATTTGGTATGGAGATAGATAGAGTCCGAGGAGATTGACATAGAATAGTTTTTATCGTGATAATCGATATCTGCGGGCGGAGCTGCTCACGAAGGCTAGTAAATATTTAAAAAGTTTTTTTTTATTATATTGGCAACAAGGTCAACCTTCAGGTCACGATGGAGATCCTCATTTCTTATATATCAGGGAGCGTTTACAACACCTCGAAGTACTTTGTTTGGAAATCGTTGCATTATTTCAATATTACTATTTTTGGTACAGCCCCAAAGCTAAATACCGTATGTCCACACTGGCTTAAGGACTTGTTTATATAGAGTAATTTTGTTTGAAAAACCATCATCTTATTGTAGCGGAGCTCTAAGTTAACGCGTTTCTTCTTGACGTGTGCCTTCCAGCGAAGCTTAGCATCTAGAGTCATACCCAAGTATTTAGCTGTATTTTTCGTACCGGTACGATATTACCGTTTAAAAGCACCGGTTGATAATTTGGACTAATACAAAAAGATGAAGTAGAGTATCTTAGTTTCGGTATACCACGTAAGCTTTGTTATTAATTGTATAGTCTCATTTTCGGGAACGAGTAGGTATATTCATTTCGATAAAATTTACTCTGCATATAACTCGAAATTCAGTTACTTACCGCAATTTTTCATGCATGGTATGAAAAAATTCTATGACCGAATTACATGTTTGCAAATAACGAAAATTAATTTAGAACAAAAACTAACTCAATACTTGAAAGTTTTCGGGGAGAATAAAATCTTAAAACTTTTAATAAAACCAACCAAGTCAAGTAACTATCTACCTAAAGTCTGTAAAAGGAAAACATTTCTTCGATAATAGAAATTAGCTAGTACCTAGTTAGATTTTGTAGATATTGTACATAATATATGATTATAGCTAAATCTGCGTCTATTTATGTTCGTGTTTTTTTAACAACGTACTTAGCTAGTACATATTTTATTTTCTAGTATTGTAATTATTAAGACGACAAAATGTACCTATATGATAGGTACTATTGTTATATTTTTCGTCACAAGCAGTGTAGGTAAACTAAGTAGTCTTTTTTTAGATAAATACCGTTTTTTAAAGGGGAATAATTAACCGTGCGAATCTATAATAATACTAGCAGTCCCGCGCAACTTCGTATGCGTAAATTTACCCCGTTTTTGCAACATTTCTCACTCCTATTGGTCGTAGCGTGATGTTATATAGCCTATAGCCATCACCGATAAATGGGCTATCCAACAGTGAAAGAATTTTTCATTTTGGATCAGTAGTTTGTTTGAACGCGGTAATCTCAGGAACGAATCCGAATTGAAAAAATATTTTACTGTTGGATAGCCCATTTATCGAGGAAGGCTATAATAGGCTATATAACATCACGCTACGACTAATAGGAGCGGAGCAGCAACGATAAATGATGCAAAAACGGGGAAAATTAACTCAAAAGGGGAAAGTTGCGCGGGACAGCTAGTAAATAATATCTATATAATAATAATAATTTTCATTTATTCAGATAACTAGGATATATGGATGACTGTTAATGAGTTACTTTAATACTAAACTGAGCGGTGTTAAATTATGTTTGTGAAACATTTTCTTAACCGGTGATAATCATGAATGATTAAAAATTCGTAAATTAAACTACTAGTCACTACTAGTAGTTTAATTTAACATTAATTTAAATTTAAAGAAACAGTTAATCTAAGCTAGGGACTAAAATTCCAAATGACCGAATAGAGAGAGGTACCTAAATTGTCGAAAAAAAATACTTATTGGGCAATTAAATATTCGTGTTTGGTTTCAGTCTTCCGCCCATTTAGTATTTCAGTACCTACGCCTTTTGACACTCATAGATTGTATTTATATTCACTTGTTTAAATAATACCCTAAAATAAAGTACGTTCCTCGCTTCTGTTAAATGCGAACAAAGCGACTACTTAGACTCGGACCTCAGAAGAGTAAAACGGTCATAGATCGTACAGTTTTTCCTCATATTGGGTCCCTTTTCACGTTTTTTTTTCCGTTTTCGCGACAAGCCCGTGCGGGCTGTCAAAATCTTGTCACAACGCGCATGCGCGGCGGATATTTTTGAGCGCACCGCTCATGCGCCACTTCGCACGGGCTTGCCGTGAAAACGGACAAAAAAGACCGTGAATAAAGACCCTGGGGTCGAAACCGCTGCTGTATAGTCGACTTTCAGATCAAGTTGCAATCACTTGATCATGCATAACACAGTTTGCAGAAGTCAGCAACAGCATGTGTACAAGTATACGAATCGCGGCCCCACTAAGTATCGGAGCACATTAAAAGTAGGCAATATTAGTTATTCCTCAAGCTTCACGCTGCCTCCATAGTCATACATACATACATACATAACAACCCATATGATGTCCCACTGCTGGGCACGGGTCTCCCCAGTAGAACCTACTTATTAGTTCCTGGGGGTAATGGCCATAATCGCCACGCTTGGCGAGCGGGTTGGCGATCGCAGTAAGGCTTGAAATACGCAGAGGACGCTGCTGCCCGTCCTCCCGTGTGACATCCCTTAGTCGCCTTGACGACACCCACGGGAAGAGATGGGGTGGCACTATTCTTAAGCCGGTGCCACACAGCTCGGTGCGGACGGTGCCTCCATAGTCATTTTTATTTAAATGAGCTTTTGGAGGTTATCGCATTCAATGAAATAACATCTCCAGGGTCCTTATTCATAATCCTTTTTGCCGTTTTCGCGCCAAGCCCGCGCGAACTGTCGTATGCGCGGTGCGTTCAAGATGTCCGCGTTCATGCGCAATTCTAAGTGCAGCTCTCTATAAACCATTATGACAAGATTTTGACAGTTAGAAGCGCGGGCTTGACGAGAAAACTAAAAAAAAATTGTAAATAAGGACCCAGCTTCATTATATTATTAGAAATACTGATGAACATTCTGTTCAATTCATATTAACGAGCACCAAACCGCCAAAATCTTAATAAACTAAAATAGGAATCATAGTCAATTCGTTCAATAAACAAATAGGTTCATTCACACGAAGAAACAATCGCTAAAATTAATTATTACAGAGTCCAATTGATAGTTGTCATCTCCATATAGACAGATGTGTTGCCGCTTCTTCGTAAGGTTAGTGGACCGTGGCCCGCGGTCCGTTCATGACATCTTTAGTTGAAATGATTGGACAACAGGATCGATGGCCTGGTTTGTTAGCCTTGGGCAATCTTATGACATCAATGTTCATCGTATATTGATTTATATTCGCGAGCGCTTGCGTATGTACGATTACGTCTTTAATTTAAATTGTTGCTACGGCACTTAGCGTTGTTCAGATTGTAATAACTTAAAGGAGATTTATTAGCATTTAAAAAAATGAAGTCATGATTCGACTGCCTCTGTGGCGCGGTGGGAGTGTGTCCGACTGCTACGCAAGAGGTCGTGGGTTCGATTCCCACACGGGACACCACTTTGTGTGATCCAGAAATTGTTGTTCCGAGTCTGGGTGTACTTTGTGTCCGTGACTTGGAAAGTCCCCCGCGACACAGGGCTTGCACCCTACTTGCTACTATTGTGGGAGAGGACTAAAAAAAAATGATTCGTTTAAAAGAGCGCTAGGTGAAATGCATTTTCTTTTATAGAATGTATAAAATGTGCCCATCGGAAATCTAAATAACTAAAAACTAATAATTAATCATATAGTGAACATTTGTTATCAACGAATGTTTTATGTATGTAGTTATTTGCTCCTTGTTACTTTATTTTACTTAAATGAACATTGTTGTCTTTTATTTTCTTTGTTAATTATTATTTAGTAACGTTGTAAGCAAAGATTCTGCGTGAAAAATTAAAGCTATTCTTTTTTTTTGATTTGTTTCAGCACATAATAAAGACAATAAACAATTAGTCTACATATAAGTACAAGACTTAATGTCTCAAAAGAAGAGCTCAGCATGGTTACATTCAGATCTTTGCTATTCATATTTGAATAGGACTGACACTGTTATGGGCTAGCGTGACGCTCGCCATCAGGCTCACGAATGACTTTTCATCACACTAATATTCTAAAGGCGAAAGTTTGTGAATATGTGTGTGTATGTTTGTTACTTCTTCACGTCTAAACGACTGGAGCGATTTTAATAAAATTTGGTATGGAGTTAGCTGACACCCTGGATTATTACATAAGCTAATAAACCGCGGGTAAGACCGCGGGGAACAGCTAGTAGTATATGAAAAGAGTAGTTACTAAGCCATGCCATACCACTAGGATTGCCAACCGTTCTTGTACTCTATATCATGTATGCGTACTCTATCATCTATAACACTAATAGACTACGCTAAAATACTCTATTTTACACAAAGTTTACCATACTTGGTAGTCCTAATCTATGTAAACTTAGATTTAGAATGTTTGGAGTCGTACAATTTTTTTGAAAACAGTGAAGCAAAACTACTAAAATGACCAAAAACTACTTTTTTTTTAATTTAAAATAAATTATACTCTTTTTTATGAGTCCGTACTCTTTCTTAGAAAAGTTGGCAACCCTAAATTTTTTTTCATCAAGTCCATTTTTTTATGATGACAGGCCACCATGAGGTGGTTGTGGTACGCCGCCAGCGCGGCGCTGCTGGCCGTGTCAGCAGGCAAGGAGCTCTCAGAGCCCTCTCTGGAGGGAGTAGCTAAGGAGCTGCCCCCCCAACCTGACCGGCTGCAACGAGACACGACGCGACAAGACGACCTCACCAGCTACGACGACTATGGACTCTTTGATGAAGACGAAAATGGTAGGTACATTGTTTGATTTATTATAACACTGTCATATATTTTTAAAAGACCTATCCATGCAATACCCCACACGATGAGGTACCACTTGTTCGGCATAAGTAATAAAATGTATATCCATGCAAAACTACAGCTTTCTAGTACCTCTTAGCTTAGCTCAAATACTCTTTCTTGAAGCTGCGGACATACTGCAAAACTATAACGGGTTCCTTGTTTAAAGCCTTAAGTTTAAAGTTTGGAGCCCTAAAAAAAAGGAATTGTTAGGGAGAAGATACAAATGCAAATAAGATGGAACAATAGCGTGGTGATGCTAGTTTCGTGCCAGTAAATCATAATCTGATACAAGCATGTTAGTTAATGTATCGTACACATGACAATTAGGTAGTAGGTAGGTACGTACAAAGAGCGGTTGCACAACATAAGATACGTCACAGTAACATTTCGTTTATTTAAAGAAACAATCTATTTATTTATTCAATAAGCTCGTATGTCTGATGTAAAACAAAATATACGCATTATTATTTTTTACTCATTTCTTCAATTTTGTGCATGAGTGTATTTATCTATACATATATAATCACTTGTCCTGACTGACTGAGTGAGTGATTCATCAACGCAGAGCCTAAACCGCTAGGGTTACAAACCTTTAATTTTGGCTGTTGATTAATGACGGCTGAAGAATGTTTTTTTAGAACTTTGTTTCCTAAGGGGGTAAAATAGGGTTTCCCAGTTTGAATAAAACTCCGTCAGTTTTGTATTAAGCTTTTTCGTTTAAAATAAAGAAACAAGTGTCATAGCGTTTTTGGAAAATAAATCCCTAAGGGGGTTAACTAGAAGTTGCGAGTTTGTGTGAAACTTCTTCATCAATATAGTATGAAACTCCGTCAGTTTTTAAGTTAGGTCTGTGAAATTTCGCACTTGAATTTTTAGTACAAAATAATGAAATACGTGTGTCAGCGTTTTTTGAAAATCGTTGCTAAGGGGTTGAAATAGGGGTTGCAAGTTTGTATGAAACTCCGTCAATTTTGAAGTAAGATTTGTGAAATGGCTTTTTGGTTTAAAATAAAGAAATAGGGGTTTCATTGTTTTGATCAAAAGTGAAAATCAACCCTTAAGGAAGTAAATTATACGCGGGCGACAGCTAGTTTTCAAATATTTCTATTCTCAGAAGAACACAGTCCAAGGTCTGAGATTTGGACTCAAAGTGGATATACCACTTTAACCCAAATCTCAGTCTTTGGACTCAATATTAAGGGTCGAAGTATAAAGTTGACGATTTGTACTATAGGACAAAATATATTTATTTATTAATTTACTAGCTTTCGCCCGCGGCTCCGCCCGCGTGGATGTCGGTTATCGCGATAAAAACTATCCTATATCCTTCCCCGGGACTCAAACTATGTCCATACCAAATTTCATCTAAATCGGTTCAGCTGTTTGAGCGTGAAAGCGTAACAGACTGACAGACAGACAGACAGACAGACAGACAGACAGAGTTACTTTCACATTTATAATATTAGTATGGATGTTTACCCTCGTTGTCGATACATTTCTGCCATCTGATTGGAAGATCAATTAACCCTTGCGATAGAAATATGGGAATCTGGGCACCACAAACTGTATGAAGGCATTTTGTACTGCTTTTTGGGAAGAGATTTTTTTTCCATGCAAAGTTGACAAAATCGCCGGTTGGGGCGAGGTCCGACGAGTAAGGAGGATGACGGATGGTTTCTAACTGCCGGTTTTGTAGTCTAAAACTATTTCTCGAGCAGTACGTTATCATGGAGCAATAATGGTGAAAATCGATTGATGAGTCAGGGCTGTTTTGCTGTGAGTTTCGCTATTATTGTCCGGAGTTCGGTTTAAAGAATTTATTCTCATAAAAACATTACATTTTCTTAAAATGAGAAAAGAATTTTACAAATTTGTTTTTTTACCATTTTTGGCGCATGCAAAAGTTAAGTTACAGTTTTTATAACATAGGTTTTCAGTTTATTTTTATCATAGTTCGTGTGTGGTTTAGTTAACTGTAGTTTGTGTCGGTTTCTTAGGTGGTGTGTTGTTGTTTTTTTTATGTCAAATTGTATTTGTTTGAATGTGGTTCGAAGTAATTTTTTCAAGTAGTAGGTATACAAGTGTTGTATATATAAAGTTGAGTGATGTTCAATAATTTAGTCTGTTTGTATATTGTTTCTGTTGGAGTTAAGTAGTGATAGTGTTGAAGTGTTTTTATCATTTTGTTTTGTATTCTTTGTAACGGGCTTAGGTTGGAATTCTGCATAGTAAACATTTGCTGTTATTGCTTGACCGGTTTTGAGGAAGTTGAAGTGAATAACACCATGAAGTGACCACCAAACAGCTACCATCACCTTTCTATAGGTAATCGCCCTTAGGCATTGTTATGGCCTTTGACTTGGGGTCAGTCATTGCGTTTTGCGATTACGATTGTCGTTTATAAACCACTTTTAGTCACTTGTCACAATTCGGCCCAAAATCACTTCATTTCTGTACCGGTTTAATAAAAAATGCCAGCTTTAACGCGTAGAGCAGCGCGTGTTGAAGCTTGCGTTTTTTGTAAAAGCAGATCTTGTTTCTTGATTCTTGCAGATCAGTCTATTCACTCATGATGTTAAAATTGGTACCTCAGCACTTACCTATTTCCAATTATTTTAATGTTACCGATTTGCTACTATCTAATTCAATTCAGCGTTATTCACCTGTTTGGGCGGTCTTTCACGTGGTTAGTTCTTGAAGTCGAAGTTTTTATTACGAAAGCGTTTAAATCAAAACGCACGGTGCGTTCATTAGCAGTCTCCTCTCCAAACGCAGCATTGATATTGCGAGCCGTTTCTGCTGCGTTAGTTCCGCGTCTGAACTAGTATTAAAAAAAAACTCGGATTTTCGAAGTATCTATCTTCCCCGTCTAAGTTAAATTAAAAAAAAAACAATTGAAATTTGAAAATCGCATGTTGCACATTTTTTTTAAAGAAAAAAGTTTTACTCGAAAATCTCACCTCATGAAGTTTTAATGTCAATTCAAAGTATCAAATAGGTAGGTACTATGAATTGGAAATTTTATACTTTAACCCCTATTATACCCCTGTTACTTGTTGCAGCCGTAATTGCCGCTAGAGATTTTGCCCTAGCTGGATCTCCAGGAGAAACCACCAACGGTAAGCATGAAGATTCAAAATAAAAAATGTCTACCTAAACGAATTGCTTAAAAGTCCTATACTGCCACAATTTAAACCCTGCTACGTATTTGCCTGCACTGATCGGCTTCTGAACCATATTGGATTGAAAAGCATTTATTTTCTCTGTTTTTCAGGTCCATCAACGTACAGGCCACCGAGAGGTATGCATATTATTATTGACACTGCATCATAGGTTTTTATTATGAACTAGCTGACCCGCACAACTTCGTATGCGTCAATTTTCCCCGTTTTTTTAACATGTTTCATTGCTGCTCCGCTCCTATTGACCATAGCGTGATATTATATAGCCTATAGTCTTCCTCGATAAATGGACTACCCCACAGAAAAATATTTTTTCAATTCAGACTCGTGAGATTGCCGGGTTCAAACAAACAAAGAAACAAACTCTTCAGCTTTATGATATAAGTATAGATTTAAAAAACCACCAAAACAGTTATGGGATAACTCTATTCGTAGATGCTTTTAGCATTAAGTCGCCTTTGTACACTATTTGTAATAACTTTTAAAATAAAGAATTGACAAATTAGAAACTGTAATTTGCTAAATAAAAAGACATGAACGCGTTCAATAAAGTTGTTTAAGTAGGTAATATACCACACTACAGCGAAGTCAAAAAAGAATGGTTATATTTTTAGCAATTTGTGTTATGTTATGAATATGTGTGTTATACCTATGTTCCACTATTACGCCAAAACCACTCAGCCAATTTCGATGAATGATATTTCAATCGATTTGTTATTGCGGTCCGGGTCAATGTCTGTTATTTATGTAAAAGGTGTAGAATGAAACTTCTCGTGTTTTAATTCACTTTTAATAACTTGTCATAACTAAAAACACATCTTAAGAAAAACACCAATAAAACAATAATTAATTAAACAACCATGACTAGCTCCTAGAAAATTTATTAGTCATCTCAATTTGAAAACTGCCACCACATCGCGTCACCTTTTTTTTTTAAATTAAACCATAAACTAAAAACATGCCAGTTATAATGTAATTCGTCCTTCAACAATGTCATGGTTAGTTCGGAAGTATAATATTTACTTTTCTAATAATGTATTGCAGTGAAAGTCTCGATTGGTCAATGTGTGGACATTGGCAGCACCTGGGCAGAAGGCGCTACTTGGAAACGAGACAACTGCACCTTGTGCCAATGCTTCTCTGGCCGAGTCAACTGCACTGTACTGCCCGCTTGCCAAATAGGTAAGTACTCCATAAAAGTTATCCAAATAAATTATCAGTCGATATTGAGCGTTATGGCGTAAGGCATAGAATTAAATTTATACTCGTAAGTCGCACCGTAATTTTTAATTTTGTACCTACTGCAAGCAATATAATAGTTGGGCCCAAATTAAACGATCAATTAGATTGTCTGTCATTTGCTTTTTTTCATGAAATTTATTCTACAGCCCGTATTTGGATTAAAATCTTTCATAAAAAATTTAACTCATTTTATGAATGTGTGTAACATATGTATAATCGAATTGACAAAATAGAAATTGATTACAACATTTATTATCTTTGCAATATATGTTCGTAAACTTTCGCGATTTGTACACATTACAGAATTTTATAAGCTACGGGTCTTAATCGCGTAAATATTTTATTTTAGGGCTAAATACCTTTGTTTTATTGCCCGACGTTTCGACCGTATTGCAACGGCCGTGGTCACGGTTAGACTTGTCACGGGTGCACAGTCTCACACAGGGTAGACAAAGGTATTTAGCCTTAAAATAAAATATTTACGCGATTAAGACCCGTAGCTCATGAAATTCTATAATTTATTATCTTAATTCCTGAGCCTAATAATACAAATGAAAAAAGTCATCACACTAATGTGTCACAACAGATCTTTAACGTTGTAGCGATTGCCGGGCACTTGCCTGCCTACATCAGACGAAAATACTTTTAAAGGGGAGCCACCCCAAACTATGCGAGGCCCGTAAAATGTGTGTTGGTCCTAAGTATCTTCTGAAACAGGTGCAGCAGGACGTGGTACTTTCGTGCCAAATGGTTTCGTGCGAGGAAGGCCCGGTAGCTCCGGTGACGATGGCCCGCCCGGACCGCCCGGCTCGCCCGGCGTCAGTGGTAATCCTGGTGCCCCCGGCAGTCCGGGAGCTGTCGGTCCTATGCCTGATGTAAGTTTTCTTTGATTTAGTTTTTACAATTTTTGTAATCTATTGCATAGCTTTTATCGCGGGCTTTGAGCGCGGCGACCGAATCAAGAAATTCCGTAACGAAAATAAAACCTAACACCCCACTCCGCCTACCATGTAACTCGGCCGAGCGTTCGCTTAACGTATATGTATATGGTACGACTGTACGAAGCTCGCACGGATCGAGACGAGGTGCTCCGAAATGTAAAGAAAAAAAAAATTTATTTAACTTATGTAAAAAAAATATATATTTAATTTAAATAAAAAAAAAATAAAAATATGTTTTTAGTTGATAAAAAATGCTATGCTATTGCATACATTTTTTTTTTAGCTATTGCTTTACCGCGGCAGTCCTCGAGTGCGACGCATTTTTTTTTCTCTTCCTTTATTATTAGGGACTTTTACACTTTAGTATATGTCAGATCCATCACACCTTATTATATACATTAACTAAAACGTAATAGGTATAGCTAACTTTGATGCAGGTATAGATTTAGATTTTGACAAAATAGTAACATTCCGACATCGTGTACATTTATATGTAAGATGTACAAAAGATCCTCCACAGAATTCCACAAGTATCACAATTCGGCGCGTTAATTTTATATAAGAAACCAAATTTGTTGAGCGGTATGTGTCCAGATCTCAACCTGTGTGTGATCGCAACAAGTTTCCTGCTAAGCTTAGTGCTGCAATACCACGGTATATGAGGAGGCTCCGATACTATGGACCATATCCATACCATATCCCTTTATCTTTCGACCTTTCATTTAAATATTCTTTCCAAAATTATTTTTTTCAACTTAGCTTGGATAATATATTATTAATTGGATGTTCTCGGGCGAAATCCCATTGAATCTCCCATTGAATGTGGGTTTGAATCAAAAGAATCCTTCTTATGTTAAATTTGTACTTCTGATGTTGTTAAATGGTTCATAGTAAAATAATTCTGATTTTTTTGGTGTAGGTGAATGGATACTTGGCCCACATAGCAGCATCAGCAGGAGGTGATAAAGGACCACCATTCGACCCGTATCAGTACATGCAAGCTTCAGTAGGCTCACCAGGCATTAGGGGAGTCGCTGGTAAGTCTGTCATTACAATTTTAACAAATATTCATAGAGCAACTGAAAATGTTGACAATGACAATTTTGTTGACGTTGACGCCTGTTTAAATGTACTACTTAACGAATAAATGTGCAGTGTCATAAAGGCAAAGTGCAAATATTTTTATTTCAAATAAATAAGTACAAAATCGTCTTTTATATTTAATTTCAATTTCTTTATTTTTGATTAATGCGTAGCTATGTAGGTTGTTCATTACAGAAAGGGTATCACCATAATCCAGCTATAAAGCATGCAAATATAATAGTTATTTTGTTTAGTTCTAGCGCATGTTTATTCAAAAAGGAATATGAGTAGGTCAGTTTTGGACAAGTCAGTCGTAATTTAAAGTCGTAGTGTTGCCGTGTGGTACCGGCTTAAGAATAGTACCACCCCATCTCTTCCCGTGGGTGTCGTCAAGGCGACTAAGGGATTCACACCGGAGGACGGGCAGCAGCGTCCTCTGCGTACTTAAAGTCTTACTGCGATCGCCAACCCGCTCGCCAAGCGTGGCGATTATGGCAATTACCCCCAGGATCTACATACTGGTAGGTTCTACTGGGGAGACCCGTGCCCAGCAGTGGGCCATCATATGGGTTGATATGTATGTAGTCGTAATTTAAAATACGAGTGTGTCTATCTTAACTGCAGTATATACCATACCATAAAATATAATACAAGTTTGCCCTTGCTTGGTTTGAAAATATAATGATTTTTGTCAGGACCACAAGGCCCGCCCGGACCGCAAGGTTTCCAAGGACCTAGAGGGGAACCCGGAGAGCCTGGTCTGTCAGGGCAAATGGGACCACCAGGGGAAAGAGGACCACAAGGTTTACCAGGAAAAGATGTAAGAACATTAAATATTAAAGCTAGAATAAAGTATTGGCAGGAATATTCATGTTGCGATTACATGTTGTTGAAATCAATTTTTCTCATAAATCTTATTTATTAAGTGCAAAAAATGTGTCGTAAACACAATTTTCTTAATAAAATAAAATTTATGCTTAATTGAATGTCTATTATGCTTACCAGGGATCTCCGGGTGATGATGGTGAACCTGGTCCACCGGGTGCAGTGGGACAACCTGGAACCCGAGGTATCCCAGGTGTAGCCGGTATACAAGGTCTAAAGGGACATAGGGGATTCGACGGCAAGGATGGTGCTAAAGGAGAACAAGGTTTACCTGGAGAAAAGGGACCTGGAGGATTGCCCGGATCAATGGGACCACCAGGACCAGTTGTAAGTAATGTACAACTTTAGTATGTTATACTCCTGAATTTTCAAATAATACTTGGAATAAGCGCGTACTTCGCTGCCTACGGCTGCTACACAGCCTGGCTGCAGCAATTGAAATATTTGAACATCCAGTTTATAGCAGCCAATGGACAATCACTGACTTGATACATGACCATTTCGTCAGTTTCCAAACACAAAATATCCGAACACAAAACGACTACTAATTTAGTAGTCGTTTTGTGTTCGGATATTTTGGTAGTACTAAAATATTGAAAAATTGCTCGTATTTTTCAGCCATGTTCCACATTTTATTATCACAGGGCCCAGTAGGTGCTAGAGGGGAGAGAGGCCGTGAAGGTCCTTCAGGATCACCAGGCATGCGAGGAGCTGATGGTGCTTCTGGACCACCAGGATTAATGGTAATTAATGGAAATACACTTCTTCGTAGTATTGTACTATGCAGAAATTTACCCAATATAATAGAGTAAAAAACTTTACATTCTGTCTTTTATGTACAGGGTGTAACAGAAAGGTGTGGTCAAATTACAGCAGTGGATAGAGTATTTATCAGTATTGAACCTACAATGGGACTATAGCGTTGCAATAAATTTATATAATTTATAGTTATAGCATATTCTTTTTGTCAAAATTCAGTAGTGAATGGCGTATGGCATAAGAATTATACCTCCTCTGGTTCAAAATTCGATTGGATTAGTATGGCATAGAACTTTTTAAGCCATCCTTTTTTTAATTAAAAACTTTTTCAGTCACAAAACGATTGAAAAAATAATCAATATTTTTGTAGTGTATTCTGATTTTGATTAAATTAGGTATGTGCACTCAGTATCATGGAACCAACAAAATCCAACCCTTAAATATGACCACACCTTTCTGTTACCCGCTGATAAAGTTTGCAATAAATTATTATAAATCATAATATAACAAAATTTATGGATATTTGTAGCTCTTTCACGTAAAAACTATGTAACAAAGTTTGATAATATTTTAAATCAAATACATTTAAGATTTTAAGAACGTTACAGTAAATAATATGATTTTAAGAATCAAACAAATTATGACACGCCAGTGAAGGACAGAGAAAGAATTAAATATTATTACATTTATATATAAGTAAGTACATATACGCCTAAGCCTAAATCTCTGGTATGAATTCACTTAACAATATCTTGTATTTGTAATTAGGGCAATGTTGGAAAACCTGGTGCTCCAGGATTTCCTGGCGGTCGAGGAATTAAAGGTGAACAAGGTTTAGTTGGACCAAAAGGTAGTCAAGGGTTGCAAGGACCACGAGGAGAAGCAGGTCGACCCGGCCAGCCTGGAGACGTTGGTGCCTCTGGTATTCCAGGAAGGGACGGTTTGCCTGGAGAAAAGGGTGTACAAGGTCAACCTGGCACGTCTGGCCAACAAGGTTTTCCCGGCCCAAGAGGGTTACCCGGAGTTGGTGGCGATCCCGGAATGCCTGGTACTAAGGGTATGCCGGTACGTAATTTTATATTTACCTTACAACGATAAGCATTTTTTGAAGAGTAACAATAAATTGATTCTATCTTATTTTCAGGGTCAACCAGGTGAAAGAGGTCAAAAAGGTGATTCAGGAATAAGGGGAGAACCTGGTTCATCTGGGCCCCGTGGTCAGCCAGGTAGTATTGGACCTGAAGGCAAACGTGGAAAGAGAGGCCTGAGAGGTCCTGCTGGTAATATTGGGCCTCAAGGCGAAAGAGGTTTACCCGGGGTGAGAGGTCTGCCTGGTTCAGATGGTCCTATCGGTTCTAAAGGTCAACCCGGAGAGAGAGGAAGTGTTGGATTTCCTGGTATAAAGGGAAGTTCAGGCGATCCTGGAAGACCAGGGCCTCAGGGCTTACAAGGACCTAGAGGACCCGTAGGACGTCCCGGGATACCGGGAAAAACTGGACCTCAAGGTGAGAGAGGTATACCAGGAGCAGATGGACGGCCCGGTGAACAAGGACTTCAGGGACTTCAAGGCGCTCCTGGACTTATGGGTAGTCCCGGTGAGAGAGGATTACATGTACGTTTTGTTTTGTTAATTTTAATATTTTGTTTTTGAATTCTTCAATTAATTCTATGGTTATATTGTAAGGGTGAACCGGGAAAGGATGGCGAGCCAGGACAACCTGGACCTCATGGACCTAAGGGTGACGCTGGGCGTGATGGCAATCCTGGTATACAAGGGCCTCAAGGAATTGCAGGACCTTCGGGTGACAGAGGCCCAGCAGGACCAGCAGGACCAACAGGCTTCCCTGTAAGACATACATTTAATTTATAATAAAATACTTTTTTTTGTATATTATTTATGCTAAATCTAATATTTTTTTACAACAAGGGTATGCCTGGTGCAGCTGGTTTACCTGGATCAGCAGGGAAAGAAGGTGAACCTGGAATTTCTGGGCCAATGGGATCTCCTGGACCATCGGGACCTCGAGGAGAGAGAGGATTCACTGGTGAACGTGGACAACCTGGTCAACCTGGGCTAGCGGGTGAAAAAGGAGATACTGGCGCTCAAGGAGCTGATGGGCCACCGGTAATAGAAATTATAAAGAATTTCTTCAACAAAACATGACGTTCTCGTTTCTTTAATCATAATTCTTATAGGGTCCTGAAGGCCTCAAGGGTAGCAAAGGGCATCCTGGACCTCTGGGAGCAATGGGAATACCTGGACAACGTGGGTTACAAGGACCTGCTGGCGAAAAGGGCGAAAGAGGTGCAGTGGGACCTACAGGAAACGATGGTCCACCAGGTGAGTTTACAAAAGGTTTTTGTTGAAACTGAATACAATATAAACAGTGTGGACCCTAGTTTTGACTACATTTACCCAATCACGAACTTATTCAGTTAACTCTACAAGTGACGACGTGTGTTATATTACTCTGTTCCTTATATTACTACAATCACAAGTCAAGTCATCACAACCATTCATTATTTTATAAAGTGTTTCTTTTCTTTCAGGACGTCAAGGAGAGCAAGGTCCGCAAGGTCCAATGGGACCAATTGGTCCAGCGGGAGAACCAGCTGAGAGAGGCGAAACAGGAAGCCCTGGTATTCCAGGAGAGCCAGGTGCAACTGGTTCGCAAGGAGACCGAGGGCAACCTGGTCCACAAGGGAGCCCTGGATTATCTGGCCCACCAGGATTGTCTGGCATGCCAGGAACAAAGGGTGAAAGAGGTTATGCAGGTTTGAAAGGACAACAAGGATCCCCAGGCAGTCCAGGTAATTGAAGAATTTACATTTTTTTAAAGGTTTGTAGTAAGTTTGTGTTAAAAAATATATATTTATTTTATTTTCGAATACCCAGGTATAGCCGGTGAGACTGGCCCGCGTGGTCTGCAAGGTTTGGCTGGTGCTAAAGGAGCCCGTGGTGAACATGGACCTAAAGGAGAAACAGGACACACTGGCTTATCTGGGCGCCCTGGAGATTTGGGACCCCCGGTAACGATAATTGCTTTCAATAGAATTATAAGATAATACTTTTATTAGATACAAAAAATTACAGTGAAACAATTTCATATTGACAGTAGTCTATCAGCACTAAACTTGTCTTATAAAACAAGAATTACTAATTGTTATTGTAACAGATTAAAGTGAATATTACATACATTGATTTTATTAAAGACTTCCGTAATTTATTTCAGGGTCCACAAGGCAGTACTGGCCCAGCCGGCCAACCTGGCATTCCTGGTGCTAAAGGAGCTACAGGCGACTCGGGCAGACCTGGGTCGCCTGGTCCAATAGGCTTGACTGGTTCTCAAGGTCCAGAAGGCCTAAAGGGCGAGCGTGGCAGCGAAGGAGAGCAAGGTCCACAAGGTATTTCTGGTGCACCCGGACCAGCAGGTGAAAGAGGTCAGATGGGATTACCTGGTGCTTTGGGACCACCTGGGGTGCCAGGACTTCGAGGTCAACAGGTAATTTTAATAATTGTCATTACAGTAGCAATTAACAATAGCGATTAACAGTATACAGAGATATTTTTTTAAGCATAAGTAGATACTTTTTCATTATTTCCCCTTAAAAAAATACAATTATTCTAGGGTGAAAGCGGTGCACCAGGTAAGCCCGGTAACGATGGAGCTCCAGGACAAGCGGGGACACCAGGCTTACAAGGGCCACCAGGGCCTATGGGAGAACCGGGTCCAGAGGGAAGGCCTGGTAAACAAGGACAACCAGGTATTTCAGGACGACCGGGAGACAAGGGACCGTTAGGACCTCCAGGAGAGGCAGGGCAACCAGGCGCGCCAGGATTACAGGTAATTATTATCGCCTGATAGAATATTAGGTCATTTCTAGACCCGAGGAAAAATACTAATTTTACTTAATTTCTGTTTATTAGGGGCCACAAGGTACATCGGGTCCTTCTGGGCCAGCAGGAGAAAGAGGACCAAGAGGAGAAAGTGGTCCACAAGGAGTGGATGGACCTCATGGACCACCAGGGAAGATGGGCCCACCTGGTCTAGATGGGGTAAAAGGAGAGCGTGGCGAGGCTGGTGCTGATGGAGCTAAAGGTCATGCTGGTCTACCTGGGTTACCTGGAATGGTTGGTGCACCAGGAAGGACTGGAGAAAGAGGTTTGCCTGGACCGATGGGACCGCCTGGGAAGGATGGGGATACTGGTCCACGAGGTAAATAGATTATCTATTACATACTTTCGTTCAAGAGGATTTGTTGTGCTTGTGCGTGTGTTTGAATGAGGGAAAGGTATAAAATTACTTGAGATGATGTCAAAAATCTTGCCGTAGAATAAAAATTGACGATTGATGATTTACAACATATGTGATAGTTTCGAAATATAAGCTATTCATGAAATTACAAAAAGGTATCGTAAAATTGATTTTATTCTAGGTTTACCTGGCCGTGATGGTAACTCTGGACTCCAAGGCCCTGTCGGTCCACCTGGAGGTCGAGGTCCTCCTGGTGAGTCTGGCAGGCATGGACCTCCTGGACCTTCCGGACCACCGGGACCACCTGGGCCTCCTGGAGAAGGCCTAGCTTATGATGCTGCTGCACTCTCTGCTATGCTTCAACAAGGTAAACTAGACGTAATGATTTCTATGACTACTATAATATTCAGATAACCAGAGAAACCGACCTGTAAAAATCGTATAGTGAGCTTTCTAACGTAATTCATTACATTTAGTATTCGAAGTATTTAGCTGTCTGAAATTTTATAAGTGCTTTTATATTTTCAATGTGTGTTTTTCCTATATATATATTTTTTTCAATTCACAGGTTCAGTAAAAGGTCCAGAACTTTTAGGGGACGACCCTAATATGGTTCCTGCTCGTTTCTTCAAGGAAGACATGACCCCAACTGAACGAAAGGAGGTCGTCATGAAAGCTTACGAACGACTCAAGGTGTCTCTGGACAAGTTCTTAAAACCAGATGGGTCTAAGGAAGCACCTGCGAAAACTTGTGCCGATATCAAATATGATCATCCAACATTTGAAAGCGGTAAGAAATAATCCTTTAGAACTTAAAACTGTTCTAAATTATGTTTTTTTTAACAAATACTTAAGTTTCAATATATCTTATCTAAAAAATGCTTTGGAACTTGCTATGACAAACTTGCTATGAACACCATTCTTTTCGGTTTCCCTTTAAATAGGCATGTTAACTGTCAAGTCAAATCAGTCTCTTTTTATAAATGTGAAAACGACAAGCTCTGTGTGTGTGTCTTTTAGTATTCGTTTTCATGCTTTGTAATTCAAAATCTTGTTCGTTAAAATATGAAAGAATACTTATTTTCAGAGCATTTTAAGATTTGCTATTACCTGATTAGTATAAAATAAAATAATTTACTTTTATTGTAGTCAACTACCCAATTCTAGTTACTTAAAATGTAAGTAAGGTACAAGGGACCGGAACCAACAAGATTGATTTATAGGGTTTTTTACTCTTTGCCTCTGCAAAGGGTAAAAATACTTTTCCCAAAATCCAACGGTAAGATTACTGTCTCCCTAAATGTTATGGCAAGAATTTGAAGCGTATTTCAAGTTAAGTGTTCTTATACTGGGTGGCGCAAAAGTAGTGGCACTAAAGAAAATACTTTTTTTTTTTTATATGACATTTTCTGTCATTCTGTTGTTGAAAATTGTGTAGTGAACAAATGTAAAATACACTGAAAATAAACATGGACCGTTTTACTCCCCAAGAACGTGGAATAATTGTGTCAATGTTCTTACGGAATAATTCATCAGTGATAAGAACACAACGTGAATTTCGTCGACGATTTCCCCACCGTCCGGCACCGATTGGTCGCACAATTCGACGCTTTGCCACACGCCTTGAAGCAACTGGCTCAACATTGGATAGACCTAAGTCTGGGAGACCAAGAACAGGCCGTTCAGCTGAAAATATCGATGCTGTGCGCGAAGATGTGGAAGAGTGTCCAGAAACATCAACGAGGCGACGTGCCACGCAATTGGGCATTTCCAGACGGACCCTGCAGCGTATTTTGGTGAAAGATTTAAAGATGTTCCCGTATAAAACTCAAATGACTCATCAGCTGCTGCCTGCTGACCACCGAGCTCGTCTAGATTACTGCCAGCGCGTCATAAACCTCAACCTTGAAGAGGATGATTTTCCTTCAAAATTGGTTATGAGTGACGAAGCGCATTTCCATCTCTCAGGGCATGTCAATAAGCAGAATACTCGGTTCTGGGGCACTGATAATCCGCGCATTATTCAAGAAACACCTCTACACCCACTAAAAGTTACTGTATGGTGTGGCATCTGTGTTGACAGAGTGATCGGACCCTATTTTTTCGAAGACGCTGGAGGCAATGCGATAACTGTCACTGGAGAACGCTACAGAACCATGTTACGTGAGTTTTTGATACCCAGTTTGGACGAATTGGGGCTGGAGCACATCTGGTTTCAACAAGACGGCGCTACGGCACACACAGCGCGCGACACTATGGACTTAGTGAGGGACGCTTTTCCAGGCCGAGTTATCTCTCGTTTTGGCGATTTGCCTTGGCCTGCAAGATCACCCGATCTGACCAGTCCAGACTTCTTTCTTTGGGGTTTTTTGAAATCTCGGGTGTATGTGAACAAGCCACAGACTCTCGCAGCTCTAAAAGAAAACATTCGTCAAGAAATAACGAACATATCGCAGGAAGTGTTACGGCAAGTTATGCAAAATGTCATAAATAGGGCTCAAATGTGTATCAACTCTGGAGGTCACCATTTAAAAGACATCATCTTTAAATCCTAATGGTACGAAATTTAATGGCACAAATATACATTTAAAAAAATCTAAATCTAGTTTTCTAATTAAGAAAAAATGTTATAGCTGAACCAAATTGGGTCTTTACTTTTGCGCCACCCAGTACTATGTTCAATGTTAAGCCAAGGACGGATCAAGTTTTAGATTTTTTTCATGCAGCGATGTCTCACATAATCTCCAATAAATATTTTTTTTCTTAATTTATACCGTTCACATTAAACTTCCCATGCACACAGCTATAAATTAATACGTGAACCAAAATAGTTGTACCCTGTTTAACGAAATTGCGTGGACGGAGGAGTATGAAATTTTGCACACTGGGTCCTTATTCACTATGTTTTTTTTTTCGTCGTTGCGGCAAGCCCGCGCGAATTGGCGCATGCGCGATGGGCTCAAAGATGT
Organism: Herminia tarsipennalis; assembly: GCA_945859575.2. NCBI lineage: Eukaryota > Metazoa > Arthropoda > Insecta > Lepidoptera > Erebidae > Herminia > Herminia tarsipennalis. The sequence goes on along the minus strand of OX243835.2, from coordinate 23,572,182 downwards.
CCGCATGCGCGATGCTTTTCTAAGCGCAGCTCTCAACATAAAAAGCGCGGGCTTGACGCAAAAACTAAAAAAAAGATAGTGAATAAGGACCCTGACAGTTTACTTATATAGAGAAGGCGTGCGGAATGCTAACATTACAACAATGAATATAAATGAATTATGGTCGAATTTCGACCACGGGCAACTACTAGTAAGTATAAATAAAAAAAACACTTAACGTTCAGGCCAATACTGGATCGACCCCAACGGTGGCGACATCAAGGATGCTATCGTGGTCCACTGCGATATGGAGACGGGCAGCAGCTGTGTGTTCCCGAAACCGATGCAGTCCAAGGACATTACGTACACCCGCAAGGAGCACGAGCCCTGGCTCAGCGAGATGGATGAAGGATTCACTGTAAGCATGACTAGCTTTTATTTACTGTTGGCTTCTAAATCTCCAAATATTAGTTCACTAGCTGACCTGCGCAATTTCGTTTGCGTACATTTTCCCCGTTTTTACAACATTTTTAATTGATGCTCCGCTCCTATTGGTCGAAACAGTACTACTGTACTGTGAGTTCGAACTAAAAATTCCTGAAATTATGGTGTTTAGCCAAACAATATTAAATTTAAACAAATATTTATGAAAGTCTAATTTATGAAAGAAAGAAAAAAAAGGAAGATAACAAAGAAGTCTTATTCATTGAATATTTTCTAACCATACCTACTTGTCTGTGGTTTGATCAATGTGTCACTTGCGGCCGGTCTCAATAATCTACCTATCGATGGATTTGGCTACTAGAGGTAGAATTTTGACATATTTTGTATGGAGCTTATGTCAAATGACCTCTAGTAGCCAAATCTATCGATAGTTAGATTATTGAGACCAGACGTTAGGCAAGAAAGGTAAAGAGTAAAAAGCTATTGAAGACGAGAAAAACCTTAAAAATATTCTTCATAAATTGACATATTCACTGATTTCACTATTGACTGTGTTTTTTTCAGGTCACTTACAAAGCGGAGCACTCTCAGCTGACGTACCTTCAGCTAATGTCATCGAAGGCTGTACAGAACGTAACTCTTCACTGCCGCAACACCGTGGGGTACTACGATCCTAGGTCCAACAACTACCGCCGAGGCCTCAAGTTGTTGGCCTACAACGACGCAGAGATATTGCCTAAGGCCAACAACAGACTCAGATATAAGGCCTTGTTAGATGAGTGCCAGGTGAGTAAGCGTACCTATTACTGGAATAAATACAAAAACAGGACAAGATGGTTCACGCTTTTTGCCGATATTAGGTTTTCGCACTAGAAAAAAACATTTACTTGGGTCACGGTAAACTTTACAAACATTTAAATCAGTGATACTAACTCCTACTCGTATGATCAGACTCGGAACAACAATTTGTGAATAACACAAAGTTGTGCTTCGTCACTTTGTGGCAATAAAATTCATAGGATTAGATTTATTACTATCATCGTCTCATCGAGCTTATTCGGAGTCATTGGATTCACTATCAAATTCACATTACTTAACCGTCGTTTCTTTAACTAATAGTACTTGTTAGGGTTGAAAAAGGCGAGAGGAAAATAGATTCTTGACTTTGGAATCGACTCTAAAAAAAACAAAACACATAAGTCATCGACTGAAAGTCGATTCTACTCAAATCTTGGCAACTGAAGTTGATTTCAAAATGTATAGAATCGATTTTTGACTAAAACCAGAGTCGACTGTTCCATTCCAATTACATAGTTATGGTTTAGATAAAAATTTAAGAGTAGACCCAGGAATTTTCCGTGTCATTTTTCTCGTTATTGATTGTTCTAAGCTTGAATATCTTATCATAAAATCTGGTACAGCGTACCTTCTGGTACGTTCATATTCAATCATTTGTAAATTAAATAATGTGATTTTTTTATAAACAGCACAAGAGCCAAGATTGGGCGCGGACGATAGTAGAGTATGAAACGGACAAGCCAGGCCGTCTGCCACTCCTCGACGTGGCCATTCGTGACGTAGGCAGACCACAACAGATGTTTAGAGTCGAACTCGGTTTGGCATGCTTTACTTAACAAACGACAATGAAAATGACTCATTAAAAATATCTTCGAACTCGTCAAATTAATTAAATAAATATTTGTAAGAGTACTAAGAAATATAGGTATGTGGGTTAATAGATATCTTTAATGAATTATACGATACGAAAACATAGTTAAACGTTGATGTATTCCGACAAATTTGTACTTATTGTAAACCACAGGATACTTAATATACTAATACAATGTAAATCTACGATATATTGAAAGAGTAAAACGAATTCGAATACGATACGTTGACGAGCGCAAGCGTAGTTCTAAATTGATATATACTTATTAGCAATTAATCTATTTACAACTACGCTAATTGAGCGTAGCGAGACAAACTTGCTACGTGTTATAACAATTTTGAAGGAATATATATATATTTTTTAAACATATTAGTATACCACCGTTATTTACTCTTTCACATAGAAATAAAATTTAATGTAAGATCTCGAAAACAAAACAAAATAAATGTAAATGTAACTAACGTGCAATTTAGTTTAAGGACACTGCCAGCAATAAGCATTTATACACTTTTACGAAAACCAATCATGGTACCTATTAAATAAGAAAACTAATCTCAATAGTTAACATTTATTTAAGTACAATAATAATATCTAATATTACATTTAATCTTTCCAATAACATCTAAGAATTACGTAATTTAATCATTAAGTATAAGTACTTAAGCTTAAGTTTAAAAACTAAGTCGTCACAATATAATTTAATTAATTTAATTTAATACTTTACAAAGGTCCTGTAAGGCTGTGTAGCGAGTACATTGTACATAATGTAAATATCCTTATTATTAGAAAATGTCATGTGATTCCTATTACTTAGTATTCTTAATTAATTAATTATAAGTTAGGCTACGATATTTTGCAATTGTTATAAATATACCTTGCAATTAAATATACAAAAATATATATTTGAATACAACACCTGGTTTATATTTTGGCAAAATACCTAGGTTTACCTTTTGCTTTTTTAGAAATCCGAAAAATTTTTTTATTAAACACTTCTGAATTGGATTATTTAATATGTAAAATACTTTAATTTGTTCAGTAATTTCTCAAACGCAATTTACCTAGCAGCCACCTTTTACAACTTAATCAGTCCAACAAAAAAAATCTTTACGTTACACTTCAATGTTGTTTGGTTGAACCTAATCACAAGTCATCTTCAAACAATTGACGAAGGGAGGCACAGAACAGTTGCACTTCATGCATTTCTCTTCAACAGTCACTTCGTCGCCAATGGACAGTGTCATATTGCCGAATCTGCATTCTCCTGTCAGTCCTTTGAGGTTCAGTCCCTTGATCACTTTCGAGGAAGTAGAGCCTGGAATTACACAAATTCAAACTACAGTCCATGGAGTTTTAATTTAAATAAGTGACATTCCTGACCGAGTAAATTAAGAAATCTTATCCGAACAGCTAACCTATTGAACGACCCAATGGGATTTATTCGTTTTGAAGAGTTTTTTTTCTTCAAAACGAATAAACAGATTTGATTTAAACAAAGCTAAGCCCTATTCCGGTTACATTAGGTTTCTAATAAAATAAAATCCTTACCCACAACTCACACCTCTACGTTACTACAGACAGATACGCAAGTTAATCTTATAACATACCTCCTGAGCTTTGGGGTATATTTATTGTATTAAGTTCAGGTTTACAAACACACCATATGTTTGTCTAAATCTAATTGCGCGGTACATTTGCTTAACTTTCGGTACTTTTATTCATGCTGCAGCTACAATTTTTTTTGAGAAGAAGAAACATAACGTTCGTTCTGCTTCAATTTTCCCTCTTTTTGCAACATTTTTCATTGTTACTCCGCTCCTATTTGTCGTAGTGTGATGCCTATAGCCTTCCTCAATAAATAGGCTATTCAGTAGTATTAATAATTTTTCAATTTGGACCAGAAGTTCCTGAGATTATCGCGTTCTAACAAACAAACTCTTCAGCTTTTTATATTAATATAGATACGGGCCCACCAGCTTACAAGGGCCCTGAACGTGAATTAACAATAGAAACCCCCTCACTCCGTGCCAGCGAGAAATTGAATGTTTACCGTTAAGTTCTTGGAGCACATGGCCTTCAATAAATTTTTGATACCAGGCCCCACCAGGCAACACTGCCTTCAGTCAACCTTTAGTAAATAGAATCTTGATAAACCTTACCGCATTCAAATCCGATAGGACAACTGCGCATACTCTTGGCGAAGACAGGAGCACAGTTATCCATTATGTTATTCTGGTAGTACAGCTCTAGACCACAGTCGATGTTCCGGCAGTAAGTCTTGTTCTCGACCGAGCCGTCCCATTCGGCGGTGCAGATGCAGGTCAGCTGCGTGTTCTGGGGTTCAAACATCTGACCCTCGAGGTATGTCTTCCCGTCTACCACGCAGCTCTTTAAACCAGCGATTGCGTCTTTACCTGTGGAATACACAAGTTATGGTTGATAAGTAAAAAGGAAATTGGGCAAACTCAAATACCAAATTCCTTATTGGATTAGAAAGCATATATTACTAAGTCAAAAAGCCGTTGCCGTTGTATCAATGTTTATGGGGTCCCCAGGCTCAGGCGCGGATCCAGAACTTTGTTCACGGGGGGCATCATGTGACTCAACTATCTAAGTGTGTCACTCGCGGAGGGGGGACAATTGCCAGTCTAAACACAGTGTCAAAATTTTCCAAAAAAAGGTCATTCAGTTGAGTCTGGGGGGGCAATTGCCCCTGTGTTGCACCCCTCACCCCATTGGATCCGCGCCTACCCAGTCTATAGGCAAACAGCCAAAGGCCTTTTGTGAATCGCTAGCACAAGCGATTCACATTTTCGGCTTTTGTGCAGCAGCTGCCCCCCCAACAAATTTTGATACAGTCAAAACTACTCTAGGTACAGATAGTTTAAGGAATGACCAATGTTGATTTTTATTTTTCTTCCCGTCTTTAATACTCGGTAGGGATTCTGTGCATTCGCCAGTTTCAAGTTTATTTTCTTTCAGTTTCAAGTTTATATTCTTTCAAGTTTTCTAATCATAAAGTCTCGATATCAATTCCAAGTTTCATTTCTAGTTTTTCTTCTTTGAATCACAAAATCCCGTTCTTATCCAGTTATCACGTATTTCAAGTATATTTTGGACTCTTAGACTATATTCCTTTTGTGATTTTACACGTTAAACACGGAACTGTAAAAATATCGACATTTTGATTCGATTTTTATAAGTGCAAATTTAAAATAAAATGAAGAAACTTGCTAATTGAAAAATGTTATTATGAGGTCACAGATTATTTGACAGATAAATTTTAATTTAATACAATCATTGACATTTATTTAGTTCTTGTTTTACTTTTTGACTATGCCTATTTGCATCCCATTTTTTTTTTTACATATACTCAAAGTGGTTTGTCATTTAATTTGGGACATTACATTGCAATTCTCTTGTGTTACATAATATAATGTATGTATTTTAAACTAAGTACTTATCCATTACTGAATGAAAAATTTCCCTACCCGAAGGATAATAATACAGCGCTTTTTTATGCTCTACCAGCTTGTACCCCACCTGTTTTTTGCAAATAAATGATTTATATTTGTATTTGTAATGTTGATTGTTGAGTCATAGGCAAAATGTTGGTTTCGTTTGGTGTAATTAGTTTGTGCCATTTGCAATTTTTACTCTAAAGAGTGCTAAAGCATGGTCGTCAAAATCAAGTGCATGACAGCTCTATGATATCCTGTAGGTAATATTAGTGGCATATAAAAACAACGTTTATGTTTCTATTCAGTTTTTCATCAATGTGCAGTGTTTTGCTTCGATTGCGGAAAAAACAGTAAGGAAATAAGTTTCTCAGTAAAAAGAATACAATGAATACTTTTGTTTGCATGAGGAAATTAAAATATTGTTCTTAGATTCATTTTCCAACTTCCGAAAACAAAATCAAAATGTACAAAAATGGTTCATTTTATTTCAGAAACTTTGGCCTTACTTTTTTTAAAGATTTTTACAAAGCGCTATCAGACGATATTAACACCTGTTAAGGCTCTATTCCATTAGACAGATACAACTTTTATACAAGTTACAACTTGTATGAGGCAGTTCGAACTTGTACAAAAGATTGAAATCAATAGTGTACCTATTGTTGTTGATGGTATGAACATGTTTCCAATGCAAGCAAGTTTTACGCACATATGACGTCATACTTGTATTCAAGACTTGCCTAAATGGAATAGCGACTTCAGTACCTACTTTTAATAGGCACGAAAGACGAATGGACAAGGAAATCGTTCCAAAATTATTCCAGCTTAAATAATTAGACAGTTAGATGTCTACACACGTTCATAATATGTCATCATTATAGTATACAATAGATGATTTACCCTCTATACAGGCTTTGTAATCTTAATAGGTGTATAGGTAGGTATCTATTTAAGGAAACACCATTGTATTCATTTAAAAATACATTTGCCTGAATTGTAGAAATCAATAGGTTTTTTTATGATAGTGCACATTTGGGTGCATATTTTTCTCGTTTTTCAATTAATGGTGGCGATTAAATTTTCCTGGTCGATTGCGGAACTAACGTAAAACAGATGTTTTTATTCTCTTAGAAATCGATTTAAAACAATGTAAATAAACTATCAGTCTGCTTGGCGAGCCACTACAGAATCTGCTCGTCACCAATACAGAACATTAACAGCTGCTAAAAATATGTCAATAAAAGTATTTAATCTTAAAAAAACTTAAACGAAGACTAATTCAAATAAATTAAAATGTTCTATAATATTTCTGTCCTCACTATTCACCTTAAAGTAAGTGTTATTAAACGAGTGCATTTACACTGCTAGGTAAGACAAAAAAGTCGTAAGTCGCGCAAAATCAAAATGCAATATATTTAAAACTAGCTGTCCCGCGCAACTACGTCTGCGTAATTTTTTCCCGTTTTTGCAACATTTCTCATTGCTGCTCCGCTCATATTGGTCGTAGCGTGATGTTATATAGCCTATAACCTTACTCGATAAATGGGCTATTCAACTGTAAAAGATTTCTTTAATTAGGACCAGTACTTCCTGAGATTATTGCGTTCAAACAAAAAAACTCTACAGATTTATAATATTAGTATAGATAAGACATCAATAGCCCTTACCACAAACTTTGTCGGTATTACAACACGAGTCCAGCTCATAGGTGCTGATACATTGCTCGTTCAGATCGTCGTCGAAAGTATCATAGCAATCTACTGCTGCGCAAAGGAACTGCGGTTCATTGTTATACACGCTACAGATGCATGCTTGGGAGCAAGGGTTGGCTACTCGGTCTTGTGGTATCGGTTCTTTGTCCGCGTAGGCTTTGCCTCTGGAATTAAAGGAAATAATTATATATTACATTGATTATTCGAATTTAAAAATTACGATAGAAAGACTTAAACGACATTCGAAATACCGTCTTCGGTGATTCAGTCTTCCAATTTTCCAGGTCCTACAGGAAAACATGGCGTGACAAGAAGATAATAAACTAAACTCTTACATTTATAATAGGTGCCCCTTATATCTAATAGTCATCGGCAATATAAAAAAGGAAGTGAAGTCATTACTTCATCTATAATCTTTCTTCATTTGACATTCATCACACTTTGATCTACTATGCGTTTCAAATGAGAAGATAATTGCGACCGCGACAACTTAACTCTGTATTTGTCAAAATTGTACCGCTAGCAGCAAAAACTCCCAAGTCGGGTAAAATACATATGTGTATGGTTATGGAACGGACGTATTATTTATTATTTGCTTTGAACTATGTACCTCATATTTTTCTTTATTAATTAATATACACCAAACAAAAATAAGTAAATAGGCAAAATATAAGTCTTTCAGTCAGTCGTGATATTTTTTTAACTAAAACTTAACTATATTAGTAAATAGTAAAATACAGTGCATATACCTATATATTGTTCATTAGAGTTGGTACTTCTGTGTAATACTAATGACACTTTTTTTACGAATCAATTTATAGCTGACCTTACGTCATACAATGAAGTTGCAGTCGTTTTGCGAATCAAAATGTCATCATGACAGTTATCAACTCATTTGAAACGCGTAGTTAACATTGACGTAGAGACCAGAACTGCGCCATAACATCACAAAATTGACCAATCTCTAAAAAGAGACAACGCTACTTTGTGGACAATACCTGTCAAAGGGGCCCGAGCTTTTCGTCACTACTTTCGATTACTCTTTTCGTCTTCACTAGCACGCTTTGCAGTCAATATTTCCTTTTTATTTAAAGGGATGGCACGGGCCAGGTCTATACGTCAATCGATCTAACATACAATCTTTTTTTTTTACTGATGGGAATATACAAAAAATGACTTCTCCCGCTGTAGGCACGAGCGGTAGGGCGTGTCAGACTCTTACTGACTAAAACCCATCTGTCTTCCTTCTTTCGCTGTGGTGTTCCGAGAGCACGATAACTCCCGCACTCCTGGTGGGCGTTGGCCCAATGGGCCCACTTCACTTCAATCACTTCCAATCTGGTAAGGCGGTACCATTTTCATTTTGCAAACCCTACAAGTCAGTTCGTTTTACATTTAAGGCAAACAGACTAAATTGCAAACTGTTTCATAATAGCGTTATTTATATCTCGATTCATTATCGTCATCTAAGGTCACTGTATTTCCCGACGGTCACGGCAAGAGGTCCGGAACTCCGGAGGTCGCTCGATGTTTTTGTACTTCTGTATATTATTGCTTGTTTCTTAGTATTCCACGAGGTCAACTGTGGGCTGTTGACTTGGTTTTATGTTATAACGTAAGTACTATATCACATAGATCCTTGGTGACGTTTTTTAACGTTATAAAGATATTCTAAAATGGAGTTAACCGTAAATATAGCAACTATTACGGTACCTGTTTTTCGCCATTTGCTATGGAATTAAGGAAGAAGCTTATCTTCTTGTTTGATTTTGCTCTATTGTTTAACCGCGGTTTCGCCCTATTACCTAAGTATCGTTTAGGTACAGCGATAAAACTTATTATTATGCCACTTCTTATGATTCAAATTTCATCAAAATCCGTTTAGGCGCGAAACGTAGTTGATAGATAAAATAATTAGACAGAGAGACAAAAGCTACTTTCGCATGATGAAAATGAAACGAATTTATTCGAAAGTTTATAATTTTATACTTACTTAACCCAATTAATGTGTTGCTTATTTGTACCTAATTGTCCAAAAATAGTAAGTTAGATCCTACTGGACAACTGGAATAATAATACGCCTATGTAACAGTATTGTAGCTATAAGCGATAAGCACACTAAAACACACCACGGAGCGGGGTGTTTCGCCACGGATGGAGTCACGCGCGTGTTTGCGTCTATCTCTCTCTCTCTATCAGAATAACATGAAAACGTGAGAGGGCGCATGTTTCCCGCATAGAAGCGCGTGATCCGCACGCGCGGTGTTGCAGATCACGCGCCTACGTACAGGGGGGTGTTACGACAATGGTCAAGCCTGACATAAGACAAATTGGTAATTCGTCAAGTCCTCTTTTCGACAAATTATGAAATTTGCCAAACATGCCATTCGTCAACTATTTTAAGTACAGTAAATAACAATAGAAGTACACTAATTTAGGTCAAATTGGTAATTCGTCAAGTCCTCTTTACGACAAATTAAGAAATTTGGCATACATGCCATTCAACTAAAAAAATTAAATAAATAAATCAAACTTGAATATAAAAACGTATATTTCATACCCAACACAACTGTTTCAAACAACTTAATATGTCTATTTTGTCACTTATCAATTTTTCTATATTTTTTTCTATTTTAGCATCTTTTGCGACGTCGGATGTTTTCCTTTTTTTTCTTCATTTCTTTTACTTTTTTTTAAATAATAAAGGGCTTCTTTTTTCAAAATACTAATATACATGAACAGATTATGATTTTCTTGTACCTTTGTCCCTAATCTCCGGTGCCAACCTTCTACTGCGTTGGTGGTTCTATGGCGCTCAGTTGCACAACACCACATGTCTTGAGAAATCCTCTTTTGCCATTGCTCCAGAAAATATTTTTGAAAATTTTCCACTCTAGCATCATTGTTTGGCATCAGGTCTTGTATTGCTAACCATCCTTCAGGCCTGATTAAAATGGAAAAAGCAGCCTTTGACAAGAATATCCGGGAAAACGCTTTTTGCAGCATTCATTATGGCCAGTTCGTAGTCGCACTTTAAAAATTTTACATGAAGTTTGAATTGGGAACGCAAAATCGAGAACACTCTCTTGTATGTCTCTTCCGTTTTGTTTGGCAAGAGGCAAAAAAATATAGGAATAATATTGGTACTTGCTCTTGTGCTGCCCAAGTCAATGTGTATTGAAAATAGTTGATAAAAAGGCGGTGGAACGGTCTTGAAAGTGCCATCAACAAATATCAAATCTGTACCTAATGCCATTTCTATACCCTCATCCTTAGCAAAGATGAACAACTTCGGTAGATCATCCTTACTTTCATAAATTAAAAAATCTTTTGAAAGTATATCTGGGAATTTGACCGTATCAGTTGTTGAGAACTTGCACGTTTGTACGCCAATTGCTTTTTTTCTTAATTTGTATAAACCATCACGCTTTGATTTTAAACTTGGTGTATCAATGAAATCATCCTCCTTTTCAAGTTCACCCATGGTTTCTTCAAAAATTGTACTTACAGATTTCCATTCATTTTTTACTCTTTCTCTACATTTGTTCATCTTCACGTCAATTAAATTCTTATCAAAATCCGCCTTACAAGTATGCTTGCTTTCTCTCAAAATTAACAGTTCATCGCTGCTTAAAGTTAAGGATCCATTACACTCACTCCTTTGTACGCAACGCCAGATTGTGGTACCATTTTTGTTAGTAAAATTATAATGAAACTGGTATCCTGCGCGTAATATTTTTCGTTTTCCTTTTTCGGTGTCTATATACGTAAATAAAGAATTACAGCCTTTACTAGTAGAAGCCATAATGTTATTTGGTTTCTGTTTTACACAAGCCACTACACTACACTACACTCAATAGATATAGGTAATAATAGTTATTCCTAAGAAAATATTTTCACTTACAGAATAATAAAATGACATTATATATAACTGACGGAAAACAACCAGAACAAAGTATTCTATTTAGCCAGCATTTTCCGCCTAGATAAAGAGGTATGTATCTAAACAAATTTACACTGACTACCTAATTATATTATTTGCCCTGACTTCATAATTTTACATTTAAAATCTTACAAAAGTACTAGGCTGGCAAGGAAAGGAAAGGGTAAGTTATCGACTGTACATGCATATGACGAATGGCATGTTTGGCAAATTTCATAATTTGTCGAAAACAGGACTTGACGAATTACCAATTTGTCTTATGTCAGGCTTGACCATTGTCGTAACACCCGTACAGGGAACACGCGCTTCTTTGATGAAAGAGAACTAGATCCTGCAGTGTAGTGCGTTTCAGTGTGCCAATCGCCTTAATCTTTAAAGTGCATGATACGGTGACAATCCGATTATTGCTAAATAAAAATTTGGTTGGCACTGATACTATACCATCAGGTTAACGACCTGCTTGTCTTTTCATTTTAGACGAAGACATTTTAAACAAAAAAAAGTATAAGTTATAAAAATAAACTTACTTGTAGTAACATTTGGTTGGGTCTGGATGTAAGTTGGGACAGATAAATTGGTCGGGGCAGGGCTGGTCAGAGCTGGAGAACTTCGCCGTGCAGCCCAACTCTTGGTAAAAGACTGCCATGTCACATTCTCCTAATATATCCGTTGATACTCCAGTCAATACTGCAACTGTGAAATTTACATTTAGTTATGTCTTTTTTCTTCAGTCTTCGAATTATACATGGAATTATACGTAGGGCACTACTATTTGAACCCTACAAGATGATTTGCCACTACCCACATACCCTACACCTCAAAAGCCGGATGAGTCGAACTTCTTCACGAAAAAGTATCGTATCGTAATACTTAGATAGAGAAAAATGGAGAGGGAGAATAAAAAGACCTTTTTAGGGTTCCGTAGCAAAAATGGCAAAAACGGAACCCTTATAGTTTCGGCCTGTCCGTCCGTCTGTTTATCTGATCTGTCATGTCTGTGTGACAGGCATTTTACTTAAAAAAGTACAAATTGTTTATGGATGAAATTTTATCATATTTTATATATTTTAAGGGGGGCACTTTGTACAGGTGTAAAATTATCGCCCTGCCCCCCCCCCTCCCTTTAATCGTTTGACCAAAAATATGAAAAAATATACAAAGGTTATACAAAATTATTTTTAACATGATCGGATATACCGTCTTTGAGTTATTGCCGAAAAACTGAGCTTCGCTCTTTTGCTGGTGAACTTTACAGATATATTAATATAAAATTTACACTATCACACAATACTCACTACACTATGACAAAATAAAATCAAAACAAAGTCAGCAAGCATCATAGAACTGCTTCGCATCGCTATCGACCTACTTTTCAGATCGTATTTTTTCATATTTATTGCATTTTATTGTAGTGAAAGCTGCGGAACCCCACACTGAGCATGGTCCGACATGCTCTTGCCCGGTTTCATTTTTATTTTCTTAATAACTTAATATAAAACTGGTTAGTTCTGAAGTCCGGTGCAAGTCTGAGGCCTTGAACGCTTGGAAAATGGCTTGCCCAAACTTTGATTTGCCCACCAACCCCTTCGCCCAGGGACAGTGGGACGGCCCGCTCTGCAGTTCAGTAAGAGAATACCTTTTAAATACTACATCAAATCTTTCAGAGCGAGCTCGCCTGCTGGCTGTGGGTGAATGGGAATCAGGTGTTTGGCTTCAGGCTCTTCCATCGTCCAACATAGGCACTATGTTGGACGACACCACGTTCCGCATTGCTGCCTGCTTGCGTTCAGGTGCCCCATGTGTTTCTCCTCATCGATGCCACTGTGGAGAAGCCGTAGGCAGCCTTGGGCATCATGGTCTATCATGCAGCAGGAGCGCAGGCCGCATATCACGACACGCTAGACTAAATGACATCATCCGTCGGGCTCTTGTGTGGCACTGGTGTGCCAGCTGTTCCTGAACCTAATGGTTTGGCGCGCAGCGATGGCAAGAGGCCGGACGGCATGTCTTTGCTACCTTGGAAGATGGGAAGACCTATGGTGTGGGATGCAACCTGTGTCGACACCCTAGCGCCTTCCCATCTTCCAAACACTGCGAGCTGTGCCTGCGCTGCTGCTCCATCTGCGGAGACTCTCAAACGGCGCAAATATAGTAATCTAGTCGGAGATTACATATTTGAGCCGTTTGGAGTTGAGACGCTAGGGCCCTGGGGTCCAAGTGCTCGCCTATTATTCAAAGACATTTCCCAGCGTCTTGTCAGTGCATCTCGTGACCAGAAGGCTGGCTTTTTCTTTGCACAGAGAATAAGCATTGCCATACAACGTGGCAATGCTGCCAGCCTTCTGGGCACTATACCGGTAGACATCGATGGGGAGGAATTCTTTGACGCCTAACTCTTTTTTGTAGTTTACTAGGTAAGTTGTAAATAATGTTAAAAGTATGTATATAGTTCGTACGTAGGGTAATCTAGCTTGTAGTTATTAACGTTGTAAATTTTCATTTTGCTAATAAATTACTGTTCACAAAAAAAAAATATATATATAAAAAATAATATTTTCCCTCGCCTTTTTTTGTACAATGTAACAAACAATTATCTTCACTTCGATTTTTTTTTAAATACGACGCCCGCAATAGTCTATAATATCTGTGTTGCAACGCTACTGTCGTACATTATTGTGCATAAAGTACACCCACACTCGGAACCAACGCTTGGTAGAAATCAAACTACAACCGCTTGCGCAGAAGTTGTACATTTTACAATTCCACCACCAAGTAAGCGCGATTGAATATCTGGTTCTTTCGGTATGAATCCTGGTTTTTATACCACTGGCTAACATACTTATGAACATCCGAGAATTCGGGGTAAACCTCTCCTATGTTTTTGATGCTGAATATGTTTTACCTATTTGCGACCATGTAGGTATTGCCACTAGCTAAATCTGAGTCTGGCGACCTTTTTCGTAATGCACTCAGCAATGTATACATTTCTTAATTTTAAAGACATTTTTTATTTATAGTTCTTTTTTTCTCTAATGTTTTTCTTCTTCTTCTTCTTTGAGTTTATGGCAATCTAGCCGTTTTAACGGCTAATTTCTGCCAGTGTCAAGTATTTATGCGCTGATTACATGCACAAAGTCTCGTTCATATTCAATTATCACGTATTAAAATCATTTTTCACAAGTTAAACTCGGAGCTGTAAAAATAATGGCCGGTTATTTTGCCGCCATTTTTACAACTCCCAATGTTTTTTTTTTATTTTTGCTTTGAATCACGTTGTTTTATTAACTGCGCCGTCAAATGTGAAATGTCGAAATAAATGTATTACCTACTTTCGTTCTTTCTCATATGTTCCCAATATTTTAAACTCACTCCAGTAGTATATTTCAGGAAACAGTCAAACTCCTGTTTTAAACACTTACGTGATTATTGAGTTAACCTATTTATCTAATATCTATCAGTTCGTGTTTGGCACACATTTCATATGCAAACCTTGTCGTTATCGACACACATACTAACTACTAGTTATGTCGCCCACATACTCGATAAATACCTGTACCTAAGAATAGGTACACGAGTTACCTAAAGGGCCCCACTGCCGATGGAAACACATCCATCAATCTAAATGGCGTGGACGTCTCTCTAAAACTTATCGTAAATGTTAAAAACGTAACCCATTTGAATGAACGTCGTTTGGTTTTGGAATTGCAAACTGACCAGCCAAAATGGACGAATCACGCCACGCCATTTGGAAGGCATTCGTATTGTCAGTGAGTGGGCGAATCAAGTAGTTTTTAGTAATGATGTCTATGGTTTATCCTTTCGTCTCGCTTAGAAAGAGACCCACCTTCTCTTTCTGATCATAGTGTGTAAACCATGGTTACTATAGTCACGAAAGAGAAAGACAGTGTCGCAAAATATCAAAATTATTCTCTTTACTTCTTCTAAAATAAATTAATAGTGTTGACAGCAGTCTATAGGATAACTTTTTTGCGTATGTTTAAATGGAAGACGTCTAAATGGAAATATAGTCAATGGTGAAATATTTTTACGTATTACGTCGTACTTTAGTCCTACTATCCATTCCTTCCAAATGGACGTAGCGTCAGTGGCCACCTTTATTGTGGTTAAAATCTATAGTGTGTCAGTGTCAGGTTAGTTTATGCATTGCTTAGGTTCCTACTCAAAACTTTAAAAACTTGAGAAACCATGTGCTGACCGTAGACAACTGACTGATTGATTGACAAATTTCTAGACTAAATCTATACTAATATTATAAAGCGGAAGAGTATGTTTGTTTGTTTGTTTGTTTAAACGCGCTAATCTCAGGAACTACTGGTCCGATTTGAAAAATTCTATTTTTGTGGTTATCCCATTTATCGAGGAAGGCTATAGGCTATATAACATCGCGCTACGACTAATAGGAGCGGAGCAGCGACGAGAAATGTTGCAAAAACGGGGATAATTTACGCATACGAAGTTGCGCGGGACAGCTAGTAATATATAAGATCACACAATGCCATCTGATTACAAGCTAAGCGGAGCCTGTACTTTGGCAACCAGGCAACTGTTATTTAACTAGCTGTCCTGCGCAACTTCGTCTGGGTAAATTTTCCCTGTTTTTACAACATCTCTTGTATATTGCTGATCCGCTCCTATTAGTCGTAGCGTGATGTTATATAGTCTCAGGAACTACGGGTCCGAATTGAAAAAATATTTTACTGTTGGGTAGCCCATTTATCGAGGAACTGACGAACGAGGGCTATATAACATCACGCTACGATCAATAAGAGGAAAAACGGGGAAAATTGACGCATACGAAGTTGCGCGGGTCAGCTAGTAGTAGGTAAATACTCGTACACAACATTGTTTTTAAACTTCTGTAATTTTTACATTTCTTAAACCTACTATTTATTATTGACGTTTCGAAAATTAAAAAAAAACCCGGAATACCGTGGTAAGTCCATGTTCACACAGCATTCGAGGTCATTGATACCTACGCTGATCATTAGTGATAAGACATAGACAGAGAGACTACAAATTAGATTCATTTTCTCCTTTCTAGGCACAAAACAACTAAAAATACGTTTTGGATTGGATTGTAAACATAAACAGATATAGTTGAATATTCAATTGACGGATACAGTGACCACCAGAACCCAGAGAGATATAATATAATCTTATTTATCATAGATTAGATTACCGACTGCGGCCGAGTAACCTCGGACAGGAATAGTTCAGTTAGATCACTTTCTCACGGCATATATCTACATTTCTACTAAAAGATTAAACGCATTACGAATCTACCTAGGTACTTATTTAAAAAAAAAGCAAACATATGTTCTTACAAACTTGTGCGTTTAGGTATGATACTTAGATACTATGAAAAAGCGGTGGTAGCCTAATGGCTAACGCATCGACCTCGCAATAGTGAGGTCGCGGGTTCGCATACTACCGACGTGAAACCACCCCTCATACAAGCCTTTGAGCTTAGCTGGAGGGTTTAACAGGATTGCTAGTAATGTGGGACTCAATCCCACATGCCATCATGCTAGTTATCCTTTTTTCTAAAAAAAAAGTAACCTACCTAGGCTTATCAGGATATTTGCAATCCCTTTTATAATAGCCAAATGTGCTTTCCAATACAAATGCGAATCATTTTTGTTTACATGCACCTATCTAAAAACATAACCGCACTGTACCTTGACTTTACGGTTAATTGACACTTCGATACGCCTTAACTCATCATTGTAGGTAAGTAATTAAAACTCGACACGCGCGTGAGAACCGAAACTATTTAATTTCACTTTCATTAAGCAAGGACATCTTGAATTTAAAAAAAAGTTAAAGTACTTACTGGTCATCAATACAGCGAGCACAGCCTTCATGGTTGATTTCATGGAAATAACAAAGTTAAAAAAAAAATAACCTGCACTTTTTGTTTACAAACTTTGATTTACAATAGGTTGTTTGAGACGCGTCCGTCTCGGTTTGATAACAGTGTCACAATGAGTGATTCGCGGCGGGAAACTTATTCTGTTCTGCGTGTGGGCAGTCCCGCTGTTGAGTCGCGTAAGTCCCTCTACACACTAAGCAACTGTGGCCTCCTGCGTGAACTCTGTTGACCTTTAAAGACTAAACCACATGTAACTTAGATAAAGACCTACTTAACTTGATATTATCTAAAGAATCGACTCTGATCCATGGAGCTTATATCTATTCTATCTTAAACTTGAATAATTATATCTTTATGTTGTAAAACCAAATCTATGGTAGTTTGTAAACATATTTTATGAAAAAATATATTAATATTTTATGAAGTTTCTGGGTTCTGATAAATAAGATTAAATATAATACTTACGATACATTTTAGTATATTGCCTTGCAGTTAATGCATTTTAGCATTTGATAAAATCATTGTACAAAGCAGTTGGACCTTTGGTCTTCCTTGAGGACTTCTTCGATCGCTTCATGGCACATTTGAAGCCTTCAAATAAGCTTCTTTTATCATAGCGGAATGTGAGGATGCGTTTTCGTGGTGAAGGGAGGACATTGCTTCGAGGATGCTTTTCATAGAAGTCAGGCAAGTGATGGCCACCCATACTCGTATACTCTCCGACAGTGCCTCAGTTGTTCGATCCTTACAGAAAAACCAGATCACGTCGAGACTAATACAATAATATAATACAATGCACTAGAACGCATTAAAGGTTCATTTCCGAGCATCGCGGCCGATCGCGAGCCGCTCGCGGCTTACGACAAGCGGCTGACGCTCGCGGCCGATGCGACAATATTCTGTGTGCGCGCGCAGGCCTACGACAGTCGTCGGCCGCGCGCGTCTGTCACTTACCTCAGCCGCTTGTCGTAAGCCGCGAGCGGCTCGCGATCGGTCGCGATGCACGGAAATAAATCTTAAGGTTTATTTCCGTGCATCGCGGCCGATCGCGAGTCGCGCGAGTCAGTTGTCGTAAGCCGCGCGCGACTCGCGATCGGCCGCGAGGCACGGAAATGAACCTTTACGGTATTAAACCGCAACACGGTGACACTTCAATAAAATAAGGGACACAGTCGATCACTTGGAAACGATGCAGCTGATGAACTCGCCAGGAGGGGTTCTAAGACGAAAGCCTTAGGACCCGAACCCATTGTGCCCATTTTTTTCAAATATTTAACGGGCTGGTTAAAGGACTACACACAAGCAGATAAATAGTGGACCTCGACACCAGTGTGCAGGTAATCCAAGGAGGCTATGCCATCCCTGAATACGAAACTGACCATGCGCCTTTTGCTTAAAAAAACATTTTAGTTTGAAAAAAAACAAGGAAAGGTTCAAAATTAGCAATTTAGAGACAACAGCTGACATTCTTAAAAGAGCTAATAATTGGTTCTTAAAGTGTTAACAAACCACTCAATTATTGGTAATTGAGTGGTTTACCCTATTTATCAATTTTGTTCGTACACAAAGAGCACATCCCTCCACTCCACCCCCCTTACGTCACAGCTCACCTTAAGCAGTAGTGCAATGAGTAATAGTATGCGCCGCCTGGTGAAGGCCATAATAAGTCCGTGTCACAGAATACAAAAGACCTTTTGTATTTATCAGTGCGTTCGTTGTTTTGCGTCTCAATGTTGAATAATGATTTTTATTAATTAAAAATAAGTCATATATTAACCATATAGGTTACCAAATAGGTTATATAAACCATCATGAGCATGCATCATCTTCACCTCTGTGCAGCGTAATTGATTTTCGTGCTGGTTTCGGCTCCGTATGTCATGGCCGGTCGGACGGCTGCTTTGTATACTCGTCCTTTTATGCGCACGGGCATTCGGCTGTCGCATAGCACGCCGGATAGTTCTCGTCACTTCATCCACCCGGTATTTATGCGATGGGTGACATTAGTGTCCATTGACCCATCTATACTGATGACTGATCCTAGGTACTTGAAATATTCACTTCTTTTAGCTGGATGTTCTGCAGACAGATGGTGTATTTGCTGTTGACGTCTTCTCTCGTCTGCTCGGCCTTCTCTCTGCTTATTTGCAGACCTGGTGTTTCCAGAGCTTGTCTCCACTTTTCTAAAATCTGCTGTAGGTTGTTTACATCTTCACTGATGATCCGCCGTCCGAATATAAGATGTCCCATGGCGGGGCTAGTTGCAGATTTGGGGTGAGATGGTTTATTACAATATTTAATAGCAGGGGGCTGAGGTCGGAACCTTGGTGCACATCGGTGGGCACCTTCACATCAAATTCATCGCTTGTTCCGGCTTCGCAATTTGGTTGATACTTGGTCGGTTGGTTGGAATGCTTTACGCTGATTGACAGTTTTAAATGCCAAAAAGACTAAATATATAAGCACTTCCTAATGTGAAGAATCTTAGATCTTTTTTTTTTTTATCGTGTGCAAAAATACCCACGGATTCCACTCCTACGAGGGCACGCAGGAGGGGGTATGTCGGAATCAAACCGACTAAAAATCATACGGTGTTCCGGCGCATAAGCCTATGGCCAAAGATGAGGGTCTCCCTTGCGAAATTGGTGCCTCCACCATTAGTAGGCTTGGTCGTTGGTTACAACGACAATTTTTACGACGGCTAATGTGGGTGGTTTCATTCCCACTTTGTGACAGAAGGTACGCGTGGAACACGTCGCAACACCATCTCGGGCAGAATTTTAGACCTAACATTACATAGGATAAGGGAATTTTTGAAATCTGCTAACGACCCTGTATTTTTAGGGATCACACTAGACAAACAGGTGCAGATCAGGTGGGGTGCTTATATATCTCGTCTCGCTAGCGAACTCAGCTCGGCTACTTACGCTGTTAAAAAGGTACGTGAACTGACAGACGTTGACACTACCAGACGTGTGTATTTTAGTGATTTCCATTCGTGATGATGTGGCATATTACTATGAGGTAGAGCTGCTGATATCGAAAGTGGTTATACATAGAGTTGATGATTATTTAACTGACAAAAACGCATGGTCAAAATATAAAAATATATACATTTTGAATTTTCAGATTGCATCTTGTTTCCTTTTATAATTGTATAAATGATTACTTGCATAATAAAAAAATCATAGTCGTAAATATAAAACAGATTAATGTATTTGTCAAATATACTTTATAATAATATAATTTGCATCAGTCCTATAACATGGTGTATATAGGCCGACCGCTTAACTCGTATATCGCCTGCGCGGTGAGAAGGGAGCGCGGGGTGATGTTAACGGGTGGGTGAGCGGGGTGCGCGGGACAGAGAACTTCCCGCGCACCCCGCTCACCCACCCGTTAACATCACCCCGCGCTCCCTTCTCACCGCGCAGGCGATATACGAGTTAAGCGGTCGGCCTATAGTATATTAGTGACAGCACCTTACCCCGTATCAAATTTATAAACATTGTAAAATTGGCAATTTGCAAAGAGTGGCCGCGAGTTTTTATTGCCATGTACTTTTAGCGGCTTTACCTATTGTTTGCGAACTTGGCATTACATGTACATGTAGAATCCCGACGTATCTTATGTGTTGTTTTGCATCCTAAGTAAATAAATAATTTTGATTTGAATTAAATAATAAAGTACAATGCAACTTATTGGACCAAAATGTCGGAACATGGTGTCCAATAGGAAACCAGAAACGATAGACCTTATCGTCAATATTAACTTTTTTTTACTACAGCGACGGAAAGGAAAAAATGATACGGCCCTTAGAAGTCGTCGTCTCAGTAAAAGGTATTGTAGACAATACGATCCATCAACTGCCTTATGTTTCATCTCTGGACAAGTAACCGTATTTGTTTTGAGATCTTTGATGCCATCACTCGACGGCGTCCGGTGAAAAAACCGGACGTCTAAAAGAGCAGATTTTTTACACGACTCTGACGAAGCCACAAGGAAAGGTTATGCTTTTAGTTAATTGAGTATTTGGTTTATTCAATAACAACTTCACAAAAAAAAAAACTAAAGTTGCCAATGAAACAAAAAAAAAAACTACTGCTTAGATACAAATACCTGCCAACAATAATAATTTTAAATTTTTTAGATCAATCGTGATCTAAAAATATGAAAATATTATTGTTGGCAGGTATAAATATCGTAGTCTCGTAGAGTTACTTTTAGATTTTTTAAACTTTAATTTTATTGTGGATACATAATGTGACCATAATAGCTATAGTTTTTTTAAGTATTAAATTCTACATAAACATCTTTTGTATGTATAAAAAAAATATTGTAATTTACAATATTTTTTTTATACATACAAAAGAAAATATTGCCGAAGATATAGATCAATGTTTGGAACAACGAAGCAAATTAAATTTAAAAAATACCATCTAGATTTTTTTCGTGTGCAAAGGGACAATCAGGCAGACGGGGTATACCTACTTAACTGTAACGTCATCGTCTTGACGGATCAAAACGAAACAAAGCCTCAAATTTGAGAGACCCGAGAAGGTCGGCGAATATTGTACGAACGGCTTAAGTGACTCAATTTGGAAAACATTACGTTTGCAAGGCGAACCACACTCGTTATGTATTAGTTATATTAATATTTATTTATGGTGTTGGTTTTGTACTGACCTCAAACTGATATACAAAATCAACAAGGTTCAGAATTTGAAATTACACAATACTAGCTTCCACCCGTAACTTTACTCGCATTAAGTTTATTTCGATTGAAATTTGGAACCCTCACTTCACCCTTTTTAGGATACATTTTCTGAAATCCATTCTTAGCGGATGCCTACGTCATAATAACTATATGTGCCAAACACTGTCAAAGGTTTCAGCTGTATATTGATATGTTGGTCACCACTGGTGGATCCAGGGCCAAGGAGGTCAATTCCCTTTCCTACTCCCTTTCAAAATATCTGTATCCTCCCGTGGATGTATATTCTTTTATGATAAAATGTACCTACCAAGGCTCATACCAAAGAGGGTGTTCCATACCAAAATCTTGGGTACCTCAGTGGAGTCACAGATAATATAATACTATACTAGTAGTGGGGTCATTCACTCTGGATCCTTGTTGACTGATCCTTGATCACTCGGGGTCCTCACAACATTCTGGATCCGCCGCGTCACGGTTTCCGTCTTTTATATATAGGGATATATATTATTTTATGTTAGACATATGTTCCTATACTAACTGACGTTTACATAAGACTGGGTTTTTACATAAGAAGGGTCTTGTAAAGTATCTCGCGTAGCTATTTTGAACTTGTACTAACGTTCATACAACGCGGAAAAGCTATGCGTGTCGTTCAAAGATAAACCAATCAATAATACACTGACTGCTTCTGTGGCGCGGTGAGAGTGTATCCGACTGCTACCCATGCCAATCCAGGATAAAACTTTGTGTGATGAGCACGATGGTTTATTCTGTGTTTGGGTGTTATTTATCTATAATATGTATGTATTTAGAAATATATAAGTATGTTTATCAGTTGTCTGGTTTCCATAGTACAAGCTCTGCTTAGTTTGGGATCAAATAGCGTTGTGTGAATTGTCCCAAGATACTATTGTAGCTTAGACAACAATAAAAAATGAGTTTTATGACCCAATCATTACATTTATTACAACTTTAAGCTTTGATTACTATAAATAATTAAAATAACAAGACAAACATAATCAAAAATGAAAGTGTCACTAAAAATTCGTTGACTGTATATTTACACTTGACAAGGGCATAAATGTGAAAGTAAGTATATTCTCTTCTTATCCTCTTTAACATAAAGAATTAAATAATGTTAATGATAATATTCTAGAAGAGAACTAGGCATTCGTATTCAGTGCTGCTCTTCTCTTCGCCGTCAAAGGGATAGTAACAGGTGCCGTGGCTCGGCTGAATCTGGAATTTGAAAAAGACAAATATGAAATTATTGCTATCATTAATGTTTCCCAAAAGAGAAATCTGAGAGTGATAGCAATAGTATCCTTAGTAGGGAGGTCCATACAGAAAACAGATCATCATGTGTTCTTATAGGAGGCATATGTGAAAAATTCACCGTTACTATGTTGTATCTTTAAAACTACATAATGTGGTTCAGGTTCCTTTGCCTGATGGTCTTGTATAGAAAATATTAATACAATAAGTCTCCTCCTTTTCGACTCTAAAATGGCACATAAGCCGTTATAGGTTTGATGTCTGTGTCAGCCGGCTTGGCTATATCTGTCAGTAAGATCGTATTTTGTTAGGTGTTACACATACTTTTTGCATAAACGGATTGCCGAATTTATTTAAATGGTTCTTATTTATAGGTATTTGATGAGATTCTATTCACCCCTTTAAATATCAGTAGCTCCTTTTTAGATTCGTTAAAGATATATTTTTGACGTTTTTCTTTCCAACGTAAGCACATTTCCTAGTTAAATTTATGTACGTTCTCACCTTGCCAGGCGTGGTGCAGCCATCATGTGTGACCCTGCCGAAGTAGAGCTTCTCGCCGTCAGCGGTGACTCCTGCCTCTACGGCGCCGGGCGGCACTAGGCCGTTCGTTGAGAACTGCCACGAGAACATCGCAGGGACTAGCACCTGTAAACATTAAAATACGGTTCTGCTTACTGGATGTCTTAACTTAAAGACCTAGTGTAGGTATTTGTTACAACGAACAAGCATGGTAGGCTCTACCACTTCTAGAATTGATAAGAAAAGAATAATATTTACCATACCAGCCAATCGCAGATCGCAAATTTAAAAACGAAAATGGCGTGCGTGAACAAAAATTGGCGAAGGAAAATGTTGTAAGGAATTCGCAATGTCTTCTTCTATTTTTAGGAAAAAAGGAAGTTCTCACAGCCCAAAAGTAACCCTTTCAAAAAAAGGAGGACTGACTTCCAGCAGTGAAAACAGAAATTTGGGAGTGGAAATTGCCTCTTTCGCAATAGTTGCCACTACAATTTCTAGATGTGATGTAGAGCCATGAATCAGCCTCTGTCTCAATTGCATGTGTTCTTAATTAATTATCTCGGACTTAGTTTTTAATCTTGCAAAGTTTTATTTAATTGGTAAGCTCCAGCGAATTTGTAATAACTTTTCAGAGTATACAAGGAATTAGGTAGGTACATACCTCAAACTGGTCTTTGACGATTTCCTCGCCGCTATAGCAGACGTAGCAGACATTCTTGGAGGGGATGACCTTAGCAGGAAGGATGTCGCCCTCATGAGGGGCACGTCCTGCGTAGATCTCCTCGCCATCGGCGTCGGTACCCACGCGGAGAGCGCCTGGAGGAATGCTGCGCTGGCTCAAGCAAGCGGGGACCCAACGGTATGTACCTAGAGTGGTTTCAGAATTCCCTTTAATATTTTCTTTATGTCGATTTTTTATCTTTACAATGTTGTGCATTGTAGGTAACATTTAATGATACGATGAATCAAAATTAAGTGTAATAGTAGGTGCCAATTTTTGCATGTAGATTAGAACATAGAAAATGACATAATGGAATAATTCTCAAATATGGTTGTTTAGTCTAAGTTGGAAGAATGTTAAGAGGTAATTAATTGCTATAAATTGATTGACATTTAAGTGATTAACTTTGGCAATTAGTGTTTTGTCCATTTCTAGTTTATGAGCCGCCAAATTCCTTTTTTCTGTCTTTATCTTCAAGTAATATAGGTATTTAATTAACAAAATAGATAACATAGAAATTTACAACGAAATGTTGTCGTTTCTAATTCAATTATAATTGATACAATAAAGACGAATAATGTTATGATGAACTAGAAACAATGATACCAAATATATTTAGAAATATTTTAGTAGGTAAAAGATTATGAAGGAACTATAGAAGATCATTTGAAATGAGATATAGAATTGAAAACGATGACAATTTCATACAATAACGTTAGACACTGTGTCCAATAAAGAGAGTGTAATGGAGTCAATGAAAATGTAAGAACAGACGATGATGATATACGAAGTTCTTCAACGAAATTTTAACAACACAACATAGAGGTAGCTACGGCCAAAACTCTGTATGGGATCAGGGATATAATAAATAAATGGATACGAAAAATTCATGGTGACGCGAATCGACAAACGTAAGTCTGGATTGGAGTCCACAAATATATCACCATAAAGAGGATTGGCCGAACATTGCCGACGATACAACCAAGCTGCTAAGAGATAACACCTCCGCGAACTACCTACATTACTAACGTTATATAACAAGTAATGAAATAACATAGGTGTATTAAGTAAATTTGTAGCCTTATCGCTCACAGAAATATATTTTTAACAGTATTCTATCAATTGAATCAGGGCAAGCTATTTTATCGCGAATTTTTTGATAATACCAATGTCTTGGATTAGATTATTTGTGTTATTGATGTATCGAATGTGGAATTCAATTTGTTCATTAGCTGCTTTGTCGCCAAAATATTTATTGAAGATGCAATCTACTTATATTTTTTCTAAGTTCATCTATATTTTTAGCAACTGATAAAGCGAATGTAAAATGATCTTTAGATAATACTTTCTTTCGTTTGCCTCTCTTTCTTTCTTTAAGAGTGTAGCTGAGAAGGTGTTATCTCCCAAAACCCAATCCAGACTTACTCCACGGTAACTCGACAGTTTCGCCCGGCAATTCCGGAAGGAGTTCCTCATTGTTATCGACTACGGTGATACCACCACCGTCGGGGGGCGGCGGTGGGTGGTAGGTAGGGTAGAAGTACGCGGGGTGCATGGGGTAGTATACGACCCCGGGTGGCGGAGGGTACATGTGCGGAGGGTGACCGCCACCAGACCCCGGAGGACCTGGGGGGTAGCCATGCGGTGGTGGGCCTCCAAAACCGTAATAGGGCCGACCTGCGATTTAGGACTGTTGTACTATTTGTCATGATGACTTAATTCTAATAAGTTTATTTGATGAAAATTGATGAAGGTATATAGTATATAGTTATAAGTTGGTTTATTATTCGCAAATAAGAGATGGTCTTATTGAACATTTCTAGATCAATTTAATTGGATTTTGAAGAACCTGAGCTCTGCCATTTTAATGCTGTCCTTTTTAGATCACAACGATCTAAGGCTTATAGGATTTCCCAATAAAACAAAGTAAGTTGTCAAGAAAACAATCAGGTGATATTAAGATTGTCACCTTTTGGTCGTTTTCACTATAAATGGAGCATTGGACTGCGACACCACGACAGATATCATCGCTGATAGCGACAAGAGACAGAAAATGTTGAGAGAGTAAGCAGGCATTTCCTGCAGTAAAACAATAATATATATAATATAGAAGTTCTTAACTCATCTACGCCCAGAACAAATCTTGGGAGCTAGAGAGAGCCGAAATGTTGCAGAGATTTTAGAGACGAAGTAATTAGAAGGCTAAAGCTAGTTCTAAATTTACCTTGTCTTTGTTTTTCTGAAGTTGATAAAACGTAAGTAGTTACCTAGTTCTTTAAATAGTTTTAAAGAGCCGTTCCCTGAAGTGTTAAATAAACAGTACAATATCTAAAGACAAGCACGTAATCACTTATTCTTGTAGATAATGTACCTACCTACTCATAGATAAATGGACTGATTATTTGTTATAATCAATTAATTGTAAAGACTTTTCTAGAATATTAAGTAAACTGGTCGAAACTCTCTCTCTACTTCTTACTCGTTTACTTTTCAAGTAGGAAGGTATATCTAAGTGTAAGTAACGCACCTAAAAACCTGTAATAATGCTCATAAATACCTAATAGTATATTAAGTGTAATTTATTATTAGTAATCATTACATTTAAAACACGTGACTAATATTTAATCCCTAGAGATATGATGTCATCATATAGAGATACTCCCTCTAATCTGCTGCATTGTACTTTACTATCACTCAGAAGCATTCCTACGTTATCAATAAGAACACCACATTAACCGAGAACCACTATGACTACTATGTTATGAGGCTATCCCTTAATCCTTTACTAAAGATGTTTGGGTGTAAATTACCGCGCCTACGACTCAGTCATTCTAAATTTGTAGAATAGTGTCTGCGCCTGCACCCCATTATTAGTCTAAGGTAGTACCTACTCCTACTAGTAGTTCCCGTCGCTCCACCCGTAGATCAATGATCCTCGTTCGATTTCCAGTCTTCAATCAACCCAACAGCTTAAATGTGAATACCAATTGGACTCTCTATATTAGGAACGTTCTATTCGATTTACGCCCAAGACAAGAGTTGGACAACTTTGGTACCTAGGTAATACAATTATTGAGATCGTATGATCAAGGAGTTTTCTAGAAGGTCCAGTGCAGTATTTTGATGTTTTAAAGTTCGTATCTCCCATACGATCGACACAGCATGTCTAAATAATATTGTCACGTGCCATGCGTTTGTACCAACTCATATCACAGGGGCTATTAATCAGAATCGCAAACATAAAGCAGTGTACCTAGTACCTACGCAAAGACTGATAGCAACCGTTTGAAGATCCGGTCCGTGCCTATCCTGTCATTGGAGGTTATGTAGAACCTCCAATGACATCTTTCTAAACGATCGTGAAATGACTGGATACTATAATAGTGTCTACCCACTCTGTAGATGTATTCGGAACTAAATCTGTCTTTCCGAATGAATGAAGCTTCTATAAACTTGGCCCAATTAGTTTTCCATTATGATAGAATATGAAGTACGAAATTTTAAAAAGAATAGTTTGATTTTACCAACTCGTTTATTTTATTTCTGATCAAAAATCCGTATTTTGTTGAATTCGAGTACTCTTTCTGGATCTTTTTACATAGCATCGGTGTTAGTATAAGCTAGTTGATGAGTTAGTTATGTACTTGTTACTTTTTTAACTGAAATCCATTGCCTATCAATGCAATTGTCCATCTCCTTGACCGGTATCTAGTCTGAACAATACGACACCAAACGAACCGCAAAAGACAACATCATATAGGCACCTACTTATTGTTTTCCGACATTGGGTGTAGATTTAGTTAACATTCATTTAAATGACTTAAGAGAAATCCCTAACACGAGAAACGTAAAAGTATTTTACAACAAAAGAAAATTAATTTTCTGCGGTTGTCTACATGAGGAAGTGTTTACTTTGATGCACATTATATAGGTACAGATGTGGGACCAATGTCCTCAATGCTAAGTCTATTAAATTGCATTGTTTAAATACTGTAAACATTTCCAAGGAGCTCGTGAGCCAATTTACATGACAATTGTGCAAATACCGGCAAAATGAAAGAACTAGTTGTTTTTAGATCAGATCATCTCTTGCATTGTAAAATAAACTACATAATATGCTATCTAAATAATGTCTTTACACCAGTAGTAGATATCTAGGTACAATCTTAATTTTCTACTTATCTATATAGATACAAAAGTAAATTAGTACCTAAATCGGTCTATTCGTATTCGTGGAATTGTCTTTAACACATTATTTACAGGTATTATTTAGAGGTTAAAACGACATTTTGAAATATAAGAAAAGTAAACTTCATTTTCATTTCAATTAGACACAGAAATAAATTGCTTTCGATTTTTCAAGAAAGTATCTGATATCTACGTTGTAGGTACGATTTATTTTATGATGCAAGATTTAGATAAACACTTCTATCACAATGAAAGTGCCTATATCACACAAGAAATGTATACGTGTTTCGACTTACATTTGATAAGATGCTTTTAACATTGTAATATTTTATCAACAAACACTAAAAAATAGAAAAGTAATACAATTTTCCTTGAATTACGTGCAGGTACTAACTGCAATGTAGGTTTCAGTACTTACATAAATTAAGTAGAAATTACGACTCATTTCACCGTAACAAATTGTAGAGCCAATTCACTGAACAAAACGTATTCAGAACGCCTACAATTAGTCAAATTACAAAGACAATACGGCTACATAATTATCACAATGTATGGAACACCTAGATTTTTCTATCAAGCGTTTTTTTGGAAATGTATTGGTGTTATCATTTGGTATCTTATCGTTATCACTAACCTGCCATGTCGACTGTGTTGTTACTCGCGGGAGACTAACTCAGTTCTGGCGTACAACTATTTTATATTAAAGTATAAAGGAAACAACGTGAGTCATTAGACTTTGGCGACATTAGTTATCGCGCCTTCAAAGTGATAATATATCGGCTAATTGAAACGTTAAATGGATTTTCATATTAAGAAATGATGATGTGGCTTGTTTGACAGCAATGTAAATGATAATATTTGTCAAGTTTTTCCTTCTTGCTCAGTTCATTTGAATTCGTTTAATTTATAAAATTTAAGAAAGTTGCGCCTACTTTCTCTTGAAGGAGTTGACGGCTTTAATTGACGTTATGCTCTTCGGCTATGTGGATGATAGCATCATCGACATCTTGTATGGGGCCAATTTATGTGCCCTTCGCAAGAGCAATGGTGGCTTTCATCCCACTGTAGTAGGAAGCACCTACCGGCGTATAGCATCCAAAATGTGCTGCCACTATTACCACGACGAACTAGCTGATAAATTCCAGCCCCAGCAACTTGGTTTCGGAACAAAAGGCTTTGAGGCTGCCATACATGCTCTGTCCACGTATCTTGGCTCGGGTAAGGTAGACGACGCAAATAACGCTTTCATCTTAATCAACAGGGTCATTTTGTTGGCACAGGCATAATTACAAAGACCCAAAATTTACAGTTAGCTTTGACAGAGTGAATTTTTTGGATTCCGCAGTAGGATGTTAACAAGGTGACTCCCTTGGGCCAGTTATTTTTAATTTAACTATCCATCCGATTCGGCAGCTAAATTCAACATTTAACATTTGGTTCCTTGACGGTGAGACTCTATGGGGAGATGAGGAGACCGTGTATAGTGATATGACTATTCTAAAAGATAAATTTCAAGGTATTGGCTTAGAACAAAATTGCACTAAATGTGAAATTTTCTAAATGATAATTATATTATTATAAACTTTCGGCGATTTTTAAATTTAATTCTTTGGTATCCAATTTAAAACTTAGTGAAATTTTTTTTTTTCGCCTCCTTGGGTCCCCGGTTTTAGAAGATGCCTATGACTCTTTTATAAAGGAGAAAGTACAACTTTTTTATGAAGTTTACAGACAGATTACTCGAAATTAATATACACTCGGCTTTTACTATCATTCAATATTGTCTTTTGGTCCCAAAATTAACACACGTGTTATGATCCACCCAAGTTTTTAAACATTTGGTACCTTAAGATAAAATGGACAAAATTATTCAAAACACACTGTGGAAAATGTAATCATTGATTTGAACGAGGTTTGGTAGTGGCTACAGGCGTCCTTACCTGTTCGCCTTACATGTAGAATCGACTTTTCACAAGTTTAGTATTTTGCTCCCGAAGTAAATAAATAATCTTTATTATTAATATTATTAGATGATATATTAAATATTACAACAACGTAAAGAGACCTATATAGTTGCCGTGCACAAGGAGAGGCATCGATTATTAAACGGAAATATGTTATTTAAAGATAAAGAAATATGTAAACAAATACAGAAGTTTAAAAACGACAAGAGCCCAGGACCAGACTAAGAAGAAAATTAATTGGTATGCCATTCCTAATTCAACTGATTACCATCTTATTCAACAAAATCTTACAAGAACAGGAATTCCCTTTAACCTGGTATGAGTCGAATATTATTCAACTCTACAAAAAAACCCTGCTGACGTGAGCTACTATAAACCGATTAGTCTGATGTCCTCTGTGTGCAAATTATTCTCGTCTTGTATCAAAACAAGAATTTGTGCTTCTTAGCATTCATCGACTATGCCAAACTTTCGATTCCATCTCTCACGAAAGCATACGTGGGACAAACTTAAAAAAACTTCAATGGATACAATATTTTAATTAAATCTTTTCAAAGTACTCTCCATCAGTCTTTATACAAAGTTTCATGCGTCTGAACCAATTTTCGAATTATTTTTCCAGTCTGCCGCAGATAACCCTTCCACAGCCTTCTCGAACGCTGCTAGCGCGTCTTCCGACGATGAAAACTGTATCCCTTTCAGCAGATTTTTTTAATTTTTAGCAATAAAAATAAGTCACACGATGCATGATCAGGACTGCAAGGAGGGTGACCCAAGACTCTGACCGGTGTAGTGTCCCTAGTTTTTAGCGCTGAGTGCGCGGGCGCGTTGACATAGCGAAGCCCGCGGAGCCCGGTGTTCGGTCGCTTATTACTTTTTGGCAGACGTTTTGTAGTATACCATTCGATGATGGTGCTGCTTTGGTTTCGTAACGGAATTGAAACCAGATACCCCGTCAAAACAAGCAACTAAAATTTTCCCTGCGCTTCTCGATCGCATCACTTTCGTTGGTTCGTTTTGAAACAGCCAAACTATCGTCTGCCCCTTTGTTTCTGGATCGTATTGATAAATCCAGGATTCATCACTTGTCAAAATGTTGTAAAAGCGCCGAGACGAGCCTGCTTCAAATTTTTTAATCATATTACTCCACTGCGGCACCTTGCGCGAAACTATCCTCCTTACGCGAAGATGCTCATGCAGAATCTTGTGAACGCTTCCCGAACCAATCTGCAATGTACGCTGAATCTCTTCGTGAGTAATTCGTCTGTTTTCTTGAATTATTTTTTTTACTGACAGCACACTTTCCTCCGTGACTGCCATCGTAGGACGACCACTCCTAAGTTCGTCCCCCAAGGTAAGAGGACCGCGCTTGAACTCGCTATGCCAACGGTAAATGGTTGCTTTTCATCCATAAAAGCCATTTAAAGTCAATCTAATGACTCATCAGATTTTAGGACACATTTAAAATCGTAGACACGAAAATGTTCTCGATGCAGATCCATTTTTAAAATATAAAGATACGATCTCTACGATAATTTAATTTGACTCTCCAAAATATACAGCGAAAATTCGAAATTCGAATAATGGTATGTTTACTTTTAAATAACCAAATTTTTCAAAATCATAGCAAGTGACCAGTGCATTACACATAAAAACTTTTTTCGCAAAACTTTCTGAGTGGCCTGGTATGGGACGCCCTACAACTTGCACAATATTAAGATGTTAATGTGAGGACATTAACATTCTAAAATACTTATATGGCAAACCTCAAGTAGAGTAGAGCTGGCCCGCACAGGGCCACCTATCAAAATATGTAGAGGCGTAAGACAGGGAGATTCGATATCACCAAAGATCGTCATTTCTGTTTTACGAAATATCATGAAAGACTTACTATGTCCAGGGAAACCATTTAGATTACAGGGATGAATATATATCTAGGTAAATTAATGACATATATAAAAAACAGACGCATGGAAACAGTAAAAATACGTATAAATATAACATGGAATAAATACTAGAGCCATAAACAGGCAACATCCTTAGGTCTGATCTATTATGTATACATAAAAAAGAAAGTTGCTGATAGTTACTTACATGCTACTGCTCACGTAAGGGTGTCAAACTTGGGTGTTTATTTATTTATTAGTTTACTTACAATTGTTACACTTAATTAAATACACTTTAGCACTATGCCAAAAAACTTAGTCTAGTGTACAATATTAATCAGTAAACACAACATGCATAATAAAACTAATTGATCAATGTGGGAACATTAATAAACACAATGGCAGTCCTAGTTATATTAAGTAGGTATTCTGTAGCCAGATTATGGTTTTTCAATATATAATATAATAAAAATCAAAATAAAAAAAACTTGGGTATACCTACTACTTAAAAAAAAAATCATACTTAATGTAAATAATAAAAGTAAAAAATAAAAGTAAAAAACAAAAGTAAAAAATAAAAGTAAAAAATAAAAATAAAAAAATAAAATAAAAGTGCAGCCTGTTAACTAAGTTTTTTTTGTCATATTGTGTACAACAATATGACTAGAAACAAAATACAGGTATGTCAAACGGGGAATTGAGAGAAGTATGTTAGGTATGAGTGGTGTGTTTGAATTTTTATACCTCGCCATGCAAGCTTGTCTTTAATAGACATCATCTGTCGGGATCTTGTGTACAGCTGGCGTGCCAGCTGTTGTTGAACCGAATGGTTTTACTCGCGGCGATGGCAAGAGGCTGGCGGTGTGTCGTTGTTGTCGTAGAAGTTGGGTAGGTCTTTGGTATGGAATGCAAATTGCGTTGACACCTTAGCACCTACCCACCTTACGAGCACGGTGAACTGCACTTGCGCTGCTGCTGCATCTGCTGAGAATCTTAAACGGCGAAAATATAGTAATCTGGTGGAGATTATATATTTGAGCCGTTTGAGCTCTTTTTTATGGAAATTTCCAGACCAATTGACCAGAAGGCTGGACTATTGTTTGCACAAATAATTTGCATTGCCACCCAACATAGCAATGCTGCCTGCCTTCTGAGAACGTTACCAGTCGACATCGATGGGGAGGAATTCTATGACGCATAGACGGTTTTGTTTTCTTCCATATTTTTTGTAAATATTTAGTATAATAATGAGGAGTTTCTTAATATCTTGTAAAAATAGCTTACAAATCTAAATAAATAAAATAAATCCAAATCGGGCGTAACGTCTACATTAATTCTTTTGGGTACTCTTTGTCTTTACATTAAGTCTATATTTTTTGTTATTTTGTATTCTGATGACTGTTTGTACCAAAATAAAAAAAAAAATAAAAAAAAAAAATTAATTAATCCATACTAATATTATAAACTAGCTGCCTGCCCTGGCTTCGCACGAGTATCGAATTTTTTTATACCTTGAGTTATTACAATTTTCGGAGGGATCTCAAATTATTTGATAATAAAATATAGCCCATCTTACCTACTCCCCAATAATCTAGCTTTCTAATGGTGAAAGAATTTTGGAAATCGGGCCAGTAGTTTTTAAGCTTAATCGTTACATACAAAAATACAACTCTTTCCTCTAATAATAATAATATTAGTGTAGATTATGTAAAAGTAATTCTGTCTGTCTGTCTGTTTCCTTTTCACGCTTAAACTACTGAACCGATTTAGATGAAATTTAGTATGGAAATAGTTTAAGACCCGGGGAAGGACATAGAATAGTTTTCAACCGACTTCAAAAAGGAGGAGGTTCACCGATTACGCAGAGACAGCTGGACCGTTTTAAAAAAATATTTTTGTGTTTGAAAGAGTACTTCCAAGCTGGTCGTAGTGTCATCAGATCACGTTCTGATGATGGGATTCTGGAGAAATCAAGGGGACTATTCAAAAATTAAAGGCACACCTACAGTGATTTAGGTATATTGATTTCATAGAATATTTTTTTCATAGTGATTCGTGCAGTTGCTCTCAAAAAGCATTAATTGGTGAAGTGAAACTGATGATGAAAACCACAAATGACCAGTATACCTATTCAATATTTCACGGTTCGCGATTCAATTACTTTAATTTTTCCCGCGATTTTCACTAGGTTGTTGGTCTTTTCATTTCGCGGAAGGTTCGTGATCGCCACTCATTAACACTTCGGCCCCATCGATTATCTGTTCTCTGATTAATATCCGTTATATATTAATACACTGTCCCGCTCACTGCCACTTTCTGGCAATTTTTAGAGATATATCGGTGATCTTAAATCTCCTAGTTCTTGATTCGATCTATCAGAGGAACCAACTACTATTTCATCGACAATGATAAATTAATGTTAATGTCAAATCCTTTCTAGTCCAGTTTCAACGCAGCAGTTAACAGTTTCAGAGAAATTATTTTTTTTCTGTCTCACTCCTCATACATACATACATACATATCAACCCATATGATGGCCCACTGCTGGGCACGGGTCTCCCCAGTAGAACCTACTAGTATGTAGATCCTGGGGGTAATTGCCATAATCACCACGCTTGGCGAGCGGGTTGGCGATCGCAGTAAGGCTTTAAGTACGCAGAGGACGCTGCTGCCCGTCCTCCGGTGTGAAATCCCTTAGTCGCCTTGACGACACCCTCGGGAAGAAATGGGGTGGTACTATTCTTAAGCCGGCACCACACGGCATAGCCGGCACCACACGTCTCACTCCTCGCTGCAGTTTAATAGTATATAATTCTGATCAGACTGACATAGTGGCGTTTTCATACAAACACTTAGATGTAGTGAATTTGGCAGCTCTGATGAGTCTGTAGAACATACCAAATTCTGATCTTGTAATCAGATTGACATAGCGGCGTACTTTGATGTAGTCAATTTGGAAGCTCTGGAGAGCCTGTACCCCAGCCCGAATCACGATCAAATCAAAGACTTTCTCCTGGTCCATAAACCCCAAGGATAAAGTCATTTGTATAATTTTCCGCAGCCAATGTAAATGGTCCTGAGACTGAAAGTCATCTGCATTAATGAATACAAATTGTAATGACTTTCCAAAACATTTCGTAAATGTGGGTCCGAAGAGAGATAGATCTTCAGTATGCGTTATGGCGTTACTATTTGTAAAAGAGCATCACCGCACTTCTGCTCCACGCTGCGTGAGCGACCCCGGGTATGAGGGAATAAAATGGGTTTTTAGTGAGTTATGAAAGAATCTGGAAGACTTCATAATTCCATCATTCCCTGTTGCTTGAAGTACTTAAGTTGTCTAAGTGTTACACTAATCTTGAAAAGACTATCCAACCTACCGGACGTTCTCCTCTTAGGTTCACTTCCGGAATAACGACAGACTTTCTTATCGATGTGTATAACAGGCCATGTAACTTCTTGTCTCTATCGCTCTCAAGAGGTTTGGACGATACAACTTTGCCGTCATCTAGCATTGTCCGTTAGACAAATCTTTTGCGAACACTTTAGAGTCTCTGTGCAGTTGACGGGTTTTTTTCTTTTGGGTGGCGCTGCAACGTAAATCTGGTGTCGAGCCGGCACTGTAGGTAGTAATATAATAATTATGAGATACAACAGTAGCCTAATAAACAAAGGATCACTTTTTTTTTAATTGTTAATATCTCACAATTTATTAGTCAGGTGGGCTCCAATATTTATTTTGCTTTTTTTTACCGGTACACGGTGGTAGATCTAAGCCATAGGATAACTTGGTGGCTACCACAACAGTGTTAGTTATTTTTCCGTAAAATAGTGATGTTCACATACCACTATCACGGTAGAAAGGCACTGTTGCAAGTGGGAAAATGAGACAGATGAAGTAATGTAATGTAGTGTGGTGACATTCAGATCTTTTCCAAACAAGGATTTGGGTGGCACTGATACTGTTATGTGCGACGCGTGACGATTATCATTAGCCGCACGACTGCTTCTTTATTTCGTAGTAAAAAATACATTTTATTAAATCGATTGTTTCAAACAAGCGAACTGGTTTCGTCAATGTGTACACAATTTCAAAATCAGTTTATTTAATTACATTAATAGATGGCCGATTTTTAATAACCCCCCCTTCCTAAGAATATAGAGTTGTACATAGGGGGCGCTATATTCGCTACTTGCACGCGGGCGCGCAAATAGTTAGCGGCGGGCCTGACGCTAATCGAATAGAATCAATCGAATAAAAACAATCAAACTCATCTCTAAGCAATGCGAAATGAGATGAGTTCCACGACAATCGCCAAGTCAAGTCGACAATAACTTATTCCAAATGAATAGATAAATAATATCCATTCGTAAATTTCTACAAAAAATCGAACTCGCTAAGAAACCCAGAAACATGGTTTGGGAGATTTGTCCTTGCTGAGGGTAAAAATTGCCCAGGAAAAGCATAGGTACATTCGTGGGAGGATTCAGGTACTTTTGGAACCACGGTTGTTATTCATTCAACGGCAACGGAAGTTAATTAAAACAACTTTAAACAGATTAAGGTTTTTTTTCCTTGAAATAATATAAAATTAGCCATTATAAAGTGAGCTGCTACCCCAAAGGAAATTCCAACATCCCTCCAGCCTTTCTGAAGATTAGTCAAAATTATTAGATGATACAGAGACAATAATTTAAAATGATAGAAACAGAGTTTTTCCCGCAGATGGAAACGAATGTATTATTGTGTGCAAGATTTCAGTGTATCTTTGACTATGTTAGCCAATTTTGTGAATTCCTTCAAAGTAGTGGCTCCGGTGTTCGTCTTTCTTGTATTGTCTTCCATTGTCGCATACGCTGATACCAAGGATTGAAGAATAAGGAAAACAGTTTCTTTAATCGCCTTATATTTGGGTCTGCCACGACTTTCTACGACTTTTAGAGACGATACTGCCTAGAAAAAGTCATCAATCAGTTAATCCATACTGATAATAAAAAATTGAGAAGTAAATTTTTGTCTGTTTGCGTATTACGGTTCATGAAATTTGGTGTAGTGGTTGTTCAAAGGCTGAGGAGTGACCTAGGATTCTTTTCTATTGAGGTTGGAAATTACCCTAGCAAAGCTGAACAAAAGCTAGCAGATGAACTTACCTGTTGAATATGGCTTCGATTTAAAAATCTAAGAAACTACCCAGGAAAAAATCCTAAGAATTTGCATTGCTTTGAGAATCAGTGAACAGCAGTTGGTCACGGTGGTATCGTTCTGATCCTATGATCGAAGCCGATTTTGATGACGGTTAGCTTGAAGTAGCAGAAGGTTGATCGATAACATCTACCTACAGGTAGGTTAACGCATACGCAAGTAATGCAAGCGGATCCTCGGCGAACAGAGAAAATTAACATAATTATTGGCCGGAATTTTAGAAAGTAAGTATGATAACTAACCTTAGTTTTCCACGTGTCTAATACTTCACCTAAAGAAGTACCTTTTAAGCTCCCTCCAACTTTTTGTAAGTTTTGACGCAGCATGCTCAAATGATGCCCTCGACATACATCTAGAAAATAATCAAGTAACAACCAAGTCAATGTACAAGCAAACTCTTTATCCATGAAATTAAAAATTAACGTTTTGTTCTATCAATCTCGATATTGTCTGAACGATGCAATTGTACAATCGATTTCGGTTAATTCCACCAGGATGGTAGATAGAACCACATGATTTCGGCGATTGGTTAGCATGTAAATAAACATTTTAACTTAAGCGAAACCTTGTAGGTACTTCTTCATCTAATCGGTCTCGATCTTTTTGTGCAATCGATAAGGCGACAAAGATAAAAATCGAAAAGCCAACTATAGATTGGACAAAAAAGTAGAGGCTGTTTTACTAAATCGCACAATACCTACTCAAACCTTAGCTCTATCATACTCACCTGATTTACAATTCTTTTCATCTTCTTCATTTGGACATTCTGGTTTACCGTTACATATTGCTTTTGCATCTACAGACACATTATTAAATCTACAAGAAAATTTCGTAAGAAGAGGCTCAATTTTACACGTAGCGATACATTTTTGGGGACACCGTATTAAAGCACAAGTCCCATTCCTGCAATAGCATCCTGCAGATGGCATCATAAATTCGTTCCCTGTATGCGTTCTTTTCATTGCACCGACAATTTTTTCCTTCAATAATGTGAGAAAGTCATAGATATGATCTAATTCTGCTACATTTGAGGCTTGAGCATTGTCATAAACATCCAGGATCTTCGAAAAATATTTTTCTCTATGAACTTTAACTTGGTGAACGTCAACATCAGAATGTGTAGACAAAACTTGAATTTGACGGACTATAATTATCAATTCTCTTAACATATTTCGACTCTGGTCAAATTCTTCTGATAAAGATTTCAAAGACAATATATCCAGTAACTCAACAAATATTTTGTTAGCTTCATACTTGGAAATACTAGAATCTAAAACGGTCAATATAAAATGTTGTTATTAATGAACAAATGTTATTGAACAAAAAATCAGAATCAAAATTTAATTGTGTTCTGATTCTAAATAAAATAATTACACTAACCCGTCGAACATTTGTCTTCATCACTTTCATCTAAACAGTCAGATTTGCCATCACAAATGTAATTCAGGGTGATACTTGAACCTCCATTGACTGCTCTACATATCCAACGATTTAACACATACTTTTGTTGGCATATATGAACGCAGTGAAATTCACATTCGTTACATAGTTCACCGTCACAAAGACAATTTTTAGGATTTATTTTTGTTTCAGGTTTATTATCGATTCGGTCGAATATTACTTCTGCACCACTTATCCAAGATTTCCGTGCTGATATCTTGCTTTTGTCTACTTTAACATGAGTAGAACAAAGGTTTACTTCTAGTGCCTCTAACAATGAGCTCACCGACTTACTGGCATCACTACTAATATTTTTTGCAAAAGAATCTTCGTCTTTGTTTAGGTCACTAGATTTTTCCTCACCTATAACTGATTGGTAATTTTTAAGCGTTTGCGACTGTGATTGCAGCATAACTAATAGAGTTTCATGGTGTTGTGCGATAATAGCAACATCGATCAATGGTTGCAAGCATTTATTAGTAACTGAATCATCTATATCTGCCATTAATGCTATTGCTCGATCAACCTTTCCAACAGCTGTGAAAAACATAATGAAATACCTATAGGTAAGTATTTAAATGCCACAATATAATGTTTTATTATTGTTGAATGCCTAATGTTAGCTACACAAAACTATTGAATGAATCGGGAAAATGGTACCTACTTAATGAGATCACCAGGTTGCACATGTCACCAAGTATTATCCCTACTGCTTATCAGGCAGTAAGTTCTCCTTTAAATAAGATTGGCAATCCAGGTTACATAAATTATAGTAATGTAGAGGTGTGTCGCCTATTAATTTTGATAATAATGCGAACAGTCATACCATTTAGCCAAATGGTTGAAATTTAAGAGTTCCCCAAGTTGCCTTGCTGTACCTGTGTTGCATAAGGTCTACCACTAACTCCTCAGTGACGCTCCGCTCCTATTGTATATATTTTTATTGTTATATATCCTACAGCCTTCCTCGATGAATCCAACAAAAGATTTTTTTAATTCGAACCAGTAGTTCAAACAAACAAACTCTTCAGTTTTATAATATTATTATATATGAGATTTTTGAATACCTTTATTTAAACAGTTTATTTCATCAGCTTCATTCCAGCAATCATTTACACCATCGCACAGTTGATCTAAGACTACAGATTTTCCGTCACCACATGGTAGCTTAAGCAAAACTTCAACACGATTGCAAATATCTTCTACAATATCGCTGCAATGTGGATCTATTGAAGTCTCGTTCCAAATTTCAGAGAACATTTTTTTATACGCATCTATATATTTCGTATTAATTGCATGCGTATCATTATTATGTAATATCTCGTCCCCTTTTGATATGAGATCTCCTGAACGTCGTGATTTTGCTGCTATTAATTTTTTCATTGATAACTCAAGACCTTGTCTAATAAGACTAGCATATGCTATTAAGTTAGTGTGCTGAGAATGAATTTGCATATGTTTTCGTTTAGATGATTCTAAGATTCTACCTTCAATTTTCCTTAAAACATTTTTCTTTTGATCCAAAGTTTGTGCATTATTCACGTGAGTTTTTGCCATTGCATTTATTTTATTTGCAATATCAGCTATGATCTTCTGTTTAGAATTATTATCAAATAATTTCCGCTTTAGCGATCCAGTGTCTGTCGCTGCAAGGTACTTTTTTTTATTATTGTCTTCCCACTCCATTGGATTTGGCTCTTTCACTTCGGTCTCCACATTTTCTTTTTTACTATCATCTATGTCAATATTTTCGACTTCTTTTGCTTCGGCTTTCAACGCCTTGTTTTCTATTTCTTTCATAATCATTTTAATATATTTATTTCCATCCGGCAAACCTGATGCCGTTTTTTTCAATTTTTCTTTAATTTTTCCAAAAAAGAGTTGTTTTTTCTCATTTGATGCAGTGGATAATGAACTTAGTGATATGTTTGATATTTTTCTCATGATTTCACGAATGATCAGGCTTTTAATGGTATTTTTTTCTGGTTCATCATCTTGCGCTAAAAGATGTTATATATTTAAAAACACTGAAACACGTGTTTCTTTAATAAAAACGAAGAAGCTAAATAAAAAAATTCACCGACCTAACTTCAAAACTAACTGAGTTTCATACAAACTTGCAATCCCTATTTTAGCTCCAAGAGGTTGATTTTCGTCTTTGTTTTGTACCAAAAATCTAAGTGCGAAATTTCACAAACCTAACTTATAA
This sequence comes from Herminia tarsipennalis, assembly GCA_945859575.2. Taxonomy (NCBI): domain Eukaryota; kingdom Metazoa; phylum Arthropoda; class Insecta; order Lepidoptera; family Erebidae; genus Herminia; species Herminia tarsipennalis. The sequence continues at coordinate 23,530,959 of OX243835.2, read as the reverse complement.
ACTGATGGAGTTTCATTCTATCTTGCGACGGAGTTTCACACAAACTCGCGACCTCTGGTTTACCCCCTTAGGAGTTGATTTTCTAAAAACACTGAAACACGTGTTTTTTTATTTTTAACGAATAAGCTAAATAGGAAATTTTACCGATCTAACTTTAAAACTGACGGAGTTTCATACAAACTTGCAACCCCTTAGAGGACGATTTTTAAAAAATCCGTTCTTAGTGGATGTCTGCAATTTAAGAGACATCAACTGCCAAATTTTCAGGTTTGTAACCCTAGCGGTTTCAGGCTCTGCGTTGATGAATCAGTCAGTCAGGACCCTCCAATGTTTAATCTACTCTTTGGTCAGGACAAGTGATTACTTATATATAGATTGTCGATGTACGTGTAGGAGTAAAATAGATTATTACAAATATTAGAATAATACCTACATTATAATCTCGAAACATACTTAATTTATACTTACCATAGCTGTAGTGCACAGAAGCTATTAAAACTGAAAGGAGAAAGAAAACCTTCATTTGCGCGTAGGTAAGTACTTTTCTGTACAGCTACATTAAAACCAATAATAATGCCATTGTATTCCAATGAGCAGCAATTACCGTTCATATATTGAAACAATAAAACACTCGTTAAACAACGAATTTTATGAGATTAATTAATTATGCAACCAATTAATTATGTAAGATGTTGATAAATATGAAATACTAGCTCACCCGCACAACTTCGTCAGCGTCAATTTTCCCCGTTTTTGCAACAATTTTCATTGCTGCTCCGTCCCTATTGGTCGTAGCGTGATGGTCAATAGCCTATAGCCTTCCTCAATAAATAGGCTATCCAACAGTTAAAGTTTTTTTTTTATTCGGACATGTAGTTCCTTAGATTATCGCGTTCAAACAAACAAACTCTTCAGCTCTATAATATTAGTATAGATAATAATGATCACGTAAATATTTCAGTTTCAGCTACCTTCCTCGTATTATATTTGCATTTTCACATAAATTCGACAACCAGCGTTTTGTATGCCATTTAACACAGATTTTTATTAATATCTATCTACCTATTGTATGTTAACTTACAGGCAGCCATTACACGTTCAATCTAGATCCTGATCGGATCAAGGTCGCGGATCGCAATAGATTAATACATCTTGATTCGGCTAGTTGTAAGGGTGAGTATACACTTCAACATTTGCTAGACCATTACAATGTAATGTAACGTTCTTAATAATGGTACAATACAGGCAAATGCTCAGTTTCCTAAAGCATTTCCATGTAATGTAACGTTCTTGTGAATGCTTGACACTGTGTTCGACGTAACTACAGATAAATGATATACCTACTGTAAGGCACGTGAACATTTACCTACCTGTAACATTTCTTTCTGTCTTGCTCCTGTCACCCGCGCTCGTGCCTTTGCCCGATAAAACATTACACCAAAAAGCTCATTGGTTTTTAAAATCAGGTTGTAACAAAACATCGTCATATTCGAAGTGTGGTTCATGTAAATTTTTAAAACAGCGAATGGTTGACGTTCTGTTACTAATAAATGTCAACTCACCATAACATGTCGCGATCTGTCAATCCACACACGTTATACAGTCAATCTGGATCAAGATCACTGATTTAGATTGAACGCGTAATTTTTGTAAGTTTAAAAAAACTGTTTGAAAAAAAAGGTAATGTGTGGGGGCAATAAACCGGGCAGCCTTAAATCCGGCCCTGTTTTTGGTTACCGGTTTCCTGGTACCTCTCTACAGGCGCCCACACAGGGGGATATTTTGATATAACCGGCCAAGTGTATAGCGTTCACATGACGGGGTAGAGGGGGTGCATTTGATTCAACATTGGTAGGTACACCAGCCAGAACCGCCGAGAAGGGGAGGCAATTGCCTATCAAAACACACTGGTCTAGTGTCAAAATTCTCAAATTCCCCCTAAAAAAAGTATTTCAATCGAGTCTGGGCGAGCAATTGCCCATGTTGCCCCCCCCCCCCCCCCCCCCGCGCCCTTGAATCCGCGCCTGCCTCTCTAGTACAAAAAGGTCAGTGTGCTGTTCAATCTGTATATCAATGAAATACGTAGTCCTCCTGGTTTTGTCTCCGTTTGAGTTTTGTCTGATATTATTCTGCGGTTTAGTCATACAATTGTAGTCTACCTACAATTGTAGGTAGGTTCAACTCAATCAATCAACTGGTAACTGGTACCTATAATTTTAATCTGATATTCTGAAAATAATTTTATTCATTTTAAAACCATACAGTCTATCTTTAATCTATACCTACCCGTAATGATCAGAAATTAACAGCCGTTGCATCATCATTTTAATTTTATTAGCGAAATAAATTAGAAAAGAAGAAGACAAAACAAAACGTCGTCTGCTAATCTTTGATTGCTAGACTTCGTAGGTAACGAGGAGAGATAACTTTACCGATCTCATACATTCTTTTATTTTAGTATTTTAATTGTGTTGAAAAATAGACGGGCGGTACGTAGATCCCCGGGACAGCTACATAGTTTATTATAAAAGAGGGATATAAGTTTTACCACCGGGATTAACTTCAGTGCACACTTTTTGGCCTGTAGAATAGTTATAATAAAAGTTAAAACCACTAAGTAATTTTTAACGCAAGCGACAATGTCAAAGTGACATTGTTGATTAACATAACCTCAAACTTTTCTGAGGTTTGTTTTCATTTTGGCTCATAATAAATAACTTCCGCGAAAAGTGCAATCTATAGAATCACTATGAATTCTTATTTAATAAAAATAGCGCAGGTCAGTTCTTACACATAATTCAATGTTAAAAATTAGGTTAAGTAATATTATTTTTATAGAAGTTTGGACATGAATGTTGACAATCTTTCTTGTTTGCAGTTAAGTCTTGGTACGAAAGGCATAATAGCACAATGTTCGCCAGCACTTGCTCAGTTACATACTTCGGCGCCGCTGTGCAGGGTAGTGTCGGGCAAATACAGAATCACCAAGAAACGAGACAGACCACTCACGTATGAAATGGCAAACCCGCCTCATTACATCGCTCATAGAAAATCATGGAATTCTTGGAATACTTGTGAGTTCTTTAGAGCCACATTAATTTTATTTTAGTTTATGTAGCACAATGTTTGTACTATCTTTGATTGTTTAGATTCCTAGTCTGGCATCTCAAATTTAGCCAAATTTCATGAAGTTCTGGTTCCTATTCATTCATGACTATAAACCATCTACTCTATTTAACAGTGATTTCATTTTTACTAAGGGAATGCTCTATCTAAACCAGTGGTTCCTGATATTTTTGACCTCATTGTCTCATTTTAAGTACTTTTGTCTAGTACTAAGTCATTTTGGCCCAAGTGTGGGTGACATTGTTGCATCAAGGGGGGGGGGGGGTAAATAAGTAGACACCAACAATGTTGTACCACCTCATTACCGCAAAGAATAGCTATTTTAGTCCTTCTGCGACTCTCCAGCTTTATAATGAGTATAGATTATTAAACCTAACTGACTAAATTTAGTATAATAAACCTTTATAATGAACTAACTGGTAACTTCTATCTACATAATAATTTGAAATTAATTACATGATCAAATGAATACTATGAACATACCTCTGTCAAACCAATTTAGATGAAATGTTGCGTTTTTTTGTGTAGTTAGATGTGTGTGAAAGCTAGTAGTGAATATTTATTTAAATATAATTTTTTTTACAGCAACCATGAAAGATGGTCTCCGACGTTCTGAAACAGCTATAGAAGATGAATTCATTAGGAGATTTATGACTGGCACCTGGCATGGACTTGTTTGTAGTGAAGTATGTCTTACTATTCAATTTTGACAGATATTTAACAGATATGAACTTACCCATAAACATTTCCGAAGACCTGTTACTTGTATGCCAGTGGTAGCCATAATGGAATCATTAGACACATTCCCCTTTTTCATATTATGCATTTTAAGTTGCAAATGTTTTTTTTTGTTTTCAAATTGGATTTTAAAGTATTATGAATATTCTATTAAATGAGGGGTCTATATTTCTATTAAATGAGGAAAAGTTTGCTGTATGGTTAGTTTAAAGCCTAAGGAATTCACTGGCGGCATTTAACTGCAATTAACAACTGCAGGTAACTGCTGAGGCATCTAAAAAATATATTTTCTAATCCATACTCACGCATCAAGGGTTCCGTACATGTGCAACTATCCCTGTTGCACAAGTACGGAACCTTCGGTCCGAGAGGAGTACCTTTCGCATTTTTTTATTTTTGTTATCATCAGTGTATTTTTGTCTGGCCCTACCTGCTAGGTTCGCCACTAATAAGTTTATTTTTGGTCCCTTTGTATAAATGAGTAACCTTCATTTCAATATAAGTGTACTTTATTGGGTCTGTTATGACTATGATTTCCCTTTCCCATGGACACAGCTTTATTTCGTACTGAAGAGAACTAAACCCAATTCCGGAAAAGCCTTTAAAAAATGTTTGGATTATTGTATTATTCGTAGGCGTGTATTGTTTCTGAAGGAGCAAACTTTGAAGACGATAAAATAAATTTGATTGAATAATTAACATTTTGTTCATTATTGATTCTCTGTACTTTCTTGACAGAGTAGTACATTAACAATGTATTATGTATTACTAACTTTAACTAATTCTATATTCCAGGTTATAATCAAACGCCAGTTTAATCATATCAGAGTGGCAGCAATCATCAGACGTGCAGTTTCCCCTACCAAGATGTACTTCCTACTCGGCTACACTGAAGAATTATTGGCAAACTGGCTCCAATGTCCTGTCACACTAGAACTACAAACTGTGGACAGTTTCAAAGATGTTGTGTTTAAATATATCTAGTTATTTTGTATGCAGTTTATTAGAATATGTAGTAAAGGTATGTATATAGTACATCTATTTGTTTTTTTATTGTGATGGGTCTGAAATACAACATTGTTTGTTGTATTTCAGACCAGATTTCTATGGTTCGTCGTTAATCTCTATGGTATGGTTATTGGCAAGATACCTACATTGGGTATTCATAAAAATACTAACCTTTCTAAAGGGGCTTCCTGACAAATATTGACAAAGCTTAATTTCTCTTGGCATTAAAATTCAGTTTTGTTCAAAATTCAAGAAAAATTTCATTGTATTTATAATTGTTTAAAATATATAATTTATATATAGAAAAGTTTTTTATAACTTTTCTATATAGAAAAGTTGTAAAAACAAAAGTTGCTAGGAAGCCTAGTAGAGGTTGCTAGTATTTTTAAATTAACCCCATACTCGTACAAATAGGTAGATAGGTGACTTTACCTACCTACATATTTGTAATTCCAAGCTAAGGCACTGGTCCCACCAATGGCGAGAAAGCGACAACTATAAACTATTTCCTCACGACACGTACAATACAATAAATGCAGATCCCATGTAAACAAAAGAGATACACATATATTAATAGCAAGTAGACACACTGCTGGCGAGAACTCCCCCGCCCTGTCTTGCCCTGCTTCTATATCTCTTTTGTTTACACGGGATTTACATCTATGTATTGTATATTTATTGGTCGATATAATAGTTGATAGTGCGGTGGGAAAAGTGCCTTAAGCTACCTTGACAGGTAAACAGAAATAAAAGTCAAGTGATTAAAATTCATCTTATAATTTTTGATTCCTTCAAATATACATAATGTATCAACAAACAGAACAGCGAGACGCGGGCCGCGCGGCCGCACACACACTGCCACAGCCGGCACACACACACATACACACGCACACACACCCATGCACACGCACATGACCGCTCCAACACTGTATCGAGCCGCGACCGAACTTCTGCACATACGCTTTGTACTTTATAGATCTTTTTACACTTAATATGAACCAAACACCGATTGGTTTTGCTCCTTCTAGCCAATAGCGAAAGTTCTTAGAATACATGATTTTTTACTTCCCTTTGAATTATAGCTACTTAATATTATAAGTACAAAGGAACCGTACCCAGCAAGATAGTTTTGTATCGAGTTACCTCAAAACTATTTGTATTGTAACTGTTGGCCAGTGTTGGCAAATTGCATAAGATTGTTGTAATATTAGTTACAAAGCTAATCGGTGTTCGTTTCCAAAACTGAGAGTACATTTAACATTCAGGTTTCATAAGACCACAAAATTTTTCATATATGCCTATGGTGTCTCTCTCAGGTAAATTTGTATTGTCTATCACAGTGTCGTAAAGCATTTGTCCTTACATACTAGTGAGTTAAACATTGCGATCTTATCATTAAATCACCATAAAACACATTTTGTAAACTCGTTAAGGTGCTTCAGAAAATATTTTTTTTCATTATCATGATATTTTTTTCTTTTTAAAGTCTCAAACAGTCTTTAATATTGAGCTAATTCGGTGCCAGTGGAATGTCTGTCGAGATAGAAATACACTTTGCTACTGTGAAGGCTAAGACTGTCCTTTGGCTGTCTGTTGGTAGTTGGTAGTCAATGTGCGCAGAAGTCCAAACGGCTGACATACCTATGCGACGGCTCGCTCGTTGTTTAGCATTAATTGTTATCGAAATTACATATTTACAAATTAAATATACACACAACATGAAGGCTTTTCGTGGTTAATTCGAATCACTATCCAAAACTTTAACGGCATCGTTGAAGCTTCCAGACCCGGGGACGAGGATTATTTAAACGCACAAGCCCGAATATTTACATAATGAAACATGATAGTATAATACAGATATGTACAAATAAAAAATATTAGAAATGTTACTGAGATATTTAAAAAAAGTGATTTGAATACGACGAAGTCCTAGGAGGGTTCAACGACGCGACACAAATTGATTTTTACAATTTTGGATGGCATCAGTTTTTTTGTAAACTAATAAATATACCTACAGTGAAATATAACAAATGTAATGTGCGATATAAATTCCTATTCCAACGCTACACACTGCTAAAACTATTAAGTAAAAATGTCCATCAAAATTCTATTAAAAATAAAGAGATCATATATGTTCTACAAATAAGATAAACTTGTTGCAATAAAGCTTTTGATAATTCATTAGCGATACTTAAGCGTAGTGATTCTTTATTAGTTTCTTGGAACACTGTAAAGCTATATCAATTAGACTTTCGTCAACTCGCAGATGTCACTAACACGTGTAAGTATACACTATGAATGATGTAAAGCCAAATCTTAGAAGTTAATTGTTGTCTATTGTTATATTGCTATTATTCCGAGGTCGACTGATTCCAGCTATATAATATTATGCTTCATAAGACATTTGTATTGTATAATTATACTGACAAAATGGTAAATGCAAAAATACTCACTACGTCTTTAAACATCTATAAGTGATATTTTTGAGATGAAAAAGTTGAATCAATTCAAATACTCATGTCAACTTAAATTTAACATTTGATTAGTAGAGTGCAATGAAGGCAAATTGTAAAATGGACGTTGGGGTTGTCCCAGGCTTGTGTAAATAGATATTATGTGTAGACTTAGCTAAGGAATCTCTTTAGTTTGTGCTCGCTGCCCGGTCCGGCCCCAACGTCTCACTCGCAACAGTCTTAAATACATTACCTAGGTACATTAATTTACACAAGTACTAGAACAAGATCATAATGATATGATTTTAAAATCTACTGTACTTAGAAAAATTATACAGCGACAGTAGTAAAATTTGATTCGTATAAAACTTCATTTTAACTCCATTTATCCTAAAAGTAATAATTCAATATACCCTTTTTATGATTTGGCTTAATTTTTCTTCACAATACATCAGATAGATTACAAGAGAGACGTATCCCTATCACAATCACATTAGTAACATTAAAAATTAAATACAACAGCACCTGTCGTTTGATATACATAATAATAATAATATAATATACTGAATAAAAATATTCCAAATCAATTATTTGATATAAATAATTCCGATGGAGGTGACAAAAATAAGCGTAGATACAACTATGCAGTGGTCCAAATAGTTTTTCGTTTACTATATATACGTGATTTGATTTTTTTTTGTAAATATCACTACCTATTCCGATGAAACAACTAACGCTTCACAACTACAACGCAACGCAACAGATCCATCACCCGACGCCTCGACAACCAACACTAGTTTGTTGCAACCTGCAAACGCTCGCCTGGCCTCAGTAATCGATTGGGCTTTTATGATATTGCACACAGCACAACCACAGCGGAGTTGCTCTAAACAACCAACATGACACAGCTTTGTGTAAATATAAACTTCAAACACAATATGATTGTAATATACTAATAACCTCCCGCTCGTGGCTTCTTTACATAACACTAAATAACTTTGTACCATCAGTTTTGAAAAATACCCTTAATGACCTACCACTTGTTTTTGGCGTAACGATCTTAACTACCTACAGACTATTTTACTGGAGTGAAATCGTTGTTTATTGTGAGGTTTAGGCCTTAAACCTGACAAAGAAACATTGATTTTACTTCGGGGTCTCTCAGATGTGTGGTAAATGATAAAAGTATGCGGTTATTTTTTTTGAAGTTATTCGGTTTAATGTAGAGAAGCCAAGAGCTGGAGGTTATTAGTATATTAAAAATCATCCTGTATATAAGTACAGAAGGCTTACAGGTCAACAACAAGTCCACGCACATACAAACGCGCACGCATGTCGACCGAGATCTCAGCACGTGATCGTTATGTGTGCATGGGCTTGTTTTCGCTCCATTGTAGGGAGACGGCCTTCTGTACCATGTATTTCATGCTTCAAGCGTGCGCTGCAGATTGCACTTTTGCCTAACAACACGATTGGCTAACACGCGCTGCATTAACAATCGATGTTGCAATTGAAATAAAACACTGGCACCGACCGACCAGAGAACCTTGGCAACGTCGCAAACCGATCTAAGATGGCCGCCGACCAATTAGGGCTCGAGACACGTGACGCGGTAACCACGCCCACTAAGCTATCGACACTCACACGAACATTTGTACTACGCCAGTATGCTATACCCGCTATTACTAAACGTGGACCGGCTACCCGCCGGACGCCTCCGGATTATTAATTAAAAAAAACTTACTAAAACTAAAAATAAAATGCATCTAACTTCGTTTATCAAATTTAGATCGGACCTCTCTAGAGAACTACGCGAATACTGAACTGTTTCGATAGAATTAAACCAGACCTTAAGAGCTAGAGAAAATTATTTTGTGAATCGTATCAATTATACCTTTTTTTATGTGTGGGAGGGTCGCAATCGTCACAATATAACCTACTTACAGTTAATGGAGGCGTCCGACGGTGATGTACCGCGGAAGGAGACCATTCGTTAAAAAACTCAAAGACTTACGCTAAGCTAAACAACTCTCCACTTACATACGCAGCCAGACTTATAAGAAACTCGCAGGAGGGAGAGGGAATGAAAGGAGAAGGGGGGGGGTATACTTGTCTCGCTGAATAGTTTGTTGGTACACTCGATGTCAAATTAACCTAACACCGACCATCCGCCGGCTTTTGTTCAACGCCGACACCGCACAACTGTACCGCGACAACTGAACCGAACGTCATCGAGTCTACTACACCGTTAGAAATGCCTTCTAATACCTAATCCACCTAATAACACTTATCGATCAGTGAGACAGCCTTGCCGACCAAGAAGTTTACGTAACACTGAAGATTTAGAATACGTACAATTCTTTGAAATTGCTGTGAAGTCTTGAATAGTGGGTAAAGGGAAACTATATTGAAATAGATGCATTCCTGAGGTGAAGGCACTCAACAGACATATCAGATGTCTTATATTCATCACTATTCACGAACAAATAACCATAAAAACGTGCGTACGACACGGGACACGCCCCTTCAATCTGATTGGTTGGTTCAAGCACGTGATCTTGCGCGAACCAATCAGAGCTCAGGAGATTTTCATAAACGCGACGTTTTTAAGTTCACTTGTGTATTATTAATATAAATATTCTGCAGTTTTACATGAAACTTCTTGTTAAAGACTTAATTAGACGCTCATCTTAAACAAAACGGAACGAACCTAGACATCACTATGTGTACACTGTTCCTGTAGGTACAACAATTGAAGCACGCCTCAACGAACACGAACCTATTAGTTAATATATCTATGATACAACACTCTCGTCATCACATACATTATTACTAAAGATATTAATAATTTATTGCACACATGTGATGTTATTTAGGCAGTGTTAGATTTAACAATGGTCTCTATAACATTTTATAATAGATAATTAAGTATCAAAAATAATTCAAATATTCTATTACATTATTAAAGATTTATGATAGCTATGTTACAAACCCGGCCGAGAATCGTACCAACCAAAACGTTCTATACAATGGGACCAACCACCATTACAACATAACTGCTTAGCCCAAAAATATAATAAGCAAGCCATTACTAAACATTTATTCATAATGTGCTATGCTGTGGAACATGATGAATACAAATTTATGAAAACCAGAAAAGACGTGCCCATTTATCCCTGTATATCGTATCCAGGGACAAATGTAAGTAATTTGTATGAAGACTACTATAAAGTCCTATTATTCATGATGTCTGCTTTAGGTACTAAGATATTGCTTGTGTTGGAATTGCCATAAAAAGTCGAGCAAAATGAGTTTTTATCGGTAGAGATATCCATGAATTTATTTAAACAAATGTAGCTGGAATGGTGGTCAGTTTGAAATTCAAACAAATATGCCTAAGACAAAGCTGAACTACGCTCAATAGGCTTTTGCACAACCACTGTATATGACTCGACACGCCCCCTTGTTCTCACAGGAAGTACTAGAAAACAACGAACTCTGATTGATCACCATAACGAGTCACACGCAAAACAACCAATCAGAATAAGCAATTCTTTAACTTTTAAATAACATTGATATACAATAGACAATGAAAGCAGTCTTAAGGTTTATTTAATCTGTGGTATGACGTAATGGGTCGTGAACACAGCTAATTGGCTGGTGCTACAACTCTATTAAAAAAAAGTGTGTTTAGTATAAAGCGACGTCTAACAGAACACATTGTCTCACTGATCCCACACGACGAATACAACGCGGATTATCCCGGCGATCGATCGACCGACAAGTCGTCCGATCCCCGCGACGCGACGCTCATACAATCACATACATTGCATAATAATCCCAGATTAAAAATATCATCTAAATAATATACAGTGGAGGAATTTGGATCACTAAACGTTAAGTGGACGTCTGACAACACAGAATGAGGACTTCCATGTTTTGATATAAATTAGCGTAAGTATGGAGTACTTGAGTGAATAATGAAAATAATAATATCTAGCAACATTCTACAGTGAACTATATGCAATCAAACATGGTGTCCTCTACTTATCAGTACAACTAGCAAGGCAAAGTTGGACTTCAGATATTTAAAGCAATATCACAATTAGATAAGTAGTTTTTCAAGTAAAATTTATATGTACGACTATATGCTGAAAAATTATGGAAGATACATGACGTCATAAGTTGCTATCGTCAAATTGTTTGTTTAATTTCAGTATTTTATTTTTTACTTTGATAACTATTTTCAAAGTATTTTAAGATCTACTATTGCTTGATGATATAATTAATAATATATAAAATAATTTATTGTTATTGTAGTCAATTACCTAATTTAAATTACTATATTGAAAATGGCATAATTTACTCATATACTGAGATGATGAGTAAAAAAAAAGCCTTTATGCGATCGTGATAGCTTTTAGTAATCCGTATAATTACGTCCAACTCGACTATACTAATCGTATTTTTCATATCAAATTCATCTAAAACATTAATGTACTTTGTATTCCTCAACTGTATAATACCTAATAAACTAAGAGTAAAATTGTTGTCATAATTAGACTGAAAAAATATTTTATCTTTATGATTTTACATTCTATTACAGTTTTTTTTTATTGACACAATAAGCGTAGGTCTGAATTTAGTTCATTCATTATTGAATCAATATTTAAAATTACAACTATTTATAATTTTTATTCAGATTCGTTATAAACAATTGCACTCCATTTCGCCACTCACTATACTAAATACACAATCACTGCCAGAATTGTTTATTGAATTATAAATTTTCATGCATTTAACTATTATAAATACTACACTACGGTTCGTTGTCTGTTCACTGAAACAAACTTTAAATGAACTAAGAGTTTTATTGAAAGTGCGGAATGTTTGTTCGTGAGTGTACCGCTTCACGAGTTAAGTGACTTAGGCAGGCGCGGATACAAAGGGGCTTGAGAGTTTTGACACTGGTTCGGAGTGTTTAGGCAGGCAATTGCCCGCCCCGTCGGTAGTGGTGTACAGTACGATCAACGTAACTTGACCGGATTGAAGTTAGGTTCTTATCACTTTCGCGCATGTCATAGAGATGCGACCCTAAAATTACTTACGAAATGAATTATGTTTAATCGATTAAAAATACTAATAACGTTTTAATTCAACAATATAAAAACACTATTTAAATGAGTTCATAAAAGTTTAAATTTAGAACAGTTACAGTAAATACTAAAAAAACTTTGAAAAACAATTACTTTACGAAAATAATTACTTCCAATTCCGCGTCTGCGCAACCACTTGTCGCCTACTTCAGTCCGGCCTAGTTACGTTGATCCAACTGTACCAGTGTTGAATCAAATGAACCCCCACTTGTCATGTGAGCGACCCAAACTTGACCGGTTGAGTCAAATGTTACCCCCCCCCCCCCAAGAACAATGTTCTGGATCCGCGCCTGATCTTGGGCACTTGTCGTTGTTGTAGCGTAACTGTTAACTATTTTCTCGCGCAAGAAACGCAATGTAGATCATGTGCAGTGGCGGAGAGTCCGTAGAACACCATTACTTTCGGTTTCCCTTTGGATTGTAGTTATTTTTTTTAGAAAAGTCGTCTCCGGCATTAGTTTACAAGCCATGTGTCGCGGGGGACTTTACAAAGATACAAGTCACGAACACAAAGTACAGCTAGACTCGGAACAACAATATGTGGATCACACAAAGTAGTTAGTATTATGTGTACAAAGCACAATGGCCCAATTAAGTGGCTAAGTGCGTTTTTCTTGTTCGCCCAGGTAAAACTAACTATGTGTACAAAGAACCAACAAGATATATTTTTGTATTTTATACCTCTGAAAAATTTTAACCCTTCGCCTCTGATCCTGGGTAAACAAAAGAGATAGAGTAGAGGGAGAGTTCTCACATTATATATCTCTTTTGTTAACACGGGATCTAAATCTGTTGTATGTTTCTTGAGCGAGAAAAAAGTCGATAGTTGCATGTTTTCTCGCCGTTGGTGGGACACGTGCCTTACGGGAGAAAACGACGACAGAAGACTTCATAATGCTTTGCTCGAGCAACGCACACAGACATGGGTCACGGATATGGAATCTCAGACCACTTTGTTCCGAAGGTGTTCCGAAACTCTGTGTTCGAGAGCGATGCCTATATGTATATTGTTGTTTTAACGCGAATTATATTATAAGAGATTATTTGCGATGATGGTCAGGTAATTAATTTGTAGTGATACCTACTTTACTTTTGCATAATTAATGCAATATGACATAGAAACCAACGCCCGTGTGTATGTATTTTAAATGAAAACACGAGAGATTTCCCGAAGGGATGAAGAATTCCAAATAAAAATCCAAAAAAATCCGCGAGGAAAGCTTTAAATATACGTGCGTCATAGTGACCAGCCAATAATTGCCGTAGTTTAGAATAGTTAGCATTAATTAGGATCACTTCAATAACCAAACAATTTACTTAAGAATGTTCACTTATATTTGCTACAAAAATGTTTCAACGATAAGCCCAAATATCTATGTCACAAACAGTTTCGCGGTATTTAAATTGTAATAATTATATTTAACTAAGTATAATACTATTCCGCGCTTTCATATAAACTATATCGTAATCTAATTTCCTTTATCTAAACAAGAAGCTGTCACCTATATTATTGAGCAAAACAAATAAAATTTACATTGATAACTGTCAAAAAAATAAAAACTAGTACAATACTAGGTAAACTAGTATCGTTACTGGGTAAACTAGTATAAATACTAGATAAGGTTATCTGGGGTAATTTCGTCTTTGGGGCAATAGCGTTTATTTAATTTAAAACTGCTAGTTGTTGTATTTAGAGTCGATTTAAACTAAAACTACCACTAAAATCCATATTAGTTTCAGTTTTAGCTAAATAAACGGCATTGCCCCAAAGACGCAATTACCCCACATGACGACTAAACTAGTATAAATACTAGTTTACAAAACAAGTATAAACTAGTATTAGTTCAGTGAAGAGAGAACGACGTTCGGTATCAAGTCTCAACGGTATACAAAATACATTTGAAATTATCAACTAATTAAAGTCGAGTCCTAAAGACGGATTGTGTCCAAACAGAACTATATAACAAAATAAAAAGTTAAACACTCTATGAGATGGATTTTTAAGTAAGTACTTAAGTCTAAGTTATTTGTACATAAACGATTCATAAGCTAGTTACACTGATAAACTATATTGTTGGTGTTCATTGAGTTGTAGGTATCACTATTGAGAAATAACTGAATACTTGTTTTGTGTAGTATTTCTTTATTAAATACTAAGACGAGTGTGATTTTTTAGAACCATCTATGCTATACAATATGTGACTCGAAGTATGAAGCCGATAACTCATTGCAGCGTATCTTGACTTAAACGTAAACGTATACGTTTATTACGTCTGAAATCTAAACTAAATTGAATTTTATGTTCGTTGCATAATCAACTTTGTACAATGTACATAAAGTTCATTACGCAATGAACACATCATTTTATTTAAATTATTTTCGAGGTGGCGCGAATTGAGTCTATATCTGCTATGACGTCACTTAGTTTTTTTTTTTCCCGGACAGCACATTTCAGGGAGCTATAGATATGAATAATGCTAAGATTAGTATCTATATAAATCTATACCAAAAATGATATAATAACTTTGGACTGTAATAAATATAGCAGGAATATAAAAGTTAAAAAGCCTTACCTTTTGCTGTCCAGATAGACTCAATCACGTTTCGCCACTCCTCTTGCTACATCAATTTAGGTATATTTTATGTCAATATAATTTGCATGTATGTATACTACATTTGTGACAATAAATCAAATAATTAAACTAATCTGAAGTCAAGTCATCGTTTGTTCTAATATTACCAATTGTAAAACATGCAAATCGAACGCCGCAATGGATTATCGGTTTGCTATTTTCTTCATGTAGATTTGTCAACGGAATCCGTCAACGAATTCTACATAAAGTCAATTAAAATTACTTCGAGTCTCAAATACATATTCCAAACATTATTACAACATGTCAGCAATATAAACGTTTGAAATACATAAAAAGTAACAAAAACAGACGTTTTAAATTTGGAATTGAAATTTTATACCAATGCAATAAGATTGTAATTGATTCGCATCACAAACATCGCTTAGACTGTTTACAAGTTGTACTAATATTCGTTACAGTTGTCGATAAAGCTGACAACAAAAAATGCAACTTATTGGAAAATCTGCCCGACTGATTGGCCAAACAGTTGAGTATTTATTCGAAAATCAAATGTTTCGAACACAAAATACCGAGAGCACTAAAAGACCGCTCGAGCAACGCACACGTATACATAGCTCACGTACACGAAATTACAGACAATTTTGTTCGAAAGGCGACTCAAGATTCCGTGGCCGAGAGAGATGTTTATAAATGTATTGCTCGAGCGCGCGTTGTACTAAGACTAAGTCATGTACTATCCGTATTTTGTATTTCGAATGAGTCGATTGCAAGACGGTTCTAATTAACCAAACTTTGAAAATCAAAGACAATGAAATACGAGCTTTATATGTATAACTTTAAAGTTGAAATTAGAATATCGTTTAGAGGTATATTCAATGGTGTTATCGGTTATAGTACAGAAGGCTCACATGTCAATAACAAGTCTACGTACACATACGTAGATGTACGTACACTGCCCTCTATAATACGCAGTACGCTGAACTGGTTACCCCGTACAAAGTGTCAGCAATTTCAAATGTCGTACTATCCTGTGAATTTACACTTCTGATGACAAATACCCATGTTTATGTTGTATACACAAGTATGAACTTCCATTTCATTTTGTTTGTCATTTGAGCGTCTAAATGTCAAAATCAAATGGAAGGCTCATGGGCAATTTGTTCCACCAACACCCCCCCCCCATTATGACCCTAGGTACGCCCATGCGAAGGTTTGGTGTGGTGGTAGCCTAGTATCGAATCGGACTAGTAATATAGAGGTCAGTGTGTACGTACGCCCGAGATCTGTATACGCGTATACGTGCACGTTTACCAATTGTCACTCGTTGTTGGACCTTCTGTATATATGTATATAGTTAGTATTTATGTACAGTTGTGTGTAGTGGTGTCTGTGTGCGATGTACAGCGCTAGTGTTCGCGATGGCGGCGCCGCGGCTCGTGCTACCTGCGTCCTATCAGACCGTTGGAGTTGCCGCTCGCTGTGGGCGACATCTCCAATTCTACCAGTAGAGGGAAGTGGTCTGAAATTTATATTATATAAGTCAGATTTTTTATTTCTAATTAGTGAAACACATAGAAAGTAGGAAAAATCAGATATCTTCAATTTTAAATTAGGAATTTTTCTTTTATTATAAGTTTGCAAGGAAAAATACAAATTCTTGTTTCCCAGCAATAGGCTTGTTTCCTAGGTAAAGGAAATAATCCAAAAATGTAAGTAACCAAAAGTAGCAGTTAAACTACCAACGATTAATTCCTTATTAAATTTTGTGTTAAACAGATTTTTTTTATCTTTAATCATATCATAAAAAGTTGTGATTTCACTAGAAATAAATAGTGAAGTCATAGGCCGGTATTTGTATGTGATCTCCATATAAAATTTGCGTTTTGACATTTCTTAAAGAATTGTTGTTTAAACTTGTTGGAAACAAGCCCGTTGCGTAAAGTTCTAACCGCGCGGTCGACCAACCAAACAATATAATATGCACATACCTATTTATTTCTAAATAAATACATATTGAATGATTTAATCAAATAATATTGAAACGTATATTGCTAGTTGCTAAAAAGAATATGGTCACCTATGCTCACCACCACCTAAAACAAAGACAGTAGTAACTAGATGTATACCTGACGGTATGTGGGGATGCGGGCAGCCGACGACCTTGTGTTCTCTAAACCAGTCTTGCGAGAGCGGCCCGAGCAGGCCCAGCGGCGTCATCGACTGCTTGCTGTAGAATATGTAGTCGATTATACCTTTGAAGTCGAACCTGGAAACGAGATACATTTTGATTAATTTTGGTACATAATAAAAAATAAAATAATAATGTCGATTTTTTTTTTAAAGACTTGGGTATAAGCCCTGTATCGCGGGGACACAAAGTACACCCAGACAAGTAGAACAATTTGTGGATCACATGAGGCGGTAGCCCAATAGCTAAGGCATTGGACTAGCAATCGTGAGGTAGCGTGTTCAAATCCTACCCATTATACTACTGACGTGAACCTACTTCTAACATAAGCGTTTGAGCTTAGCTAGAGGGGTTAACAGGATTGCTAGTAATGTGGGACCCACAATCCCACATTGCTAGTTAACTTTTATTTCAAACCTGCGACTTTATGTAAAGACTTACTACTTATACAGATTCCACTGACTACTTAACCTCTTGTGGACTCAGTGTAACTATTCATAATTACGTGAATTGGTTTTAATTAATTAATTTATTTATTTATTCTTACAGAAAGCTAATAGACTAATTGTTACATATACCTACATTTTTATAATATGGATATTAATGTTGCTATTTACAAGCTTCCGCATGTAGATAAACAAAGGTTTACAAATATAATAAGATATTTTTTTTTCATAAATTGTGAAAAAGAAAAGATAAAATGATACTTAATCATCAATCATTTATCAAGTAGTTAGTAAGTATTTAGTACTTTTACTATTTTTTGAAAAAGTCACACCGATTCATGCCTCGGATTTGTACTTGTGTCGTTGCGTAATGTCCTAGCAATGAACATTCGATTCACACACTGGTCAAGGTTTCACGTGATTCATACATATTTGTTCCTCGTCTGGATATACCTAGTTTACAGTACGGCACCTTATCGAACTGAATAAAATACTAACGTATAATTAGTATAGGGCATAATATCTTCACTGTAGGCGGATGCCAGTTTGAAGTTGTGCGTGAACTCGTGCTCGGAGCCGGGCATGCGGCGCAGCGAGCCGGCGTACCCGAGCTCTTTGAAGTCGCGGTGCTCCGACGACACGCGCCCCGCTGATAGAAACTCTATTACGCCTGGAAAGGGGAAAGGATTTTATGTGACTCTGAATTAGTTTATGGTATGTAACAGGATAATTATAGTATACATGTTAAGATTGTTGAGTAGACAAATAGTTTTTATATGATTAGTAATTATAATGGTGGATACAAAAGTCTGACAAATGTCAACATTTTGATAATTGGTCACATTGTTGTTTTGAAGGATTAATTTCAGTCCAGGTGCGGATCCAGAACTTTGTTCTGGGAGGGGCAACATTTGACCCAACCGGTCATATGTGAGCTCCACCCTTATATCCGCGTCTGTTTAATCTACAGCCATATTAACCATACAGTCTTCAGTAAACATAAAAACAGTAAACATGTAATACGACGAGTATTACATGTTTACTGTTTTTATGTCCCAACCGATGTCCCTTTCGTCAGCCAATCTCACCAGCCTGTAAAGTCTGTCAAATGCTTGTCTGTAAAGTCGGTTTACGGACGATAATTTTACGTGATAACGTCATAAGAAAACATTGATGGCATTGTAATAAACAACCATGCCTGTGACAGTCTTTTTTTATTTGTTTAAATTTCCAATTGGTTCGCATGTCGTTGCAATCGCCAAAACATTGATGACATTGTAATAAACAACCATGCCTGTGACAGCTTTAGTGAACCCGGACGCAATACTTCAGCCTATCAGCAGACGGAATCGCCATTCGCGTTGCTTAGCAGCCAGTCAATAACGTGTCTGCTTAGCAACCAATCAATAACGTGACCGTTGCTATGTGAAACATTTTCGTGAGCGCACCCCGTCATTTATAAGACGTTATCACATCAAATTTCTAAATAATATGTTAACAAAGTCGTGGGCAGCTAGTTACAAAGATAAATTTAACAAAACATATAAAATAGTCCAAATCCAGTTTGCCATAAAAGTCATCCGTTGAGATTAGTCTATTATCTACTTTGGTCAACGATGACAATAAAATCAAGTAAACGGTTCAAGAGTGTAATAAAAGTTACCGTACACTCTTTTTTGTAATAGTGGATGAGCGAGGACAAACAGACGTCGTAAAATCCGTTTTTATAAGGCATTGGGTATATTCGTAAAATAGCTGTGCCCGCAACTTCGTCCGCGTGATGTTGCAGTACTACTCTCTCCAGACGACCTATAAATGTTCGCGTGATGATAAAAAGTTGCCTAAGTTACTCCTAACATACTCAGACAGTGAAAGTCCCGTCAAAATCCGTCCAGCCGTTTCGGAACAAACAGGCAGACAGACAAAAAACTAAAAATTTTATGTTTTATATAAAAATACTTTCATATACATTTAGTAAAAAACAGTTATTTTAACATTACACTTCTTATTTAATTTTATTTATTTGAATAAAAATGAAAGAGGTTGTCATAAAATTGTTAATTTACAAGTAAGAAAATAGTAGAAAACCTAAGTTTAGTGGATTTATAGATCAACTTACGCAATATCTTTAATTTAAATTGCGTTAAAAAAAACAAGAGCTTATCATGTATTGTAAATTTTTGTTGAAAATGCGTTAAATAAGGGTAGAGCTACAACATTTCAATTTGTATATAGCTATATTCATAACTGTCTTAGAGGCGACCGAGCAGATTGAGATATCTGCGAGGTAAGGCAACGTTACTACATAGATGGGTAACCATTTTCTAACATTGTCACACCCCTTTGTTCCTCAGAGAGCACGTTAAACCGTCGGTCCTGCGCCCAATCTCTCTCCCGTCGTGTCGGATTTCCGTCCCATCGGACTTTATGAGTGAGTGTGCACTATAATATCTCCTATGTAGTTGACTAGTCTATAAAGAGATAGGCCGCCGTAATCGACATCGGTTAGAAGACCATTATTAACACATGCATTACGCTAGCGATGATTGGACGACTTGCACTGTTATTTACAGCGTACATCTGGACACTATATCAACTGTGCCCCTAGACAAATGACATTCTATTGGATTAGAGTTTACGCTAATCGAATAAAATGATTCTTTGCGCGTAAATACAAAAATTGTTAATATGAGATCAGCAGTTGAGCGTTAATCGAATAGAATGGCATTTATCTAGAGGCCCTGGTCTCCATAAGAAGTTCCTTCTCCTCAATCATTCATACAGACACAGAAATAATTGCTGTAGGTTCAAATATAAGAAGCAAAAATAAGATACGAACCACTATCAGGCAACGAATTGAAGTCACCACATAACAACAACTGCACATTATCCCTCTGTCCGGCAAGTCGCAGCGTCCGCGCCGAGTCGTCCAGTATGGACCGCAGCTCGTTGCTCAGCATCATCGTCTGGATCAGCTTGACGTCGCAGAACTCTGGGTCCCAATGTATGTGAGCTGTGCAGACTAGGATCGGCTGGCCGAGCATCGATGAGTCTGTTGGTAGTCCTGTAAACAATATACTAACATTGAAGACTACAATACAAATTGATGACCATTAAGAAACATTACGAATAGGGTAGATGATTGTCAAGGCAAATCAGTATCTTTTTAAGTAACCTTAAAACGATGAACCCCGTACTAATTTATATGAAATACAAAACAATAACGTCATTCTTTTGTATGGTCAAATCACGTAGTTTCAATGTTTGTTTTGATGTTTATAAATTTACGACAACGTAAAATTGTAGAGAAACATTGTTTTTTAGAATATTTTTGTAAATACTATTACCTGTATAGTATAAAATAATTTATTGTTATTGCAGTCATCTACCCAATTGAAACCGTCTCGGCTAATAAGACTGTCAGTCAAATCAGTATATTTTTATCAAATGTCAAAACGACACGCTCTATACAAAATTTTACGGAATACTGAGCCGTGACGTCACAAGCACAACTCAGGATTGTCTTATCATCACTTTTAGTATTTGTTTTGATGGTTATACATTCTTACACACGTTAAATGGAATAACACATTCAGATCTCATTATAGAAGTGAGAGGGAGACACTTTGGAGGGGGTTGAAGATAAATAGACTGGATATAGGCTTCATTCAATCGATTCTGTCTCAGCCAGCTTCAGAGACTGCCAAAAAGTTATGTCAATTAATAAGAGTATTACATTTCTAATTTAGCAATAAATATAACTTGTACGCGAATAGTTTATAAATACATATTACGTTTAAGAAAATCTGTAGAAAAGGTACGATGGGGTTGACATATCTTTCTAGATAAAAACCCCTAAAAAAAAAAAAAAGATCTCATTATGACGTAATTACTTTTTTACTTATGATTACTGAATATTAAGTTATTTTCATAGTAGTCATCATTCCAATGATTGAACACCAGGTGGAGGTTAAACGTTTTTATAATTCAGAACAATAAAAAAGGTAAAAAAATGTTTTATACCGTTTAGAAAGAGATGTTTTCTTAATCGAGATTCTTTTTCATTTCTAAGTACATAGATATATATTACAGGTACATTACACCCAAACCAAATAAATAAATAATAATACTTATCAAACATTTATTTATTCTGGGTTGAAAATCGAACACACGACCTCTAACTTAGCAATCAGGGTAACTACTAAACTAACATGCCCTATAATAGTTGATATAGTATACGGCATGCGTTTGGGGTAAGAGGTGTTTGTGTGTGTGTCTGTTACCACTTTTCTCGGAAACGGTTTGCGTTGTATAAGTCTCATTTTCTTAGGTTAGATTTTCTTAAATCAGTTACCTCCTGTTAATCTTGGGGTTTTTTTGTACGCCAGTCGTGGGTTTTATTAAATCTTACACCTTGAACGTAGAGACCCAGCACCTTACAATATCATAACAGTAGAGATGTATCAACGAAACAATGTCTCTCTATTTTTTGTACTTAATTTTATGTAAAATAAGTTGCACTTAAAGTGATTAACTATATGTCACAGTATTTTAAAATACTAGTACACATACAGTAGTACATATTACATGTAGCGGTAGCCTAATGGCTAAGGCATCGGTCTCGCAACCGTTAGGTCGTGGGTTCGAATTCTACCCATTATACTATTAACACAAGCCATTGAGCTTAGCTTAGGTTAACAGGATTGCTAGTAATGTGGGACCAAAATCTCACATTGCTAGTAATCTTTAAAAAAAAAAATACTGGACAGATTTGTCAACCGTTAAAAATAATTCAAAAAAGAAGTTACCCCGGCAAAAAAACCTAAAAGAAAAATATTATAACACTTATTTAGTAATATACACACGCAGTACGGATTAAAATAATCATAGTCTACGTTAAGGATATGACGTTGCCAGCCAGTCACGTAGTACCTATTTAATAGCTTATGTTAATTTAGAATGCAGCTTTCTAAATATTAAATAGGAAGTTAAAAATGTGGAAAGTATTAAGTGCTATTAACCTAGCAATTATTGTGTTCTAATGGCCATAGCTATAATAAACAAGACTATACATTTTCTTTTCTACGTTGTAGTATAGTATATAGCTTTCATAGAATGGCAATAACACCCATACTCCAAGACGTATCCTCAAGAATTTCTCGAAGAATTACTCGACTCAAATACACAAAAAAAAATCTATATTCTTAGTTGCAAAAATTCTCCTCTACTCACTCCCAGTCTAAAAATTGTCTTATTTCAGATGAGGAAACAATTGTCAAAGGGGGCGTTTAAGTATTACGTAACGCAATTTGGGAGAAGGAAGGGGGGGGGGGGGGGCGTCGGGACTAGGGTTACCAATGTACTCTAAAATAGAGTATTGTACTCTACATATACTATGTAGGTGTACTCTATAATCTTTAACACTAATAGAGTACAATAATATAGAGAGATACTCTAATAAAAGTTGGCAACCTTGGTCGGGACCTACCATAGACCATATACCAGAGACCTGAGTCGAGTAAGAGTAGAGGGATTGTGAAGAAAACGTCTTAAAATATAGGTGTTAGACATTGCTCACGGACACGGGAATGAGAGGTAGAAAGATATGCTAAAATTATATGCATTCAGATGTATGCAATCCAACTGCAACTATCAATAAGAAAATATTTTCACGTTGCCGAGAAAGTCCGAAGACATCGATTACAAAGTTTTTAGGTTAACAGACACTCGATAGATAATTAAGCGACAAGCTGAAAGAACGGACACGCTTTTTATTGAATACTTTTGAAATTCGTTGAGGTCAGTGTTTCTAAAAACAATTCTTACATGATAGATAATTTCTACCGAAAGGTTATTCTAAGGGTGCTTCCCTCACCGTCTGTAATGTAACGTTACAGAGCCGAGCATTACAGTGCGCAATCTATAATGTAACAAATTCGAGCATTACATCGGTGACGGAGGAGAACCAAGCATTACAATGCGCAAACTATAGTGATACAATCTGTAATATTTTGATACAACTTTTAACACCAAAGAAAAAATTAAGCGATCGCTTCAAAAATCGAATCGTAAATTTTACATTAGAGGTGCATGTTCGTCAGTCAGGAAGGCAGTATTGTAACGTAACTAATCATAAATGTTACATTACAGGAGCATGCTCGCGGTGAGGGAGGGATTTAATGTCAAACTGATAGACATCTTAAAGCAATCAATAAAGGACATCCTTTATTATATTTTTAATCCTCGACACAAAAGGAGAGGTATAAGTTTAACGATTAATTTAAAATGAAAAAAAATAATAAAAAACCCGCCAGCACAAAAATATTTTTCCATCTTGTTTGTGCAGAGGTATATGTTTCCATCTTGTTTGTGTTTCCATTTTTATAATTTTTTATTTTTATTTTTCACAACTATTGTCAAGTATTGAAAATTGAAAAAACTTTTTTAGTAGGTACCTATTACAAGTCATAATCATGTTATACCTTTTTGAAATGCTTAAGATGAGCCCTTTAATTTGATACCCATATTGCAGTATTCAAAACAACTTTTTTCACACCTCTTTATTTTTGACATCTCACAGCCGCCATGATTGTTTTTTTCAAACGTCCCATATCTATGAACACTTGGGCGATCAATTGTATAAATCCATTCAGTGAATTGTAAGATATGAGGTAATAAAGAATATTACATACATACATAAAATACGTGCGAAAAACATAACCCTTCCTTACAGTCGGGTAAAAAAAGATAACTCTCGCACTAAGATACAAGCCCTATGTCGCGGGGGACTTTACACACACAAATCACATATAACACAGGTACAAAGTACACCCAGACTCGGAACAACTATTTGTGGATGTGTGCTGTGCGTCTGTCTGAGGCATCGTAGCATCAGACAGGATGCAGTCTTTTAACACTTAAGGACTCGCTAATGGGTCTATTGGACCCAGTTCTTCGTAATTTACTTATTAACTTTTTTTTAATTTTGCTACGTTGCCGCTCTTACTACCTTTCGGTAATAGCGCTGTAAATGATGATCTCGGTAATCAGATACTGCAATGCATATGAACTCTACGTGCTTAAAAGGTGTGAATGGGTCCACTGAACGCAGTAGTGTGACAAAATACGTATGTGATTTTTGTACCATAATAATATCTATATAAATTAAATAAAGGAAAAGGGTTTATAAATAGTTATAATAACATCCTATATGTTCATAAACTTTCGCGATTTGTACACATTATAGAATTTTATAAGCTACGGGTATTATCGCGTAAATATTTCATTTTAAGGCTAAAAACTTTTGTTTATTGCCCGACGTTTCGATCGTATTGCTCCGGTACGGTTGTTACCGCCGTGGTCACCGGTAGACTCACAGAGTCTAAAATATTTACGCGATTAAGACCCGTAGCTTATAAAATTCTATAATAACATCCTTATAAGTTTTTGGGGCCTAGTGATGTAGAAGAATATCTTAATGAAAAAATATAGAAAGATCAGTCAAATTTGATCACAATAATGTGGGGTCATACTTTTTTTAATTAATAACTTTTTCATTCATGAATAAACGAATGAAAAAATAATACATATTTTTGACTCCGATTTTGATAAAATTAGGTATGTAATATAATCCCTACTATCACACTAATATTATAAAGGCGAAAGTTTGTGAGTATGTGAGTGTGTATGTTTGTTACTTCTTCACGTCTAAATGGCTGGAGCGATTTTAATTAAATTTGGTATGGAGTTAGCTGACACCCTGGATTAACAAATAGGCTAATAAACCGCGGGTAACACCGCGGGGAACAGCTAGTAATATATAAAACAGCTAGTAATATATAAATGTGAATGTAAGTTTGTTTGTTACGCTTTCACGCGAGAACTACTCAACCGATCATGAAACTTTGTACACATATTCTTGGAGGTATTAGAAGTAACATAGGATTATAAAAAAAAGGGGAAAATTTTGGTCACTAACCACTAGACCAACAAGCCAGTCGTGTGCACTCAGTATCATGGGCACATACCAGCCCTCGAATATGACCACACCTTTCTGTTACACCTTGTATAGCATGAGTAGTACAAGTATAATAGTTAGTAGATACTAGCAATACAATGACTTTAATACATTGTAAAACTCTTTACTAGTAGGTATATAATAAACAGCTTTCACCGCTATGAAAAGTGTACAAGGTCGTTACAGTCCATGAAACGGGCAATGGCAGGAAGGTCGTACGGAAATGGAAGCAAGGCAGTGACGTTCGCATTTCGCCTGTTACTTAGATGCCCCACTTCCGATTGGGGCATTGCGGTATTATAAAATAAAGATGAGTAGGGAATGAATTATTATAAACTAGCTTTGGCCCGCGGCTCCGCCCGCATGGATGTCGGCTATCGCGATAAAAACTTATCCTATGTCCTTCCCCGGGACTCAAACTATCTCCATACCAAATTTCATCTTAATCGGTTTAGCTGTTTGAGCGTGAAAGCGTAACAGACAGACAGACAGAAAGACAGAGTTACTTTCACATTTATAATATTAGTATGGATTAGTATGGATTCACGTCTAAGTAAACATCTGTGTGAGTGATAATTAAGATTTGAAAGCAGATGAATTGCCTTCCGTGGATTTTACAAAACGATTTTCTTGTAGCAGAATTCTTATTACGTTTACAGCATAAGTACAAGTTTTAGGATATACAATGTAGTTTAATAATTTGTCATTTTAAATTATTCTTCTGACATAAAATTACTTAACCATATTTTGTTTACTACTTTATTTTTAACTTTGATGTATTATATTCTTTATAGAATACTAGCTTTCGCCCGCGGCTCCGCCCGCGTGGATGTCGGTTATCGCGATAAAAACTATCCTATGTCCTTCCCCGAGACTCAAACTATCTCCATACCAAATTTCATCTAAATCGGTTCAGTAGTTTAAGCGTGAAAGCGTAACAGACAGACAGAGTTACTTTCAAATTTATAATATTAGTATATGGATTATCGAGACTTAATCGCGTGAACTTAAAGGTACGAACTTTTAAATCACCCGCCGTTTCGATCGAATTGTACCGATCGTGATCACAGTCGACCCGTGACCACGATCGGTGCAATGGTGTATTATATTCTGTATGGCTTTGCGTGAGTATAGAATCGGTGATATTATAAGCTATAACATTGTTAAGTGACGTCAAAGTCCGTCCAGTAGTATTTGCTTGAAGGGGTAACAAATAACCATTAATCAATTCTAAAAAAAATCGTGTTTATAATGTAAGTAGGATTTTAACCACTACGCGTCAGATTTGAAAATTACTAAAAGCCATGTAGTTTGTCAACAACATTGGACGCCATTTATTTATTACGTAAGACGATTTAGGGGGGAGGGGTCAACCATGTCTTATTCTTTCTTACACGGAGAGGACTGGGCTCCTACCCCCTTGTAAGAAAAAATATTAAAAGTTTTTACGTAAGATCACAAAAATGCGTACTTACAGTTAAGATTGTACTTTAAAAACGCGTGCGAAATGCGCGAATCCGCGCTAGTGCGAGAGGTGCAAGAGAAAAAAAAACTTTAAAATAAAACCAAAATCGATTATTTTTATGTATGACAAAAAACATTAATAAATATTGTTTTTTTGAAAAATTTAAATTAAAACAAGCCTAAAGTATTATATTTTTTTGGGGGAAGGAGGTTGGCCGATTCATTATTTTTCTTTCAAAGGGGAGGGGTCAAATACTGGTTAAAATTATCTTATGCAATAGATGAATGGCGCCTTAATATACATCTAGTGTAAAAAACCGGACAAGCGCGAGTCTGACTCGCCCACCAAGGGTTCCGTTCAAATGTATAGGTACATATTATAAATTAGCTGACCCGCGCAACTTCGTTTACGTAAATTTTCCCCGTTTTTGCAACATTTTTCATTGCTGCTCCGCTCCTATTGGTCGTAGCGTGATGTTATATAACCTATAGTCTTCCTCGATAAATGGGCTACCCAACAGAAAAATATTTTTTCAATTCGGACCAGTAGTTCCTGAGATTACCGCGTTCAAACAAACTCTTCAGCTTTATAATTTAGTTCAGGTGTCGTAATATACGTTTTTTGCGGTATAACAGCCGTATCTTTTTTTACGTTAACTTAGAATTTTGATTTTTTCACAGCTCGTGAGCTCGTGGTTTTAATTTCAACTCGATACCTCCACGCGTTCCCGAGTTAAAAGGTCTTGACAGACAGACAGACGGAGGGACAACAAATCCCATAAGGGTTCCGTTTTATGCTTTTGAGGTACGGAACCCTAAAAACAAGTAACGTCGATTTGAGTTTAATAACAATACTCATAACAAATGAGTAAACTATTTTAATAAGATAACAAAACTAAATGACTCATATGCGCCAAGTACCTACTACATTCGGAATCAGAAACAATTTTAAGAAATTAGACCATTCACAGAATTATTTTAAAGTTCGTAGGAAATGATTCATATATCATATACCAAAGTGAATCAGAATAACAAATGGTATCCTATAAAAGTTTCAAGTTGACAGCTCGCTGTCATCTCGCTTTTAAGCCAATTTCGTCTGTCTTTCTTAATTATGAAGTGCTATCCTCTTTCATTCAAATTATTGAATTGATTTGTGGGTTTTCTTTATTTCCATAATAAGGTAACAGTAGAGAGTAAGTATCCTACTAATCCTACAAATATTACGTATAATTACGATTTAATTTAGGTATGATTATGAGGATAAATAGATATATGTTTGTTGCTTAGAAATTTCAGATAGTAATAGTACGAGGGTGGATTGAAAAGTTCGCGGCCTCAGCAAGAAAACAATATAAAATAAAAACAAAAGTAATTTTATTTTTCCACGTAATCTCCACTTAACTCAATGCACTTCTTCCATCTGGTTTCCAACGCCTGTATGCCGGTCATAAAAAAAGTTTCTTCAAGGCCTTCAAAAAAGTCACCCACCGCGGTTTCAACCTCCTCATTTGATGAAAATTTTTGACCTCCAAGGTGTTTTTTAAGGTTTGGGAATAAATGAAAGTCCGAAGGTGCCAAATCAGGGGAATAGGCGGGATGGGGCAGTAATTCAAAGCCACAATCACGAATTTGAGCCATTGATTCAACAGACGTGTGAACGCGTGCATTATCCTGATGGAACAACACTTTCTTGCTGAGTAGTCCTGGCCTTTTCTCTTTGATCGTTTCACGCAAATGACGTAAAAGGGTGCAGTAATAAGCAGAGTTTATAGTCTCACCTTTTGCAAGGTAGTCCACCATGATGACACCCTTAGCATCCCAAAAAACTGACGCCATCACCTTGCCAGCTGACAAAATTGTTTTGGCTTTTTTTGGAGTCGGTTCATCAGGTTTTTTCCACTGCTTGGATTGCTGTTTTGACTCTGGGGTGTAGTGGTGTACCCAGGTTTCATCCATTGTAACAAATCTGTCCAAAAAATCTTGTGGATCAGTCTCAAACATTTCCAAACTGTCGCGAGAAATCGTGAGCCGTATTCGTTTTTGTTCAACTGAAAGCAATCTGGGGACCCACCGCGCAGAAACCTTAGAAAATCCAAGTTCATTGACTATGATGTTTTGTGTTCGTTCATATGAGATGCCAATAGTGTCAGCAATCTCCCTGATGGTCAATCTCCGATCTGCCAATATCAGATCACAGATTTTCCCAATGTTTTCTTCAGTCGTAGACGTCGTAGGCCGGCCGGAGCGAGGGTCATCTTCAATACTCTCTCGTCCGCGTTTAAATTCTGCAACCCACTTTTTCACAGTCGTATACGATGGAGCAGATTCCCCCAATGTTGTTGACATATCTTCGTGAATCTCTTTTGGAGTCAGTTTTTTTTTAAACAGGTATTTGATGACCGCACGTTGCTCAATTTTCTCCATTCTTTAAAAACGCTGCACTTAGGCTCACAAAATTCAGTCTAATTTAAAAACAGATAATGCTATTGTGACAGAATTTTACAATGTGACAAACAGAGAGTAAACAAATCGAATGAGGTCAGTTACATTAAAATAAGTCAAGTATTTATGTGGTAGGCCGCGAATATTTCGATCCACCCTCGTATTTTACTAGTGAAAAAGTTTTTAATTCCATTTTCAAAATAGATGCAGTGGTGGATGCATGATTGCTGTTTGGGGGGGGGGGGGGGCCCGGCGCCAGCTACCTGGCAAGTAGAACGTGTGGAAAGGACCTATGAGAGTCAGGCGTAGATCCAGGATCATGTTCTGAAGGGGAAGTGGGGGGGGGGGATACTCGAGCCAAGATCGGCCGATCGGAGGAGGTGGCATTGCCTATCTACGTAAACCAAATACATGGCGAAGACTTTAAACTTGGACTCTTGCCCCTGGTGCTCCCTGCCCGAGATCCGCGCCTGAAGCTGATAAGTATGGTTCTTACCATTTTCCCAAGCCGCTTCTTTAGTCTTGATTAGTGCAGCAAGCCCGATGTTGTCCTTTGGCATCACTCGATTTAACATGTTGTCCGATCCTTCGCTGTTGGCCATAGCCAGTTGATTGAACTCTATAAGGTGCTCTTTTACTAAAGCGAACCTGGGGATAAATAAAAACAAAATTGAGAAAATGACTTTTGTATAAAACATATACCTCCTTCTTGGAGGTCGTGTGTTCGAATCCTACCCATTATACTATCGACGTGAACTCTCTCCTAACACAAGCCATTGAGCTTAGCTGGAGAGGTTAACAGGATTGCTAGTAAGTGGGACCACAATTCCAAATTACTAGTTACCTATAACTATTTATTACAAAACCTTAAAGTTGCTTGACGTTTCGACCAGGTTGCACCGGCCGTGGTCACAAGCGGACTGTTGCAGCGATGTTAAGACTCCGTAAGGCCGATGAATCTTCATATACCCTTACTTTTTTGTTTCTCGAAAAGTTAAGGTCACTGCACATATCAGGTATTTTGATAAAATTACCTGCATATTTTATTATGAAATAGAAAATAAAAACAAATGTAAATTTTATGAAAATATATATATTACGGGTCTTAATCGCGTGAATAATTTAAGGTACGTCCGACCGTATTGCGAGTCTACCCGTGACCACGGCCGTAATCAATGTTTCATAATATACTATCTATCTATTGAAATTTTTGCTTGAAACTAACTGATAACTAAACATCTTAAAACAAATATAAAAATTAATGACACACTTTTTCATTGAAATTATTATAGAAAAGTACCATCCTAATTGCCAACATTTCTGATAGATTTCTATTAATTTTATTTCATAAAAACCTTACCTATTCCAAAAAAAAAAAAATCGCCAACCAATTCGATCAAGCCGTAAGTAGGTACTTAGTCAAATGGTACCTCCATATGCAGCAATTATTTTTATTTATAGACTCAGTCCACTATAATATTATTTATATGGACATAGGATTACTCTCTATAATAAATTACAACTCATTACAAATTGACATACCTATGTCAATTTGTAATGAGTACATGAGTACATACCTATGTAACAAATAAACTTTTACAACATACAAAAGTGGAATGAAGTCATAAAGCTTATGTTATTTTTTTTTCTCGTGACACTAAAGAGTGTATTGACTCTTAACCTATACGTTAATAGGCGATATATTCTTAAGGGCGTATTAACAACTCGGGTATTATGTAGATAAATCTTAGGAGCTGTAAAACACATTTTTTTATCACAGTAAACAGTTTTTATGTAGATATGATTTGAAGGAAAGGTAAGCTTGCGTTACAAAGACAATTATCACGCTATTGCCTAACGGAATTAGCGGTATTTTGTTTTGCTAATATTTTAATTGCCTGGTATATTCATAAGTAGGTGGTTCAGCTTTTATGCCGTAATTCAGAGGTAAAATTCTTGCACCCAAAAATCATTAATGGAACTAGATTTTCAAAAAAGGATATATCAAAAGTTGATTTAACCAAAAATATAGTAAAAATCGGTATTCTGATTCTTATTTAAGACAAAATTGATCGATAAAAAATGAAGGATAAAACATCAATATTATATTCACAAACGAATATGGTTCAGTTTCGTTTTTCTATAAAATATCCGTTTTTTAAAATAATAACATCATCATTCGGTTTTTTCGCTTTTGCTGTCTGATTTAATCTGTGACAGATCGATTGGCATAGAATTATTTTATTGAAACTAGACCGAGACAATAATATCTTTTTAAGTTTTATTTGAAATGCAGTTTGTAATAAGTCGATTGTATTTTAGGCCAATACTATTCGAATAACCAGAGAGAGTAGAATTCTGATATTGTATGAGCCTAAACCTACTTACAAGCCTATAACACAATCGACTAACAACAAACACATAACGCCATAGTCATTTAAAATACGTTAATAACTTTAATTTAACCCCCGACAAATGTGGGGTGTTATAAGATTAACCTATGTATGTCTGTTTGTGTATGTGTCTGTGCCATCGTAGCACTAAAATGGAATGACAAATTTAGATACGGGTTTTCATTAGAAAGCCTATAACACAATCGACTAAAGTAGGGACAAGATAATAGGTCACTTTTGACAGATGTCAGTTTTATATTCATAGTGAGGTGACCTGCTTAAAAACATCGATTAAATGAATGAATCGATACAGACTTGAAACATATGTGAATTTTAAAAATGATCATGCGAATCCCTGTCCCATTATTATTTTTTCTTTCATAAATTAAAGGAGCAAATAAGACAAGTACCTACGTAATTTAACAAAAAAATTGCTTTTATTCACTTGAACTATCGGAACTGCTATCTTCATCACTGCTGTCAGCACTCTGAGATATTATTAATTCATTTTCAATAATATTGTCTATTCTCACATCTCGTTCAAAATCTTGTAAAATTATTTTCTTTGTCTTCTCCACGACTTTTCGCCAGTCTTCTGTAGTGACTTCTGCACATGCAGTTTGTAGCAGAGTCATCATTTTAGCAGTACTGAAGGGTGGTTCAGTATTGTTCCGCGCTGCATGACCCTTTATTTGTGCCCAAATAAGCTCGATGGCGTTATACTGGCAATGGTAGGGAGGCAATCGAATAACTTCGTGTCCATGCTCTAGGGCTAGTTCATCGATTACATAGCGGAGCTTGGACGGCTTAGTTGCTTTTACCAGATTTAACAACTCAACTTTTAATAAAGTTGGACTTGCCTCCACACCATTTCTTACCAGCCACGAGACAATTTCTTGCTTTTTATTTGCTTGAGTTGGTGGTTTATCAACTTGTACAGAATGATACGGAGCATTGTCCATTATAATTTTCGATGGGTTTTCTAAGCTGACTAGCAGCTTCTCAAACCACTCTTTAAAAACATCAAAGTTCATTTCCTCATGGTAATCTGTTGTAGTTTTAGAGGCGAATGCGAGGAGGCAGTCTGGAATAAAACCTTGAGAAGCTGATCCCGCGTGACATATAATAAGTCGGGCTCCTTTTCCCGATGGAACTTTTGAGGTGGAGGCCGCTGTATCATCGGTCCATGTCCGCGCAACCGTATGGTTCGCATTCAACCATGTTTCGTCAATAAACACGACATTGTCCCAATCCGTAATTTTATTTACCTGACGTAAGAATGTTATTCTCTTCAAAATAATATCGTAGCGTTCTAGCAGGATTTTCCGCTTGTCGGATTTTTTAAATCTAAAGCCAATCGATTTCAAAACCTTTGATAGAGACGATTTGCCTCCAAAAAATAAGCCTGCGCCTTTTAACGAACTCAATAGCTTTTCCCGTGTAGGATATTCTTTTCTCGAGTAATATCCATAAATGTGGTTGCGAATTGCAGCAGCATCAAAATTATCAACGTCAACAATTTTCTTGTCCCTCTTTCGTTTTTTCGGTGTACGTAAAGTATTATCTTCTGAGCCTGATGGTCCGTATTTCTCTTTCAGAATTTGAGTTACTGTCTTCTTCCCTATTCCCAATGCTTCGGCAACGCCTTCTCTCGGTGGTTTCAATGGTAAAAGAGGCCCATCGTTAACTGATTCACGTCCAAAATAATTGTACAATTTCAGCACTAGTTCGCGAGATTGACTGTTTAGAGTTTTCCCTCGTTTCGACATAGTAAGACTGTAATGTTTTGCTTGTTTAATAATCGTTAAGCAATCGGAGTCCAGGGCAATTAATAGCCAGGTAAACGTAGTCAGTAAGATCAGTTCAATGAAAAAGCCGGATCAGAAGAAAATAACAGAGAGCACACCAAAAACGCACAGTCACTTCGCACAACAACAAAAGACTGCGTCATCATCATGTTATGGCGACATGACATGCGTCATCGACAGGCACTGGTGTTGCCAGCAACATCCACCTAAATTGCACCCAACATCAATGACCTTTCTATTTAGTTATTTTTTTGTATTTTCATAGTTAGTTAAAAGAATAATAAATATGTATAATTAGGTTTTATTATAATCACAACGTGGTTATAAATTTATGGTGATTTTTCTTCACAAGTAATCATTGCATTCGATTCAACTTACAATCCTATTAGCTTTCGATTTTTAGAGTAACATCCCTAGTGTTTAAAAAGAAAAAGGGTTGACTGACGCAACATTGTAACGACGTTCAGTTCTTTAGATCAGAAATTGTTTATTATGTTTAGAATGGTTTATTAGTGAAAGCAAATCGTAAAATTACTCGTATCGGTCATTATTACAATAAATATGTAACCGTAATTGAAAAAAGTTAAGCAATTGTGCAGTTCTTATTTTATGCCCGCCGTTACAAGGTTACGTTGTTGAATTTTGATGAAATGTCAAAAGTGACCTATTATCTTGTCCCTACTTTAACAACAAATACAACCCCATAGTCATAATACGTAAGTAACTAACCCCCGACAAAAAAGTGGAGTGTTATAAGGTTAACCTGTTTGTACGTCTGTCTGTGCCATCGTAGCACTAAAATGGAAGAACAAATTTTGATACGGAAATTCATAACTAGCGAATGTTTTGTCTATAGTTTTAGGGTTCCATAATAAACAAAGAATTCTTATATTCTATTTTC
This sequence comes from Herminia tarsipennalis, assembly GCA_945859575.2. Classification (NCBI taxonomy): domain Eukaryota; kingdom Metazoa; phylum Arthropoda; class Insecta; order Lepidoptera; family Erebidae; genus Herminia; species Herminia tarsipennalis. Next base: position 23,496,222 of record OX243835.2, on the reverse strand, counting down.
CCACCCAACTTCAATTGAACTCGTGTGCGCGCTAACAGCCATAACCCACCAAACTATTAGCCGATAGAAAATCTGTGGTGGTAGGTATATGGTTACACTCTTTATGCGAACTAAAACGGTATAAATTTCACTATAACCCCTACGGGGATTCAAAATTGCTAGTATTAAATAAATCGCAGAATGGCGCTATTACGTACGATCAGGATTTGATTCCAAGATTGAGTGTGACGCGTAATTTGAATTTATGACATTACAGCTTTCTTACAGTTTACAACAATGTAGCTTCACGGGCTGGTAGTAAACAAAATATACAATATAAAGAAACGGGACACAGGACAGTAAGAAATAGGACTTTTAATTCTCTAATCATAGTTTAATTCTCTAGTCATAATTCTATCATGAAAGTATATTTCAAATGAGACTAGTAAACTACGCTGGAAATATAATAGTGGATAAATCGAGAATCTGAATTTCGACACGACGACAGAGAATAGGCGCAGGACTGGAAGCCTAAACTAAATTAATCGTATATTTTGTAGAAACCGTCTCGCTCATTGGTCGAATTAGATTGCCCATTTTCGGTTACCGAGTAGTCACAAATTTCAATACATACCTACAAAACGTATTGTTCTAAAGTGCCAAAAATGATAAAATACACATTTAATTTTCTGAAGAAGTATACAAACGTGCTTACTTAGCAGATCTGAAGAAAATGGCGCATCCGTCGACATACTTCCTTTCTGATTCGGACATCGTTTTCGCACGAGACTTGGGTGAGAAGATTCCATCATATCCGTCCCCTTTCAATTCCGGTAGGAAAAAGTTGTAGAACTGGTCCGTTTCTACTTCCTGTGGAAGAAAATATTATTAAGAAAATAATTATTTAAGTATACCTATTACATTAGATATATCAAAATATTAATGTCGTATATCGTCTCACACATATTCGAATTATAACCTCGGTCGCGCAGCGGTTTGCTTTCCACACGTGATAGATTTTTGTTACATTCGTAAATGCTCGCTGAGAGTCTGGGTGTACTAAAGTCCTCGCCGACACAGGGCTTGTACCTTTGTTCGGATGTCCTTTTTTAAAAGAGATATAAAAATTAGATATACAAATAAATGTGTAACATGATGGTAATGGAAATCGTGTCGAAAAATAATAAAAAATCCGCCTATCATATGGAACTTCACTAAAATTCTAATTACAGTTAATTTTAAGTACACCCAGACTCAAAACGTAAGGGTAATTCCGAATCACTTCGGCGTAGGTTACCCTTTCATTGGCCTATTTGTGCAGCCAAAGGATGAAAAAAAAAAAAAACATTCCGATACAAGGAAACTACCGAACCACGAAATATTGGACAAACCCCAAAAAAAGAATATGATTTTGGAATTTCTTACTTCCTTTAGTATTTACAAGAAATTTGAAATGGATCGAATGGATTAAACATGGTCATACCTACTTGAGTTATTTTTATACCAATTACGGTCTCTACAATCTATCTATCGATGGATTTGGCTACTAGAGGTAGAATTTTGACATATTTTGTATGAAGCTTATGTCAAATATCTCTAGCAGCCAAATCCATCGACAGATAGATTATTGAGACCGGCCGTAAGGTGGTAAACAAGCTCTCGGCGCCATAACTAGTGTTCACTTAGCTTTAAAGTAATTGTATATTCTAAAATAGTATAAGATACTCCACGTTGAGATGATAACAAGTTTCTGGACCGTGGTTTTCTGTAAGATGAAGGTAATTTCCTCGATCTAAAGACCCAATTGGCGTTGGTGTCCTATCAATAAATAGCTATTTAAAAAGTAATTGAGTTTACTTTTATCATGGTACTCCAATATTTAACGATATTATTAGTATTTTGAGGGCTATCGTTGGCACGTTAGCTTTAAATTCTTGCCCATCTAAATTCGCTTAAGGAAATCCCTGAAAGAATAGTATTAAAAAATCCCGATAACAATATTGGATCCTAATATATCCGGGCGCGGGTCTACCGTATTTTACTGATACGGTTCCAGTTCTGGCATGTAAATCAGATTCAACGCGAAAACATCTATTTTCCTCTATCTGGGTGAGCTTAAGATTCTACAGTTTGGACCGTTAAAAAGTAGATGGATGATTCATATTGGCGAATTTGTATGAAAATATAAACGATTGGTTTATGCTTCTTAAAAAAACAATATCTATATTCTTAAAATAAAAAAAAAATGCTATTGCATTAAAGTTAAATAATTAAGATAGGAAAACACTTAGTAAGTAAAGCTTAAAACAACTAGCGCTCTAGGGATTTGTTCAGAAATTATTTAGAGATTTCATTTCCGTGAGCGATGTTTATGTCTGCGTTGCACAAGCGCGCGTTTATGGAGCTATCCTTCTATACTGTCAATGCTTTGTGGTATGTAGGTGAGAACATTACTAACCTGTAAACTAATAATGTCTGCAGAATAATGTCTAATTTCGTCCAAGATCCCCTTCTTTCTGTAGTCCCACTCCAGCGCCCAGCTGGGGCAGTAGCCGTACATCTGTCTTGTCGCATACTTGTCACACAGAACGTTGTAACACATCACTGTGAATATACCTGTAAAAGTAAATACACCAAATTAGGTCTTAGTAGCTAGGTATTGAAAACGGCCGCCAATGGCTAAACAGAACAGATTGATGAAGCAAGTGGTTGTAACTAAATGAGAAAGTAATTATGTCAGTTATGATTTAGATGAAATTTGGTATGAAGATAGTTCAAATCCCGGGAAAGAACATAGGATAATTATTATAATAGTTAATGTTTGATTCGTTTGCGATCACGTGTTTGTTATTTGTTATGTATTTGTCATGTGTTTATAAACTGTGTTAGATGTTAGATAATGAACAGTTTTGGTTGGGACCGCAAATATAATATTTGCGGTCTTAACCAGAATTGTTCATTATTAATTCTATTATTAATTCTGTTATTAATTCTGTGTTTTTCATAACTAATTTAATTACTTACCTAAATTAATTAAATTATAAAAATTGTAATGATTTATTAATTTATAAATCATATGAAATTGTTTTTTTTTTAATTATATATTTTTTTTATTTATAAAAGATTATTAATTATTTTTATCTAATTCATTTTATTATTTGATTGGCCTTTGTACTTGTAGCTGTGATGTTTTTATGTTATTCTGTGTTTTAGGAATTTTTATTCTGTTTATTTTGTTTTTTTTTATTATTTTTATTATTATTATTTTTTCTTGCACGTTGATGTGTCAAAGGGACAGGCTGAAAATCAGCGTTGTTGTATGCAATCTCGCATATAACAGCATTTGCTGAGCTTGTTCCTTTTGCCACAACACGATGTTATGTAATTATTAGTTTAAATTAAGAAAACATTTGTAAATTCGTGTTGGATGGTAATAAAAAAAAATCTATTCTATTCTAATTTTCACGATAATCGGCGTCCACGCAGGCGCAGCCGCGGTCGAAAGCTAGTAGGTAATAGACTTCAGAAGATCTGGGCAAAAATGTGCAACCAACAACACAGTATATTAAAGACGCAAGAAGGAGACTACATGTAAGGATAGCAACGAGTTTTATCTATAAAATGAGACTGATCTAGATGCAGTAGTGAATAAAGTTGTAATTCTTTCCACACGAATGTCACGGTTTATCTCACGACACCACGTTAGGTGAGCATCAGCCGCCAATTAGCTGGTGACGTTTTGTTACTAACGGGCGACAATTCTCGTGCCAAATAAAAAATGTGCCAATTAAAATGAGACTCGTATTACGCTCCACATGCTACAGGCACGCGACACAAAACACAATGCCTCTGGTTTTTCTAATCATACTGTAGAGAGAACTCTATCTCTCGCTCGGAACACGCTTAATTATGTTCTTTTTAATAGTTTTGTTTATGCTTTTAAATTGAAATATTTTATTGATAGTTAGCATGAGGTTTGATTTACCACGACAGCGGAAAACTCGAGCTTTCACTGAATTCAAGAAGAAAAGTAAATTACAAATAAATGTTGTTTAAAATACCTAGGTTACCACTAGGCTTTTTGTCCAAAAAAAAAAAATGGGCCCTTTGGTCTGCAGCACCTTGGCCTTGTTATGAAGGGGAAATAATTATATTAACTTTGACATCTATGTAATTTTTTTTAAATATCAATCATTGTTCGAAAGAACCATGTATTCTTTAACTCCAAAAACAATAAGCCTAAATTCAAGTCCAGAGACCAAACAAACTGCTAATACCTTTTTGTCAAACTACACTGCATAAACAAAATGTGTATCATATGTTTTTTTATTTAATAAAAAAAAACTAGCAATTCTAAGAGAAATACGAGAAGTTTCATTTAATTAAATTAAAATAAATTGCTAGTTACAAATTGTTCATAAACAAGAATTTATAAACAGCAAAAGTTAATATATTATTATGTACTCGTAATGTTAAAATATTAGTAAGTAACTAAATAATTATGTACCTAGTATAAAATGTAAAAGTGTTAAGTGAAGATGTTTGCATGCATAGAGGTAGAAAAACCATTGCAAAATAAATATTTCTTATTCCTTAGATCGTAATCAGACTGAAAATTACTGCAATTAGATCAGTGACGAGGAAAGAGCCGTCATAAACGCTGTGCGAGTGTAGAACAACGGATTCTTTTCAACAAATCCACGTTATTACGTAAACTAACGTGGCACGACTGTGCTCTCTCACGCTCCACACCATTATCTCAGATTTATGCGGACGCGGCGAGCTCGCACCCGTCTCATTACGCGAATCAAAAGGTGCGCGCAGGAGCATGAGGGCCGCTCGTCGACTCGTCTAAATGTCAACTTCGTGGAAGACCTTGGCGATGCAATTATCTAGATTTAATCGAGCCGGTCTCAGTCAATCAACGGACAAAGAACCGGGAGTGGAGATTGTAAGACAAAGCGGCGCTGACGGCCACATGACAGCTGGAAGGACAAGACAATGCGTAGAGATCGGCCGGGGAGTCGTACTCTGGACAAATTGATAACGATCGCGCGGTGCGCTCGCGTTCATGCTAATCGACGCAAAGTCAAAGTCACCTGGCGACACTTCGCGAGGATCAATGCGGCCGCAGCACGTGCTTCAAATACGTCCATTGTATGCCCGATGCGAGCGGTCGAGACGCGGCGCACATGCCAAATGTCGCGAAACAATACACGCATCGATAATCGCTCGTTGTTTAAGGAACTACGGCCGCAACGAAAGCTCAACAGCAACACAATAATAAATGGTAATGTTGTCGAACACGTCTGTGGACGCGTGTCTTCATTTCAAATAAATCGACGACGATAATGAAATAGTACGTGTATAAAGCACAAACAATGGGGGAAGGTGACACTAACCGCTTGTGGTTACAATATTTCTGATGGCTACGACCATTGTGCTCAGTACGTTATGGTTTTAGCACCGACGCGTGGGCATATCAAAGATGTCACTACGCTTTATTGTAAAGTAAACTAAGTAGTGCGTGAAGTAAAATATAAAAGGAGAGGGCGTGCCGCGCGCCTAGTGAGCCATGTCCTGCCAACTCATCTCTCTGGTACCCGCACTATTCATAAAGCACCTCAATGCGTATTGTACATATTAATTACTCTAATTACACACAAATTTGGCCAGAATTTGCCTGGATATATACAAAGATAAAATATTCTTAGTAAATTGGGCATGGAGCCGTTTTGGCCAGGTCGTTGCCCATTCTGCAAATGCCTACACGAAGATACGAATTAAACATTTTTGTAAATCATCCAGGAGTCAAATCTACAAGCCAATGGTTACCGTTAACGCGATCGGTGAAGCTGAAGGCACGTAACGATTTCTTATATCAATACGATTCGTGAGAGATCAAGAGCCTTTTTTTGCCCCTAACACAGCTCATTAAAATCGATTTAAGTATGCAAAGATTTCCATTTGGATTGGCGTAGTAAAGGACTCGTTAGATCGAGTTCGGTGAGATGGACAATATGACGTAAGAAGCCTCAATAGGTGCTAACAAGACGTTAGTCGGAGCCCAGACGTGACCGCTCTATAGATTTCACCTTCAACTAATGGAGACGTCATGCAGTTTCGCTCAAATAATATTAATTTGACTTTTCTGCCGTCTCAAATACAATTTCAACCTGCCAAATGAATTTGTAGCACTTATTGACCCCTTTCACCTGATCATGACAACGACTGTAAATTAGGATGGCATTCCTATAACCATAACGAGGGAAGAACAATTATTTTATTCTCATCGAACGTTTAATTAAAAGTAATGACAAAATTTATAAAGTAGGTACAAATAAAGCTAGGTAAGGTATTGGACATGAAAATATTGCCATATGGCATCGCTTACAAGGGATCGTCCGCCCGCGGTGGCCACATCCTATAAAGGCAATGCAACTACAGTAATCGTTCAAAGTTTTCGTAATGGCGCCTTTATTGCATTTATTCATCACTTATAACGAAATCAACTTTAATAGCGATGATATGTACATTTTTCATCTTCTTCTTATTCAATATGGTGTGGTGCATCGACATTATTCATATAGTAGAAGTCTGACTGAACCAGTCACGTAAATCGAAGAACTTATCGTCAATACAGAAGGCAATTTCCACTGCTTACGGAACGGAGTTCGTTAGACTCGGCATCCACCAAATAAGGGTTTATAAAATACTTTTATAGAAATAATTTCAGTAAACAGTCAAAACTATGTTTTAATGGAAGGTAAAGTTACTGTTTTAGCTTGGCATAACTACTCGATTGTATTTCCGATATCAGTGATATCGATATTTAATAAAGTCTCACGATAATAATATCAAAGGAATGATTCCTTTGATATTACTCTCGTGAGACTACAGGGTTACCGTAAGAAAGTTAGAATGATCTCGTGGCCGATCAATAAAACATTTATCAAATCAGCCAAAGCCATTATTGAACTAGATATCGAGAACCTTTAAGAAAGCCGAGAATTAATAGAAATGGAAAGAGATATTGATCAATGTCACGAAATGCCTCTGAGGTGCACACCGTACAGTGCAACGAGAAAGGAATATTATAATTAGAATTCTGATATTAATTATGAAGAAGCGTAGGCATTTTAAGACTGTCCCGAGCAACTTCGTCTGCGTAAATTTTCTCCGTTTTAGCAAGATTTCTCATTGCTGCTCCGCTCCTATTGGTCGTAGCGTGACGTTTGGAGTCTATAGCCTTCCTCGATAAATGGGCTATCCAACAATTCGAATCAGTAGCTCGTGAGAATACCGCGTTCAAACACACAAACAAACTCTTCAGCTTTATAATATTAGTATAGCATAAGTATATATATATATATATATATATATATATATATATATATATATATATACATACATATACATATATATATACATATATATATATATATATATATGTAGTTTCATTAATTCCAGATGTATAATAATGTTATTCGATGAGCAATGACAACATAATTGATTACACCAGAACGAATGACAACAATCATAATAATCACTAGTTCTATTTGACCATTTGCCGTAATTACAATGGAATAATACGGAAAACACAAACACGATGATACAATAGTTCAGAATATGCTCGAACTCAATATTATTAAAAATGACAAATTACTAGAAGGTCGTCGAGTTGAAACACAAGCGATGTATCAAATAGAATGTGTCGAGAGGTGTTTTCTCTTATAAACGCTGACAGGTATAGAGAGATGCATTCGCTAAATCATGAGCATTAATCAACGGGCAAGGGTAACGGCTGTCGCACGCGCATCTGTTTGTAAAATGTACCTATGATTTAAGGATGGAGAGAGGTGGTGTGAACAGTTATTACCTTGCAAGATTGTATCGATCAGAACATCTCACTCGGCTGTGTTTATCTCGGTCATAAAAAAAAGAAATAAACCAGTCGAGTATCACATCTCATCTGAATATAATGGGGGGAGGCGCACAGCCGTCTGTTTATTGGCGATGCCATTACGTGGGCATTCTGTACCACGAGACATGTGAATTATTTATTCAAGTGTTGTAAACATCTATTGTTTGATTAACTTATACATAAAATGACTTAGAAAGGTCACATAGCTGTCGTTGGAGAAAACAACAATAAATCGCCAAGGTTAAAGAAACGGTAAGAATAGTACCCACGTAATAAACACATACAAGACTGTATATATTAGACTAGGTCATGAAAATAATGTGTTGGGGAAGAAAAACATTGTTGCGATTAGGTATAGAATTTAAAATCGATATTATCGATTCGATAGTGAAGAACGATTGAACAACTGAACGATATTTAGGACAACGAATCGAAATTCATTTGATGAAGGGAAAACAATATGTTATCTATACAGCGACTCCTATAATGCATGCTTTGACGGTCTGATGGATCTTGTTAAAAGAGGGGACATTATTCACTAGGTTAAACGTTATGGGTGGCACCCAGACACGCACTCGCTTGCCATCGGTATAAAATTACATCGTACTACTGGATTAATCACTGACAAGTTCGACAGACAGATTAAAAGATGAAGAAGAGAATTATAATTAAAAATAATGTGTCTAATGTATTCAAGAATTGTTTTACCTGAATCGATAACAGTCATTATACCCTTGTCAGATATCCTGCAGCCGATAACAATCTTTGAAAACTTAATCATAAGGCGATATTAATTTATGAACATGCGAAAAGGGCCGGCCATATGTATGCATGTTTGCTGTATAAAAAAAAGTAACAATCGCTTTAAAATATTAATGTAACCACATTAAAATTATAAAGTGATTGCACCTTTTTTGTTATAGTGAGTTTAAATCGGGAGATTCTGCAGGATTTGCAGGTTCACGGATGCCATGAGGTCGCAGCCAATGTTTCACATTGTGCATTGTTTATCCGCGAAACGCGAAACGAAGGGCATTTCCTCTCTTCTTTTAGAATCTGACCGTGAGGGCGACTAAGCGCGATCAACTGAATCGTTTCTCGGTGTATTGTAGATCAGTTCCTATTTCCGCACGATTGGTTCTTAGCAAATAAAAGCGGATTATTGTGATACAACCATCTTGCATGATGCTGTTGTATAAGCCTCCAGCTTTATGGATGAATGGCGAGATCGATAGATGATTCAATGCTTTGTCATTAGGTACAAGTCATAAATGTCAAAATACTTACTGAGCAAGGGCTTCATTAAAGTCTATTTAGGGTTGTACCATAACCGCGTCAGTAAGACGATATATTTCCTAATATTTATCTAAATCTATACTAATATTCAGGAAAGATTTGTATTTGTGTATGTAACGAATAAACTTAAAACTACTACTGAAACTACTTAACCGATTTCAATTTCTTTCACCGTTGGAAGCTACACTATGCCCGAGTGACATAGGCTACTTTTTATCCCTGTATTCCCACGGCGAAACTGCGAGGCGTCCGCTAGTAGTTAAATAAAACGCGAAAGGTCTAGTGATAATTACTTTTTTTACTTCTTCTTTGAGTAGGAGATTGGCAACAAGAGAGCATAACAAGCAAAGATGTTTTAAGTAAAAAGGTGAAGATAGGTTACAAGCGTTCAGAAAGTGGCACCTTAAAATACAATACAATTCACTATGATGTGTATATCAGTGTCGCATCGCCGGCGTCAACAGATGAAAGCAGCTGATTACATTTTTCTCTTTTACGACATTTTAAATAGTGTGACATTGCAATATATATGTCATCTATGTATGCATTAATTTGCCGTTTTTAAACATCGAATGTTGTTTTATGTAACCTATCTACACCTTTATACTTAATCGGGTTCCATCGTATTATATACACTAGATCAGCACTAATATGTATTGTAAACTAAAATCGTGGGTTTGGATGACGGAGTTAATCTCCAAAGCTCCCTGTTGTGAAAGATTTTAAAAGAATATTGATTTATAAATATGGTATGGTGGTAGTTTGATGCTTGGAAAAGCACATAGCTAGCGATCTTCCTCTTCGCGAAACAACTATTTCAATATAGAATTTAGTCCAAAAATGCTATTTCCTCTAAAACGTGTTCATACCCTTACGCAACGGAACCAGTACCGCATTAAACGTTGCAGGTATTTCAACAAATGAGGAATGTTAAATGGGCAACGATATTAATTATTTGCCAATAGGTGTAAGGTCTTAGCGGAGCTAGCACGCTCAGGCGTCCGCTTTGATTTATGTAAATTGGGTACGCGCTTCGTGCGTCGGAAGGGGCTTGAGTGCCGGCTAGGAACGCTTGACGGGATCTAAACTACGACTCGGCAAAGGCATACGCTACGGGATTAGTTAGTCTCGAACTCAATACTTAAATAAATTTCAGAGAAGTTAATAAGGTGCTATGCTGGAAAGCTTGAGAAAATTTAAGGAGTTCTAACTCCATACAGGCTGAACCCACTTCGAAGTTGTAATTCCGCTTTGATATTTTTATATGGACTCAACAGAAAAAACTTTATTTATTTTAATTGTGTAGATGTTTTATATATAATTATTAATTTAATGACTTTTGCACCTACGGCTTTAAATAATCTATTCACTAGGTTGTAAATTGCAATGCTCATGAGCAACCGACATGATTATTACACATAACTTACAATTACAAGTCAATTGACTTGGTGCATTTATTATAACTCCTAACAAGTGGTAGGTACTAGTGTCCAAACAGCACATTTTTAGTCATTTGTATGAATTACGTATTTACCACTCCGTAAATATTACGGAAATTGCCCCTTGAAAAGTCAGCAAGCGAATTACCTTAATAGTTCTAGTGAATATCGCGGTCTTCATCAAGTAATCCTAATATTATAAAGCTGAAGAGTTTGTTTGTTTGAACGCGCTAATCTCAAGAACTACTGATCCGAATTGAAAAAATAATTTACTGTTGGATAGCCCATTTATCGAGGAAGGCTATAGGCTATATAACATCTATAGGAGCTATTCGCTATGACCAATAGGAGCGGAGCAGCAATAAGAAATGTTGCAAAAAAGGGGAAAAATACTCAGACGAAGTTGCGCGGGACAGCTAGTATTTATATAATCAAGCTGCAAACTCAGATGATGTTGTCAAACAAGTGGCAATACACCTTAATTATATACTGAACGAGATCACTTTACCTCTTGTGCTTGTATTAATTTCGATTAAAATGTTATTACTAGATATAATTTCATATCCATAAACATTATATAATGAGAGGCAAGTGAAGCGATGACAGAGCACACTGATCACTAGAAGTCAAACACGTTTGTATGTTGTCCATTTATTAATGCCATGAGAATTAGCCGCATTTTCTTTGATGTCTAAAAATGAGATGAAAATCATCAGCACTTTTTGTCTACAACCAAAAACCAACAAATACGGCAATAAATACAATTGATCAGCTTAGATTTTGCCTAAACATTTCCGTGCTCTGATAAATCGATTCATAGTGTCAGAACCATTTTATTCAAAAACTTGTTTCACCCGGTTATAATTGCATTAAAACCAGCAATAGAACATGCAAGGGTTCAGAACAGCAATTTGTCTGAAATAATATGATAAATTTGCGTCTCAACTAGGAAGCTCCACCTCTTGAAATTATTCAAATATCATTGAACGTTAACTATGTAACGGTATCAGATGAAAGGGTACAAGTTAGTAGGGACAAGACCCAACTAGTATCCCTGAGGTATCCCACGGGTGGAAGAAACATTACCGTTGTGGTGGTGGGGCGGTCTATGGTTGGTTATATTTATGAGACGGGCCGCGTGCGCCGCGCCCATACGTGCCACCATGACACTTTATTAATGACAACCATGTTGGTGAGCTTTTTGTTATCGCTATTAAATAATCTTGCGCCGTTCTAGGTTATGACTTGTTTGCAACGACGAATAAAAACGCTCGTCCAAGATGGTATCGTTTAAATTAATGTTTGTAAAAGAAATATTTGCGCTCTCATGTAGGTAGTGAGTATTTTAAATTGGGAACCTAAAATGATAATATCACGCTATTTCTTTTGGAAGGGTTAGGGAAACATGTAGTTGTATTTGCATTAGTAAATATAAACTGTTTTCCCGCACCGGTATTAAAAATGGTGAATCGGTTACTGCTGCGTTAACAAAAATATACATAAATCAGTTTAGGAAATTATGACTGTAGGTACTTACAAGTTGGACGAGTCCTGTTCGGTCGGGTCAAAGGTATCCAAGGCCTTTGAGGTGGCTGAGAGGCAGAAACTGAAACAAAACACAAAAACAATTACATTATCTTCAGAATAATAACGGAATACTTCACTTTACAGTATTCTTTTATGTTGGAAATAGAAAGCAAAAAAGATAAACTTTTGTGAGTATAAGTACACACAAAAGTTATGATATAGTTTAAATCGTGAATCGTGCATGTATATTCATTACTTGAAGCTATCAACGCCGCCGAGATCCTCATATTTTGACTGAGACGAGAATAAAAAGTTCCCACTTCATTTATATCGTTGGTTAACATCTTCTGCATTGCTGTACGAACAAAGACACCTAAAAAACCTATTCTATTGTTCTGTAGAGTATACGCAACGAAACATCAATTCGAGAGAAAAATCAACATGCTCTTCACGATAACGGTATCAGAACCGCATTTGCAGATACAGAATCGAGCAAAAACTTAATGACTCGTCTTGGAAAACTATAAAAAAAGAAACGCGACTTTATGATATAGAACACCCAAACCAATGGCACCGTAACATTACAAATCGTCGAAAAGTCGAAATTTGGAAGAGTACAATCCCAAAACTATATATTTTTTTTATTTTATTAGCTTGTATACAACATTATTCTTGGTATAGTGCAAACCTGAAAGTAATTTGCTCGGAATCAGTAACGAAATCCATTTTATAGTTTTTTGACCATGTTATATTTTTCAAATAATTAATTAATCAATCATTAATTAATTCATTAATCATTCTAACAGTTTAAATCCTGTTTACAATATGATGTGAAATGTAATCATCATTTATTTTTTAATAATAACCATGGATTACGTACTACGGGACACAATAAGCACGATAGCGCGAAGGACACAAGAAAACTTTAATGGCTTTTATCTCTGCAAGTTTTCAATATTTTCATTTTCTTTTTTGTGATTTCATATAGTAAAAATCTTGTCTGAGCTTTGCACTTTACCAAAATTAACCTAGTATATTCAAATACCAACATATTATACATTACATTAGTTTATCTAGTTAGTTGTAACTACAAAGTAAAGAAGACAACTAAAATTGTCACGAGGACATACAGGTTCAGTAATTTCATTAACATACTGAATATTGTTGAAATAAATTGATCATCAACCGTTCCGACTTGTCATGTAACTTGTCTAGATGATCGAAATATTTCATACCGTTCAATTGAGATTAATAAAACATCATTTTGTATGTCCATCATTCATGATGTGACGACACTTCGTCACAAAAAAGGCTAGTGATTTACATAACTTAATGTACAGACTAAAGGCATCTCAAATTGTTCTCAGACTGGCGATAGTTATCGTAATTTGTTTTTGATTGATCGCTCAACAGATTATTAAACACATATGCCTAGAACGTGTATGCTAAAGACTTATTTATTCTTTATCATTCTCAGTCTGTGTAGATCTAATGTCAAAAGATAACTTAGAACGTCTATGTCTAAAGCAATAAATAGCATGGCAAAGCTATAACAAAAATAAATGATGAATTAGGGTTTCAATTAATTTTTTGAACAACACGAAGCAAACAAAAAAACTGTACTCGTATATTGCATATGAAATTAATGCCTGTTAATTTGCGAACAGATTTGAGATATTTATAGCGTCAAATAAAAATAATTAGAACCAGTCGAACGGCGCGAAAGGGCTGCTCCTCAATCATCTTTTAATTATTATTGAAGGACTTTATAAATTCTTCACTTTAAAGAAGCCGGAGTACGAAGCTTTTCGAATATGAGCATGGAGCTGATAACACATAATTAATAATGTGTTTTAATTCGCTACTAACTATATAGTCCTTTCATAATATACTGGTCATATAGACTGTCTGTCTTTGTGCTTCCACTGATACTTTGTTCAAAATCCGAACAGAAAATTAGATGGAACCGCATTGGCTGTTTTTGCCATGTTGCGCCCGCGCTGCGTCCGTAGCAACTGTCAAACAGAGTTCACTCGTGCGTAAATTACAATATGAAAACGTTCGTCTCTATATAATTATGTAATGGGTTACCACTATGACTGCGTACCTACAACTTTTATGCTCAGATAAGCACCCATTGAACGTCTAATGAAAATATTATTAATTCGAACATAGGCTTCGTGATGTTATAACTCGCTATTGAGATTCGATTCACGATTAGATTGGGATGTGTTTGTTATACAGTACCTACGTGAGAATCTTTGATTACATGTTTTGTTTAATATAGTGTTATGTTTGTAGTAATCTGTGGTTCTGTTGATCAATTTATGCTACCGTTTAGAAATCTATAAATTGATTGATTATGTTTAGGCTTTATGCGCAATATATCATTTTTTATGGTCATGTTATCGAAGTACACATTTTTTTTACAATAATCACTGCTATAATGTGAAGGATGTTCCCAATCAAATCAGCAAAATTGATGAAGATGATGAGCAGTATAAAAAATAGTTATTAAGGATTTCATTAATATACCAGTTTCCTTCTAAACGAAATTTCTATTTTCCGCTTCACGTGGCTAACCCTGCATTAAGTAAAACTTAAACATTTTGGATGCTATCATTATTTAAGGGATCTGATCATAAGCCTACACTATGAAACAGAACTGTCATTTAAATAAGGTATATCTATGCTAAGGATTTTGTCTGTATCAGGCGGACGCGAGCGCGGGCGTACCTCTGCATAGTCGCCTCATTACACTTTGTAATTAGGCCTGTCGCCCGTGGGCTGCGTACGCGTCGAACTCTGCACTAAATCACGACTCGCGCCGGTTTAACATGCGCGACCGACGACGGCGGCGTCTCCCCAACACCCATAATCCATACCGACACAATGGACGTTTATGGATGTGTTATTGAATATTAAACGCTAAAAAAGATGTTCCGTCTCCGGGAGTGAATTGCTTTACATATTCTGAGGTAAACAATCTTGTACCTTCGTTCGTTTACATTGTATCAAGTCAGTTCTGTCGAAGTAAACTCAATCATAAAATTTAAGTATACCTTGCTCTCAGCTCTTCCTCATTTGTTGTGATAGGTAAACAGAATTGACATTACCTTTAGTGCAAAGTTGGCTACTATCCGTAAGGCTAATAAAAGTACAAGCTGAGAAAACGTTTGCTTACAAACTGTGTTTACAAGTAACATGCAGCTACTGATGCTACGCGTACGCCAGTAAAACGCTGACAGAACTGTTGGTAATTTTGCAAGCATTCATTTATTTGGCTTGCTTCACCTAAACCCCTGTCAAACACTAATAAGACAAGCCGAGCATAAACAAAGTGGTTAGAACAAGCGAGTGAAAGTCTACAGCACTACAGGCACAAGATAGGCCGAGTATGATAAGCATCGACACGCTCTTCACATTGTTCGCGCTCGAATACATGAGATAAGGCTTTCTCTGTTCTTCTCTCAAGAGCTACCGTGAGAACACCTCTTGAATCATCTGACTTGACATTTACAAAACAGGAGCATCCTTTATCTGATCTAACTATCAATAACATTTCCAGAATACACAATGTTAATGCGTAGGTCAGGGATAACATAAAGTGGTATCTTACGAGTAACTGTACGAGTATTGTATATTATGACGATGTATAAGAATCTTTTGAATAAAATATATTCTAAAATATATAAAATGTTATCATAAGAAGACAGAATATCAAACGCGCCGAGGCCACAGGGTTAATCAATTCCATGCAAAACATTTTCAGCCCATTGATTATCGTATCTTCGCTAGACACCGGGGAGCCGATCGAGCAAAAACCGGTACAAGGTACTGTTGCATCACATTCTAGAGTAAATATTATATTAAAGCCAGTTTCTTTCATTTTGCACAACAATGTTGCATGTTTTGTCTATTCATAATAATAAATATTCATACTATTAAATAGTTTTCCGGTTATAAATCTGGGGAACAGGAAAATTGTAGAAATTGGTTTTAAAACAGATAGTTTAAAATTGCATTTCTATTCAATGTAAAATTTTGGAAATATCAATTGTATCGATAATTTAAAGCATCTAAAGCAGTTATATTAAATCAGGTGAACTGCGAAAATTGGTAAAAGCAAAACTCAAAAATATGGAATCAATTGCAGAACAATACAATGTCAAATTTTGAAATGTTGTCTATGAACATTATCAGATCTGCATCCAATGATGTTTTAAGTAAAAACTTGAAACATCATTGTCTGAATCACCCCAAACTGTATTTCGTTTTTACCTGAAAAACAAAATTCTTGTCTCATCTTGCACTAAAATATCCAACGGCAAAAATGCGACTTAAAATCATTTTCGATATTTCGTGCGTCCGCTGAATATGGGTTCATTGGGATCCCTTAGGTATACGTGATCGAGCCGTTTGCTCATCATCATTGTCCCTTCGTATTATTTTATAAGCGAATATACCCAGTCCCGGCGAATATCATTTACTGCGTGATCAGACTCAACAACTCCGTTATGTACTACAGTGGACATTTATATGATGCTGTTGCATGTATCCATTTTCGTAATGTGACATTAATGAATGGTATCTTTTGTGAATTCAATAGACGCGCACAAACATTCAATTTTATGCCAGACAAATCCTCTTCACTATCAATCGAGTCGTTTGTATTGTATATTTTACAACGGGCTGCATGTCATTTGTGTTAATTTATATTGATGCATTACTGATGCTCGCGCTATACAAATGTGACACGGGAATTACTTGATCATGATTCATTCAATTTATTTGCCCATATTATTTTTCGACAGTGTTTTGGAACGTAGTTCCTTATCGCACGTTTTTGTTTGCGGGCTGAGAGGCTAGACGAAAAAAAAGCGTAACATTTTTACATCGATCAAAAATTTATGATTATGTGACGCTAGAATAAGGAGGTTGTGTTATTTATAGGTTGTTTATATTTTTGTAAAAGGTTTATTTTACCTAGGTATGTCAAACTGGCTGTGTGTAACATATGTGTTAAAGATCTTAATTTGAAATAGGACATCTTTTTTTATTAAAAGTTTATAAAAAGACGACTCCCGCAGTAGGGTACAAGCCCTGTGTTGCGGGGGACTTTACAAATATACAAGTCACGAACACAAAGTACACCCAGACACGGAACAACAATTTGTGGATCACACAAAGTGGTGTCCCGTGTAGGAATCGAACCCACCCATCTTGCGTGGCAGTCGCTCCCACCGCGCCACAGAGGTACAAATGTTATGTTCTTAGTATTGTATAATCTGTGGTTGTACAGATTTTTTTTAATCATTTGTCAATTTATACACAAAAAGATATAGCAGAAGGAACTACATTCCAACCATGTCCATAAGACACCTCCTTTTTTTAGGCTATCTATTATTTAATTGAATATTTGACTTGAAAGCTAAACAAAATTGAAACACGATACAATTTACACATGGCAGGACTGGATAATTATTATCTCGGCTGAGTTTGATTTAATTCAGGCCTAAGATATACGTAAGTATAAAAAAACGCGATTCTAAATCGATCAAGTGCGAATTAGGCTCGCACCCTAGGGGTCCGTACCGTTACATTGGTTTCATGATAAACATTTGAGCAATCGATCACGTTTATAAGAAAAACATCCAAAAAAATAAAACACAATAACGCGACTAAATGCTTTAGCCGCGATATTAAGTTTCTCGGTAATGTGGCATTGTTTTATTGTTTTCTACATAAAGACTTGACTTGGTTCATATTTTTTACAATACAGACTCATTTCTTGGAGCCAATGTGTCCAAATATGGATACCTACACAGAACTAATTAAGATCTAACCGCGGAAATCTGTTATCCAAAGTACTACACGAACAATTGGAAACTAACTACAAATACCTACTTAGCTGAACACATGTTTCAAAAGACTAACAGGTTTGCTAACGTATAGAATTAATACTTATTAGATCTAATCAAATTTATATACGATATTTATGAATGTGTTTTTGTATTTGTAATCAAATATTCATTATACCAATATAATAAAGAGGTAAAGTTTGTGAGTTTGTGAGATTGTAGGAGATGATAATCTCTGGATCTACTGAACCGATTTTGAAAATGATTTTACCAATAGAAAGCACGATATTTGTGTGTCCCGCTCTTGGCTTCTTTACGTTACACCAAATAACTTCGTAATATGATTTTTGATAAAAAAAAAAAATACAAATTTACCCTTCACCACCTACCACTTACTTGTGTCACACAACCATTTACCACACATCTGAAAGACCTCGGAGTAAAATCAAAGATAAAGATAAAGATAAAGATTCATTTATTGCATAACTGTGTACAAAATAGGTCTTAGTTTAAACATATTAAATATGGTATAGTTTCAACAGTCTACCCAAATCGGATATGCCAGCTATACTCTAAGTGTGTTCCGCGGAACCCTAGGGTTCCGTGATACCTCTGTCGGGGTTCCGCAAGAATTTAGAAATAAAAAAATCAAAACACCTCTCTCTGGTCGCTCCGCGGCTGTGCGGACTCCGCGGCCGCGCGGAGACAAAACGCTATGAATGTTATTTATTTATTTATTTGTATTTGTATAAGCTTGTGTTACATTAGCTGGTACAATATCTCATAAGTTTGGTCTCAACAATTTTATACTTGTACAACGCGTTCGCTCTAAGTTTGCCGGTCTGTGGAATGCGCGTACCCTCCCCCACGTGACAACAAAACTTATAATGTGTCATAGTTTTACCCAAATATCTACCGTACACAATTTTTATTGTTACCATTAAATAAAAAATTTCGAACGTCATACACTCATACCTATCGCCAGCGGCAAACTTAAAACAAGCGGGTAGTATACTTGTAAGCGCTCAGTCTCTTTGATAAAAGCCGCCTCTGAATTAGACGCTATAGTTGTCAACAAGCGACTTTCGTCTCTAACTTCAAAGGATAAAGTCGATATTGTTTACAACGCTATTTTTAAATTTCTGTTTTTATTTTTGCTTTTTGTTTATCAAAGGTGCCGACTCGAGTATTTTCGAGAATATTTGAGATCGAGTCTAGGACTAAGTATAAAAGCGGCGATCGCGCGTTGGCGTCGTCAGTTGATGATTAGCGTTCGGAACGATAAGTTACTACCTACTTACAAGCTCGCTAGCGAGAAACTATTATAGTGTTCATTGTTTTACTGCCTGCTGTATTCTGTTGTCTCAGTTTTATACATTTCTTCCCTGTAGGTTCTAAATTTAGTCTCTTATACGCAGTAACGATTGTGCATTATTTAAACCCCACTATCCTGACTTGTAACATTATAAATAAAGAAGAATGGAACGTTGGCTTAAAGGTGTTAAACGTGTTCCAACAACATCTTCTAATGACGCTGAATGTTCAAAAGCAATGCGCGCGGAGAATTTAGCAATCACCGATCCAGAAGATGATGCCACGAGTGCCACGACGTCAAGCTCGACGGTTTCAAAGACGAAAAAAAGGAAGTATGATGAATCTTATATCAGTTTCGGATTTGTTGATTCCAACGGCTCACCTCTCTGCATGCTCTGTAGTAAACTGCTTCCTAATAGTTCCATGGCACCTGCCAAATTGCGTCGACATTTAGAAACCGTACACCCCGAGACTAAAGACAAGAATAAATAATTTTTTGTTCGCAAAAAAGATCAGTTATTAGAAAGTCAAAAAAATATGATGCATGTAACACAAACTACCAACGAAAAGGCCACGGAGGCATCATATTTAGTTAGCTATCGCATTGCACAAGCAGGTGAAGCGCACACTATCGCTGAGAAATTAATAAAACCATGTGTATTAGACATAACAAAATGTATGCTTGATGAAAAATCTGCAAAGCATCTTTCTACTGTTCCGCTATCAAACGATACTGTTTCACGACGAATCCATGATCTGGCAAGCTACGTCAAACAAGAACTAGTTACACGTCTACAAAATACACGATTCGCTTTGCAAATGGACGAGTCGACTGATGTCGCTGGTTTGGCTATCCTGCTGGTTATTGTGAGATATCCATATAAAAGTTCTTTTGAAGAAGACATGCTTATGTGTTCATCGCTGCTTACAAACACTACGGGGGAAGAAATTTTTAATAAAATAAATATATTTTTTGAAGAACATAATCTCAGTTGGAACAATTGCATTGACATTTGTACAGATGGGGCCAAGGCGATGACAGGTAAAACAGCAGGAGCAGTGTCACGAATGAAAAATAAAGCGCCTAATTGTAGTTCCAGTCATTGTATTCTGCATAGACAAGCACTTGCGATGAAGCAAATGCCGTCTAATCTAAAATTAGTTATGGATGAAGCGGTAAAAATAATTAATTTTATCAAATCACGACCACTACAATCCCGATTGTTCTCATTATTGTGTGAAGATTATGGCAGCAAACATAAAACACTGCTGCTCCATACAGAAGTGCGATGGCTGTCTCGGGGAAAAACTTTAACAAGGCTAAATGTTTCTTTCAGCAGATACTTCTTTTAATTTGAAGGACCGTTTGTATGATAAAACTTGGTTGTTCCGATTGTCTTTTATGGCGGATATCTTTCAAAAACTTAACGAATTAAATTTATCGTTGCAAGGTAAACAGACAACAGTGTTTCAGGCCTATAATAAAATAACTGCTTTTAAAAGAAAATTAGATTTTTGGATCATTTGCATTGGTAAGAAAGAAATAGAAAGTTTTACGTTACTCAGTGAGTTTGTTAGCGAAAACGACTCAGAAATGTTTGAAGATAATGTGTTTGAAGAATTGGTCCAATATCTCAGTTCGATGCGCGCATCTTTTGAAAAGTATTTTCCCGAAGAACACAATACAAAAATTAAAGTGAACTCCTGGATTCATAATCCTTTTTTACCCAACTTGGAAAAGCCTGAAAACATGTCAAATGAGATATATGAATCTCTTTTAGAAATGTCATCAGACACAAGTATGGAGTCATTGTTCAAAACGACGCCTCTTAATGATTTTTGGTGCAGAATCCAAGATGAATATGCAATGCTTGGCCAAATGGCTCTGGATATTCTTCTCCCGTTCCCAACTACATATTTGTGCGAAACAGGATTCTCTACCTACGCAGCCACGAAAACAAAATATCGCAATAGACTGGACGCCGAAGCTGATATGAGACTCCAACTTTCTTCCATCAAACCTGATATCAAGCAATTGATGAAAAATAAAAAACAGTTTCATACCTCCCACTAGTTAGATTTTTTCTTTTTTAATATTTTCTATTATTGTCCTTACCAAGTGGTGAAGTAAATAATAATTAGTAACTGATACATTGTACTTTTATTATGCTGATTAATAAAGAATACACTTATAAAAATAATTGTTTTATTGTAGGGTTCCATCAAGTATTTTGCTTCCCAAAAGGGTTCCGTCATTTAAAAAGTTTGAGAACCACTGGGATATGCAATAGGTAGATAATTAAAATAATAAGACACAAGGATATAAATACATTTAGACTTAAGACTAAACAGATTGGATACATCGCTAGTGATTCTTCCTCTCAAAAAACTCATGTAAGTTATAAAACACGTTGTTTATTAACCACCTCTTTAAATGGTTTTTGAACAATTTGTTATTCAGTTCTTTAATACCCACAGGTAGATGGTTATATACACGAATGGCAGTAACATATGTGCTTTTGTAAAAAGTTGTATTTCTAATTGCAGGTAAGTTAATGTTATATTTATATTTGCTACGTAAATTATCCTTTAAGTTCGATTTAAGTTCAAAATATTGTATATTATTTCTTACAAATAGACATAATTCTAATATATAGATACCAGTAAGAGTGAGAAAAAGTTTTTCTTTGAAAATGTTTCTAAGGGATTGTGTACTGTGCATGTTATATATAGTTCGTAAACATTTTTTTTGTAGTATAAAGGTAGATTGGACATTCGTTGAGTTTCCCCAGTAAATTACACCATATGTCAGTAGAGGATAAACATTACCAAAGTAAGCCGTTCTAGCGACATTTATATCGGTTGTTTCTGATAGAACAGATAATGCATAACAAGCACTTGAAATTTTTTTATTGATTTTTTCGATATGTGACTTCCAATTTAAATGCTGATCAATAGTAACTCCTAGGAAATTAGTTTCCTTTACTTCTTCAATTATAGTATCGGCCAAGGCTACAGTTAGTTTAGCAGGTTTACTTTGATAATTACGGAATTGCACAAATTTTGATTTTGTTAAATTTACTTTTAAATTAATGGATTGTAATCAATGTTTTTTTGTCCGGTTTAGGGCCTAAATTTCACAATAAACAATGATTTTACTCCACTAAAATAGTCTATAAGTGGTTAAGGCCATAACTTCAAAAACAAGTGGTAGGTGATTAAGGGTTAAAATATTAAATATTTTTCAAAACTGACATTACAAAGTAATTTAGTGTTATGTAAAGAAGCCACGAGCGAGAGGTTATTAGTATATTACAAAACATCCTGTATAACATCATGCTACGACCAATACGAGCGCAGCATCAAAGAAAAATTTGCAAAAGCTGGGAAAAGTGACGCACACGAAGTTGCGTGGGTCAGCTAGTCTAGTATATATCTATACTAATATTAAAAAGCTAAAGAGTTTGTTTGCTTGAACTCGGTATACGCTATTACCAATATGAGCAATGAAAAATGTTTCAAAAACGGGGAAAATTGACGCGGACGTAATTGCACGGGTCAGCTAGTGCATAATATAGGTATAATTCACGATTGTAGTAAAGCACAGAAGTGAGAAGGATATCGATGTTATAGTTAAGGAAAATCACTACTGCCTAGTCACGAATATACACTTCACACATTTAATTTTCTCGTTGAATTATCATCGTAGAGATCAGTACGATGACCTCCTCCGGCGATTTTATCACAAAGACGACATTCTACAATACATATATTCGCGAAAGACTCATGATGTAAAATTAAAATCATTTTAACGTCAAAAGCACCATAAAATTTGATGGAGATAAACACCATAACGAGTATAAGAGAGTAATAAAGTACCTACAAACGTTCATAAGGAAACGTGGGTATTGTACAAATAATCTGAGTTCAAAGGGCTTGCAGTGCGTGCTACAAATTGCTGCTTCATTGCATATGTTTGCAAACTGCCTTTGAAAGCAGCTTTATTTGAAGAATAGAAACTTTACACAGTATGTTTATATTTGCTCGAACAAATTATGAATAACTACACCAGCTAGTGTACCGCTATAGCAATATGAAAATACTCTGAAATATAACGATTAAGAACAACCGTAGTAGTAGCTGGTGGTGGAGCTGAATTGCAGAAAACATTGACACATTTTTGCCTATTAACCAACCTAGAGATATAAACAGTATTCGTCAAATAGCTAGTGAGCTTAATAGCATTCAAAGTTGTTGTAGCGTGAATTAGGAGAAGCCCAAATTCATTACCCGGCCAATCGACTGCAATAGTCATGAACTCACTAAAATCGGCTCACGTCGTGCCAAAGAGGAACAGACAAAGCTCTTTGTTGCTACGGATAAAATACATGAGACAGAAAATTAATATCGATACTTACAGAAAACTAACGAAAAAGAACGATTTCATTAGACAATACAAAGTCATTTGGTTTCATGTAGAAATTATGACAGGGTCTATATCTGTGAAGTCGATAATTGCTTATAGGGGTGAAGAGGCATGTATTACGTAAATATAGGAGTAAATGTGTGTTTATGAGCACGGCAACGGATGTGCTATCGTGGATTAGGTCGACTGGCGCACGCCGGCGCCAGTGGGCGGTCCTAACGACCTACCGATCGCTGCAATTGACCTAAATGAACAATGACCAACTCGACTGTCCAGTCGTATCAGTCAATTTTATGTTTTAATAGCCTTCAATTGATGTCGTGATGGCACAAGGTCTTATGTGTTCTATTTCAAAGATGTCAATAAAAATACCAATTCAGGGGTCTTGTTAACTCTTTTGGCTGGTAAATTCTATGACTTTAAAAGCCATGTACAGCGAAGTTTTGTGAGAGCTAAACCCATAAAGCCAACCGAAAAGCAAACCTATTTTACTTTTAGCAATTTCCATTGAAGCTATGCAATGGAAATTGCTAAAAGTAGGCAGGTAGAAAAAGCGACTGTAGTTTAGTATATAAATTTTCCCCGTTTTTGCAACATTTCTTATTGCTGCTCCGCTCCTTATTTCTCCACTATTTAATGGATGTTATTATACATATAAACCTTCCTCTTCAATCACTCTATCTATTAAAAAAACCGCATCAAAATCCGTTGCGTAGTTTTAAAGATTTAAGCATTTAAGGATATAGGGACAGAGAAAGCGACTTTGTTTTATACTATGTAGTGAAGATTAATATTAAAAGAAGAAAAGGAGAGATAGCCATGATCGTGGTAACGAAGGTGACAAAACCAAAAATATTTCCAAAATTTAAATATAACGCAATATTTCAAGTCAATGTTGACCATTTTACACACATGTCACTCACTCAGTGTTTGTTATAGATGTAATCAATCATACGAAATACGCAGCGGAATATAGAAACAACGATTGTTTTCAATCCAATATATTTCACTAATGATGAATGGTTTTGTTAAAACGGCAAAACGTTTCATTATTCTATGTTTAAAGATGAGTCAAGTACTTACTTACTAGTAAGTAAAAAAATCGTGGTATAGATACAATACGTTTTTTGTTAGGTTAATTCAAAATTGTGCGGCACGCTCTGTAGCCACCGTATTTGCCCACGCGAGTGTCCTCCTGCGCGACCGTTCACGGCCAAGGCCAAACAGATAATAAACGTAATGACGATGTGCCTCCGAACAAAAAACAACGCGCGCGCGCGACCACGTGGGGAGTCTTTATGAACCTCTCACAGGCTTTAATGACTCGGAAAATTACAGCGCAACAAATAAACCTATAATACAAATGAAAACTATTGCGTGACTAGTTGTAACCAGGGATGTTACCTACGGAGCTTCGATTCCGACGCCGAAAGGTCGGAACTTACGATTGATTTTACACCTCCGATTCCGACTTGAGCTCCGATAATTTTAAGATCGGAGGTTTTAATCGGAGGTACCAAGCTTACGGCGGTTGCTCCTCTAAGCTAAAAATCTCACGGGGTCCCTATGATTGCAGGTGAGAGTCTTGCCCGAGCGCAATATGACGAAATAATATTTATTTTTAGAGTTTCGTAGCCAAAACGGCAAACACGGAACCCTTATTACCCTGTCTGTCAACATGATCGGATATACCGTCTTTGAATTATTGCTGAAAAAACAGTGATTTTCAACAAAAGGACATAAATGCCATGAAGATATGCTCTTTTGCTGGTTTGCTTTTACAGATCGTAATGATTCTTGTAGTGCATTTCTTTGCAGTAACAGCTGCAGAATCTTACACTGAGCATGGTCCGGCATGCTCTTGCCCAGTTTTTAGCTATTTTCGTAATCCTTATCTCAACCAATTTGCCTTCTCCCACCACCTCCGACTACGATTCCGACTCCGACAAACCATATTTAAAACCTCCGACTCCGACTTCGGTTCCGATAAAATCACCTCCGTAACATCCCTAGTTCTAACCTGTCGTACTTAATTTTTAAAAGGTAACATTTAAACTAATGTAGGTAGCGGTCATGTCAACCACCTGAGTATCTCCATCAGATAAATGTCGGCAGTAAGTGGAGTGCTGAGAGCAAGCTTCTGTTTGAGTGTTTCATTTAGAGATACAAGAAACCATCAAGGAGGGCGATGCCCGTCGTAAATCACCGCCGAGCTACACCTCTGTCACTAATGGGATCCTGTCAGTAAGACAATCGCACTTGATGATCGTTGAGCGAATTGAACACTGACCACGGGTTCCTGAAATGTTTTATTACTTAATAGGAAATTTCTGAGTGTATTTACTCGATAAGATAACTATCTGTAATGAAGTGAAGTCAGTAAGATGTTAAAATCAATAAAACGTTAGAATATTTTTTCTTTATTATCCTTGAACGGTCCATTGCGAATACTTTGTTATAAAGGTGATTATAGGGCTCATAAAATTCAATTTGTCCGTACCGTTTTACGAGAGTGGTGAGTGGGTACGATACTGATAAAATCTACGCTCAACGGATAATGATAGGTGTATTCGCATCACGCGGTCTCATTCCTCCAAGCTAGTGCATCATACTTGGAAATGTGCATAGTAGCGCGCGTGGGGGTCGTCGCCGACATTAAAATAATGCACGTTTAAACCTTGAAAGGTGAGGTGAACGAACCGACTGACTAATAGGAGAACATTATGTTGATTGATTACCAAATTGGTGTTGGTGAAGTGAGAAGTTACTTTGTTAATGTGCAGAGATCGTTTTCCTTCAACAATAAATCCGCTTTAAACGCTTCATTCGCTATTCCTTTCTTGGAAACAATACAGAATGGAGTCATGACCGAAACGGTGCGTTCTTTAGATGTACGCATAGGATAAGTTAAACAAATATACGCACATAGGTTGCTAGGTGGCCATAGACGTTCGTATGTAAACAGAATAATCTACCATCAAAATGTCACAAATGGCGACATCAATGTATCCGCGTCTGTAGGGCTAGCCCGAGAGCGGCTCAGTCATGTCATTCCAGCTGATGTGCTATGCCACACTATCTGTGTATTACCCCCACTATACCGGACCTACGCAGAACTAAGAATATATTGACATACTATTTCCACCTGTTTTCTTAAAGCTTATCAAATTAATAAAATTAACCGTTGCAAGATAATAAGATATTTGTAAGATAACACCACTACAAATATTACAAATTTAAAAAGCCTGCATATTTTTAGGATAAATTTACAACATAATTCCAGTCTTTGTACTCGACCGAGATACTAACCGTAAACGATAAAAATTATGAAAGTGAGATGACCTTAATTAGAATAAGGTTAACAATGAAGACAGAAGGAAAAGGGGCCAAGTAAATTGCGATTATTATTGCGGACATGAACCGGCTTCGAGCGCAGTTCATATATTGAGCGTCAGATGGAGTTGTTGTCGTGATATCCGCTACGATGCAGAAGCGGTCAGGTGTTGAGTATAAAATAAATTGTAGCTAACAAATTGCCACCTCCAATCCGGCTGGTATCAACAGAAGGTGGTATAGGGCGGTCTGTTGCGGTACGACAAACAAGGCAATTGCTCGGTCGCTCAGTCAGATCGCTATCGCACACGCCAGGCGTATACCCGTCGACCAAACATCGCCTGCGTACCTCGCGTTATCTTGGGACCAATATGTCCAAGTTGAAACCATCCATTCACTTTATATACTCTTATTTGCATATCGCTACACATTTAAAACGAAGCATATTCACGCATATTTCTACAAATGTTAATGGTCTATCTCATACCGAACTGAATAAGTTTTAAGTGCATTTTTATTAAAGTACAACAATCTCGGTAAGTACAGAGACATGTGGGACATAAAATTTAAAGCGTAATAGAATAGAAAATTACATATAAAAATGCAATAAAGCATGACCAACATAGGGTATTAAGTTCAACGGTTGAAACTGAAAACTAGCGCAGTAGTACTAAAGCGTGCATTACAAGACACATTAACGTCCATATACAAATTATCTCGGTTAGTGCGCATTTACGCTAATGTCTTTGTACTTCACTTACAAGAAGTACGTACTTGTACATTATGTGACTGAATCTATAAAATATGAAAGTATCTACGTATAGAAACAATCATTTCAAAGTGTTGTGTTTTATAACTGGTCTGACCCTATTTATGTTTCGACCTCCAATCACGTTTTGTGTCGACAATACGTTAGAACATCACATTGGAAAGTAACAATGGGACATTAGTATGCATTTGCAACTTTTACTTCATCAAGTCTCGTTAGCTATTGTTGTAATATTGTATGAATGGTAATAAAATGAGTTGTAAATGACAGCGGAATAATGATGACGGATAGAAAGCGGTGTGTGAACAGTTGCTAACAGAGACGCGTAATTGTTTTTACGCATATTGATTTATAGCTTACGTGGAGTCAACGGTACTGTGAGGATTGAGTTGGCATTATTACTGATGGCATATGTCGGGTTATTAGCTAAATCATAAACAAAGCTTGTTTATTTAGTAAACATCTAAAAGATGTGCGAGAAAAGTGTGGTGAAATAGTCATTGTTAGTGTACAAAATTAGAATGCATTTTTAGGTATAGATTTTTTAATTCCTAATTATGTATGTCATTCAAAATATAGCGAAATTGTAGAGTTCTCAGAATTAGATAAAATCAAGTATTAGTACTCAATGCAACTATCTTCGAATCTTGAAAAAACCAACACTTTTCTGTGATATGTTGCAAAAAAAAAACAATAAAAATTCAGCTTAGCTTAATAAGAAACCAGCAGTATGTGACCCACAATAACCCTAAAATCTGTAAGAAAGAAGCCTTTCCATTGATTTCTCTTCAAAAGCTATAATGAAAGCGTAAATTTTAGAAAAGCTCACATTAGTAACCACTAATGGTGAAGCGTAGTTATAAAAACAAACAGCTAAATCAAAATAGAGAAAGCGAATTCGCGAATTACATAGATGCATGAGTCATGTTGTTGCATATAAATTGTGCAACACATCTTGGCTGGCTTGTTGGTTTAGCTAGTGGTTAGTAACCCTTAGTAAAGCCAGGGTTCGTCCCTGGCTTAGAAGGCAGGGTTACTAACCACTTGGGGTTCGATCCCCACTCAGAATAAAACTTTGTGTGATGAGTACGATGGTTTATTGTGTCTGGATATGTATTTTCATTATCAGTTTTCTGGTTGCCATGGTACAGGCTCTCCCTAGTTCGGTATCAGATGGCGTTGTGTGAGTGTCCCAAGATATTATTATCTAAGATATTACACCATTAGTACAGTGACGTTGTCATATTAGAACCAGAAAGAAGTCATAAGTAGTTATCTAATAATGTAGATGCTAGAATAGGAACGGGGTTACGTATTCCAAGGTCTAAATAGGTTTTACAAACTTTAATTAAGCATTAGAAATTGGAAAAACCCTAAAAAAGGCCAAGCTAATTTGTTATAAGTCAACCTGATGACATTTAATGTGGAGAATAATGTTAATCGTAGATGGCGTGTCCTAGTGAACCAATTTCGGCTAGAAATTTCGAATATGAGCACATTTTCATGAAAGCAGGTTATGTTAACCTTTAGGGTGGGAACGCCACCCTAAAAAGAAGTATTCCTTCCTGTCAATATTGACAGTGAGAAGTGAGCTGTGTAGGTACGTAAAACAAGGTGGTCGCTATACAATATTAAATTTCGAGTGCCCTTAGTAAAAAAACAAATCATGTGCGAGTCGGAATCGCTTCCGCACCGAGGGTTCCGCACAAATTTATAGGTACATATTATAAATAGTTCAAAAATCGAGTCTCGCAGTTTTAAAATAATTGGCGTCAACTATGTAGGTATGTATGTGTCCCCATACATACCTACATAGTTGACGCCAATTATTTTAAACTTAAGTTATTTTTTTCTTTATTTGCGCTGTAATACCTTGCTTTTTGGCAAATGTCGTGATTCTACCATAAATTAAAAATACAATTGACCAAAAGCGGCCACCTTTTTTTTTTTTATAAAAAACGACTCCCGCACTAGGGTACAAGCCCTGAGTCGCGGGGGACTTTACAAACATACAAGTCACGGACACAAAGTACACCCAGACTCAATTTGTGGATCACACAAAGTGGTGTCCCGTGTGGGAATCGAACCCACGACCTCTTGCGAAGCAGTTGGACACACTCCCACCGCGCCACAGAGGCAGTCTGTGTACCTTTTCCCATTTCAAACCCCAAAGCCCACCTGGGGACGACCATGGTGTGTATCTATCTGTCTGTCTGTGGCATCATAGCGCCCAAACGGATAGACGGATTTGAATTTGCATTCTTTTATTAAAAAGCTAAGTTAATCAGGATAATTCTTAATTTTGAAGATATTTAACTTTTTTTTGAGTTTATTAGTAAGTATAATTGTCTTTCACAACAATCCATACTTATATGCGTCAAAGTAACTGTCCATGTTTAGATGAAATTTGGTAGAAGATAGTTTGAGTCCCGGGGAAGGACATAGGATAATGTTGATAAACTTTCGCGATTTGTACACATTATGAAAATAAATATATTACAGGTTTTAATCGCGTGAATAATTTAAGGTATAATACCTTGTTTATTGTCCGACGTTTCGACCGTATTGCAACGGCCGTGGTCACAAGTAGACTGGACATAGGATAGTTATATCGCTATAACCGACATCCACGCTGGCTGAGCCGCGAGCGAATGCTAGTACATCATAAGTTAAATTCAAATTGCAAAGTCGCAGTACAAGTAGTTGGCATTTAGTCTGGTCTTGCTTAGATGGCAATGTAGCTAGTAAAAGTAATGACATCTACGTAAAAGGTTAATTGATAACTTTCCAGTATCAGTTTCAATACCAGTGGCGAATTGGCCAGAGTTCTGTGATGTCGTGAACTATGGCCGATCGTGACCAAGAAAGGCGAAAGTGAACTGGCAAGGTGTATTGTATTTGTGAGCTAATATGATCGTGAAAGTACTACGAAATCTATTTTCTATTCTAGTAGCTTAAATAAATAAATACATTTGTCATCATTAGATATCTGTTTGTAAATGTAATGGTGATTAATTTTATATCAATGAATAAAATATTTGAAAGTTTTTAGTGAAATTAATCATAAAGTCATCAGCAATTTAAATAAACAAAATAAAGTGCTAAAATAAATCACTATTATAAAATTGTAAAGTAACAGTGTATGTACATAGAATATATGTATAAAAAAACTAATCTACTAAATTAACTAATGGTTTCGTAATCCGAAACTATGAAACGTTTATTTTTTTGTCAGTTTGTAGTTAAGTTCGGGCTTCAAAAACTGGATGAAATTTTATAACCTGGAATTACATTTTATCGCGATTACCAATGATTGACGACATTCGATTTTTAAAAAAAACGGTCAATGGCATATCGGGCCATGCCCAATGTAGGCATCCGTAGCACCCCCCCCCCCTCATCTAATCCAAATAATGCAGCTTAAAAATTGGGTTTTCTACCTACCAACATCAACCATTTAGCTGGGGCCGAAGACAGAACAAAGTGGCGTACAATTGGGGAGGCCTATGTCCAGCAGTGGACTGCGATAGCTGATGATGATTATTAAAAAAAGTATGAAAGCATGATTACTTATCACAAGTGAAAAAAAAAATATAATTTGCTTGCTTACATCCTTACATCTATTGACGCCGGCTATGCGGACACTGACTTATACAACTTGGTCAATTGTCTAAATTTTAACGTGCCGCTTGCTGAACGCTAGTAACATACATTGGCGATAACCAATACCTACGCAGATGAAGCCACAGGCGAGAGAAAGCAAGTACGAGTATAGTAGGTAATAATATAAATAACTACGCTGTGGGTCGCAAAAAATAAAAAATATCGTCAGCTTCGTCAAACGGGCCGCTACAGTAGTTTTTTACCTCATAAAACATATCAGCTAGCCTTATCTCCATTTGTAGTACAGTTGTAAATGTTTTAAACAACTTCTGTTAGTTTTTCTACCTAGTTAAAGCGATAATGGCAACGGAAGCCCGCTTAACACATAACAAAGATGGTTATTACAAGCGTTCCTGTTTTACAAGCTTTTAACTTAATTACAGTTTAGACGATAACGTACTCAACAAGTTTAATACTTTCCAATCAACCATCGCCATCCTGTTGTTAATTACTAAACATAATTTTATGTCACTTCAAGTAATGGAATCTTGATCAAAATTATATACCTAGGTATACGGTGTGCCCGACGTCCATAGTCTAACAAATAAAATAAATTATAGTTTAACAAAACCGCTCAATTGCGAGTCAAACTCGCCCACCGGGGGTTCCGTACAAATTTTTAGGTACATTATTTATACAGGGTGTAACAGAAAGGTGTGGTCATATTCAAGGGTTGGTATGTACCTATGATACTGAGTGCACATACCTAATTTTATCAAAATCGGAGTACCATAAAAAAATATTTGTAATTTTTTCATTCGTTTATTTATGAATGAAAAAGTATGAATGTACGTTACGAATGCACGTAAATGATGTTTGTAATAGACTAAGAACTATTCTAGGAAAATTTTATCAACTTAGCAAAGTGGTAAATAAACATACGTTGCGTATTGTATATTACGCACTTGCGGACTCACTAATAAGCTACGGACTTGTGGTTTAAGGCCGAACCTTTAAAACATATTTACAGAATATAAAAGATCTACAGATAAGACTGATTAAGTATTTGGTCACCAAGAAAGTTAAAGACAATTGTGATAAAGACTATGAGAAATGATTTTCCATTTGTAAAACTCTACCAGTATATAAAAAAATATATATATTTAATAGGATTAGAACATTATAATACTGCAGATTACAAAGTAAATATTAGCATTAAATACAGTACACGAAATGTAAGAGAGAAAAGACTAATTAAACCGAAGGTCAACAACTATTATGGAGAAAGAATGTCAAAATATTTAGTAGTAGTAGTATAAAATAGAATTGTTAAGGAGAGTTCCTAAGTATAGCAAAAGTGTTACAAAAGCAAGAAGGACTGAGAAAAGTATGACTTAAAAAGTTCTATGCCATAATAATCCAATCGAATTTTGTACCAGGGGTAGTATGATTCTCATGCCATACGCCTTTCACTACTGAATTTTGACAAAAAGAATATGCTTATAACTATGTAATAATAATGCAACCAGCTATGGCACCATAGTAGGTACAATACTAATAACATACCCTATCCGCTGCTGAAATTTGACCACACCTTTCTGTTACACCCTGTATATATAATAGTTCAGGAATCGAGTTTCGCAGTTTTTACTTTAACTTAGAAGTTTGACTGTAGACCTGAGTATATGGTTTTAATTTCAACACGATTCACGCGTTCCCGAGATAAAGGGCCCTTGACAGACAGACGTACGGAGGGACAGACGGACAACAAAATTATCCTATAAGGGTTCCATTTTTTC
The DNA here is from genome assembly GCA_945859575.2 of Herminia tarsipennalis. NCBI lineage: Eukaryota > Metazoa > Arthropoda > Insecta > Lepidoptera > Erebidae > Herminia > Herminia tarsipennalis. The sequence goes on along the minus strand of OX243835.2, from coordinate 23,462,952 downwards.
CTTTTGAGATATGGAACTCTAAAAAAGCTAAAGAAACACGTTACAGAAATATGTAGATTATACACCTAAAAGGAAAAAGTGATTTAAATAACCATGTTGATTCAGAAAACCGGTACATTGCCATTTATAGAACAATAATGAAATTTAGTTATATGTTCATAACCTTATAATTTTAGAATATTATAAGCTGTACTTGTTAAATTAAAATTCTTAAAGCGTGTGTCTATGCAAAAGAAGAATCCAATAGGGATAGAAGTTCCCGCCTACCTATAACAGCACCATGAAGATAATATAGACGCAATCCCTTTGAGAGAGAGAAATGTCCCCATTTTAAATATACAGATACAAGGAAGCATTTAGAACACGATATTATGAAAAAAAAAACGATTTTTCAAAATGAGCGAGATGTGCCCATTTCGAAATTGCATATTCAATAACTTTGTTTACTCTTAAGTATCATAAAGCTGAAGAGTATGTTTGTTTGTTTGTTTGTTTATTTGAACGCGGTAATCTCAGGAACTACTGTAATGTAATCCTAATTGAAATTCTTTCACTGCTGGGTAGCCCATTTATCGAAGAAGGCTATATAGGCTATATACATCACGCTACGACCAATAGGAGCGGAGCAGCAATGAGAAATGTTGCAAAAACGGGGAAAATTTACGCAGACGAAGTTGCGCGGGACAGCTAGTACACGTATAAAACTGATCAATTTCACAGGCGGCTAAACATAGGAAAAGTGTAAATAACGCGCGTGAACTCTACCCTGTAACCTTTCATCCGGCGGGTGACGCTTAATCAACCGAACATCGAACACGCTACGGGCCAGCTACCGTTACAAATTGATGCGTGTGTTACAACACAAGTACCCTCCTACCTCCCGCGTATTCTCATGGCATTTGAAAATTTGAAAGCTGTCCTTCACTGGTATTAAAAACTTAACACAAAAATATATACAAACCAGCCAAAGCTCTGATACATAAATAACGACAACAAATCATTGGCGACGTATTATAGTCTTTTTATCGAAACTTAAACATAAAGCAGAAAACACAGCGCAGAGAAAAGCTTCATACAAATGCGAGATGCGCACGAGCAGTTCACACATCCAAACTAATATGCTAAATGCGAAAGAATGGAGATAGTACGGATCCCGGGGAAGAACATCATTATTAGACCATGTTGTCTCGAAACTTAAACATAAAGCAGAAAACACAGCGCAGAGAAAAGTTTTATACAAATGCGAGATGCGCACGAGCTATTCACACATCCAAACTTATATTCTAAATGCGAAAGATAGTATGGAAAAAACATCGTTATTAGCACATGTTGTCCAACTGGGCAAAGGCCACCCCTTCCTTCTTCTACTGTGTTCGATCTAAGGCATTCCGGGTCCAGTCTTTGGAGTATGATTCTAGCTCGCCATGTCTTTCTGGATTTCGAACCAATATGTTCGGAAAGTGTTCTTAGATCCCGTATCTGGTGTTCTCTCAGTCTCGGTGTTTTGTTCCGAAGGCTCTATCGCCACCAAATAAAAGTTAATTTCTATGTCAGCAGAACAAGTCGGTTACAATCTGTTATCGTGGAAACATAACAGTTGTTCATTTTTAAGCTATTGCATAGCTTTTATGCGGCATTGAGCGCGACGATCGAATCAAGGAATTCCGTAACGAAAATAAAACCTAACACGGGGGTGTTAGGTTTTATTTTCGTTACGGAACTCCGCCTACCATGTAGCTCGGCTGAGCGTTCGCTTATATGGTACGACTGTACGAAGCTCGCACGGATCGAGACGAGCTGCTCCGAAATGTAAAAAAAAAATGCTAATATAAATAAAAAATAAATAAATAATTATAATTGCATAAGTTGATAAAAAATGCTATGCAATAGCTTTACCGCGGCAGTCCCCGAGTGCCGCACATTTTTTTTTAATATTAATTATCAGCAAAACTGCAGAGTGTTTTAAGCCAAGAGAAGACATTGTGCTTGTGCCCCATACCTACAGATAACTGAAGTTATCTACATTCTTGTCATGCAAAACAAACGCATGCCATGCACTTAGATGAACGAGGCTAACGTTAGCATCTTATGATAAGAGGTGTCGTAAGCTCGTTTGCCTTTTATAGGATAAAAGGCTTTTAACTGATATCAATTGTGATGGGTCTGTTTTTTTAATAATATAATAATATCTTGGGAAAACTCACACAACGCGATCTGATCCCAAACTGAGCTGAGCTTGTCCTATGGAAACCAGACAACTGATAAACATACTTATATATTTCTAAATACATACATATTATAGATAAATAACACCCAGACACAGAATAAACCATCATGCTCATCACACAAAGTTTTATCCTAGGTGAGGATTGAAGCCACGACCTCTTGCGTAACAGTCGGATACACTCCATCCGCGCCACTGACGCAGCTTTTCGCGAGCCACAACAATAAAAATCAATTTTTGCTCAAATTTGAACGACAAATGGCAGTTTGTGGCAACAATATATATTTTTCTGTTGAAACATTTAGTTAGTTTATCATGCGCAGGCAAATTATCAAAGCCTTGAATCTGTAACGGGGCATAGCAGTGTTCAGATCAACTGTAGTAAATTGCAAAAGCATGTTTAGAGTTAACCTTAGCCTTAATTTGCACCACAAAACGTTAGTAAATGCAGATTTTAACTGACATTTGGTTAAATAAAACTGAGGGAGCGTGTTTTTCTCACGGACTAATGATCCGAGAACAATCAATTATACAATGAACGGAAATTATTGGTTTTGTTCATTAATATATCAAATCCGCGGTAATTGATGACAGGTGTCATAAATATGCATTAAGAAGTACACTTTTGTCTATGAATCTTCTTCTGAAATCTCATGAATATATAAATAAAAACTGGTGCTTTATATCATATCACTATCAATTTATCGCTAATTTTCCCGCTGGATTAAAATCTTTAGTTGTTAAACCACTGCACAAGAAGGGCGATGATGAATCTTTGATATGAATAATTATAGACCTATTACTTTAATCCCGACATTTGTCGATATCTTTGAAAGAGTACCTAATGCATGAAATTATTAAATTTAATAATATCTTGGGACAATTCATACTACGCCATCTGATCCTAAACTAGTCAGAGCCTGTATATATGCCAGACAACTAATAAACAAACTTAGTCTAAATACATACATATTAAAAATAAATTACACCCGTACACAGAACAAACCATCGTACTCATTACACAAAGTTTTATTCTGGGTGGGGGTCGAACCCACCTCTGGCTCACTAGCAGTGAGGGTCACTAACTACTAGACCAACAGGCCAGTTAAAATATATAAAGATTTTTAGAAAATATAATATTCTACAACCAGAACAAAATGGTTTTAAAAAAAAAACTACTTTACAACTTTAGCGAGTTTCAGGTAGTGAGTGTGAAATCATTACTGAGAAACTTAATAAAAAAATAATGTCGATTCAATATGCTAGAGACATGCCCAAGGCTTTCAATTTAATAATAAATCATAAAGGATTAGGTATTATAAAAGCTCGATAAGCATTGGTTTCGAGAAACAGTGCTTAAGAGGCTAAAGAGTAAAAATCGCTATCAATTTGTTGAAATATGTGGGTACTACGTCGGGAAAATATAAATCAAGTTTTAATAGGTAGGGGCAAAAGTATTTTCGTATTTTCAATGTATTGTTAGTAAACAAACCTTTTGGTTGTACTGAATGTAACTGGCTGGTTTTAATACCATTAAATGTAAACATTCTAAAGATGCATAAATAAACAAAAACTAGTTCCCGCTATTTTTCAATAGTTTTTCATGCAAGCAAAATGAATGTATATGACGATGAAACTCAGTATATTTTAAAATTTTATTTAAAAAAAGGTAAAAATGCGACGAACGAACGCCGCGAATAAAATTTGTGCGGTTTACGGACCTAATGCGGTATCAATCAACAAGGATGAGGCTCACTCTGTCACGGATAAAATCAGTGTCATCTTTAAAAAAGTGGAGCAAGATCGACATAATAGTAGTTACGATATTGCTAAAGAACTGGATGTTGATCACAAAACAGTTTTACGCAATTTACAAAAGTCTGGGTACAAGCAAAAACTTAATATTTGGGTACCACATAATCTCGAACGTAACAATTCCGACCCATTTCTTAAACGGTTGATTACGACCGGCCTGACTCGGAACAAAGTGATGCTGTGTGTATGGTGGGATTGGAAAGGAATCGTCCACTATGAGCCTTTGCCGCCGGGTAAAACTATCGATGCTGACCTCTACTGTAAGCAACGGATGAGGTTAAAAGAATCCATTGATTAAAACCGGCCGGAGCTGGTGAACAGGAAGGGCGTGGTGTTCCATCATGACAATGCCAGACAGCACTCATCTATAGTCACTCAGCAAAAATTGAGATAGCTTGGTCAGATGTGTTGATGCATTCTCCGTATAGCCCTGTTCTTGCTTCATCAGATTTCCACTGTTTCGGGCACTTCAGAGCTCTTTAGCAAGCATAAAGTTAACCTCAAAAGAACACTGTGAAAACTACCAGTCATTTTTTTTATTAAAAATCATTTTATTTACAGCAATGGGATCATGGCACTACCCACAAGATAGCAACAAGTCATCGATCAAAACGGCACATACATATTATAAATAAATAAAAAGTTATACCTATTTTTTTTTCGAAAATACTTTTGCCCCGACCTTATATGTCAGACTAGCTGACCCGCGCAACTTCGTATGCGTTGTTTTTCGCCGTTTTTGCAACATTTTTTATTGCTGCTCCGCTCCTTTTGGTAGTAGCGTGATGTTATATAGCCTTCCTCGATAAATGGGCTATCCAACAGTAAAATTATTTTTTAATTCGGACCCTGACTTCCTGGGATTTTCGCGTTCAAACAAAAGAACTCGTCAGCTTTATAATGTTATTAAAGATTTCAAACTACTGCTTTAAAAAGTCGTCTACAGCGAAAATAAAGAATGTGTAGTTTTTAAGTGTATAAATTAGGCTTAAGTTGTTAGAGCGTGGTTGAAAACCAGCGACTAGCAACGTGGGTGAGCAAAGCTGTTGAAGAAGCTTGTTGTGATCGTGCACTTGTTACGAGTATTTTTTTAAATGGATCAACATACATAAGCGTACTGCTATTGCCGCCTGAAGGAAAGCAGCATCGACGCTATTATGTTCATCGACCCTTAAACAACCTAGCCAAAGAGACCATAACATACCTCAGCAAAGGATAACACGAATAATAACAATATATTGTACTCTACATACAAAAACAAAATGGTATACAGTATAATCATAAAATGTGCAATGGGCCTAATTGCTAAGAGTGATCTCTTCCAGGCAACCTTTTGCTGGATAAAAACATAGATTAAATAATGACTCAAAAAAATTATGAACTTAATTTACTTGAGACATCATTAAGTTTTGCCTGACCTTTGTGCGAAATAGAGATTCGAAAGCCTATATAATAAAGTTGTCAACATTTACAGAGTTGCAATTGATTGCAGTTTATTACGAAATCACTTCCCGTATTGCCAGCATATCTTATTAAATTAATTAACATTTAGTTTACGTAACACTGGTGGATATTAACATCAATAAATATATTTTCAAAAAGCTATACATGGAATTGCATAATCGGAAATTGTTATAATGTATTTTACCTCTATCGCGGTTCAATAGCTAATACGTGTGTATAGCTAGATACTTTGTAACAACTTGGAGCTGTATATAATGCAGTTAAACTTAAAACAGAGCAACGGGCTCTCGTTCAGTTTCTGAAAAAATTGTCAAAGCAAAAATCATCTAATCAGCAGTTGATTTTATTGTTAGTTATTATTTTCGGCTTCGACACTTTTACATCATCATCGTAATATTATGTGTATCATCACTACATAGTATAAAACAAAGTCGCTTTCTCTGTCCCTATATATCCCTATGTATGCTTAAATCTTTAAAACTACGCAACGGATTTTGATGCGGTTTTTTTTAATAGATAGAGTGATTGAAGAGGAAGGTTTATATGTATAATAACATCCATTAAATAGTGGAGAAATAAGGAACGGAGCAGCAATAAGAAATGTTGCAAAAACGGGGAAAATTTACGCAGACAAAGTTGCGCGGGTCAGCTAGTTGTTAATAAATGAATGCAAGTAAAGTTGTATTGATAAGTTTTTGAAACAGTACCTATTGCCTGTGCTATATCATAACTTTGATCTTATCAACGTAAACAAAGAAGTTAAAAACGAAAGGACTTTGTACTTGTTTACGTAGCATGTATTTTTTTTACTTTTCTTCACAAATGTTAATATACATCTATTGGAACGTAATTATGTATAAATGCGTTTGTGAGAGATTGGTGCTCTTGATAGGCATTTGTATACCTGTGTCTCCAGGACCCGCAGAATCATTGGTGCTGGTTGTGCCTAGGCATAGGATCATTGTTTGGGAGGGGTTTCAACTTTTTTGCAATTTAGGGGAGGGGGGGGGGTGGAGTTTGGAGTTTGACTGCCTCTGTGGCGCGGTGGGAATGTCTCCGACTGCTACGCAAGAGGTCGTGGGTTCGATCCCCACCCAGGATAAAACTTTGTGTGATGAGCACGATGGTTTATTCTGTGTCTGGGTGTAAGTTATCTATAATATGTATGTATTTAGAAATATATAAGTATGTTTATCAGTTGTCTGGTTGCCATAGTACAAGCTCTGCTTAGTTTGGGATCAGATGACGTTGTGTGAGTTGTCCCAAGATAAAAAAAATAAAAATAAAAATAAAAAATCCCCAGTTCCATGTGTTGTTTCATCTATTCGTTGTGTAAACTTATCTCATCATAAAAACATCGTTTAATTTTATGAGTTGAATTGATTTGATTAAATTAACGAGTTAATTGTGTAATTTCTTCGCATCAATGGTAAAATGAATAAGCACGTGCCTCTGATAATTATGCAAACTTTTAATTAACTTGTGCGACAATAGTGACAACCATTTAATCAGAAGATAAGAATGCAATGCTGACTAATGTACGCATTACTTTTTTAAATAAAAAAAAAAATGGTTTACAGTTGGCATTGTCTGCTCGGTGGTAAAACTGAAACCTAAACGTTGCTCAGCAGCTGGTAGTTGCGCACTCGGTTGGGCGTTCGATTCCATCATCGGAAAAAACTTTGTGTGATCCACAAATATTTATTTGTCCCGACTCTCGTTATACCTTGTGTCCGTTAATCGTACTCGTGTGTGTTACGTCCATTCTTGCGTTCTTTCCTGCGAAGACTTCTATCTTGCGAGAATTCTTTAAAAAAAAAAAGAAATCAAAAATCCTAACGACCGAATGGTAAAAACTGAAATGATCTATTCATGATTTATCGATACATAACCAATTAATAAGTGTGTATATTAAAAAAGGTCATGAAAAATTTTATATACTGATTCAGAATCACTAAACAAAATGAAATGACGGGCAAAACAAATTTTGTTTTCTATGTTTTTCCACCCATTTAGGCGCTACGATGTAAGAGATAGAGATACTGCAGATACGAAGGATTATTAGGTACTATTTTCCTGGGGAACTCGATACAAAATTATATCTTGTTGCACGCGGTTCCTTGTACCTATAATATGAGTAACTAGAATTTAAAGGGAAATCGAAAAGAATGGTGTCCTACGCCAGTAACAGATACCCGACTTAACGTACAACAAAACTCTTGTGTTTGCGTGGTTAAAAATATAAACAATATTTGTTGGTTTATTCTTTCAATGGATCAACATGATTATTTCGCATGGACAAAAATAATTTACGAGCCTTTCTAAAACCATTAGTATTAGTCATTACTTATTTTTCTTTGCTTATATTAGCGTGCCTACATACATTAAACCCACTATGATACACGTCAATAACAGAAGACAATGGTTTTGTTACAGCCCAATTATGAAACCGTTTATATTAAGATTCGCAATAACGCCAACCCATCAAATGTTCATTACAAGTCAGACGGTTATCTCCGAACTTAATTCTCTTTGATATGTTAATTTTAAATTTGATAGTTATCTGCCAAACTAATGGCGCTACAAACTGCTCGGAGTGAAGCTGAAATCAAATTTGTAACTATATTCTACGTGTTGGGATAACATATTCTCTGGCTTAGGGTACGCTTTCAATTAGCAGACAATATGTGGATTACTATCTGTTTATTGATTCTGAGTGTATAGCTGTAATAGGTTGCTAACAAGCTCCTCTGGCACTACGGAATTACCATATCGTATGAGCTTTAGCACAACCAGGAAATCTGGAACATTTTGATGTATAGTAACGTCTGGTTTCTTACAAGAAAACTTCGACAAACAAAGCAACTACTCTAGTCGAGTTGCTTGTCATGTCAAATCAGTTGTTTTTTATGAAATGTTAAATCGACAGATTCAGTAGAAATAACACGTTATGACGTCATAAGTTTCCATCGTTTATTTAAGATACAAATTTTACAACATGTTAAATAGTGAACGAATATACACAGACAACTTGAAGCAGTCAGTATTGACTGCTCTTCAAGCTGCAAACTACAGTTTTTACATACACACAAACTTGGAACCGCTCGAACAGTTGCGACTGCATCGGGCGGTCGGCAGTTGTCGTGCGGCCAAGCAGTCGCCAGGCATACACTGTTGATAACGACTGCTGCAGCAGCAACAAGCAGGCAGGTCAATCAATGTCAGCTTTAAGCGGTTGAATTTGACTGCACGCGCAGTCCGTGTAAGTTGATGACTGGCTGACTGTTCGAGCAGTCCGTGTATGCCCAGTCTACAACCTACTACCTAATTTTATTCTTTTACAATTAACTTATTTACTATAATATCAACAAATTATTTAACAGTAATCAGATTGCCTAATTACTGTTAAATAATTTGTTGAAATTATAGTAAATAAGTTAATTGTAAAAGAATAAAATTAAAACAAGCTTTTAAGTTCGTCTGGAGGAGTACTTCTTTTACACCAAGTAAAAAAAGTACTCAAGACGAACCAATCGAGTCCAAACAGAACTCAGAAGTGTAATTCAGAAGTTCTTATAGCCACCATCCGATTCCATTATCAGACCCTAGATATCATGCAGCACTAATGTTCTCACCACCATCAGAACAGCTCCATGATACCTTTATTGTATTGTCAGCAAAGATACATATTATGTACACAACATTTAAGCCCAATAGGACACTGGTTCTAATTTAGCTTCCAAGATTCGTGTCGAACACACAAACATTCAAACTGCTCGGAGTTAAATAAAAGCTTGTAACTTCCGGCTCCATATCATCAGAACAGCAAATATACATACATATGTACACCAAATTTAAGCCCAATCGGACACGGGGAAGTGGCTCTAATTTAGCTTCCAAAATTTGTGTCGAACACACAAACATTACAAGTTAAATAAAAGCTTGTGACTTCCGGCTCCATCTTCAGCAATTGGACGTCAAAAAGTGGCTCTAATTTAGCATATTAGATATATTTCGGGACTCAATCGCGTAAATTATTTAAAGGTACGAACCTTTTATTTACCCGACGTTTCGATCGAATTGCACCGATCGTGGTCTCGGGTCGACTGTTTGACTGACTTGCGATAATTGTGTGTTTGGCACGAATCCAAGGTTCGTGCCAAACACACAAACATCGCAAGTTAAATAAAAGCTTGTAACTAAGTACCTGATTGTCAATATATAGTTACATCAACATTTTTTTTTAAAGATAACTAGCAATGTGGGATTGCCCACATTACTAGCAATCTTGTTAACCCCTCCCAGCTAAGCACAAAGGCTTGTGTTAAGAGTGGGTTCACGTCGTTAGTATATTGGGTAGGATTCGAACCAGGGATCTCACGATTGTGAGACCGATGCCTTAGCCATTAGACTACCGCCGCTTCTATATATAAATAAAACATTGACAGTTGATTTTTGTAATAACAAGCTTTCTTAGACATATAACTGACTGCATAATATATTTTATATTTACAGGGCAAAAAGCGGACGTTTAAGAAATTTCTACTTATCGATGGACTACATTGTAACGATAAAAAACGTTGATCTATCTATCCGCTCGGTCAATGCGCCACGGACCCCTTTAGTTTACAATATCAGTGTAGGTAGGTAAACAATGCGTAGATAGTTTCTGATTAGATAGTACACAAGTACATACATGTCCTGTAACTGGCCAGTCCAGTTTGCTCAGTGAAAACGTGCCCTAGCCAATGTCTACCACTTAGTAATTGCTTTGTCTACATAACAGCGTAAAGTAATTAAAACACCGAATATGGCAGCCGTATCTATTGTGTGCGGGGCAACCCACGCTCAATTCAATTATTATTTTAACAAGATAAAGCGGATAATCGGTTGTAAACAATGTCGGGTTAATAACCTTTTAATAACGTTGCAATAGAAGCTCTCATTATTTCGCTTTAGCTTCAGCTGTATTGTGCCAAGATTAAAATGATACGTTTTAATCTAAAATAAATCAATTTTGAAACCTCGGTAAGTTTTTATGCGAACTAATTCACATTAAGTACTGAAATACTCTAAACGAAGAAGTATCTATTGAAAAGTATAAACGTTTAACGGGTTATAATACCGATTTGAAGCGGCGATAGTCTAATGGTTAAGGCATCGGACTCGCAATTGATAGATCGCGCGTTCGAAACCGACTCACCTATTACACTACCGACGTGAACCAACTCCTAACGCAAGCAACATTGCTTAGCTGGAGGGCGTTTTCCAGACTGCCAGTTTTGTGCGGACCCACAGTACTAGTTTTAAAAAAATCTACGTAAAATAATGAAATTACTGAATTGTATATTGAAAGCTTTCGTATTTGCACTTGACCTTACCGTTAAATTCGTTTCAAATGCAATATCTATTCAGAAAGCGTACAGGAATTTACAAACATGAATATGTTTTCAGCAAATTCTTTAGATAGAACGGATAACAAAGAATAAAATTCCCTTGGTACAGTGTTCATACGCAATATATTTTTTAAGCATGACAGTCGAGATTGATAGTTCGGTAGTGAAAGTGAAGTTCGTGCGATGACTGCAAATACGCGATAGGCTTTTCAACAAATCCGGGGTCTGGGGCGCTAAGCCCTGTCGTTTTGTTAGAATACTTTATACTTTCATCGAGACTGTGTCAGTTTCGAAGCTCCGAATTTGTTATTCAAACGACAATCCATATTCTTTGTCGTGCCTTCAAAAAGATGTTTATTTGCTCGCCTTTTCATTCAGTAAGATCGTTGACCTGTTTTATTGAATTATGGAGATTCAGTTCAGTCATATTTCAAAGCAAGGATTTTGTGCTCTCGAAACGTCAACCTTTGAAGAATACTTAATCACGAATCTACGATTCGATACGAGTCCTTATCAAACTAAAATTGTATATAAGATGTAACTAATATACATAATGGGTTCAATATTATACCAATTACATTATGTACGTATAATCCTATTATTATACGAGAAAGTTTCAAGGATTTATGGACAGCATTTTCTTTTACGCAAAAAGCAATTGAACGGATATTGATAAAACTTTACAGTATAGGACATATTGCTATAATTTAATAAGATTAACTGAGATAATAGACATTCCCCCGTGCGGAGGTATGGGCAAAAGTATACATAACTTGCTTCAAGGTACAAACTTGTTAACAGGATGTTATAAGTAACTTTATGCACTCAACAAAAGTGGTACTTTTACCCTTATAAGGTAGTAAGAAAAATCGCCAAGCAATCGTTCATGATTATAAGGCCACAGTGGTTGTATAACTCAAAGGAAAAAGCAATATAATAGACACAATTTAAAAAATAACTGATCGTAGGAAGTAGGTTATTATATGTATTATAAGAAAAGAATTATTTAGGTATAATTTTCATTGATATTGACGTTATACCATGTAAGTTCTGAGCAAAATTCCAGATAACTATAGCAGTGTATGCCTGACAGTGAGACATAACTCGATCAAATAATTTTTACCCGGAGCCCAGTAATTTTTATTGAATTAGAATCAATCGACTAATGAGATCTAATTACGAATAAAGATACGATAGAGGACAAAATAAATTTTTGTTCGCTTCTATTAATTGCTAAGTTCACCAATGAAGCAGTATAGAACCCTTCGTGCCGTGTCTGATAATAGAATAAATAACCCAATCATTAATTACTTGGACGCCAACGCTAGAGCTTGAAATATTTAGAAAACGTCCACCTACGTCCAATTTGCGCGAGAAAGTTGCTAAAGAGCGTCGCTAAATAACTTTTGCAATTAATGTGGGTATCCGAGATTACTCCATACAATTTTGCCGAATAGGTACTTTTCGGTACATTTGTCTGTTAATAATAATAATAATATCTTGGGACAACTCACACAACGCTATCTGATCCCAAACTAAGCAGAGCTTGTACTATGGAAACCAGACAACTGATAAACATACTTATATATTTCTAAATACACACATATTATAGATAAATAACACCCAGACACAGAATAAACCATCGTGCTCATCACACAAAGTGTTATCCTGGGTGGGGATCGAACCCACGACCTCTTGCGTAGCAGTCGATACACTCCCACCGCGCCACAGAGGCAGTATGTTAATATACTACATAGGCAGGTACTATGTTGGTGATAAATAAGGCACTATCATTTTCTTTACTCTGAGCTACATCACAAAACACCGAGAGCCCAGAAGGAAGTCAGGATAGAAGAAAAGTAAAAAAAAATGGTCGTCTGTAAAGTCGGTTTACGGACGATAATTTTACGTGATAACGTCATAAGAAAACATTGATGACATTGTAATAAACAACAATGCATGTGACAGTTCTTTTTAATTTCCAAATTGTATCGCATGTCGCTGCAATTGCCAAAAGCAAAAAGCGCTGCAAAAGATAGCTTTAGTTGGTCTGGGCGCTTGCGCCCGATGGCCACAATACTTTAGCCTATCAGCAGGCGGAATTGCCACATTACCTACATACATTTAGAACCACCAGTTAATAACGTGACTACTTAGCAATCAAGCAATAACGTGGCCGTTGCTACGTGACACTTTTTTGTTCGTGCACCCGTCATCGATTTATAAGACGTTTTCACGTCAATAATAAAAATGATTTTCCAGTGAGGAATTCAGTGAATATAATACATAAAGAATGGAGTGTGTTGTAAGTTGGCGTAGGCGTCAATATGAATCCGCATTTAATCGAGTACTCTGGCAAATTAACCTTTAGGATACCCGCTAATGACGTCCAACATTTCGCGAAATTAACTTTTAACACATTTGCCAAGTTGAATATCTTGTTTTGCCACACTCATATCACATCAACGTTTTGAAATGAAGGTACCAATCATCATTTATTAGGACTGTCATGTGGTTTTCTTGTTTCATTAAGGCTTAATTACTTACAGAGCGGTCTGCCAATATTAGTAGGGTCTCAACCACATCATTTTGTAGCAATAAATGTCCTACTTTAAATCTATACTAATATTATAAAGCTAAAGAGTTTGTTTGTTTGAAAGCGGTAGTCTCAGGAACTACTGGTCCGAATTGAAAAAATATTTTTCTCTTGTGTAGCCCATTTATAGAGGAAGGCTATAGGCTATATAACATCACGCCACGACCAATAGGAGCGGAGCAGCAATGAAAAATGTTGCAAAAACGGGGAAAATTTAGGCATACGAAGTTGCGCGGGTCAACTAGTACCTATTTTTATATACAGCGGGAGGAGTTTGCCAACTAGGTACATGTTTTAAATTCAGGAGTGTATATCACGAAAAATCATTAAGTTTTTATAGGCTTAAGTCTTTTAATATTTACTGGATTCACTATGTATGTCGAACTCGAACCTCGGATATACGACAAGTTTGTTTTACAAAAGAAATTATTTTCAATAGATAGCCATGACAGAATGCCTTGCTATAGAATAGTGTTGACGTTTCACAACTACATAAATAGGTACTATTAATAATAAGGTAGTTAACTGTCAAGTCAAATGACTAGACATGAAATAAACCTTGTTATTACATTGTCTAAGATCCGGTAAAAATACTAACCGTGTCAGCTCTAAAATCAACATGTTGGCCTCGGAAATATATGAAATCGTTTGGGAACAAAATATTGTGAAACAACTTAACATTGCGTTAAAAAAAGTAGTTAAAGCGGCGGTAGCCTAATGGCTAAAGCATCAGTCTCGCAATCGTGAGGTCATGGGTTCGAATCCTGCCCATTATACTACCGACGTGAACCCACTTCTAACACAAGCCATTGAGCTTAGCTGGAGGGGTTAACAGGATTTCTAGTAATGTGGGGCCACAATCCCACATTGCTAGTTATCTTTACTCAAAGAGAGATAAAAAAAAAGTTCATGAAATAATTATTTTACTGACGACAGTAAAGAGACTGACAAAGTGTCAATAACTTATTATACGTACGTTCGTCTGTTTAAAATTGGTGTCGGCAACATATGTGATGCCCTGATGTTGCTACTGCCCATAATCCACACAACTGCTAACCGTCAGGGCCAGGGACATGCGTGATTTCTACTTAAGTACCTAAAATAAAACCGAGGTAATTGACCTCGTAATACGTCAAATCGTTTACTAAGCAATAGTTAGCGAATAGTTCGCGAACTGTCCGTGTACTTTGTACTTTTGGCTTTCAAATTAGGCACAGCGCTGAACACACACATTGAATTTTGTCATGCGATGCTCCAACTAGTACAATGAGCCTCATGTAAGGTGAATAACCTAAGGTTCTCGTTATCTCCACAAGTAGACACACTACATTAGACATGTGACATCATTATTGTGACAGCGCTGTAAACATTTGTCCTGTTAGTTGTGTACTTTGGTTATCATTTTGGACATAATAATCTTGTCATTGCCCGTTTGGTCTTACAGCCTTACTTTGAGAATCTCGTAATATGACGTAAGTTAAACTCTGATTGATACTAGTTGTATCTAACTTGATGTAGAAGGTTTGGACGTTTATTACTCAATCACGCCCAATCATGAGTGAAATTAGAATATGCGCGGACCATCGTAATGGATTAACATAAAGGGAACTTAAAATACACGTAGGGTAAAAAGTAAAGATTGAAATTGAAATACCTATATCATGCTTCGTGAAAACGGTAAACCATGCAAATACCTGCAATTTATTTATTGTAATTTTATACTTTTACGAATTGGCGGTGAAATTAATGACGCATATATATAAACGTATCATTTTTTAAGAGTTTTACATCAGCGACCAAATTAAATTTGTATTTATTGTAAAATGTAGTTTACGTGTTTATGAATAAACAAGATGTGGCGAAGAGGCAAAATACACATCACCATAAAACGTCGATCTCGTTAAGAAACGTTGTGATGTATACAAAATATCACGTTTACCATTCATTAAGGAACAATTGCGGCCAAGTCGCCAGAGGAATTCACTAATCGTAATGAAGCTGTAAATGGTTTTGGCAAACGGTGCTCGGTACTGGCAGTAAAGACGTCGGTATTACCGAAAGTGACGAGGGTTCATTCGCTCATTGTCGTACGATGGCCACCTCTAGAAGAAATATCACAGTGCGTTGACTTGACATTCGACTCGTATGTTCATTTGTATCAACAACGAGAACAGAGTTCGTTGGTTAGATTTGAACTTTTAATCTCGACAAACGTTATTTGATGTGAATAGGTGATAACGTCTCGTTGACGGGACGCTCACATCTGTAACATGCTTCCAAGTATGAACGCAAGTAAAAAATACATATTAAAAGTTGTTGGTTTAAAAATAGAATAGTTTAATAAATTGATCCTGAAATAAACCTTATACAGCATCTAAAAGTAAATTACATTTAGATCCCTTACAATAAAGTTTCAATTACTGGTAAAATGCGATCTATGGCAAGCAATGTTTTTTGTTAGTCCGATCAATTCGAAGTGCATGTATTCGAAAATTGCCAGAAAGGACTTTTGTCGGCAAAAAATAATCTATTGAGGAAGCTGAGCCGACGTTTTTGCGGCTCACTATTAATCTTGAAGCATTGATTGCGGACGACGACGCATCGACTGGCGTGGAATGATTATCGGCGCAGCTCGCAGGTGTAGCCAGGAAATAACACCATTTATGGATAAGTCAGCCGCTATTGAAAAAACCAAGTCAGTATTCACCGCCTAGACTCTTGATGGGAGAAAAACTTATAGTAGTCCGCTGAGAAAAAAGCGTTAAACATGCAAAATCACAGGCAATTCAGATTGAAAGGCGAGTTGAAAGCTTATGATTAAATAAAATTTGAAGCGAGCACCGTGAACGGTGTATGTTTTTATGATATAACAAAAAACGCAACGACCACAATCTATAAACGTTAGCACTACTATGCTAAAAAACTTGCTGGCAGTTTCTATAGACATTTGTTTATGGGGTTCTGATGATTTTAATTATAATGTTCGAGGTGTTTTTTCGGCAATCTCGTATAATCCAGTGAGCGTGTTATGTAACAAACTACATTTGGTATGTGGTTTTTTAATGCGTGGATAGTAGAAACTAAAATGTCCTTTCGAATGGAATCCCAAATACACTCGCGAGCAAAAGTATGGAATCACTTGATTGAATTTGATTCCGCGCGATCTTGAGTACTTAATAACTAAATAATAATAATAAAAATGATATCATTTTAAAGGTTAAAATGTAGTCTTAAAATTGATACCAAATTCATTCAAATCGCTTCATTATTTGTGGAGCTATCTTGGATTAAGTGAAGGAGGTAGGAATAGGCAAGGATAATGGAAAAATAATGAATGAAGAAAACAACAAAAATTAATTAATAAAAGTTTAATTTCGCTTAAAAACTTAATGTCAATACTTAGTGTTCCCCCCCCTCGCCCTAATGACAGCTCGGAGACGGTTCTTCATGGACTTGATGAACTTCTGTATGGTATCTTGTGGGATACCTTCCCACTCTTCAATCAAAGCCGTTTTGAGCTCATGTGTGTTTGAAGGAGTAGGATTTCTGGATCGAACCCTCCTCTTTAGTTCATCCCACACGTGCTCTATTGGATTCATGTCCGGGCTAAGCGCTGGCCAGTCCAATGTGGCGATACCGACTTCCTCTAGGTATTCGGTTGTGGCACGAGAAGTGTGACAACGAGCGTTATCGTGCATGAGGACGAAGTCATCACCGATATATCCCGCATAGGGAACGACATGTTCCAGCAGAATATCGGTAATGTACCGGTCTGAAGTTAGACCGCCTCCTCGTCCCCCGCCAGGCACGAAAACAAGCTCCGTTTTACCGTCGAAAGAAATGCCGGCCCACATCATACAAGAACCGCCTCCATAAGCCACTGTCTCAGCGAAACAGCACTGCGCAAATCGCTCCCCAGGCCTCCTGTAGACCCGACCTCTTCGATCGTTGCCGTGCAAACACATTCTGGACTCGTCCGAGAACAGTACACGGCTCCATTCCTCAACCTCCCAATCAAGGTGGGAACGAGCGAATCGAAGGCGGGCTTGTCGATGAGCTGCCGTCAGTTTAGGGCCTGTGGCAGGCCTTCTTGGGGTTAAATTAGCTTGCTTGAGTCTCCGACGAACTGTCCACTCGCTAACAGCGACCCCGCGAACATTTCGGAGCTCCTGTTGGACGTCAACACCAGTCAAATGCCGATTTCGGAGAGAAGTTGACACGATAAAGCGGTCATCCCTCTCCGATGTGCACCGGCGTCGTCCAGATCTTGGTCTCGGGACAAAGCCACCAGTCTCCAGAAAGCGTTTGTAGACTTTCGAAACACAAGACTGACTTATGTGGAGCTGACGTCCGACAGCCCGCTGGCTAAGCCCTTCTTGCAATAGGGCGACGATTTGGGCGGCTTCTGTAGGTGTTGTATCCATTGTCTTCGAAGTTCAAGGGTCCAAAGTTGCGGAGATGTGTACCGGTCAACGTGTGAAAGCTAACTGATAAAAAAAACCGATAACACGTGCTTTTATAGGGGATGAAGGGCGCGCAACTCGCGACGGGTCAAACAATTGAAACGTATCTTTTTTCGTACTTCTTCACGTAGCCCGGGATAACTTCTTAAGTACTGGCGTTATTTGAATGATTTTGGTATCAATTTAAAGTTAATTAATGAACCTTTAAAATGGCATCATTTTTATTATTATTATTTAGTTATTAAGTACTCAAGATCGCGCGGAATCAAATTCAAGCAAGTGATTCCATACTTTTGCTCGCGAGTGTAGTAGTAGTATTGCTACTACTATTTAGAATTCTGGATATACGAATGTTTTGGAAATACATTTCAGTTTGTAATGACCGGCATTTCCTAGACCTGAAAATAGGAAGACATTTGCGAATCCGCAGCTGTCGTGGATTATAAACCGTATTAGTAGGTGATGAAGTCTATGTCCTATAATGGCAACAATAAATTAAAAAGCTTTAATTTAACCTTAATTTCATGTCAACTTAATTGCATTTCAAATGTAATGTCAATTATATACTCAAAACGCGAAACAGTCTTAAATATGTCTGCCTAATTAACCGCAATCTTCTATTAGTTTCACAGAATTTAAAAAGCTCAGTGTGGCTTAACTCGCGAAACTCAAACACATTTAAACGAAGTAGATAGGTACTCACTACCCACTTATCATTGCGCATGTAACCTCTTAATTTTGGCAACCGCACACCCAAATGACTATAATCACTGCGAGAGTCGTCTCGTAAATCTTCAGCCAAATTACAGGTTATCATTTCACGTCACGACCGAGTCTTAGTTACGATGAGTCACCATCTAAGCCTGTTACAACTTACCTATACGAATTAATTATCTCAGATACGTCTTCAAAATTAACCACAATAATAAATTCACCAAGTGTAATTTGTAAAAAAAAATTATACGACTTGAGATTCTGTGTTACTTAAAAGTTAAACTAAACTGCTTATAATTATAACTTATTATATTATAACTAGCTGTTTTTATTACTTGCTTTAGTATTTAAAAATTTTGAAAGTAGTAATTTTCTAAGTTAGTGATGTCGCATCATTTTAACTTGAATAGTTTAAGTATGAAGAAAATCTTGAAATAAGATTAGAAAGGTGGTTTTAGGCTTTTATTTGCAGAATCAGGGATCCGGCGCGTAAAGTAATTTTGACATTGGGTGGGTATTTTAGAAAATTACGTACATTAATAAAGGTATCCGATATTCCACATTACAGAGATCACATAAGTTGACACGTACGTAAGTAGCAAAATACAATTTCATGTCTACGTAATAGACTCATCAAGGCAGAATATAATTTTACAATGAACAGCGGTATTGTGCCAAATACCAGGTAATAAACGTACCTTTCCAGCCGCTTTGCCATCTAGGCCTAAGTAACGGGCGAGGAGTTGAATTCGCTAATATTGTAATGAAAATACCGCCTGAGGCACTTTTCAGGTTGAGAATGTAGACGGTGGGAATATCAATGAGCTCAAACATATACGCAAGCCACTTATCAGCCTATTACTTATAGAAAAGGCCAGAGGGGTGCATGGCGCGGTGACTATTGAGCATGTTGAAAGTATCGCTAGGTTAAGAAACGGTTCTAACGTCAGAATCATTGATGAGTAAGCTGATCAAATGATCTGAAAACTAAATAGTTTTCTGGAGGTTGATATAGGTTTTTCGTCTCTAAAACAAATGTAGTAAGGGCGAGGGTTTGTGAACACATCTTTGAAAATAATTAAGTTATGTTTTCTTAATTTAATCACACTAATATTATAAAGGCGAAAGTTTGTGAGTGTGTGAGTGTGTATGTTTGTTATTTCTTCACGTCTAAACGGCTGGAGCAATTTTAATAAAATTTGGTATGGAGTTAGCTGACACCCTGAATAACCACATAGGCTAATAAACCGCGGGTAACACCACAGGGCACAGCTAGTAATTAATAAGTGACGCTATCTTTTTCATTAAAAAAGTTATTGAGTGTTATGTAAAGAAGCCACGAGCTGGAGGTTATTAGTATATTAAAAACTACCTGCACAGGTATATGCGTTTGCGAAAACTTTTAATTGGTCTAATTTATATATTGTGTTATTATAGCTGAAAGTTTTCTTTGGAAATAAAATAAACAAATTAGAAAAAAACAACATGTCTCTTTGCAGGGAGTCCGTCGACTAACGACTATACTCCGTAATTCACAAAATAATGATAAACGCTTGTTAGTCCATTTAGAAAATATTAAGAAAGATTACTGGTATATTGAAAAATAAAGTTATTAGGCAGCCAAAAAAATCTGTCAAAGATGATTTCCTAAGATTGCCGCTAAATGACTTTATAAGCATACAAGTCATAAAACATAATCCGTTTATAATTCAGCTTGACCTCCTTCGTCGGAGAAACGTAAGTAGGTAAAATTTAATTTTATAAGTAAACTTAAGTTAATTAACGTGTGTGTCAAATCTGATGGTGGCGTATTCGTCGCGGATGTGAACATTGAGTGAGCTAACGAGGCTGAACCGACCTCGCGACGAAATTACGAAGTAGGTAGTCTTTAGGTCACAATTGAAATGCACTACGGCATTCACCTAAAATTCTGAAAGTAATTTAAAAAGTACGCTAGCATTGTTTTAACTTAAAAACAAATACGCATTAAATTAATATATTCTTGAATACGCACAAACTGTTCAAATGTCATTGCTCTTTCATGATTGAATTATTTAATAGGACATCTATTTCAGAAGCGGCGACATAAACAAAACAGTAAGGTGGGCGATTCCGCAGATAGGTCATCGACCCACAACATGTGTGCATCGAAAATACCGTCCGAGAATAGTTGACGTGCATCAGCCACCAGTCACCACATTCTCGTTGCCTACTTTCGAGGCAGCAGTTACGGGGTAGACGTGCCGCCGAGCAACCAGCCGGGCGATGGAAGATAATTAACAACGAAATTGTCCGGAGACAGCTAGGCGCCTTACTTCTGTGGCCCGCGTTGCATTACGCTCCGCAATAATAACATACCATACAGCCGACACAAGGCAATTAAAAAAAGTTAGAACGCCCATTTCCCACACATTACTGGGTGAACGTTGCGAATGTATTGCAATATGAGCGCTTAATGTCATAGGGTACAACAGGACTGCGCGAATTCAGTTGTTGGGGAAATTGTTCGAATCGAGGTGAAAGCAGTCGTGGTGGATCTAACAATTACTATTAGATGGTAATGACAACAATAATGTTGCGACGGAGTGCAGCCGTCTGAGAAATGAGGCGTTGATTAGTCAGTTTTCAAACAATTTTGTATACAGTGTAGGTGCCCTGACTACGAGGCTCACGCTCTGATTTGCATATTACCAACGAAAGTGTAGCATTGAGTTAGATCGACCCACATATTCATATAGAAGCATACGTAGCTAATGTTAATTTTGTACTAGCTTGCATAAAATTTATTTAATTATTTAAATAAGATTACAGAAATAGAACATGGTATAGCTATATTAGGAGTTTGGCAAAGTATGGAAGGATAGCTAGATTTTCAAGAAGTTACTCGTTTCAGGTGAAATAAAAGGTTAACGTTAATGCCATGTCGTCAAACTACTACACAAATGGCGAGATGTTGTGCTCAGCCCCTTTGGGTTATAACGTGCGTGCTGATAGCCTATAATTTTTCTATATACAGGTTGAGCTAATCAGCTCTTTAGCTTAAGGATATATTGTTGGCATAGATTTTAATGTTAGAATTATAAATTGATAAATTAAAGACGTGTATTTCAAGGTTAGATAACGAAGTAGAAAACTAGTACTACATGCAGAACGGAATGGCAGATCAAGCAACAGGTATTAGATGAGTTAAAACCGGTCCATTTGTATATTACCCGCTCCAGTTGGCGCGTCGCGCTCCCGATTGTCGTGCGAAAAGATTGCATGAATTCCCGTCGCGAATCACCAGCTCTCTAATGGACCCTCGAGACAGCGTAAAAATCTACTTTTATGGATAAACGCGTAGCTAATCGGCAGCAAACAAATTATAGATCGGTAAATTCAACAGCGCGCAGCGGGGGTAAAGTGGGGCAGTGAAAAAGTGAAGTTTCGTCAAATGCACCACTTACCCAATTCACGAGAGCGGAACCGAAGCAGTCGGAAGCATTGTGTTGGAGCGCTCAGCGCTCTGATCCATTGTGGGAAGTGTATTAGATAACGTGTTCGCGAGAGCGCGCACGAGACAATGACAGCGATTTCGCGTTCGAAATTGAAGAGTGAGAGCGATTTCTCGGAGCAAAACATGAGCACAATTAGAATAAACAGACACGGGTCAGATGGTACAGCATACTTATTATTTTCATAATATTCTGCATTAAACACGTGAAGATTCAGGATTAGTCGAGGTCGCAACACGTAGTCGGATAATATCAGAAGCGCGTGGTACCGATGCATCGCTAGAAGTTTGCTCCGAGCATATCGTTGTTCACACGCTCTTGAAATTCGTGTTTTGTCACACACCTACGCAAGCTTGATGTGCCATATCAGAGGTGAATCATAATCTGGAATACCTTGAAACGGCTTGTTTACAAAACATGTATGTTTCATCAAACACAGCATCGTGACCAAAATCATTTGCCCAGAAATAATCGGTGGATATCCAAGTAATCGTTTCATGTTGTGTTCATAGGTAGTCCTGTCAGTGCTCCATTAGGACTGCGCGCAGGGCTCGGCGTGGGTGCCACAATGCCACTAACGAGAGCCTGATATCATCTGACAGACAGGGGACATTAGTTAATGCTCAAGAACCAACACAAAGCGGGATAGATAAGAAAAACCGTACAAAAAGTTCAACTGTGGTCTACAATGAAAGAATGATGAGTTCTGCCGTGGCATATACAAAAGATTGTGAAATGTCATGCGGTGCACAATAGAGAGAGCCACACGAAGAGCGAGCATCATGCATTACTAATCATGGTAGTATGAGTAACAACAATCTGACACAGCTTCAATGCAACCATACGATAAGTGCCAAAGAATGATAGATGTCGATTTGTGATAATTACCATTGTCATAATTTGTATACTGGACATGGACAACAATTTAAATCAAGTAAGACGTAATTATTACCAACGCCCGCTTTAATAACAGTTACAACATACGCTGAGGCAATCCAATCTATCGCATTGAATGAGTTTCATTCATTAGCATAGTTATGTAGAACAGGAATTTCGTTTATGTAGAACAAAGTCTTGTATATGTACGGTCTATATTGCCTTAAGCATGGTTAAACCTTAATTGGAATTGTCAGCATGGAGAAATAGCGAAGATGGAATTTTAATTGGAATCATCTTTCGTCTTATTTCATCAAAAGTAGATTACAAAGAGCTTACTCGGCGCTCGGCAGCGATAATCGTATTCAAATGAAATCAAATGGTACATTGTCGTGAGTAGGGTTGACAAAATGCATTTCTTGCATCGTCATCTACATTTAATTCATATTCATGGTGCAGTACAAACAAGACATTGAAAGCTCGTGGCTGAAAAAAATGACAAGGGCAGGAGCAGAGAGCTTTTGTAGCGGCCATAATGAGACATTTCATAGTCGCTCTTAGGATAATACAACGTCTAATGTAAAACAGAGCGATTCTGAATTGTCTTGATGGAGTCTTCCATCTCAGAGATTGCTGGTTACATTTTACTTTGTAGACTGAGAGCCATAAATATACTGCGAAAACATTAGGAATAACAACAATGTAAAAGTATAAATGTATTTGATAGTAGCTGTCCCGCGCAACTTCGTATGCGTAAATTTTCCCCGTTTTTGCAACATTTCTCGTCGCTGCTCCGCTCCTATTAGTCGTAGCGTGATGTTATATAGCCTATAGCCTTCCTCGATAAATGGGCTAACCAACAAAAAAAGAATTATTAAAATCGGTCCAGTACTTTTTGAGTTTATTCATTACATACAAAAATACAAATCTTTCCTGTTTATAATATTAATGTAGATAATTTAGAACAATAAGTTACAATAGTTTAAGATCCGGTCTAAGAAATAAATACCCTCATTTGTTACTTTTTTTTAAAAGACGACTCCCGCAGTAGGGTACAAGCCCTGTGTCGCGGGGGACTTTACAAAGATACAAGTCACGGACACAAAGTACACCCAGACTCGGAACAACAATTTGTGGATCACACAAAGTGGTGTCCCGTGTGGGAATCGAACCCACGACCTCTTGCGTAGCAGTCGGATACACTCCCACTGCGCCACAGAGGCTGTCAAGATCCTAATAAATACTAATGATAGACGTAATATGATCAAGCACGCTACAAAAACGGAGATGAAAGCATACCAAACGTAAACGTATTAACGGAACATGTTTGAGCAAATTACTGAATTAAACATTACACCACATCACCACAGTATTGGACCAATTTTAGATTTCTAAATATATTTATGGTGCACAAATGGTGTCGATTGTGCAACATATGTGATTAATGTCGTTTATATGAATGTGCGACGATTAGAGAAGCTAAAATATTATCTCTTTCGCCATACTTCATCGCGAAGGATTGTTTACTGTTATGGAGGTCGCATCGCAACGTATCGATCGAAGCACAATTACATGACTCGACAGCGACGACGACGGTGCGATAATTTACCATCATTATTCTCCTGTCTATATATTTATGTGTCACATACATTTCGAAAGCTGCTCTCTAGATGATTTAAAACAAATCTGGCTGCAGAGCGATCAGAAACAACGCTATAACAATTAATCGCTGTCAACGTGAAGATGCTAAATGTTCATATAAAACTAAGATTAATGCAGTAAGTGAGGAAACGCGGCATGATATCTGTACTATTAAACTAATGATCGACTTTGGAGTAAATAATGTTATTTGAAATAGTTTTAAAACTCGTAAAGTAGTAGAGTATCAGTCTAATGCTATAAAACGATTTACTAGTCTCGTTAAGTGTAGCAGAGATAATAAATATTGTAGATTTAATACGGAGTCGATTAATGAGAAAAAATCCGCTAGAGCGCATGCTACTCACGTTTAATTCATTTATTTATGTATAGAGTACATGTAATGTTGGAAGCACTGGCGTACGGAAACTACTATCGAGCTGTCCACCGGTCCACCACGCTCTAGATACATCATTTGCAAAACGCTCAGTTTGTGTATTTCACTTTAGTCTTTATTGTTTTTTTAATAAAGTAACGGCAAATATAAGTCGCGTCGATTTTGGAAACATCTTTGACTGAAAGGAACTCCGACGTTTCGTGTCATTTGAATCACACGCACAACTTTTATGGGTACTTACAAGTACTAATAATAATTCCGCATAAACATTATGCTGTAATGAATCATAATAATTTATTAGAAAGCTGTATAAATACCTAGTAAAAGTCAATTACATTATAAAAATAAGCTTAATAACCGGGCAATAAATCTAAAAAGCGCAATATATGGTTGGTTTTATAGACAGTATTGCTAGTTGCGGTGCGCCGGCGCATTCGCCTCACTTTCACACTTTCACTGGGGCGACGCCCTCGCTGCCATGCGCACGCCTCACCAACAATGCGACCGAATGTTGCAAAACTGATTATTCAACACACACGTCAACAAATATCAACTAACTGGAACACATTTGCAAATACATATTGTAACTGAAAAAAATCCGGATTACACACACGGATATGCTACTGAAAAGTTTCACAAACAACATAAAATTGTGAAATCACCCGTTTTGCATCTAAGTCGGTCAAACATATGATGGATATGAACAATTTAGAATTCCAATCGACTCAAATCGATGAGATGAGTCACGACATCTCGCGAAACAAGATTAAATAAGACTGCAATTCAATTTAGATAACTGCAGATTGAAATTTAGGAAATACTTTTAATGTCTTCGTACAAAATATAAATTGCGATAGAATTGTTTACTTGTTACTATTTGTTATAACAGTACATGCTCGTGATGGCCGAGATAAGCATCATTTGGGATTACACAAAATCAAAGACATCGACAATAGTTACAAGCTGGGAGCAGACAATAAAGCTTGCATTGAATGGGACCATTGAGCAATCAACGGTAAAAATAAACAAACAACGCAACGAAGAACAGATTGAACGGTAACAGCATGGGCAAATAAAAATTAAATTTAATCCTTTGTCTTTAACATCTCAAGCGCGCGCATCTTGAGTATGGTAGCAATTACAATGTAAAACGAACCATATTATAATGTAATTAAACACGGCATTTACACAACGAAATCACATGTACACATCGCAGTAACATAAACGCACATGGCGTTCGTAATGCAGATAATCGCAATGCATTCAAGTGAACGTCGAATCACGCCGCGTCTGAATCATACCCCCTATCTGTATGTAACCTTGTTTAGTTCGAAGGCTTTTTGTGTACCTATTTATTTTTACTGCATGTCGGCTGCGGTCGGTCG
Organism: Herminia tarsipennalis; assembly: GCA_945859575.2. NCBI lineage: Eukaryota > Metazoa > Arthropoda > Insecta > Lepidoptera > Erebidae > Herminia > Herminia tarsipennalis. Next base: position 23,436,490 of record OX243835.2, on the reverse strand, counting down.
GTGCGGCGTTGCTTCAAGGCCCACTTGTCCCTTCAGTTCTGAATACAGACCCGGTTTGCCTCCAAAGATACAAGTTTTTCAATGCATCGCAGCAGCTTTGAGGTTCATTATTCCAAAAAAACGAACGCACGAGGAAGGGTGCGCAATGAGCACTTTGCCGAGACGTAATTGTATCCTTAGTTTAAAATTAAGTACACCCTTAAACTTGCTTACTTATATTGTTATCGAATAAACACCTTAGCAGAAACAAACAAGATATTATTCGTGATAAAATAAGTACCCATTAAAATTATGCGAAACAATAATTTAAGTGAAATCTACTTTTCAGAATAATAGATTAGACCTTAATTGAAACAAAAAGCGAAATATTGGTAAAAATAGAAATGATTTAGAAAGTCTTACGACTATTATATTATCTAAACTCGTGTTACGCGCAGTAAACGCTTTCGTTGCACCTGAATCGAAATCGACTTTCAATTACTACGTAAATTGCTATTGCCTTTAGACTTTCCACTTCTACATAATACGGAAACATTTAAAGTTCAATACTATATTACTCTTTGCTAGATACTGAAAAAAGTAAAACGTATGAACTTTAATCCAGTACCTAACATAGAATTCTTGCATAGTCAACCATTCTAGTTATTGATCGTTCTAGTTGGAAATGCCCAACACATGCCTATTTTCCCGCAATAAGTTCCTTGCATTGTAGTACATAATTTGTAGCCGTATGTTAGAAATACACGCTACATTTTGATCTTAATTAGATGGTGCAAGATAAGAACATTATGCAAACGGGTCTTTTGTATACAGTCGAGGAACAAGGACAATAGTGCTATGAATTGGTTAAATACGGATCATTGTACTGGCACCGGCATCAAAAGGATCTCTTTGTATAAGGAAAACAATAACATACGTCTGTTTTAGACCATATGAATGGTAAACAGATGACTTTATACATAATCTTAATAGTTCATCGTTTGTAACAGAGAGTTTCAAGTCTATTTTATCGGTTGTATCAGTTCTTATTTCTCTCTCTACTATAATGTATTGTCTAATATCTATCTCTGTCACATAAAAGTATTCACATCCCGTTCGACATTGACTATAAAAGCTCGTTTGTTTTGCCATAGTTTCGATTCTTGTGGGAAATAGCTTTTGTCAATAGTTTCTGGGCATGCAATGGTATGGATTGTAGCAGATTTGTTACGCCATTATTTATTTCCTCTTCTGTGTTGGTTATAAGCAAGATATAAAATTCTGAAACACTATCTTTCTGAAGATGTAAAGTAGCAGAGAAAATACTGTTCTCGTTTAAAAAATTGGATGCGCTGTTCACTTAATGGTTTAGCCGGACGATGCTAATTGCGTAAGAGGCGTACGTAACGAGGTCTTAATTGGAATGCGCCCCAATTAATGTGGACTACTATGTTCGTTCGGTGAGAGTCCATTTTGGAAATTGGAACGTATGTTTACGCGCTGGTTCCCGGGTGAACGGCCGGCCGGTGAAAGTCGGGACGCGGATATAGGTCAGGTGGTCATTTACCCTCAGGTAACAGGCGATGTCGCTTCTCTTTTATAAATACCCCACTCAGATCGTGGAATGGTGTCAAATTATTACAGCCCTCTCGTCGGTGAGAAAATTCTGCCTTAATATTTAATTTATCAATTTTGATATTTCTGAGTAAACCTTCGTGTTTATTTTGTAGTGCAGCCTTTTTTAAAAGAAGGTCAATGGCTTCTACTGGATATGCATTCCAAAGGTTGTTATTATTTACTTTTCCATATAGGGATATAAAGTAAAATCGTAATCGGGGTTTGATACTGGTTAAACCAGATATACAATTAAACACAGTCTGGGTTGTTTACTCGCCTTTAGTCCGACTTTACGGACCGTATCGTTGGCTCGCACGGGAAAGCTTGATACATAACAGTATATAACAAACATAACGGTGGATATTACCATTTATTTGATTTTCAAAATCGATCCTATAAATGTGATAAAATATTCGTTGTAAGTTATTCTGTATCATCACGACATCACTAACGTGGCCACATTCATGTTTGTCGTCGCATAGCTTTGCACTTTATCATGACAGACGGAAACGAACAGAATATTCTACTTAAGTACTTTCATCGCCAAGCTAAAGATTCATAAACGAAATATCGTTCTAACGTCAAAAACGAAACAAGGTATTGTTTAAATTAGATACCATTTTAGATCACCAAACAATAACACAGCTGCGTATAATTAATTGATCGTTATAAGTTGTAGTGATTAATAAATGGGATGTCTTAAATTTAGAGTGCAGCTCTTTGAATACTGCTCACCATGCGGCGTCGTAAAAGAATTGATTAACATAATAGTGATGGTAATTATTCTTTCTGTCCATTTTCGGATCCGTCGACCATGAACGCGTATGGTAAGACCTTGGTGCAAGCTACGCGCTTAAAGCTACTAATGTTTTTTTTAGTATTCAGTTGTCGCTTTCCATTATGAAGCACGATTGTTACTTTACAACTTAAAAAATCTTTTCATTCGATTAACTGTGGGAAAAAAGGTCACAAAAAAGAATTCCTATTGTCGCACCAAGTTTTTAACTTACATAAGGGACTTCAAGGACAAGTCGCCCGACTTTCACCTCCGACGGTGTTACAAGAGAAAGCCTACGTTTTTGAGCGATGTTTTTTCCATCCTCTGACCCCTTTCACAATACAACTGCGTACGAACCATCAGTGGCGCATCAAGGACGTTCACAAAGAGGTAACTACGTCTGACAAAATGGCGTTATCGCAGTAAGGGTATTTTAAACGTAGGTATCCGCTGGAGCACACGGTACCTGTGAATAGCGAGCGATCAAAGGATAGATAAAAAGCGGATTCCGCGTGAAGGATCGCTAGGATTGTACCCACTCGTGCGTGCTATCGTTATACATCTAAGGATATATTCAATGAATGATGTTTATCTCGAGACGTAGCATTCTAATGAGCAACAATGACTGATCGTAAAAAATCTATTCTCATAGTGTACTGTTTCGTTTAATAGTCAACAAAGGCATTTAGTATCGAGTATCGTCAAGGTCGCCCGCAAACGGAGCCTCTCTAAATATGGGGGCTTCATTTGACCCGTTTATTTTAGTGCAGATTGCTACCATTTTTGGTAGTCATAAAGGTCTTCCTTATTGCAGTCACGTAATACGATGACGACGCCAACCAAGGGTCACCTTCTTATAGTTTCCTGTTTTATTTATCCATCTTTAAGATTTTTATACACAAAAATGTATTTTAAATACGTAATATTGACCAGTATTGGTAGTTTAGTTATCGTTTTTGATAAACGCTGTAGCAACTCTAAAATTGACTTACGATAAATTCGCTATGCAAATAAATAAAAATATCCAGTTTGCAGAAGTAGCACAGGAAAACGTCGAGCACCATATCATCGGTGAGCTAAAAACAGAAATGCAAAGCAAACCATGCACAAAAGCAGAAAATAATTTACTAGGAAAATCTGAAATGCGGTAGGTAATACAGCTTGGAAAATCGATTCAAGACTCGGTTGAAACGAACAAATGGCACAATTTGTTGGAAAGTTAATAGTAAATAATCGACTGTTTGGCGCCAACACTTAGAAAGCGTGTACTAAACCGCAGTCGTTGGGAAATAATTCCTTGGGAATTGATCAACACCACAATATAAACATTGTAGTAGGCAGTAATAAAGAACTTAATCTGACTGTTACGACATCATACAAACACATAACGTAATACATATTAGACCTTATAATTGTATCTAAAGATCTAATTATTATTTCTGGAGATCCATCACACAGGTCTCGAACCTACTGCGGACTCCAGCTCTCACAAGATTCAGTTCTCTCAAAGTTTATACGACCCCAATGATCAAAACTTGTAAAAGCAATATTGTAACCTTTTGAGAGAATATATTATTAACGGAAAACTCTGTTTACACGTGTTCATTAACTTATCTATACCTCATGATATGATATAGGTAGGTAAACGGAAAGGTTGGCGGAAACCTACCTGTGTCTAATGCGCGGAACCAAACCACATGGTGTTTTTGCCCGACAAACCATTTAAAGCGCAATAAATTAAAGATAACTATCTCTTTCATTTCGTATATTGTCCTGCTATTAAACATGCATGCATTAGTTAGAAAGCATACGTGGTGCATTAAATTTTAAACGCCAATTAAATTATCGCATAAATAAAACCACCTAACACCGAGAGTACAGAAAGAAAGCTTCATAATTTTGTACTTTGTTCGAGCATCCCACAAACACGGAATCTGGAAACAAAGAGGTCCGAGCACTGACCTCTATAGTACTAGTACGCGCACTGCACTGGCTACCCCGTACAAAATGACAGCAATTTCAAATGCTGAATCGAATGACCGTCTTATGAACTTTTTTGGCACTCATGTATGACAAATGACCGTTGTTGTTATCCTTGTTACACAACTATGACATAAATTTGATTTTGTCAAATGAACGTCCAAATGTCAAAATCAAATGGGAAAATTATTGTTGTCGGCGGTCAGCATACTACGAGCTAATCTGAGATTTCGTCCCGCCTTTGTGTGAAGAATTCCTTCTGTACTCTTAGTACTTTGTGGCAAAATATTGTATAAATATATGACATAATTGATAAAACAGCAATAAAACATAAATTGTTTATGTTTCTTTTGTTGTAATTTTTGCTAGTAACGCTATAAATACCGCTGTCACTTTTAATATGCAAACAAAAAACACAACAAGCAACCAGTTTATAATACGAAGAATTGTTAAAGAGGCGCAGTTACAATGATATGAAGTCGTAACTTAAAAATAAATATTCCCCGAATGTCCATGTTGAGTATAATGGGGTTACAAAAAAAGAAGCGACTGTAACAATGTATTATAATGTGGAAATGACCATTTAGTTTTATGGCCAGTTAGAAATAAGTCCAGTCATAATAAAGTCCAGTTCGAAATATGTCCAGTCATAATAATGTCCATTCATAATAATGTCCTAATCGTAATAAAGTCCATTTATAAGAATGTCCAGTCGTAATAATGCCCAGTTTAGTGGTTTGGGGGTTTACATGTCTAATGTCTAGGGTAAGGGTTACTGCGGAAATTTTCCCACTGACAGCAATATTATCAATATTGTCATTGTCTGCCAAATTCAATGTTGCTGGTAATGTCGCCCTCTTTTGCCACCTAGGACAAAATTGCCGGGGACGGTATATATCTCACTCAATGGCCCAGCTCATAGTCATATTACTATCCCGAAATGTCTACTTTCATAAATAAATAATATTTTTATATAATATTTTCAATGTACTGACATTGCAATGTCATTAACAGACATAAAACCTCTAATAAGGATAAACCCACCAATAAAAAAATCGAGCAAGAGTACCTATGTCGCACCATGCTCAGTGTAGGGTTCCGCAGCCTTGAATATAAAATACACCTCACTGTAAGACAGTGACGTATGCTGTGCCATCATTGATACTGTTGATATGGAAAACGAACCGAGATTTTTAAATGGACATTTTTATGGTTGGACATTTTTATGATTGGACATTTTTATGATTGGACATTGTTATGAATGGACATTATTATGACTGGGCATTTTTAGGATTGCACAATTGTATGATTGGACGTTTTTAGTGTGTTGGACATTTTTCCGGTTGGACATAAGTCGTACGAAGCGAACCTATTTATGTCCTGGTTATGTCTACTTAGGTCCTGGGGGTAATTGCCATAATCGCCACGATTGGCGAGCGGGTTAGGGATCGCCGTAAGGCTGTAAAATACGCAGAGGACGGTCAGTAGCCCGTCTTCTGATGTGAGATCCCTTAGTCGCCTTAACGACACCCACGGGTAGAGATGGCGTGGTACTACTCTTAAGCCAGTACTCTAAGTACCACATGGTGAAGATAGATAATAATTATGGAGATTTCTTTGATCAAGCTTGACTTGACTATAGAATTGGCTTTATTTGGTTAAATAAAGCCAATTCTATAGTAAGCCAACCTGTTGCTGCCTGCTGTATGATTCAAGTGGCAACCGGGTCAACGTGTCAAGAAGACATTCAATAAACTGGTGAAACATCGCTCCGTAGTAAATACGACTCAGCCTTCAGATAACAAGCGATTTTTAAAAGCGCGTTTTCAATTTTATGCGCGTTACTCTGCGAACGCTTTTAATAATATAGAAGAAGTTGTATAATGGCGTTAATAAAACGCATCATAAGCGCACATCATCTGAACGCAGGTTTGTGCTCAGCACTGGACATCATAAAAGTCAAACAATCACGCTCAAATAAGTCATCGTTAAATATCAGAATCAGAATAATTTATTCGATAGAATGTCACAAGCCAGTTTAATTTTGAAACAGTAAAGTTTAAAACGTCTTTAGCACAGGCTCTACCTAGTTTGGGATAAGTTGGCAGGTGTTAACTGTCCCTAGACAGATATAATAATAACTATAGGTGATAATAAACCGTCAACAACTGCATCCGGAAGACTTTTCCTTAAATCAACGCCTCGTCTGCCACAAACAAGAATAATGGTGACCATTAACTTTCATCACTTGACGCATACAGACATGCAGATATTCCAATATAACCGGATTCACTGACAATACTTGAAATATAAGCTTCACAAAGCTGCAGAGAAAACGTTTTCGCAAGTCGTATTTATGTTGGTCTACTAGTCTGTTTATTTCTACCTAGTAAACAAGGTAACAAATTGTTAAGGCAATTTTGAAGAACGGTTATTATATGTTTTGTTTAGACTTCGTAGCAAAACTAGCATGTTTAGATTTTAAGTGCACCTTCCGTGTCCAATGCTGTACAGTGAATTCCTTTGCTCAAATTGAAGACCTACAGAACCGGGAAATTACTTATATATATTTAAAAATATTCATAATGTATGTTCGTGAAGTTTCACGATTTGTACACATTATAGAATTTTATAAGCTACGGGTCTTAATCGCGTAAACATTTTATTTTAAGGCTAAATACCTTTGTTTTATTGCCCGACGTTTCGACCGTATTGCAACGGCCGTGGTTACACGGATAGATTCATAATATACGTTACATATAATTGTGAAACTGTAAAGTAAATCCGAAACTTGGTTTTTTTAACATCTTATTTGTTTGTCGTTTTCCGTTATTTTGTTGTTTTGTTGTGTGGGTTGATGCAAAATTCCGTGAATAGATTTAGATTACTTTATTGCAGATTTAAAGATAATATACTGCTTCAAGTTTGATTAAAATTGTTTAATTTTGATAAAGATACAACTTTGAAACAAATTCAAACATATTTTATTATATAAAGTAACGTGCTATTTAAGCCGTGATGATAGCAAGTTGGAAAATCACAAAGATTTATGGCGATAAGCGACATTCACGCGAGCTTAGCCCCTGTCAAAAGCTAGTTAGCAATAAACAATCCTCACTATTATTCAAAAACTTAGCTGGCAGCTTCCCAGTCTTCCCGGAGGTGTACCTACTAATGAAGAAAATAAGATCAAATCTTTCCTTTACACCGAAAAACAAAAAACAATTAGCCAAATAGGTGCAACCGTTAATGTGTAAACACGCTGCTCACATTCGTACATAGATTTTTATTTATACTTTAACTGACATACACAATATTATCGAATAGTTGCTATTTATATAACTATTTTGTTACACAATATTACTGAACAGTTAAGACTGTTTTGATGTCTATTTGTATGTGTTAAGCGCCTTTTGTAGCTAACTGTAGTTACCTACTGACAGAATTATATATGCACATTACGTACTCATATTAAGGTATGCACAATAATTTATAGAGTAGACCTCCGCGGTAGTGAATTTATAATGTTATGATTCTAAGAGTGAGGACACGGATGTTTCATTCCTTGGCACAAGAATTACAAAAAGTAGGTACACTTTAAGTTTATTATGTAAGCATTAATCTTCTTAATGAGCTAATAAGCGCATATTAAAAAAAACCCTAGCTAGAATTTTTGCACCTGACATAAAAGGTGCATTAATGTCGAAAAGGCTGAACGGACTTTTATCCAACAAAGCTAAGAACCATCCCCATTTATTTCCTTTTCTAGTTTTCAAAACCCGAATCCAAATGTGTCATTTTTGGAATACTATGATGCTAAAAACGAACACAGATTCAGAACACAGTAATTCAGAACCAAAATAGAACAAAAAAATCGAGAGTACAAAAGGTATCGGACCACTTTGTTTCAAATGTGTTCCGAGGTTCCATGTACGCGTTGCTTGAGCGAAATAGGTACGTAGATGCTCTCAGTGTTTTGCAAAAACAGGCACGCATCAAGAGGACAAAACTGCAGTTAGCAATAATCTCCTAATAACCTAACGACCCTACTAAGGTTAGAAAGAAGTCAAGAAGTTTAGCAGTTACATATATAAGTTTTATAAATAAACGGACGTCGAACTAATCTACATATGATAGCAAGATTGGCTTAAAATATAAAGTGTAGAGAAAATTGTTCGTGTGACCATGGCAATTAAAAAAAATCGAATGCTACGGCTAGTAAAATGAATATTCAACGGAACCATTTGCATGAGTAATTGATAGAAATAAAACATTACTGTGACAGGTTAATCGTACTAATTGAACTGGGCGACATTATCTGAGCCAAGAATATGTTGAATGTGTGTGTGTGTGCGTGTTAAATGATAAATGGCATATTAACGGGATTATAAGGTTTCACTTAGAATTGACAGCCTGCATTTTTCTTAACTACATAAATTGATGACATTGTCGAACTGCGGATATGGCCAACAAATTAATAGTATATTGTGTCATTTTAAAACACAGATATTAGGCCCGGGACGTGACACGGGCGGCGTTCTCATGAGAAAAGTTGTACTATATTATCTGCGTACCGATCCAATTAACAACCTATCATTTATATATTTTAAATGAAAAAAAAATCGTCAGAAAATATCGGCACATCAACGCACGTCATGGTGCCCGGGCACTGAGAGTTTTAGTGCCCGGGCAGGCGAACACGGACGTGTAACGAGTTCATACAAAACCTAGGTAGGTACGCACTGATATGTTTTGAGCCACTGACGGCGTACGACTCGACTGCGTCTCGTTGTGTTCATACGACACAACGAGACGCAGTCGAGTCGTACGCCCGTCAGTATTGGATTGACCTTAAAGAAGGAAAAGGAATCACAACATCTTTTATAAATGCGACAGTTTGGGTGTATACGAGGTTTTTCAGACACCCAACGAGATTTTTACTTCAAGAAATCATATAAAAAAAAGAAAATGAAAATATTGAAAACTTGCAGAATATGTATAGGTCCATCCAAGTTCTTGTCTTGTGTTCTTTGCGCTATTGTGCTCATTGCGTCGCGTAGTACATAATCCATGGTTATTATTGAAAATAAGTGACGATTACATTTCACATCACATTGTGAACAGAATTTGGATTTTTAGAATGATTAATTAATTTAAAAATATAATATGGTCCCAAAACTACCCCATTGGATTATTGTGTTACTGATTCAGAGCAAACTACTTTCAGGTTTGCACTATACCAAGAATAACGTTGTATATGTTACTCAGTCACGCTAGAACAGCTAAACGTATCTGAATGTAATTTGGCACAGAAATAGATAAGAGTCTCTCTGGCATAGCACACTTTTTATGCTGGAAAAATGTAAATTAACTTCGTAAATAATTTTTATTAGTCGGCGTCCTCCTATTTGGGGAGATTAAACAAGAACTCGAGAAGGTTAATATTACTCACAAATTACATAAGAAACACGCTAGTATTTATAGACAGCTGTTATCATCGTACATCTGTGTTCGACGCGTGTGAACGACAACATAGGAGTGCATCGCATGACTAATCTACACTCTTAACATTCACATAGCGAGCTGAACTTTACCGATAACATGAAACGCATGCATCGCGGTCCAATGACAGACCAGCGCAGCGCGGTGGTTCAGTGTCTTCATATGCAATTTCTTTAATTCCCTCAACCAAGACGAAAAATTTACCCAACTATACAATTTCCCGTACCTTAACACGTAAATTATGTACATTTCAGTTTACGTGTAAGGAAAAATATGGTGTTTTTCAAGATTTCTAAGGAGATAGATTGATTACCAATGATATGATAGATCGAAAGCGATATGATCAAGATTATCATCATACAAATATTTTTATTTGAAAAATATGGTTTTGAAACGACTACGATAATTTATTGTTGAGTAGATAGCAATTCGACAAATACGTACCTACATATTTCTTCCTCAATTTTTCGAATACGTAATATTTTTTTCCTTAATTAGTGTTACCCCAAAAGAAACCCGCACTCTGAATACACTATAGAAGTTTCACTACAGCTTACGAGGAAACTTCTATATTCTTGACTATCTAAATTACTATCAGAAAAACATACACCGCTCAAGCATAAATAAACAGCTTATCTTTAATATAAAGCAGCATTCAAAATTATATTCACAAACAAAATGAAAGGTTTTCTCGAAATTCTCATTAAGTGTCGACCTAGACCGAACATTGAAAGTGACATTTTTATGAGCTGTAAAGCGCTGACCTCGCACGAGCCACAATTTGCCGCTACCTGCCTACGCAAATAAACATACATGAATTAGAACAGCACTGGACTTGCATAGCTCTTAAAGCTATGACTTCCTTATGGAACCTGGATCTTTTACTTATACAAAATTGACTTGATCCAACTACGACTAGTTATAATTTAAACAGCGGGAAGTTATAAAGTTACGAAGTATGTAGTGAATGAGCGGTGAATGAATCCGGTTTTAAATGAATAAAGTGAACAATACAGAACAAAATTGAACGTAAATATTATGTAGTCTGTTCTAGGGATGTTTGTATGGTAGGTAGCTATGCGAAACAAACAAGCATTCGTCATGTCATGATGTGTCAATAATGCGCGTCACGCAAATAGCGAGCCGAGCGACAAGCTTCGTCGAAACAAACACGTCCATCCGCACGCACACTAATACATCGCTACAGCAACAGTACGTTGACTGATACAATGAAGGGAGATAAACACCTAATCGTATATCCATTACACTCACACTATGTAAACTCCCGTTGTGCGAAAGAGACAATTATATTTTGTCGATCACTGTTACTGCAACGCGTGGCCGGCGCGTGTTCGGCCGCCATTTTGTTGCCAGTGTAGCGTTCGCCCGAACTTGAAACGACGCGTGTTCTGTTGTTCTGTTGCAATTGTACAAAATTATGGCTACGGCTTCAGTAGACGGGTGGAGTGAAGATAAATGTTTACAGTTGATACGAGAATACAGATCAAGACCTATATTATGGGATCCAAAAGACCCATTCTTTTTTAAAAAGACTTTGAAGCCAATAGCTTGGCTTGAGATTGGGGAAGCGGTGGAAATTTCCCCAGACCAATGTAAACATAAAATGACTATTTTGATGTCGTCATTTAGAAGAGAGAAAGCAAAAATCATGCACAGCATAAAGAAATCACCGGACGAATCTGGTTTAGGTAGATACTATACTAATTATAATCATTTGTTGAGCAAATTGTTGCACATGAATGTGTTTTTACATTGTTTGTTTTTTTTTTTTTTTCAGATAAATCGAATCCGTACAAAAGCACATGGTTTGCTTTTAAGGAAATGGCATTTTTATTGGACAAAGAGTCTGAGAGAAAACGTCAATCAAATGTAAGATTTTATAATAAATATGTTTTAATTAGCTTGACGTGTATGTAACAATGAATGTTTTGGACTATTTGAATTTCATTACTTACCTCAATTACTAACGTAAAAATCATTCTACGCTTACCGACTAAAATGCAACGTTTCCATCACAATAGGGCTCTGTCTAGCTTGTTTGATAATACGCATAAAGATTTCGCATAATTCGTATAAATTCGCATAATTATATCTTATGTTAATGAACTACCATAAAACACCAAAAGAACAGAACGTAACCTATATCCAAAAACCCTCGAGCCACGCACTTATTAAAATCTCGTGTCCACGGTGTCTGTGGTAGAACTCCATCGCAACGGCTCGATCGATTGACATTCATGTTTTTTTAAATATTTGGTAGGTATTAGAATAGGTCGTAAAGTATTTTTTAGCGCGATTTTAGAATTTTAGTATGAATTGGAATCAGGAAATTCAGAACTTTTGACGTGACAGAGTAACAAACGTTCATATTATGGGCGTACCCACGATCATTTTTCGATGGGGGGATAGGTGATACAATTGACTGCACACCGGCCAAATGTGCACTTTGTACCTTTTTACAATTGGGGGGAGGGGGGGGGGAGGAGGAAGGTATAATCACCTTTTATCCGCAGACACAAAAATAAATCGATTTATTCGTATTTTTAGATTACTTTTATAACATTTCAGGACTCCGACGACGATATGGACGAAGAAGACAGTCCAGCATCTAATATTAAATTAACATTACTAAAGCATCACGTTGACTCACTACCCTACAAAAGATTAAAAACTTCAACGTCTGTCAAAAAGGAATCACCTAAAACGAAACAAACAGAACAGAAAAAAACCCCGCAACGACAACAACCTGACGCTCCAACTCAAGAGCAACAGGAACCAGGACCGAGTCAAACATTAGCTGAGAGAGATGACGAAATCAAATCCTTTACTTCCTTCATAGGCAATAAAATGAAGAAATACACAGAAACTACTAAAAATGCTGTCCAACAAGCGATATGTGAAATAATATTCAAAGCTGATCAGAATTTTTATGAAAATTGTTATGAAAAATTTACTATAATAGACGATAAAATAGATCCTCTAAATAAAAGAGTGTTTGAGGATGATGAGACGGTTGTAAAAGTACAAAGTTACTCTGACAGTGATTAGTTATAAGTATTTAGTTGTACCTAGCCAATAAGTATGATTGTAAATATAGAAATAAAGTACATTACTTTGTAAAGTGTGTTTCTTGTAAGTACTTGTAAGATATATAAGTTAACTAGCTGTCCCGCGCAATTTCGTCTGCGTGAATTTTCCCCGTTTTTGCAACATTTCTTATTGCTGCTCATAGCCTTCCTCAATAAATAGGCTATCCAACAGTAAAATAATTTTTCAATTCGGGTCATTAGTTCCTGAGATTACCGCGTTTAAACAAAAAACTCTTCAGCTTTATAATATTAGTATAGAATAAGTAATGTCACAATCTAATACAAACGCGCTCTAGCAGTGTACACATAGATGTCGCTCAAGGAGTTGGAATTATGGACCATTTTCTCCTAAGGTGTTTAGAGATTCTGTGTCTGTGCACAATGTCTATTTGTTTTATTGTTCAAACGAAGTATGTAGGTATGAATATGCTTCTGTACTCTCGATGTTTTGTGGTAACGTGTACAGGGACATTTTAAATTCCTCCAGCTAAACGCATGTAGCTAGAAAGTAAATTGTTCTATCTTCAGTAAATTGTTCTATCTACAATATTTAAGGCACTTGCCCTCCGTGTGACATAGTTTTGGGACTCCCTATATATTTTAAGTTATGTTTTCATGACATGTTTTAATTAAATACATTACGTATTTTGAAGTCAAATAAATTATTACTATTTATTTGGGGGCACTGTAATGCCGCCGTATGTGAACATAAACTGTAACAGACAAGCGGTATAGGTACAGAACACCGAAAGTACAGAACATCGTCGTTCAGAAACACCAAATCTCGGACCACTTTGTTCCGAGACTCCGTGTACGCACGAAGCCTACTTTCTGTACTCTTGGTATTTTGTTGTATAGGCTTTATTAATAGGGATAAGGAAACGTATAGTCATAGAAAGACAAGATTCCATTTCCACAAAGACGTTAACTACATCTCATCCATACTATTGCATTGCAACTACTAATTTAATATTCAATAAACCCGACAACTAATAATATATCAATGACAGATTATCTCTTGATCATCAACAATAATTAATTAGAACTTATGAAGCAATTCAAATTACAATACATGCGAGCATTTCAATGGAATCGTTCAATGACATAGTGCATAGTTTTCCTTATAATAAACTATAGTGTGTAACCTGATCTTATAATAGTTGAACAGTAATATGATATCGTAACTACAGATAAACTTCTGTGTAACGGCTTAGGTGATAATTTAATAGTTTCTACAGTAGAATCCGTTTATAACGGCGCCCAAGGAATCGGAGATGTTACGTCGTACTATCCGGACGACGTACTAAACAAACTGACAATTAATATACTTAAAATATATCTTGGGACAACTCACACAAGTTTCGAAAATTTGTTTTTTAATAAAATATTCATACATAATACATAATATATTTATAAATATTTACGAGTTCGTTTGCTGTTTTGCTCCAGTCTTTTTAATAGATTTTCGCTGATCTTTCAATAAGTAGTCACCACAATTGTAATAACCACAATTGTAATAAAACTTATCAGGGTCATATTAGTAGAACATCTCAGCTTACTAGACATGGTAAAACATTTAGATAATTCTTACCGACGATTTATTTGCCAACGTCAACGCTCGTCGTCGTTTTAACCAGATAATATACAAGTCTATGTAGATGTTGAATCGGTCATGAAATTCGGTCGTTATAAGCGGAGTCGTAATAAACGGATATACCTACTTTCATATATGAAAACACAAGTTGCAATTTTTTAAGGTTGTAGGTAAATTTTGATGATTTGAATTAATTAGCTACAGAAAAAAGTTCCTGTCCCAATTTTCAGTTAATAATGCATTTAACACTTTTTCAGGTAAGTTGCAAAACCGGAACTGTAAATTTAGAATCATTTAATACGTTAGCTTAATGTAACTTAATAAGTTGTATAAACTCACAATAAAAGATACTGTTCCAATACTTGTTCAATCACCTAATTTTAAACATAGAAATTTCATTATATTACTCGCCGACTAGGGGCGGTTTTATCCGACTAATCCGCGACTAGTTGCCGACTACAAATATGGCCGACTAGTTGGCTTATACCGACTAATCGGCACATCTCTAATTACAATCATTATTTTGCTTCAAACTTTCTTTTGCTTTCTGTTTTCTTAGCTCCTAAGTCCATACATTTGTTTCTTATCTATACTCTATTCTAATATTATAGAGGTAAAGTTTGTGAGGCTGTAGAGGGGGTGGGGGGTGGGGGGGTGTAATCTCTAAAACTACTGAACCGATTTTTGAAAATTCTTTTACCAATAGGAAGCCACGTTATTTGTCAGTGTCACGTCGGGTCTGTTAGTAGCAAAAAAATTCACTGTTTTTTATTAATATTTGTGTTTTAGTGTTTTTTTTTTTATTATAACGCTGAAGAGTTTATTTGTTTGAAAACGATAGGTAATCTCAAGAACTACTGATCCGAATTGAAAGCTATAGGCTATATAACATCATGCTACGACCAATAGGAGTGGAGCAGTAATTAGAAATGTTGCAAAAAATGGGGGACATTTTGGAAGATAAAAGCTCACGGTTAACGTAACGGCCATGTTTGTAGTTGATCGTAAGTAAGGGTGAGGCGGAAGTCACTTACAGTTTGCTGAATGGCGAATTGGTTCCTTTATACGTTAGGGGAAGCTATAACAGTTGGAGAGACCAGGTGTTTAAAACCACTTTTTTAAATAGTAGCAATGCATACAAAATTAGGGTAGTTGACAGAATAAAAGGTTATAGGAATTGTAATTTGTTAGTTAAAGTTAAACATTATTTAAAATTGAGCTGGTATAAGTCGTTTTGTAAAGCTAGTTTTAACAATATACAAAAACACGGGGAATAGCGTGATTATTTCGACCAGGTTGCATCGGCCGCAGTCACAATCACAATTGTACTGAGTCCGCTGCAACGCTAAATACAGTTGTCCCAACGTAAGTTGGCCGGATTGAACTTGGCGATAAGTGGTTGCGCAGATGCATTTTTTTTAAATAAATGGTGACAGGAAGCGGAGGGCAGGGCGGTAACTAAGTCAAGAGAATTAGAGATGCGATTACGCAATACATTACCATAATTAGTATTACTAACTCTGTTTTGTGATTATTTTCGTAAAGATTTTTTTTTAAACTTTCTTTAGTATTTACTGTAACAGAAACTGTTCTAAATTTAAACTTATTTAAAACTCATTTATGTAGTATTTTTTAAATTTTTGAATGAAAAGTTTGTTAGGTTTTTAATCGATTATTGTTATTATTAATTGTCTTGTCTGTATTGTCCCACTGCAGGGCAAAGGCCTCTCTATTCTCTCTCCACCTCTCTTTGTCAGTCGCTGTATGAGCCCAATCTTTTTCGAAGGAGTCTAACTCATCTCGCCATCAGCGACGAGGTCTACCGCGTTGTCGCTTGCCATTTCGTGAAGTCCAATTTGTGATTCGTTTGGCTCAAAAGTCATCTGGCATGCGGCACACGTGTCCAGCCCAGTTCCATTTCAAAGTGGCAGCTTATCGAGTGACATCAGTGATGTGAGCTTTGAAACGGATTGTGGCATTCCTAATCCGGTCTGTCAATTTGATACCCAGAATACTCCGTTCCATTGCTCTTTGGCATTTTAATCGATTAAACATAATTCATCGTTTTAAATAGTATTAAACATAATTCATCGTTTTAAATACTCGTAGTAAGTAATTTTAAGGTCGCATCTCTATGACATGCGCGAAAGTGTTATGAACCTAACTTCAATTTGGCCGAGTTACATTAAGACAACAGACTGTACCCTACTTAAAGTCAGTATATATTCCTTAGCACTAGACACGCACGCCTGAATTTAAATTAAATTGCACTATCCATGCATTCTATCAATAAATCTTTCAAATAGGACTTCAAACTCCCGTTCTATACGGAAGTTTTCGCTAGAGGCTGTTTAAAGATTTTAATATGGTACTTAATCCAGAGATACTAGAAGGTACGTCTAAGCCATAAGCCGTATTAGCTGCTACCACAACAGTGTCAGTTATTCGTGAAATAGTAATGTTAACGCGTCACTGTATTTCGGTTGAAGGGCACTGTAGCAAGTGTAATTACTGGGCAAATTATATTTACGAACTAACATCTCAAATGAGGAGCGCGGCGCGATGACATTCAGATCTTTCCCGAACATGGATTTAAGTGCTAGCGTCATGCTTAACATCAGGCGCACGACCTGCTCGTCTCTAAGACACTACATAGTATAAAACAAAGTCGCTTTCTCTGTCCCTATATCCCTATGTACGCTTAAATCTTTAAAACTACGCAACGGATTTTGATGCGGTTTTTTTTAATAGATCGAGTGATTGAAGAGTAAGGTTTATATCTATACTAATATTATAAAGCGGAAGAGTTTGTTTGTTTGTTTGTTTAAACGCGCTAATCTCAGGATCTACTGGTCCGATTTGAAAAATTCTTTTTTTGTTGATAGCCCATTTATCGAGGAAGGCTTTAGGCTATATAACATCGCGCTACGACTAATAGGAGCGGAGAAGCGACGAGAAATGTTTAAAAAACGGGAAAAATTACGCATACGAAGTTGCGCGGGACAGCTAGTCTATACTAATATTATAAAGCTGAAGAGTTTGTTTGTTTGTTTAAACGCGCTAATCTCAGGAACTACTGGTCGGATTTTTAAAAAATATTTTACTGTTTGATAGCCCATTTATCGAGCAAGGCTATAGGCTATATAACATCGCACTACGACTAATAGGAGCGGAGCAGCGACGAGAAATGTTGCAAATACGGAGAAAATTTACGCATACAAAGTTGCGCGGGACAGCTAGTGTATAATAACATCCATTAAATAGTGGAGAAATAAGGAGCGGAGCAGCAATAAGAAAGTTTGCAAAAACGGGGAAAATTTACGCAGACGAAGTTGCGCGGGACAGCTAGTGTATAATAACATCCATTAAATAGTGGAGAAATAAGGAGCGGAGCAGCAATAAGAAAGTTTGCAAAAACGGGGAAAATTTACGCAGACGAAGTTGCGCGGGACAGCTAGTGTATAATAACATCCATTAAATAGTGGAGAAATAAGGAGCGGAGCAGCAATAAGAAAGTTTGCAAAAACGGGGAAAATTTACGCAGACTAAGTTGCGCGGGTCAGCTAGTATCTTATAAGTTACGATGTTGAAACTAATAAAGAGATTTTCAACAATTCGTTTGACATGTGCATTATGCATGTGTGTGTCTGACTACGACACCGTAGCACCCAAACCAGAAAATCACTGAAGATACATAATTAACTCTTTTATATAACGTGTCAGAAGGTGTGTTAATGTGCACTCATTAGCCTGTTATACAATAAGATGTCGAAGAAGCATTATATAATTATCCCATCTAATAGTGAGAACTGGGAAAGCAGTTACTTTAGCTTATGTGGTGAGCGCTTGAACGGTGGGCTAGATAGACTGCGATTATTGTAAACTAGCTGTCCCGCGCAACTTCGTCTGCGTAATTTTTCCCCGTTTTTGCAACATTTCTCATTGCTGCTCCGCTCCTACTGGTCGCAGCGTGATGTTATATAGCCTATAGCCTTGGTCGATAAATGGGCTATCAAACAGTAAAATAATTTTTCAATTCGGATCAGTAGTTCCGGAGATTACCGCGTTCAAACAAACAAACTCTTCAGCTTTATAATATAACTAGCTGTCCCGCGCAACTTCGTCTGCGTAATTTTTCCCTGTTTTTGCAACATTTCTCATTGCTGCTCCGCTCCTATTGGTCGTAGCGTGATGTTATATAGCCTTCCTCGATAAATGGGCTATCTAACAGTAAAATATTTTTTCAATTCGGATCAGTAGTTCCTGAGATTACCGCGTTCAAACAAACAAACTCTTCAGCTTTATAATATAAGTATAGATATAACTTGTATTGTCTGTCAGATAGATTTGCAATGTTAACACAACTTTTCAGCTAAGCCTGTAACTAAGAATGAATAGTTAAATACAAATGTAATGGAATAGATCTGTTAGTTAAGACGTTTTCATGACCAATAAATTAAATTCTATTTACGTTTCTTAAATATTAAAATTAATGTTTTACTTGTTTTGTTCATATTGCAAAAGTTGAAGTGCTTTTAAAAAATATAGATATTATTTATAAAAAGTGAAAGAACTAATTGAGGCAATTATTTCGACAATTATGGATAGTCAAGTTTCTGTAACAGCAAAAGTTAGTTGTGTTTTCTTCGCGGTTTTATATTTGTGTAAAGATCCGGTTTTGAGAAACTGCATTTTTAGGTTTAAAATTTTAGTCAACAAAATTAAATTATACCAGATTTTTATGAAGTCTGAATAACCAAACCATGACATGCGACAAAATATTTAAAATCACGATGAAAAGTAGTCAGTATGTTTATGGTATCTGTGGCCCTTTGCTGGTAGTTACGGAAGTAGAACATCGAATCGAAAGTCCTGTAGAGAAGTAGAGAGTCAGTTGGGAGCGATCCACAGCCCTCATTACTTAGCCCCGCATTCAAGTTACGCGGGTCATTAAACAATTTCAATGGGACTTTGAAACGCGGTTTCCCACAGATCTAATGTTTCTGGATGGGGCACGACCTCCCCTTTATATTTAAGTAAATGTTTCACTTTGTAACATTGTTTTGATTATACATTAACGTTGACTGGTTGGGACAGTGGGTGAATATTAATGGACACGAAATCATGCAACGCTACACACAAACTATACCGTTAATTAGTTATTTCAGTGCGTTTCTATCAGGTTGCACCGGTTTTGGTCACAAGTAGGTAGGTCGATGTCACACTAAAATTTGTATACAAATTCCATTATTTGGCGGTTATTTCTATCTATTCTGTTATGGCCAATGACTATTGACCATAATGGATGAGTTAGATTCCATTATTTGGCGGTTATTTCTATCTATTCTGTTATGGCCAATGACTATTGACCATAATGGATGAGTTAGATTCTACATCCCACTAGGGAGATTAGTCCCTGTGTCGCGATGGATACTAAAAACATACCACTCATGGACACAAATCAGGAACAACACGTCTTGACGTCTCTATTAAAAAAAAATATATGGCTGTTTTGCTCGTTTTAGTCGGACACAATCCAAAATCAAACTTATACCGAAATGACTCCATCGTTTATTAATGATTTCGCCATCATTTAACTTGAAAGTGCTGACTGTCGGGCAGTACTTGGAAAAAAGAAAAAGAAGGCGAATAAAGAATATTTTAACTCGGAAACGGTGTCGTGAAATCGCTAAAACCAGTCAGCCTGTGACCACGACCCGTGCAATTCGGTCGAAACGGTGAGCAATGCAATGTTGCATGATCGCGTTAATGCCCGGTTTGTAATATATTGTTATCAATTTAAACATGCAACGCTGAAGTATTGAAAATAAGAAAATCTTAAAGTATTTTTTTTGTTGTGAAAGTGTTCTGAATTGTTTAGGATTTAGTGACAAAATATGTAATACATTTCATAATATATATATTTTTTTTTATATTTATAATGTATGCTAGATATCGCTCACGGACCCGAATCTCGGACCACTTTTTCCGAAGGTGATTTGTCAGAAGCGTTTCAAGAGATTCCAAGTGGACTCGTTAGTGACTTTAAGTAAGCGTTGCCGAGCGAAGTCGTGTAAAGCTTGCCTTCTGTTATTTCGGTGTTTTTTATGGTAGATAATAGATAATAGTTGTTTAATATAATATAGATAGCCTAGGATAGCCTAGTAATATATATCTGTTCTAATATTATAAAGAGATAAAGTTTTTTGATTTTGTGAATTTATGACGTTGTAAACACGTGCATCATGCACTGCACGGACTTTAAAAATATTTTACCGATAGAATGCCACGTTATTTGTGAGTGTCATAGGATATATATAACAACACGCTACGACCAATAGGAATAGAGCATCAATGAAAAATGTTGCAAAAACGGGGGAAAATGACGCAAACGAAGTTGCGCGGGTCAGCTAGTCACTTATAATTTTGTAATTCAACTAATATTTATAGATTAAGTATAAGTGCACGAAAGTACCTACCAGTTAGAAATTAAAATATGCAAAAGAAAATCACCTTTTAGTAAACAACTCTAATATATTCAGGGTTTACTCGCCGGACGTAACCCAGACACAACAAGCACCTAATAGGATTTTTAAAATGAAAATATTCCGACCTTCCAGCAAAATATGCCCTATCTATTTGCAGAGCGACGTTTTCTCTTATTGAACTCGATGAAAAGGCACTGTTAGATAAAAGGAAACGCTCAAGAAATCGAGGTATACTTGAAACTGAATGTATAAAATGTGACGTCACGGCAGATTTTTACATGAAAGACTTTGCTCTCGTTATTGTTTGTAAAGGGCACAGAAATGTCAAGGTTTTGTATTAATTCGAAGATATAAATATGAATTTATAATAGGTTTGTAAATACGTACGAATCGCGTATAATACATATACTATACTTAATATATTCTGAGATGAGAGACGTCGCCCTTCAAACATGTGCCATACCCATAACATACGGAGTTGCCATGTGCATGTTCGAGAAACGAGGTTACGTTTATTTTGGTTCATGATCGAATCAATCACCTAGGTACTAGATTTATAATACAACTAACTGACACGCGCAACTTCGTCTGCGTAAATTTTCCCGTTTTTGCAACATGTTTCATTGCTACTCCGCTCCTATTGGTCGTAGCGTGATGCTATATAGCCTTTCTCGATAAATGGGCTATCAAACAATAAAAGAATTTTTCAATTCGGACCATTAGTTCCTGAGCATTTAAACAAACATATTTACTCGTATTAGCTTTATAATATTGGTATAGATATGTTAAGTCCTGGGCATTGGTTGCTTCTAAAAGCAAATTTTTAGTAACAATTAACAATAGAGTTAGCCAAACAAGCTCTTTCTTTAGTTAGGTAAGAAGTTCTGATAACTAAAGATCTGTAATAGCCTATTACTTCAGCGAAACAAAGCCAATTACGTGCTAATAGAGAGAATTACATCGGCACAGAAAATTCCTTTCTTAAAATGTCAGAGTGGTCAGGTCTACCGCGTAACATTTCCGTGGGGAGTCCTATCTCATCAAAAAATCTACAACAGCCCAAGCCGAGTTACCGACAGGACACGCCCAGTCTCGAAATACGAACAGGCAGCGAGCACGATCTTCATTACACGCACAAATGACCCATGCTTGTAAAGGTCACGAAGTGAACGAGTAATGAAAACAGATCTAACAAATGTAGTTTATCGTGACATCAAATCACCCACGCATCATAGGAACGTAGCGACGACAATGGGCTCAAGACTTTGGGACACGTATTTCACTCAGAAACAATTTGTGTTAGTATGTTTTTATCGAAAGTAATAATCTCGACTGTGATGGGATCATGAAGCTTATTTGAATAGTTATTGTTAAAACAAGCTTAACTTTTTACAGTATGGCACCGAGTACTTAATAATGGATCACCCAGTGGCGGATTTGGCGGGTAGGCCCGGATCAAAAAACCACAGATGATAACAACCGTACGTGTGTAACTATCCCTGTTGCACATGTATGGAAAACTCGGTGCGCGAATACCACTCGCACTTGGCCGATTTTTGTTATCATATCTACTCCGCAATGGATCACTTGATCAGTATAGGCATAAGATAGAGAGCATCACCCACCCATATATTATAACACCTTATTGTATTAACCGATCCCCCCTGCGTTATTATGACAGAATTTGCAACAGGTAAAAGAGATCGACCTATACTCGCGAAAAAAAAATGTATCACGCAAAAAATTGCTTTGTGAACTCACTAAAACTTCTATTAGTCTATGTTCTGGAGTTGTCTTTAAATGTAAATGTGATTGATGAACATATTCAACTGAGTGAGCTAAGCACTCGCGATCGAATAAATCAGCGCCATTTCACCATTATGTCATGGTCTGATATACCAACATTAGTGGTCGACAAGTTTAATAATGGTATAATTTGTCGTTATTGTTTTACGACGCAGAATCAAGGGCGGGGCAATGACGGTCATCTATCATAATTTATGACTCAGCAAAACAATGCACGAACTGTTTATATAATGTTGGACAGTAGGCAACAACTATTGTCTTCAGTCGGTGATACGTGTTTGGCCGGTTGCCGCGGACTGGACGACGCATTTATTACCCGCTTTAATTCTAAGCGAATCGATAAGTCATACTTGATGATTCAGTGAAACTTTACAACGATTAGATGACGAAGAGCACCGGCGTAATTCACTATGACAAAGACAAATAAGGTTTTTGTAACGCGTTCACGTCTATCATTTGCGTAAAGCTTGGCGTATTGAAGTTGGTAAAGAATTGCAATTGACTGTTTGTCGTGATTCCTCAAGTATTTTCTTCGAAAGATAGATTTTCTATTATGCAGCCATATTACCAAGAAAAATATTGCTTTCACAATAAATAAATTATGCTAATTACCTATCCCACTCGTTAGAAGTCTGTGTTATAGCGAAACTACCTATTACTACAAACGAAAACGTAGATTCGAGGGGTCATATTAAAAATTAAAAGATTGTTAGAAACTCGGGTTTAGCCGGCGCAGAATTGAGGTCTAAGTGGGATTACGTTAACGAGCTCATAATAGGATTACATACGTCGATGTGTCCCAGTTTAGACGGCGCACCGTTACCAGTCAACCCACACCCGTTGGCAATGTGTGACAATATAATGATTGTGTGTTTATCGGTACACGTATGCTAAGTGCAATGCAGTCTATTGGCACTCATCTGTCTATTATCTTTACTCTGGAAATCCAATTAGAAAATGCTAATAAGTCTTAGGTCCATACTTATCTACGATGCATTACTTCCTCGTTGCATTCGAATATTCGCTCGGTTTTTTTTAAACGACGTTTTCTAATTACCGTCGGGTAAAAATGAAACTTAAGTAGATCGATTTATGGCTCCCGAAACCTCCGCATATTAAATTTAATGAAAATCTATACAAGAATTGCTCGTATGAAGGTATAAGATATAGAATTATAAAGTACGGATTATTATTAAGGTTAAAACCTTTTTATTGCCCGATGTAGGTAGTAGTTGTAGTCTCTTTTATTGTATAGTGTATACAAATAACACAATTTCTCATTCAAGATAATAATTTCTTGGAATGCATTACTTCTAAGTGATAAGATTGGATATTACCACTCATACTCATAACACATAGTGCCTGTTGGAAAGAGTATAACTTTCCAAAAGCCATGGTTATTCTATGATTAACCTTCAAATTACAAATAGCTTTCTTCAACACAAACTTGGTGATATGACGCTGATCGGACATCATCACAATCACAATCGTGACTGTAGTATCGATCGTGTTCGACACAATGTTGTGTCAATATTTTGATAGAAGGTGAAAGCTCGTGAATCAGTTAGGAGCCGACGACAAATTTGTCTTCGAGCATAATATATTTTCAATTCACATCACGCAGCGTAATTGAATGAACTGGCGGCGCGATCATGGCCCGCGTGCCATTTCACTCGGCCGTGACTCACGAATTAGAGCTAAGTCGAGATCGTAATTATGCTAGAGTTATTTCGTGCACACCCACTCACCCAGACATGGATAAATAACAAACGCATCAAAGAACTTTGTACCTTATTTAATCAGACTTCAAATTAAGGCCAATAATGAAGAATTCAATGTTGCAAAGTGTAAAGTCCACGATTTTGCTGTGCACGCATCTCTTGCGGCGGTTTCCAATTAGATAGGTATTATTTATGTATTGTACATCGTACGACATTTGCGTGTATAAGCTATAAATCTGCAAACGAGCTCAAACGAAATTCTTGAGATAAAATCTTAGCTTCGTTATTTATTTAAAATTCATGTAAAATATGAGACAAGCCGATGAAATTCTGAAAGAGTTATTGTACGAAAATTTTATAATATAAGTCTCAATCTAAATGTGAGTGTGCCAATCAAAAAGTACTTAAGCAGTCATACATTATGATAGAGCTTAAGCATTAGAGGCTTATACGCCCGGTCCCTACGTCATTAAAACTAGATATGAAGTAGAGATTAGTTTAGAAAGTGTCGTGCCTCGAACAATGGGCAGAAGTGGAGCAGACAGCGACAGTGTTGCTCTCCAATTAACAAGATAAAGCGAATTGAGCGAAACAGCAGCCAAGCTCAAAGATCAAAGTAATAATGAGGTGTTAGAAAGCCAATCGCTCGATGCCATCTGTGATGCTGATATGTGACGCGTAGGATGAAAAGGCGAGTCCTTAAATACAATGAGGTGCGCCTCCCAAGCGCTATTATATCAGATATCTAATTCATACGTTTAAAATATACGCGTAGGAGTCACAATTTATCTATGAGAGAATATCGACATTTAGAAGAATACAACTTTGTTTTTATATTTATTTGCTAAACTAAACATTTGTTTCGATAATACGAACAAATATCGTGTTTAGGTATTTTACGGATATGGTAGAAAACCAATTATATCAGCTAATACAATTCATTTATTACCACCATAAAAATAAAGTCTATACAATAACGTGTCAAGAATCGTGCAGAAATGCAACTTTATGTTATAGTTGGATACGGTATACACGGTTTTGTATAACATTCGATGTTATCTCCACTTATGCTGCCTGAATTTGCAGTGTGGAAAATTATTTTAATTCTACCATACTATCGTATCGGCACTTAAAAGATAAGAAATCACAAAATGTTAATGAAATTGTAATTAATATTATCGGATATTGCACTGTGTATACAAATTTGTTATACAGTTGGTTGACCGTTGCACACTTGCGCATTCGGTTAGAGGTGCGCCCGCGCCGATTGAGTGTCATGCCCCTGTGCCTCGCTTGCACCGCCCTAATTATTTTCGGAGCATGACTGCCTGACTTTGGACGTCACTCCCTGCATTGTGTCTCACCGGATACTTGTATTGACATTTACGTATGTTACTTAGCAATATGATATACGCTTTTAAGGGGTACTCGGCCGCTTTATAAGCCTTTATACTTGGTAAATATTTGTGTGGGTTAAAAGACAATGTTTGTACAAAGTTTTATGCATTCAATGTTATTTTTGAAACTTCACTCAGATCCGTCAGCGTATACAAAATCCGCTTCGCCAAGCTAAGCTTTTCTTTATTGCGGTGATAAAAGGCAACGATATTCGTTCCATAATATAAATAAAAATCAGTTTGTTTTGGCCGGAAATCATATGAAATACGAAACATAAAATAAAAGAAACGAGACTGTTTTGAAGACGTTACTACATTTAAATAGGTTAGTGAACTAGTTTGACAGCTTATTTAAAGACACGATACAAAATCTGGCAGCCTACTCACTTTTTACAAGAGCTTGGAAGTCGAAGGAAAGAGTAGTCCTAATAAGATTCAGTAATTAACTGGCGTCATGACCATTATTTCTTGGCATCGCGCCAGATTTAAACGTGGAATTTTTATAAATTTAACTAAAGTATACAAACGACCATGTGTCAGAGAAAATTTATGATAATCGTTCATATATTTAGCGCGTTTTAATTTATGTAACTTTTAAATCCCTATGTAAATATTTATTTGTGAGAAGAAACAGCAGAATTAATAATATGGGTAATTATACAAGATTAAGGTCTGAGTTTGAGGTAGTAAACAAATGAACAACTGTATCATAAACAGTTAAGGAAGAAGATGATTTAATTATGTGAATATAATGTCCAATGTCCAAAAAATATGAGTGCCTATACAGACGTCTCTAATGAGGATCCACAAAATGGTAATGATGTCAAACGCAATTTGTAACGACCTTCCGCTGTGGTCACGCCCTTCTAAAAACCTTCACGTAGAGGACACCATAAGGGCATAATAATATACCTAATCTGTATTATATTCATAATCAAATTAAGAATTCATTCAACGATGCTAAAAACACGTCATTTTTCATCATAAAGTCAGGACGGTAGGTACGAGAGCAAATTTGTTCGTAGCCGGGGAGTAAACGGAAATTAATCAATCTGCTTTCAGTGCAAATGCCAGCACTCGCGCAGACGTGAGGTGTAAATTTATCAGTTATGGAACAACGGGGACTGTCGATAAATAAAATGCTATCACCGACTTTAGAAAGTAACTACACCCTAAAACTTGTGGGTACGTATTTATCTCTAGATTACGCAGCTGGAGCATGCAAATAACGTGAATGCATTTAAGTCATGTGGACGGGCATGTCGCAGGATATGCGCTCCGTTGCGCCTACCTCATCAGATGTTCCCTTTGAAAGTCCGACCGAACGAATACTAATTTCACCGCTGCCAACTGGCGCATACGATGAAATACTACGAACACGCTTCAAAGGATGGATCGTTTGATAAAACGTGACGTGAGTTGATGACTCCTCGCACGGTATACCTCGCGCGGATGTTTCATAATCATAAGCGACGAACACTTTCACTACGCTGCTTGATAAATCCAGCAAATCGAGGCGGCTAGGCAAAAACTTTATGGCGCATCGAGAGGCTTAGGAAATCGAGTACGTCTGAAACTGGTTGGGTAATCGTGTGCCCTGTGAACAGGCACACGGCCCGGCTCAGCACATCGGGTTGCACAATGTGAACGATGATACAGAGACAGAAGCTTTGTCACGATTCGTGTCACAAACACTGTGAAATATAATACAAGTGTGTTATTTAGAACGCGACCGCACCGCGATACATTACCTGCCATGCTGTGTGAATATGCACCCATTTTAGGATAGAAATGATCATAGAAACACAGCATTAAAACTCACCTCTGCTCGGCATTTCTTGCTTTACTTTAAAAAACAATAATTGCATTTTTGAAAGATAGAAAAATTTTAAGTCCAGTCCCAGGAATCGAACCCGAGACTTCAGTATGCCAATCCGGGACCGGAATCGAACCACCTATCTGGACTATGTTACTAGACCTCAAGTTTCTCTATCCATTCATGCTCGCGAGTTGGGCCCTCGCATGCGCCATATGCCATCTAGCCGGTAGTTTAACTACCGGCTAGATGGCATATCATACAATTATTGTAGTTATAAAGTAATTGGCAAGAAATGCCTATAAAACATACTATAATACTCGGCCTGCGACATAATAATTTGTTAAAATGCTTTCTGTAACGAACGCAATAACAAAAGCCGTGATAGTTTTTTAACTACCGGCTAGATGGCGCATGCGAGGGCCCAACTCGCGAGCATGAAAGGATAGAGAAATTCGAGGTCTAGTAACATAGTCCAGATAGATGGTTCAATTCCGGCTCCGGGTTGGCATACGAAAGTCTCGATTCCTGGGTCTGGACTTAATTTTTTTTTATCTTTCAAAAATGCAATCACCTCTTTTATCTTGGTGTTTATATGAAGAGAAATGTGATGTAATAAAAGCGGTTTAATTTAAATAATTCAATTTAGTTTTGAATCAAATATAATTTGAATCATTTCGAAAGTCAAATACGAATTCTGTTTGAGAGTTTAAACTGGATTGGACTTCATATAAATGCGTAATGGTTTTAGGTGCTTCTGGTTTTACGACAGAAGCCATACTGTGTAGAGATATAAACTGCCCTGATAGTTGTTTATTTATCGTACGTAATACGTTATACTTTAGATTCGAATACTGCGTATTTCAATTTAACACAGATTTAAAGCAATACTATAGTTAGTTTGTATTAAAAATAAAAAAACCCTGCATCTAATATGTACTTGTGGCAAAAATATGCCACTTGACTTAGCAGATAACCTCAAAGTCGGCTAAATAAGGAAATAATTCAAATCCTACCTTCTAGGATTTGCATAATAATTGCGCTGACATCGAGCTCACCTTGACTATTCAATGAACAAAAAATTCATTTTCATCAATACTGTATAATCTATCAATGGAAGATAGGTCATTTCAAAGACAAATCATGACAGGTTGACGTAAATGGGACTGAGGAACGAATATAGGTTAATTTGTGATGTTGTAACAGATTGCAATCAAAAACTAATCGATATTGAATGAATTGCAAAATATAATAAATAATTACATTGCAATACTTACAATACTAAAACAGTTCTAGTGTTAATATTCGCATTCAAAGCATAAAGCCCACGAAAACCAGTGGAATGTTACTCAACGTCCCTTCTCCAGCCGTATCCTTGGCCGGATCGACCCGGCCCATGCCCTACAGATGTATTAGCATATACCCACAAATGCGCCACTGGCATGCATTACTTAATACCGATAATTATGCAACATAACCTTAGTTTTTGTTGGATATATTTGTTGTTACATGACAGGTGATCAGTTAGTATTATGTCAGCTTTTAGTATTATGTTATTTGCACAATTTGGCGTAATATGGCAATGTATTATGATATTTGATAGGCCTTATCTCTGGCAGACTTCTGTGAGGTAAAAGAACCTGCCCAATTGGGGTTATCTTTAAATGAAATATGGCATATAAATTACGTTTAAGAATACAGTTATTTCCTATAACTGTTACATTCAACATGTGACGATAATGTTGATAATTAAAATACGTAACGTGCCAACGTGAATTAACAACCTTTCTTTTGTTTCCATCTAAACATAATTAACAATACAAACAATTGGCTGATCGATTATCATGAGATTTTCTACGGCACGATGTTTTAGGTGGTGATGGAGAACGTACTTAAATATAGCAAAGGACACAATCCTAATGGCGCTTCTTCGAGTAGTCTTTCTGTAGGTATCAATACGAAGCTAGTTAAACTAGAAGTAATTCCCAATCGTAATAAAAAAATAAGGTTAAAAGGAACTTAAAACGTACTTTAAGACTTTAAAACGGGTATTCCTTGAACTGCCTCCATTAAGTCTGTGAGAGCATCAACAGAACTAATACAATTAAAGTTGAGTCGAAGTAACGTCCATATTAATTGAGTTCGTCGCCCCTACATTTCTGAAGCGTATTTCGATTTTATACCCACAGTCGATGTTCCGTTTGCTTTTAACGATAAGGTCACCCCTTTGTACAACTCACTCATGTGACATATTGTATCTAATCAATATTTGAAAAACATGATGTGCAAATAAAGAGTTATCTATCTGTCTATAGCGTTGAAATGCAAACTGGGACACAACATTTGGGACATCACTTTGCACTTTATTTTAGGACAGGAATTAAATAATGATCAAATGATTAGTCATTATTAGTCATTAGCGGTACTATAATGAAGCTATTTGAATAATCGTCTAGCTCGACCGGTGATAACGTAAAGGTGTGTGTCAATGTACATTTTTGATGAGACTAGTTCCTCATATGTCACATATAATTTATATTAGACTGTAGCAAATGTTTGTTGAAGTTAGATATAGATTCTAATACATCTCGCATAAGCGATATCATTCCACTCACGCTGGTAATTGCCCTAATGATTGTCATTAAAAACATTCATGCAGCTGCAACCATCGTATTTATTTATTGTTTATCTTGCACGTTATCATGGATTCCTTTCATACAACTGCGTCCATACTACACTTTCATTAAACAGGTCTACATGTTTCCATGTCATGTTTACCTTGAGAATGGATATTGGTTGTGCTCTTCCTGGTTTGAAATTGTCGTGTCAAGGTTGCTTCACATACTTACCTACCTACCTAAACGAGAAAGTTTGCTTTTTTTTTGTCGTTTGTCCTCTTCACTCGACTGACCAATAAATGTATAAATGTGACTATTACATATTATCTATATTATGGCATTTTTTAAAAGGCAGATTAGTTAAAATTATAAACACAAAGGTAACCTTTTTTAGGTGTTTTGTAGTTATTACTGATGCAACTCGAAGTGTGTATATGTGAGTAGTAAAAATAAAAAAACCGGGCAAGAGCATGTCGGACCATGCTCAGTTTAGGGTTGCACAGCCTTGAATAATTGGATCAGCAGAAGAGCGTATGTTTCCCTTTTGTTGAGAAACGCAGTTTTTTCGGCTATAACTCGATGACGGTATATCTGATAATGTCCAAAATAGTTTTAGTTTGAAGTATTTATAAGCGCTTACCTTTGTGTATTTTTTTCATATTTTTTGGTCTCAGAGTTATTTTATTGTATTACCTATGCAACTTTCCTAGCGATTATTTCCAAAAATATTAACTTATTCAAAAAAGTTTATTACTAACCTCTAAATGTTTTAAAAAACCTGTCGAATGATGTACGACACGTTGATATTTCAAGAAACAAAAAACAGCTTCTGTTACATGTATGGAGTGCCCCCCCTCTATAAATATTTGTTTTTAATATTTAGCTAACTAACTAAGTAAGTAGCGGCTACTAAAAGACACCTTTTCACCAAATTTCTTCAATATTCACTGATTAGTCTTTGAGTAAAATGCCTGTAATATACGGACAGACAGACAGACAGACAGACAGACGGACATGACGAAACTATAAGGGTTCCGTTTTTGCCATTTTGGCTACGAAACTCTAAAAACCGTGCGGTCTTATGTATCCCAGTGCTGGCTAGGCCTTAATACCCCGCGCTATTTTCAAGTGGAACCTATGCTGAGTGATATACGGATGCTAATACCAGACTTAGCTTGAACAGATCTAACTAACAAAACGGCTATTTGGTTTTTCGAACCTCATGCGAGCAAAGATGACCTAACGTAACAAATTAATAATTCAATACTAATAGCAGTTGCATTCTACATACAATGCATCTGATGCATATTTATTTAAGTACCTACGCTTTACTGTTTTATTGTAGGACCACCGTGCCACGCTCAAGCGCATTATATGGTTCCTTAGAAAATAAACTCTAAATATATTCAGTAAATACCTTTTATGGACATTTAGGATAATGCACTCGTTTACGTTGCAATGTTTTGTTACAGAATAACGGTAAAATGTTGCAAGCGGCAAAGCGTGGGTTCAACAAGAATGGAATTCGTATATTTAAATATACAAGCATAGGTATTTAATTCTAGAATATTCCTCCTATCTGAGTTTATTGATGTAGGAAATAACTGTGGAAAATATCGATTCATTCACATGCGAGCATTCCGAAACAAACGATGTCATCCCACAGTATTGAATCGAATCGATTCTCGATTACATAAACGTGTTCCAGGTATCGCACAGGATTCTACAACTCTGGGTAATAGGAACTAGAGTTATAAAATAAAACCAATGTATTAGGTACTATAACATGGTGACCAGGAAAATATCGTTTTAATGCTTGTTTAAGCAGACTCTAAAACGAGCTTTACTATTTTCCGTGAACGACTCCATCAGTCCTTCAAGTTTTATAGGTTTCTTCCGTATACTTAGATAACGAGAAATTGTAAATCGATTAAATTGGTTCAAGAGATTCACGATTTAACAGCCAACATACGATTATTCGTAAATTCAGTACATGCAGAAGTCACACATTTGTTTAGTAAGTCGATTTATTCAAGAGTTAACAAGTAGAATTCTGTCTCATACCGGCAAAATGGTTCCCGTGACGACGATACACCGTATTCAGCCAGCGTTTTTCGACATAACGAAGACTATACTTTAGCAAAACATGAGCGAAGTGGTTTTTTTTTTTCGATACAGTGAAGGCAAATTCCGGATAATCTACATCTACCTCTGGCCATAACAACAACGGTGGCTTACAGTCACACGGTCAGATTTTACACACGCTAGCAAAAACATATCTACTAATTGACTCATTGTGAAACATTTTTCTTGGCTGCCAAACTAGATACGAGTTATAGTACATAGGAACAATAACAGCTTGTTAATGTCTTACCAGTGAGTAATGAGCTTCCTCGTTATAGCAGCCTAGCTGGCAATTGGCTTAATTGCAACGCCTAACAAAGTGCCTATTTGTGAAACGAAATTAAACACACGCTTCGCCTGCTTAAATTAACAGATATGATTACAAGATAACATTCGTGAATGCTGTTATTTTTTATTAGAACTACCAGTAATATACATCATTCAGCATTACCCGGAGCGATGGCTGAGTCAAGACCATAAAAAAAATAAAAATCCTGTTGCTTTTTTTTGTTTAATAACAAAAAAAAAATTAAAGGTAAAAAGTATAAAAACAAGAAAACAAAGGGAAAATTATAATGAGCCATAAAGAAATATCTATAACTAAGAAAACCGGGCAAGAACAAGTCGGATCATGTACACTGCCGGGTTCCGCAGTCGTTATTACAAATAAATGCACTACATCTGAAAAAAATCGATTTGAATAATTGCACCAGCAGAAAAGCGTGTGTTCATGGTACTTAAGCCCTTTTATTGTTTTTAAACTTTCGCGATTTATAAACATATTAGATATATTTCGGGACTTAATCGCGTGACCCGACGTTTCGATCGAATTGCACCGATTGTGATCACGGGTTTCTTTTTTGCCATTTTGGCTACGGAACCCTAAAAAGCACCCACCCTGAACGATAAATGACAGGGGTAAATAAAAAAAAAACAATGAAAAATACGTGACGTTAATTGGCAGACAAATATAATAAGCACAGCGTGTAAGAATATTGAAATAACCTTTTTACCATTCAAAACATAAAGATCTCATTTTAGGAGAAGAACAAAAGAAACGATTCAGATAAACATGCAGACAATACAGAAAATGATTTCTATAAAATCTCATCACAGGTTTCGAACTGAACAAACAATATTGAGAAATGAGGCCATACGAAGGGCCATGCCACGAACGAGTACGAAAGTGAATTACACGGCTCAAGGCTGACCGGTCTCACCTCAAACCAAGTGACCTTTACCAGTCGAATGATATCCTTGTTCCCTGTACCGCCAATATTGAAACAAAATTATGTTGACAGCCATCGAAATTACTTTATCGAATACGCAGCATACTCGTTCAAACAAAATATAAATGTACGCAACCGCAACTGTAACTTTGTAAGCATACAGGCATTTTTAAAGTTCTTACTATTCTCAATCATGCATATATTTTAAGATTTATAAATTGTCTGATAAGGTTATACAAAAGATATGTTAGTATTAGAAATGCTACTAAAAAAACTAATGATCGTCGAAGATAAATATACCCAGAGATTCATTGCCAAACGTTCCACTCAATTAGGAGAACCTCTAGCTAGACAGTATTATGTTTCTAAACAAAAAATGACAGCTAAGAAAATAATAATTAAACTCATGATTATAAAGAAACGGCCGTCACAGTTTGTCAGTCAAAATGTGTAACTTAATAATGAATAAACGCAAAAAATGTATGATCTCATGTAAAAAGTGGTTGGAGCTATCATAATAAATAGTTTTTTGTTACAGATTGGTTATTTGAAAAATCAATAAGTAACTTAATTGAAGTATATCACAAAAAAACTAGATATTTAAAGTATCTAAGGATTTAATCATCACAAATAAACATCCCGTGAATTAAAATGGTACAAAACTTTTTCTTTAATTTGCAATAAGACATTTAAGATCTAGAACCATCGAAGGAGAAAAATCATCAGTCATTGTCTCCAAAACTGTCTATAAGCCGTGAAGCCTATGTAATGACGGTTCCATTTGAGCTCAAGCTGAACTCTAAATTGCAGACGTTAAAAAATGTGCTTTTTATCTAAGATGAAAAGTGATCATGATCAAAATCGGATCATAGCTGGCACTTAAAACAAAAACAGTTGTAGGTGTAAAGCAATAGATACCATTACAGACGCATTTGCAATGTCAATCATTCACAGCTTTCGCATTTTGATAGAAACTGCAAAAACTTCTAAAATATTCTGGAGTATGTTTGAGACTGGTGGAAGAGCTCTTTTACCAAAAAAAATAAATTGAAGCAAACGCTGGGAATTCCTATGCATTACTAATAAAATGGTGGTGCCTACATGCGAATAGTTGTTGAGTACTTTCATGAAGCTTTGCGGTTTTCCACGCAAACACCAAGCCACTCTGAACTACTCAACTAAATAAACGTTACAATCGTCATCAATTTCATTTTAATATTATAATGCCAAAACTCATTTTAAATTTATTGGCGATGGCTACTTATTTGAAAAATAAATTGTGCTACACAGGAAAATCATTGAAATATTAATCAAGTGCATTCAATCCTTTCGCTATTCTTTTAAAAGATATGTAAATGAGATCAGTGATTAACCTAGTACAAGATCTTAAATCATATAATCCACCAGTGACATTAGGGGCTTTTGGGTTAATAGAAATTTTGTATAATTAACTGAAACCTGTGATCGCAAGGCATTAGTTAACTCATATCTACTTTCCAACACATTTGTCTATTTTGTTTGGACTATTAACGATCCGAATCGAATTTAAAACCACTTTATAATGAATAAATCATATCAATCACTGTTCAAGAAAACAACACATAATGCGAATTAATTAGTACATAATTGTCAAATATTTATGTAAATATATCCAATAAATTTTGTATGATCTGTCAATATGCAACCTCTTTGATACAAAATCGATATTAAATTACCATCGGATCGTTAATAATTTAATTAGTCAAACTGTATCGCCGTTTTATAATCTCGAAATCAGATAAATGCAGAACTCGTTCAGTTGGAAAACCGGCACGAATCTCCGTAACGGGGTGGTCGAAATACATTTTATAGAAAAAAATCAACATCTTTTCTACATTAAGTATATTTATATACTAGCGGACGCCTCGCGGTTTCACCTGCGTAGTTCCCGTTCCCGTGGGAATACAGGGATAAAAAATAGCCTATGTCACCCGGGGTTAGTGTAGCTTCACAACAATGAAAGAATTTTTTAAATATGGGATAAATACTGCAAAGATTTAATTTTCAGAATCTTTCTTCCCTCTCTATACATATAATTAACTGGCCTGT
This sequence comes from Herminia tarsipennalis, assembly GCA_945859575.2. Taxonomy (NCBI): domain Eukaryota; kingdom Metazoa; phylum Arthropoda; class Insecta; order Lepidoptera; family Erebidae; genus Herminia; species Herminia tarsipennalis. The sequence continues at coordinate 23,400,643 of OX243835.2, read as the reverse complement.
TGGTCTTATGGTTAGTGACCCTGACTGCTAAGCCGAAGATCGTTGGTTTGATCCCCAGCCAGGATAAAACTTTGTGTGATGAGCATATTGGTTTATTCTGTGTCTGGGTCTCATTTATCTATAATATGTATGTATTTAGAAATATATAAGTATGTATATCAGTTCTCTAGTTTCCATATTACAAGTTCTGCTTAGTTTGAGATCAGATGACGTTGTGTAAGTTGTCCCAAGATATATATTTATAATACGCATGTAATTATACCAACATAAACGATCCGGAAAAAAATATACGAATGAACCAAACCGCTTTAAAAGCCGTTGCGTAGTTTAGAAAATGTAAGCGTAGGACATGTGGACAGACAGCGAGAAGTTACACGTAAAGATTAATTTTGAACTGGTTTCCGATATGTAGGCACAGTTTGTATTCAACACGTCTGCAACCGTTCAAATACAAAGTAAGCGACATTACCACGCTGTGGCGTCTAGCGCCTTGACGCGCGCTAAGTACATTTCCTGTTTGACGAAGGCTTAAAGCTACTGGGTTCAAAGCTTATACCTTGTATGATACCCGTTCCCATAACATAACATATCACTTAATTTGTTTTTTTGTCGTTCTTGGTACGGTATAGTGGTCGGAAACCATTGGCATAAAATGAAAATCCTGACTCTTTCTGATCCATTCACTTATTACCGCGGAGTGCGAAGCCCAAACTCTTGTCCATAAGAATGATTACAGAGAAGTTTCTAGAACTAGACAAGGGATAAGGAATGCTTTCAGGCAACTCGAGCCGATTTGTCTGAAATCTTTTAACAAAAAACAGGGCATAAAGCACTCAAAAATGGGAATAAGGTATAGCTAGTTTTATAACATTAACTTATAGATACTGTGATAACAATCACGACACATCACTAACCCAGTAACATAAATCACTTTTAATATAATGATCTATTGATCATATATCATATCACGTATGTGAATCAATTTCGCAGAACAACTTGGTCGTTTCAATAACGTTTGTCAGTCACCACGTATATCTTGATTAGAGACATCACCATGAGGAAACTAACATGGTTTATAGCGTCTTATCTTTCTTGGAAATGCTATGTTCAACATAAACTTTTAATGCAGATATAGGTACATTTAATTTAAAAAAAAAAGTATCAAGTATACTATAATAGCTAATTAGATTTTACTAGTCTTAAAGTTTTTTAGTTAGTTTAGCTTAAAACTAGTCTTCGTATTTCGTAAAATTATAATTATCTATTGAAAAAAATAATTATGATAAAACTAAGAAAGTTTTCCACAACTTTCTTGAAAGCTACAAGAACATCGTAAATGTTTTCAACCAATGCCAAATTTCGATTAACAACAGATTCGCGCCACTGTATCTAGTTGACCCTGTAACTTGATGACATTAAAATAAACTATACGATTCTATAAAAAAGTTCACAGTTTTTCATGACTTTGTAAACGTATTTTATACTTATTTTATCTCATGAATACTCAAAAAACATATCGTTCCGAAAATATCTGTCACATTGCGAAAAGAACATTTTTAAAACTGTTTTCCTCCTAACCAAGTCAACTGCAGTTCTACATTTGGTGTAAGAATTCGGTGCCTTTCCACAACTGTCGACTCGCGTGTTTTCCTACTTAAACAACCACGTCTAGGGACGACGAGGTATACACATACATACATTATTAAATCTATTGAAGCAAGGGTGAATGTTAAACACGTACCGTATTTTCGCCTCGCATTTTTCAGTAGGTATCCCTCTGTGACACAGCATGAGGTCGGTGGAAAGCCCACTTCATTGTACCGAATGAAATTGGACTTAGTAGGTACGCACTTAAAGTAACAAAGAATATACGAAAAAATACACGCATATCATTCCATTACTGTGGACTGTGGTTCTTAGCTACTTCCTATATGAATAAAAAATAATAATTCCCAAACGTTTTAAAAAGCGCAAAAGTGTAAAACATTTGGGCCCACTGGACATTTTTTTATAAACATTCCCTTAAGTTCGAGGAAGGTTCTTTAAAGAAAAAAATAGAAAAAATTACTCGGAAAAACGGAAAATACACATTTTTTATATTTAAACTTTTGTAATCGGATCACTGTTTTACTAGCCGCGTCATACGTTAGAGAGAGTTCAAGTAAAATGGCCGCAATAACGGACATCTACGTGGGCAAAGCCGCGGGCAAAAGCAGAACAATAAACCGTTTTATAAATCTTGTATAAAAGGTAGTATAAAAAAAATAAGTTCTAATGTTTTCAAGACAAAATCATGATTGACGTTATGCACAGGAACTGTTCCAAAATAGCTTTGCCAAATAAAGTAAAAAACATCAGACTACCTTTTTTTTGCTTTCCTTTTTGTAAACATGTACAAACAACCTGTTTCCAGTAAATCTTATCCGATATCGTGCCACCTAACAACTGCTATTATGTAAGTTTTCTTCAGGTTAGGCAGAGACTTGAGGTTTTTTGCTATAAAATCGTGCGAAATAAACGTGAATTCATTATTATGCAAGCGAGGCGTGTCTCAGACGGTGAAAATAGTTACGTCATATACAGTCACGAGAACATGCGAATGAGTGACGAGGTATAAAGAAATTTAACATACTTTTCGTTGATTTGAAAGCCGGTTGTTACATATACTTATAAAGCCGAGTATATGTATTTAGTAACAACGAAATTTTAACTTTTTTCACGGACTAATAACAACGAGGTTGTCCATCCGTACATTCTAGAAATTGTTTTACATATCCATCGAATCCCATCTCATCAGTCGGTATGACAAAGTAGATATATTTAATTCGATTTGAGTAACAAAGCAAACGGAATCACCGTTTGGTTTGTTACTCAAATCGAATTGGAATGGCGGCCACCAAGAAGAAGAGAAAGATTAGAATTCCTGCTAAGTAATAACGAGTATCGTTTGATTACTGTAGGTACTATTCATAAATTTTAAATAAAAACAAACATTAACATTTTAAAGTACATATGGTAATTCCAAAATGTATGAACAAGTTTAACGACTATAAATCAAGAGTTTGTTACTAAACGAACCCATCTCACAGCAGGTAGCCTTACTTTCTTTGAGAAAATATAACTTTGAACAGAAATTAAAATTCTAAATTCGAGTATAACTTGATTACAGAACTTTAATTTCAACATCAATAGTCTCGTCCCAAAATTGGACGTGCACAGTTTCGAGACTAAATTCAAACTTTAACTATACATTACGTTCCAATTTTCAAGTTTAAAGATGAAAGCAGAATTTTGTAAGAAAATTATTTTAAGTATTCAAAAGGATGAAGTTGGTTATGAATCATAAGTCAATTCATCTAAAGTTGACTTTGACTGCCTTCGTAACGCTGTGGGATTGTGTACGACAGCTGTGCAAGTTTACAGTTTAAGACATTTATTTCTCAAAAGATTACAATAATCACTTATAGAGAAAAATACAATACTTCATAACAAAAAATATTGGCCAATAAGCGTTGTTAGTAGGGTAATTATAAAAAAAAAGTGAGAGTTGGCAAGTGATTGTTGGATTCGATTTCCACACGGAACAAAGCTGAAGAGGGCGAGGTGTTCGTCCCTCCAATACAAAGGGAAGTCATCAATCAGTCAACATCAAAATGAAGTTTTCTTTCAGTAAAATGTTCTATCTACAATATTTAAGGCAATATTAAACTTTTGGAACATCCTGTATAGTAGCAGTTGTGAAATCTTCAATATGGCGATTCAGGAGTTGACACGAGCTGTCAGGTATCAATCTATTGTTATATGTGTGTGTACCGACACAAAGCTTTGTAATCTAAATATGTAGAGTCCGAGTCTAGACACACCGAGTCCGATAATTGTATATTTGTTACCTATGTGGGAGTGGGACCCACTCTGTAGTATATAAAAGAATCGTGAGAGGCATCTGTTTAAACTCTCTGAAAGCTGCAATTATATTAGAACTGATAGTTACTTACTCATGAAACCTTAAAATACATATGTGCAATTGACTCCCGATGCAGTAGAACTTAAGATCGGACTTGAAATACGGCGATAGCAATTAAATGTCTGGTGTAATATCTCATATTTTCAATTTGAAATCGAGACCGTATGTACTCGTATATTGAACTGCGGTAGGCGCTCGGCAATAAATAGCCACCTTGTAATACAGCGATAAAAATGGTGCATTGGGATCTAAGATATAGGATAAGTGTCAGAGCTGACTGTCTGACAGAACGCAGTACTTTGTCAATGTAGACTTGAAATGGAAACTGTGAATTATATCATTTGTATTTTATTTCTGAATGCAGAAGGATTTACTGCTTTTTTTTTTAAATATATTGTAAGGATGAAGAAACCATAAATAAGGCTGAGGGTACATACTCGACTCTGTTAGGTATTTACGGGTTACTACAGTTTAAGTCCATCAATCTGACGATATACTTCCTAGTCGAAACACGTTTACAATTTATGGATTAAGCTCCAAATTGTCAATGTTCTTTATGTAGTTGTTTCCAAGGTCGTTGCGTGACATCCTGACATTGGCCGGTGTTCTCGTACCAGTAATATTTAGTTCGCATAACATTCCAAGGCTAATCATACAACAAACATACGTGAGCAATCGTAACAAACAAGTACTCATACATGCGAAACAATCATTAATACCCTAGGGTCTGTTTGCCAATATAATTTAAATGCGTTAACTGCAATCAACAATACAATTTAGTTAACAACTTAATTTTATTGTGGATAACGAGTTTTAGCCCGTATTTATCGAAACTTGACCAATACTTAACAAAAGTTTAAATAAAACTATAAGTACTGATAAGTCAATTCATCTTAAGTCGACTTTGACTGCTTCGGTAGCGTAGTGGAATTGCATACGACTGCTGTGAAGAGATTGTTGGGTTCGATTTCCGCCCGGAACAGACCTATGGAGGGCAAGGTGTTACGTCCCTCCAAAACAAAAGTAGGAATCGGGGAAGAAATACATCGAGAGAAAACCACAACTAAACTTGTCTTATAACAAAATATTTGTGTGACATCCACCCAATCTGCAGCGGGACGGAGTGATGGACCTGAAATGTATCTTCTTTCAGCCTCTTTGATAGAGGATACAGGCCTTGATCTTGACCCATCACCCTCGCAGCTAGCCTGTTTCTTAACAGTGGAAATGCTATAAGGCCGATGGTGTATAGGTAGAAAACTATACTAATATTATAAAGCTGAAGAGTGTATTTGTTTGTTTGAACGCGATAATCTCAGAACCTACTCATCCGAATTGAAAAAATATATATAAATATTTACTATTGGATAGCCCAATTATCGAGGAAGGCTATGGGCTATATAACATCACGCTACGATTAATAGGAGCGGAGCAGCAATGAAATATGTTGCAAAAACGGTGAAAATTTACGCAGACGAAGTTGCGTGAGTCAGCTACTTATAAACTCCGGTTTAAATATTTATCAATTTCAATGAACTCGTATCTCAGTTGTCAGCCCTTTACCATCAAGGGAAACAACACACGGGCCGATTGTTAGTTGTTAATGAATCTTCTACACATCGTCTTTTGTAATAACTTACCTACTCAGAAGAGAGTTTTATCGAAATATTATCGTTTCAGTCAGTAAGTTCACTGAAACTATGCGTCCCTTGAAACCACTCATTGAACAGCGCACTCATTCTAGATCCATAATGATTCCACTGGGAAATACTTTTCTCATTACAAAAGAGGCCTTTTTATTAGGGTTCCGTAGCTAAAGTGGCAAAAACGGAACCCTTATAGTTTCGTCATGTCCGGCCGTCAATCTGTCTGTCCGTCCGTATGTCACTAGCATTTTACTCAAAGACTACTCAATGAATATTGATGAAATTCAGTGGAAAGGTGTATTGTAGTAGCCGCTACTTAGTTTGATAGCTAAATAACAATAATAAATATTTTTAGGGGGGCATCCATACATGTAACAGAAGCTGAGAATGTTTTTTTTTTCAGCAAATATCAGCGTGTGGCACATCATTAGACAAGTCTTTTAAAATTTTTTTTTAGTTTATTTTTTGATTGTGTGAGTGAGTGAATATTTTTGGAAATAATCGCTCCTGAAGTTGCATAAACTGTGCCCCCCCCCCTTAACTTTAAACCGTGTGATCTAAAAATATGAAAAAATCACAATCTTAATAAATTCTTATTTCGGACAAAATCGGATATACTGTCATTGAGTTATTGCCGAAAAACTGCGTTTCTCAACAAAAGGTCGTAAATGCCATTAAAATACGCTCTTCTACTGATGCCATTATTCAAGGCTGTGGAACCCTACACTGAGCAAGGTCCGACATGCTCTTGACATTACTCTTTTTTTAGGAAGGACCTAATCTGTATTCATAAGAAGACGACCAATCACTACCAAAACCTCAGAAAATACATTCAAAGTTAAACAACACCAACCGGCTATAACATCTATTTCACGTAAGGTTTTTATTATCGCTTCGCTTAAATTTACATTACCAACACACCTCATAAATATTGAAACAGTTATAGATAAAAAACTAACGTCACATAATAGTACCGGTATAAATCGAATAAGGAAATAATACGAACGAATGTCCGAGAATAGATTGTTGTATATAAATTACTATTTATAACAATATGTACTATTGTGACAGATACGGCGCTACCTTACGTAATAAATGAGAAGATACAATCAAGATGTCTTTAACAAGCCATTGCTGCATACTACATTAGTATGTATTTTAATGACAATATCAATCAGTCAACTAAACAATGAAACACAAGATTTATTATAGACGCAAAAAAACGTGATATAAAACTCAATGTATTTTTCTTCGACATCATAACTCCGATATACTTATATATTTCTAAAGACTTCTACATTAGGGTACAAAAGTCAGTGAATCAGGGGATTTTTTTTTTCTACATTTTTCATTAATGCTCGGCTCGTATTAGTAGTAGCGTTGTTATATAGCCTTCCTCGATAAATGGACATTCCAACACTAAAATATAGTTAGTGATATTATCGCGTTCAACCGAACAAACAAACTCATCAGCTTTATAATATTAGTACTTAAATATAAGAGTTTTGGTCACTCACTATCGCATCACAACAATACATTTTAATGTCTAACGGCGGTGGTCAAATCTACCATTTACTTTTCCAGTTTTTTATTTTATTTTTACCCAGTAACGACTGTTTGTGACCGAACCCATCCTAAGCAGAGATTGTGCCGTGCTAACAACGCTTAGAATATATTAGCCAATATTTTATAAAAATATATTAACGTTTTGATGCTCGTCTGTTTCTTGACCTGGTAATCTAGAACTTCTACGAACTTCTATGACTAGATCAGTAGAATACTGAAGGAAAATGAACGGGAAATTATATAAACTTCATTGAATTATAACCGACTAGAAATTACGTTATTGTATTTGATTAAATCATTTGATTTCTAAAATTAGCAGACGCTTGAGAAATTCATAATTCAAACACAAACAAATTATTTTTTAATTAAATTAAACGGTCGACCCAATTGTAATGCCAAATTTATGACGACTGAAAATTATCTTAGAGTTATAATAGGATGGAAGCGGCAAGATTGCTTTGTAGACGTCTAGCTATGTTCGGCAGATTTATATATAACCTATTCGGAAGCAATATGAGAATGAGTTATAAGAAATATTGTAAACAATAACCATAGCAAGGAGGGTAGGCATAGACATAAAATCAGGCAGACGGTCATAAAATCCGCAAGCAAAAATCTGAAATAATATCATGTTCTATAAGGAGGGATCACATAGCTAGAATGCTAAGCGTGCAGGTGACGTACAAGCATCAGCTATATGTCACAAATGGTCAAGGGTTGTCGTAACACGACGGACGAGTGCGACGTGAGAAACGAGCACAAAGGTTAGAACACGTCTGTCAAGAAAGTTTGGAAGGATAAAACAAACAAAACGCCGCCGACCCCAAATAAGTTGGAATAAGGTAAGGAGGATGACAACTGAGTTTTCAGATATGTTTGTAATACAGCTAGGTACATTAGTTAGAAATGCTTGTGAAGGAAGGCGCGCGAAAAGGCTAAAACATTGGCAGCCCAAGAGCGTTGGGGATCAGAACAAAGAGGCGAGATGAACTGCAGCCGGTACTACAACGACAACTGCTTATACGCGCGTGAACAAGCACTTAAGATAAACTAAAAGCGTTCGATGACTTACTCAAGACAAGCGTAAATCTTGTATTCTAAGAAAACAATTGCCAATTATACGGGCGTATATTCCCAGGCGTTAGCTTTTTGCAAGCCGTTCATTCAACATGTCATTGGGTAACAAACGGACAAATGGCGGTATAAACAATAAACAATGTCAACCGCACTCCACAGACGTCCTTGGCATGAGTTGTGACACCGACGATGGTGGATTAGCAAATGACCGCTCTATGGACACGGTTACTGAGTTTAAACCAATTTATGTTGATACAATGTTGCGCTTGCATCTCTTCAATGGTTGAGCATAGATTATAATCAGCCACTCTACGATATTGTAGGTATAATACCCGTAGGCACAAAACACTAAAAGTACAGAAGGAAAACTTCATACAAAAGAAACGCATACATATATAACATGAGAGACATACATAGAAGCCACTGTTCCGAAATGTCGAATCCGTGAGAGATGTCTATAAGAGCGCTGAATGTATTTTCGGTATTTTGTGCGTAAAGGGCATCTATACATTGAAACCATTTAAAAAAAAAAAAAAAAAAAATTTTTACCATTAACCCATACGATGACCCACTGCTGGGCACGGGTGTCCCAAGTAGAACCTACTTATTATAGATCCTAGGGGTATTTGCCTTAATCGCCACGCTTGGCGAGCGGGTTGGCGATCGCAGTAAGCTTTAAAGTACGCAGAGGACGCTGCTGCTCGTCCTCCGGTGTGAAATCATGCAAACTAGCTATGGCACCATGGTGCTGAAATTTGACCACACCTTTCTGTTTCACCATGTATATAGTTTGGTCCCAGTGGTACTAGGCTTAGAGGCCGTATTAAAACTTGTTAAGGGGGCAGGTACAAAAGCCTAAACGGCCAATGTCGCTCGCACTTCGGGGGTTCACTAGCCTGTTGGCCCCGTATTATTGACATGGCTGGTTACTATAACCATTCAAGCGGGAGATGTGGGCATAAGCTAGTAGATTATAATCAGTCACTCTACAATGCAGTAGACATGCATTGTAAGCTTAGGTTGCAAAGTTGCGTGTATCAAATCAAATAATCTATACTATATTATAAAGCTGAAGAGTTTGTTTGTTTGAACGCGGCAATTTCAGGAACTACTGGGCCGAATTAAAAATTATTTTTCTCTTGGGTAGCCCATTTATCGAGGATAACATCACGCGACGACCAAAAGGAACGCAATGAAAAATGTTGCAAAAACGGGGAAAATTGACGCATAGGAAGTTGCGCGGGTCAGCTAGTCTCACATATAAATGTTTGTTTCGTATTGACTCAATTAACATAGCTTAAATGAACACAATCATATTATAGAACCTTCGATATGAGTACTCACGCGACCTCTACATTCGATTTACCTTCTATAATTAATCAATATAATTTGTTGTTCAATGGTATCTAAATATATATCAATACCATCTCATCTTGAGGGTACATTAAAAAAATAAACGATCAACTCATCAAAACAGTGTTGTCAAACTTAAGTAAATTGACATTTGTTTGTTGTCAAACCTAAATCAAACGTCAATGTAAAGATTTACACCAGTCGACATTGGAGTCGTTTCTGTTGTGATGACATAAGTAAAGAGTTTATACTTGGAAGGTGTTTTTCCGCCAATTTTCATAATCATGTTGTCACTTAACATCAAATTTATACTAGGTATTGCTTGAAAGTTCTTGTACATATGTAATTAAAATAACACTAGTAAGAAAATGTACTCGTTCTTGAAAAAAAGTACTTACATGTAATAACAACAGAATTAACACCATCAAGATCCAAGACCGGGATCATTGGAATCGGTACAGGTTTGCAATCAAAGTACCAACAGTACGTTGACTTTTATACCCACAACGATCGGCATTATTAAAACGGTTAGTGTACATACCCAGCTTCAATTAACCGTACGCACTTGCTCGATCATACATACCTGAAATGAAAAAGAACCAGTTTACTTATCGATTCTTAGTACAATTAGAACTCATCGATTACAAATCGATTTTACGACACAGGAAAAAATGCATAGGTAACAGGTATGAAACGCTGACCCCGAAGATTGTGTTAAGGCCATCAAGATTTTCTTACACCAAGAAAGTCGAAAGCTGACATTTTGAACACTTATAAACGATACGTGCCGATATCTCGATGGCGCAATCATATAATCGTAATATTTCGTTGCGAAACTCATAAGCGAACAAGAGGATACAACACGAAGTTGCGGCACAAAATCGCGCCCGACTTCGTGAGAGGTTAGATTGGTTCGAACTTGCTACACGGCAGATTCAATTATATTTAATCGTCTCGAGATGACAAAACTCCCATTACTACAGTATTGCTCTCCAATATTTTATCGATATCGATGACATTTTCCATTATCGTTTATCTGTCAGCAGACATAATTCGACTGTGTAATATTCGTAATACAAATTGGATACAACATTTTCGAATTCAAATTGTACCGATAAAGTATTCTGTATTATTCAAATGAATATTTACATAATGTTTAGAGTCTTAAGGTAATGTATAAAAACAGGAAACATTGCAAGCCTTCAAGTAAAAGCCGCTTGTAGAGATGTAGAAATCGACAGGTGTGCGTTGGGACGTCACTACCGGTCGGTGGCTGATAAGCGAATGTATGCCGGCCGTTCACCTGTGCGCCCACTGACACAGTGTTACCTCTCTCTCGCTCTCGTTTGTATTACTGTACGATGAACAGAGAAAAAGCAATATATTAAACAATTCAAATATAGTTATGGTACATTTTCATTTTGTGCAGAAAATGTCGGTATTGTTATAAATAAAGTGACGTTTGAAATTGTCCCACGGTATTTGTAAGTAAGAATCTACTCATAGACATTTATTTCAGTATTGTACTCAGTATCTCATTAAGTGTTTCTAATGATCATTATATTGAAATAATTAGAATATATGTAAGCATGTCGCACATATTGAGTATTAATTGTATTGTCAACGTAGCATTGTTTGTGGCACCTAATTAAAAACTATTGTTTTGTTAACATAGAATACAGTTACAGTCAAACGAGGTCAGTGATAAACTGATAACCTGTACATAGAAAACAACTCAGTGTTTTTAAACAAAGGGAAATGGTAAGGGGAAGGAGTACTGCGAGTTTCTTCGCAGATATTGTGCCGACAAAGGAGTAGGTACTTGTTTCTTTGTATTTACATTGAATAAACATGACAATATAATAGGTATAATGTAGATGCCATGAAAACTGTAGCAAACTAAAGCATATTCTAGACGGTTGTAAACTAGCGTCTCCACCAAGGTGACCTTGGTGGGAACGGTGTGCATGAACAGATTTTGTTTTCGTCTATATATAATTTAGGTTACAACATCTGTCTACATGGTTGGAAACAAGCAAGGTCACCTTGGTGGGGACACTTGTTTGCCAATGTCTGGAAAATGCTTTACACGAAAAATTATGATAGCCCTTACAGACTAGACAAGACTTTCACTGATTCAAGGATACGAATAAAGAAAGAAGATAATATAAATCAGCCTAATAACGTCACCGCTGTTGGGAAAATGGCTTCCTTTTGAGATAGGGTACGGTCTGTAGTACAGCATGCAGGCTCATTGCGGATTGATAAATTACTAAGAAAATGAGACTTATGAACTAATGTCTCAAATGAGGACCCCGGTGCGGTGACATTCAGATCTTTGCCAAACAAGGATCTATCTGTGGAGAAAAACATGCTAAAGACACATGTTCTAGAATTAAAACTTCGAAAACTTATTGGCTTGTGAGCCTGACGGTAAGCATCACGCTAACCCATAACAGTATCAGTAACACCAAAGTCTTCGTTTAGTAAAGATCTGATTGTCACCGCAATGCGCTCCTCATTTGTAACATTAGTTCGTAAGTCTCATTTGCCCAGTAATTTCACTTGCTACAGTGCCCTTCAACCGAAACACAGTGACGTGTTAACATCACTATTTGACGGAAGAATAACTGACTCTGTGGTACCCCCAAGACGACACCTATATTTTTTTTAATATTAGATTTCCTTTTATACTTTCGGTGTTTCGCAATAAATGAAAAATTTAATTTATTTATTGCAATACGCCTCCAAGGCATCTACTATAGTCACACAATGATTATCTAGTAAGTTTGACTGATGATCTACATCATTTTTAATTTCCAATTATCACTAGGGTAAGAACTCGATAATAATATAATATTTTATTTATTAATTTTCTGCAAAGCGGCGCTATATAAAATTAATAGTATGGAGGTTTCTAATAATAAAACCGCAACATCCGATCCAAATGTAATTAAGGGATAGGTTTACTGCGCGAGATAAATGGATTCAATTCTGATGTACAAAACCGAAGTTTATTATAACACCAGCTATTGCCACCCACTTCATCCGTGTTTCTCAAACGTGCATAAATTAAAAAAAAATCTAATCCTAACATACAGACATCAAAAGTATCTAGGGATCAAGTTGCGTTTTAGACTATCGCAACAATTGAGGTTTATTATTTTAACTTTTTTTGGATTGTTATTAATTATTTTTAATGAAAAAAGAATGTTCTTTAAATTTTGATGAAAATAGAAAATTTACTGTTAATCAGGATTCTAATTCTTTAAATTTAGGATTTAAAGTGAGTAATAGCGTTCTTACAAACTAATGATAGTTTGACATAGGTAAAATAAACAATGCAACCTTTTACAAAAATACAAACCTATATAAAACAAACTCCTTATTCTAGCTTCACATAATCATAATTTTTTAATATTCAAAATCATTAATTTTAATCGATGTCAAAATGTAACACTTGTTCCATCTAGCCTCTCAGCCCGCAAACAAAACCGTGCGATAAGGAACTACGTTCCAAAAATGTTTTTTTTTAAATCGGGCCGACAGTTCAATAAAAGATTTTCAAAGAAAATCACATTTCACAATCACATTCACAGGGAAAAAGACAGTTCATGAGATAAGAGAAAGACTGGCCCGTTGGTCTAGTGGTCCCGTGGATTCGATTACCACACGGGACACCACTTTGTGTGTTCCACAAATTGTTGCTCTGGAACTTTGTGTTCGTGATTTGTATGTTTGTAAAGTCCCGCGACACATGGCTTGCACACCCCACTGCGGGAGCTGTATTTACTTTAAAAAAAAGTAGTATATATGCAAAGAAACGTACAAACATTACCAATTTAATGTATTATTGATTCTTATATGTACCTATTATGTATGGTTGAATAATAATGACCGATATATTAGGCAATAACATATCAATCAAAACTGATAATCACGGATGTGATGACCCTCATACAAACGAATTAATGATTAAACGCAATAAATATCTTATTATTATCAATTGATAATGGTTGGTTTGATATTGAAGTTAGTAAGTCTATGAAACTGCACTGAGCCGATTACATTAATTGAGATCATTAAGTTTATAGAAATCTGTAATTTTTTATTATTCTTTATTACTAACTAGTCGATATTTCATATTATTATATGCTCTGCTCCCATGAGTCGTAGCGTGTGTTATATAGCCCATAGCCTTCCTCGATAAATGGGCTATACAACACTAAATGAATTTATCAATTTGATACAGTAGTTCCTTGAGATTATCGCGTTCAACCAAACAAACAAACTCTTCAGCTTTATAATATTGGTATGGTTATATAATAAAGCTAAAGAGTTTGAACGGGCTAATATTTACAGCCATCAGGCCGACATAGATGAAATTAAGTACGAAAGCTTTTGTGACAGTTGACTCTTAAGGAAGTGTATATTAAGATTTGACAAAGATCGGCAACATTGGCATTGGCCTCAACACTATACGAGTGCAACCTGTGGATCGAGAAAATTGCTTCTCAATGCAATTTTCTACATCCACACGAGTGGTATTGGGGCCAACGATGGGCATAATGATTGGAGCTGACCTAAGAAATAACTAAACAGGACTCAATCAGACAAATTTAGATGACCAACCTAAATTTGTAGACCCTATCGACGTTTGTAGCTTCGTGTTTGTTTTAATTACACTTTATAGTGAGTTCAAAATAGTTGCGCGTAATTAAGTAAAATTTATCAGCAAATTATGATCCATATAGTGATAATCTTTGTAAAATACAGGTGTCCATTAGTCAGTAATGCGAATTTAAATTTTAAATCAAATCCAATTATTGCTATGATTGTGATTACATCCATTTTAAATTTGCTCAACATCATTAATATCGATGATCAATTTATTTCAAATAAATTAATTAACATCCTTATTGTGAATAATCTAAGCAATAGCAATTACTGCTAACCATTTAACCAATTATTTTTCTATTATATTTTAAAAATAAAACATAAATAAATAATCTCTCATTTGAACCGTATACGGCAAAATCAAAATAAGAAGTTATAGAATTTCCATAGAAATCATGTATACTTACAAGGTCATCTACTTAATACAAGTTTTGAATGTATTTTACAAACTGCATATTTTAAAACGACCAGAAAGTGAATTCACGTGTTATGAACAGAAAAAATAGATACCGAAAATGTATTCTTTTCAATTTAAAATGTAAACGAGTGTGAAAATGGATCATTCACTATTCAGAGTGACTTTAACCGTTTAAGATTTCACTTTTACAATGGTCCGAAACAGTTTTAAATTAACGACAATCGAGGGACAGTGAAAAGCGTTTACGGAGGTCGCATTCACTCGTTGTGTTGTTTGTCACCTATTTGTGCAAACAATGGTTGAAATGAGCAACGGAAGCGTTTACGGGGCTAGCTCGCGTTGTTTGCTTTTACAATTTTGTGTGCGGAGCCAAATAAAGCTACTGACTATGGTCCGTGTAGCGTTATGGACCGAAACAGAAACGTATCATGACTTTCATCTTTTTATACAAGAGACGATTCGTGAAAAATATATATACCTACTTTTGTTCACAATTCTTGCTTTCCAGCCGTGTTCTACAAAACCGTACAATTATAGATATCGAAGTTTTCAAGATACAGTTGTACAAAACGTGGAGTTAGTTGATGCAGCTTGCAAGGTGGTATTTTGCTAAATGAAATGAGATTAAAATCAATTTTATGATGCTTATTTGAACACGATATCAATTATAACAGCATCTTTTATTTCTAACGATCGACTTAACGGGTTCAAATGATTAGCTGTAAGCTAATCAGCAACCACTTGCTGAATGATGACCCGCATTGCCGGGTACAGAACGAGTTTTTTTCTCTCTAGGTAGCCTAATTGTAGCAATATATTAAAAATAATGTTTGCTAATTCCTTCAATAGTATCTTGTAACTGTACTCGTCTGCCAGCGAAGCATTAACGAGCATTCGCAACCGTTTTCGAAACTTCAGTTGGCGCGTCGTCGCCGCCACCGCTGCGCCCGCGCCGCTGGGTTTGCGCAACTATACCCCGCCGCGGGCGCTTGCCGATTCCCACGCGGATTTCGTATAAACAGGTGGTGCTCGAATGCAATCATTATAGTCGACAAATGTTGCCAATTACAGATACCTTTGTAATCTCCAGTTGGCTAGCGAATAACAAACTGTTTAGAGTACAATTGCGTTGATTGTTAATGTTTACAATATGAACAGTTAAATGCATTAGGATTACAGTAGGTAGGCTGGTTACTACTAAGATATTATTACGTTGTGAAGGTCAATTAAGAGAATGCGGTTACTTAAATTATTCAAGGAACTGATCACCATTAATGCTTGAACATGAATGTAGTATTAAGCAAATACTTGCTGTTTTATTTCTAGATCAAAAAGATAAAATAAACACTTAGTATGTAGTGGATAATAAATAGTAGTGGGAAACTAGGAAATGCGGTGTCCCTCGTATGGAAGATGATTTAGATCAGGTGTGTTTGCACTATCTTACAATAGAAGGCATTTCTGTACTGGATGCAATAAATATGCAAGCTCACGAACTAAACACCTAAGAGGTCACCTGCTGCGCCTACAGATATATTTACGAGTCCGAAGTACTTAATACCACGCCTCTGCCCTTTAAGATTTACATTACATCTAAATAGCTCCGCTAAGATCGCTGGTACAAGGTTACTTTTTGTACTGACTTGATTAACACGTAAGATGTCTGATAAATAAAGGAGCAATGGGTTGCGAAAATTAATACAATGTGCCTAGTAAAGTTAGACAACTTTACTTGTTCGCGAAAAATCAGACGCGTGTAATTTCAAAGCAGGGCAAATGTTATACACTTAAAAGGTTAATCGAATAAGTATGGCATGTAGATTAATACCTCGGTGTATTCGATGCTAGCCTTATTACGCCGCACTGTGAGATATCTAGTTAAGGGCTGGAATGCAGTGTCGGAGTAAATTGCACGTCTGCAGCAGGTAAGGTGTGTCGATCGACAACCTTCCATTCTCTACCGAGCCTGACACCAATGCCGGTGGTGCTATTAAATATTAACAACTAACAATCGCTACCTAGTTTACGTTACATCTCAGACAAGCTATCATTAAGCATGCCGGAGATATTTAATACATACATAACAAGTAATTCAGTGTTAATATATCCATTTTCTTGTTTCGTCATAATCACTTCTCTAACTAAACTTATCTGTGTTATTTCAGATTACTTGACCGAAGAGATCATAAAACGAAATTCAAGTTAACGAAATGGAATTCTATATTAACTGTTGATAAATATTTATATGTCGTAAATCGAATGACACTCAAGAGATTTAAATATGTGACGTAAAGATGCAGCATTTCTCTTTAAAGTTCGAAAGAGGAATCGCACACATGGTTTATGGCAACATAAAACGGGCTCCAAAATCAACAAGCGCGGCAGACGTGGAGCGTGAGTATTTAGACGTATTGAGTGAAATCGTAAACCTCGTGACCTCAATGAAGACAGAGCAGAGACAATCTTAAGAAACATTTTGGGCACACTTCAAAGGGACAGAAGCTAGTCAAGTTCGAGCTGGTTTTCTCTACATGCGTAGCGAGTAGTCCCTATCCTAATAGTATCTACGCAGTAAATGTAGTGGGAAGACTGCGACCTTGGTCGAGTACCAGTAACGACAACGGTCGCACGTCAATCACATTCTATTAGTTCAAAGCCACATCTATAAAGTTCATTACCTCAATAAAAGGAATAATTTGCGTTCGTTCAACGCGACCTTTTAATTCGCTATTTGGTACAAGTTAAAAAAAAAGACAATGGTACCTGCGAGAACTACTGAAATTTTGACAATGAAAATTTCCCAGACTATACATATTTAGAAATTAGTTAATGTTATTATAATGACAACAGCAAATATGAAAGTTTTAATGCTCTGCCTTGACACATATTACAATATATTGGTAAAAACAACATTATTGGCGATAGATTTTGGCTTACTTCCAAGACACGTTACAAGTAATGCCATTTCAAAGAATAGAGACGATACTAAAATATTGTAATTTTAGACGACTCTAACACCACTACTGTTACACACCTACGTATAAAAATATTCAGTGACATCTTGCGTAACAGTAATTAAACAAACCACTTTCAAATTTTAATACCACACACACGACTCACGACAGTTTATAATTTAATTCAATTTTGAGTTTATAAATATGGCCAATTATTCAAATAGTGCTACAACTATGGCTCTCGAGAATTGCCTCATGATACAAACAACAATAATTTCTTTAAACCCAATCAGTTGTGTATTCACATTAAGTAATTTAGTTTCGCTAGTGGCCGCAAGCAGTAGTATTTGACGAATACTGGACTGGTCTCGCAAAACGCCTACGCCCACCTCTCGTAACTTGTTAGAGCCATAGTTCACAATCACCTCGCCCTCGTCTCGATTGATAGAAAAACTAGTTCAATCTTGGACAAGGCTGGTAACAACCCCGACGATGGAATCATGGCATCGCCTATTATGCCTGACCTACATCGAGTTACTATAACTAACGAGACGACCAGATACATAATGTGTGTACTAGAGAATTTATGTAAGTAATTTGCGAAAGAAATTGACGAGAGGAGGGGCATACATCGATCTCTTATTAGTCATTGGAGTAATAATAACAGTGAAATGTTTTTTTTTGTAACGGTAGTTACTACAATGGGTTCAAGTTTTTACATAATGACGCTGATATTAGCAGTACCTACCAGACCACTCCCGTACTGAAGTATAAGCTCTGTGTGACGGGGACTTTAGATACCTAAATTCCATTAACAGATACAAGCGATTAAAGTACACCCAAACTCGGAACACAGTGGTGTCCCGTGTGGGAATCTAAACCCCGAACTGCAACTTAGAGGCAGTCAAAAATAATTGTTAACTGACAAATTATTAGCGAACTCTTGTAATAAAATAATGTCAATAATGAAATCTTTCAAGTTGTGTTCTTTGTAAACTAAGAAAATTCAATGTCAAGTGCAGGCAGTTCCATAAATTTAAAAATACATTATTAATCAAGTCTCACAATGAACTGACAATAATGATTATAGCCTTAGGGCCATCGTTCAATAACTATTTTGATAAGAATCTTACCGTTAAAAAGACAATAAAAAATAAATAAAACGACCCTATTTAATTTAGTTGACCTCATAATGGAATTACAACATATGAAAATATACGTTACAAAACCACAGAAGGTTAGAATAACTTAGCATATGGGCTGGGGGACTGTGATATTAATTACGAAGGTCATTATCATAAAATTGTTGGTTTCATGAAATGATATGAACTTGAGATGCCACAGATCTGGACGTGAGTTAAATTGATTAAGATCTACATGAAACTGGAATAGTAGTAGGTAATTAATTTGTATCAATAAACAGTTTCGTCATACGATGTTGGTAAATGAGCGCATCGCGTGACCAACAGGTGACATTTGCATTTCGATCGAACTAATTATGATGGTACATTAATGTAGCGGTTGTCAAGACAAACAATGATAAATAAAAGTACGTAGACAATGTTGTTTTGTTCTATTTTAATGGCGGCGGTAGCCTACAATGGCTAAGCCATCGGAGTCGCAATCGTGAGGTTGCGGGTTCGAATCCTTCCCATAATACTATCGACGTGAACCCACTCCTAACACTAGCCATCGAGCTTAGCTGGAAGGGTTAACAAGATCTAGTAATGTAGAAAGCCATCGGAGTCGCTATCGTGAGGTTGTCGGTTCGAATCCTACCCATTATACTACCGACGTGAACCCACTCCTAACACTAGTCTTCGAGCTTAGCTGGAAGGGTTAACAAGATCTAGTAATGTAGGAAGCCATCGGAGTCGCAATCGTGAGGTTGTTGGTTCGAATCCTACCCATTATACTACCGACGTAAACCCACTCTTAACACTAGCCTTCGAGCTTAGCTGGAAGGGTTTTAAGGGATTACTAGTAATGTGGGACCCCCTCACACTTACAGTTATCTTTATATGAGAAAAACGTTTCCATTTCCGAGGTGTACTGTACCCGAAACGCATGTGAAATGTTTAATATCAACGTTGCTTAACAACCATTCATCATTAATACTCATGTCAATGGTTGCTAAGAAACTTTGTTATAACACTTTTGACATCTATATCGGCTTTGTTTCATAAAATTAAACGTATCTATACTAAAGCCGAAATAGATATATAATAAGATAATTTACAATACATATTAGGTTTGGAAAATTATTCCACCTTCCCATGCATCCGTCCTCCGTCGATCCTGCCTCTAATCTCTATTCAGACGCGTCAGATTTTCGTAAAATCGGACTATGATAAGGAGAAAGGGACTTGTTGCACCACTATGATATTTCCCCCTTAGTAGATGAGTCTACTCTATCATCATCAACAGCCTGAAAACGACCACGCTCAAAATCGGTCGCCGTGGGAGTCCTCGGTTAAGGCTTATGTTCAGTAACATAAGCCTCACCCAAGGACTTCCACAGCGACCGATTTTGAGCGGTCTGCATCCAACGGCTCCCCGTTTTCCAGCTCGTGGTCGCCACTCAAGAACCTTCTGCACCCATCTCATTTCTCTCATCTATTCAGTTCTGCGAGGATGTGGTTATTCTAGATGCAATTAGTCACGTGTTTGTTAAGAGAACACTATAAACCTTTCTTAGACTTACTACTAAGAATTTTCAGTGAACATCCTGAATCCATAATTAAAAAACACCCATGTTAATCGATAAGACTGCACAGTCTTATCGGTTTCCTGATTGCTTAATCAATAGAAGTGTAAAATTAAAACTCTTTATTCAAATATGCAGCAGTAACATAATCTTAAATAACGTATTAAACACGGTAGGCGGTAGCGTTAGATTTCAAATGCATAATACCATTAGTTACGTTTAGTTACTGAGTATTGTAGTTGCAAAAAGCCACTCGTTCAACGCGTAGTAATTTAAGATGTGCAGTGGCACGTAGCTGTGAAACCACAAAATAGGACGAGATACCAGAAAGTAAACTTCATACAACGCGCCCTCGAGCAACGCACACATAGATGTCACTCACGGAATCTTGTAAAAAGTGGTCTTTCATTTCGTGTTCGTGTGCGTGACTCGATTGAGGTATGTATGATGCTAAATTCGCACGCTTCCGTTCAATCAATTAATCAATCAACCTGTATCGGTCCACTGCTAGACATAGGCCTCTCTTAATTTAAGCCACAACATCCAGTCCTCCGCCATCCAAATTCAATTAATTCCAGCGACCTTCTTTGGGTCGTCGGTCCATCTGGCTGGGGGTCGTCCTCTACCTTAATTTTACCGAGTCGCGGTCTACACTCTAGCACTCGTTTGCTCCATCGGTCCTTAGGCAAAGCGTTCCGTTCAAAGCGACATTCAAAGGGCACGAACACAAGCACAAGTTGCTAGTCGTGGTGCTTTCCGGGATACTTGCCGCTGTCTGGACACACTATAAAGGTTACCTTCTGTACTCTCTATATTTTATGGTAAAACCGAACAAGCTTGTTGAACAACTACACAAGCGACGCAATATTAATAAAATTTATGCGGTAGGCGTTTAAAAGACAGTTCAATTTTATAATGAAGTAGTTCGTGGTCCGTGTTAATTATATTTTCAATTTTACAATGCGCCTCGGGCCACACGTAACTCGAACCAATTTTGTAAGAGAGAATATTTGCCGTGGAGTTTTATTTGTATCGCACTTTCAAACCGCTTCGTTGCTTATACAAAACCAATATTTATAATTAATTGATGTCTAGGCATTTCAAATTGCAATTTGCAAACGACAGATTTAGTTATTAATTTCAAGCAAATATATGCACGTGCTTCGTGCTGAATTCAATAAAACATTATTTAATAAAACGTCCACATATTCGAGGATATATGGACTTGGTTAAACACAATCTCTATACAACGATAAGTACAGATAAAGCTACAAGCGAAGTCACAGCACTGAAATCGCCTTTCTGTAATACAGCGGGTAAGTCATAAAGATCCTAATGAATCTTTAATTTTGCAAACAAGAGTGCTCATTTCACATATTCCGGCTCCGAGCTCAGAATTATAGATGTTTATTACTAAACAAATGTCAGTGACTTCATTACGAGGTCACCTCATCAGAGGCAGACGTGACACGACAATAGCTGCAGATAATAAGTGGGCAGGTAAACCAAACAGATCTTTAACTAGGTAGCTAGTAGCTACCCACTAGCAATGGTCGTTAACCTATCAAATAAAAAGCAAAAAAAAGATAAATTGCATAAAAATTGGCAGCGCAGTTAAAATAATCACAGTCAACTCCTAACAGTGTTATATTATTAGTAAAGATGGAATTGTCACAAGAAACTAAAAAAAAAAGATGAACAAATAAAAAAGAAATACTTGATCATGAAATTATCGGAAAACAAAAAAAATCTAAGCAGAAATAGCCTATAAGAGCGGTTCGGATGCGATGAATCGCATCGGCTTATTTTTCTCTTAATTGGAAGAGAACCTTAGCCCGTTTATCCTGGTTAAGGATTTATTTAATTGTGATGATCATAATCAGTGATAAACTTGCACACGGGTGTGAAATGTTTAAAACCATTTGCGTTTGAACACAATCTTGCAAAAATAAAAGATGATGATGACAGTAAACAAATAGAGATAGTGTCTGAGTTCAGTTCTAATATACAGGTAGGTTCCCATTCTAGAAACATTTTCAGTGCATCATTAAGGTTGAATAGAGGTGAAAACAACAATGTATTAGGAGGTATTACTTTGACGGAATTTTCTATCGTAACCGGAGACTATGATTGCATTATGGAAAAGGTTTGAATACTTGTAATGACATTTACGAAGACAGAATTGCACTGATCATTAGTAACTAGAGGCTGTACAATGATACATTAATAATGGATGACGTTTCAGCTTGTTACATTTTAACTATAACTCGTTTTTCGATCCCCTTAAAGGTTTGGCCATCAAATACTATGAGAGGAAATAGCGAGCACCACACACGCTGGTATAAACCTAACATAAATGTTTACAGTCAAACCACTTTCGAACGTTCCTGCGTTCACGTTCAAATCAGAAATTTAATGGTTGTACCCAGTGTGCCAGAGGATCATAACGTTTCAAACAAAACCGCAGATCACGAGGCACACAGCGTCGTTACTTTACCCGGTTTCGACAAATCACGTTCAGATCCAGCTGTTGGGCAACGTGATCGAATGACGCATTAGGAAGCTCAAGCCATATTTTGAAGTAATACGGGATCAATAACTTGGAGGGCAGTTAAAGGAAATATAAACAAGTTGACCAGTTTGTTGCTGATGAAACTGGAATTATGTTTAGAATAGGCGGTGTAAATCGATGTAAATGAGCTGATAGTAAACTTTATTGTTCACATGGCTAGTAGTGTTAATAAAAATAAGGACGTAGTAAAAGGAACCTGATAATGTAAATATTTGCAGCTTTGCTGATGCAGTTGCCATTACGACAATCAAATTGATAGAATGACAAAGTTTATCTTCATCATAATCGGATTTAAATGTATTTATAAATCCATTAGACCGATTTTAATATACACGCCTAGTACCATAGCTAGCTGTAGGTAATAAAATATAAATATTGTTAACTAAAAAAAACAATGCATATTTATCGATGGACTTCGATTGTAAGTTATGTTCGGTAAATACATTTCTTTTAAAGATTGATATTATACATTCAGGAAATGCATTTTGTAACCAACGCAAAGTTGTAGCCAACGTAAGGTTGGAGTTGGTTGTTTGTAAAATTGCACAATGACTCAGTCCTTGATCTCTTCTGTTGACATTTTGGAAAATACAACCCTTTAAAGTAAAAAGCATCTTAATAGCAACGAAGCTGTGAACTAAGTACATAAATGGTCAACGTATAATTGCTCAACGATTGCATAAACATGAATTAAGAAGATCAGACACAACGGTTACAAGGTTTACATTGATCAGTGATTCAGTTGACACTCTCGCCTAAGGTTTACTTAGTTGTTGATGCGTCTTTAGTCCTAAGGTGTTTTCCACACATAGAGCAGATAAAAATATTTGTACCTAAACAGCCCTTAGGCTGATAACATTAAAAAAAAATCTGTTACAATTCTCGTGGCAGAATTTTAGAGTACAGTATACCCCCTGTATTGTGCACAACTTAAGAAGTTGACGTGCTGACCAAGGCCACACTTGCGGAGATCGTGTCAAGGCCTAGTTGAATAATACAGAGGACAGTGAATAGTTAAAGAACAAAGCCTCACTTTTCCACGGTTTCAAATTTTAGGAACAACAACAAAATTGACCCGATTAATTGACTTAACAATTTTACACATTTTGGATACTAGTGACCTGTTCCTACTTTGCACTGTCGATACTATTATACCATAGAAGATAATATAATTATATAATAAACCGCATTAAAATCCGTTGCGTAGAAAACACGTCCATACGAACAGACAGCGGGAAGCGACTTTGTATAATATGATTTAAATATTTTTGTGTTTCTGTAAACAAGCTCATTTTTTTTTAACCGGCTGCACTCACGAAAAAATGTGACGTCACCGCTTATGTTATTGACTGGTTGCTAAGCAACGCGAATGGCGATTCCGTAATCGGTAGTATTGTAGCTGCCGATTAAGTGGACCGGGCGCAAGCGCGCATGAGTCCAACATAAATGCACGGTAACTACCGTAATCCCAGTTAGTCACGCATCAACCAGTATCACGACAGCATGTCCGCACTACTGTTTGCATAAAATATATGCAAACTCGAAGTTTACAAATAAAATGCCATCTGGTGTGTTTCACGATGCAATAATTACACTGTAACAGTGTAGAATAACAGGAACGTATCATTTCACGCAGAAGTACGCCGTTTTATACTACAAATATCAAAATAATTTTTATTTAAATTGTAGGTATGTTGTCACTGCGCAGCGTCATACGTTTTCTGCGACGATTCGCTCGCGGCAGTTTGCGATACAATTGGAATTTAAAAAAAGGTGTCACATGCATGGTGTTATCACGTAAAATAATCGTCAGTAAACAGACTTTACAGACAACCATTTTTTAAAGTTGTAAAAATGGCGGCATACTGACATGTCGCTATTTTTACAGCTCCGCATTTAATGTGTAAAACAGTGTAAAGTATAATTGAAATACGTGTTAACTGAACAAGAACGAGACTTTGTTTGATTCAAGGAAGAAAACTAGAAAGAAAATGAATTTGAAACTGGCTTATGCACAGAATGCGCGAGCCATAATCTCTACCAAACATTAACGGAGGGAAGAGGAAAAAAAAGTTATTTTTTATTTAAAAAAACGCTATAAATGTACATTGTCACCAGAACTAACAATTTCAGCTCGATAGCTTCAGTGGAAGTGGGTGAAATATTGAATGTAAAATTCCAGGACATAAACAAGTGAAGTTAAACAAGAGCTTTTAAAATTAGGAATATTTTTTAGACTTCATCCCCAGGTCAGCTACAACTTTACTTATATCAACTTTTTGGAAACAAATCGTGAGAAAGCAATTACTGGATTAGACAGAAGTCTTGCAATAATATTAAGGTAACATATCGTACAAAATTGGTTGTGGTGTCAACTTGTATTGTGATGACAATGAACACTAAGTAGCTAAGTACCTTCATTTCACAAGAAAACAACAGGTCGAAAATAAAACCGTTAGATATTTTTACTTGGACATCAAAAAACTACAATATACAGCTACGTTGCGGTACTTAGATTAATGACAATATGTCAATACGAGTCTGATTGTGAACTCACTATGTTAGGATTAGCTGCACTTCTAGTTTCAATACGATTACTTTATAGTCACAATCAGGCTAGCACGCAAACCTTACTGATCTAAATTATCGATATTTATTTGCAAAGCAATCACGATATCGAGATTTAGATACAATCTGTCCATGATTCAAAGTTACTTATAATAAATTAAATCTATGGGAAGAATCTTTGAATAAATAGATGTAAATACATACCCAACGAAATTTATTTATTCACGACTTATCGATATGTTCCACGCAAAGTAATTAAATAGCGATGAATATTAATTAAGTGGTGTAAATAATACTATTAATTTTTCACTTTATCTAGATATTATTCATAATAGTTACTTAGAGTTAAAGTAATAAAACAATATTTCATTTCATTTTGCTATGTGATTAACGCTGATATTATTATATATTTTTTTAAATATCTTGGGACAACACACACAAGCTCCCAACCTAAGCAGAGCTTGTACTATGGCAACCAGACAATTGATAAACATACTTATATATTTCTCAATACATACATATCATAAATAAATGACACCCAGACAGAACAAACCATCGTGCTCATCACACAAACATTTATCCTGGGTGGGGGAACCCACGACCTCCGGCTTAGCAGTCAGGATTACTAACCACTAGACCAACAGGCCATCACGCATTCTAAAGCCTAAACCTTTGTCTAAACTTTTGCTTTTTTACAAGTACCTACAGATTAAACATAAACAATATGTATAATGACTAGACAGTATGTATAATATCCAGATGAATCAGTTTAGCTGTTGCAGATACACTGTAATTGCACCACGTATCCAATGCGCTTGTCGTTTGCATTCGTCACATATTATTACTTTGGAAGTTTGCGTAACGGAAAGTATAGAAACAAATGAATATGTGACTGTTACTATTTTCTACGATAAGATTATACTAATGAGCTAATACTGGTTTTCACAGTTTTATCCACTTATACCAATATCCAACCAACAACATGGCAATTTCAATGTATAGAACATTTTAAGAACTCCAAAAATCTATTATATTGTGTTCTATTTTAAACCTTTTATTCCAATTTTATGTTGAAAACTGTCTCCAATAAATATGATTCTGGGAATCTAGTACTTTTTCTTCAGGTAATAGTCGATACGTAAACATAAGTTTTCAGTTATTCTGTAGAGGAATCAGCAAAATATTACTCCACTTTATTTCCCCTGTAGGTACATATACAGCCACCCATAACGTGTAACAATTTAAAGCAGTGCATTCTCTCGACGTGTTAACACACTAAACATGGCGTAATTCGACCATTAGATGTTACATATTTTACCCAACTAAGCAGTGTAAAAGTAAGTTAAGCTAGCGAATTCTGGTTTAGCACTAAATCGCATTACAGTAACTTGATGCGTGAGAAACAAAGCGTTTATTTACAAGAACCGGGATGCTCTCTTCGAAGCCCTACATTTGTTACCGGACACATTTAACGGTGTATACTTAACACGTGAAGGAAACACGATACATCCACGTCCATCCTTATGCAATCACTCAGGATGATTAAAAGGCTTGACCCAATAACGAGTATAAAACAACTAACTTCTTGGAACCGTCCGTTGGTGGCTCATTTAGAAGAATGTTGCGTAAATGCTGAGCATGTTATACGAGTGACAATATTGAGTAATCGGCGTTCTTATTATTAAAGCTGAGTATGAATATTGAGATTTTATGTTTTGAAATTTGGTGACATAAATACAGGCAGGCGGGAATCGGCACCGAGAAACTATAATCGAAGAAGGGAAAAAAACTCATTACGAAGAAATAAAAACCAACTTCCAAAAAAAATATAAGGTAACAAATCAAAAAATAAAAAAAATAATCAAAAAAGCAAAAAATAATGAAACATTTAGAAGTTGGAGCCAGGAAATATAGTTTTATGTTTTAGGCACCAACTTCAAAATGTATAATAATTTTTTGTTGTTGTACACCACCACATCAATATTATTTTTTTCTTTTTAGTTATCTTATGTTTATTTTGGAAGACGGTTTCAATTTTTTTAGTGTATTGGTTTGCAGTTGATTTATGTTCCAATAGCATAATCCAAACTGCTCATTTCTTTTTACAAAATGTTGCGTTTTGCGATACAAGGCCGTTGATTTTTGAGGAGTTCACCTGATACCATCCCATTACATTCCATTACATGATTCGACGAAGGCGAAGAATCAGGTATCAAACACAAGTTTTCAAGTTTCTTAAAAAGATGCTGATTTGACTTCAGTCTTTAGTCGACGAACTAAATGACTTACATGAATTTCTACTATTTTTTTATTTCTATACTTACAAATCAGATTACAGGTAAAAGCTTCTATAGGTACCTACATAAGAATAAACAATCATTAATAATAACAATAATAAACATCAAAGTTTACAAGTTAGAGAATCTACAAACAAAAAAGCTTGAAGAAGTTTAAAAAACAAATGTTGGGGCAAACATTAATCACAGACTTGGATCGAGGGATAACACTGTTTATTGGAGGTCAAATGTTTTACAAATGATCGTCTCCGCGTTAACCTTCAGAAACAAAGTAGTATACAAAATGTTGCAGTACATCTATCGTACTTACGATGCCTGAAACATCGCTTTGTTCTGCATCCAATGCTGGTGAAATAATCGTAAAAGTATTAGCTAGTAAAATATTGTGATCAATGGAAATGAGACATTCGAGAAAGTAGACTTGATGCGACATCGATTGCCGGTTGAAGAAGCTGATTTATTGTCTCACGTTAGACTTGTCTCATTTATCACGAACAGTTTTAGCGGTTCAGTAACACAAAGGATAATGCATTTACCGATTTAATAAAATCGTTTATCGAAATGACATTGACGTATTCGATCAGAGATATTACATCGACAACCGGTGAGTTTTGGCAAAACCGTAACATGTTTGTTCTGTGAACAATGAGTTTCTGACGATAAAAACGAAAACTGTAATTTTAGGGAGGATTACAATTTATATGCCTATCGCCTGTTAGAACTTTTTATTACTTTCGTTCCGGTAGTACTAGTTTGCGATCGTTTGGTCCCTAAAGTCATCGCTGTGAATACATCTGAAGAATAAAAAGTATTTTTTTTATTGTGTTGGGTCCAACTTGGTAATTTGGAGCGATGATAAATTCAATAGAGGACTCTAATGACCGTGTTCGTTATTCAGTAACAAGCATACCAAGATGTTTTTTAGATAAACAATTTACAAGGTGTGGCAATCAGGACTACACAAGCTTGCTATAATCTCTGGTTTCTTGGAAATGTGACGCAATCGAATAACACAGTTTCTGTTAATTAAAGCAGAAGTTATGATTGCTTGTAATCTCGTTTGGTTATCTTTAGCACGAGAAATAGCTATGTAAATTAAAGAATTAAGGATATAATAAACAAAAACCAAAAACAAACAACATAAATAGCTTTTGTTAACATTATTAATGTATTTATTTAAATTAAGTAAACGCAGATTTCCGGAGCAACCACTTTCAAATGTTGATAATTATTAATTTCGACGATATTTAACGATAATATCTACGATATAATAAAACAAATATGGAAATACTTGTCCTGTCTCGTGTTCACAGCCTTTATTGCTTTCTAAAACCAATAAATTATGAAGACTCGGAAATTGCTTTGACATAAGATTTGCTCTTTAAAAAGGCCATTTTGTATCATTCGGGTAGCTAAAGCTGGGTGATATGAATGTAATGATTTGCTACGGCGGCGATAAATCCAGCCGGTAGACGGGGACAGACCCGCCCGCGGCCGCCACGATAAGTGTATCCAATTACTAAGATACCCTACACCGAGATGTTATACCATCGTGATGTATTACACCATAAAACGTATCGTTAAAAATACTATTAAAATATACAATACACAATACTCATTGAAATAAACATATATCCTTGCAACATTAACGAGATCGATGTTTTATTTTTAATGCTATCGTATAATTCGTGACGTATTTACGAGTGAATTACCTGATTGCGTAAAGTAAGGTAGCACGGGAAAGTAATAGAGGTTACAAGCGTACGTGTATTGATAACAAAACTCAAACATCTGAAATTTATCGGAAACGCTGTATTTGTAAAATAAAGTTTTTTATTCGCCCTCTGTACGCAATAAAAAGGCATACTTTCGAATGGTACTCGGTGGAAATTTCACCTTGGTTCAATGTATGCGTATGCAGTTAACCTTTTTCCCATGGTAAGTCTCGTCTCGTTCTACACGAGAAACCGTTGAGCACTTCTGCCCGTCGATAATTAATTCTGTCCTGAGCTACTTATGTTACCGATCGTGTAGAAACCGCAGCGCCCTGTAGCGGTCAAAGAACATGTTCGATCGCATTCGTATCAGTCATTAAACTTTGCTCCAATTTCACCGGACAGTATTTTCCAGTACTGCCGCAGCACATCTTGGCAAGAAGAAAATTAATACGTTAATAATAGGGAACGGTCTGGATTTGCTCGTTGAGTAAGTATAGCCCGTGAAAGGTGTATTTTCATTGATAGCAACCACGTATCTTGCGCGTGGTCATCAATCTTACAGCTGAACACTACACTATAATGGTACATAATCATATCATGCCTCTTTGTATGGAACTATGAATTACTGCAAATGTGCCACCCTGTTCTGACGACTAAGTATATGCATTACTGGAGCTCTTTAGGCGACAGTAGATTAAGTAAATGTGCGAAGCTTACATGGCGTACCTACATGGCTTAAGTAGAAACCCTATGAAAGCAAAAAAGTACTAAAAGGTACAAAACAACCGCAACCCTTCCTTGTACGTTGATACTATTAAGTAGAGATTTACTCGTGGTTTAAAAGGGCCCATCGAGATCCGTGCGGTTACCGTCAACGGACACCGCGGAAGGGCTCCGGTATCGAGCAGTCATAAATCAAACAGCACATCGCCCCCGGCTCTCTGCCCTGACCCTGCTGCCTTTGTTTACCCACTACGTTACTTTACAGATCACCTTCAGATAATAGATGTTTAAGAGAACCTATATAATATAAACGGTATCCTGTTGAATATTTGTGTCTGGCGGCACAGACTTTGTCTATCGACAAAAAATGAGATACCCTTTTAACACATGAATGGATTCAAATACTTTTTGTCAGAAGTGACCTCGGCGTGTTTTCAATAATCGACGTCACAATCGATACAATCGCTACGTAAAAGGCAATAATGGGAGCGCGGCGATGCAGCATCGTATCGCGATCGTAATCGGCCGAGGCCGGTTGGTCAGTATTGTGCACCGGCGTCTCTGACTGTGTTGTGCGTTTTTAACTTGGTCAGATTGTACTGTTCGCTGAATCGGCCGCGTGCTGATTCAGATCGAGGTCTGCCGGGTCGCTGGGCATCGAAACTCGCTAGTTTGCGATGCTCGCGGATCGATTATCGCGCGTCACGAATTCCTGGCGAATCAGAGTATGCACCACACGCAACGAAGTGGCCTGTCGTTAGCTTTATCTGAAAAAACAACAGTCTGCTTCTTGGTCCGTAAAGCAATACAAATAAATTACACCTCTACTTAATTTCTGGCTTACCGTGAAGCAGCGATCCTTAAGGCGATATAATAACATTTAGTACTTGGACTTTTCATTAGCAGTAACTTAACCCTTGCGAATACAATAATGGAACATAATTGCAAACCAGAAACCCCATAATCGCAAAGATGTTTTCGCTCGAACAGTCTCCTATTAATCGGCGAATCAATCAAAAAGGTGGGGGTACATACCTATCTATGAGCGCACATTATTTACCCAATAAAGGCGATCACGTA
Organism: Herminia tarsipennalis; assembly: GCA_945859575.2. NCBI lineage: Eukaryota > Metazoa > Arthropoda > Insecta > Lepidoptera > Erebidae > Herminia > Herminia tarsipennalis. Next base: position 23,369,323 of record OX243835.2, on the reverse strand, counting down.
ACAATATCCATTAACAATCAATCAGGCCCACGGACCAGCAATTACAGCCTGCGGCAAATACATCTGATATTTGTGTACACAACGCAAGTCAGATTATACGTCAGGAGAAAGAAAATATAGTGCAATCTTAGACTGATGTGATGTCATTTCAAAATGCTTGGCCTGCGGAGGTGACGATTGTCGATTATTACAGACTCTCGATCAGTCCCGTGTGTGTCCGGTATCACGAATACATCGACCACCCGAAGGGCAACATATTCGTTCGTTGTTTATGGCAAATAAACGGTGTAGTTCATCTACGAAACGCTGAAGTATGGAAGAAATGTTAGCCGTCATGTATGGTGTCAGCTCGGACGGCTCGCCCGGAGGGTTGCGTAACAGCGTAACAATAGTCATTAGCAATCAATCAGGCCGACTCCGGTGGGTGGCCTGGAAGGCTCCGCTTCTGAAATTGGCCCTTGCGGTAACGTCGAGTAACGTTGTTTACTATACAATAATGCTATGTGGAAATATGTTTTGTTATGATCGTGATCGATATGGTGCTTTCAATTTTGGTGAGCGTAAAACTGTTGAACGCCAACCGCATATTTCAACGAGACGACGCAATGAACACAGGATTTTATCGAAATTGTTGCCAAAGAGATACGTCGATTGCTGTGGTTGGCGGCACGCGTTCTGAACACGTACGGGCAATTGAAAAAGGCTCCGGTTATTGCGCGAAATTCAAGGGAATCGAAGTGCAATTGATGCTGCCGGGCAAGCCACACAATGTGTTAGCCGTGAGATAACGACGCTGCTGTCCTGGCCGAGCTTCTCGCGTCACGCCCTAGCGCCGCCGGTGATGTATTAGATAGGATTTGTCTATAATTTAAATAGGGATTCTGTTTTGAGAATCATTTACTTCTCTAGGAAGTCAACCATAGAACGTGCGTTCTTAATGCGTTGTAGTAAGCAAGGATACCAGTAGTTTGATGACAAGTTTATTATGTCAGGAATCTCCCGGACCTTATGTACTTTGTCGGTTATTAACCTGTCGTTCATTATTAACGTCCGGTGGTCACGCATTGCGTATTGAGGTATATGGGATATTGCGACACAAAACTGTACTTGTATATTTACCGTAAAAACGTCCAATCGATGCATAAGAAATATGTCACTTCCCCAAATATGGACGATCGCGACGAGGAATTTTAATCGATGTCATGCTTCGAATGTGGCCGGGATCGAAAAAAGTAATGGTCCCTTGACTCTTGGCGTACAATGTTATCACGCATCAACGAATTCAAAGGATTACCTGTCGAATTTTGATGGTCAAATTATGTGGCTGATTTATTAAATGAACCATGTATTGTAAGACTTCTTTATTTGGCCGTATAGCAACGAAGAGCCATTAGTATATTGCTTCACAAGTCTGATTGATAATGCTCAATTAATTTACGTCATATTGACGTTCCAACTTTTTGTGTTGAGTAAATTCCAATATATTTCTGAACATCATTAACGTTTATACCATTGTTCACGCTGTCCATTTAAAGAGTCAATTCTTTTGAAAGAACGGCTTTAATAAAATCATGAATGATGTATAGCATGACACGGTTATCGTTGCAATAGATCCATCCTATTACTATTGTTTTGTTAGTGGAGTTTCTTGCGATATATTATATTGTAGAAACAATAGGACGGTACACACAGTCCGTCGCCCGTGGGAAGATGTGAGATAACGCCACAATCGTACTTTCATCCGATCACGCATGATTTAGGTGCGAACAACATGACAATGGTAACAGAGAGTCACGTATGTCGCCATGTATCTTTAAAAAAAATCATTCAACTGTAATATATTATTTTCTTTAGAGTATTCTTGTAGACGTAACACGTGTCGAATCATGTATGAAACCTTGAAATCTTTCGTTTTGGTAAATAACGTTCAGGGACGAAGGAAGTTCCCCTTAAGTTATAAAATTGTAGCGAGCAGACAAATTCGATAGGAACACCTACATGACACGGCAGGCGTATGTTGACGGAGATATCTCCGAAGCTACCGGGAACCCCTAGGTAACAACCCCTAACTGTGACGAGTCACGGCACTGCACGATACGATTTGTCTTTGTAATACCTACGCTACATTTCAAAGATGATTGTCTTACTAATGTTCTAATTATGATATTTAAGCTCGCGTTACATAACTAAACCTTATACAATCTATTAATTCAATTTTGATTAAAAGTCTTCAGACTGCCTTGTATCAACAACTTGAAACATTTAAATACTTTGAAATGAAGACAGAAAAATAAACAATAACTTAAAACTTCACTCTCGTCTGTACAAAGTTGACAACTTTTTTCTTAAGTTATTCATAGACTTTCAAAAGTGTCTTTGTAACATTTTATTAAACGAAAGAATCTACAAATAATATTATATAAACTGTTTCTAATTAGCCTAGTACCGACCAGTATATTGGAGACGGCGTATAAAGATGTTGTAACTCAGATGTAAAACTGGAATAAAATTGTGAAAGCAGACAAACGTGAGAAACTAATACGAAATCTCCGGTTAATTTAGAAAGAATTTTTGTATTCGAATGATTTCTGAACTTAATCAGCGGTTGAGTTAAAAGTTTGAGTAAGAGCTAATTACTTATCAAATGGACGTCCGTTAGTCACTGATCCCACCACTGTATGTAGATTCTATATCGATGAAGTAGCGATTTTATTAAAAACAATGTGCGTTTCTGGGAGTGAGTAAAATCGCTACGTGTTGTCGTTTCATTGCGGTATTTATCAGTTTGTAAAGTGTTTTTATACCATTAACTAGCTGACCCGCGCAACTTCGTATGCGTAATTTTTTCCCGTTTTTGCAACATTGTCCATTGCTGCTCTGCTCTTATTGGTCGTAGCACGATGTTATATAGCCTATAACCTTCCTCGATAAATGGGCTATCCAACAGTAAAAGATCTTTTTAAATTCGAACCCGTACCTAGTTCTTGAGATACAACCAAATTCTTTAGCTTTATAATATGAGTATGGTTTTGACGGTGAAGACACATATATACAAGATTATTTTTGGTATAGTACAAAGCTCAGACACCCCAACAAGATTTTTACTTCAAGAAATCACATAAAGAAAAGAAAATAAAAATATTGAAAACTTGCAGAGATATAAGCCATTCAAGTTGTCTTGTGTTCTTCGCGTTATCGTGCTCATTGCATCCTGTAGTACGTAATCCATGGTTATTGGACAGGATTTGGACTGTTAGAACGATTAATTATTTTATTAATTAATTGAATATATAACATGGTCCAAAAACTGCACTATACCAAGAATAACGTTGTATACATATCTGGGGTTTGGCAAATGTAGCCAACCTAATCTGTTGAAGGTTTCTGATTGCCATCCGAAAAATGAATATTAATATACATCGACGCGGGTTAGCAAAAGCTGGAACTACGCAAATCTATGAACTACAACAAAAGTACATGAAGCATCATACTAATAACTGATAAATTAAGCCGTTAAAAGTTTATTGAGACATGTATGAATAAATAAAAGCGATCAGGCCATCTAGATGAGCATTTAAATGGTCGAATCAATGAGATAATTTATTTATACGTTGGTCATTCCTGGGGCAACTGAATGAGCAATTGTCTTTATTTATATGGCTGTAATATTCAATATTTATTGGTTGGTATTACGAATACGGTCGTAAGTAACGAATCTGCAATCGTATTTTTTATTTGGTTACATGACTTATGTAAATCTATTTTTATTTATTAATTAATTTATTTTGTTATTTTTATTTTAATTTAATATATTGTTGATTAAAGGAAATAGCATGGCCAATAGCAGCCACTCTAATTGGGAAGATGACTACAATAACAATAAATTATTTTACATTATTCAGGAAATAGGATTTGTAAAAATGTTCTGAAAAACAATGTTTCTCCCCAATTTTACGTGGTCTTGAATTTATAAGCATTAAAACAAACATTAAAATTAAATTATTTGACCACACGAAAGAATGACGTCATTGATTTGTTTTTCATATAAATTAGTACCTACCTACGGGGCGCATCGTTTTGACGTTTTATAAAAAGATACTGATTTGACTTAACAGTTATCTACCCTGTTCAATGAAAACGAAATTTCGATCAAAAATGAGGTAGTAATTAATATACAGAGCCAGCAACATCAATTCAATCCGCTCGTTCCTGAAAATTGTATATGGGTTCAGAGTTGTTATGCTTATCCCAAAAATTAATTAGTATAGTCTCCGTAAACTTAAGAAATGTAATGTGTGTAAAAATTCATTTTAAAGAAAGAGAGATTTCAGATTTCCCTAAATAACTTATTTTTAACAATCCAGCTTACGAACTAAAACATCTTACAATGAATAATCTTCTAAACACATCCACCTATTTAAGGTACAAATAAATGATCACAAACCACTAGGTGTTACAGAATATTAGAAAAATTAAGATGGCCTATAAAAATATTGTTTATTTTTCAATAATCGTTTTAAAAAGCAAACCAACTACTACACCTGACGGTGTAGTAGTTGGTTTGCCGATATTATGTATTTATGTAACGGAATCTTGATTGAACGTGATTTTCACCCACTTCAGATTCGTCGGATAGAATTTTTCTGTCATATATCATTTCACAAGTTTGGTTAATAGGTTTCAATTGCCTACTTTGTTAATTTTTAAATATGAATTTGAATACCGTCCAGGTTTTCAAAGATGTATTGAGAATCGACTATGCGATAGATACTCAAAACAAGTAAAACAAAATATAAAATATTTATATAATAGTAATAATATCTTGGGACAACTCACACCACGTCATCTGATCCCAAACTTAGCAGAGCTTGTACTATGGTAACCAGACAACTGATAAACATAGCTATATAATTCTAAATACATACATATTATAGATATTACACCTAGACACAGAATAGTTTTATACTAGGTTGGAATCGAACCACGACCTCCGGCTTAGCAGTCAGGGTCGCTACCCAAGATCAACCGACATATGTAGGTAAGTAAATAAAATATAATATTATATCTCTAGAAATATAGTCTAAACTCAATAGAGTACACGGAAATCTAACTGAACTTTTATCACTGATATTGGAGCAGTGAACTAAAAAAATACTGTTGTAATCGGCCAAAATTTAGCACAGTAGGTGTCCTAAAAAAACATAAAGATAAGAACAAGGAGAGAAATACTCAAGTAACAAATATCTGAACGGGTAATGGAAACTACTATCAGAGCCCGACTTTTTTCTTTCATTCTTTCGGAACACAGACTTCCACCATTAGTGCCTTTTTGTTCGTGTCCTCTTTTCGCGTAATGATTCCTTTTATTTTAAACCGACTTCATAAAATCTCAATTCGGAAGATATTTGAAGTGAAAACTTCTTTAGCGGCGTTGTGCACTTTTTGGGATGGGTAAAAATTGTTAAACTCGCGTCAGGACACGTGACCTGGCCGATAATTCGTAAGACGGAGGGAGAGCAATGAAAAACTACTGCAATATAATTAGAATACGAAGGTAAATTTCGCCACCATCTATAATGTTGTTGTTGTTAATTATAGGTCAGGTGGGAAATGGGGTGGTCCAGAAACTAGAAGACCCCAGTTCGAGTCCGAGTAACGATTATTTTTCCCTTTTTTATTTTAGTTTTTGATTTGTAATTTTTTTTTTATTATGTCAGTAAGATTGAAAAATATTAATAAAATTTCATGACTATGTAATTTATTGTTCAAGTTTTCACTTCTGCCGGCACTTACGGAGTGCAATCCGTTGTTTTTTTTTTAGTTTAAATATGTTTCGCGCGAAATGTTCGGTTCTAGACAGATTTTTTATACAAAGTTAGTTAAGACCTGTAAATAGATACCAAAAAAAAAATCGTAACGTTAATGGCCCGTGGCAAAGAACAAGACAAGTGGAGCACCTCGTAAAATACTCAAAACCAAAACATCCAAAACGCAGATGATCGTGGCTTCATCATCCTTATATTGACCTAAAAACATAAGGACAATGAGGCTAATACATTGATAACCAAGCTTCTAGCATCGTAGCACATCTATACATTTTGTAGTACAGCAGAACTGGGATTACATTACGATTACATTACTTTGTATTATTTAGCTCGCGGGCGATCATAACAAACATTTTAGTTCTGCGGCGAGTAACGAGCTATAAATCTAGTTTTAGTGCGAGGTCGATCAGTACCAAAGCTACCGGCTGTAGGTACTTCTGTTAATACAACGCAGTAGTAATACAAAACAACGAGAGTAAAGAAGGAGAGTTCTTACAAACGCGTTAGAGTAACGCACACATACGAACGCATAATCTCAGATCAATTCGAATGGGGGAGCCCCCCCCCCCCATTCGAGTCAGTCTTGGCAAGGTTATCGTAATTTTTATAAATTCTTTCTTTTTCATAATTTTTGACCGGTTTTGACATTTATTCCTACGATTTTTAACATTCATGACGACCCCCTACTGTGCGAGTGACTCACATTTGAGACAGAATTCTTCAGGAGAGGGTCAAAAATCCGTCAAAATCCCCTAACTCTGAAGGTGTTTCTAGATTCTATGACCGTGAAAGCGAAGAACGTATGAAGTTTTCCTTCTGAAGGCACTGTTGGCGTTTTGTGGTAGTACCTCGTCAAACCGCAAACTGGATTGTACTATGAAAAAAAAACATTACTTAACTATTTTTACTGTCCCATTTTATTAATTGCCTTCTTTGTCTCCGAAGTTAGGCAGGCGCCAATTTTATCTTAGTCGGTCATTTATAGAGTACTGGGAACAAAGAGTGCCAACGCAATCCTATTAGTAAAACTTCGCCGTCTATCCGTCTGTCCTACCTTCAAAGGGCTTGTCATAAGAGCCATTATAGGTAGGTAGCACAGACTGAAATTAAGTGTTATGCCTAATAAGGAAGAAAAATACTTTTCTAGAACTAACTTCAGACCTAGCAGCGAAGGCATGACAACCATGGCATTGCGTTGCATTCATAGTATAAATACCTATCAGGAAGGTTGCCTGCCCCTCAATTACATAAAACATAGCGGAAAAGATACAGGTTCAATATATTTTTTAAACTGACTGCCTCTGTGGCGCAGTGGGAGTGTATCCGACTGCTACGCAAGAGGTCGTGGGTTCGATCCCCACCCAGAATAAAACTTTGTGTGATGAGCACGATGGTTTATTGTGTCTGGGTGTTATTTATCTATTATATGTGTGTATTTAGAAATATACAAGTATGTTTATCAGTTGTCTGGTTTCCATAATACAAGCTCTGCTTAGTTTGGAATCAGATAGCGTTGTGTGAGTTGTCCCAAGATTTATATAAAAAAAAAACTTGTAACCTAAATGTCTGAATTTTGGGATATCCAATAAAATCTGAGCACGAGAGGATGTTTTACGATACGGTTATCGTAAAACATCCTCTCCCGTTGTGAGCACGAGGTCGATGCAACAAAAATTCCAATAAACTTTTTGTTACTATCTAGTATTTATAACAGGGGACTAGATATACATTTCTAGACTAGAGACACTACACAAAATTATTACATACTTAGGGTAACGTGATAGAGTGGACGAAATTCACGACGATGGCGACGGCCCGACCTGTCTCGCATATAGTTACACTAGCTGTCCCGCGGAACTTCGTATGCGTAAATTTTTCCCGTTTTTGCAACATTTCTCGTCGCTACTCCGATTCTATTAGTCGTAGCGCGATGTTATATAGCCTATAGCCTTCCTCGATAAATGGGCTATCCAACAAAAAAAGATTTTTTCAAATCGGATCAGTAGTTCCTGAGATTAGCGCGTTTAAACACTCTTCCGCTTTATAATATTAGTATAGATAAATCACTAACCACTGTTGACATTTACGACTATGTTTTGCTTAGATACAAAAAATATTTCGCATCTATTTTAAAAGCAAATGAACCAGTAAACATTATCTATCGAAAAACAGAAAATACACTAACTCATTGACATAACACCGATAAGATTGTGTGTACACTTTATTGGTATTACGAAAAGCTTTCATTACACGCACTGTTCAATATACCAGTGAAATTACTACTAGATGTAGCAACCGAAAGACCGTCCCAAAATTCATTTTGTATAAGGTTTGAATTTCCGTTATCTAACAGTAGACATTGAACTGTTACGTAACGTATATATGATATCATGTTGCGGGGTAAACGATCCGACCTTCCACACGCATCGTTGGACTTTCCCGTAGCATAACTACTTATGTTTATATCAAATGCTCACTATCTTCAATATCACAGACAGCTTTTACTCGTATGCCACAAATATTACTTTTAAGTATTGTTTGTTCGGAATTTTATTGCTAACTGCAAGTTGTTACTAAAACTGTTTTGATAACAAACATAAAATTATAACGTGTTAGAAATACTTATTGCAGAATCTAAACGATTCTGTTTTGGTTTGGTTTCATAGATTTTTCAAGCATATTGTTGCGTATAGTGTAGTTATATTTCGCAAAAGGACCAAGTAATTTGATTACAGACATCGAAATCTCAAATGAGTATTTCCCCACATTATAATTTTGACATTGTATCGACAGCAATTTTCGTTACATAATATCCACGCAAGCTTCCTTCCTCCCTTCAATGATATTTCCACACCGACAAATCTACGCCCAGTGATAACATTTATTGTAGACGTTTTCCTTGCGACACAAACCTCCTCAAAACTCCTGGACGCACTGAACCACAAAAACTGACAACTGCTTTTTATTGAGATATGTTGAAACAATCAATAAACATAAACTCAGGCGTTTCTAGGACACGCATGCGCGAAGCAATTTAATTATACATCTCATTCACACTTGTCATAATCTTAGAAAGTCGTCAAAGTAATTTGGTGGGGAACAATTTAACACACATAGGTACATAACGGAATTCAAAAACAACTACTGTTATTTCTAAACACTCCATTAGACGCTACTTTATGTACAAAGACTGAATTGATAATGTAATCCTTGTGACTAGTAAACAGTAAATACATGTTTTATCTAAGAATTTCTGCACCCAACAGCCAACTTTTGTCATTATTTTTCCATCCTACAATTGTCTGGAATGACATTGAAACTTTCTACAGAGAGTACTTGAATTAATATCACGTGTTGAACCGGGCCCCACGTGCGAAATATATCTCCTGCAGAGTCACGTGCGCCCGATTAGGATCCAGGAGCCAAACCGGCTATTTCTGTACCGTGCTCATCCTTCTCAATTTGTATCTATGACCTGTGGCTTTGTTGTGTAAAGACGTCTTACGAATCCTTTTGAAGCAACATATTCAATAGGTTTTAAGGCATAATTGTCATAAAAGATTTTGGAAAGGTAATTATAAGCTTTCGAAGGTAAGAATACCAAGGCGATTTTCAGACTGTTGACAGATATGGAGATGGGAACTAGTCCTTAATATCACCTGCGATTCCATTCACCGAACTGCATAAAGAAAGACAACACATATCGTCAACAGTATGACATCCGTGAATTATTTATTTAATATTATTCTGACAAGCAGGTGCAACTACACACATCAAAAGTGTCTAGGGATCAACATATATTTTTGCAATAACTTTTCTCCTGATTGATTTTTTTTTTTATTTCTTTAAGGATTCATCAAATAAAGTGTTTTCGTTTGTCACAGTAACGATAAACCAAGTCACCTTTGCATTAATAAAGAAATTTGCCATTTTCCTAATAAAGGGATTTTTGACATTTGAACCACTAACATTAAAGTTCGAAAAAAAGACTGAAATAACAGTTTTCTTTAAAATTGTATTGGGTAACTTAAGCAATTAATAATCCGTGTTTCTACCGCGAACACTAACAACACAAGAACATCGGTTTGGCATACTCAAAATGAGTTCATCCAAATCACGCTGTGGAATGGCCGCCCATGTTCGTTGCAACAACAAAAAAAGGTCTTCTTGCGACTGGATACCCTCCATATTCGGCAGAGCTCTTCTCTGTAGCATATCCCATGCATGCTCAATCGGGTTCAAGTCTGGCGACTGAGCAGGCCAGGGCAGGACATTGATGTTAGCTGCGGCGAGAGTCTGTCTTACAACTCTTGCGGTGTGCGGTCGTGCATTATCATGCATTAACTGAAATAAGGGACCGATTTGCACTTGTAGAGGAACGATGACGTCTGATACAATCGTCTCAGCATAAATTTGAGCGTTGAGGTTGCCTCTGATCCAAATCAACTCAGTTCTTCCGCCGATCCAAATACCCGCCCATACCATGATGGTTCCACCACTATAAGGATGGACTTCCTGGCAGGATTTTAATCGCTGTTGGCGTCCAGGGGTTCTCCAGTGTCGTATACGTCTTGTATCCGGTCTCATACCAAAACGAGACTCATCAGAAAAGCACACGAAACGCCATTGTTCTTCTGCCCAATTTCTGTGTTCAAGAGCCCATTGATATCGAATCCTACGATTGTGCATTGCTATAGGTGGTACCCGTAGCGGTCTTCGGGAATGAAGGTTCACTTCATGCAAGCGGTTTCTGACTGTTTGGTCGCTAATTAAGTTCCCTGAAGAGTGATGAAGCCTCACGGCTAACATCATGGCGGTTATTGTTGGACCTCTTCGAGTTAAGATTTGAATGTATCGGTCTTGTCTCCGTGTGGTGCAGCGATACCGTCCTCCATGGCGCTCAGCCACGGTACCAGTGCTTCGGTAACGTGTCCAAAGTCGACTGATAACACTCTGACTTGTATTCAGAGCTAAAGCCACAGTACGTTGCCGGGAACCAGCTTCTATCATTCCCACGGCTCTGAGCATTTCTTCCCTGCTTAAATGACGTCGCCGCTCCATAATAACGTTGGTTTTAATCAGTAGTAGGGAAACAGTAGCACTAATAATGTCTTCAATGCGTTGTATGTTTTTATAGGGAAAATATTGACAGCTGATTTTCATCTTTTACTCGAATTTGATTCACAGTTCCTGATTCAAATTATGAAATGCACCAAAAAGGATCCATATAAATTTATAAAATCATAAATTTATTACAAAGCCACATCTCAATCTCAAGAAATCCGCATAAAAATGCTTGATCCCTAGACACTTTTGATGTGTGTACTTTTATACATCTTGCAATTATGCGCCCTATATGTAGGACCCCATAATTAAAACTATCAAAGTTGCAGTTAAACTTATTTATATGTTAAATTCCGTCCTCTAATATTTGATTAACAATGTGTAATACATAAACCCTCTTTGTAATCCAATTAGTCCAAGGCTCACCAACTCAAACAATTCTTAGTTAGATAAAGTCACAAGAGTTTTGATTCATGTTCAGTGTAATAGATGGCAAAATTACTATTTACAATAATAGAACCATGTAAATTCGTAAGGGACGTCGTTGGAAACTCTAGAAGTCTTTTGAAAGACAAGATAGTTGTCTTGTATATGAAACGCTATTAGAACACAGAGACGTGTCGGAGAACTGAAAGAAGAGAAATATGCACAACCACATGGTACTTGAAACACTTACAAAACACACTTGGTAGTGTTTGCAAGATATGCAGCTTCGAGACTAGGATAAAACCAGCCTGAACAAAAAAATGCCCGCCGTATTCGTGAACAGAAAGATGCAAAGACCAGTAACAACTGCCAACCACTTGTATGAACGGATTTTCGATATTTGCATTTTCTTGCCCACAAAATGAGGTATTTTTTATTCTTACTTTAATTGGAGAACGTAAAACTTGAGAATGGAAAATAAATAACGATGAATTACGGTTTTTGTAGCCTGTCGTGCTAGTAGGGTGAAAAAGTTGTGGAACCAGATGACGAAAACATGACTACAGGATGAGATTATTTGGATAACAAGTCGAAATTGGCGTGTGGTCCATGATGAGACCATCTTTAAATTTATCAAAAAAATGTATACAAACTAATGATGATAGGTCTATTGGTCTCGTGGTTAGTGACCTTCACTGCTAAGCCGGAGGCCGTGGGTTCGATCCGCACTCAGGATAAAACTTTGTGTAAAATGTCTGTAATATGTTTGTTTATCAGTTGTCTGGTTGCCATACAGTCTCTGCATAGTTTGGGATCAAATGGCGTTGAGTGGGTTGTCCCAAGATATTAGTATCAGAAAACTTATCAGGAGAAAACAAAATATGGCAAAAGTTCAATATTCGTTAAAGAAATTAAAATTCATCGCAGCCGCTGAAGTCATACTGATTACCCCTCAGTGTGACTTCAGCGGCTGCGATGAATTTTAAACTACTAACTGACATTAAAAAATAATTCGTACAATAATAATTGATAATTGTAAGTATTCAATCTTCCTTAAACACAAAATCCGCAGGCCGAAGTAATAGGGGTTCTTAATAAGGCATTAATAAATAGAACGAGCGAATTTAAACCATTTTATCGCGCACTTATATCCTGGTAATGTATGAAAGCCGCGGCCGAATCAAATAAGGAAGACGATAACGGTGACCTCACAGCATCTTTTATCTCGTGTTGTGTCTTACGATGATACCGACGTAATCTCGAAATGGTTTCATAAAGCTTCGGTGTTATCTGTCCCCCGGCCTTCCGACTGTTTGATATTCGTTTTAGTAAAGCCTTGATAAAACGCTTTTTAATAAAACCGACATACAAACAGTGAACCCGCGCAGTAACATTTGTTATCTGTTTGCTGTGAGAGTTAATGTGGCCGTTTCTTTGGATATTGTTCTCTCCCACGAATGAAAGTTAAATACTTTTGAGATAACGCACATCTAGACAGGGCTGTCATTCATAATGTTGATTGTGCTACAATGTTTTATTTGTTTTCAACCCATGGAATTCTGACGTTTTTGTTTAGCGATTTACCTCAATCTTAGCTTAATTTTTGTTTGTAGTTGTTGTAACATCATCTTAACCTGTCTTTAAGACATTTCTCTTTACGCCACATGGTTCTTGTTCTTTAGTAGAAGTAAAAAGTAGTATCTAAAACTGGTTCCCTCCCGGATCTCTGAAGAAAAGTACTTCGTGTGTTAAAATCAGTAATGGTATTTTTTGTCCCTATAAACATCCTGGAGCTTATTTGACACCAATGAATCATCTATTATTGCCGTTATTTTCGCAAAATTCAACCAATTTGATCTTAACTGCTAGACATTTTTTGTCAGCGTTAGTGCTCTCATTCTCCACGGTTAATAAAATGTACTATTGTCAGCGAATAATGTATTCTGAAAGATCGTGATAAGAACGCACTAGCGACGCATTCATCCCTGAGGTATCCAAAGCCGGCAGCAGCATACGAGACAGAATCAATCGCGTCGAGAGAGCAGCTGAGCAACTTTCTCACCGCTCTCGTATCGACGGGACCGGTGCGGTGCCTGTGCACGCGCAACCCAAGACACACGCCTCAAACTAAAAGCGGTTTGTATCACCTACACACTTTTTCAATTACAGAACTCTCCAGACAAAATTACACCAGTGAACATTTTTTAAACATAAAAACCAAATTGCTTATCGCAGGTAAAAAATATTTTATATAGCGACAGTAACATTTGTAAATATTGTAGTGATTAACTCCATTATTTCAAATGAAGATATACTTTATGATATAGCGGCATAGAAGACCAAGTATTAAAGTTTTAATAATGAGTCATGTCACGAAATAGGACAATAAAGTCTTCCGTCACAAAGTGTTTAAAACAGGCAATGTTTCATTCTTAAATAAACTTTCATTTCATAAAAAGTTAATCGCCTTCATGAATAACTCAATTTTAAGAAAAAAATAAGTTTCCTACTCATTGATTTTCACGATACATATCGATCAATAGATCAAAGCGAATCCAGAAACCTTTGATCTGTCTACCGTTAATTCATGTCAGTCTTGGAGATATGTCTATTTTAAGGTACAAGGACTGCTGCTCTGTGTATCAATTTCGACTTATGGGTGTTAGCAATTTAACGCCTCATTCAACACAAACTTCTTTAGCAACTGAAATTCTAATCATTGAGCACTTAAAAATGCTTACGAACCTCGGAATGGACCACAGCTTATGGGTCATAGCAACACCAGTGGTATTACAAGAACGTTATCTATCCGACAAATAAGCCTGTCTTCATCTTAACTCACTCATTAATTAATGGTGATCGCTCATCGCTTGGTACACACTAACTAAGTGCAAGAACATCGGGAAACGCAACACTATATCGACTTTCTCTTGCGACTCGAACAGCTTTATCGACTCGCACCCATAGAAAACTGCCAGGAGAAAATTATGAAATCACACCACCGAGCCGCACCGCGCCCGTCGCAGACTTACACAAATGAGACTTTATTTGTTACAGCCGCTTTATATTGTAACGGTTTACTTTTATATATTATATTTATAGCGTTATTATCCGCGCCTTCTCCTTACCGTGGGCTTATACAGATAAACTTTCATAAGGATGCAGATACATCTTGGTTTCGAGGAAGCAATCATACCGAAATGAACACTCGTGGTATTATCATTTTATTTTTTAATTGAAATGAAGTTCTTAAACTGTGGTATTCGTAAATGGGAAATATACCAAGAACGAAAAGAATACGATGTTTTTAAAAAACGAGTTTAAATTTAGCCATTTTTGTGAACGACAAGTTGAATGTTCTGTTAATGCGATGTTTTTAAACAAGGCGTGATATATTTAGATACAACGCTGTAACGTTGTTATTCTTACAACTAAAGATAGGCCTATTTTCTTAGAAATAAGTCGTATTTACAGTAAAATTTCAAATGAACCACTATAAAGCGTAGTACATTTCATCAATAGAGTGAGAGAATGTAAAAAGAGAATAACAAGATGTATAAATCAGAAATGACGATAATTCTCGATCGTTTCGAAATAAAACTAGCTACGAAGGTATGCTAATGGAAATCAGCGTGTAATTCTCTGTAATCCGTACACAATGGTAAAGATGATTTGTTATTAAAACCGGACCGCTTTAGATGCGTCGAGACCGCATGACGTTCAAGCCCTGAATACTTCATTAGATGACTGCACGGAATCGTTAATAATGACAGAGAGCCGCAATAATCAGGTAAGTACAATGCATTTGCACATCATCCACTGATCTTTATTTAAGTCAAAGGTGCTGATTTTACTGTGCAATTATTTAGAGCAATTTATAAACTGTATAATATCTGCAAAGTAAATATATTGGCGAAGGAGGTAGAGTGTGGAGAAGCACTGATTACTGTGTTGGTCCCAAAACAATGCCCTGAGGTACACCTGCTTATGAATTGCAATATACGTAGAGTAATTTTGCGCAAATGGTACAGCGAAAAGCAGCTGATATTTTCGTCATTAAAAGTTAGTTGTAATAATCACTGCAGACTGCAGTGAAAATCTATGTAGAGTTAATGTAATGTACCTACATAAAACGATGGATTTGTCAATACCAAGCCCACGTTATGGTGTCTGGGCACTTATTTAAAAAAACAAAACGCGTTGATTCACAACAATGGTTTCCCTTTCTCTATGATGCAGTAATTGATGGGTGTTCCATGCTAAAAGACTCCCATTACTATGTCTGTATTAATAACCTAAAGCCCAAGCAGGTTCAAAAATATATTAAAGAAAGACTAAAATTTGTTGCTAATAATCATCATGAAGTGACAGTGACGGCATAAGACCTAACAACGTCTAACAATTGTGTTGCGTTTGAGCAGCGGCAGTTAGAACCAGAAGGTAGGTACACTAAATAAAATAATTTATTCAATAACACACAACCAATTTAAAACGAGAAAGCCTTCCGAAACCACGCATTATGTGGAAGCAAAATGGATATTAATTTCGGCCGTAACATAAATCATTGGAGGTGTACATTAATCGCGTGAAGACATGCGATATAACACTGCGACCGATACAAAACGTATGTAGGTAGGACCGTATGAAGATGTAACTTTTAAATATTCGCGTAGCGATGATTTGCGCGATTATTGACTATGCGCTGGATAAAGTCCCAGCTGCAGTAACAACTCTATCAGGGGATGTTGTCTGAATAAAATATACGTTAAAAGAACTAAAAAAAGCAAAAAGCTTTAATGTTAGATTTGTATTATATGGTGTCAACATTTGCGCAGGCAATGCCACGTGCAACGACGATGACTAGTGATTTATAAAAAGAATTGGAATGAAGCACTTAACAATAAAAGTATAATTACTGTCTTTAGGCTGACTTTACCAGCAAAGATTTTCCATTTAATTTGTAAAGAATTTGCTTTTATCTTAATATTATTTTCTCGCAATTCTTTCACATTTAAGTGGAAATGACAAAGACAACATCAAATGGACGACAGGCATTGTTTTGTACCAGAAAGGTTCATTAGCAATTTACAATCAAAAATATAAAAAATAAGACTTTTGTATCCAACAACATTATAAATAACTTTAACACTAATAAATTACTACCATACGAGTACGTGCAAATTACGGACACAAACATGAATACTCGCATATTCCATCATTTACTCGCAACAAATGTTAACTCGAAACGGTTTTAATGAGATCGATAAATAAATCATGGCAACTTTAACCCTTTATAAGTCCAATGGCATAATTTGACCGCCCCCCCCCCCAAACAGAGTGCAAAAGCAACTAATTCGTACTGCCATCAAAATACATACCACCTTAGTAAGGGTTAATCCATTACGTCTTCCATGAGGCCTTAAAAGGTGTTTAGATGTTTATTTTTGATACACACTAAGATCAGAGAAACAAATCCGTGACTTGAAACAAATTTATTTGATGTATGATTTCCTTTTAAGATTTAATTTCAACTTTTGTTAATAACAGGATATTAATGATTTCTGCTCGATAAACCGACCGTCTACGAAGGAACTGGAGATTAATCTTTTTTTCGAATATTGATTATAAACGCAAATAAATTACGAAGCAACTATGTTGCCAATTATCAACACTCTGAATGGTGTGAACACAGCGGTGAGATTCCTAATAAATGTCTTTAGAAAAGGTTTCTATAATTATTATACATGGAATAAAAGCGCTCACCATGCGATAAAAATATACTTGTGTTCAAAAACCTAACGTCTCTAGTTCGAAAGCATCAAATTAAAGTCCACGCGTCAATCATTCACTACCGACGCTTACATAATAGCGCCAATCTCACAAGAACAACATTTCCTATGGTAAGGAAGTCTGTTTTCTACATGGAACTCAGATCAAATCAGCTCAAGCATATAATATTTATCCGGTGCGGTGCGGTAAAGCGTCATATCTCGTCGGGTAGCGAGTGAAAGCCGCGTGAAACTTCCGAACGGAAGCGAGTCGGCTTTCTACCCCACCTCCCGTCGCCAGCGAAGAAAACTAACCCTGCTGTGCAACTAGGCACTGTGTAGATAGGGCGTTGACAGCCATGCGGTTTACGATCCCATTGAAGTGTTAAATGTAATAGAAAACAAGCTTTCCACTATACACTGTAGCAAACAATATATGGACACTTGTTCGTGATGAAAATTTGTGCGCCGATACCATTCATGGATAGATACAACTACTTTTTTTAATAGAATTTATGGCAGAAAGGCACAGACTACCAGATCTTACTTGCCTACCAATTACCTACTTACCAATTTCGAGGCAAATGCTTATTTAATAGACTAACAAAGTGCCAAATACCGGTATATTCAGATGTATTTATTCGATTAGGTGTAACAATATAAATATAACCGTGATTCCCAGGTACAGTTGGAGATTAGTTTTATTTTTAAATAATTAATTTACCTGTCAAACATTATATAAATAGAAAGCATAAATGTCAAACGCAAAGTAATATCAATTGAAAAGCATATACTTATACAAAAATAAATTTAAAATTGTTTTCTGTTTATTTTATATAAAATGGCCCTTTAGCAGTAAGCAGCTGTCATGTTTCAATCATTACATACTTCATAAATAACAAGTTGTCCATTACATCAGTACGTAAAGACGCACCTGTACAAATAGTTCAAATTGCATTCAACTTGTTAAAAGCAATAAAAGTCAATAGGACAGCCGAGTAAAATAATGTTATTACTGTAATAGTTTTATTCCCATTGGTTGATAAATTATTTATTATTTTTGGATTCAGTTTTACTTTTGTAGGCAAGACTACGATCCAAGGCAGCATTTCGATGATTCGAGACCTACTCTGCCACTCTAATTTTCTACTTTACTTACCAGTCCAAAACTTATTAACATGTTTTATAACTACAATAATTGCATTTTTGAAAGATAGAAAAATTTGAAGTCCAGACTCAGGAATCGAACCCGAGACTTCCTTAGCCAAACCGGGGCCAGAAGCGAACTACCTATCTGGACTATGTTACTAGACCTCAAATTTCTCTATCCCTTGATGCTCGTGAGTTGGGCCCAAAAATGTTTTATAACTCTACCTACTAGAGCCAGAAGATCTATAGAACACGATTCTTTTCGGCTTCACTTTGAATTACCTTAGCAAAAATGTAATCCTTGGCCTCTGTTTCCTAATTTACTAAAGAAATTTAGGTATTTTGTGTATAAATAGCATATCAAATCAAGCTTACTAGTTATGTACTTCATTGCTATGCTTTCAATGTACCTGCGTAATGCTTGTAGGTACATAATAGTATTTACAAAATATATCGAATTATTCACCGGTGCAAATCGATAATACAAATAGGCAATAATAAAATAAAGTAAATTGAATTTCCTCCAATTCCCGTAACGAGAGTGTAACTAAAGTCGTGCTTGCAATATTTAATGCTAATGCATGCTAATTTGATTTATAATAAATGAGGTATGTACAATGATTTGGACCAAAAATATTTGTATTTCATCCTGATCACTGGTTCACTTTGTAAAGAGTATTTATTGGTGTATAAAGTAAAAAAAAACTATACGATACGTGTTATAAAAAGTTAAATATCGTCAAACAAAACCATTGAACAGATTTTCAGCTAAGAATCGTCGGAATAAGCCGGTGTTCTAATAAAAAAATCCGTTTACTAGTTTGGAAAAATCTGCCTACTATGCCGCAGACACCCTGACACGCACGTCAAACTTATAACTTTTCTCGTTTTACGTCGGAGGTTAACAAGTTAATACTAAAGACAAAGAGATCATGAAGGAGAGCGCTAGCTTATCGGTTCGATTGAGTAAATTAAAGTTGATCTTGTCTATTAAATTGCATCAGACGGTAAGGAGGACACTAGGGTAGACAACAAGACCAGATTCATTCAATTATCCTTGGTTCTCAAGAAAGAGAAACTTTATTATATAGCGTCCCAGAAGACATACTATAAGTATAGTACTACTGACATCGTTACTCAACTATAAAACTTTTTAACAAAAAATCTAACCGACAACAATTTGTTTTTGTCTGTCTCTGAAATGCATTAACAGATCTTAACGAAATTTTATTGGGATTACTTGGGAATAACCTCTATGAAATCCGACTACATTATATGACGGAGTTATGCCCGAATATACATAAAAAAACGGGTTGCACTCCGGGAGTGCTGGCAGAAGTGAAACTTGAACATTATATTACATACTCTTGAAATTTGAATAATATTTTTCGATCTTAGTGATATAATATTAAAAAAATATGAAATAATAAATCACAAATCAAAAAACTAAAATCAAAAATTTAAATAAGTATGCGAAATCGGGAACTCGGACTCGAACAGGTGTCTTCTGGTTTCGGGACCGCCCTATTTGCCACCTGAGCTATAAAAACAATGTAGATGGTGGCGAAATTTACCTTAGTATTCTAATGAAATTGTAGCAGTTTTTCATTGCTCTTCCTCCGTCTTACTTTATTTTCGATCAGGTCACGTATCCTGACGCGAGTTTAACATTTTATACTCATCCTAAAAAGTGCACAACGCCGCTGAAGAAGTTTTCACTTAAAAAAACCATTCGAATTAAGAACCTCCTTTTTGAAATCGGTTAAAAAACAAAAACATCAGTCAAAATTGTGTTCTAATAAAATGCTTAGTATATCATAAATGACAAGGAAACGGTGCAAAATAAGTTTACATCGCACATATTCCATGGTTATTACGTATAACATTGTCTACATGGTGTTATATTTACCTTACATTGTTTGAGACGTATACAACTTTACCTATACAAGTGTGGCGATTTCTATAGGCGAGTGCCGCAAGGTCAGTCGCCACGTGCGCCCAGTACCCATTGTGTTGTGTGAACAGAATTGCTTGATTTAAATTATTCCATACTTTTCTACGCCTCATGTAGTCATAAATAATTTCCTATACAATTGGCCTTTTGAGATAATTATTTCGGACATGAGAATGTGTTAAGTTGAGCCAGTGATTCATTTACGAATCGAGACTTCTTGATATTTAGATGGCTACCACGGTTTTTGTGTAATCTTTTGATGTATCTTAATGTGTTACATTTAGCAATGTTCAAAAATGTCACATGTTGACTAAGTTCGTTTAATAATATAACAAAATATTTTAGGCAGAAATCTGTAATATGTAGGGTTGGCAATTCATATTTTTGGATATAAAACTTAAAATTTGGATGCAACTTTTTCATATCATCCTACATTACTACACAGGGATGTATGATGTAATATATTATTCCTAGTAAATAATTCAGATGGAAGAATCCAGAAAAAAGAACCATATTGACATAAAGTGAAACAAGTACCTACTTTATATTTTATACGAAATTTATGAATCTATACTGTAACTATAATAACCTTAGCGGCAGTCTGTAAATCTAAATAAACGCCAAACCAAATTGTCCGACATTTTGCATGTTCAGAAGCAGAACTAAGTTGACAATAAATATTATTAAATCCGCAATAATCTTAACATAATGTAAGTGTCAACAAAGCGGACTCCGTGTACGAAGTGCGGTAATAAAAGCGTAATATTGTCCGTAGAAACAGTAATACGTTCTCATAACTTGTGATATGTAGTATTGCGTAAAGTAGTAACGAAATATATAACATCAATTAGTTGGATTACAAGTTAAAATAAGTAAATACGAAGTTATGCGCTTCGCAAGTTATCTAATTAGCGTACTAGAATTTCTCACATTGAGAAATCACACTATTCCGATTATGCGCCGTAATGTAATGGAAAATGCCATCGAATGTTATGTCATAGACTAAGGAGTTATGTTGTTTATCTCATTGACAAACTATAGGCACAAAGAGTACGTATATAGCCACGTAAAAAAATAGGAATGTTGATCATGAATGTCGATCACGATTTCATAGGAATGAGAAGTAAACACGAAACTAAATATCAAATAAAATCTACCAACTCGTGTCCACAGTTCACACTTATTAAGTTACAATTTTTAGCTTGCAAAAAATGTAACTTAAGAATTTTCATAACAAGCGTTGAAAACTATGATTGACGGTGTCTCGAGGATTCTTAGAGGTTAAACTTTAAATAACTAAAGAATTGAGGAAAATGAATGACCATAGTAAGACGTTTAGTGACATCTGATTAATAGTCTAGCTAATGTCTTTCAACAAAACGACGAACCAGAAGAAAGATCGTCGCGTTAATTATATTTAAGAATTGCGTTAGATGTGGTTGCCAAATTGATTGGCCAACACAAACTTATGATAGAAACATTTCTCAGAATAGTATACAATTGATAGACAATACAGCTGAATGTCACAGTCCAGTACATATTGCGCATGTAATTTGCGACCATAAAAAATTCAAAGCAAACGTTCGTGACATTGACCAATGTTACGTCCTTGTCAACGGTTTATTCTCTCAATATCAGAAAATGACTTCATATTAAATGCACATGCAAGTAAATAATGTACGGCAATATATTCTGAAGCTGTGTACCAAAATATTTTTGTGAGTTTGGGAATTATCTCGAACTATTTATTAAGGCAAAAAGTTGGACGGTGGCTAAACGAAGAATAACTAAGCAATCAATCTTGTGTAAACTTCAATGTTGTTTAAGGACATAGTGAAATACTAAAAAACATCACATTAATTTTGAACTTAGTTGGATAGTCAACATAACATATTGAAGTAATATTCTTTATTTTCTCGATTAGATTTTTCCCGATTGCTGTCCGAATACAAGTGTAGTGATTAGCCTAAGTGGGTAGTTAAGTTCAGATAAGTATCGGTCACATTAGCAGCGTAACGTTTCCGTTGCCAACGAGAGCACAATAGTACATGCGTAACAGGCTGCCAGATGTTTGAACCACAATAGAAAGTCACTTTGAAGAGTTACGCAAACGACTTTGTTTACAAATTTCGTGTTATGTATTCTCGAATGTTGGCTTAAACCATCGATAGTTTCCTTATTGTTACAACCAGTTATGAATATCTCAATCGATACTTAGTAGACTGATGTAGGTATTTCTCAGACAACATTGACGTTGTGTAACAACTAACAAGTACGCAGAACACACAATAAGATTGAATATTACTTTTCATAGCCTTTGATAACAACAAAATCGCATTATGATAAAAACAAATCGAGGATAATAAAATACGTATTGTAAGTACCTAGGTTCTTTCGAGAACACATACAGTTCGTGTATGGCAAAAAAATAAACGAAACACAGCAAGTTGAAATAAAACTACAACTTTTACATCAGGACATGGTAATTTATTGTACAAAAATAGTGTGCGAGCGTGAACTCATGCCTCACAACATACACAAACAAATATTAAACCTAAGTTTTATGTATAAAATGCATTCACTCAATATGTTAGACATAGCCTATTTTTGTTTATAATATAGTGAGGTGTATCGTTGAGTTTTACAACCACGCCTGCTACGTACCCCCTATAAATCCCAACACAACAACAGACTCAGGCATATTTGTACATACGATAAGTGCTGATAGACGAGAAGTGTCGAGACAGTTTAATCATAGACGTAATAACAACTCAAGTTAAATATTCCGATTACACATCGTTAACAGTCAACGCGAAGCCAGCCAGACTTATCGTCACGTAATAAAGAAGCTATTGCCCCCTTCCTTTTCGATAAAAGTATATATTAAATGAAGGCGGCCCAACTTCGAGGCGATCGGTTACGATGAAGATAATAAAGACATCGATAAATAAGCCGATCTTCGGATTTGCGTGACACGCATTAAAAACTGAATTTAAAGAAGATAAAGCTACGTAATAACTCCTCGTCTTCGCCCGAGTCTGTCGTATAGATAAAAAAAAGTGAAGCAAAAACCAATTTATCATGTCGTCCCACGCACGCGCCGAGCAATATAAGCAAACACACTTAAAAATAGAAACGTAAAACCTAAAAACAGCCCGTAGAGTGTAAAACCCAACGATAGAGACTGCGGACCACTGTGAAGTCCATGAATAACTTAGTTATATTCACATTATCTACATTATGGAACTTTATCTGGCATCACTTACTCCATTGGACCCTCGCAGAAACAAAAAGACAGACAGACATACGGAAAAGGTACATTTTAATTCGCCGTTTGTCAATGGATTTTACGATACTTTTTACAACTCGTACGTATGATAATACTATCAAGTTGTTAATTTATTTTACGATGTGTAATAAAATTTTCTGTTATTTTGAAACTGGCCATGACAATCTCGTGCCGTACATAAAATATGCATATTTTGAATAAATAAGCGCTGTAAACAGCGGTTCCTTCTCTATTTGTCTAACCACTGAAGCCACAGTTTCAACGGCCAGAACAAGACCTCGTGCAAGCTTTTTTTTTAACAAAATATGATGCGTATCGTGAATGACATCTAAGTTCGTTCTACAGTAAAAAGCCCCTTCTGTGCACATGATCGAAACAAGATAACTAACTAGCACAAAAAGTTTCCACATATTATCATGGTATTTAATCTACGGCGCACCTGTTATATAACTAAGAGAAGAAACGTAGAAACGCGAGATTATCACACTTGGTAAGTTAAGTCACGTAACAGTCAGGAAATAATAGTCATTTCAGACTAACAAAGATTTGCGATCGCACAGATGAAACGTGATGTATTGTGCAAATAATGATAAAGATGATGACTTTGATGATAATGATTATGATGATAGTGATGTAATGACTTTCGTGGATTTTCATCTAAATACGTGATTTGATACGATGCGCAATCATCAAACGTGCTCATCATTTGCAATATAAAATGAATAAAAGCGTTACCTACACCATCAATGTTTCATAGCTAGAACGTGACGAATGGCAATGTTTAAAAGATTCGAGTGAATATACTGATAAGAACAATATTGAAATCTAAAATTTTACAATAAGCATATTAAATTCAATTGCAACTTTGTTTAGAAATTTGAATATAGGTATGGTGAATATTCACGAGAATGTAATGGTCGGAGAGAGCCAACTTAGTTGGGATGAAAAAAGTCATTAATGGCATAAACCGGTGCGCGCGAACGAGGCGCCACCCGGAACGGCGCGCGCGGTGAAAACCGCGGGAAACCGCAATAGTGAGCGCGCCGCCACAGCCGCGAGAACCGTGTCAGTAGTGTGAAACGCTAATTGCACACGGCGAGTTATGGCGGCCCGACACATCGCACCAGGCGTACGTTTCTCTAAATCGCAATTGATTTACGCTGCACCTAGCACATTTACCCATTAAGGTATAAAGAATACGTCAGAAACGTTTCTAAATCTTAATCGCAAATAACTACACGAATCTACCTTTCACACATCACTTTAGAGTTTAGAACATAATATATATCTTGTTTAAACTACGTAACTTTCAGTTATCCTACAAACAACTATGACAAACGGCAAATAGTAAACCTCTACTATGTGTTCCAGATAAAGTTCCCCCGTCAGTTTCCTAAGCTATTGTTATCAATAAATTAATTTTAGAATCTACAGGAAACCGATTCGGAGATCTCAAATTTAGTGGGCCGTGGTGAGACGCTCCGTGCATGCCTCGCTGTGACAATTTGAGTCCAGCTCAAATGGGGAGCGTAGAGCCACCTGGACTGCTCGACAACACTAAAGTTCCACTTAAAATAGCACGCTACTCGAACACGAGTATCTCAGGCTGTAACTAAGGCTAAATCACAAATATTGCGCGAGGATTCGCCGGCCACCAACACCGTCGAACACCCAGCATCGGACACATCCGCACTGTTTTTGCCATTAGGTTTGACACTAGAATCAACTTTATTGTTATTCACCGCACTGTTCACTTTACGATCATTGCTCGCACTACATCTGTTCACAGCACTTTCACTTTTATCGGCGAAGAAGGAGCGTCGGTCGGAGTTCGTAGCCGGGGGCGAGGTCGAAAACAACTTGATTTCCAGGTCACGGTGGCCGTTCATCGAGGTGACAATTTCCGAGGATATGTCTAAAGCGAGAGGAGAACGAGGTTCCGGTGAGCTTGCCCTTCTCGTTGGTGGGAACAATGAGTAAAGATTTGGGGCGGAAAACGCCTCGCCATTATTAGCCTCTCGTCGTTCCGGAACCCGCGAGGAGGGGTCACTCCAGCTGCGTCTTAAAGTTGTGTCGGCACCTCTCTTGCCCAGAGGTCCAACTACTTTCATAGATTCCTCTAATTTCGTAGGTGCAAAATCACCACAAGAATTCTCATCAAGCAAATCCGCGATTGAATCGGCATCCCAGATTTGTCCCACCGGGTCACACAAACGACACTGACACGAACTCACTGCAGACTCCACAGGCGATGCGGCCTCCGCTAGACCAAATCGGGTCGCTTCCAATGCTTCACCCAACGCTGAAACACGATATGTCTCTGGCGCTGGATCCGGGTACTCTAGCACTTTTACGTCCAAGCGATAAGGCAAAGACATTTCTCGGCAATAAGTATCCTCATATAAACCGTGTGACGAATTTAAACCAGAAACTGCACAGTGATCGACATCGCCTAGATCCAAAGTAGCCGTTGATAAGTCGTGTGGTACAATATTATTGGGCTTTCTATCCTTTTTACGTCGTTTTCGCGGTTTGATTATCCTTGGCAACATAGTCTCCGAGTTGGTAGAGCCGGAACTTTCATCGCTAGCGACGCTGACCGCATCCGTGTTGTTGTTACGTCCGCCTCGCGTGGAACGCGCTTGCTGCTGCTGGTTGCGCGGCCTGTTTCCCTCGGGTGCTTCGCACCTGTCTCTCGTGACATGCTCCGTTTGGCCGAGCGGCCGATGGTTGCGTTGCTCCGGCGCGGTGGTGTACTTTCGACGGTCATGTCTATTTTGTATGATGAGGGGCGCTCCTTGTGCATGCATAGCTAATTTAGACACAGGTGTATTTCGGGACTGTGGTGGTGCTCGTCCCGCCATCGATATGAGTGGGGCGCCAAGCCATGCATTCGGGTGCGGCACGCCATAGGGCGGTGGATAGTAGGGCGGCGGGAAACCCGGTGCGGTGGTAGCATACTGAGGGCGAGCGGGTTCGCGGCGCCCGAGGGCGGCGCGCTCGCCCGGACTCATCACGCCGTGAAGGGCGTTTAACCCATATTCGCAACAAGACGTTTCACTGTCACGGTAAAAGTCCGAGATGCAACGCGATGTCGTAATCGTACACTAACATCGGAGGCGTGTAGCAATGAGCGCGCGTGCTATCGCCGCGACTGACGGCAGAGGACTGGATTGAATGAGCGCGGTGCGAGTCGGCGGCGGCCGCGAGTGTTGAGTGGGAGTGCCTCCGCCGTGCCACGCGACTGTCGTTCTGGCGTCGATGCACCGGAAAACTTTACAACCCTAATCGCTTCACAATTAAACTGCCCGACATTGTTTACTTTCCTTGCGGTGTAGAAAAAAGAAAACTGTTGTACTCGTAATTGTTCATTTAAAGTTAACGAACCAGTTAAAGAGTTGAATTCGTATAATAGAGTGACGTATCAATTCATTCTTTGACTTTTACTTGCTTATTAATAATATAAAAAATATAGAGAGGTAACTGAATAAATAACATGTTTTCGTTCGTAGTCGAACATAATAAATTCAATGGCAAAATTAGTTTGCCTACCGTAAAAAGTTTTATGTAAGCACTTACCGCTTTCACTGCTCGTTCTATGTAGTTTGACTTTATTGACCTTACCTATAACAACAAAAAAAAGAAAAATAAATGTCAAATACGATCATATAAGGAACCTTAAGAAGTCTTTAAGACGGTGTTACAAGTTTAACGCTTTAACAAACGGGGTTAATAAAATACGTTTATTGAGTAATAAAGTGTTTTTGAAACTCTCATTCAATTACTTGCAGTGTAACTGAATGAGAGTTTAACAGATACAATACAGAGCATGATGTATGAGGGATTGACAAGACCGGTTGATTATTCAATATAATGATCATATACATTTTTATTGCTCATTTGGTGCAGAAATTACGTTCACACAACGTAAATGACGTAACATGAATACATTATCGAATATCGCAATGTTTCGCTAAATTTGATTATAATTAAATTAATGAAATGCTCTAGCGAGTTTTAAGACACAATAACAAGCTGATGCTATTAGCTCTACGCGCGTAGTTTTTTCAATGCTCAATTGTTTATTTGCTATTCACTATGTATATTTAGGTGGTCATTTTTTTTTCACAATAGGCATGAGACATGCACAAAATTTTGTAAGTCCTATTATTAGTTTGCCCGTCTTTGATATAGCTAGGGGACAAAAGGCATTGATTTCATTTTGTATTATGCAAAGTAGTAAAAAAGTCGCTGTTTTCGCGAAAGACTGTTTAAAAAAAAACTATTATAGATTTTTGTTAAAAATATGACTACAAAGTCTTGTTAGGTATTTTTTTTTCATTGACACAACCAGGCAACAAATAAGCAACTTTAAAAAAAATACTAATAAATAAATGCAACAACATTTTACTTCACTGTTACGTGACTTAATTAAATAAAATCTTTACTTGTTTTGTTTACAAGTCATCAATTTGTAAATCTGTTATCTATATATTTTTACCCGACTGTAAGGAAGGGTTACGTTTTTCGCGCGTATCTTGTATGTATGTATGTATGTATGTAATATTCTTTATTACCTCATATCTCACAAAACACTGAACGGATTGATACAATTAAGACGTCCTTAGATTCGTCTTGACTGTCCGGGTGTCGGTTTGAAAAACAAACATGGCGGCTGCGAGATGTCAAAATAAAAAGGTGTGAAAATAAAAAGTTGTTTCGAATACTGCAATAAGGGTATCAAATTAAAGGGCTCATCTGAAGCATTTCAAAAAGGTATAACATGATTATGACTGTATTAAAAAAAAAATAGTCAGCAACCATTCTTTTTTCAATACTTGACAATAGCTGTGATAAAAGTTAGTTGTTACATCCTACAATACTCAAAAGTATTAAATAAAAAAATGTTAATGTAAAGGATCTTGTTTCCATCTTTTATGGGCAACGTTTTTTTTTTTTCTAACGAGTATAATAAATGTAAAAGTAACTTTGTGTATCTGTTATGTATCTGTATCTAACCGACATCCACGCTGGTGGAGCCGCGGGCGAAAGCTATTTAACTATTAAAGAAATCGATCACCATCTCTGTCTCTAGATAATCTCAGTCCATTTCATAGACGTATTACATAATTCTAACTCTCATCTTCCAACATAACCTTTTAGCCTATTCAAAAGAGATCAATAGACAAGTATCAATAGAAAGGAATAAAGAGTTCCTTTTTATACTTTTTTTTTGTAATGTCCCGGGCGAATCCAGTCTTGTAACGATGCGACCTTTGAACAGCGTCGTTGGGGCGGAGAAAGTAAACTTCATGACTCAGAACCACACAATACTGATAATACAGAAGGTAACCTTATAGGGGCGTCTAAACGGGCCATTTTTTACGGCAATTTGTGGCGGCAATGCTGTGGCCGGCAACATGGCAGTACTCTCCAATATTGATATGATGGTTGCCAGATGATCGCTGAGCGATCGAATTTCCGCAATGTTGCCCGGACAATTTTGTTGTTGTTTCAGTCGCCCTCTATGTTACTGTTGCCGGGTTGTGTAGCCCGTTTAGGAGAGTGGATCATGCGCCATACAATTGTAGACATATTGCCATTATTGGCCGAGCAATTAGTTGCCAATAGTGCCGCCACAAATTGCCGTAAAAAATGGCCCGTTTAGACGCCCCTTATCAGTCGCCCTCTATTTTATTGTTGCCGGGTTGTGTAGCCCGTTTAGGAGACTGGATCATGCGCTATACAATTGTAGACATATTGCCATTATTGGCCGAGCAATTAGTTGCCAATAGTGCCGCCACCAATTGCCGTAAAAAAATGGCCCGTTTAGACGCCCCTTTATATGTACCTCTCACGGGCAATGCACTCATAGATGTTGTGCAAGGATATGTAATTAACCGACTGTCCAAGGAGGGTTATGTTTTTAAGTTTGTTTATTTAGTTATTAGTTAGAGGTATTGTTAAGTTCGTCTCAGTTGTGAGAGTGACATCAAAATTAGAAAAAAATAGTAACCTGGATTTTTGGCGCCAAAATATTATTTTAGTTACTAATTGTAAGTGGGTAGGTTTTTTGTTTTAATAATAATAATAATAAATCTTTATTGTATTAAAAGGTTCGTGCAATGAGTTTGCAAGCCCTTATTCTCAAACTAGCGTAAGATGTATGCCAGGAATCAGTATAATTTAGCTTGTTTTACAGAGCTCTTTGTTCAGAAGGCGTCCTGAAGCGATGTTTACGTAGCTAGAAAGCGCGCTGTGTCCACACAACGCGCTCTCTAGCTACGCACACAAACAACCTTCAGGTTGCCTTCTGTATTCTCGGCATTTTGTGTATAAACTCTCGATAAACGTCAGGTTTAAGAATATTATCGTGCGAGTGTCTTAATATTTATGTTATTTAACTCGTGTGTTGTAAGCTCACTGAGTTGTGTTTATGCGCGTGGATTGTATTATTGTATTGATTTCCTTTCGATCCGTAATAAGATAAGACGCAACAACATCTTTAAATCTTTGGTTTTAAATTATAGATCTAGTAATTTTTAAACACGTCAATTTTAGAATCGTACTTTTAACTTTATGATTTTATAAAATAATGTGAGCCTTTAATTTCCATTCAAACGTTTATTTTCAAATCCCATGCAGAAAAATCAATGTTGACTTAGGCTTATACAATTCTGATTTCATAATGAAAGAGCTTAATAAATTAGTTTTGCTTAGTCATGAGGTAAGCGCGATATTATTTTGAATGCCCATATAACTCTAGTGAAAATATACAGAACCAATTCAATGAAAGCAGAGGGCAAGAATATTACAATATTTCCAAACCGTACGCGAAAGTATGCAAGTTCATTTAGCATATTCATATTATAACAAGAACTTTCAACGTGAGTCGAACGAAAGTTACCACAGACGAATCCGCAGCGTAAAGAACATTAAACCCATACAATTAACATATACAATTGTCAATATTCATATATCATTATGTTTATAGTTTTGATATCGTCAGTAAAATTCATTAATGAAATAATAATAATAATATCTTGGCACAACTCACACAACGTCATCTGATCCCAGAGCTTGTACTATGGCAATCAGACAACTTATAAACATACTTATATATTGAAGTAATTTTTATAGGCATTTCTTGCCAATTACTTTACAAATACAATAATTGCATTTTTGAAAGATAGAAAAATTTGAAGTCCAGACCCAGGAATCGAACCCGAGACTTCCGTAGCCAAACCGGGGCCAGAAGCGATTTTTCTATCTTTCAAAAATGCAATTATTGTATTTGTAAAATACTTATATATTTCTAAGTACATACATATTATAGATAAATTACACCCAGACACAGAATAAACCGTCGTGCCAAAGTTTTATCCTGGGTGGGGATCGAACCCACGACCTCCTGCGTAGCAGTCGGATACACTCCCACCGCGCCACAGAGGCATTCAAATATAAAATAAAAGTACTTTTATAATTTGTTGACATTAAAAAATGAAAGACGAATCTGAGAATGGCAGGAGTGGGGACATTGTAACTAACTTGATAAAAAAAAATCTAACTAATGTTTGAGATAGATTAGAGCAATTTGTAAATAAATCAAATAGATAACAGTCGCTTTTTAAGATGGGTTATGTTTTTAGAGTGTATATTTCTTTGGCACGCTCTAGAGCCTAAATGACTTGATGGATTTTAGCTTGAAAGGTATCATTAGATGCGTCTCAGTTGTGAGAGTGACACTGGGTACATCAAAATTAGAAAAAATAGCTGATTTTTAGTGCCGAAATATTTCAGCCATTTTATATTCTTTCATTTTTTAGAATAAAAAGATAATTAGCAATGTAGGATTGTGGTCCCACATTACTAGCAATCCTGTTAACCCCTTCAGCTAAGCTCAATGGCTTGTGTTAGAAGTGGGTTCACGTCCGTCGGTAGTATAATGGATAGGATTCGATCCCGCGACCTCGCGATTTCAAGACCGATGCCTTAGCCATTAGGCAACCGCCGCTTTAAACAGTCGGGTTTTTTTGTTTCGTAATAATTTAGCTTGTAATGTGTACTACAAATATCATAATGATACAGAGAAAGTACAATAGTCAACACTGTCACGAGCACATATGACATGCAATATGAAAACTCAGGCATTGCCCTCTGTATAATTTATAGTTAAAATTGATCAAGATTATTTATGCAGTATGAATGAATAAAGCTATTCAGAAAGCAGGCTCACGGCAACTATCATAGACCATTGCGTTTTCGTCCCGCTTCGTAGCAATGTGAAATAGGCAACTAGTATATAGTGTGTATGAACGTTCAGAACGTTCTTCCTAAAAGTTGGATGGATTGAGTAAATTAACCCTTAAAAAAAAAATATGATTATGTGACACCTTGCTGTCACGAGGGATCTTACATACATACAAATCACGGACATAATAAAGTATCCCAGAGTCGGAACAACAATTTGTGGATCACAAAAAGTGGTGTCCCGTTTGGGAATTGAACCTACGACCTCCAGCTTAGCAGTCAGGGTCACTAACCACAAGACCAACAGGTCAGTAGAGCTTTTAAACAGAAAATAACAGCCATTTAGAACGTGAAGTCACAGGGTATCACAGTATATTGCGTTTTAATCCCGCTTCTTAGCAATGTGAAATAGGCAGCTGGTCTCTTCTTATACTACTGCTCAGACTGATTTTTCTAGAAGCTGACCTCAACAAACACATAATAAACTCAAAATCTTTGATATGTATTTGCCAAAATATCTCATAGGTACCATAGCATACCTCTTTGGCGAAAACGGACCAACCGAAATTATACCGATTTGTAAACTACCATAAATACGTAGGGAGCGACGTGGAATACCTAGATTATAGGACATAAGTAGTTAAACAACCACATTAACTGGTTTGCTAATGACAGATCATCAAGGGGTAATTATGGCGATTTTCCCTTAGCTCATTGTGCCGGTCTAAGGGGTATGTATCTGTTTAGTAGTGAATCCTGCTATTTATGAAACGACTCATTATACTTTGCAAATGGAACATTAAGATTAATTAATATAATAAAATTAAAACAAAATTGTGTCTATCTATAACTCTCTTTGACTGCTACAGTGGCGCCGTGGGAGTGTACAACTGATGCGCAAGAGGTTGATTTTGCATTTGGGACACTATTTTGTGTAATCTAAAAATTGTTACTCCGAGCCTGGGAGTACTGTCCGTGATATGATGTCTGCAAAGTGATGGACTATGCAAACTTAGCAACGTAAGGCTTATTAGTGCAGGAATTGTCTCATATAAAAAAATAAAAATGTGCGTAACTTATAATTGAGTAACCAACATAACTTCCATTAGAATTTTTATCACCCACTATTTATTCATAGTCAAAGCGATAATCTAAATTAATTCTACAAAATAAATAATTGGCAAAACTTAACATTCATAACATGTATATTAATAATTATAATTAAATCAAGATCTACACTTAGTAGTCCGAGCCTATTATTCCCAAGCTTTAATAAAGCTAACTTAAGTGACCCCATTTGTCAGTCAATCAAAGTGCTGTTTTACTGTCTCTTTTATCTCTTTAGTTATAAATAATAGTGCCCGGATAACCGAGATTTGCTCGTTTTTTTTTAAACGACGTTTTCTAAAAATGAAACCTGTGTAGATCCATTTATCGCCCCCGAAACCCCCTGCATATCTACTATATTTCAAATCGTTGATGCCGTTACCAAGATTCAGATTGTATATTGTATATGCGAGAATTGCTCGTTTAACAGTATTAGATTCACTGAAAGAGCAACTTATTTATTTTATATCTAGCACTGATCGTTTCAAATATTAATAAGGAGGCACAAGGCGCCAAGACATATAAAATTTAAAAAAAAAACATTTCTGGAAGGTGTTTCTGTAAGCGAATTAGGTAACCAGTGTGCCTAGATAAATTCCATTATCCTTAAACGTTAACGAAAGAAAAAAGTATGGACATGATATTAAGTTGAAAGATGTTTTCTCTGACATCTTTCAACTTATTATCAAATGCAAGCCACTTTGCATTCCGCAGGCTTTAACGTTTAAGGATAATAGAACTTGTCTAGACCCCCTGAACTCATAAATAGCTTATAAAGGAATTACCGTACTGACAACAAGACAAGTATAGAGCCCATATTGCGTAGTACGTCCTTATTTATTAAATGGCTGCCTAGCTCTATAAACAACACTGGCACCCACGCTTTTAATAAGCAAAGTTTCTACATTTTTTGTAGGCGTGTTAAAAAGTTTTGATATCACGAATACATGTCCACCCTAAACGAGGGTTGAAAATGAAATAAAAAACGTAGCTTTGTTTATTTTTGTGTGCATTAGAAGGGGTCGAGTCGACTGTCCGTATAATCCATATGAATCATACCTAATGTTTTTAAGTGGTAAGTTTTACTTGTTTGTTTGGGATCTACGTAGGGGCTGATTGGATTGATATGGGGTGACTTCTAGAAGGTAAGGCACAACAATAATTTCAGGCTATTCCCTTAATGAATAATATGTGGTGCGTATCTTAAGCTGCTGGGTCGATTCTTGCGTGGAATAAATATATTTTAGCGATGTAAGCGATTTATTAGAATTTTGGTATTGGTATTTTAAAAAGAAAAGAGGTCGTGTAAGAATCACTTCGTTGTCAGTCTGTCTGAAAATAAAACCCTTTTTGTTTCTTTGTGTTACTCCACGCTTTAAAGTAAATATCAAATACTAATATGTATAATAAAATACATATATTAATATCAGCCCAGCAATCCCTTGAAGCTGTTAAAAGAAACAAACTTCTAGGTCAATGCAATCAAAAGATAAAGCAGTTTATGCCGGATATTTTGACATTCGCAAAGAATCAAAACCCATGAAATTTGCCACGAAGCAATGTTTTATAGCACAACTAAAGATAAAAATAACTAAAGATAAAAATCGCAAAAACCTTAAATTTGTAGTTATATCACAAAAAAAAAAAAACAGCCTGTATGGAACCTTCGATGCGCGAGCCGGTGTTAGTTTCAGATATTCTTCGTTCATGACGTCAAAATACTCATCCTGTATTGCCCTTCAAGATTGGATCGTATAAGTGGATGACCATTGAGTGCCTACGACCGCCGATTCGACATTTGACAGATTGACCATTCAACTCACATTGGTACTCAGCAAGCCCTGATGTTATCAGTATTTAGAAGACGGGAGCTGCTGTCGATTCACCTGACAATCTTTAACTTTTTGAGATAAGCACAGAATGTTTTGGTTTTCCTTTTTCAGTAATGAAAAGGGTTTTTTTTAGATTGAGGAGGAATGATCGATTAGAGCAGTCATAATAAATATGTTCCGCGAAGCCCAGGGCTCTACATAACACGAGTTATAATACGATTTCATATATTGTCCAATATGTCAAGTAACATGATTATTGAAAGAATACACACGAAGTAAGGTTTTGATTATTTTAGAGCTTCGTACAATATTCAATTGGCTAAAAGGGTACCATCGCCGAAAAAGATTGAGAACGGCTGGATTAGAAGTTTCTTTTTTAATATCAGCTTTTAACTACTGAGATGGATGGTAAAAATATGAATACGCTCACACCATAAAAGAGCTATCTTTACTTCATAAAGTTTATAAAAAAAAATTGAATACTAATATTTCTTTCAAACGTTTTGTATCTGCACGCACTTATCTCACCATCCGCAATAATATTGCTAAACTTTTGCTCGTTTTTCACAAATGACTTTATCGCTTTGCGCACATCTATTGTAAGCGCATATGCAACTTTAGCCCATATTGCATGTGTTGAGAGACAATAATAGCTTGCTGTTTGCGACACGTAACATCTCAGTGCATCGTTCAGATCGTTCATGGCGGATCAGAGAAAGTGTTCAGATTCATTGACCCTTACCGTCGCGTGCTTAGACAAAATCAATTTACCATCCACTCTCGCTCTCGAATGGATGCGTTAACCGACTAACTCTGTGGTTATTACGTGTTACGCTTGTTACGAGAGCATCGTTGATTATATCTCTAAGGGAAAGTTATTAGTTATGTGTGTTCAAACTGGTCCGTGCGCTACCCCGTAGGCGCCATCATATTTTGATTGAATGCATCGTCTGCGCTTTCTCCTTTACCGGAGAAATATCAAGCTCCATTATTAAAACCAGCAATATACCTGGTGGTATATTGTCTGGTAATATGATTATTTGTTGTCAATCGCTTCGTTACGTTTTCACGTAAAGAAAAAATATTAAATGTATGTAAACTCGCAACTACTTAGCAGATTGGTGTAAACTTTCACTATTGGTTAACTTTCATTTGTTTGCTACTTGTTTATCCACTAATGACCACATATCTCGTGAGAATATACTCGTAAATAGCCTTATTGCAGAGTTTGCACATTCGGGTCTAAAAATATTGAATACATCAATTTAATATGTTATGCTGAAATATCTTATATCACGATAACTCGTTCTTGTATTTTAGTAGTTTAACAATATAATCGTTATTTAATTTTATTTGATTTTTACGCCTGTCATCAATTTTAAAGAGAAATCAAACTTCCGTAAAATCTTGTTACTGTACCCACTTTTTGAAAGTGAAGTACGGAAAACTATAATTTTAAGCAAAGTGCTCTGCAAGAGGCAAGGAAAGTGTTAACTACTAAGAAGAAACTTTTTTTCAATTTCACTTAACCCGTATTCCAATATTAGACTAAAACCTCCTTAAAACTTGCTTTAAAAAAAGAACACATCAAGAAATGAAAAGTAACATCATGTTTTCAATTCAACATTATGACTTTTAAAGGTGTTAACCGTTCAATATTTATAGTGGCGTCCGAAAAAATAAAAACATTATCGACCATTACATTCGAAAGTCACCAAATGTTTTATTTGCAGGTTAATTATCGCCATTACCGGACACACTTTCCATCTTCATTCCTTTCAATTTTTATCGACTAAAATTACGTTTTGACTCTTTACTAGAAATGTTATCGGTTGGTAAACAGAGTTCATGGTTTGTTAATCAATTATTTCAATGCCTAGGTTAAGGTTAAAACTGTGAATTATGATTGCATTAGTCATAATATTGATTTATTGAAGAGGCGTGATTAATGATGAATACACATATTTGGAACTAGGCATTGTATATTCAGTAAAATAAAACAATTGTACCTTTCGTCACGATGTAGCGGGCGTATAAACGATTTTCTATTGATAATGACATAATTTAAATTTCTTTCAATTCAAAAGGTTAGTTTTATTTTTAGTATTGCATAATTCAACCCATTCCATCATGAAATCAGGAAAGAAACCTTCACACGCCAATGCGAGCACAATCTAATTTATAAAGATTTGCTTGTATAGAAGTTGTTTTATAAGTTTTTTTATCGATATTTTTTTAAAGTTAGGTACAGTACTCCCAAATTAATAATGCACATGCAGATCTTCGCTAATTGTCGTATTCCCGGAAACACTCGAATCATGGAATCGTAAGAGCCCTAAACAAGGCATTTGCATTTTGCACCTTGTTTAAAAGAGATAGGAGTCAATATCATGTGTGCACAATCGAAAACAAATCGGGCGTTCGGCAGCTGTCGCC
The DNA here is from genome assembly GCA_945859575.2 of Herminia tarsipennalis. NCBI lineage: Eukaryota > Metazoa > Arthropoda > Insecta > Lepidoptera > Erebidae > Herminia > Herminia tarsipennalis. The sequence continues at coordinate 23,332,223 of OX243835.2, read as the reverse complement.
GGTCAGCGAAATGTCTGTCAGTCGTCTTTATATATTGGTAGTGACTGCACGTGTTCTCTATTTGTGGAAATATATAGAGCTGCTATTACACACCCTTCTTGGTAAATATAATTTCAACATTAATTAGCTTATTCAGATTTAAATAGTATATTTTGAAAAAAGGAAAATAAATAACATATTTCACGTTTTTTTAATATTAAAAAAATAAAATACCTACATTAAATACATATTAAGTACTAGAAAAACATTTAAAAAATGAGATTTATTTAAATTAAATAAATAGATAAACATGCATAAAAAATATATACCTAACTCTGCCCATGCCATTTTCTTTCAGACGAATTCTTCCAAAATGGATAAATTTAAACGTGGAAAACCGCTTAATTCACAAGCACGGCAAATGGTATTTAATGTGTACCTTTATTTCTTAAATGAAGCCAATGTTTTCAACAGAGACCATGATGGTTATTTTAAAAAAATTCAAGACCGTGTTACAAAAGCTACAGGAATTTCGCGACGAACTTTGAGTAATATCTTAAACGAAAAAAAACATAATCAATCAAAGAAATTTTCTACACCGAAAAAAGGAAGACCTAAAAGTAGATTTCGGCTGGTACTTGATGATTTCGACTACTGTGTTATTCGTAATATGATATACAATTTTCAATTGACGCTGAAAGAACTCCCAACTGTAAATAATTTAAGAATAAAGTTGATCGAAGCTATTAATTTCAAAGGCTGTGCCGAGACTTTAAGGTTGATCTTGAAAGACATGGGGTTTAGGTTTCTGAAAACTGATAATAACAGACAATTACTTATGGAAAAACATGATATACGCCTAAAAAGGATCAAATATCTCAGAGAAATACAACAGCTGAGGAGTTCTGGTAGAAACATAGTATTTATGGACGAGTCGTATGTGCACACATCACATACTAAGGGTAAAACTTGGCAAGATAGCAACAAAAAAGGTATCAAACAACCCATTTCCAAAGGAGAGCGAATAATTATTGTACACGCAGGCAATGAAAAAGGCTTCGTCCCAGGGGCTCTAATGTTACATAAATGTGTCGACTCAGAAGGTGACTATCATAAAGAAATAAACGCGGAACGTTATCAAACTTGGCTACGCAATCAATTGATTCCCAACTTGCCTCCTAATAGTGTGTTGGTAATAGACAACGCCCCATATCATAATAAGCTGTCTGTGAAACCACCAAACTCAAACACATCTAAACCACAAATGACAGCTTGGTTACAACAACACAACATTCCGCATGACCCAAAGAAACTGAAACCCGATTTGTATAAAATTATACAAAGATACAAAGAAAATTACACAGAATTTGCCATTGACCGTATAATGGAGGAACATGGGCATAAAATTATACGATTGCCACCATATCATCCCGATTTTAACCCTATTGAAAATATTTGGTCCCAAATAAAGCAACACGTGGCCAAGAGAAATATTGCAATGACTGTGACGTCAGTTAAAGATGCTATATTAGAAAAAATCAATAAAATAGGACCAGAAGAATGGAAAAAAGTTTCTGATCATGCGGTTCAATGCGAAGATGAATATAGAAAATTTGAGCCAAGAATCGATAGTTATTCCGATAAACTGATTATTTACACAGGTGATAGCAGTGAGGAAAGTGTAAATGAACAAGAGCATAATGAAACTTCTGATGAATCTGCGATGTCGGGAATAGAGGTCTTCCTCGATTCTGATTAATTTTTTTATAATTGTATTATTTTTCTGGAATGATTAGTGCTGTAAACAAATTTGAACTGAGATTTTGATTATATTTTATGTAAACCTCTATTTGAAAACGTTTTTTTCTCCTTCTAATAAAACCTTATGTTATTTAAACCTTTTCCTCCATAATTACACCAACTTCGGTAAGACACTTGAAAACTAATCACTCCAACAATGATTGTAGCGTTTTCGCTATTTACTTACATGGAATTATCGAATCAAATTTCGTTACAGGTAAATCAAATCTGTTTTAGCACAAAACACATAATATATAAAATTAGGCATAGAGAAATTGCTCTTAACCACTCTATATAAATATCGTCTTTCGACGCTCGGGTAATACGACCGTTGCCGAACAATGACGAAGATTTCCGAAGATTTCTATGCGCATTATTACTTTTGGAGTACTGTACATAAAACAAAGAAAGTTAAAACTAAAAATAGCACAAATAATGATAATCTGCCTTCATGCTTTGGATGACGTAATTTGCTGTTTTCAAGGCCGTCGGTAAGAGCATTGTTATTTTCGAAAGATTTTCCTGTAGGTTTTAACAAGTGACAATACTCTCTGTATTTAATATAACAAAATAAAATAAACACCTTCGGAGATAAATAAAACTGAGCAACGTCTTCACCAAGGAAAAGTTGTCAACTTCTGTGTTGACAACAAGATTTTATGACAAATTAATTCAGTGGCAAACATTGATAACAAAAGGTCCAAAGTTGAACAGTATTTCCTGATATTTTCAACATAGAAAATGTCAATAATATTTGTGGAAACTCGTCCTTTACAGTACAAATTGAAGCCTATATTGTTAAGTAAACAATAAATAATAATATCTTAGAAGACGTGACACTTTAGAAGGCATATCAACATAATATCAACATAAATTCAAGGCCACTTTATGTGGTACATAAAGTGATGGATGAATTGTTTTATCGCGTTGACATGTCTAGACAAACAGACCGAGACTTATCTGTCACATAAAAAATGCCGTATCTAATTATTATGAGAAGGAAAACCAGAGCGTTTTTTTTCTTTCGTATAATGCACGAATACTCTGCCAATGAGGTTGAAAAAATAGTTCAATAAGCTGTTTCAAACTCTTTATTGTAGTAAAAGGTTTATATAAAACTAGCTTTCGCCCGCGGCTCCGCCCGCGTGGATGTCGGTATCCTATGTTACTTCTAATACCTCCAAGAATATGTGTACAAAGCTTCATGATGATCGGTTGAGTAGTTTTCGCGTGAAAGCGTAATAAACAAACTTACATTCACATTTATATATTATAGGGATATTGTTTGTGGGTTACAAAGGGAATTTTATACCGACATTGCGAATCAACATACAGCTAAATAGTCTCAGCGAGCTTACATTTACTGACTTGCCTAGATGCCAAGTAGACCAAGAAAAACAGTTGAAAATTTCGTTTTTATTTCATTTTAGAATAAATATATTCACGGTTCACGTTTGTAAGGAATTTCAGATGTTGCAGGTACCTCCTTAGTGCTAATTATTATTCATAAAAACATAATTCTGCGAATATTTCTACAAGGAAAAGAGTTTTATAGGTAACAAAACTTCCTATACGCGATTTTTTTTTTATTTTACTTAAAAAGAACGTTCAAATTGTCGTCAACATTTACGTTTGGCGCTTTTTACCAACGATTTGCGCGCGCACAGTGTCTTCCGGTGAATGTTCGCGTAATTGCGTTTCCGTCGGTTGCACCCGGCGCCGGCGCATATAGCGCAAGTGTCGGCCCGTTTAACCGATAACTACCCATTGTTTAAACCAATCATCGATGTGTTAATTGCCATTTAAAATGGTTGCTCAACATTATGCGTCATTTCTTAGCACGACACGAGGCTAACTGTAACTGGTTAGTAAGGTGCAACGAAATCGTTAAACTCTTCCTGCCTGTTTGTTTATTACGTGAGTGAGCAATGCAAAAGGTAGCTAAATGTTATTTTTTTGAGTCAACTTTGCATTTTACCGTTGGTTTACATTCTTAGAAAGACAATAAAATGAAGGATACGCTTTGGCATAACATACCTTCATACTTACTTACCAAAGCAATGCCCCAGAAGGGACAATATCCTAAGATTTGAGTTGTTAAATTTTGCTAAAGGAAGAACATACATGTTCCTTTATTTTTAGAAATAGAAGTTTTTATTTTATATGTTTAATTAGATACACGAAAACATTTATCATTATTGTATTACAACTAAAGTAAGTGCATTCAAAGATTTTAGACCATTCTACTTTTTAAAGGTAGGTAACTAACTAGCAATGTGGGATTGTGGGTCCCACATTACTAGCAATCCTGTTATCCCCTCCAGCTAAGCTCAATGGCTTGTGTTAGGAATGGGTTCACATCGGTAGTATAATGGGTAGGATTCGAAACCGTGACCTCACGATTGCGAGACCGATGCCTTAGCCGTTGCGCTACCGCCGCTAGCATTCGATTACTTTGTACAGTTAAAATTGACTAACTTAAGTTAAGAGTTTCTTTAAAATAGTTCAACTGGTTTAGATAAAATGTTTATTTGTGGCTAGGTCCCAATTTAATAAACTTTTTTTTAATATAATTTTTTGCAATTCTTTCTAGCTTGAAGTTATAGGTAGGTAGGTATTAACATTTTATTTATTTGTATCTATAAATAATACATATTCTCATAAAATATGCGACCAGGAAACGGCACATTAAATATAATTAGCATGCCAGGATTAGTCTCACGAAATTAAACAGTTCGATGTTATCCAATTTGCGTGGTGTTAACTACAGAAAAAATATTGATACTAAATGTTTGCATATTAAAAATTTAATCGTTGCTCTAGGTATCTTTTGGCAACAGTTACCTACTGTGTGTAGCTTACACATAAACAACATGTATACGTGTTGTTTGGTATCATGTTCCAATTCGATTTACGATATATTTTTTCAATTTAATGAAAAAAAAAAACATTTTTTTTCTTCGCGGAAGTCGCATGACATGCGGAGGTGGTAACATGAAAAAGATTGTTTTGATTGTAAAGACTCCTTAGACAAATAAAATTGATAACAAATCCTGAAAATTTGCATATTCCGGCGAAATTGGGAACCTAAATATTTTAAGATTCAATAAAAAAATCATTATTTAGGAAACATTTTTTTTATACATATTAAATATATTTCGGGACTTAATCGCGTGAATTATTTAAAGGTACGAACCTTTTATTTACCCGAAGTTTCGATCGAATTGCACCGATGCAGCGATGGTGGTCACGGGTCGACTGTGTCGAAAGTCGATAAAACATTCTTTTATTTTCAACCGACTTCAAAAAAGGAGGAACTTCTCAATTTGACTGTATTTTTTTTTGTTTGTTCATCGATTGTGAGTAATTTACACATTGTAATTGTCCCCATGGTAATAGGTACTTACAGCTTACGTAAATTCAATATTAACCCCCACATACTTTAACGATTAAGTTATTTCTCTTCACCCTTTCACTATTCAAAGACAGCGACAGGATGAGAGCTACCGGCGTATCAAAACTGCCGGCAGCCGTATGATTGGTAAAAAGTGTCGATAACTGCGGTTGTGACAAAGTAAATGAACCTAACTATTTATGCCTTATCTGCAATAAATTGTGACATTTCCTAAGTGTATATTATCGCCAAAGAATATGGAACTTAATAGGCATGTCAAAGTACTTTATTCACTTAGGTAACAAAATGCAATTCTTATGAATTTCTGACAGAATTTGCTACATTAAAAAAAACTCATAATGTAAAGCCAGTAATTATGATTATAAAGACAGCAGTCTTTAAATCTCAGCTTGTCTTTGAATTACATTATATTTTAAACGTACAGTAGTACTCTACTTTAAAAAAAAAAACAACAAAAGTATACAAATAAAACATTATAAAGGCGCGTGCGCCGTTGCTAAGTTTGATGCGATTTTGATTGTAGCCGCTCAAAGCTTGCACTTTCACTAACGTGTGAAGCGTTTACGTTACGGTTTCTTCATAGAATACAATGTTACAATTACTAGAAACGCGCAGGTTTGCGTTTACAACTCTCCGTTTATACTTGTCGATTGAAAATCAAGACGTGAAACGCATATATCTGAACTAGTGCGGATTGAATCGATTACATACTTTCTCCTTTAATTTTATGGTTAGCGGACTACGAGTCCAAATATCCTTTTATAGGAACTTTGTATTCAGTTAGCACTACTTGATATCGTTATACCTACTTACTTTATGGTGCAGATAGAGAAACAAGAAGAGATTCAATTAAAGTATAATAACCTAAAATTTATTTTTAATGAAATTGTGGCGTTCTGAAGACTGGAGCTCACAATAATTTAGGTAGCTTATATATTTGGTAGGGCTTACATGTGCGACTTAAATTACCTACTACAAATCCTACTAATTTAGTAATTTATGTAACTAATAATAATAATATAACAATATCTTCTTGGGACAACTCACACAACGCTATCTGATCCCAAACTAAGCAGTGCTTGTACTATGGAAACCAGACAACTGATAAACATACTTTTATATTTCTAAATACATACATATTATAGATAAATAACACCCAGACACGGAATAAACCATCGTGCTCATCACACAAAGTTTTATCCTGGGTGGGGATCGAACCCACGACCTCTTGCGTAGCAGTCGGATACACTCACACCGCGCCACAGAGGACGTCTAATTGTTCTCCACTCACGAATTTGAATAACATACATAACACAAGCACCATAGGAGATTCACGCTAAAGAAAAAAAACACAACATCTCATCTGCAAAGCGGATAATGCGTATATAGTTCCATTCAAGTCCAACATTAAGGTTTTATTATGGAACTAGTGTCTAGCGCACAGTACATAATGGATGATCTCGCCAAAGAAATTGTAACTTAATACAAAGTTATGCGTTTTCGCGGCACGAGCTTGCTTTACGGCGCCATAAAGCATAACGTGTCGAGGCCGTATGACTGAGTAATATCCAACCCTAGATAGCCATCGTGACTCAAAATGACGACTTTACAAAGAAAAGAACATGTTAGTACGTTTCAAGATTTTTAAGTTCGTATCATGTAGGTACGAATATACAATGTATGTGTATTATAAATTGCAAAAATGGAGAGAGGTATGATAAACCTTGAAGCTAAGGCATCTGTCTAGCAATCGTGAGTTAGCAGGTCCTAAAAACTGCCTCTGTGGCGCAGTGGGAGTGTGTCCGACCGCTACGCAAGAGGGTTCGATTCCCACACGAGACACCACTTTGTGTGATCCACAAATTGTTGTTCTGAGTCTGGGTGTACTTTGTGTCCGTGGTTTGTATGTTTGTAAAGTCCCCCGTGACACAGGGCTTGTACCCTAATGCGGGAGTTGTCCTTTCCTAAAAAATACTACCGACGCGAACCCACTCCTAACACAAGTCTTAAGCTTAGTTGGAGGGGTTAACAAGATTACTAGTAATATGGGACTCAATCCAACATTGCTAGTTATCTTTAAAAAAAAACTATTAATGTTTTTCTTAATATTGATAGAATTTTATTAACCCTGCAATCCTAGAAGTAAGGCTAACTCAGTGATTAAAAAATAGCGTCTATAAAATCATTTCACAATTTTGATAGACACAAAAAAAAACTTCAGTACACTTGAATTGAGAACATTATTATGAAGGCAAAAAATATTCATTATACGCATAAAGTAGATTAGATACTCGTTAAATTATGAAGACTATTCAACGACTCGGTTAACAAGGGTTAAGGACTATGCCCCAAGTGCCCCGAGCTCATTGGTATTCCTCTCGGCCATAAATCGACAGATTCTCGTGCGTAAGTATATGTACGGATGTCATTATGAACAGATCTATGGGATTTAACTGTCAATATCTGCGAAATTTCAATGCTAAATTAGAATCATCAGTTCTTACTCGTATATGCAATAACGTATGGGCTTAAAGCAAATCGGTTTAACTCAGCATTCTCGTAAAGAGAAATGTCAGTGATAAATATATTGTAGTCTCGTCATAAAGAAGTGTTTTGGATAATATCCATAAAATAACAACAAAAACCGAAAAATTAAACCAGAAAACTTACCGAAGTTTTATATGTTTAGTGCTGACCCGCGCAACTTAGTCTGCGTCAATTTTCCCCGTTTTTGCAACATTTTTCATTGACGCTTCGCTCCTATTGGTCGTAGCGTGATGTTATATAGCCTATATGATAAATGGGCTACGCAACAGTAAAATATTTTTTTTGATTCGGATTAGTAGTTTCTGAGATTATCGCGTTCAAACAAACAAACAAACTCTTCAGCTTTAGATTAAAATTCGAACCTACTTAAACTTCACCTAAAAGTATAACTTATTTTTTTTGAAATTGAAGAAGAATAGGGATATTGAAGTAATTTTTATAGGCATTTCTTGCCAATAACTTTACAAATACAATAAATGCATTTTTGAAAGATAGAAAAATTTGAAATCCAGACTCAGGAATCGAACCCGAGACTTCCGTAGCCAAACCGGGGCCAGAAGCGAACCACCTATCTGGACTATGTTATTAGATTTCGAATTTTTCTATCTCTTGTTGCTCGCGAAATTAAGGCCTTCGCAGTGACATCTAGTCGTTAGTTAAGGAACTATCACGGCTTTTGTTATTGCTTCGTTACAGAGAGCATTTTTAACAAATTATGATGTCGCAGGCCGAATATTGAAGTAATTTTTATAGGCATTTCTTGCCAATAACTTTACAAATACAATAAATGCATTTTTGAAAGATAGAAAAATTTGAAATCCAGACTCAGGAATCGAACCCGAGACTTCCGTAGCCAAACCGGGGCCAGAAGCGAACCACCTATCTGGACTATGTTATTAGATTTCGAATTTTTCTATCTCTTGTTGCTCGCGAAATTAAGGCCTTCGCAGTGACATCTAGTCGTTAGTTAAGGAACTATCACGGCTTTTGTTATTGCTTCGTTACAGAGAGCATTTTTAACAAATTATGATGTCGCAGGCCGAATATTGAAGTAATTTTTATAGGCATTTCTTGCCAATAACTTTACAAATACAATAAATGCATTTTTGAAAGATAGAAAAATTTGAAATCCAGACTCAGGAATCGAACCCGAGACTTCCGTAGCCAAACCGGGGCCAGAAGCGAACCACCTATCTGGACTATGTTATTAGATTTCGAATTTTTCTATCTCTTGTTGCTCGCGAAATTAAGGCCTTCGCAGTGACATCTAGTCGTTAGTTAAGGAACTATCACGGCTTTTGTTATTGCTTCGTTACAGAGAGCATTTTTAACAAATTATGATGTCGCAGGCCGAATATTGAAGTAATTTTTATAGGCATTTCTTGCCAATAACTTTACAAATACAATAAATGCATTTTTGAAAGATAGAAAAATTTGAAATCCAGACTCAGGAATCGAACCCGAGACTTCCGTAGCCAAACCGGGGCCAGAAGCGAACCACCTATCTGGACTATGTTATTAGATTTCGAATTTTTCTATCTCTTGTTGCTCGCGAAATTAAGGCCTTCGCAGTGACATCTAGTCGTTAGTTAAGGAACTATCACGGCTTTTGTTATTGCTTCGTTACAGAGAGCATTTTTAACAAATTATGATGTCGCAGGCCGAATATTGAAGTAATTTTTATAGGCATTTCTTGCCAATAACTTTACAAATACAATAAATGCATTTTTGAAAGATAGAAAAATTTGAAATCCAGACTCAGGAATCGAACCCGAGACTTCCGTAGCCAAACCGGGGCCAGAAGCGAACCACCTATCTGGACTATGTTATTAGATTTCGAATTTTTCTATCTCTTGTTGCTCGCGAAATTAAGGCCTTCGCAGTGACATCTAGTCGTTAGTTAAGGAACTATCACGGCTTTTGTTATTGCTTCGTTACAGAGAGCATTTTTAACAAATTATGATGTCGCAGGCCGAATATTGAAGTAATTTTTATAGGCATTTCTTGCCAATAACTTTACAAATACAATAAATGCATTTTTGAAAGATAGAAAAATTTGAAATCCAGACTCAGGAATCGAACCCGAGACTTCCGTAGCCAAACCGGGGCCAGAAGCGAACCACCTATCTGGACTATGTTATTAGATTTCGAATTTTTCTATCTCTTGTTGCTCGCGAAATTAAGGCCTTCGCAGTGACATCTAGTCGTTAGTTAAGGAACTATCACGGCTTTTGTTATTGCTTCGTTACAGAGAGCATTTTTAACAAATTATGATGTCGCAGGCCGAATATTGAAGTAATTTTTATAGGCATTTCTTGCCAATAACTTTACAAATACAATAAATGCATTTTTGAAAGATAGAAAAATTTGAAATCCAGACTCAGGAATCGAACCCGAGACTTCCGTAGCCAAACCGGGGCCAGAAGCGAACCACCTATCTGGACTATGTTATTAGATTTCGAATTTTTCTATCTCTTGTTGCTCGCGAAATTAAGGCCTTCGCAGTGACATCTAGTCGTTAGTTAAGGAACTATCACGGCTTTTGTTATTGCTTCGTTACAGAGAGCATTTTTAACAAATTATGATGTCGCAGGCCGAATATTGAAGTAATTTTTATAGGCATTTCTTGCCAATAACTTTACAAATACAATAAATGCATTTTTGAAAGATAGAAAAATTTGAAATCCAGACTCAGGAATCGAACCCGAGACTTCCGTAGCCAAACCGGGGCCAGAAGCGAACCACCTATCTGGACTATGTTATTAGATTTCGAATTTTTTCTATCTCTTGTTGCTCGCGAAATTAAGGCCTTCGCAGTGACATCTAGTCGTTAGTTAAGGAACTATCACGGCTTTTGTTATTGCTTCGTTACAGAGAGCATTTTTAACAAATTATGATGTCGCAGGCCGAATATTGAAGTAATTTTTATAGGCATTTCTTGCCAATAACTTTACAAATACAATAAATGCATTTTTGAAAGATAGAAAAATTTGAAATCCAGACTCAGGAATCGAACCCGAGACTTCCGTAGCCAAACCGGGGCCAGAAGCGAACCACCTATCTGGACTATGTTATTAGATTTCGAATTTTTCTATCTCTTGTTGCTCGCGAAATTAAGGCCTTCGCAGTGACATCTAGTCGTTAGTTAAGGAACTATCACGGCTTTTGTTATTGCTTCGTTACAGAGAGCATTTTTAACAAATTATGATGTCGCAGGCCGAATATTGAAGTAATTTTTATAGGCATTTCTTGCCAATAACTTTACAAATACAATAAATGCATTTTTGAAAGATAGAAAAATTTGAAATCCAGACTCAGGAATCGAACCCGAGACTTCCGTAGCCAAACCGGGGCCAGAAGCGAACCACCTATCTGGACTATGTTATTAGATTTCGAATTTTTCTATCTCTTGTTGCTCGCGAAATTAAGGCCTTCGCAGTGACATCTAGTCGTTAGTTAAGGAACTATCACGGCTTTTGTTATTGCTTCGTTACAGAGAGCATTTTTAACAAATTATGATGTCGCAGGCCGAATATTGAAGTAATTTTTATAGGCATTTCTTGCCAATAACTTTACAAATACAATAAATGCATTTTTGAAAGATAGAAAAATTTGAAATCCAGACTCAGGAATCGAACCCGAGACTTCCGTAGCCAAACCGGGGCCAGAAGCGAACCACCTATCTGGACTATGTTATTAGATTTCGAATTTTTCTATCTCTTGTTGCTCGCGAAATTAAGGCCTTCGCAGTGACATCTAGTCGTTAGTTAAGGAACTATCACGGCTTTTGTTATTGCTTCGTTACAGAGAGCATTTTTAACAAATTATGATGTCGCAGGCCGAATATTGAAGTAATTTTTATAGGCATTTCTTGCCAATAACTTTACAAATACAATAAATGCATTTTTGAAAGATAGAAAAATTTGAAATCCAGACTCAGGAATCGAACCCGAGACTTCCGTAGCCAAACCGGGGCCAGAAGCGAACCACCTATCTGGACTATGTTATTAGATTTCGAATTTTTCTATCTCTTGTTGCTCGCGAAATTAAGGCCTTCGCAGTGACATCTAGTCGTTAGTTAAGGAACTATCACGGCTTTTGTTATTGCTTCGTTACAGAGAGCATTTTTAACAAATTATGATGTCGCAGGCCGAATATTGAAGTAATTTTTATAGGCATTTCTTGCCAATAACTTTACAAATACAATAAATGCATTTTTGAAAGATAGAAAAATTTGAAATCCAGACTCAGGAATCGAACCCGAGACTTCCGTAGCCAAACCGGGGCCAGAAGCGAACCACCTATCTGGACTATGTTATTAGATTTCGAATTTTTCTATCTCTTGTTGCTCGCGAAATTAAGGCCTTCGCAGTGACATCTAGTCGTTAGTTAAGGAACTATCACGGCTTTTGTTATTGCTTCGTTACAGAGAGCATTTTTAACAAATTATGATGTCGCAGGCCGAATATTGAAGTAATTTTTATAGGCATTTCTTGCCAATAACTTTACAAATACAATAAATGCATTTTTGAAAGATAGAAAAATTTGAAATCCAGACTCAGGAATCGAACCCGAGACTTCCGTAGCCAAACCGGGGCCAGAAGCGAACCACCTATCTGGACTATGTTATTAGATTTCGAATTTTTCTATCTCTTGTTGCTCGCGAAATTAAGGCCTTCGCAGTGACATCTAGTCGTTAGTTAAGGAACTATCACGGCTTTTGTTATTGCTTCGTTACAGAGAGCATTTTTAACAAATTATGATGTCGCAGGCCGAATATTGAAGTAATTTTTATAGGCATTTCTTGCCAATAACTTTACAAATACAATAAATGCATTTTTGAAAGATAGAAAAATTTGAAATCCAGACTCAGGAATCGAACCCGAGACTTCCGTAGCCAAACCGGGGCCAGAAGCGAACCACCTATCTGGACTATGTTATTAGATTTCGAATTTTTCTATCTCTTGTTGCTCGCGAAATTAAGGCCTTCGCAGTGACATCTAGTCGTTAGTTAAGGAACTATCACGGCTTTTGTTATTGCTTCGTTACAGAGAGCATTTTTAACAAATTATGATGTCGCAGGCCGAATATTGAAGTAATTTTTATAGGCATTTCTTGCCAATAACTTTACAAATACAATAAATGCATTTTTGAAAGATAGAAAAATTTGAAATCCAGACTCAGGAATCGAACCCGAGACTTCCGTAGCCAAACCGGGGCCAGAAGCGAACCACCTATCTGGACTATGTTATTAGATTTCGAATTTTTCTATCTCTTGTTGCTCGCGAAATTAAGGCCTTCGCAGTGACATCTAGTCGTTAGTTAAGGAACTATCACGGCTTTTGTTATTGCTTCGTTACAGAGAGCATTTTTAACAAATTATGATGTCGCAGGCCGAATATTGAAGTAATTTTTATAGGCATTTCTTGCCAATAACTTTACAAATACAATAAATGCATTTTTGAAAGATAGAAAAATTTGAAATCCAGACTCAGGAATCGAACCCGAGACTTCCGTAGCCAAACCGGGGCCAGAAGCGAACCACCTATCTGGACTATGTTATTAGATTTCGAATTTTTCTATCTCTTGTTGCTCGCGAAATTAAGGCCTTCGCAGTGACATCTAGTCGTTAGTTAAGGAACTATCACGGCTTTTGTTATTGCTTCTGGCCCCGGTTTGGCTACGGAAGTCTCGGGTTCGATTCCTGAGTCTGGATTTCAAATTTTTCTATCTTTCAAAAATGCATTTATTGTATTTGTAAAGTTATTGGCAAGAAATGCCTATAAAAATTACTTCAATATTCGGCCTGCGACATCATAATTTGTTAAAAATGCTCTCTGTAACGAAGCAATAACAAAAGCCGTGATAGTTCCTTAACTAACGACTAGATGTCACTGCGAAGGCCTTAATTTCGCGAGCAACAAGAGATAGAAAAATTCGAAATCTAATAACATAGTCCAGATAGGTGGTTCGCTTCTGGCCCCGGTTTGGCTACGGAAGTCTCGGGTTCGATTCCTGAGTCTGGATTTCAAATTTTTCTATCTTTCAAAAATGCATTTATTGTATTTGTAAAGTTATTGGCAAGAAATGCCTATAAAAATTACTTCAATATTCGGCCTGCGACATCATAATTTGTTAAAAATGCTCTCTGTAACGAAGCAATAACAAAAGCCGTGATAGTTCCTTAACTAACGACTAGATGTCACTGCGAAGGCCTTAATTTCGCGAGCAACAAGAGATAGAAAAATTCGAAATCTAATAACATAGTCCAGATAGGTGGTTCGCTTCTGGCCCCGGTTTGGCTACGGAAGTCTCGGGTTCGATTCCTGAGTCTGGATTTCAAATTTTTCTATCTTTCAAAAATGCATTTATTGTATTTGTAAAGTTATTGGCAAGAAATGCCTATAAAAATTACTTCAATATTCGGCCTGCGACATCATAATTTGTTAAAAATGCTCTCTGTAACGAAGCAATAACAAAAGCCGTGATAGTTCCTTAACTAACGACTAGATGTCACTGCGAAGGCCTTAATTTCGCGAGCAACAAGAGATAGAAAAATTCGAAATCTAATAACATAGTCCAGATAGGTGGTTCGCTTCTGGCCCCGGTTTGGCTACGGAAGTCTCGGGTTCGATTCCTGAGTCTGGATTTCAAATTTTTCTATCTTTCAAAAATGCATTTATTGTATTTGTAAAGTTATTGGCAAGAAATGCCTATAAAAATTACTTCAATATTCGGCCTGCGACATCATAATTTGTTAAAAATGCTCTCTGTAACGAAGCAATAACAAAAGCCGTGATAGTTCCTTAACTAACGACTAGATGTCACTGCGAAGGCCTTAATTTCGCGAGCAACAAGAGATAGAAAAATTCGAAATCTAATAACATAGTCCAGATAGGTGGTTCGCTTCTGGCCCCGGTTTGGCTACGGAAGTCTCGGGTTCGATTCCTGAGTCTGGATTTCAAATTTTTCTATCTTTCAAAAATGCATTTATTGTATTTGTAAAGTTATTGGCAAGAAATGCCTATAAAAATTACTTCAATATTCGGCCTGCGACATCATAATTTGTTAAAAATGCTCTCTGTAACGAAGCAATAACAAAAGCCGTGATAGTTCCTTAACTAACGACTAGATGTCACTGCGAAGGCCTTAATTTCGCGAGCAACAAGAGATAGAAAAATTCGAAATCTAATAACATAGTCCAGATAGGTGGTTCGCTTCTGGCCCCGGTTTGGCTACGGAAGTCTCGGGTTCGATTCCTGAGTCTGGATTTCAAATTTTTCTATCTTTCAAAAATGCATTTATTGTATTTGTAAAGTTATTGGCAAGAAATGCCTATAAAAATTACTTCAATATTCGGCCTGCGACATCATAATTTGTTAAAAATGCTCTCTGTAACGAAGCAATAACAAAAGCCGTGATAGTTCCTTAACTAACGACTAGATGTCACTGCGAAGGCCTTAATTTCGCGAGCAACAAGAGATAGAAAAATTCGAAATCTAATAACATAGTCCAGATAGGTGGTTCGCTTCTGGCCCCGGTTTGGCTACGGAAGTCTCGGGTTCGATTCCTGAGTCTGGATTTCAAATTTTTCTATCTTTCAAAAATGCATTTATTGTATTTGTAAAGTTATTGGCAAGAAATGCCTATAAAAATTACTTCAATATTCGGCCTGCGACATCATAATTTGTTAAAAATGCTCTCTGTAACGAAGCAATAACAAAAGCCGTGATAGTTCCTTAACTAACGACTAGATGTCACTGCGAAGGCCTTAATTTCGCGAGCAACAAGAGATAGAAAAATTCGAAATCTAATAACATAGTCCAGATAGGTGGTTCGCTTCTGGCCCCGGTTTGGCTACGGAAGTCTCGGGTTCGATTCCTGAGTCTGGATTTCAAATTTTTCTATCTTTCAAAAATGCATTTATTGTAAGAATAGGGATAATTTAATTTAAAATCAACTGTACAAAAATAACCAATCATAACAATAACAAACCTATCAAATCAAATTATAATAGCTATCAATAATATTGACCTACAGACTGAGCCCTTTCAAATCAATTCTATTCATAAAATATAAGTTATCTATTCAAATGTATGCAAATATGATTTCTAATAGAAATTATTCTTAACAACAAAAGTAACTAAATATCTTATTTTAAAGGTCACCGGGACAAACCTAATGTACAAGTAAATACGACAGTAAATATGATAGAAGACGTTTGACATAATAGATACTTAGAAGCAACAACTCTTAACCAATTCCATTCAATTTACGAAACAGTATATTATCTAAGTGAACAAATGCTGGTAAATTTTATTCTGTAAGCTTTCTGAGTACTCATAGTCTTTGGAAATATAATTTGCATAATAAATAAATATATCATAGGACTACACAAACACACGGCTATTTGTTCCCACACTAGGCAGAGCATGTACCTAGTATAGTCACCACAAACCTAATTTTAGAATAGTATATATTTGTATATATACTTATATTATGTATGACTTAACTGAAATAAAATATTAACCGGCCTGTTGGTCTATTGGTTGCTAAGCCGGAAGTTGCGGATTTGATCCCCACCCAGGATAAAACTTTTTGTGATGAGCACGATGGTTTATTCTGTGTCTGGATGTAATTGATCTATAATGTGTATATATTTAGAAATATATAAGTATGTTTATCCGTTGTCTGGTTACCATAGTACAGACTCTGCCTAGTTTGCGTTGTGTGAGTTGTCCCAAGATATTCTAATTATTATTAAATATTATTACAGTTAAGTCATAATCAGTGATCGGCGTAGGTAGTGCTATTTAGGATCAATGACCTCAAATGCTATGTTAACATGAACTTGGGTACTTACCTTTATTTTTAAAATATTGAAACGTCAACATACAATGTATAAGAAGTTTAAAAATCAGAAAAGTTTAAAAACAGTGTAACGCCATAGCATTTAGGATGTTTTTTTTATGTTAATTGTTATTTTTTCTTATAAACTAAAATACTGGTGACATTAGATGAAGGTTAATCTTAAAATCCAGGGATATTGAGATGAGGTGGTATGTCCACGTTATGCCACGAAATCCGACGAATTCCGCTGAATGCACTACCTACGCTAGTAATAGTTAGTATTACTCGTATTTGCCTACACCGACCACTTGTCATAATAATTATTATATTAATAAGTATTAATATAGATACGAAATATAGATTATGTATTTAATTAATAATGCAGCGTTTAGATTACAGGGAAGGCAAATTATTTGATTTGAAGCTCCAAAGCACTATATTAAAAGTATATATTTTTCTTCAATTATAAATTTAATCTAATATTTTTAACACTATGCAATCAATTTAATGGTACTCGTATAGTGTGGCCATTAGTGCTGTGCACTCCCTGAGGTATGCACGGCGAGGTGGGGGGCGAAGAAAAAAGTGCATGAGTTCACATGAGGTCGATACATGTCGGACAGATCTTACGATATCAGTTTGCATTTCTAAGGCAAGACTTGTGGCGGGACGTTGCGTTGGTCGGAGGCTATCTATCTGTAATATATACTTACTTTGTTGATTAAAATGTAACCCAAATATACTCATATTTTATTAAAAATATGCAGGTGATAAATAAGAATTGAAAGTTATAATTCACAACAGGACTTGTTTTATTAAACATTTTTTATATTTACAAACAATTATATATTCTAACGAAAGTTATTCTGACATAGATTCTGTTTCAACTTCATCTTCCATTTCGTCATCATCTTCATCTTCCTCTTCGCCACCGGAACTTGAATCAGAGTCTTGCAAATTTATTATGAATGAATCGATAACATTATCGAACCTACTATCGCGACTCCAGTAATCATTTTCATTTTTCTGGACATGATCGTCGCATTTCTGCCATTTTTCCGCCGTGAATTCCGAAAACAATTTATCCAATAAGATTATCTTTTCGTCTAGAGAAGAATTAATATAGTTTTGGGCTATGTTGTTTTTAATATCAGCCCAGACCAACTCGATTGGATTTAAATCTGGATGGTACGGAGGTAAACGCAGAACAGTGTGTCCACTGGCTTTCAGGAGTTCGTCAATTCTATACACGGGTTCTTTTTGTGTATTTTTGATAAGAAGTAGCAGTTGAGCCTTTGACATGGTTCCTGAAAATTCTACATTATGGCGTAGCAACCAGTTCTGCATTTCACTTTTGAGGCTTGATATAGTTGGTTTCTTCTCAATCTGAACGCTGTGGTAAGACGCGTTGTCCATTACAACCACAGAATTCGGCAGCAACTTATCTTTTAACTTTTCATCTACCCACTTATAAAAAGTAGGTCCGCTCATATCTCCATGATAGTCACCGGTTCTAGCATCGGATTTGAATATAGTCAATGTATCATCCACTAAGCCATTTCGACACCCAGCGTGGAGTATTACTAGTCGCCGTCCTTTCCCAATATCAGCATGAATACCGGGTTCTGACGATGATTGCCAACATTTGCTGGCATGGTGACTGGCGTTGATGTATGTTTCATCAAGAAAATATATGTTTCGGTTTTCTGTTCTGTAATTTCTGATTTGTGTAAGATATTTTTTCCGCCACACTGTAATATTAGGCTGCTCTATAAGGAGATGTCTCTTTGATTTGCATTTTTTGTAACGGTAGCCCATTTTGTGTAAAAGCTGTCTTAAATATTCCCGTCCACAATTCAATATGCCATCCTGTCTCAAACTTGATAGTAACTTACGGACACTTGGTATTTTTTTTTCAACTTCGTAAAACTGATGAATTTTTCTTCTGATAACTCCAAGGTCAAAATCATCCACAACGTGTTTTTTCTTTAGAACTTTTGGTTTTTTTGGCGATTGAAATTTTAATTGGCTTGAATTTTCAATTGATAAATAGCCCGCAGAAATCACATTATGTACGGTTCTTTTGCTGTATCCCGTAGCCTCCGCAACGATTTTAGCAATATTCACGTCATTTTTAAATTCAAAGCTTTCTTTGTCTGCTTTTCTTTTCTTAAAATATTCAGCCACCTTAAAAATGACAGTCTTCATATCACGAGATAACGCACGACCCATCTTTGAATATTTATCTCGTGTGCGTCTGACATAGACAGTCCGATACAAATAACACTACCTGCCGTCACAAGCGTTGACGGCGCACTGACAGCGCAGCAGCCGATTCTAACCCCCCCGTCTCACCGCGCGCATACCTCAGGGAGTGCACAGCACTAATGGTCATACTATATCTCTAAACACAAGTCACGTAAATATGCCAAACGAGGAATATAACGACAGACGAAGTTCCCAAGTGCACTTTATATTATTTAAAACGAGTACTTTACGTTTCATTTGGCAAGATACCAGAACTGTATGATAGCGAAAATGTTCGTGAGCGAGACACATTTTCTTTTTTCCATTCGCAGATAACATTGAAAATAAAAAAAAGTGTAGGAGAAAAAACGTTGCGTGTAGGGACGTAGGTACATATCGACCTTCAGACTCGACCGAGGACAACAACGTCGCCCTTGCACTTCACCGAACGTCCGCCCTTTGTAAACTTACAAGTTAACCGCCCCGATATGTGATTGTGAGTCTGCAAGGTTTAATCAACGGAGACTTATAGATTTGTAGAAATAACAAAGTTATCACAGTTTGTGGCAGGAAAGTTGGTGTTAGGGACGAAGTAAGGGTATATCCGCGACCTCTAGACTGCGCCCGGCGGGACAAGGGCGTCTTCATGCCCTTGCACTGCGCCCTTTACTCGCAGTGACTCGCACCCCAGTGTTGTACGCTTAGCATACTCAACCGGCCATTTGCCGACTCATTGACTAATAATTGCTGAGTATCACATCAACTTGCTTTAGCGGTCTTGCAAATTAATAACATCAACTTGCTCTATAGGTCTTGCAAATTAATTTGATATATTTATAGCCTTAACGGCGTTAATAGTTTCAATGAAATTAGTAACAAAATCACGAAGTTCCAATAATATTACACATATATCTACGTATCGAATTGATAACATACTTTTTGGAATTTGTTAAAAATATATGTACGGTACAATATTACCATCTGTAATAGGTAAGATTAGCAATCTGAGCCTGACTTACATCGTGTAGATTTAAGATACATTTGTATTTCGTTTTCCTGTTGTAAACAAGGTCATAATGTTTATATTGCCATGTATGTTTTCACTTCAAAGGAACTCATTTACTCGCCGAAGTTGTTCTTAATTTTAGGCACATCATCTGCAAGAACTCTCGTCAAATGAAAACTCAAGATTGATTTATAATTTGCCTTTAAAGTAAACCCAACTTAATATCAAAATTTATCATCTCTAATATCTACCTACATTCGCCGAGCACTCGTTAAAGTTAAAAACCAGACACATTTAAAATTCAGAGCCGCGTTATTATTCTGAAAGTCGTCCCTTTTTTAAGGGAAAGGACGCAACCTTAGTACCTTTCGATCCCTCCTTCAACTAAACACCTGACTTCTTTAATATTCAATAGCGTGTTTGACCTCGAAGAGATAGCTGCTTCATAAAATACTAATTGCATAAAACCTTAGCTTACTTAATGAAACATATCTATTTACTGGTAAATATTCAACGCCAATACGTAAGACGTATTCTAAACTTTTCGCCTCAGTAGAAATAAGTGAAATAACTTGTTTGCATAGAAATGCTTGTAGAGCAATTGTTTAGGCATTGTGCAGGTCGGTATTTCAAGAATTATGTAACTTCGATCTTGTTTATTTAAATATACAAATAGAATAAAATAAACATTCCAACTTGTTGTACATGGTATGCTTATGGATTTTATCAATAAATGCTCGTACTTTGTTCTTCAAACCAACACTACAGTATAACTCAAGAACAATGTTAAATAAATAAATAAATATTAGCACAACTACAAAGCCTAGATTCCGAAAATTCAATAATCAATCCAAGCGAAGTTAAATTAAACAAGAGTTCAGAATAAGTAACTTTATCGAAAGACCTTTCCAGAAAGCTCCGCTACAACAACATTGAATAAATAAAGCAACTCCTACTAACTTTCGATTCGCAATAATACATATAAAACGTGATATTTATCTAAGGAAACCTTGTAAAGGGAAACAAATCTAAAATATGAGTAAATAGCTCACTGGTATAACTTTTGACTATGAAGGTCGCGCAGAGGGGAATGTTTTACCGTGTATACGGTTTTCCCTGCATGACATCATACGAGCCAGACTACCGTTAGGCAGTTACGAGTATATGGAACATTATATCGATAGATGAGGCTTAGGCTTTGTGACACCCTTCCCCTCACGCCGAGGGCTGAAGGGAACATTCATTACATATCAATAAAATAACTTGACCAAAACAGGGACAATAATGTTCTTCGTATATGTATGAATGTGGTAGTATGGACACCTAATAGTAAACATGTTTCTCAAAGTGAAAGTTATTTTAAAGCATCCTGTGTTACAGTCATGATGGCATTCAGTAGTTTTCATACCAGATATGCATAACAAAAAACGAAAGAAAGGAAACAAGTCGGTAAATTGCCAAAAACTACCAAAAATTGGTACAATTTTCGGCAGTTTAGACTAGAGGTACTGTCGTACACTGCGATTTTTTTTGGCAGTCTGTCTGTCTCCAGCTACTGACTTTCGAAGGTATAACTTTATCGTCTTTTATTATTACACTGCATGTTCCTTTGGCGTTCTACCTGCAACTATAAACCATTAGGTATTCTTTCAGTTACACATGTTTTCCTTATCACTGTCGTTTTTTTTATCCTGTTTGGTGATATCATCTTACAATCAGATTAGGGGTTTCCCTGTGAGTTTCCTCTATTCCTTAGCAGGTACACAGTCATCTCTTTGGCCAGAAAAAAACGTACAAAGCTTTAAAAAGGACAAATTGAGTTGAATGCTCTACTCTTACGACACTTTGCCTTATATGTTGGTATACCACATTCATCGTTGGTGACCACTTAACAAAATCTTAAAAACTAGTAAATAAAGGAACTGACGAGCTAGGCAGGGCAAGCAGGGGTATTAAAGCAAAACGACAAGACAACCTAATTCGTATCTATACTTATAGAATAAAGCTGAAGAGTTTAGTTTGTTTGAACGCGATAATCTCAGAAACTAAGGTCCGAATTGAAAAAATCTTTTACTGTTGGATAGCCCATTTATCGAGGAAGGCTATAGGCTATATAACATCACGCTGCGACCAATAGGAGCGGAGCAGCAATAAAAAATGTTGCAAAAACGGGGAAAATTTACGCATACGAAGTTGCGCCCGTCAGCTAGTATGGTAGGTATAAGTATTGCATTTCTCGTGAAAGAAGATCAACTGAAGTCATCAAACGCGAATGTCATGTATCTGACGAGCTTTGATTGTAACCACACCCGTCATTAGAGAAGAAAGAAGAAATAAAACCTCAATACTTCTTCAATCACCTGATGTGGTGCGAAATTTGCCCAAAGTTTTAATTAAAACGAATTTATATAACAGGCTGGTGTCGGTCCGGGCTACGTGTAGGGCCTGCTAATGCGAATGAATGATTACGGCCGATCGTCAAAAAGTAATAAAGTTTTGCCAAAAACCGACGTGGTAAAGCTCGACGTTCATAAGAGTGAAACTAACGAACCCTGATCGTGACTCGTGATAATCATATAGATTTGATAAATTAAGGATGAGGATATCGCAAGTAAAAAAAAGGATATTAATTAAAATATAACAAAAAATACTTCCTGTCCATAATTGTTTAACCATTCTGTGTTCGCGTGCAATACAAAGTATGCTCAATTTTCTCGACTATTATTTAAGCTTGATGCGTTTTGAGCAATTAAAAATTTAAACTAGGAAACTCACGTTTTAAAAACATGTGTTTTATTGGTGAATTCCGTCATCCACTTATTTACACAAAATGTGAATTCGTGAACTTCTGTCTAACATTTAAGGATGCTAACTTTCAGATGAATTATTTTAAGATTATGCCAGTGTTGTTGTTATACATTTTTGTAGCCAAAACTATTTTTCCAACTTTACGTCAAATTGAATAGGTACTCAATTGGTACAATCTATAGGTATTTAATTGAAATATGAATATACAGCCCTATTCATATTATTAATATGGGCAGAAAGAGTGATTAGCTATTATTAAGTTCTGCCCATATTATTAATATGGGCAGAATTTAATAATAGCTAGCAAGACATTTTCAGGCTTAAAGAGTAAAATTATGGTCTCGTTATGCTCTCGTAATATCAGTTGTTTAGTTGTTAAAGTACATGGTCTGCCTTTTTAACCCCCGGCGCAAAAGGGGGGGCTATTTCAAGTTTAACGTGTTGTCTATGCCATCTTAGCGTCTAAACGGAAAGACGGATTTTGGATGCGTTTTTACTAAAAAGGTTCTTAGCTTTGATGAAAATCCTTTTAGCTGTTTTAAAGATAGATACATAGATAAGTTTTGGTCTCACGTTTCGAGGTTTTTTTGATGTTAAATGATTCTGTCTGGGGTCAGATAGCCGTGTGCCAAAACTACCCAAGTAATAAGAAATCTTCTATAAAAATAAATAAAACCTGTAATGACATATCTGTCTGTAATGTCAAAGTAACAGTTTTTTTTACTAAATGCATATGAAGGTATATATGGTACTTACAACAAAACACTTTTTTTTTGTCTGGTTGTCTGATTTTGAAGGGACTTTCACTGGCAAACAGCTGAGAATGTAAGGAGTAACTTAGGCTATTTTTTATGATCACGCTAACGTTCATAGGGAGAGAGCAGTACTGGAACTTCACGCGGACCAAGTCGCGGGCACAGCTAGTGAACAATATTAAACCTATCTAGGGAACCTACAAATACAGCCTTATTTTCTAAACACACAAACCTACAAACGTCAAATATAAATGAAATGTCATGAAAATGTTCTTCATTTAATGTTGTATTGTAAAACCGTACGGTTCCCACGAGAGTGGAAAATAGTGAGAAATAGTCTGACACTACAAACACACTGAAAAATAAAATGAATTTATGAGTGAACTAGATTTTGCCGAGAATCATATATTTTTAAAATCTTTCTCTTACATAGAATATTATTTTTATTTGTACTTTGTTTAAAGTAGGTATTTGGAACCTTGCGGTTGTGAAAAAAATATACAAGCATTTTGTGAACATTTACTGCGAGAGCTTCAAGTATTATATAGGGCTAAAATTCACAGAAGCTAATTTTTTTTCTTTTTTTTTTTTTTTTTTAAGACAACTCCCGCAGTAGGGTACAAGCCCTGTGTCACGGGGGACTTTACAAACATACAAGTCACGGACACAAATTACACCCAGACCCGGAACAACAATTTGTGGATCACACAAAGTGGTGTCCCGTGTGGGAATCGAACCCACGACCTCTTGCGTAGCAGTCGGATACACTCCCACCGCGCCACAGAGGCAGTCCATACATAATTACATACTACTTAAAAATCAATCGGTTGTTGACTTTAAGAGCAATCAAGTGTTATTTTTTAGGGTTCCGTTATTCCGTACCTCAAAAGGAAAAAACAGAACCCTAATCTGTCCGTCTGTCTGTCAAGACCCTTTATCTCGGATAAGCGTGGAGCCAAAAACACTATACTTAGGTCTCCAGTCCTTTGAAGCTGTGAAAAGATCAAATTTCTACAGTAACGTAAAAAAAAAGGTACAGCCGTTTATGCCGCAAAAAACATACATTTTGACACTCAAGGTATCAAAATTTATAGGGTTTTTCCGTTAACCTATGAAATTTGGCAAGTAATACAGT
This sequence comes from Herminia tarsipennalis, assembly GCA_945859575.2. Taxonomy (NCBI): domain Eukaryota; kingdom Metazoa; phylum Arthropoda; class Insecta; order Lepidoptera; family Erebidae; genus Herminia; species Herminia tarsipennalis. Next base: position 23,307,681 of record OX243835.2, on the reverse strand, counting down.
CTTATACTACAAGTACCTATAACGAAAAGACTGAGAACTATACATTTATAATTAAATCATAAAAATAGTCTTTAAAAACTGCGAAACTCGATTCCTGGACAATTTATAATATGTATCAGGGATGTTATGGAGCTTCGACTCCGACAAGTCGAAACTTTCGATTGATTTAACACCTCCGTTTCTTTTTTTATAACATATTTGTTTTCGCCCACCACCTCCGATACCGACTCCCACAAACCAAATTTAAGCCCGACTCCGGCTTCGGTTCCAATAAAACCACCTCCGTAACGTCCCTAATATGTATGTACCTACAAATTGTACGGAACCCACGATAGGCGAGTCCGACTCGCCCGGTTTTATTATATTTTGGCAGATATTTATACATTAATTTATTTTTTCGATTTGCAGAAAATTTATATCTATCAACCTAGTTTAGGTTTGAGCATTATTTGAAAATCACTGGAATTTATAAACTTACTAGCTGACCCACGCAACTTCGTCTGCGTAAATTTTCCCCGTTTTTGCAACAGTTTTACTTGCTGCTCACCTCCTATTAGTCGTAGCGTAATGTTATAACCTATAGCCTTCCTCGATAAATGGGCTATCCAACAATAAAATAAATTTTTCAGTGCAGCCCAGTAGTTCCTGAGATTATCGCATTCAAACAAACAAACAAACTCTTAGGGCATACAAAATTTCATCATCAAAATCGGTCAAGCCGTTTCGGAGAAGTATGGCAACGAAAACTGTGACACGAGAATTTTATATATTAGATTTGTCGTCATCTTAACCATTGAGTGATAGCCACTTAGTAGTAATAATTGTCACCATTGCTATTACGCCTAGAACAAGAATACATAAGAACTACGCAATTAATCAATGTTGAAACAAAAGACGACCATTTACATAGTATTACAGATCACAAGCACCCATAAAAGTTATTTAAGACTAATTACGAGAACTCGAACGACAAGAATAGAATAAAATGTATTACATAAAAGACGTAATTTACTTAACAAAGTAACAACACAAAAACAGCATCACCGAACGTATCCTCAACAATACAGAAGAGGTAACGTTTCGCAATGTCTGTGCCATAGGCGGGTGCTCTTGCGCAAATCGCTATGACGTCACCGCCTTTGGTTCCGGCTTCACTTTCGCGAAACACTTTCACCGGTCGGACGAGTGACATGGCGCCGGCCGACGCCGACGTATGCCGGCTATAACCAACCCATTGTCATTCTACTCGCGACTATCGATGAAAAAACTAACTCGATTTGTTCATACTATGTATACTAGAGTAATGGAGCTGTCATGACTACTATACTTGAAAAGATAAATAGATTAAAGTAGTTTTTTTTAATGGTTTTATAACACATGGCTGACAAAAGCTTTGCCTACTTATTGTCAGCAATACAAAATGTTTACATAATCGATCTAGTATTTTTTCACACTAATATTATAAAGGCGAAAGTTTGTGATTATATGACTGTGTATGTTTGTTACTTCTTCACGTCTAAACAGCTGGAGCGATTTTAATAAAATTTGGTATGGAGTTAGCTGGCATCCTAGATTAACACATAGGCTAATAAAACGCGGGTAACACCGCGGGGCACAGCTAGTAATGTAATAATTTCAAAAAGCGTGGCCGCGAGTTTTTATTCCCAGGTTCCTTTCTCCGGCTTTACCTATTGTTTGCGAACTTGGCATTATAATAATAATAATAATAATAATATATTTATTCCTCTCAAAAAGGTACAGTATTAGTAAGTATAATAATATATTCTTATGATAAGAAGCGTAAAATTTAAGTACCTTAGTGAGAGCTGGAGTCCGTACTAGGTACGAAACCTGTGTGACAGATCTCCAGGCTCACACCTCGGATGTAATGATGATTAAGCGCAGGCCACACCGCCAGCTGACGGACGGAGCGGGTGGAGCGGACGACATCGTTTCACCTCTTTTCATACTTGGGTTTACACCGCCAACTAACGAGCTAAGCTAGGTCAGTGATGCGAGCGACGTGAGCGAAGCCAACGAAAGTCCAGCGAAGCTCCTCGTTCACCTCGTTTCGCCTGCTCCGCTAGATTTGTTAGCTTCGCTAGCTTAGCTCGCCCTGTTCGTTCGCCTGTCCTCCCCGTTTCGAGTATTTGGACTAGTCGACGCTTGTCTTTCGAATGGCAGTGTAGTATTTACGTTGCGTGTCCGTTCCGTTCCGTTCGCTCCGCCCCCTTCGTCAGCTCAGCCTGCCAGTTTTCGGTGTGAACCCTAAGTTTGGCTCGCCAATATTTCGCGTAGTTTCACCCGCCCGCTTCGCCCGCTCCGTCCGTCAGCTGGCGGTGTGGCCTGCGCTTAAACGGCTGGAGCGATTTTAATAAAATGTGGTATGGAGTTACCTAACACCCTGGATTAACACATAGGCTAATAAATCGTGGGTAACACCACGGGGCACAGCTAGTTTTTAAATAAAGCGTAGTAGATATGATAATTTGGATTTTTCAATTGATTTATTTTTATCCCGAATGTAAGCAAAATTAGGTGAACAGGTTTTTTAAGAATTTGTAATCATGTGTCAACTAAAATTAATATTTAAATTAATACCTAAGTAATATGCATAGATATGACCAATTAAAAATATATTGAAAACGTATTACGTATAAACTGGCCGAACCAATTGGTTTGTAAAAAAATTGTTTACTTAATCTATACTATTATAAAGAGGAAAAATTTGATTGTTTGTTTGATTGTATTGAATAGGCTCCGAAACTACTGGAAGGATTTGAAAAATTCTTTCATCGTTGTGAAGCTACACTAACCCCGGGTGACATATGCTATTTTTTATCCCTGTATTCCCACGGGAACGGGAACTACGCGGGTGAAACCGCGATGCGTCCGCTAGTTATTTATAAGTAAGAAACAATAGCTTGAGTAGCCTCATTTAATTCAGTTTGATGTTTATTTCTTTGTATTATTTGGGATCCTTAATCAGAGACCATCTTTGTATTGTTTTGTATTCTTTGTCAGAGCTGACACAACACTCGACTCTCTAATTTAGAAGTCCGCGAAAGGCAAATTTCACCTCACTCACGTATACGATCACGATGAAACAAAAAACCATTACGCAACAGAGAACGCGAGTTTATTTTGTTATTTTGATCACGTAGGCTATTATCTGCAATCAGTTCGTTTCAACGTATCAAAACGTTAGAAAGAAATCATTTCTTAACCAATCGCTAACTAGTTAGTGTGTGTTTAAAACGTTTTCTAATCAGAAAGCTGCTAGGATTAAAGATATTACATAAGCGTTTTGCGATTACGATTTTATTTCTATTGCGTATAATAACACTTTATGAGCCGAAGAGAAACGTTTAGAATACGTAAAAGGTTAAAGTAAAAACGTGAAGACTGCTCATACCGAAGCAATTTCTCTTTAAGAAAATCGACACTTTCAATATCGTTTCAATAAAACCTGGACAGTCGAAATAAATTCGAGACGAAGCAATCAGCCGGTTGAACGATTTGTCGAATAGACGCGCACTTTCATAAACATCGTTCCATCCGAGATCAACTATTACTCATTGCCATTAGAAAATGTTCTAATATTAGAGCTTTTGGGCTAATTGGACGCCAAATGATAGTGCTGACGTCATAGTTCGTGACGTCACAATCCAATCAATTTCAGTAATAGCTGATCGTAATGAATAGTGCTTGTATCGACCCTTTGGAATATAAATTGATCTACTAATAGTATACTACCAACTAAGGATGTTCTATCTCGACATTAGATGGAATTTTATCATAATTTCTTATATCTCAACTATATATATTTTTTAAACGTACGAAGCTTTTATTAAGCGATGCCTATGCAAAATTCAAATGAAATCCGCAACTCAGAAAGCCTCACACGAAAGATACGAGTATTAATTTGCACAGAGATCCAATATCGACAGTCACAGTTGCTAGCTACCGAGATACGCATTCAATTACACTAGCGTTGTGACTCTGAAACGTAGGGTTGTGACTTTGTTAATGGTAATGTCACCCACATTTATTTAAATTATATTGCGTGATAGCAACACAATTAGAATAAATTGTTAACGGTCACAATTATTCACGTTTTGAATCACACGTGCATGCAACTGGCAAGGGAAAGTGGCAAGACAAAGAAAGGCCAGTACCCGTCCGCGGGTGATATCGGGTTGTGGGTGTTACATGTTAATGATGATAAACGCAATCTGTTTTAATAATACCAACCTTAAATTGAAGATGGATAGGATTTTACTATTAGACGCGTATTGATTCCTCAGTGTATATTATTAGGAAAAGAAAACGTTGTGAAGAAACCAAGATGTTCTAGAACTACAAACATGTGATCATCTCCTCTTTCATAGAACTTGTGTCCCAGTAGTATGAAAGATACAAGGTTGGTTATATTGTGTTTATGTACTAAAACGCTATACGACAACACAGCAAGCCCAGCAGAAGACGTCGGGACGAGCTCGATTCCTAAAAAGTCTGGTCACTTGACACAAATCAGAGAAGTAGATGAGAGAGAGGGAGGTCTTTGCAGAGGGATACCCAAGACCATATGCGGATCAAAGGGGGGGTGAGGGGGGGGGGCACGTGACAAACCCAGGCGGTTGTTTTGTGAAACTGAATTTCTTGTATTGTATTAAATTTCTTTGCCTCCTGTGCGCCCCAAGAACGATTTCACTCTTAGCCGATGTTGGGTGTATTGATTTGGAAGTAGTTTCCGAGAGAGCGGGTCTCCAACCCATTGGTAAATAGTCTACTGCAAATCTTTAACAATAGGTTAAAGCAATCTAATTGATTACATTTACCGAGTAGTTTGGTTAGAGGGTTTAACAAAATTACAAAGAAAGCGCGACGCAACAGATGTTACCACTAATCTTTTGCATACTAATAAGGAACGATAACAACAGTCGGTAACCTCTGTATACACTGAACATTGGAAGTTCAACGGCGTTAGTAAGAAAAAACCGGGCAAGAGCATGTCGGACCATGCTAAGTGTAGGGTTCCGCAGCAGAAGAGAGTATGTTCGTGGCACTTACGCCCTTTTGTTGAGAAACACAGTTTTTCGGTAATAACTCAATGACGGTATATCCCTATCATGCCCAAATAATAAAATTGGTTTAAAGTATTTATTAAGCGCTATCTTTGTGATTTTTTGCATATTTTTTGGTCACAGGTTCAAAAGTTAGGGAGGAGACACAATTTATGCAACTTTTGGAGCGATTATTTCGAAAAATATTAAAAACCTTAAAATGTTTTTGGAAGGTCTGTCGAATGATGTGCCACACGTAAACGTTTGCTGAAAAGTTCAATTTCAGCTTCTATTACATGTATGGAGTGCCCCCCGAAAAAATATTTATTTTTACTATTTAGGTATCAAAGTAAGTAGCGGCTACTACAAGACACCTTTCCACTAAATTTCATCAAGTTAGTAGTCTTTGACTACAATGCCTGTGACATACAGACAGACGGACATGACGAAACTATAAGGGTTTCATTTTTGCCATTTTGCCTCCGGAAGCCTAAAAACTGTCGTTAAGTCAAATTTCGCTACTATAGAAGTCGACCTGTCGACCCGTTAAAGAACAATTAACAATAATAACGCTAGATAAGACAAATATTAGTGTCAGTGAGTAGAGAGTTCCTAATTACTACGTACGACGATGAGCCAGCTCACAATACAAACATCTTTTCAGTTCATCTTTCTAGTACACGGACATATAGCAATACGGTCGCTTCACTCGATAGCACCACGACCAGTAAAAAACAATTAATATTATCACAGTACGTCGTTTCACACACTTTCTAACCCCATTGTACTCAACAGAAACAATCGCGTTTCTTTCTATTAAAGTCGTAAAGACTGATGAAAAGATCTCTATTAATTCTTAAAGAAATATGTAATCTATTTATTTCACTTTCCTTTATATATGAAACAATATTCAATGTTTGATTTGACTGCTTATTATTTGTTTTGTATATGAATGATGAGGCGTTGCTCTATGTTCAGTTTAGTTCAAAGCATTGATCGTATTATCATGATGATGAGAAGCTTGTCTTTAAATGTTGATAAACTTTCGCGATTTGTACACATTATGAAAATATATAGAAACGTCGGGCAATAAACAAGATATTTTACCTTAAATTATTCACGCGATTAAGACCCGTAATATATATATTTTCATAAAGCTTGTCTATGTTCCACTTCAAGCCTGAGGTGACATTGAGAAAATTACAATCTTAAACTAAAGCCCATTGTTTTACGTCATATCGTAGAAACCCAAATAGGCGCGTGATTGCTCCTGGTAACTTTTGACATCTTTTGGTGGCACTCGGAGTAGTTAGGAAACCTTTCTCTACGCCCAGATCCACGCATTGGCCTACGTTGCCAATTTTGCGATCAACCAACCAGATCAACATTAGCTGAGAAGCTAATGTCTCTGTTAATAGGGCCATATCACGCTACGACCAAAAGGAGCGGAGCAGCAATGAAAAATGTTGCAAAAACGGGAAAAATTGACGCAAACGAAGTCCCGCGGTACAGCTAGTATTTAATATATCTAGGTACATGCGGACTCCTACGTAAACTTTCTATAGGACAGGAACTAATTTTTCCTGTTAGGTATTACATAATAGCAAGTATTGCGTATTACGTAGAATCAAAACAAATTTCTAGTTCTGTCTTCAATTAGCGTTTCTATGACGCAGTGACCGGTTTGTTTTAGCAATTGTCACTTATTAACATTAAAGGTAAATGTATTGAGCCGGTCTTGTAAGTATTCGAGTAGGTATATACATTAAAAGTTCAATTACCTTCATGAAAATGTTTTTGTTGTGACAACAATATAAACATGTATAATTCATAATCTTGAATATTATGTTAATTGAACAAGATGCCGCTTTACATAGTTGATCTATCATTATATTTATTACTATTACGATCTTAAGTAATTGGAGAGGAACAAGAATAGGATGAAGAATTTATGACATTACAGACTTTGGCAAAAAAAGTCAATTACAACCCCGTAGGTACAAAATATCAATCTATATTATAAGCTGAAGAGTTTGTTTGAACGCAATTATCTTAGGAAGTACGGGTCCGAATTGAACAAATATTTTACAGTTGGATAGCCCATTTATCAAGGAAGGCTATAGGCTACATAACATCACGCTGCGTCTAATAGGAGCGGAGCAGAAATGAAAATTGTGCAAAAACGGGGAACATTTACGCTGACTAAATTGCGCGGGTAGCTAGTCACAAGCATTGAAACATTACTTATTTTATTAACATTTTGCACTTCGTAGCCTTTTTACCTGGCTGTCAGAAGAGGGCTTATCTATTTAATCATAATTATGTATTTTAAGCCCATGAAGTAAAGTTCATGTAACTTTTGACGTGATGACGACGTCTTATAAATCGATGACCGGCTGCCACTCACGAAAAAGTGTCTAAAAAAAAAAGTTACGTTATTGACTGGTTGCTAAGCAACGCGAATAGCGATTCTGCTTGCTGATAGGCTGAAGATTGTGGGTTCACTAAAGCTGTCACAGGCATGGTTGTTTATTACAATGTCATCAATATTTTCTTAAGACATTATCACGTAAAATTATCGTCCGTAAACCGACTTTACAGACAACCATTTTTTTTAGATGTCAACATAAAAAAAACGTGAGCAACCGTATTTTTATTTAATTGCATTTCTCGGAATGTTTTAACTTTTCATCTTCGATTTCGTATAACTTATAAATAACCGTACCTAGTAGGCAACTTAAGAAAAACGTTGAATATAATAATATTTCGTAAACCGAGTGTAAACGGAACGTGGCAGGTCCTAAGATCAGCATCGTGCATAAATAATGAGAGGCAACCTACAACTATCAGGTACCGGTATACCCTGCCTTCACACAACTCTTCAACCATTTTAATACATTTTGATTGCAACCTACTAAAAGAGGACTAGTTTTCTAATTTATTCTAGAACATAGATCAAAGTCTACAATTCATGTTTGCTAAGCAATAATGCATAAAAAAAATGAATTTCGTATCAGAATTGGCGCTTGGTTTCGTCAATAAATAATACTTACGGAACTTACCAATATTTCGTAGTATTAATAAATAGAAATCAGAACGTGTAGGTATTGCATGTTTAATATATATTTTTAAAAGAAATAATACAGCTTCTAAACATTCTACAGTCGGGAGGGACAAGAACTGTGTCGCAAACTCCCAATCACGTGACAAGGAATTTGTAGACTCGGTTTAAGGGTCTCATTACACTCTCGTCCTTTATGAGAATTCGCTGCACCACCGAGGCAGTCTACATTAAAAATAACTACCCTGAGTAGGTTTTGCACCTTTGCCACTTTCGAAAGAACCAGCAGCGATAAAGACCACCACAAAGAACCTTGAGTTACGGTACCGATATTTTTTTCATCTTCTTCATAAAAGCCGTATTCATTCGAAACTAGCTGCCCGCCTAGGTTCATGCGGGTGTCGCGCGGTTGTATTTTTTTCGTACAATTTAAAAATATAAGGGTGCCTCGTTTACTACGGAACCCTATAAATATATTAAACAACCCTGATCTTGAAAATATAGAACACTACAAAAAAAAGGATTATCCAATTTGGTGCAGTCGTTCTGAAGTTATACGATTACATAGATACACATAAAAGATTCAATCATTGCTGATTCATTTTTATAAGAGTTGCATTCTGACATTTAAACATTTTACTATAAAGAGGTAAAGTTTGAGAGTTTGTGAGGTTGTATAGTGAAATCTCTGGATATACTGAACCGATTTTGAAAATTCTTTTACCAATAGAAAACCACGTTATTTGTGAGTGTCATACACTAAATAACATCACGCTACGACCAATAGGAGCGGAGCATCAATGAAAAATATTGCAAAAACGGGAAAAAATTACGCAAACGAAGTTGCGAGGGTCAGCTATAGTTAATTAATAAAGTACCATTGACTTTACACGCGTCATAATGTCAAGAACACCGTTGGACCAAGTGGTCCGAGATGGCGCGTCCTTATATGTCCGCTATGTGTGCATTGCTCGAGCGCAAGTTGTATAAAGTTTTCCTACTGCACTCCCGGTATTTAGCGGCACTACGGCAAAGCAGATTTTGGCGATGTAACCACGCAAAATTTTTACGATGATCGGTGCTAAATAGTTTGAAAAAAAATGACATTAAAAACTGTGATTTTGATAACGCTGCCTATAAATTGATATCTATTGACTTTTGTAAAATTTTATTAACACAACTGTATAAACTAATCGCTAAAGCATTGTAGCTCTTTCGCACCTATGCAAAAAGACATTGACAGGTTGGTATAAAATATAATGTCATTGGAGATCAATGACCTTTGAATGATGTTAATTTGTTAACAACAATAATCTTTCATAACTTAAAACGTTAGGCCACACAGCTCAGCCTAAATGTTTATTATGAATATTAATATTTTATCTCCTTAATAACAAAATCTAGTCTAAGAATAGAAACAAACATATAAAAAGCTAAAAATCGTAAATTAAACTTAAATGTCATATCATAAACTATTAGCAACGTATTTGGGCGAATCATAAAATATGAAAGTATAAATCAATTTTATTGTTTTTTTTCTCAATCTTTTGATAGTTACATTTAAAAAAAAACTGAATATATATTTCTAACCAGTGCTCGCAATTGGAACCTGAGATGATTTGAACAAAAATGAACCTACAGTTAATTACATTAGGATCGATATTCGAAAATCAATATTTATATGTCCTCAGCTCTATACTTAGTGGTAAACAAAGATACTGGTTGTATAATAGCAAACAGTCAGCATAGGCAAGCTAGTAGTAAGCACATAAAACACTAGAAATGCTTCTATAAGAGTTAGAAAACATTATTATGTAATGTTTTCTAACTCTTTAGAGACAGACATTTCAATCAAACTTTCATCAGATGACCAAAATATTAGTAGAGAAACTTTATATCAAGATTGCGTCTTCACATGGCGTCGCAGTCAAATATTTGCAGCGTTTGTTAAAAATAAACCATATGTCTTAAGACAAAAGTCGATTTTGTTTTGGCTAAATAATCAAATATCTAAACAAATATTCCATGTGAAGTACCCGCATAACGTGCCACAGTTGTAACAATAGTTACAATAAACATGCCTTTATAAAAGGCTGGAATAGAAAAAAAGAAAGTAAGTGGGTACTGCAATTTATTCCTTTAAGTTCCGCGTGACTGTTTTATTTTTATAAAAAGAATCATTGTTCGAATAACAAAAGAGTTTATAAATAAAAACCGCGATGTCACGGTGACCTTTCCACTCAAATTAACCCAGTTCAAATTTATGGTAGTTAACTTATTCTCAGGAGTACAAAATCAAGTTTTAATTTAGTAGGCAATTAAAACGGTCTAGGTGAATCGTTACAATGGTACACGCAGCGACATCTGGTGTGCGTAAACAGAACATTTTTATTTAGTAGTTCTCATTAGCGCGGTTAGATGGCGTTAGTCGCTTCAAAACAAAACATTTATGTTGATTACCGTTATCTTTTATTTACATCGACGTGTTATCATAGATAAATAAAATTGTATTTATACAGCTAGATTGTTATGGTGACAAAAAATAATTGTATTTTTTTTTCGCTATTACGATAATTTTAACAGTACCTCTATCTGTTTTATATCATCTGTATATTTTCACAAATAAGTCACTAGATCGACTTTAGTGAATTTTAGCTTTAGGGCTACACTGTACCTCTTCTGATTAACCAATATTATTGCTATTAATTACCATAGTCATGTCGACACGCCAAGAATAAAGAACTTCTCAATTGCGTAGATATTTTAATGTCTAAAGGTATTTAATCTCAAAATATTGTGACCTAAAGGTTCAGATAGGGACTAACGTAAAAATTATCCCACACTTTTTTATGACAACAGATAATAAACCTTAATGATATTCTATTTAAGTATACAATTCGAAAACATCTTTGCTTGCACATGCCCATAGCTGCATCTACATAAAATTATATACTTTAAGATATTATCGCTATATTATCGCATTATACAATACAGTTCTTTATTCAGTGACAAGACCGATCACATTTCTCTATAAAGAGCATAGAGAAAGAAAAGAAGAAAAAAACACTTACCTTGCAAATTGTCGAGCATATACGACAACAGCTTGGCAGTCCCGTTGTTGTCGTTGTATATTGAGAGCATCTCCTTTGACAGTGGATTGCCCTGCAGTCCGAGCAGTTGCAAGTGAAACAACTTGCCTAGCTCGTACGGCAGGACTCGAAGGTAATTGTTGTGTAGATGTAGTTCTCTGAAATAAACATGATTCTTTAGTAAATGTAAAAATGCAGATAGCGGAACTTTCAGTTTTAAACCCTTTCATAATACTTTAGTAACAGCATTTAAACTAGTGAACGTATTGTCTTTGTTTTTCATTCTTGTTAAAATCGCGTTACTAAAGTATTATAAAAAACCCATTCCAGCACAATTACCTAATTGTGCTTGTGCCAAATACAATGTATTTGGCCTCTAGAAGAATTTCCCTTGAACTATATTGCTCGAAAACGTTAACGCCAGTAATGTCAATTCAATAAAACATTTGGAACCCTCGATTCACTCCGTTAAAGGCACCCTAGTCAATGATTTTAACACAAACGCGCATAAGTGATTACTCCTCTGTACGAGGTCGTAAGTCAAATCTTAATTAATATCAGTTCGTTTTATCATAAATGAGGCTTTTAGGTACCTAATCATAATTGAAAATAAATTAATATTTTGAAAGATATAAGCCTTAAAACATTTAAGAATGTTAACAATTTGAACAACAATTTTGGCGAAATTCCAATGTTTTAAGGCTCATCACTTTCAAAATCATATTTTTATATTGAACTATGGCTGCCTACAGGCCTAGCATAAGATAAAACGAATTGATATTAATTTTAGGCTTTAACTTATGACCATAAATAGAGGAGTACTAGGACCTCCTTAAGGGTTGAATTTTTATACGCCATAAAAACAATCTGCGTACCAAATTGCAACCCAATCCGTTTAATGGTTTAATCTATAGGTTGATACATCAGTCAGATACAGTTCTCTACATATACACAGATGTACATTTGTAACAGTAATAAACCAAAACTTGTAATAGATATCGTATGTAGCTCAACGTTCATGTTACTACAACTTACACTAATTGGAAACCAAAGTTTAAAGGGCAAGTATTCAATATAATAGATCAAAAAGTGGGACGCTGACTAAGCATAAAGTACACACCGCTAACCGATACAGTTTGTAATAATCAGCTTTATCAGATTCTAACAATCTGACCTTTCGATTCTGTGTAAGCAAAACATGATCTTTGTATTACTCATCAAAATAAATTCAATTCAATCGATATCGTACGGATTTCGAGTGAATTATATAAATTTAAGAACAACTGACTGCTTCTGTGGCGCAGTGGAAGTGTATCCGACTGCTACGCAAGAGGTCGTGGGTTCGATCCCCACCCAGGACAAAACTTTGTGTGGTGAGCACGGTGGTTTATTCTGTGTCTGGGTGTAATTTATCTATAATATGTATGTATTTAGAAATATATAAGTATGTTTATCGGTTGTCTGGTTTTTATAGTACAAGCTCTGCTTAGTTTGGGATCAGATAGCTTGGTGTGAATTGTCCCAAAATATTATTATTAATTCCGTCTGATTTTTATGAAATTCGGTGCAGAGATCGCTAGTGCCGTAGTTATTATCTTTCAGTTGTAATAAATAAATGCGAATATTTTTATGGCTTTAATAACGCCGATATTGCGTAGCAATTTTATATACCAATCAAAATTTGCGTAAATAGGTCTAATGTGATAAATTTAATTAACACTTCCTGACGATAAAACTATAAAAAATGACGATAATTAATATATACAACACCAAAGTTCAAGTTTCAGGTCAATACTTTGATGACATTTTAACGTCCTTCGAACATGCGAAATATTTGTTAAAATATTTATTATTTTCATTATTCAAGCTGCTAACGATATTCTTGATAATATTGTATAACTGTAGTTTTTTTATTTATGTTTTTAACAACTTTTTCTGACTAACTGAACTAAAAATATGTATATTTTTACTTTTAATTTCCTTTTTTTTTAACTTATTTTTATTTTATTAGATGTGGATGCGAAGCAGCCCCAATACAAGTATTTTTATAACTTACTGGGGTGTAAATAATGATAAACTTTCGCGATTTGTACACATTATGAAAATATATAAATTACGGGTCGTAATCGCGTGAATAATTTAAGGTAAAATACCTTGTTTATTGCCCGACGTTTCGACTGTATTGCAAGGGCCGTGATCACGGGTAGACTGACACACACTGACAGTCTATTACTAGGATATCTTAATTACTGTTATGTAGGAAGATGAGACATAATAAATAACTTAATTTTAATTTTTGACAAGACATCACACCTAGAGAGTGCTTACTTAACTCTTACCTTAGCAAGAATGTGCCGAGACATTTATGTATCTATTGTCATCTCAAACTCATTATGAAGCGGCGGTAGCCTAATGACGAAGGCATCGGACTCGCAATCTTGAGTTCGCAGGTTCTAATTTTACCCATTATACTACCGACGTGAACCCAATGCCAATAGATTTCTAGTAATGTGGGCCCAATACGAAATTGCTAGTTATCTTTAACAAAAATCGAAGGCCTAATAAGAAACGTATGAAATACTAAGATAACCATTAAATAAAAATTATATTTATCGTGTAATCACTCATGAGATCCTATACTAGCACAGCGGGATAATTCCTTTGACTCGTCAGGAAAATATATTATTTTCCGCAGCACCTTTTGTATCAAATATTTCAGAGATCTTAACACAGAACCCTGTGGAACTCCATACGACATAAACCCTGGATCAAATTAGGTAAATATTATACTTAAATAATGTTTAATAGTTAGCTATAAAACGTTCAGTTAAATTAGTTCAGGGTTAATGTTATTTTTAATACGAAAAGTATTTAAAACTTTAGAGCAGTGGTCCTAAGACAGATCCTTGTGGCACTCCACACGATGTAAGCTCCTAATCGATACGAATCAGGTAAACATTATACTTAAAAAAAAAACATAAATATTTAATAGTTAGCTATAAAACGTTTGGTGAAGCTAGTTCGACCGCTCCATTTGGCAACAAATTCTGTGCCGAGGCCCAAATGTGGTAATCAAATCGTAATAAAATGGTAAAGCAAACTTAGACGGTCACTGTTTACAAATATGACTCGATTCGCATACACAAGAGTTCATAGACCTTGAATCTACCTACTTGTTCAACAGTACATTATATACAAAACAGACTATATGATTATGCTAATATAACTTGTTTTTGTACATGAGAAACATTATTATCATATCGTAAGATAACCGGAATAAATGTAAATAATCTTTCTAAAGAGGTGTATTGTTGCCATAGCAAGTCACATTGCGATACCAATTTGAACTTTACTTGATAACGTGGAGAAAGTTTTCGTTACTTTCTTACGAAATCTGAAGTAATTTTTAATGACTACGTACGTCAGTAGATATAATCTATTTCCAGACACTGTTAATGTATAACAACATTGAGATGATTCTAATGCGATACTATGGCTAGCATTTATAAAATCGATATTCTATGAATTTGGGAAAAATAACCCACCTTCTTGCGCAATCGGGTAATAATATTTAATAATAAAAGGTAATCCGCTCGAAGGCTACCACTGCTTAATCCACCCATCAAACCGCACCAGACGTTCACGGAGCTTCATAATTACTACTCTGAAGCATTTTACAACTTTTCGCCCGGGAGGAACTTGGTCATGTCACTCCGCAGTAGAGTACAAGCCCTAAGTCGCGGGGATTTAACAAACAACTATTTACGGTAGGTCTCAAAGTAGGTACACCCAGACTCGGAAAAACAATTTGTGGATCACATTAAATAGTGTCCAGGGGGGGGGGGTCCATTTAATGTGATCCACAAATTGTTTTTCCGAGTCTGGGTGTACCTACTTTATTAAATCCCTGCGACGTAGGGCTTGTACTCTA
Organism: Herminia tarsipennalis; assembly: GCA_945859575.2. Taxonomy (NCBI): domain Eukaryota; kingdom Metazoa; phylum Arthropoda; class Insecta; order Lepidoptera; family Erebidae; genus Herminia; species Herminia tarsipennalis. Next base: position 23,292,534 of record OX243835.2, on the reverse strand, counting down.
CTGCGGAGTGACATGGCCAAGTTCCTCCCGGGCGAAAACTTGTAAAATGCTGCAGAGAGTTCGAACTCGCAACCTCTAGCGTAACAGTCGTACATACTCCCACCGCGCCACCAAAGTAGTATTTTTTTTCCATTTCATTCGACAAATATCTACCCGTGACCACGGCCGTTGCTATTGCAACGGCCGTGGTCACGGGTCGATATTTGTCACGGTCGAAACGTCGGGAAATAAACAAAGGTATTTAGCGCCTATCGAAAATTAATACTAAATTACCAGGACAAAACACCCTTATTGTGGACTATAGTTCACTGTCTAGTGATAATGTCATATTTTTTGTATCATATGGCATGCATGGGGATTTTTACACACACACACAAGTGAAATACTTTACAACGACGTTTAAATATTAGCAGATAGAAGACAAATAGCAACAGCCTCAGTCAGTTGCAAAATCTTGTTGAACTGACCATGACACGTGGAAAATTAACATTGTAGAGAACGTTATACGTATTTGTTCAAAGGTAGTTTCTGTTTAATGTTGCTGTCAAAGACACTACTGTATTCCAAATCTACATCTATACTAATATTATAAAGCTGAAGAGTTTGTTTGTTTGAACGCAGTAATCCCAGGAACTACTGCTACGAATTGAAAACATATGTTACTGTTAGATAGCCCATTTATCGAGGAAGGCTATATAACATCACGCTATGACTAATAGGAATGGAGCAGCAATAAAATATGTTGCAAAAATGGGGAAAATTTACGCAGACGAAGTTGCGCGGGCCAGCTAGTAATATTATGTACATTTAGAATAATAATACTATAAATTATACTTAGTAGATAATACTATGTTTGAGATACACGCAGCTTAAATGATAAGATCAATGTTAAAGCTGATGTTTGCTTATTTATTTCAAACATAATTTTAATAAAGCAATCCGACCAAAAGCTTTCTAATAATAACGTCGTGGATTCGTGACTGCAGAAGACACCAAGAAAATATTACTACCAATTAGATTCGGATAGCTATCATATACAGGTATCTGAAATCAGACAATTACGATGACAGAGAAAAACTAACAAAGAGAAAACCTTGCCTAATATCCGTCTTTTTGCATCGAATCACAAGAACAGCCAACACTTAATTACTCTTAAGGGGCGTCTAAACGGGCAAATTTGTGGCGGCAATGCTGTGTCCGGCAACATGGCAGTACTCTCGACGGACAATCGCTGAGCGATCGATTTTCCGCAATGTTGCCCGGCCAATTTTGTTGTTGTTTCAGTCGCCCTCTATTTTATTGTTGCGGGTTGTGCGGCCCGTTTAGGAGACTGGATCATGCGTCATACAATTGTAGACATATTGCCATTATTGGCCGAGCAATTAGTTGCCAATAGTGCCACCACCAATTGCCGTAAAAAATGGCCCGTTTAGACGCCCCTTTAAGACGATTATAATGAGCCGTTTAGTTTAAATTAATGTGTTAAATAAATCACCGATCACGCCTGTCAGAGCAATTTTGATCGTCAATAAATCATTATTTTAATATAAAGACGTCTCAAGTTCATACTTCAATTCTATAAATAGATAAGTACTATCATGGTAAATCTAACTGTCATTAAAACCAATCAAAGTTGCACCGAATTAGCATAGAAGGTCGACAGTTTGCAAGTTAATGAGCACATAGGTTCGTTTAGCTATCAAACGAGGTCAATATTATTCTGCTCAGTTCGGAGTTATACAATCTCTTCTTGCGACCTTCTGATGAAAAATATGGTTTAACAAAATTGAGTAATTTCTTACAATGACAATTATTTTATACAAATCAAACAAAAGTTAGTTTTTAAATACTCTTGAATATAATGTTCGTTCGGTGATAGCCTAATGGCTAAGGTATCTGACTCGCAATCGTGAGGTCGCGGGTTCGAATCCTATCCATTATACTACCGACGTGAACCTACTCCTAACACAAGTCATTAAGCTTCTATATATGTATACTATATATGACTCTCTCTGTGGCGCGGTGGGACTGTATCCAACTGCTACGCAAGAGGTCGTGGGTTCGATCCCGACCCAGGATAAAACTTTGTGTGATGAGCACGATGGTTTATTCTGTGTCTGGGTATTATTTATCTATAATATGTATGTTTTTGAAATATATAAGTATGTTTATCAGTTGTCTGGTTGCCATAGTACAAGCTCTACTTAGTTTGGGATCAGTTAGCTTTGTGTGAGTTGTCCTAAGATATTATATTATACTAAAATAAAATTGTAAAGTAACTGTGTCTGTACATTGAAGATATTTTATAAACCGGGCAAGTGCATGTCGGACCACACACAATGTAGGGTCCCGTAGTCCCTCCTCCATCCGAATAATTCGGCTTAAGAAGTGAGTTTTCTGTTGTTTTTGTTTCATACTAACAACGTTATACCTACTTGATAATAATTTACAATGGAATTAGTAATAATAAAATGTAATTATTTTTCACTTTTTGCTGTTACTCGTAAACTTGTAAAACCTACTTAGCTGTGATAGTTTTCTTTTTAATTTCACTATATATACTACTACCGTGATTTTTTTCACATACCCAACGTCAACCATTGAGCTGGCAGAGCGAGGGGACACTTGACTCTAACAAAAAAATTCCCTTTAAACATTAAGGGTTGCAAATACCATTTTTAGATTTAGGGATCCGTTTGTGAAATATTAAGCATTTCACAAACGGATCCCTAAATCTGAAAATGGTGTTTGCAACCCTTAAATGTTTTTAAAAGACCTTATTAATGATACCCGAGACGTTTTTCAAGATTGTTCTTTCTCTTAAGAATAATGACAAAGTAATAAATATGACAAATTAACTATTTTAACTAGCTATTATTCATAATAGGTTGATCTGAGAAAAAGTATCGTTCACTAATTTATAATGATGGACGATGATGATGATTGATGATAAATGGTGATACTGGTGATTGATGATGATGATGATGAACTGCCAAGTCTTTAATTATCTTAACATTTTCTTCGGCGCTGCGGGAAGTGCAGCCTCTTCGCCCTTGCGTAATAAAGCGGGCGGTGGCTGCACTCCTTCCGCGCCTCAGATTCTAAATAACACCCTCGGTCTGGGAGTCACAAACAAGTTACACGTGAAGTCGGGTTGGGCTAATTCGGTTAATGTCGCAGTTTTGAACTTGATTTACTACATACCTACTACTTGTTTTGAATGAAATATACCCATTTTATTAGTTAACCTAAGCCTTGCTAGACATTTTACATAATAACTATGCAAAGTGATTAATTCCAACCTTTTAATCACTACTAGCTGACCCGCACAACTTCGTATGCGTCAATTTTTCCCCGTTTTTGTAACATTTTTCGTTGCTGCTCCGCTCCTATTGGTCGTAGCGTGATTTTATATAGCCGATAGCCTTCATCGATAAATGGGCTACTCAACAGTAAAAGATTTTGTTTAAATCGTACCAGTAGTTCCTGAGATTACCGCGTTCAAACAAACAAACAAACTCTTCAGCTTAATAAAATTTTATGGATTACTAAAATGACCAGACCAGAATTATTTTATGAGTGAAACGTGTGAGGTTCCTACTTTCTCCGAGAAGAAGTAACATCTCAAGGCGATTCACGTCATCATTTTAGTCTATATTATCATTTATTTGAATGACCTAAGACCGTTAAGTCATGTAAATACTCTCTTACAGAGTATTAAAATAATATTTTTGTTCACAAATTATTTTTAAAGTCTATCAATATGTAAATATTCCGCTGCTTTGGAGGTTAAACAACACTTGTATACATAAATTAATAAACTTGTGATAAATATGTGTTTTGTTTTTGTTTTTGTTAAACATGTTTGAGTTGATTACAAGCACATGTTGCATTTGACTGTCAACGCGAACCAAATGTACGGTAAAGACTTTTGAGCCTAAATGGTCTCGCACCGTGCGGTTTCAGAGGAACTTCCTCCCGCGAACGCTCGAATTGTTAAGCTATGACAAGGTTTTCCTTAAAAACTAGAGAGAGGAGTTAATTGATTTTTAAAGGAGCAACACGACAGATTAAAAAAAACAAACGTATGGACTTGAAAGAACTGTGCACTGTGTTTGACCGAGGTCACATGACTGTCACCTATAGCGATTGAAATTCCCTGCAAATTCGGGGTTTTTGTGGGGTCTCTGGGAATTGAATGCAAATTCGGGGGGTTACTTTTTGGGGGTACTTTTGAAGTTCTTTTTGTACACCCGTATCGCATTAGCGCCTCACAATTGGTCAGTGCTGTTGAGTCCTACCGTGGCGTCGTAAGCATTTGACTATTTTTACGGACACACTTGGGTATTTTATTTCAAGGAGCAAACTTGAGCCAGCCCCCCTCCTCAAATTAGCTCCGCTTAGAGCTTTAAAAAGTTGGGGGGAAATTCACATGGTCATCTGGCACCACTGCCTCGTAGATACGTCAAGCTATCTTTAATAGTCGAATAGGGATGTTGACTGTCAATTGAAATTAATCCTTTTAGGGTTCCGTAGCCAAAATGGCAAAAACTGAACCCTTATAGTTTCGTCATGTCCGTCTGTCTGTCCGTCCGTATGTCACAGGCATTTTACTCATAGAGTACACAATGAATATTGATTAAAAGGGAATGCCCATTAGCAGTATCGCATGTATTTAAAGTTGTGCCACAAGTTGATTAAACGTAAAATTTTTGTTTCTAATTATAACATTTTTGTATAATGATATCGAGTCTCACATTTGCCGGATTAATAAAACGAAAATATTAGTCTTTCAGTTTATTTGTTTAGTATTTTTTCGTATGAAGTTATTTTTAACGGTGGCAACACTATTACAACAATAATATCGTAATATCGATTAGGATTATTAATAACGATCATTAATATATAATTATTAGAAAGTCATAGAATCACTAAATGTATTTAGGTTCTTGTAATTATATTATAATTATAAATACTTTAACAATTGTTGCACCGTTTGAATGTAAGGAACAATAATATTCATACACCATACTTTATTTAAAAAACGAAAACATTCTTTGATACCTTTAGATTGAACCGGCTCGATTAAAAATAAGAACATGGTAATGAAATTTAATAAAAAAAACGATTTGTATAGGATATGACAAAAGTTATGGCAACACTGAAATGTCATGTCACTTGTTTGTCTGTGCCTAATGCTTGTTTGGCGCCGGTGCATTATGAAAAGAGTTTAAAGTATTAATAACAAATAGCTTTTGTTATTTCTCGTGTTGTGTATGATATTGTGGTTACATTACGTGAGTTGGAGATAGAGACTCCATGTACATAGTAACAATCAGAAATATTTTGTGAGACAGAGACTCGTACCAATATTGTGACAATTGTGAAGTGTTTGTGAGATAGAGATTCGGATTATATATCACTGCATAGCCGAATTCATAGCCATAAACTAGTGTTACACATCATGTGTAATACATAATTAATACGCAATAGCATAGTTATGTCCTATTTTCAAAAAAAAGGATTTAAATATTTCGATTTTCGAAGTTCATCCACCCATATCAATTAAACCCGGCAAATTAGGTAAATAATTGTTGGTCAAGCCATCCCCCCCCCCCCCCCCCCCCGGAAGTCTTTTGAACCGTGTGACCAAAAAATATGAAAAAAAATCGAATTCAAACGAGGTGGAAGTCTTGGCAACTGGATTCGAATTTAGTAAAAAAAAAAAAAAAAACTTCTGAGCGGTTGCGACATTCATTGCTACCAACCTACCGGGGGTAGGAGGTAGCAATAAATGTAACCCATCATGTGAGCAACTCACACTTTGTGACTGTAAAAATGACACTTATTTTCGAATAATATAAAACTATTATTGTAGTTAATTACCCAAAAGTGAAAAGTTTAAAAGACATATTCACCTTAACTGTATTAGGTCTCCAAGTTCCGCAGGTAGGGACCTCAGCTTGTTATTAGATATGTCAAGCGTGTGAAGGTTGGCTAACTGATTGATGTCCTGCGGTATACGCTGCAACGAGTTGTCGTTGAGGTAGAGCGCTGTGAGGTGTGTCAGTTGAAACAGTTGGGGCGCTAGGGCGCGCACACCTCCTGTTACCTGAAAATATTTAAACATGACGTTAGAAAATAATATTTCGACTTATGTTTGTATAAGTTTATGGCACCTTACTGGCATAAATGTATATAGGTATGTATACAAATATATTGTAAAAATTGCCATTTAAAAAAGTAGCCATGAGTTTTTATTGCCAAGTTCCTTTCCCACGGCTTTACTCTTGGGAACTTGGTATTAAATGTAGAATGATCTCTCTCTCTCATCTGTTCCAAATTTTGTCTGACTTTCATAAGTGTTGCATTTTGTAACCTAAATGAAAAAAGTAATTTGACTTGACTTTTTTTATTTGCATTCGGAAGAGATTTTCGGAGTTTTGGGGGGGGGGGGCGTTGGTTTTTTTTTAAACAACTAGCAATCCTGTTAACCCCTCTTTCACTAAACACTGGTCAAATATGTGTTATGTTAGGTACATAACACATATTTGACCAGTGTTTAGTGAAAGAGGGGTTAACAGGATTGCTTGGATTGCAACTTTTTGCAAATTTTAAGGGGGAGGTTTCAACCCCCAAATCTCCCCTTAGGTACGTTTATGGTTTATAGTACCACTTGTCACGTTTTAAAGAAAGGAAATTAAATGAGACTTACAACCTAATGTCTCAAATGAGGAGCACAGTATGGTGACAATCAGATCTTTGTCAAACAAGGATGTGGGTGTCACAGATACTGTTATGGGCTAGCATGAGGCTCACGACATGTTCATTTAAAGGTTAGATAGCAATACGCAGATCCTTTTCCTGTGACAAATGGTCAAAGATTTATCTCATCATTTGCGCGTGCGTAGTCACTTACGTTCCAGCTGAGTATGAAAGGCACAACTCTCTATTAAATTTTAATTTTTTTGTGCATTCATAATGCTAATTTTATTCATTGAAATCTATAAAAGAAAATTTACTTTAGTAGATGTAGTACAGTGCTCAGCACTCATCGTACTTGTTACAGTACAATATTATAAATTCGAATGTTTGTGATGGATAGATGTTAGATGACCTTTCACAGAAAACTACTCAACAGATTTTGATAAAACTTTACATTTTTATACATCAAAATCTATACTAATATCTAAAACTGAAGAGTTTGTTTGTTTGAACGCGATAATCTTAGCACATTGAAAAAATATTTTACTATTGGATAGCCCATTTTTCGAGGAAGGCTATAACATCACGCTACGACCAATAGGAGTGGAGCAGCAATGGGAAATATTGCAAAAACGGGAAAAATTCACGTAGATGAAGTTGCGCAGGACATCTAGTTTTTAATATAAACATACAAGTTTAACCTTGCGTTTGTCATGTTGATATTTGACATATGTAGAAAGGTTTTATGTGAAATAATGAAATAATAACCTCAAGCGTGGTCCAACCGCCGCGACGACCAGACGCCCGCTCGGCCTCCGACATGATGTGATAGGTGCGCCCGCTAGCGCCCTCGTGCTTGTCTTTGTTGCGAGACATTCTGTCACCTGAAACACCAATACACTATTACACATATGAACTGGCAACATTACTCGCAAACATTAACAATATTTTTAAATAGTAGATAGCAAATATTTAAATTTTTTCTGATATATCTTGTTGGACATTATTGTTTGTAAACAAGAATTCAAACCAAAAAGAATGGTCTTCTAAGAAACCTCTACCAGACAGACAAAACAAAAATAGGGTCAACAAGACTCAAGTAAAATGTACAATCCTCAACTTGGGTTTATTTTACTCTATCAAAATTTACTATAAGACAATTTATTGTCTACAAAAAAATTACTAATAAAGTGCCGCACATTACTAACAATCTTGTTCATCCCTCCAGCTAAGATAATGAGTGGGTTCAAGTTGTTAGTGATGGATTCAAACATTGTAACCTTTCTTTTGCTAATATGATGCCTTAACCATTAGTCTACCGCTACCTAAATCTAATTATCACTTAGGACAATTATAATTTAATTACAATATCCCTTATACACAGGTATTATGCTTAATTGCAGTAGTAGATAAAGTGAATTACACTATTGTTTTGCCTGCAAATAAGACTTGTCTTTACATTTTGCATATTTTATCAGCACATTCTTGTTGAATTCATACATAGAGGCTGCACAGGTCCTACTATGACATAGATAGTATCAGTATCTGTACTTAAACTTTATTTATGGTTTCAAAATTCTAATATACATTTTAACTTGGTATTGTTGTTGGATTGAAAGTCTAAGGAATACTGTTATAATACAATGCTTGTAATATAATACTAATAATTAAATACATATATTTTAATAAATTGTCCGAAGAATATGGTTTATTATTTTCAACTTTAAATAATAGATATTATACTTTACTTTAAATTTGAGATGCCATTAACAATTTTAACATGAAAATTCTCTTTAACATTTTAAGATACACCAGTTAAACACAATGTGGAGAAAATTTTTTTACTATTGTAATATTTAAGCTTTAATATTTATTGCCTTATTCATAATACATTAATAACAATATGTCCAATCTTGTATACTATTTTGAAAATAGAAAGAAAAACAAAACCAAAACCTTTTCTAGTTAAAAAAACAATTAATAAGAGAAGTGCACATATAAGAAACCAAGATCTAACTTATGTCTTGCTCATTCCTCTAACAAGTTTACTTCTTTCTCGGTTGTCTTTCTCATTCTATATGTGGGACTGCTGAGCTTTGGGAGGCTTGCATGAAATAGGGGACCAATATACAGAGGCCCTTTATTTTTTTTAATCTATCTAATATGGTATGGAATCTATACTGAAGATACTGCACTATAGTTGCACAGACACAAATTTGTAGACTAGGGAATACTTAACTTTTAGAAACCTGGTACTGACAGTGAGGACATAAATAGGTATTAAATATTATATGGACTAATAGAGTATTTAAAATACTTGTCTTAAACCAAAACTAAACCAAGTAGACTATTAGGTTATATGAAAGATAAGCATAGATAAAATGCTAAATTATCATGCCAGAATTTAAATAAAAATTCTACATAAAAATATATTTCTGGTTGGAATGTCTATTTTAAAATAGTCTAAAAATTTAAAAACATTAAAATCTATTCTGAAATAGTACAAGATTGCAACATCTTTGACAATGATTGTTTACAATGTAACTAGGTCAATTTCTAATCCATTCTAGTCAGTGCTAAAGTTACAGTTTTAAAATGTTTTTTGTGATACCTTATCATTTAAGTTATAAAAAGCTTATTCAGAAAATAGGTGTAATCACATGTTTGTTTAGTAATGATTGAAAATATATGCTGTTTATACAATTTAACTGATACTTTCCTATAAGAATAAATATGTTGATAATATTAGAAAATTACCAAACATCTATGTCTTGTTAATAGTAAAACTGTTTTTGATGTGTAACAAGGCAATTTAGACATTTACGCAGGCTTGAAACCACAACACAAAGATTTTTTTCTGGAGTAATGAACCCGAACATACAATACTCCATTCTAATACCTATTTGGTATATCCTATACTTGCCTATGCTCAATATTACATACAATAACTTAATATATATAGGTATAACACATTCTATAGATACTTATTATTAATTCTAGTTACAATACAACAATAATACAATCAGTGTACACTATATAATAATTGGAATTTATGACAGTACATTACTTAGACTACAATACCTAATTATTGTTATAACTTTTACAACTGATTTACTGCAGATATCACCAAACAATGTGAGAAAAGTGAAACTACCGTAATTTTTATGAAACGTTGACTAAAATTTCTGTTACAACAATCCATATTTCATACCTAACTACGTAAACACTGATATGATTGTTTTCATACATATGGATACAATTTTTTACACTGAAAAGTATAAAGCGATAAAACTGTACCTTAATAACACCGCGAAGGGTCATTAGGTGTGATAAAACGACTTTTTCCAATAAATTATCTTCTTTTGAGAAATAAGGACAACACAAGTCCATAACCTTCGTAGTACAGTGGATATACCTAGAGAATATGGATAAATTACACTTCCATTAGGCATCCAACAACGAAACTTTACCTATTTCCTGGAAAAAATATTGATTTAATTCATTATTTCGATGATTACTGTGTAAATGCGTAGCATCTTTGTGTACAGCTGACATGAAAGAGATGAATCGACTTGCTCCACAGTGGACTCCTCAAGCGCCAATTCATTTATCACACCCGGGTCAGGTTAACCTACGAAATAACTGTACAACCAACATATACACACCTTCATCTACTCCTTAAAACCTTTTACTTCAAATAGGATTATAGTATTGGAAATTAAATCACTGTAAACAGACAATAGGACACTCTTGACAAACAACCACATCAAACGTCCATTTACCGACTGCAGCGCCAATCGACATTTGCGGTAGATTCTAGAACTTTACTTTGTGTTGTGGCGACCATAGACCAAATATGAGGAACGCGTGCGAAGTTCAATTTATTTTATTTTTTATGAGAATTAGAGCTTAGATTGTAAAATTTTAATTTATGTTTAGGCGTTTCTTTGTATATTTTTTTAGCCAAGATGTTTTCATAATATTTATACCAGCAGGCAGTGTAACTTTTAGCTTACCCTCTCAACTGTGTCCCTTGTCTGTCCATCGACCGGCTCCCGGTTTTGACAGAAAACACGGCATCTGTCAGCCGACCGGGAGCCGCATAGTTTTAGTGTCTTGCTCTGATTAAAGGTTTTAATATATATTTTACTCTTTCTGTCATGCTTAAAATTCGAATAAATATACAAACAATCTAATACAAACTATAATTGGACGTATTAAAACGAAAACGTTCCAACCCACAACATGTCCAAAAATGAGTTAGCTACACCAATGAGGTCAGTGAGCATGGTTCTTTCATATATCGAAAAGGTTCTACGATATCTTGCTTGTAGGGGTAAAAGTAACGATAGGGTTCCAACTCATACATATGAACGGTCTGAATTTAAAAAACACAAAAGTGTTCCAACCTGTTTGAAACCATTTTGACATATTTGTTTTCTATGGCGTGGCTTTTCTTTTTTTTTCCCTAAAATGAACTAAGTTACTTGAAACGTTTTTGTTCAATTATATTTTTGATATTGTTTACATTATAACTATCACGAAAATGATCTAAGCAGTTTGGAACACTTTTGAGAAATACATGTAATTAATAAAAGCATTTCACAAAAACGTTTCAATCAGCCTAGAACGTTTTCGTGAAATCTAAATCCATTTATATCTAATTCAGAAAAACGTTTCAAGTAGACTGGAACGTTTTAGAGAAATACATTTTAAAAGGCACCCCTTTAAGGCGCTGACAACAGCCAAATAGGCTTATCCTAAACAATTTTTTAGCCAAATCTACGTAGTTTGTGACGGCAGAAAAAATATATGTTAATCTTGAACATATTTCTAAGAACCCTGTTGTATTCAAAACACGAATTTGAATTTTTTTCTCGATAAAAAAAAAATACAAACTAACCTCTTAAAATGATCTTCTAACAAAAATATCTGTATTACATAGCAACGTACGTTGGTAAAATAATTAACAATAACGTATCATGTTGTAATACAGAATCTGGTTGTTTTTTATTTTCGACTACTCGACTTATTTTCAAGTAATTAATTGTTTTATGGTTTATAATTAGTTACGAGCGCTGCGTGATCGCGCTTCTCTTTCTTTTATAAGCAATCTGACAGTGATCGCAGAGACGCGCAGCTAGACGGACGTATGTCGCTTTGCCTCGCCATCCATTCACTTCATATTTTGTTTGTTGTTTGAAAAATTATAGACATTGGTAAAGAATATAAGTTTAATAAATATACTATCTAAGTTGTTAATTTAAATATATTTAGTTCTAAGTTTAAAATATTTGTTACTATAATTGGGAAACAAACAAAAATGTCGGAGGCCAGCAAAAAGCGCTTCTATACCAACAAACAAAAACATCTCATGGAAGTAGTAAAGTAAGTATTATATTTTTCATATTGACAAAATATTGCACGAACAGAAGTGAAATCGTAACCAAACCAAAAAGCTACACTAAGCTGTTTTGTACAACGTATAGCGAAAATTCATCTGCAACTGTGAAGCTCGTTTGGTCTAGCGGTATCTGCGTTGGTTCAGAATATCAAGTATCGAGTTCGAAACCTAGGTTCGCCTGTTCAATTTTTGTATTTATTTTTAATATTTTCTTTTATCTTTTCAGCAAAAAGAGACGTTTGGCGAATAGTTCAGAAGCAGGTGAAACTTCGGAAAGTTTTTCACCAATAAGTTTGTAATAAGTACCTACATACTAATATAGATAATAATTTTATTATTTATATTACATTAACACATTACACAAAAAGAATCGCCACATGGACAAAGAGGATCCCCTTTACATTTTAGAAAGATAGTTACAAACAAGTATAATGATAAACTATCACATTTGCATAGACCTACGACTATCTTAGAACTGGCCTAATAGGAAAATACTCCTAAAATACTTTCCATACAAATAGTTGTGTAGGTTTTAGTATTTTTTACCTATATATGGCGATCTATACATACTGAAGTGTCTGTTCCTAATGTCAAAATAGCAGTTTTTTACTAAATGCTATGAAAGTACGCATAGTACTTAAAACAAAAATACAGTTTTTTTTTATCTGGCTGTCTGTCTGTGTGTTTGTTTCGACAAATCTCCAAAACGGCTGTACGGAGATTGACAGGACTCACTGTCAGACAGCTAATGATGTAAGGAGTAACTTAGGCTACGTCCACAGCTAGTCTACAGCTAGTTAGACATAATAGGTAAGATTAGTGCTGAAGAAAGTTTTTCTAAGTTTAAATGTAATAAATATTTTGTACAGATTAGGAAATGTGGCTGTTGCAGTTACATTAGAAAGTGATGTTATAATTCCTCTAGAAAATGTTACCAGGTAAAGATGATGCCCAAGTGATATGAAACTTCCTCATGATCGTTCTTATACTTCTTATGTTATTGTGAGTCATATTTTTTTTCCATCACTGGTTTGAAGTATCGGCAAAGGTATCTGAGACTGTTGAATCCACCGATAATATTCCTAAACTTGAGGTAAATATTATTATTTTGAACAGGTTGTCGAAGATAAAATCTGGCTGTTAGTATTTAGTTACTAACGCATAGGTAAGCTTTAAGTATTATTTTTTTTAGACTGCTACAAGTCACCCTGCACAACAAAAAATCCTTATAAATATTATTATTATTATTACATCGGACGACGAATAAACTTATCGCATTTATTTTTAAATCTTCAGAATATTTCTCGCCCTTACCCCTAAACCCTTGGGTTGTAATTTAAAACACATTAATTTGGTAGGAGAAAACATAAATGGATTCTTGTCGAAGTTCACTCTTTTGTGTAAGAAAGAAAAGAAAGAAAGAAATAAATTTATTTTGTCCTCAAAAGAAAAAAAAAATACAGTAAGTAGAACAAATTCAATTAATAGTAGTATCGAGAGACAAAAATGGTCCTAGCTCAGCTAGATTGCAACTCCGGTTAATGAGGAGTTGCGCTGGTATTGTAAGACTATATTTAAAAATAGTAAAAAAAATAAAAATAATAATAATAATAATAAAACATATTTTATGGGTAATTTAATTTTGTAATATTATTTTGTTAAGGTTAGTTATTATTTTGTAAAGTGTAATTAGTATTGAACGCAGCCAAATCGCGCGGGAAACGTTTGACATTGACAGATTTGACCATAGATTTTAAACTTGGATTTGACGTTAAAACTTAGAGTTTTTCGGTTTCGACTGAATTTAAAGTTTTTACCAAGTACCCATTAAAATGCCTAAACTGTATTAAATAGTGCGTACCTATGAAAACTGCAGATGAGCAATAAAATTTATAAAATTTACATTTACATTTATCATTTGAATGATAGCGAGGAGCGCACATTGAATAAACGGCACAATTTCAAGAATTATTAGGTCTGTTGTGTCTGTAAGTCTAGCAATTGTTGTTTATACTTTTTGCTAAAAGTATGAACAGATTTGCTAGACGGAGTGTAGGATGTGCAATTTAAAATTTATCATTAAAAGTGATTCCAGTGACGAAAATTATTTACCAGTCAATTATTGTGCTGTAGCAGGTATGTTATCAATTTTCGGAGGACTTCAAACTTGGAAGAATTTTCTTCAGCTCTAAATTTACCTTATGTCAAATAAATAATAATATTATTAATAAAAAATAATATATATTATTAACTATCTGTGCAAATAAATAAAATTGAAGAGTCTGTTTGTAATATCAAAATAACAGTTTTATGCATATATATTAATTATTATGGATAACATACCTATATCCATAATAATTACTGATAACAAAAATACAGTTTTTTTGTCTGTCTGTCTGTCTGTTTGTTCCGGCAAATATCCGAGAGCAAATAAATTATAATTATGCGAAAATATTTAAAATGTTGCTAATATATTTTCGAGTTTTATTTTTCTTTCTTTTATATTGTTTTGAAGTTCATAGCAATTAAAGTCTCCTGAAATAATTAAAAATACAAACGTATAAAAAATATTTATTGTTTTTTTTAATCGCCCTGTCTAATTTCTTTCTAGTTCTTCATATAGAACAAAAAATAAAGCGCCATCTATTGGTTTATTGTTTATTATTGACCGCGTCCTTGTGTTGGTAGTTCGCTGTTTTTACCGTCCTTTATCAATGGCACTAGGACATCGGAGAAATAGTGGGCGTGGCTAAAATAGTGAAACATCGAAGTTCTGTAGCTGTTGTCAGCGTCTTAAGGCTAAATTCACAAAAACGTTCTAAAAAGCAAGGAATGTTTTTGTGAAATTTATTTCTGCTCTAGGTTAAATCATAAAGTGATTCAAGTACTAACTAGTTGGATCCACAGACCTAATATGGATAACACCATAGAGAAAATAAAGCAGAGTCAAAAATCTAAAGTGTCATTTTATAGTAAATAGAAATAGTGTTGTTCTTAGTACATAGTATGAATGCATGAGATGCACAATAGGCTTTGTAAGTCTTCTTTGAGCAAATCGAACAATTTTCTAAGATACAAAGCACGCAATAAGTATCGATATCATGTGGTATCGATACTTTCAAACTTAATTAATAAATCACGCATAAACAGACGATTTCTAAATTAAGGAATCGTCTGTTTATGCGTGAATTGTTTGAATTAGTTTTGAAATGTTCTCTTCGTATCAAGTTTGAAAGTAAACATTTAGTTCTGTGGAGCGATTCATGTGGTGGCCAAAATCGCAACATAAAGATCACTCTGTTGTTGAAGGCTGTTCTGGAAAGTCATCCCACTTTGCAAACAATCACATTGAAGTATCTACAACCAGGGCACACATTTCTGCCTAATGATACAGATTTTTCTAAAATAGAAACAAGCTTAAAATTGCATTCGAGACTCTACACTGCCGATGATTATATAAATGTAATAAAAAATTGTAGAATTAAGAATCCTCTAATAGTAAAGAAGATGGAAACTCAGCATTTTTTGGGGACACAAAAATTAGAGAAAAACATCGTGAATAGAAAAGTTTCTGTTGACAAAAATAAAATAAATTGGTTGAAAATTAAAGAAATATTATTGAGAAAAGAAAAACTACACTCGTTATTTATCAAAACTGCAGAAGGTTCAGAAGAAATAAGTATTGAAAAAAAGATGAAGGGCAAAGTCTTACCTATAAACGAAAGTTTGTTGTGTCCGCTATATCCCAATGGAAAAGAGATCGCCCAAGTAAAATTGGATGATCTGAGATCGTTGTACCCCTTCATTCCAAGAGATTGCTTACATTTTTATAAAAACCTCAAAGGAAATGTTAACGTCCTAGATGATGTACACTCGCGTGCAAGTAAATCGACTCAAGCCTCAAGTGCGCATAAAAAGTGATATAACTAAAAAATGACTTATTTTACCTCTATATAATGTTTTACATAATTAAAGCCTAGTAATTAGGCTTTCAAATGGTAGCATAATATCAGTAATTTAAATAAACACTTGTACTTAGAATGCAACTGAACGCAACCTCCCGTAGACTGCTCTGCTGTGTATACACAACTTGCGCGACACAACCCCCTATAAAAAACCTTTCTGTAATCATTTTTTCTTATCAGTCGCTCATTAGACGTTGACCTGAACACATCTCTGCAAATTAAAGCCGTCATTTGAAGAAAATTATGGATACAACACCTGAAGAAGCCGCTCAAGTCGTTGCCCTGTTGCAAGAAGGGTTGAACCAGCGAGAAGTCGCTCGTCGTTTGAATATGAGTCAGTCCGCTGTCTCGAGAGTATACAGAAGGTTTCAAGAGACTGGTGCCTTCACTCGGAGGCCTAATACCAGCCGACGCCGGTGCACCTCGGAGCGTGACGACCGGTTTTTGGTCTCGACCTCTCTCCGAAATCGACACCTTACCGGCGTAGATGTGCAGCAGGAGCTACGTCAAGTTCGCGGGGTGACTGTCAGTCAGTGGACAGTTAGAAGAAGGTTGAAAGAAGCTAACCTTACTCCGAAAAGACTCGCTACAGGTCCGAAGTTGACCACAGCTCATCGTCAAGCACGCCTTCACTTTGCTCGAGAGCATTTGGATTGGAGCATAGAGCAATGGCAGTCAGTCCTGTTCACAGATGAGACGAGGATGTGTCTCCATGGCAGCGACAGGAGAGGTCGGGTATACCGTCGTCCCGGTGAACGGTTTTCACAGTGCTGCTTTGTGGAAACCGTTGCATATGGTGGCGGATCTTGCATGATGTGG
Organism: Herminia tarsipennalis; assembly: GCA_945859575.2. Classification (NCBI taxonomy): domain Eukaryota; kingdom Metazoa; phylum Arthropoda; class Insecta; order Lepidoptera; family Erebidae; genus Herminia; species Herminia tarsipennalis. The sequence continues at coordinate 23,275,641 of OX243835.2, read as the reverse complement.
GCTGGAATTTCCTTAGAAGGCAAAACGGACCTTGTTTTCGTTCCTGGGGGAGGCCGGGGAGGGGGTCTGACCAGTGATCGTTACATTGAAAATGTTCTACTGAATCAAGTTGTCCCTTATTAAGGCTTTATTGGGGAAAATTTCATCTTGATGCATGACAATGCCCGATGTCACACTGCTCGGGCCACACGTGATTTCCTGAACGAAGTAGGAATTCACACTATGCATTGGCCAGCGCTCAGCCCCGATTTAAATCCCATTGAGCACATATGGGACGAGCTCAAAAGGAAAGTTAGAGCGAGGAATCCAGCTCTGACAAACATCAATGACGTTCGCTCAAGACTGCGTTGGTAGAAGAGTGGGGTCGAATACCACAATCATCCATTAAAAAGTTGATAAGGTCGATGAAGAATCGCTTGAGAGCAGTGATCAGAGCTAGAGGAGGGAATACCAAATATTGACACGAATAAATTTTTTATCTTACGCACATTTTGTTTCATTTAAACACAATAACCCCAGTATGGGGTTATTGTGAAATTGTATGAATTTTCAACATTTTTTACATTATCATTGGCATTAACCTTTTTTACTAAACTACTGAATCGATTTTCATGCAACTTACACCATTTTGAAGCTCAATTACTAGGCTTTAAATATGTAAAACATTATATAGAGGTATAATAAGGCATTTTTAAGTTATATCATTTTTTATGCGCACTTGAGGCTTGAGTCGATTTACTTGCACGCGAGTGTAGATGGATTAGGCACAACTCCTGATTTTGAAGTTGAAAATTCAGATGAGGAGTAAATTTTGTTACTTGTTTGCAATTTTAAGTGTTTTGTTTTTCATTTTTGTAGAAGTTTTTTAATTTTTGTTGAAGTTTTTTTCATTTTTGTAGAAGTTTTTTCATTTTTGTAGAAGTTTTTTCATTTTTGTTGAAGTTTTTTCATTTTTGTAGAAGTTTTTTCATTTTTGTAGAAGTTTTTTTCGTTTATTTTTGCACAATATTAAAAAATTATGGCTGATTATGATTGTGTTTGATTTATTTTGGCTATAATCCTTATCCACGATATTAAAATACGTAACAATAATGCATGTTTCACCTCTTGTAGGTATCTATTAAAGTGAAAACTCTGTTTAAATCGACTATTTAAACAGACTTTTTACTATTAGCAAGAAGTTGAAATTGTGAAAGGTTAGGATCGAGTAAGTTTATAATTTTTAGTAAAATATTCATGTTAAATGACAAGGCAAACCTTTTATTTCTGCTATTCAAATATTTGGAACACTTTTGAGAAAATCATTCTGTAACTGCCTGAAGCAAAATGCAATTAATTAAAAACGTTCTATGGCTTATTTTACCAATTATCTGATGATGTGATGTAAATAAGTAAGTGTTTAATTACTTAAAATAGAGAAAAAAAAACCTATTAACGACTCTCATTACCAGATTTGCGAAATATTGGTCTGTTACTGAACATTACTCTTTTCAACTTAAAATTAAGATTACTCAATTTGAATGTCGTGTGGGTTGGAACGTTTTCATTTTAATACGTCCAATTCATCTACTGCCAGAACAAAAAACGCGCGAAAATATCGTTTAAAATACGAGGTTCGGCGGCCAGCCGTTTGAATATTTTGATCGTGTTTTTTTTAATGGATGATATTTACGACAAAGAAATTAATTAATGAATAAAGAGTATTTATTATAGTTTCATTTTATATACATATTAATATACTTTTAATGTAGATTTTTCGTAAGAACAGTCGCTAAGTACGGCCATACCCCTAAAAAACGGAGTTTTGCATTTAATTTTGGTCATATTTAAATGAAATCCTCATGTACAGTACTAACATTGTTTTTAATATAAAGCCCTAACTATCATTTAATTAGATAAATCCAAAGTTAAATGTATATATTTGTTTTACAAAGCGAATTAAAACAATTGATTATAGCCAGCGTACGCCGCGAGCGGCTCCCGGTCGATGGACAGACGAGGGTTTTGTATGGAATTTTTGCAGGTGAAGTAGGTAATTTATGGCGTTTTTAAAGCTCATTATTTAAAATATTTCTTAGACACATGCATGTTATTAGTATTGTAATAGGTAGTTAGGTTTGAAAATAACCTATTATGTATTGTTTTTATACCTTTGACCGTTGACTGCCACTGTGGCGCGGTAGGAGTGTGTCCGACTGCTACGCATGAGGTCGTGGGTTCGATTCCCACACGGGACACCACTTTGTGTGATCCACAAATTGTTGTTCCGAGTCTGGGTGTACTTTGTGTCCGTGACTTATATGTTTGTAAAATCACCCGCGACACAGGGCTTGTACCCTACTGCGGGAGTTTTAAAAAAAAAATAAGTTAGTAAAAACAAAACACGCGCGGTCGATTTCCTGCGTCTGTCTATCGACCGGAAGCCGGCTTTGAGCGCTTTAGAGCTACTTACTTAGTGCGACCAGCTCCCGGTTGGTGGACAGACACGGGAAATCGACGGTGCGTGTTTTAGTTTTTTTCAAACTAATCGTATTTTAATTGTAATAGATGTTTAACTGTTATTTCCTACTTATTTTTAATGAAATAAATAATTATTTAGTATTTTTTTAAATTTTATTGTGATGAATTGCTATCAATAAATTAGTTTTAAAAAGAGGGTTTATGGAATGTACTTTTATTTTCTGAAAGAAGTAAAACAATACAATATTTGCACCTTGTGTTTTATTTCGCGCGGGCGGTCTAAAGGCGGTCTCGTTTGTATTTTATTTAATATATCAAAAACTATTGTTATTATAAACAAAGGTTTATTATTTAAAATAAGTTCAGCATATCAGCTACATGTAATAAAATCCGCACATGTGTGAATTGAATAAATTTTAAATACAAATGGATTAAAGAAGGTACTAAAATGTGGGTCCTAAATCAGTTCAAGATTTATAAGACAGGTTAGCTTTTAATTAGGTATTGTTAGGTAAAAATGTTGTTCCAGATCCAAAAACAATACATATAATAGGTTATTTTGAAACCTAACTACCTATTCCATTATTAAATATTTAAAAAAGAAATATTTTAATTAATGATCTATAAAAACCGCCATAAATTACCCAATTCACCTGCAAAAATTCCATACAAATCCCCTATCTATCAGGCAACCGGGTCCAGGTTTCGGCGTTTTGTCGCTTTTTAAAAAAAATGTGCACATCTAGCTTTGGATTTATCGAAAGTAATATAACTAAAATTGAATGCCATACTCCGTTTTTTTTAGGGGTATGGCAGCACTTAGCGACTGATTTTACGAAAAATCTAAATTACAATTATATCAAAATAATAAATTTTCTTTATTATTTAATTATTTTCTTTGTTGTAAATATCATCCATTTTAAATTAAACATGACCAAAATATTCAAACCAACCGCCGAACGTAGTATTTCGAATGATATTTATTTTCAGATGACGAGACAATGTGACAGAAAGAGTAAACCCTATAAACAAAACCATAATCAGAGCAAGACTCGAAAACTATGCTCACCAACCGGCTCCCGGTGAGCTGACAGACGTCAGATCGTCTCTTAAATATTAGGTTGCCTGTCTGACTACAGCTGTAGCACCACCTTTATACCTACGCATTTTGACGGTTACCCTCTTGTGATCTACAATAAGAGTGTCCGTCGCCTTCTTTTCTTCTATCTTGCTGGTCTTTTAAATTTGTCTTTTTTTGGAAACGAAATTCCACCCCAACTTCCACACAACCAACAGTTCGATATCTCTTCGAGAAAATGGTTTACAAATTAGCATCCGACCGAAACTAGTTTTATATGAAATTTCGGCTACGAAATAAGTTTCGTCCGAAACTGAAACTGCCATAGAAGGTCATGTATAAACCCTGTTTAAAACTATAATAATGCCATTTATATCTATAAATTCATATTTGTTAAACTTGTACTTAAGGACGTTCCCAGCTTTTGTCACTCCACAATTGACCATCCAGGGACTACTTTCTGAATAAGGTCGTTCTTAATTTTAGATTTGAATGAAATAAATGGTAAATGAAATGAATTAAACTCAGAACAACAATTTGTGTATTACAGAAAGTGGTATCTCTTGTGTGGAAATACCACTAGACCAACAAGTCATTAGTTTATAATTATTTTAGTAGATGTGACCCAAAGTTGACGTGTAAAGTAAGTTACAATTTGATTTCGACAGCAGTTGTTTTTTTTTTTTTCGACAACAATCTTATTTTAAAATATTAAAGGCAATGACGTAATTTTATTTAGGTTAGATACAGTTTTATTTTTAACTAGCTGTGCCCGCGACTTCATCCGCATAAAGTTGCAGTGCAGGTATCTCCATAGAGACGTTAGCGTTATGATATAGTGTAGTTTAAATTACTCCCTAAATCCTTAGCTGTCTGACAGTGAAAGACAGACAAAAAAAAGTGTTTTTTATTTATGTGCCAAATACTTTCATATGCATTTCATTTAGTAAAAAAACAACTTCAACAGTTTAATGTACCTACAGTGGGCCAAAAATATGGTCTATCACCATAAAGTTCAAGTTCATTCGCACGTCATAAAACATTAAGTTAGATTTCCGCTTGCAATAATATTCTGACAGTTACTGCTGCTGTCTATATCAGACTTATCAATACTACTAAATAAATGTGAATGTAAGTTTGTTTGTTACGCTTTCACACGAAAACTACTCAACCGATCATCATGAAATTTTGTACACATATTCTTGGAGGTATTAGAAGTAAAATAGGATTATAAAAAAAAGGGGAAAATTACGGAGACGAAGTTGCGCGAGACAGCTAGTAATATCATAATTTAGTAACTTCAATACTTTATCTTGTATTCCTGGTTAAAATTGTCGCAAGTGATAATCCTCCTATCAAAATCCAAACTAATATTATAAATGCGAATATTAGTTTGTTTGTTTGTAACGTTTAAACCGCTTAACAGATTTAGATGAAATTTGGTATGGTGATAGTTCAGGTCCCGGGCAAGACCATAATATTATTTTTATCGCGATAACCGACACCCACTGGCGGAGCTGCAGGCGAAAGCTATAAATTTATGTCCATCATGAGCTACACAAACTGCTACCGTGATTTAAAGAATTTCAATTACTCTAATTAAGGAGGCAGATTGAAATGTTCTAATTTAAATGCAAAGAAAACTCTTTAGTAGTAAAAAAAAGGAACCGTTTTATTAAATTAATGTCCATTTACAAAGAAATACTAAAAAACAAACAAAACTAAAAATTTAAAAATATAAAATAGACTTTCTCGAATTAAACTCAAGATTAAACTTTCATTACTGTTTGACCATCTAGCAGCCATAGAAGTCAAGATATTCTATTGGCTTGAGATACGGTGATTTTGCAGGCCAGGGTAATATAGCTATATATCAGGGTGTGCATGGAACTGGATGTAATTGACAGTTGTCTTGTAAGTAATTTGTGGCATTTCACTTTCCGGATGAACATTACGGACGGTGGGCAACATTGTGTTTTGGAGAACTTCTTTAAACTCCAATGCCGATGCTCGTGGTAGCAAACAGTACAGTTCCAACACCAGCAGCAGTCATATATCCATACAAATTTAAAGAAATTCTACCGGATTCTCTTGGCCAAACGAGAATGGCCGTTTAGGCCATTCTAACTGGACTTAAAATCATTTTCGTCACAAAACCCAGCGCTATCCCAATTAAATTCAAATACCTAGTCTCTGGCAAAATTAAGACAAGCAGTTTTGTGAGCGTCTGCCATTAATGTTTTCTTTGCATAATGCCTATAGCGTAATCCCTTATGTTACTGGTTTCTGATTGTCTGAGTAGATACTTCAAATAATTCTGCATAATGATTCGTGGGCGTAAAACTATTATTTCCGTATTCACATTCCGTATGCAGTGCTATTACGTTGGCTCTCTCAGAACTCATTATTTGAGAGGCATTAAAATAATAATTATCATTAAGGGGCGTCTAAACGGTCCATTTTTAACGACAATTTGTGGCGTCAATGCTGTGGCCGGCAACATGGCAGTAGGTAATGATTTGATGATTGCCGGACGATCGCTGAGCGACTGATTTTCCGCAATGTTGCCCGGTCAATTTTGTTGTTGTTTCAGTCGCTCTCTGTTTTATTGTTGCCGGGTTGTATAGCCCGTTTAGCAGACTGAGTCATGCGCCATACAATTGCAGACATATTGCCATTATTGGCCGAGCAATTAGTTGCCAATAGTGTATTAGTTGCCACAAATTGCCGTAAAAATCGCCCGTTTAAAATAAATATAATCAGAATTTTTACGTAAAATGACAGAAACGCTTGGCAGTTGTCAGTGATATTTTCGAAAGACTAAAATACCTGCTAGTATGTCGTCAGTAACAAACACTACGTCATTATTAAGCAACTTTTTCTTTCCTAAATTAAGGTCAACCATAAGGCTATTTTGGCTAAAAGGGGAATTTTGTCAAAACTGGCAGACCATTTTCTTGGCCGACTGTACATATGTATGGTTGCAGTATGGGCCCATAGAAGATGTCTAGAAAACACTGCCCGGAGTCTGTCATAGGTAAGTCGGTAATGTTCCCCCAATAGTATTTTAAAATGTATGACTTTTACCGTTTCCGTTTTTTGTTGGTATTGGCACTGCTCCACTTCTCTCCTTCTCCTTTGATGGAGGAATCATATCCAAAAAAAATATTTTAATACTATTAATATTACCGACGCTATATGCTTACGAACTGTATGTTTATAGTATGTTATGCAGTTAGTTTGTTTGGGTTACTTTAATATACGAGCACAATGCGTTTGTAAACCATTGTTACAACTAGCTACCAATAAATTAAAAATTAAAATTTGTATTGAACTTTGTTCATTTGACTTCGACTTTACACGGCGTCACTACAATACGAACACTCGTGATCTTGTGTAGTATTTTTAGAATTTTAAAAATATATTATTATTATTTAATTAAACTACCCACTTCGTTACAATGGTGGAAGTTAGCAAGTTCATGGTGCAATCTAGGAGTGACATAACTTCATCACCGTGCCAAATCCTTCTACATCCATATACAAATAGCTGCCCGGAAGCTTTTCGTACTATGATATGGTTGTGTACGAAAGGATCCTTTAAATATTTTGCGCCCTATCAGGCTATTTTCTTGGTAAGTGTCAAAAATTTTTTTTGAAATTTTACTTTGTTAAAATAGTTTTGTGGTTTTGTCTTTTGGGGTAGCGTTTAAAATATTGTGGCTGTTTAAAATATTGTTACCATTTAGACCTGCTTGGCACTGCCAAGCCACCAACCATCTCTGTTAGGAAATTAACATGATATTATTGCATTGTTTTATATAAATGTACGTATGAAAGGAAAAATCAACCCAGACGGGAATCAAGAAGTAAATACCTATGTTAATATGTCAATAACCGCTCCGCCATTGAGCCACACAGATGTGTGTAAGTACTTAAGCCAATATTGTAAAAATACAAGAACTACGGGCTATGATGACATAACAACAAAGGTTTTAAAACTAGTGTCTACAAAACTGTCATATATGCGCCACGTTATAAACCTACGTATCACACAGGGTTTTTATCCGGGTAAACTAAAATTAACTATAATCAAGCTACTATTTGAGACAAACAATAAAAATGACATGAATTCTTGTCCCAGTTCTTTCAAAAAATTTTGAGAAATTAATGAACAATAGTGTTTATAACTATTTTGAAATCAATAATTTATTTTGTGAGGAACAAGCATAAGCGATGGACAGAGGCAAACAAGCATAAGCGATGTTTATGGCCCTATCTAAAGCTTTCAATAGCGTGGAACATGAATTACTTAAAAAAAAGCATACGATGTATGTACGAAGAAATGTCTACGATCTAGTCAATTCTTACTTAACTGATATGTCACAAATAACTGGGACATCTCTTGTTAATAAAAAACTGACAGTATACTCATCAGCACGTAGAAGAGTTAAACTGGGAGTGCCACAAGGCAGTGTGTTTGGTCCCCTCTTGTACACAATACTATTTGCTGATCATAGTACAATTGTTTTTACGGGAAAGGACAAGCAACACTTAGAGCAAGAAATAATTGTGGCATTAAGTAATATTATCAACTGGTTGACATCAAATAATTAAAATATAAAACTCAACTAATGACATTTAGAAATAGCGTAAATAAATTGACAATTGGGTATTTGACTACTATCAAAATAAAATGTTTTATATTAACCATGTAAAAATATGTCACAAAGTGGTCTGAAAAAATATGTTTGTTTATTAGTTTAACGTGTTTATTAATTTTTAATAATAAACACTAAAAGTAAATGATTTGACCATAGAAAACGTGACGTCACATGCTAGCATTCCATACTCAGAACACACAGATCTATTATCTTTGATTCCATACGTATTTGTACAGAGCGGATCGTTTTTGACGTTTCTTAAAAAGAGACTGATTTGACTTTAGACAAATTATGGATATCCATGATTGCCTCTGTAGCGCGGTGGGAGTGTATACGACTGCTACGCAAGAGGTCGTGGGTTCGATAAAACTTTGTGTGATGAGCACGATGGTTTATTTTGTGTCTGGGTGTTATTTATCTATAATAAATAAAAAAAGTATGTATTTAGAAATATTTATGTATGTTTATCAGTTGTCTGGTTTCTATAGTACAAGCTCTACTTAGTTTGGGATCAGATAGCGTTGTGTGAGTTGTCCCAGGATAACACTATGTTATGATAGTTTAATTAAAGCATTAGTAAAGTAGAAGTAATAACATTTCTATGTCTTATTATTGATAACAATCATATCGAATCTTTTTGTAATAAGTTAAACACATGTGCCTTATTCATTATAAGTATACTCTGTATGGCTGTCCGATTGTACAATCATTTGCCTAAAATAATATTTGAGACATCTGTTAATATTTAAAAATAAAATTAAAACGATGATAATAGAGAAATGTTATTATACCATAAATTATTATTTAACTGAGAATAGCATGAAATTATGTATAACCAATAATTTAAACTGTTTGTTTTAGTAAAATTATTTTATATTGATTATTTTGGATTGAGTATTTTAGAATAACAAACTAACATTTTACATTTATTTTTGATTAGAACCAATATTATTTTTGGAAAATGACCATTTTTGTTTTATTTATTGTCAAGATTGAGCATTCTCTCCTCTTCATCTTCTTTGAGTTTATGGCAATCTAGCCGTTATATCGGCTAATTTCTGCCAGTGTCAACTATTTAAGCACTTATTACATGCATAAAGTCACGTTCTAAGTGAATGATCACGTAGTCAAATCATTAATTACAAGTTAAACTCGGAGCTGTAAAAATAATGGCCGGTCAGTTTGCCGCCATTTTTACAACTCGAGCATTCTCTCAATATAGCAAAAATGAAGCATTATCTCTTTGACGTTTGACACTCGTTGAATGGTTTTTTTTAAACTAGTGTTGTTGCCTAGTACTATTTTTCCCCCCCGTTTATGGGGAAAATGATACGAATATAGGTAAAAGTACTGTTTGTATTAAATTATGAATTATAACAAGTACTTTTTTAGTCCTCTAATTGGATTGCTTTTAAAATCGTTGTCAAAAAGTGGATGAGACAATCTCGAGGAAACCCTCCAGATTATCTATGGATACATTTTGAAAAAAAAAATACCCTAGATAATACAGATAAAAACTTAATTTTTATTAATTAAATTAAACACATGACTAAATAAAATATAAAATTTAGTTTAAATTCAGATATCGCAACGTGAAATATATTTGACCAATTTATTAGTCTATTTAATTTTTTAAATATATTAGATTAAATATTTGTACAACTAATTTATATTGTACACAATAGATTTAATAAATAAATTGAGCTGTTTCTGGTAGTGGAGGTTCATTCATGTGAACTTATTTCATTAATGTAGTGTGAGTACCAACTTAAACCTGTAAAAATGAAATTTCCCAGCTTTAATATCAGATTCATTTCACGAAATAGTAGGATATTTAATTTTATTGTTTATGCACCATAGAGCAAAATAGCGCGCTAGAGATTATCTATGGCTAAAACATCTGATGGCGGCTTTTTTGATCTTTTTCTTTACTTGTCCTAAAGTACGGCCACTTGACCGTACTTTTTGACAGTTTTTTGCTTCAATTTTAAATGCCGGATTATCAAAGCATTAAACTGAATTGATGTAATAATTTAGCATGCTGCTTTGACAGTATAATACTCGTATGATGAAAAAATTTTAAAACCTATGTAAAAACCCGTACCATGTTTCGCAAAAGAAAGATTTGATTGATTTGAATACAAAAATGCTCAAAATGACAAGAAAGATTAAACTGCATTTCTGTTTATCTTTTACTAGAACAAAAATGTGATAAATTGCAACATAAAACTTATTCACAGCAACTCCATAAAAAAATAGGCATATTATGTATATTACTCGAAATTTATACATTTTCATTTGTCTTCATTTTTTGATCTATACGGGGACTATTGTTTCGAAGAACCCTTAAACGATTTTCGGGAACAAATTACAATCAATCAAAAATCAATCTGAAAATAATTATCCATAGGTACCTACTATACATACTATTAAATAAATGTGAAAGTAACTCTTTCACGCTGAAACAGCTAAACTGATTTAGATGAAATTTGGTATGGAGATAGTTTGAGACCCGGAGAAGAACATAGGATAGTTAACATTAGGACATTCACGCGGGCGGAGCCGCGGGCGAAAGCTTGTTTCCAATAAAGAACCTAACTACTCACGTGAACCCACTCCTAACCCTAACCACAGATAATTTAATACTATACTAGTACCCTAGTACAAGCTATTGAGCTTAGCTGGAGGGGATAACAAGATTGCTAGGTAATGTGGGACCACAATCTCACATTGCTAGTTATCTATAAAAAAAATTATCCCCGTTTTTGATCGAAACTTCGTTTTCATTAAGTAAAGTTGATCTTCAAGTGAGACTCTTGTTCGTATGATCCATTGATCCCTATCCTATAAACATTATAATTGAGGTTCAAAATTAAAACATTACAATTTTTTACAAATTTAAACAAATTATCTTCTTTAGTTTAGATTAATATAATTTACGAAACAATGTGTAACTGTTCTATAGAATAAAATGAAATCTGTAAAGTCTGTAATCAGCTTTATGTCATTTTTGTGGTGATTACGAATTATGTTCCATTTTAAAAATCCCTCCATTTATTGCATACACTAAACGCGAGTGAAGAGTACAGTGAATAGAGATTATTCTGAGAGTAAAAAAGACAAAAATAATACAGTTAAAATTTTAAAGCACAACATTCAATTATATGTTTGATTTTAAGTGCATTGTGAGTACAGTTGTACTCAGTTGTTCTGAATAAATTAATGTCAGATAGCTAAGTTCATTATTTCATTCAACATTAACATTAATCACCTGGCCACGAAACGGTGCAGGTCTGCAGGTCAAGATCTGCTGTTTATAGTAGTCCTTGAAAGTCACTAAGCTTAATTAAATTTTATTGACACAGTGTAGTAAGTAGTGCGATTGTCTTCCAACGAAAGTGAATTGAGACTGTAGTAAAGTTAAAATAATTTTAAAATGGTTGAAGCGAGTAAATTTTGGTTTGAAAAAGCGTGTGGCGACTGTAGCTGTAGTGAGCTTATTCACCCCTGGACGTATAAATGTACGGATGCTACTGCGTCTATGCTGATGAGCAATATCAAAGGCAGTTACAAATTCTATGCTATGGTGTATCTTGTGAGTATTATTTCGCACTCAGAACTGGTTTTGTTGTAGGTAAATATTTACAAAAAATGTAGCCTGTAATGCCCTTTGATCTCATGTAGTAAATTATCCAATATTATAGACACGATAATTTTTTTAAAAATTTAATGTTGTTATTACTCTATAATGGCTCAGTTTAATCTTATTATAGTTTCCGTAATTGTAACTGGCCTGAGTTTCAGATGTAGGAATGTTGGAATAGAAGAAAGGATGGTTTGAAATTTGAAATTCAATAAAGATTATTTTCTTTCTTTTAATTTAGAACTAAGGCACTTCCAAATCAGTTAGAATTAAAACTAATTATTTAATAAGAACATACCAACTTAATTAAAAAATATAAATACACAAAGCTGATAAAATATATTTACTGTTGTACCCTGGGATAGCATTCTTGTCTGAGATTGCAAGCCATCTGATCCCAATGTCCTGTAGGTACTATGCTAAACAACTTTATTAAGAGAATTGCTATTGATGTGGGACCACAATCCCTCATTGCTAGTTATCATAAAAAAAAAATACTGAAAATAGACCATCATGCTAATCATTCAAAGATTTATCCTGGGTGCATAGGGAACTCACAACCACTGACTTTGCCGTCAGGGTCATTAACCATTAGACCAACAAGCTTATTGTGTTAATAAGTAATATCAAAGTATAATGCTCTATAAGTATGAGTAAAATTTAATAACAATGTAGCTACCTGCTTCAGAGGATTATTATAACAAACAGGATTAAATTTATAATAGCATTTTAATTTGATTTGACTGCCCCTGTTGCGCGGTGGGAGTGTATCTGACTGCTATGCAAGAGGTTGTGGGTTCGATCACCACCCAGGATAAAACTTTGTGTGATGTGATGAGCATGATGGTTTATTCTGTGTGTGGGTGTTATTTATCTATATTATGTATGTAGGTATTTAAAAATAATTAAGTATGTTTATTGATAGTCTGGTTTCCATAGTACAAGCTCTGCTTAGTTTGGGATCAGATAGCTTTGTGTGAGTTGTCCATAGATTTATTAAAAAAATAAATATATAAATTACATAACATATTTTAGGCTGCTTCATTGACCCACAGCCTCTTATCACCCTTAATTAACTACACTCTGTCTTACACTCATAGGTAAGTGAGTGGGGACTCCCACTCACTTACCTACTAATTATTAAGTTTGTGCAGATAACCGGAAAAGTTCTTACTTATGAATAAACATCTTTAGTTAGATGCAAATATTTTTGTTTTGAATAACCTACGTTGTAAATAAAATGCCCACATTTCCCGCACCCCTTACATCAACTTTTGCAGAACACTGCACTACAAAATACAAATACCTTAATAGCTTCAACCAGAGTTTATTGGGCCACCGAGGGTGTATGTTTAGTACAGACCTACTCTCTAAACCACTGTTTCACTGTGTAGAAACAGACTCCCCTAGACTTTATGTTTGTAAAGTCCCTTGCAGGAAAAAATTTTTTTCCTGCAAGGAAGAAAATTATACTTTTTACCTTGTTATTCATATTACATCAATAATAGACACGGTGGATTTTCTATTACTATTACTATTTCCTTATTTTTATGGTGGTTTTAATGCTCTTACCTAATTCCTAAACATTGATGATTATTTATTGATACCCACAAGCATAACATTACAGAATGTATGTAAGCTTAATTTTGCCTAAAGCCCATTATTTCTTACCATTGTAATAAAAAGGAGTGTGCAGAGGAACTAAATATTTTTTTTCCCCATTTCTTTTCCTGGTGGACATGCCTCACATCTCATAGATACTTCTGAAGAGTGGAACTCCCCACATGTATCTATTTCCTCAAGAGTACTTTAAGTTGTATGTGTACAGGCGCCTCTTAGTAAGCAGGCTTCATTGTCTGATAGTAACCTAATGCAAGCCTTTTTTTTTAAAGAATATTGATTAATATGCTTTGCTGTAAATATGTCCTGCTGGTCTTGAAATTGGCTTCAGACTCAATTTGACCAAAGCATAGTAAATATGTTCACATGTCAGATTCAAAGACAGTGTGAGTTTGAGTTTGTTTATTGTCATGTAACTCAAACCATGTCCCACCTAACTGACATTATGCCCTACATGCCTCAACACTTGCACTTAGGTGAATGTGGTCTCCTCTAGTGGTAGCCACCAAAAGTGCAGTTATGCCAGAAAACAATTAAGCCATTTATTTCTCACTAGCTGTACCCTGCGGTGTTACCCGCGGTGTAACCCGCGGTGTAACCCGTGGTTTACTAGCCTATGTGTTAATCCAGGGTGTCAGCTAACTCCATATCAAATTTTGTTAAAATCGCTCTAGCCGTTAAGACGTGAAGAAGTAACAAACATACACACTCACATACTCACAAACCAAACTTTCGCCTTTATAATATTAGTGTGAAGTGTGATTATAATTGTCGAGTTAAGTTTTAACCATGTTGAATCCACATGCAGGCATAAATGTTTTTACATAATGTTGAAATGCTATTAGAACAAATATTTGAAAAAAATGCAGTTTCATTAATTACATTTTATTTAAAGTCATTTGATGCAGTTTGTTGCTATTGTATAAAATAGGTAAATATGTAAATTATTGTAAAAGTAGTTATATGTAAGAGAATGCCTTCTTTCTCAGAACAAGTTTTATTAATAACAACTTTCACCATATTCAATCTCTTATAAGTTTTTGTTATTTGATTGAAATAAAATTTTTAATTTGAATCAAATTTCAATCATCCCATAAGAGGGTAAAATAGGGGGTGATTTTTTTTTAATATGCAGGTTTTTGTATTTAAAACGTAAACATACACGCGAGCAGAATAGAATCGCGTTAATATTAGTCCATATCATTTTCCTATCTCCAAATTAATATAGTTGCGTAATTATGGAACCATAATATCGTTATGAACTAAGATAAGGCAAAATGTTAACCCTGATTACTGATAGATGATGATACGAAAATATATGATAGGTATTTCAAAAAGGAAATACGTCGATAAGTTGTAAATACTTTCGGTATTTTGTGTTGTTAACGAACACAATCGGCCCTCCCGCTAAATATTATCTACATTTTTCCTCGAATACAGCTGATATTGGTGGGTAAATAATGGTGCTGTTAGTGTACTTTATCCGTTCTTCCTTTTATCTCCCTGGGCGGGCTTCTATTTAAGGCTGGTTATCCTCTCACGCTATTCGTCGGCACTGACCAACTGACGCTGTATGTTAACTACAGTACGATCAACGTAACTTGACCGGATTGAAGTTAGGATTTTATCACTTTCGCGCATCGAATAGAGATGCGACCCTAAAATTACTAACGAAAACGATTAATTATGTTTAATCGATTAAAAATACTAACAACAGTTTAATTCAACAATATAAAAACACTATTTAAATGAGTTCATAAAAGTTTAAAATTAGGACAGTTACAGTGAATACTAAAGAAACTTTGAAAAACAATTTCTTTACGAAAATAATCACAAAAAAACATGAGTTAGTAATACTAATTAGGTACGACAATGTAATGCGTAATCGCATCTCTAATTCTCTTGGTTTAGTTACCGCCTCCGCCCCCCGCTTTCTGTCACCATTTACTTCCAAAAAATGCATCTGCGCAACCACTTGTCGCCTACTTCAGTCCGGCCTAGTTACGTTGATCCAATTGTACATACAGCAATGTAACGTTTCTGAGTGACGATGACCGATCAGCGCCGACGTGCGTCGGCTCCTCATACATAGTATGCATCAGCGCCGACGTGCGTCGGCTCCTCATACATAGTGTGCATCAGCACCGACGATCATCGTGAGAGGAAAACCAGCCTAACTGTGCCTGAACTGTTAGTTTAAATTAGGAGCGTAACCTTTTGAGGTTGCGCTCCCAATCGAACTCAAAGTTCTGTTGTTCGTGAGTTTCCTGAAAGTCTGGAACAGAGCGAACTATACGGAAGGAGGATTTAATAGTAATAGACATGGACCATGACCCCATGGCCATGGTTAATGATACACCAACTTACTGTAGAACTGATGACCTGGCTTGGCTTGGGCCCATGGCCATGGTTGGAACACCAACTTACTGTAGAACTAGTGACCTGTCTTGGGTAGATATCAATTATGTCAGTTAATTAGCAGTATTATTTCGATTATTATTATTTACTAGCTGTCCCGCGCAACTTCGTATGCGTAAATTTTCCCCGTTTTTGCAACATTTCTCGTCGCTGCTCCGCTCCTATTAGTCGTAGCGCGATGTTATATGTTATGGGCTATCCAACAAATAAAGAATTATTAAAATCGGTCCAGTACTTTTTGAGTTTATTCGTTACATACAAAAATACAAATCTTTCCTCTTTATAATATTAGTGTAGATGTAGATTATTAGCTGACCCGCGCAACTTCGTATGCGTAATTTTCATTGATCCTCCGCTCCTATTTGTAGTAGTGTGATGTTGTATACAACATCACGCTACTACAAATAGGAGCGGTGGAGCCTGTAGCCTTCCTCGATAAATGGGCTATCCAACACTAAAAGAATTTTCCAATTCTATCCAGTTGTTCCTGAGATCATCGCGTTCAACCAAACAAACAAACAAACTCTTCAGCTTTCTAATCCATACTAATATAATAAATGTGAAAGTAACTCTGTCTGTCTGTCACGCTTTCACGATCAAACAGCTAAACCGATTTAGATGAAATTTGGTATGAAGATAGTTTGAGTCCCGGGGAAGGACATAGGATAATTTTTATCACGGTAACTAACATTCACGCGGGATGAGCCGCGGGCGAAAGCTAGTATTAGTATAGTTTATTTCGAGGCGAGCAAAGGCGAGGTGGGGTAAAGAATAGACGGGGTGTAGGGAAGGTGGGGTGTAATAACGCACATGATTTTGGCGCCCCTTGAACATAGCGTTAGGAGCTTCCTTGGAGGTCATCCAATAATCACGTGAGGCTCGAAAGCGTGTATCCTTAGTTTCGACCGGCGTTGAATCAATTGCACCGGTGTTGGACCATTGGCACCCTTGACCGGTGTTGGACCAATGGCACCCTTGACCGGTGTTGGACCAATGGCACCCCCCCCCGTCATTGGAGACTCACATTTGACCAGTGTTGGACAAATTGCACCCGCCGTCGTACAGAGACACTCGTGTGAAAATTAAAAAAAAAAATGTGTGGCACTCGGGGACTGCCGCGGTAAAGCTGTTGCATAGCATTTTTATCAAATTAAGCAATTAAAAAAAAAATATATTTTTTTTCATTATAAAAAACAATGTTTTTAATTTTTTTTTCTTGAATTTTATTTTTAAACTACAAAAAAAGGAATTAAAGCAAAAAAAATTTTTTTTTTAAATTATAACAAAACGTTTTTAATTTTTTTTTTCTTTAAAAATTTTTTTTTTTTTTTTAATTTAAAAAAAAGTCATTACATGTTCTGCTATTCATCGATAGATGGCAAAACTAAAAAGTATCACCGCTGTGCCCGTCGGAGTGGGGAGCGTGAGGTTTTTTCGTTACGGAATATCTGGATTCGGTCCCCGCGCTCAAGGCCCGCGATAGAAGCTATGCAATAGCTTAAAAACAAATGATCTTGGGGGAGGGGTAGTCGAAAATCTCACTAAGTATCACCTAGGGGGGTCCGTGACGCTCGAGCACAGGCCCCGAATTGCCCCCAGATTTCTTTTATATTACAGATAATTAGTGATAATGTTTGAATTAATCAACTAATCTTGTTTCAGATTCAAATATTAATGAGAGGGAAAAAGCTAACAAAGAAAGATATGCTAGAACAGTTCAAGTTGTATTTGAAGTCTGGGATTTTTGGTCTGACTGTGGGAAGTTCTTTTGTCACATTGAACTGTATATTCAGGTAAACTGTTATACCCTTATTCTGTTCCCTAAGTGTTTGTTTCTTTGTTCCAAGTCACCTCACTTTTAAGTTTTTTCCCGTCCTCGGTGGCTCTGGCACCAACTAAAACAAGTAGCTAACAATAAAATAAACATCAACATAATTCAAATCTAAAATGTCATGAAATGAAATTTTTATAGCGGATTCTAAAACATAACTAGCAATGTGGGATTGTGGGTTCCACGTTACCAGCTTTTCTGTTAACCCCTCCAGCTAAGCTCAAAGGCTTGTTTTAGGAGTGGGTTCACGTCGGTGTTGTAATGGGTATGATTCGAAACCGCGACCTCACGATTGCGAGTCGCTTCAGTTTCGATAAAGGCCTACTGGCGTCGGACACAATTAAAATCTCAATTGATTAATTATTTACTAGCGGTTCGCTGCTTCGCACGGACTTCTCCCCGTATTTGTACATTAACATGCATGTAAAAAATCATCTGATATATCTGATACTGTAAACCGCATCAAAATCCGTCTCGTAGTTTCCTTTACTGGTTACTTTTTACTGACCTGTTACTGTCTAGTGATTCTGACTGTTAAGCCGGAGGAAGTGGGTTCGATCCCCACCCAGGATAAAACTTTGTGTGATGAGCACGATGGTTTATTGTGTCTGGGTGTTATTTATCTATAATATGTATGTATTTAGAAATATATTAGTATGTTTATCAGTTGTCTGGTTTCCATAGTACAAGCTCTGCTTAGTTTGGGATCAGATAGCGTTGTGTAAGTTGTCCGCAGATATTATTATATTATTATTATTATAAAAATATTAGTTAAGATTCTTGTGTTAAGTACGAGTAGATATTATTAATATCTTGATGGAAGGAAACTCAACTACCCGCAGACTGAAGCGAAAGATACCCCAAGACGTTTAAAAGGAAAAAAAAATGATATGAAGTAGGATGTGACACAGGTTGCATGACAAATCACCAACCCAATTATACACACTGTCAAATGTCCCAAAGGCAAAAAAAACAAAACAAAAAAAAAAAAAAAGTACTAGTACCTATACCATTTTGTAATATTCAGCCATTACTTACAACAATTTGTTTTGCTTTTATGTTTATACAGGAAGTTATTCTTCAGCGAGTTCTCATACTACACGACAGTATTATTGCCATGTACCGTCAGTGGATTGGCTGTTTACTTCGAGCCTCCTTACCGAAGAGTTATGGTCCTCAATTTGTTTGTTAACTTGGTAAGTAAAAACTCCTTGCTTCTTAAACAACTCTTGATAACTACATTGGACCTGGAAGCACAAAACATCTAGAGTACCTACAGACCTTGCTCGAATAACGCATACAGACGTCGTTCACGAACACGGAATCTCGGAACACTTTCGGAACAATGTGATCCGAGATTTTGTATCTAATGTGAGCGTTTTTTGAACGTGTTTCTCGAGTATATTGCATTACCTTCTGTACTCTCGATGTTTTGTGATAAAATATATTTGAAATTAATAGCTGGAAAATATTGTCAAACATACCTACCATGTTTGTTTAAAATAAACTAGCTGTCCCGCGCAAATTCGTCTGCGTTATTTTCCCGGTTTTTGCAACATTTTTCATTGCTGCTTCGCTCCTATTGGTCGTAGCGTGATGTTATATAGCCTATAGCCTTCTTCGATAAATGGGCTATCCCACTGTAAAATAATTTTTCAATTCAGACCTGTACAATATTTATAATATAATAATTTTTCATTTCGGATCAGTAGTTCCTGAGATTACCGCCTTTAAACAAACAAACTCTTCAGCTTTATAATATTAGGGATAGTAGGCCTCCATTTCAATCAATAGGATTATTATAAGTACAACCGTGATCATGTCGAGTAATATAGCCACAAAATACAAGTAGAAAGCCGGTTCACATTATATCATTTTAGAGGCTACGGGTTAACACTGGCTAAAATGATGTGTTCAAATATATTGCAGGCCGACTCTTAGGTCAACAACTAACTGTTTTCGCTCTGGGAGCTGGCTTTCTGTGGCTATGTAGTCTGTGATATATGCTATAGCTTTGTACTGGTGTAAGCAGAGGGACGGCTAAGGGGCTCAAGCCTAATCCTTCAAAAATATCCGTATTCTCACACTTCTCGCTGATAAAACGTATTCTCAGTGGTTACGAACCCAGTTTCTTCACTAAACTAAAACCTCTTCAGTGCCGCATTGGCACACCCGACATTCGGCGTTGTGCTTTTAAAACGTACCAGGATCATTTGCGGGCAGGATTTCGTAATTTCGGACAGCCACTCCATCTGGCTTAAGAATAGTGTCACTCTATCTCTTTCCGTGGGTATCGTCAAGGCGCCTAAAGGCTTTAACACCGGAGGATGGGCAGCTGCGACCTCTGCGTACTTTAAAGCCGTATTGAGATCACCAACACGCTCGCTAAGGCGACTATTACAATAGGCTTGTTTCCTAGGTAAACAAAAAAATCCAAAAGTTATTAAACCTGACATTGAAACTACCAACAGTTAAGTCCCGATTAAATGTTGTGTTTAATTGTTTTTTAATATTGATCATATCATAAAAAGAAGTGATTTGACGTAAAAAAAATAATGACGTCATAGTCCGGTATTTGTATGAGATCTAATATATAAAATTCTCGTGTCCGGTGATTGTAATTTAACTCCTCCGAAACGGCTCGACCGAATGTCATGAAATTTTGTGTGCATATTGGGTAGGTCTGAGAATCGGACAACATCTATTTTTCATCCCCCTAAATGTTAAGGGTAGTCCACCCCTATTTTTTTTTTATGATATCGTATTCAAAAACACATTCAACCCTGAATTTTCACCCTTCTACGATCAACTCCTATTTTTTAATTTACCCCTTTTTTGCAAAAACGGGTTAATTTGACGCAGACGAAGTTGCGAGGGTCAGCTAGTCTTTATATAAAATCTGCGTTTTGACATTTCTTAAAGAGTTGTTGTTTTGATTAGTTGGAAACTAGTCCATTGCCCCCACCATCAGTAATAAGTAGATTCTACTGGGAAGACCCGTGCCCAGCAGTGGGACGTCTTATGGATTGATATGTATGTATAACACTGCCCCCAAATTAAAACCTTGTGATTCTCCGCTACCTTTGTACCTTTGCACGTTTAAAACGAGAAATCTATGCGGACTGTGTGTACTTCCCTTGACCAACTTAAATACATCGAACTATACTAAATCGATAGACTCGCATTTGGAACTTTGAACGCGTTAAGTGTTATTTTAAAGATACAGATTCGCCTACCTAGTTTAACATTTAAACATTCGTCATTGTTAATACGATACCAAATAAAAGCTCGATAAAATATCATGCACATGTGGTATATGATATGATTCATATCTTTTAGATAAATTGATTTAAAGAAATCTGTACTTTGACCCCTTTCATAAAAAAATATAGCAACAACATAACATCATTAGCATTATTCATAATATATATGTTACCGTCAAAGTGACTAATTTAGTGATTGATTAGTCAAAAGTCATAAAATACTTTATTCATTTAGGTTACAAATGTAACATTCTACATTTAATGTCAAGTTCGCCGTGAGAAAAAAACTTGGCAATAAAACACATGGCCACTATTTTTAAATACCATATTTTTAAAAGTGGCCCTGAGTTTTTATTGCCAAGTTCTTTTACGCGACTTTGTCATTATTTATGAACTAGCTGACCGGCGCAACTTCGTCTGCGTCAATTTTTCCGTTTTTGCAACATTTTTTATTGCTGCTCCGCTCCTATTGATCA
Organism: Herminia tarsipennalis; assembly: GCA_945859575.2. Classification (NCBI taxonomy): domain Eukaryota; kingdom Metazoa; phylum Arthropoda; class Insecta; order Lepidoptera; family Erebidae; genus Herminia; species Herminia tarsipennalis. Next base: position 23,254,189 of record OX243835.2, on the reverse strand, counting down.
TAGCGTGATGCTTTCCTCGATAAATGGGCTATCGAACACAAAAATAAATTTTCAATTCGAACGAGTAGTTCCTGAGATCATCGCGTTCAAACAAACACTTTTCAGCTTTTTAATACAAGTATGCATAATAGGTACGTTTAATGAATAAAATGGGTTACTGCCGCACTCAGTCGTTTAATGCTTACTTAAATCCTCAGTAAATATATTGTATGTCAAAATCTTATTCAGAGTGCGACAGTCAGTCTTTGCTATAGGCGATATTTGGGTACCTACTCGTATAACAATATAAAAATAAATTGTTGTTTAACTGAATAGATACCGTTACAGTCGATTTAACATTGGAACAAATTGCTCCGTACTAATTTCGGCAAAAGACATTTGTTCCGTTGTGCCTCTTGTCGCTCTACACGATGAATTTTTAATCACCGTCCAAGTTTTAATGCGTATTTACTTTAGTGTCACTTAGTACCAATTTTTTATAATATATACCAAAAATTTTTAAATATAATTTTTATATAGGGCATTGCAAAATATTCTAAAAACAGTTTTATTTTTCTACAGTTCGTACCACACGCGTTCATGTTTAAACACAAACACAAACCTGCCCCAGAATTTCATATTATTCACGAGCTGCAGTGGCCGTGGTTGGGTATTATTTCTATGTGAAAATTACACCTACAATATTAAAAAAAAAAGTGTTCTATGATATATACTGATACCCAATGCCTAGACTAAATTTGGACGGTTTTTACCTGATTCATCAAAATCCGTTCAGTACCTAGTACCTATAGTACCATATCTATTTGGGTAGGTATTATTAGTAGGGATGAAACTGATAGCTGTTTGGCCAACTTTGTAGCCGGATATCCGGCCGAACATTGGCATTTGAATGTAAGATTGTTTTTATCTAAAGTCAGTGGAGTGCAAATTGCTCCGTGAACTTTTTATTTTTTGGGCAGTTAATGCTGCACAATACCCGAATTTATCAAAGTTTGGCAAAATGTTGTACAATATAAATGTTGTAATTATTGATTTTATTTGTTAAGTATTATAAATAAAGTATAAAAATATATTTTGTACTTTTTAAAATCCGTTATCCAGCCGGATATCGCTTGTTATCCGGTATCCAGTCGGATAGTAATTTCAGGTCGGATAGGCCGGATACCGGATATTTACCGGACATCCGTTTCATCTCTCATTATTAGTAAGGAGTAAAATTTGTTGTTTTTTTAAATGATGTTCTGTCTTGTATCTATATGCTTGACAGGCCATTTATTGAACATACTCTTTAATAAGGAGCATTTAATAATGTATTGTATTACTCTCACATATATTCCTGAAAACAATAGGTAAACAACAGTTGCGTAATCTTCGTGTAATTTAGATTATACTATTATTCATTAAGTAATTAGTGTGTTAATGTTATGCTAATCAAGTGATTAGTGTAACATTAACACTGCATCAGCAATTATCATAATGAATTACTTAAATAAGTAAGGTTATAATAGAATAGATATTCTATTATAACCTTTGTACGTTAATAAGCAACTTCCCAAATCACCAATAGTGTCTTCCTATCTCTCTTTGTTTCTCTCCCTTCCTTGACTCTATATTTTCTCTTTTTCTTACTTGCTCCGTTTAAAAAAAGGAATAAAAAACGTTTTTTACAAAAAAATATTACGGACTGCAAAAATAAATACAAGGCAACTAAAAAGCAAAAAATAATATACCTGGATTATTAAAAACAAATTAAACATTTTGAAGTTAGTGCCGAATAAAACATAAAAACTACTATTTAAATCGGTCCAGCCGTCTTTGCGTAATAGGTGAAAAAACAAACAATAAAAATCATACAGTCGAATTGAAAACCTTCTTCTTTTTGAAGTCCGTTGAAAAGTGAAAAAGAGAAATTTATTCTCGATCGCCATTTATTACGTGGGCTTATGAATAGAGCTGCTAGACAATTTCCATTTATCTTTAAACGTTAACGCCTGCTGAAAGAAAAATATGTTTGAATTTGTCTTTAAATTGAACGAGTGAGAGAAGTCATCCCTTAACCTAATGTATTATCCATGCATTTCCTTTTTGCAGGCATTACCCTGGACTATATACATATTTGGAAGGCTCCCACGCATGTTAAGGTCGTAATTCAAAAACTGCAATTCTTCAGTAGAGCCATTTTTGTATTAGTATTTGTACGGGACCGTTCAAATATCAAGACTATTAGCACTTCAAAATCTCATTACTTATTAAAGACTAGCTGAATCGCGCAACTTCGTCTGCGTATTCTTTTCCCGTTTTTTCAGTTTTTTTCTTTGATGTTTGGCTCCTATTGCCTTCCTCGATAAATGGGCTATCCAACACTAAAATATTTTTTCAATTCTAACCGATAGTTCCTGAGATTATAGCGTTCAACCAAACAAACGAATAAACAAACAAACTTTTCAGCTTTATAATATACATCAAAACTGAATTCCGACCTCATGCGTAGGAGCCGTATATTTGAAAATATTTCCAAGTTCAGAATCGATGCGTAAACGTGTTGAATAGTACATACAATACCATAATTTGACCTAAATGGAAGTAAGGAAAAATATCTTTATTATAGCAACAAATAAATAACGCACAAAGTTATCTACATGACTATATTTGAAAGGGTTTTAATAATATATGATAATAATATAATAATATCTTAGGACAAATTACACAACGCCATCTGATCCCAAACTAAGCAGACCTTCTATTATGGGAACCAGACAACTGATAAACATACTTATATATTTCTAAATTCATACATATTATAGATAAATAACACCCAGACACAGAATAAACCATCGTGCTCATCGCACAAAGTTTTATCCTGGGTAGGGATCGAACCCACGATCTCTTGCGTAGCAGTCGGATACTCTCCCACCGCGCCACAGAAGCAGTCTAAATGACAGTTTGAGGCAGTTTTAAATTCACAGTATCAATCATATAATTTATTTCAATCGTGTCATAATTTTGCCTACATAATTAAGAAAAAATGACTTCAAAACGCAATATATAGGCCACAAGTAGATGACAAACGGGCTTATCTACCAGATTATATTTGAAAGGGACGGGTGTTCAAATTCACAGAATCGATATGAATCATAAGTGAAATAATCTGTACTAGAATTATAAAGCTGAAGAGTTTGTTTGTTTGAACGCGGTAATCTCAGGAAGTACCTACTGGTTTGAATTGAAAAAATATTTTTCTGTTGAGTAGCCCATTTATCAAAGAGGGCTATAGGCTATATAGCATCACGCTACGACCAAGAGGATCGGAGCAGAAATGAAAAATGTTGCAAAAACGGGTATACTTGACGCATACAAAGTTTCAGCTAGCCCATATCCATATATAAATATTATAAATGTGAAAATAACTGTCTGTCTGCCTGTCTATCTGTTACGATTTCACGCTCGCGTACAGCTAAACTGATTTAGAGGAAATTTGGTATAGAGATAGTTTGAGTCCCGGGGAAGGACATAGGATAGTATCGCAATAACCGACATCCACGCGGGCGGAGCCGCGGGCGAAAGCTAGTTTCAAATGAGCAGGACTGTGAAAATGACAGTATATTCAAAATAAATACAACAATTGCATTTTTAAAAGATAGAAAAATTTAAATTCAGACCCTGGAATCGAACCCGAGACTTCCGTAGCCAAACCGGGGCCAGAAGCGAACTACCTATCTGGACTATGTTACTAGATCTCAAATTTTTCTATCTCTTAATGCTTGCGAGTTGGTTGGTCTTTCAAAAATGCAATTATTGTATTTGTAAAGTAAGTGGCAAGAAATGCGTATAAAAATTACTTAAATATTCAATATAGTCGGAATTTACTTAATCTTATCTACCTAACTAGGCTGGCGCGGATCCATGAGGGATGGGGGGGGGGGGAGAGGCAATTGCATAGGTCCTAGCCATATATTTGTCACGCGAGCAACGAGTGGCTCACATTTGACCAGTGTTAAGTCAAATGCACCCTCCTGTACCCAAGAACATGACATTGTAACCGTGCCAGTAACGAGACACATTTGAATAGAAACTAATGTTCTTGTTTAGGAAGGTGAACTGAAATAAGCTTATCTTTGAATTCATTGTGGAATTGTGTTATAAACTAGCTGACCCGCGCAACTTTGTATGCGCCAATTATACTCGATTTTGTAACATTTTTCATTGCTGTTGCTATTGGTCGTAGCGTGATGTTTTATAGCCTACTAGCGGCCCGCTACGGCTTCGCACGGGTATAAAATATATGGATGTTATTAAAAATATAAACCTTCCTCTTCAATCACTCTATCTATTAAAAAAACCGCATCAAAATCCGTTACGTAGTTTTAAAGATTTAAGCATACATAGGGATATAGGGACAGAGAAAGCGACTTTGTTTTATACTATGTAGTGATAGCCTCGCTTGATTAATGGACTATCCAACAATGAAATAATTTTAAATTCGAATCAGTAGTTCCTGAGATTATTGCGTTCAAACAAACAAACAAAGACTTCAGCTTTATAATATTAGTAAGTATAGATAATTTTAAAATGTAATGCTTAGAAACACGTAGGTACCTTTTGTACGTGTAAGCATTTTTATAGTAATTTGCATCCTTGTCTATTCTAATGTATAAGCTAAACGTCAGACAAATTAAATTCCAATTAGTTTGCAATAAGAAAGAATGAGAAAATGAAGGGCTTTTTCATCTATAATAAATAAACGATTTTTCTTTCTTCTTTCTTTCTTCTTCTATACTAATATTATAAAGCTGAAGAGTTTGTTGTTTGTTTGAACGCGATAATCTCAGGAACTACTGGTCCGAATTGAAAAAAACTTTTTTTGTTGAATTGTTGACCATTTGTCGAGGAAGGCTATAGGCTATTTAACATCACGCTACGACCAATAGGAACGGAGCAGCAATGAGAAATTTTGCAAAAACGGGGAAAATCGACGCATACGAAGTTGCGCGGGTCAGCTGGTAATATTATAAAGCTAGAGGCCTACTCTAATTCAATAATTCGATTAAAAACTGAGGTGGTAATATACAGAGCCAGGAACTTCTTTTCAATCAACTCGTTCCAGAAAATTGTCCATGGGTTCGAACTCCTTGTGCTTATCCAAATATGATTTAGAAAAGTCCCCGTAAAATTTAAGAAATTTAAGAAAACGAAAATTCATGAATTTCTGGTATGTTAAACCCTGTCTCTTAAACTAGGATAACCTGTATCTAATTAAACAGTGTTCGGTTTAGAGATCCCTACGAAAATAGCTGCCTATAAGTCGGGGCAGGCAACTAGTTAGAGTATAAAGGTGCAGCATAAAAAAAAAAACATATGACTGAACTTAGAAAGAAAGAAAGAAAGAAATTTATTTCGACATAAATACAATTTTACACATTACAAAAAAAAAAAAAAAAAAACAGAACGTACATCATTAAAATAACAACACATTACCAATATAAAAAAACACGTACTTATATATATAGATAATTGGGTAGATGACTACAATAACAATAAATTATTTTACACTATACAGGAAATAGCATTTACAAAAATATTCTGAAAAACAATGTTTCTCTACAATTTTACGTTGTCATGTATTTATAAACATCAAAACAAACATTGAAACTACATGATTTGACCATACAAAACAATGACGTCATTGTTTTGTATTTCATATAAATTAGTTCGAGGCGCATCGTTTTGACGTTTCTCAAAAAGATACTGATTTGACTTGACAGTCTTTTACCCTATTATGTCGAAAATAGGACCTAGTTCAGCATATGCCAGGCTAACACCCGACGCTGATTTTCAACTAGGCCCTTTGTTAATATACCCTTACCACAGATAATATAATACTATACTAGTACCCTTACCTAACTTAATATTACTTCAGAATATTTAGTACTAAAATAGTGCGAAATAAAATGATACACAATCCTACAAACTACTAATCTCAGTGATATACCTACTCCTGTGTTTAAATTAATTTCGATTGTTTTCAAATTTATTTTTATTATTTTTCAGGTGTTCGAGTACTGGGTAAGGACATTAGAAATGAAAGGATGGCTTCGGCGGTCTCCCGGCAAGGAGACGATGGTCTTCATGTTGGGTAGTGCCGTCTTCTTCTATCTTATGCGATTAGATAGAGAGAACGATAAACGCACACCTTTGTTCTGGTACGTACGTAGAAGTAATAAAAATCGAAAAAGTTCAACGTTTTATTCAGTATTTAGTCATTATGTACCTACCTACTTTTGCGTACTACAACTTCATAACTCAATACAATTGATTTTAAATGAGTATTATGCTAATTTATTCGTTAAATTCAATACAAATCGTGAATAATGCATTATGATAAAATGACTTTCGTTTGTCAATTACATACCTTTATTATGAAAATACTTATATACATATATATATATATTACGGGTCTTAATCGCGTCAGTAATTTAAGGTAAAATACCTTGTCTGTTGGCCATGGTCACGGGTAGACTCAGTCTACATATATATGACGCCTCAGTGGCGCGGTGGGAGTATATCGGACTGCTACACAAGAGGTCGTGGGTTCGATCCCCACCCAGGGTAAAACTTTGTGTGATGCACTATGGTTTATTCTGTGTCTGGGTGTATTTATCTATAATATGTATGTATTTAGAAATATATAAGTATGTTTATCAGTTGTCTGGATTCCATAGAACAAGCTCTGCTTAGTTTGTGATTAGATAGCGTTGTGTGAGTTGTCCCAAGGTATTATTATTACAATTATATATATAAGGAATATATAAGAAGGAGTATAGTTTTCTAGCAAAACCGACATCAACGCAGGCGGAGCCGCAGGCAAAAGCTGGTCTAGACTATACTAATTATAAGGCTATTTTACTATTAGATTGCCCATTTATTGAGGAAGGCTATAAGTTATATAACATCGTGTTACGACCAATAGGAGCGGAGCAGCAATTAAAATATTAAAAAAAACGGAAAAATTACGCAGACGAAGTAGCGCCGGGCAGCTAGTATTATATAAATGTAGAAGTAATTTTTATGGGCATTTCTTGCCAAAGACTTTACAAATACAATAATTGCATTTTTGAAAGATAGAAAAATTTGAATCCAGGGGGCCTAACCCGTAAGCATTAAGAGATAGAAGAATTTGATATCTAGTAACATAGTCCAGATAGGTGGTTCGCTTCTGGCCCCGGTTTGGCTACGGAAGTCTCGGGTTCGATTCCTGAGTCTGGATTCAAATTTTTCTATCTTTCAAAAATGCAATTATTGTATTTATATAAATGTAGTCCTTCAAGGCTTAATACTTTGTCCATTACTCTTTAAAAATACAGGACTCCTATGAAAAACCCTGTTATTTGCGCCAAACAGATCAATAGGGTATCGGGACTGTCAAGGCAAATCAGTGCGAGTCAGCCCTATATTCGTCATCAGTAGGTAAAATCAAATTATATATGGAAATCAATAATTTGACTTTAACTGACTTTAATTGGCTTTAACTGACTTTAACTGTCGACTTTTGATTTAATAAATAATGACAAGTTTAATTTAATAACGAACGTACATTTTCCGAGGGTTTAACACCGGCTCCACACGTTGGCTCCAACGTTGGTCCCAACGCCACTCGTCCAACTTGTGGATCTGGAAAATAACTTTGGCGGCAACGTTGGGACGGGAATTATTCTAGATACAGTACATACGATTGGCGTTAACGACCGACAGTGGGGCTAACGTGTGGAGCCGGATTAAGAAACTATTGGCTAACATATATAGGCATAAGTACCTAGAAAATTTATTTTGAACTAACTTTTGCCTGCGGCTCAGTCCATCGGGATGTCGGGTATCGCGATAAAAAAACAAATCCTATGTCCTTTCCTGGGATTCAATTGCCTCTCTTCCAAATTTTATCGAAGTCGGCAAAGCGGTCTAAGCGTGAAAACGTAACAGACAGACAAAATGTGAAAGTTAGGTCCCTTTCATACATTCCGGTTTCAATCCGGCGCCGGGTAACCTGGTCGGTGGCTACCCGGCGGCGAATACGGACGCCGGAACATGTGAAAGCCACCGTACATCACCATACACTTCGCGCCGGGTAAAACCGGAACATGTGAAAAGACCTTACCCTGTCTGTGTTACTTAGTTTGGATATACATGCCTTATTTTATTTATATACTAGCTGTCCCGCGCAACTTCGTATGCGTAAATTTTCCCCGTTTTCGCAACATTTCTCATTGCTGCTTCGCTCCTATTGGTCGCAGCGTAATGTTATATAGCCTATAGCCTTCCTCGATAAATGAGCTATCTAACAACACAACAACCGCGTTCAACAAACAAACTCTTCAGCTTTATAATATTAGTAAAGATGTGAAAGCCACCGTTCATCACCATACACTTCGCGCCGGCTAAAACCGGAATGTGTGAAAAAGACCTTACTCTGTCTGTGTTACTTAGTTCGGATATACATGCCATATTTTTTTCATATATAAGTAAATATTTTATTTAAAGGTTCTTCACACCACCTCGCGTCTCTAAAGAAGTGGGCGAGCCAGTCAAAGGCATCGAAGGTAGAAGCGCTGCTTGTCCACACAAAGGGCCATGTTTGAATTATGTTTTAAAGGTAAACTTAATTATATTATCATCTACTTCCATACGAATCTGTCCGCTTGGAATTATTGCGATAAAAAGTCGAACAAGAACTTTAATCCTAGCGTTGAAAATTTTTAAAAAAAAACTAATCGTATTATTCGATCTTATTACATGTTGCGTGGAAATATTAACAGAAATGTTGTCAGGGAATATTTCAAGTTTTTTATTAATAAAACCGAAAAACGAAAAAATACGAAAAAATCCGCGAACATTTAATGTTTTATTCAACTATTCAGGTAGGTATGGAATTTTTTTTTTTTTTTTTTTTTTTTTTTTTTTTTTTTTTTTTTTTTTTTTTTTTTTTAAAGACAACTCCCGCAGTAGGGTACAAGCCCTGTGTCGCGGGGAACTTTACAAACATACAAGTCACGGACACAAAGTACACCCAGACTCGGAACAACAATTTGTGGATCACACAAAGTGGTGTCCCGTGTGGGAATCGAACCCACGACCTCTTGCGTAGCAGTCGGACACACTCCCACCGCGCCACAGAGGCAGTCAAAACAATATATAATTACAGGTCCTAGATTTCATAATGCAATCTAATGAGAAGTGTTTGCCTACCTCAACAGTTGAATAAAAACATGACACTATCCGGTTTTATTATTAAAACACTTGAAATACTCCCTGACAAAGTGACCTTCAAACTTTCGAATAAATAATAATAATATTATGAAAATAATTGCGTGTTAATCGCGTGAATAACTTAAGGTAAAATACCTTGTTTATTGCCGACAATTCGACTGTATTTCAACGGCCGTGTTCACGGGTAGGCCGTTGCAATACGGTTGACACGTCTGGCAATTATTCACTTGATTAAGACCTGCAATACATATATTTTCATAATGTGTACACATCGCGATAGTTTATCAACAATAATACCTAATATATTTTAATTTTGGATAAACACAATCCATAGTACAAGTTCTTAAAACAAGCATATAAAAATGGCCTATGGCATCTGGTTACAGTATGTATGTATACCCAGTGGGCCAAAAAAGGACTGTGTTTACATCGGTTTAGCACTGATGGTTTTGAGAATACTGTTATTGAATAAAACTTGAAGAAAATCTTGACAACAATTTGAAAGAAACGGGAGTTTTTACTTCCTTTTACAACGCTGCTTCTAACTATAAGCTATAGTTATCTGTTAATTTTCAGCACTTTTGGTAAGAAGTTTTCGAGATCAATAGTACAATTTAAAAAAAGTAGCCTTTCAGGTTCTGAGTTTTTTTTCATGCGATCATAGATCATATTATAGTTGTTACAAATGTACATATGTAGTGTAGAGAACCGTTGCTGACTGATTTATGAACGCAATGCTCAAAGCACTGTACTTATAGTTAAAATTTAAAATATGTAGATACAATAATTGCATTTTTGAAAGATAGAAAAATTTGAAGTCCGAACCCGAGACTTCCGTAGCCAAACCGGGGTCGGAATAGAACCACCTATCTGGACTATGTTACTAGACCTCATTTTTTTCTATTCCTTGATGCTCGCGAGTTGGGCCCGCGCATGCGCCATCTAGTCGGTAGTTAAAGAACTATCACGGCTTCTGTTATTGCTTAGTTACAGAGAGCATTTTAACAAATTATGATGTCGCAGGCCGAATACTGAAGTAATTTTTATAGGCATTTCTTGCTAATTACATTACAAATACAATAATTGCATTTTTGGTGGTTTTATGGAATATTTGAATAATCTGTATACATATATAAAATTAATCCCTATTTCCCTTGGTCACGGCATAACTAGAGAATGACTTTACTGATTTCATTCATTTTTTTTTTAATTTTTTGTTACTCTGTAGAAGGTTCTTAAGTAAAAAAAAATAATAATAGGGCGGTACGAAGTTCGCCGGGATAGCTAGTAAATAATTTTTTTTCATGGTATTTCAGGGTACGGCGCAGTTGTTCGGCGTCGGCTGTGCAATGACGATGCTGAGAACAATAATTCCTAAAATATTAACTCCAACTAAAGCATTGAAATCGTTGAGATTGTCACATATGAAGTTAGGGTTGTTCTTCGGTGGATACATCGGCATTTATAGGGTAAGTGATAAAAGAAATCAGCGTTTTATACTTTGTTTTAAACTTTTCTCTGGTATGGAAGTTATGTTACCTAATGAGTAAAACGATATCAATCACGTTGATCGATCAATGGACTACACACAATAATTAAATGTAAGAATAATTAAAAGTCGTTCGATTAAAATAACACAATTTATGATTTCTTAGTTATAAAAATTATAATTATCTCATAGTGAATGTCCCATACATTCACTATGAGATAATTATAGCTTTTTTAGTAAAAAGCTTGGGATATTTCTCGTATTCATTTTAAAAAGTAATTGATTTCGTTTTACTCATTAGATTAATTTAAAGTTTTTTTGAAAACTATTTATCTTTAGGTAATAATTGCTGGACTTTTTCCACGCCCTATTGTTTATCCGTAGCTTAGTTAGTCCGTAATATATGTATATACTATTTTACATTATAAATTGTATGTTTTCAGTTAATAGTATGTCTACTATGTCGTACACACGGTCGCGACAGTGCACTGTACGCGCTGCCGGCCGGCTTCTTCTCAGGACTCGCCTTCAGAGCCGCGCCTTCATTGCCCATTGCACTCGCGCCGCTCACTTCAGCGTTACAGGTAAAGACATGCTATGTGTTTAGTGCCAGTTGGTGGTAATAAACCCTATTGTACACACACGTGTACAACAGGGTTTATTACCACCAACTGGCACTAAACACATGTTGACACGCATAGGCGTACCCAGCAGTTGTGTGGTGTCAATCTTAAAGCAAGGGAACTCGACACAATCTATACTAAAATTAAGAGAAGGAAGCTGAAGAGCTTGTTTGTTTGTTAGAACGCGGTAATCTGAGGAACTACTGATCCGATTTAAAAAAAAGTCTTTAACTGTTGGATAGCCCATTTATCGAGGAAAGCTATAGGCTATATTATATCATGCTACGACTAATAGGAGCGGAGCAGCAATGACAATTTTCTGATTTTTTTGACCCCTGGAACACATTACTATTTTCCTCGGCAGAGGGGAGGGGTTAGTCCAGATAAAAATGCCCCATTTTGGGGGCTTGCGAAAAAGACAAAGTTTTTTAGAATAGTATAAATAGTCTATTGTTATGCAAAAAAGAACTTCGATACATTTCTTCTTTGCTTAGTCAAAATCAGAGCAACAAAATCACTTTCCAAATAAATACTCATAACATATAATTAAGTTTATATACCGACTAGCTGTCCCGCGCAACTTCGTCTGCGTAAATTTTCCCCGTTTTTGCAACATTTATAATTACTGCTCTGCTCCTAAAATAGCCTATAACCTTCCTCGATAAATGGGCTATACAACAGTAAAATAATTTTCGATTTGGGTCAGAAGTTCCTGAGATAACCGTGTTCAAACTAACAAACAAACAAACTCTTCATATTTATAATATTAGTATAGATAACTTATATAATGTGAATGTTGTATTATTTTTGTTTTTGTTAAGACACTGTGATAACACTGTTATAGAACAATTTTCTTCTCTTTAAATAAAAGTTATTAGACAACTAAAAATTGACATCAAAATTCCAGATCCTGGGCTCATGGGGTTACCAAAAAGGCATGATCCCGGCACACTGGCCGCTGGTAGAGATCCTGTACTGCCTATGCCAAGGTCTACTGTTTCACGCGCGCGTCATGCACGAGGACGTCTGTCCCAGATACATCATCAACTTGATGCATACCGTCACTAGTGCCAAGTGAGTATTGCTTTGTAGTTTATAGTAGGAGAGAGAGGAAGAGAGAGAAAGATGGCTAGAGAGAAAGAGAGGTGTGAAAGGAACCTTTAAGCATCAAATGACACTTACACAATGAATAGTAGAGTACATAAATTGCATCGTTGACTATTAGAGAATGGGTTAGTTTCCAACTAGTCAAAACAACAACTCTTTAAGAAATGTCAAAACGCAGATTTTATATGGAGATCTCATACAAATACCGGACTATGACGTCACTATTTTTTTCTCGTCAAATTACTTCTTTTTATAATATGAACAATGATAAAAAAATCAAATTGAACACGAAATTTAATCAGGACTTAACTGTTGGCAGTTTAAATGTCAGGTTTATTTACTAGTCTTTTAGATTTTTTGGTATACCTAGGAAACACGCGTATTAAATAAAACCTAATCTAAGAATTAAAGCACCATATGTCTAAATGTTGATAAACTTTCGCGATTTGTACACATTATGAATATATATATATTACGGGTCTTAATCGCGTGAACTGACCACGTCTAACCGTGACCACGGCCGTTGCAATACGGTCGAAACGACGGGCAATAAACAAGGTATTTTACCTTAAATTATTCACGAGATTAAGACCCGTAATGTATATATTTTCATAATGCACCATATGTCTGTTCTAGTGTTCTTATATTCCAAAGAAAATACCCCATGTCTCCCAATGACACTTATGTGGGTAACGTGCGAACAAAACCTTATCACAATTTAAATTGAATCAATGAAAACCAAAGACTATATATATTATCTGTGACTATATTATAGAATTATGCCCCTTTCGGTAAAAATAATGTGGACTATATAATACTATCCAAAATCTACTAATAAACAGACTACAGTAGCGTAGTAGCATAGCGACCTTGTAAATCATTAATTAACTTATTATACTACCGGGGCGAGTGTTTGGTTAATATATTAATGGGAATATATGACATTTTGATCAACATTTCCAAATCTCGAGCACGTCCACACCAGTGAGAAAATGTCAAGGTTAATCGGCGAATTCATATCTTCAATGTTTTTGATGTTCCTCAATAGTCCTCAACAAATAAGTCGAACTAATATTCGCTAGATCAAAATCCGGCTCGAAGGACCAACATTTGCAGGATAGGCAGAATAACTTCGAAGAATTATAAAACTGGACGAGTTGATGTTACAATTTTAATGAAAGACTGATTTTATAAATTAACAAAAATACAGACGGTATTCTTAATTAGTGTCATTAGCTATCACTGCGGAATTGAGCCGCTGTGCTAGAATGACTAGGCGCTTGACGCCTTAAAGAAGTATGAATCTCTCTCATTTCATGCTCTCTATATTTAAAATATATTCTTCTGTTTGCAGAGCCGACGAGATCCAGGCAGGATTTATACAGAGAATACTCAAATTCGTTTGAATTTAGCACAATTTCTTTATATATTTTATATATTATTTTATAAGACGATATTGTTCGACGCAAGTGACTGGCGTATATTATTTAATTTATTATTTGGTGCTTGTAAATAAATATAGTTAATAAGAAATATGTTAGGGCATTATTCTTAAAGTTATGCGATTTGTACACAATACAATTTTGAACGTTGCGAGTTTTAACCTCGTGGGTATTTTAAGGTTAAACACCTTTGATTTATTTCCCGACGTTTCGCTCGTATTACGTCACGGGTTGATTAAAGACAAAATTGAGAAAAAAAACCAGTTTGATTTGATATCAATGGTATCCTTAAAGTATCAATTAATTAGGACCGGTAGTATAATGTTAGGACATTTCTAAGATTGCGCGTAGGTCTTCTCTTTGGTAAAGCATTTCCTTTGCTTCGTTAGAAAACATGTATTCATGGAGTTTTGGTCCAGGCTTGAGCAAGACAATAAACAAACATACATGAAAACCCAAAGCATGGTTTCCTATGAAGAAACCTTTGATCAGAGCAATTTTTTTTAATATCTCATTCATTCATCACCATCAAATACATTTACTTATCTATTATTTAAAAGTAGAAATTGATACTTGTTATTTTGTATTTTAAGTAGTTATTTGATATCAATTTAACTAAATATAATATCTACGAACAACGCCATGGAGGCTCACGCAATCTTACACGAATTCCTTACTTAACCTTTTGACCGTCGGGGACGTGTTTGGACGTGCTGACGACCCCACGGACGGTATGACACGACAAAAATACAATTTTTTTTACAAAACGTGGCCTGGGTACACGGATTTTCTTTATTGACGTGGCAGTCAAAAGGTTAAATGAATTAGATTTTAAGTTCAATGAACTATATTTATATCGAGAACCATAACGCAGTGTTTTCAGAAATTAGTCGAGTTGATATTTACCCAAAGAACAAATATATCCAATACCTAATGTGATATTATATACTCAAAATCCCTTTCCGAAGAAACATTTTATTCCAGTCTTATGTTATCTGTTTTAATAATTTAGATTTAATTGTTACATAGTTTGCGTACCAGTTACTCGCATCGCGCAATTCCGTTTACTGTTTGACTATTGCATTGAGATTTCATTATTGTTTATAGTTATATTATTATACTTGGTACTTGCCAGATACTACAGAGGTAGGATACAACCATTAATATCAATGGATGCAATGGATTTCTCATTAAACAAAGCGTACCTACGTATATTTACTTTAGGTACTACATAACACTGCAGTCACGACCTTGATGCTACGGCGATAGTGGCAGGGGTGACATGTTCTATCCCTTTCTCGTCATTGTCGTAGAAACGGATAGAATATTATTTGTGTCTTTCTTTGAGCGAGAAAATTGACGTGGAACGAGACAGAAAGGTTGCTTTGAAGCAAATTATACGTTACTACGTACGTACTAGATCACACTATGAATATGTAATTTTAGATACCTTTAGGAGAAATAGGGATGTTGACTGTCCAGTCAAATCAGTCTTTATATGAAATGTTAAAACGGCAAGCCCTATAGAAATGTGTATGGAATCACAACCAATGACGTCATACGTTCCTATCGTCAAATTATTACTTTTAGTATTCGTTTTCATGCTTTAAAATTCAAAAACATCAAAGTAATTTAAGATCTACTATTACCTGATTAGTATAAAATAATTTACTTTTATTGTAGTCTACTACCCAATTATGTAAAACGTTAATCCTTGCAGCTTATCCTTGTAGTTCGCCACCGCTATAATAGTCTCAATGTAGTAGTCAAATAGTACATTTATTTAGGTACAAATCTGTGATTTATGTTAACGTTTTGTGGTACAGGGTTTATTTAATGGGTATATCATTTAAAGGTTTGGTGTTCGTATAGTTCAAGTTATATACTACTAACTATATCCGTAAGTAATAATATTAATTTATGTTGGAGTGAAGTTTGAGCATTTTTAAAGATTGTGTTTGTTTATAGTAATTTTTATAGGCATTTCTCGCCAATTACTTTATAAATACAATAGTTTCATTTTTGAAAGATAGAAAAATTTGAAGTCCAGACCCAGGAATCGAACCCGAGAATTCTGTAAGCCAAACCGGGGCCGGTATCGAACCACCTATCTGGACTTTTCTCTCCACGAGTATTTTTCCGTTGTTTTAACTCGATTTTTTGTCTAAATTTTATGGATTCATCTCAATTATACCATTAAAAAATTTAACCTTCAAGTGATAGTGGTAGTACGAGACATTTTTTTATATGGTTTGTAATTTTATTTCCTATTGAGTTGCCACTCATTATGGATGTTGACTGTAAAGTCAAATCAGTCACTTTCTATGAAATGTCAAAATGACAAGCTATATAGAAATGTGTATGGAATAATAATCTATGTCGTCATATGTTTCTACATTCATATCATTACTTTTAGTATTCGTTTTAATGCTTTTAAATTGACAAACATGTTAAATTGTAAAAGAACATTAATTTTCAGAGCATTTTAAGATTTACTATTACCTGATTAGTTTAAAATAATTGACTTAAAATGTAGTCAACTACTCAATTCATAAGGTGAAGCTGAAGTAGTTTAACTACACTTCAGTTCGGAAATTCCGAACTAAAGTGAGACAAAGGGGCTTACAAAGATATTGTTGAAAATATGTACGTGAGTCAATACATTTTTTTTTACTTTTTTGAATATCTTGGGACAGCTCACACAGGCCCACATCAGGTTCACTTTGGCTTTATTAGTAACGCCAACGATTTTTAAATATCTTCAAACTATTCTCGATTTTTAAATATGTTCAAACTATTCTCTAATTTCATTAGACATACGTAAATGTATTTCTACAATAGTGCCAAGTTCCATTTGGCAACTTTACCATTTAATTGCACATTGACTTTATATATTAAGCTATGTTGTTGATAGTTGATACCAAGCTTATTATCAAAATGACAATTCATGAAATCGCGGGATTTGACATTAAATTAGTGACAATATTACTGTTGCTTTGTATAAAAACGTTAGAACAATTTTGCGTTATTGACAGTACCTATAAATAATACACTTTCAGGCACCTAAATCTAACCTACTCGACCTTTTAATTTTAGTCACATGGGCGTGACGGCGTATTCTTGCGGCCCGTATCAATTTTGAAAACTGCTAGATAATGCCGTTCTCGAGCATATTAAAACGCACGTACACTTGAACGCAGTTTTAAAAGTTGTTTACGACGATAAATTCACGTCACAACTATACAACTTAATTGAAGACAAAATATTACAATTGTCAACGACCCCCTCAGGTCCGTTACGTCTTATTCCCAGAACGTCCACTCGGTCTATTACGTAATCTTACCGGATCGTCAACATCCCTGAATGTCTACTTTCATGTAAGTATTTCTCGGAATGTCTACTTTTTTTAATACTTTAAAATGTGGAAATAAAATTACAGACAAATTACACATATTTTGCGGAAATTAAATAAAATGGACTCCGAGGAAGCGAAGCTTTTTAATTATTTTAATAATATCATTCATTTTATAAAAAAGAAACAACTATTTTAAGAGTAGACCGTAAGGGAAATGGTTATTCACGGAGAGACGTTCTAGGAATTGACATTCCGGGAATCAAACATTCAATTAAGCATATGTTCGAGGAAATAGACGATCGCGGAATGGACGGTCCGGTAAAAAGAACAGACCGGGTTGATGTTCAGGGAATAAGACCTAACGGACCTGAGGGAACCAAACCACTGGGTTGACGTTTACAATATTTTTTTGGGAACCACACCACTGCCAACTAGTGATGTGTCTATGTCATGTCGGTAAATGTAAGTTTTGTATAAGAACTTCATTACAGTGGTGTGGTTACCAAAAAATTGTAAACGACACCGCATTATTGTCGCGTACACGTTTTTGAGTATGAAATGTCTGGTGTAGTAACCCAGAGGTTGTGAGTTCGATTCCCACCCAGAAAAAATATTTGTGCGATGAGCACGTTTGTTTAATCTGTTCACGGGTTTGGCAAATTAAATGAAAATAAATAAAAATGTCCGATGAAGTCCGCAAGTGTATTACATATAGTAACTTCGTTTCTCGGTATCAAAGAATACCCAAAGAAATTTCCTCCTAAATCAATTTAGTTGTAAGTAGTTATTTATATTCCTAATATATATAAATATAATACACATCACTATTATACATACAGGGTGATTTTTAATATTTTAAATCTTAACCCCCTTCCACCTGTTTTTAAGTTATGCCATAACCACCTACAGACTATGTAACTGTAGTAAAATCATTGTTATTTGTGAAGTTTAGGCCTTAAACCTGACAAAAAAATGACAATTTTACTCCGGGGTCTCACAGACGTGTGGTAGATCATGGTGTGACAAAAATATATGGTAGGGGGTTACGGATAAATTTATTGTTATATTTTCCAAAACTGATATTCCAAAGTTATTTGGTGTAATGTAAAGAAGCCACGGGCGGGATATTAGTATATTTAAAATCACCCTGTATATTTATGTAGATATGTCAGAAGGGTACACTAGCGCCACTCCTTTAAAAAATATTTAGAGGCATTGACTTCTGTACTAGGTCAGTGTCTAGAGCTATGTGGCCTCTTTTCTTTAGATCAAATTTTGTCGTTTCGTGTCTCAATATTAAACTTTATCAAAGCTATCAGAAAAATCTAGACAAACTTACCGAGGGCCCTTATTAAGCCATTATTCATCATTCCTGCTCAGACACGAGATAATATTCTTTATGGGATTGGTAGTATACCGTCGGATGCCCTAAAATCAAGTCGTATAACAATACAGCGAGTGCCTGGAAAGTGATAAATAAGAAAGAAATGTGTCTAACATTTCTTTCTTATTTATTATTTTGATTTTAACAATTAACATCGAATATTTGTGAGAGACTTACTTTCTTTACACTTGTAAATTTAATCCTAAAGTATTGTTTCATACCATCCCATACTTATGTGCTAAATATAAACATAAAAAGTTTGGTAATACCTCAGATTTACTATAGTAGCATATTCTCTCTATCTAATTGTTTTTTAACTTTCGCGATTTTTACACATATAAAAATACTATCGGGACTTAAGGCGTGATTCCATTAACTTAACTGGCATACAAGTAACTTGCCTAGTTACTTGTACGCAAGTTACAAATTGCATACAACTTAAACAAACCTGTGTTTGTACACAGGTTTGTTTAAAACTTGTGTTTTACAACGTTATTTTTCGTATAGTTCAAAGCTCAGACACCGCAACGAGATGTTTACATAAAAAAATTGAAAATATTGAAAACTTGCGGAGTTATTAGCCATTAAAGTTGTCTAGTGTTCTTCGCAGTATCGCGCTCATTGCGTCGCGTAATACTAAAACCATGATTAATATTGAAAATAAGTTGATGATTACATTTCACATCACATTGTGAATAAAATTGGGACTGTTACAATAATAAATTAATTAATGATTTGTAAAAATATAACATGGTCCAAAAACTACCCCATTGGATTGTATTACTGATTCTGAGCAACTTCTTTCATGTTTGCACTATACCAAGAATAACGTTGTATACAGGTTTGTTCAAGTTGTATGCAATTTTAACTTGCATACAAGTAACTTGCCTAATGAAATCGCACCTTTTATCGCGTGAAATATTTAGAAGGCACGACACCTTTTATTTACCCAAGACGTTTCGAGCGAATTGAACCGATTTTTGTCACGGGTCTGATCTAACAACTTCTCTATCCACGTAATCGTTACTTCATATGAAAAAAAAAAAAAAAAATTGTCACAGTTTTGTGTCAAAATGATGGTGACAAATATACAAATTGCAATAAGTAGGTTTAAATATGTACATCAGTACTGCTTTGTAAGATTAAGTACATCGAACCTCAAGTAGCTTATTGCACTTTAGAAAGAATATAAAAACTAATCACGTTTTAGTCACGGTAATATTATAGGTTACTAGCTGACCCGCGCAACTTCGTCTGCGTAAATTTTACCCGTTTTTGCAACATTTATCATTGCTGCTCAGCTCCTATATGTCGTAGCGTGATGTTATATAGCCTATAGCCTTTCTCAATAAATCGGCTCTATCCAACAGTAAAATATTTTTTCAGTGCAGCCCAGTAGTTCCTGAGATTATCGCGTTCAAACAAACAAACAAACTCTTAGGGATATGAAAAATAGATGTTGTCCGATTCTCAGACCTACCCAATATGCACACAAAATTTCATCAAAATCGGTCAAGCCGTTTCGGAGGAGTATGGCAACGAAAACTGTGACACGAGAATTTTATATATTAGATATTACCGTGTCTTAGTTTTCACAAGTGGCAGAGAGTTATGAATTGGGCACAGTAGTTCAACATCCAATATGAACAAATCATTATCAAGTTTGTTATTAAACGAACTAAAATGTTATTGCACTTATTGGTTGCAGTAATTTATTTATTCTTTATTAGTTAGGTACGTAGTCACATAAGTCGCTTAACAAAATCAATATTTCATATACTCAAAACTCGCAATGGCCAGAGATAAGGGTGTCCCTTGCGGAATAGTTTCCTTCACCTCAGGCAATGAAATGGGACAGACTATGGTCTATAACTTTTTATTCGATGGTGACTGTGTAGTTTTAATTTGAAAATGTTGTGACTACCTAGTGGGAAATATGTTGCTCAGTCGGTTTGATTAGCTGCAAATGTTATGCGACTTATGTAACTGACTATAGTCGGCCAAGAAAGTGGTCTATTGCCCGTTCACAATCAAATGGCCCCCGGCCTAAAAGTTGGTAGTACTGGTATGTATGATGTTGCCAATCATTCACTTGACATTCACCCTAATATTCATTAAATAAAAAAAATTAAAAACTAAATGTATGGGTGTTTAATCATGTTGGGTTTATTTACACTTAAATTGAATACGTCTGTGCAAAAGTAGTCACAATTTCTTTTGACGTAGTCACAAATCTTGTTTGGTTTCCTAGCTATTACAGATATTTGAAGTTTGCTGATAACTTCGCATTAAACAATGCCGTTTTGTAGTAGGTATTTTATAATAATATTTAATCTCAAAAAATAACATCTTAATCGTTTAATTATTCAGATTTAGACAGAAAAATGTAATTTATCCATAATATAGAAGTAATGTCTGAAGCGGGTATACAATTTATATCTAGCCTGCTTACACGCAGTGGCGCTAACATTGACAAGCCAAGGGACTCATATTGATGAACGCACAATACCACTTTTGAGAAATCTTCCTGTGTAACTAAAATAGCATTAAGGTTGAGCCTTGTCACTATCAGTATATTATTGCAATGGAAAATCAACCCTATTGTTTTATGACGTGCAAATGGATTTCAGCCGTAAGGTGATAGACCACATTTTTAGCAGACTAAACAAATAGTTCGTAGGTATATTATGTAAACTAACACAGTTCTTATGAATGTATGTTATTGTGAATTAAGTATTAAGTTATGACAAGAGTGCAAAGAACAGAAATCATTTACTGTGTAATTTAAGTAGAGAAAATAATATATTATTATCAAACGGTGGTGGCGCCATCTATATTAATGTTCACATCAAAGATGAGTTATTGTAATGGTATTAGTCTTCCAAATCTGTATGTTGTAGTTTTATTTCACTATAAAGCGCAGCGTCCATTAGCAAATAATGTCTGTAACTTCTAGAACTTATTTTGTTTGGAGGTATTCTGTTCAGGTGTAAAAAGTGGCTGGACGCTTGACTTTAACAATAAAACAATTGATTTGCTGAATGATTAGTGTGATTACACATAATATCCCAGAACTTAAAATTCAGTTTTGGAATGAAAATGAATACATAAGGGCGATTGTCCACCGCAACCCGTCACCGACACGTCACCGACGGACGTGCAGTGGACACGCGGGTATAGTAGGTAATGCTATTTCGGCGTCGTCATGACGTCCCGTTGACGGACTGCGGTGGACAAACGCCCTAAGGGCGCGTTCCCACTCTGTCGTGACGACAGATTATCGTGACGACAGATTATCGTGACGACAGATTATCGTGTCGTTTAAAGGTACGGACAAACAGCCTACGTATACAACGCTAGACTCTTGAATTTGTATGAAAACAGTCTTCGTCCTTACCTTAAAGCGTTCGGGGCCTGTGTATTTAAACGGAGGTGTTAACATAAGACACGATTAACTGTCGTCCACGACATTTTTGCTGTGACAATCGTTATAATGAGAACAGCTAGAGGCGACAGTCGTCCAATGATAAATTAATAAAAATATGTAGTCTGTTAGTTTTGTAAATACTTACCTCAAAAGTAAAAACGAAACATCACAATGTAAAAGAAAATTCAAGAATTCACGGTTACCTATTTTTTATTTTTATAGCATTATTTTATATAGTTGCACTTTAAACAGTACAATGTAAATTCATTACCTATTGTAAAAATCTCGTACAATGAATTTGGTTATTATGACAGAATTATTGCATTTTATAGAATAGTTTACAGCACGTATTCACAAAATTAATATTATAATGTTCGATATTATTGTTATATTTTTGTAATAAATGATTTTGTATTATACTATTGGTTCTTATTTTATTTTTTCCGCCTTTATCACGTCACAAATTGACACCTTAAATGAAGACAAAATATAACAAATATCTGGCTAAAGACTGCCTCTGTGGCGCGGTGGGAGTGTATCCGACCGCTACGCAAGAGGTATTGGGTTCGATTCCTACACGGGACACCACTTTGTGTGATCAAGTTTGTTGTTCCGAGTCTACACCCTTTGTGTCCGTGAATTGTATGTTTGTAAAGTCCCCCGCGATACGGTTTACCCTATTCGCTACTCGCTTTCTCGCCGTTAGTGGGACAGGTGCCTTAGACTTCGGGCTTCATGCTTTTGGCCTATCTGACTTTGAGTATGACATGGCTGTCTTAAGCCAAAGACCATGGTATGCTGCTAAAATGTTACCACATCATTCTGTTACACATTGCATAATACATGAGTTTTATATTATCATACCTTTATGGAAATATATATATTACGGTTCTTAATCGCGTGAATAATTTAAGGTAAAATATCTTGTTTATTGCCCGACGTTTCGACCGTATTGCAACGGCCGTGGTCACGGGTGTACAAATCGCGAAAGTTTATCAACATTTATACATACCTAAACACCTACAAATTGCACTACAAAAACCCAAAATAAAACCCTTTGATTAAATTTCACGATAAGCCCAATCTAAAATGATTCTAATTTAATTAAACTACATTGTCGGTTTAAATGTTTAATAATGATTGTTTAAAATGTCAACAAATGTGTAGTTTAGAAATATATTTACATGTGCCATGCATCACTGCTGCAGTAAAATTGTTGTGAAAAATCAAGGTACAAATGGGTGAGTAATTTCTTGTCTTGTTAGTCGATTTCTTCGACTCTGGGGCCTCCAGGGCTGTCTGGTCGAGCACTGGGGCCTCCTGCTCCAGCTCCATGTAGCTTCATCATAGAAGGTTGACAGACATTCTGAGCGTCTTTCAGGTGTTTCTCGTAATCAGACTTTTTAGCATTCGGGTTGGCCTCCAACCACTGTAGTTGAGTATTACATTCGTTTGTTACTTTGGTCTTTTCGGTTGCCGTTAATCCGGTACCGCAGTTTTCGACTGCCTGTTGGTAAAAAGAAAGAATTTGAGCGGTTTTGATGTATACCTACTAACGTGTAGTTCGCTAGGCACTTTAAAAATTAATAATAGTAATATCTTGAGACAACTCACACAACGCTATCTAATCCCAAACTAAGCAGAGCTTGTACTATGAAAACCAGACATATAAACATACTTATACATTTCTAAATACATACATATTATAAATAAATAAATTACACCCAGACAGAATAAACCATCGTGCTCATCACACAAAGTTTTATCCTGGGTGGGGATCGAACCCACGACCCCTCTTGCGTAGCAGTCGGATACATTCCCACCGCGCCACAGATGCAGTCAAAAGTAGGACCTATCTGTAGTAGGTTGTCTGAACAAGTGTTTTTGTCCGATGCCCGTGTGTATATTCCGAAGTTTATATCCATCTTTAGTACCTACGTAGGTTAGTAGGTATTAGCACGTACTAACCAGACTTCGGAAACGATTGTTATTATTTAGCGGAATCGATCAAAATATTGGAAATGAAAGAGTGTTCAAATGGTTGCGTGATTTACTTATAGTTCCAGCTGTGTAATAAAGGTAGGTAACACATTAGCAATCAGATAATCTGGCTACGTCTGGTGACTAAGACATATTAAAGGAGGCCCTATTGTTTTATTTTTAGTAGTGACTAGTGACTCTATGATGATGATTCTAATAAGTACTAACCGCTTTACATCCATACAAATAACCTTCCAGCTGATTCCTTGTTTCTATTGTATTTCGAGCAGCGTCGTCTTCGGCTTTAAACTTCTCAGCATCGTGTAACATCTTCTCTATGTCCTTTTTGCTCAGACGACCCTTATCGTTAGAAATAGTGATGCCTTCTGATCTTCCAGTGCTATTATCACGAGCACTCACATTGAGGATACCGTTTGCATCAATGTCAAATGTAACCTGAAATGGTACCTAAATTAGTAAAGCGAGGATACGATGGGAGTGTGTCCGACTGCCACGCAAAAGGTCGTGGGCTCGATTCCCACACGGGGCACCACTTCACAAATTGTTGTTCCGAGTCTGGGTGTACTGTGTCCGTGAATTGTATGTTTGTAAAGTCCCCCGCGACAAAGGGCTTGTAACCTAGTGCAGAAGTCGTTTAAAAAAAAAAACGGTTAAGTACCAATTCCAAATTTCAAATATCTTTATTTCGTAAAACCATATTAATGATTGTTTGAAAACGTCAAATGAATACATAGGTACTAAAAGAATAATTAAATTATGATTTCTTTGAAAAAAAAAAACAAAATGAAGTTAGGCGATAGTACCAAGTGTATAAGCTCATGAGAAACTGAAGCTGTCCATACCGCACCCACTACTTATACACCGGAAGAAGAGCGCCAAAAATGCAAGCATTTTATAAAGGTTAATTCTAAGGGTTCCGTACCCAAATGGTAAAAACGGAACCCTTATAGTTTCGTCATGTCTGTCTGTCTGTATGTCTGTCTGTCTGTCTGTCTGTCCTTCCGTCCGTTTGTCACAAGCATTCTACTCAAAGACTACTCAATGAATATTGATGAAATTTAACAAAAGGTGTCTTGTAGTAGCCGCTACTTAGCGTAATAGAAACGAAATATCAAATATTACCCTTTATAAAATACTTGCATTTTTTGGCGCTATCCTCTGGGACTATTACAGAAGACCGCTGTGCAACAACTTGAAACAAAACAGTCTTTCAGGGTGGGTAACATCAAAGTTCATCGTGAGTTTACTGTACCGGGAGTACGTACAAACGATCTAAAGTAGGTTGCTGAGATGAACTGGATGTGGAAGGCGGAGGATCGGGTGTCATGGCGTAAATTAGGAGAGACCTGTGTACAGCAGTAGATGGATACAGGCTAATTATGATAAAGAGCACAAATACCGGCCAATGTCGAGTCTGTACACAAACTTTTTTATGCCTACAGGTCCAACAACGTGTGAGCGACTCTTTGAGTACTAGGTACTTATACTTTAAAAACAAAAAAAATAGTGCTGGTTTTTCAATACTTACTTCAATTTGTGGCACTCCTCTCGGAGCTGGTGGTATACCCGTTAAGTTGAAAGTGCCAAGCAAATTATTGTCTTTAGTCATGACTCTTTCGCCTTCGTAGATCTGTTAAATGGAATATTAGCGTCAATGTTTGATAAGGATATTGGCAAAATATAATTTTTAATTTGATAAAGTTACCTGGATAGTAACAGCTGGTTGGTTGTCTGCGTATGTGGTGAAGGTTTGCTTTTGAGCTGTCGGTATACGAGAATTTCTTTCGACTACTTTTGTCATAACACCTCCAGCAGTCTCGATACCCAAAGATAGCGGTGCAACGTCAACAAGCAGTACATCTTGTATACGAGTGTCTTTAGAGCCGCTGAGAATAGCCGCTTGAACGGCAGCACCGTAAGCTATTGCTTCGTCTGGATTTATGGAGAGATTAAGAGTCTTTCCGCCAAAGAATTCCTAAAATATCCAATAATTTCATTTAAGAATTCTTAAGTAACTGAAAATCACACATAGTAAGGAACTATTCACGCGTTCTGGTTTCAATCCGACATTAGAAATTTGAAATTGAATCAAGGTCTCCGGTGGCTAATGTATAGCGACCGGACCTGACGGATGCTGCGCTGTGTAAAAGCTACCGTACATTTGTACCCGGTCGCCGGCTATCCGGCGCCGTACTGAAACCGGAACGTGTAAAAAACACCTAACACTCACAGTTAAAAGTCGTTGAACCTTCGGTATTCTCGTCGAGCCTCCGACCATGACAACATCATGTATTTCTCTAGTGTTTAAATTAGCATCCTTCAAAGCATTTTCCACAGGCCCTAGTGTTTGCCGAAAAAGATCCGAATTCAATTCCTCAAAACGTGCTCTAGTCAGCTTTGAATAGAAATCGATACCTTCATGCAATGCATCTATTTCAATGCTAGCCTCGGTACTGGAAGACAACGTTCTCTTCGCTCTTTCACAGCATGTTCGAAGTCTCCTGAGTGCTTTTGGATTTTCTCTAAGGTTTTTCTTATATTTTCTTTCGAATTCCTGACTAAAATGTTCAACCATTCTGCTATCGAAATCTTCTCCACCCAAATGGGTGTTACCCGAGGTAGATTTAACTTCAAAGAGCGATCCTTCAGCTATTTGGAGAACAGAAACATCAAAAGTGCCACCTCCTAGATCAAAGATAAGCACGTTCTTTTCACCCTTTAAATTTTTATCTAAGCCATATGCAAGAGCAGCGGCTGTGGGTTCATTAATGATTCTAAGGACATTGAGTCCAGCTATTGCACCGGCATCTTTTGTTGCCTGACGTTGGGAATCATTAAAATAAGCTGGCACAGTTATTACAGCATCCTTAACTGTCCCACCGAGGTATGTCTCTGCAGTTTCTTTCATTTTTGTTAGTACCATTGATGAAATTTCTTCTGGTGTGAATTTTTTATTTTCTTTTTTGTATTCAACGGCAATTTTTGGCTTTCCACCCTCGGAGATAACTAGAAACGGCCAGTGTTTGATATCCTGTTGGACTTTGGGATCGTCGAATTTCCTTCCTATAAGTCGTTTGGCATCAAAGACTGTGTTTTTAGGATTCATTGCTACCTAAAAGGTAAAATCCACAGATAGAACACTTACATTCACAATAACTGTTAAAACCTTGACTAATCAATAATCACGTGTATTCAGAATCATTTATGTACATCATACGACTATGACTGTAACTTTGTATGCTTCAGTAGTTACGTTTGAATCGAGTTAAATCTATTGAACCTCGAATTTAATGGGAAAATCGATTAGATAAATAGAGACTTTCATACACATGACTAACACACCTACAATTACGGACACGATGTATTCGGAACTAATATTTATCGAATAGATAGGTAAACAAAGTTTTGCCCCTTGAGAGCCGAAAGTGAAAATGAATCTCGAATCGATACTGTAAGGAACCGAAAGAGAAAACACGGGTAAAAGAATGAAGCCACAAATACATTTTCGCATATTAGTTGTTACCTGATTCTTAGCAGCATCGCCTATAAGTCTTTCAGTATCATTGAAGGCGACGTAGGACGGTGTGGTTCTGTTGCCCTGGTCGTTGGCAATGATCTCGACCTTGCCATTTTGGAATACACCCACGCAGGAGTAGGTGGTCCCCAGGTCTATGCCCACTGCTGGTACCATGGTAGATTGCTAAATACTGCAAAATGGTAATAAAAAAAGTTTATTAGTTTTGGAAACAACCTTAAAAAAATGTAGCAAAATGTTTTATGATATTATCATATATGGTACAACCGCTAAATCGGGATTCATAAAAATGTTATAAGTAACATTTTTCGCATTCGCATTGCTAGTTATCTTTTAAAGAACAAAAAAAAAAAAAAAAAAATATATATATATATTATTTAACGTATCTATTTGTTTATTCGATTTTTCTGTAGCTTTTCCTACGATATAGAAAAATCTCAAATACGATAAACGTAAACGATTTTCTCGAATACTAAACTCTCTTTGTGTAAAATACTCTTATAAGAATTTATACTCGTATTAGTCAAACACCATTGCCACTCAATAGCTGCACTAAAAGCAAGTCCTCGTTAAACTAAACTAGTACCCTGACCTATTTTGATTCGGTTACCCTTAGCTTACGATGCAGAAGGAAATCGTTATGTAGATTTACCCAGCGCTTAAAGTGCTAAGTTGTGTCCTTGGTGTTGTTTGGC
Source organism: Herminia tarsipennalis (assembly GCA_945859575.2). Taxonomy (NCBI): domain Eukaryota; kingdom Metazoa; phylum Arthropoda; class Insecta; order Lepidoptera; family Erebidae; genus Herminia; species Herminia tarsipennalis. The sequence goes on along the minus strand of OX243835.2, from coordinate 23,225,873 downwards.
CATTATTTGTTTAGAAATATTCTATTCTCTCCATTATTTTTTTAAATTACTATTACATCTACTACATTAAATTACTTTACTTAGAAACCATATTTTATTTTTATATTTATTTACATTAATTTATTGGCAATTTTTTATTAAATTATAAGACATTTTAAGCTAATCTAATATTATAAAGCTGAAGAGTTAGTTTGAACGCGGTAATCTCACTTCAATCGACATCAAACTCACTGTTGGATAGCCCGTTTATCGAGAAAGGCTATAGGCTATATAACATCACGCTACGACCAATAGGAGCGGAGCAGCAATGAAAAATGTTGCAAAAACGGGGAAAATTTACGCAGACGAAGTTGCGCGGGATAGCTAGTGGTAGTATAAATTGCCTGCTTGGTACCCGATTGTTATGGCTTAGTTATTTCAGTGGATTGTTTTATGTGTGTGCTATCTTGTCTCTTAATTGTGGACTGTTTGCATGTAGGGTTAACCGACGAAATTTGTGATACTTTTTAATAGATATAACACCTTGTACACTACCATCTTTCACGCAAATAAAGATCATTTCATTTCTTTTATGTTAAAGAAAACGCCTGGACTATCAAATGACTCAAGTTTCATGGGATTTTTCAAAGTTGACTCACATAATTTATGGACTGGACACAAGAAACACGCTAGAATCGAAAGGACTTTATGAATCACTTAAGTACCGTCCCGTGCAAGGATTTAACCAGAAATACTTGGATTCGTCAGTAAAATTCACGGGTAACACATACTGCTAATTCTTACTCTATCGAACACTTTCGTGTTTCCTGAATCGAATAACAAGATTGAATTTCGACCTACCTGTATGTTCACACTCACGATTATCTCTTTGAAGCAATGAACCGTGCGACCTGACCTTCCTAATCAGACTGTCCGCATTACGGCACCATAGTGGCATGACAATGCACAGTATGGCATTATGAATGGCACAGATGGTACTGGGAACAACCTAGCGAAAGGTACTCACGACCACTGTCGTGTATCGATTCAATATCTTTTTATTGAGAGACTTATTGTAAGAATAGTGGAGGTTTAGGTCGTCGTTTTGTCTGAAAAATAATTTGGAAGAAGTAATAGTAAGAAAAAAATACATTTATTTAGCATGAGAGGCGGTAGCATCGGTCTCGCAATCGTGAGGTCGCGGTTTCGAATCCTACCCATCATACTACCGATGTGAACCCCACTCCTAACACAAGCCATTGAGCGTAGCTGGAGGGGTTAACAGGATTGATAGTGACGCGGGACCACAATCCCACATTGCTTTATCCTATAAAATAATTAAAAAAAACATAAAAATATTTCTATAAACCCTTTAAAATTTTTACTTAGAATATTCGATGTAGAAAGGTTATCTTTGTATTTATCTTTTTAGCTTAAAAAACAAAATCCTTTGATAAATCCCGAGAGATAGCTTTCAAGGTTACGTATTTCGAAGAGAAAAATGAGGCAAATTATTAACATCGTTAGGGAAGCGAAAAGTAATAAAATCCACCCAAAGTTATCTGAGTTGTGTTTGGATCCTCCAATCTTTGGCCTAATCAAAGAAGTCAGTTCAATTCCCGAAGCATAAAAACGTTCCAATAAATTTTCTCCTGAGGCGTGGGACGTTTACGATTTGAAACATTTGCATTCAATTCGGGTGCCCCAGGCAGATAAATTGCCATTTTTTTTCTTCGTTAAGCAATAACAATGCTTTTCTTCAAAATGTTTCCATGGCTGTGTTCGTCTTCTTTGTGAGGTATCTTGTTTTAGAAAAAAATAAAGTTAAAAAGTGCGTAATGGGCGATCGTTGGTAGGGAAAATACATGAAAATTTTAGACTTGTAGAGTAAGCAAAAGTTGAGTGCAGGGAGTCTCTGCCTACTAGACACCAATGGGATACAAGCTTAGTGGAAAATATTAATAGTAAGACAGATAAAAAATAAGAGAATTTTGAATAGGTATCTCTAAAGGTGACAAAGAAAGCATTATAGTACCTACGTACAAAAATTCAAGTTCAATAAATAAAATTCAGGAAGGCAAGTTAAACTGTCAGCAGAAAGCAAGTCATTTCAATGTGACAGCAATTGAAGAAAGCCAATAAGTATGGTAAATTTCTACCAGGTAGAAAGAGATTAACATATTATTGGTTTCCAATATTTATGTAGAACTTTTATGGGCCACTGAACCGCTGGCTTGCGACATCGTGATACTGCGTGATTGAACACGACTGTCGGTGTTTTATAGAGTCGTAAATTGTAAATTAGCTTTGATGTAGTTATTTATTTTGCTTCAATGACTTTAACTGGAACGGGAATGACCCAGGGGCGTTGTAGAAGACCGGAGGAGCCACCGATAAATTTCTATGAGGTACCGTAAAGTTGTTTCTAATTAGGATAAGTGGGTGATGTTATAAGAAAATAAAAATAAATTTCATAAACCAAAACAATGTGAAGGCAACCCATTAATACTACTTAGCACAGTGTTATACAAGAAGTAAAAGAATTGAAATTAACCTCCGAGTGTACATAGATTTGGAACGTTTTTACAACATTGAAATTATATTGTGGACTGTATTCTCTTTTACCAAAGGACGGGCAGTAGAGAAGTTTCAGATTACGATACAGCCAAGTCAGCTCCCTGTCAAGGCATCACTACCAGACGCGGATCCAAGGGGGAGGGGGGCACAGGGGAAATTGCCCATCCCCAGACTCAACTGAATTACTTTTTTTTTTGGGGAATTTGAGAATTTTAGCAATGGACTGGTGTGTTTTGTGACTAGGCACCACCGACGAAAGAGGGTCCCTTTTAGCGGTGGTGCCTTGTGTACCCATGTTGAATCAAATGCAACCGCTCAGCGTTATGATAGTGACTCACACTTGGTCAGTTGAATCAAATGATGCCCACGCCTGAACAAAGTTCTAGATCCTCGCCTGATCACCACGGACGGTTTCAACGTAGGAAGCGAGCACAGAGATGACATCTGACAGCGAAGTACACACACCGGCTCCACATGTTAGCCCCAATATTGGTCCCAAGGTCACCAGTCCAACGTGTGGATAGGAAATTGCATTGGCGCCAACGTTGCGACAATGTTTATCTAACACCGACTCCATACTTTGGCCTCAACGCCTCTCGTCCAACGTGTGGATCTATAAAATAGCATTGGCGCCAACGTTGGGGCCTATGTGTCGAGTCAGAATATATCCACATGTTAGACGAGTAACGTTGGGGCCAACAGGTGGAACCGGCGTAAGACATATTGAACCGACACTAAGTTGGGATATTGACTTAGATTAAAGAATGTAAGGTAAGTAAGATCTTATAGATCTCTATTTTCATTATCTCACCAGAACTATTGTACGTTGAGCCGATTTCAGGACTACTCGGATAACTTTCAGTTAGGTACTAATATAAAACAGTTGATGAATATCTACTCAGTTGAAAACTTATTAAATTCCTTCCAAAACAGTGAAAATTACTGAGGCGTCTTTAGATTGTTTTTTACTGAATTCAGGGTACCATTGCCTAACTATTTCGTTATACGTTTATTATTTTGTAGAGTTTCTAGATAGTCTTGTAGAACCGTGCTCATCAATGATATGTACTAGATTTTTCTACAATTTCGTAATATTTTTAAAGCTTACCTAATATATTTCATGATTTATTTTGTCCGTACTAGTTTTCTTTAGTCGTTTTATGTTTTTTCTTTCACTCATGTTCTGTAACACGTAAATTTATTTTACATTTTATTGCATTTTCGAAAAAAACTTTGGTTATGTCTGTGGGATAATCAATTTCATGACGTATGACTGATCCTTGACTGTAACCAAAAAGAAATTATGATTTTATAGGATTATAATTACATTATTTCCTTTTTTTAGACTAGAGGTCGTATATCAGATTTGTCTATTAATTTTCCAAAAATAGGTACCTACATTAGCACCGAAATCTTAGAGAATCTAAACGATATATTTTTTTTAAAGATAACTAGCAATGAGGGATTGCGTTCCACATTACTAGCAATCTTGTCAACCCTTCCAGCTAAGCTTAAAGGCTTGTGTTAGGTGTGGGTTCACGTCTGGGGCTTAGGGTGGCCCTTTCCAAGACGGAGGCCCTATTATTCCATGGGCCCCGTCGCGGTCCACCTGCTGGCGCCTCGATTGCCGTCGGCTCAGTCCTCGTACAGGTCCGGGCCCAGATGAAGTATCTGGGCCTAGTGGTAGACAGGCGGTGGCTCTTCGACGAGCACTTCCGCATTTTGGCGCCCAAGCTCGAGGCTACGGCGACCGCACTGGGGAGGCTGTTGCCGCACCTGGGCGGGCCTAGTGCCTCGAGTCGATGGTTGTACACGGGGGTAATGCGGTCAATGGCTCTGTACGGCGCACCCGTGTTGGCGGCGTCCCTGACCGCCCAGAATAGGGTCCGTTTAGTGAGACCCCAGCGGACCATGGCGGTCAGGGCCATACGCGGATACCGCAGGTGTCTGCAGAGGCGGCGTGCGCATTGGCCGGCACACCCCCGTGGGATTTGGAGGCGGAAGTGCTCGCCGAAGTGTATCGGCGGGCGGTGGCTGTTCGGGCAGGGGCTTCGGTGCCTCTGCTCGAGGAGCTACGCGCTTGGCGCGGTGAGGCACACCGGGCAATCATGGCCCGGTGGCAGGGCCGGCTGGAGGCTCCACGGGCAGGTGTTCGAACCGTGGAGGCGCTCCAGCCGGTCCTGGAGGAGTGGGCGGGGCGGCAGCACAGGACCCTTTCCTTCCGGCTAGTGCAGGTCCTCTCCGGGCACGGGTGCTTCGGGAAGTACCTGCACACGGTTGCTAGGAGGGAACCGAGTCCCGCCTGCCACCACGGCGACTGCGGTGAGGACTCGGCGCAGCACACCCTCCAGCATTGTCCAGCTTGGGAGGGGCAACGTCGAGTTCTCACCGCAGTGGTCGGAAGTGACCTCTCGCTGCCGTCCGTGGTTCTGTCCATGGTCCGGAGCGAGGGGTCGTGGAATGCGGTCGCATCTTTCTGCGAGGACATCATCTCGCAGAAGGAGGCGGCGGAGCTCGTCAGGGAAGAGAGCTCCCTGGCAGATCAGCACCGTCGCCGGCGAACCGGGCGGCGTCGGCGCGCATATCTGCGCCTGATGCCGCCTTAGGTGGGGCTGCGAGCGGGCGTACGGGGTAATCTGCCCCGCCCGCGGCCTTCCGTGGAGGCGCGGCGCCCTCTGTGTATCCAGGGGTCGCGTGGGTGTGAAATGCCCGGAACGCAACAACATCGCGTCCGGGCATTGCCACTGGGCGGGCCGCCGACGGTATAACACATTACGGCGGCCCGTTCGCGAAGGTGGCGAGCGATACACGGCGGGTTTTTTAGTGGGTGCAAACCCCACACTACCTCCACCGTCTTCCCCGGACGGTGGGGGTGTTCGTCAGGAATTTTTCCCGCCAAAAGAAAAAAAAAAAAAAAGGTGTGGGTTCAAGTCGGTAGAACGGTTCGAATCCGGGACCTCACGACTACCGCTAGTGATAGTAGTAGCTTAGGTAACCGCCGCTTTGTATAAATTAAAATACCTACTTATTTCTTACGAAATATTTATAAATAATATTTATTTATATGTTCTCATAACAACGAGGGCAAGCTTTGTAAATAAGTACCTAGTTTACAAGTAGCGCACACATAAACATCGCTCTTGGACTCGAAATGTCGGAACACCTTTGGAACAAAGTGGTCTGAGATTCCTTCCTGAGTGATGTCTATGTGTGAGTCGCCATCGTGAGGTAGCGGGTTCGAATCCTACCCATTATACTACCGACGTGAACCTACTCCTACCTAACAGCCATTGAGCTTAGCTGGATGGGTTAACAGGAATTCCAGTTGGTAAACTTTCGCGATTTGTACACATTATTCGCGATCGAAACGTCGGGCAATAAACAAGGTATTTTAACTTAAATTATTCACCCGATTAAGACTTTTAATATTGTATATATTTTTATAAGGATTTTTAGTAAAGTGGGGCCCACAATTTATTCTTTTATTTAAAAAATAAATAACCTTTCCCGAAAAATGGTCCTGGGTTCACCCATGCTCTTGGTGTTTTGTGATATGATTGTAGAAACTATACTATATCCATACTCATATTATAAATGTGAAAGTAACTCTGTCTGTCTGTTACGCTTTCACGCTCAAACAGCTAAACCGATTTAGATTTTAGATTGACTGCCTCTGTGGCGCGGTGGGAGTCTATCCGACTGCACGCAAGAGGTCGTGGGTTCGATCCCCACTCAGGATAAAACTTTGTGTGATGAGCACGATGGTTTATTCTGTGTCTGGGTGTCATTTATCTATAATATGTATGTATTTAGCAATATATAAGTAGGTATGTTTATCAGTTGTCTAGTTGCCATAGTACAAGCTCTGCTTAGTTTGGGATCAGATAGCGTTGTGTGAGTTGTCCCAAGTTATTATTATTATTATTATCATTATTCAAGTTGGTATGGAGATAGATTTAGTCCCGGGAAAGGACCATAGACATCCACGCAGGCGAAGCCGCGGACTATTACTTATTCTGTGGCCGCGGGCAAAACCTAGTACAAAATAATTACAACCTTTTCTTATTGTAACAAAGCGTTTAATAAATGAAACTGTTTATCAACTTCTTAACAACGTATTAAACATCTTAAACTAAAACAAATTAACGTATTACAATAATACAAAGGATTTTCATAACCATTATCACAACATTTTAATGCAAACTTCGATACTATTCTACTCAATAATGTTATATTTAAAAAACACTTTCATAGATTCTGTTACATACTAACATACAAACATATGTATGAAGCTAATAAAAGCATGTTAAAAACATGAAACATCATTGGTTCTACTTCATAAAATTCCAAACAAAGAAGCTTCTTCCTGTCCTCTTAGAAATATACAATAAAATGGTATATGGGGCATGATCTGACTTATTAAATTCTTTACCGCTTTCCCTTCTTTTTCTTCTTAGCATAATCAGGTGGATGGAAACCTCTAGCTTGAAGTAACTCCTGTACATTATGACATGCGTAATAAACGTTGTTCATCGCAGAATCAGTCAACATGTCGACGTTACATTTCCCTTTTGACTTGCCTTTTTTCTTTCCTTTCTTTTCTTTTTTGCCTTCATCATCATCTCCACCTGCTCCATCTGTGTTTTTACTTTCTTTTTTCTTGCCTTTACCTTTGCCAGCCATTTATTTGTTGTTTTTCAGAGATTCAGTTTGTATCGTATCCTTGGAGACGTTGTGAACGTTTTATTGATTATACAGCGCCGTAGCTCCAAAAGAGTAGCAGTTATTACAATGGCTTTAAAAATTGAAGAGAGATAGTAAATTGTAGAATGTGATAGCAATGATTGTTGGAAAAGGGATACCAGTTAATAGTATTCATTTTTTAACCACAGAGTACTAGTAACTAATATCTAGTTATTACCTACTCTGTGGTTGAAGGAATACATTGACTTTGATTCACACTAATAAGAATGAGTCAACGTGTAATCATTATGAGGTATCTTAACTAACATATGATAACTAACATGTTATAGTTTATGCACAGTCTAATAAGGTTTAAGTTTATTTTATCACACTAATCCCAAGTGCTCACCTTTAAGTGAGAGTGACAGCATGCCAGTTAACAGCGTCTCAAAACTGATTGGCATTTGAGAATTTGGCTGTAAGGACTTCACATGACAAACATGCTAAAAGTAATATTTAAGTCTTTTTTAGAGTTCCGTAGTCAAAATGGCAAAAACGGAACTTTTATAATTTCATGTCCGTCTGACTGTCTGTCTGTCCGTCCGTATGTCACAGGTATTTTACTCAAAGACTATTCAATGAATCTTGATGAAATTTGGTAAAAAGGTGTCTTGTAGTAGCCGCTACTTAGTTTGATAGCTAAATAATAATAATAAATATGTTTAGGGGGGGTACTCCATACATGTAACAGAAGCTTAAAAAAAATCAGCAAACATCAACGTGTGGCACATCATTCCACAACTCTTTCAAAAACATTTTAAGGTTTTTAACAAACTTTTATGATTGAGTGAATATTTTTGGAAATAATCGCTCCGAAAATTACATAAATCGTGTCCCCCCTTAACTTTTGAACCGTGTGACCAAAAAAATATAGAAAAAATCACGAAGGCAGCGCTTAGTAAATACTTTTAATTAAAATTATTTCGAAAATGATGGATATACCATTGAGTTTTTGCCAAAAAACTGCGTTTCTCAAAAAAAGGGCGTAAGTGACATGAACATACGCTCTTCTGCTGATGCAATTGTTCGAGGTTGCAGAACCCTACACTGTACGTGGTCCGACATGCTTTTGCGCGGTTTTTATACTACTAAGGTTAGATACCCCACAAGTGTTATCGCCTGCTACACAGTTTATGGTATGGCAGCCCTATCTATAATAAGGACATTATACATACAGAAGCTACGGTAACGCAGTGAACAAATGACGTAGTTTTAAGTAAATTTGTTATCAATGTGACACAAAACACTAATATTAACTAATTTTATATCATCACATTTACGTAAAACGTCATGTGCTCACTAGGAGATCAAAAGATTCCTGTGTTCTGAGTAAAGCATTATCAGAGGTATCACTTTGAGTAAATGATTGTCTACAGCACCTGTAGGGTTTCAAATTGATATAATTGAAACAAGAATAATAACACCGTACTTTTACACTAAGACAATCGCGCTTATTAACTAAAACTAATCTCGATGGTAGTACTTAGTCGTTTGTATTTAGAGCAGATTTTAGTTTAAACCTATTTTAAATTCTACTAGTATCGTCCAGTTTAGTTTTAGTCTAGTTTAAGTTACATAAACGCCTAAAGACACAATATCCCAGGGGACCTTACATCAAAAAGGCTTTGGCTTTACACTACTAATAATCGTAGCTATGATGAATGATACTAATAAATGTTGATAAACCGTATTGCAACGGCCGTGGTCACGGGAAGACATCTCCGTGACCACGGCCGTTGCAATACGGTCGAAACGTCGGGCAATAAACAAGGTATTTTACCTTAAATTATTCACGCGATTAAGACCCGTAATATATATATTTTAATAAAATGATACTAATGTTAAATTTACTTCTTTGTCAATTTCAAAATACCGTCTTTCTTCAATTACTTCTTGCCTTTCTTTTTCTTTTTAACAAATTCAGGTGGGCAGTACCCTCGACATTCGAGTAATTCTTGTACATTATGACAGACGTAGTAATAGTTAACCATTGCCGTATCACTTAACATGTCATCTTCAGACTTTCCTTTAGATTTGCCTTTTTTCTTTCCCCGGCCTTTGTCTTCATCTTGGTTTTTCTGCGCCGATTCTTTGTCAGACATGTTTTCTATTTCTGATTCAGTTCTAGTTTCGTTTGCTTTTATATACGTGGTGGGTTTGTGAAGAAATGTTTCTAGAGCATTAGTCAATATTGTTTTTTTAATAGTCCAATTTATAACAGATAATGGTTTTATAAGTGGATAGATAGCATGCAATGCAATGTTTCGTCTGTCGCTTATTTGCATAATAGGTTGCTTCGATTAAAAGTACTTAGATTGATAATTTTTGCATCTATCGATTTTAACCTTCTGTTATTAACTATGTTTCTGTTTATGGTGGCGTTGTTGTATCTAAACACACTTATTTGAAACAAACCATGATCTACGTCATTGTATTGGAACAAAAGTTTTACAGCTGCAAAGTTAAGATTGTCATTTCCCCTGTTTATTTTAAGTTTAGAGAGATGGACAAACTATTTAAGTACATGCGACACGTTTGTACGAAACCCTCTGTGCACGATTCCGACTGCGTGCATTTGCTGTTTTTTTATAAGAAAGTTCTTACTAGAGTGGATCCCGTTAGTGGTGTGCTTTTAACGGAGACGCAGATACGCAGCGAAGCCCCCATTGCGCGACCCATCCGCTCTCCAGCGAATGGTTCCCGCTGAGTCTAGAGATATAAGTCACCAGATTGGGATGGACTCTGCTGAAATTTTTCGCGTCTTACCTTTGGAGGCAGCTATGCTTCTCTACAGAGGGTCCCGATGCTTGCGCGTAGTGAATCACGGGTGCTTCACTTCAATGCCCGAATTTCACTTCAAAAGCCCTCTTTCGCAAGGGACCTTACAAATAACTATATTTTTAACTAGCGCCGGATTTAGAGGTATGGAGACCTTGGGACAACGAAGGAGTGGAGGCCCCTAATTATTTTCCGAATGTTGTTTTCAAACTTTTGCGATTTTAATACAAATTAGACAGTGGACCCGTGAACACGATGGTTGCAATTCGATCGAAACGTCGGGTAAATAAAAGGTTAGTAAACCTTTAAATAATTCACGCTATTAAGTCTCGAAATATATTTAATTATCCGAACAAATAAAACCAAAATCGTTAATTGCAAATACTGATTGTACAATTGTTATAACAATGTTATAAGCTTTTATATTCTAAAAAGAAAATAACAAACAGCTACAAATAGATGAAAATGTATATAGATCTCTATTAAAATTTTTCCAAATAAAAATATTCTTGTTAATTCAACAGAAATATAACTTAGTGTCATGATAACTTAAGACTTGCTAAATAACAAAAAAGTACTTAGCAAGTCCTGAGTTGCCAAATCAGACGTACTTAAAACAAAAATAATACTCTCACAGTAATCATAACACCAAGTTACATTTCTGAAGAATTAACAAGAATATTTTCATATGAGATCATATTAATAGAGATCTTTAAATTGAACATTTGTTAATCATAGGTAAATAGTAAATTAAGAGCAAAGTTTTATCCATCCGCTGGGCCAGTTTCGCCTTTCAGCAGCGCAACCTCAGCCTCTAGTTCAGCAATACGTGCTTTTGCACTCTCCAGTTCATCATCTCCACCGTCTGTTCCTAAGTGTTTGCGCACATATTCCAGGGCATCCTCAGGTTTATCGGGTTCTTCATATAAGCTGACAAGAACCTTAGTCAGAGCATCCATAACACCTGCTCTTTCCAAGTATCTTCTAAACTCCTCTCTTTTAGAATCGATGGGTTTGTACGACGACATTGTTTTAATTATTAACGAGAACTTAAATATCAAGCGAATTTCTTAGATAAATAAATCAAAATTTCTAGAGCCGCAAAAGCATAACTTGACAATGTTTTTGACAGATTTGACATCGTGTCATAATTGTCACGGTGTCGGCCTCTTTATTATATATAATTTTTTCGAAATGCCTCGTAACCTTTTTTGAAGTATGAATAAATCTACAAAAATTAAGGTTAGTTGGATTTTCTTAATCGTACATACATACTACTACTACATTCATTATGTAATAAGCAGATGAAGTTAGACAATAATCGCATGGTATAATTACACAGGTGCAAACTCTTACTTTTTGATTTATTTCCGGCGTTTTCAATTTTCTATCTATCGATCGAATTGGGCTACTAGAGATACACCAGAGTGTGGTCCTGTTTTTTGACAGGTATTGTCTACAAAGTAGCGTTGTCTCTTTCTAGAGAGTGGACAATTTTGTGAGACACCAGAATGACTCTGGTTTATTGAGAGTTTATTTACTGCCAGGAACCATGCGTGACCAGTGGCATTGGTAAGACCCAAGATCTTGATCTGTTGGGTCGGGTTAATGCCGATCCCCACCATGCTCAGGCGTGGCTTATCATATTTCAAGTTGTTGGTAATTACCATCTGAGGCGCAATTTTGGCCGGTTATAGATCCTCCCGAACGTTACGTGTCAGGATGGTAGGTTCGAATAAAATGCCAAAGTCCGCAATTACGTCTCTATTGTATTCCTAGATAACACAAATCACTGTTACAATCACAGTTCAATTCACTGTGTGTATTCCTGAACAATCGCTTCCGAACTGAATGTTTTGAGATCGTATTCTGGCCGACCATCAACGGCTACAAACGGCAAAAACTAGCTAGAATCATAAACCTGGTGCTCGAAAATCGTCGCATGATTCTAACATGGGTGCCTTCAAAATAGAAAATAATCTTTTAAATCATTCATATCGTTCTGACCGGCTTTAAATGCACGAATCGCGTTGATTCTGAAACAGCTCAAATTTGATGACATGATCGATATGCAAAAAAGCCAACAGTTCAAAGAATGGCGCATCTAAAACAAGATGAAGCTTTAAAAAAAGAACGGAGAAGGAGCTGAAAACCATACCTTCCACATACCTACCTATTAAAATGAAATGGAGGACTGAGTAAAGTGTTGGCGCTATAATAAGCTTTGGTACCAACTTAGAGGGGGATAAAAATAATAAATAATTGTTTGTGTTTTATTGAAAAATTCCGGATACCGGATTTTACCGTGACAAAATAGACTGTCCGGTCCATTCAGTCTAGTGTGGGTATCGAACCCACTACCTCTTGCACTGTGTAGTTACTAACGAAGTGCCTAAGTATTTACGGCAACGAGCCGTATTCCATTACATTTAACATGTAGTAACTGTGTGGGTTAAAGTCCGGTACGCACTGTGCGGGCACACTCATTTGGTATATGAGTGTGCCCGCACAGTGCGTACTTGACTTGACAGTGGGGACACTCATACATAAGGTATAATGTATGAGTGTCCCCGAACAGTGCTTACGTGACTTTAATAATGTTTGTAGAGCTGTTTCTAGTTTCGCGTTTTGTTAAATGTTATGTTTCTTTTATCGTTACTCTTAATGAATTGCAAGGAATCCGCTCTTCTATCGTCGGGTAGTCTCCACGAAGGAGCGATTATTCCGCCAGCGTATTGTCGCGCGACTCACAACGGAATCACCACCACACAGTTCCGTGGCGATACGATGACGTATATCTCGCGCTGTGCAGACACGTCCATCACGAACATCGCCGGACACGTTCTAAGAGAGTGTATGGAAATACGTGGCACGACGATAATATCGCCGCGATTCTATCGCCCGTGGAGACGGTCCCTTAGTGTAAAGATATGTTTGACAATTCAGCTGATATACCTATGTAACTCGCTCAGATATTTATTTCATCATCGACTTTGTGTTCAGTCCAGGCGCGGATACAGGAGGGGGGGAGGGGGGGGGGTCAACAGGGGCCATATAATTAAACAAAATATGTGTCTGGCGCGTATGTATCCATCCAATGTTTTTTGGTTATGTAGTTTTTTTTAAATACCTATTTTTAATTGATATGTTATTAGGTATACTGGCTATTACAAAAATAAATAAACAACAAACAAAACATTCAAATATATTATAATAAATTAATTCATATAAATAAATTATTATAAAATATAATCTACCGTAAGCTACACTATATTAGCATGTATACCTAATCTATAGCTTACAATATATAGCAGCAAAGATTGATTTTAGTGACAGAATTGGGCAATAAATCTTTTCTGTAATATTAAATCGTATTCTTTTGAGCGTAAGTTTCAAATGAAATAACCTTTGAAAGGTAAAAGTAAGTATATAAGTATATTTTAATCTGTCAACTGCAAATCTTTTTTCAATTGTGTTGCCTTTTCTGTGCCGCCTTTTACTGGACGATGGCGTCTGGCTGGTCTATCGTCTGCCCTAAAGATGGTAACACTATGTACATTACACATTATAAAATGTTTCTCTCAACACGTGTTCTACTTGAGCGCGGTGCAATAACGTGGCCCCGACGGAAGGTGTCGGCGCCTCGGCCCTGCCGGCATATTTAAGCTGTAATAGAACACATACCTTATTAACTGTTCATGATGAGGTGTTACTGCATATTACTAAGATTCTATACTAATATTATAAAGCTGAAGAGTTTGTTTGTTTGTTTGAACGCAGTATTCTCAGGAACTACTGGTCCGAATTGAAAAATTATTTTTCTGTTGGGTAGCCCATTTATCGAGGAAGGCTATAGGTTATATAACATCACGCTACGACCAATAGGAGCGGAGCAGCATTGAAAAATGTTGCAAAAACGGGGAAAATTGACGGATACGAAGTTGTGCGGGACAGCTAGTTAAGACATAAATTGCCGCTATATCTACACGCTATTGTGCTAAATGGCTAGTCGCAAATAAGTACCAACGAAGTACACAAAACTGCTTGATTAAGTAGGTCCAATTTGGTAGTGAGATTCAAACTCTCGATTGCGATACTTCTTTCGTTCTTCTCCTCTTCGGTAGGCAGGCAGCCAGCTTCCACTCCGTTTGTTGTCCGACCCGGGGTCCTTATTCACTATCTTTTTTTTTATTGTCGCCTCCAGCCCGCGCTTTTAACTGTCAAAATCTTGTCATAATGGTCAATAGAGAGCTGCGACATCTTTGAGCGCACCGCGCATGCGTCAGTTCGCGCAGGTTTGCCGCGAAAACGAAAAAAAAACATAGTGAATAACCCCGGCCTAATTTTGTTATTTATTAATATCATCATAGCAATAAATCTTTTGCGACATCGTGAATAAAATATGGTCTATTTATTTAAATCGGCAAGTGATGCATATTGTATCCTTTGTGATATGTAAAAATATGATAGAGATTACTCTGAATATTTTTGGCCCTTTTCTAAATATAGCACTGTTTATTCCTCTTTGAGCCTTTGACAATTCCCGACGGAATATCAGGATGAAAAGAAGTATAAATAAATAACTTTACCTAAACTAAAACCATAATGCTCTGTTGGCACGTTAATACCGCATGTAATTCCCTAAAGTCTGAAGCATAATGTTGGTAGTTACCTTTATACCGAGGAGATTCTCGAATCTTGGCTTTACGAAACTCCACGCGCCTATATTTCTCGGTTCCTCTTGACTCCATATGAATTCTGAAAAGTAGGAAAGATTATTAAGCAGGGATGTTACGGAGCTTCGACTCCGACTCCAAAAGGTTGGAACTTACGATTGATTTTACACTTCCGACTCCGACTTGAGCTTCGGAACTTTTAAATCAGACGTTTTAATCGGAGGTGCCTAACGTCCGGCAGCCGCTCCTTTGAGCTAGTTTATATAGCTTTATTTTATACTAATATTATAAAGCTGAAGATTTGTTTGAACGCAGTAATCGTTGAGGTCGTGGGTTCGAATCCTGGCCATTACACTAACGACGTGAACCCACTCCAAACACAAGACCACAATCCCAATTTGCTAGTTATCTTTTATTAAAAATAAAAATAGGAACTAATTATTCGAATTGAAAAATTATTTCACTATTGGATAGCCCATTTATCGACGGAGGCTATAGGCTATATAACATAAATTTACGACAAATAGGAGCGGAGCAGCAATGAGAAATGTTGCAAAAACGGGAAAATTTACGCAGACGAAGTTGCGCGGGACAACTGGTAAGAAATAAATGTATAAGGTTCTTGTAGGTATTACTTACGTTTGGCATGTGGGTATCGGTCTAGCTCCTTCTTTATATCCTGCATAGGGAAAGGTGCAAGAGACTCAACCCTCACAATTGCAACGTCATCCAGTTTTGCCTTCACTCTCTCTTTATGCAGCATATAGTAATGCTTGCCGCAGACTAAAATCACTCTTTTGACTCTTGTTGGTTCAGCTAAGTCGTCACCTGTGTGGGGAATCATTAGTTTAGGTATGTAGGTACTTTAAGTATTATATTCAACTAAGAATTCTTCTTTATGGTAATAGCCGCAAAATAGCTTGTGGATTTTGGTATTTATTATAGCATCGCCACTTTGAAACGCAACATTTAAAACACAATATTTATGTTGTGATTTTAGGAGTTAATTTAAATTAATTTAATTAAGTTAATTTAATTTAATTTTAGGATTTTAAAGAATGCAAAAGACAATGAGATAATATGTACTAATACATTAATACCCCAACGCAAAAATGAAGAATTTGATCCAAGAATGAAAATTGCAGAATTTCATCAAGTTATGATTTTGATAATAATAATATACTTACTTTCATCGAGTTAATATGTACATTAATATCTCAATGCTTACTTTAAAACATTTTTGATCATTAAGTTTTGACAACAGTACAATCAGTCAATTTATGGGTAACTTATTCAATGTAAGTTATTTTGTATTTAGTTAGTTTATGAGTTTAGAGTTGTTTCTTTTCAATTTATGCGTAGCTTATTCAATAACTTATATGGAATAAGTTACCCATAAATTGAAAAGAAAAAAAACAAAATAGACATTTGTTTGTTAACAGAAATGGGTATAGTAGGTAATACAATTGACTGTACGGTCATCAGGAACTTTCAGGAACTGTCTTTAGGAACGTTGTAGCGTCAGCTAGATTTGCCACAAATATCATTCAAAAGTTTTCACATACCGTTACTGATCATCTACTTTTGCCATTGAGTGTATCTATCGGTGAATCATTATAATTGGGTAGATGACTACAATAACAATAAATTATTTTACACTATATAGGAAATAGCATTTGCAAAAATATTCTGAAAAACAATGTTTCTCTACAATTTTACGTTGTCATAAATTTATAAACACCAAAACTAACATTGAAACTACAGGATTTGACCATACAAAAAAATGCCGAGGCGCATCGTTTTGACGTTTCTTAAAAAGATGCTGATTTGACTTGACAGTCATCTACCCTATTATATCACGCGCCACCTCTTCTGGTATCACA
This sequence comes from Herminia tarsipennalis, assembly GCA_945859575.2. Classification (NCBI taxonomy): domain Eukaryota; kingdom Metazoa; phylum Arthropoda; class Insecta; order Lepidoptera; family Erebidae; genus Herminia; species Herminia tarsipennalis. The sequence continues at coordinate 23,209,237 of OX243835.2, read as the reverse complement.
CAAATCAAGAGGTAGTGATTGTCACAATTTGAAACATGTTTTCTGCTATACGCTCTCATGGCATTAACCACATATTTTTTCCTTATATTCTTATAACAAATCTACGTTTCGTGTAGACAGTGCTGCCAGTTAACAAATTAGTATTTGAAATTATTAACAAAGAAGGTATGACCACATAACGTTTAAATGGTTTATGTTCTAAGTTCTATCTTATAGAAACGTACCAATAACGGTCTTGAAATGTGTGCTCGGTGTGAACTCAGAAAGAGGAGAGAATGCATCTTTCGACTCCAGCAATGACTTCGCAGATGGAATCATCAAAGGCTTTCTATAATTTCGCACGACCTGTAACAAAACTTTTTGTAATTAGCAACACTTTAAAACCATATTTTTGAAGGCGGTTAATAAATGGTGGCGATTTCCTTCTTGTTCTTATTGAAGTGGTGATAAGTTACATAAACTGTACAAGGATTAAGTTCTTATTAACTTTATACGTTACAAGTTTTAATTTTATATAAGAAAAGCAAAGAGTTTCATAAAACTAAGTGGAACAAATGACCCTTACCTATTGAGCATTAGGTAACTAATATTTTATTTGTTTTGCGTTTTGTTAAAGGTAATATTATATAGGTACCTTTTTTTTTCAAAAATCCCCACGTAGAAGAGGGTATGTCGGAGTCGAACCGACTAAAAATCACACGGTGTTTCCTCATAACAGCCTATGGCCGAGGGTGAGGGTGTCCCTTGCGATTATATAGGTACCTACCAGATTTCAACTCTTATACGTATACATACACAACGTGTAACATGAAAGTTGTGGTTATATTTCACCAGCGGATAGTGTATGTTGTCAGTATTGTACCTATCTACCATGGTGCAATACCCGATTGCATTATTATTACATAGCATATCATTTTTGTCCAATTTCAGTAGCGAAAGTGCATGCCATAAGTATTATGTATACCTCTCCTGGTGTTTATTTATATTAGAATTATAATAGATATATTTATTTTTACAGAACAGAATACCTACACTACTACTTTCGGGTCGGACAGGGATTAATTTGCACCTTGATGTATTACTTGGTTTCACAAATAAAAAGGTTTAAATAAAGGATTTAACACATAGATATATTAGAGATATAGATTTATTATAATTAGAGGTTAATATGAGTATATATACTTAAAAAAAATATAATTAAGCCTATACATACCATTCCTTCAAGTATCATAAGAGAAGATGATGAAGTCATTAAGGTAACAACTTCACTGAATAAGTTAAAGTTGGTGCACCATTGTTTGTAGTTCTAAAAGTTTGTTACGCAGACGCAGGGAAAAGTTAAGACGTCGTAGTGTATTTGAAATAATCCTGTTTACCTACGTATGTTTAAGTACAAAATTCGGCTTAAGGTGAAGTCCAAAGAGCTGAAAACCTTATCAGCAGAATGGGTATAGAGATACGCAGGCATTGACAATTCTATTAATTCTATCAAGTACTATAAATCTACTGGTTACATTCATAACCCGTAGATTTATAGGACTTGATGCCTCCAATGTAGGTATTAATTTTTCCTTATAAAAAGAGACGAGTACATTAATGTTTATTTTAATCAAAAAAAGGTTGGTAATGGTAGAATTCCCGTTAGTATTTGTCGCTGAAGAGGACGAAAATTATATTCAATGTTATGCTCATTGCATTCACCTTTTTGGTTGGTCTAGTGGTTAGTGACCCTGACTGCTAAGTCGGACACCGGCCAAGGGTGAAAAGAAATGCACCCCTTCCACCGCGTCGTAAGCATCAATCAACACTGAAGGCGAAGAGTGTACCATCATCTAGTTTTTGGACTGCCTCTGAATTATCGTAGATCCGGCTCTGAGCCTTTGGTTTTTGAACCAAAGGCTCAGAGTCGGATCTACTTCAAACTAATACAACAATTAAACTCAACTCAAGCAGAGTTGAGTTTAATTGTTGAGTTTAATTAAACTTAACTCAAGCAGAGTTGAGTTTAATTGTTGTGTCGGTTTAGTTTTGTTGTATGGCTTTAGGGCCTCTAAACACGGCGTTTTTTAACGCGCTGACCATGCGCGTAGTAGGTACGCAAATAGGACACCCAGCAAACACAAGACTGAAGTCACGTTTGTATCGCTACAAACGCGCTTATACATCGATACAAATACGCTGTAAATGCGTGTTTGTAGCGATGCATCCCGCAGAAAGCTTCCGTCATTTGGAATCACAGTATTAGCGCAATAAAAAAAGCAAGTGATTAGCCAGTGGTATTACGACGGAAACAAGTCTGAAAAGAACGAAAACAGTGGTTTCCAACAATGATATAAACGCACTTATCAATTGCGTTTGTATCAATACAAACGTGTAAAATCTCCAAAAACGTGTTGATAGAACGCAGAGTACGCGCTAATCAAAAACGCGCATCGTTATCGCATTAAAAACCACCGTGAGCCCTTGGCAGAGATCACTGATTCGCAGTTTAAGCTTTGCTTATGCTGTTTGCATTTCTTAATTTTACATGTCTGATTCCTAAATTAAGATGTTAGAAAGGATTGTTACCTGTCTCCTCAACAAATGGAAGTACTGGCTAGCTGTTGTTGGGTAGGCTACGTGGAGACAGACGTTCTCCGTGTCAGGTTTAGTTTCGGAGCTGTCTGTGAGCTGAAGGAATCTCTCTATTCTGCATGAGGAGTGTTCGGAGTCTCCACCATCATAGCCGTGAGGAAGAAGCATTACCAGACCATTGCTGCGGATCCATTTCGCTGTAACATTAATAAGGATATTGCGCTAAACTATTAGTTCATAAACTATAATAAATAATCAGAATTCGATATCTATACCTACCTTCGCCTGACGCGATGTAGGCATCCACAAGGATTTGTGCGCCGTTATAGAAGTCGCCATACTGTGCCTCCCAAACATACAGATTATCCGGACAGTCGTACGCCATGCCGTACTCGAAACCCAACACTGCCTCTTCAGATAAAATTGTATTTGCTACCTAAAAGCATTCATAAAATAGTAGGATGAAGTTGTACTGCTAGCAGATAGAGTTCTTTTCTTTTGTTTGTTTCTTCCTCGATAAATGGGCTATCCAACAGTGAAATAATTTTTCAATTTGGATCAGTAGTTCCTGAGATTATCGCGTTTTAACAAACAAACAAACTCTTCGCATTTATAATATTAGTATAGATATTACCTATTTATTAACTCAATCAGATTTTACCGACTTAAATGTTCATATACGCACCGCCCCTGTCATATTCCTTTCGTTAATAGTAATATGCGTTGAAATAGTATTCTCATTGTAAGTTATATAACTATATTAAAAACGAAAATAATGATATCCTAACACTATATCATAACTTTGACCAAAGGAAATGAAAAAACAAATAGTTATAGTACATTCATATCAACCCATATGATGTCCCACTGCTGGGCACGGGTCTCCCCAGTAGAACCTACTTATTGTAGATCCTGGGGGTAACTGCCGTAAGCGCCACGCTTCGCGATCGCAGGCTTTAAAGTTCGCAGAGGACGTTGCTGCCCGTCCTCCGGTGTGAAATACCTTAGTCGCTTTGACGACACCCACGGGAAGAGGTGGATATTACTTATCCGAAGTATTTAAGCAACCTTTGTTTCATTTCCCGACGTTTCGACCGTATTGCAACGGCCGTGCTTACGGGTAGGCTGGTCCAGGTGGTACCAGTCTACACGTGACCACCGTTGCAATAAAACAAAGGTATTTGGCCTTAAAATAAAATATTTACGCGATAACTTCGATAATATGTACAAATCGCGAAAGTTTACGAACATATGTATATTGCAAACCAATACGGGGATATTACTTACTTCTAAAAACCCTTTTTGATCCTTCTGTATGTGGTTTAGTGGTATGTGTAGAGCTTCGGTTTTCTGGTCGACGAACATCACGTGGCGATTGCAGGCCGTGCCTCTGCCAACATCCTCACCGCTCAGACGAACATGACGACCTTCCATTAGTAAAGAACCTGTAGAATTAGACTAAATATAGTATCTAATTGTACCATTTTTATTATTAGGATTGCTTTATTACTAGAAGTTTTTTATTTCTTGCCACTTTTTGCTAGGTACCTACTGTGCAATGCGTATTTATTTTTCAAAAAATAGCAGATGTAATTAGCATTAGAAGTAGATATCATTCTTTTCAAGCACTTTGACTAATATTTTTTACCTTTAAGGAAGCTTGAAGCTTTATCTCTTGAACTGTGTGACTAAAAAAAAATCACAAAGGTAACGCTTAATAAATACCTTAATTATTTTATTGCCTAAAAATTAAGCTTCTCTACAAAGGACTTAAGTGCCAAAGTCGTTTTCGGCTAGTGGAATGCTTTTTGCTCGGTTCCCACTGAGTAACAGACCAGACGCTTTAGAACCAAGAGAGAAAACTTCACAACAGTTTAACAACTAGACAACGAAAACTTCTCGAAAGTTTAGCATCGCTTCTAGCCACTATCTACTGGGTTTATATTTAACCTAAAGACTGAACTAAACACAAGCAACTAGGCAAGGTCTGAAACAGTAAGTAGCTTAAGCACTTGTTTTGTTTACTTTAGAACCGCTACTATAGATGAGATTAACTTTATAGAACTATTTAAGAGATATGCGACTGGGTTATTTTGTGAGCAAATTGTCAAAGTTAGGTGATTTTCTGAGAGGTGATTAATAATAATAATATTTATTGTCATAAAAGTTACAAGTTTTTCTTGGCTAGTGAATGGAGCCTCCTTTTAAGCAAATAGATGCCTGTATCAGGCTCCTCAACATCATATTTATGACTTAAATCTAACTTAAGCAGATAAGGAACTTATGTTAATACAAATATTTTTTTTAGATGTTAAGTGATCTATATCACCGAAGCATTAATGCAATATGCATTAATGCTTCGGTGTCGTCGTATGAAAAGCATTTTATCTGTATTTGCTCTCATAATGGGTATTAGAATAAATAAATAACTTTTTATTTATTTTATTATATAAATGTGCTTTGTGATTCCAGCGTTTCTATGCTGAAAATGCTAGGGAAAACTACTATAGATATAGTCCAATTCTTCTTAATCAAATTGATCACTTTAGAATGTGTACCCTACTTACCAAAAGCCAAAGTCTCTGCGGTTACCCAATCGACAGTTTCATTCGACAATTTGTCGATTCGATTTTTCACATGTGTCTTGGCAAGTTGTGGGTGAACGTTCTGTAAACAGGGGATCTTATTAAATTACACTTACTCATGTTTGGTAAGGAAATGATCAAAGTTCTGGCGATAATTAGGTGCGAGGAACTTCACACGCGCAAATCTAAATTCCTTCTGCGTTTCGAGTGTGGTTGCAACCCAAATAAAAATTTTGACATCTTATAATGTGCGTAACAGGTCCGGATCTAGCCCCCCCATAAGGTTATGGGCATGGACACGGTATCTAGGGGTTGTAGGGACGGTAGCGATTATTATTTAAAAAGCCGAAAATGTATATTTAAGCATATTCTTTAGCGATAAGGCCGCCCATATGTCCACAGCTGGACATAGGCTTCGCCTTCCGTATCCAATTCCAATTTCCAGCGACCTTCTCTAGGTCGTCGGTCCATCTTTTGGACTGTTTGAAACGACGTTTACATTTACCGAGATGCGGTCTCCACTCTAGGATAGGTTTGCTTCATCGGTCCTCGGATTTTGGTTATTTTATTTTAATGTTGAAAATAACACTACCTTGGATATACGAATATAACTCTCTTAATATTGTCAATCGATAAACTACGGCTACTTACGAAGTCTTCGGGAAGAGTAACCGACGCTTGACCAACGAGCTTCAATATATTAGCGTCTACTCCAGTGTCCCATGTCTTTAAAGTCTTAGGAGCTGGTCCCATCTTAGACCATTGCTTTTGGTAATATGACACCTAGAAATAACAATACAAGTTTATAATTTGTTTGAAACCCATCGGTCTAACTTTCAACCCCAACTTAGTTTATGACGTTGAAAATCATAATTGACGTATCGGGCGCGCCTCCACTATGTCGTGACGATAAATTTTTCGTTGGACGACTGTCGTCTATAGCTGTACTCATTAAAAGGACTATTAGTTATTATTTAAATGACCGAACGAAATTTCAATATAGTGTTTCTAAAATGGCTGCTTAATTTTAGATCACTACATAGTATAAAACAAAGTCGCTTTCTCTGTCCCTATATCCCTATGTATGCTTAAATCTTTAAAACTACGCAACGGATTTTGATGCGGTTTTTTTTAATAGATAGAGTGATTGAAGAGGAAGGTTTATATGTATAATAACACCCATTAAATAGTGGAGAAATAAGGAGCGCAGCAGCAATAAGAAATGTTGCAAAAACGGGGAAATTTTACGCAGACGAAGTTGCGCGGCTCAGCTAGTTTTAGATAAGTTATAATATGAACCTTCATTCATGAAGAAAAGCGTTATAATGATCTTAATAGCGATTTTTATCGTTTTACAACTGTCGTGCTAGCCGTTCAGATCATCACTTGTCATTGCAAAAATGTCGTGGATCACAGTTAATCGTGTCGTCCTTTACGTGAACATCTCAATTTAAATACACAAGCCACGACGCTTTAAGCGACACGACAATCTGTCGTCACGACATATTGGAAACGCGCCCTTACTGGTGTTTGCAATCTGTATTTAAGCTATTATTCTGAGAATACGTACAGTCAACGGCAAAAGTAGATCAAAAACGGAATGTCAAAATTATTCTTTATTTAATCTAGTTAATGCTACAATGTTCCTAAAGTAAGTAATTGAATAAGTTACCGATAAATTATCTGAAATCAAAAACGTTCTAAACTAAGTGATAGAATTGTAAATCATAAGGTGATGAAATTCTGCAATTTGCATTCTTAGACTATGGTCGTTTCGTTTGTCCCCCGCCACCATCACCGAGACGTCATCGAGAACGAGACAAACCACAACAACAAGTAAACTAACAAGTGCTATCAAAACCTTTACCTCTGGTTTATACGTAGGGAGCATTTCTAATTGTGATTGCAAATACTTGGCGTATGTTTCTAATATATCTTTAACGTCTTCTGCGGTTAATACTCCTTCTGATATTAGCTTTTCGGCGTAAACGTCTGGGATTGATCTATAGAAATAAAAGTAAATACCACCTTATTAATATATAACCTTAGAGCAGTAAGGAAAACCCGAGGTTTGAACACTTTGGTTGAATAGTAGTCCTTGCAGTATTTTTTGTAAATATAACTGGTAATGTGGAATTTGGGTCCTACATTACTAGCAATCCTGTTAACCCCTCCATCTAAGCTTAGCTGGAGGGGTTAACAGGATTACTAGTTACTAATAAAGTAGCTTGTGCCATAGAGCTCTATGGCACAAGCTACAGCCATAGGAGTGGATTCACGTCAGTTGTTCCTATAATGGTTAGGATTCGAACCCCCGACCTTACGACTGCTAGTCCACTGTCTAAACCATTAGGCTACCACTGTGAATTGTGGCTTCATCTCTCCATGCATGAATATAATTAATCACCAAATATTGCACAAAACTCGGGAACGTCTATTTTTAAGCCCGAGTAAGGTTTTTATAAAGACAAAAATTAAAAATTTCCCAAACTAATAAAAATCAATTTTTTGTCACAATAAGCGTGGATATCAACGTGGTTGTTATCGCGGGAAAAAGCTAGTATATTAACATAATGATTAGTTTACTTTACATGTGCGTGTGAAAACAAAATAGCTAACAAAACAACACTTACTTTTTCTTATTTATAAATTCATACAATAAAGGGCTAGTTAATTTCGGATCCTCCCCTGTATTGTGACCCCAACGTCTGAAGCAGTTGTAGTCAATGAATACATCCTTGCGGAACTTCCTCTGGTACTCAAACGCGACGTTTGTGGCTTTCACTACTAGCTGAAAGGAAAGTGGTCTTTTTATAAGACAGAATAAGAATCTACATGCTAATCGACGACGTCGCTACGTAGCTTAGATATTTCAAAATAGGCTAGATGACTATAAGTCGAATCAGGATCTAATGTGGCCACTGACGATGCATCCATTGAGACATCGTCGAAGTTTTTCAAATGGACGACGTTCGAATGGATGTACGCAAAATTATGGCACTATTGCTATTCACAACACTTTCATTTGGACGTCGTCCATTTGGACATACCGTCTTCCATTTGGACGTATGCAAGGAGGTTATACTGAAGACTAGTGTCAACACTATAAAGAAGTGAAGAGAACTTTGAATTTGTTTGGTATTCTGCGAGACCGTTTTTTCCGACCGAAAGAAGGTGGGTCTCTTTCTAAGCGATACGACAGGATAAACTCTAGGCACAATTACTATAAGCTTCTTGATTTACACATTCACTATCAATACGAATGTCTTCCAAATGACGTGGCGTGATATATGTCCATTTAGACCCCACTGCCCCTGTGGAATTCCAAACGAAACAACTTCTATTCAAATGGAATACATTTTGACATTCACTATAAAGGTTCATTTCCGTGCATCGCGGCGATTCGCGAGCCGCGCGTGGCTTACGACAAGCGGCTGACGCTCGCGGCCGATGCGACAATATTCAGAGTGCGCGCGCAGCCTACGACAGTGGTCGGCCGCGCGCGTCTGTCGTATACCTCGGAAACGGCGCCATACTCTGACTATTGACGCATGGGCCGCGCGCGTCAGCCGTTCGTCGAAGTCGAATCAGTATCAGTATCTTTTAGAAACTTTTCTAAAAAAAAATGTATAGAATACACGAAAGCCTTTCTAAAAATAGAATTCTGCTACTGATATTTTTTATTTAATTAGGTCGTTTAAATGTTAGGTAGTCTAAATCTTAAGGTAGATAGCAGAGCAGCTGGATTTATTATACTTACTTCTGGATAATCGCCATTCACGTGTATCACAGGGGCGTATATTGCTTTGGCTAAGTCCGTCACGTACCTACATGACCGACTTCGCGGACCCGGCAGAGTAAATCCAACCTAGAATTCACATAATCTATCATATTGTAAAGTTTTTTTTCTTGTTAGAGTATGCTTCCAAGAGTTTTTGAAGAGGCAGCTAGTAGATGTGCTACGGTACGTTGGTATGGATGCGTTTGATATCAATGAATTACATTGGTCTATTTACTTGTTCGCCTTGGTTGAAACGGTTGCAACAAATCTATGTTTTTTATATAGATGGATGCGTGCTCTGGATGGATTGATGCTATGGATGGTCGCTAGTGGTGTAGCTATGTGCAGACCAGAGTACATCCAGTAGGCGCGCGTTTGTCAGGAAAACAGACATGCCATCGTGGAAGCAAATAATTCCGCATCTTCATAGCACATCTTACTCGCCATGCTATATAATAATAATAATATAATAATAATATTTATTTATTTCTCCCTTCACAAAGGCATTTCTTACACATCTATAGTATTACATATCTTTAGGAAGCTTTATGATCCTTTGTGAGAGGCTGGTGTCCATACTAGGAAACCCTGTGTGACGGATCACCAGGCCCTCACCTCGTAAATACAATTAGAATTACGATACATATTACAAATAATTAAAATACAAATTATTATACAAATGTCAGAACAGTTTGACATTGCAATAGGTATGAAACTGTATGAATGAATGCTTGATTTACTGTTTTAAATCACTATTGAGGAGTGTATATATGAGCAAAGGAAAAGTACATAATAAATTTATGGGGTGTGTGAAGTGTGTGTGTGTGTACGCGTGTGTTTGTGTGTATGTGTGTGTGTGTGTATGTGGTATGCGTTAGCGAGGGACGATGATGAATTGTTCAGTTTCGTCATAACTTAGCTTTTTTAACCAATTGTAGAGTGTCGTTTTACATGGATTTTTGGTTAGCTTGTAGATTGTTAGAATTTTATTTAATTTGTTGTAAAGGTACGGTCCAAGAAAATTAAATTGGTGATGTGAAAAACTTGTATTCATACGAGTCGTGGTACAGACCGCATGCTTACGTCGCTTATTTGCAAGTAGATAGGGATTGTAAGAAAGTAGGGAGTGTTGCCTGAGAACCGCATGCTGGATATAGAGTTGTCGAACAGTCAGCATTTCGGTGAGTTCATAGACTAATTTTGTGGGATGAAGAAATGGTAGAAAATTGCTTACTTTTAGTACAGCTCTTTGAGCTCTTTCTAATTTCAATAAGCATGTCTTTGAAGTGCCACCCCACACTGTGATACAATATGTTATTGCTGACTGACAGAGACTTAGATATACCATATTTATAACTTTTTTATCCGCAGCCAGCCGAAGATTCTTAAACATATAAATAAATTTTCTTGTCCTTGCTACAAGAAGATCAATATGGGCATTATAGTTAAGCGCTCGGTCCAGAACAACACCTAGATATTTTACTGTAGTAGCATTTTGTAGAATTGGACAAAAACAGGCTTCAGTACCGGACAGACACGAGCTACTATGTGCTACAATGTTTAGATCTTTTGTAGGATGGGCGGAATTTTTTATGGAAAAACCAATATATTTGGTCTTATCAACATTTAGGGCGAGTCTATTCTTATATAGCCAAGTCATAACCACGTCAAACCTCGTTTGTGCGTAACCGTACGCTTGCTCCCATGTGTCTGCCTCAAATAAAAGCGCTGTGTCATCCGCAAAACTAATAATTCTTCCGTTAGGCATTTTCAGGTCGCAGAGTTCATTGATAAATGCAAGAAATAGGGTAGGACCGAGAATGCTTCCCTGCGGTACACCGTGATTCGTAAGAAGGTCAGTGCTAACATATTCTCCTATTTTGACTCGTTGACAGCGGTTAGAGAGGTAATCGGAAAACAAATCGAGTTGGGTTCCTCTGACTCCCAAGCATTCCAGCTTCTTAATCAGAGATGGGACGGAGACCGTATCAAATGCCTTAGCCAAGTCCATAAAGACAACAATTACTTTTTTGTGTACGTCTAAATTTTTGAGACAAACCCTGTCAGTTCATGAATAGCATCACTAGTAGACAACCTCGATCGAAATCCAAACTGGGAAGAGGAGAGAAGCTTATTATCCTCTAGGTATTTTACCAAGGACCCATTCATAATTCTCTCTAGTATCTTCGAGAACGCTGGTAATATAGAAATCGGTCTGTAATTATTGACACGGGCTCCGTCACCACTCTTATAGATCGGATGTACTTCCGCTAACTTCCATGCATTAGGGAATCTACCGGTTGTTATAGCTAAGTTACAGATAAAGGTGATCGCTGGAATTAGAGTTCGCTTGTATCTTTTTATAAATGTAGTAGGTATTTTATCACAACCGACGGCGCAATCTGTATTCATGCCAGTGATTAGGTTCTCAATATCTTTTGCATCTGTAGGAAGGAGAACTAATGAGTGTGTGTATGATTTTTTTGGAGGCGACGGAGGGTTATTTTTGTGGCTACCTAGGCTATCTGCAATACCTCTACCTATACTTACAAAAAATTGATTTACTTGATTAACAGATGCAGATGGGTCTAGTGCATTAATTAATTGGAAGGCTTCGTTTTTTTTTTTAGTGTGTATGATGTCTTTTACCGCATTCCATAAAGTTTTATTACCTTTTCTTGTGGCAGTTGCAAGTTTATTTCTGTTGTGTTGTGTCTTAATGTTTTTTATTAGCCCATTGCAGAAATTTCTGTATCGCTTATATGTTAGCATTAAGTCTTCTTATTCGTCTCGTCTTATTATTTGGGTATTTCTTAGCCTTTTGATGTAGTTTGTCACGATTCCTCATAGATCTCAGAAGCCCCGTGGTCATCCACGATTTAAAGATTCTTTTGCGGTTAGGTGGTCTAATAGTGTTGGTGTTTTTTGATATTTTGTCATTCAGTGCACTCGTAAAGAGTGATACTGCTACATCTACATCTGTGCTTGCGAAGACTGCGGAAAGATCAATGCTAGCCATATAGCTTAGTATTACTGGAAACTGTCAAATAGTTACATAGCTTAAGCTTTCACATCTTCGCAGCAGGGCGGCACAGCACATCTCTGGTGGAGAAGCAGCCTAAATGTTAGCTGTTTCACTTTTGCATGTACCTATTTACTTATTTTGCTATCTTCTTTGTTGTGTGAACATACTGTATACCTATTACATTTTGGACTTTCTGTCACGTGTAAACAAAATCGATTTTTGTCATAGTAGGTACTTGATTTTTGTTAGAATGATTAATATTAATGAAATGAAACTTACTTGATTATTGAGAACAACATGCAAAGATCCACCGACGCTATAATTTGGAGCTTGCGACAACATTAACGTTTCTTGGTTAACACCTTGGCCAGTGAAAGCTGCATCGCCATGTATCTGCAAAATAACACAATATGACAATGAATTTAAAACAAAATTACTTAAACAAGAATAGGGGACCCATCAGACATTATTCTGCCTAATAAGTACATCATTACAATATTTTCTGGTCCAACAGGTCCAAGTATCGGATTCAATGATATATTTTTACAGATGCCATAAAATAAAAACATGTATGGAGTTCTCCCCCTAATAATATTTATTATTATTATTTGCCTGTGACATACGGATGGACAGACAGACAGACAGACGGACGGACATAATGAAACTATAAGAGTTCCGTTACTGCCATTTTGGCTACGGAACTCCAAAAAGGAGTCATCTAGAAAAAAAGAGGGTTTAGCACATACAAAAGTTTAACATTAGTTTGAATTTGCAAATTTTTAGGCTACTGATCAAATCGAAACTATGTCACCAATATTGAAAGCGGGTTTTTTTAATGTCTTTATAAAGACAAAGTGTCAATAAAAATACCTACCTACTCCTTACAATGTTGTTTTTCTTTTCGGTAAAATTTATTAAAGCAATAATACTGACCTGTACATTAAGGACTTTATCGCCCATTCTTGTGCTTCCGTCCTCGGAATAGTGGCCTTCTCTTAATTGTAATTGTTTTGATCTTGTTTTACCCATCGATATTGGATTTACTGCCTGAAATGTTATGAAGATGATTAGCATAGTTTTGAATATCATGGTTTATTTTTATCTTATACAAGCGTTTCCCAAAGTTGGTTCCGGGGAACCTAGGAGTTTCATATAAAAGTTAGCAGGAGACCCGATAAATATTTTTTTTGAAATATTGAATAAAAAAAAGGTTAATTCCTATGTAGAAAGAGCAACAAGGACAACAAGAAAACACGACAGTGGCAGTGGAGTAAAATCTTTAAAGTTATTTAATTTATTTAGCCACGCCTCGTGATGTCTTGCCATTCCACGTGTTATCTTGTTGCCCCATTCTGGTTGTAGGTTGACTAGCGTCTCTCAAGTCTTAAGGTCAATGGCGTAACTTTCCATATCGCGTTAACAGGAATCTTTGAAACGGAGAAGGATCAATAGGTCAAATACATCGGCAATCTGTCATAGGAGTTCCCTTGAGATATATATGTTTTATGTTTTTAATTTTTTACACCAACGAAGTCGTGAGCCTTGCATTTTTTGGCTACATGATTTATTATTGTAAAATTGAATCTACAAATCGAGTTTTTTTTTAGACGACTCTCGCAGTATGGTACAAGCTCTGTGTCACGGGGGACTTTACAAACATACAAGTCACAGATACAGAGCACACCCAGACCCAGAACAACAATTTGTGGATCACACAAAGTGGTCCGACTGCTACGCAAGAGGTCGTAGGCTTAATTCCCACACGGGACCGTGTGGGAATTAAGCCTACGATCTCTTGCGTAGCAGTCGGACACACTCCCACCGCGCCACACAGGCGGTCGAAGTTATGGTTAATCTCCTGATCTTACATTACTATACTGCCATTGAAATTATTTACTTGATTTTCTATCGATATTACTAAATGGTTTAATTACTCGCCATTACATAACTTTTTTTTTTAAAGCAATGTGGGATTTTGGTCCCACATTACTAGCAATCCTGTTAACCCCTCCAGCTAAGCTCAATGGCTTGTGTTAGGAGTGGATTCACGTCGGTAGTATAATGGGTAGGATTCGAATCCGCGACTCCACGATTGCGAGATCGATGTCTTAACCATTAGGCTACCGTCGCTTCATGATGAACTTTTATCAAATGGATATGGTTTTAAAAGGTAGGTAAGAGATACGGTATAAGGTAGGTGAGATTCCTTTTGAAACTTGCCTGTACCTTCATGTTAAATAAAAGTTATTGGGGAGACGCAGACACGAAAAGAAGAAATAAAAATATCATGATGAATTACCTCCAGGTGTGCTGAGTTGTTCAATAAAGTAATTTTCACTGTTTTATTGTTCACTGTAATGTCGGTTGATGCGCCTAAAAATAAAAAAATATACTGTTTAACACTATTTAGAGATATGAATATACTTATTTTTATTACTTCCATAAATAATTGTTGTGTATTAATTATTAACAGAAAAATATGCTGTCGAATAGCGAAAACCTCATCCAAACGGAATTATTAGTTCTTAAAAAAATCGCGAATGTGTGTATGACACATGAGAGTCAGACAGAACGGTTTTCTGTCTGAGTCAAATGTGTGTATGTTCGCGATTCTGACCTTTATTCCCAGTAGTTCCGTGGAAGAACTTTCGCTCCGGAACTAGTGGGAATTTTTTCCCAATAGTTCCGTCAATATTACTTATGACAAATCTGATTCCCATTAGTTAAGTTGATAAAATATTGTTGTATGCACCTTCATACTGCTTTACAAAAATGGTAATACTGGCCACTTTAAAAAGCGTTCACTTATTTCATTAAATCATTTTTTTTAAAACAGTTATAAAAAGAAGACCAGTTTGGAAAGTGGGATTTTCATAGAAACCATCGACGTTAAAGAAACATACAAATTCAACTCATTAGTTCAGTAAGATTTTGTTTAGCAATGTATCTCTCACACATCAATAAATATATTCAACTAGATCTACCGAAACAAAATTGTTTTTATTTCAAATTAAACATTTGAAATTGAGGTACAAAATCAAGGTATCAGCGAGACAAACCCTTATAAACCGACTCCACGGGCAAGAGAATCGCGACTCCGCTCTACTATCGTCGTGTAGTCTGCACAAACGAGCGATTATTACACCAGCGTATCGTCGGGACTCGTAACGGAATCGCCGCGTGTCCGCGACAACTCGTTACGGAATCGCTACGTTTCCGTGACTCGTCACGGAAACGTAGCAATTTCGTAACGAGTAAACTCTTTTAACAAAACCTTTGCACAACACCTCGGTGTTGTGAAAAGGTTTTGTTAAAAGAGTTCAGTTAGGCATAGACTATTCATGGGTATCTTTAGTGCTTTTACTGGGGAGAAATTCGTCCCATTAAAGACTGACAGTATAATAGGAAATATGTTACGACACTGGTATTTTCGAGGTAAGGTGCTGTGGAGGGCAAGGTGTTAGGTCCCTCCAACACAAAAGGAGGATCCTCCGACCAGGCGAAGTGATCATGCCTGGCCGGCCGCGGCCCACCGGTTAACGTTGGGAACTTGTTTATATAGTTAGCAGCTGTGAAAACTTCTAAATCACGATTCAGGATTTGACGCGAGCTGTCAAGTGTCAGTTTTATTTATATTATTATATGTGGGTACCGCCACAGTGCTATCAGTACTTTGATCACGTGATCACGGAACTACTGGGAACAATCATTTTTAGCTGGTTCTATAAAAAAAACAGACCAAGCGCAGGTCGGGTCACTCACAATGAAGGTTTTTGTAGTCCCCTCCCCCCATCCGAATAATGCTTTTTAAACATATTTTTCCTGCAGAAAGACCTAGAGTAGGTAAAGACCCCGACTTGGTAAACGAGGTAGCCGGGATGAACTGGATGCGGTAGGCGGTAGACTGGGTATTGTGGTGTACATTAGGAAACGCGTATGTCCGTTGTCCAGTAGTGGACCTGTACAGGCTGATGATGTTGATGATCATTTAAATTTATAATAAAAAAAAAAATTATAGTAGTACAGGTTAGGTTAGGTAAGTTCTTACCCAATTGAGTTATATAATCGCATGCTGCTTCAGTTTCCTTTAGGAATTCTGGGTTGCCCCTGAATTTGTTAAAGACTTTAACTGGTGGACACTTGAGGGGACCAGTAAATGCGTTCAGTTTTCCGCGATGACCCATAGCTAAGAGTACTTGCTCAACTCCATCTGTAATTGGAATACTACTACAGTAAGTCTTAACAATCATAATAGTCTGTAACATTGCAACAGCGTTGATAAATATGTTATGAAAATTTACACCAAATATTCGAATATTGGTCATTGCAAAATCAACCCTTAAACTTTATCTTGTCTTGTTCTTTTCTCATGGTACCTGTGCTAAGCTGTGTGCTGTGTAAGCTGTGAATGTAAAAAACCACATAAATTGGTAGGAACTTTAAAAGTGTTGTCTTATAATCTGAGTGCATTAAGTTTTATTTTGAAGAAGAGGATAGTTTACAAGATCATCTTACCAGATGTAGTCAACCTATATAACGTCGAGAAGAATGTAAGGAGAGACTCAGCGCCTTCTCCAGTGTAATAGATCATAGGGTAAATCATCTCACTGAGAAAATTATCAAATGCCTGGGATTGAAGTAGCTCTTTTGCGATCTCCACCTTCCGATCTTTGTCCACGGGGTCTTGACCGCTCTCTATACGTTGGGCAAACCATTCTCTTTCTGATTCAGTCTAAAAACATATTCGTTTCATTATCCCGAAAATATTGCGCAAATTTGCCCAATATCTTTAGGATTTCGAGAAGTACCAAGAAGAAAAAAATAAGGTTAAAATACAAAGAATAAAAATTACTGAAAGAAAAAATATAATGATCGTCATGGGGTAATATTAAGTGATTAATATAAAGTTTCAATACTTTATGAATATTGCTCATCTTTTATGACTCACAAAAATTCTTAGTAATAAATGGGCCTGAAACCACGGTCATAAGAGTGAATCATTAAGAGAAAGAAAATGGGCATTTCAACTGAGAAAGCTGAGAACACTATAGACAGAAAGTTTGCAGAAGCCGAACTGGAAGTTAAAACTCTAACATAATCATAATAAACACTGTTAGATTAAAACAAAATTTTAATAAAGGGCGAGATTAAAAAGCAAATATTTAAATTTTATTTAGTGGAGGAGAAGTTTGAGGTTTTCTACGCACCTCTAAATGTGCAAACTCATAAGAAATAGGTCCACAATATATCATTTCCAGCTCTTCCACAAGTTTCTGAACAGAGTGTTTGCCGTCATGCCCGTACAGTAGTCCTAAGTCAACAGCATCCTTGGAGTCGAGGCCATACCTTGACAGACTCAGCTCTTTGATCGTTCTGAAATACGGTATCAAAGTATAGGAAGTAAGTCATTTTATATTACAGTCGTAAACTAGTTTGTAATTAAGGGGGAGTTTTACGTGGTACAATTGGGTAGTTGACTACAATAAAAGTAAATTATTTTATATTAATCAGGTAATAGTAGATCGTAAAATGCTCTGTAAAAAAAGTGTTTCTTTACAATTTAACATGATTTTGAATTAAAAAGCATGGAAACGAATACTAAAAGTAATGATTTGACGAACTTATGACGTCATAGGTTGTTATTCCATACACATTTCTATAGAGCTTGTCGTTTTGACATTTCATAAAAAGAGACTGATTTGACTTGATAGTCAACACCCCTATTGACCAAACACCGGTCAAATACACGATACAAGCCTCTAAATATATGTTTCATTCAAGTCTTGAAAGAAATACTAGTACTGCGTTGATCTGACTGGGACAATACAATCTAGGTGCCGAACCGCTTCTGCAAGTTTTATGACTATTGGCAATGAAAGACTGGTGCATTATACATATTTATTTAGACTAACAGCATACAGTTGTACGTGGTTGTATTATGTATTTGTTCGTGGAATGTCTTTACCATCATACAGACATCATAAAGAGTCTCAAAAATAAACTTAATAATAATTTATTTAACAATAGAAAATGATTTTTTTTATTTTTTTCGGTCCAGGGAGAGGGGGGCGGTCATGACTCCCTAAATCCACCGCTAACGATAGAGGTATGTTGTTTGGTATGATAGTTGTAATTTTTAACCGACTTTAAAAAAGGAACAGTTTCTCAATTTGTCACAATATCTTTTTTTATGTTTGATATTCCATTAGGTGGTACTGAAATAATAAATTTTCCTTAGGTAACTCGATCAGAAAATATAGAAGTTTTAGTACTTAAACTAAAACTTCTATCGACACTATATTTGTTATGTTACGATTACAGAAGTTTGCGAGCACAATTAAATAATGATGTCATGCTCAGAAGATAAAATGTTTTATGATAGCTAATAAACTGTAACCCACCTAATTTTAAAATGCCTTTCTTATTTATGGGTATCTTTGGGATTCACTTTAAACACAATAGGTAGCTTCCATGGCATAAGCGTACCTAGTGTAGGACTTACCCAGGATTCTTTTTTCGAAGAATCAACCCAAGTGTGCTGTCTTACAATAACTCGGGCCAAATTCGAGTCACACTCACTCGGAAAGAGAGGAGGAGGGTGAAATTGACTCTTACAAAATAACCAAGTGCGAGTCGGTCTTGCATTTAAAGACTTTATTGTTTTATAGGGCTCCGTACCCAAAGGGTACGTCACCAGACTGTATCTCATGAACCGTGATAGTTAGACAGTTGAAATTTTTACAGAAGATATATTTTAGTTGCCGCTATAACAACAAATTCTAAAACACAGAATAAACATTAATACTTAAAGGCTCCCATACAACAAGTGTGTTTTTTTCCGTTAACCATTATCTATATAATGGTTCTAAGCCCTTCTTCTTTTCTATACTTTAGTCTACTATCACAGATAATATAATATACTATACTAGTAGTACAATAAGACTAATTTTTCAAATATCTTACAGAAGCCGATTTTTTTTTATTTATACTATAGGTGAAGCCTACTTCCGCGATCGACTCCACGACTAAAAACACATACTTATTTGCTCTACATTATCCATTCTGTAACTGTCAAACGACGCTATTACGATTCAATAATACCAATTTGCGATACTTACGTCAACATCTATCACTGACTAGAATATAAAAACTTCTATATTTTCTAATCGAGCTACCTAAGGAAAATTTAAAAGTTTTAGTACTTAGACTAAAACTTCTATATTTTCTGATCGAGCTACATACCTAAGGAAAATTTAGAAGTTTTAGTACTTAGACTAAAACTTCTATATTTTCTGATCGAGCTACCTAAGGAAAATTTATTATTTCAGTACCACCTAATGGTTAAAAATTACAACTCGGTTTAAGATCGGTTAAAAGATATAACCTCTAATATTGACTCAACTCTGTATTGTACTAAAGAATGGTTTTCTAAGGACCCTCCGCCTCTATGGAACACAGAGCCCTTGGTGAATATGTTACTCATATCATTCATGTAAAGTTTAAAGACTATTTTGACATGAGCCTTGTAATACTAATTCTGATACTTATGTAGTAATTATGAAATATTCGTATACATTTAGTTTTTCGTCGAACTAGAGTTTGGTTATCTACATTAATTACCTAAACATAAAAAGAAGAATATTTGTCGTCGTAACTTGTAGTTGAATTTACCTATCCTCATTCTTGTAGTTAACACAGTCGATGGTAGCCCTGAGGTGGCCGTGAGTGCGGTAGGCATCAACCAACTGCTGAGCTCGACAGTTCTCGAATCTTCTTGTGAATACTTCTTCTGGAATCTCTGTAAAGATTAAACGATTTCATTACATACAGTTTTGGAAAAAAAAAAGCTTTTTTGTTATTCCTCCCGCTGTCGGACAAGCGGGGACTTTACAAACATTCAATTCGTGGACACCACGTTCTGACAGCGCTTCTGGAACTGTGGTTAGGTAGGTAGATGGACCGCATGGATGCGGTTTAGAGAGCGGATAAAACTGTCGTGCTAATAATTGTGTTCATGGTTTGGAACGCCAGCGTATCTTACATGTTTCATGATCCAAACTGTGTAAGCAAATTGATTTTGAAGAATTTCGACTGCAGACTGCAGACATTGGGAATTGTGCGTGGAACGTTATAAATTTTAATAGGTTTGCCTTAGTAGTAAGAAAAAGGGATCCCTGTTTGATCATCGCGTTAATGCGCATAATTGCATTCACACGTGATGCACACTCAAAACTGTTAAAAATTTGTTTGCGTCAACATGCCAGCTCGTACAGTCAGCCCTGCGCATTGACATGTACGTTTTGGAGAGAGGGATAGAGCGGCACGGGCTGTTTCCTGCTTTCCGAAAGGAGCTAATGATTGGCAAATGGATCGCACATAACTTCGCTAAGTTAGGTAAATTGATTTTTATAAGGAGTGGGTCCTAGGCAAAAGATGTGTGTGTAATAATGGCAAAGATTCGACACAGTAGGTAATCATGTATGTTACACTCAATGACTTAAGTTACTGTCACATTACAAAGTTGTTCTTCAATGAGAATTTGATTATCAATCGTCCTCTATTGTTAAGTTGATGGTTCTTTCAGTTCAGCTCTCCACACCACAATCACCTAACTGAACGCAAGTGTGTAATTATAATATATTTGGTATGGCTGATATAAATTGTTTTTTTTTTTTTTAAATCTTTCCGGCATCAAAGATCTTACGTAAAAGTGAATTTTATTAAAATGGTAAACTCTTGCAAACTTAAAGGATTTTATCTAGCATTAGCTCTTTCTCGTGGTAGGCATAGTAATGTTGTACCTAAGTAAATAAAAACATCAATATTACACATGTTACGACAAATAAATATATCTTTATCTTTAGTAGATAAATGCAAAACAGTTACTGAAATTGAATAATAAGTATAATAGGCATGATGAAACTATAATATTTATGAATATTTTGTGATTTAAATGCAAAAATACATAAAATAAGGGTCATTGTTCTTCTTCTTTTTATTAGACCTTGTGCCATTCTCCGAGGTCGGCCTTTCTTGTCCTCATTCTCCGTTAAGCCATTGTAACACTTTTATATAATGTTACAGGCAATGTGATTCATTGCATAATAGATACCAATTAGGAATAATGACTAAGTGGCGTAGTTAATGTGTTGATGAATTGTCAAGTGCGTATGGGTTAAACGGTATTGCCCAGATCTTAGGAATCTCATCTTCTGCGAGAAGTGCAGCCTCTTTGCCTTTACGTAAAGTCTTATGTGGCTACGGTTCGTAACGGCCGTTCGTTCGGGCCGTTACAAACCGTAGCGGCTGAGGTTGGTTGCCGTGGCGACCAATAAACCAAGGCTGTGGATGCCAGTGTAGGCTAAGTAGTGCCAGCGTAGGCTAAAAAACTAAGTACTTAGATTTTTATATTTTGATTTTGACCAAATTAGAAACAAGTGTCACTACTACTGAAAAGACGCAAAAGCTTTTATGCGGTTTCTCTATAAGCAAACTCTAATATTTTATCCTTATTTATATCCTACAACTTTAGGACTATTTTAATTTTTTTATTATATAAATAAAGATAAAATGCCGGCACTCTAAGGTTAATCCTAATCAATTCCCTAGAAGACACAGACCTGTACAAATTGCCTAGAAAAACGTCGAAACCCCATTCTTTTTCTACATAACCTAACCTTTCCGGCTTGATTTCCGTTTAACTACATACATTATACACTAGAGACCTCATGTGAAATGGCCATTACAACGGGCATCCACAGAGAGTTGCATATGAAGTATAGTGGTTGGTTCTTCATATTTACAGATGGCTCAAAGATAGTGGATGGTCATGGAGCAGCGTTTTATGTACTTAGCGTAAATTTAAATAACCAAATTAACTGTATAAAACTTAAGGAACAGGCATCCATTATAATGTTGGAGCTCATTGCTCCATACTTAATATTATAAATGTGAAAGTAACTCTGTCTGTCTGTCTGTCTGTCTGTTACGCTTTCACGCTCCAACAGCTAAACCGATTTAGATGAAATTTGGTATGGAGATAGTTTAAATCCGGGGGAAGGACATAGGATAGTTTTTATCGTGATAACCGACATCACGAGGGCGGAGCCGCGGGCGAAAGCTAGTATGCTATATATAGCGGTGATAATAAAAACATTGTGATCTTTACAGACAGTAAAAGCTCGTTACAACATATTGCTCACAGAGGTGCATCGATAGCTTATGATGTTCTATCTAAAATAGATACAATTACTTTAGTAGGCATACAACTGAGGGTGCAGTGGGTTCCATCGCATATTGGATTGCAAGGCAATGAAAAGGCAGACATGTTGGCAAAATATGCAAGTACTAATGGAAAAGAAACCAATATTTTATTAGATTATGTTGAATTTTTACCACAATTTAAAAACACATGCTATTCTCTTTGGAGAGAATACTTTAATAAACGCTCACTAGACATAGGGATATGGTACAAGACCATACAATGCCAGCCTCTTCGTGTGCCATGGTTCATGAATAGTTTACATAATAGAAAATTGGTTGCTACCGCGCATAGACTCAGATCTGGACACATTCCATGAAAAAAGTTTGCTTTCATGATGAGGAAAATCACCTCACCTAATTGTGAAGAGTGTGGTGTCGTAGAAGACTTACACCACTTATTGATGGAATGTGTTCGATACGAGCCTAATACAAGTAATTTAATATCGACCTTGAACCTGAATAGAACTGATGACTGAATTGATACTTTCCACCCAGTTTTGTCTCAACCAAATAGCGTTGCTGCAGAAGCCCTGTTCAGGCTCATGGCTACTTTAATGTAATTAATATTTACGGTGAATTGTATATGCTTAGGGGTCCCTAAATAAAATAGAATAAAAAAAAATAAAAAAAACGGGCATCAACATAATAGTTTAAAATAAATTCTCTTAAAGAGAGGTACAGGGTGACCACAGGCCACGTGTTGGACAACCGTTGCTAAAGACTTAGAACGGGCTGTAATAGACGAGCAGACAACCAAAAATCAAAAAATGTCTTGGCGCCGTAAAACGAGGAGGGCCGACCCTACGAAAGGTATACGGCACGGAAGAAGAATATGAAGAAGTGTTCGGATTTCTTTAGAGAGTTATAAAACACATAGGAAAATATTTCGATGTATATATAGCTACATACCAATGTCAACCACTTTCATCGGTCGATCACCGAATACTCCCATTCCTGAATGGTACATCATTCGTCCGCACGACAGCTCCTTCCATTTCATCAGCTGTTTCGCTCCCACTTTGAAACACAACATTTTAAAACTAAATTAAATTAAAGCAAATTTAGAGATGTAAACAGCGCGGCCCGCCGCGTACCTACTGAATATGGACAGCACCGCAGTTACTATAAAATTAGTATTCTATCGATAGCTCATTATACACGATGATTAATAATATTCTAATAACCTTCTTCTCATGGCTTCTTTACATAACACTAAATAACTTTGTAATATCAATATTAACCCTTAATCACATACCACTTGTTTTTAGAGTTAGCACCTTAACCGCCTACAGACTATTTTACTAATCGAAAATCGTTGTTTATTGTCAAGGTAGGTCCTAAACCTGACATATAAACATTGATTTTACTCCGGGGTCTCACAGATGTGTGTTAAATGGTTGCGTGACAAATTTAGTGGTGGTAGGTGGTGAAGGGTTCATTTGCAATACTTTAAAAATAAAAAATTACGAAGTTATTTGGTGCCATTACAGTTATTAGGAGCCAAGAGCGGGAGGTTATTAGTATATTAAAAATCCCCCTGTATATTTATTATTAGGTAATATTTGACGGAGTTGGATAAAATAAATGTAAGTAAAGAAGCACCAATGAAGTTGACTGACGTGTAACAAATGTCTCATACTCTAACACTCGTACTCGTATCTATATAGTTTGTGATGCATACTAGTTGTAGTGTTATCATCACAGATCACCTACCTATAGCTCATTTCTGGAGGTCGATGAGAATATATTTGTCATTAAGAAGATCTATGCGTAGAACCAAGGTCACCGATATAGCCCAAACTAAAATGTAACATTCCTTGATGAAGCGATGGCCGATGGGGCCGAAGCGTTTTCGAGTGGCAACCACGAACCGGAAGGCAAAGCGTGGGTAGGCCTTCGACCGGTAACCTGGTGAAGATTGCGGGTGACACAGGACCGGTCGTTGTGGCGATCCTTGGGGAAGGCCTATGTGCAGCAGTAGACGTCTTTTGGTTGAAACGACGATATTTCGAATGCCCATTATTAGAAATCCAGAAAAAAAAAACAAGTTAAAGTTCTGGATAAACTACCTATAGATTGGTAGTGTATTCAAAACCTTCACTTGATTGGATTTTTCATACTTATCTTTGTAATTGCACACTTTTCCGATGTTGATGTTCTAATCTAAACGAAACCTGTCCCCTGTCCCCCCCCCTAAAAATATATATTTTATTATTCGACTGCCTCTGTGGCGCGGTGGGAGTGTATCCGACTGCTACGCAAGAGGTCGTGGGTTCGATCCCCACCCAGGATAAAACTTTGTGTGATGAGCACGATGGTTTATTCTGTGTCTGGGTGTTATTTATCTATAATATGTATGTATTTAAAAATATATAAGTATGTTTATCAGTTGTCTGGTTTCCATAGTACAAGCTCTGCTTAGTTTGGGATCAGATAGCGTTGTGTGAGTTGTCCCAAGATATTATTAGATATTATTATTTTTTTTTTTTAAATTCAAAATTCTTTATTCACTTAGGATGCAAAACAACTCTTGTGATACGTCGGGATTCTACATGTACATGTCATGCAAGTTCGCAAACAATAGGTAAAGCCGGAGAAAAGAACCTGGCAATAAAAACTCGCGGCCACTCGTTTCAAATTGCCAATTTTACAATGTTTGAATGTTTATAAACTTGATAAGGGGGTAAGGTGCTGCGACTAATATACTATGCACCATGTTAAAGGACTGATGCAAATTGTATTATCAAAAAGTTGAAACATGAGATAAAGCAAAATCAGCCTTAGTGGGTACATTATAGTAGGAGCATCTACTTACAACAAAGGTAAAAACTATATGTGCTTAAATATTGGCCAAAATACTTGTAACGAATGATTAAATATAAAATATTAATTATGATATCAAAAGGAAGAAAAGAAAGGCCTTTATTCGTCACACAGAATCTTTACTTACAAACCACAAATCATGCTCTTTATCAATGTGACAATTAAAACAGAGTGATAACAAAATTCACCCAAGCATATTAAAGTAACAAGGAGCAAGCAACTAGATCCACTATTCTTTATCATTTAAATATTCATCCACTGTATAATAACCTCAACGTATAAGATGATTTTTGACTACATTTTTGAACTTAATCACTAATAGACTCATAATACTAGCTGTTATCTTGTTAAATACTCTAACAGAAAGTCCCATAAATGAATTATGAGTTTTATGTAGCCTATGATATTGACCTACTAATTTGTGCTTATTTCTTGTGTTCACCGGGTGAACGTCACCATTTTTGTGATGTAAATGGATATTTTGTTTAACAAACATAATGTTTGCATGTTGCAAAGATAATGTTTGCATGTTTTAAAAACTTTATGCACAGTTATTGTACAAATGAAGGCGTAATGCTAAAAGCATTCTCTACCAGTCGACCTTAGGGTGATGTAGAGATAAAAATGGAAGTAGGTGCAGTAACCTTGTTGGCAGTTAAACTATATAAATATACATACAGAAGAACATAACGTGATCTAAAATGATCCTGGCCACGTGTTAATTCATGCTACAATATACGTCAGTTTACATTTGAATCTTGGTAGTATATACGAGTATTATAAGTTGAAGAATGAAGACAAGCCTACTCTAACTAAGAAGCGTGCTAATGTATATTCTTATCTTTAACCCCCTGACCCCCGAAATCGTTAAAGGTTTGGACGACTGTATACTTAGGGCATACGGAAAGTATCTGGATTCTGATAAAAAACACTAGATATAATACTTACGATACATTTATTGTTTTTTAAAGTATATTCCCTTACAATTAATGCATTTTTGTAGCTGAAACCATTGTACCAGTCTTCCTTAAGGACCTCTTAAGGGTTTCACGGTACGCATTCACCGCCGATTCTGCTTTCAAATAGGCTTCTGTTACCTTAGCCACAGATAATATAATACTGCCTTAGCGGAATATGAGGATGCGTTATCGTGGTGAAAGAGGATATTACTTTGATGATTCGCGAACTTTTTTTATAACTCTGGCCAAGCAAGTGTTGACGTACTAATCTTCCGTCACTGTCCTTTGATCTTCAAGCGATACCGTAGTGTAATACCCTGATTTATCGAGAAAAGAAGCAACAATTTCTATACCAATGAAAAACATTTTTAAAAAAAAAAATTTTTGAATTGAAAAAAAAAAAATTCTTAAGTTTGGTCGACAAATCTTCAAAAGGAAAGGGCCACCTCTATACTACAAGTAGTATAGTAGTCAGATACTACTTTAAATTAATCTAGATTATTATATGTATACCAGAATATATATGACATATCGATGACAATAAAATTGAAACCTTTTTTTTGAGACCTTTCAAGCAACAAATGTACACGTCTCGTCACTTGCATCTTCTCAAAATCATTTTAGTGGTTTTCCCGCAACGATAATATTCCTGCCATAGTTTATACAATTTTGAGGACGGCGCCAATACAGTAACCTTCATTCTCACTATTGTTTCTATTTCTACCTATTATTTAAATTTGAATAAGTTTCATTCAAGTTAATTAGAACTAATTACAAGTAATTGTGATTAGTTTTAATTAAATTAGGTTCTTTTTATAATTACAATATTTGTTGAGGAACTTTTTTTGCCATCCGTTGCCTACAGTAATCCTAATTTAAGCTAACAAGTATCTTCTCAAGATCTGATCAGGATAAAATACCAATGGATAATAGAATTATTTTTATTATACTGCATACTCTATAAATTCTTCTCTGTCGTTTCACTCTTGGCAGAGCGGTCGTCGAGGAGACGTCCGCAACGAACGATAGTAGAAGCGGCCACAGCTTTTCGATTCACATATAACTTTTCCATTTTTTGAGGGAGAAAGCTAGTTTTTAAGACATGAAACGCTATTTCAAAACGATAAGGGCTTAAAGAAAGATAAAAAGCTTCAAGCTTAAGGGTCAGCCTAACAAATGAAATGATTAAAACTAGTTAGTCTATTAGTCTTTTTATTAATTGGCACTTTTGCAGAATATTACATTTGCCACATAGGCAATTTGGGAGCCCTGTGTTTTTTGTTTTTAGTCAGGCACGCCTTTCTGACACGCTTTTATATGTTCCCTCTTGTGACGCTTCTTACTTTTCGGTTTAGCGGTATCTGGATTGTTCCCCCTGCATCCTTAAAGTCGAAACTGATAATAATAAGTACTACTTGATGTTATACAGTGGTTCTCTCAACACATGCTCTACTTCAGCGCGGTGCAGTAAGGATGTTCCCACTGCGGGTGTCGGCGCTTCGTCCCTGCCAGCGTAGACAAGCTGTAAAAGAACATAAATCCATTGCTTAGCTACTTAAATTTCCCCAATGGGCGTATCTTGGATTATTTTTCGTGATTGAAGGAATCAGTCCGAAATCGTTTAATGTGGAGAAAAAATCGACCCAGATGGACATATCTTGGTGCCAGAGTTGGTAATGGCTTAGGGCCGGTACCCCTAAAGTCGAGGGTTCAAGTTCCGCCTGAGACGATTTTTTCTTCAATACGTTTAAAATTATAAACACCGTTTGGTGTCTTATTCGTTAGGTTGCCTGTTATAGGTATTCTATTAGTCATATTGGCATGTCTTGACTCTTTTCCGCTTTGGTGTTTAGACAATCTTTTTCGCAGATTTATATTACAATTATTTAATACCACATGTAAATGTTGTACCTTTCTGCCGAGGAGATTTTCGAACCTTGGCTTTACGAAACTCCACGCGCCCATATTTCTGTGTTCTTCTTGACTCCATATGAATTCTGAAAGGTTTGAAAGCTATTAGAAAAGTTAAAAGAAAATGATTATACTGCAACTAATACAAAAAAAAAAAAAACAGACTGTATAAAATGAAAAAAAAATGTATAAAAGTTGAAAATAGAACCAAATAGCTATGCCAGACTGACAGAAATTTCACATATTTAATTTCAAAACTGCCCGAGTTAATACAATCTTGTGACGGAGTTTTACATAAACCTGCAATCTCTATTTAACCCCGTATTTCTTTGTTTCATATCAAAAAGCCAAATAAGAAATTTCAAATTTCATAGATCTAACTTCAATACTGACGGAGTTGTATACAAACTTGCAACCCATATTTTACTCTCTTAGGGATTGATTTACCAAAAACGCTAAAATGTGTTTTCTTTGTATTAAACCAAAAATTCAATTGCGTAATTTCACAGACCTAACTTTAAAGCTGACGGAACGTTCCATAAGGAACGAATTTAAAAAAAATCCTTTCTAAGAGACATCAACTGCCAACACTTCAGGTTTGTATCTTAAGGGTTTAGGTTCTGGGTTGATGAATCAGTCAGTGAGGACAAGTGATTATATGTACCTACTTATAGATGACAATAGCTAACAAAAAACATTATTATTAATAAATGATAATAATTCATAATAAATTCAAGGTTAAAATTTTGGACAAAAACAAAATGTCTTTTTGTTAAAACATAAAAAAAAAGTCTAATTGAAGCGAAAAATAGGTATTATTTATTACTAATTAATTAATAATTAACTCGGTCTAGGTCTCCTACTAAGGAGCTTGGCGGTCCCTGAAGCAACATTTACTTACAAGCAATTTCATTAATGACCTTTCGCCACTAATTGATACTATAATTACAGATTCACGCCTTCCACAAACATTACAAGGAACTAACAGAGGACTTCGATCTATCCTAGTTCTGAATAATGAGGTACTACTGCTTGCAGGTACTACTTACTTCTAGCATGTGAGTATCGGTCTAGCTCCTTCTGTAGGTCCTGCAGAGGGAATGGTGCAAGAGCCTCAACCCTCACAATTGCAACGTCATCCAGTTTTGCCTTCACTCTCTCTTTATGCAGCTCATAGTAATGCTTGCCGCAGACTAGAATCACTTTCTTGACTCTTTTTGGATCAGCTATGTTATCACCTGTATTGGAAAATATTTGTAGTCTCATAACTTCGTGGTCACGAAATGATGCATTCCGGAATTTATCATAGCAACGGTACTAAGACTTCATGCAAACGTATTTTTTTTATTTTTTATTTTAAAAAGACGACTCCCGCAGTAGGGTACAAGCCCTGTGTCGCGGGGGACTTTACAAACATACAAGTCACGGACACAATACACCCAGACTCGGAACAACAATTTGTGGATCACACAAAGTGGTGTCCCGTGTGGGAATCGAACCCACGACCTCTTGCGTAGCAGTCGGACACACTCCCACCGCGCCACAGAGGCAGTCTGTATCACTGAGCACTGACCACACAGCTACCAGGAGCTATTATATTTTTCTACATGTCATCTTTTTTTATGGCTACCTTAATTTGTAACAGTTTTACGTCGGCGTTTTGTGCCCAATACGAAATTTTACATATATAACGTCAAAACTGACGGAGTTTCATACCGAACTGCAACACCTATTTTAACCCTTAGGGGTTGGTTTTTAAAATCGCTAAAAATTTGTTTACTCATTTTAAACTGAAAAGCCAAATTTTACAGATTTAACTTCAAAACTGATAGAAATCCATACAAACCACCACTCTGAACCTTTTGCGGTTGATTTTGCAAAAACGCTAAAAAACGTGTTTCTTTATTTAAAACCAACAAGCCAAATCCTGTATTTTACAGATATAACTTCATAACTAAGGGAGTTTCGTACAAAGTTGCAACACCTAAATTACCCGATTGATTTTCTGAAGACTTCACGCAAACGTATCACTGACCACAGCTACAAGGGGCATTTCATCTTTTTTGTGGCTACCTTAATTTGTAACAGTTTTACGTCGGCGTTTTGTGCTGTGAGGGACTGTCCACTTGCTATATTCGGCGAGTCTATAGAAAAACCGGTGACTGTGGTCGGTGAAAATAAACATGTAAAACGAAGAAAACATTTTTTTATCAATATATCTATTGATAAAAAAATGTGTTGTGGGAAAGTTTGTGAGTGTGTATGTTCGTTACTTCTTCACGTCTAAACGGCTGGAGCAATTTTAATAAAATTTGAGAGGAGTTAGCTGACACCCTGGAATAACACATAGGCTAATAAACTGTGGGTAACACCGCGGGGCACAGCTAGTTACATATAGTTACAAGTTTGCAATCTCTATGGTAAATCTAAATAAATATATTTATATATATAATTACAATCTACCTCTGTGTGGTACAAACTTCCTAAAAGTTGAAATAGTTGTAAAGGTGTTAAATTGAAAAGGGTCTACCTATATCGCTCAACCAGTTAGTGAACTTATTCAGATCTGTCATTGGGAAACATATTTTAGAAAATATCAATTTATTTTCTGGTTTCATTTCTGAACAGGTAATGGTCACTCAGATATTACGGATACTGATTTAGAAATAAACAATTTGAGGCATTTGATTTGAAAGCAAAGTTAAGTGATTTGATTAACAAAGATTAGGTACGCGTATGGTTAGTGATACAGGGTGTATAGATACGCCAAAATTACGACTCGTTATGATGGTCCTAGTCCAGACGTCACCAGAATTGGTAAAATTTGTAGTTACTGCAATACGAAAAACAATACATGACCACTAACTTCTGCAAGGGCAGGTAAAAGTAATTTGCAAGAAGCATATTTTTTCTACGTGATATCATAGCTAAATATAGATTTATTACGAAAGTTATAATTTTATTTGATTAAATGAAAACTAAGACTGCTAATAAAGGTCAATTTGGATCATTAATAAAGTTTATAATAAAATTATAGATGTTGTAATCCGTTGTCAAACTTACGATAGTTCGGACGTTGCTGGAAATTATGCTTATTAATCTAGGGATAATTTGTATGTTAAAAGTGTATGTAGAAACATACCAATAACGTTCTTGAAATGTGTGTTCGGTGTGAACTCCGAAAGAGGAGACACTGCAGCTGCCAACCGCAGCAATAACTTCGGAGCGACGACTATCAAAGGCTTTCTATAATTTCGCACGACCTGAAAAACAACTTTTTGAAATTGAATTTGTCTGGACAAAAACTAGAATAGAAAATGGCGGCGATATTTTCTTAAGAAGATCTTTTGGGAAGAGTGCCAAACTATTATGTATTTTCCGAGGGCATTATCTGCTTCTTAAAATTAAAATTATAACTCGTAACTCCTTTGCATCGTAGCATCATGCATACTATACATGGGATAGGTAATTATAACTAAACAGATCTTTAACCAAAGATATCGAATTTTCCCAGAATTTATCGGTTTATAATGTATTAGAATACATTTTTTGATTTTTCGTAGCTCTCTGTACTTAATCCGGATTAAAATGCAATGGCACGTTCGATGTGAATTTTCCTCGTCCTAAATTGCAACTGTGTACAGCCTCGGACATCATGGCTTATCAGCATGCGCAGGTCGTATATTCCGACACGCCAGTGTTAATGAAGCAATCCGTCGAGCCCTTATCAGCACTGGCGTACCAGCTGCTACTGAACCTAATGATTTGACCGGGTACGTCTTTACTACCTTGGTATATGAAAGACTAGACCTTTGGTGTGGGTTGCAAACTTACGTCGCCTTCCCATGTTCCAAGCACCGCTGCTACTGCAAGGGCCCATTCTTAGAAAAAAGTTAAAGTTAGAGGTGTCCTAACCTCCAATTTTAACTCCCACCCTGATTCCTTACTAGAAACCAGTCATTGAGATAGATTGCAGTCCTCTTCTTAATTTTAAAGACATTATAAAGATTTGTTACCTGTTTTCTCAACAAATGGAAGTACTGGCTTGGCGTGGTAGGGTTGGCAACATGTAGGCAGACGTTTTCTGAGTCAGGTTTAGTTTCGAGGCTGTCTGTGAGCTGAAGGAACCTTTCCATTCTGCACGAGGAGTGTTCAGAAGCTGCTCCATCGTAACCGTGAGGTAGGAGCATTACCAGACCATTACTACGAACCCATTTTGCTGGAAGAATTAAAATGATATTACGCTAAACCATTATGCATATCTATCAATACTACAATGTAAAAATAGGTAGTATAGATATGCGCAAAACAGTTTCCAATCAAAAATACAAGAATGGAAGCTGGCCCGTAACTAAATAATTCCATGAAGTTATAAAAGTTCTGAAAGTATATCCGTGGCATCTAGTCATACAGAATAGATGAAAACTACAGAAGAAAAGACTGCAAAATCGAAAGTACCTTAAAGCACTGAAGCAGAAATATCACCTTGAGGGCTTATGGATGAAAATAAAAAGTTAAAGATACCACCTGCTGTTAAAACCGTAAACAACGAAAAACTTGTTTAAACGCTTTTTTTTCAATTTTCATCTAAAAGCTACCTGTATTTATATCGTAACTTTTTATAATATTTTTAAGGTTGCAGACAATGAAAAAGATGAAGAAAAACTTTAGTTACAATCGTTAATGTTGCCTGATTTATAGAATTTGTTGCGAAATGAGTTTCTTGAACTTCTTAAAATTATTATAATGTTTGCTAATTTGTTTGAGAAAGTCTGCGAGGGGAATTTAAGTATGATCGTATTTTCCTTAAACGCGGGGAAATATTTATTTTCTATTCAATCGTCGATATTTTGTTTTTTCTTTGTAATAACTTTTAAGTTGTCTATTATTTATAGAAGACTAGCCTAGAATGAGTGAGATTGACCGACAGTAATAATTTTAAATAATGTTCACCAAGCTTTAGATTGGGAATATATCAAGATCTCTTTAATAGAGATTGATAGTCTTAAAATATACCTAGTGGACCATATCGTAAGCAACGTCTACAATAGTGTTTATCACCGGATTTATGGTACAAATAGAGCTCAAATACCTAAATTGACACTTAAATCCTAACAATACATACATTCTCCAGACCCGATGAAAGCATCCACAATGATTTGTGCGCCGTTATAGAAGTCACCAAATTGTGCTTCCCAAATACACAGATTATCCGGACAGTCGTACGCCATGCCGTACTCGAAACCCAACACTGCCTCTTCAGATAAAATTGAATTTGCCACCTGAAAACATCCATAAAATAGTAGGATGGTGTTGTATTGCTAGCAGCCGTTTTGTAATGTATTTTTATATCTATACTAATATTATAAAGCGGAGTTTGTTTGTTTGTTTGTTTGTTTATTTGTTTAAACGCGCTAATCTCTGGAACTACTGGTCCGATTTGAAAAAATCTTTTTTTGTTGGATATCCCATTTATCGAGGAAGGCTACATCACGCTACGCCTAATAAGAGCGGAGCAGCAATGAGAAATGTTGCAAAAACGGGGAAAATTTACGCATACAAAGTTGCGCGGGACAGCTAGTTAAATATATTTCCGGACGGACATTTCGAAACGTCGGGTAAATAAAAGGTTCGTACCTTTAAACAATTCACGCGATTAAGTCCCGAAGTATATCTAATATGTATAAAAATCGCGAAAGTTTAAAAACAATGTATGTTTATACTATTCAAAAATAATAAACAGTACGTATTTTGAGTTTTTATGCGACCAAAATCATACAATTAGTAGTCCCCAGGTAGGCGTATAAATTACCGGTATAACAATTGAAATTTTTATCGGTACTAATACTGGTAATAGATAACGTTATCTGACTAATGGGTATCGTTATTATTAATGTTACTCGATAAACGGTAAATGGTAACGTTATGAAAAAATAACTGTAATTCGGTCCCTGATGTGGACGCTAGTGATCGTCCGTTGTCCAGGGAAAATAACGAACGTGTACAAGCGGGCTAGACTACCTTTATCAATTTGTTGTTTCGAGTCTGGGTTCTCTGTATCTGTAATTTGTATGTTAGTAAAGCCTTCCGGTATATAGTTATTATAACTCATGCAGGATTCGTCTTAAAAGGTATCTTATAGCCTTGGTGTTTTTTGGGTGATTCGACAATTGTTGCCGACCTTGAGTTATTTTGCTTTCGTTAGGCTAGCTAGTTAGCTCAAAGGCTTGTGTTAGGAGTGGGTTTACGTCGGTAGTATAATGGGTAGGATTCGCACCCGCGACCTCACGATTGCAAGACCAATGCCGTAGCCATTAGGCTACCGCCGCTTTTACGTGATAACGTCGTGAGAGACTACGCCTGTGATAGATTTAGTGGACCCGGGCGCACTCAATAACGTGATGACATCGCCATTCGCGTTGCTTAGCATCCTGTCAACGGAACGTGAGCAGAACGTGCGCGGTGACGTAACACTTTTTCGTGTGTGCACCTAGTCATCAATATTTAAGACGTTATCACGTCCAAAACAAAAGTAACAGAAATAGGGGAAATAATACTTACTTCTAAGAACCCTTTTTGATCCTTATGTATGTGGTTGAGCGGTATACGAATAGCTTCGGTTTTCTGGTCGACCAGCATCGCGTGGCGGTGTGAGAACGTGCCTCTGCCAACATCCTCACCGCTCAAACGAACGTGACGACCCTCCATTAGTAGGGAACCTGTAGAATGAAGTTATCCAGTAATTGTACGAGTATATGACCTCATTGTATCAATAGGATTACTTATTACAACTTAATTACAATTCTTTCTTACTACAGTACCCACATTAAGTATTGTCCAATAAAGTTTTGTTTAAATTCCAATGAGAAGTCTCGTTGCCGACAGGTACTCTTTTAAGTATTTTTCGCGATTGCCCCATTATTTACAACCCCGTATTCTACGCAACTTTTAGGGTTCCGTACTTTGTAAGGAAAAAACATAATCCTTATAGGATCACTCTGTTATCCGTCCGTCCATCTATCTGTCTGTCAAGACCCTTATCTCGGGAATGCGCGATGGTATCGAGTTGAAATTAAAACCATATAATCAGGTCTACAGTCCCTTGAAGCTGTTAAAACATAAACTTCTAATTTAACGTAAAAAATAGATATGGCCGTTTATTGTAAATTCTGTGTGACTCCATTTCTGAACTATATATAATATATACCTACAAATTTGTACGGAACCCTCAGTGGACGAGTTCGACTCGCACTTGGCTGATTTTTTAATCTATAAACAGTTTTTAAAGCAAATAAATCCGTTCAGTTAAAAGGAAATAGCGTAATTTGAAGCAAGTTTGTGGCAGTTTCAATCGATACTAATCTTCAGACGCCGGACGCAATTACTCAGCGAATTAGTGCAACACTTTGGATTTGTTTTATCTCCGGCACCAAAGCAGTTTTAATTAAACTAGAAAAGATTTAGATTGGAGTTAACATTCCATTACTCTTAATCTTTTTCTCAAAAGTTTGTTACAACCCTGGTACAATAAGTTGCAAATGTAAAAGCTTGAACATTGTGAGGAGATTAAATACACATTATACTCCTTTAACAAAAACAAAATTTACCATTTTGGAGTTAAAATTATGTAGAAATTTAATGTATTTTTATTAGTTGATATTTCTTTCTGGATAAAGAGCAGATAGCTCCATAAAAGTGTACAAAAAACGATATTGACGTACATAAAAGTGTTAGGTTGCTGCACCCCAAAATCGGCATTGTCGCTTTAAGCAGCTCTGCCCGCGTGGATATGGATTATCACGATAAAAGCTACATTTTCGCTTTAAGGCGCTTCCCTGTGCAAAACCTAGCGCTAGTCGTTTTTTGTGCACTTTTACATATGTACGTCAATACACAATCATTGTGTATTGACGTACATAAAAGTGTTACAAAACCAGATCCGGGAAGTAATAACCACAAATATGTGTTCATCTAATATACTAATGGTCTCCTAATTAATTTAGGTCACTGAAGCCAATCGCGCAAGAGATATTATAGGGCACAAGTTTATACGAAGACACAAATGGATTCTCTATTCCCTTACTGTGGTAATACGGTGAAAACGGACACCCATCTAAAGACCGACATTGGTAACATTGATTACCTTGCTTATCTCTAGATTTGTTCGTCACTGTGACATGGACCCCGCTTCTTAAATGAAGTGGCAAGGGCAATCGTGAAACCTTCTCAACAGTTTGACAACCAGACAATGAAAACTTATTCATAGTTTAGCGTCGCTTCTAGCCACTGTCTGTTGGGCTTATCTTTGATCTAAAGACTGAACTAAATATAACGAGACTGAAGTTAGACTAGGTCAAACGAGGCGAGGTCTGAATCAGTAAGTGGCTTTACAAGTTGTATAGAACAACTACTATGGATTGTATTGTGAGTGTTGTTTATAGAATTTTAAGAGGTATAGAGAATATTGCAAGCAAACTGTCAAAGGTTCATATACCTTTGACAGTTTGCTTGCAATTTTCTCTTTGGTTTTTATTGGTTGTTTATTAGAAATTTATTATTATTAGTCATATTAACATATGTTTGCTATTTAGTCTTTAAACATCTATAAAATAAAAATTGGATGCGCCAGATGTTTCATGGCTCCATCTCTAAAAAATGTTTATACCATCCATATGACATAAAGCTTATCGCGAAATTTTCTTAAAGCTGTGCTGTGCATTACAGTCATACATTACACTCCAAAAATGCTGGTTAAGGGCAACAACAATAAAAATCAGGAATCTTTAGTTGCCGATTTTCGTCCACCATTTAATTTCAAAAAAAATTATGAAATAAAAATATTTAATAAAAACAACCACTTGTCGCGAGATCGATACGAGTCAGTCTTCGTACCGATCTCGCGACACGCTTTTAACAAATTGATGGGTTTGTTTTATAGTTAATTTTCTTCCTTTTACAGCATTTTTAAAAATGGTTGTTTTTAAAAAACATTTTTGTTTATTAAAAAATATCTACTTAGATGACAATATTAATACACTGCATTTTGTTTAATGTGTAGCAGCAATAGGAAAATCTCGCGACAAGATTCGTGAGTCACCATCATTCGTGCGGACACTTATATATATACCTACATACAGACTAATTAGTTATGATCCGCGACTGATGATGGTTAACATTTTTGCCTGAATGGAATGAAAATAATGAGGTCCTCAAAAATAATTCGAAAATTGTCATGTCTACTTATCGCTTAAGATGAAGTCAAAGCCCGACTTGAGAAATATTTCTTTCTATCTTACAGAAGATAAAATTTATTCTTAATTATATTAAATTTGTTCTTTGAACATTTCATATATCGTTTCGTATATCATCACTGTCATCTTATGTCATAGGATTCATAATCCGATTTAGACCAGATACCTACGTATGAAATTAACCGATAGGTCGATAGCATGAGCTAGAAATTGGAAAACTTCGGAAATTGAATACCACCTGGCAGTTATTGGCCGTCATATTTTACGCGCTTTAAGTGTCACATTAATCTAATCCTGACAACGGTTTGTAAAACGTATCGAATGATTTGTCGATATTAATATAACTGACATTTCTTGTATTCTGTGCCGTAAAACGAAGGTACTTTTTCAGACTGAACATTGAATAATAATGGAGACTTTTATAACATGTTTTTCCAATCGGTCTTAGTGATCGATTAACCATTCGGAGTAGTATGTTGACATAGTAACAGCTAAGTTCCCACCAACCTCTCTTAATCAAACTTATCCCTCTGTAATATGTAGGTACTTACCAAAAGCCAGAGCCTCCGCGGTCGCCCAATCGATATCCCTTTCATTTGACAATTTGTCGATTCGATTTTTCACATGTGTCTTGGCAAGATGTGGGTGAACGTTCTGTAAACAAGGAATCCTATTAACTTACATTCCTCCATGTTTGGTAAGGATATTGCTCAAAGGTCTGACTATAATTAGGTCTGAGGAATTTCACACGCGTAGTTTCTTGTTTAATGTCAAATGAACCATCACGTTGATTGAAATTTGAGATTGTTGCGAAACTTGAGTGGTTTAATTGCGTTTTCGTAGAATGGGATATTGTTGGTTGCTGACAGCGGCAATCATGATAGCATTCATTGTTACGCTTTCACGGCTTTAAACGATTTTGATTAAACGTGTGTCCTTACCATAGGCACTCGCTTTGGAGTCACCCAAGAATCAGTACTTGGTCCGCTCTTTTTTTAATGGTGAATGATCTACTTGAAGTATTCAGAAATTCCTAATGTCTTCTATATGACGACTTAAACTTTTCACGACATGAAATCTGAGGCTAATTGAATGGCGACGATCTTCGAGCAGATCGACAGATATTAGGTACATATAAATATGTCGAAGCGTCAGGGTGGCCTTGTAAGCTATTAGCGGCTCAATATTCGAATTAACATTATGGTAAATGGTAATCGATCCTATGAACGCGGATACCTCGAGCAAGGTAAAGTCCGCCAAATTTTCTAATCATTTCAATTACACAAATGCCACTGCATCACTATAACCACACTAACACTACGCACGCACGACTGCAAAAATAGCGACGTCTATCGGTAGACGTGTTGTCACAACGACCGCTCGATTGAGACTGCCCAATCAGGGTCACTGTCCCACTACCGGCATTTCAAATGTAAACGTCAAACTAAAGTCACGTCATCTAGCGACTTGCTTTTTATTCAAAACAGATGTTAGGTAAACGGATATCAATTAGCAATCTAATAATTCTCCGACAAATATATATATATTTTTAATTATGGCAACTCCCCTACTAGGGCAAAAGCCCTGCCTTGTGAGGAGTTTACAAACACACAGTCAGCGGATCCAAACTACATTTACTCACACTCGGAATGAATATACCTCACCAAGTTTTGTTTCATGTCGGAAATTAACCCACAACCTCTTTAGTAGCAGTTATAATACTACGTCATCGAGGCAGTCAATTTAGAAAAAGGTTAATAATCTAATAGCAGAACTCTCAATATAAAAACAAGAAGAATAAACGAAAAGCACTCTGCTTATAAATATGGTTGCTGTCGATCGTCCCAGAAAGGCAACAAATTCTCTACACAAGTAAGGGCTAAACTAGTAAACAAGAAGTCAATAGGAACAGTTACGATGAGGATTTGTGTCAAAGATACTTACTCGGGACTTGCGAAGTTGACGTTGGGATTATTTCCGTATTTATGATTCGATAAAAAAATATAGAACCAAGAATTGGTCGTATGTTTTTGTTTCTCTTATCGTAAGTGAAGTTATAAGAAGCATATTAAATAATAAAGGGAAAACCTGTGTCAACAGATAAATCTAGCATCGGAAAACAAATAATAGATAAGGCTCAACACGACGGTTTTCCTTTTTCCCGAACGAGTACATTACATGAGAATGGGATCGACTTATGCCTCTCGTTATAGTATGATATTATTTGCTGAAGTTAATAACTCAGTATTACAATCTATGTCGACAAAGAGGAAAGCTAAAGTTATACTACATTTCTCAGGTTTATGGTTGTAATGAATATTAAGTTTATGCCCGCGACTACGCTCGCGTTAAGTTTGTTCACCCTTTTATATTTTCTTATACTTAGTGTTAGACACTATATTATTCTAATCCATTATTTAATATCACTCATTCTATTATTATTAGAATTTAACGAAATCATAATTTATAAACATGTTGACATACAAACTGTAAATGTCTGTACTGATATCACTCTGACATGGAGAGGGAATAAAAAGATGGCTGTTACATTGTAATCGCGTGTTGAACACTGGGGACGTTTGTAATAGTTTGAATAAATCCGTTTATTACTTTTTAATCCAACCGAGTTGATTAAAATTATAACTCTCCAGGTCGTCCAGGTAGAAGAGTTTAAGCTAGTCGTTGATGAGTGGGCGAATGAGTCATGACTTTAATTTTTTGGGGTTTCATCCTCAAAAGGAAGAAACAAAACCCTTATAGTCAGACGGTTAGAAGGACGGACGGACGGACAAAAAAGTGATCCTGTTTTGTCCGTCCGTCCGTCCATCCGTCTGACTGTCAAGACCTTTTTATCTTGAGAACGCGTGGAGGTATCGAGTTGAAATTAAAATCATATACTAAGGTTCCCAGTTCTGTGCAGCAGAGCAGCTGTGACAAAATTTAACTTTTAAGTTAACGTAAAAATACGGACGTTTATTCCGCAAAAAACGTACATTTGGACACTTTCAAGGGAATAAAAAATTATAGGGTATTTTCCGTTGACCTAGAACTGTGAAATTTGGCAGGTAATACCGTCATATACCTACTACATATATAGGAAACGGTCTGAAAACTATACATTTGTAATTAAATCATAAAAACATAATCTTTAAAAACCTGTGAGACTCGATTCCGAAACTATTTATATTATGTAGGTACCTACAAATTTGTACGGAACTCTCAGCGGGCGAGTTCGGCTTACGTTTTAACTATGTTTGAGCATAACTCCGTCATTTAATGTTTGAAAGAGGTTTATTCTGGAATGTTCCCACATAAATTCCGTAAAGATCTGATTATGAGTTTCGGAATCAGAAAACCGAAACTCCTCAATCAAATAGCCGGCAATCAACCCTGATTTAAGTCGGTTGGATGTTATTTTTTGTAAAATAAAGTAAAGGTGCACCATCACTTGTTGGTTAATCTTTAAATAGATTAACCAAGTCAGAGATGGTGAACCTTTACTTTATGTCCTACTATTCACTTATTATAATTTTATAAGAATTATTTACGAAGTCTTCGGGAACGGTGACCGACGCTTGACCAATGAGCTTCAACATGTTAGCGTCCACTCCGGTGTCCCAAGTCTCCACTGCGTTAGGAGCCGGCTTCATCTTTGACCACTGCTCTTGGTAATATGATACCTAGAAATAACAATACAATAAATTCATTTTTTCTCCAAAACATTTAGGTAAATTCGATGTTAGTTTGTTCGAAGTTTGTCTTATACCAGTCACTATCAGGCCGTATTTGCACGAGCGTGTTTTTGACGCGCGTAATAAAAACATATGACAAATACATTCTCAAGAACATGTTAACGCGGCAATGTGACACATTTGTATCGCACAGTGTTGTATTTTTAACCCTGGGTATTGGGAATAGATCACACAATCACATCGAGAGGCCGGATCGCAGATTTTTTCATGCGCGTAAAAAAATCGCTCGTGCAAATGAGGGCTCACTTTGAGAGCGGAGCGGTTACAAATTTTGCGTATTTGAAAGTTATATATTATTTTATTTGTTCCTTGGAAAATTTTCAGCTGACATATTTTTTCTTTTATTGATAGTATGGTAACAAGAAATAGGGCCAATATAAATTTACATATAAAGTCGTATACAGTTGGTACAAATCAATAATATATAGTATTTTTACGCTAAGGGTAATGCAAAACGCCAACGCGCCAAATCTGTAACCA
Source organism: Herminia tarsipennalis (assembly GCA_945859575.2). Classification (NCBI taxonomy): domain Eukaryota; kingdom Metazoa; phylum Arthropoda; class Insecta; order Lepidoptera; family Erebidae; genus Herminia; species Herminia tarsipennalis. The sequence goes on along the minus strand of OX243835.2, from coordinate 23,167,833 downwards.
CATACTTACGCTTCAAGGTGAACTGTTGCGATAGAGACTTTTGTTATGAAGAACGCCTTATAAGTAATCGTTATGAGAATTTATGAGATTGTAGGTATCTCATTCTCTCTGTTTATCTTCATTGCGTTATTTTTGTAAGTACCCTGTTTTTAAAAAAACGCATATCGTCACAAGCGAGTGTCTTTTGAGATATAGGTGTAGGTATTTATTCATGAGGTCCTTGACTGAGAGAAATTCGATCAAAGGATCAATATCAATAGCTTCGTGCATCTTCCATGGCTACATGAATGGAATACTGCAGACTTATGTACAGAATTATTAAGGAAATATATTTCATCTGGGATATAGGAGGGAAATGAGATATAAATCAAGATAAATGCCCTATAAATTACAAAAGCAATCATATTATTCCTTAAACGATTAGTTATTTGTGTTCGATTACGCTTTAGACCAGTTACAGATTCGGCGTATTTGACGCTTTTATTTTAAACAACGAAATTAAGAGAAGAGCGGGTCGAGCGCCGGATGGTTAGCAATCTGCTAGGCTTAACAGTATCAGTGCCACCCAAATCCTTGTTTAGCAAAGATCTGAATGTCACCGCACCGCACTCTTTATTTGAGACATTAATTCGTAAATCGCATTTGCCCAGTTATTACACTTGCTACTGTGAACTTCAACCGAAACACAGTGAAACGTTATCATTACTATTTCACGCAGAAAAACTGACACTATTGTGGTACCGACCAAGACGGCCTATGGCTTAGACCTACAACTTTTGCGCGGTTTTTCATAACAACATGTCTTCTGGTGTATAACCTGTCCATTTCCTTGTATATGAAAAATGCATCTATAAGGTAATTACGTCAAATACGCTGACTTTGTAAACTAAATTAGGTCAAGTTGTGACATTAGAATAATGCGATAAGCAGCAGTAGTAATAAAAAAAAAAGAATGTGAATAAGAACTAAAAGAATTTTAAAATGGTGGAAAAGTTTTGAAGCAATTATTAATCCGACAATCGCACTCGCATTTCATTAAAACATTCCGTTCAGTTTGAAACTAAACTTTTTAAAGGATTAATTAATTAATATATCTGCAGTTGAATATGATTCTGAGCTAATATCTGAATTCCTAGCTGTTTCCAGTGATTAAATACTGATGGCTACATAAATATACTTATAAACTATGCTTATCAATAAAGGATTTGATGTTGAGACTGACTATAAGTGATAGTGACGAATAAAAATATTCAAATTATCGATAATATCTACGAAATATTATAGAAACGGTATCTTCAGTATCTCGGCTAGCAGACTAACATCACGAGAAAGTACCTATCTAATATTTACCTTCTGTGTCAAAGTCCCTAAGGCTATATTTATCATATCCCGAGAGTTTTCTCATATATAAAGAGATGGATTTACATAATTCATGAGTTTAATTTTGCGACTCGGGTACTTAAATGGGTAATTTTGTGTTGTCGTTTTAAGAAAGGTCGTGATTTTTCACACTAAAGAGATTGGGGAGCTAAAATTAAAAATTCATTGTTTTTTTTTAAAGATTACCTAACTATCTTTAAAAAAAAACAATGAATTTCTAATTTCATTTTAGCAATGTGGGATTGAGTCCCACATTACTAGCAATCTTGTTAACCCCTTAGCCCAGCTTAGCTCAAAGGCTTGTATTAGAAGTAAGTTCACGTCGGTAGCATAATGGGTAGGATTCGAACCCGCGACCTCACGATTGCGAGACCGATGCCTTAGCCATTAGGCTTTCTTTTTTGGCTCGTGGGATCTATCTATTATAGATCTAGGTATATTTATACATACATACCATACCTACATAGTGTACACAGACTAATTCGATAGGTACACATATATTAGATATAGATCATCAATATATGTGGACATCGCGGCGCAAAATTAAGCCGGACTTGATTGATAACCGTAATATTAATTAGTCTAGACCACTAAAACCCATGACCCATGAATTCAATCAAAATGTCAGGAAAACAAAGGATTGACTATGTCTAATTTTAACCAGATTTGCAATCGTAGTAGTATGCAGTCACTGAGTTTAAGAACAAATAGGTATTCGAAGACTAATACAAATGGATACAAAGTCCCACTGGGAAAACGTGTTCGCAACTCCAAAGTTGCTAAGTGATTCACTTCGTCTTAGTGGGATTTAGGTCATTGAAAGTTTGCAAAATGTTTTCGTTCTCATTTTTATGAGAATTTGTATTTTGAGTTACCATACTAAGTTAAATACCTAGTCTGGCCATAAATACTGTTACAATTAAAAATAAGAAAGATATTACATTTGAATTTGGAATCTGTCATTTTTATACGATTGTTCATTGTATTTTCTAATTTTGGCGCCAATATTTTGCTATATTAAAATGGAGTGGGGTGATAAAGAAAACCGAATCGCTGTGATTGCATTACACAAAGTTGGTATGGAGCCGAATGTAATTTTTAAAACTCTCCATACGCTTGGTATTAGTCAAATGTTTGTGTACCGGGCTATTAATAGGTACAATGAGACCTTCTCTGTTTGTGACAGAAAAAGATCTGGCCGTCCACGTAGTGTTCGTACGAAAATGGTGGTCAAAGCAGTAAGGGAAAGAATTCGAAGAAATCCTGTCCGAAAGCAAAAGATTTTATCTCGGGAGATGAAGATAGCACCCAGAACCATGTCACGCATTTTAAAAGATGACTTAGGACTTGCAGCCTATAAGAGACGCACTGGTCATTTTTTAACTGATAATTTAAAAAAGAATAGGGTGGTAAAATCGAAGCAACTACTGAAGCGGTACGCAAAGGGAGGTCACAGAAAAATTTTGTTTACGGATGAGAAAATCTTTACAGTTGAGCAACATTTTAACAAACAAAATGACCGTATTTATGCTCAAAGCTCTAAGGAAGCTTCCCAATTAGTCGACAGAGTGCAACGTGGGCATTATCCGACTTCAGTGATGGTTTGGTGGGGTGTTAGCTATGAAGGAGTGACTGAGCCATATTTTTGTGAAAAAGGTATCAAAACATCGGCACAAGTGTATCAAGATACCATTCTTGAGAAGGTAGTTAAACCCCTTAACAACACCATGTTCAATAACCAAGTATGGTCCTTCCAACAAGACTCAGCGCCGGGTCATAAAGCTCGGTCCACGCAGTCTTGGTTGGAAGTGAACGTTTCGGACTTCATCAGAGCTGAAGACTGGCCGTCGTCTAGTCCCGATCTTAATCCGCTGGATTATGATTTATGGTCAGTTTTAGAGAGTATGGCTTGCTCTAAACGCCATGATAATTTGGAGTCCCTAAAACAATCCATACGATTGGCAGTGAAGAATTTTCCCATGGAAAGAGTGCGTGCTTCTATTGATAACTGGCCTCAACGTTTAAAGGACTGTGTTGCAGCCAATGGAGACCACTTCGAATAAGCTTTTTATATTTTGAATTGTTTTTTATTTATGTATTAAACTAACACACTGTAAAAGTAATAAATATTATTTGCAATAAAAAAAAATGTTTTTTCTTCGTAACAATATTTATGGCTAGACTAGGTATACTATGATGATTTATTTATTTATATATGATAGAATAAAGGACCACAGAAGATAGTTTATTGGTTCTTATATACGAGTATAAAGGGCTAGCTGTCCCGCGCAACTTCGTCTGCGTTAGTTTTTCCCGTTTTTGCAACATTTGTCATTGGTGCTCCGCTCCTATTGGTCGTAGCGTGATGTTATATAGCCTATAGCTTTCCTCGATAAATGGGCTATTTAACAGCGAAAGACTTTTTCCATTCGGATAAGTAGTTATTGAGATTACCGCGTTCAAACAAACAAACTCTTCAGCTTTATAATATTAGTATAGATTAACAACTACAGAAACAACGGGTCAGTTTTTTTTCTTCATACCCGTAGTATTCATAGGGAAACCGAAATGACGGGTGTTCTAAGGACTTTCCGTAATTGAATAACTATAATTACAAGAGCTCTATGTCCAGCCTTGGAAAAGTATGGGCTGATGATGATGATGATGATCATTAAATGTAATCAGCATCTGAATATGAGGTAAGACGAGGATGATCAAGACACAGACAGTACACGTCCCATGCATCTAACATGTGATTTAATCTGCACCAGTTCCCGTCGGATGGCTTCTAATGAATTATCTCGTTCACGTTTCGAATAATGAATTCTAAACGTATACGTACGTATAGGTGGAAACTAAATTCTAGTGCTATTAAAAGCCTTACCTCAGGTTTATACGTCGGGACCATTTCAAATTGTGATTGCAAATACTTGGCGTATGTTTCTAATATATCTTTGACGTCTTCTGCGGTTAATGCTCCTTCTGATGTTAGTTTTTCGGCGTAAACGTCTGGGATTGATCTGTAGAAATAAAAGTAAATATCAGGTTATTGATATTGTATTTTTTTAAGGTAGAGGCAAATGTCTACAGAAAGTACGAAGGTAACAGGTTTAGTGAATGCGCGCTCGAGCAGCGCGCATTCATATCATCATAGGGAGGGAGATTTGGAGGGTAGAAATTCCGTCCCCTCCCGAAATTGCAAAAAATTAATTACACAGTCAGTCACACTCATTTGGCCCTCATTTACCTAATTGTACCAGCTAACCTACCCCTTTAAATTAAAGAATTAATACTTTCATGTCACATATCACCCACATAGTCAACACACTCAAAAAATTTAACGACACCTAAAACACACACACACACACACACAAAACGCACACACACACACACACACTTGCAACCAAACAAGTCCAACCAAAATAATAAATGTTAATTGAATATTACGAATGTAACAAGCAACCACTCTGTATCAAATAGCAGAGCATATTGTATTTTTACAATAAACTCCCTTTTGGGGAGGATTTATCCCCAAGGGGAAATTTAAAAAAAAACAAAAAAACCTACCCCCCCCAACCCCACCCAAGTAATCCTGGGTACCTCCACGGCACACATAGATGTCGTTCACAAACACGGAATCTTGAGCCGCCTTCCGAACAAATTGATCCAAAGTAGTTTGTAATTCCCCGTCTATAAACAATGTCTATGAGTATGTTTCAAGCGAAGTTGGTACGTAGAGGCGTTACCTTTTGTACTCTCGGTACTTTGGGATCAAAGATTGAGATTGAGACCTTAATTACACTATATTTGCAGTACCTAATTTGTGTACTTATAACCCGTATATAAACACTAGCTGATGCCTGCGATTTATGCAACAGAAACTTTTTAAAAATAAAGACTATAATCTATATCTGTATCAAATATCATCCATCCAGGTCCGATTACGCGTTGTGGCGTGATTGAATAACAAACATCCATCTATACTTCCACACATCCTAACATTCGCATTTATAATATTAGTATGTATATTGTTATTGATATTAGTTCATTCACATGAGCATTAAAACAAAGTAGCTGGGTCCTTATTCAATTTTTTTTTCGTTGTCGCGGCAAGCCCGCGCTTTGTACTGTCAAAATCTTGTCATAATGGTCAATAGAGAGCTGCGTATAGAAATGAACATGCGTGCGGACATCTTTGAGCGCATTGTGCTTGCGCCAGTTCGCACGGGCTTGCCGTGAAAACGAAAAAAAAAAACATAGTGAATAATGGAGCAGTACTTACTTTCTATTATGTATCACCTGATACAGTAAGGGGTTAGTGAAAGTCGGGTCATCTAATTCATTATGACCCCAACGTCTAAAGCAGTTGTAGTCAATGAACACATCCTTGCGGAACTTCCTCTGGTACTCAAATGCGATGTTTGTGGCTTTCACTACTAGCTGAAAGGAAGGAAGCTTTTCGTGAGGCAGTAAAAACCGACGTGTATGGTGGAGTTTAGAATTCTAAATCCTCGTCATAGTTGTAATGGTTACTTCACTATATGATTCAACAAATGCGACGGTAAAACAAATTCGGCCCATTCGCGAAGGTAGCGATACACGGCGGGTTTTTAGAGGGCGCAAACCCCACACTACCACGGAGTTCGTCAGGCTTTTTTCCCGCCAAACCAAATTAAAGGGACATTTAAAGGCTAATTATTTTGTGAGATACTACGCCTCACTCTAGTTTTCGTTAGATGGATACAATACGCTTTCATATAAATTAAATTTAAGTAAGAGAGAGGGTGTAACAAAAGTTTTCAGCTAGTTTTGTTCGTAGAAAAATGATACCGACAGACCGGACATAATTTTATTCAAGCCTCTGGAAATCACTCGTCTGTAGTTAGGTGGTTTAGCCTTGCGTGTATTTTATACGAATTCGAAGAAGAAACATTTCAACATTCTTCAAAAGAAAGGCCGTCATTGTTTTGTTTTATTTTTTAGTTTTGATTGGCCGAAGAATTCGTCGTTGTTTTGATTGCATCAAATGCACATGACCGATAGGTACCTATTAACTGTGTGTTCTGTGCTATTAACAAATTTTGTCACAGTCTCTATATCACTATATGTGATATACCTATTATACTACTATATTTAATGGTTCTATTCTATCCTGTCCTTATTCACTATCATTTTTTTCGTTTTCCCGGCAAGTCCATGTGTCTAGTTGTCAAAATTTTGTCATATTAGTAAATAGAGAACCGCGCTCAGAAATGCATCGCGCATGCGCACGGACATCTTTGAGCGCATTATGCGAGGGCTTGCCGCGAAAACGAAAAAAAAAACATAGTGAATAAGGACCCGGGTGAAAAACTTGAAGGAACATTGAATTATTGAATGATGCTATTTCTAACTTCGAGAGCGCGGACGTCTGGCTGCTACGACTAGTGCGCGGATGTTCTGCTTAATGCGCGAACAAAATTTGGATATAGGTCTTAATTTTTTAATTTGTATTTATTTATTATAGGTGTGCTTACTTCTGGATGATCGCCGTTCACGTGTATCACAGGGGCGTATATTGCCTTGGCTAAGTCCGTCACGTACCTACATGACCGACCGCGTAGAGCAGGCAGAGTGAATCCAACCTGGAATGGAAATAAACTGATATATTATAATTTTGAAAGCTTGCCCTGGTAGAGTAGGTATACCTCCAGGAAACATAGAAGTGGCATAAAATAAACGCAACCATAATAACAACAATAACAGTTAGGCATCACTTTTACATATATCTACTTATGTGGTTATATCTATCTAATCAACATACCTACTTGGAATTAATGCTTCAGTAAATGCCTTTTGTTTTTTTTACTTCCGTCCATTAAGTTTGACATTCTTTCACTGCCAAAAAAAGGTCTAATTCAATTTGTTTTTTAATACACTCAGAATTTATCATATGCAAATATGTAGGTACTTTTTATCTCGGTAAAATGCACGTTATTTTTATTAAACAGTTGACCCGCGTCGTGTTGAACTTCGTCTGCGTAAATTTTCTCCGTTTTTGCAACATTTTTTATTGCTGCTCCGCTCCTATTGGTCGCAGCGGGTTATGATATAGCCTTCCTCGATAAAAGGGCTATCTAATAGTAAAACAATTTTTCAAATCGGACTAGTAGTGCCTTTATTTTTAATTTACCGCGTTCAAACAAACAAACGAATTCTTTAGCTTTATAATATTAGTATAGATATACTAGCTGACCCTCTCAATTTCGTCTGCGTAAATTTTCCACGCGTTTGCAATTCTTACAAAAATACTACAATCGCCATTAAAAAATAAAAATATTCTCATACTTAAAAATCATTAAAATTGGTCGCGCCGTTTTGGCGAAGTTCGAACACAAACACTATTTTGATTAACTGAAACTTACTTGATTATTAACAACAACATGCAAAGATCCTCCGACGTTAAAATGTGGAGCTTGTGACAACATTAACGTCTCCTGGTTCACACCCTGGCCAGTAAAAGCTGCATCTCCATGTATCTGCAAAAGAAAAGGCATCTAGAATACTCCGAAACATTATGAAACTACCTGACTCAGCAGATTGTCCTACCACAAATCTGACTAAAATAATCTTGACGTCGACTACAGCGCCACCACGCACTACGTTTTCAAGTAACTAGCTAAAAAAAATCAGATAACCTGGATTTATACGGACTAAAAATAGTACAGGCGGTGGAGTGATGATTTACGCAAAATGGCTGGCAGGAGCTGGATGCGAGAAGCCGTGCAATTGGAGAGGCCTATGTCCAGCAGTGGACTGCGATAGGCTGATGATGATGATGATGATGAAAAATAGTACAAAAATAATGTTTAAAAGCATAAGTACCTACGAGTATTAAGAACATGCCTGTAGGCATGCAATTTCTTGTAGGGTATTCCTACCCTTTGTTCCTGCAAGATTTTAAAATATTCTGACAAAAGGTAGCGAATGAAAAAACTGAATTGAAAAGTTTCCTCTTAAATCCTAACCAGTGCATCCTACAGTAGGATCAACGTAACGACCAGATTGAAGTTGGCGAAAAGTGGTTGCGCAGATGCACTTTTTAATTGTAAATGGTGACAGGAACCAGGGGGGCGGGGACGGTATCTAAAAGAGAATTAGAGATGCGATTACGCATTACCTTGTCTTAATTAGTATTACTAAGTTACGTTTTTTGTGATTTATCTCGTAAAGAAATTATTTTTCAAAATTTCTTAAGTATTTACTGTAACTGTTCTAATTCTTATACGAGTATATATGTAGTACTAGCTGTCCCGCGCAACTTCGTATGCGTAAATTTTTCCCGTTTTTGCAACATTTCTCGTCGCTATTCCGCTCCTATTAGTCGTAGCGCGTTGTTATATAGTCTATAGCCTTCCTCGATAAATGGGCTATCCAACAAAAAAGAATTTTTCAAATCGGACCTGTAGTTCCTGAGATTAGCGCGTTTAAACAAACAAACAAACAAACAAACAAACTCTTCCGCTTTATATTATTAGTATAGATTTGTATTTCTTGAATTAAAATTAAGTTAGTATTTTTAATCGATTAAACATAATTAATCGTTTTCGTAAGTAATTTTAGAGTCGCATCTCTATGAAATGCGTCAAAGTGATAAGAACCTAACTTCGATCCGGTCATGTTACGTTGATCCAACTGTACCTGTAATGACGTACAGTGCCGCGACGTGGTCACTTACGGTAGGGCTAGTCCACAAATTCAAAGTCGCGCAGCGGGCTATTTAGCAAGCTATGCTTGGAGTCTGTTTGAAGGATAAAATTCGCAACGAGGTCATCCGACAAATAACTAAAGTTGCTGATACAGCACGCTGGTAAAGCAAGCTGAAGTGGCAATGGGCTGGCCACCCTGAGACCTCGACTCGGTAAATGTAAGGTAAAATGATCCCAAGCCAGATGGTTCGATGACCTAAAGAAGGTTGAGGAAGGAATTAATTGGATGCGGAAGGCGGAAGACCGGATGTTGTGGCGTAAACTAGGTAAGGCCTATGTCCAGCAGTGAACCGTTACAGGCTAATTGATTGTTTGAACATATACCTAGATGCATACATGTGAAACTATAGCGTATTATTAAATAAAAATGGGTGGACTCGTCGTCGCCTACGAATGAATGGAAAATACATGTGCCCGCGATATTCGCGTAGAAATGAAACAAAGAAAAATTGGAATCAAACAAAAAGGAATACGACGTGAATTTTGAAAAACATATTCAAGTGTACTACTGTACTGTATATATACATACTTACATAAGTACGTATATTTACTCTGTGTGTAAAAAGTCATTGTTATAAGTATACCTATGTAAGTATAGCTACTTATGTACGTGCTTACATAGTATGCCAGAAATTTTCTTTCTTATTTTCTCTCTATAAAAAAGTCTCTATAAAATTCTTAAAGTACTTACATTTAAAATCACCCTGATTTTAACATCTTTAGTTAATTTTCTAAAGGAAATTTGATCCTAAATTAAATGGCATACTTAAATCTAGCCAAGTCAGTTAGATACCTAATATCTGAGTGTACTTTTATTATTCACTAGCTGTCCCGTACAACTTCGCCTGCGTAAATTTTCCCTTATTGGTCATAGCGTAATGTTATATAGCTTATAGCCTTTCTCGATAAATGTGCTATGCAACAGTGAAAGAATTTTCCAAATCGGATCAGTGGTTTTCGAGATTACCGCGTTCAATCAAACAAACATCTCAACTCTTCCGATTTATAATATTAGTATAGATGACTCACTTAGTGGCATAAAGATATTATTGTTACTTGCGTTAAATGCTATGCGGAAAGCGTAGGCGTCTCTAATTTACCTACGTCAAACGTAGGTCGTGAGTTCGTGACCGAGTCTCTATAAAAAAAGTCAAAATACATTTAAATAAAGTCGCTCTGATTTTAACATCTTCAGTATGTTTTGGAAAGGAAATTTCATGTTAAATTAAATGTCACACCTAAATCTAACCAGTTCAGTCGGATACCTAATAATAATAATAATAATAATATAATATAATATCTTGGGACAACACACACAACACTATCTGATCCCAAACTAAGCAGATCTTGTACTATGGAAACCAGACATCTGATAAACTTACTTATATATTTCTTATTACATACATATTATAGATAAATAATACCCAGACACAGAATAAATCATCGAGCTGCCAAGTTTTATCCTGGGTGGGGATCGAACCCACGACCTCTTGCGTAGCAGTCGGATACACTCCCACCGCGCCACAGAGGCAGTCGAAGTTATTATTATATTCTAATCCGAGATAATATCCTATATACTAAGTAGTAACTACGTATATATATCTTATATATATCTACGTAGTTACTTTTAATTTGACTCACTCAGTGGCATAAAGATATTATTGCTGTTTATGTTAGATGCTAGGCAGAAAGCGAAGGCGTCTCTAATTTACCTATGTCAAACGTTTCAATTCAGTATTGTTTGCTTTGTCTTTAAAACGAAAAAAGGCCAATTTTCAATTCAATTCAATAAAAGCACTTACAAAGTCAATGTTGTTTTTCTTTTCCGTAGAATTTATTCAGAGCAATGTTACCGACCTGTACGTTAAGGACTTTGTCGCCCATTCTTGTGCTTCCGTCCTCGGAATAATCACCTTCCTTTAACTGTAATTGTTTTGATCTTGTTTTACCCATAGATACTGGATTAGCTGCCTGAAAAGATAGAATGACACTACTTAGTTATCTACTCCAAACTCACTTTAAGTTACTCAAAACTATTTCTTCCAAAACGAATAAGATGCAGTTAGCTAGTAGTGGATAGTGGGAGGGGGAGGAGGCTATGGGTCTTAAGCTTGTCAAGTTTACAAACTAAAATCTCAAAAAAAAAACAATCCCAGGGTTCGTTCCTTTCATTTAGGAGCTTTGTTTATTTGTAATGTAGGTATCTATGTATATTGCTTCTATGTCATTTTTATATATTTCGCAAGCGCAAGTGTCTCTTTAATTTGGTCTTTATTAAGCACTGATACTAGTTAGCACTAAATATTATAAAACTTTATTCAAGAAAAAAATTATCAAGCACATCACCAAATGTAAATTTCGCTGACTCACTCCAAAGTCAAAGTCAAGAATACTTTATTTATTTAGGTTACGACTGCAACGCTTATAAACGGGAGACAAAATTTGGAATAGAATGCTTCTACATTTAATGCCAAGCAAGAGCAAAGCTGTGAGAAAAGAACTTGGCAATAAAAACTCATGGCCATTTTTTTAAAATGCCAGTTTTTACAATATATTTGTTTAAACACAGTAAAGCACCTTACGGTGCTGCAACCATTACACCACAAATCCTATGTTTTAGTCTTTATAAGCTAGGACAACGTTTTATACACTAAAACCATCCCAGAAAAATATGCAATTCTTCTTCAAGAAAAAAAAGGTGTTCAGTAGTTTCTGAGAAAATCGCCAACATACATACGGGTCAAACAGAAACCTACCTTTTTTCAAGACGGTTAAACATTCAGACACGTGAAGGATATTAAAACAAAATTAAAAAAGTCATCTAGAAATTACCTCCAGGTGTGATGGGTTGTTCAATAAAGAAAATCTGACGGTTTTATTGTTGACAGTAATATCTGCTGATACACCTGTAATTTAAAAAAAAACGAAATTAAAGTCATAGATACAAACTACTTTTATACCGAGTTTTATCAATAGCAGCTCAGCGATTTTGAAAGGTACACACTTTTGCATTCAAATACTCAATATTTAATCATTATGCAAGTCATTCGTTGTCGTGACAAGCCCGTGCGAAATGATATGTCCACCGCGCATGTCCACATCTTTGAGCGCACCGCGCATACGCCTGTTCGCACGGGCTTGTCACGACAACGAAATAAAGATAGTGATTATGGACCCAGTGCTAGATAAGTTAAATTAAATTAAATTTTCTAAAGTACGAAAACCTTTATAAATTGGGTTTCAGCATTTATTCATATGTTTTCTCGATTTTGTAATAATGCTGTTTCATATTATAATCTATTGCCGTGGCCGCTGATATGAGCAAGATAATGTTACCTTAGTCTTAACACACTCGAAGATAAACCATCTACCGAATATAAACAAAATTTAAATGAATGGATCTCTTTTCCTCATCCGAAAACGATTTTAATATTATCACTTTCACAACATAATATATTTCTCTCTCTCTCTTTCGCTCTCTCACTCGCTCTTGGTCTCTCTCTCTCTAGCTCTCTCCTCCTCTCTCTCTCTCTCTCTTCTGCTCGATATATACCTAATGCCCGACACATGACTCATAAAGTACTAACTTTTATTAGAACATTATTTCCTAATAATGTTCCTAATCGCGTGAAATATTTTAAAGAACCACCCTTTTATTTACTCGACGAATTGGGATCGTGGTGGGTTCACTGGTTAATTATCTTCTTTGAAACGAAAACATCCTTATTTTCTTAAAACAATTTCGGTTATTTCTATGGATTTGGTATATACCAAACCTAAATAGCAATAGCTAAATTCTGTTAGACATGTACGGCCACGGCAATAGACTTGTTTGTCCCCAAAATCCTGATATTTGGTTTAACTCAGTAGTTAGATATCTGTTTCTTACTAAGATGAGTAGAAATATCGCATGCTGCGTTAGCTTCCACTGGGAATTCTGGATTGCCGCTGAATTTGTGAAAGATTTTTACTGGCGGACACTGTAGAAGACCGCTTAGCGCATTCAGCTTGCCGCGATGAGCCATCGCTAGGATCACCTGGTCTACTCCATCTGAAATTTGAATACCATTTGGTTAATATTATTGAGCTTTCTTGAATAAATTGTATTTTATAAAGTGATTGGCGTGGTGGTGTAGTGGGAGTGCATCTGTGCAAAACTTTGTGGATCACAGCACACAAGCCAGTATTTAGATCAGACACGTTCCGGGTCAGGCATCAATACTTTTCGCCCACGTCCCGGACCCGGCCCTGATACGTGTGCTATATCTAGCACACGTATCAGGGCCGGGTCCTATATATCCTATATAGGACCCTATCCTCTTAAGCTCTATCGAGCTGACAGTTAACATCTTACCAGTTGTAGTCAACCTAAATAATGTAGAGAAGAATGTAAGTAGAGATTCAGCTCCTTCTCCGCAGTACCGCTTCACAGTGGGAAACTTGACACTCAGAAACTTATCCCACGCCTGAGAGTGGAGTAACTCTTTTGCGATCTCCACCTGTCGGTCTTTTTCCACGGGGTCTTGACCGCTTTCTATACGTCGGGCAAACCATTCTCTTTCTGCTTCAGTCTAAAAACATAGTTTAATTTGATATATTGAAAATAATCTGATCGGAAAAATTGCAAGTGATCTGCGTAGGTACAAAAAAGAAAAGCGTTTTTTGAGGAATAAAGTAAAAAGATTGCTCTAATTATTTATGTTAAATAAATAATAAGAGAAGTTATTGTTTTTAAACTTTCGCGATTTTTATACATATTAGATATATTTCGGGACTTAATCGCGTAAATTATTTAAAGGTACGAACCTTTTATCGTAAGTCGACCCGTGACCACGATCGGTGCAATTCGATCAAAACGTCGGGTAAATAAAAGGTTCGTACCTTTAAATAATTTACGCGATTAAGTCCCGAAATATATCTAATTAGAGAAGGGTCATGAAGTGATTTTACTTAAGTAGTTTCAAAATAAGGATTAGAGCTGATTAAAATTGTCAGAATCTATGTATGTAGGTATGTACTTTTTGAAAATTGATGATCTTTTGTGGTTGTTAGAATAGCATGGCTCTTCAAACTAATTAGAAACTATGTTAAAATAAAAAAAAAAAAACGAGCATCATTTCGAGAAAATCCTGTAGAAAGAAAGCAAAGGTTGCAAACAGAACTTATCTTGTAAGTACTACTATAACAAAAATTAAAAATCATATTTTAATAGCTTGCGAGATGAGGGACAAAAGCAAATATTTAAGTCTCATTTAGACAAAGGAAGGGTCTAAAAGGTTTCCTACGCACCTCTAAATACGCAAACTCATAAGAAATAGGTCCGCAATATATCATTTCCAGCTCTTCCACAAGTTTCTGAACAGAATGTTTGCCATCATGCCCGTACAATAGTCCTAAGTCAACAGCATCTTCGGAGCGGAGGCCGTATCTTGATAAACTCAGCTCTTTGATGGCTCTGAAATTTACTACACAAAGTCAAAGTTTGAAGGACAAATTTTAAGTTATCGATACGGAGTAGGTATTAAGATTGGTACGGATCTAAAAAATAAGTACATCTAGTAGTTATTTCAATTGCTTTAATTTAATGATTTTTATGGGAAATTTGATTGCCTGCTTCCTATCGCGTATTGGCTATCTTGACCAAAAGTATTGCGATTTTTTTATTATTTTGCTCCTCAAGGTTCACTATCTTTATTTCGTTGTCGTGACAAGCCCGTGCGCTTCAAGATGTCCACTGCGCATGCGCGTTGATGCATTTCTAAGCGCAGCTCCCTACCGCGTGTCAGTTTGCACAGGCTTGTCAGGATAACGAAATAAAGATAGTGAATAAGGACCCTGTCGTTACCTACTGCAAAATTCCGCATACCTACCTTGTTATGTATTATTTGTTTTTGTGGGAAAACACAAATACAGTTTTTCAGTCATCTGTTTATTGGAGTTCATCGAAGGTTGCAGCTATTGACATGATAAATCTGTGTATACCTAGTCAAGATGTATGAAACACTAGACACTTGCTAAAAAATCGATCTAATTAGATTCTAGGTTACTGGTATTGCCTGCCTCTGTGGGACTGGACTGTGGGAGTGTATCCGACTGCTACGCAAGAGGTCGTGGGTTCGATCCCCACCCAGGATAAAACTTTGTGTGATGAGCACGATGGTTTATTCTGTGTCTGGTTGTTATTTATCTATAATATATATGTATTTAGAAATATATAAGTATGTTTATCAGTTGTCTGGTTTCCATAGTACAAGCTCTGCTTAGTTTGGAATCAGATAGCGTTTTGTGAGATGTCCCGAGATATTATTATTACTTGTATTGTAAAAGTCAAAATTTACCTTTCCTCATTTCTGTAGTCGACATTGTCGATGGTAGCCCTGAGGTGGCCGTGAGTGCGGTAGGCATCAACCAACTGCTGAGCTCGACAGTTCTCGAATCTTCTTGTAAATACTTCTTCTGGAGTCTCTGAATAGGATTATCGATTCTTATCAAATACATTTTTGGACGATACATAAGTGGCAAAAAGCACAGTATTAGCACTTTGACTGGCCTGTTGATTTAGTGACTAGTGACCCTGACTGCTAAGCCGGAGGTCGTAGGTTCGATCCCCACCTAGGATAAAACTTTGTGTTATGAGAACGATGGTTTATTCTGTGTCTGTTTGTGTGCATATAGAAATATTTACGTATGTGTATCAGGTATCTGGTTACCATAGTACAAGCTCTGCTTAGTTTGCGATTAGTGTGAGTTTTCCCAAGATATTATATAAAAAAAAAGTAACCTCTTTAGATAAGTTTAATTGCTTGTATAAGGACTGGGTCTTTAATAATAGGTACCTATGAGTATGTTTCCCTTTGTTTATGGTATGGATTCGAACTCGTTTATATTGAGTAGGGACAAGTTCACTTCACTTGTCACTAAAGGACTCAAGTTAATCTACTATCTGTCTCATCCCAAAATTGTCTCTCAATAAGAACCTCCCTGTCGATTTTCAGAATAAAACTGACTATCACCTTTCATTAATAAGTTGACTATTGTAGCTATCCACAAAACTGTCATAAACATGGGCACATCCAGGATTTTGTCTTGGAGGTAAGGGATGGTAGGGCACAAGAGGCAATTGGACAAAGAAATTTAAAATAGTCCAAGAAATTCAGTACTCAAAACAACTATCTGGAGAAAGCACGTGCCTTTGTGCCCCCTTCCCTCCCCATGAGTCAGCCGAGGACCACATAGAACGCAGGTTAAAATAGAAAATACAGCTATGTGTCATACGCCTTTTGTGTATATAATAATAATGCAATCGCTTACGGTAACATTTAAGGTGCAAATAACACACATTTCTGTTAAACGTTGTATATTTCGTAGAGGTAGGACAAGATTAGATATTAGATATATTTCGGGACTTAATCGCGTGAATTATTAAAAAGTATCATGGTCATGGGTCACAGTCGACCGTGGTCACGGTTCATAGTCGACCCGTGACCACGATCGGTGCAATTCGATCGAAACGTCGGGTAAATAAAAGGTACCTTTACCTAAATAATTTACGCGATCAAGTCCCGAAAGCTTAAAAACAATAATAGGATAAAAATTTTTTTAAGAAAATGTATCCGATACTAACTGTTTTAATTTTTTGGGTGAAAGATTTTTTTTTAAATAAGGTAAGGTAAGCTCTTTAAGTAAAGGTCGAAGAAATTTCAATCACATTCTTGAAAAAGCACTCATAGTTGTTTTGATTCAAAATAAACCGGTTTATTTGGTAATTCATAACGAAGGGTTTTGTACTTTTGTCTAACGTTACCGATATTAAATTGAATGAAGTAGGTCAATGTCAATTTTAAGTTGAACAAATTGATTTGACAGATTTAATGTGAGGTAGAATAGCCAATAAATTACTTTCTTCAACTTTATAAATGAAGAACAATATTGTAAGTAGATAAGCTAAATAAAAACAATAACAAATATGTGTTAAGCCGTTAATGTTAGTATCAGTTTTTAATTGTGAGCATTGCTTGCTACCTAAATTGTGAAACTCCTTACAGAAAAATGATTTTTTTAATGAGTTTACTACTTCTTAAGATTCCATACATACATACTGATAAACTGATATCAATACTTCGACACATAGGTTAGCTGTCATTAACCTAGTTTGCCTTCTTAAATTTACGAGACCTACTATTTAATTATTTTTTATAATTAAGTACAGTACATCTTTCTCATGCCATAATAATTATCTATCATACTCATATTTACTTCGATGGTTGTACTACGCACAGCAAAATATTATGATGTATAAATACCAATCTCATTCACTTTCATCGGTCGATGACCGAACACTCCCACTCCTGAATGATACATCATCCGTTCGCACGACAGCTCCTTCCATCTCATCAATTGTCTCGCTCCCACTTTGAAATACGACATTGCACTACACTAGTATTAAAACTAAGTATTAAATTAAAGCCAAATTTACAATTTTATTCAAAATTTTAAATACATTCGGTATTTAAATTGTCAACCCGTTTCAAGGTGTTCTATATTTGAACATGATGCGCACGAGTTGTAAACAGCGCGGCCCGCCGCGTACTGAATGCGTACAGCAGTCACAATAAAATTATTATCGCAGTTCATTGTTTACTTATTATTAATATTTGATAATTTGACGTAACAATTGTATGATCTTGATATCTGTTGATAATGTCGTTGGATAAAACAAATATAGGTAAAGTACCACCAATGAAGTTTACTGACTTGTAAGATGTATTGCGATTATCCATTTACATTTGCGATAATTTATTTGTTATGTGTTGTCTTAGATCATCTATTGGTCATTTATCTTTAGGTCAGCGACTTTATTTATTTAAATATAATTTAGTTTACGCTTGTTATTAAGAAGATATATGTAGTATCTATCTATCAAGGGTGTCGGAGTTTCTTGCCGAATTATACACAGTCCAAGTTCTAATACTTCCTTTGTTTTATATCTAAACTAGCTGACCCGCGCCACTTCGTCTGCGTAAATTTTCCCCGTTTATGCTACATTTCTTATTGCTGCTCCGCTCCTTATTTCTCCACTATTTAATGGATGTTATTATACATATAAACCTTCCTCTTCAATCACTCTATTTATTAAAAAACCCGCATCAAAATCCATTGCGTAGTTGTAAAGATTCAAGCATACATAGGGATATAGGGACAGAGAAAGCGACTTTGTTTTATACTATGTAGTGATTGTATTTTTTTTCTGATGTTGACTGTCAAGTCAAATCAGTCTCTTTTTATGAAATGTCAAAACGACAAGCTCTATAGTAATGTATAAGGAATAGCAACCTATGACGTTATAGGTTCCTATCGTTAAATCATTACTTTTAGTATTCGTTTTCATGCTTTAAAATTCAAAAACACGTTAAATTGTAAAAGAACACTTATTTCCAGATCATTTTAAGATCCTTTATTACCTGATTAGTATAAAATAATTTACTTTTATTGTAGTCAACTACCCAATTGCTGGTATTACATGGACACAGACTATAGGCACTATAGTCAACCATGACCATAGATTTTTTATATTTTTATCATGCTACACGTATTATACTTTCTTGTGTAGGTTTTGAACAGAAACAGAACGAATAAGAGAAGAAATATATTTCTTCTTTTATTCGCTTTAATTAGCATGGGTTTGCCATGGACATGGAATAAAGATCGTGATTAAGAAACCGGGTCAATATTATTGATTGACCGGTTGGTCTGTGGCTAGTGACTCTGACTGCTAAGTCAGAGGTCCTGGATTCGATTCCTACACGGGACACCATTAGCCATTAGCTTAGCATATTACTTACGCCGACCAAGCAAAAGATTAAAATTTTGAAAAAAAAAAAGTTTTCTTAGGGTACTTCTCCTATATGTAAAGCGAGGATGTGATGTTTTATTCTCACCTACCCATGTATGGGTATCCGCCGCCTACCACGTAGCTCGGCCGAGCGTCCGCTTAACGTATATGTATATGGTACGACTGTACGAAGCTCGCACGGATCGAGACGACCTGCTCCGAAATGTAAAGGAAAAACAATATATAAGAAAATAAAAATATATATTTTTTTTATAATTTATAATTATTTTATCTTTTTTAAAATTATTAAATTAAATTTGGTGATAGTAACTATGACTAAATTTAAAAGCAAATTTAACAAAAACAAAACTAGTCCAAATTAAAAATATATAAATAAGTATGTCCCATTAAAAGTGTCTGTATCCGATATCGATATTGAGTACCTACTATTAATTTCATTGGAGTCACAATTGATCAACACTTGAACTGAAAGGTTCACATCGAAAAAAAAAACACCATATCCAGTGCTTGCTGCTCTATCAATCCTAACAGATACATGATAAAACAATGTTTAGAAGTGCCTATTTCGCAACTATCCATTATTACTATATGGTATGATATACTGGGGCAACTCTACAAACGTTCAATCCACATTCATTCTTCAGCAAAGATGACCATTTAAAATGCATAGCACAGATTCTTTATGATATATTTTTAGAACAAAAGGCTATCTGACACTGACTAATATTCGCCACAAATACAAATACAACATCCATCTTCCTATAATAAATAACATAATGTACTATAAGAGTACCTAACTATATAACTGCGATCCGTGTTTACAATAATTTACCCATACCTAGATATTAAAAAAATGGTTGTCTGTAAAGTCGGTTTACGCACGATAATTTTACACACAGCTTTCAATTGTATCGCATGTCGCTGCAATCACCATTCGCTGTTGCTTAGCAACCAATCAATAACGAGACACGTTTTTGTGCGAGCACCTGGTCATCTATACTTATATTATAAAGCTGAACTTTCGAGTTTAATTGTTTGTTTGTTTGAACGATCGCGTACCAGTAGTTCCTGAGATCATCGGATCTCAGAAACTACTTGTTCGATTTGAAAAAATAGACCTCTTGCGTAGCGGTTGGATACACTCCCACCGCGCCACAGAGTTAGTTTATATGTAGATATTACATATCCGACATAGGTAGGCTGTTGAACCAATGTAATCTTGACATAAGACCTTACTTATTCATAGTTATGCAATAAATTCTTATTTATATGTTTTTTTTTTTTATAAAGATAACTAGAAATGTGGGATTGAGTCCCACATTGCGATACACGGAGTGTATCCGACCGCTACGCAAGAGGTCGTGGGTTCGATCCCCACCCAGGATAAAACTTTGTGTGAAGAGCACGATGGTTTATTCTGTGTCTGGGTGTTATTTATCTTTAATATGTATGTATTTAGAAATATATAAGTATGTTAATCAGTTGTCTGGTTGCCATAGTACAAGCTCTGCTTAGTTTGGGATCAGATAGCGTTGTGTAAGTTGTCCCAAGATATTATATGTTATTATTACTAACTTTAGGTTCTGTTAAAGAATTCTTGCAAATGAAACCAACCATATTAAAAAAAAAAACTTTTAAACATTTTTCCATTTCGTTTTTGACGTGATAACGTCTTATAAATCGACTAGCTAACCCGCGCGACTTCTTTTCCGTTTTTGCAACATTTTTCATTGCTGCTCCGTTTCTATTGGTCGTAGCGTGATCTTATATAGCCTATAACCTTCCTCGATAAATGGGCTATCTAACACAAAAATATATTTTTTCAATTCGAACAAGTAGTTTCTGAGATCCGATGATCTCAGGAACTACTGGTACGCGATCGTTCAAACAAACAAACAATTATACTCGAAAGTTCAGCTTTATAATATAAGTATAGATGACCAGGTGCTCGCACAAAAACGTGTCTCGTTATTGATTGGTTGCTAAGCAACAGCGAATGGTGATTGCAGCGACATGCGATACAATTGAAAGCTGTGTGTAAAATTATCGTGCGTAAACCGACTTTACAGACAACCATTTTTTTAATATCTAGGTATGGGTAAATTATTGTAAACACGGATCGCAGTTATATAGTTAGGTACTCTTATAGTACATTATGTTATTTATTATAGGAAGATGGATGTTGTATTTGTATTTGTGACGAATATTAGTCAGTGTCAGATAGCCTTTTGTTCTAAAAATTTATTATAAAGAATCTGTGCTCTGCATTTTAAATGGTCATCTTTGCTGAAGAATGAATGTGGATTGAACGTTTGTAGAGTTGCCCCAGTATATCATACCATATAGAAAGGTTTTTCTCTCTTCTCTCCACCTCCTAGAAAATATAAATATGTCATCCAGATACCATCTCACAATGTAGATAACATTTCGTGAAATAATAAACAAGTGTAACTAAGTATAATAATATTGCTCGTTGCTATGTTGTCTCTGATAAGATAAATTTGTTATCGTAATAACATGTCACCTATAGTTTATTTATTTTAAACGACAGTACAAAAATCATTGGGGCAAACATATGTAGGTATCGGTAAAATTCTCAATGATATCTGATATGTTGGTAAGTATTAATATTTTGCTTGTATCTTATCAAGTTTACCCAAACCTCTAAAGGCTAGAGATCCTTAGTCAAAATGTATTGAAAAGACTAAGATAGATAGATAGATAGATAGATGGAGACAAGGTGTAATAGAAAGGTATAGTTTTTCATAAGCTGACGTTGTTGACATACCTACGAATAGCATTCACCGTGATGCCATATCCAACAGCATTTCTATAGCTTTGATAAGTTAATGGTAACTACTATATTTAACTGTGTTAAATGAATGAATGTTGGTGCAACCGCCTCTAGAATTACTCTTTAATCCATTTTGTAAATACAAATTGCACACACAATATGTTTGTGTGTTTCATTGTCGACTCGCTTGTCTACATCACAAATTTAATAAAAAAAACCCAAACTATTTATAAGCTCGCACGGATCGAGACGAGCTGTTCCGAAATGTAAAGGAAAAACAACATATAAGAAAATAAAAACATATATTTTTTTTATAATTTATAATTATTTTATCTTTTTTAAATTAATTAATTAAATTTGGTGATAGTAACTATCACTAAATTTAAGAGCAAATTTAACAAAAACAAAATTAGTCCAAATTAAAAAATATATAAATAAGTATGTCCCATTAAAAGTGTCTGTATCCGATATTGATATTGAGGAGGTACAGGCTATTAATTTCCTTGGGGTCAGAAATGATCAACACTTGAACTGAAAGGTTCACATCGAAAAAAAAACACAATATCCAGTGCTTGCTGCTCTATCAATCCTAATAGAAACATAATATAACAATGTTTAGAAGTGCCTATTTCGCAACTATCCATTATTACTATATGGTATGATATACTGGGGCAACTCTACAAACGTTCAATCCACATTCATTCTTCAGCAAAGATGACCATTTAAAATGCAGAGCACAGATTCTTTATAATAAATTTTTAGAACAAAAGGCTATCTGACACTGACTAATATTCGTCACAAATACAAATACAACATCCATCTTCCTATAATAAATAACATAATGTACTATAAGAGTACCTAACTATATAACTGCGATCCGTGTTTACAATAATTTACCCATACCTAGATATTAAAAAAATGGTTGTCTGTAAAGTCGGTTTACGCACGATAATTTTACACACAGCTTTCAATTGTATCGCATGTCGCTGCAATCACCATTCGCTGTTGCTTAGCAACCAATCAATAACGAGACACGTTTTTGTGCGAGCACCTGGTCATCTATACTTATATTATAAAGCTGAACTTTCGAGTTTAATTGTTTGTTTGTTTGAACGATCGCGTACCAGTAGTTCCTGAGATCATCGGATCTCAGAAACTACTTGTTCGATTTGAAAAAATAGACCTCTTGCGTAGCGGTTGGATACACTCCCACCGCGCCACAGAGTTAGTTTATATGTAGATATTACATATCCGACATAGGTAGGCTGTTGAACCAATGTAATCTTGACATAAGACCTTACTTATTCATAGTTATGCAATAAATTCTTATTTATATGTTTTTTTTTTTTATAAAGATAACTAGAAATGTGGGATTGAGTCCCACATTGCGATACACGGAGTGTATCCGACCGCTACGCAAGAGGTCGTGGGTTCGATCCCCACCCAGGATAAAACTTTGTGTGAAGAGCACGATGGTTTATTCTGTGTCTGGGTGTTATTTATCTTTAATATGTATGTATTTAGAAATATATAAGTATGTTAATCAGTTGTCTGGTTGCCATAGTACAAGCTCTGCTTAGTTTGGGATCAGATAGCGTTGTGTAAGTTGTCCCAAGATATTATATGTTATTATTACTAACTTTAGGTTCTGTTAAAGAATTCTTGCAAATGAAACCAACCATATTAAAAAAAAAAACTTTTAAACATTTTTCCATTTCGTTTTTGACGTGATAACGTCTTATAAATCGACTAGCTAACCCGCGCGACTTCTTTTCCGTTTTTGCAACATTTTTCATTGCTGCTCCGTTTCTATTGGTCGTAGCGTGATCTTATATAGCCTATAACCTTCCTCGATAAATGGGCTATCTAACACAAAAATATATTTTTTCAATTCGAACAAGTAGTTTCTGAGATCCGATGATCTCAGGAACTACTGGTACGCGATCGTTCAAACAAACAAACAATTATACTCGAAAGTTCAGCTTTATAATATAAGTATAGATGACCAGGTGCTCGCACAAAAACGTGTCTCGTTATTGATTGGTTGCTAAGCAACAGCGAATGGTGATTGCAGCGACATGCGATACAATTGAAAGCTGTGTGTAAAATTATCGTGCGTAAACCGACTTTACAGACAACCATTTTTTTAATATCTAGGTATGGGTAAATTATTGTAAACACGGATCGCAGTTATATAGTTAGGTACTCTTATAGTACATTATGTTATTTATTATAGGAAGATGGATGTTGTATTTGTATTTGTGACGAATATTAGTCAGTGTCAGATAGCCTTTTGTTCTAAAAATTTATTATAAAGAATCTGTGCTCTGCATTTTAAATGGTCATCTTTGCTGAAGAATGAATGTGGATTGAACGTTTGTAGAGTTGCCCCAGTATATCATACCATATAGAAAGGTTTTTCTCTCTTCTCTCCACCTCCTAGAAAATATAAATATGTCATCCAGATACCATCTCACAATGTAGATAACATTTCGTGAAATAATAAACAAGTGTAACTAAGTATAATAATATTGCTCGTTGCTATGTTGTCTCTGATAAGATAAATTTGTTATCGTAATAACATGTCACCTATAGTTTATTTATTTTAAACGACAGTACAAAAATCATTGGGGCAAACATATGTAGGTATCGGTAAAATTCTCAATGATATCTGATATGTTGGTAAGTATTAATATTTTGCTTGTATCTTATCAAGTTTACCCAAACCTCTAAAGGCTAGAGATCCTTAGTCAAAATGTATTGAAAAGACTAAGATAGATAGATAGATAGATAGATGGAGACAAGGTGTAATAGAAAGGTATAGTTTTTCATAAGCTGACGTTGTTGACATACCTACGAATAGCATTCACCGTGATGCCATATCCAACAGCATTTCTATAGCTTTGATAAGTTAATGGTAACTACTATATTTAACTGTGTTAAATGAATGAATGTTGGTGCAACCGCCTCTAGAATTACTCTTTAATCCATTTTGTAAATACAAATTGCACACACAATATGTTTGTGTGTTTCATTGTCGACTCGCTTGTCTACATCACAAATTTAATAAAAAAAACCCAAACTATTTATAAGCTCGCACGGATCGAGACGAGCTGTTCCGAAATGTAAAGGAAAAACAACATATAAGAAAATAAAAACATATATTTTTTTTATAATTTATAATTATTTTATCTTTTTTAAATTAATTAATTAAATTTGGTGATAGTAACTATCACTAAATTTAAGAGCAAATTTAACAAAAACAAAATTAGTCCAAATTAAAAAATATATAAATAAGTATGTCCCATTAAAAGTGTCTGTATCCGATATTGATATTGAGGAGGTACAGGCTATTAATTTCCTTGGGGTCAGAAATGATCAACACTTGAACTGAAAGGTTCACATCGAAAAAAAAACACAATATCCAGTGCTTGCTGCTCTATCAATCCTAATAGAAACATAATATAACAATGTTTAGAAGTGCCTATTTCGCAACTATCCATTATTACTATATGGTATGATATACTGGGGCAACTCTACAAACGTTCAATCCACATTCATTCTTCAGCAAAGATGACCATTTAAAATGCAGAGCACAGATTCTTTATAATAAATTTTTAGAACAAAAGGCTATCTGACACTGACTAATATTCGTCACAAATACAAATACAACATCCATCTTCCTATAATAAATAACATAATGTACTATAAGAGTACCTAACTATATAACTGCGATCCGTGTTTACAATAATTTACCCATACCTAGATATTAAAAAAATGGTTGTCTGTAAAGTCGGTTTACGCACGATAATTTTACACACAGCTTTCAATTGTATCGCATGTCGCTGCAATCACCATTCGCTGTTGCTTAGCAACCAATCAATAACGAGACACGTTTTTGTGCGAGCACCTGGTCATCTATACTTATATTATAAAGCTGAACTTTCGAGTTTAATTGTTTGTTTGTTTGAACGATCGCGTACCAGTAGTTCCTGAGATCATCGGATCTCAGAAACTACTTGTTCGATTTGAAAAAATAGACCTCTTGCGTAGCGGTTGGATACACTCCCACCGCGCCACAGAGTTAGTTTATATGTAGATATTACATATCCGACATAGGTAGGCTGTTGAACCAATGTAATCTTGACATAAGACCTTACTTATTCATAGTTATGCAATAAATTCTTATTTATATGTTTTTTTTTTTTATAAAGATAACTAGAAATGTGGGATTGAGTCCCACATTGCGATACACGGAGTGTATCCGACCGCTACGCAAGAGGTCGTGGGTTCGATCCCCACCCAGGATAAAACTTTGTGTGAAGAGCACGATGGTTTATTCTGTGTCTGGGTGTTATTTATCTTTAATATGTATGTATTTAGAAATATATAAGTATGTTAATCAGTTGTCTGGTTGCCATAGTACAAGCTCTGCTTAGTTTGGGATCAGATAGCGTTGTGTAAGTTGTCCCAAGATATTATATGTTATTATTACTAACTTTAGGTTCTGTTAAAGAATTCTTGCAAATGAAACCAACCATATTAAAAAAAAAAACTTTTAAACATTTTTCCATTTCGTTTTTGACGTGATAACGTCTTATAAATCGACTAGCTAACCCGCGCGACTTCTTTTCCGTTTTTGCAACATTTTTCATTGCTGCTCCGTTTCTATTGGTCGTAGCGTGATCTTATATAGCCTATAACCTTCCTCGATAAATGGGCTATCTAACACAAAAATATATTTTTTCAATTCGAACAAGTAGTTTCTGAGATCCGATGATCTCAGGAACTACTGGTACGCGATCGTTCAAACAAACAAACAATTATACTCGAAAGTTCAGCTTTATAATATAAGTATAGATGACCAGGTGCTCGCACAAAAACGTGTCTCGTTATTGATTGGTTGCTAAGCAACAGCGAATGGTGATTGCAGCGACATGCGATACAATTGAAAGCTGTGTGTAAAATTATCGTGCGTAAACCGACTTTACAGACAACCATTTTTTTAATATCTAGGTATGGGTAAATTATTGTAAACACGGATCGCAGTTATATAGTTAGGTACTCTTATAGTACATTATGTTATTTATTATAGGAAGATGGATGTTGTATTTGTATTTGTGACGAATATTAGTCAGTGTCAGATAGCCTTTTGTTCTAAAAATTTATTATAAAGAATCTGTGCTCTGCATTTTAAATGGTCATCTTTGCTGAAGAATGAATGTGGATTGAACGTTTGTAGAGTTGCCCCAGTATATCATACCATATAGAAAGGTTTTTCTCTCTTCTCTCCACCTCCTAGAAAATATAAATATGTCATCCAGATACCATCTCACAATGTAGATAACATTTCGTGAAATAATAAACAAGTGTAACTAAGTATAATAATATTGCTCGTTGCTATGTTGTCTCTGATAAGATAAATTTGTTATCGTAATAACATGTCACCTATAGTTTATTTATTTTAAACGACAGTACAAAAATCATTGGGGCAAACATATGTAGGTATCGGTAAAATTCTCAATGATATCTGATATGTTGGTAAGTATTAATATTTTGCTTGTATCTTATCAAGTTTACCCAAACCTCTAAAGGCTAGAGATCCTTAGTCAAAATGTATTGAAAAGACTAAGATAGATAGATAGATAGATAGATGGAGACAAGGTGTAATAGAAAGGTATAGTTTTTCATAAGCTGACGTTGTTGACATACCTACGAATAGCATTCACCGTGATGCCATATCCAACAGCATTTCTATAGCTTTGATAAGTTAATGGTAACTACTATATTTAACTGTGTTAAATGAATGAATGTTGGTGCAACCGCCTCTAGAATTACTCTTTAATCCATTTTGTAAATACAAATTGCACACACAATATGTTTGTGTGTTTCATTGTCGACTCGCTTGTCTACATCACAAATTTAATAAAAAAAACCCAAACTATTTATAAGCTCGCACGGATCGAGACGAGCTGTTCCGAAATGTAAAGGAAAAACAACATATAAGAAAATAAAAACATATATTTTTTTTATAATTTATAATTATTTTATCTTTTTTAAATTAATTAATTAAATTTGGTGATAGTAACTATCACTAAATTTAAGAGCAAATTTAACAAAAACAAAATTAGTCCAAATTAAAAAATATATAAATAAGTATGTCCCATTAAAAGTGTCTGTATCCGATATTGATATTGAGGAGGTACAGGCTATTAATTTCCTTGGGGTCAGAAATGATCAACACTTGAACTGAAAGGTTCACATCGAAAAAAAAACACAATATCCAGTGCTTGCTGCTCTATCAATCCTAATAGAAACATAATATAACAATGTTTAGAAGTGCCTATTTCGCAACTATCCATTATTACTATATGGTATGATATACTGGGGCAACTCTACAAACGTTCAATCCACATTCATTCTTCAGCAAAGATGACCATTTAAAATGCATAGCACAGATTCTTTATAATAAATTTTTAGAACAAAAGGCTATCTGACACTGACTAATATTCGTCACAAATACAAATACAACATCCATCTTCCTATAATAAATAACATAATGTACTATAAGAGTACCTAACTATATAACTGCGATCCGTGTTTACAATAATTTACCCATACCTAGATATTAAAAAAATGGTTGTCTGTAAAGTCGGTTTACGCACGATAATTTTACACACAGCTTTCAATTGTATCGCATGTCGCTGCAATCACCATTCGCTGTTGCTTAGCAACCAATCAATAACGAGACACGTTTTTGTGCGAGCACCTGGTCATCTATACTTATATTATAAAGCTGAACTTTCGAGTTTAATTGTTTGTTTGTTTGAACGATCGCGTACCAGTAGTTCCTGAGATCATCGGATCTCAGAAACTACTTGTTCGATTTGAAAAAATAGACCTCTTGCGTAGCGGTTGGATACACTCCCACCGCGCCACAGAGTTAGTTTATATGTAGATATTACATATCCGACATAGGTAGGCTGTTGAACCAATGTAATCTTGACATAAGACCTTACTTATTCATAGTTATGCAATAAATTCTTATTTATATGTTTTTTTTTTTTATAAAGATAACTAGAAATGTGGGATTGAGTCCCACATTGCGATACACGGAGTGTATCCGACCGCTACGCAAGAGGTCGTGGGTTCGATCCCCACCCAGGATAAAACTTTGTGTGAAGAGCACGATGGTTTATTCTGTGTCTGGGGTGTTATTTATCTTTAATATGTATGTATTTAGAAATATATAAGTATGTTAATCAGTTGTCTGGTTGCCATAGTACAAGCTCTGCTTAGTTTGGGATCAGATAGCGTTGTGTAAGTTGTCCCCAAGATATTATATGTTATTATTACTAACTTTAGGTTCTGTTAAAGAATTCTTGCAAATGAAACCAACCATATTAAAAAAAAAAACTTTTAAACATTTTTCCATTTCGTTTTTGACGTGATAACGTCTTATAAATCGACTAGCTAACCCGCGCGACTTCTTTTCCGTTTTTGCAACATTTTTCATTGCTGCTCCGTTTCTATTGGTCGTAGCGTGATCTTATATAGCCTATAACCTTCCTCGATAAATGGGCTATCTAACACAAAAATATATTTTTTCAATTCGAACAAGTAGTTTCTGAGATCCGATGATCTCAGGAACTACTGGTACGCGATCGTTCAAACAAACAAACAATTATACTCGAAAGTTCAGCTTTATAATATAAGTATAGATGACCAGGTGCTCGCACAAAAACGTGTCTCGTTATTGATTGGTTGCTAAGCAACAGCAAATGGTGATTGCAGCGACATGCGATACAATTGAAAGCTGTGTGTAAAATTATCGTGCGTAAACCGACTTTACAGACAACCATTTTTTTAATATCTAGGTATGGGTAAATTATTGTAAACACGGATCGCAGTTATATAGTTAGGTACTCTTATAGTACATTATGTTATTTATTATAGGAAGATGGATGTTGTATTTGTATTTGTGACGAATATTAGTCAGTGTCAGATAGCCTTTTGTTCTAAAAATTTATTATAAAGAATCTGTGCTATGCATTTTAAATGGTCATCTTTGCTGAAGAATGAATGTGGATTGAACGTTTGTAGAGTTGCCCCAGTATATCATACCATATAGTAATAATGGATAGTTGCGAAATAGGCACTTCTAAACATTGTTATATTATGTTTCTATTAGGATTGATAGAGCAGCAAGCACTGGATATTGTGTTTTTTTTTCGATGTGAACCTTTCAGTTCAAGTGTTGATCATTTCTGACCCCAAGGAAATTAATAGCCTGTACCTCCTCAATATCAATATCGGATACAGACACTTTTAATGGGACATACTTATTTATATATTTTTTAATTTGGACTAATTTTGTTTTTGTTAAATTTGCTCTTAAATTTAGTGATAGTTACTATCACCAAATTTAATTAATTAATTTAAAAAAGATAAAATAATTATAAATTATAAAAAAAATATATGTTTTTATTTTCTTATATGTTGTTTTTCCTTTACATTTCGGAACAGCTCGTCTCGATCCGTGCGAGCTTATAAATAGTTTGGGTTTTTTTTATTAAATTTGTGATGTAGACAAGCGAGTCGACAATGAAACACACAAACATATTGTGTGTGCAATTTGTATTTACAAAATGGATTAAAGAGTAATTCTAGAGGCGGTTGCACCAACATTCATTCATTTAACACAGTTAAATATAGTAGTTACCATTAACTTATCAAAGCTATAGAAATGCTGTTGGATATGGCATCACGGTGAATGCTATTCGTAGGTATGTCAACAACGTCAGCTTATGAAAAACTATACCTTTCTATTACACCTTGTCTCCATCTATCTATCTATCTATCTATCTTAGTCTTTTCAATACATTTTGACTAAGGATCTCTAGCCTTTAGAGGTTTGGGTAAACTTGATAAGATACAAGCAAAATATTAATACTTACCAACATATCAGATATCATTGAGAATTTTACCGATACCTACATATGTTTGCCCCAATGATTTTTGTACTGTCGTTTAAAATAAATAAACTATAGGTGACATGTTATTACGATAACAAATTTATCTTATCAGAGACAACATAGCAACGAGCAATATTATTATACTTAGTTACACTTGTTTATTATTTCACGAAATGTTATCTACATTGTGAGATGGTATCTGGATGACATATTTATATTTTCTAGGAGGTGGAGAGAAGAGAGAAAAACCTTTCTATATGGTATGATATACTGGGGCAACTCTACAAACGTTCAATCCACATTCATTCTTCAGCAAAGATGACCATTTAAAATGCAGAGCACAGATTCTTTATAATAAATTTTTAGAACAAAAGGCTATCTGACACTGACTAATATTCGTCACAAATACAAATACAACATCCATCTTCCTATAATAAATAACATAATGTACTATAAGAGTACCTAACTATATAACTGCGATCCGTGTTTACAATAATTTACCCATACCTAGATATTAAAAAAATGGTTGTCTGTAAAGTCGGTTTACGCACGATAATTTTACACACAGCTTTCAATTGTATCGCATGTCGCTGCAATCACCATTCGCTGTTGCTTAGCAACCAATCAATAACGAGACACGTTTTTGTGCGAGCACCTGGTCATCTATACTTATATTATAAAGCTGAACTTTCGAGTATAATTGTTTGTTTGTTTGAACGATCGCGTACCAGTAGTTCCTGAGATCATCGGATCTCAGAAACTACTTGTTCGAATTGAAAAAATATATTTTTGTGTTAGATAGCCCATTTATCGAGGAAGGTTATAGGCTATATAAGATCACGCTACGACCAATAGAAACGGAGCAGCAATGAAAAATGTTGCAAAAACGGAAAAGAAGTCGCGCGGGTTAGCTAGTCGATTTATAAGACGTTATCACGTCAAAAACGAAATGGAAAAATGTTTAAAAGTTTTTTTTTTTAATATGGTTGGTTTCATTTGCAAGAATTCTTTAACAGAACCTAAAGTTAGTAATAATAACATATAATATCTTGGGACAACTTACACAACGCTATCTGATCCCAAACTAAGCAGAGCTTGTACTATGGCAACCAGACAACTGATTAACATACTTATATATTTCTAAATACATACATATTAAAGATAAATAACACCCAGACACAGAATAAACCATCGTGCTCTTCACACAAAGTTTTATCCTGGGTGGGGATCGAACCCACGACCTCTTGCGTAGCGGTCGGATACACTCCGTGTATCGCAATGTGGGACTCAATCCCACATTTCTAGTTATCTTTATAAAAAAAAAAAACATATAAATAAGAATTTATTGCATAACTATGAATAAGTAAGGTCTTATGTCAAGATTACATTGGTTCAACAGCCTACCTATGTCGGATATGTAATATCTACATATAAACTAACTCTGTGGCGCGGTGGGAGTGTATCCAACCGCTACGCAAGAGGTCTATTTTTTCAAATCGAACAAGTAGTTTCTGAGATCCGATGATCTCAGGAACTACTGGTACGCGATCGTTCAAACAAACAAACAATTAAACTCGAAAGTTCAGCTTTATAATATAAGTATAGATGACCAGGTGCTCGCACAAAAACGTGTCTCGTTATTGATTGGTTGCTAAGCAACAGCGAATGGTGATTGCAGCGACATGCGATACAATTGAAAGCTGTGTGTAAAATTATCGTGCGTAAACCGACTTTACAGACAACCATTTTTTTAATATCTAGGTATGGGTAAATTATTGTAAACACGGATCGCAGTTATATAGTTAGGTACTCTTATAGTACATTATGTTATTTATTATAGGAAGATGGATGTTGTATTTGTATTTGTGGCGAATATTAGTCAGTGTCAGATAGCCTTTTGTTCTAAAAATATATCATAAAGAATCTGTGTTATGCATTTTAAATGGTCATCTTTGCTGAAGAATGAATGTGGATTGAACGTTTGTAGAGTTGCCCCAGTATATCATACCATATAGTAATAATGGATAGTTGCGAAATAGGCACTTCTAAACATTGTTTTATCATGTATCTGTTAGGATTGATAGAGCAGCAAGCACTGGATATGGTGTTTTTTTTTTCGATGTGAACCTTTCAGTTCAAGTGTTGATCAATTGTGACTCCAATGAAATTAATAGTAGGTACTCAATATCGATATCGGATACAGACACTTTTAATGGGACATACTTATTTATATATTTTTAATTTGGAATAGTTTTGTTTTTGTTAAATTTGCTTTTAAATTTAGTCATAGTTACTATCACCAAATTTAATTTAATAATTTTAAAAAAGATAAAATAATTATAAATTATAAAAAAAATATATATTTTTATTTTCTTATATATTGTTTTTCCTTTACATTTCGGAGCAGGTCGTCTCGATCCGTGCGAGCTTCGTACAGTCGTACCATATACATATACGTTAAGCGGACGCTCGGCCGAGCTACGTGGTAGGCGGAGTGTTAGGTTTTTTTTTCGTTACGGTATTTCTTGATTCGGTCGCCGCGCTCAAAGCCCGAGCCCGCGATAAAAGCTATGCAATAGCTTAACTAGTTTTCGCAATTTTTCAATTGTTTTTAAGCAAGCAAAATGAACGTTTGTGACGAAGAAATTCGGTACATTTTAAAGTTTTATTACAAAAAAAGTAAAAATGCGACGAACGCCACGAATAAAATTTGTCCGGTTTACGAAGCTAATGCGGTATCAATACGAGTAGTACAAATGTGGTTCAAGCGTTTCAAGTCTGGAAATTTTAGTGGGAAGGATGAGGCTCGCTCTGGGCGCCCTGTCACGGATAAACACGACATAAGTAGTTACGAATATCGTAACTACTTATGTCGTGTTTATCCGTGACAGGGCGCTGGGCGACTGAATGTTGGATGTTGATCACATAACAGTTATACGTCATTTACAAAAGTCTCAGTACAAGAAAAAACTTGATATCACATGATCTAGCTGAAAGAAACTTAATGCAACGTGTTTCCATTTGCGATTCTTTGTTGAAACGTAACGTTCAAGTGGTGATGAAAAATGGATAAAAAAAGATCGTGGTCGAAGCATGGACAAGCTCCACAGACCGTGGCAAAGCTCAGTCTGACTCGGAACAAAGTGATGCTGTGTGTATGGCGGGATTGGAAAGGAATTGTCCATTATGAGCTTTTGCCACCTGGTAAAACTATCGATTCTGACCTCTACTCTCAGCAACTGCGTAGGTTAAAAGAAGCCATTGAGAAAAACCGGCCGGAGCTGGTGAACAGGTAGGGCTCGGTGTTCCATCATGACAACGCCAGACCGCACTCATCTATAGCCACTCAGCAAAAAATTGTTGATGCATCTTCCGTGTAGCGCTGATCTTGCATCATCAGATTTCCACCTGTTTCGGTCACTTTAGAACTCTTTAGGAGGCATAAAGTTAACCTCAAAAAAAAACATTGTGAAAATTTCCTGTCAGATTTTTTTGATCAAAAATCTAAATTTTTTTACAGCAATGTGACCATGATGGCAACAAGTCATCGATCAAAACGGTAAGTACCTATTTTAAATAAATAAAAAAAATATACGTACAAAGTTGGTTAGTGAGATTAGTTAGATAGAAGCTCTTTTATATAGATTATCAATACAGTGGTCCTAATATACTACCTTGCTGTACTCCTAATTTTACATTTTCGAATGATTATAGATTGTAATTTTTCAAAGGTTTAAGAAGAATCATTGAATACTTTGATTACCGTTGCTTGCATTCGATTATTTAAATGGTTGCTCATTGTTTCACTAAAATGTCGTATTTAACAGTCAAAGGCCTTAGACATACCAATAACGAGATTGGTCTATAATTACCTACATAATCTGTTGATTTTTTTTATGTAGTGGCTTGATAAGACCTTTTTATAAACTATTGGGGAATTCCCCGTTTTTTTTTATTAAATTTATAATGTAGACAAGGGAGTCAACAATGAAACACACAAACAAATTGTACGTGCAATTTGTATTTACAAAATGGATTAAAGAGTAATTCTAGAGGCGGTTGCACCAACATTCATTCTTAAATATAGTAGTTACCGTAAACTTATCACAGCTATAAAAATGCTGTTGGATATGGCATCACGGTGGATGCTATTCGTAGGTATGTCAACAACGTCAGCTGATGAAAAACTATACCTTTCTATTACACCTTGTCTCCATCTATCTATCTACATATCTTAGTCTTTCCAATACATTTTGACTAAAGATCTCTAGCCTTTAGAGGTTTGGGTAAACTTGATAAGATACAAGCAAAATATTAACCCTTACCAACATATCAGATATCATTGAGAATTTTACCGATACCTACGTTTGCCTCAATGATTTTTGTACTGTCGTTCAAAATAAATAAACTATAGGTGACACGTTATTACGATAACAAATTTATCTTATCAGAGACAACATAGCAACGAGCAATATTATTATACTTAAGTACACTTGTTTATTATTTCACGAAATGTTATCTTCATTGTGAGATGGTATCTGGATGACATATTTCTATTTTCTAGGAGGTGGAGAGAAGAGAAAAAAACAACAGAAACAGAAGGAATAAGAGAAGAAATATATTTCTTCTTTTATTCGCTCTGTGAAATTATGTCTATTTCAAAGAAAATTCAAAAACATGCCTTTTCCTGTAATTCTTGCAAAGCACTATATGTAATTCTACTGTACGTGTGTATGTCACTGAACTTCTCCTAAACGGCTGGGCCGATTTTGACGATTTTTTTGTGTGTGTTCCAGTGGATTCGAGAAAAGTTAAGATTCACAATTGAAACAGATTCATAATAGAAAACTAGGCGGTTCGAAGTTCGCCGGGATAGCTAGTATCTATACTAATATTATAAAGCTGTAGAGTTTGTTTGTTTCTTTGAACGCGGTAATCTCAGAACTACTGGTCCGAATTAAAAAACATAATTTTCGTACCTCTAGTCTTGTCTGACGACTGTCAACTTTAAAAAAAAATTACCTAGTTAAATATTTTTTTTTATTTTCATTGATTACGTTGATTTAATATCCCACTATTTCAATCGATTAGTTTGGAAGCTATGGTAATAAGGAACTTCACCCCCCCCCCCCCGCCTATGTTTGCTTTAATGTTGAATCTAAAGCTGAGTAGTTCGTGACAGTTCGCACAGGTGAATAAGTATTTCAGTATCTTGTATAGTATATAACAGATAAAATATTTTATCAAAATTTATGTAAACTGTTTGCATTACTTTTGAGTATGTAAAGATAAAAATTACATTTTTATTTAACTTGAGTGTTGAGACCTATTCTATTACTACTGCCCCAAAACGGAGTGTTATTAAGAATAATAATAAGAATTATTTACTTGTCAGACATAGGTAAAATTACATGTTTTTGGTTTTTTATACAATAACATTATGTGCCTTATGTCTTACCGTTAGGTGTACAAATATTAATAAAATAATAATAACACAAAATTAAATTGACATTTGATAAAATAATTAAAAACAAAAATTGATAAGATGTCACATTAAGTTATACTAAATTAAAAAAATAAATTGTTTGTAATATTGAATGTCTTGATAATAATAATACTAATACCTAAAATAATAATACAGCTAAAATTATATTTGACGTCACATACAGTTAGTTAATTAATTTAATACATTCATTTCCAGGTACTCATTAATTGAATAGAAGCAGTGTTCTAATAACCATTCGCGTAGCTTTGTTTTAAATGGATTTGTTGGTAGATATTTAAATGAATTAGGGAGCTTATTATAAATTTGTATTGCCACCTGGAACACATTTCTTTTTACTAGTTGAAGCCTACAGTATTCAACAACCAGTTTTTCTTGTACCGCATCTCTAAGTCTTCTGTTGGATGCATCTTTCATTTTCTTAAAGTGTTCAGGATACTTTTTCACAAATAGACAAATTTGCAAGATGTACAAAGAAGGTAACATTTTAAATTTCTAAAAGTATGGTTTACAATATTGCCAAAAACGTAGCCCAAAGATTGCTCCTATACTTTAAATACTCAATTGCCCCAAATGATCAAACCGTATTGTAAAACTGATCCAATATATCCGTGGTAGGCATTTAATGCAATTTCTACTGAAGATCTTTCCCTAAGATGCAAAAACAAATCTGTTTAACCTACAGCACACATCATCAATATGTAGTTTCCAGTTGCAGTTATTATCTATTATCAAGCCTATAAATTTCGTTGATGATACCTCTTGTATAGGGATGCCGTCGTAATTTATATTAGGATTTAATGGCTTCAACATAGGGCTTTGAAATTGAACAACCGTTGTTTTTTTTACATTTACCTGCAAGTTATTATTTGCGAGCGATTTCAATAATTTGTTTAGCAGTTTTATTTATTTCGGCTTCGTAGGATTCTCTATCTTTACATTTGATTTATTATATATTCAGGCTTCATGTATGTGCATGTCAGGGAGTTTCTTTACGTAACGATTGTTACGATACCCGAATAATTTAAACGTTTAGAAACTAAGGTGTAGTAGTTTCTGAACGTTTAAATTATTCGGGTATCGTAAGAATCGTTAAATGAAAACAGGAAAAAGACTGCCTCTGTGGCGCAGTGGGAGTGTGTCCGACTGCTACGCAAGAGGTCGTGGTTTCGATTCCCACACGAGACACCACTTTGTGTAATCCATAACTTGTTGTTCCGAGTCTGGGTGTACTTTGTGTCCGTGATTTGTATGTTTGTAAAGTCCCAGGAATGCGGGAGTTGTCTTTATTAAAAAAAAAAAAAAAAAAATCAGACGTGATTAAAGCCATGAATGAACGACTGCTTTTTTCTTCCGATTGGGATCCTTATTTACGATCTTTATTCCGGCTTGGCCGTCTGAACTTTCAAAATCTTACCATATTGGTAAATGTAGAGCTGTATTTAGAAATGTCTTAACGCGCATGCCACGCCTTAATGCATTTGTGAACATACCTCCCTTTATCATTATAACAAGACTTTGACAATTCGCATGGGTTTGCCATGGACACGGAATAAAGATCGTGATTAAGGAACCGGGTCAATTATTGATTGACCGGTTGGTCTGTGGCTAGTGACTCTGACTGCTAAGTCAGAGGTCCTGGATTCGATTCCTACACGGGACACCATGTTGTGTGATCCAAAAATTGTTGTTTCGAGTGTGGGTGTACTTAGGGTCCGTGACTTATGTCTATGTATGTACGTAAAGTCCCCCGCGACACAGAGCTTGTACCTTAGTGTGGCAGCTGTCTTGTTTTAGGGTTCCATAGCCAAAATGGCAAAACGGTAGTAACTTATAGTTTCGCGATGTCTGTCCGTCCGTCCGCAGCATATTACTTACGCCGACAGAGCGAAAGATTAAAATTT
The DNA here is from genome assembly GCA_945859575.2 of Herminia tarsipennalis. Classification (NCBI taxonomy): domain Eukaryota; kingdom Metazoa; phylum Arthropoda; class Insecta; order Lepidoptera; family Erebidae; genus Herminia; species Herminia tarsipennalis. Next base: position 23,129,676 of record OX243835.2, on the reverse strand, counting down.
AAAAAAAAAAAGTTTTTTTAGGGTACCTCCCCTATATGTAAAGCGAGGATGTGTTTTTTTTTCTCATCTACCCCATGGTATGGGGTATCATTAGATAGGCTTTTAAACTAATTTTGAGATCCGTTTGTGAAATATTAAGCTTTAAAGTCCAAATTTTGTTGGAGTCAAGTGTCCCCCCCTGCCAGCTAAATGGTTGATGTTGGGTATGTGAAAAAAATCACAGTAGTAGTATATATACTGAAATGAAAAAGAAAACTATCACAGCTAAGTAGGCTTTACAAGTTTACAACGTTGTAAGTTTGCAACAAAAATAACAGAAAACCCACTTCTTAAATACTTCTTCTACAATACTTACTTTTGGTTCTGGGAGGGGGGGGGGGGACCATTACATTGTGCGTGGACCGACATACACTTGCCCGGTTTTTTATTTTCGTTGACTACATACCCAAAATCCACTCAGTCGAAGCCACAGGCAAACGCTAGTAAGTAATAAATTAGGAATAGCTCGCTCGTGTTGTAAATTACTGTAGATTATACAATTAGACACAGTACAACGAAATACAATTAACAATACATGTAAAGTCAATTCAGGTTTATTTCAATACTATGCTTTCAGACATAGAAGTATATAATACTAAAAGGTATATATATCATAGGTATTAAACAACTTATCTACTCATTTTAAAGCTTCAATAATACACACACAGATTAACTGACTGAAAGATCTACGATCAGGTATTATAATATTTATTGGAACTTATTTAAAAGTACGCGAGAAATATTTAAAGATACGATTTAGTGATTATTTACCCGACATTTCGATCGAATTACACCGATTGTGGTCAATTCAAATCAATTATTTATTCATTATTAACATTACATCGTGTTTGAATAAAATTTTCACAAAATAGTACATTAAATTAGAATAATAACAATAATGCCATTAATAATAATAACAAAATAAAATACAAAAAAAATATCGATAACATACACCATAATTAATAATCCATACCAATCCATCCATTTTTAAATGTTTCAAATCGAGCCCACTGCAGAGATTTTTCAAAACATAGCAAGCTGAACTTAAGTCAACTTCTAAATTTGTTAATTCGTTTTTCCAGTTTAGTAACTCACCTACATGAATCAAAAGAATACGATCAAAACGTCGGGTAAGTTTTTGTTGTTCAAATCGTGGCTTTCACGGTATTTTAAGTACAGAATTGGCATAATGTACCGAGAAAATGAACGCAATCGGCTTATAAAGGAGTGGAAGAATAAAATTCAATACTTGAGTGATAACTGCAGCTTACAAGTGGTCGGATATGTCATTTCTCCATCCCGAGTGCCTTCATTTAAAAGGTAAGCATGTATACCTACTTACTTACTGGTGATAGGTCTACACCAAGGGTTTGTCTAGGTGGGGATCATCGTCACACCGTATAGACCTGGACCCCGCCACCACTTTTAATTAAAAAGTAAATATTGACTGCAAAGCATGAAATTACATTTTTGAAAGATAGAAAAATTTGAAGTTCAGATCCAGGAATCGAATCCGAGACCTCCGTAGCTAAACCGGGGCCGGGGAATCGAACCACCTATCTGGACTATGTTACTAGACCTAAAATTTTTCTATCCTTTGAGAATAGTTAGTCATCCGTGAAATAGTGATGCGAACACATTACTGTGTATCGATTGAAGGTCACTCACTGAAACTGAAGCAAATCCTTGTGTAGGTATTGGGAAAATGAGACTTACGAACGAATGTCTTGAGTGGCTCAGGGCAGTGACGCTTGATTTTTGCAGAGGAAGGATTTGAGAGACCCTGATGTTCTTATGACCTCAATGGCGGATTTGGGAGGTGGGCTCGGACGAATAATTTACAGATGATAACAAAAATGGGCCAAGTTCTAGTGGTACGCACGCACCGAGGGTTTTGTACATGTGCAACATGTATAGTTAAATCGTAGGGATATCATATTATGTGATTTTTTTTGTCCGGGACTACTTGCAAAGCCCGCCACTAAATGAGCTCCTGCGTTGGTAACGCAGTGGGAGTGCATATAAATGCTTGTAAATTGTTGTATCTAATCTGACTGTTTCTTTGTGTCCGGTTATCGGTTATTTGTAAAGTCCCCAGTGTCCTCCCTATTTCGGGAGTCGTTTCTAAAACAATGAAAAAATCACTGGCTCGGTAGCGGCGGCGGTTCCGAGGCAGTGATTTTTTTTATTTTTTTTTTGTGCTTAGAACTGCTCCCAAAAGGTTGTTGTTCATAGTCCACGATCCAAAAATTGTTGTTAGAGTCTGGATGTACTTTATGTCAGTGACAGTAGGTGTATTTATTTATTCAAAGACGCGCGAAATGTCGAATGCGTAGTGCGTTCAAAGATGTCCGCGCGCATGCGAGATGCATTTCTAAGCGCAGTTCTCTATATACCTACCATTACGAGTATGTCAAGATTTTGACAGTTAAAATCGCGGGCTTGACGCGAAAACGAAAAAAAAGTTAATTTATACCCTGGAGTTAAGTGATGAATCTTCTATTTTCGGGAATATGTCTCTTAATTTCAGAATATTTTGGCTGGTGACAATATTTGCTTGCTGCGTGTGTTCAGTAATAGTGTTAAGAGGTGCGCTTTCTCTATACACATCTGGTGCGGTCTCTTACTCTGTGGAGACTGACTATTTGGAGTTCGATACACCGTTCCCTGCATTAACGATATGCGAATATTGGACAGATTTGGTTAATAAGAAGCTTGTTCTAAAGTATTTGCAGGAGTAAGTATGAATCCACTCGCACTTAACCGTTTATTTGTACCCCATTGTAGCCCCTAAACGCACCGACACTTATGAGTTCCGTGTTCCTTTGGTACCCCTTGGGGCCCAAAAAAGGAAAAAGGTACCCTGTTACTAAGACTTAGTTGTCTATTCGTTCGTTCTTTCTTATCTGTGTCACGGATAGCCAGCGAAGTGTTATGCCAAAGGAAGGGCCATAGAGAGTGGATGCCATAAAGGGTGCCAAAGGAATCCTTTCTTTGGCACTCTTTCGGTTTGGAGCCCTAAAAATAAAGCTATAAGCACATGACATAACCTGTTACGGATTTCTTTCTTTTGTTTTCTCTGTCCTTTTTACTCTACTGCGCAAGAAGCAGGGCTATTTTAGAAAAACGTTTGAGAAACTGCCGAATATTCAAACGTCACATAGGTTTTAAATGCACGGCCGAAGACTGAAACAATACTGAAATAATTAATCATGTTACTTATTGAACAATATTTTAAATTTGAATTGAGTAGATAGTGATTTTTAAATAAATTCTCTAGAATTCAAATTGATAGGCATTATTTGTAGCGAAAACAATTTCAGAAGGAATCTCTCGTCATCTCTGATGGATTTCGCTCATGAAGTGATCTTCTGGGACCCAAACTTTTGTAAGTCGTGCCTCACTTGTGCAATGGGCAAGACTTGCATTGCTGACTTTATGGACTTGGTCAGAAATAACAGAAAGAAATGTACAGAACTATTGAATAGATGCTCCTGGGGCGACAATTCCTTCTCTTGCTGTGAAAGGTAACCACTACTTGATTGTTGTGTGCAGTAGGTACCTCATAATCACGACACTTGTCAGACAATGAGCCATTTTGCATTGTGTCGTGTGCGATCGATTTTGAGCAGTCTCGATTCTATCCAACGACGAACGCTAATGGTTGGTTGAAAGCGGACCATACCGTAGGATCATCTGTTATTACTTACTTAAAGATAACTAGCATTGTGAGTCCCACATCACTAACGATCGTGTTAACCCCTCCAACTGAGCTAAACTGCTAGGATTCACGTCCGTCGGTAGAGTAATAGGCGATATTCCAACTCGCGACCTCACGATTGCGAGTCCGATGTTTTAACCATTATGCTACCACCGCTTCTAATAATTAATTAGGTAGGTCAGAATTGAATATATTAAATCAAGTCAGGATTTTCTCCATGTACTCTTACGTGGAGAAATTCTTGACTTGATTTAATATATTCAATTCTTATTATATTAGTAGCTGACCCGCGCAACTTTCACTGCTGCTCTTATCCTATTGGTCGTAGCGTGATGTTATAACCAACCTTCCTCGATAAATGGGCTATCCAACAATAAAATATTTTTTCAATGCGGCCCAGGAGTTCCTGAGATTATCGTGTTCAAACAAACAAACAAACTATTAGGGGTATGAAAAATAGATGTTGTCCGATTCTCAGACCTTTCCAATATGCACACAAAATTTCATGAGAATCGGTCGAGCCGTTTCGGAGGAGTTAAATTACAAACACCGTGACACGAGAATTTTATATATTAGATTTACCTTTTCTATTGACACTTTTCACTTAATGGTTTCGAAGTTTTTAGTAACTTTCATTCAATTATTACGTAAAGGGGAAGGGGGGGGGGGGGGTCATAAATTTGTTTTTTTTGATGACATGGGGAAGCGGGCGGTTGTATAGTGATTACTTCAGCAATAGTTGTGTAAAATATTGTAGATTGTGCGTGTTATGTGAAATGCACCCTTTTGCTGACAAAGGAGAGGGCTAAGTAGAAAATGACTCTAATTCTGCTAACGTAATATTTAAATGAGAGATTATTTTTGTAGAATAATACGCTACCTGCTTACTTAGGGGTAAGCAGGTAGCGTATTATTCTACAAAAATAATCTTTCAAAATTTAAATGTGACGAAGTACCCATATTCCTGCTGTTTTAATCAAGTACGTATTCTGCCAAATGAAATTCTGAGCTGCAACAGAAATGTATTCTGTAGAACATACTATAATGAAGTACCTACCTACTTTAATTAAATGCTGAAGTGTCTTATATCTTATTCATGGAATAATCTAAGATACCAACTTAGTTAAAATGTATGAATATGGTTCCTACTTTTTATATAGGTACGTTGTTTAATACAACGTATATAAAGAGTACGAACCGCTGAAACTTTTGTATATGAATTTGGCTATTTTTTACCGGTTTAATCCAATGAAATAATCTATATTCATATTATAAAGCTAAAGAGTTTGTTTGTTTGTTTGAACACGGTTATCTCAGGAAATACTGAAATGAAAGATTCTATCACTGTTGGATAGCCCATTTATCGAGGAAGGATATAGGCTATATAACATCACGCTACGACTAATAGGAGCGGAGCAGCAATGAACAATGTTGCAAAAACGGGGAAAATTTACGCAGACGAAGTTGCGCGGGACAGCTAGTACTTAATATTAGGTATCTATTACTACGTTGAAACTATGTTTAGATGGCGCTTGAAACCTAGTTTTCATAAACACCCCTTTTAAAATTCACATCACCCTAAAACTAAGATTGGTATCGGAAACAGACGTTGCTCTTAAAATTCTGTTAGGAGACAAATTAGAAACTAATAAACTTATTTTCGGAAGTCGGTTTACGGACGATAATTATACGGCAGAAAACATTGATGACATTGTAATAGACAACCATACCTGTGATAGCTATAATCCAATTGTATCGCTTTTTACTGCAATCGCCATACGCTGATAGGCTGATAGCTTTAGTTCCAGTTGTATTGCATGTCACTGCAATCATCATTCGCTGATAAGCTGATACTTCAGCCTATCAGCGAAAGCGCAATGTGACATTTTTTCGTGCGTAGCCGGTAATCGATTAATAAGACGTCACGTAAAAACAGAAATCTCTTATTGCTGAAAACTTAATTCTTACTAACTTTTGCCCCAGTGTATATCGTTTATCACGATAAGAAAGGACATATATACTATATATGTCCTTTCCCAGGAGTATGTCTATACCAAATTTCATCATAATCAGTTCATCGGTTTACCTAAGCGTGAAAACGTAACAGACTGACAGAGCTACTTTCAGATTTATAATATTAATTTTAATTTGGATTTAAGCACTAAAATTTTACCAACATTTTTAGATGTATCCTTTGACACTTGTAACAAAGGCAGCCAGGCCGTTAAATTTTTATGAGTTCGTTCCAACCTATCATCTTCCAAACCATGGAATCGAATTTGAATAAAACAAAGCGTCTGGTGGACATGGAGTAAATGTAAGCCAAAAATTACCACACACTCATCAAAAGTGTCCGTGAAATGTGTAGACAAACATACTTTCTTACCAAACCTACAATTTTTTTCTGTTTTATTTGGAAATCCAAATAGATTATCATATTCCCATTTCTTCCCGTGGATGTCGTCAAGGCGACTAAGGAATCTTACACCAAAGGACGGGCACGACGGACGCGTCGTCTGCATATTATAGAGCCTTACTGCGATCGCCAACCCGCTCGCCAAGCATGACGATTATGGCAATTACCCCCAGTATCTATTAAGTTGGTTCTACTGGCGAGACCCGTACCCAGCGCTGGGACATCATATGAGTATCAGATTTGAATAATAATATGTATCAGATTTGAATAATGTTTAGGTTACCTCTGTGGCGCCGTGGGAGTGTGTCCGATTGCTACGCAAGAGGTCGTGGGTTCGATTCCCACACGGGACACCACTTTGTGTGATCCACAAATTGTTGTTTCGCTGTACTTTGTGTCCGTGAATTGAATGTTTGTTAAGTCCCCCGCGACATAGGGCTTGTACTCTAATGCGGGAGACGTTAATAAAAAAAACATACCTACATATTGAATTGATGGCGTACTTTTTGAAGTCAGTTAGAAATGTGACAAAAACACTTATTTCACACAAGTAGACATTTATGTACCTAAGTAATAAAAAAAATTCCCTAGGTTCTTACCGATTGAGACGGAATACGGCACTTGCTACGTGTTTAACTCAGAACTGACCGACAGTGATAGGTTATACACTGTCAACCAAAGGGACGGCTTACTTAGTCTGACTTTCGAAGCTATTTCTCCAGTTATGGTAAGTATTGGTTCACTCCTGGGTCCTCCAGTTTCCGTATCCAGCTCATCCCAGAAACCTTCTTTTGGTCTTCTGGCTGGGGATTGTCCTACCCAATAATATAATCACAGTACTTGCACAGGCATAACAAGGCACACAAACACTCATACACTCACAACGCGCTCACAAACAAGCACACACACCCACAAACTCATACACTTACAGGCACACGCACATACACCACCAGGTAGGTACTCATTTCACTCCAATTTGCACTATTTTACTTTACAATTGCACTTTTTATTCATAGGATAAAGAAGAGTGAGATTCGCTGCCACAGGTATTGCATACTTAAAAAAAGATCTCAATCACATTAATTATGTGACTCTTTGACCATGAAATAAAAGATTATTATACCTTACGTTTACCGGGTCGCGATCTCCACTCTAGAATTCGTTTGCTCCAGCGGCCATCGTTCCTTCGCCAGATAAACATGATGGTGGTTCGCTTATTTGTGCGAATATAAAGGACAAACATAACAACAATGTAACTAAAGCTATACTTAATATTATCCTTCAGCTAAGAGTACACTCGTCGGGGGACATGCTGAGCGCAGCATCTGACAGAGTGTTGAGTAGATGTGAAAAACTACCACTCATCAGTGATGTTGATCTCATTCTATCGGTAAGTACATTACACAATTCTACCTGATATTTGTAACTCCTTACTTGTGGTTTAGTTCACTCTTAGAGTCTATGAAATGATTAAGACAATATCACAGAAGAAAAAATGGTACCTCACCATAGCAAAGCAGTGCAAGTATTTGGACGAGGTTCTAACATCATTCCTGACATACGACGGGCGAAGAGTGACATGAAGAGTTCTATTAAAATAGTATCTAAATAAAGTCTTCACTATGAAAAATCTACTTTCGTCGTAGAAAGAGATAGATGGACCCATGGGCGTACCTAGCTTTTGACCCAAATTTTTTTGGCCCTACTTCCAGTTGCCGCGCCAAATTTATTAGAACTGTTTTCTTACATAAATTATACCAGTCACAGCTCGACAAGGGAGTAGGAGGGGGGGGGAGATATTTATCATTCTTTCTTTCTTTATAAGTATAGTAATCACGTTTTGGAAAACACTACTGGACATGGACACACCACAACATCTCGTACCTGCTCAGGGAGCTCTACGAAGGGAGAACAGCTTCGGTGCGGACTAATTACCTTCTCTTAAACAGTTTCCACCCCAATGCGGGCGTACGACAGGGGTGCATATTATTCTTAATATCACCTTCTGTTTAACGTCTACACCGCGCTAGTAATGCGAATCACTCTCGAAGACTGGACAGATGGTATTGCGGTTGGCAAATACAAAATTGCGAACTTGCGATACGCAGATGACATCACCTTATTTGCGAGTAATGTGGACCTTATCGAAGATTTACTTCTCAAAATCGAGTGCGTAAACCTTAATTTTGAGTTAAAGATAAATCGATCTAAGAACAAGATTATGATCGTGGACTGCGCCAACGACTATTCGCCCAAAGTTACTCAGATTACGAACTGCGACGTGGTCCAGACCTACGTGTACCTTGGAGCCTAAATATCAAACACGAAAATTAAAATGACGTATGGCCATAACCGGAACTGCGATGGAGAAGTTAAAGAGTGTATGTAGGAACCGCGATGTTATCAAAGCCACCAAAATCGGGTTGTTGCGAACACTGATATTCCCCATTTTTCATTAAGCGGCAGAGACGTGGGCAGTGCGCGAATTAGAAAGGGGGAAGATAGATGCTCTAAAGATGTGGTGCTGGAGGAAGATGCTCGGGACATTGTGGACTGATTTCTGCACCATATAATATATCTATGTCGTAGTTTAATCGAGTATATTATATTCTTTGGACATGTCTTTAGACGGGATAACGACTCTTTAAAGCTCATATGTACGCGGGAGGGCACCTATGCGCTGGACTGACCAAGTCAAATCCACAATAGAAAGCTGCGTATTTGACTGCACCAACAGCCTGCCAACAGGGAGAGATGACGGGAGATCGTGCGTAGAGCTGTATCCGCTTCTACCATCGTTGCAGACGTCTCCACGTGACCACCAAGAGCAAAACGCGATGCGAGGTTTTAGAGCTAGTGAGTACTACGTGAACTTAGCGGCAGATAAGCGCGGCGAGTGGAGACAACTTTGACTAAGAAATTAAGTCACTGCGTGGACAACAAATTCCTACCCAAACATAGAAGCCACTGCGCGAGCAGAGGGCAGAAGCGCGATTTTAAAATTCACTTCAAGAACAGAGGACCGCAACGTAAACTAAGAGATACATCGTGAGCTTAGAAGTCATTGAGCAAACACAGACGAATGTACACAAACGGGCGACCCGCGCGAGTAAAGGACGCCAAAATGGCATTGCAGCGGCGTGTGGCGCGTAACTCTAGCCACCGGTCGAACGGGCGCGGGCGGCATAAAAGGTACAAAAACAGACAAACTAACTGACTTTAAGAGCTCGGTTGAGAGAATACTGCTACAGAGTTACCAATGCAGGGAAATTTAAACTACATTTCAAAAATAGTTTTGTAGGCCGGTGCCCTACATTTTCCCCTCCTAGAACGGAACCTGCTTAGCAATCGTGCAATGTCGTCAAAGTTCGCACTCTCCGCTAGCGCAGATACCTTTTTCTAAAACTCTTATCTCTCACTCACGCTGTGGATTTTTAAAAGGGGGTAAATTTATACCACCTAGAAAAAAATCAGAATCACCTGAACCCCTGCCCCATGGATTAACCGCCAAAGTAAATGAAGGTAGATAGGTACTCATAGTGTGGATTCCATAAAGACTGATAATATATTATCTTCATGCTTTAAAAGTAGTACAATTTGTGCACTTGATTGCCACATACAAATAGATGCCGCTTGTTGATCAAATTTTACCCACCTGTTTTAATTTTGTCTGAGCTCGTAGTACACGACATCTTCCTTGAAGAACAAGATTTGTTAAAGGTAAATTCGGGGATTTAATTTTTCAAAAAAATTTGCCTAAACAGTAGAGGAACCTGTTGTACATTGACACTGTGTGTACCCAGGACAATCATATTTTTTACAATCAGTGGCGTAGCTTGCCTTAGACAAGCCGTGTATCAAACTTTGTTCGAGGGCCTGCTGTCTTTGCATTGGACTCTTCAATGTATGTATATCGATGACACGTTGCAATTTCTAACGCACTTTCGGAGCCCCTGTAGCTTGGGGCCGATATCATTGATATAGCCGATACAGCGGCAGCTATGCCCCTGCGTACAATTAAATTACTTTTGTATTTCTTAGGCGGAACAAACAGTAAGTGATGTATCAGTACAGCGCCTGGCACCGTCGAGTCGTGATTGTCTGTTCGAGCACGAGAAGCCAGCGTTTGCAGACCTCTGGCCTTTCAAGCGGTACTCCCTTGGAGCGTGCCTGTTGTACTGTAGAGCGATCACGCAGGTTGAGGCTTGTAACTGTACTCATCATTTAATGCCGACTATAGGTAAGTAAATTGGCCGTGTGGTACCGGCTTAAGAATAGTACCACCCCATCTCTTCCTGAAGGTGTCATCAAGGCGACTAAAAGATGTGACACCGAAGGACGGCGCTTGGCGATCGCAGTAAAACTTTAAAGTACGCAGAGAACGCTGCTGCCGTCCTCTGCGTACTTTAAAGTCTTATTGCGATTATGGCAATTACCCTCAGGAGCTTCAATAAGTAGGTTCTATCGGGGAGACAATTGAGACCATTGCCCAGCGTTGCGACTTCATATGGATTGTAATGATAGGTAAGTAAATAAATTAATATCTTGGGAAAACTCACATACTGCCTTCTGATCCCTAAGTAGACAGAGCCTCTACTATGGCAACCAGACAACTGATAAACATACTGATATACATACTATAGGTAATTTACACACAGAGTGGAAATCGAAACCACAACTTCTGGCTTAGCAATCAGGGTCACTAACCATTGGACCAATAGGCCAAAAAATTGTTTTCGTGGATAGGTGGTATTTTTTTCTGAGGCTTCGCCCGTGTTCTGTTTGATTTTGATTAAAATTTGAAACTCTCGTTTCATCCCTTGTTACACGTCTTACGTCATATTACCTGTGTGTACCAAATAAGTGGTTTGAGCTATTCGTTAGTCCGGTTCTCATTTATATACAGACTAACTGAACCGCGCAACTTCGTCTGCGTATTTTTTTTTTATTTTTGCAACATTTTTCATTGCTGCTCTACGCCTATTGGTCGGAGCGTGATGTTATATGGCCTGTCTCGATAAATAGGCTATCCAACAGTAGTAGTTCCTGAGATTATCTACAAAATATTATAAATATAGATAGGCACCTAAATATTCGTAATTGACAAAACAATCTGCCAAAATCAGAGACTCTTTAATTTAAAAAAGTCAGCCTATTACTTACATACTTAATTGTAAAAGACAATAACGAAATTTGACGAAAACAATTTGTATCTCTTGCTTGAACTACATTTAGTTCACCAGTCATTCACTAATTAAGTAAAACTTGCAACTTTTCGGACAATAAAATATTATTATTATATTCAAAACACATACAATATTATATACACACAATAAAATATAATATATTGCTGGCCGCAACAAATCGCACTTTTCTTTGCTTATATCCTTTTCGTTCACTTAAAACCGTCATTTACTAGAGCGAGAATATAGGTCAGCCCCGACACCGCCTCAGCATCGTCTGCGTGTTAAAAAGAGCGGGAATGCGACCGCGCGCAGCAGAATCAACGAGGTGTGTGGACGGTGGGCAAAGACCCACGAATTACTTACACGGACATCGAGAAGGTTCTTGGCGTTAGTTCGGGGAGCGTTAACATTATTTTGCATCATCATCTTGGAGTGAGGAAGCTTTGTTGTCGTTCAGGAACTGGAAAACTGACCCGTGTGTATTGGTGCCGAGAAATGCGCCTACGATTTGAACACGGAACGTCAAGACATGTTCCGGTAATCATATATATAGGCAACGAAACGTGGATTTATCAATATGATCCGCAAAATTACAGACATTCGTGGGTCTTTTCAGAAGGAAAGTTGCCGACAAAACTGCAAAGACCTCGTAACGTCGGTAAAAAATTGTGGCTAGTTTTTTTCTCGTAGAATTTTTGTTAACTATTGTCTGTTAACTCGGAATGACATACGATATTAGCATTGCCGAAAGTTTTCCAAGTTCTGCGAAAGAGGAGACTAAAGACTGGAGTTCAGGGAATCATGCTGCATCACAACAACGCTTCGACATATACGTCCCTCAGAACAAAGGCGTTTTTTGAGGAATCCGGTGTTGAAACTTTTCCACATCCACTGCAGTCCTGATTTAGCTGATTATGGTATCTTTTTATTCCCGATAATCAACGATAAAATAAAAGGAAACATTTTTTTTCGTGTGCCGAAGTGGCCGTAGCCGCTTACAAAGTCGCAATTTTCGGACCTATCAAATCAAGATTGGCAAAAGTGTATTAATAGTCGGTTTAGGTGAATGGAACTTTGTATAGAGAAAGAAGTAGATTATTTCGAATAAATGTAAATTAAATATTGTTAATATCTTGTACAGTTTTTCTTGTCTCAAAATTTATCGAGTACCTACGATCTACTAGGTCGGATTATGAAGTCTTGATAATCTACTTAAATTATTCAGTTGTGCTTCATGCAACGTATCATTGATAATTTTTTCAGCGTAGATTTTTTGTATTGTTGGCAAAAAGCGCAATTTTGCTGCCACATTCTTTCCTATTATTTCACATTCGTCTTCTTGATGAATGGTTGCGAGGCGATCGTCCACCACGCGGTAAGCTAGACCCTCATGTTGGTTTGTTTGGCTTGCGTTATTATTCCAAGAAGAGCTTGGTTCTTCAACATCAGCTGATTCAAGTCTGTTTAGTACTTCCGTTGAAGGAGTCTGAAAGAATATTGATTTATTTAATTTTAAGATACAATATAAAAGTTAGCATTGTTGTTTCTAGAGGGGGAGATTTGGTGGTTTAACTCCCTCCCCCCAACAAAATTGTAAAAAGGTGGTAGATACATAGTACATATTTGGCCAGTGTGTAGTCATTTGTGCCATTCTTGAATATAAACGGGCAAGGGTGTGAGGGAGGGGCGATTTTATGTGGTTTAGCGTTTAACCCAAAATATTCATTATGTGTAGGTTCAAGGCAGTGTACAATTTAGTTATTTAGTAAATACGTACACAAAACATGACTAATTAAATTTGGTAGGCCCCTACCTATAGGTAGCTTAAAGTTAATGGAACTAGTCATCATAATTACATGCATTCGGAGCCCTAATGAAAGCATAATAATATACCTTCTTCAAGGGTGTAAATTCTTCTTCACCTATCCACAGCATTTCCCGACGTTCCGGAAAATCGTCACTTAAGGGGCTACACTCTCTCTGTCTTTCAATCTCGCTATATGGAGAAACGCTTTCTTCTTGTTCTTGTACACGTTTGCGATATTCCAACCGAGTCAGACCATCGCGCATCTTCGGTTCCTCAGAACTACACTGAAACAAAAAATATTGTTTAAAAAAAACGTTATGAATGCCTTCGTATAACTTGTAAGTACGTCACACTTGTGGCAATGAAGAATCTTTTCTTTCTCTATTTCATTTAAATTAAGGTTGTGTTGGTGGCAAACTGCAAACATTATTTTTTACTGGGTCCCTATTCACTATCTTTATTTCGTTGTCCTGACAAGCCCGTGTGAACTGGACATCTTTGTACGCACCGCGCATGCGCCAGTTTGCACGGGCTTGTCACGACAACGAAATTAAGATGGTGAATAAGGACCCTGCTTCAGTGGTGAATCCAGGTTTTGTTTTGGCGTATAATGTCCAAGATTCTGGTTATACCGCTGCGGTTTTTAAAAGCGAGATTTTGTGACAAGGAAACTAAAGACCCAGCCGATTGATTTTCACTTCACTAGTAATGTCTGCATCACTTGCTTTTTTCCCCACGAATTACAATTAAAAAACGCCGGAAAAAACCGCAGTCAGGGCGGGCTTGTATCAGTTTGCTTGTGTTACAAAATCCTAGGCCTAATGGAGCTTGACGCTAAGGGTAGGATGAACATGGAAAAGCACGCATATTCGGACCTTTGGATGGAATGCTCCGAACGGAGGGATTTAAACGGTTTCAGACGTGTTCATGTGAATCAATTTAGCGCCTTGATGCTAATTAGGTGGGTTGTACGCGCACTGTTGGACAAAGAATTTATTATTTGAATATGAGCTGACCCGCGCAACTTCATCTGCATAAATTTTTCCCGTTTTTTGCAACAGTTTTCATTGCTGCTCCGCTCCTATTTGTCGTAGCGTAATGTTACTTAATCTATAGCCGTCTTTGATAGATGGGCTATCCAATTATTTTTTCATTTCGGACCAGTAGTTCCTGATATTATCGCGTTGAAACAAACAAACTATTCATCTTTATAATATAAGTATAGACCAAGTATTATAATAAATCATACTTACAACAAATGGCACAGTCTTTCTCGGAGTGGCGACATTGTTCAAAAATTTATCAGCTATTTTAAACCAATACAATCTGGGCACATACACACCCTCAGGATTCCCATTTATTTTAGACTGTTTTATTTTTTTAAGTTCACTAGTGTACCTTGTGCGAATACTCTTTATTTTTAATTTTATATCCGCTTCTGTCACTCCGTGAAGGTTTAGATCTCTTATTAGTGATTCAGTTGCTATGAATCGTTCTATACGGTTCTTGTAACTCTCTAGTCTAAAATTCCAAAGACATGGATAATTCCTGTAATGTTTTAAAAACAATGGAGTATGCTCTTCCTTCCACTTATAGACCATATTTCTGTAATCTAAGCAAGGCCTCTGGTATTTTTTTATACCTAATTAATTTTCTCTTTATACGTGAAATGTATTTGTAGACCAAATGACCTTTTTTATCAATATTTTATTTAACAATTGACTGTAGCACAATTTGTTGATGAACTCATCATACTTCAATTCATAGTCACAGTCGTCAGCTTGACTACTACGCCATCTGTGCAGTGAAAACAATACGTCTTTTAAGTATAAAATAAGTCAGTAAGTGATTTGACACACACAAATAACAAAAAAGATCAAAATTATAGCAATCTATACGCGGTAACACTGCAATTTAGATGCTACCAACTTAGCGGTGATAAGAATGGCAAAACGACTGATTACGCACACCTTCCGTGTTCACTTTACATTCACAAATTGGTCAATGATAGCATTGAATGTCAACACAAACAAAAATCTTAAGTAACAATATTATTTCCACGTAACTCGTTTACAAAAATAACGAAATAATTCACTTAATATTGTTATTGTTCTACCGTTTCACTGAGGTTGAAGGCAAAAGTGATTCGTGTTATCGATCGACTAGCGAACGTGACGGGAGCCGCCGACTGAATGGGGCAGGGGGCAGGCAGGAGAGGTGAGGGGGCCGAGGCAGATCGCATTGTCAATGTTCATTCGTTGATTTTGTACGCGTTCACTGGTTGATCCTCTTGTACAGTTGGATCAACGTAACTTGACCAGATTGAAGTTAGGTTAGATGCGACCCTAAAATTACTTACGAAAACGATGAATTATGTTTAATCGATAAAATTTTTAATTCAACAATATAAATGATAAATGAGTTCATAAAATTTTAAATTTAGAAATTTACAGTAAATGCTAAAGTGTGTTTAAAAAACATTTTCTAAAAAAAAACACAAAAACATGAGTTAGTTATATCTACTAATTAGGACAATGTAATGCGTAATCACATCTCTAATTCTCTTGGTTTAGTTACCGCCCCCGCTCCTCGCTTCCTGTCACCATTTGCTACTAAAAAATGGATCTGCGCAACCACTTTTTACCAACTTTATTCTGGTCAAGTTACGTTGATCTTACCGTACCTATGTGTGTATATTATTGTAGATATACTTCACAATATAACGAAAATGAATCGCACGTATAGCACAATATACATGCGATTCATACATACATATCAACCCATAAGATGGCCCACTGCTGGGCACGGGTCTCCCCAGTAGAACCTACTAGTATGTAGATCCTGGGGGTAATTACCATAATCGCCACGCTTGGCGAGCGGGTTGGCGATCGCAGTAAGGCTTTAAGTACGCAGAGGACGCTGCTGCCCGTCCTCCGGTGTGAAATCCCTTAGTCGCCTTGACGACACCCACGGGTAGAGATGGGGTGGTACTATTCTTAAGCCGGCACCACACGCCATGCGATTCATTTTCGCTTTATTGTGAAGTGTCGTGGTGCTTGAATTCACTAGTGGGGAATGGAGTGGATTATATTGTAAATTAAAGCTTTAATTTATGTATATTTTTAATTTGCAGGTGATTATCCAAAGTGTGACATTAATGGCCTAGTTTGTTTCCAAAAAAATAAAGGTGAGTGCAAATGATTTCAAGAAAGTTAATAAAAAAATTCAACAAAAAAATGTATTTATAGGTATTTGAAAAAAACTTTCTTTTTTCACACCTTGCAGCCGCCATGTTTGTTTTTTCAAACGTATTTTTTATAGAACATATGGGCGGTCAAGACAAATCTAAGGACGTCTTAATTGTTTAAATCTGTCCTGTGATTTAAAATTTGAGGTTATAAAGAATATTACTTAAATATATACATACCTATATACGTGGGGTCAAAAGCTGGGTACCCAGACTTTGACCCAGGGGGGGGGGAGGGAACCAGATTTTTGTTTCAGTTGAGTCCCTATTTTCAGTTTTTGCGTCAATCGCAATACTACTAAGCCTAAGACTAGAGCTAAGATTTTTGTAACTGTTTTTTCTACTTATATTAGACCAGTCACAGCTCGACAGGAGGGGAAAGGGGAGGGGAAGAGAAAGCTGTGGGCCACAGGGTACAGCGTAAATTTAGAAATCAAAGAGTAAAGAAAGAAAGAGTGAAGAAAGAAAAATTTTGGGCCTGTTAGAAAATAGTGTAGAATTGGGAATACATTGCTCTTTTTTTTACCCGACTGCAAGAGAGGGTTATGTTTTTCGTGCGCATCTTGTATGTATGTGTATGTATGTAATATTCTTTATTACCTCATATTTTTTAAACCACCGCCCGCCCGTTCATAAATAAATGACGTTTGAAAAGAAACAAACATGGTGGCTGTAAGATATGAAAAACAAGAGACATCTCTTGTTATTGACATCTTACAGCCGCAAATTATTGCAGGTATTATAGGTATAACATGACACATGTGTGTCATGTTATACCTTTTTAAGTGATGTGCAGCTGCCCCCCCCCCCACCTGGGTATGCCCATGCCTACATAATAAGTGACATACAATTGCATACATACAAGATACGCGGAAAACATAAGCCTTCCTTGCAGTCAGGTAAAAAGAAAGGGAAAGTTGAAAAATCTAACTAAAAACTTTATTCGTACCTATCTACTCAAATCTACCTACCAACTAGGTACTCATTATTCTTCCAAACATATTCAAATAGAATGGTGCGTTCGACCGTAGGCAGGTAGGTACTTGGTGCAATGAATGGTCACTTCTCATAAACATTCAAAAAAATAACGTCTTTTATTGTAAATAAATATAGTGCATTTGTATTTGTCTATTACCTAATCTTTGCGAAAACTTCTTTCTCAAAATCAAAGATTAAGTTAATAAGCTTTGGTAAAGTGTATTGTGTTTACTCCGTGTCTAGATACTTAATAGGTATATACTAACGTAACCACAATTCATGCAATCAATTTTGGCCGGGCTGGGTTACCAATTGGCATGCATTTTCGGATAATAGTTACCAACATTCTATAAAGATACTTTTAATGAACATAGGTATAATAGCACGCTACAACCAATAGGAGCTGAGCATCAATGAAAAATGTTGCAAAAATGGGGAAAATGATTAAGACGAAGTTGCGCGGGTCATTCAACTCAACAAAACTTCAGACCGGCCAAATAAGATTGCACTAATATTTAAGTAATATATGTAATGCATTGTACCTTATAATAGTTCTCTTTATAGCGAAACTGGCCATCGACAAATACTACTGTCCAATGACCTGCGATGAAGTGATGTATAAAGTCATCCATGTTACCTGCCCGTAAGTGGTTTCGATGGTTTTTATTACTTATTTTTATTACTTGTTTATCCCTTTTATTATGGCGGGGCCCTGTATCACTGATATGACAAATACGACGATCTAATGAAAACAATTGAGTAGCCAAACTGTGAAATATGCGGAGTCCAACATTAAATTAATAGATTGTATCAAATACCAGAGTCAGCGGGAGTCATTAGTGCTAGAATGTAATTTAAATATATGATGGATATTCGTAACTTTTTTACCCTACATCAGATGCTGCATTATTATTATTTTAAGACTAGCTGACCCTCGCAACTTCGTCTGCGTCAAATTAACCCGTTTTTGCAAAATAGGGGTAAATAAAAAAATAGGGGTTGATCGTAGAAGGGTGAAAATTCAGGGTTGTATGTATTTTTGCATCCGGTATCATAAAAAAAAAACTTACCTAAAAATTAAAAAAAAAATAGTGTTGGACTACCCTTAACATTTAGGGGGATGAAAAATAGATGTTCTATATATCTATCTATTACATCGAGGTGGGGCAAAAACTTGATAGGGGCAGGTTAAGTGCAGTTTGTACCACTTGAACATGTCGCTCATTTGGCGCCCTTTAAACGTGGCGTACGTCGCGCGGGCCCCAGCTTGAGAGGCCCTAGATCCGGCCCTGGTATTCTTACCCGACTTTTCATTTCAATTCATAGGTTACCTGTAATTAATATGTTATTTCAGGAGACACAGTGATAAAGCACAGGATAATAAAACACATAGTCATGGCACCCGTGCTGTGGTACGTTTAGGACATCTTCCCACCCTGAGAGTGCGACGCCATGCGATCAGAGAACTGTTAGGGCTTGTTGGTATGTAATGGTTTTCTAACCGATTTAGAACTCGGCGACTAATCCCATTAGAGATGTGAGATATGTGTGCGCAGACACTAGTACACTCTCTATTTCCTCATTCTTGTAGTCCGATAGGATGGAAATCCGATACGACTGGAAAGTGATTACGCGCAGGACCAACGGTCTTAACGTGCTCTCTGAGGCACGGAGTGTACCTAACATTTTTCCAACACCGTCATCCATATTAGGGCCGACAGTGGTAACAATGCTTAGCCTCGTTTATCTCTTGATTCGGTCTGTCACCACTAATTTATGAGCCCCTCAGTTGATAACTTTTAGGTATACATAACTTAATAAACTACATGTCAACCCACATGATGTCCCACTGCTGGGCACGGTGTTCCCCAGTAGAAACTACTTATTACAGATCTTGGGGTGATTGCCATAATCGCCATGCTTGGCGAGCGGGCTGACGATCGCAGTAAAGGTTCATTTCCGGTATCAGAGAGTGCGCGCAGACAACGTCAGTCGTCGATCACGCGCGTCTGTCGCAAACCTCAGAAACGGCACTATACAATTATACTGGCCTGTTGGTCTAGTGGTTAGCGACCCTGACTGCTAAGCCGGAGGTCATGGGTTCGATCCCCACCTAGGATAAAACTTTGTGTGATGAGCACGATGGTTTATTCTGTGTCTGGGTGTTATTCATCTATAAATATGTATGTATTTGGAAATAATTACCTATGTTTATCAGTTGTCTGATTGCCATAGTACAAGCTCTGCTTAGTTTGGGATCAGATAGCGTCGTATGAGTTGTCCCGAGATACTATATTATCAATATACATTTTTGTATTCAGAGTATTGTTGCATCAGTCACACGCGTCAGCCGCACGCGATCGATCGGCCACGATGCACGGAAATGAACCTTTAGGCTTTACAAGACGCAGAGGACGCTGCTGCCCGCCCTACAATTAGAAATCCCTTGGTCACCTTAACGACACCTACGGAAAGAGATGGGGTAGTACTATTTTTAAGCGGTACCACACGGCAACAAGGGCAGCTTATTAAACTAGATTTCTTCAAAAACATCTGTGTCGAACCATGTAAGGAGTTTTTTCTGTAAAGTGAGGTGCTACCTATGTGTGAAGTAAACCTGTAAACTGGCTGATAGTAAGCAGTTCGCTTAGCTTGTGCACATTGAAAGCCTACTATTTGCGTATTACACAGACTCCTTGTACAATCATTTTTTTATTTTTTTGCAGTGGACGTTGGTGGCGTCATCGGAGTATTTTTTGGTGCATCTCTCCTCAGTTTTATTGAAATATATTATATTTTGTTCATGAGAAAATATCACTAACTGTTATGTAAAAAATACAATGCGCTGATTATAAGCGAATTAAAAATTCTAAACAAACATGAATAGATAGAGAATTGTAAGTGCTTTTTGTTAACATAAAAATAATTTTGCACATTTACGTAGTATTAAGAAAAATGCCTATGAAAGAGAAGCAGGTGATAAAACCATTGAAGACTTATGGCCGCACTTATAAAAAGTAACTTTCACCTGTTACCATAAAATTGTAGGCGAATATCCAAAAAATAATTCGAACTTGTGAAAAACATCAATAGTTTCCTACAATAATATTATCGTTGTAAAACTAAGTATTTGTTTTTATAGGCCTTGATTTGTAGACATTATCTGTTTTTACGAAAACAAACCATTATTACGTGTTTCTAAATTTGCTAATAATAACTTGCGTGGGAATGAAAACATGTTAAAAAGATGGGTGGTTTGAGTTAATGGAGAAAACATAACTGTAAAAGGACAGGAAAACATAACTCTAGATCGATTAAGAATTTGAATAAAATAGAGGCACATTTTGTAATAGTTTTTGATTTTTAGATTGTAAAAGTGATATGTTATAATCAACTGCTTTGACAACAAGCAGAGTAAAATATATATAATAATTTAAATGACTATAACAAAAAAACACGTTTTGACGTATTAGTGCCGCGCAACTTCGTCTGCGTAAATTTTCCCCGTTTATGTAACATTATTCATTAAATTCAGACCAGTAGTTCCTGAGAGTATCGCGATTAAACAAACAAACAGACAAACTCTTCAGATTTATAATATTAGTATAGATTTTATTTATTTTGTTAGGCAATGTTTCTCGTAAAAAGTCTTAAAACTGTTTTAAATAAATGTAAACAAATTGAAAGCTTTATTGTGATCTACCGGTCCAAGAATTGTTCGACTCGGGAACCTCTGGGTGTATGTACCTATTTTGTGTATTAATATAATATACTTAATTATTATATCTTGGGACAACTCACACAACATCATCTGATCCCAAACTAAGCAGAGCTTGGACTATGGCAACCTGCCAAACATATTTTTATATTTCTAACACAGAATCACAAAATTACACCTAGACACAGAATAAACCAGTAAAATGTATTTTTGTAAAGAAAAACTTGATGATTTTAAAAGAGTGGCACATGAGTTTCTTGGCAGCTTCTTCTCATGAGCTTTACACTTGGAACTGCCACCTAACCTCATTTTGTTTTTTTTTCAAACAATCATAATTTTATAAAATTTTTAGTATGTATTAATTTGACGTTTTCAAATAATCATTAACCTGATTTTACGAAATAAAGATATTTGAGTTTGAGTTTGAACCACACAAAGTTTCATCCTAGGTAGGGATCGAACTTAAGACCTCCGGCTTAGCAGTCAGGGTCACTAACCACTAGACCAATAGGCCAGTTAGACCATTGCTTATGTATTCTGCTGCACTGCAGAAAGAAATTTCAACGTACAGTTTGCTCTACGAACCCATATATATGAATAAACTATTGAAGACAAAGTGTAAACATACCTCTGCCTGTCCAAGTGCAGAGTGATAGTCGTGATAATGCGTTATTTATTTATAAGGCGGGGGTTGTTAATATATAGACAATTACTTTTTATAGCCTGCTCAACGAGCCATTAACAAGCGCCTTGAGCCTCCCCATTCTTGTTTTGGTTCCCATCTTAGTCTATTTTTTATGACAAAAGAACTTTGTGGGAATTGTCGTATTTTACCGTAATTTCCTTCTTTGACTCGCGAAAATAAAGTTTCCAAACCTTGTTGTGAGTAGATAGGTAGGTAATAGTCAGCACTACAGTCGCTAATCTTTATATTAGGGACTGTGACTGTGCTTAAGAAATAATTTTATTTTTTTTAATGTTGATAAACTTTTGTGATTTGTACACATTATATATTTAATACGGGTCTTAATCGCGTGAATAATTTAAGGTAAAATATCTTGTTTATTACCCGACGTTTCGACCGTATTGCAACGGCCGTGATCACGGGTAGACTGGTTTTTTATTTTGCGATTCGTCCTAATATATTCGTCCTATATTACTATATTCTTATGAAATCTATTTCTTTTGGTATAGTCAGTAAAACAATCTTAGTTAGGTAAATCGTAACGGGTTCAAAACATGACTAATGAAATTCGGTAGGTTCCTACCTATAGGTAGCTTAAAGTTAATGGAACTAGTCATCATAAATACATGCATTCGAAAGATAATAATATACCTTCTTCAACGGTGTAAATTCTTCTTCACCTATCCACAGCATTTCCCGACGTTCCGGGAAATCGTCACTTAAGGGGCTACACTGGCGTCTTTCAATCTCGCTATAAGGAGAAACGCTTTCTTCTTGTTCTTGTACACGTTTGCGATATTCCAACCGAGTCAGACCATCGCGCATCTTCGGTTCCTCAGAACTACACTGAAAAGAAAATATTGTTTAAAAAAACGTTATGAATGCCTTCGTATAACTTGTAAGTACGTCACACTTGTGGCAATGAAGAATCTGTTCTTTCTCTATTTCATTTAAATTAAGGTTGTGTTGGTGGCAAACTGCAAACATTATTTTTTACTGGGTCCCTATTCACTATCTTTATTTCGTTGTCGTGTCAAGCCCGTGTGAACTGACGCATACGCGGTGGACATCTTTGTACGCACCGCGCATGCGCCAGTTTGCACGGGCTTGTCACGACAACGAAATTAAGATAGTGAATAAGGACCCTGCTTCAGTGGTGAATCCAGGTTTTGTTTTGGCGTATAATGTCCAAGATTCTGGTTATACCGCTGCGGTTTTTAAAAGCGAGATTTTGTGACAAGGAAACTAAAGACCCAGCCGATTGATTTTCACTTTACTAGTAATGTCTGCATCACTTGCTTTTTTTCCCACGAATTACAATTAAAAAACGCCGGAAAAACCGCAGTCAGGGCGGGCTTGTATGAGTTTGCTTGTGTTACAAAATCTTGGGCCTAAAGGAGCTTGACGCTAAGGGTAGGATGAACATGGAAAAGCACGCATATTCGGACCTTTGGATGGAATGCTCCGAACGGAGGGATTTAAACGGTTTCAGACGTGTTCATGTGAATCAATTTAGCGCCTTGATGCTAAGTAGGTAGGTTGTACGCACACTGTTGGACAAAGAATTTATTATTTGAATATGAGCTGACCCGCGCAACTTCATCTGCGTAAATTTTTCCCGTTTTTTTGTATCATTTTTCATTGCTGCTCCGCTCCTATTTGTCGTAGTGTAATGTTATTTAATCTATAGCCGTCTTCGATAGATGGGCTATCCAATTATTATTACATTTCGGACAAGTAGTTCCTGAGATTATCGCCTTCAAACAAACAAACTCTTCAGCTTAATAATATAAGTATAGAGCAAGTATTTTAATAAGTCATACTTACAACAAAGGGCACAGTCTTTCTCGGAGTGGCGACATTGTTCAAAAATTTATCAGCTATTTTAAACCAATACAATCTGGGCACATACACACCTTCTGGATTCCCATTTATTTTAGACTGTTTTATTTTTTTAAGTTCACTAGTGTACCTTGTGCGAATACTCTTTATTTTTAATTTTATGTCCGCTTCTGTCACTCCGTGAAGGTTTAAATCTCTTATTAGTGATTCAGTTGCTATGAATCGTTCTATACGGTTCTTGTAGCTCTCTAGTCTAAAATTCCAAAGACATGGATAATTCCTGTAATGTTTTAAAAACAATGGAGTATGCTCTTCCTTCCACTTGTAAACCATATTTTTGTAATCTAAGCAAGGCCTCTGGTATTTTTTTATACTTAATTAATTTTCTCTTTATACGTGAATGTATTTGTAGACCAAATGACCTTTTTTATCAATATTTTAATTCACAATTGACTGTAGCACAATTTGTAGATGAACTCATCATACTTCAATTCACAGTCACAGTCGTCAGCTTGACTACTACGCCATCTGTGCAGTGAAAACAATACGTCTTTTAAGTATAAAATAAGTCAGTAAGTGATTTGACACACACAAATAACAAAAAAGATCAAAATTATAGCAATCTATACGCGGTAACACTGCAATTTAGATGCTACCGACTTAGCGGTGATAAGAATGGTAAAACGACTGATTACGCACACCTTCCGTGTTCACTTTACATTCACAAATTGGTCAATAGTCTTCATAAGTAACAATATTGTTACTTATAATATTATTTCCACGTAACTCGTTTACAAAAATAACGAAATAATTCACTTAATATTGTTATTGTTCCACCGTTTCACTGAGGTTGAAGGCAAAAGTGATTCGTGTTATCGATCGACTAGCGAACGTGACGGGAGCCGCCGACTGAATGGGGCAGGGGGCAGGCAGGAGAGGTGAGTAGGGTATAATTGGGGGTTCTGGATCACTTCCTCGCTTCGCTCGGCGCGTGATCCAGAACCCCCAATTCTCCACACATAGAACATGATCCAGAACCCCCAATTTTCTACACATGCAATATGATCCAGAACCCCCAATTTTCTACACATGCAATATGATCCAGAACCCCCAATTTTCTACACATACGCGAGCGATTAATAACTACAATGTGTGATGCATTTATCGACGCGAGTCTGAGAAACTAATCAACCGTTTGATTTGGAGCTGAACTCTAAATAATATAATTATGTATGCGTATGTATGACTGCCTCTGTGGCGCAGTGGGAGTGTGTCCGACTGCTGCGCAAGAGGTTGTAGGTTCGATTCCCACACAGGACGCCACTGTGTGTGATCCACAAATTGTTGTTCTGAGTCTGGGTGTTCTTTGTGTCCGTGACATGTATGTTTGTAAAGTCCCCGCGACACGGGGCTTGCACCATACTGCGGGAGTAGTCTTTAAAAAAAAATGTACATTCTAGTTCAAACACTTTTTATTTTATTTATTTATTAAGATTAATAAAAAAAAAAAACATGATTTACATGAATACCTACTTAAAACTAATACATGCCCAAAAATAAAAACAATGTAACAATTACTTATAGGTAAACACCGCTTATTAAAATGCTATTAACATTTTAAACAATGAAATTTCTTATCGCACACAATCATCTACTAATCAATAAATAATCTCTCCCTTTAATTTGACATATCGATCGGGTACCCAGCTGGTGCAGTGGATAAGCCATTGGCTACTGCTATCGGGTCGCGGGTTTGATTACCACGCGAGCAAATATTTGTATGACATACAGATATACGTTTCGGTTTGGGTGTGACATGAAACTAGGAAAAAAATATTGGACTTGGTTACATTTTTCAATAGAAACATACTTAATTTGGTTTTAAAGTTACCCAGTGATAGATAGGTATCGATCTTATTGTTCTGAGAGAGTACATACCAATTCCTTTTTAGAAAATCGTCTCAGGTATACGCGACGGAGCGGCGCCATCGCCGAATAAGGAAAGTAAGCATGTGGTCATATTGAGTAAGTAACAATCAATTAATTTTAGATCTTATTTGCTGATAACATAGAACTCATTTTTTAGCACACATATCAAAATCGCTTTCTCACTTAGCTAGCGATTTGTCACTAAAACCACTGCTTAAAAATGTGATCTACAAATAAGACTGCATGGCATAATTTCATTTTAATTAGCACACATCTCCTGCACTTGCAGCTCGTCTTTGACAATAATATTTTACAATATATTGTGAACAAGAGAACAGGAAGTATGTACGTACAACTCTACAATCACTATTTATATCGAATAATCTAATAGTAAGTTGAATTTGTGAGTGAAATTTATTTATGGTGTTCTTAATTTTAGGTCGACCAATCCCTTCGATTCTGACTGCGAAATACCACCATCTCAGCCATCGCCGTCGGTAGAAAAAAAGAAGATAAGGAAAAAGGTTGTCGGAAAAACAAATAAAAATTCTGTGAAAAAAATTGCTCCGGCGGTGGTCAAATCTAGCTTTTTTGGGTCCGACTCGGAGACAGAAGTTGATTTGCCAGCGCCAACGAAATCGCTCAAAAAAAGGAAGCTGTCGGATTCAGAGGTATGCTGAAGTTTTTTTATTTGTAAATACGGAGTCCTTTTATTTTCCATTATTTTAGCATATTAGTTAGACTTTGATGTTCTAAATACGATTCCCGAGGGGTTAGGTAAAATTTATGGTTCAGTATATTTTTTTCAGAATCTGTCATGCTTTCCTTTTAAATTATTTACCTGACTACGGCGAAGCCAAAAGGAAGGGTAATGATTTTGGCAGTCTATGTATGTATGTTTGTATGTTCCACCACAGCGCCTAAACTACTCAACGGATTTTAATAAATGAGGTGTCAATGAATTCGTAAGAATAGCCCGGGTGACATAGGCTATATAAATTTTATCCGTAGTCCCGACTACGGATAAAATTTTTAGTTTTTTAAACTTATTCTTGTTTCTAATGATAATCATTTTTAAATTTCAGAACGAGCAAGAACTTGGTGGTGAACCCATTCGAGCGGCTGCGTTGCGGAGCTTCTTATCAAGACGTAGTGGTTCCGGTTATACACTTCAGCGGGACCCCACCCGGCAGGGCAACTACTACGTGGAACTGCGTGTTTACAACGCTCGAGAAGCGGAGGTGCTCAGCAATGACCGCTGGAAACGAGCACTAGTTACCTACAAATCGGCTGTTGACGACAGCAGTCCGGTGTGGAAAGCAGTCACAAAACTTGTGACTGTTGCGAAAGAAGATTATCGGAAGATACAACCGATACTCTATCAGTCAAACGTATTTTAAAATTAGGTAAGTGTCCTACTAGTACCTATTTAAAGGACCCATAATATTGTACCTACATATTTAAAAACCATTTAAAATACCTACTTATGATATACCTATATTTTTCAATGTTTTCCTTTTTTGTTCTTTTGAATAATATTAATAATTATATTAAACTTGTTTGAAAAGCATGTTCTATATTGTTGAATTTAAGTAAGTAAGTACCTATGCATAAAGTCTATAATTGATATTTTTTAATGTTTATTTCCTCAGATAATTGTAATGAAATAATATTGCATGAGTACTTACTCATATAATATTTATAATGATTATTTGTATGATTTTCTTTCAGTAAACCAAAAAACTAAAAACAAAAACCAAAAGCCAAAATCCAAAAGCCAATAAACTCGAATTAATGAATGTCAAATTTTAAAATTCATGACCATTTAATATGATCTTGAATCTTATTTTTTAAGAACTTAATAAATCCAGATCAGTAATTGTGACCTTGAACTTTTAATCTTGAAGTAATCAAAAATTATGACCTTTAAGTACTAAATTAAAACTTATATATCAACTATAGCTCAAAATAAATATTTTATATTTTGTCTAATTGAATTTACGATTAAATTTATGAATTAGGTACTGCTTTACTTTTTGTATCTAACATAACCAAACAAACATGAAATTTTGCCCAGATTGTAAAGTTTATGTTCAAAAATATTCATCACATAAGAAAAGTAATATACATAAATCAAACTGTTTGTTGAGTACTGAATTTGATAATGTGCAAATAATAGCTACAGCTTTTAAAAATAGAATTGCTAGTTACAGATTTAATCCTATGAATACAGATAACATATCACCAGAGATATTTTTATCAGATATTTCTAGCATGGTTTACAAGATTATTGAGACATTGCGAATAAAACACCGAGCGATTAAAATACAATTTGAGCTTTTTGTATTGTACAAGTTACCTAAAAATGAAGAATTGTCTTTGAAATCTTTTAATACAAAGTATTATGTGATAATACAAAATACTAATATAAAATTATTTTTTGAAGAATGTGTGCAAAAATTGCTGTATAAATGCACCGAATTTGAAATGTCAGAATCTGGCTGGGCTATAGAGTCGATTAATCATTTGGAAATGAATATAGTTAAGTATAATCCCTTAAAAGCTGGCAGTTACATATCTTTACCCCTAAAAATTCTTAAAACAAAATCATGTCTTAACATTTGCAATAAAGATAGACATTGCTTTCTCTGGTGTATTGTAGCACATATGTATCCAGCACGGCATAACAGTAATAGAGTTTCATCATATCCACATTACTTAAATTTATTAAATATAAATGGTATATCTTTCCCACCAACATTTGATGACATAAAACAATTCGAAAAAAAAAATCCGACTATAAGTGTAAATGTTTATGGTTTAGAAAAAAATAACACTATTACTGGGCCATTATACAAAACTTTACAACGGAAACTGACCCACGTAAATTTATTACTAATTGAAAGAGGAGACAAAAGTCATTTCTGTTTAATAAAAAATTTCGCGCGACTAGTGCATGATCAACTAACAAAACACAAATCTAAAATTCACTTATGTGATGAATGTTTTATATATTTTGATTCAGAGACAAAACTAAATAATCATAATTGCGCACGAATACAAACACTGCTCCCAGAAGAGAATAGCAAGCTTCGATTTTCTAATTATATAAGAACTCAAAGAATTCCTATTGTTATTTATGGAGACTTTGAAAGCTTACTTCGAGAATATTCAGATAAAAATAAAAGTCAGTATGTCGAAAACATACAAATTCATGAAGCAACTTGTTTCGCCTATTATATATGCTGTGAGAGTAATCCAGAGCTTAATAATTTAGTATCTTATCGAGGTCCAAATTGTTCAAAAAAGTTTGTAGATTCTATTGCTAAGGATTTAGAAACTTTATATGACATTTTATCTTTGCCTAGAGACATGATTCCACTGAATGATGAAGAGCTTCTTTCATTTAAGACTGCTACAGTATGTCATATTTGTAAAGAAAATTTTTCTAATAATGACTGTATTGTTCATGACCATGATCATTTCACAGGTAAATATCGGGGTCCAGCTCATAATTCATGCAATTTAAATAATAAGTCTGTAAAATTTATTCCCATAATATTTCATAATCTTTCAGGATATGACTGTCATTTATTTATAAAAGAACTTTCAAGTGTTTCCGGTCGAATCAATTTAATTCCAAAGACTAAGGAAAAATATATTTCTTTTACCAAATTTTTTCCATTTAATTCTCAGAAAGTAGTCCAATTAAAATTTATAGATTCTTTTAATTTCTTAAGTTCGAGTTTAGACAACTTAGTAAAGACATTGGACTCCAATGATTTAAAGCATTTACGATCATTTTTCATTGATAAAAAATTATTTCAATTATGCCTTAGGAAAGGCGTGTATTGCTATGACTATATAGACTCCTGGGAACGATATGCAGAAACTCAGTTACCAGATCGCTCAAATTTTTATAATAAACTCACATCCGATACAGTGTCTACTGACGATTACAATCACGCTTTAAAGATGTGGGCTATATTTGGTATTAAGAATTTAGGCGAATATACTGATTTATATTTGAAATGTGATGTCTTACTATTGTGCGATGTATTTGAGAAATTCCGATCTATGAGTTTATGTCACTATGAGCTTGACCCTTGTCATTACGTTTCATCACCATCATTAAGCTGGGACGCCATGCTCTTGTTAACTAAAGTAGAATTAGATTTAATATCTGATATAGAAATATATCAAATGCTAGAAAAGGGTATTAGAGGAGGTCTTGCCCAATGTTCGCTGCGATATGCAAAGGCTAATAATAAATATTTGCCAGACTATAACGAAAAAGAACCCGATACATTTTTAGTTTACTTAGATTGTGTCAATTTGTATGGGCATGCTATGACACAAAGACTTCCCACAGGAAATTTTAGGTTTTTAACAAAATCTGAAATAGCTTTATTTGAAATTGCATCTGTTACTGCTGATAGTGATGAAGGGTACATACTTGAAGTTGATATTCATTATCCGCCTGATATACATGACGAACATTCTGATTTGCCATTTGCACCAGAAAAAATGCCCGTTCCTGTTCCATGTGATGACAAAAACACAAAACTAATTGCTAATCTGTATGATAAATATAGATATGTCATTCACTATGTTCATTTACAAGAATGTTTAAAGAATGGTCTTATATTATTAAATATTCATAAAATTCTAGCATTTACTCAAAAAAATATCTTAGAACCATACATAAATCTTAATACAATACTTAGACAAAAAGCTAACTCAGTATTCGAAAGAGATTTTTTCAAGAAGCAAAATAATTCAATATTTGGTAAAACAATTGAAAACAAAAGGAAACAAGTAGATGTTAAATTAGTTAATGTGTGGAAAGATAACTTTAATAAGACCAATAAAATAAAAGGGGCAGAAAAATATGTGAGCGCCCCTAATTTTAAAAATATGGCTATTATTTCAGAGAACCTTGTTGCTATTCAATTAGAGCCTGCTAAAGTAGTTTTAGATCGACCAATATATATTGGTTTTACGATACTGGAGTTAGCAAAGTGTCATTTATATCAATTTCACTATTCTGTTATGAAGAAAATATACAAAAATGACATAAGCCTTTGTTATACTGATACTGATAGTCTCTTGTATTTAATACAAACTGATGATTTTTATAAAGACATGAAACAAAATATAAAATATTTTGATACAAGCAACTTTGAAGACAATAATATTTATGGTATTCCAAAAGTGAATAAACAAATACCTGGCTATTTTAAAGATGAGATGGGTGGTGATATCATTACAGAGTTTATTGGTTTGAGGGCTAAATTATACTGTTTAAATAGTTTAAATAATACAATTAAAAAAGCTAAAGGAGTTAAAAAACCTATTTCTAATAGGCTCACAATTGAAAAATATAAAAATACTTTGAATAATGATATAAATTTCAGAGATACTATGTATGTCATTCGATCCAAAAATCACAAGTTGTATACACAGAAAATTAATAAATTAGTACTCAACGGAAATGATGACAAACGTCAAATTAAAAGAAATATAATTTATACTGTACCTTGGGGTCATTATCGTACTATGTTTTAAGCTATAATTGTGACTGTATTTACTATCTTTTCTGTTTATAATGTTACAGTAATTTAAAGCTAAAATTGTGAATCTACCTAATTTTAGAATCTACCATTGTTTATGTTAAAATAATTTAAAGTTATAATTGTGACTATGTATCTACATACCTACCTAATTTTAGTATCTACCATGTATTTACTTTATGTTTATAATGTTACAATAATTTAGAGCTATAATTGTGACTATGTATCTACCCATGTATTTACTTTGTTTAATGCATAAATAAAAAAATCTTATGAATCATAATGTTTCTTGTTTCATTTTTGTATTTGTGTAATAAATATAATTTGCCTAAGTACCTATAACCTGAGTCTGAGTTCAATTCTCAGCTCAAATACATGTTTAATACAAATGGTTACCTTGCTGTCTTAGTCCATTAGTGATTTATGACCGCATAGTGTGGCAACAGACCAGCTTTCACAGGATCTTGGAATGGCAACGGTAATTTTTAACTCTCTATTAACTAGTTAACTAGTAAATTCTGTGTGGAGAACCTAAAGCATAAAGAAAATAACTAAACTTAAATAAATAGACTGGGATTTGATGTCTCAAGTACTCTAATATATTTGACTATGCAGAAGATTGTTGTGAGTAGAAGTGTAGCGGCTTTGTGAGCTTTCTTTTTATACACATTGTTTTCACAAGAATAAAGCATTGTGGTTCAGTATTTTACTGTTATATTAAAATAATATAGACACATAAGTTAAAGAAATCAGTCCCATAGCTAAATATCAGTTTTTTTTTTAGTATTGGGTTTAATTAATATAAAAATATAAGCAGGAATTATAATCTTAGTAGTTATATAATAGTAGGAGGTAGTTTAATAGTTTATGCACACTTGCCATGCTAGATTTGCTGCACATATTTCAATACAACAATGAAGACTTGGAAATGTAGTTACGGCGTTAACGTTCAAGACTGGGCAACACTGAAAACCAGTAATAAGATGGGTCGTCATGCTCATCCTATGAATGCTGAGTACCTTGCCCTATTTTGTAGGCACATCGTACAACTTTCGTATTTTTCTTTGTGTTTTTATTTGGTTGGCATAGTAAAATAGAGATTTTGCGACATATTTTTGTTTTAAAGTGACAGTGACAAATGACATGTCACATGTTAAGTCACCTAGCGCTACGTCATGAAAATGTTTGTCAATGCGGAATTGCGGACTCTGACCTCCGGCCTTTTGCGCCTATACTTTATCTAAATATTTTTGTTTGTAGTTAATTAGTAATTTCGAAAAGGATAATTTATTTAATATTCCAAAAGCTAATTAAAATACCTGATTATTTAAAAGATAAATTAGGTGGTGAAATTATAACGGAATTTGTAGGTTTAGGCGCAAAATTATACAACAACATTTTGAGTAAAACAAATGTTTTGGTTAATATTAAATTTATTGTAAAAAACAAAATACTTGTAAGCTTCTTGTATTTAAGTTTGCTTGTAAGATGTACAGTAAAATATTATATTGTTAGTGTAAAAATATTTTTATTTACAACATGTGTCACTGACCTAATAACAAGCATAAATATAATAAAATTGTTAGTTAGGTTAATAATTTTTTATTTTTTACTATGTACTTACAATATATTTACTGGGTTGAGTATTCATTATAATAAAGGTATTATATAATCTTATATATTTTAAAAATTTATTGTTCCAATATGAAATAAACAGATTTTTTTAAAATAATATAATTTATCATGACAATAATAATAAGTAGATTACAGTATTTAATAAAAGATTACACATTATGTCTGCTTAACTTTTTGACTATTTTACTAACTAAATGTTCAGTCTCATTCATGACGTCATCGTAATCACTAGTCACTAAATATTGCACACTCACACCCGCGCTGTCAGGATCAAGGTTTATTTTATCCATATTACTATTGTCCAAATTATGTATGTATATTTGTATTAAATTACGAACTTGACCCGGCTCCTTACGCATAACAAAAGAGGTATTTTTAAAACATTTTGATTTAATTTTTTTCTTCTTTATTGCTTCTTGTTCCTCTGCTTTTTGTTTTTTATATTCTTCGCGAGATTTGGCTGCTACTTCTGCATACCAGCTTTCTCTATCCTGAGCATAATAAAAAGGATTGGTGATTGGGTCCGCATCTCCTATTAAATTCTGAAAAAAAAAAAAAAAAAACAGTCATTCAATAAATAAATAACACAAGTAATATGAAAAATGGATTTAAGTAAGTTAAGATAAACGCAATATTTAATTACCTCACGTAAATTATCTGCGATATCTATAGAGGGGCTGTAGGACGGTGCCAGAGACATGATTCTGTAAATAAATTAATATTAATTATTAAACACTTATTGAAAGTAAAAAAAAATGCATGGCATTAAAATAAAATAGAAAAAAAAAAAAAACAAAACTTACCAGGCAATTGTAGTTTAATTGACAAACAAGAGGTCCAGCTTATGGCAAATACTGCAATGAAATGAAGCGACTACCTACCTAACTTAGATGTGGATTATTTTAAACAGTGGCATTTGATATTGAGTAATGCGAGAATGCAATATTTTCATTAATGATTTCAATAA
The DNA here is from genome assembly GCA_945859575.2 of Herminia tarsipennalis. Taxonomy (NCBI): domain Eukaryota; kingdom Metazoa; phylum Arthropoda; class Insecta; order Lepidoptera; family Erebidae; genus Herminia; species Herminia tarsipennalis. The sequence goes on along the minus strand of OX243835.2, from coordinate 23,095,933 downwards.
TTAAACGAACCTGTCTTAACCTGTAGAAACGCGATAAATGAATATTCTTTGTCATGTCATGTTTCATATAATATTTTTGCTGACGATTTCAATAATGAAATAAATCTGTCTAAACCTGTAGAAACGCGTTAGTTGAATAGTCATGTCTAATATGATATTATTATTTATATGCATATTGTGCACATGCTTAATTTGATTTAATATGTTTATTACGAGTAATTACATACTTACTTATGTTAATAAAACTTATCTAAACATGTAGGTACAGAAATAGTAACAAAATGTCATGTTATGTTTTACATAATTTCCCCTTTTTAGTATAAAAAGTGAACACAAAAACGTATGTTAGCCATTCAACATAATCATTGACAAGATGAAGTTGGTTAAGCAACCCATATCTCTGAAAGTTAGCGGTATACAATTTAATGAACCTTCTCGCCAAATCAGACATAGTGCTTTATTACCAAATACAATTCGTTGTATAATATGTGGTCCGTCGAACTGTGGTAAAACAAACGTTATGATCAGCTTACTGTTACATAAAAATGGATTGAAATTTAAAAATCTTTATCTTTACTCCAAAACTTCTTTTCAGCCAAAATATCGATTCTTGAGCGAGGTATTAAAAAGAGTTCCTCAGATTAACTTCTATGAATTAAAAGATGATAAAGATGTTATAGCTCCGAGTGAAGCTTTGACTAACTCTGTATTTATTTTTGATGATGTTGCATGTGAAAATCAAGTTAATATCCGTAATTATTTTTGTATGGGCAGACATAAACAAATAGATTGTTTTTATTTATCTCAAACCTATTCTAAAATTCCGAAACAATTGTTACGTGACAATGTTAATTTTCTTATATTATTTAAACAAGATGATACGAATTTAAAACATGTTTACGATGAACATGTCGGCTCCGATCTACAATGGAAACAGTTTAAAGATATCTGTAAAACCATTTGGAGTAACCCATATAATTTCGTACTTATTAATAAAGAATCGCCCGTAAATAATGGAAGGTACAGACAGAATTTTGATACATTTTTGAAATTTGACTGAATTTATATATAATAAATAACATGAATAACAAATTCAGTATTAGATCTTCATTCCCTGAACACAGTTGTTTTAATATAAATATGGAGAAAAATATTAAAATTGAATTAATGAAGTCTGTGAACTCAATAAAGAACAAAATAAAACAAATGAAGAACCAGGAACACTCGATGAATTTATCACTCGATAAAGTCCTAAAACCTGTAACAGATCCCCTTAAGTCTTTAGTTGACGCGAATTTACCTGCGGAAAAAAATAAAAATGTAGAAAATAAAACACTACTTAATTTGGAAGGCATTGAGTCCGATGATATAAATACTAGTTCATCGAGTAAATTTGAAGAATGTTACAGTCCAGATCTGGATTCTACTCAATTCATTGAAAGCCCTAAAAAGGAATCGCTAGATGAAATATCATTAGAGGGAGAAGATATCTGTGGTATATATGATGACCTTAATATACCGTTTGGAATTAGAAGTAAAAACAAGACTTACATGATGGGTAACTCAGTAGTATCATTTTCTAGTTTGAATAATGATAAGAACGTTTTAGTTAAAATCGATGACAAAGTTTACAACTTTACATTAGGTTTGAAAGAACTTTTATTTAAAAGAAAGCCTGATTTAAAATTAATATCAAATGAAGATAAGCGGATCTACAAAGATATGCTACATTATACAAATGCTCATAGAAGAAATTTTAGCCCCAGAGGTCAGATAAAGTCAAGTAAAGGTAAAAAATATCGGGAAATAATTAAACCCTTGTTTTCGGAAACGTCTGACAGTAAACCTAAATCAAAACTTGGAGGAAACTTACCAAAACTAAAAAAATTTAAAAACAACACTGATTTAGTATACTGGGATGATCCCAATGAATTGATTGAGAGATTAAAATTATTAATGGCTTCAAGAGACGCCGGCAATACAAATCATGATAATGAAATATTATCTATCATTGAAGAACTAAAAGAAGCTAATATAATAAAGGAATAAATAGGAACAGCAATAGACATTTAATTCAGTTTAACATACTTAACAATCACGATCATTACCAAAATTTGTTATTAAATCAATCTGAGCTAAAAGACAAAAATATAAATTTGAACGAAAAATCATCATGATCAAAGCCGATGTGGTAAATGAGCTTCATAAAAATGCCAGGATAAATTTTCCTCGACGAAAAGTTATTATGAAAGATATAGACGATCTATGGCAGGCGGACTTAATTGATATGCAATCTATTTCTAAAGAAAATAAAAGCTTTAGATTTATCCTCGCTGTTATTGACACATTTTCTAAATATGCTTGGACCTTTCCTCTCAAAAGTAAAAACAAAGAGATTGTATGTAATACTTTTAAGATATTATTGGATAGAGGCCGTGTCCCTAAAAATATTCAAACTGATAATGGGACAGAGTTTTATAATAATAGATTTCAAAATCTAATGCAATCTTATAATATTAATCATTACTCAACATTCTCATCAAAAAAAGCTTCAATAGTCGAGCGATTTATTAGGACATTGAAATCTAAATTGTACAAAGAATTCAGTTTGAAAGGCAATTATAATTGGATAAATAATACCCTCAATAATGTTATTCATAAATACAATCACACATACCATAGAACGATTGATGAAATCCCTGCGAATGTGAATAATATAAATAAAAAACGTATATTAGAACGTTATGCAAGTTTAGTAAAAAAAGTTAGTGTAAAAGTAAGATATAAAGTGGGTGATTATGTACGTATCAGTAAGTACAAAGGAACATTTGAAAAAGGATATACACCTAACTGGTCAACAGAAATATTTAAAATTCGAGAAATACGTAATACAATTCCTATCACCTATTTAATTGAAGATACTATTAGAGGTCAGCCTATTTTAGGAGCATTTTATGTGCAAGAACTTCAAAAGACTAAACATCCTAATGTGTATCTAGTCGAAAAAGTTCTTAAAAAGAGAGGAAACAGAGTTTTAGTAAAATGGTTAGGTTTATCTTCTGCAGAAAATAGTTGGATAGATAAGTCAAATGCGCTATAAGAAACAAATTAAATAGATTATTGCAAAATAATGTCTGATTCCATTATTTATACTTATAAACTTAGATAACTGTCAATTGTTTATTCAACGCATTATATTTATAAAGTGTTTAATTTATTTTTAAACAGTCTTATTATGGGCACTGGAGAGAGTAGTCTTCTCAATTGGCTTATAAACCATTTACCATTTGAATTACATTTGCCGGGATACAATTACTGTGGTCCAGGTACAAAATTAATTAGGAGACTTGCGCGTGGTGATAAAGGTATCAACAAATTAGACGAATATTGTAAAGAACACGATATTGCATATCACAAATCTTCGAACTTAAAAGATCGCCATAAGGCTGATTTGATTTTGTTTAAAATGGCGAAAAAACGTATAGTTGCAGCTGATGCAGGTACAGGAGAAAAAATTGCAGCGCGTCTAGTGAGCAATATTATGACAAGCAAAATTAAAACTGGTACTGGCCTAAAAACTTACAGCCAAAAATCTTCATGCAAAAGGACTTCTGGAAAAGGACTTAAAAATAAATTTAAAAATGTTCTTACTGTCGCGAAAAAACGAATGAAAAAATTAAAACCAAAATGCAAGAAAGGGGCAATAAAACTAGCTATGGCTGCTGCCAGAGAATTAGTTGAAGATTCTTCTATTAAACTTCCCCGCGTTATTCCTATACCAAAAACGGGTGGAGTTTTGCCTTTGATTCCTATTTTTGCTGGATTATCCGCAGCGGGAGCCATAGCAGGCGGGGCGGCTGGTATAGCTAAAACTATAAATGAATTCAAGATGGCTAAAAAGCTATATGATGAATCGAAGAGACACAATGAAAAAATGGAAGCCCTTTGTATTGGAAATGGATTACATGTTAAGCCACATAAAAATGGTCTGGGAATTTTCGTATCAAAAGAAAAAAACTAAAGTATCGGCTACCCAATCGAGCCTTGACTAATTTTGACATTGTAAAATATGGAAATAATATTCCTTATTTTAGAGGTGTCTTTATGAGAGACGAACTTCCTACACACCCTTTTAAATATGAATGTGGTATTATTAATTTAGATATTTCTAAAAACCCCGGCTCTCATTGGGTAGCCTATGCAAAATGCAAAGATTATATCGAATATTTTGATAGTTATGGAAATCTTAAGCCTCCAAAAGAATTAATAAAATATTTAGGCTCTAAAATTCACTACAATTATGAAAATGTACAAGGCAATCATCCTTTCCATTGCGGACATCTTTGTTTAAACTTTTTAAGATTTTTTTGGATTAATCATGGAATAAAATAAACAGAATTTAAGAAAAGAGTTCAGTATGCAAGTATGTCTACTACAGTAACTATCTCCGGCAATAAATCAGAATTAGAATCATATTTTCAACCACCTCTGAGTTTATCTGGAAAATATGAGTGTGGATTATTATACTTTTCAATACTGAACTCAACATCAGGTCGTCGTTTTAGTAACAATACCTCATCTGTTATCAGAATTGAATGTGATTTGATATACGGTTCCTATACCAACGGATTACCAACTCACATTATTCACGAATTTGTGCCTAATACCGTTGTAGACGACCAATATATAGAAACGCCTCAGAACGTTATTTATTTTCCGGTAAACAAAAATACAATTTCATCTATATCTATTAAAGTTGTCGATCAGTTTGGTTACAGTATTAACTTCGTAGAACATATTCAACTGCGTCTTCATTTAAGAAAAATAAAATGATACAATATAATATAAACCCTTCAGTCAAAGTAAAACGTCTTATTTCTTCTACAACCACTAATACGCGTAGACGTAAGAAAAAAGTGAGGAAGTTGACTAAAGCAAATATAGATTTTCTTAAAGCTTTAGGTTTTAAAGTATGAATATACTACAGATTAATGATTTACCGCATTTCGATTCTTCAATCGAAAGTTATGAAGTCCATTCTTACAATCCCTACAATAACTGCTTCAGAGAAAATGACGAAATCAGAATTCCCATACACCAGCAAGATATATACGTGTTACCATCAGCCAGTTCAATTTACATCGAAGGTCAAGCAAAATTCTTCGGTAAAGATGGAAAGCCGATTGAAAAAATTGTTACATTTAGTAATAACTATATTTTGTTCTTGTTTCAAGACATCAGGTACGAAATGAATGGTATAGAAATAGATCGTATAAAAAATTCCGGCATAACGTCCACAATAAAATCTTATATCTCATTAAATGAAGCAGAAAATAAAGTGGCTGCCTTATGGGGCTGGAATTCAAACGGTATTAAAAATGATGGCCATTTTAGTGCTGTAATACCTTTAAATAAGATTTTAGGGTTTGCGGAAGACTATAAAAAAATTGTAATAAACTGCAAACATGAACTTATATTGAATAGAAGTAACTCCAATTTAAATAGTGTTATACTTGCTGATGATATTGCTTATTGCAAAATAGATATAGAAAGGCTTCAATGGAGAGTACCACATATAAAAGTGTCAGATCGAGAAAGACTGGCTCTTTTAAAATTACTAGAAAAGGATAAGCCTATTCAAATGGCATTTAGAAATTGGGATTTGTATGAGTACCCTTTGCTTCCTAAAACTACAAAGCATTCGTGGGCAGTTAAAACTGCGTCACAATTAGAGAAACCTAGATATGTAATTTTCTGCTTACAAACTAATAGAAAAAATAATAAACTCAATGACAGTTCGCGATTTGATCATTGTGAAGTTACAAATGTCACTCTCTTTTTGAATTCACAATATTATCCATATGAACTTTTGAGCTTAAAGTTTTCTGAGAACAAATACAGTATATTATACGAAATGTATGCCAAATTCCGTCAGTCGTATTACAACAGTCCAGCAGACCCATTGCTTAGTCTAAAGGACTTTAAAGAAAAGGCTCCTCTTTTTATATTAGATTGTTCAAGGCAAAACGATAGTCTAAAATCAGGTCCAGTCGATGTTCGATTAGAAATTGAATGTTCAACTTCAATACCAGATAATACTGCCGCATATTGTTTGATTATCAACGATCGTCTGGTGGAATATAAGCCTTTGAGTAATATAGTGCGAAGATTATCATGACTGCTATTGTAGACGTTCAAGGTTTCAAAACAGAAGCAAATGAGTTTATAATAAAAGAAATTGCTATATGGTGTGATAACAAAATACAAGTGTTCTTAATTAAGCCACCATTTCCCTATTACAACTTGACAAAATCAGAAAGACGTCAAGTAAGCTGGATCGAGCGCAACAGAAAAATACATTGGGGTGAAGGATTTATTCCTTATTCTAATTGCCTATGTTTACTTGAAGATCTGTTAAGAAATAAATGTGTTTACACTAAAGGTTTAGAAAAAGTGTCATGGTTGCAAGTTATGTCGAATAATAATAATGTTATTAATTTAGAAGATAAAAACTGTCCTAATTTGTCAAGCTTGTATGAGCAATATAAAGATTCTGAAACCGTTTACAGTTGTATATATCATGACTCAATATGTTCTTTAAAAAATGTTTTATGTTTAAAAAAATGGTGTTTCGATAATAAACTTTTTAATTAAGTGGTTTTTTTTTCTTATTTTGTTTGCTCAAAATTTCCCTGTTCCTCAACCTTAGTCTTAAAAAACTTTCGCAAGCATTTACGTACGTAATTAGCAAGATTAAAAATTTGAAATATCAGTTTTCTAAATAAAATACAAGCTTCGACTTACTTGCTGAATAACATGACATTGAGAATTGGAGATCGTGTACAGGTATTGATAGTAGAAAAGCGATTATGCGGGCTTCATATTGTAGAAATAATTAATCACGAGCAGTATAATGCAATCCTAATACCTTGCTCTAGAGATAACGGCAAATGCTCTAAAATTCGCTTTAAAGGGATTAAGCTATGGGCTCGAATAATCCAGCATCAAATCTACAACAATCTTGTAGATTTGATAGAAGAAACCTAATACATAGGAACAGGCTGTGCATAACAGCTTGAGTTGCTGCGATTAAGCTGTTCATAAACCGGTTCCTATTAAGTTGAAAAGATGAGCAGTTAAGAGAATCATCGATCATGATAGTGTGATATTGGAGCGCTCTGCATTGCATGTGTAGAAAATTGGGGGTTCTGGATCATATTGAATGTGAGGAAAATTGGGGGTTCTGGATCATATTGCATGTGTAGAAAATTGGGGGTTCTGGATCATGTTCTATGTGTGGAGAATTGGGGGTTCTGGATCACGCGCCGAGCGAAGCGAGGAAGTGATCCAGAACCCCCAATTATACCCTACTGAGGTGAGGGGGCCGAGGCAGATCGCATTGTCAATGTTCATTCGTTGATTTCGTACGCGTTCACTGGTTGATCCTCTTGTACAGTTGGATCAACGTAACTTGACCAGATTGAAGTCAGGTTAGATGCGACCCTAAAATTACTTACGAAAACGATTCATTATGTTTAATCGATTAAAAATACTAACAAATTTTTAATTCAACAATATAAAAATACTATAAATATGAGTTCAGTTTAAGTTACAGTAAATGCTAAAGAGAGTTTGAAAACAATTTCTAAAAAAAAACACAAAAACATGAGTTAGTAATGCGTAATCACATCTCTAATTCTTTTGGTTTAGTTACCGCCCTCGCTCCTCGCTTCCTGTCACCATTTGCTACTAAAAAATGGATCTGCGCAACCACTTTTTGCCAACTTCATTCCGGTCAAGTTACGTTGATCTTACCGTACCTATGTGTGTATATTATTGTAGATATACTTCACAATATAACGAAAATGAATCGCACGTATAGCACAATATACGTGCGATTCATTTTCGCTTTATTGTGAAGTGTCGTGGTATTTGAATTCACTAGTGGGGAATGGAGTGGATTATATTGTAAATTAAAGCTTTAATTTATGTATATTTTTAATTTGCAGGTGATTATCCGAAGTGTGACATCAATGGCCTAGTTTGTTTCCAAAAAAATAAAGGTGAGTGCAAATGATTTCAACAAAGTTAATGAAAAAAAAAATAAAAAAACCAGCCTGAGCAAAAAAGATGCAAACAAACAGGATCTAACCGACGTAACAACTAACTTTTCTTACAGCTATTGCCAAGTATTGAAAATTGAAAAAAGGAATTACAGTCTTAATCATGTAGTTAGTACCTTTTTGAAATGCTTACGATGAGCACTTTAATTTGATACCCATATTTCGATGTTTGAAAAACTTTTTTTTTTCGCACCCTGCAGCCGCCATGTTTGTTTTTTCAAACGTAACTTTTCACAGAACATTTTGGCGGTCAAGACAAATCTAAGGACGTCTTAATTGTTTAAATCCGTCCTGTGATTTAAAATTTGAGGTTATAAAGAATATTACATAGATATATATACCTATATACGTGGGGTCAAAAGTTGGGTACCCAGATTTTGACCCAGGAAGGGAGGGCAACCAGATTTTTGTTTGAGTTGAGTCCCTATTTTCAGTTTTCGTGTCAATCAATACTACTAAGCCTAAGACTGTTTTTTCTACATAAATTACGCCAGTCACAGCTCGACAGGAGGGGAAGGGGGAGGAGGGAAATGTGGGCCACAGGGTACAGCGTGAATTTAGAAATTGAAGAAGAAAGAAAGAGTGAAGAAATAAATTTTTTGACTGCCTCTGTGGCGCGGTGGGAGTGTGTCCGACTGCTACGCAAGAGGTCGTGGGTTCGATTCCCACACGGGACACCACTTTGTGTGATCCACAAATTGTTGTTCCGGGTCTGGGTGTAATTTGTGTCCGTGACTTGTATGTTTGTAAAGTCCCCCGTGACACAGGGCTTGTACCCTACTGCGGGAGTTGTCTTTTAAAAAAAAAAAAAAAAAAAGTGTAGAATTGGGAATACATTGCCCTTTTTTTACCCGACTGCAAGAGAGGGTTATGTTTTTCGTGCGCATCTTGTATGTATGTGTATGTATGTAATATTCTTTATTACCTCATATCTTTCAAACCACCGCCTGTTCATAAATAAATGACGTTTGAAAAAAACAAACATGGTGGCTGTAAGATATGAAAAACAAGAGACATCTCTTGTTTTTGACATCTTACAGCCTTCAATTATTGCAGGTATTATATAGGTATAACATGACACATGAGTGTCATCTTATACCTTTTTAAGTGATAGGCAGCTGCCCCCCCACCTTGGTATGCCCATGCCTACATAAGTGACATACAATTGCATACATACAAGATACGCGGAAAACATAAGTCTTCCTTGCAGTCAGGTAAAAAGAAAGGGAAAGTTGAAAAATCTAACTAAAAACTTTATTCTACAATTCTCAATTCTTATATCTACTCAAATCTACCTACCAACTAGGTACTCATTATTCTTCCAAAAATATTCAAATAGAATGGTGCGTCCGACCGTAGACAGGTAGGTACTTGGTGCAATGAATGGTCACTTTTCATAAACATTAAAAATAATGACGTCTTTTATTGTAAATAAATATAGTGCATTTGTATTTGTCTATTACCTAATCTTTGCGAAAACTTCTTGCTCAAAATCAAAGATTAAGTTATTAAGCTTTGGTCAAGTTTCTGTTATTGTGTTTACTCCGTGATACTTAATAGGTATATACCAACGTTGGTATATACCTATTAAGTGGGTAGATACGTATCTACCCACAATTCATGCAATCTAATTTGGCCGGGCTGGGTTACCAATTGGCATGCATTTTCGGATAACAGTTACCAAATTCTATATAGATACTTTTGGTGAACGTAGACATAACAGCACGCTACAACCAATAGGAGCTGAGCATCAATAAAAAATGTTACAAAAATGGGGAAAATGATGAAGACGAAGTTGCGCGGGTCATAAATTCAACAAAACTTCAGACCGGCCAAATAAGATTGCACCAATATTTATATAATATATGTAATGCATTGTACCTTATAATAGTTCTCTTTATAGCGAAACTGGCCATCGACAAATACTACTGTCCAATGACCTGCGATGAAGTGATGTATAAAGTCATCCATGTTACCTGCCCGTAAGTGGTTTCGATGGTTTTTATTACTTTTTTATTTTTGTTTATCCCTTTTATTATGGCGGGGCCCTGTTTCACTGATATGGCAAATACGACGATCTAATGAAAACAATTGAGTAGCCAAACTGTGAAATATGCGGAGTACTGGATGATGTCCAACATTAAATTAATAGATTGTATCAAATACCAGAGTCAGCGGGAGTCATTAGTGCTAGAATTTAATTTAAATATATGATGGATATTCGTTACTATTTTACCCTACATCAGATGCTGCATTATTATTATTTTAAGACTAGCGGACCCTCGCAACTTCGTCTCTTCGTCGAAAAATTAGGGGCGGACTACCCTTAACATTTAGGGGGATGAAAAATAAATGTTGTCCGATTCTCAGACCTACCCAATATGCACACAAAATTTCATGACAATCGGTCGGGCCGTTTCGGAGGAGTTAAATTACAAACACCGTGTCACGAGAATTTTATATATTAGACTAGTTGACCCGCGCAACTTCGTCTGCGTAAATTTTCCCCGTTTTTGCCGTATTGCTGCTCCGCTCCTTATTTCTCCACTATTTAATGGATGTTATTATACACATAAACCTTCCTCTTTAATCACTCTATCTATTAAAAAAAAGCACCAAAATCCGCTGCCTTTTAAAGATTTAAGCATACATAGGGATATAGGGACAGAGAAAGCGACTTTGTTTTATACTATGTAGTGATGTTTGCGCAACGTGATTCCCTAAGACTCATATTATTATTATTATTTGTATTGAGTGTATAGGTTAGGGCTTACGGGACTGACATTTTCATAGAATAAAAGCCCCTAAAATGAAATATAAAAAAATAGGTTAAGTGCAGTTTATACCACTTCAACGTGTCGCTCATTTGGCGCCCTTTAAACCGGGCGTATGTCGCGTGGGCCCCGGCTTGCCTCCCTAGATCCGGCCCTGGTATTCTTACCCGACTTTTCATTTCAATTCATAGGTTACCAAACTGTTAATTAATATGTTATTTTCAGGAGACACAGTGATAAAGCACAGGATAATAAAACACATAGTCATGGCACCCGTGCTGTGGTACGTTTAGGACATCTTCCAACCCTGAGAGTGCGACGCCATGCGATCAGAGAACTGTTAGGGCTTGTTGGTATGTAATGGTTTTCTAACCGATTTAGAACTCGGCGACTAATCCCATTAGAGATGTGAGATATGTGTGCGCAGACACTAGTACACTCTCTATTTCCTCATTCTTGGAGTCCGATAGGATAGAAATCCGATACGACTGGAAAGAGATTACGCGCAGGACCAACGGACTTAAAGTGCTCGCTGAGGCACGGAGTGTACCTAACATTTTTCCAACACCGTCATCCATATTAGGGCCGACAGTGGTAAGAATGCTTAGCCTCGTTTATCTCTTGATTCGGTATGTCGCCACTAATTTATGGGCCCCTATTATTGATAGGATTCAGGTATACATAACTTATTAAACTACATGTCAACCCATATGATGTCCCACTGCTGGGCACGGTTCTCCCCAGTAGAAACTACTTATTACAGATCTTGGGGTGATTGCCATAATCGCCACGCTTAGCGAGCGGGTTGGCGATCGCAGTAAAGGTTCATTTCCGGTATCAGAGAGTGCGCGCAGACAACGTCAGTCGTCGGTCACGCGCGTCTGTCGCAGACCTCAGAAACGGCACTATACAATTATACTCGCCTGTTGGTCTAGTGGTTAGCGACCCTGACTGCTAAGCCGGAGGTCGTGGGTTCGATCCCCACCTAAGATAAAACTTTGTGTGATGAGCCCGATGGTTTATTCTGTGTCTGGGTGTTATTTATCTATAACTTCTTCTTCTCAGCCGGTACGCTCTTGAAAGAGCGGTCGTGATCGCTATGAACTTGTAGCATTATTGGAGGGGGCAGATGTGATGCGCTTCACGATGTTTCTCCATTGCTGCCTACTAGAGGTCATCCTGCTGCACTCGTTCAATGAACCTCCAACGGCTGACTGATCTGGTCAGTCCATCGCGTGGGTGACCTTCCGCGCGGTCTAGTGCCTTCCACCTTTCCTTGGACGACAGGGCGTTCTATGGATAGGTTGTCACGCCGAGAAACATGTCCGAAGAATGTTAGGATGCGAGATTGTACTGTCGAAAATAGACGCTGCCTGATACCGAGCTCTTGAAGTATCGAGACGTTCGTGCGAAACTCGGTCCATGAAACCCCAAGCATTCTTCTCCAGCACCACATTTCTAAAGCGTCCACTTTCTGTCTTTCCACATCTCGCAAAGTCCACGTTTCAGCCGCGTAAAGAAATATGGGGAATATAAGTGTCCTCACAAGCCTGGTCTTTGTGGCTTTAGTAATGTTTCTATTCCTCCATATTTTCCGCATCCTGTTCATCGCTGTTCTTGTGATGCCCATACGTCGTTTGATTTCATCGATGCATCCGCCATTGTTTGTAATCAGAGCTCCAAGATAGATATAAGACTGGACTACAGTGCAATTCGCGATTTGTGTCACTTCAGGCGAATTATTTCTGGCACGGTCAACAATCATTACCTTGGTCTTGCTGCGATTAATTTTAAGTCCAAACTCACGGCTCACTCGTTCCATCTTTGACAGTAGCTCATCCAAGTGCCGTGAACTGGTTGCAAATAAGGTGGTGTCATCCGCGTAACGCAAGTTTGCAATCTTGTATCCACCAATTGTTACTCCGTCCGTCCAGTGCTCCAAAGTGATGCGCATTATCAGCTCTGTGTAGGCGTTGAATAAGAACGGGGATATTATGCATCCCTGGTGTACTCCGGCACTAGGATGGAAATCACCTGAAAAGACATCATCTGTGCGCACTGAGGCTGTGCCTTCTTCATATAGGCGTCTTAAAAGGTGAACAAGATGTTTTGGTGTGCCCATATCTAGCAAGGTCTTCCATAATACCGGCCATTTCACCGAATCGAATGCTTTGGAGAAATCAACAAAGCAAATGAATAAGGGCTTATTGAATTCTCTCGACTTCTCGATGATCTGACGTACGATGAGAATTTGTTCCCGAGTGCCTTTCCCCTTCACAAAACCGGCTTGTTCCGGAGCGATCTCCTTAGACAGGTAGGTTTTTAGTCGCTCGTTGAGAATATGCAACATTATTTTGCTAGCGTGTGATATTAGAGCAATGAGGCGGTAATTGTTACATTTCTTTGTCGAACCTTTTTTGTGCAGGGGTGTGAAAACGGTGTGTGTCCATTCAGTAGGCCAAACTCCTGTCTGCCATACCTTGTTGCAAATAAGATGAAACATCTGGTCGCCACGATCTCCTAAGGCTTTAATTGTCTCTATCGGAATTGCATCTCTACCAGTTGCTTTTTTGCTTTTCAGGTGTTTTATGGCAGCTCTTACTTCGGACAGTAGAATGTCTGGTTCCAAATTCTCCCGTTCTGGATCTGTACTTGCAAACTGCCGTGACTGCGGGTCTTGGAATAATGATTGACAGTAGTTCTTCCACGTTTCGGAGATTTGCTCGAGCTCTGTTACCACTTCATTTCTGTCGTTCTCAATGGCCCGCTTTGATCGGGCAGCTTTGAGTTTCAACCGTATCTTTGCGATAACGAGTTCATGGTCGGAACCACATACATGTTATCTATAACATGTATGTAGAAATATATAAGTATGTTTATCAGTTTTCTGGTTGTCATAGTACAAGCTCTGCTTAGTTTGGGATCAGATAACGTCGTATGAGTTGTCCCAAGATACTATTAATTTACTATATTATTATTATACATTTTTATATTCTGAGTATTGTTGCATCAGTCACACGCGTCAGCCGCACGCGATCGATCGGTCGCGATGCACGGAAATGAACCTTTAGGCCTTAAAATACGCAGAGGACACTGCTGCCCGTCCTCCAATTAGAAATCCCTTGGTCACCTTAACGACACCTACGGAAAGAGATGGGGTAGTACTATTCTTAAGCGGTACCACACGGCAACAAGGGCAACTTATTAAACTAGATTTCTTCAAAAACATCTGTGTCGAACCATGTAAGGAGTTTTTTCTGTAAAGTGAGGTGTTACCTACGTGTGAAGTAAACCTGTAAACTGGCTGATAGTAAGCAGTTCGCTTAGCCTGTGGACATTGACAGCCGACTATTTGCGTATTGCACAGACTCCTTGTACAATCATTTTTTTATTTTTTGCAGTGGACGTTGGCGGCGTCATCGGAGTATTTTTTGGTGCATCTCTCCTCAGTTTTATTGAAATATATTATATTTTGTTCATGAGAAAATATCACTAATTGTTATGTAAAAAATACATTGCGCTGATAATAAGCGAATCACAAAATTTAAACAATCATGAATAGACGCTTTAAGTGTTTTTTTGGTAACATAAAAATAATTTTGCGCATTTACGTAGGTATTAAGAAAAATGTCTATGAAAGAGAAGCAGGTGATAAAACCATTGAAGACTTATGGCCGCACTTATAAAAAGTAACTTTCACCTGTTACCATAAAATTGTAGGTGAATATCCAAAAAATAATTTCACGAACTTGTGAAAAACATCGATAGTTTCCTACAATAATATTATCGTTGTAAAACTAAGTATTTGTTTTTATAGGCCTTGATTTGTAGACATTATCTGTTTTTACGAAAACAAACCATTATTACGTGTTTCTAAATTTGCTAATAATAACTTGCGTGGGAATGAAAACATGTTAACAAGATGGGTGGTTTGGGTTAATGGAGAAAACATAACTGTAGAAGGACAGGAAATCATAACTCTAGAGCGATTAAAAATTTGAATAAAATAGAGGCACATTTTGTTTTCCCTGTATTTTTCATTGCATCTCCGCTCCTATTGGTCGTAGCGTAATGTTATAGCCTATCCAGCCTTCCTCGAAAAATGGGCTATCCAATATTAAAATATATATACCAAATAGACAAACTCTTCAGCTTTATAATATTAGTATAGATTTTATTTATTTTGTTAGGCAATGTTCCTCGTAAAAAGTCTTAAAACTGTTTTAAAAATATAAACATATTGAAAGCTTTATTGTGATCTAGCGGTCCACAAATTGTTCGACTCGGGAACCTCTGGGTGTATGTACCTACTTTGTGTATTAATATAATATACTTAATTATAATATCTTGGGACAACTCACACAACGTCATCTGATCCCAAACTAAGCAGAGCTTGGACTATGGCAACCTGCCAACTGATAAGCATACTTTTATATTTCTAACACAAAATCACAAAATTACACCTAGACACAGAATAAACCAGTAAAATTTATTTTTGTAAAGAAAAACTTGATGATTTTAAAAGAGTGGCACATGAGTTTCTTGGCAGCTTCTTCTCATGAGCTTTACACTTGGAACTGCCACCTAACCTCATTTTGTTTTTTTTTCAAACAATCATAATTGTATAAAATTTTTAGTATGTATTAATTTGTCGTTTTCAAATAATCATTAACCTGATTTTACGAAATAAAGATATTTGAGTTTGAACCACACAAAGTTTCATCCTGGGTAGGGATCGAACTTAAGACCTCCGGCTTAGCAGTCAGGGTCACTAACCACTAGATCAATAGGATAGTCAGACTATCGCTTATGTATTCTGCTGCACTGCAGAAAGAAATTTCAACGTACAGTTTTCTCTACGAACCCATATAATTATATGAATAAACTATTGAAGACAAAGTGTAGACATACTTCTGCCTGTGCAAGTGCAGAGTAATAGTCGTGATAATGCGTTATTTATTTATAAGGCGGGGGTTGTTAATATATAGACAATTACTTTTTATAGCCTGCTCAACGAGCCATTAACAAGCGCCCTGTTCGTCCCCATTCTTGTTTTGGTTCCCATCTTAGTCTATTTTTTATGACAAAGGAACTTTGGGGGAATTGTCGTATTTTACCGTAATTTCTTTCTTTGACTCGCGAAAATAAAGTTTCCAAACCTTGTTGTGAGTAGATAGGTAGGTAATAGTCAACACTACAGTCGCTTATCTTTATATTAGGGACGTGACTGCGCTTGAGAAATAAAAATGCAAAACGGCTTAAATCAATATGTACTTTGGGCTCGTTCGTTGTTTCGTCGAAACATTATATGGAGTTCAAATAATTTTATTTTTTTAAATGTTGATAAACTTTTGTTATTTGTACACATTATATATTTAATACGGGTCTTAATCGCGTGAATAATTTAAGGTAAAATATCTTGTTTATTACCCGACGTTTCGACCGTATTGCAACGGCCGTGGTCAAGGGTAGACTGTTTTTTTGTTCTGCGATTTGTCGTATATTGCTATTTTCTTATGAAATCAATTTCTTTTGGCACAGTCGGTGAAACAATCTTAGGTAAATCGTAACAGGTTGAGTAAAACTAATTTTAGTAGAAAATATTTTATAATTAAACTAAAAGTCAAGAAATCTTGCAGTATCTGTTATACTGCATCATACTTGATTTTGGGAAAGAATCGTGGGACGAAACAGCGAACAAGTCGTACTTTGTATCAATTTATGCAAAAATATATATTTGTTATTAAATAAAAACAGTATATATAAGTACTTTTTGATTGTTAAGGTGGATATAATTATTGTTACTAGTTATTGCACCGCATGGAAGTACCTCGTATAAAGATTACATCAAGGTATTTAAGGTTCTAAATACACTTGGTAAATCCCTTTTAGAGGTGGTATTTAAAACCTTTCCTTAAAACGAAACCATTGTTGAAATGTCTGTTTAAAATAATTTCCTTGTCAAAACCGAACAAGCCGTGGTGTTGCAGAATAAATAATATAAATGTATCGAAATTAATCCAGAGCTTTAGATTTATCGTTCAGATCCCATTTCCCGAGGCAAGTCGTGTACAGTTTCTGTATTTCCTACATTATTTATTGCCGTTTCGTCCGATTTCAGCCTTATTAAAATGCGCTTCCTTGTTTACTGAACATTGTTGAGATTTTGATCTTAGTAACTACCTAGTAGTAGTATTATTTTTATTATTCAATGAACATTTTACAGGAATACAAGACGTTATTTTGTGTCACAAATTTGATTATAGGTTCTAGTTGTAATGCTTCACAACAAAATACGTCTTGCAGTTAGAAATAACAGAAAAAATAAAGTTACTGCCATTTTTTTTTTTAAAGATAACTAGCAATGTGGGCCCCTCCAGTTAAGCTCATTGGCTTGTGTTAGGAATGGGTTCACGTCGGTAGTATAATGGGTAGGATTCGAACCCGAGTCCTCACGATTGCGAGTCTTGGCGATGCCTTAGCCATCACGCTACCGCCACTTTTAAATGCAATAGATATATATAGAATATTTGTAATGCAATAGATTTGACTGCCTTTGTGGCGCGGTGGGAGTGTATCCGACTGTTACGCAAGAGATCGTGGGTTCGATTCTCACACGGGACATCACTTTGTGTGAACCACAAATTGTTGTTTCGAGTCTGGGTGTACTTTATGTCCGTGACTTGTATGTTTATAATAATAATAATAATCTTTATTTGCAAGAACATTGTTACAAAGATGGAAGGTCGTCTTAAAATTAAATGTGTACATCGTGTTCTGCCTAAATCGAAAATACCACCACAAATGTCAACAGAAAATATACGTTAAAGAAGTTAGTGTTTTGAAGCATTTACCTAATCTGCCTATTTATTATTTAAGAACTCTTTCACTGTATAGTATATATATATCTATCTATCAGCCAAGTCTTAAGGCTTTTTACAAATTTATTATAGGGCAGATCCTTTATATTTTTAGGTATGCGATTTAATATAACTCCACACATTGCAAAACAGTTCTTTTTGTAAAGCTCAGTTTTAGGAATTTTGGGCAAAACAATTCTGTCTGGATTTCTAGTGTTTCTCAAGTACTTTGATAAACAGATCTTTACTTAATTTGGTAAATTTGGCAATTTCAAATATATATATGCTTTGCAATGTATTATGCATTTTTTGTGAGCTATGAACGCCCTGTTTACTTCGGTAGAATTGCCCCACAAAATCAAACCATAATTAAGTACAGAGGCTACATAACCATGGTATGCACTCATGACCGTATTCTCAGATGAAATTATTCTTAATTTAGCTAAGACATAAACAAAACTATTTACTTTAAGACACACTTTGGCTACATGTATCTTCCAATTAATATTTTTGTCTAAAACTATACCTAAAAATATTGTCTGATTCACTTCCTGAATAACAAAGTCATTATGCATTACGTTCAATTTTTTGGGTTTACGCCCGTATATGGTAAATTGAATATATTTAATTTTTATTATCATTCGACACAGGGCTTGTACCCTAATAAGGGAGTCTTTTTATATATATATATATATATATACTAGCTGTCCCGGCGAACTTCGTCTTGACTCTTTTTTTTTGTAAATCGTGTTCAATTGTGAATCTAAACCATCCTCGAATCCCCTTGAACTCACACAAAAAATTTCATTAAAATCGGTCCAGCCGTCTAGGAGGAGTTCAGTGCCATACACACGCACACAAGAAATATTTATATATATATATATATATATATATACTATCTCCATGGATGGCACCAATAAGCAATAAGCATAAACTTTCATACATGTTTCTTTTGACACATAACATTTCAGTCTGTCTGGGCTTTGGATATGAGTCTTTTGGCACGTCAATTAATTCAATTATGTTTTTAGTACCGGACCCTGCTAATTGTTTTCTTAATTTTATTTTGTGTTTAAGTGTTAATTAAGTGTTTTTTTTTTTCTTCTTTAATTTAATTTAATTGTGTTGTATAGATTTCGTTTCTCTAACACTCAACTGGTGGGTGGATAGGACTGTCTTTTTGTCTTTTTTTTTCTAAACAATTATTTATTTAATTTCATACAAAGTAAGGTTGTATAAGTATAATATATTTTTATAATTATCATATTTATTTATATTTATTTATTTTATTTTACATTGATTATGATTTTATCTGATGATGATTCTTCATTTCACTCTGCCAATGATTCTTTTGGATCTTCTGCCAATGAAAGTTTTTCTTCGGTTACTGATACCCTTGGTGATACTTTGCGTCTACGCTTTGGGTCACAATCAGGCAAACTCCTAAATGTGTGTCACTTAAATGCCCAAAGTGTTCCATCACATTACAGTGATCTCCTTAATACTTTTCCAGGTACCAACGTTCATGCCATTCTGATTTCAGAGAGCTGGCTCAAACCTCATTTACCTTCCACCACTTACCCCCTCCCCGGTTTTATCCTGATCCGAAACTATCGGGTTGATAAGCGTGGAGGTGGGGTTGCTATTTATCTTCGTAGCGATTTTCCCTTTAAAATTATTGCTTTATCTTCTTCTAACTACGCAGCGTCGGCTGAGTTTCTCTTTCTAGAGGTTTGGGTCAAGAGAGTTAAAACTATTATAGGCGTGGTTTACTGTCCTCCTTCTGTGGACTATTACAATGACTTAGAGTCCGTTTTAGAATCTTTGGGGTCCGAATATGAGCATTACATCATAATGGGTGATTTCAACACAGACCTCCTTGCACGCACTTCTCCTCGCTCTACTAAATTTCGCAACATTGTGGAATCTGCCAGTCTCCATATACTCCCACTTCAAGCCACTCATCATAACATCAACGGAATTGACACCTGGCTGGATATTATGCTTACTTCTTCTCCTTCTCTTGTTTCTTCTCACGGCCAACTTTCTGCTCCTGGTTTCTCTCTTCATGATCTTATCTTCCTAACTTATATTTTAAACCCTCCCAAACTTAAACCAAAACTTTTACTCATGCGTCGTTTTGCTCGGATGGACGTTAATAAACTACGTGAAGATGCTTCTGCTATCGATTGGGAAGACCTAGTGATATCGAGTTCAGTAGATAATAAGGTTCGCATTTTTAATGAGCTCATTACGAATGTATACAACGTCCACGCGCCCATTAAAACAATTAAAGTAAAAAGGCCTCCGGCGCCCTGGATGTCAAAAGGTATTCAGATTGCTATTAGACGCCGTGATCGGGCCTTTAGAAGGTTTAAGACAAATCGATCTGATGTCAACTGGTCGTCATATAAAGCTGCAAGGAATCGGTGTAATCAAATGATACGTAACGCCAAACGCCGACATATTCTTGATAATATTTCTTTATCATCTCCTGCCGATATCTGGAAGTTCCTTAGAACCCTAGGTATCGGTAAAGAGCAACAATCCGATTTGCCTGCTACAGTTGGTTTAGATGATCTAAATGACCACTTTGTCACGTCTGTTTCGATAGATTATCTAACCAGATGTCGTACAATTAACTATATATCAAGCTTATCTAAAGTCACTTATGATCCTTTTTATTTTTCTCCTGTTGCACCCGATGAGATCAAGAGAATTATACTCTCCATCAAGTCGAAGGCGGTAGGTTGTGACGGCATCAGCCGCCGTATGATCATTACCATCCTTGACCAGCTTCTTCCTGGAATTACGGATATTGTTAACTTTTCCTTACAATCAGGACGTTTCCCCGACTTATGGAGTAAAGCATACGTGCGACCTCTGCCTAAGATCTCAAACCCTTCTCTTCCTAATCATTTCCGTCCAATATCTATTCTTCCTTTTCTGTCTAAAGTCCTTGAAGCCTGTGTACATCGACAATTATCCGCATTTGTACAGCTTAATGGCATCTTATGTCCTTTCCAATCTGGTTTTAGGCCTGGACATAGTACTATCTCCGCATTGCTAAAAGTAACAGGCGATATCAGAGCCGGTGTGGAGGATGGAAAAGTTTCTGTCATGTGGTTGGTAGACTTCTCAAACGCCTTTAATACAGTTAGCCACGATATACTCCTATCAATCCTCTCGTATTATAATATTTCATCGAGTGCATTGGGATGGTTTTCTTCATATCTTCAGGGGCGCCAGCAGTCGGTTCGCATCGATGATACATTCTCTAGTTGGCGTGATCTCGTTGCGGGCGTTCCTCAAGGCGGTATTCTATCTCCTCTGCTTTTCTCCTTGTTTATCAATCTTTTAACTCAGGAACTTCGATGTACGTATCATTTGTATGCCGACGATCTTCAGCTATACTTTCAGACAAAATTAGACAATTTGAATGAAGCTATCGATAATGTGAATCGAGATTTGATGGCGATAAAGAACTGGTCGGACGAGTTTGGTCTTTCAGTAAATCCTGAAAAATGTCAAGCAATCATTGTTGGCAGTCCTCACATGGTTAGCAGAATAGATTTTGATTCATTACCACCTATTATCTTCCACGGCACTGCTATTCCTGTTAGCCATGATGTCAAGGATCTAGGTTTGCATATTGATTCCACCCTTAGCTGGCGGACTCAAATTGCTAACGTCCGTCAGTCAGAAGGTCACTGGCACTTTGCGGTGTCTTTATCGTCTCAAAAACTTCCTACCAGTTAATACAAAAGTAACGCTAGTGCAGACTTTAATATTTCCTATCATTGACTATGGTGATGTGTGCTATTTCGACCTGAATGCTGATCTGCTCCATAAACTTGACAGGCTTCTCAACAATTGCATTCGATTCGTCTTCAACCTTCGCAAGTACGATCATGTCTCGAACTATCGCTCTCAGCTTAATTGGCTTCCTATCCGGCAGCGCCGTAGTTTGCGAGCACTTACAACGCTATATTCAATCCTATTTTCTCCTCATGCCCCTACTTATCTAACGCCTCACTTTCAATTTCTCTGCTCTAGCCATGATCGGAATCTACGCTCCTCTAATAATCTGTTGCTTCTCTGTCCTGCTCACAGCTCCACTCTGGTGCATTCTTCCTTCTCTATTCAATCTATTCTCCTTTGGAATGCGCTCCCTCTCGAAATAAGAATGTCTACATCTCGTGTCACCTTTAAGTTCCAAGTACGTAATTTCTATACGAAGTTATTGGCGGAATCATCACAATTATAGTAATCTATGGTTATATATGTATAACATGTATGTATTTGTATAGTTATGAGTATGTATTATGTATGTAAATGTATGTATTGGTATGTTGTGTGTGTATGTATGTGTATTTATATATTTATATGTATGGTATTGTTTTTATAATTACTTATTTATTATTATTACTTTTTTTTAATCACTTTCTTGCTTATTTAGCATTAGAAATGTAAGTCGATTAAGCACCCACCTCAAACAGTTCTCTGGATCACCCTAAGGTTGACGGTAGATAATGCCTAAGGCATTAAGTCCGCCTATGTACAAATTTTGTGTGCAAAAAGATAAATAAATAAATAAATAAATAAGAAAAGGCGTTGACTTTTCTCTGACTCTTAAAAGAAAATTGTTCTGTTCCACTTTTTCTCGGTCGACAGTAACTAATATGTCACATCCAAACTTATATTCATTCTATATAATACTCATAATAACTTCATTACTATTCTTACTAGTTTTCACCTCAAATATAGTACCTATTTTTTGTGCAATACTCCGTAAACAATGCTCACGAACTACGCTAAAACTACCTTTTTCATAAGCTATCAAAAAGTAGTAAAAATCACAGAAGCGTATACTATGTGTTTCCAAGAAAGTCCCTCGACACTTTTTCCGTAACTTCAGAAATAAGGCCAATTCGTACTTTGCCATATCGCGACAATTCTAGACCAAATTGTATAAGTTCATTTTCTGGAATGTGGTGGAATGACGGTTCTGATTCATATCAGCAAATTCCCCTATTTTGTTAAAGAACTTTTTACAAAACTACTGGTTTCATCTTTTTATTCAAAATTCGCTTTAGCTTGAAGAAGTCCTTTGGTTTTCTATCTAATCTATAGTAATATTATAAAGCTGAGGAGTTTTGTTTGTTTGAACGTGGTAATCTCAGGAACCACTGAAAATTTCTTTCACTGTTGGATAGCCCATTTGTCGAGGAAGGCTAAAATTTACGCAGACGAAGTTTGCGCGGGACAGCTAGTTATTTGTATTCTTCATCCCTAAGACACCAAAAGGGGCTAGGTCAAGCTAGTTAGTTTCTATAATTATAATTTCTTCTTCCAAAAGAAAGAATGGTAAGCTACGTCAAGTTGGTAAGCTACGTCAAGTCTTCTCATCGTCGATCCCACAATGTCTAAAGACTAAAGTCTTTAATCAGTGCGTCCTACCCGTCATGACATACGGAGCCGAAACGTGGACACTGACGGTACGGCTGGTCCACAAGTTCAAAGTCGCTCAGCGGGCTATGGAACGGGCTATGCTCGGAGTTTCTCTTAGGGACAAAATCAGAAATGAGGTGATCCGGCAGAGAACCAAAGTTATCGACATAGCCCACCGGATTAGCAAGTCGAAGTGGCAGTGGGCTGGCCATATTAGCCGAAGAACCGACAACCGTTGGGGTAAACGAGTTCTTGAGTGGAGACCGCGGCTTGGCAAACGTAGTGTAGGACGCCCTCAAGCCAGGTGGAGTGATGATATACGCAAAACGGCTGGCAGGAGCTGGATGCAAGAAGCCGAAGATAGAACAAAGTGGCGTGCAATTGGAGAGGCCTTTGTCCAGCAGTGGACTGCGATATGATGAAAAGAAATTCTCTGAAACTCGACAAAGATAGTGAAAACGTAAATCCGTTAAAGTAACAGCAATTTGGAAAATCATTATTATTTTGATGTGAGTGCTGTAATTTCTATATAATCAGATTCGTATATTTTATTTCTGCCTTGTAATTTAATGAATTGGGTGATTGATTGGAGCGGAATCGTAATTGGACATTTGACTACAGCCCCTCTTGTTTGTTTTTATGTTTTTATATCGTGATAATCTGTAAGTAATTTATCGAGATTGTTGCCATTATATTTTCTCAAATTAAATTTTACGAAAATAAGTACATGAGATGATAAGAGTAAGAATATGCTTAATCAGCGTAATAGCAAGCAATTTTTTTTTATGTTTTTTTACCGCATTAACTAATGTTGATTGGGAAAATTAAACTTACGAAGTACGAGCTGTTGCCCGTTACTATGTTCTAGTGAAAATTTTGAAATACAAATGTATCCTACGAGAATATTTTTCCGGGATAAAAATAACCTTTGTTCTATTCCAGACTATAATCTATCTCTGGGCCAAATTATCTCGAATAACAAACATCCATCGAAACTTTCGCATTTGTGACGGGTAATTAAAATATTTTCAAAACTTATAACAGTTAGTAAACTTTCGCGATTTGTGCACATCTTAATCGCGTGAATATTTCCACCGTATTGCAACGGTCATGGACACGGGTAGACTGGTTCAGCTTAGCGTCGCCTCCGTAAAGCGCGGGTTTCGGGAACTACCCGCGCTTGGTTTCGGAACTGTCGTGCGGAACTGTCGGTACTTCGACACACAACACTAAGGACATTTGCACACTGGCGTGTTATATTTGTGCGGTTGGGTGTACACTTGCTGATTACAGGAATCCACGATGTTGACAAACGTCTAATGTTAACCATCTTCTCGGTAAAAAATTACGTGTTTTTTTTATTTCAACCGCTTTCCACGCCATCCTAGAAGTCAGTGGAGAGGACCTGTGGTTTGTATAGTTTAATCCTGGATCCCGCATCCAGTAAGTGTTCCGCTGTTGCTGACTTTTGATGTATAGTCACTGTTCACCAACTTTCCCATTCAGTACTGCCTTGAGGTCATCGAGAGAAAGCTGAGAGCAAACAATCTGTCCAATGAGTACATTGTTTTACTAAAAACCTATCTGGAAGGCAACTTCTTCATCTACCAGGGACAACCTACCTCTAGAGCGACGGAGTGTTCGTGGGCTGCCCAGTGGCACTGGTGATGGCCAACATCGGAATATTATAATTCCGCTTCACGAAGGCTGCGCTGACGCTAAGCAGAACCAATGTACCCGTAACCATGGTCGTAGTAATAATACGGTCGAAACGTCGGGCAATAAAGAGGGTACCTTAAAATATATGCAGGCGATTAAGACCCGTAGTTTATCTCATTTTATAATTAACCATTCATTAAAATTCTTATAACACAATCGAAAACTTTTTGAATATAACCTTGAATGTTATTTGTGCAGTTTCATACAAATTACTAAAATTACCGAAAATAAAGTACCTACCTACTTGAATTAATTAATTAATTTATAATATCCTCCTTTATGTAATATTAGTAGATTATAATAATAGTAGATTATTAGTAATAGTAGCCTCAATTCGCTACATTCTTTATTTTTCAAAAAAGGTTTATAGTTTAAGTTATTAGGTATTGTTCGTAATGTTTATCTATTATTTTTTAATATAATCTTTACCTACATATTTAAGCCGTTTGGGGTTGAGATAGGGCCATGGAGTCCAAGTGCCCGCCTCTTATTCAAAGGTATTTCCCAGCATCTTGTCAGTGCATCTCGTGACCAGAAGGCTGGCCTTTTCTTTGCACAGAGAATAAGCATTGGCATTCAACATGGCAATGCTGCCAGCCTTCTGGGCTCTATACCGGTTGACATGGATGGGGAGGAATTCTTCGACTTGTAAAATTCTGTAACAATGAAGAATACGTATTATATTGTCAATTTCGCTCAGATCATGTGTTTTGTGGTTAATGCGTGGGGACCAATATTTGATGAGAATAGCTTAAAGAACCGAAATAAAATCAAATCTATTTTCATCGCTTTTATGAAATCGTCAGCAAATCGTTGGATTTCATTGGATTTGGAGCGCAGAGTTCTGTTTCACAGAATTGTCGCAATATTGACATTTTTACAAGTGGTTCTTGTTACCAAAAGCTTATCTTAGGAAAAAGTTTAGCTTAGCTTTGTAGAAGAGTTTTATTAAAAAGTAAATAAACTGCTACAAAACAAAGTAAAAAAACTGCTTTGAAAAAGAAGAATAATACAGTATTTCATTTGAACTAGTGCTTAGCATTTTTTAAGTCCTAACACCAATAGTTACTATGGTCCATATAGACCGGGAAGAGAGCGCCAAAAAATGCAAGTAATCTGCTTTATAAAGACAGATTTTTTGATATTACATGAAATAACCCTTTGGTCAGACAGCTGAATTCCCTAGCGTTTGGCGTACAAGACAGCACCTGTTACAGAGTTATATTGACTGACTAATTGTTATGTGATTTTGATAAGTTTTTTGGACAAGTACAAGAAGTCCGAAAACATAGACATTATTAAGTCATTCTTGATCGAAACTTCGTTTTCATTGTAATAGATAGCGATAGCGCGCGCAGATCAAGCACGTTTTAACAACAACTTTAACGCATGACTGACGCTCTTGGTTACAAAATTGTGCATGACTGACAAATGTAACACTTATTTTGAATTAGTAAATTACTAGAAAATTATTTTTTTAGTTTTAGAAACCACTTTCATTACATATTTAGTTCATTCGAAAAAAATAACCTGCCTCTACGCCAAACGCTAAGGAATCTAGCTGACTGACCAAAGGGTTATTTCTTTACTCTACTAGTGTAACGTAATATCAATTAATTAAAGAACTTTAATTTTTTGGCGCTTCCCTCTTGGACTAATTCCTTCGTTTGATTATAATCCGTTCAGGCGTTTTGAAGTATAGGCATTCATTAATATTATTGTCTAGATGTAGCGTTTTCCTTTGGAAGCGTTTCAACAAAATGAAGCCACTGTTGGGTAAAAGATTTTGACACTCGAATAGTGAGTGAACCTATAACAACTTACACCAAAAGTTGAAATGAGTTTTAACAGGTGAACGTCTTCAATTTATGTCTAGGAATCTGAACGTTATAATAAACTGTCTCACATTTAAAACCCGGGGACTATAACGTCGTTAGTTTGTTATTGAATATTATATTGTACCTCCATTAGTTTGTTATTGAAGCTGCGCGCCAGTAGCTTAGTACTAAGGCATCGGGTTCAAATCTCACCATCATACTCCTGACATGAAACCACTCTTACTACAATATATACCTACATACAATACATAACCATTTACGGAGACGCGGGGCGTCGCGCGTGGCGTTGGGCGGCGCGGCCCGCACTGAATTCAAACATATGGCGTTGTATGAGTGCGTCTACGATGAAGCGATTGTACACGCGTTTGTTTGAAATGGAACGTTTTTTGCGCGGGAAATAGCGGCCTTTATCTCGGCGGCGCACGCAGCGCCAATTCTCGATGAAGCGATGCCCGCGGCGGAACCTTCTGCCAGTAATATTTGAAAACCGCACAACCCAGATTGGCAAAACTCTATGTTTAAAAGTAAATTAATAATAGTTAATATAATAATATTCTACGTTAATAGTAAATTATTGAGTATCCCGCGATGCCGTGGGCGCCGCGGCGGGCACCGCCACGCTTCCCGTCTCGCATCTCTATATAGGTAGACTACTTCGTATATTGCCATATGTTTGTGTTTACACGTGCGATGATAAGTGCTGCTTCAACGCCACGCCACACAGGATGCGTGACGCCCCGCGTCCGTAAATGAGGCCTAAGCCATAGGACGTCTTACACAACAGTGTCAGTTATTCTTCCGTGAAATCGGGATGTTAACTCATCACTGTATTTCGGTTAAAGGGCACTGTAGCAAGTGTAATTACTGAGACCTAAAAGCTATCTTTTTTTGGTTCTCACAGTAGGTTACAAGCCCAGTGTCGTGTGGAACTTTACAAACATACAAGTCAAAGTACACCCAGATTCTGAACAACAATTTGTGAATCACACAAAGTGGTGTCCCGTGTGGGAATCGAACCCTCGCGTAGCAGTCGGATACACTCCCACCGCGCCTAATGTCTCAAATGAGGAACGCGGTACGGTGACTTTCAGATCTTTGCCAAACAAAGGTTTGGGTGGCACTGATACTATAAATGTTCATAAAAATGTCTACCCCTGACCACAAACAAGGTATTTTAATTATTCACGCGATTAAGACCCGAAGTATATATAAGTAATTTCGACGCTTACCTTCAGGTGCACGACCTGGTTTCGTTTCTTCATTTCCTAGTATAAAAAACAAGCAATTTAACTTGGCTGGAGGGGTTAACAAGTTGCCAGTAATGTGTGAATTATCTTTTCTAAAAAAAATATTAAGCATTTCTACTAGTGTTCTACTTATAACTTATGTAATAAATTCCATACCCACGCAATACAAACGACATTTCGTAATGTAATATATGAAAGAATTCTATCAGCTTGTATTAGGAACAAACCCTGCGATACCCGCTGGTGTGGAAATACAATTTCCACGTTTGTTTACTTGTGATAACTGGAATCTGCATGAGAGGTATGTTTCGTATGTTCAGTGTCAGATTGAAAGAGATAGCGTCAGAGTATCGAACGAGGTTTCTCGTTATCAAATACTAGCTGGCTGCCCGGGCTTCGCACGGTTGTATGACACCCGTAGTTTTTTATACCTTGAGTTACCTTGAGTTGTAAAGATTTTTATATGTAGCATTATATTTATATGTAGAATGCATGCAATGCACAATTTTTATATTTATATGTAGAATGTCCCAATAATGTAGCTTTCTAATTGTAAAAGAGTTTTTAAAATCGGTCTGGTACTTTTTGTGTTAAACCGTAACAAACAAACATATTAAACAGACAATGTAAGAAAACAAGATGTATCAACAAAAGTTAAAGTAAACCGGCAAAATCACGAGAAGTGTTAAAAAGAGTCACGTGTACTAAATTCTATTTCGATAAGTAAAGTATAGTACTATAAAGATTTATCAACATTCGTTGTGTAGTTTTTGCATAAAAGAACAACAAGCATCCACACAACAGCGGCGGTAGCCCAATGGCTAAGGCTTTGGTATCGAAAACATGAGGTCGCGGGTTCGTTACTGAACGTGAACCTACTCCTAATACAAGCCATTGGGCTTAGCTGGAGGGGTTAACAGAATTGCTAGTAATATGGGACCACAAACCCATTACATCCCAAACATTGCTAGTTTTGTTTAAAAAAAATAATAAAAAACAAGAGAAAGGAATTCCTCGTTCCTCACAAACTTTCGGATTTATAATAGGTACCTAAGGATTAGCTTTCGTGGATTTGCTTGCACGTGTAATAATTTTCATCATAGAAAGTAGGGGAGGCCGGGGATGAACGTAACAATTTTCAACTTTCACGTAACATCTCACTAAACGTATCAAACTTATCATATCAGAATTTCTAAACAGTATACATGATAGATTGGTCTTTCAGCTGTCTATTGAAATAAGCACAAACGCAAGTGTTATTACATATTTTGAAAAAATCGACCAAAAAATTAACAAAAGTGTAAAATTGTTACAATCATCCTATTACACTGTTACAACCAACCCGGTTGTAACAGTGTAAGTGACAATAAAATTACTAAGTAGCCTAACAAAATAAATAATTTAATATTTCCAATATTTAATATTTCCTTTTGAGTGCTGCCTAGAGCAAAATAAGCTACTAGAGTAGCTTATTTTCATAAATTCTAAACGATGTCGTTGTGACGTCCTGAATTGCTAAGAGGCTAGATTGATGCTGTGTAAACTATCAGGGGTTGTCGATAGAATCGGTTTTCTACATATAAGTTTATAATTGAATACTTAAGAGTCAGACATACCTATGTAATTAATTTAATTTAAAAGATATGAAATACATGCTCTACCAGAATTTTTTTCGCGTCGCTCAGATCTCATCTTTTAAATACGTTATTTATTTACGTTTAGATTTTGATATTTTTTAATCTTTTTATATGTATTACCTGTATCTGAATATAATTTGATGTATATCATAAATATATGTACCAAAGAACAAGCTGATATGAATTCTTAGCGTCAATAAATAATAAAGATTTTTGAGAAATAGGCTTCTGCTAATTTATTGTTTCTACAGTAACTAAATCTCTACAAGTCGCTGGTTTGTGAATTTTACGCATTTTATAAGTCATTTGTGCAAATATATATAAAAAAATACTATAAAATATGCTTTGATGATAATCGGGATAAAAGAAACAAGTTGTTACCCTATCTCTAAATTATTCTGAATATGATAAACACATCTTAAAAAAAAAAAGTGAGAAAGATAACGTTTTCAATGCTAAATATAGGGACGAATAGTTATGTTACTTTACAGACACTTGTGATGTAAACTTAATTAAATCTACTATGATAAAAATAAGCACAATTACTCAATCATTCATTCTGAGGGCATAGTGCCATGAGCACTGGAAAAGTATTAGGGGGGGGGGTTAATTTAATCAACATAGGTCATAAGCTCATTTGTTACGTTCATATCTGGTCTTCGCTATCTGTTGTGTTAACCCTGATTATAAAGTATCTATGTAAATTCGGTATACCAAACATCGAAGTATTATTATTTATTAAGAATTTATTGCCAACTTTTGAACGTACGTTACCTGCTATAATTCATATGACTTTACATTTAAAGGTTAAAAAGTTATGGTGCATCAATCGCAATGTGGCCTAGGCAGTTTGGTAAGGTAGTGCCAGTTTTGTAACTACTTATCGTAACTATTGTATATACTAGTAAGAGTACCTATCTATTAAGTGAATTTATATTTTAACCGATTATTTTACCACCACTATTTTTCAATTGCCAATTCAGAAGGAGGTTTAATTTTTTTCAACAACAGTCTTCCATCTAAACTTGACTGTTTCACTCTAAATTTGTTTGTTGAATATTACTGAGAGATAGATATGGAATTTGCTAGAAACGCTTGCGGGCAAAAAGGTTTTCACTGTCCACTCAACTTTTGTTCCTTTATAGCTCTATAAAAAGGAATTTATGAGGTGTAAATATCACAACTTGTACTCAAGTACTCTTGCTGCTGAAATAGTGATTATTTTGTAATGGTAAAGAAATCGTTTGGCATTAATATAATCTCATCTATTCGGAAAGTGAACAAAAAAAAGTTATATTAGTTAAAGGTATTATAGTATCACTGCCTCCGTGGCGCGGTGGGAGTGTATCCGACTGCTACGCAAGAGGTCGTGGGTTCGATCCCCACCCAGGATAAAACTTTGTGTAATGAGCACGATGGTTTATTCTGTGTCTAGGTGTTATAATTTATCTATAATATGTATGTATTTAGAAATATATAAGTATGTTTATCAGTTGTCTGGTTTCCATGGTACAAGCTCTGCTTAGTTTGGGGTCAGATAGCGTTGTGTGAGTTGTCCCAGGATATTATTATTATTATATTAAATTTTGTCCACAGATCTTCTTTCATTCTTATTGTAGTTTCAGAATGGAAGTCATTCTAATCAATGTGTATTCCTTGAAACCAATTTATTGTGTAGGTATCGTTTGTCCATTTTTCACCCGACTGCGCAAGACGGAGGGTCATGTTTTAATAATGGTGTGCGGTGGGAGTGTGTCCGACTGCTACGCAAGAGGTCGTGGGTTCGATTCCTACACGGGACACCACTTTGTGCATTCCACAAATTGTTGTTTCGAGTCTGGTTGTACTTTGTGTCCATGACTTGTATGTTTGTAAAGTCCCCGTGACACAGGGCTTGTACCCTACTAAGGGAATCGTCCTTATTAAAGAAAAATATATATTTCTTTTATAGGTTAGTACGTAAGCTACTGTTTTAATAACACATATGCCTGTAGCTGTTTACCTAGTCGTTTTCTTTTCCTCACTATACTGGCTTCATCACCTTTTGTTATTTTTTCTTGCTCACTTATTTAATTATAGTGTCTATTTCTCGTGTGTTTTCCTTGATAATATACTATTGTGTAATTTCTTATTTCTACAATATTCGGAAATGTTCCGGTGACAAGATTTAAGTAAGCTCGTCAATTTGGTAAACACGTTTGATCATACGGTGATAATAGTATTGTAGCAGGATCTTGGGACCAGATTAACGGTCGGTGAGAGCCTCTACTATGGTACGGTAACATCTATACTAATAATATAAAGCTGAAGAGTTTACTTGTTTGTTTGAACCGATAATCTCAGAAACTACTTTTTCGAATTGAAAAAATATTTTACTGTTGGGTAGCCCATGTATCGAGGAAGGCTAAAGGCTATATAAAATCACGCTACGACAATAGGAGCGGAGCAGCAACGAAAAATGTTGCAAAAACGGGGAAAATTTACGCATACGAAGTTGCGCGAGTTAGTTATTATATATTTCTAAAAATACTTTAGACAAATTAAAGCCAGGCTCAGAATAAACAATCGTATTAATCGCAGAAAGATTTATGGTAGGTTAATTCGAAAACCTATGACATCTAGCAGCCTTGGTTTTATATATAGGGGACCTTGACGATGGGTTACTAACCACAAGGCCACCAGGCCAGTCATAAAATGCTTACAAAAATGTTAAGTACTTAAGTCCTTTTGCAATACTTCTTCTATTTGTAAGAGAAATATATATTATGTCATCATAAAAGAGTTTGTGAGGGTGTCTAACGTAGCGACAAAGATACCATCTACATTGTGTTACTGTTATTGATTGTGCGACGTAAACGGTTTGTGGCAGAATATATTGCTCATATATTTGCACCTCTGGGATCGTTTGTATAAGAGTTTGGTCGACATATAATGGTCTGGTAGGAATCCCTGTTATTTTTTGCCAATATCCATTCGATTTTCAAATGCTTATTTGTGTAAACATCGTATGTTTTGGGTAAAGGGTGGTTAGGTAGGTTATTAGACTTTTCTGGGTATAGTAAAATCTACGAGATGTGATAGGTACTTGGTAGTATTTACCTGTAGTTCTTTGTAATATGATCAATCTTATACCGTTGACACTGAAACTAAACAAGCCTCTTTTTATATCACGAGTGCTTAAATAGCGTATCCAAGGAAGGGGGGGGTTTGGGGATTATAGCCCCCCAAATCGTCCAAATATATAAATTTACGCAGTAAACATTTGGTCAGTATTTAGTAATTTGTACCACCGAACCCCTTCAAAAATTACAACCCCTACTTCAAACATCGCCAATGGCGTTGCTGTTGATTTCTCGTGCGGTAAAATCAACAGTTCTCTTCGTCAGCATATTATAATCTAATATGTAAATGCAGCAGAAGCGCAGGCTGCATATCACGACACGCCATTCTTAATGACATTATCCGTCGGGCTTTTGTCAGCACTGGTGTGCCAGCTGTTGCTGAACCTAATGGTTTGGCGCGCAGCGATGGCAAGAGGCCGGACGGTATGTCTTTACTACCTTCGAAGATGGGAATACCTTTGGTGTGGGATACAACCTGCGTCGACACCGTAGCGCCTTCCCATCTTCCAAACACTGCGAGCTGTGCCTGCGCTGCTGCTGCATCTGCGGAGGCTCGCAAACGGCGCAAATATAGTAATCTAGTCGGAGATTACATATTTGAGCCGTTTGGAGTTGAGACGCTAGGGCTATGGGGTCCAAGTGCTCGCCTTTTATTCAATTATATTTCCCAGCGTCTTATCAGTGCATCTCGTGACCAGAAGGCTGGGCTTTTCTTTGCTCAGAGAATAAGCATTGCCATACAACGTGGCAATGCTGCCAGCCTTCTGGGCACTATACCGGTTGACATCGATGGGGAGGAATTCTTCGACGCCTAAACTGGTTGTTTACTAGGTAAGTTGTAAATAATGTTAATAGTTTGTATATAATTAGTTCGTAGGGTAATTAATGTATATAATAACATTGTAAATTTTTATTTTAATAAAGTAGTTTATGTCAATAAATAAAAGACAAATCGTCCAAGAAAATTACCACAAAAATATTAGTATATTTCATTAACATAAAACTACCTTCTTTTTAAAGCGTCGGTAGCCTAATGGATAAGGCATCGGTCTCGCAATCGTGAGGTCGCGGGTTCGAATACCCATTACACTACCGACGTGAACCCACCCTCCTAACACAAGTCTTTGAGCTTAGTTGGAGGAGTTATCAAGATTGCTAGTGATGTGGGACTGCTTTTAATATCACTGATTTATTATTTTGATTTATTGACTTTAATATTGGAGAAAAACCAGTACCACACAACACAATAATATTAACACACGTAGAAAAATATTATTTAATTCTATTTCACAACAACTCCGCAACAAACTTTCCCAATTATATTTGATAGTATTACCTCCATTCATAAGCGATTCCGCTTCAAGGAAATCTAAATTTATATCTATATTTTTCTTCAACAAGTTCTGTAACGTAAAAATATCATACTTTATCTTCAGATAATCTCTTTCTCGGTTGTGGGGTGCCCATAGAGCGGACATTATCACCGTCTTAACGGCCATTAAGAGGCCTTGTAACTTTTTCCTGCCTTAATGTAACATAGGAATGTTTCAGAGGCTTGAAGAAAGCTAATTTTGTTCATCGTTTATTATATTTTTTTTATTAAAAATCCTTTCATACTTGACGTATTCTTTTAGAAACAAAGTACTTTGTCTACTGCCATTTTCAAGTTAAAGGAGTCAGTAAGCAGTCGGAGGCACTTTACTAAGTTCATCGAGATTCATTAATGCCTCCGACTGCATGAAATTGTATAATTATGTAGGGGATCTTGTTTCCATCTTTTTTGTGCAGGCAGGTTTTTTTATTTTTATAATTTATTTTTTTATTTAATACTTTTTAGTAGTTGTAGGATGTAACCGATGTAGCAACTTACTTTTATCACAGCTATTGTCAAGTAATGAAAATTGAAAAAGCAATGGTTGCTAACTAACTTTTTTAGTATAACAGTCATAATCATGTTTTACCTTTTTGAAATTCTTAAGATGAGTTCCACTCAACCACTTTTTTTTTCACACCTCTTTATTTTGACATCTCATAGCCGCCATGTTTATTTTTCAAAAACGTCACCTATCTAAGAACACTTGGGCGATTAAGACAAATCTAACGACGTGTGAATTGTATAAATCCGTTCAGTGGATTGTGAGATATCAGGTAATAAAGAATATTACATACATACATGATACGCGCGAAAAACATAACCCTTCTTTACAGTCGGGTAAAAAGGCAGGTAGTTACTTCGCATGTAGGTAGACTAATTAATCAACAAAAACTACTAAGTTTTTGTTGATTAATTAATATAACTAGTCCGGCTATAAATCCTGTTACATAAAAACTTTTCTTTTTTTTAAACTTTTTAATTACTTTAAATTTGGAACGCGTTTATTATTATTAAAAGTTCTTTTGATTTCGCGCCATTTCACATATTTTTTCGTGTTCATTATCAAATTATAGTATGGATTGGGGTGTTAAAGAAAATAGGATTGCGGTGATCGCCTTGCACAAAGTGGGTATGGAGCAGTCGGATATGTGTCCAGACACTTCAAAAGCTTGGTATCAGCCGTATGTTCGTATATTGTACTATCAACAGATACAACAACATTTCCTCTATCGAAGACTATAAAAGATCGGGGCGGCCGCGTGCTGTTAGAACTACAAAGGCTGCGGAATTCATCGAAATCCCATTAGGAAGCAAAAAATCTTATCGCGAGAAATTAAGATTCCCGCTAGGACTCGCGTATTATAAAGCAAGACATTAAGCTCGGTGTTTATCGTCGCTATACAGGATATGCCCTAAATCAATCTTTACAATTAAAGAGAGTGGATCGATCAAAACGCCTTGAAGCTCTGAAGCTTCGCCGTGAAGGGCACAGAGATATCCCTGTTTTCCGATGAAAAAAAATTCACGATTGAAGAGCACTATAATAAGCAAAATGATAAAGTGTACGCTCACAGTTCTAAAGAAGCTGATCAAGTCAAGCTCAAGGTCGGAAAGGCACAGCGTAGTCATCATCCTGCGTCAGTGATGATTTAGTGGGGCGTGTCTTATCAAGGCGTACAAAGCTACATTTTTGTGAAAGAGGAGTGAAAACTAGCAAAGTACACTTTGGCTGAAGTTTTCACTCTAAGAGACAGTTCACTCTCCACTAGTAAGAGACAGTCTTGGATCGCGTAGTGAAACCACTCAGCATTACACTTTTTAAAAATGTACACTTTTACAAGCCATTCTTAGATATCTTTAAATATTTTTCAAACTATTGAACCGATTTTGATAAAACTTGTGTGGAGGGCAAGGTGTTTAGTCCCTTCAACACAAAGGGAGGATCCTCCAACCAGGCGAGGTGATCGTGCCTGCCGGGCCGCGGCCCAATGGTTAACGTTGGGAACTTGTATTTATAGTTTAGCAGCTGTGAAAACTTCTATATCGCGATTCAGATTTGACGCGAGCTGACAAGTGTCAATTTATTTTTTATTATTATATGTGGGTACCGCCACATCACTCCCCTCCGAGACCGGAGGTTGATTGTCTTGATGAGGAAGCTGTCGTCGCTTTCTTGAGGAGCGTGCCAGTGCCAGTGGAGAGTGGTTCCAGTGAATCGGAACTTGATTTCGCTAGTCCCAGTTAGTCGGAACTGAATGCCGCTAGTTACAGTGAGTCGGAACTGAAATCCGCTGAACCCAGTAAGTCGGGTAGTAGCTGCGGTGTGCGGTGCTGCGGTGCGGTGCGGTAGAGGCTGGCTGCTGCGTAGACGGGAGAGATGTGCTCTGCTTACGAGTACCGTAGGTGCAGTGTGCTGTGCCTAGACGCTGGAGAGGCCGTAGGGATGACCAGGCTGGAGCGTTCGCTGCAGGCGTGTGGTATCTCAATAGAGGCTGGATGCTGGCTGGCTGTGACTTGATTACCGCTCATATCTATGGGAGTGACGGCGAGTGTGGCGATGACGATGCTGCTGCTGCTGATGATGAAGGCTGCTTTCAATCACGTCGGGGTCACCACTGTGGAAGGCAAGGTGTTAAGTCCCTCTAACACAAAGGGAGGATCCTCCGACCAGGCGAGGCGATCATGCCTGGCGGGCCGCGGCACGACGGTTACGTTGGAAACTTGTATTTATAGTTTAGCAGCTGTGAAAACTTCTATATCGCAATTCAGGATTTGATGCGAGCTGTCAAGTGTCAGTTTATTTATACTGGGTACCGCCACACATGAACTGTTTTTCACGTTGCACGTTGGACATAAGATTAAATGTAAACGAATTGATTACATATATTTTTTAGGTCTGTTATCAGTAATAAGTATTTAAATCTTTCACTTCAATCAACTTTAAACACTTATTTTAGTTAAGTAGATCCAAGATACTTCATCTCTAAACTAAGTTAATGTTTAGTTAGTTAGACGTTGAGTTAATCAAAAGTTTTTATTGAAAAGTGCGCCAGAAGTGCCTTGTTTCAGACATTTATTATTTGTTCTTGAATTTATGAGCCGCGCTCCAATTTATTTTTCCTTGAGTAATATTTTGAGAAAATAAACTAACTAACGTAATAGATTCCTTCGTACTAGTCGAAACCAAGTGGCGAAAGGCCTCATTTGCGTAAGTCAATTAAGTTAATTATTATTCTACTATTATTGACGTTTTGGCTAGCAGAATAGCGTTTTATGGAGTATTATATATGTAATTGTAAAGAGCCATTTTTGCATTAAAATTGAAATGACTCAAACAACAATTTGATGTCGCGTAAAGTAGTCATATAACACATACAGACATAGTCATTCAATTATTTCCCGAATGAAAAAGAAAATAGCATCATCGAATTTTATAAGCTACGAGTCTTAAATCTCGTAAATATTTTATTTTAAGGCTAAATAGCTTTGTTTTATTACCCGACGTTTGCCCTTCGTAAAAACACGTCAATTTCAACCGAAGAGATGGATATCATTTGTCAACATGGTTGAATCCCAGTGATCAGCAAGTATACATACCGCCGAACAAACATTATACGCCAGTGTGCAGATGTCGTTAGTGTTGCGGGTCGAAGTACCGACGCGACGGTTCCGTAATAGTGAGGGATAAAAATCAAGCGAGGTTAGTTCTCGAAACCCGCGCTTCACGGAGGCGACGATGAGCTAAACCAATCTACCCGTGACCACAGCCGTTGCAATACGATTTCGACTCAGAATATAATGACAATCGAATACTAACCGAAACTGCGAATACGATTTTTTTTAATATGAATTTCGCAGTTTTGCGCGCGCAAAGATATCATTCTGACGTCTTCTATTCTATTGTCATTCTATTCGATTAGGATCTATGCCACTTATACAGGGGCTCTGTTTACTTTAGTTTGACCTTACAGGAAGGTTTAAACTAAGCAGTATGTATTATATCGGTAGTCTATAAATAAAAGCTGAAAATACTAACTTTATTTTTTATTCGCCATTTAAGTAGCTACCCCGACAGATAACACGTCTAACGCGTGATATTTTTCCAGCAGCGACCGTGTTTATTTTTTTCTCTCATTTTGTTTTGCAAGCCATGTTTTTCTACATAATCTGTGCCAACACGATGCCATATTTCATTTGTGACAGTAAAGGTCTTAACATCCTCTGAGTTAATTAAACTTAAATGATTTACTTACTAGCTTGTCACTGTTTTCAGTTATCTTCTTTACAAGTGCCAAGATAGTCATAAGTCTTTACAATATTTTCAAGGTTGCATTACACCGAGGGAATTATTCATTTAGCGCTACGCACTCAGCGACACGGCCGCCAACCCGGTCTCCCGCACACAGCCATTACGTCACAGTGCGCAGGAGTGTAGGACAAAATAAAGTCGAACATTCGTTACATAACTATGACAATACGAAGATCCTCGTTATTGCATTTTCCCGTAATTTCAAGATTTTTTTTACGGCTCAATATTAAGACATATTCTTAAATTTCTTTACACCATCTACTAGAAGAACTCTTTGGCTAGTCAAACATTTTTTTTTGTGTCCAAGTATTTAAGTATTCTATATAACATTTTGACAGAGCCGAACCTTGTTAAATACCCTTAATCTACCCTAAAGGTTAATTTCCGTGCATAGCGGCCGATCGCGAGCCGCGCGCGGCTTGCGACGAACGACTGACGCGCGCAGCCGATGCGACAATAGTCAAAGTATAAGAATGTATGGTGCCGTTTCCGAGGTAAGCGACAGACGCGCGCGACCGACGACTGTCATGACGACTGTGACTGTAAGCGCGCGCACTGTGAATATTGTCGCATCGGCCGCGCGCGTCAGACGCTTGTCGTAAGCCGCTCGCGCTCGGAAATGAACCTTTAGAAAGACTACCCAGGTGGAGAAATATTCATATTTTACACGTTAGTTATCGTAAAAGTTCATGGGTTTCTGTGTTATGAACTTACCTCATGATATTCCGTTCTATCCCAATTGCAAATCAAAATTCAATGGGTCAATTCTACTCTGATTCCAAGACCATTCTAATCCCAAATTTTGGTTATATGCATAATTTTTGTGTCCTTTACGTTTACTTCGACATTCAAATTATATTTCGGTATCTTGTAATTAACTTTTTACCTTGTAGTAATATTGCATTTAAAAAGTCGTTTTTTTCTGCAATAAATTCTGAGTATAATAATTCCCAATG
This sequence comes from Herminia tarsipennalis, assembly GCA_945859575.2. Lineage (NCBI taxonomy): Eukaryota > Metazoa > Arthropoda > Insecta > Lepidoptera > Erebidae > Herminia > Herminia tarsipennalis. The sequence continues at coordinate 23,056,522 of OX243835.2, read as the reverse complement.
ACTAAGCTTTGCTCGGTGTTTTTAATGGTTCCGTAGCCAAAATGGCAAAAACGGAACCCTTATAGTGTTGTCATGTCCGTCTGTCTGTGTGTCTGTCAGTTCGTCACATGCATTTACACAAAGAATATTGATTAAAGGTGTCTTGTAGAAGCCGCTACTTAGTTTGATAGTTAAATAATAAAAATAAATATTTTCACTCAACTCCTCTGTTATACTCCATATCTATACTGAAGAACCTGAATAACCTGAACCATATGAACCTGAAGAGTTTGTTTGTTTAAACGCGGTAATCTCAGCAACTAATGATCCGAATTGAAAAATTTTTTCACTGTTGGATAGCCCATTTATCGAGGAAGGCCTATAGCCTTCCTCGATAAATGCCCCCTTAATGGCGATATTTACCTTTGTATTCTAATGATATTGTAGCAATTTTTCATTTCCTGAAAATCTGATAAAAGAACGTTTTCTAAAAATGAAACCTAGCTAGATCAATTTATCGCCCTCGAAACCCCCTGCATAGATAATTTAATGTAAATCGCTAGAGCCGTTGCCGAGATTCAGATGATATGTATAGGTATAATAACTTTCATCTCTACAGCTTCCATTCAAAATTCAACGTCACATACAAATATTTTCTTAATGTGAATCTTATTTAAATGCTGAGAAGCTAGTCGCTTTTCTCGAACGTAGTAGTGCAATCATATTTTAGTCTCGTTTTTGTCGCAAATATAGAAAGTAATTTAAGAATTCTACTGAGTTGAGAGTTAAAAAATTTATGCGTATTGTGCGATTTTGTATTCTAAGCACTTTCATGTTTAAAAAACAAATAAAATAATTGTTTTTATTCAGAAAAGCAATATTTTTTCTATAATTAAGTAATTACTTTGACTATGCGTCAAATTAGTCTCTTTTTAAGAAATATTAAAACCGGGTAAGAGCATGTCGGATCATGTTCAGTGTAGGGTTTCGCAGCTGTTACTACGAACTAAAAATACCATCTGAGAAAGTTGGTGCACATTCGCGCATGCAAGAGAGTCCTTTTATTGTTCAGCGCTGTATTTCGGTAATAGCTCAAAGACGGTATATTGGATCAAGTGGAAAACAATTTTAGTTGAAAGTATTTATTGAGTGTTACCGCTGTTATTTTTTTTAATATTTTTTATATTTTGGAGAAATTCTTTCCAAAAATATTTACTTAATCGAAAAAGTTTCTTAGAAACCTTAATTTTTAAATACATGTCGAATGAGGTGCCTCTCGTAGGTATTTGCTGAAAAAAAAAAACAGCTTCTGTGACATGTATAGAGTCCTCTCCCACCTAAAATATTTGTTTATGCTATTTAAGTATGGAACTAAGTAATAAACGAGACACCTTTACGCCAAATTTAATTCATATACATTGTATATGAGTAAAATGCCTGGACGGATATGACGAAACTTTAAGGGATTTCTTTTAGCCATTTTGACCACAGAACCCTAAAAACGACAGATAACAATATGGAAGCAAAAGATTAAGGAAGTAACAAACAATACTGTGAAATAAAATACTTTTCCACAATATTTTAATTTACTGTCATCCTAGTCAACCTCTTGTAGGTTGACTACGATTATACGTTGATGTGAATCATGGAGATAGATTATCTAATGTGAATCCATGATGTCGGATCCACATGACCTGGATGGTCATGTCGATTCCATAATGCATAGATTTATTTATAACTTCAGCATATGCACATTGCTCTATGCACATTACATGTCGCGCTATCTCCGTCGCTCCGGTCAGAATATATCACAGAGACACGTCACTCGTTGATTTCCTTTAATTTCCCGAGTTTTCGAACGTAAAATATCTATTTATGGACGTTTAATTGAAGGCACTATTCCATTAGGCAAGTCTTTCATACAAGTATGACGTCACAACAATAACATACAAGTAAACAGACAAGTTCGAATACCTCATACCTACAAGTTGTGTACAAGTTGCATACAACTTGAACGCAAGTTTACTTTACTAACCTAATTAACTTGCAATTTGTATTTTGCATACAAGTAACTTGTCTAATGGAAGTGACATCCCATCTCACCTATGAGCTTTGATGTCGTGTACGTACGATTGTTTTCAATTCACATTCTATACAAACTTTTAACTTTGACTAGTATGGCGACTGATCTCATTTGAGACTAGCCAACTAACGCAGGAGATAAGTGCACTGACTAGATATAGACTGGTAGAGAATGCCTTTAGCATTAAGTCAGTCTTTGTACACTAATTGTTCATTAAGTTTAAAAATAAATCTATACTAATATTATTTAGCAGAAGTTTGTTTGTTTGAACGCGGTAATCTCAGGAACTACTGGTCCGAATTGGGAATTTATTTCACTGTTGGATAGCCTGAAGGCTTCAGGCTATACAGGGTGTAACAGAAAGGTGTGGTCATATTTCAGCAATGAACAGTGTTAGGTATAAGTATTACATCTGCGGGGGTACCAATTCTGATTTTATTAGTATGACTGAGATAAAGAATTTTCTTTCTTATCGAGTGCGTAACACCGACATACTGAAAATACGACTTTACCGATAGGTACCCAACACTAACAGATAATCAGCTGTTTCCAATGAACTGCAATGAACTTCAGGTTTGACCTTAAATCACCACCCACTTTCATTTTGTTTCACTCTTTTGTTCCTGCAAAGATGAAACAAGTGATGATGTGTGAGTGAGACAAGCTAGTCTCGTTCTATCATTTTAACTCTCATTCGTCCTTTGGTATCTTGTTTCACTCTTCCGTAGCTTGCCTCTCGTTCTTTATCATTGTTTATGGACGAAGAGTAAAATAAATGCAGTTTTCATTAATAAAAATAATTTATCTCTGTCACACAATAATCTATCTGGTCGACTACATTTGTGTGAGTGTGTGTATACCTACACACTCACACAAATGTAGACACACACACACAGAAACACTATACGTAGGTAACCCGAAAACCAATGTTCGGAGTACCAAGGTAACAGACATTGTGAGGAGTACTTGGGAACAACAGGTATGACGCCTGACGCCTATCTATTGCTTTAAATAGGACACTTTAAATTACATAAGTAATAAAATATGATACTTAAGTCATTTAAATATTTTCATTGATTTTGTTGACGAATTCAGGCAGCATTAAACCGTACATTATTCGTAACTTGAACATCACCGCTCACACCATAATTTCGAACTTTCTTCCCAAATTCCCCGTCTTCCAAGGTACGGTAGGTAGGTATTACATCACAAATAAACAAAGGTACCTACTGACCCTAGTCGGCGACGACACACTGTTTACATTATACGAATTTGTTATTCTTATAGTAACTTGTCGGTGTACCTCAAAGTTGAACCAACTTCTATTATGATATAATGTTTGCGTAAGTTAAGCAACTTTACCACAGTTGGTGCATAGATGGGTGACCGATTTCTAAAATGTTATACTCACATGAATCATCGTTTTGGTCTTTTTTTATTGTCAGAGAACACTTTTTAAATCTATTTACATGAAATCGTTAAAAGAATTACATAATTTCACAAAATCTAACAATTTATTTCATTGTAGGATTAAAATCATTGAGGTGTTAAGGTAGTTTTTTAATAGTTTAAATAATACCACAAACAATAAAACAATCTACAATCTAAATCGATATTCATTATTTTGTGTTGAAAAGTAATTGACAAACACACAGACATTCAGGTGAACAGTTGATTTGCAACAAAAATAAATCGTAAACTCACGGCTCAACTTCGAACACTCATGGCGAAGTCCCGCGTTATTAACGCTTTACAACTTATTGCATTAAACACGTAAAGATTTTTTCAAAAACTTCAAATGCATAGAAATTAGCTTTCCAAACAAAATAATTATTCAAAACAAATATCAGTGCCTCAAACTCAAACTGACCGATTATTGGTTTTATTACCTAGTTAGACAGAGACAGCAACATTTCAAGCCGTGGCGTCGTAAACAAAACGTGTGCAATAAATAATTCGGTATTTGACCGGAAGCTCGGCAGAAATATTCGGAAGTCATTGTAATTTCAAAATGAGTTTTTAATACTCTTTTGTTGTTATTATGATTCATAAAAGAATTTGATATTGCCATTAATTAAATTAAAACTTTTCTAAGATAGTTTACATACATTTTCTTGTAATTTTAGAAGTTTTAAGTTTTTAGGCACTTTCATTTCTTTGTTTCATTCTTGGTGTTGCTTATTTATTCCGTCACTGTCCGTCAGTGCTTTCGACGCGGAGCCCGAAGCGGTTCGATCTATTTCGTTTCTTGGTTTTTGTTTGTCTTTCTTTGTGGAAGTGATGTGAAATTGATAAAGAAATTTTGTTTTAAGTTAGTAACAGTGAATAATTTCGAAATTGTGTATCAATTGCATATGACGCGATCGTAATCTACGCGATGTAGGTTAGGTACCAAGTAAGTTGATAGAAACAGTCTGCTCGGTCCTGGACAAACGTACCTTAGGGGATCCAACGGTGGCCCGTAATGCGTGACCCGTAACCCGTAGGTACTTACCACTTTCGGCGAACGCAACAAATATTTTTTGTTGACCGATAGGTAGGTACCGATTTAGTTATGTAGTGGTGCCAGGAATGCGGGGAAGCGTCACCGAGTTTCGCGCCTATTTTCATTATGTAGGTATTATCAATTCGAACAAACAAGTGCGCGTTGAAGTTAGTGCTAAATTGATGTGTTGTGATTTGTGATACTGTGTATTCGTAACTTAAAGTATGTAAATACCTAAATCTCATTCTTATTGAAGTTTCAAAAACGGTAGGTAGGTACTTCCCCGAACCCTAAAAACATTAATATCAAAAATGTAGGGATGTAAAAGCCGAACGTAGGTACCTAGTACGTTATTTTGTACCGTGAAGTGCATTCAAATGATCGTTCACCAGATGTGATAACAAAGTAGGTACCAACAACAGTGAGATGGTGATTAACATTTGTCCGTTCGATATGGTCGTCGTGAAAGCCGGTGGCGTCGGAAAACGTACAGAGGTTAGTAGTTAGTTGGTATTAATTTGTTTGCCTGTGTTTCTTTGGTTTACGGACTCGCGGACGTCCGTATGTTCGACGCGTGACGGGTACCAGGCGCGCAGTGATAGTGATACATAAGAGATCATTGTGCAGGGTCATCCAACATAATTGAACTCTCTACTACTACTATACTACGATGAAAATCTTGAATGATTGGTTAGTGATGTAGCATTATTCGTGGCGATATTTTGCATAATAATTTATGGACTGATTAAAAATGACGTAAAATTTTAAGGTTCTTACATTTTGATAAGATTAGGTACACACGCTATTTATCATGTGTATGTGACGACCCTTGAATATTTTTATTTATTTATTGAGACAAAAACGAATTAAAAAAAAAAAACAATTACAATTATCTCACATGCACTGAGTGTAACGATATAAAAATAAATATACAAAAACAATTCACATAGATAAACAAAATTAATTAATTAATAATACAATTATATATGTAAGTCAATAAAATTAATTTAAATGATAATATGAATGTCAACTTAATTATATTAAACAATTGCATTAGTCAGTAGTCAGAGTCGTATGTCAAATTATCATTCATAGATCTATCCCATTGGTCAGTTAAATGTTCACAGTATGTCAGAATAAGTTTCCAAGGAACATCACACAAAATATCGCAATCAGTATTGGCAGCGAGGAGTGCATTAAAGTGGCGTCGGGTACGGATCAGCGGTGACATAGATCGCGCCACAGTACGACCATTATCAATGTGGAAAAGGCCCGGTAGCTGCCCACGCCTGTTAACGGTCATGCCAGGTGCTTTAGGCACAGACAGGCTGCACATAAGGTTGTGTAACTGCAGGTTGTCAACTTGTCCGTTAAGCACTTTGCAGCAAATAACCAGTTGGTCCCGGACTCTCCTAACCTCCAGTGAATTATAGCCAAGCTGGCCAAGAAGAAACTTGGTCGGGTACAGGTACGGATAATACCCATACATTTTTTTGTACAAGGATCTCAGGAAGACTTTCTGTACTTTTTCAATTATCCGCGTGTAGGTGACCTGATATGGGTTCCAGATACATGCACCCGACTCAAGTTTGCTTCTAACTAAGCTATTATATAGGGTTCTGATAACCTGCGGGTTTTCGAAGTCCTTGGCATTGCGTAGTACAAATCCTAAGCGCTTATATGCTGTCTTAGTTAGCTCCGATAAATGGTCATGAAATGTCAGGCCGCGATCAAAGATTACACCTAGATCTTTAACACACTGAGTCCTGTTTATGTTTACACAGTCTAATGTGTAGTTGTGTAGAATGGGATTTCGTTTGCGGTCAAAGGTCATTACACTACATTTACTAATATTAAATAACATTTTATTAGTCACACTCCATTCATGCACAAGGTCAATATCTTTTTGTAAGCTAAGGGCGTCGTCAGGGGATTTGATTTCCAGAAAGAGCTTTAGGTCATCTGCATACAAAAGACAGTTGGCAGCTTTCAATACGCTCGGTAAGTCATGAATCATGATCAAGAAAAGCAGGGGTCCAAGTACCGAACCTTGACTTACCCCCGATTTCGTCTGATAGGGTTCTGACACGTAAATACCATGCCTCACGTACTGTCGTCGATCACGCATATAGTCCGAGAAAAAGTTAAGAAGCCCGGGGGTAAATCCGATGACTGATAATTTACGCAACAATATGTCATTATCTATTTAGAATATGACCACACCTTTCTGTTACACCCTGTATAACATCACGCTACGACCAATAGGAGCAGAGCAGCAATGAGAAATGTTGCACAAACGGGAAAATTTACGCAGGCGAAGTTGCGCGGGACAGCTAGTAAATAAATAAGTGCACTCTTTATTTCTGGGTCTGGGTGAAATATATTAGTGTGAGAGTACAAGCTCTGTTTCGGCAGAGGGTTCATAGAACATCATTACTTTCGGCTTCGCTTTCGATTTTAATTACTTAGTATTACAAGTACGAAGAACCATGTCCAACAAGATATATTTTTGTATCGGGTTACCTCTGAAAAAATGTATCCCTTCGCTTCCGCAGTGTTTATTTTGGAATCAGATGACGTTGTGTGAGCTGTCACAAGATATTATTATATTATACTCCTTCTCTCATAGTCCGATGGGACGAAAATTCGACCCGACAGGAGAGAGGCGCAGGGCCGAAGGCTTAAAATGCTTTCCGAGGAACGAAGGGGTATGGCAATGTTCAGTGGTAAGACTGCTTAACCACGTAGATATCTCAATCACCTCGGTAGCCACTGAACAAAACAAACGTGAGATCGTAGTAATGACATTGAATTGTAGCGTCCAAATGTTTTTTTTTTAAGGATAACTAGCAATGTGGGATTGTCGTCCCACATTACTAGCAATCCTGTTAACCCCTCCAGCTAAGCTCTATGGCTTGTGTTAAGAGTGGGCTCACGTCGGTAGTATAATGGCCAGGATTCGAACCCACGACCTTACGATTGCGAGACCGATGCCTTAGCCATTAGGCTACCGCCGCTTCATAAATAGACTTGAATGAGGATTTTTTTTTTTATAAAACTGTTGCTTGTGAAAAAATACCCTCGATTTCCCCATGGGGACTTAGACAAGTGGAACTTGAATCCTTAATACGAGAGAGCAAATAGTTTTTACACTGTTTTGCTTTTATTTCGTCTCAACAAATAGAATGGCATAGTTTTATCGAAAACTACTTCGATGCCAGTAAACAAATACCAACCTGTTTTCTGGTACAGTAGATATTTTGGAGTCAGAATACAATTTCAAGATATTGCTCTAAATTTCCTTAGTCGTATTTTGCGATAGCCATGGTAGATGGTGGATTTAAATACCCAAGTCTGGTCTGAAGACTGTTAATAGATAAAGCAACTGGTATATCTAACAGACTTCTAAATCTATGTAATATTATTAGAATTGCGTGATTTTACTTGCATTGTTTATGTGTTCGGCACGAATCTTGGAAGCTAAATTAGAACTACTTCCCGACGTCCGATTGTGCTTAAATTTGGTAAACATGTATATTTGGTGACAATAGAATAATATGGTATGATGAACATTATGATGAAGACATTATGGCTTCTAAACAAATTTATTTTAATTTAAAAAAGGCATCCGTGTTTTACAGCCGGAACGTGGCCGTTAAACACCACGTAAACACGGACGTTGACATAAACTCTATACAAAATATATCAAAATTCTATCTCTAGTAGCCAAATCCATCTGTAGATAGATTATTGAGAGTAACAAATCGAGTAGCGAGAAGTAACCAAGTAGAGAAGAGTAGGCAACCAAAAAGAATTTAACACTTCGTTATATATGGTGATTTTTAAGATACTAATAGGTAAAAACCTTATTATTTCACTGTTCGATAGCCCATTTATCGAGGAAGGCTATAGGCTATATAACATCACGCTGCGACCAATAGGAGCGGAGCAGCAGTAAAAAATGTTACAAAAACGGGAGATATACAACAGAACAAAAACTTACAAAATATGAACATTTTTGAAAGTAATTTTATTGCGAACTCATCTTAATCAATCTTACGAACTTTCTCATTCCAGTCTAATAAATGACTACAGGGATTTTGGTCCTGTTACGAACAATACTGCTATGCCTTACAATTTTAATTAACAAAACGGAAATAAACCCGGTCATTACCGTAACCATTCCGCCGCCGCTCGGTGTAATAAAGGCGAAAAGGGTTCAATGATATTATTATGTGTGGTTATACTGTCCATGTTTTCAAAATAAAAGGTTTTCAGTATTTACGTATTTATTTTTTTAACTGTCGACTTATTCTAAAAGCCAGTTGTGAACTTAAATTTAATCTTTCCTTGTGTACACCACCATACCACATTTCATAAATTTAAAAAAAGGATATTTTATAAATGTAACAAACGCAATCTGTACTAATATTATAAAGCTGAAGAGTTTGTTTGTAAGGTTGAAAGCGATTATCTCAGAAACTAGTGATTCGAATTGAAAAAAAATAGGGTTGGATAGCCTATTTTTCGAGGAAGGCTATATAGCATTACGCTACAACCAATAGGCGCGGAGCATCAATGAATAATGATGCAAAATCGGGGAAAACTGTCGCAAATAGAGTTTCGCGGATGAGCTAGTTCAAAATAAAATTGAATTTTTTTCTGAAAGGAAATTGTGACAAACTAATGTTAACAGTAGGTAAACCAAGAAATCGTTGGCACTCCTCCAACTATTGGCAATTTAGATTTTAGTTTGAAAAACAAGAAAACCATTGATTTTTCAAGTTCAATATGCATTCAAAAGTAAAATAGTATTCTTTTGCTGTTCAAAATTAGTAACACTATACCAATAATAAATATTAGGAATTTAGAGACAACACCTGACATTTATTCTTAAAAGTGCCAATAATTGATTCTTATAGCGTCAATAATTGGATGGTTTCCTCTTTATCAAAGTGCAGACAAATAAAGTCTTAAAATTTAAATGTGAGGGTTATTATGACAACATGAGGATAGCCATCTCATGACTATTTAAAATTTAACTTATAAAGGGCGAAGGGGTGAATTTAACACGATGTGGGGCTCTATATACTCGTAACTAGCTTGAACGAGATGATTATATTGGTCATACATTTTACGGTATAAAAAATTTGGAGATTGAATAAATATTCAAATGAACGAAATTTGAGATTCACTTGTAAAATTAATCAATTTATACCTTTTTAGTGTCATCAAAAATTCTGATTAAGAATTTCCCTGAATCATCCGACCCATTCTAATCAAGGGTTGGCCTGTTGATCTAGCGGTTAGTGACGGTGACTGCCAGAGGTTTACGATTCTATTCCCATCTAGCATATTTTTTTGTGTGATAAACACGGTTGTTTACTCTGTTTGTATTTATCTAGAAATATCCTAAGGGACCATCTCTTCGGGTGAGAGAATCGCCACGATTCCGCTCTAAGATCGGCGGGTAGGCCCCACGAATCCGCCAGCGTGTTGGAATCGCCGCATGTCCCCGACGGACGACATGAATCGTCAAGTTTTCGAGGCGGGACGACTGCGTCGACGGCGCGCCATACCATGATGTTCTCTCGCACTCGTCGCTACGCCGCAATAATATCACCGTGTAGAGACCCGTTCTAAGAGAGTGTATAGAAATAGGTGGCACAAGGATGATATCGCCGCAATTATCTCGCCCGTGGAGACGGTCCCTTAGTATGTTTATCAGTTGTTTGGGTTCCATTGTAGTGTTGGGGCTCAGATGCACGATTGTAACTTGTCCCTTAATATTTATTTATTTTATTACTTAAAATGCTACCGCCAGAACAAACAGGTAAACAAGCCTTATGCTTCTATCATAGCTTAGCTGGGTTTGCCTTAGAGGGGCCTTGTGTAAAAAATTGTTGGGGGCCTTATGCCAATGGCCCTAATCGCTCAAAAATCATAAAAAAAATATATATTTTTACTACCAGGCCGACATAATTGTGCCGCCTCCTGTTCTTAAGAAGAAGAATACTATGCCCGCCCTGGCCCTCGACCACATGGCGGACCACCTGAGGGGACTGTCCGACATGTGCCTGGCGCCTGGACGGTTTTCTGACTGCTGGAAGCCGCATCGTCCGGCTTTGAACGAGGTCGGCCCTGATCTGTCAGACGCTCAGTAAAGCTTTCGTGCTGGGCGCTCGACCGTGGGGGTCATTTTTCGTCTGAGGGCCGCATCACAAGAGGCTGTCGCAGGTGTGGGATTGGCGATATCTCTTCATATCGCCAACGACTTCAGATCTCTGCTATTCAGTTGCATCAGAGAGACACTTCAGTACCATAGAGTGCTCGTGCATAGCTAGTGGCAGACTACCTTAAAAGCAGGAGGATCCTGTTCGAGGACAGAGAGGGGTAATCCGCAGGGAAGACTCATGCCACCGCACAGCTGTGGGACACCTCCCATAGGACTCTGTCTTAGGGGGCCTCCTGTGAAACATCGGCTACGACTCAGTCCTTTGATGTGGTTTCCCTCCCGGAATAGGGGTGCGGATGACACTATTATCACGGCCTAGGGTGGGAATTTTGAGGAAGCAGCGCCTCTGGCCAACCTAGAGATTACCCAAATGGTCGGGCGCATTACGGCGCTGGGGCTTAGGATCTGGCCCTTTCCAAGATGGAGGCCCTATTATTCCATGGGCCCTGTTCGCTGAAGTGTTTTGGCGTGCGGTGCTTGTTCGAGCAGGGAGTTCGGAGACCCTGCCCGAGCAGCTACGTGTTTGAACGGTGAAGCCCACCGAGCAAGCCCAGTGACGGGGCAGGAGGGACGCTTTACGGGCAGGAGTTCGAACAGTGAAGGCAGTCAGTAGGCGTGGGCAGCACGGAACCTTTTCCCTTCGGTTGGTATAAGTCCTTTCCGGGTACAGTTGCTTTAAAAAAAAAGTTTGCAAGTACCTGCACACGGTTGCTAGAAGAGTATTGAGTCCCGCCTGCCGACACTGTGACTGCAACGAGGACTCGGCGCAGCACACCCTCCAGCATTGTCCAGCTTGGGAGGGGCAACGTCGAGTTCTCACTGCGGTGGTCGCAAGTTACCTCTCGTTACCGGCCGTGGTTCTGTCCATCGTCCAGAGCTAGGGGTCGTGGAAATCGATCACATCCTTCTGTGAGCACATCTTCTCGTAGAAGGAGGCGGTGAAGCGCGTCAGGGAAGAGAGCTCCTTAGTGGATTTACTCCGTCGCCGAAAAACCGAACTGGCGCGCACATCTGCGCCTGATGCCGTCTTAGGTGGGGCTGCGGGCGGGCGTACGGGCTTATCGTCCCCGCCCGCAGTCTTCTGTGGAGGCGCGACGCCAAGTGTGTATCTAGGAGCCGAGCAGGTGTGAAATGTCGTAGTTTGCGCGCTCTCACTACACTCTATTCAATTCTCAATTCTCCTACTGCACCCTTATACTTGACTTCTAACATCCAGTACTTGCACTCCTCTCATAGTAGAGTCCCTCTCATTCTTCTTGATTCGTTGGTACCTCTTTCCTTGTTCAGTCTGTTTCCCTCTGGAATTCGCTGCCCCCCGAAATTAGACAGGCACCTAATCGTCTTAATTTTAAATCGAAAGTACGTACTCTGTTCCTGGATGAACTAGTTGAATCACCTCTACATTTCTAACTTATATGTAATTTATGTAGGTATATATGAATTTATGGTATGTAAGTATATATGTATTTATGGTATTTATTTTTTGTGTATTTATGTAAGTTTATTTAATTGGTTTTGTTATACTATTATTTTTATATATTTTTTTAGTTTTCTTTGTCTGATTGTATGTAATATCTACAGGTTTACTGCACCTACATACTACATTTCTACATCGCCCTAAGGTAGACTGGCAGAGAATGCTTTTAGCATTAAGTCCGCCTCTGTACAATTTTGTGCATAAAGTTTTAAATAAATAAATAAATAAATAAATGCCCGGAACGCAAGAACATTGCGCTCGGGCATTGCCACTGGGCGGACCGCCGACAGTATAACTAATTCCGGCGGTCCGTTCTTGAATTTAGTGAGTGATTTACAGCAGGTTTTTTAGTGGGTGCAAACCCCACACTACCTCCACCGTCTTCCCCAAGCGGTGGCGGTATTCATCAGGATTTTTTTCCCAAACAAAAAAAGGACTGGTTTCACGTTGGTAGTACAATGGGAAGGATTTGAAACGCGATTGCGAGTCCGACGCCTTAGCCATTTGTCTGTTTATAATAACTAATGAATAATGTTGTAAAGTTTTATCAAAACATTCTGAACTTCGTGATACAGTAACGTACCTACGTAAGTAAGTAGTAGTGCAAACTGGCTCTCTTTACCAAAGTTGGGATTTTCTTCACGACTCACTGGAAGCTGAGGCAAATATTAAACATATTTCGTAAACTTTCGATGAACTATGTTGTGTAGGTACTCATGTCTACTTCCAAAAGGAAAATGCTATATGAAGATGTGTGGTCTAAGCGAATGTTTTTGGTCGTAAAAAGTAGGTTATGTATATCGATATTAATGAACTGTAATTCTAGGAATGACATTTAAATAATTTAATTACTATCATTAATAAATAAATAATTCTTCTTGACTATTTATTTTTTACAATGACATTACATTAATTTTATCTTAAATACTTTTATTTCATTTTATATAATACATACTCTTATTATTTCAATGTTAATCTCTCATTGGTTTTAAACAAATTTTGCATGCCTTGTAATCACTTAAAACCTGTATATTCAATAACATCACTCTGTAACAGTGTTTTCTACAAAAATAAAGTTTTACTGATTGATTCATTGACAGGTAGATTTTAAAAATAAAATGAAATATTGGAACCGCTAAGTGCATTTAAAAGATACTATAGATAATTAAATCTCGCTCAGATCCTATAGGTTGGTGGCTTTTAAAAGCTAAGGTGCCAACCATGTACGAGAGAGAGATAAGGAAATTTTCATTTTTTTAAACTGAGCCATCATATGTTCAGCCTTTGCCGGGGTTTCCCTACCGTGAATTGTATCGCAATCGCAATAGAAAGCCTTACTTCACATTCAACCTACCTCCATACCAAATTTATTGAAATCGGTTCAATTTTTTTTTTCTTTTTTTTAAGTAAAAGACGACTCCCGCAGTAGGGTACAAGCCCTGCGTCGCAGGGGACTTTGCAAACATACAAGTCACAGACACAAGGATCACACAAAGTGGTCTCCCGTGTGGGAATGGAACCCACGACCTCTTGCGTAGCATTCGGACACATTCCCAACGCGCCACCGAGGTAGTTATTACAAAAAAAATATTTAGTTTTAATCTTCACAATCATTGAAGATTAAAACTAATTTTGTTGAAACAAACTAACAAGTTCGTTACCAGTGTCTATAGAAGGGTGACCGTTTTCGAATATTGTCAATTGGCTCGACCGGAGGGAGATTAGGCGCAGGACCTACGGCTTAACGTAACGTACGATCTCTCTCGCCTAATCTCTCTCCGGTCGTGTCAGATTTTCCGTCCCATCGGACTATGACTGAGGGAATAGAGAGTGCACTTGTGTTTGCGCATACACTCGTGCACTGTTAAATCTCCTGCGTAATTGGCTAGTCTCTATTGCGATTTATCGTCATAACCGATACCGATCCATTAGGATAACATTAAATCAAGAATGTTTTAGACTAGCTGACCCGCGCAATTTCGTATGCGTCAATTTTCCCCGTTTTTGCAACATTTTTCATTGCTGCTCTGCTCCGTTTGGACGTAGCGTAATGGTATATAGCCTATAGCGTTCCTCGATCAATGGGCTATCTAACAGTAATTTTTTTTTTCAATTAGAACTAGTAGTTCCTAAGATTATCTCGTTCAAACAAACAAACTCTTCAGCTTTATAATATTACTAGCTGTCCCGCGCAACTTCGTCTGCATATATTTTCCCCGTTTTTGCAACATTTCTCATTGTTGCTCCGCTCTTATTAGTCGTAGCGTGATGTTATGTAGTCTATAGCCTTCCTCGATAAATGGTCTATCTAACAGTGAAAAAAATTTTATATTCGGATGAGTAGTTCCTGAGACTACCGCGTTCAAACAAACAAACTCTTCAACTTTATAATATTAGTATACTTGTTAGATTGCAGCTAAATGAAACGGATGCAGTTTTAGTAGCTATGTGGCGCGTATTATATTGAAGATATGCACCTACTGACTGAAAAAAGCAAAAATCTCTGTCGCTAGCGATGTATTTAATAAAACGAAGGCTCTCATAACTTGCGTCTAACAATTTGTTACACAAACTGCGGTTCTTGTTTATCTTAGAACCCCTTCTTAAGGCCAAACGAGAGATTCCTTTCAGGACAATATTTGCATGTATTCTATATCTACTATATGAGAGTTACGTACCAAATCTTGAAAGTATAACCTTGATTTTGTCCTTGATATTGGTGAATTTCAAGGATATCTTACGAACTTTTTATGACTTTATACGAACACTTTATTCTCGTCATACTACTACATACAATGTAATAGAGCTGATAGTAAAATCCTCAACAATTAACGGCCCTGCATCGGGGCAAGTAATATTTTGTAAAAGGATTTGAGCAGTTGAAATTAGCCTATTGTAATTTATGTGAATTACAAACCAACCCACTAAAAAAAAAGCTTTTTTACAAAAAAATATTACCGACTTCAAAATTAATTACAAGGCAACTAAAAAGCAGAAAATAAAATACCTAGAATAACCAAAACAAATTAAACATTTTGAAGTTGGTGCCGAATAAAACATAAATACTACTATTTTATGGCACCATGGTGTGGAGGGCAAGGTGTTAAGTCCCTCCAACACAAAGGGAGGATCCTCCGACCAGGCGAGGCGATCGTGCCTGGCGGGCCGCGGCCCAACGGTTAATGTTGGGAACTTGTATATATAGTTAGCAGCTGTGAAAACTTCTATATCGCGATTCAGGATTTGGCGCGAGCTGTCAAGTGTCAATTTATTTTATATTATTATATGTGGGTACCGCCACAATGGCATGGCATGGCATATTTTATTCTATCGGAAACATTTCCGATAGAATAAAATGTGCCATGCCATGCCATGGTATTACTTATATTATCAGAATATGCACATGCATATTCTGATAATATAAGTATTTGAACTGTGAGTTTAGAATTAGGAAGTTTAATATAAACAATATTTTTTTATATATCTTCTTTATTAATATTAAGACTTGGTATGTACATTACGTTCATAAATTACTAAAAAATAATTATATAATCTAAGTTTAGGTATAAAATGTATATAAAGATATACCTTTTATTATTAAAACACACATTTGTCTTATTTATAGAAAATATTCATTATAACGTTAATTTTACAATATTGTATACTACGTGTTTTATGACTGACTGAAAATAAACTCATAAGGGCACATAAGTAATAAGCTGTTTTTGAACATTGTTTGAAGGGGCGTCTAAACGGGCCATTTTTTACGGCAATTTGTGGCGGCAATGCTGTGGCCGGCGACATGACAGTACTCTCCAATATTGATTTGATGGTTGCCGGACGATCGCTGAGCGATCGATTTTCCGCAATGTTGCCCGGCCAATTTTGTTGTTGTTTCAGTCGGTCTTTATTTTATTATTACCGGGTTGTGTAGCCCGTTTAGAAGATTGGATCATGCGCCATACAATTGTAGACATATTGCTATTATTGGCCGAGCAAGTAGTTGCCAATAGTGCCGCCACAAATTGCCGTAAAAATGGCCCGTTTAGACGCCCCTTAAGACTGGTCCCGCAATTAAACTGCTTGTACAATTTTGCAGGAAAATTTTCTAATTTGTAAGGTTTCCATGTAGCTTTTAAAAAAATAAACCACTAAATAGTCTTTGGGGAGAAATATAAAATTTTATTATTGTAATATTTTTAGGACTCTGTGGCACAATGTTTAGAAGTCTACGTAATTACACTAACAAACAGATAGCGAATCAACCTTAATTAAAATAGGTGCGACTCTAGACAACGCTAATATATATGAATAACAATTTGCATAATTGAAACGATAAAAAACGTCTGTTCGTGATTTTGACCTAAAAGGTCTACTTAAAAATAATAGATTAGTACTAACAAGTACTTTGAAGCATGTAGCACATAAAACATGTTACAAGAATTCTGAGAATGACTTACCAATTTTATAGACTTGTAGAACAAAAGTTATAATAAAGGACGGCCTTGGTAGAGTCACAGAGTAGTATAAAGCTGGGAGTAGTGTGGGGTACATTACTATAGTGCTTTTTGTATGAGGTTAACTAGATTCCTTCAGAAACATGCCGAATACAGAGACACTACGTACACATTTTTCTTAAATGTTTCCTTTTGCCTTCAAGTGAAGTGGTAGAGCCGTCTAAATGTAATTTACTTTGATGGATCATAATAGTTTTAAAGAAATCTGTTTAAAAAGTTTAAAACTCGATGCTTCTTGAAATAAAGCAAAAATATTCCTTATCAATAAAAATATTCCTGAAAGAATTTTAATTGAGAACGGCGGTGTCAAATTCGGTCGGCCGAATTCTCATTTTGCAAATCTAAATATGATTTTTTTACGAAATGGGGAATTCCGATTGATTTATTATTTGTAAGTACCTGTGTATGTTCCTATCATTGTTGAATATTGATATTACAAACTCAAAGTAAGGACAAATAACTAACTTAAATAAATTTAAATAACAAAACCTTTGATATCCACATTTCCGACAAGCTATTAAAAAAAAGAAGAAATATGCAAACTTCAGAATAAAGCCACAGACTGGGAAAAATATTTCATTAAAATCAAGACTGCTTTCAATATTTACATCACAATATAGGATAAGGGAGAATATCTCCAAAAACTTTTACTTGAGAAGAATGGCAAAGAATTTCCGCTTGCAAACATAAAGCGGAGTTCAAAAACATTCAATTATTTTTTTCCAAAGAAAACGAAAGAAAAGTTATAACGTATTAAGGACAATATATATTTTAGTACAGGAATATCAAATAATAGGCTTCCGGACACCTGATAACTGTTTCTGCATAACCGCATTAAAATAACAAAATGATTAACCATATATTGATAATATTGGCTCCTCATTATCTCAGAATAGCTGACCCGCGCAACTTTGTCTGCGTAAATTTTCCCCGTTTTTACAACATTTGTAATTGCTGCTCCGCTTCTATTAGTTGTAGCGTGATGTTATATAGCTTATAACCTTCGTCGATAAATGAGCTATCTAACAGTTAAATAATTTTTCAATTCGGATCAGTTGTTCTTGATATTACTGCGTTCAAACAAACAAACTCTTCAGCTTTATAATATTAAGTATAGATTACAAATTTGAAGAAGGCAGAAAAATGGAGAAACTTCTAAGGGTGCAGTTAGACTCGATATACATACGGCATTTGATAAGTAAAGTATATCGTCTTAAGATATCAGCAAAATAATAAAAGGTAGGGAGTATTTTATTTGTTTACACATGTGGTTTCTGTGCCCCGGCAGTATACTCTGTATAAGAAAAAATATTTCCACAATTTCATATTTTTTCCGCAATTTAAATTATCATAATAGGTACATTTAGAAGGTAGCATTTTCACACAATAAAGCACAAAAAGACTCCATTGTCTTAAAATATAGCACTTAGAGTCCATTCATGCAAGTTCATTACATCAGGTGGGAGGTTCGAGAGGTGGAGGCTCTTTATCCTTGGCCTCCTTCCCCTGGGGACTGCCCATAGGATCGGCTGCTTCACTGTTCCCGCTGTTGATTGCTACTGATGTCAATGGTACCTGTAAGATATAGAAGGTTATTTGCGGGATCACTTAAAAGGATTTTTCTCTAGGGAGTAGGTACTACTGTCGTTCGGCTATTAAATATATTTTTGTTAAGTTTTAGTGAAATCCAAAAACAAATACTTAAAAGGATTTTATGTAGCTAGCTTATGAGACAGAGTATTTTATAGAGAGTGTTTACCCGAATGTAAGCGCGTATCTCGTATGTATGTATGTAATATTTTTTAGTACCTCATATCTCACAAACCACTGAACGGATTTATACAATTAAGACGTCGTTAGATTCATCTTGACCGCCCAAGTGTTTTAGATAGGTATAGGATAGGAAAAAAACAAACATGGCGGTTGTGAGATGTCAAAATGAAGAGGTGTGGAAAAAAGTTATTTCGAATACTGCATTATGGGTATCAAATTAAAGGGCTCCTCTTAAGCATTTAAAAAAGGTATATGTATACATGATTATGATTGTGATACTAAAAAAGTTAGTAAGGAACCATTCTTTTTTCAATTCTCAGTACTTGGCAATACTAGCTGTGATACAAGTTAGTTATTACATCCTACAACCACTTAAAAGTACACAAAATATATTTTTTTTTTATGCAGGTTTTTTTTATGTTAATTAAGCAACGTATAACCTGCACCCTACAGATGTGCAATGATATTTATGACAAGAGTGAGTAAGATTGCCAGAAATCATAAGGGAGGAAGCCGGTTTATATCAATCCCACTAGTATTCGTACCAATTCGTATATTAGAATTAAAAACTAGGTCGACCATGCTCTGATTCAACCCCAAAATAATTCAAGCGAACTGAAATATTATTTTCTAAGTCCCCGGCGATTGTAACTTCTCGTAAATGTCGACATTATGTTTGAAAGTTTCAACGTTTATGTATTTAAATGTAATGCACTCTGGAGTGATATTATTTGTTCTTCTGTAAGTTGCGCTGTAGTGTGACTGCATGACAATGTTCTATAGGGTATTATGGAAAATAGCGTACCTTTTGAAGGTGCATATTATTATAGTGTAAGTCTTCGGGGAATATCTTGCCATTTATAGTTCAAGGATCGGTTGGTATAAAATGTTAAATTATGTGTATGGTGTAAGACCTTGTTCAGATGAGGCGAATTACGCGCGAGAGCATACGCCCGTTTACGTTCGCGAGTAGGCGAGGTACACGGCCGGCATACATTGTGTTTACATGATTCGCGCGAGAGGATTTCACTCGCGCGTAATCGCGTGTCATTCGACGGCATCTCGACTCGCCTGCTGTTCGCGCGTACTACGCACGAGATATTCAGAGCTCCTTGTTGCGTTCAGCATATACGCGCGAATCTAGCGGGAGTGGACGGACTTAATAGTATATTATTCATAAAATAAATCGAAAAGTGATATTCACAACCCCTAATTTTAAGCTATTGCATAGCTTCTATCGCGGGCCTTGAGCGCGGGGACCGAATCCAGAAATTCCGTAACGAAAAAACCTCACGCTCCCCACTCCGACGGGCACAGCGGTGATACTTTTTAGTTTTTCCATCTATCGATGAATAGCAGAACTTTTAATGACATTAAAAAAAAAAAAAAAAAATTAAAGAAAAAAAAATAAAAACTTTGTTTTGTTATAATTAAAAATATTTTTTTTTAAAGTCCTTTTTTTGTAATTTAAAAATAAAATTAAAGAAAAAAAATTTAAAACATTGTTTTTTTTTTTTTTTTAATTGCTTAATTTGATAAAAATGCTATGCAATAGCTTTATCGCGGCAGTCCCCGAGTGCCACATATTTTTATTTTTTTTTAAAAGACCGATCCACGATCTATCCGACACCCCACACGATAGGGTAAGTGAGAAACATCACATCACTTCCGTGTTTTATTACACTAAACCTATTACATTTTAACTCAACAATTCTAAGTAATTGTTCAGTTTTTACTTTGAAGAAAATAATAATATTGTTACAAAGTAAGGTTATTAAATTTTCATGAACTGTCAAATGTGATATTTATTATACTAGCTGTCCTGGCGAACTTCGTCTCGACTCTCTTTTTTTGTAAATCGGGTTTGTGAATTGTGAATCTAAACCATCTTCGAATCCCCTTGAACTCACACAAAAAAATCATCAAAATCGGTCCAGCCGTCTAGGAGGAGTTCAGCGACATACACACGCACACAAGAAATATATATATATATATATATATATATATATATATATATATAAAGATATATTGGCCCTATTTATAATATCAACTCTTCTTTGCTTTTTAATATAGAATTTGACGTTTGCGGTGGAGACCATAGATTTTTTTAATTTTTTTTGCTAACGATTAGTACGGCGTTATCGAATTCGCCACGAAACGAATGTACAAGATCTTGAATCCGGCACAAACCCTTACGCGCGTGTTTCGCGTCATGTGAACGCAATAACAAATTTGTCTCGCGCGTATCACCTGCGTAATTTGCCTTATCTGAACAGGCTCTAAGTTAGTAATGTAATTGTAATTAGATGTTGAAAATTTTACATAGTGAAATAATTTTTATCTTATTTTTCTGTGTGGCAAGTGATCAATTTAAATGCATTTTTTTTTTTGCTAATACGTGTGCGTTGAGATTGAGGAAAAACATTTCTCTTGTAATCAAATGGCAAGGATTTAGTTACAAGTAGGTAGGTTCTTGGTGAAACCATTGTAGAATGGTTTTTCTAGCAATGTGAGTCCCAAATTACCTACTAGCAACCCTGTTAGCCCCTCCAGCTAAGCTAAATGGCTTATGTTGGGAGTGAATTCACGTCAGTAGTATAGTGGGTAGGATTCCAACCTCACGAATTGCAAGTCCAACGTCTTAGCCGTTAGGCTACCGCCACTTTTAATTCAGAATGATTAAAGAATTTGTAAAAGTGTAACAAAATGTTATAGCGCCTAAAAAGTGACGCAACATTCCTCACAAGCTGTCCACCGGCCGTGAAAATATCTCAAAAATGAAGGTTTAGTCACTAAATTCCAACATGGTCGGTCGCAGCCATATTTTAAGCACCTAATTCATGTTACCTTTCCTCTGAGGTAATAAAATACCTCACAACTCTCTTGATGGTCAGCAGTTATTGCAGGTTATGGCTATTAGTTTCACGTAGAAGTGTGAGTTTTATGGACGAGAAATAAGTTAAGTTTATATTTTTTAATGATTTTAATTATTTATTACTTGATGGAAAAGGATGAGGTTAGAAGTTTGACGTGTGTATTGTTAAACAAACGGATGCATTTGAATACGTTTTTTTATTAAGAAACTAGTTTTTTAAGGAATGTTTGTGATTATGTTATAGTGATCTCTATAGTTTATGAGAGTAGTGTAAAGGATCCGTTCCTAATCTCAGAAATTAAACAACGTTACAGATTTCAACGGATTATACGGACAACACAAGTGATCGCTTCGACATCGACCGCCTTAATGACTAAAAATCGTACCCATATTTGAATATTTAAAAAGTGTCAGTTGACAGTGTTGCCACAGAGAATATATTGAATCGATATATCGACTAGTAATCGATTAATGTAAAATATTCAAATAGGGGTTAATATATATGCGATTACTACTCATTTTTTTTTTTTTAAGAAAGATAACTTACTTAAAAATTACCCTCGACATAAATTATACAACTATTAGGTTAATAAGTAATTAGCCTTACAGTTTTTATAATAATATTGTGAGAGTCTTGAGCTACATACCATTGAAACTGCAGTACATATATGCGTGTCAGATTGCCTCGGCGGTGGTGACAAGGAGGCATCGAACCTTAGGTCCAGCTGGAGCATGTAGACGGCTGCGGCGAGAGTCATGATGGATAATGCCAGCTGCGCACCGGCTACACCTATGCAGGTCGTGCTGGAACATCTGGAAATAAGATTAGTTTTAGATTTGTAAGTTGATGCTCCCATCCACACCGCAGGAGGCTAATTCATTTAAAACTTGATACCAGTTTACGTACTATGTTTATTGCTTGCGTGAGTTTCATGGTGTAATGGTTGCAGCACCTTACTGGCTTTACTGTATATATACGAATATATTCTAAAAATGGCATTTAAAAAAAGTGACCATGAGTTTTTATTCCCAAGTTCTTTTCTCACGGCTTTACTCTTACGAACTTGGCATTAAATGTAGAATCATTCTATACAAATTTTGTCGAACGTTCATAAGCGTTGCGTTTGTAACCTAAATATATTTGTCTTATCTAAAACGAATGCTGTGTACATTTGTTATTCATATACATATAAGTATATGAATAACAAATGTACGCGTATGAACGCTATGTATGTATATTGTTAATGTACCTTTTAAATAAATAAATAAATAATTAAATGAATAAAGTATTTTAACTTGACTTTGACTTTGATTGACTGTACTGTTTTTTATTCACATCGTAATTTTCCTAACTTATATTTCCTTTATTCTTAAAAACTCACTCTCATGGTTCAATGGGATAGAGGATAGACTCGAAGGTAAATATAAGAAAACAGATAGCCGTTCTATGGTCACGACAGGGTGACCGAGCAGATTGAAATATCTACGAGGTTAAGCAACGTTACCTCCGTGCCTCGAAGAGCCCGTTAAGCCGCCTAATTTATCTCCAGTCGTGTGATTTCCGTAAAATCGGACTATTAGAGTGAGGGAATAGAGAGTGCACTTATGTTTGCGCATACACTTGTGCACTATAATATCTCCTGCGTAGTTAACTAGTCTCTATTGAGATTGGCCGACGAAAGCGACATTGTTTAGGAGACCATTATTTCTTAGCCTTATCTACTAAGCTGTCCTTTTGCGCGGTTACCACATAGCTATGAACTCTTCACACCTTCCGATAGTAGTCTTTAGTGTATCTTTTAAGAAGTTTCTTTAATTTTCAACCGACTTCAAAAAGTAGGAGGTTCTCAATTCGTCTGTATGGTTTTTTTTTCTTGTAAGTTTGTTGACCGCTTACGCAAAGACGGCGGGACCGATTTGAAAAATAGATTTTGTGTTTGGAAGGGTATACTTCCAAGTTGGTCCCATTGTCATCAACATTGACAACTCTTAAAATATTAAAGGCACACCTACAGTGATTTAGGTATATTTCATAGTGATTCGTTGGTGCCGAATAAAACCTAAAGACTACTATTTCATGGCACCAACTTCAAAATATTTAATTTGTTTTTTTTTTATATTCTAGGTATATTATTTTTTGCTTTTTAGTTGCCTTGTATATTTTTGAAGTCGGTAATATTTTTTTCTAAAAAAGTTTTACTTACCCAATATTCATTATAGACCTAATACAGAATGCGAGCATAGCTATATGGGCACCAATGGCAGCTGTCCACAGTATCGTCAACGGCACTGCAGCACATGGTGATGGTCCCAGGGCTCGCCATGGTGCACCCCATAGGTGTGTTGTTCTTGATCTAGCGGAGACCCATCCTCCGAAACCTCGACTGTAGTAAATTGAAATAGCTGAAAGAAGGAGACGTGGTTCTTAATCGAGCTTTATATTCTTTAAATAAAATTAAGTCTTAATCCTATTGTTCTAAGGTTTGGTTTCGTTTGCTGTAATAAATCAAGGTTGCCGAAAGAACTAAAAACTGCATTCTTTATATAAAATTGAGTCCTAAGCCTACATCTTAAAAGTTGGGTTTCCTTTGTATTATAAAATTGATTCGACGTAGTAAATTGCAGTTGCTGAAAGAAGAATAAATAAGAAGTTAAATACTTTAAAAGGAAGAAAGTAATTTTTAAATTAAAACAAAGCCATTAATTTGTTATGTATTATGTTATCCAGGTACTAAATATTAATGCTTCTATGTTTGGTGTATCGAATTTACATGGATACTTTATATACTGGGTTAAAACAACAGATAGGGATGACCAGGTATGAAATTAACGCTGGTTGAAATTAACAAATGAGCTTATGATCTAATTATGTTTTTTAAGACGACCTTCTTATTAGGATACAAGCCCTGTGTCGCGGGGGACTTTACAAACATACAAGTCACGGACACAAAGTACAGCCAGACTCGGAACAACAATTTGTGGATCACACAAAGTGGTGTCCCGTGTGGGGATCGAACCCACGACCTCTTGCGTAGCAGTCGGACACACTCCCACCGCGCTACAGAGGCAGTCTACAGGCAGTATATTAAACCATTTATATGACATAAAAGTCTGTTTATTTGTGTTTAATGTTTTATTCGACCACATTGTATTATACTGATTGGCATGACTGCTGAGTATCAATGATTACCCTCCGGTCTAAAGGGTAACGAAGAGGCGGATAAAATGGCAAAATTTGGAGCTAGGCAGGGAGATCCTTTCATCATGTTTCCTTATTATTCTGCAATTCTTTACATTTATTAAAAATATTGTTATATGATCTGGAAAGAGTGTTTTGACCAAATGATCAAAGGAGATAGGGATTTGGTATAAAAAGTTCCAACTTCCTTGTTGCCCCTGGGTTTTAGAATCAAAATTAAGTAGACCATTAATTGTAACAGCGTTGAGATTGCGTTCCGGGCACATTCTATCACGTAAATTTGCATTCATGATGAGGAAAAATGATTTGCCGAACTGTGAAATCTGTGGCACAGTCAATGATGTTCAACATCTTTTAATGGAATGTGAACGGAATCGTAGTGGTAGAGAAAATTTGTTCTTTCAAATTAACATTAAAAGACTAGAGATGGGTTCTGTCTTCAGTATACTATGTACACCTAATTCAGAAGCTGCTAAAGAATCATATTAATATAATAATATAATATATCTTGGGACAACTCACACAACGTCATCTGATCCCAAACTAAGCAGAGCTTGTACTATGGAAACCAGACAACTGATAAACATACTTATATATTTCTAAATACATACATATTATAGATAAATAACAACCAGACACAGAATAAACCATCGTGCTCATCACACAAAGTTTTATTTAAGTTAATTTAAGTTATTATTAAGCACCTACTTGTTATTTTGTTACAATAGGACTGATATATCGCAAGATAAATCAGACTTTGAACACTACAAGTATAAAAGCACTTCTCAAGATGAATCTAACGATCTAACGAGCTCAAAAACGGAGAGGGGGGGAGCCCACGTACATTTTAAAGATAACTAACAATGTGGGATTGTCGTCCCACATTACCAGCAATCCTGTTAACCCCTCCAGCTGAGTGGATTCACGTTGGTAGTATAATGGGTAGGATTCGAACCCGCGACCTCACGATTACGAGACCGATGCCTTAGCCATTAAGCTACCGCCGCTTTACAAATAATTTTTGTGTACCACCGTTCCACCTTACGGCTTCATTATCAGACCCCGGAAATCATCTAGGATTCCGATCTTACTACATACTTTTCAAGACAAATCAAACTTGCTAGGTTTCTGTTTTTAGTTTAGGAATTCCTATGGCCACCTTCCTAGTCCATCCGATTAGGTCTATAGTACCATAATATTGCCTAGTCATCAAAGATACCCTAGTGTACCAAATATGAGCCCGATCGAAGGTCAGGAAATGAGGTACAGACTCGTTGTCATACCACTTTGTCACACGGATGTCCTTTGCACTTTAAAATTGTGATTGAGTTTCATCATTGTCACATTGAAGGTAAATTAATTTACATATCAATTAATGAATGATGATTTTTTGATGATGAATGATGATCTATCTGGTGCAAATTTAAGTTTCTGAGTCTACATTTAATGTTAACTTTTGTAATGGTGCCAAGTGCACCAAATCGATTGTGGAAATTCAAGACAAATATTATATTTTTGAGATGTTATCGGTGAGAATAGCCTAGGTGTCTCAAACATTTATACCTAGATCTCGGTAATCAGGCAAATCTACTTTAACTGGCACTTTGGTGGCCAATTGCCATCCATAGGTACTACTACTAATACTAAATGCAAAAGTGTATAGTATCTTTATTTTATTTTTAATAAATAGAGATACACCATTGCATCCCCATTATGGGTCCCACATTACTAGCAATCATGTTAACCCCTCCAGCAAGCTCAGCTTAATGGCTTGTGTTGGGAGTGGGTTCGCATCTGTAGTATAATGGATAGGATTCGAACCCGCGACTTCACCATTGTGATTTTGATGCTTTGGCTATTAGGCTAGAAATTTATAAGTATGTTTATCAGTTGTCAGGCTACTATAGTACACAGGCTCTGTCTACTTTGGGATCAGACGCCCGTGTGTGGGTTGTCCCAAGATTACCTACAAACACATTTCGCGATTCTCTTTGAGGGTTCCGGAGCCAAAATGGCAAAAACGGAACCCTTAGATATAGTTTCTGTCTGTTTGTCTGTCTGTCCGTCCATATGTCACAGGCATTTTTTTGTATTTATCGGTTGTCTGGTTTCCATAGTACAAGGTCTGCTTAGTTTGGGATAAGATAGCTTTGTGTGAGTTGTCCCAAGATTTATTATTATTATTACTTATAAAAATTGGTGACAAGGTGTCTTGTTGTAGTCGCTACTTAGTCTGATAGCTAAATAATAAATGTAAATATTTTTATGGGGCACTCCATATATGTAACAGAAGCTTAAAAATTTTTTTTTGAGCAAACATCAACGTGTGGCACATAATTCAAACAGGTATTTTAGAAAAAAATAAAGTTTGTAATAAACTCTCTTTTTTATTAATTAAATTGTTTGTCCCCCCTTCCCCTTATCTTTTGAACAGTGTGTCTAAAAAATATAAATAAAATCTAAAAGGTAGCGCTTAACAAATACTATAAACTAAAATTTATTTTGGACATGCTCGGATATACCGTTATTGAGTTATTGACGAAAAACTGCCATGAACATACGCTCTTCTGCTGGTGCAATTATTCAAATCGGATTTTTTCAAACGGAAACGGCTCCAGAACCCCACACTAAGCATGGTCCGACATGCTCTTGCCCGGTTTTATTATTTGTATACTACTAGCCTGAACACTCTACCAAAATTTAATCACAATATGATCAATCAATGATTGACTGCCTCTGTGGCGCGGTGGGAGTGTATCCGACTGCTACGCAAGAGGTCGAGGGTTCGATCCCCACCCAGGATAAAACTTTGTGTGATGAGCACGATGGTTTATTCTGTGTCTGGGTGTTATTTATCTATAATATGTATGTATTTAGAAATATATAAGTATGTTTATCAGTTGTCTGGTTGCCATAGTACAGGCTCTGCTTAGTTTGGGATCAGACGACGTTGTGTGAGTTGTCCCAAGATATTATTATTATTATTATAGATATTATTATAATTATATGGTTTCGAAACATAGACACAAGAGGACAAACATACCTACTATTTTTTTATATAGGTATCCTTACGAACGTAAAGGGAACAAGTAATTAGCAATAATTTAGTTATAGCTAATTACTCAATGATCCTGCTATTCAGAGTAATCAAAACGTAAATAAAACCTCGAGGTCAGATTGGGTCGAATGTCGTATTTCACTATCCACATTAAATTACTGGGCTTAAAAGGCTCTTGGGTTCGTAGAATTACTCTACTCTACACTAGGGAAGGTTTAGAGCTGTTTTTAAATCATCTTAAAATATAATGTGGAATTTAATAAACGGTTTGACCTACCTAGATAAGTTTCAGTGAAATACTAGCCTAATAGGTTGCGTAGGTAGGTCCGTAATCAAGTTTTAGCCGATTACGGTGAAGCCTAAAAGAATGGTATGCCGTGTGGTGCCGGCTTAAGAATACCACCACCCCATCTCTTCCCGTGGGTGTCGTCAAGGCGACTCAGGGATTTCACACCGGAGGACGGGCAGCAGCGTCCTCTGCGTACTTAAAGCTTTACTGCGATCGCCAACCCGCTCGCCAAGCGTGGCGATTATGGCAATTACCCTTACTGGGGAGACCCGTGCCCAGCAGTGGGCCATCATATGGGTTGATATGTAAAAGAATGGGTTATATTTTCAACTGACTTCAAAAAGCAGGAGGTTCTGAATTTGACACTATTTTTTTTGTGTTTAGCAGTCTAAATGTATATATTGTGATTCTTACCTTATGACCTTTCGCTCTTTACATTACACAAAATGACTTCGTAATATATTTTTCGAAAAAAAGAGAACAAATTAACCCTTCAACACTTACCACCTACCTTTGTGACACAACCATTTATTACACACCAGAGAGATCCCGGAGCCTGACAAAGAAATATCGATTTTTTTTGGCCTTAAGGCCCAAACCTCAAAATGTATGGTCATAAGAAGCGGCGGTAGCCTAATGGCAAAGACATCGGTTTCACAATCATGAGGTCGCGGGTTCGAATCCTACCAATTATACTACCGACGTGAACCCACTCCAAACACAAGCCTTTGAGCTTACCTGGAGGGGTTAACATGATTGCTAGTAATGTGGGACTCAATCCCATATTGCTAGTTACCTTTAAAAAAAACTCCAATAACAAGTGGTAGGTGATTAAGGATTAATATATTACATATTTTCCAAAATTGATTTTACAAATTTATTTAGTGTTTTGTGATTAGTTTATTACAAATCCCTCTGTATATTTAACTATTTCGAAACTCTTTTAATGAGCACCTTAGGAACTTGGTAACCTAAAAAAGCCCTTATTGAATTAATTAATATATAAGTGATATCAAGAATAATAAACATCTTTAATTACATAGAAGTTAAAAATGTTTCATTACATGAAAAATGAAATGCATTTCTTCATAAGATCGAGTTTATTATGGTGATTCACCAATAAATTTTAATCTTAAATAATCTACCATATGGCATTGATTAATATTATATGATATCAGTAAAAATAAATATTCACTTTCTTGTTAACTTTTGACACGTCAAATTATGACAAAGTGTTTATGGTTCTGGAAATTTATTAAAATTATCTTGTATGTTACCATACTTTATGACAAATAAAGATTCTATTTTATTCTAAAAAAATTGCCTCGGGCCATCTTATGACTAAAGAAACACGGAATGGCTTAAAACCATAAATTTACTTTTAAGCTTATATCAAACTAGCTGACCCGCGCAACTTCGTATGCGTCAATTTTCCCCGTTTTTGCAACATTTTTATTGCTGCTCCGCTTCTATTGTTCGTAGCGTGACGTTATGTAGCCTTATAGCCTTCGTCGATAAATGGGCTACCCAACAGAAGAATATTTTTTAAGTAGTTCCTAAGATTACTGCGTTCAAACAAACAAACTCTTCAGCTTTATAATATTAGTATAGATATGTTGAGCTCGTTGCTCGTACTTGATATACTTTATAACCTGGGTCAACTTAGGAGCATTGGAAACTGTAATTAATAAAAATAATGAAAATATTCTATGTGTAGGTATAGGCCTATATTCTATGTGTACTTAAAAAAACATATTTATTGCCTTCTGATCTTTCTTTTTCATTTTGTGGTATCTCGTATTTGGTCTAGTTGAAGTCATTTTCTTGAATTCAATTGATCTTTGGCGAAACCGGATACCCTATGGGGATTTACAGTGAGCCATGTTAAGGAAGTTGGCCTAAGTGGTCATATCAAAAAGTGAAATATAAAATTTTAAATATGAAAACTTACTTAGAAATTATGGGTTTACATTATTGGTGATAAGATCTATTAAGGCTGCAACTATAAGAAGTCTTATGTTTATTAACCGTTCTTACTTTAATTAAGGCACTTCTTTAGTGTGTCACTGATAACTGTCATTTTTTTCAATACGCCTTCGTAACATAATTGTGATGAATTTGCCTATGTTTTAAAGACACTTAAGAATGATTTATTTTTATAGCGCTTGGGCCTTATTCGGGTAAAATACACACATCAAAAGTGACTAGGGATCAAGCATTTTTATGCGGATTTCTTGAGATTGAGATGTGGCTTTGTAATAAATTTATGATTTTATAAATTTATATGGATCCTTTTTGGTGCATTTCATAATTTGAATCAGGAACTGTGAATCAAATTCGAGTAAAAGATGAAAATCAGCTGTCAATATTTTCCCTATAAAAACATACAACGCATTGAAGACATTATTAGTGCTACTGTTTCCCTACTACTGATTAAAACCAACGTTATTATGGAGCGGCGACGTCATTTAAGCAGGGAAGAAATGCTCAGAGCCGTGGGAATGATAGAAGCTGGTTCCCGGCAACGTACTGTGGCTTTAGCTCTGAATACAAGTCAGAGTGTTATCAGTCGACTTTGGACACGTTACCGAAGCACTGGTACCGTGGCTGAGCGCCATGGAGGACGGTATCGCTGCACCACACGGAGACAAGACCGATACATTCAAATCTTAACTCGAAGAGGTCCAACAATAACCGCCATGATGTTAGCCGTGAGGCTTCATCACTCTTCAGGGAACTTAATTAGCGACCAAACAGTCAGAAACCGCTTGCATGAAGTGAACCTTCATTCCCGAAGACCGCTACGGGTACCACCTATAGCAATGCACAATCGTAGGATTCGATATCAATGGGCTCTTGAACACAGAAATTGGGCAGAAGAACAATGGCGTTTCGTGTGCTTTTCTGATGAGTCTCGTTTTGGTATGAGACCGGATACAAGACGTATACGACACTGGAGAACCCCTGGACGCCAACAGCGATTAAAATCCTGCCAGGAAGTCCATCCTTATAGTGGTGGAACCATCATGGTATGGGCGGGTATTTGGATCGGCGGAAGAACTGAGTTGATTTGGATCAGAGGCAACCTCAACGCTCAAATTTATGCTGAGACGATTGTATCAGACGTCATCGTTCCTCTACAAGTGCAAATCGGTCCCTTATTTCAGTTAATGCATGATAATGCACGACCGCACACCGCAAGAGTTGTAAGACAGACTTTCGCCGCAGCTAACATCAATGTCCTGCCCTGGCCTGCTCAGTCGCCAGACTTGAACCCGATTGAGCATGCATGGGATATGCTACAGAGAAGAGCTCTGCCGAATATGGAGGGTATCCAGTCGCAAGAAGACCTTTTTTTGTTGTTGCAACGAACATGGGCGGCTATTCCACAGCGTGATTTGGATGAACTCATTTTGAGTATGCCAAACCGATGTTCTTGTGTTGTTAGTGTTCGCGGTAGAAACACGGATTATTAATTGTTTAAGTTACCCAATAAAATTTTAAAGAAAACTGTTATTTCAGTCTTTTTTTCGAACTTTAATGTTAGTGGTTCAAATGTCAAAAATCCCTTTATTAGGAAAATGGCAAATTTCTTTATTAATGCAAAGGTGACTTGGTTTATCGTTACTGTGACAAACGAAAACACTTTATTTGATGAATCCTTAAAGAAATAAAAAAAAAAAAAAAAATCAGGAGAAAAGTTATTGCAAAAATATATGTTGATCCTTAGACACTTTTGATGTGTGTATTTGTTCCTATACTGTGTTTGTTACTATTTTTAAGGCAATTACTTATGAATGTAGCCACAATATACACTATTGCAGCCATTAACGTAACTTATTCGTTGCTGTACATTAAATAGTAGTAAGTTAAAAAGTTTATGTTAAAACTTTTGCTTGTTGAAGAAAGTACTCGTCTCTCATAGATTAGACTGAATATGGAAGGCTTTTTGCTGATGTTTAAGTTTGTTATTCACAAATACACCAGACACTTTCCTATTTATTAGAAAATAATACCAATATAATAACATAATCTATAAACCAAAGTTATAGAAAAGAGAGAAAGGAAAATTGAAAGGGATTACAAATAAATCGAAATTTGATTTGATTTTGATTAAAACTTCCAATGTTATTAATTCCCTTGATCAAAATGGATTATGCGTACCCAATATCTATACAAATCGTTTTTTTTAATCTAACCAAGTAACTTTCTATGAAAATCTTTTGTTCGTTTTGAGCGTTTTATTCGACTGCGCAAAAAGGAGGTTTATATCTTTCTTTGGCAAGCTCTAAATCTAAAGCCTAAATGGCTTGATGGATTTCAGCACAAGAGGTTTCGCAAGATTCGCCACCGTTGTGTGAGTAACACTGGATACATCAAAATTAGTAATAAATAAAATGGCGGAGGTTTGGCGCCAAAATAAATCAGTTATTAATTTTAAACAGTCGGGGTCTTACGTTTAGTAATAATTTATGTATGTTTACAATTCTCAAAAAATACTGTGACAGTGATTCAGTGACTACCGAGTAAATCGAAAAATCTGCGACGTTACACTTTCATTGTTTTTGAAAATGTTTTGACATTTAGCAACATTACACTGTCACTCTTTTTGAAAATGTTTTGACATTTAGCAACGTTACACTGTCACTCTTTTTGAAAATGTTTTGACATTTAGCAACGTTACACTGTCACTCTTTTTGAAAATGTTTTGACATTTAGCAACGTTACACTGTCACTCTTTTTGAAAATGTTTTGACATTTAGCAACGTTACACTGTCACTCTTTTTGAAAATGTTTTGACATTTAGCAACGTTACACTGTCACTCTTTTTGAAAATGTTTTGACATTTCGTACGTACGGAGAAAATTTTCATAGGTTAGTTAATACTAGGTACCTACCAAATATTTCGAAATACAGATTGAAGGGTTATCGAGCTCCCTTAGCATTCGGCACGTTGAGCTGAAAACTCGTTAATTGCAAGTAATAAACGGCAGCTGCCACATTCTGAATACAAACTACGTCGTTTAGATACGTTTCATTACGTAACTAATTGTTTCGACGGCGGGGGCGCAGACTTTGTAGAATTTAAGCAGTAATGCTTATTATTTTTGAGTTAAGTATTCAATTAAAATTTTTGTCAGCTGTTACTTTCTAATATTAAAAAGTTCCATTAACCGATTTTGATTACAACTCAATGGAGTCTGTGTAGCAGGAATAAGTGCACCGTGTTCGCAAAAACAAGTGCACGAAGTCTCAAATGTTCAGTATACTCGTACGCGTGTAGCATTACAAAGTGTCAAATGTACACTGTACAGTACGATCAACGTAACTAGGCCGGACTGAAGTAGGCGACAAGTGGTTGCGTAGATGCATTGAAGTAAATGGTGACAGGAAGCGGGGGGCGGGGGCGGTAACTAAACCAAGAGAATTAGAGATGCGATTACGCATCACATTGTCATTATTAGTAGGTATTACTAACTGATGTTTTTTTGTAATTATTTTCGTTAAGAAATTGTTTTTCAAAGTTTCTTTAGTATTTACCGTAACTGTTCTAAATTTAAACTTTTATGAACTCATTTAAATAGTGTTTTTATATTTTTGAATTAAAATGTTGTTAGTATTTTTTATCGATTAAGCATAATTAATCGTTTTCGTTAGTAATTTTAGGGTCGCATCTCTATGACATGCGCGAAAGTGATAAAAACCTAACTTCAATCCGGTCAAGTTACGTTGATCGTACTATACATTGTACAGTGGTCACAGCGTGGTGGTGCGGAACGATTCGCGCGCACTTGGACAAAGCCGCCGCGTTCCACGTCGCACCGAATTGTACCTTTTGAATTTACATGTCACCGAAATGCTTCGCGTACTCACCTTTAAGGTGAGTATATATTTGGGATTTACTAATAACACAACGTCGAGCATTCGCTGTTAAATTTACTCGAACCACAATTCAAACATGACCCTCGATGGTTCGTTACAACCCAATTTTAAAAACCTACAAGCGTTTTGGTGTAATGTTTTATCGAGCAAAGCGTGACGACGCGACGTGACGAAGAGCGTTGGTGACTAAATGTGTATGAAAGAAAAAAAAAAAATTACAGGTAGGTTAATTACAGCATTTACCTGTAATTAGGGACGTCGAAGCATTTCAAAGAGCGTTTTCCTGTATTGTACCATTCGTAAGAACGTAATTTAACGCTTATGTGTATAGTCACTCTTGCGGGCTACCAACAAACATAAGACGTTAAAAAAGTTTCATACTTAGTTTGACAGGAAATGGAAATTGGAGGCGTCTTTTAGGCTTTAGGGATTAGGGTTTTTTAAACTCATCCCCAAGGTTGATAAAAAAAGAAACTTGAGAGGTGTCAAGGGACACCCGAATGGAACGAAGTTCTTATCTTAATTTTTTTATATAATCTTCGCAACACCACACTGTTTAATGCGAAATAGAAAGACGAAACGAAAATAACTTACAAAAAGACTGACGGCTCGAACCCACAACTACACAATTGTCACCAATACTGTGTACCGAATTTATGCCTCTAGACCAAATCGACAGGTGACTTCTTCGTCAAATTAGATGTTCATATCTTACGCGCACGCCGCACGGGTTGTGTGTGTCAAAAAGTGTCGTTACAACTTTTCATGAGATTTTTTCCGTCTAGCCCCCTTTCACAACGCGCGATAAGGAACTTCGTTCCAATAAGAGAAGGAAGTTTGTCTTTAGACAAACTTTCATCCCTTATTTAAAGGCTTAGTACCTAAATGCTCAGAACATATAGGTATTAATGTTTTGTGCCTGTATGGACAAAACGACATAAACGTTATGGCACAACCGTAGAAATAGTTATTTTAGTATACTGCATGATATATTATAAAGGTATGTAGGGGATCTTGTCTCCACCTTTTGAACAGGCGGGTAATTTGATTTTTTTTATTTATTTAATACTTTTTCCTTGTTCCTACAGCCACTAAAACAATTAACTTTTATCACAGGTATTGCCAAGTAGTAGTAAGAAATATGGTTGCTTACGTTTTAGTATTACAGTCATAGGTAATCATGTTAAAGATTTTTAAAATGCTTACGATGAGCCCTTGATGAGATTTGATATTGCAGAGTTCAAAACAACTTTTTTTCACATTTCTATAAGTTGACAACTCACAGCTGCCATGTTTGTTTTTCAACCAACTTCAAGAAGGAGGTTCTCAATTCGACTGTATTTTTTTTAAATGTTTGTTATCCCATTACTCGCAGACGGCTGGACCGATTTGAAAAAATGTTTTTGTGTTTCAAAGGCTATATATACTTCCAGATTGGTTCCATTGTCATCAAAGTTCGGATCAGATGATGAGAAATTGGAGAAATCGAGGGAACTCTTCAAATATTAAAGGCTATAGTTAGTAATTAATAATTTGGATATATTTTGTTGTAATACGTCCATTTACTCTTAGCAATGAAAAAACACCATTGAGTGAAATGGAACTGATGATGGAGACCACATATTATGACCAGCGAAACTATTCAATAATAAATATTGCGGGTTGCGATCTGAGTATCGTGTTCGATACCTGATTCTTCGCCTCCGTCAAATCATGTAATGGAACTGATGGTCTAGTATCAGGTGAATTCCTCATAAATCAACGGCCTTGTATCGCAAACCGCAACATTTTGTAAAAAGAAATGAGGAGTTAGGCTTATGCTATTGTAACTTAAATCAACTACAAACCAATACACTAAAAAGTGGGAAATAAAAAGTTAAGTTGGTGCCTAAAACATAAAACTACATTTCCTGGGACCAACTTCAAAATGTTTAATTATTTTTTGTCAACTATCACATATCAACGTCTTAATTGTAAAAATCCATCAGGTGGTTTCAAATATATGTGGTAATAAAGAATATTACATACATACATACCAACATACAAGAAACGCGCGAAAAACATAACCCTTTCTTGGGTTAAAAGAAGCGATAAGCAAAATTTTATTACAATGAGTAGCTAGGTATTGATTTACACCTAACATCAGGTATTTCTTACAGCAGTACACCTTAAAATAATGCGTGATATTTTACACACTCATATATTCTGTTGTCGTGAGTTCATGTGTATCTTGTCGACGCAAGGCAACTCATATTTTATAACCACGGCATCCATCTCCATAATGTATGCCCGTAAGAGCATCTGTTACGATTCTTAGTTCCCTCTTGTTGCGAGAAAAAGTTTTTGCGTTTTATTACACGAACACTTTTTTCCTTATCGTTGAAAATATGTACAAATGTGCCGTATACCTTAACCTGTAGCGTTAATGTAATCTTTAAACTATTACCATTCCTTACCTAGGTACTTATGACTTTATCGTATTTTAGTAAAAAGATGTGGAAGATTAATATTTTCAGATTCCATTCAAATCTGGATGAAGATAACTAAGACGCGTAACTTTGCAATTTATCTGCCAATCCAACGATTTCTTTTTTAAAGATAGCTAGCAACTTATAACTTGAATGACCGACAGTTACTTACTTTAACCTTTAACGATGTTTGTTAAATGAAAAAAAAATCGTGGCACTCGGGGACTGCCGCGGTAAAGCTATTGCATAGCATTTTTTATCAACTTAAGCAATTATAATTATTTATTTATGCAGTCTTTTTTTTCTTTTCAGTACATTTCGGAGCAGCTCGTCTCGATCCGTGCGCTTAAAGCCCGCGATAAAAGCTATGCAATAGCTAAAAATCGACACGAAAAACGCGATCGTAGGTATTTACTAGAGATGTGCCGCCGAGTCGGTAAAGCCGATTAGTCGACTGTAGTCGGCTGTTTAATTTCTATGCTTAAAATAAGATTATTGAAAATAAATGTAATCATTCGTTACCAGTTTTTGTAACTCAGTTTTGTAACT
Organism: Herminia tarsipennalis; assembly: GCA_945859575.2. Lineage (NCBI taxonomy): Eukaryota > Metazoa > Arthropoda > Insecta > Lepidoptera > Erebidae > Herminia > Herminia tarsipennalis. The sequence continues at coordinate 23,019,652 of OX243835.2, read as the reverse complement.
TACGTGAATGAAAAGTCCTAATGCATTATTAATTGACAGGAACTTATTTGTAGTTAATCATCAAAATTAATATAAAACTTTGAAATATTGTAATTTTAACAAAAATAAATCTATACTTTAATTATAAAGCTGAAGAGTTTGTTTGTTTGAACGCGGTAATCTCAGGAACTACTAATCCTAATTGAAAAATTCTTTTACTGTTGGATAGCCCATTTATCGAGGAAGGCTATAGGCTATATAACATCACGCTACGACCAATAGGAGCGGAGCAGCAATGAGAAATGTTGCAAACACGGGAAAAAATTACACAGACGAAGTTGCGCGGGTCAGCTATCTTCAATAATGGTAGTCGGCTTGGCTTATTAGCTGGGTAATCGACCATTGTGTAGCTGACTACTCAGCCAAAGTTATAGTCGTCCCATCTCTAGTATTTACCCGTCTGGTCGAAATGTCAAGATATTCATTAGGTAAATATTTACCTGGCATGGTCGCGTTATGGGTACTTGATCGATTAGAACTGATCGATGTTGGTGGTGCAGGGTTTTTAATAAGTCAAACTTTGCTAACATTGTGCCTCTGTGGCGCGGTGGGAATGTCTCCGACTGCTACGCAAGAGGTCGTGGGTTCGATCCCCACCCAGGATAAAACTTTGTGTGATGAGCACGATGGTTTATTCTGTGTCTGGGTGTAATTTATCTATAATATGTATGTATTTAGAAATATATAAGTATGTTTATCAGTTGTCTGGTTGCCATAGTACAAGCTCTGCTTAGTTTGGGATCAGATGACGTTGTGTGAGTTGTCCCAATATATTATTATTATTATTATTATTATTGTTCTATGCCTGATGAAAACAGGCTTAGGTTGGGATGGGCTTAGTTGAAATTTGATGAGCGTTTCAGTTTTATAGTATTCATGAACTTTATTTTATTGCACATAATAGAAACTTGCCATGGAATTTGTTCCTATATCAATGTTCATAATGTCAACATTAGGAGGCAAGAAGACGCCCTAAAATGTGAATACTTGGATAGTATACCTGCAGCTAAAACAGTGATAGCTCCTGCTGGCACTCCTAATCCCAACGCCGGCTTTTGCCTCTCCTCCAGCCAACCCACAGCACCCAAGACCAATCCACCAATGCCGCAAACAATCTGAAACAAAAAATCTTACTGAATCTGACGTTTTACCGATGATTTGCGTTCGGAAATTCGGCTGTTAGTCGTAATTACTCCATAGTTATCACAGAAGCTCACGTAGGCGTTCTCCAACATAATTATGGAGCGATAGCCTGAAGGGCAACGATCTGTCTGATATCACATGTCCTTATTTGTTAACATTTGGTTTAAGCAGATCGTGTCGGATAAAAACATAATTTATACGGAACTAACGGCTAGGGTCCGTTTTGGACATATATTTTGTCTGATTTCCTAAATTTTAATCTCGGAAAACATTTGAGTTGTTTAAATGAACTAGCCGCAAAAATAGAAAAGTAGAAATATCTTTATTTACCTACTTTGCCTGCGAGCAAAAGAATAAATATACATTAAGAAAACAAAGACTAGTATCACAAACAAATAATTAAGTAGTTGATCTAGATCCAAATCAATCCTGACATTTAGGAGGCTATAGGAAACATTCACAAATCGAATTAGGTAAACATAGGTATAGATTTGAAGCAAGTACTGTCAAATTACCTATTTAAAAAATAAAATTAAAAGTTTCTCAAAGAAATTCATGGAGTCGCCAGTGGTAACGTCGAAACAAAAATCAAGTAAAAATCAATAATTACATCTAAAGAGGTATAATGGAGTGTCAACAACTCTTAAACAGGTAAATACTTTCAAATTCGAACCCTCCGTGACAGAATAAATTTTTCTATTTAGTTTGGTAAAGAAATTTGTATTTCGTTTTTATTTAGGTCAGTGAAAATGGAAATGGACTTGTGTCCCCAATTTAGAATAAGGAAAATCTGTTTACTGGGATGTCGAACAAAAGCTACCAAGAGACTATATACAGGATAATTTGTAATATTCTAATACTACTACACTAAATAACTTTGTAATATTAGTTTTGGAAAATATTTAATGAACCCATAATCACTTACAACTTGGTTTTGGAGTTATGACCTGCCTATTTTACTTGAGTAAAATCGTTGTTTATTGTGATGTTTAGGTGATGCAGGCCTTAAAGCTGACAAAAAAACATCGATTTTATTCCGGGGTCTCTCAGATGTAAATGGTTGAGTGACATAAGTAGGTGGTGAAGGGTTAATTTGTATTTTTTTATTATTTGGTATAATGTTAAGAAGTCAAGACAGGGAGATTATTAGTACCTATACTAAAAATCTCCCTGTAACAAGCAACAGCATAATCTTATATAATCTATTATTTTACTTCTGTGAAGTAATCCACAAGCTATAAGCAAGTGATGTATAAAACACTGTTATGGGTTATGGTGGTAATCAGTGGGAGATATCTCTAGTATCTATTTAAACTAATTTGAATTTAGTTTGAAAGTAGTACGCGGATAGAGAAGGACTTAAGCGACTGTTTATCGTATGATTCTGAATGTGGCGTTTCATGCGTATTTTCCTTACGCCTTTCAAATTTATTTGCCATTAATTTGGTACCCAATTTTACCCAAGGAATGAAAATTTAAAAAAATGAAATTAATGCCTACGTCATGTGTGCCGGCTTAGAGTCAAGCTTGTAAGCAAGTGAAATGTGGTCATCTTTTTTTTGTTAAATAAATAGACGTCTCACGCAGTAGGATACATACAAACCCTGTGTCGCGGGGGGACTTTACAAACATAAAAGTCACGGACACAAAGAACACCCAGACTCGGAACAACAATTTGTGGATCACACAAAGTGGTGTCCCGTGTGGGAATCGAACCCACGACCTCTTGCGTAGCAGTCGGACACACTCCCACTGCGCCACAGAGGCAGTCACTTTCTATTATTAGCGATGTTAGACACCAAATTTAATAGGCTCTCTATTAATATCAGGCAGGACTCCATTTTCTGTTAGGTAACTAATAAATCAAAGGTCGAGCCATCCCTAAGACCTTACATTTAACAGTCTAGCGGTTTCATTAATGAAGAACGAATTATACAGTACTGAGAGAAATAAGCTCTAATGGCATTTTGACAATGACAAGGGTTTCTCAGGCCCAATTTAAATGGCATGCGGCATAGTGCCTGTTCCGTATAGCCAATCAGGTTTTATATTTAAATTGGACGTTGGTTTCGATATTAAAGATTTTAAGGAGAACCTTACTTTTTATTTATTTTTTGTAATTTTATATTTCAATTCAATGTAATTATCTTAATACGCCAAACATACTAATAATACTTCCGGATTGGACTTCACGAATTTATTAAAAGGGGTAAGAGCCAAGAAAGAAGAGGCTAAGACTAGCAAATAGGTCGAAATTCAGATTGGACTTCACGAATTTAATAATAGGTAAGAAGGTAAGAGGGTAAGAGCCAAGAAAGAAGAGGCTAAGCCCGCGCCACTGTTCAACTTTCAGGGCCAGCGATTAGTTCATGTTTACTTCTACGATGATAACTATCAGGCATTTAAACTCTTATTAACGAACAGCAGCTTAATATGTTTTGTCAAGTTTTTAGAGTACGCCTCTAAAGAAGTAACAACTTCTTTAGAGGCGTTGTACACTTTTCTTGGTATGGGTATAAAATGTTAAACTCGCGTCAGGATCACGTGACCGTGACGCCGCCGATCACGTGATCGTAAGATTATTAGAATACGAAGGTTGATTTCGTCGCAATCTACAATGTTAGACTACCTCTGTGGCGCGGTGGGAGTGTGTCCGACTGCTACGCAAGAGGTCGTGGGTTCGATCCCCACCCAGCATAAAACTTTGTGTGATGAGCACGATGGTTTATTCTGTGTCTGGGTGTTATTTATCTATAAAATGTACGTGTTTAGAAATATATAAGTATGTTTATCAGTTGCCTAGTTTCCATATTACAAACTCTGCTTAGTTTGGGATCAGATGGCGTTGTGTGAGTTGTCCCAAAATATTATTATAATTATTAGCTCAGCTCCCGGAGTGCAACCCGTTTTTTTTTGACCAGCTAAGTATGATCTAAGCTAAGCACGCTGAATAGATTTCAGGCCTAATCTCAGTTGCGACCGGCCAACACTACATAAGCAAAATCGACCAGGCTAGTGATAGTGATAACTCAACAGTGTTATATTCCACCCGGCCTTTATACACCTTTATTTCATCATGCCGGATTTTGATTGTTTTCCGCCTGACAAAAATGTTTTTGGCTCACTAGCCCGTAGGCTAAATGTTACTGATTCAATATTTCCACTACTGTGATTGTTTGTTTACCAATGAATGTGAAAATAACGTTGTTTTTACATGGATGTATCGTGTTGCTGTATTTTAATTGGGAAATGTGATAAAATTGTGTGAGTAATTATAATAACATTATTTTTTTATTATGCAACTGTTTAAGCGAACTGATTTATAATGAAGAGCTCATGGGTTAAGGACGATGTAGTGCCAATAAGAACCCTACCATTCCAGGACTTTATTATCCAGGACTAATTTGCTCCGCAGGCCACCCGGCCATTGAAAACTGAAGAAGTACTATAGAAGTTTTTTGCAAGGGACTTTATGATGAAGTTATAAAGTCGAAGACAAGTTAGGAAAGGGTTACAGCAGTGGACCAATAAAAGCTTCTTGTAGGGTCACACGTCTGCACTGCAGACTCAATTTGTAAACAAATACTGACTACCGGCCTAGCACTGGGAAATACTGTAGTTTGGAAATTGAAAAGAATGACCCAGAATTTATATTTCTAATATCTTTCATAAGCTATTTAGTACAGTGCAAAATTACCACGAAATATACAGGGCATTTTTTATTATACAAATAACCTCCTGCTCGTGGCTTCTTGCCATTCTACTAAACAACTTTTTGATACTATATAATATTTTAACCCACATAACCGCCTACAGACTATTTTACCGGAATAACACGACGGGGTAGGTGAGAAAAAATATATCATATATCATCATACTCCCTATAGGGGATTTTCAAGATTTTATTTTTTCACTTTGTCGGCGTAAGTAATATGTGTATCCATGCAAAATTACAGCCTCCTAGCACTAACAGTCTCTGAGCAAAGGTGCGGACGGACGGACGGGCGGACATGGCGAAACTGTAAGGGTTCCGTTTTGCCATTTTGGCTACGGAACCCTAGCAAAGATTTTACTCCGAGGTCTTACAGACGTGTTACGTTGGTTACGGTTTAAGATGTATTATTTTTTCATTGTAAAGAAGACGCAACCGGGAGGACACTAGTATTTTACAAATCACGCTGTTTAGAACGTCTATAGATAAAGAGCTTATAGGCCCTACCTACATTTGAAGGTAAGTATAATTTCCATCTAAATATCTATTCTAAATTTTGTCAGACGTCAGTAATTTGACTTTGACGCCAGTCTTATCGTAACCTAACTTGTTACAACTTTCCTTCAAGTAAGTTAAGTACCTACTTGTAAAGCTTAAAGTATACCTTCATACGTACATTGACAAAGAGATTTCATAATTTTTATTTTGACTGGCCTATTGGTCTAGTGGTTAGTGACCCTGGCTGCTTAGCCGGAGGTCGTGGGTTCGATCCCCACCTAGGATAAAACTTTGTGTGATGAGCATGATGGTTTATTCTGTGTTTGAGTTTTATTTATCTATATTATGTATGTATTTAGAAATAAATAAGTATGTTTATCAGTTGTCTGGTTTCCACAGTACAAGCTCTGCTTAGTTTGGGATCGGATAGCGTTGTGTGAGTTGTCCCAAGATATTATTAATGTTATATTCACATAATTAGTAGAAGATATACGACGCGATATATTCATTACTTATGCATCCATTAATGACTTATGCAAATCAGGCATAACGCATTATACATGTACAGAAAACAAATTTGATACAAAACCCTCTTGACGCATGCACACATAGAAAACTAAAGTTGTCTCAATGTAAGTTGGCCCGATTGAACTATCGGCGAGTGGCGATAAGTGATTGCGCCGATGCATTTTTTGTAAAGCATCTTCCAGACGGTTGGAAACAAACCAAGGTCACCTTGCTTGTTTCCAACAGTGTAGACGGCTTTTGTAAGCCAAATTACTTGGTACTTGGTTTGCAACAGCCGTCTACACTGTTGGAAACAAGCAAGGTCACCTTGGCGGGAAGCCTTGTTTCCAACTGTCTGGAAGACGCTTATGTAAAGCATGTTCCAGACGGTTGGAAATAAAGCCTCCCGCCAAGGTGACCTTGCTGGTTTCCAACAGTGTAGACGGCTGTTGCAAACCAAGTACCAAGCAAAAACGGTGGGCCACACAAAGCTCCCGCCAAGGTCACCTTGGTTTGTATGCTTGTTTCCAACCGTCTGGAACATGCTTAAATGGTGACAAAAAGCGGGGGGCGGGGGCGCTAACCAAACCCGAATTAGACATGCGATTACGCATTATAATTTATGTAATTATTTTGGTGAATAAATTGTTTTACAAACTTTCTTTAGTATTTATTCTAACTGTTCGAAATTTAAACTTCTATAAACTCAAAATATTTTAATTAAAATGTTGTTAGTATTTTAAATCGATTAAACATAATTTATCGTTTTCGTAAGTAATTCTAGGGCCGCATCTGTATGACATGCGCGAAAGTGATAAGAACCTAACCAGAACAAGTGAAAAGGACCTACCGTTCAGAGACAGAGCGAGCACAAATTATGGCGGCGCGGAGACAGATAGTCCACCAGTCGGAACTAAGCGCCATATTGTTACGCACACATTGACGGTGCGATTACAAGCCGGCTCGGGCAGTCTGGGACAGAAGTTCAGTCGGACTGTCGCTCGCGAGTGTTTGCTACGCATTGATGTATTGCTACGTGCTAAAAAATATATATAATAAGCGTTTTTATTACTGCTGCATTGTGTTTTGATGTTTAAATACAACACAAAATTGTAATAACACATTCTTCATGTTTCCAAATAATATTGAAAGGTAGGTAAAACTAGGTTTTCTCTTGATAGTAGGTACCTATAGATAAGTTTTGATAACGATCAATCATTCATTTAATTACACATTCAAGCTCAGCAGAAATGGGTTTTAAATTTTTCCTCAACTTATCGCCCGCTGCTATAACACTAGTATTTTAGGTAAGTAATGTGGTAAGTATATTTTCTGTCGGCGCGCAGCCGCTGTCGCTGGGAGCCGCATGAATCTGGTTAGGTACGGTCGAGCTCAACACGAGCTACAACATACCAGTATAAGCGGGTCTTGTTATACTTCCTGTTACTTAGGGCTTCGTGTTTCAGCGTACACTGGAAATGTATACCGTGTCTTTATATTTTTGGCCGGATCACTAGGTATAACACCTTAGCACAATGCACGTAAAATGGCGTCAAGCGACCATAGCATAGTTACCGTCGCGCGTCGTCGTCATCGAGATAAAAGATAACAGCATGTAGGTACATAGGTATACAAAAGATCTCGAATTATTTAATGATGCTCTGTCTACCGATTTAGGCCTGCTCGTATGATAAATATGAATGTATAAACGAATCGATGTGTCGATGTAATAAAGCGCTTATTCAGCAACCCTAGGGTAGTTAATTTCAAAAACGGCGGGAGTGGACTTTCTGGGAGCTTTTTATTTTGTGGAGCGAGTGTCACTCTCGCGCGGTGTTGTGCGCACGTGTAAGTATAGGTATAAAAGTCGTAGTACATACATGAGTTATGCTTCTGTACTCTCTTTATTTCGTGGCTGTACCTTGCTTGCGTAAACGAACTTTGTATGTAAAGCATGTTCCAGACGGTTGGAAACAAGCCTTCCCGCCAAGGTGACCTTGCTGGTTTGCAACAGTGTAGACGGCTGTTGCAAACCAAGAACAATGTAATTTGGTTTACAACAGCCGTCTGCACGGTTGGAAACCAGCAAGGTCACCTTGGTTTGTTCGCTTGTTTCCAACCGTCTAGAAGACGCTTAAATGACGTCACGATTACGGGATAACTTAGCTTATCTCCATTGGGATGAGTTAGAGCCTCATGATCATGGTCGTACCTAGGATTATAGGGGTAAGGGAGGGGGGAGTCAGTCCAGGATTAATTGCACTGGCCAACTGCAAATCGCTTGCACGATTATACGATTGATTCAACTTCGGTTAAGTATGACTCGGGCGCCACGACGAGGGGGTTACATTGAAACTATACTTCTGGTACTTGTTGGTACTTCTCTAAGTGTACCTTTAATTGAAGAAGGGAATAATTAGTAAGACTCAAATTACTTAATGAGATCTTGACCACATGGTAGATTTAAATCTATACTAATATTATAAAGCTGATGAGTTTGTATGTTTGTTTGAACGCGGTAATCTCAGGAACTACTGGTCCGAATTGAAAAATTATTTTGCTGTTGGAGAGCCCATACCATTAGAGGAAGGCTATAGAACATCATGCTTCGACCAATAGGAGCGGAGCAGTAATGAAAAATGTTGCGAAAACGGGGAAAATTTACGCAGACAAAGTTGCGCGGGTCAACTAGTACCTACATTATAATCCTTAACGACCTATCACCTACTTTTGTCACACAATCACCTAAGTAGGTACCACACGTCTGTGAGACCTCGGAGCAAAATCGTAGTTTTTGTGAGGTTTAGCACCTTGCAATAAATAAATATTTTACTCCAGTAAAATAGTCTGTAGATGGTTAAAATCATAACACAAAAAACAGGTAGTATATAGATTAACCGTAGTATATAGATGCAAACTAATGTTATAAAGTGATTTAGTGTTATGTAAACAGGTGATGAGCGGGAGGGTTATTAGTTTATTACAAATCAACCATATTATATTTCACCCCGGAGGACGGGCAGCAGCGTCCTCTGCGTACTTAAAGCCCTACTGCGATCGCCAACCCGCTCGCTAAGCGTGGCGATTATGGCAATTACCCCCAGGATCTACATACTAGTAGGTTCTACTGGGGAGACACGGGTCTCCCCATCTTATGGGTTGATATGTATGTATGTATGTATGTATATTATATAATATCTCTAATACTCTTCATGTTGACTGCCTCTGTGGCGCGGTGGGAGTGTATCCGACTGCTACGCAAGAGGTCGTGGGTTCGATCCCCACCCAGGATAAAACTTTGTGTGATGGTTTATTCTGTGTCTGGGTGTTATTTTATCTATAATATGTATGTAGATATTTATAAATATATAAGTGTAATATGTTTAACGGTTGTCTGGTTTCCATAGTACAAGCTCTGCTTAGTTGGGATCAGATAGCTTTGTGTGAGTTCAAAGATGTTTTAAGTAAAAAGATGTTGATAGGATACAAGCGCCAGAAAGCGGCACCTTAAATACTATACAATTGACTTAGTTTTATATGTCAGTGTCGCATCGCTGCCGTTAACAGATGAAAGCAGCAGATTACATTTTTCTCTTTTTCACTCATGATATTTAAATCATGCTTTCCTACTTCTACGACTTTTTCATTAATGATCAAATGTCTGTTCTAATCTATGTAACCTTTCTACACCGTTTTACTTAAAACATTAGATTTGAGATTGGTTAGAGATATCATACAGGGTGATTTACAACTATCTACAAGAAGCCTACACTTCAATTAATTTAATCATCGAATATTAGGCTGCCTGTCTGTCCTGAGGAGTGGAGAAAACAGACAAAAAAACCAGGCAAGAGCATGTCGGACCATGCTCAGAGTAGAGTTCCGCAGCCTTGAATAATTTCATCAGCAGAAGAGCGTATGCTCATGGCACTTAGGCCCTTTTGTTGAGAAACGCAGTTTTTCGGTAATAACTTAACGACGGTATATCCGATCATGTCCGAAATAATTTTAGTTTTTTGCCATTTTGGCTACGGAACCCTAATTAATCAATAGGATTGCTTCATTGGAGTGGTGTGAATATTTTATGCAATCCTATTGGTTAATATTTCTCCGTTTCTCCACTCCGCAGCCTCGCTACGCATCAATGGACAGGCTACTTAATATTCAATGATTAAATTAGTTGAAGTGTAGACTACTTAAGCTGGGCTTAACATAGTACCGTCTTACCTTCAATCTGAACTTAGAGGCACCTAATTACTTCTAAGCGCTCTCAAGATATTAGTATAGATCCACTACAGTAATAATTAAGCATTACATTAAACCTTGATTAATGTAGGTAATGGATAATTTGAGTATTATTTGACTATGAAATTAGAATTACAATCAGAATTTAATACACTCCATTTTAAAGTAGCTAATTAAGTATTACTAGCTGAAGCCCGTGATTTCGTTCACGTGATAATTTGAAAAACCAAACTTACCCTACGGGGACATTTTTTGGGATAAAAAAAGGTCTAAAAAAATGGCGACGTGAAATTAGCGAAATTTAAAAAAAAAAACATCGAAATTTGTTGCTTTTTTGTTGCTAATTAGTTGCTAAAAAAAAATTTTTTTTTTGCTCAAACCGATCGCAAAAAATCGACAATGACGCTAACGTTAGAGATCGGTTTACAAAAAAATCGGCCACGCTTGCTTAATTAACGATTTTTCCGCGGAAAAAATATACACTAAATGTGCGTTTATGTTTAACAGGAAATGTCATTATTTTTTACAGAGGAACGAACGAGAAAATAAAGTTGAACTCTTTGCCACGGAGTATCAAAAAATCCTGCAAACATAAAATAAATTTACAAGCTCCTTAACCGATTTCCAACATCTCTTAGACTGCCAGTTTTAATTTTGTTGCTGACTTTTTCTGCTAAAGCAAGCTGCAGTATGAGGAGCAACAAATTTTGACTAGAGTTTTTTCGCGAAAAAATCGTTAGTTAAGCAAGCGTGGCCGGTTTTTTTGTAAACTAATCTCCAACTTTTCTAGACTTCCGGTTTTTATTTTGTTGCTAACTCTTCCTGCTGAATTAAGCTGCAGTATGAGGAGCAACAAATTTTTACTATAGTTTTTCCGCGGAAAAATCGTTAGTTAAGCAAGCGTGGCCGGTTTTTTTGTAAACCGGTCTTCAACTTCTCTGGACTTCCGGTTTTTATTTTGTTGCTGACTCTCTCTACTATAGCAAGCTGGATGAGGAGCAACAATTTTTTTTTCTTTTTAGCATTTTTCAGCAACAAATTAGCAACAAATTGACCCTTATTTGCTTGAGTGATCAGTCTACATTCAGTGATTCCCACGCTATCGGTTTGAGCAAAAAAAATAATTTTTTAGTAACTAATTAGCAACAAAAAAGCAACAAATTTCGGTGTTTTTTTTTTAATTTCGCTATTTTCATGTCGCCATTTTTTTAGACCTGATAAAAAAATCGGTTGTCTGTAAAGTCGGTTTTCTGACGATAGTTGAACGTGACAACGTCATAAGAAAATACTGATGGAATGGTTTCATTTTTCAAAAGAAGATTTTTATTTTATTTGATTGATAGATATTTTGTATGGATATAGAGAAGGAGGTAAATGGAAATCACAATTAAATTGATCAAATTACATTTATTTGTACGCATAAATACAATTATGTCAATTTTTATTCATTTATTTTTACAATGTACATAGTTTTTACGAAAACATGTAAATGTATTATTGTATAGCAGCTGTCCAAGCGGACGCATCGCTGACTCAAGTAGGAGAGAGACAGATGTCGAACGCTGCCGAACGCGGAGGCCGATTGTGCCTCTTAGTCGCTCGTTCCGCGCTCTCGCTTGCACTTAAATGGAACGCCTCAGAGCGAGGTAACGCCTCATGAGTCATGTTTTTTCGTGCGTTCAGCCCGCTCTATCGAACTATAAGACGTTGTCATGTCAAAAGTAGCCTTGCTACTTATCTGCTAAAATATCTGTTCCAAATTTCATCCAGATCCGTTTACCCGTTGTGGCGTGATTGAAAAACGAACATCCACATATCCATACATCAAAAACACTTAGGGCTCAGAGAAGTTGCTTCTTCAAGCGCCAACGAACAAATGAGCTCTCTCTACGTTTGCGCCGGCTTTTAAAGGTGAGCAATACGCATTGGTTTGGAACTTACTCCTAGAATTGGGTATTGGGATATTAAATCAATCTATTACAATAGAATATTAGTGTATTAATTGTGGTTAGTGACCCTATTGCTATGCCTAAGGCTTCGATGTTCACAGCACTCTGTGTGATCCACAAATAGAGTAGAGTCTGGGTGCATTTGTATTCGTGATTTGTATGTCTGGAAAGTCCTTCGTGACACAGGGCTTGTGCTCTACTGCGGAGTTGTCTTTAAGATAAAAAAAAAACCTTTAAATGATTTCAATACAAAGTTTGCGTCCACAATTTAACTAGATTTAGTATTCATAATCATGAAAATAAATACAGAAAATTATGACGTCATAATATTAAATTGCTTTTTGAAGTGCCTATCATAAAAATATACCTACCCATCCAGTCGACACCAAATATAAATAAATACTGTCTAATGTCTGTTGATGAATGTTTTTATAGACTCGCTTTTGTCCGCAGTTCTAAAAGCATGAATGTAAGCATTCGAAAATTTAACACCCGATTTCACCCTCATTATTTGTTTGTGACGCATAAACAGAACAATGGTCTCTTAACCGATTTCGGTTACGGTTACCAATCTCATTAGACACTAGCCAACTACGCAGGAAACATTAAGTATTAAGTGTATGCGCAGACACAAGTGCACGCACGGACGGAAATCCGTCACGACTAGATAGAGATTAGGCGCAGGACCGACGGCTGAACGTGCTCTACAAAGCAAGGAGGAGTGAGACAATATTCGAAAACGGTCACCCATCTATAGACCTACAATTGTAACATTGCTTATGCTTGGTCGCCAATAAACAGAATAAAGAGTAGGTACACTATAATATGTCTGCATTTATAAATATACTAGCTGTGCCCCGCGGTGTAACCCGCGGTTTATTAGCCTATGTGTTAATCCAGGGTGTCAGCTAACTCCATACCAAATTTTATTAAAATCGCTCCAGCCGTTTAGACGTGAAGAAGTAACAAACATACACACTCACATACTCACAAACTTTCGCCTTTATAATATTAGTGTGATAAGTAAGTATATCAGTTGTCTGGTTTCCTTAGTACAACCTCTGCTTAGTTTGGGATCAGATTGCGTTGTGTGAGTTGTCCCAAGACATTATTATTATAAAACTATGTATATTTCGTATGTGTGCAAGAATCAATTTATATTTAGGCACACCAACATTCAATAAAATTAGATCAGTGGTTTAGGTATATAAACATGACAAGCATATGTGGACGAGTACCTGCAGAACTCGTACCCTCAACCCTATAGCGAAGGGGTACAGCTGCACTCCATTTGCCAGGGGCAGTTCCGCTTCATCGCCCCTGGAGGTGCCGCTCACACCGCTGCAGACTGATTGCTTTCGCGACCACATCGCCGCTTTTGCGTGGAGAACTGCGGAACAATTGTTTTGATTAGCCATGCTGTAGCTTACAGAAACAGCAGGATAGGGGTTTCCAGCTTCTGTATGGTGGAATACAGTCAGGTGTAGGGTTAATCGTGATTTTTGGTTCTAACATTACTCAGACACTTGACAATGTGTAGTTGAAGAAACTGCAGTTTGACGAAAACTATTTTACTCTTACATATATTATAGAATTTTATAAGCTACGGGTCTTAATCGAGTAAATATTTTATTTCAATGCTAAATACCTTTGTTTATTGCCCGACGTTTCGACCGTATTGCAACGGCCGTGGTCACGGGTAGACTGGTTCAGCTCAATATTTACGCAATTAAGACCCGTAGCTTATAAAATTCTATAATATGTACAAATCGGGAAAGTTTACGAACATATATTGCATATACTGGGTGGCGCAAAAGTACTGGCACTAAAGAAAATCCTTTTTTTTTTTATATGACATTTTCTGTCCTTCTGTTGTTGAAAATTGTGTAGTGAACAAATGTAAAATACACTGAAAATAAACATGGACCGTTTTACTCCCCAAGAACGTGGAATAATTGTGTCAATGTTCTTACGGAATAATTCATCAGTGATAAGAACACAACGTGAATTTCGTCGACGATTTCCCCACCGTCCGGCACCGATTGGTCGCACAATTCGACGCTTTGCCACACGCCTTGAAGCAACTGGCTCAACATTGGATAGACCTAAGTCTGGGAGACCAAGAACAGGCCGTTCAGCTGAAAATACCGATGCTGTGCGCGAAGATGTGGAAGAGTGTCCAGAAACATCAACGAGGCGACGTGCCACGCAATTGGGCATTTCCAGACGGACCCTGCAGCGTATTTTGGTGAAAGACTTAAAGATGTTCCCGTATAAAACTCAAATGACTCATCAGCTGCTGCCTGCTGACCACCGAGCTCGTCTAGATTACTGCCAGCGCGTCATAAACCTCAACCTTGAAGAGGATGATTTTCCTTCAAAATTGGTTATGAATGACGAAGCGCATTTCCATCTCTCAGGGCATGTCAATAAGCAGAATACTCGGTTCTGGGGCACTGATAATCCGCGCATTATTCAAGAAACACCTCTACACCCACTAAAAGTTACTGTATGGTGTGGCATCTGTGTTGACAGAGTGATCGGACCCTATTTTTTCGAAGACGCTGGAGGCAATGCGATAACTGTCACTGGAGAACGCTACAGAACCATGTTACGTGAGTTTTTGATACCCAGTTTGGACGAATTGGGGCTGGAGCACATCTGGTTTCAACAAGACGGCGCTACGGCACACACAGCGCGCGACACTATGGACTTAGTGAGGGACGCTTTTCCAGGCCGAGTTATCTCTCGTTTTGGCGATTTGCCTTGGCCTGCAAGATCACCCGATCTGACCAGTCCAGACTTCTTTCTTTGGGGTTTTTTGAAATCTCGGGTGTATGTGAACAAGCCACAGACTCTCGCAGCTCTAAAAGAAAACATTCGTCAAGAAATAACGAACATATCGCAGGAAGTGTTACGGCAAGTTATGCAAAATGTCATAAATAGGGCTCAAATGTGTATCAACTCTGGAGGTCACCATTTAAAAGACATCATCTTTAAATCCTAATGGTACGAAATTTAATGGCACAAATATACATTTAAAAAAATCTAAATCTAGTTTTCTAATTTAGAAAAAATGTTATAGCTGAACCAAATAGGGTCTTTACTTTTGCGCCACCCAGTACCTATATATTGGATTATTTATTATTATTTATTTATTATATACTTTATGCAGAGACAAACAAACTTGTATTGTACAGAGGCGGACTTAATGCTAAAAGCATTCTCTGCTAGTCTACCTTAGGGCGATGTGGAAATGTAGTATGTACGTGCAGTAAACCTGTAGATATTACATACAATCAAACAAATAAAACTAAAAAAAAGAATAGTTTATCAAATCCCAATTAAACATACCTACATAAATGCACAATATACCTACATAAATACATACCATAAATACTTACATACCATAAAAACATATATACCTACATAAATTACTAATAAGTTACAAATGTAGAGGTGATTCAACTAGTTCATCAAGGAACAGAGTACGTACTTTCCATTTAAAATTAAGACGATTAGGTGCCTGTCTAATTTCGAGGGGCAGCGAATTCCAGAGTGAAACAGACTGAACAAGGAAAGAGGTACTTACCGACGAATCCAGAAGAATGAGAGGGACATAGAAGAAGCAGATTGTTGGTAAATCGTAGATCTCTACTATGAGAGGAGTGCAAGTACTGGAAGTTAGAAGTCAAGTAATAGGGTGCAGTAGGAGAATTAAGAATTGAATAGAGTGTAGTGAGAGCGCGCAAACTACGACTAAAGATTAGGCTGTTATGTCGAAGGTTTTTTGAGGATGAATGAACTTTTGCTGCTCTTTTACGCACAAAAGTACGGAAGAAACTTTGATCAAACTTTACACTAAATGTTTTATATACTTCAGAATATAGCAGTCGACCCGTGACCACGATTGGTGCAATTCGATCGAAACGTCGGGTAAATAAAACGTTCGTAAATTTAAAAATTTCACGCGATTAAGTCCCGATAATATTCTAATACGTGTACATCCCGAAAGTTTGAAGACATTAAGGTATAATAATTATAACCACCCCGGCGCTTCGACACATAATTATTATGTGTCGAAGCGCCGGGGTGGTTATGAGATATTAGCAGCTCAATATTTGAATTAACTTTGTAGTAATCGATCATAATGTGGTACGCGGATATTTCGAGCAAGGTAAAGTCCGTCATAGTCCATAGTTCTAATCATTTCGATTACACAAATGCCATTGCATCACTGACACTATAAACATAAACACTTTTTGCACACGACTATACAGTATGTATATTTAATACCAATCCGACCCATTAATTTGTTATATCACATTCCGATTGAAATTATATGGCTTTCTATTTAATTTAATGACGAAAAACAAAAAATAACTTAACATTGTTTTTTCTTGATAGAAGTCATATGGGAAAACATGGGGAGGCAGAAAAGTTTCTTTTGATTGTATAGAGGCTTTATGCAAACAATGTTGATAAAAAATCTTGAAAATTTACATATTTCCACAAAATTGGGTACTTAAATTGTGAATTTTATTATTCAACTAGCTGACCCGCGCAACTTCGTATGCATCACTTTTCCCCGTTTTTGCAACATTTTTCATTGCTGCTCCCCTCCTATTGGTTGTAGCGTAATGTTATATAGCCTTTAGCATTCCTCGATAAGTGGGCTACCCAACAGAAATATATTTTTTTAATTCGGACCAGTAGTTTTTGTCATTACCGCGTTCAAAGGAACAAACAAACTCTTCAGCTTTATAATATTAGTGTAGATAAAAAAAAAAAAATTGATCTATACTAATATTATAAAGCTAATATAATATTATTTTTTCGCTTTAATAATAGACTTGTACTAGTCAATTAAATGGACGTTGCGTTTTTGCACTACGTCAAGGAGATACACCTGTCATATATGTTATACCTACTTGTCAACTTGTAATTAGGTAAATGTGCTTATGATTAACGTTCGCGCGCCTGTATTTTTATTGTTTTGATTTATATGATATTTATTTTTAAGCCTGGATCATTGGGTGACGCTTTTGAGATAACCCGTCGCTCCAGGCATTGGGATTGTTAAGTACTTTTATGTATTTGTGTGGTGGCGTGATGTGGAGTGAACCATGAAATATAGATTTTTTTCTATTGTTTTAGCATTGTTAACAGAATGCCTACACACCCCTTTCGAGTCGTATAGGGATTAATTTACACTTTGTATATCATAGACTCGATTAGGATTTTAGCAAGATGGGGTGACTTGCGTTTGACGTTTGTATTTGAAGTGCCCCTAGTGAGACAGTACCTAGTCTAATTAGGCAGTCTTAATCGAGCCGTCGAAGCGACAACACGTCTTTCGATAGACTTGTCGCTATTTTAATAATACACAGATGTCGACGGAAATCAATTAGCGATTTAATAATTATCCAAAATATCTAATATAACGTAGACGAAGCCGCGGAGTAAAGCTAGTAATATTATAAAGGAAAATAAATCGTGATTTAAAAAAGAACTATCTAAAGTATTAATAACATTTTACAAATTAAATGCTTTCATTCAATAAAATTTGCTTTCAATAGTTAAGTTAAAATTTGAGTTAAATGCAGTAGGTACCTAGGTATTCAAAAGCAGAACAATAATGATTTATTAGTCAGTACCGCAGCCCCTTAGGGGAGCTCATTCATCTTGTTTCAAAGACAATCTGATAATAAATTCCTAAGGCCGACTGTCGACTGTAGGCAGACAGTGAGAGATTGATCAACCACTGAAGTATAAACTTCTCCTCAAAGTGAAAACTGGGTCGTCTATTAGCGCAACATAGCAATTACAGATGACATTTTCATCAACGGAATTCTGTACAATATACTATACAGGTATACAACTTTATTCTTAATATAGTGCAAACCTGAAAGTAGTTTGCTCAGAATCAGTAACAGTAACCATCTTATATTTTTCAATTAATTATTTAATCAATAGATCATTAATTAATTCATTAGTAATTCTAACAGTCAAAATCCTGTTCACATTGTGATGTGAAATGTATTCATCACTTATTTTTCAATAATAACCATGGATTATGTACTGCGAGACGCAATGAGCACGATAGCGCGAAGAACACAAGACAACTTGAATGGCTTATAACTATGCAAGTTTTCAATATTTTCATTTTCTTTTTTTTATATGATTTCTTAAAGTCAAAATCTTGTTAGGGTGTCTTAGCTTTGCACTATACCAAAAATAACCTTGTATATGATATCGAAATGATATTGCATATTCCTAAAGATTTTAACATGGTTAAAATATAAGCTTCATCTGTACGAGTATATACGTATACCCACTTCAAATTAATGTCGGATTACATTGATAGCAATATAAACAAAAATCTTTGGTCTTCTATAAAAGCTTATTTTATTTAAGCAATTGTGGGATTTTCTGAATGGGCTTTAACTATTTGTAGTGAGACCCATCGGATTTAACCCTAAAGGTGAGTATACACTTGAGCATTTACTATTAACAGAACGTCGAGCATTCACTGTTCATAAAATTACTCGAACTACACTTCAAATATGACGTTTGATGTTTTGTTATAACCTGATTTTAAAAACCAACGAGCGTTTTGGTGTAACTTTTTATCGAGCAAAGGCACGAGCACGGGTGACGGGAGTGTATGCAAGACAGAAAAAAATGTTACAGGTAAATTTTCCCTCGCCTTACAGCATTTATCTGTAATTACATCAAACACAGCGTCGAGCATTCGCAAGAACCGTTACATTACATGAAAATACTTTAGGAAAATGATCTTTTGCGTGAATTGTACCATTGTACAGTAGGTACGTACTGTAACCTGTATTGTAACATTCTTACGAATGCTTTCGTAAGAATGTTACAATATAGGTTACAGTACAGAATAGGTAGGTATCTACGGTACGAACGCTTCGTACAACGCGCACTCGTGCAACACACAGGCACTCATGAATATGGATTCCCGAAATACCTACGGAGCTAGTAATGTATCAGGCCAACGTCTAGTATGTCTGCTAGTACACATTTTAAGAAGGATTTTTAAGTAGATAGCAGTAACTGGTCCCTTATACATACAATTCAGAACATTATTACATCATATCATAGTACTATTTATTATTTGACGGCCTCTGTGGCGCAGTGGGAGTGTATCCGACTGCTACGCAAGAGGTCGTGGGTTCGATCCCCACCCAGGATAAAACTTTGTGTGATGAGCACAATGGTTTATTCTGTGTCTGGGTGTTATATATCTATAATATGTATGTATTTAGAAATTTATAAGTATGTTTATCGGTTGTCTGGTTTCCATAGTACAAGCTCTGCTTAGTTTGGGATCAGATAGCGTTGTGTGAGTTATCCCAAGTATTATTATTATTATTATATATTTGCATGAAAAATTTGTTAGCAAAATACTTGCAATGTCTCTTGTATGGCCTTGTAATCTACATTTAATTAAATTGAAGTTCATATTGAAAACGAGCACCATAGTACCTACTAAAGATAAAAAAGACAATTAGCAACCATTCTTTTTTCAATTTTCAATACTTGGCAATAGCTGTGATAAAAGTTAGTTGTTAAACAGCTATTATAAATGAATGCCCTAAATCGAGGTGGCCTTGAAAATTTGTTAGAGAATTAGGGCCCTAACTATTATTACACCTCTCTTTTTATGGGTTTAGGGTCCCTGATTTAGTGTAGTGCAATAGGCTCATTACATCGGTTATATCCTACAACCACTAAAAAGTATTAAATATACATTTTAAAAATAAATAAACCCACCTGCGCAAATAAGGTGCCAACAAAATCCCCTACTTAATGTATTATCATGCTGTCGGAGGCACAATACTAAGTTCATCGAGATTCATTAATGCCTCCGACTGCGGTGCGGTACTTTGTAATTTGACGCTTTCATTTCAAACTGCAAATGAATAATTTAGTGTAATAAATATTCATGACTTTTGATTTTATTATGCGATAAAAGCTTTACCTATTGATTGAACTACCTAACGTTTCTATATCCAATTAGGGAACCATTTTATTCATATGAAAATACCACTGTTCAAACAGCAATTATCTTGAATGATTGATCTCAAATAAACTCAAAGTTAATTTACTTAAGTAACCTTGTGTTGGGTAAATATTATTTTATTGCCGGGTTTGGTAACGATTGAAAAAATTGTATGTGTGTTTTGGACCGGTGCAATAAATCTAGAAAATTTTCTGTTTTCCTGACGCAATGTGAACAGTGTATTAAAAATTGAGCGCTACTTCGTCTGCGTAAATTTTACCCGTTTTTGCAACATTTCTCATTGCTGCTTCGCTCCTATTGATCGTAGCGTGATGTTATATAGCCTGTAGCTTTCCTCGAAAAATGAGCTATCTAACAGTAAAATATTTTTTTAATTCAGATCAGTAGTTCCTGAGATTACCGCGTTCATACAAACAAAAAACAAACTCTTCAGCTTTATAATATTAGTATAGAACCTCCCTAATCATCTACCACTTATTTTATGAGTTATATTACTTTAACCACCTACAGACTACTTTGTTGAAGTAAAATCATTGTTTAATCTGAGGTTTAGGCTAGGCCCTAAACCTGACAAAGATTCATCGATTTTAATATGGGGTCTCTTAATGTGTTAATGGTTGTGTAAAAAAGTAGGTGGTAATTTTTTTTTTTTTTTTTTTAATTATATTACTATTATTTTTGCCTAAAGAAATGCTTAAGCAATGTTACAACTCATGTCAGGTTCGTAGAAGCTAATAAACTAAATTTAAAAAAACCGCGGCTTAGGCCGTATTGCAAGTACAACGGTCGAGGTAACGAGCAGACTGACACGTGACGATGCCTTTTGAAATATGGGCGAAACGTCGGGAAATAAAAAAGGTATTTAAAAGTAAAACCTTAAAATAACTACGCGATTGTTACAAGAAAGTATTTATAACAAAATTAGGTTAACATAATATTTAAATTAAACTGAATAATAATTTATTCAGTTGAAATATTTGAATAACCTAATTTGCAGACGAGCAATTAGTGCGATACATCAAATCATTATTTAATAACATTTACAAGTCTTAGGATTAAATTTAAATTGCCGTAGTAGGTACCTATCTAAGTGAATGCAATGCTATGCAAATTTACTTAAAAATACACGAATAAAATTATTTCACAAAAAATACTGTTCATGAAACTGCAGACAGTGGCGGTGTGAAACATTGAATATGCATTCTATGAATACATGAATATTTTAGGATCATGTTTTTGGATTAAGTATGTTGCAACTATCCACACTAATAATATAAATGTGAAAGTAATTCTGTATGACGGTCTGTTAACTTTTGACGCTTAAGCCGCTGAACCGATATAGATGAAATTTTGGATAACTTACACACGGTCATCTGATCCCAAAATAGACAGAGCCTACCGAATTACCTATCACTCTCGCTCACCACACAAAGATTTACCCTGGATGGGAATTGAACCCGCGACCATTAGCTTAGCAGTCAAGGTCTACCACTAGACCAACAGGTCAGTCAAATGAATCTGTTTTTAAATTAAAAAGCTGATTCGTAGCTTTATGATAAAAATCCGTTCAATCGTGTCTTTTATTTGTTTACTTGGAAAATACCAGTCGTTGCCCCTGGTCCGCATCTTACCCCCATACCAAGTTTATAAACCTTCAAACATTGTAAAATTGGCATTTTGAAAAGGGTGGCCGCGAGTTTTTATTGCCAGGTTCTTTTTTTTTCCGGCTTTACCTATTGTTTGCGAACTTGGCATTACGTGTACATGTAGAATCCCGACGTATCGCAAGAGTTGTTTTGCATCCTAAGTGAATAAAGAATTTTGAATTTGGATTTTGATCCCGGTGGGTCGATCCATTACCGGGTCCACGGGTAATTTTCATTACCCGTAGTCCCATGGCATTAGGGATTGTTCCTTGCACTTCTGAATATATCAATAGAAAATTATTTACAACGAAGAGCCTAAATAAGATTAAATACAAATCCATATTAACAGCATATTTCGAGTAGTACAACAAAAGAGATCACATTACAAAGAGAGTAATCCTTTTACTGTATTAGTCATAGTGTCATGATTAATAGCATCTATAATCATATTTGTTCTTTTTTGTCATTTTGACATACTTAATTATTTACTGAAATTGGGTAGTTGACTACAGTAAAAGTAAATTATTTTATACTAATCAAGTAATAGTAGATCTAACAGATCTAAGAGTGAAATGCTTATTTTCACTAAGTGTTCTTTTACATTTTCACATAATTTTGAATTTAAAAGCATAAAAACGAATACTAAAAGTAATGATTTGACGATAGGAACTTATGAGGTCATAGGTTGTTATTCCATACACATTTGGAGCGTGTCGTTTTGACATTTCATATAAAGAGACTAATTTGACTTGACAGTCAACATCCCTATCGATTTTTTTGTTTCAGTTGAATACCTTCTTCTACCTATACTTGACTATGCTGATGCCAGTTATCTTGACCTCACCGAGGAGCAACTTGACAGACTTGAGCGTCTCCAAAATTTATGTATTAGATTTATATTTGGCTTGCGCAAATATGATCACGTTTCAGAATTCCGTAACGAGCTCAAGTGGCTCCCAATTCGTCTTCGTCGTAATACTCACATTCTTTCATTGCTGTACAGTATACTTTTTAATCCTTTCACTCCCTTGTACCTCAAAGAACGTTTCAAGTTCCTGAATGACACACATTCGAGGTCCCTGAGGTCATCGGAGGATTTGAGATTGGAAATTCCAGTGCATTCCACACGATTTTATGACAAATCATTTACGGTTGAGGCAGCAAGACTTTGGAATGCATTACCTCTGCCTATTAGACGTGCTCAGTCGTTGGTATCGTTTAAAAGGATGTTGAAGGCTCATTATCTGTCTACTTAAAACTATAAATATCTATTGATTATTTTTGTTATATATCTATTAATTTCTTCATAAGTTTAGATTATTATACTTATATATATATGTATATAGCTAGATGTATTAATATACTTATATTATTTATTCATGCTGTACACTACTGCTATTTATTTCTTGTAGATAATTTGTTTCTATCCATCCAAAGGTTGCCTGGAAGAGTTCGCTATTAGCGATAAGGCCGCCCATTGTACCTACATGTAAGTTATACAATGTATACCACTTTGTTCTTTTAAATTTAGTGTACAATAAAGAGTATTATTATTATTATTATTATTACGCTGGGGTGAGAGGGGACACTGTCATACAAGTGACAGATCAGTAAATGAAGAAATCTGTTTTTGTTTCCGAAAATATTCAGTCTCTACCTAATTACCTTAAAGCTCAATAGATGGCGTTAACATTTTTAACAAAATTTTAGGTTTTATTTTGTTTTAAGAAATTAATCAAACTTTATTTATTTTTATCATTTAATCCTCTTAAAAGTGCTTTATTTTCAAATAATGTTAAATAATGTTGTTTGTCACTAAACTGACCTCTATAGTAAGAGCCCAGTTTGTTTATGGCACTCGAAGAAAAGTTAACACAGAATCGGAAGTTTTATTTTTTATTATTTTTAATGAATTTCATAAGCGATAATTTCAAAGCCATGAGCTATTAGTTATTTGAATAATATGTGCCGTGTGGTGCCGGCTTAAGAATAGTACCACCCCATCTCTTCCCGTGGGTGTCGTCAAGGCGACTAAGGGATTTCACCCCGGAGGACGGGCAGCAGCGTCCTCTGCGAACTTAAAGCCTTACTGCGATCGCCAACCCGCTCGCCAAGCGTGGCGATTATGGCAATTACCCCCAGGATCTACATACCAGTAGGTTCTACAGGGGAGACCCGTGCCCAGCAGTGGGCCATCATATGGGTTGATATGTATGTGTTATTTTGCGTTTGCGTGTTTGTATATTTCATAATTGTGGATGTGATAATTTCGTAATGGGTTGACTCACCGGGACCAAGGGTAACGACATGAGGAAAAAGTGATAAAATCATATTAATAATAATAATGCTCTCCTGACTGATTTCGGTGACGGGGGCTAATCACATCAGAGACTACCCAACTGCCAACTACAAAAGATATATTATAGTTCACGACACAATTATCTTTCACTCTCTATTCCTTCACTTTCATAGCCCGATGGGACGGAAATCACAACCAGAGAGAGATTAGGCGCAGGACGGACTCTTTAAGTCAAGGAAGGGTGTGACAATCTTCAAAAACGGTCACCCATCTATGTACTAACAATGGTAACGTTCCTTAACCTCGCAGATATCTCAATCTGCTCGGTCGCCACTGAGTCATTAAAGACTAATAAATAATTTTATTTGTGTGGTCCCCACACAAATAAAAACATTTATTGGTCTTTTGTAGCTTTTGATTACCTTTTGACTATTTATTTAGTAGACAGTAACGTTTGAAAGCCCATATGGATCTACGTTCTCATAACTATTTATGAGAATAAGTACAGCGAAAATTGTATTAGCGGCTAACGTTTGTTGCTCGCAGATTTCAATCACAAATTCGGTTCTAGCCAATGCCTGTCTATTATATTCAGAATATGTACAATGCAGTTTCCGATGGCATGACGAGGAAAACTTACCTATCCTATTCCTTTAGGTAGAATAGCTAAAGGATTTACCCACTCTATCGAGAAACCTAATCCATGTAGTACTATCGTATGCCCCCCTCCTACCCTGGACTCGCCTGAATGAGTATTGTTTTGGGGTATTAGAGAATTTTGACACTGGATCGGAGTGAAAAAATCTCCTCGGTGGTGGTGGATGGTGCAGCGGTGTTGAATCAAAGGCACTCTCCCCCCGTCATCATGCGAGCGACTCACACTATCCATGTTAAGTACTATGGATGGCTTAATGGATCAAAATCCATTCAATCATTTTAACGGAATTAGACGAATTAAAAGTTGCAAGACATCACAGCCTTAACATAGGTGCAAACAAATTATGTTCGGTAACTCCTTGTAAATTTCTTTTCTTATCGATGTTTATTTGTTTTTAACGATCTGAGCATTCATATACGTGACGTCATGCAACTTTTTGCCTCATCCAGTAACATCAATGTACCTGCCGTAGGGCAACAAACTACTCGTCAATCCGATGATCGATGAACGATCCCACCGAGTCTTGCTGTGATCGCAGTACCCTTAAGTGACCATCAACTCCGTATAGAATCTACACGTAACTTCAAAACTCTATCCTAATTAAAACTAAATTCCATTTTAACCTTATGGTGCTTGCAACGATATTATATACGGAAAATTGGGAGCCTATTACTATTAGGTGGCAGTGGAAGCCTTTAGTAACCTGCTAATTGGACTTAATCGTAGGACTCTGGGTAATATTCTCTTGACAGCCTGATTGAATGTTTATTTGGCTTCCTCGAGATTGCAGCATCTTGTTCTATTTATGTAATATCTCACGAGATTGTTTTGTACGTGTTTGCAACGTCATATACACGCATTACCGAAGACTGATCGCCGAAATATGATTTGCGTTGTTCTTTTTTTACCCTATTACAGCGAAGTCAAAAGGAAAAGTTATCTTTTATACAAAAGAAAAGTTATTTTTGCTATAGATATTTATGTAGGCGGTTAGATACCGAATCGGAAACTAGTTTTTGAGTAGGTGGGTTTTATTCAATGTCGACATGAGATAGGTAACTACCAAAATGCACTAGTGAACGTAATATTGAATGTAGTGGGTAGGTATGTTATGGATCAAATTATTAATTTGTCTACTATTTATAATGATCAGATAATTTGAACAACATCAACTCATACTTATGGGCTATATAATTAATCTATAAATAGACTGTGCCTAAAAAAAATATTCAAACGAGAACTACAGCTAGTTATTGCTGACTGATTAAAGATTAAATTTCTTTACTTTGTATATAAAAGTCAGTTGAACACTAAAAAGCGTTCAACTGACTTTTATATCTAGTCACGTTATTGATTGGTTGCTAACCAGTCACGTTATTGATTGGTTGCTAAGCAACGGCGAATGGCGATATGTCATCAATGTTTTCATATGACGTTATCACGTAAAATGATCGTATACCGACTTTACAGACAACCATTTTTATTATACGCTTAAGGTTGTAGGTAGGTACAGTAGGATCAACGTAACTTGACCGGATTGAAGTTGGTGGAAAGTGGTTGCGCAGATGATTTTTTTTGTAAAAAAAAAGTAGTAAGTAGTAAATGGTGACAGGAAGCGGGGGCCGGGGGCGGTACCTAAATCGGCATATACCCCAATATACCAGTAACTATAGTTGTGTGTGATTCTACCTCATTCATCGTTTGTGATCCATAGCTCACAGACAAGCCATTAATCTTTCTTGATATTAAAAATATATATTGGTGCTTATAAAAGCACTTACTCTAGAAATATCCTGGCCTCTACAACGATGTTTTATATTTCGTTATTTTCTCATTTCATCAAACATAACCTTTGCGATATTATATTTTTAGACAGCTTTTTGCTTTGTATGTACTAAGCTTTATTAGATGTATGCTTATAGGCATTTTTAAATATATCTCGACAGATTAATTTATTATTAACTGACTAGGTATTCTTTACAGCTCTGCCTGAATAAATATTAGCGGTTATGTAAAAATAAAAGCTAAGGAAAATTTTCTTAACTCGTATTCCCTAAGAGCAAACGTTAAAATTTGGAAATTTAAATATAAACAAAAGACCAATAGCTATTAATTATAGAAGATTTATTTTATGATAAATCAACAACAATGGTAACTTGTTAGTTAAACAAGATTTAAAAAAAATGTGAAATGTTGGGATTTGAGAACAATATCCCTAAATCGTACCACAGTGCGCCTTAGCGCGTGAAAAGTGATCAAATTTGTATCATGAACCTTGTAATCACAGCAAATGGCTTACTTATTAGGTATATCGTTGGTCTACTGGCTTATTCTGGATGTAATTTATCTATAATATGTACGTGTTTGGAAATATTATATAATAGAAATAAAATATTATATAGCACAACTGAAAAGTAACTCGAAAATATATATAGAATTCAATAATATATTGACTAATTTAATCGTCCATATGATTCTTATTGAAAATGCTTACGTAACACCAAAAAAGAATACAAGAAAATAGCACTTCTACTTATTTTTTGAATATTTCTTGAAAGAAGAAAAGCAAATCGTTGTAACTGAGATGAGAAAACATAGTCGCCTAGTAGTTTTATTTTTAGTCAGGGCGAGCGAAGCTAGCACTAACACTATTTCACAACGTATGCACTTTTGTGGTACCGTTTACTGAGAAACTATAACACTTTCAGGTTTGGGCTTTGATACAGTTAAGCACCTGTCCTACCAACGGCGAGAAAGCGAGTAGCGAGTAGCGATTTTATCACTCAAGAAACGTACATACTTATGTAGATCCCGTGTAAACAAAAGAGATACAGATATTAATAGTTGATCGTTAACCGTTCCCACTGCCGACGAGTACTCGCTCTATACTGCATCTTTTTTGTTTACGGCCGAATATTATAGAATTTTTTATAGGCAATTTGAGGTCTAGTAACATAGTCCAGATAGGTAGGCCCCGGTTTCGCATACAGAAGTCTCGGGTTCGATTCCTGGGTCTGGACTTCAAATTTTTCTATCTTACTAAAATGCAATTATTGTATTTATAAAATAATTGGCTAGAAATGCCTATAAAAATTACTATATTGGTCAAGTCATTCTGAAGTTCTGCGCGAAGATACATATCGGCGATTCATTTTTTATCCGGATTCCGGGCGCATTTAACAAACTCAATGCAAACTAGCACAAGCGTGTTTAATCTATTACTAGATGAGTTGGCAATCTCACCCGGTGGAGTAAGTCAAGCGCAGTATCGATGGCTTCATCTTCTCTCAAAGACACATGTCAAGTCTCAAGGTACTGGTATTGTTGTCACAAAGTAGCTGATGTATTTTTACATACCTATTTATCATAATATAACGCTATTAAGTTTGTATTTTGAAGAATAATCCATGAACACTGGTTGGGTTTTTATGTTTTACTAGCTGACCCACGCAACTACATCTGCGTAAATTTTACCCGTTTTTGCAACATTTTTCATTGCTGCTCCGCTCCTATTGCTTGTAGCGTACTGTTATATAGCCTATAGCCTTCCTCGATAAATGGGCTACCCAACAGAAAATTATGTTTTGAGTAGTTCCTAAGATTACCGCGTTCAAACCAACAAACTCTTCATCTTTATAATATTAGTGGGTATAGATAATAATTTTCACAAAAAAAAATATGGTGGTGCAGCAATTGTCAACACAGTGTACTATTTACCCACTTACTTAATATCATTTTCGGGGGGGAGGGTGGGTTCTTTAACCCCCAAATTCCTTCCCCTCTCTCCCTGGGTATGCCCATGCCAAATAACTCATACACATCCTCTGTGGCTGCTAGGCAATTCACCACACCAGAAACTAGCAGAGGTAGGAAGGCCAGCACCTGACGACTTTAACCACTCCATCAAGATCCATAGTCGACTTCATGGTCAGACTAAACCTTGGTGATATCCTTTAAGGAAGAAAGAGGTGTCACAATAAATTTTTTAGGTCGCAGCGACTTCCACGCTATATATCCTGGCCTCTATTCAGATACAATACAATACATGCGGCAAATACAATACAATAAATTAAAGCGGCAGTAGCCTAATGGCTCTCGCAATCGTGAGGCCGCGTTTTTGAATCCTACCCATTATACTACCGACGTGAACCCGCTCCTAACACAAGCCATAGAGCTTAGCTGGAGGGGTAAACAGTATTGCTAGTAATATGGGACCAGCATTCCAAATCTTAAAAAAAAAACAAAATACAATACGCCCATGATATTGCCTATGTCACTTCCGCAATTGAGTGGAAATTCATTAATCCGTTTGACCTATAGAGAGTGGCGACTGTGTCACTCAACTCAATCGGTTCAGAATATTTGGAGCAAATTGGATGTGACAGACGGACAGACAGAAACAGGAGTGAGGATCACTGGGGTACTACACTGATAAGGGTTTCGATTTTTCCTTTAAAGGTACGGAACCCTAAAAACAAAATAACTGACGTGTGTATGCAAATAATGCTTGTCTATATCTATACTAATATTATAAAGAGGAAAGATTTGATTGTTTGTTTGTATTGAATAGGCTCCGAAACTACTGGACGGATTTGAAAAATTCTTTCATCGTTGTGAAGCTACACTAACCCCGGGTGATATAGGCTATTTTTTATCTCTGTATTCCAACGGGAACGGGAACTACGCGGGTGAAACCGCGAGGCATCCGCTAGTTTACTATATAGACGTAGAAACACGGGATTTAACGAGGCAACCCATTTGCGATTTATCAACCTAGATAATATATTACTTATAGTCTTTGTTACGATCAAATAACAAAATACTGTGTAAGAGTTGCTACACACATATGCGGGCATCATTCGGCACACGCCGGGCGGTAAAACCGAATGTAGTTATGTGAATGAATGTTAGGAAAAATCCCGTTTGGCTTAGCCGAACACTAATGGCCGAGCAACAGTGGGTCGGCACTCGGTAATGAAGCCGAACATGTGTAGTTGTTGATTCGGGTCGGCATTTCTGCCGAACCGAACGTGCCGACCCGCTTAATTACCTATATGTAATAAAAATATCTTGGGACAACTCACACAAACTGCCTCTGTGGCGCAGTGGGTGTGTGTCCGACTGCTACGCAAGAGGTCGTGGGTTCGATTCCCACTACTTTGTGTGATCCACAAATTGTTGTTCCGGGTCTGGGTGTACTTTGTGTCCGTGACTTGTATATTTGTAAAGTCCCCCGCGACACAGGGCTTGTACCCTACTGCGGGAGTCGTCTTCGCAGAACCTGTACCTACTATGGTAACCAGACAACTGATAAATATACTTTTATATTTCTAACTGAGCTTTACTTTGGACTTTATTCTGTGTCTGGGCGTAATTTATCTATACCTAGCTGTGCCCCGCGGTGTTATACGCGGTTTATTAGCCTATGTGTTAATCCAGGGCATCAGCTAACTCCATATCAAATATTATTAAAATCGCTCCAACCGTTTAGACGTGAAAGAAGTAACAAACATACACACTCACGCACACACAAACTTTTGCTTTTATAATATTAGTGTGATATGTATGTAACTTATTAAAGATAAATTACGCCCAGACACCGAATAATCCATCGTTCAAAAAAGTTTTATCCTAGGTTGGTCTAGAGGTCACCAACCACTAGACCAACAGGCCAGTTGGTCGGTGCGTGATAAATTAAGGCCATCCCTAACAGACAGTTGTGGTGAAATTTCAGCAGCGGATAGTCTGGAAACTATCCGCTGCTGAAATTTATGTATCTGTCATGATACCAAATCTCATTATATCATAAATTCATAATGATAAGGTATTTTTTTCGTTTTCCAAAATCGAACAATGTTTGGAATGAGTATTAATCCTCCCGTGGTGGAAAATTTTATTGGATTGTTTTGTTTTATGATGTGTATGTAGAAACCCTTGAATTCGCCCTTGAATAACGTCATCCTACATTATTAAGTATGTAAACTAAACGAAATACTATAACCAAAGAAATAGATTTTACGATTTAAAATTATGAGAATTTATATAAACACAAATGTAAGCGTAACGACCAAGTTAAAATAAAGGCCATTAGTAAGTTCGTGATTATTAAACTACAACACAAACAGAAAAAAAGGAACAATAAATTTGACTGCCTTTGTGGCGCAGTGGGAGTGTTTCCGACTACTACGCAAGAGGCCATGGGTTCAATTCCCACACGGGACACCACTTTGTGTGATCCACAAATTGTTGTTCCGAGTCTGGGTGAATTTTGTGTCGGTGAATTGTATGTTTGTAAAGTCCCCTCGCGACACAGGGCTAGTAATCTACTGCGCGAATCGTCTTTAAAAAAAAAAATTGTGCTCAGTAAAAACGTTTATACGAAATTATAACCATCAACTTTAAACAAACTAACGGAGCAAACTCTCAACTAAGTTTTAAATATCAATTTCAACTTACGTAACTATTAGCATGTAAAGAACGGAAAGTTAAAAATACAAGTTCCCAATATAAACATAGAATGAAACTGAGATGTAAAAGTTGAAAGTAGAAAACTCAACGCAAAAAGGAATCCTCTTGTAATAACTTAAATATAAGACAAATACTGAACTTTTTTATATTAACTTAGGTACATCTATGACTCAAATTCATACTTAAAATGCCTTTTTTACTTTAAATAAAAATGCAATATTTATAAAATGCCGACGATTCTAATAGCGCGGAAAAGAACATGGCATTAAAAAATCGTCGCCACTTCTCCACCTACTCATTTAAATTTATTCATCAGTTCTTCCGAGCGTATTAGTTATCAAATCAATGGAATTAAGATATTTTGAAAAAACCGGGCAAGAGCATATTGGACCAAGCTCATTATAGGGTACAGTCAGTTATAGGGGCAGTCTTGAACAATTGCATATAGAAGAGCGTATGTTAATGGCACTTGCGCCCTTTTGTTGACAAACGCAGTTTTTTGGTAATAACTCAATGGCGGTATATCCGCTCTTATCCGAAATAATTATTAAAGTTAAAGTTAAAGTATTTATCAATTTAAGCTCTGTCCTTGTGAATTTTTCCATGTTTTTTGGTCTCACGGTTCAAAAGTTATGGGGGACACGATTTATGCAACTTTCATTCAATCAAAAAAGTTTATTAGAAATCTTAAAACATTTTTGGAAGACCTGTCGAATGATGTACCACACGTTGATGTTTGCTGAAAAAATTTTTTTTCAGCTTTTGTTACATGTATGAATTGCCCCCCTAAAAATATTTATTTTTATTATCTAGCTATCAAACTAAGTAGCGGCTACTAGAAGACACCTTTTCACCAAATTTCATCAACATTGAGTGGTCTTGAGTAAAACGCCTGTGACATACGGACGTACAGACAGACAGACAGATGGACATGACGAAACCGGTTTCCGTTTTTGCCATTTTGGCTACGGAACCCTAAAAAAAGACTTTACCTTGACCACAATTTATAAGAGCGATTACAAATTTCACGTGTTTGAGGCACGTTTTGTGAAGTTGCTTAAACACATCAACATAAATCCCATGACGTCTCAGCTTAATGTTTCGAAAACATATTTGATCGAAACCCGTCCTGACAAGACCCTCGCATATTTTATACCTATAGTTGAAATAGTTGATTAGTTTTCCAGTTTCGTGTTTGTTGCAAAATTTCAGCTATAATGTCATATTTTATCCTACTGGGCTAGCAAGGAGGAACGTAGATCCTCTGTATGTCATTTTTTTGGCATGCTTTACAGCCGATAGATACAGGGAGCGTAGGTATATTTTTCCATTTCTTTGGCATACTTTACAGTCGCCAGAAACCGGGAGCGTAGATCTATTTGTCCATTTGTGTAGTATGGTGTCGTTGAACTCGTCTCAATTTATTGTCAGAGTGTCATAGATTGCATAATTTTTCGGTTAATTAAATTTAAACAGTGTGATGTTTTGTTTTCATAATTAATTACTTATTTAAGTTAATCGTCGTGCCTACATTATTATAATCCTGAGGGACAACGTTCAAAAACCTTAAAAATGTCAGGTACTTGTGTTAATAGCAAGATAAAAATAAAAAAGGTTGGAAAAGCTTTTCAGAATTTGTAAATACTAAATTTTAATTATCAAACGGTCCTTTTGTCTGTTTGTTTCAGTGAATTCTTTACAGAGACGTATAGT
This sequence comes from Herminia tarsipennalis, assembly GCA_945859575.2. NCBI lineage: Eukaryota > Metazoa > Arthropoda > Insecta > Lepidoptera > Erebidae > Herminia > Herminia tarsipennalis. The sequence continues at coordinate 22,986,725 of OX243835.2, read as the reverse complement.
ATATAAAATGAATTATGTTGTATACTCAGTTCCACTCGAGTGAATGTCGGTTTCCACATTGCTATTCATAGAATGATGTCCCTCCTGACTTCCCGAGGCTTCAAATAAAATAAAAACATATGAAACATTGCATCAAAATCGGTCCAGGGCCCCTAGACAAATGGCATTCTGTTCGATTAGAGTTTACGCTAATCGAATAGAATGTCGTCATTGCGCGCGCAACGTAGTAAATACGAAAATAGTTAATATGAGATCGACAGTTGTACGCGCGCAACGACGTCTTTCTATTCGATTAGCGTAAACTCTAATCGAATAGAATGCCATTTGTCTAGGGGCTCAGGTGTTCCGTTAAGGTACGGTTAGTAGAATACCGCTTCGATTAGCGCATTTTTTAGTTTTTATAAACAGATATAATATATTTATTTGAACGCAACAAGTAAAAGTTAATTACCAACTTTTGCCGGCAGGTCTGCCTATATATGTAGTAGGAGGAACGCTGTACATCGATCTCGATCAATACTACATTTTTTTAAAATTTTATATACACATCTATGAAAAGCTTGCTAATGGAAAAGCGTTCATGGCTATTTTTTATTTTAAACTGCAGTTCTTCTTTTGATAATGAAATAAATTTAGTTTTTACTGATAGTTTTTAACTTAAGTACATAACATGTTTTGGTAGGTTTACCAGGTTTTATAAGGGTTTTATAGGTTTATAAGAGTTGTGTACTTACGATACCGAATACTAAATACATACTTATTTTATCAAAATCTGAGTACCTTCAAATTCCAATCTTTTATTTTTTCATTAAAAATGTATCAATTAAGAATGCTTCAAATTTAAGCACAGTATTAAGATGTAAGTACAATACTTACTGGTATCTCATACACCACAGAGGAGTTAAAGTAGTTATCATTCACCGTTCGCTGCTGTTTTATGCCATAATAATGCACTCAGATATGACAACATGGTAAACCTTATGCCTGCTGATGTGATCACACCCTGTCACACGTTGTACCTATATCAGTTATCGGATTAAAAATATGACTATGTTATTACAGAGGATTCAAGCTTAATCAATACAAAATTTTATCAAAGTCAGACTAGACGTTTAGTCGTGAAAGTGAAACAGACAGCAGCTGATAGTGATAACAATTTAGCATTATATATTAATATAGATTAGACGCTTAAGTTTTATAACGAATATTTAAGCACTAAATAATCCTGCAGCCGATAATTTTGGTAAAAAAATTGTAGAGATCTCTCTATTTTTGATACCCAAACAAAAAGAGGCCGAGGAGAGGTCTGCCTGTTTTATCGTAGCTCCTAAACAAATACAACAATTTTAATGTAAATTATAATATTAAAAAGCTAGTTAAATCAGCATGGTTTTTAGCTTTATTTGATGAAAATCCGTTCAGTCCTTTTAAAGATATTCAAAATATTATTCTCACTTGCTGTGTGTTTTTTTTAAATGCACAGCTCTAGTTGTTATACACTTACCAGGCATTGAACCAGCTTATATCCAGATAAAAGTCACATTACACTTGTCACACATTATATACTAAACATTAATTGTAGTTTAATTATTTACAAAACATAGTGGTTTCAAAACTTCGATGTTCGCGGGAGTTGGGATGAAACGGGAAGCGACGTCCTTTCCCTTTGACTGGCGAAGCGCTACTGAATGTTCCGAATACTGAAGCTTTCAGGATAAATGCGAATTGTTTCGGTTTCACAGCATGAGCTTAGATAACGAGAAGGATTTTAATAATTGATATCTTGTTGGTATCTTGCAGTGACAGTCGTGTTGGAATAAATCGAGCAACGAGGTTAAGTAACGTGGTTTCTGTTTGGTTTTCAGATGTGTGCCAATTTTAATTATAGCCTCAAAAGTCTTAAAGAGTTTCAAATCAAATCAAATCATCTTTATTCGCGGAACATAGGTTACAATAAGTTGTTATTATACAGCATAGGTTTCGCTATGCCCTGCCATGCATCAGGCGTACAAATTTATTATTTCGGTACATCACAATATAGGTTATACATCATTAATCAATTTGAATATAAAATAGTAATTATAATATCTGTAAGGTCAACAATTATTAGAAAATTCATAGTTTTAATTATACAATAAAATGTCATAAATATTACCTAATAACAGCAGTTTTTTGAGTTAGCTATGGACTTTTACAGTCATACCCAATTGTTTTTCCTTTGATATTCACAAACTTATTCTCGACCCCACGTGGTTAGGAATAGCAATGTCAATATAATGAACAAAAATAAATAAATTACGGATAAACACACCATTTGGTTATCCATACTAATATTATAAATGTGAAAGTAACTCCGTCTGTCTGTCTGTTACGCTTTCACGCTCAAACAGCTAAACCTATTTAGATGAAATTTGGTATGGAGATAGTTTGAGTCCCGGGGAAGGACATAGGATAGTTTTTATCGCGACATCCACGCGGACGGAGCTGCGGGCGAAAGCTAGTGGAATCATAAATACACAAGAGTAGTTCCCGAATCGCGCAAGTGCAGTTCTTAGAGCCGCTGGCTTTATAGACAAATTCCCAACGTCACGCACCTGTCCCATCAACAGCGAGAAAGCGGAGAGATACAGATCTTAATAGTAGATAGCTGACCGGTCACACTGCCCGCGAGTACTCGCTCTGTAAATACTACACCTCTTGGGTTTACACGGCCCGTCCGTGTATACCAAAGAGGTGCAGTATCTACTGAGGGAGCATATAATAATAATAATAATAATATCTTGGGACAAGTCACACAACGCTATCTGATCCCAAACTAAACAGAGCTTGTACTATGGAAACCAGACAACTGATAAACATACTTATATATTTCTAAATACATACATATTATAGATAAATAACACCCAGACACAGAATAAACCATCGTGCTCATCACACAAAGTTTTATCCTGGGTGGGGATCGAACCCACGACCTCTTGCGTAGCAGTCGGATACGCTCCCACCGCGCCACAGAGGCAGTCAATATACATCTATTGTACGTTTTTTGAGCGATAAAATCGCTAATCGCTTCTAGCTTATCGCCGGCAGTGGGAAAGGTGCCTTATCCGTTGCCTGGAACCTGACAGGCACTATCACCTCGCATTGTCGGAGGACCGCCCATTGTGTTCGAGGGGCACCTTGTCCTTCACAAATCAAAACTGTATGGACAAGCACTGTTTATATGTACAATGTTCACAAAAACTGAAATCCGTGCAGGTAGAGCCGCGAGAAAGGCATCACGCTTTGCCACGTTGAATAGCTATGCTGATTTGCCGAGCGAATTACAGGCCAGCCTCCTCGTCACGTGAAGCATCAACCAGGAGCTCAAGATTTTGTAAAAGACTCTTATTGTCAAGTATTATATGTTTTTTTGTTGTTTTTTTTTAGCATTACAGTCATAGTCATGTTATACCTTTTTGAAATGATTTGATACCCATATTAGATATATTTCAGAACTTAATCGCGTGAATTATTTAAAAACAATAAAAACATCTCACAGCCGCCATGTTTGTTTTTTTTAAAGTCACTTATTTAACAACACTTGGGCGGTCAAGACATCGACGTCTATCTAACGACGTCTTAATTGCTTAAATCTGTCTTAGGGTTTGAAAGATATGAGATAATTAAGAATGTTACATACATACTAGCGAAGAGCATAACCCTTCCTTGCAGTCGGGTAAAAAGATACGGCCGATTATTCCGCAAAAAACGTACATTTCAAAATTAAATTAATATAGGGTATTTACCGTTGACCTAGACCTATGAAATTTGGCAAGTAATGCCGCCTTATACTACAAGAATGAAAACTATACATTTGTAAATCAAATCATAAAAAAATATAGTCTTTATAAAACTGCGAGGCTCGATTTCTGAACTTTTTATAATATGACCACGATCGGTGCAATTCGATCGAAACGTCGGGTAAATAAAAGGTCATACCTTTAAATAATTCACGCGATCAAGTCCCAAAATATATCTAATATGTATCTACAAATTTGTACAGAACCCTCTATGGGCGAGTCGCACTTATTCGGTTTTTTTATACGACCACGACCACGACCACGGCCGTTGCAATACGGTCGAAACGTCGGGCAATAAACAAGGTATTTTACCTTAAATTTTTCACGTGATTAAGACCCGTAGTACATAAAATTTTAAAATGTGTACAAATCGCGAAAGTTTATTAACTCACCAGTTAACTCATTCTGTTGCCTGATCGTGGGATGAAGTTCCTCTGAAACCGCACAGTACCTACGCGATGATATTGGTTCAATGGTGTCAGTATAAATTCGTTGCGGATGGCGATAGATGCGATGATAGTACCTACCATACCCTTGTACCTACAATACAGTTTATTGGAATACCGCTGTGACAAAGTAATATACGATAATAACATATCGGTTAAACGAGAGCTCTCGTATACCAGTTGTTTGGTCTGTTTATATACACTGACGTCATTACTCTAATCCAATACTTTTTGATTACATTTCAATCAATCAATGTTACGCCAGTTGATTTTCTCTGCCCATGTTTTTGGTAAAATCCTTTTATGTAGTAATCTTGTTACTGGTTCAATGGAAAAAAACACCTACAACAGTTACACTTAAGGCACCTAGCCTTAAGTGTTGTTGGCGCTTTTTTTACACTTCAGGTTAATTAAATTGATGACATGGTGTAACAGAAAGGTGTGGTCTAATTATATACTCTGTGGCGCGGAGCGAGTGTATCCGACTGCTACGCAAGAATAGAATAGAATAGTATAAAATCTTTATTTGTCATAAAGTGTGGTAACATACAAGATAATTTTAATGAATTTCCAGAACCATAAACAGATTGTCATAATTTTGACGTGACAAAAGTTAACTAGAAAGTGAATATTTATTTTTACTGATATCATATAATATTAATCAATGCCATATGGTAGATTATATAAGATTTAAATTAGTTATAAGATTAAATATAAAATTAGTTTAACAATAATCAAATTATATAAAATTGTTAATTACAAAATCATGTCAATAACAGAATTTATACCTATGCATATAACAACATGGACCATTAACATTACTTTATTTTTGTGGACAAAAAGTTCCGTAATTGTGTAGAAGTTTTTATTTCAAGAGATCGTGGGTTCGATTCCCACACGGGACACCACTTTGGGTGATCCAAAAAGCCATAAGTCTCAGTGGGTTCCACAATAGTGTATGTTATTCTTCCTTGAAATAGTGATGTTAACCCATCACTATGTTTCTGTTGCAGGGCACTGCAGGCAAATGATACTTATAAACTAACGTCTAAAATGAGGAGTGCAGTGCGTTGACATTCAGATATTTGCCAAACAAGGATTTGGGTGGCATTTATACTGTTACGAGCTAGCGTGACGCTTTCTATCAAGCGCACGACCGGCACGTCTGTTCATTTCGTAGTATAAAAAAAGCTACTAGATGACAAACATATGTTAGTTGGGTTGTTTTTTTAAAAAAAACCATAAACTTTTGCTAAAAAAATAAAGACAGCTAGCTAGCTAGTCTTTATTTTTTTAGCAAAAGTTTAAAGTTTCTTAATAACTAAAAATTCTTTTCTTTTTGTCAAATACGTTCATTGATTCTGACTTAGAACCTCGATTTAATTATGGATGTATACTAAAATGATTTTGACGAATTCAATTAATATTCATTATGCATCTTTCAGGAATTCTTTAAGTGTAAATACTTTTCATCTTTCAATCAAACAAAGTTTTATTTAAAGCCTGTAATAGCTGAGAGAAAATTTTCTTCAAATTTTCAGTTAGTAATTACTTTAGTTATTATTGTATTTTCGGAATGTTCTATGCTTAATCCATTTAGTGTTTTTTAAATGATGCACAAATCGATTTTCTTAATCCAGGTGTACTAGAATAAAAACAACTATAAAACGTCTATGAAGACAGAATAAAAGCACCTGATGCGACTGGCTTATAAATAAATAATTAGGTTTACTTACGAATCAGGTGTAGATAACACTAACACCTGCTGATGTGCCCTTGAGTGAAATTGTCAAATGCTACGGTGACTCCATCAGTCATTTTGTAAATATCGAAAATATACATGTACTTTAACGTAAAATATTGAGTCACATTTTTTTATTGATTATTTATAAGTTGAACTTGTGAATTACAAGGTTATACTGATGCTGTGGAAAATTGAAGGTTCGATTCCCACCCGGGATACTACTTTGAATGATCTACAAATTGTTGTTCCAAGTTTTAGTGTAAATTGTGCCCGTAATTTGTATTTTTATAAAGAACCCGTGGCGGGTCTGATATGTAGATTCGAATGACGTTATTGCGAAAATCTTCACGAGTGGTACGCCAGTTAGAAAACACATTAAATCGAAAGCCGCTATATCGAATCACGTTGTCGTGACGCACACTATTTCGAAAATCTTTTTTAAGTGGTACGCTAGTACGAAAGCATTAGTATCGAAATCAACTGTTGAGAATAGCTTATTATATTCAAATCTGAATTTGTCTGGGGATTGAACGCGTGACACAGATAATGCCTTAACTTTACACGATGCCTATACACAGCAGGCCTCTTATTCATAACGAAATTCATGAATTTTCGTTTACTTAAAGTTCTATTTCTTGAGTTTGCGGGGACTATTCTAATTATTTTTTTGATAAGCACAAGAAATTCGAACATAAGGACGATTTTCTGGAACAAGTGGATTAAATAGATGTTCCTGGTTCTGTTATTACCGCCTCATTTTTGGTCGAAACTTCGTTTTCATTGAATTAGAGTAGGCCTCCTGGTGAGGGAGATTCCTTTTAAAAATGTCTTCTAATTTTACTATTATTATTATGTCTGTATTTCTGTACCACTCGCTTCATCCTTACCATTATCTCGAGACTATGGAGTCCTGGAACTTTAGAAGGCGGGTAGACGCGAAGTATAGAGGTTTGTTAGACAATTTAATCAAATGCCTGGTTTGCAAGTATTAAGTGGTTAAGTTGTCAACTAAATTTTAACAAAATTTTAAGTGACTTACTGTTACTTACTTTATTGTCAAAAAGTAGAGATCCCTACGAAAACTACAATAATGTAACTCAAGGTATAAAAACTACGATTGGACATCCGTGCGAAGCCAGGGCAGGCAGCTAGTTGGTTAAATACTTATTAAAATTATTGATGAAGTAAAATATGAAATTGCCATTAGTATATATTTGCCATCTTGCCATTAAATCTATTTTGTTACTTTGAGGTATTAAGTGGCTGTTTACACGCTGCAATTTAGGTAACATTTAGTTAATTACTCAACCACTTAATACGTGTAAATTAGGCATAAAAGCAATGTGACACCATTGACATATAGACCTGGACCGCGCCATCATTGACTGCAAAGTGTGTAAGAGAGAAAAACTCGTGCGGCCTTTGAAAGGTATTGTCCACAAAGTAGCCTTGTCTCTTTCCAGAGAGTGGTCAAATTTGTGAGGTTATAACACAGTCCTAGTCTCTACGTAAATGTGTGACACCAACAATGTAATACATTATAATAAACCTGTATACACCACATGAATAATAGGTACATACTACATAAAGTGATATTATTAATTTTCTTCTTGTAATTATCGAGTATGGTACTATCGTTTGGTTTTGAATAGCAGCTAATAAGCCGGAAATTGGTTTTGCCAGCTTCTGGGCGTATCACATTGTGTGGGCGTTTTTACATTTGGCGATATTACATGATATTGGGTATTGATGACTGTTGTAAACAGATATTGTGACTGACATTGATACTTTCAGAGCCACATGACGTCATCTATACTAATGTTATAAAGCTGAAGAGTTTGTTTGTTTAAACACGATAATCTCAGGAACTACTGGTTTGAATTGAACAATTCTTTAAGTGTTGGATAACCCATATCAAGGAAGGCTATAGACTATATAACATCACGCTATAGCCAATAGGAGCTGAGCATCTATGAAAAATGCTGCAAAAACGGGGAAAATTTACGCAGACGAAGTTGAGTCAGCAAGTAATGAATAAAATTGGATAAAATCCTCTCTTTAAGGTTAATTTAGAGCATCGCGGCCGAACGCAGCCGCGCGTGGCTGATGCGACTATAGTCAGAGTATATTGTAGTGATAATTCTTACCTCGTATATATATATATATATATATATGTCCTTGTAGTGTTATTTCGTAGCATTTCCGTATATTTCCCATTGTTGTATTTCGCCATTTATAACATATCTCTTATTATTATATAAACATTATTTTTGATACATCAAGTCTGTCATGTCGACAAATATTTTCTATGGTTGCTATGACAACAAGATAAGCATAGAGTTCTTTGTAAAGTATGGACTACATTGTGAAACTGGCTATGCGTAAATTCTAAATTAAAAATAAGTTAAGCTTTAAAATTTTAAATTGCTTCTAGAGAGTTTTCTTTATGAATACAAAACCGAAGAAGGGTCAGTGAATAGCCAGCTCTCTAAAAGAGAAGCAGTGAAGAGCCAGCTCTCTAAAAGAGAAGGAGGAAGAACCAGCTCTCTAAAAGAGAAGAAGGGAAGAACGAGCTCTCTAAAAGAGAAGGAGTGGGAAATTAAGAGAAAGAGACCATTCCTACCGGCGCCGCCTTTCTACCTACCGGCGCCGCCTCTCTACCTACCGGCGTCGCCTCTCTACCTACCGGCGTCGCCTCTCTACTTACCGGGCCGCCTCTCTACCTACCGGGCCGCCTCTCTACCTACCGGGCCGCCCCTCTACCTACCGGGTCGCCTCTCTACCTACCGGGCCGCCTCTCTTATATACCGGGCCGCACCTCTACGACGCGTCGCACCTCTACCTGCCGACGTCGCGCCACTACTACCTACCAGCGCCGTGCCTCTGCCTGCCGGCGCCGTGCCTCTACCTACCGGCGCCGCGCCTCTACCTACCGGCGGCGCGCCTCTACCTACGAGTGCCGCATCTTGACCTACCAGCGCCGCATCTCCGCCTGGACGCCGTACCTCTACCTACCAGCACTGCATCTCCGCCAGCATCGGTTCTAAATTATCTTTAATTTTAAGTAGTCTTTAAGTTCTTGTAAATATATGTAGTCCTATCTTAAACCTACCTTTTCATTACACTACAATATGTATAGTGTCACTTCCGAGGTCTGCGACAGACGCACGCAGCCGAAGGCTGACGTAGGCTGCGGGCGCACTCTGATGATTGACGCATCAGCCGCGCGCGTCAGCCGTACGTCGTCAGCCGCGCGCATGCACGGCAATAAACCTTTACAGTACGACGTCAACTATCGCCCATGATCACAGCACCCCTCCAACACGGCACATAACTTGCAATTAAAGAGTGTAAAAGTAAATTTTAAAAAGAACAGGAAAAATAGTTGGCTCTGCGTAACTTCATATGCTGCATTTACAAGCACCTGTCGCAAGCGACATTCAAAAGGTACAAGCACGAGCATGTAAAAATGTGCAAGCTGCTCGTCTGTTTGTAAACAGCTTATTTAGCCTTCCGGTCTATCTAAGACCGTGGCGTTGGGCGGCGCGGCCCGCAGTAAATTTAAACAAATGTCGTTGTATGAGTGTGTTCACTGAGAAGCGATTTTACACGCGTTTGTTTGAAATGGAGCGTTTTTTTGCGTTGGAGCCCGCGGCGGCAATTCTTAATGAAGCGATGCCCGCGTCAAAACCTTCTGTCAGTCTTATTTTGAAATCGCATAACAAAGACTCGACTTCTTTTTAAAGAAAATTCTGTGTTTTAAAGGTAATTATGTAGTACCCCGCCTGTGCCGCCGCGATGCCCGCCGCGTGCTTTGCTACCCACCACGCATCTATATAAACAACATTTGTCACATCACATGTTTGTGTTTACGTGCGCGATGACAAGAGCCGCTTCACGTGCCGTCTCTCCGTGAACAGAAAAAACGTCCAACGCGACGCGAGACGGCACGTCGCTCGCGACGCGCAACGCCCCGCATCTCCGTAACGTGATACTTTCCGACCTGCTTCCCGGGAATGAATGCACCGCAGCCGCACGTCTGAATGCGCGTTATATACATAATGATTTTTAATATAGGCGGGGGTAGGGGGTTGTGGTTATTCCCCTTTGTACGACTAATGACCAATTATGAAAAATGACCAGCACTCTAAAAATGTCCATTTATAAAATTGTCCAATCATAAAATTGTCCAATAATAAAATTGTCCAATCATAAAATTGTCCAATCATAAAATTGTCCAAACATAAAAATGTCTGAATTTTAATCCTAACCATAGCTAACAGTAAAGTTTCTGTACACTGCCACCGCGCCATCGAGGCTGTCAATGATAATAAATAGGTATGTACCTATTTCCAATACTTATAAAACCTATTTGATAAGGCCACTTGTAAAATAAGTATACAATAAGTGTCACTTTAACATATGTCATATTTCCGTGTATTGTTAGGTACGTTTTGTCAGTTGAATGTGTCTGATAATATATTTTTACCAAAATGGATTTTAAATTTTCAATAAACCAAAAGGGAAACAAGACACTACTTTTAGGTGTGAATCGTTACAATTTGAATGTAACCAATAAGAATGGCAGTCAATTATGGCGTTGTGTCAATAGAACAGAGTGCTCAGCTTCTATTACATTAGATAAAGAATTAAATATACTACGCAGAAGCAGTCATACTTGTGAACAAAGTCTACTTAAACAAGAAGTGTATTTAGCGATGAATAGCATAAAGCAGGAAGTTTGTGAAGATCTAGCACCAGTGGGTTCAATTTACGAGAAACATGTTAATATTTTATTACAAAAACAAAGTGACGAGGACAAAGAAAACCTGATAGATTATTTACCACCACTGAAAAAAGTTCAAGATGCTCTGTATAAAAAACGCAAGAGGTATTTGAACTGTCCAAAACTTACTTTTACTAATTTAGAGGAGGTAAAGGTACCAAACGCATTAGGAAATAACTTTTTAGTATGTGAAGATGGAATGAAAGACAAAATCCTAATATTTGCTTCAAGAACTGCAAGAAGACTTATTAAAGGCAGAAAAGGATTTTACCTCATTGACGGGACATTTCAAACTTGTCCCCAGCCATTCTACCAGTTAGTCAGCTTACACATGGATCTGGGATCTACTGACGAGTCTAATAATGTAGTTGCAGTAGTGTTTGCTTTACTACCTGATAAAAGAGAACATACGTACGTACGTTTCTTCAGCTTGATTAAAGAACATCTCAAAATCCGAATTCAATTCCTGAAAAGCGATTATGAAATAGCTATTATGAATGCAGCTATTCAAGTTTTCCCTGAGGCAGAGGTTTTTGGATGCCTATACCATTACCAGAGGGCTATTTTTAAGAAAGCCAAGAAACTTGATTTGGACCGAACACCTAAGGATAGAAAAGTAATAAGAATGATTTCCAACTTGCCACTTCTACCAGCAAGTCATATTAGAGACGGTTGGTTGAGCATTTTAGAGATAAGTGAAGATAGCGAGGAAATGAAAAAATTTAAAAAATATTTTGATAGACAGTGGCTGGGGAAATTTTCATCAAACACTTTGAGTTGTTCTTGTACAAAACATCGTACGACGAATTTATTAGAAGGCTGGCATAGAAGACTTGCTGCGAGAATTCCGAAAAAACCCAACGTTTTTCTTTTTTTACAAAAACTTATTAAAGAGGCAGCTAGGAATGATTATAAAATAAAAAACCATTTATTCTTCTCAACAAGAAAAAATAGACGAAACTCGGATATACTTTACGATAAAAAATATAAGTGTTATTTGAAGGAACTTGAAGACGGAACTCTAACTTCATTCCAGTTTCTGCGAAAGATGATATTCTGCAGATTAAATTTACTAACAATCAGTGATTAAAAAGTGGCAAAAAAGGCTACAATTGGCTACATTTTTTCTCACTGATTGTAAGATGTTATTTTAAGTTAAAAATCCTTTTTTTTGTTTAAGAATTAAATTTAGTATTAGTTTTGGCTCAATAAAGTGTTTTATGCCATAAATACATACCTTTTTCTTACGTTAGCACATAATGACTTCGAAACGTGGAAACTGATAATTGGACATTATTCTAGTTGGACATTATTCCATTTGGACATTATTCTAGTTGGACATTATTCCATTTGGACATTATTCTAGTTGGACATTATTCCATTTGGACGTTATTCTAGTTAGACTTTTTTAATTTTGGACATTAGTCGTGCAAAGGAATTTTAATCCTAACCATAGCTAACAGTAAAGTTTCTGTACACTGCCACCGCGCCATCGAGGCTGTCAATGATAATAAATAGGTATGTACCTATTTCCAATACTTATAAAACCTATTTGATAAGGCCACTTGTAAAATAAGTATACAATAAGTGTCACTTTAACATATGTCATATTTCCGTGTATTGTTAGGTACGTTTTGTCAGTTGAATGTGTCTGATAATATATTTTTACCAAAATGGATTTTAAATTTTCAATAAACCAAAAGGGAAACAAGACACTACTTTTAGGTGTGAATCGTTACAATTTGAATGTAACCAATAAGAATGGCAGTCAATTATGGCGTTGTGTCAATAGAACAGAGTGCTCAGCTTCTATTACATTAGATAAAGAATTAAATATACTACGCAGAAGCAGTCATACTTGTGAACAAAGTCTACTTAAACAAGAAGTGTATTTAGCGATGAATAGCATAAAGCAGGAAGTTTGTGAAGATCTAGCACCAGTGGGTTCAATTTACGAGAAACATGTTAATATTTTATTACAAAAACAAAGTGACGAGGACAAAGAAAACCTGATAGATTATTTACCACCACTGAAAAAAGTTCAAGATGCTCTGTATAAAAAACGCAAGAGGTATTTGAACTGTCCAAAACTTACTTTTACTAATTTAGAGGAGGTAAAGGTACCAAACGCATTAGGAAATAACTTTTTAGTATGTGAAGATGGAATGAAAGACAAAATCCTAATATTTGCTTCAAGAACTGCAAGAAGACTTATTAAAGGCAGAAAAGGATTTTACCTCATTGACGGGACATTTCAAACTTGTCCCCAGCCATTCTACCAGTTAGTCAGCTTACACATGGATCTGGGATCTACTGACGAGTCTAATAATGTAGTTGCAGTAGTGTTTGCTTTACTACCTGATAAAAGAGAACATACGTACGTACGTTTCTTCAGCTTGATTAAAGAACATCTCAAAATCCGAATTCAATTCCTGAAAAGCGATTATGAAATAGCTATTATGAATGCAGCTATTCAAGTTTTCCCTGAGGCAGAGGTTTTTGGATGCCTATACCATTACCAGAGGGCTATTTTTAAGAAAGCCAAGAAACTTGATTTGGACCGAACACCTAAGGATAGAAAAGTAATAAGAATGATTTCCAACTTGCCACTTCTACCAGCAAGTCATATTAGAGACGGTTGGTTGAGCATTTTAGAGATAAGTGAAGATAGCGAGGAAATGAAAAAATTTAAAAAATATTTTGATAGACAGTGGCTGGGGAAATTTTCATCAAACACTTTGAGTTGTTCTTGTACAAAACATCGTACGACGAATTTATTAGAAGGCTGGCATAGAAGACTTGCTGCGAGAATTCCGAAAAAACCCAACGTTTTTCTTTTTTTACAAAAACTTATTAAAGAGGCAGCTAGGAATGATTATAAAATAAAAAACCATTTATTCTTCTCAACAAGAAAAAATAGACGAAACTCGGATATACTTTACGATAAAAAATATAAGTGTTATTTGAAGGAACTTGAAGACGGAACTCTAACTTCATTCCAGTTTCTGCGAAAGATGATATTCTGCAGATTAAATTTACTAACAATCAGTGATTAAAAAGTGGCAAAAAAGGCTACAATTGGCTACATTTTTTCTCACTGATTGTAAGATGTTATTTTAAGTTAAAAATCCTTTTTTTTGTTTAAGAATTAAATTTAGTATTAGTTTTGGCTCAATAAAGTGTTTTATGCCATAAATACATACCTTTTTCTTACGTTAGCACATAATGACTTCGAAACGTGGAAACTGATAATTGGACATTATTCTAGTTGGACATTATTCCATTTGGACATTATTCTAGTTGGACATTATTCCATTTGGACATTATTCTAGTTGGACATTATTCCATTTGGACGTTATTCTAGTTAGACTTTTTTAATTTTGGACATTAGTCGTGCAAAGGGTTATTCCTCCCTCTCATGGCTTTTTAACATAACACTAAATAGCTGTGTTTGTGCACATCAGTTGTGGAAAATATTTAATTCAAAATTTCAACATTCAAAATTTATTCACTCTTGTGATACGTTGGGATTTTACATGTAATGCCAAGTTCGCAAACAATAGGTAAACCCGGAGAAAAGATCCTCGCAATAAACTTTAATCACCTACCACTTGTTTTTGGAGTTATGACCTTAACCACCTACAGACTATTTTATTGGAGTGAAATGATTGTTTACTGTGAGGTTTAGGCCCTCAACCAAACAAAAATACGTCGATGTTACTCCCATGTCTCTCAGATAAATGGTTAAATGGCAGGATAAATGGTTGTCTAACAATAGCAGCTAGTGATGGGTTAATTTGGGTTTTTTTACTTAAATTATTTTACGAAGTTATTTGTTGTAATATAAAGAAGCCTAGAGCGGGAGATTATTCGTATATTAAAAATCAAATTTTAAAAGTAAATATTAAAATGAGAAATAAAATACGGGATTTTATTTCTTATTTTAATATTTACTATACCTAACGCACACTAAAGGTTCATTTCCGTGCATCGCGGCCGATCGCGAGTCGCGCGCAGCTTACGACGAGCGACAGACGCGCGCGGCCGATGCGACAATAGTCAGAGTATAAGAATGTATGGTGCCGTTTCCGAGGTAAGCGACAGACGCGCGCGGCCGACGATTGTCGTAAGCTGCGCGCGCACTGTGAATATTGTCGCATCGGCCGCGCGCGTCAGACGCTTGTCGTAAGCCGCTTGCGGGTCGCGATCGGCCGCGATGCACAGAAATGAACCTTTAATTAAGGCGCTGACAACAGCCAAATAGGCTTATCCTAAACAATTTTTTAGCCAAATCTACGTAGTTTGTGACGGCAGAAAAAATATATGTTAATCTTGAACATATTTCTAAGAACCCTGTTGTATTCAAAACACGTTTTTGATTTTTTTTCTCGATAAAAAAAATACAAACTAACCTCTTAAAATGATCTTCTAACAAAAATATCTGTATTACTTAACAACGTACGTTGGTAAAATAATTAACAATAACGTATCATGTTATAATACAGAATCTGGTTGTTTTTTATTTTCGACTACTCGACTTATTTTCAAGTAATTAATTGTTTTATGGTTTATAATTAGTTACGAGCGCTGCGTGATCGCGCTTCTCTTTCTTTTATAAGCAATCTGACAGTGATCGCAGAGACGCGCAACTAGACGGACGTATGTCGCTTTGCCTCGCCATCCATTCACTTCATATTTTGTTTGTTGTTTGAAAAATTATAGACATTGGTAAAGAATATAAGTTTAATAAATATACTATTAATTTATACTATCTAAGTTGTTAATTTAAATATATTTAGTTCTAAGTTTAAAAATACTTGTTACTATAATTGGGAAACAAACAAAAATGTCGGAGGCCAGCAAAAAGCGCTTCTATACCAACAAACAAAAACATCTCATGGAAGTAGTAAAATAAGTATTATATTTTTCATATTGACAAAATATTGCACAAACAGAAGTGAAATCGTAACCAAACCAAAAAGCTACACTAAGCTGTTTTGTACAACCTATAGCGAAAATTCATCTGCAACTGCGAAGCTCATTTGGTCTAGCGGTATCTGCGTTGGTTCAGAATATCAAGTTTTGAGTTCGAAACCTAGGTTCGCCTGTTCATTTTTTGTATTTATTTTTAATATTTTCTTTTATCTTTTCAGTAAAAAGAGACGTTTGGCGAATAGTTCAGAAGCAGGTGAAACTTCGGAAAGTTTTTCACCAATAAGTTTGTAATAAGTACCTACATACTAATATAGATAATCATTTTATTATTTATATTACATTAACACATTACACAAAAAGAATCGCCACATGGACAAAGAGGATCCCCTTTACATTTTAGAAAGATAGTTACAAACAAGTATAATGATAAACTATCAAATTTGCATAGACCTACGACTATCTTAGAACTGGCCTAATAGGAAAATACTCCTAAAATACTTGTAGCTTTATCCATTGTTTCTTGCCCTTTCCATAAGTTGTGTAGGTTTTAGTATTTTTTACCTATATGTGGCGATCTATACATACTGAAGTGTCTGTTCCTAATGTCAAAATAGCAGTTTTTTACTAAATGCTATGAAAGTACGCATAGTACTTAAAACAAAAATACAGTTTTTTTTTATCTGGCTGTCTGTCTGTGTGTTTGTTTCGACAAATCTCCAAAACGGCTGTACGGAGATTGACAGGACTCACTGTCAGACAGCTAATGATGTAAGGAGTAACTTAGGCTACGTCCACAGCTAGTCTACAGCTAGTTAGACATAATAGGTAAGATTAGTGCTGAAGAAAGTTTTTCTAAGTTTAAATGTAATAAATATTTTGGACAGATTAGGAAATGTGGCTGTTGCAGTTACATTAGAAAGTGATGTTATAATTCCTCTAGAAAATGTTACCAGGTAAAGATGATGCCCAAGTGATATGAAACTTCCTCATGATCGTTCTTATACTTCTTATGTTATTGTGAGTCATAGTTTTTTTCCATTACTGGTTTGAAGTATCGGCAAAGGTATCTGAGACATTACACAACGTTGAATCCACCGATAATATTCCTAAACTTGAGGTAAATATTATTATTTTGAACAGGTTGTCGAAGATAAAATCTGGCAGTTTGTATTTAGTTACTAACGCATAGGTAAGCTTTAAGTATTATTTTTTTTAGACTGCTACAAGTCACCCTGCACAACAAAAAATCCTTATAATTATTATTATTATTATTATTACATCGGACGACGAATAAACTTATCGCATTTATTTTTAAATCTTCAGAATATTTCTCGCCCTTACCCCTAAACCCTTGGGTTGTAATTTAAAACACATTAATTTGGTAGGAGAAAACATAAATGGATTTTTGTCGAAGTTCACTCTTTTGTGTAGGATGTGCAATTTAAAATTTATCATTAAAAGTGATTCCAGTGACGAAAATTATTTACCAGTGAATTATTGTGCTGTAGCAGGTATGTTATCAATTTTCGGAGGACTTCAAACTTGGAAGAATTTTCTTCAGCTCTAAATTTACCTTATGTCAAATAAATAATAATATTATTAATAAAAAATAATATATATTATTAACTATCTGTGAAAATAAATAAAATTGAAGAGTCTGTTTGTAATATCAAAATAACAGTTTTATGCATATGTATTAATTATTATGGATAACATATATCCATAATAATTACTGATAACAAAAATACAGTTTTTTTTTGTCTGTCTGTCTGTCTGTTTGTTTAATATCCGAGAGCAAATAAATTATAATTATGCGAAAATATTTAAAATGTTGCTAATATATTTTCGAGTTTTATATTTCTTTCTTTTATATTGTTTTGAAGTTCATAGCAAATAAAGTCTCCTGAAATAATTAAAAATACAAACGTATAAAAAATATTTATTGTTTTTTTTAATCGCCCTGTCTAATTTTTTTCTAGTTCTTCATATAGAACAAAAAATAAAGCGCCATCTATTGGTTTATTGTTTATTATTGACCGCGTCCTTGTGTTGGTAGTTCGCTGTTTTTACCGTCCTTTATCAATGGCACTAGGACATCGGAGAAATAGTGGGCGTGGCTAAAATAGTGAAACATCGAAGTTCAGTAGCTGTTGTCAGCGTCTTAAAGTCACAGTTTTGCAAGTTGTGTGCTGTGGAACAGTACCTCGTGATCTCTATCAGGCGGCTCGTCTGCAGTTTGCTTTCCAGCTAAAGGCTCCATTGAAACAAAGTTGCAGTCACGTAGATCTAATGCGCAGTCTTCACACCTCCATTTTATTTTCTTTTAACATAAAATGAGATATATAGTTCATTTGTATCTCCGTCACGTAGCTTCAATGCAGCGCGGATTGATACTAAATACATATTAGAGACTTTCCTTTTAAGTGAAAGTAAGGATATGTGTTAGCTTTGTGGTTTTCTTTGGAGTAAGTATACCTATACTTAGGTATTGTTGCAGTTTTA
Organism: Herminia tarsipennalis; assembly: GCA_945859575.2. Lineage (NCBI taxonomy): Eukaryota > Metazoa > Arthropoda > Insecta > Lepidoptera > Erebidae > Herminia > Herminia tarsipennalis. The sequence goes on along the minus strand of OX243835.2, from coordinate 22,968,473 downwards.
TATTTATATTTTTAGCTCAAGACATAAAAAGGTAAGTGATGTAATGTTGACGGCCATACCGGTGAAAGGTTATATGGATGTATCCTTATTACTCTTTCATTCAGAAACTGCTAAACGAATTTTGATTAAAGTTTCCTGGGTATACAATAATATATTAAATTTTTACCCGACTGTGCAAGAAAGAGGTTATGTTTTTTGCGTGTATATATACATATATACATATATGTATGTATGTATATTTCGTTGGCATGCCCTAGAGCCTAAAGGGCTTGATGAATTTTAGGTTGAGAGCTTGGGAGGTGTCGTTAGATTCGTTTTAGTTGTAAGAGTGACAATGGGTACCTACTTAAAAATTTAAAAATACATCAAAATATACTTACAAGTAACTATACGTATGTTACAAAAAAATCTTCAAAATCTATCGAGTGATATATTTTGAAGATTTTTTGATATAATAGAAACAAGATACCCCGTCACATTTAATATCGTGCAGTCAGAGTCACAGTTTTTAAGATCTACAGGATTCATCAAACCTTCCTGTACTAGGTATACAATAAGACATATAAGGTTTATAGTATTGCAGTGCTAGACCTAGTAAAATTGAACAACAGTGACGACCAAAAAAAGGAGAGCTCTTTGTAATCGAGTACTTTATATAGCATTTTATAAAAAATCTAACGTAGTAAAATTCTTTTGAAGTGCTTTGCTTATAAAAGTTAAACAGCAAATTGTTAAATAGTTGAAAACCAGCGTGATCGGAATTCAAAGTAGGTACCTATACACTTTACATGTGAATGTAGACTACATTCAGATGATGAGCGTTTATTACGCGTTGATGCGCTTTTTAGGGTTCCGTAGCCAAAATGGCAAAACTGAACCCTTATAGTTTAACCTTGTCCGTCCGTCCGCACCTTTGCTCAGAGACTGTTAGTGCTAGGAGGCGGTAATTTTTTATACACATATTACTTACGCCGACAAAGTGAAATAATAAAATATCGTCTATATGTAAAGTGGGGGTAATATTTTTTTTTGTCACCTACCTCATCATTAGATAGGTCTTTTAAAAACGTTTAGGGGTTGGAAAGACGATTTTTAGATTTAGGGATCCATTTGCAAAATATCAAGCTTTAAAGTGCTAATTTTGGTCTGAGTCAAGTGTCTTCCCCCTTGCCAGCTAACAAGCATTTAGCTGTTGGGTGTGTGAAAAAATTTACGGTAGTAGTATATATAGTGAAATTGAAAGGATAACTATCACAGCTAAGTAGGCTTTACAAGTTTACGAGCAACAGCTGATCAAATGAGTAGTAACAAAATTTTCGTACAAATTCAATTTGAAAAAAATATTAAGTAAATATAACGTTGTAAGTATGAAACAAAAACAACAGAAAACCCACTTCTTAAGCCACATTATTCGGATGGGGGGGAGGGGGACTACGGAACCCCACATTGTGCGTGGCCCGACATGCACTTGCCCGGTTTTTTAATAGTTCTACGCGTTCATGTGTGTTATGCGTTATCCCTAAGTAGGGTATGAACGTGTAAACGCGCATTAACAAAGCCTATTTTTGCCATTGTCCTTAGGTATAACCAAAATGACTATGGACTTTGAGGTTATCCAAGCGTCTCGAGCCGATATTGTGAGACCCCAAACCTAAACACAAAATCTTCATTTTTTTAAGTAAATTATGTTAGCCTTTGTTCCATCCTTCCATCTTCTTACTAGGTATATTTACTTCCGTGCATTTGTTCTTTTTTTCGTTTGTGTAATCTTTTTAGGTTGATTTATTAAGGAGATCCGAAAGAATATCTCACGTTTTTCTTCGAAACGTGACCAACATTTCAGAATGTTTTTATTTACCTTACGCCTTGTTATATAAACTTATATTTATATACTCTGCGCTTTATTAAATACGAAAGTGTGTTTGTCAGTTTTCTGCTTGGTTATTTTCTCGCTCAGTAACAGAGCAAAATATGATCCTCAAGGTTTATTATTAGTTTTTACCTGACTGTAAAGAAGGGTTGGTTATGTTTTTCACGCGTATCTAGAATGTATGTAATATTCTTTATTAATAATAACCTTAATCACACAATGTCATCTGATTTAAGCTTGTACTATGGCAACCAAACAACTGATAAACATACTTATATATTTCTAAACACATACATATTATAAATAAATTACACCCAGACACACAAAGTTTTATCCTAGGTGGGAGTTGAACCCACTACCTTCGGCTTAGCAGTCAAGGTCACTAACCACTAGACCAACAGGTCAGCCTACCTCATATCTTTCAAACCACTAGGCGGATTTATACAATTAATACGTTGTTAGATTCGTCTTGATTGCCCAAGTGTACTTAGATAAGTAACGTTTAAGAAAACAAACATGGCGGCTGTGAGCTGAAAAAAAAGTTATTACAAATACTGCAATTTGGGTATCAAATAAAAGGGCTTAACGTAAGCATTTAAAAAAATGACTATGACTGTAATACTAAAACAGTTAGTTAGCAACCATTCTTTTTTTTAATTTTCAATAGTTTGCAATCGATGTGATAAAAGTTAGTTGCTTCATCCTACAACCACAAAAAGTATTAAATAAAAAAATATATTAAATAATCAAAACGCCCGCCTGTAAAAAAATGATGGAAACAAGATCTTCCATATAATGTAATAGGTGTCATGCAGTTGGAGGCACTATACTAAGTTTTTGATTTTTTAATTTTATTTATAGGTTACCTTGTGCCTGTTACAGTTGTTTAGATTTTTATCATGTACAAGCGCACTTTTTTAGGGTTTCGTAGCTAAAATGGCAAAACGGAACCCTTATAGTTTCGCCACGTCCGTCCGCAGCTTAGCTCAGAGACTGATCGTGCTAGAAGGCTGTAATTTTGCATGTATACATATACTACTTACGCCGACAAAACCTGCCCGCTGAATGAAGACGGAAATCTCCTGCCAGACGGAAGTCTCGGGTTCGACTCCTGGGTCTGGACGGGGACTACGGAACCCTACATTGTGCGTGGCCTGGCTCTTGCACGTTTATTCAAACTACCTTAGTTTTGGAGGCTAAAGTGTTTGGCCATTTTCGTTGGATGCATAAAATCGGGTACTTTACTAAGTAACTTTAAGCAAGATTAAGGAAAGTTGCCGAAAATTGCTTGCCGTGTGGTGCCGGCTTAAGAATAGTACCACCCCATCTCTACCCGTGGGTGTCGTCAAGGCGACTAAGGGATTTTACCCCGGAGGACGGGCAGCAGCGTCCTCTGCATACTTAAAGCCTTACTGCGATCGCCAACCCGCTCGCCAAGCGTGGCGATTATGGCAATTACCCCCAGGATCTACATACTAGTAGGTTCTACTGGGGAGACCCGTGCCCAGCAGTGGGCCATCTTATGGGTTGATATGTAAGGAAAATTCAAACAAGATTAAGGTTAGAGCCATAAGTCGCTAACAGATTGCTTTTCAAAGCGTATTATCTCGAGAATTCAGGAATAAATTGTTTAATTTATTAATAACAAGGCAATTTTCCTGTTTGATATGAGGTTATGAGGATATGAGGTTTTCTTGCTAAGATAATCGAAACACTTGAAAACATTAAGGGGGCATTACACCGAGCGAATTATTCATTTAGCGGCGGGCGGCCGTGTCGCTGTGTAGGCACACAGCGACACGGCCGCCCGCCTCGTTCTTCCGCACACATCCATTACTTAACAGTGCGCAGGAGTGCACAACAAAATAAAGTTGAATATTCGTTCGTATATATATTATATTACGAACGCCATAATCATAGTTGAAAAACGAGGATTTTCGTGGTGTCATAACAACACGAAAGTCCTCGTTAATTTTTCCGTAAGTTTATTTTTTTTACGGGTTAACATCAAAACCTATCTTTAAATAAAAAAAAAAATGACGGCTGCCCAAATACTACAGCAGTGAATAATAAAATAATATCACATTTAAATACATCGCCCGCTCAAAATAAAATTGCTGAAATTGCAGATAAAAAGGTATACACAGGTATACACTTTTATTTTAAGATGTGTTTGAAAAAATTGGAAAACGAAAATTTCTGTGTGCTGCAAAAAAGTTTAATTAGTTTTAATACAGCTGTGCTTTTATACTTACGTTGGTATTGAAGGGTTTGTGCGAACTGTCACGGCTTAAAGTCGCACTTGTTAACTACTAACTACAGTAATATTAAAATCTATGGTGGGGCATGTGCGGAGTCCCCCACGCACAACGCGGCGGCGCAGTGAAGACGTGCAAATAATGACACTCTTCCTTGAACGTTTATTTATTGTATTGTGTATATTGTGATGCGGAATGCATATGCGTCACTGCCAAAGACTTATTGACAGCCGTCGGCTCCTTTCGGAGTGGCTCTGCTGGAGGAATAGATGACTTGACACCTCAACACTTAAAATACCTCTTGAGCTCAGGTGCCGGAGAAGCTGGCAATGCTCTCCATCGCCGGAGAGCAATAGGTTTATCAAAGGAGTTGACGGCTTTGATAAACCCAATGCTCTCCGGCGATGTGGACGATGGTATCAGCGATGTCTTATATGGCGCTAATTTATGCGCGCTGCACAAAAGTGATGGTGGCATTCGTCCAATCGCCGTTGAGTGTACGTACCGGCGTATGGCAGCCAAAATGTGTTGTAGGTTTTATAGAGACTTTTTATCGATCAAATTCCAGCCTCTTCAATTAGGCTTCGGCTCGCGAGGAGGCTGTGAGGCTGCCATACATGCCATGTTCACCTACTTTGGCTCGGGTAAGGCTGAAGTCATTTTGAAGGTTGACGTGAAGAACGCCTTTAATTCCGTCAACCGGGATACCTTGTTGGCACAAGTAAAATTAGAAACCCCGAAAATTTATAAATATCTCTGGCAGTGTTACAGGCACCCTTCAAAATTAGTATAAAGGACAACCTTTTGAGTTCATCGGTAGGATGCCAACAAGGTGATCCTCTTGGGCCAGTCATTTTTAGTTTGGCGATTCATCCCATAATTCGGCAACTAAATTCTAAATTTAATATTTGGTACCTGGATGATGGGACCCTAGGGGGAGACGTTGAGACAATATACAAGGACTTGGCTTTTCTAAAAGATAAATTCAAAGGTATTGGTTTAGATTAAAATTTTAGTAAATGTGAAATATTCATGAAAGACAAAATAGATAAGGATTTGGTTATTTCTAAATTTAATTGTTTGGCTCCAAATCTAAAAATTGTAGATAATCAATCTCTTCAACTCCTAGGGGCCCAAAAAATACAAAATTTTGGTACAATCTCGAGCCAACTTCTTTAAATTAATATGCATTCGGCTTTTACAATCGTTCGATATTGTCTTTTTGTTCCTAAATTCATATGCGTACTCAGATCTACTCAATTTTTTGAAACATCCTGAGCTTTTGGGTAAACTAGACAAAAATATTCATAAAACACTGTGTAAAATTTTGAATGTGGCATTGAACGACCGAGCGTGGCTTCAAGCGTCGTTACCCGTTCGCTTTGATGGCCTCGGCGTTCGCAAAATTTCTGGTGTTAGTTTACCGGCGTTCTCGTCCTCACTTCACAGCACTGAGGAGTTAACCAGGAAAATTTCAGAACCTACACTGGTTAGTTCTGAAGTCCGGTGCAAGTTTGAGGCCTTGAACGCTTGGAAAATGGCTTGCCCAAACTTTTATTTACCCACCAACCCCTTCGCCCAGGGACAGTTCAGTAAGAGAATACCTTTTAAATACTAAATCAAATCTTTCAGAGCTCGCTCGCCTGCTGGCTGTGGGTGAATAGGAATCAGGTGTTTGGCTTCAGGCTCTTCCAACATTCCAACATAGGCACTATGTTGGACGACACCACGTTCCGCATTGCTGCCTGCTTGCGTTTAGGTGCCCCATGTCTAACTCCTCATCGATGCCACTGTGGAGAAGCCGTAGGCAGCCTTGGGCATCATGGTCTATTATGCAGCAGGAGCACAGGCCGCATATCACGACACACTAGCCTTAATGACATTATCCGTCGGGCTCTTGTCAGCACTGGTGTGCCAGCTGGTGCAAATATAGTAATCTAGTCGGAGATTACATATTTGAGCCGTTTGGGTTTGAGACGCTAGGGCCATGGGGTCCAAGTGCTCGCCTCTTATTCAAAGACATTTCCCAGCGTCTTGTCAGTGCATCTCGTGACCAGAAGGCTGGCTTTTTCTTTGCACTGAGAATAAGCATTGCCATACAACGTGGCACTATATCGGTAAACATCGATGGGGAGGAATTTTCGACGCCTATTTTTTTTTTTTTGTAGTTTAATAGGTAAGTTGTAAATAATGTTAATAGTATGTATATAGTTTGTACGTAGGGTTATCTAGCTTGTAGTTATTAACATTGTAAATTTTCATTTTGCTAATTAATAAAGTCTTTAAATTTATTTTCATCGTCTACTACATTTACTCTTTGGCTAGTCACATATTTTTTTTCGTGTGCTAATATTTAAGGTTTCTATATAAATTGTTGACAAAGCCAAACCCTGTTTCGCGTAATCTACCCTTAAAATACAAGGAAAGCGTTGGATATGGATTCTACGTTGACAAGACAACGTAGAATCCATTTATTAGACCGCATTATTGTAGTGGGCAAGTACGGAACCCAACATTGTGCGTGGAATGCACTTGCCCGGTTTTCTACAATAACGCATTGCCATAAATCATTTTCGTAAAACTACTAGATGATTTTAAAAGAGTGGAACATGAGTTTCTTGGCAGCGTCTTCTCATGAGCTTTACAATTGGAACTGTCATCTAACTTAATTTTGTTTTTTTTTTAAAATTAATCATCATTTTATTATATTATTTTGTTATTATTAATAATAATAATAATATCTTGGGACAACTTACACAACGCTATCTGATCCCAAACTAAGCAGAGCTTGTACTATGGGAACCCGACAACTGATAAACATACTTATATATTTCTAAATACATACATATTATAGATAAATAACACCCAGACACAGAATAAACCATCGTGCTCATCACACAAAGTTTTATCCTGGGTGGGGATCGAACCCACGACCTCTTGCGTAGCAGTCGGATACACTCCCACAGCGCCACAGAGGCAGTCGAACGTCGTATTATTAATGTGACGTTTTTAAATAATCAGTGACATGATTTTATGAAATAAAGGAAACTGAAGTTTGAAGTTTGCCTATAGCTTTATTCATTTAAAAACTTAATGCACAGGTTTAGTATAAAGGCGGAGTTAATTCTAAAATCATTCTCTACCAGTCAACCTTAGTCTGATATTGAGATAAAAATGGCCTTAAAAACTAACGGCCCATTTCAGCGCGTTGTGGAGCGATGGAACCTTACCGAAATGATATCGCACTGGCACACGTATCTAGTTCACAAACCCTTATCTTCCTTAAATTGTTAATATCCATTTCTGAAATGCTATTAAAATGATAAAGTAGAGTTGTAAAAGTGGTGGCAAACTGAGTTCAGAGTCATCAAAACACATGAAAAATCAGTAATAGTACATTAAGATATAGGTGTGGTAAGCTGAAAATTAGATACAGCCAAGGCGATATTGCTAGCCCGAGCCGTAGGTGAGGGCTACTAGAAAGCAGAGGCTGTAATTAACAAAACGCACGTATGTCATACGACGTTTTATAACATATTTGCGAGGAAATAAATAACATTTACAAATAAAAATAATGCAGCGAAAAGAAAAAGCGCGCGGAACAATTTTGACTATTCACAAATTAACGTTTAACGATTTTTTAAGGCAAAGGCACAAAAACAGCTATTATAACTTATAAGTAATATTTTTGTGTTTTGTTACAGATAAATGGTTGTAATTTATGGTCAAATTTTGAACTAAATGTTTATTACATTTTATCTCCCAAAGTTAATTTTATTCATAAAATGTAGACCACTTTTCTGATACAAAAACTCCTTGCTAAGATTTAAAAAAGTGCCGTTCGTTTTAGACGGATCATCTTATAAACTGTGCGTTTTACATCACAATTACGCACAAGTAAGTAATGAGATACATTACGATATTGAAAATGGTGAAATAAGAGACCCTTTACGAGCAAATGTGTAATAAAGCATATTAAAGAATACCCTTCGTGTTTCATTACAATATACCGATAGTTACACGTATAGGAACAATGCAGTTTCCGGTCGCATCAGGAAGCTTGAACTAAAATATCCGGAATAAATGCTTGGACATCCGGGTACACATATCCGGACAGTCAGTCTGTAAAGCTCATTACTGACTGGCTCTCCGGCTCACAAATTTTCTCTATTTCTTTTTCAAAGAACAATATTGCTTTTGGTCGTTTGAATGTTTCTTCTGTGAAAAACAAATAGATACACTCGATTTTATATGAATGGTAAGATTTCTTTCAGGTTTAAACTTAATAATAGTCATTAATATTGTCTTGTCTTCTGCGAATTCATAACAAAAATTTATTTGGCGCTGCAAATTCATGAGAGTTAACGTGTCATCCTACAAATACTTTCTACAAGTTTTCCATTACTTTTTTACTACGAGTGTGCAGGTATATAGAATTTAATATACTTATATCATAACTAGCTGACCCGCGCAACTTCGTATAGGTAAATTTTCCCAGTTTTTGCAACATTTTTCCTTGCTGCTCCGCTCCTATTAGCCGTAGCGTAATGTTATAAAACCTATAACCTTCCTCGATAAATGGGCTATCTAACAGTAAAATAATTTTTCAATTAGGACCCGTAGTTCCTGAGATTATCGCGTTCAAACAAACGAACAAACTCTTCAGCTTTAAAATATTATAGTATAGTTATAAATGTTAGGGGTGGGCAACCCTTATCACTAAGGGATATTAAACCTATTTTTAATATCCCTACGGCTACTATCTACATATATAGTAGCCGATTCTCAGACCTACTGAATATGCATATAAAATTTCATATAAATCGGTCAAGCCGTTTTGGAGGAGTATGGTAACTGACATTGTGGCACAAGATTTTTATATATAAGACTAGCTGACCCGCGCAACTTCGTCTGCGTAAATTTTCCCTTTTTTCTTTTTTCTTCCTTTTTTTTTACAACATTGGTCTTAGCGTGATGTTTTAACCTATAGCCTTCCTCGATAAATAATAAAACAATAAAATATTTTTTCAATGCGGCTCAGTAGTTCCTGAGATTATCGCGTTTAAACAATCAAACAAACTCTTAGGGGTATGAAAAATAGATGTTGTCCGATTCTCAGACCTACCCAATATGCACACAAAATTTCATGAGAATCGATCAAGCCGTTTCCGAGGAGTTTAACAACAAACACCGCGACACGAGAATTTTATATAATAGACTAGCTGTCCCGCGAAACTTCGTCTGCGTAAATTTTCCCTCTTTTTTTTACAACATTTTTCATTGCTGCTCCGCTCCTATTGGTCGTAGCGTGATATTATAATATCACGCTACGACCTATAGCCTTCCCCGATAAATGGGCTATCCAACAATAAAATATTTTTTCAGTGCAGCCCAGTAGTTCCTGAGATTATCGCATTCAAACAAACAAACAAACTCTTAGGGGTATGAAAAATAGATGTTGGCCGATTATCATAGATACCGGATAAGCTGACCCGCGCAACTTCGTCTGCGTAAATTTTACCCGTTTTTGCAACATTTTTCATTGCTGCTCCGCTCCTATTGGTCGTAATGTGATGTTATACAGCCTATAGCCTTCCTCGATAAATGGGCTATCCAACAGTGAAAGAATTTTTCAATTCGCATCAGTAGTTCCTGAGATCATCGCGTACAAACAAACAAACAAACTCTTAGGGGGATGAAAAATAGATGTTGTCCGATTCTCAGACCTACCCAATATGCACACAAAATTTCATCAAAATCGGTCGAGCCGTTTCGGAGGAGTTCGATTACGCACCCCGTGACAGGAGAATTTTATACAGGGTGTATTTTTGAAACGGGTCAGTAAGGGCAAGTACCTTAACCGTTGCAGTTACAGCAAAACGTTCTTAGAAGACCTTCCCTAACTTTTTGACATACTTTGAACTGCATTCACAGATTTTGTAAAAAACTTACAGTTGGCAAAAAAAATGCAAAAAGTCCAAAAAATTTTTTTTTATGCCAATCGATTCTATTTCATGTGGGGATCAAAAAACTCTATGAAACCATTTTAGCTTTCAGTACTAGAAAAGACAGAAATCGCCAAAAACGTTTCCCATACATTTCGGCAACAGAAACAAATTTCTACGATGGTCGAACTTTTTGTTATGGCCAGGAAGTGGGTAGAATTGACTGTAAAGTAAATAAAAATAATTTTTACCTTCAAATTTCGAATTTCATTCGAAAATCTGTGTGTCAGCTGAGAAACTTCGTATGAGTTATTATTAATTAAGGATTTTCGCTAAAATGTCTTCTAATCGTGAAAAAATTGACTTATTAGAAGCGTATTTTGTCAATAATCGAAATGCGGGAGCTGCATTAGTGTGGTACCGCAATAAGTATCCGTTGCGACATGTGCCAACAAGAAAGGTTATTAGAAATCTTTTGAAAAACCTGGAATTGCAGGGTTCTTTCAAAAGAAAGCGGCAGCCTCGTGTGGACATGGACACGGAGATTGCGGTTCTGACTTATGTCGAAGCATATCCAGAGGTATCGTCCAGGCATGTCGCCTTTGAAGTAGGTGTATCCCACTCCCTTGTGATAAAGATATGGAAGAAATACGGCTACAAGTGCTATCGATATGGGCGCATAGTTCAAGTGTTACATCCGGGTGATGATGTTCGAAGGCTTACTTTTTGCAGGTGGCTAAGAGGAAAAATAAGCAGAGATCATGAATTTTTAAATTACATACTGTGGTCAGACGAAACGAATTTTTCCAATAACGGTATGTACAACAGAAAAAATCACCACTATTGGTCCAAAGAAAATCCACTAAGAGTTACGGCAAGTCATAATCAGGTTCGCTTCTCATTCAACTGTTGGTGTGGTATAATGTCCAATCGAGTTATAATGGTGGAATTTTATGAAGGGAAACTGAATTCTGCCATGTATAATGAAGTCATTTTACACCATCTTGAAAACGAGATGGACGAATGGCCCCTGTCGGAATTGCGAAAAGTTCATTTTCAACAAGATGGTGCTCCGCCACATAACAGTCACCTTTCACGTTCCAATTTGAGCCGCCTATTCGGTACACAGTGGATAGGTACACATGGTCCAACACAGTGGCCACCTCGTAGCCCCGATCTAACACCACTTGATTTTTTTTTATGGGGCTTCGTGAAAAACGAGGTGTATAAGACGACGTACGCCAGTGTTCAAGAGCTTAAGGATGCATTAATGACCATTTTACGTAATATTCATCCCAGAACATTATTAGCCGCCATTCGTTCAGTGCAAAAAAGGATAGACTTATGTATTCGTGAAAATGGAAATCATTTTGAGCAATTTATTTCATAAACCAATTTCTAAAATGTTTAAATGATTTTTTTTATTTAAAAAAGTTTAAAATTTTACCTGTCCTATGAGTTTCGAGTTGATTTATCATATTTCCGTAGGAAATGTATGGGAAACGTTTTTGGAGATTTCTGTCTTTTCTAGTACTGAAAGCTAAAATGGTTTCATAGAGTTTTTTGATCCCCACATAAAATAGAATCGATTGGCATAAAAAAAAATTTTTTGGACTTTTTGCATTTTTTTTGCCAACTGTAAGTTTTTTACAAAATCTGTGAATGCAGTTCAAAGTATGTCAAAAAGTTAGGGAAGGTCTTCTAAGAACGTTTTGCTGTAACTGCAACGGTTAAGGTACTTGCCCTTACTGACCCGTTTCAAAAATACACCCTGTATATTAGAAGACTAGCTGTCCCGCGCAACTTTGTATGCGTAAATTTTCCCCGTTTTTGCAACATTTTTCATTGTTGATCTGCTCCTATTGGTCGCATCGTGATGTTTTGTAGCCTAAAGCCTTCCTCTATAAATGGACTATCCAAAAAAAGAGAATTTTTCAAAACGGACCCGTAGTTCCTGAGATTATCGCGTTTAAACAAACAAACAAACAAACTCTTCCTCTTTATAATATTAGTATAGATTGTATGTACTTGTAATAACTTTCAGAAATCCAAAATATAAATCTGCTAACAGAACGAATGGATCGTCAACGTTGATGTGTCTGAGAGATTGGATCAAATATGGGTCGCGAGGATTCTGCGGTTTTTCCCTAATGTGTCATTTCCCCAGGGACCAATCCTCAGCTGATTTGATATCTGTACGTTCGTAAACCGACCTCTGTTTTCGTTTTATGGTCGCTTTTCAAGTGTTTACTGAAATGGTTTTCGATTCGAACAGATACGTTTCATTTTCTGGAAATAATTGTAATTTTTCTGGGGTACTAAACGACATAAAATTAAGTTTCGGGGTGAATTCAAATGTTGACTTTTTTTTTTTTTAAAGATAGCTAACAATGTGGTTTTTTGGTCCCACATTACTAGCAATCCTGTTAACCCCTCCAGCTAAGCTCAATGACTTGTGTTAGGAGTGGGTTCACGTCGGTAGTATAATGGGTAGGATTCGAACCCGCGATCTCACGATTGCGAGACCGATGCCTTAGCCATTAGGCTACCCGCTTCATATTCGTTTTGTAATTTGATTTGTAACACTTTTCAAGTACTCTAAAGCAATCGGAGAATAGGTGTTATTCCATATAATTAAAGGGAGAGTGGTGGAAGGGTAGCAAGTGTAATTAGGTCTACTAGGCAAATTAGACTTTTGAACTAATCTCTCGTAATGAAGAATCTCGTTTAACAAAGATCTGAGTAGGTACCAGTACACAATGAAGTGGCACTCAAATCTTTGTAAAACTAAGGGACAGCTACCCCTTACTTTCATGTAGTAATATAAAAAAAATATTTTATAATTTTACGGCTTTAAAGAACATAATTAAAATGAAACTACTATATTGTTTGAAAGTGGTTTAGTTCAAATTTATTAAACACGCCAGCAGTACGTGCTATACTGAAAAATATTTGCGAAGCTGAAATTAAAGTCGACCATTACATCCTGTTTTCCAATTTAACTTGACCTTTGGCCACTGTACGGGTTAGTATCAATGAGAGGTGAAGGTATACTGGATGGTATTACTTTATTGAGGGTATGTATGCCTTGTACTAATAATGACGTCACTAGCTGAAGTGTTTACTAGCATACGAGCTCCGCCTAGGTAAAGCCAACAGAGGAATGAGTGTGTATCTAAGCTTACATAGCTGCGCCCCGTTTGTGTTGCAAACAGAAAGCTTACTGCATGAATTTTCAGAAAATATATATACACTCATGCTATTTATTAAAACTGGCAGCACACATAGAGCTGAACAACTCTCTCTAGCTCTCTATTTTAAGAAGAGTTCAGAAGCTATAAATTTTGATAAACTTTCGCGATTAGTACACATTTTAAAATGATATATCAGTCTACCCGTGACCACGGCCGTTGCAGTCGAAACGTCGGGCAATTTTACCTTAAATTATTCACGCGATTAAGACCCGTAATATATATAGTTCAGAAGTTGTCACTGTAGTTGAAGACGGCTTTAAGGCTATAAGCTATTGTAAGTATTAAATTTATCCGTTATTCAAGCTTAATTCGATTAACGGTTTCGAATGAAAATTGATAGATAGCTAGACAGGGTTGTAGGCACCGAACCGTTAAACACAATTTTAGAATTTCAATACAAAATGTAGTAGTTTAAAAATTAATATTACTTCACATTATCAAAAATTACGACACGTTAGATAAAAATGCTAACTTACATTCAGGGGCCCTTGTAGCCTGAGGCCACCGTATAGATGATATGGCGGTAGGCCCTAAATAAAAATGTAAAACGACAAAACGGATTTTTATCCAACATAAGAACCATATTTTCATTCAATCCTTATCTGTCCATCCTTTAGGACCCTAGACAGACACAGATGCACACGTTGAACTAATAACACCATTCCTTTTGTGCCAGTAGTTAAAAACAGCATAGTGATTCCCCCAGAAATCCCTAATGCCTCTCGATCTAAGCCAAAACAGTACAAAAATACACCTAAGCGTCCTGAAAATTATATAGGCAAGCAAAGGTTTATCAAAAATCGTAATAAAATTCTCGAATGACTTGCGAAAAAAGAGATCAGTTCAAACAACCGGTACAACAAGGTATAGAGTGGAAATAATCCGATATAAATCAACAAAACTATCACGTCGAACTACCTTTTAGTATCGATGGTCGTTTCAAACGCCGATAAAGTTTTTATCGTTCCGGAGAGGAAACAGCGCAACTCATAAATCACTCGATTTTTCTTGAATTGAGAACAATGCTGTTGGTTCAAACATGTATCTGTTCTATAAACCTTTAAGAATTTCTTCTTAAAAAAAGGGACGTTTGATTAAGATTTCGGTATAACAATTGCAACTCTCAGTGCCTACAACGGCTATGTATTCTCTGTTCTCCGTAATGGGATAGTCTTATGGGGTAACTTTGTGGATTTAAGTTAAGCATTCATAGCTCAAAAGAAATGTGTGAGGGCAATAAGTGATGCAGAATACTTAGAGAGCAGTGTACCTCTATTTAAAAACATTATGTTCAGCCACTACCATGTTTGTACTTTTACAAGATTTGCATATTTGTTCATAAAAACCCATCGCTGTATGAAAATAGGACAGAAGTCACAAACAGAAACAGCCGATATCCGAACAAATTAAACGTGCCCAAACAACGCATTAAAATGTACAGCAGAAATTCGTATTGTATGTCGATTAGGATTTATAATAATTTACCCAATTGTTTTAAAGACCTTAATTTATTCTTGTTCAAAAGTAAAGTATTTAATTTATTGCTAAGTAAATGTTATTATTCCACTGATGAATTTCTCAATGATAAAAATATTGATGCACGTAAATAATTTGATAATTTATGACAAATTCAATGTAATTTATGTAATCTGACTTATCTAATGTAATTTGTAAATCATTTAATTTTATTGAATGTAACATGTGGAAATACAATTAGGTATAAAATTAATTCGAAAATAAATATCTGTACACCAGAAATGGTAGAATATAAGCACTGGAAAAAGAAAAAAATTTTACCTAAAACCTTGACGTACCTACTATATTCTGACAAATAAATTTATCTTTATCTTCAAATATTCCTAAATCGGACTTTTACACATACAATGTTAGGAGGAGGAGTGTTAGGAGGTGGCAAAGTTCATATGTGCTTTATTTAGAGCCTGTTCAGATGAGGTGAATTACGCTCCAGTGATACGTGCGAGACAAATTTGTTATTGCGTTCACATGCACGAAACACGCGCGTAAGGGTCAGATTCAGGACGACAGTCAAAGAAGATTTAAAATTAAAATTAAACATTATACTAGAAAAATCTTTGGTCAGAGTTGATATTAAAGTAGGACCAATATAATAAATCACATTTGACAGTTCATGAAAATTTTACAACGTAACTGTCTAACTTTGAAGAAAATAACGTGTGCCCACGTTATTTTCTTCAAAGTTAGAACTTTAAACATAATTCCTTAAAATTTTTGATTGATTATTATCGTTATTGATTGGTTGCGAATGGCGATATGTCATCAATGTTTTCTTATTACGTTATCACGTAAAATTATCGTCCGTTTTAAAAATAATAAAAAATGTTTTTTTCACACAAAAGATATAGAAAATAGACCTACGTTACCACCGGGTGTCTATAAAACACCTGTTTCTTTTTAGGGTACCGTAGTAAACAAGGAACCCATATACATAGTTTCACTAAGTCCGTCAAATTTCGGGTCCCACCCTATACGTAAAGTGAAGTGATTTTTTTTCTCACTTACCCCATCGTATGAGGTGTCAGATAGGTCGTGGATCGGTCTTTTTAAATTTTTTAGGGTTGTGAATATCACTTTTCGATTTATTTTATGAATAATATATTTTCATAGTCCATCCACTCGCGCTAGCTTCGCGTGTATACTGAACGTAACCAAAAGATCTGAGTATCTCGTCTCGCGCATACTACACGCGAATCACGGGCGAGTCGAGAGGCCGGCGAATAACACGCAATTACGCGCGAGTCAAATCATCTCGCGCGTATGATGTGAACGCAATATGTTATTCGCCTCATCTGAACAGGGTCTTAAAAGTGGAAAATCACGTTTCTTATAAGAACCTTCCTAAAGATAAGATATAAGTAAATACCTGTACATACAGCGTGTAACTGAAAGGTTAATTTCAAGTGGACGGTACGTATGGCATAAATATTGTAACTACCTGTCGCTCTACTATACTTGTACCATACTATGATGGTAAAAACTTAAGTTATTTAATTTCGATGGTATTATAATTGCGTAGAACCTTTTTAATGTTGATTATATTTGAAATGACTAAAAATGTCGCGAAATTTAAAGGCATTAGTTTTGATAAAATTATATGTTATCCAATTTATGTCCGAGACAACATACAAACGAAACATTAAAAAAATAATTGGGTAGTTGACTACAATAAAAGTAAATTATTTATACTAATCAGGTAAAAAGATAAAATGCTCTGAAAATTTTCAATTTAAAATGTTTTTGAATTTGAAAAGATGAAAACGAATAATAATAAAGTAGGAACTTATGACGTCAAAGGTTGTTATTCGATACATATTTCTAAAGAGTTTTTCGTTTTACATTTCATAAAAAGAGACTGATTTGACTTGACAGTCAACATCCCTTATTAGCAGTTTTTTTTTAATTTTAACCAAAACGAAATATCACGTTAGGGCTCCCACACCTAAACACGTTACGACGACGCAACGTACAACGATGCGGCGTCGTTTCACGATACGACGAAATCTACGTCACGACGTCGTCACGTGTCGATGCACGATACGACGTCGTGACGTTAGAAACTCACGATGCAATCCTGCGCAGTTGTTATTCAAAATTCAAAGATGACGGATGTTATTGAAGTCGATCATTTAATTACCCTAGTCGAGCAGCGTCCCGTACTATGGGACAAAACATCTGAAGAATACAAGAATAAAAATGCAAAAACAACAGCATGGAAAGAGGTGTGCGAAAATTTATTTCCTTGTTTTAAAGAATTAAGTAATCAAGAAAAAACAAAATAAAGAATGAACAGGCTCTAAATAAAGCACATATGAACTTTGCCGCCTCCTAACACTGTATGTGTAAAAGTCCGATTTAGGAATATTTAAAGATAAAGATAAAGATAAATTTATTTGTCAGAATATAGTAGGTACATCAAGGTTTTAGGTAACATTTTTTTCTTTTTCCAGTGCTTATATTCTACCATTTCTGGTGTACAGATATTTATTTTCGAATTAATTTTATAATTGTATTTCCACATGTTACATTCAATAAAATTAAATTATTTACAAATAACATTAGATAAGTCAGATTACATAAATTACATTGAATCTGTCATAAATTATCAAATTATTTATATGCATTAATATTTTTATCATTGAGATATTCATCAGTGCAATAATAACATTTACTTAGCAATAAATTAAATACTTTACTTTTGAATAAGAATAAATTAAGGTTTTTAAAACAATTTGGTAATTTATTATAAATCCTAATCGACATACAATACGAATTTCTGCTGTACATTTTAATGCGTTGTTTGGGCACGTTTAATTTGTTTGGATATCGGCTGTTTCTGTTTGTGACTTCTGTCCTATTTTCATACAGCGATGGGTTTTTATGAACAAATATGCAAATCTTGTAAAAGTACAAACATGGTAGTGGCAGAATATAATGTTTTTTAAATAGAGGTACACTGCTCTCTAAGTATTCTGCACCACTTATTGCCCTCACACATTTCTTTTGAGCTATAAATGCTTTACTTAAATCCACAAAGTTACCCAATAAGACTATCCCATTACGGAGAACGGAGAATACATAGCCGTTGTAGGCACTGAGAGTTGCAATTGTTATACCGAAATCTTGATCAGACGCCACTTTTCTTTAAGAAGAAATTCTTAAAGGTTTATAGAACAGATACATGTTTGGACCAACAGCATTGTTCTCAATTCAAGAAAAATCGAGTGATTTATGAGTGGCGCTGTTGCCTCTCCGGGACGATAAAAACTTTATCGGCGTTTGAAACGACCATCGATACTAAAAGGTAGTTCGACGTGATAGTTTTGTTGATTTATCTCGGATTATTTCCACTCTATACCTTGTTGTAGCGGTTGCTTGAACTGATCTCTTTTTTCGCAAGTCATTCGAGAATTTTATTACGATTTTTGATAAACCTTTGCTTGCCTACATAATTTTCAGGACGCTTAGGTGTATTTTGTGCTGTGTTGGCTTAGATAGAGAGAAACTAGGGATTTCTAGGGGAATCACGTCGCTTTGAATTTTACTTGATGACGCATGCGAGGGCCCAACTCGCGAGCATCAAGAGATAGAAAAATTTGAGGTCTAGTAACATAGTCCAGATAGGTGGTTCGCTTCTGGCCCCAGTTTGGCTACGGAAGTCTCGCGTTCGATTCCTAGGTCTAGACTTCAAATTTTTTTATCTTTCATAAATGCAATTATTGTATTTGTAAAGTAATTGGCAAGAAATGCCTATAAAAATGACTTCAATTACTACATTTTGTATTGAAATTCTAAAATTGTGTCCAACGGTTTGGTGCCTACAACCCTGTCTAGCTATCTATCAATTTTCATTCAAAACCGTTAACCGAACTAAGCTTGAATAACAGACAAATTTAATACTTACAAGAGCCTCAAAGCCGTCTTCAACTTCTGAACTATATATACTACGGGTCTTAATCGCGTGAATAATTTAAGGTGAAATACCTTATTTATTGCCCGACGTTTCGACCGTATTGCAAAGGCCGTATTTATTTATTTATTTATTTATAAGGTACATTTACAATATACATACACAGCGTTCTTAATCTAGCATGCGTTCGTAGTTGTACTTATATGTATATCAATAACAAATGTACACAGCATTCGTTTTAGATAAGACAAATGTTATATGTAAGTACATATGTCTAAATAGTGCGGAAAATATAAAATTAAATGTGATGTGAAAAAATAGTATTTACAATTATATTACATTTGAAATTAAATTAAATATTTACAACTTAAATATTAACAAAATTAAATTAGAATAAATATTAACAACTATACTATAGACTGATATATAATTTTAAAATGTGTACTAATCGCGAAAGTTTATCAAAATTTATAGCTTCTGAACTCTTCTTAAAATAGAGAGCTAGAGAGAAAGAGTTGTTCAGCTCTTTGGTGTGCTGCCAGTTTTAATAAATACCATGAGCGTATATATATTTTCTGAAAATTCATGCGGTAAGCTTTCTGTTTGCAACACAAACGGGGCGCAGCTATGTAAGCTTAGATACACACTCATTCCTCTGTTGGCTTTACCTAGGCGGAGCTCGTATGCTAGTAAACACTTCAGCTAGTGACGTCATTATTAGTACAAGGCATACATATCCTCAATAAAGTAATACCATCCAGTATACCTTCACCTCTCATTGATACTAACCCGTACAGTGGCCAAAGGTCAAGTTAAATTGGAAAACAGGATGTAATGGTCGACTTTAATTTCAGCTTCGCAAATATTTTTCAGTACTAGACGTACTGCTGGCGTGTTTAATAAATTTGAACTAAACCACTTTCAAACAATATAGTACATTCATGTTCTAAAAAGCCGTAAATTTATAAAATCATCGTTCCTAAGTTTTACAAAGATTTGAGTGCCACTTCATAGCGTAGTGGTACTCAGATCTTTGTAAAAGGATATTCTCTATTACGAGAGATTAGTTCAAAAGTCTAATTTGCCTAGTAGACCTAATTACTCTTGCTACCCTTCCACCACTCTCCCTTTAATTATATGGAATAACACCTATTCTCCGATTGCTTTAGAGTACTTGAAAAGTGTTACAAATCAAATTACAAAACGAATATGAAGCGGCGGTAGCCTAATGGCTAAGGCATCGGTCTCGCAATCGTGAGATCGCAGGTTTGAATCCTACCCATTATACTACCGACGTGAACCCACTCCTAACACAAGTCATTGAGCTTAGCTGGAGGGGTTAACAGGATTGCTAGTAATGTGGGACCAAAAAACCACATTGTTAGTTATCTTTAAAAAAAAAAAAAGGTCAATATTTGAATTGATCCCGAAACTTAATTTTATGTTGTTAAAATTAAACGTATCTGTTCGGATCGAAAACCATTTCAGTAAGTCGGTTGAGTCAGAAGATATTGGATCCACCCATTTCTTTCAAACATGAATAACGGGAGACACTTTATGAAGAAGTACAATGCCTTAAAAATAGACCACAACAAGTTTTTTGATTACTTTAGAATGAGTGTATCAAGTTTCGAAGAGTTACTTCATCGAATAACGCCACATATAGCAGGAAAATATGGCAGAGGCAGACCACCCATCGAACCTCTCGAGATGCTGGGATTAACTGTAAGGTAAATGAAACAACAACTTTCTCATATTTTTTCATTTCACAAATCAACGACACTAAACAACAATTTTTGAAAATTAAGTTATTAATAAAGAAAGCTTCACCTCAAATTAACAGATATTAAATCAACTTAAACATAATTTTAAATCAACAAAGGAATCCAAAGGTGTAAAACCTTTGGATTCCTTTTTTTAAGAAAAGTCGTAAAGCGATAGGGGTGATGCTATTAGTTCACGTGATGTATTCGAATAATCATTAGATACGCTCTCATCGCTTTGGCCTTGCTGGGCAGCTGGTGACAGTGCTGCTTCTCGGGTAGACTGTGTCGAACTTCCGGCTGTTTGGTAACCACCGTGGTAAGAACTTTGCCATGAACTTTGGGGTCTTTGTGATTCATAGTTACCCTGGTACGAAGATGGACAATTGCTCTGAGAATAATATATAGAGGTATGTTGCTGTGATTGTTCGTATAGATCCGTTAAAACATTTAAGACCCGACTTTGGAAAATTAACGTTTGATGATCATTTAGTTTATTTAAAGATGGCAATATCGATTTAAAAAAAGATAAATGTCTGTTTTCGGGCTCTTCTAATTTTGCCATAATCTCTTCTTCAAATGTATCGACATTTCTCCTTTTATATATAGTAATATCCTATATTTTATTTAGTTGCCAACTAAGAGCTCCCACATCACTATTAAAGTAATCACAAAATTCATTCCTTATGTCGGTAGCTCTTGTTCTTGTTCTACCCTCCTGTGTGGATTGTTGTAGTTCAATAAAAGAATCATCAATTATCATATCTTCAAATGTTTCGGTTACTTCACGGTTTAGAATGAAATTATGTAAAACACAGCTTGCTTTTATGATATTTGTGCAAAGATCTAAAGAAACATTTAATGGTCGATGAAATACCCTCCACCTGTTAGCCAG
Source organism: Herminia tarsipennalis (assembly GCA_945859575.2). Taxonomy (NCBI): domain Eukaryota; kingdom Metazoa; phylum Arthropoda; class Insecta; order Lepidoptera; family Erebidae; genus Herminia; species Herminia tarsipennalis. The sequence continues at coordinate 22,947,042 of OX243835.2, read as the reverse complement.
GATACCGAACGCACATTCTACAAATCTTCTTGCTCGGCTCAAACGATAATTAAAAACTCTTTGTTGTATCGTCAAATGTTTTCCCGGGTATGGGCGCATTATATTATTTGTTAACGGTAAGCCTTCGTCTGCAATAAAAACAAAAGGAAGAGGCGTTTGGGAGCCTGGTAAAGGCTTTGGCGTTGGTAAAGGAAGTTGTCCTTTTAAAAGTAATTCATTCAATTTTGAATTATTGTAAACGGTTGAGTCACATTCCTTGCCATATGCTCCAATATCTACATATATAAATCTGTATTTAGAATCTACGAGAGCCAATAACAATACAGAATGATAATTTTTGTAATTATAAAAAAGCGATCCGCCATGTTTGGGACTCCAAATACGAACATGTTTCCCGTCAAGTGCGCCTATGCAATTAGGAAAGTTGGCACTCTTGGCAAACTTCTCAGCAATTTTTGTTAGCCGCTCAGTAGTTATTTTCGGTATATTTTCGATCAAAAGATGCTTCCATATAACTCCACAGACTATTTTTACAGTTTTAGCAATAGTAGACGCTCCACGATAGCAGTTTAAATGCATGTCTTGAAAGGTGTTTCCTGATGCCAAAAACCTGAAATAAAATATAGAAATAAATAAATGAAATAATTTGTAGTATAGGCATAACCCACACTACAAATTCAAAGTGTATACATAAATAAATAATCTATGTGAAGGTATGCATGTGTATATGTGTATCAGTGTGGTGCGTGTGTGTGCGTGTGTTGGTGGGATGGGCGAGTGAATGTATTATTTATTTATTTATGCGTGTCTAATCATAAAATACTATTGTTTCAGGTAATGCTGTGTTAAAGAAATGGACTGGTATTAAAGATAACTATGCCAAGTACGTAAAAAAACTTAAAGAAATAAATAAATCTGGAGCAGGCGCTAGCAAACTTAAAGAATATCATTTATATAAACAGCTCCTTTTTTTAAAAAGAAATGATCAAAACGAAACCGATGATAGTATAATAGATCTAGAAACAAACAATCAGAACACACAAAAGGAAAGTCCAAAAAGAAAATTTAAAAGTCCATCTCTACCCCAGCCATCACGAAAAAGGAGAAATGTCGATACATTTGAAGAAGAGATTATGGCAAAATTAGAAGAGCCCGAAAACAGACATTTATCTTTTTTTAAATCGATATTTGGTTTACGCAAATATGATCACGTTTCTGAATTTCGCAAAAAACTCAAGTGGCTTCCAATTCGTCTTCGCAGGAATACTCATATTTTGATACTACTTTACAATATTTTGTTCAATCCCAATGCCCCCTCTTATCTTAAAGAACGTTTTCAGTTCTTGCATGACACACATATGAGGTCCTTGAGGTCATCAAATGATTTGAGCTTGAAAATGCCAATGCATTCCACAAAATTTATGGATAAATCATTTACCGTAGTAGCTGTTCGGTTGTGGAATGCACTACCCATAGATATCAGACAGGCACAAACAACTAATATGTTTAAAAAAATGGTAAAAGCGCACTACCTGTCCAGCGGTCCAGTTGCAGCTACATATTAATGTACATAAATAAATGTATGAATTTTATATTTTATTTTCTTTTCTATTTTAAATATAACTAGTTTATTGTGTTTATGTAATGTTTGTTTGTTGTATTTATTTATATATTTATTATTATTATTCTTATTATTATCTATTAATATAGTATATTGTGTATTTATATATCTAACATTTCAATCGTTTTATTGTAATGTTAGTTTTATTGTCGTGTTTATCTATTAATATTATGTAAAATCGTGTACGTCTTTATTTAATTTACATTTTTCTACACCACGTGGTACTCTTATATACATTCCTGTCCATCCAAAGGTTGCCTGGAAGAGATCGCTCTCAGCGATAAGGTCGCCCATTGTGCATGCGCTTATGTAAGATATGATGTGATATTGTAATTTTAATGTAATTTATTAAGTGTGGTGTACAATAAAGAATTTTCTATCTATCTATTGCCATCTTTAAATAAACTAAATGATCATCAAACGTTAATTTTCCAAAGTCGGGTCTTAAATGTTTTAACGGATCTATACGAACAATCACAGCAACATACCTCTATATATTATTCTCAGAGCAATTGTCCATCTTCGTACCAGGGTAACTATGAATCACAAAGACCCCAAACTTCATGGCAAAGTTCTTACCACGGTGGTTACCAAACAGCCGGAAGTTCGACACAGTCTACCCGAGAAGCAGCACTGTCACTATCTGCCCAGCAAGGCCAAAGCGATGAGAGCGTATCTAATGATTATTCGAATACATCACGTGAACTAATAGCATCACCCCTATCGCTTTACGACTTTTCTTAAAAAAAGGAATCCAAAGGTTTTACACCTTTGGATTCCTTTGTTGATTTAAAATTATGTTTAAGTTGATTTAATATCTGTTAATTTGAGGTGAAGCTTTCTTTATTAATAACTTAATTTTCAAAAATTGTTGTTTAGTGTCGTTGATTTGTGAAATGAAAAAATATGAGAAAGTTGTTGTTTCATTTACCTTACAGTTAATCCCAGCATCTCGAGAGGTTCGATGGGTGGTCTGCCTCTGCCATATTTTCCTGCTATATGTGGCGTTATTCGATGAAGTAACTCTTCGAAACTTGATACACTCATTCTAAAGTAATCAAAAAACTTGTTGTGGTCTATTTTTAAGGCATTGTACTTCTTTATAAAGTGTCTCCCGTTATTCATGTTTGAAAGAAATGGGTGGATCCAATATCTTCTGAGTATCTGTCTTTTCTTTCTTCGTCTTCTTATTAACAGCAGAAGCAGAATGCGTCTAGTGCGGTCCATTTTTCGGAATGAACTAAAACACCACCTCACTGAATCGACGGCATCGTGCCGTATATCGTGCGTGGCACATTACGTTACGATGTCGTGTTTTTTTTCGATGCTCATCGTAGATTTCCACGACACGAAGTCGTATCGTGAAACGACGCCGCATCGTTGTACGACGCGACGTCGTAACGTGTTTATGTGTGGGAACCCTTAGTCGAACAATCGACAGATTACAATGAAAACGAAGTTTTGAAGATCAAGAACGACTTGGTAATATACAGAGGCATCAACATCACTTCAATATACTCGTTCCCGAAAATCGTCTATGGGTTCGGACTTCTTGTACTTGTCCAAAAATTATTTAAAATAGTCATCGAAAACTTTAAAAAACTAAGACTATTAAAGTTTACGAGTTATTTTTTAAAGAAAAGTGACTTCTGATCCCAAGGGAGGACTAAACACTGAACAGCAACATTTGAGCTCTAATTAACAGATTTCTAAAGATTTAACTGCCGCCCGGCCTTACACGGATTCTAATGAAGAAAATGAAACCCAAGTTTTTCATTTTTCAAAACAATTTCTTTCATGCCAACCTTGTTGGGACAAATAACGAAAACAATAAAAAAGTAATTAGCCAAATAGGTGTACCTAGCGGTACCGAAGTGATGATAGTAGTTGTGAATAATATATAATAATAATAATAATAATTTATTTATAAAAGAAGGATTGTAGTACATAAGCTTATTTCTATATAATATCCATAATTACATTAAAGCAAGCTACAAATTATGGCTCACAACACATATTGCACGTACGAGGTTTTCAATCAATAAGATAAAAATGTAATCGCAATATTGGTTCTAGATTATGCTTCTAGAATTTCATATCAGATATTGATCTCCAATTTTCCTGCGACTGAGGACGAATATCCAATAACATAAAGGATTTGTTAGAATTTCCGACCAGAAAGGTTCGACTCGGATATCTGTAATATGACGATACTAATAACATACCTAGTGTTTGGAATAATCAGTAATCATCAATTTTGTCTACAATATTCATGGTATAGAAGTGTACTGTATTATTAACAGTGTTTTTGTTGATATCACTATCTTCTACATAAATTCATCATTGTCTTAATCATCGTATGATGATTAAGAGTTATATAGGTGTCATAATCATCGTTATACGATAATTATGACTTCACCTATGTAACTCATAATCATCGTCATCTTCGTTAACCTCGTAATCATCATCGTTATCGTTATACTCAACGTCACCGTTGTCATCATCATAAACTTCACCACCATTATTATCATCACCGTTACCATAAATCATCATTGTCACCTTCATCTTAATCGTCATCGTCATAATTTTTCATCATCATTGTAAAACGACTTCAACGAAAAATGACTTCGTATAATGACTAAACTCTCCTCTACAATAAATAGCTTCTACGTAGAATTACGTCTACGGAAATTACCTCTACTTACGTAAATAAGAGATCTCATGAAAGGAAAACCTCCACAAATATCACTTTATCATTAAAAAATCGTACGTAATGTGACTTGTACGTTAAAATGACGTCCATCTAAAATGACCATTACGAAAAATGATCTTTAGGTAAAATAACGTTTACGTCATCGTCTAGGTTTTTTTAGTACCTTAGATTTATTTGCTTTACCTGCTCACATAATTCACAATAGTCAATCATACAACGATATCTACAAACAATGATATTATGTAGAGAAAAAAGTATAACATAATAATTATCTTACTTGATGCATTCAATTGTAGTAAATTGATTACTATTAATACTCAAAACAATATTATGATAATTTGCAATGCCTATAGATAGTTTGTATCACAGACTACATAGAGTAACATGGCTTGTATCACCCGCGTTCAATAAAATACTTGTTGGACAACAGTTGCATTAAAAAAATAAAACATGACATTTATAGAACTTGTCAAAAAGACATCAATGTTATTGACAAAAAAGGGAAGAATTCGTTTCCTTGTTATATTTATGTAAAGTGTTACTATCGTTAAAATGGCGACAAAGCCTGGACGAACTGTAAATCCTCCTATACCCTCCGGTCCTGGACACCAAGGCCCACCTAAAAGATTTATAGACCACCTCTACGATAAAGAAACCAATGAGTACTGTGGAAGAACCTGCTCGAGTTGGTTTTACATAACCACATACGGAATTATGTATCTTCTTTGTTTATCTGCTCTCAGTCTCATTATCCTCTATGTATCGTTAGTTATTCTCAAAACAGTTAAAGTATTTAAGCCAGAAGCAGCCTCATTAGTCTACCCCTTATCAGGTGTTGGGCTTACTGCAGTACCCACATCTGAAAGCAATGTTCCATTAATTTGGTACAAGACAGGCGAGAAAGATGACTATGAGAAATATGTTCAAGCTATCGATAATCTTTTTTTGAATAACAATAATAATGATGTGGAACATCTGGGACCATGTGGGCAGTCGCCTTATGGATATGGAGATAGTCCTTGTGTTATATTTAAGATTAATAAGCAATTCCAGTGGGCCGGAAAACCTTTGCAATTAAACTCATCTGTTACGAATATTGCTCCTCTCAAAGTAAGGAACTGGATGATGACCACCAGGGATAGGCTCTGGCTGGAATGTAATGGATATCATTCTTATGATAAAGAACATATTGGCACTATAAAGTACTATCCTGACCCTCCTGGATTTGATCCTGATTTGTTTCCTTTGCACAAAGAAGACAGATCTCCTTTGGTAGCGATACAGATTTCAGACTTTACTAAAGGTATATCTTTAGCTATAGAATGCAAGCTTTGGTACGAAGATGGACCGTCGTCAACAGATTTTGTGTTATATGTTGCTCCTAATGATAGCTTAGTTTACGGTGTTCAAACTAATTTTAATGATTAGCTTACTATCTTGTGTTGACCTAGATTTACAAATAATGTGGAATTATTAGTTAGTTGAATCCGGTTTTGATTTAACCTAATAAAGATACAATTAAGATCAAATCTTTTAGTGTATTCGGTACCTAATCGATTTTTCTGCATTAATAATACAATAAGGAAATTTACATTACAATATAGAGCCTTAAGGGTGAGTCTCGAGACTACCTCTGTGGCGCGGTGGGAGTGTGTTTGACTGCTACGCAAGAGGTCGTGGGTTCGATTCCCACCCAGGATAAAACTTTGTGTGATGAGCGCGATGGTTTATACTGTATCTGGGTGTTACTTATTTAAAATATGTATGTATATATAAATATATAAGTATATTTATCAGTTGTCTGGTTGCCATAGTACAAGCTCTGCTTAGTTTGGAATCAGATGACGTTGTGTGAGTGGTCCCAAGATAGTATTGTTATTATTTGTTAACTGTATGTTTGTAAAGTCGACACATGACTTTTAACCTAAGTTTCGTCGTCGTCGTTTTAATCGAAATAGTCTTTGTATAAAGAAAGTAATAACAAACAAACTCGTTGGGCAACAGTCTCTAAATAATATCTATACTAATATTATAAAGCTGAAGAGTTTGTTTGTTTGTTTGAACGCGGTAATTTTAGGAACTACTGGTCCGAATTGAAATATTCTTTTTCTGTTGGGTAGCCCATTTATCGAGGAAGGCTATAGGCTATGTAAGATCACGCTATGACCAATAGGAGCGGAGCAGCAATAAAAAATGTTGCTAAAACGGGGAAAATTGCCGCAAATGAAGTTGCGCGGGTCAGCTAGTATTGAATAAAATAACGCTAAAATAGATCGGAAAGTTTATCGTTTAGATTCAGATAGAATATGAATATTTTATCTCTAGATTCGCTCGACGGAGACGTGCTGTTTTCAATATTCATCGTACTAGTTTCAAATATTGAAATTGTTTCGATTCAAGACTAGAAATACTTGAAGACTGAAAGGGTTATTTTTAAAAAGCATTAAAGTGTTTGTTGAAACATGTTGAAAATATTGTTTTTAGGGTTCCTGGTTCAAGTCCGTCCGTTGGTCCGTCCGCAGGTAAGCTCAGAGGCTCTTAGTGCTAGAAGGCTGTAATTTTGCATGGATACATGTATTACTTACTCCCGCGCCGCAAAGTGAAAGAATAACATTTAGAAAATATTTTTTTTAAGGTACCTACCTCACCTGTATAGTAGGGATGTGATTTTTTTTCACACCTACCCCATTCTGTGGGGTATCTTTAGATAGGTCTTTTAAAAAAAATTTAGGGTTGTCAAGACAATTTTTAGATTTAGGGATCCGTTTGTGAAATATTAAGCTTTAAAGTGCAAATTTTTCTTAGAGTCAAGTGAACTCAAGGGTCTCCCTGTGTCACAAGTGTATAGTGAAATTAAAAGAAAAAAATATCACAGCTAAGAAGGCTTTACAAGTTTAGGAGTACATACATACATATCAACACATATGATGGCCCACTGCTGGGCACGTGTCTCCCCAGTAGAACCTACGAGTATGTAGATCCTGGGGGTAATTGCCATAATCGCCACGCTTGGCGAGCGGGTTGGCGATCGCAGTATGACTTTAAGTACGCAGAGGACGCTGCTGCCCGTCCTCCGGTGTGAAATCCCTTAGTCGCCTTGACGACACCCACGGGAAGAGACGGGGTGGTACTATTCTTAAGCCGGTACCACACGGCTAGGAGTAACAGCTGATCAAATGAGAAGTAACAAAATTTTCATACAAATATCATTGACAAAAATAACAGAAAACCCACTTCTTAAGCCGCATTATTTGGAGGGGGGATACAACCAGCATAAATTTGAAGAACAAAATATATTAAGTGTGTGTGTGTGTGTGTGTGTGTGTGTGTGTGTGTAGGCGCGCGCGCGTGTGTGAATGTGAGTGTGTTGGTGTGCGTGTGAATGTGTGTGCGTGTGTATGTCCGTTCCTATGTACGTTGTTGTTAGTCTACGTACAAGTATGTGAAAAATGTATTTTATTGATTTGATTTATGATATTCTGAAGTAACGCTAAGGCCTGATTGCCTCGGTGGCGCAGTGGGAGTGTATCCGACTGCTATCCAAGAGGTCGTGGGTTCGATTTCCACACGGGACACCACTTGTTTTTATTAATGTATTCATTGGCGTACCCAGGATTATTTTTAGGAGGAATGAATCCCCCAGGATTAGGTGGAACAATTGACTAAACACCAGGCAAATGTATACCTAGTCTGTTAACTTTTTGCAATATCCAGAGAGGGATTTGGGGGTTTAATCGGTTGATTAAACCCCCAAATCCCTCTCTCTAGAGCGTATTAGATACACGTCGCGGCAAAACAATAAATGCAAAGCAGAGAACAGCATACTTACTTTTAATTTGGTTAGTAACTTCCCTGTTTCCCTAAGGGCTCTATTATTAAGTCATTTGAAGGTCAAATTATCTAGCTGCTACTTTAAAATGTATATCCGAGCTAGATTTGTGTCGGCATTGTTTGAATTCCCAATTGCAAGAGTGTTAGGACAAGCGATATTTGGAAATTTGTGTCTATAATTTTGCCATCTTGTAACACGCAACATTACAAGATGATAAAAATGTAGACCCAAATTTCCAAATATCGCTTTGAAGGTTGCGAGAAGGTTGCGGATAGATGTCGCGTGAAGCGTCAATGAAAATGATCTCAAAACATCAGTTCTAAATAAGACTTGGAACGCAACGTTACAATCTCTACGTTTGCGCGTTGACTAAGAATTGAACGTATCTTTAGAGAAAGTAGAACAATGAATTACGTACTTAATTATGTAGATACTCCATTACTTCAAGTATAACGGTATTTTCTTATTTTTAAAGGTTCTGAAATATAATAAAGATGTAAACTGCAGGTGATACTATTATTTAGATACATTTTTTTTATATAACAATATTATACTATCAAATCCTTTTTCATATATCTCAATTATAGCCTGACCAGGAAAATAGATACTTCGCCATGTTGTCATTTATAAAATTGTCTAGCCAAAATGTACATGAGTTCTCCCGTGTTTGTGTTTTTCCTTGACAAGACCTTCCCTTAGCGGGGAGAGGGTTGACTTCTCCCGATACCAAAATTTGGTTTTGACACGTTCTGGCCTGATTGAATAACAAGCATCCATCCATCCATGCAAACTTTACGTACTTTGGAGGATTAATATTTTATTGATTTATATTTTTACTTATTTAATAAATGTTTGTTTGTATGTCCTTTATAGAATCGTAAACTATGCATTTGATCATGTGATGATCTTCAGCAAATTGTTGTGCATGAGCCCACGAAGGTTTACGGGTACGGGTAGCGGGGCATCAATGAAAAATGTTGCAGAAATAGAGCAAAATAACGCAAAAGAAGTTGCGCGGGTTAGCTAGTTACTGTATTAAAAAAAACAATGTAAAGCAAGGTTGAGTTGCTAGTTTCTAATAATAATAATGGAATTAGAAGTTGCCTCTCTTTATAACCTTGGTAGAGTGATAGATGAAGCAATAGAGGGTAGATGGTTTCATATAATTTTGTTCTCAACGGGGCGCGACTCAATTACTGACATTGTAGCGGAGTGATCATTATTGTAAATGGACTCACATGTAGGACACGACCTTAGTTGTGACCTTTGGTACGAGAGACTTGTTCAATGATGTATTAAAATGGGCTTCAAGTTTCAAGCTGGTTGAAGACCATGAAAAAGCAGGGTTATTTTATCTTAGCCGCTTAGCTAAGTTTTATTTACACGGCTGAACTAAATGAAATCGCAAAATTTGTCAAAAATAATATGTCACTTTTTGCAATAAAAAATAATTTAAACAAGCGTAAAGTAAACCAATTTTCATTAGAATTGCCGGTGCCTCGTTTGGAAATTTTTAGACGCAGCTGTGTGTACATGGCACCTTTAATATATAATGCATTACCTAAACCTATTATAGATCTGCCATATAAACAGGTTGGTGTCAGAGAGTTTTTACTCGATTGAAGAATATTTAAAAAACAATGTAAGTGGTTCGTATCAATAAAGAAATGCACTGTTCTAAATAATAAAAAATGTGTATTTTAGAATTTATATTAAAATTAATGTAATTAGTATTCCAAATATTGACATTATTTTTAGTTTCATTCTTTTTTATTCCATATGTTTTACATTTGCATGCCAATTGTATGGCGTTACGTGTGTATGAACTATTATAGGTTATTTTACCACCTCCACATAACCACATAACATGCAAATAAATAAATTCAATTCTATTATATTCTAATAAGTAGTGGAATAGCTGACAAAACAAATATTCAAATATCTGCTACAGAGCTCGGTAATATCCTTTAAAAGTTACATTTGGCTAGTCCTGATCAAATACGGCCCATTTTTTTGACAAAATGTGCTGAGACTATCGCGATTCCTACTAAATTGTTATATACAAAATCACTCTCAGACTGCATCGACCACAAATTATAGACCAGTATCAAAATTATGTGTTTTGGCAAAAACATTTGCAAAAATAGTTTACAATCGAGTTTAAGCAGCATTGAAAAATTATTTTAGTGCCTCTCAGCAAGGTTTCATCAATTCTACCATTTCTGATTTTAAAATCTTTAACTATTTCCTATCCGAAGCGATAAGTAAGTGGAAGTAGGTAGATGTCAATAAACACATCATAGCAAATGTTTCGATAAAATTGATCATAACTTGCTAATTTATAAATTAGAAGTTGCCGGAATACGTGGGAGATCTGCTTAGATGGTTCTCATCTTATATTTCTAACAAACCCCAGGCAGTTGTGATCAACAACTATGTACTTAGTTGGATTGTGGTGCCTAGCGGGGTACCACAAGGCTCTGTTCTTGGTCCACTACTTTTCTTGATCTGTGTAAACGACATCGATACCTGCTCCCATCTACTATGTTTCGCTGACGATATGAAAACCTTCAGGGCTGTTACATCAAAAGTTGACGCTAAAGATCAGCAATCCGATGCAGCACTCACTATTCCCTCACTATTCGAAGCACTGAAAGGTGTGATGATGTTCGTAAACGGTCACCCATCTATGGACCGAAAGTGGTAACGTTACTTAACCTCACAGATATCACTACTCGGTCACCACTGAGTCAGAGACCCCGCGGAGTGATATATCTTACGTTGTTCTTCATTAATTTAGATGGAACCACTGACCATTGTCATCGCTAATAGCGTCATATTTTGAGGAAAAAATCAGAATGTTTGTGTAAAAAGCATAATTATCTTGAGCGACGTATTACATCCCCTAGCCATGTAAACTGATAAAATGGTATTCACTAACTCCTTATATTTCTTTTTACATCATTTGTCAACATCGTGGAATCCCGTGATAAGCAAGTGTACACACCGCCGAACTAACATTACACGTTAGTGTGCAGATTTCGGTAGTGTTGTGTGTCGAAGTACCGACGGTTCCGAAATAGTGAGTGATAAAAATCAGGTGAGGGTAGTTTTCGAAACCCGCGCTTCTCGGAGGCGACACTGAGCTGAACCAGTCGTGTCAACACGTGACCAGGGCCATTGCAATACGGTCGAAACGTCGGGCAATAAACAAAGGTATTTAGCCTTCAAATAAAATATTTTCGCGATTAAGACCCGTAGCTTATAAAATTCAATAATGTTATTAATGGCTTGATCGCAAATATACGAAAAGGTATCTGGAAAATGTTCACACTTTCTGGGCATCATATTTCGATATATAGATTCAACTTATCTTAAAAAAACCTTTTGTTTTCATGTCGGTAGGCAAAATTCAATTGGATGATGTTTAAAGAAATCTAAGGCATTGATTATTATTATATTTTATCAGTAAAAATAAATATTCACTTTCTAGTTAACTTTTGTCACGTCAAATTATGACAAAGTGTTTATGGTTCTGGAAATTCATTAATATTATCTTGTATGTTACCACACTTTATGGCAACTAAAGATTCTATTATATTCTTTTCTAAAAATATTTGTATTTGTATAAGGATGACTGAACAAAACTAAGTATGAAGTTATATGTGGATAGGTCGTAGTGTTTAAAAAAATGACTTGACTTTGTTTAACAAAACACGGTATACCAGTGTACAGTGAAATTAGTCTCGAGAAATTTTTGCATATGTAGTGGTGTGTATGTTACTTAGATATTAGAGCGCGTTTCCACTATATCGTTCTGGCCCTTACAAAAATGTTTCAATATCCTAACATTACTATTTAATTTAATACTTATCCCTAGCAACACTCTGATTTTTGTTTTCAATAAAAACAAGTTTTTATTTTAAAGAAAAAGGTTTTGACTTTATTAAAAAAAATATGTCATTCAATTTCACGTCCTTTCACGACTACCGTGAAACAATAAAATATCGTGTCGTTCTTTAGATGATAGTAGTTTAGCTATAGGTAAAAAGTTTTGACCATAATAATTACGAAACAAAACAAATAAATAAATCGTCACTTGATAGTGGAAAGTGGAAACACGCACAAAACCAGAATAAACCAGTTTACTCTGTCCGCAGGTGCCACGTGCAGTCTGACGTCAGTCGCTTGATACCGTTAGAACATAAAGCACGCATTTCATTAAAAAATTATAATTATTAGATACGTAGTAGTTTCATTGTGAAATTTTGTATTTGTTGATTGTTGTTATTGTTTGTTATTATTGTTAAAATATTTGTTGAAGTGTTTAATTTCAAGTGTGTAAGTGTTGTAACTTTATATTGATAATTCAAAATGGCTCCAGTGTTAAAACATGGTCGAGGCAAGCCTTTGACTTCTCAAACTAAGGAAGTTTTGTACTGTTTGTACAAATATTTCGAAAATGAGTGTAATAACAACCCGAGCAGTATTATGACCCCCACTCAATTAGTTGCTAAATCAACAGGAATTTCAATAGCATCCGTCAGAAAGGTAGTATCAGAAAGCAAATGTCGTCCTTCAGATCAGGAAGTAACATTTAAATCTCCTAAAAAGAAACCGAATCGTAAACCTACAATAGTAATCGATAACTTTGATCAGCAAGTTATCAGAAGAACAATTCATGACTTCCACATCACAAATAAAGAAGTTCCCACTTTAAAAACTTTGCACTCAAAATTGAAAGAAGATATCGATTATAAAGGTTGTGTCAGCACGTTACGAAAACACGTCATGTCATTAGGTTTTAATTGGAAGCAAACAGAAGATAACCGGAAACTTCTTATGGAAAAACACGAAATTAGATACTTGCGAATTAATTATTTGATGAAAATTGCTGAATATCGTGAACAACGCCGACCAATTGTTTACACCGACGAAACATATATACATACATCACATACCCTCTCGAAATCTTGGTCAGATGGAAGCACTTCAGGTTTGAAGCAACATATATCGAAAGGCAACCGCTTAATCATTGTTCATGCCGGTGGTATCGATGGCTTTATACCAAATGCATTGCTTATGTTTAAAGCCGACCAAAAAAGTGGAGATTACCACAACAATATGAACTATGCCAACTATTCAAGGTGGATTCAAACTCAATTAATACCCAACTTACAACCAAATAGTGTTGTTGTTGTTGACAACGCACCATATCATAACTCAATACAAAATCCTGCACCGAATAGTAATTCTAGAAAACAGCAAATGATAGACTGGCTGACATTTCGAAACATTGAGCATTCATCCACGTTGCTTAAGCCTCAATTATATGAACTGATTCTGCAAAACAAGGCGAGATTTATAGAGTACAAGATAGACGAAATATTACGACAGCACGGTCATACTGTGCTGCGTTTACCACCATACCATCCGGAGTTTAATCCTATAGAAAATATATGGGGGATAGTGAAAACATATGTCGCAAAAAAGAATGTCGCAATGAATATGAAGGTTATAATGTCATTAGCTGAACAAAAAATGAACGCCATAACTGTAGACGTAGAGGAATGGAGAAAAGTTTGTTTGCATGCTATTGAGGAGGAAAGCAAATATCAGGGTAGAGACGCAGCTTTAGACACAATATCAGAACGAATCATAATTAATTTAAATAATTCATCTGATGAAAGCGAGGATGGGGATGATTGTGATATGCCTGGGGTTGATGAATTATTAGAATAAAACATTTATGGCCGGAGAACACCTAATTCATACACGTCTTCACTGAAGTGAAAACCGGCATTCAATGCTTGTAATGTTTGGAACTGGCTTGTCTGCCTCATACAGTTCCATAGATTACAATGCGGTGGATACACATTTTCACGACCGTATTAGTACGTAGTGCGTATGCGTAGACGTGCACGCATTTGGTGTGCTCCAGCCACAAACGTATATTACCTTTAAAACAATAAAAACTAAAAATAAAATGTTGTTTTTTTTATTTGCTGACCATACACTACTACAAACGCAAAAATTTCTTCAAGCTAATTTACCTGTAATTCATAGTTAAATGTATTTAGTTACCTGTAGAAACCACTAGACCCACTGTTAACATTCATTGTTCAGCACCCTATGTACACAGTGGTTCAATTTTGATATTAAAAAAACGTTAATTACTATTCTTTCCACCAGTGGAGGTGAAAGTAATTAACGTTTTTTTTTTAAAACAACACCAAATTATAAGTAAACCTAACAAATTAATTTTGAGATATACGCGATGAACAAAATGGGCCACCCTATATCTACTTTTCCTAATTTTAGGAAAATTAGATATAGTGAGACGCGAGCAAACCGACTTGATCAAAGAGATCTAAAGACATTCAAAATCCTCTTGCTCGTACCAGTAGGTACACCTGTGTGATGACTGCCTCTGTGGCGCGGTGGGAGTGTATTCGACTGATACGCAAGAGGTCGTGGGTTCGATCCCCACCCAGGATAAAACTTTGTGTGATGAGCACGATGGTTTATTGTATCTTATCTATATTATGTATGTATTTAGAAATATATAAGTATGTTTATCAGTTGTCTGGTTGCCATAGTACAAGCTCTGCTTACTTTTGGGATCAGAAAGCGTTATCTGAGTTGTCCCAAGATATTATTATTATTACCTTCAAAAACGAAAAAAGGCTAGTTTCTGTTAAAGTAGTTCTAAATACAAATAAAACAACAAAACCATATTTACGCAATAATTTATTATAATACGCTAATAATTCAATGATTACTTATTTATTTATTTCACACTATTTTAAGTAGTGAAGACAAAACATTCCATCGTCCTACGTCCCAATAATAATCAAAGTCATTGTATGGCGATGCGTTAGTTTTTTTTAATTCTTTTATTTTATATAAAGAAAATTTTAAAATATATTTACAGCATTTTATAGAAGTTAAATCGTATTGATAACGGAATAAAGCTATTTTAATTATATTTATTTTACGATTGGAATAAATTAACAATAAAACATTGGACTCAAAGTATGATACTATAAACTACCAATTACTCATTTTGGCAAATAAAAGGTAAATAAAAAAAATAAAAAAAATCCATTCGTATAATAAGTATTTGTTTTTATAGTTTATTTTGTAATCTAAATACTGAAATCCGTAATATTGGCACTAGCTTTTTCTATCACAATGGCCCTTGCAGAAGATTTTGAATATTTGTAGGTTCTATTCTCGAAATATTCGAGAATAACGCTATAGAGATGGCACTAAAGAACAAAAAATAACATAAATATTTTTTAATGAAACGAAATAATAACTCAATTACACAATACGTCTCTTGAAATCCAGGATTACCAGTAGGAGAAACCTTAGTAGGTATTTATAAGGTTCAAAATCAAAGGCAGTGCCAGGGCGAACGTCATGGGGACTCCGCCAAGGTTTGCCCTAGGTCCTTTCAATGACCTAGCCTGACTAGGTATCGATTATGCGTCCATCTCCTATCTAAGACTAGATACTGCTCTTCTCAGTATCGTATCAAGTACAGACGATGTCTATATTTACTATTATTTAACAAATAAAGGTAAAAATAATAAACCAAGCTTCAGAAGTTCAATTATTATTTAGTACCATCGAAGAAAATATCATTATAACAATTGTTAATGTATCTGTACTACATTATGAAGAAGCGGTAACCGTAATATTTAAAGACAATTTTATTCAGCTATACAATTCCCGTTTATTTCAGCAATATTCATTGTAGGCTTTATCAAAAATAGAAGGATTAGAGTAATATATATCACAAAATATATTCATTGTTACAACGACATCCCTTTGTTTTCAATACCAAAATTAACACGATATCTGTGATACTAAAATTGGTACAAACAGCTGTTTAGTAACATTGTAGTGATAAATAATGTGTGCATAGTGAAATGGCATTGAAAACAAAAGTCAACAATAGGCCTGACAGCACACTGGACCACTTAAGAAGAGGTATTCAATTGAACTCACTCAGTTATAGTAAGCAATGTATAAGAAAGCTAAAATCATGCATCTCATACTAAACTATTGCTAGCGTGCGAGTCTATAAAGAAGAAAATGTAGAAAGAAACCCGTGAAGCGATGCAACAATCAAAACAAGCCACTTGGACATCATACAAACAACATTTCTTATACAATAACCAGCGATATAGCTCCGAAACACTTAAATTCAGTCGATAAAATCCTAGTAAATACGTACGATCATGTATATATTACAGCATGCTTCGATACGATAACAGCTAATGACACATTTATACATAATATGTAATAAAATATGTTTATCCAACAATAACCAGATAGACTTTGTAAACAGCTAAACAATGAAAAATATTAAAGAGTAAATAGTATGTATAGGATTAAGCTTTCTTACTGAAGTTAGTGACTCTGAATATATAGGCTTTATTGGAGATGAATATGAAACTTTATTTGTACAAGGTTCGATTAAAATTTAAAACCATCGAATTGACGATTCTAAGATAGCTACATATTATGAAATAATAGACAAAGAAGACCTATAACGATATGAAATACACTGAAAACTCCGTAAATTATTTGATTAATCTACATCTAAAGTCACCTATTACAAAAATGAATACATCTATAAATAATATTATTATACTTAATAATGGACGAACACATATACCATTCGAGCGAATGCAGTCTACTTAGACGATCATAATTAAGTCATTGCTTTCGTGTGAACTTATCTTATAAATCGACGTAAATGCAACTTGTAAAACACATTAAGTGCACTTCCACACGCAGTTATTCATAATATCTTTATCGTACCATACAATGACACGTTGGACACAAATTCTGGACAATAATCACAGAGAATTTGTTATGTAAGGCAGTGCACGAAATGCGTGTTAGACCAGTCACTCAGAAGTCTACAAATTCTTCAAAGATAATGAGAGATGCATATAAGTTCACTCTGCAAGATGTAAAGCTTTGTACACAACTGAGTGACCGATTCCATGTAAAAATCATAACCTTAAAAACTACACACGCAAAACAGGGTTTCAGGGGAACGCAAACGGTACTCTAAATATATGAAGTTATGGTAACATTTCCAACGATTCCTTTGAGATCACACATCTGCTTTCCATTTTTAAACCGATAAATCACATTTTAGTAGGCTTCACTAGAATTATCGCACACTTAAGTATACAAAAGTCACTTCCTCCGTCGTTTCAATGTCCTGACTTCAAGTCTTAAAGCATATACTTCCGTACCACTAACACTATCTATTTGGCTATTCAGGATCACCCTCATTCAGGACTCGAGTAGTAGGCCACAAAACAGGTACAGTTTGAAAAAACATTTCAATTCTATCTCACTCGTTTCTGGTTTTCTTCATCGAACAAAATTTCTACTGCCCTTAACAAATTGCCTTTGATTTTATATACATTTTTCTTTAATAGAGCAGCCAAAATTATTTTCGATAAGTATAATACTATCATAGTTCTATGTTTCAGAATATCCAAAAATTGATAAGCGTCAGAATTTTATTCTGTACAAAATTAGTTTTCTAATGATTACACTCGAGGTCTCAAAATGCCCTAAGAACTATACACCCTTGCCAACATTAGATTGAATTCTTCATATACCCTAAGTAGCCAAAAAAGTCCTCATATATACAGGCACGTTAAGATTGACATGCCTATCACTATGTAGAAGTTTGCTGATCCAAGGAATCCTTTGTTCCATTCGCAATCAAGATCTGTCAACAGAACCTGGAATATAAAAACATATTTTAATATAAAATCTACCAAATATTTTAGTACCCTGTATTAATGGGTTGAGCAGCAAACTCATTAATGTAATTGAGACCAACTCACGTCAACAAAAGTCCTGTTGTAATATGTCGGACACGTAGCAAATCTAACGTCATCGCGCGTCGCTAAGCATTTTGAAGGACCTTCGCATAGGTACTGTCTTCTTTTCCGATCCCATGCTTTTATCCACCTGTGTAAAGAAATGATTACATAGTTGAATTCCAAAAGAGTACAAAAAGGTGCAACTAGATAGCCAGTATTTAGCAGCTGTCCAAGCTACATTTGATTAATTGATTTATTTTCTAAATCCAACAAAAAAATGGTGATAATTAAATTAGTTAAATAAAATTTACCCCAGACGTAAAAATAATACTAAGTCTGTCTGTGGTATTGTAGGTCCCAAAGAAACGGAACGATTTTAAATAATTTGATTTATTAGAATGAATTGATTTTACTAAAAAGTTAGTATAATCAGTAGGTACTCGTATGTGCCTTTTTGAAAATAAATAATAATCACTTCCCGCGGGTTTTTAAATGTGCATACATTACTTGTTGGCATTATCTTAGGTATTAATTACTCTACGACAAACTGGTGTCCTAACTTACCCGATTCCACAATCACAACCCAAAGGATTACCAGCCACCAGAATGTCCTGCAAGAACACAGTGTTGGGAACTCCTGGCCAGGCTTTCTGAGAGGGATTGGGCACACTAGTCAGATAGTTGTTTCGTAGGTCCAATGTCAGATTCTTGACACGTCCAGGTTTGTAAAATACTTCTGGTGCGAGCTCTTCAATGCTGGTGTTGAAAATGGTGAGACGGCAAATTTTTGATTGAACACCCTGAAATATATATTTTTTTAAATTTGTACTTGATTGGTAACTGTGATTAAGTTAGTTAAAAGAAGTTTCATCTCATTTAAAATGCGAATGATGAATCAATGAAATAATAGCAATATGCTATCATTTCAAGCAAGCAAGCTAATATAGCTTTTCCGAGCTGTTTTTGAAACTCAAGTGGAATAGAGTGAAAAAGCATTATATGAATAATTAAAGATATTGATTAAAAGTCGGTTTACGGACGATAATTTTACATGCCGAAATTTAATAATTTTACATTACGGACGATATAAATAACAATGCATGTGACAGCTTTTTTATTTCCAATTATATCGCATGTCGCTGCATACGCTATTAACATTGATGACATTGTAATAAACAACCATGTCTGTGAAGCTGTCAGTTAGTGGACCCAGGCGCATGCGCCCGACGGCCACAATTCTTCACCAGGGCATTAATTTATTAGACGCTATCACGTCAAAATGGTAACAGATTTTTTTTAAACTATCTATTATTTTGTTTTCTTCTTGATTGTTTTATTAAATAAATATTTCACTATTATACTATTTATGATTGAATACTTACACTAAGCATATATTGTGACAGAAACTTCAAAGGTTTTCCTGTTACTGTTATATTATTCAGTTTGTTAGGCATCACCCCATACATTTCTCTACCAAAATCGGTCGTGAACTCTTCGATATCTATTAGCAGATTTTCCAGTCCAACATTATTAGCCAACATCCTGGGTATATTGAAATCTCTAACGTTAGAATAGGCTGTTACTTTTAATGTTCTCAAACCGTACATTTTACTGAACACGCCATTCTGAAAAAAAAACATAGATAATAATAAATATAAAAAATATTATTTAATTAACCCACTATATATTTAACAAACACACAGGATAAAAACTATGAATAGCCCGACGTGATAAATAAAAAACCTGGTTTGGGGGCTGTTACTTATGCAACTTTGCATGTAAGACTAGTAGTGATACTAAAAGAGCACCCATAGATATAGAGTTACTATGTCTACAGAAGGGAGACAGCTAACTGCGATTTTCTCTTTCATTCTAGACGTAAGATATTAACTACCACTTATTAATATTTCTCCCTACTCTATTTAAAATGTAGATGTAGATGCCTAAAATGGCTTAAGAGACATTATCATGTTACAGTTTCCAGTTACAGAAATTAGGTCCCTTATTTTTTTCGCAACATGGCGAGGGTTTTTATTTTTCTGGTCAGCCTATACCTATCAAACAAAATAGGTTCATTATCAAAATCTCATTAAAATCTTTTCAGTGGTTTCTGAGATTAAAGATTGTTTTGATAAAGATAATTATCGTTGGGTTGTTTTCAACAAAATAACATATGTCACTTGTATAATTAAGACAAACTCATGCAGCATTTTAAGCCTAAGAATACACAATTCTATACCTTTAATTGCCTTCTTAAAACGGGCGTCCTACCCCGAATTACAACTGTACTATTACACCAAAATAGGTGAGAAATACTAATAATAATTACCTCCATTATCCTAAGTCTAAGTCGAGTGACATCCAGATATTCGAGACGAGGAGATACTCCGTACATACTAGTATTCATAAGAGCAGTGATTGGATTGCCAGACAATGACAGCCATCGGAGGTCACTCAAAGAATGCGTTGCCTGTAAACAAAACCACAAAAATATTTTTTTAAACTAAATAAAACATTACAATCACGTACACTGTCGCTGAAGACTTTAAATACATATTTCACGGATACAAAGTAAACCCAGACTAACTCCAGCTCCACACGTTGGCCCCAACGTCGGTCGCAATGCCACTCGTCCAACGTGTGGATCTAGAAAATAGCATTGGCGCCAACGTTGGGACGAGCGTTATTTTAGATCCACACATTGGACGAGTGGCGTTTAGGTCAACTTAGGGAGCCGGTGTAAGACGAAATAATTTAATTTGACACACAAAAATGTGTTCTATGTAGATATTCAAGCACAATTCGCAGTTCTCTTTCGTTGTTACAATTTCTAGTCGATCCATACTGCCCAGACAAAAACGATGACCAGACCGTCATATCATTTGGTCCAGATACTAGTTCTTTTAATAGACTTTTAAATATTACTGCATAAACAGTGTTGAATTTTTCTAATCGTAGTAAAAATTATACTTCGTCTGAACTGAGGTGACAAAGTCCACGATATAAATAAATAAAGGAAAAATAAAGTTCAAACTTACCACGGGTACAGCTGTAAGATCGTTATAGGACAGGTCCAAATACCTCAGTCTAGTCAAATTCGCCGTAGTGTCGGGCGGAATAGATGGTAAATTGTTGTACGACAGATCCAGACTCTTCAGTTTTGATAAGCTCATTGAAGGCACCTAAAAGGTTATAATAAAATTCGTTAGTCTCCATTCTAAAATAATAGATCAAACGTTTAAAGTAGGATTTATAGATTGAATTCATTACAGATTTTACGTAAAGGACAAATGCTTAAACGCCGCTTAGTTTTAAGTCGCCGTTAAAAATTATACTGTCAGAAAGAAATCGGAAAACTATCGCTTAAGGCACCTGTCCGATCAACGACAAGAAAGCGAGTAGCGGTTTTATCGCTTCAGACACACATATGTATATTCCGAGTAAACAAAAACGATACAATTAATAATTGATCGCTGACCGTTCACACTGACGGCGAGTACTTGCTTTATCCTGCATCTCTTTTGTTTCGGACGGGATCTACAAAATACATTTAATGTACGTTTCTTGAACGATAAAATAACTACTCACCGTTGGTGAGAGACGTGCCTTAAAGTGAACCTTAAAGCGACAGTTTTTCAGATTTCTGTGTTGAAGACAAGACTGACTCAAAGTTATGTATCGTTTGAGTATTCGGAGATAATATAGATATTCAATGGTACGATTTGACACATATGGCATTACTTTGTTACTAATTAACAAAATTATACTTACAGAAACCAAGCTAACGTTCTTCAATCCCAAATGAGACAGCCTTCTCTCTAATCCTTTAAATATCGTCATACTCCTTTCTCCAGTGTTGAAGGGCGAGTTGTCACTTAGATCTAACCAACGAAGCTTAGGCAATGCAGAGAAAGATCCACCTTCTATGCGTACCAGATGGTTATTTGATAAATCCAACCAAGCTAGAGACTGGAAACAAAAAAATAAATATGAGAAATTGGAAAATTGATCGCGTCGAGTTAGATAGGTACTAGCCATTTTTCGAAATAGACAGTTATGGATCCAGAAAGGTTTATTGATATCGAGAAAGTAAAAAGACGTTACTTTAAATAACAATAAATAAATATCAGGTCACAAAATAAAGAAGAAGTAACTTAAATTAAGAAGTTAGAAAACACATATTCTGTGCCTAAAGTTCAAGTTGTTTTCACGTTAAAGCAATCAAAAGCGAGAAAGAGCTTGGAGCGGGCCAGTCAGAGCGCCTAACGTCTTATACATGTCGATTGCAATAACGTAAAAGAAACTCGCACTAAGCACACTGAAAACAAAACAAGATGCCGAAAAACAAAAACTCATTACTAAGATGCAACAGAAATAAATGAACAGATGGAGAAGAATATCATACTGAAAAGGAAAATGTGCAAAATATTAAATCCAACAGTGTTCTTATGAGTTAACAAAATAGTAACCCTGCTCTTAATTCCGAATCTCTCAATTTTAATTGAAAAAAGAATGATTAAAGAAGCGTCTTCTTTGCTTGTGTAATCATTCATCACCCAATGAAATACGAGGGAATAGTTCAATAAAATGATGAATTACGCATGAAAAGTGAACACCATTGTTCGATTGAAGGTGGTCAAATTGGATCGTCTGTCTGACTGCCATTAATTGTAAAGGAGCTTCTATTTTGTTAACTCAAATCCTTTAAAAAACAGATTAGTATCACAAACTTCTAAAGAACTACCTTGTACAAAATATTCTGCGGGTACTGTTTTTTTTGGTGGAATACTCTGGTGTGGTCTCGCCTAGCCGTGTGGTACATATACTCGTCACTGTAGTCGGGCTCCTCGGGCCAATACTCGCCCGTCTGTTCGGGGTTCTGGCGAAACATGCACAATTAGCAAACTACACACACTGGCTAACTACGGGGTTAGGGTATAATGTGATCATGTAAACCATTGTATATATAGTAGGTACATTTGAAATATTTTTGTTTTTTAATAATTGTCAGTATTTGTTACATTTTGTTTATTACTCTTTTAATTTTCTGCTATCATACTGCAAACTGAAATTTGTTTTTTTTTTTTTTATTTTGAGTGTCTGGTCCTTGTGAGACCATTTGGTAAAGATCCCAATAAAAAGGATAGTATGCAAAATGTCAGAAAGTGCGATAGTATACTTTCATCAAAACCGAACATGATCCCATTATAGTTTGTAGTGGATATTAATTTATGAAAAATTCTGATTTCACTTTCAATTTTTATATAGTTAAGCACTACAAAATTTGGTTTTAACTTCATTTTCATAATAAAACTTATAGCATCTCAATGCTGCTTATTAAAGTAAACTGCAGTAGATCTCAATTTCATAGTGCTTTCCATATTACTTTAACCGCAAGCTGTTATTTCTCAAGACTGTGAAACAAATGCAATGGTTTGTGAGGTTATTTCTTGGAACTACTGGTATGATTCTTACCCTGAATCTTTGCACCAGGTCGCCTAACGCCACAGCTGGGACGGTGTTACCACTTAGATCAAGTTCGACGAGATTGGCTGCAGCGGCGACGGACAAACAGTTCGTTGGTATTCTTGATAAACCGTTGTTCGATAGGTCTAACCTACAGGCAAAAATGTATCTTATAAAATGGTATTAAGGCTTGTAATACATAATTAAGTACTCTGTTTGTAATGTGAAATAATATAAGCTTTTTGACTGTACATGTTATGGCATCAGTCAAAATCAGTTTGTTTGTTCCAACGTAATGATAGATTTTGATGATTTACGACAGTTCATATACTTTAAAGTCGTCCTAAAATTTTACTACATGTTATAAAATGAAATAGTCCAACCAAAAAGACTGGAACAGGTCTTGTACCTTTCCAAAGCCGGTGATGGTATCAAGTTGTCCGCTAAATTCTTGATTCTGTTGTTCGATAAATCCACAGACGTCAAAGATTGCATGTCATGGAATATTTCCACTGGTAACTCGATTAAATGGTTGTTGGATAAGTTTATTATCTGAAATAAGACAACCAAATTAATAAATAAATATTCATGCATTTTTCTACATAAGTTTGTGTATTGTGCAACATGCTCGTCTCTCTTACTCACACCTATAGATGTTTTTCTCTCTCTCTTTTTCTCATTTAAAAGACAGTGGGATGTATAATAGTCTAGTTTTTTACGCGTGTCTATAAAATTCGTCATTTTTATACACCAAACGTGACTAACACACAATGGTATTTACCAGTGGCGATAGGTCCTTGGTCCTTAGAACATCAACGGCGTTCGGTTTCCCTTTCAATTCTAGTCACTTAATACCGTGTGCAGCAAGATATATTTTTTGTATCCATGTACACATTTGGAAAATTTTAATTTGTCGCCTCTGGTATTTTCATAGAGTGGTCAGTGTGTCAAAGTGGATGTATTTCCACAAGGTACTACATTTTGTGTGTTTTACAAACTCTTGTTCCTAATCAGTGTTATAGCAAAATTCCCTATGACACGCAATTTTTTTTAAATAATGTATTGACAATTACCTGTAAATTCTTTACTCGCTTGAAACAGTCATACTCCATATGGAATATCTTATTATATGACAAATCCAGATACTGTAACATGTGCATAGTTCCAAAAACTTCGCGAGTTATGTTCCTTAGATAGTTGTGTGACAAATGTAGCTCTGTAAGGGTGAGATCTGCATGTCTGGAAAATTACAAAATTGGGAGTATTTATACATGGTGTCCCACAACTATGCAACACGGAGTGAAAATACCTTAAATAATGTAGATTGAACATTTTCGGAAGGACACATTTTGATTTCTGAAATAAACCCAACTGCATTCGTGCAAAGTGCAACGTTTTTTAAAATAATCGCCTGTCTGATCCAGGAATCGAATCCGCCTAATGTGAAAAGGCATCAATTCAAAGAGGTTGCTTTTTTAAAATAACATACTAATGTAAATAAAGGGAAGGCTATACGCTCATTCGATTCGGCACAAGAATTGCTGTCACTTTGTACAGGGTAGCCAGTCAAGTGTACTAAAAGGATACCAGACGTATCACTAGCATTCTGTTCTGCCGCAAGATTGGAATATCATAAATACGTGGTGCGAGGGCACTTAACCACACTAAGTAGATGACAATAGGTCTTCGTTGCTATGGCTAATAGTCGACTTTGTGGTCAGACTAAACATGGAGGAGAGAGATCCTTTAAACAAGAAACTGGTGTCACTCCACCATAAGATCTTATTTCTTTTTAAAGAATACTTTATATTTTATATTTCTTATCACTAGTTACCAGGGCATGAAAAGTAGGTAAATATTGACAAACTTTCGCGATTTGTACACATTATAAAATTATACTACGAGTCTTAATCGCGTGAATTATGTAAGGTAAAATACCTTGTTCATTGCCCGAAGTTTTGGCCGTATTGCAACGGCCGTGGTTATGGGTAGACGTAGGTAGATCAACGTCGGGCAATTAACAAGGTATTTTACCATAAATTATTTAGGCGATTATGACCCGTAGTATATATAATTTTATAATGAAAACTAGGTAATCTTACCTGAAGTAATACGGTGCTATGTAAGTAAGATTATTATGTGAGAAGTCCAGAACTCTAATGTTTACTGACACTGTCCCAAGACCTGAAAAATTATAGCTGGTTACATTTCTAATTCAATTTTCTTTAGTTAGAAATAACAATACTAGTACAGTACAACGAAATTGGTTTAGCGTTTCGGAATCAGCTTTTTCCAATACACAAAACAAAATGCTGACTTTTAGCAGTTCTTGAACATGACTTTTGCACAGTTACCACCTACTGTCCAATGTTTGATTAAAAAAAAAAAACTTACCACGAAAGACAATATAAAGCTTACACAAATCCTCACGGAAAGGGAATCACACCAAAATCACCATAATTAAATTTTGATTTGAATCTGAAGACAGCGCGCGAAGTTAATGTACTAACAAGGGGATTATAAAAAAATAAGATATTTTTTATACATAGGTGTGATATGATCCCGTGGGGATTTGAGTCCTGAAATCGGTCTCTATTAATTTTAAGAATAGGAGATATTACAGAAGCGCTGAACCAATTTCTTTGATATAAAAGCAGTGTCACCTTGTGTTAGTAAAAAATCTTCTTCTGAATCATCAACTAAACCTGTGCAAAAAGCAAGAAAGAAAGCAATAAATTATTGTAAAAGCAAATAAATAAAGAAAAAAAATATAGTATAAATCAATAAAGAAAACACAAAAAAGAAATTGAAAATTAACTTATATGAAAGTATTAGAGAAGAAAAAGAAAATGTTTCATACATACTTTGCATACTTATGTTCGATGAAAAGTCTTCAAGTCCCAAATGAAATGTTTTAGATAGTGAAGATGAATGACAGATTAGTAAAATAAGACAATGAGAAATCAAAGAAAAATAAATAAAAGTAAATAGGTATTAGGTAAGGCAAAACAGTAATACTGTCGACAATATTCATCGACTTTAAGTCATCCAATTATAGACATTTTATAAAAGCTAAATTAATGCAAATAGTACGTAAGAAGGGCTTCTTAAATTTTATTCACATTTAATTAAATCTGATGATTTTTAAGTTATATTGCCGATAGTAGGTATTAATAAACAACAGAATAAGATCCTTTTCATACGTTCCGGTACATCACTATATACTTCGCCGTTTACCTGGTTTCAAGGCACTGAGATTGAAACTGGAACCTTTGAAAAGGATCTAAAGGTTAATTTTCGTGCATCGCGGCCGACCGCGCCTGTGCGCGGCCGATGCGACAATAGTCAGAGTATGAGAATGTATGGCGCCGTTTCCGAGGTCTGCGACAGACGACTGACATAGGCTGCGCGTGCACTCTGACTATTGTCACATAAGCCGCGATACACAGAAATGAACCTTAAGTGCGCGTTTTCCCTGACGCAGATCGGGGTGAATTGGAGCGGTGCGGACTGTCAATAGATCAACCAGAGTACACTGTCATTTGTAAATTTCACGATCGACTCCGTTCCACTTTGTCCGGCGCTGTGTCAGTAGAAGCGCTCCCCAATTCAAACAATATAAAAGTTAAAGTGGTCTTACTTTGAGCTTTCGGTGGTGGATAGAAGTTTGAAGTAAAGTAACTCGGTGCGTTGGAGTCGGTCAACGTAATGATTCCGTTGTATGAGGCGTTGACTTTCAAGGCGGTGGCTGAACCGACTTGGTCGAATATCGAAAATTTAAATGTTTCTAGGAAGTTAAATGATATATCCAATCTGAAAGATAATATTTAAATTTTGTTTAGGTATTAGTCATTTGGAATTGGTATAACGTGTGACGCATTTACCAGAAAATAAATAAATGCCTAGTTATTTGTTTGGTAACTCCACAAGTAAGAACTTAAACCGCATTTTGCTAAGGCGTGCTTACAAGTTCATTACAACGAGCGCTTCCGTGTAGACGGCGTGAATAAAAAGAATAAGTTTTACACCGGCTCCACATGTTGGTCCCAACATCCTGTCCCAACACCACTCGTCTAACGTGTGGATTTAGCGTTATTCTAGATCCACATGTTGGACAAGTGACGTTGCGACCGACGATGTTGGGGCCAACGTGCGGACCCGGCGTAAACCTGCATTAGTAAAACGCGGGTTAAACATTTGTCATCTGAATCTAGCCTACAGCATTTTTAGTTTTGAATAGGAAATTTTATCAAAGTGTAAAAACACCTTTAGTAATTTCACAAAGCTAGATCTGCGTTATGGTCCAAACGAAACTTCGCATAATTTCATTTATTGCAATAAGATAATAAATTTTCCGGTCATTGTATCACCAATATTTATTGTATGGCGCGGAACTTACTCAGTTAAAGCAGGAATATTCTGGAAGGCCTCTTCACTAATTTCCCTGATTCTATTTCCTTTCAGCTTGATAACCTTCAGGTTGTCCAAACTAGCGAAAGATCTCCTTTGTATGATTTCGATCAGATTGTCTTCAATGAGTACCTCCTGCAGTTCTCTTAGACCTACAAACGCGTGTTGTACTATTTGTGTTATGCGATTTAGAGACAGGCAAATGCTTTCAAGTTGGCCGTGGATGTCACCCTGGAAAAATATATTTGATAAATAAGTAAAGAACCTTAGCTCTGGTAACGGTAACGGTAGAATTCTATTACGCCAGTTTGGAGACGCCGGTAACTCTCGTGACGTCACTTTAATTTAAAGGTGAACAGTAGTCAAAGTTAAACATTTAATAAGTAATACCAGATAACGTAAATTTCCGTAAAATATGTACGAATGCGGAATGGACTGGCGCTTTGTTGGTAAAAATATACCGTTATATGCGCAAGCCCGAATCACTGGCGTACCTAACTAAACTAATCTATGCACAAAAAAGAAAGTAAATCTTATTTTCGATTTAAATGTTGAACAATCATGATAATCTTTTTGTATTTACAAGATTAAAGCAACCAACCAAGAACAGGAGCACTGGGAGCACTTAAATTAGTTAAATGTTCTGAGAAAGCAAGTAGATTTTAGAGCTAAAATCTGTCATATGAAATCAGTGATGTTTTGAATGATTTATATACGGTAGGAGCAAAACTAATCGAAATAATCTAACCTGCAGTGTCCCTTTAGAGAAATGATCAATATAATTGTCCTGCAGATTCAACTTCTTCAATTTATACAAGAAGTGGAATGACGTGTCCGGCACGTTTTTCAACTTGTTATTACTTAAATCCAAGTATTGCAGTTCTATCAATGCCTTCAAAGGTTCAAATGGTACTATCATCACCGTGTCTGCTAGGCCGTTCGCCATTTTCAATGTTGTTAGGCTGTGTAGCTGAAATTGAAAAAATTATAAGTCATCGCAGAAAAATCATAGGTATTTTATAATTTTTATGGAATGTGGACGTAAAACTAAATAGATTACTAAGATAGGTAAACACAATACACATAAACATATTTAAATTGTATAGAACACAGAGATGGAGTAAATTATTTACAAGTTAAAGGGTAGGAAAATCTTTTGTATAATTTTCTCTCCAGGTTTTTTAATTTAAATATAGTAATAATAATAATATCATGGCAGAACTCACACAACGAGATCTGTTTACAAACTAGGCATCGTCTTTACTATGGCAATCAGACAACTGATATATGTATATCTGAATACATACGAGTTCATATTATTGATAAATTACACAACGGTTAATTCTGTGTCTAACAGAATAAACCATTGTGCTCAACACATTCAATATCTTCAGTTTGGCCATTTATTTGTAAGAAGTCACCAAGTACTTACTTCCTTCCTTCTTCATTTGTTAGTACGCCAATAATAATACTGTATTATAATTGACACAAATTAAGTAATACCATTGATAAATGTATTACTTAATTTGTACTATTTTGATACTAATGAAATGTTTAACCGTAGTAGTGCCATATTTTGGTCAAGGTCTGAGTGCGAAATATAATGTACCCTGTCAATATATTCTCAATTATGAATTGAAAATGAACTGTTTTTAATTTAATTGCACTTTGGTTTGATGGCATAAAATAAGCAAGACTAACTTGCCTTGCCTTTCTTTTAAACAGTGTGTAATAACTTTGAACTTACCTCAGCAAAAGCAAACGGATCCATAAATTCGATGTTATTCTCAGACAAGTCCAGAGTCTTGATGGTCCTCACATGCTGAAAGGCACTAGACTCAATCCTAGTGACTGTACTACCAAATATCTTCAGGTCTTCCAGCTCCACACCGAATTCTTGGAAGTCTTCCGTACGGACACTTTGACGGAGTAGCTTGCTGACTGATAAAGATCGAAGGGACCTCATCCTGTAACGTAATGGAAAGTTATTAATAGATACTATAAATGCGTACGTAGAACATGATGTAGTTTTGAAGAAACTTAAGAACCCACAATAAAATGTGTATCTTGTAAAAGTTTGCAGCTATTCTTAATATTCCCTACTTAGATGCGATATATTCGTTAGTTACAGGGTGGGAGTGTATACGACTACTGCGCAAGAAGCCATCACGGAACACCACTTTGTGTTCACAAATAGTAGTTCGAAGTTGGGGTGTACATTATATCCGTGAATTAAATGTTTGTAAAGTTCCCAACGAAACGGAAGACTAATGCGTAGCGACGCGTATCAACGCGAATGGCAATATGTCATCAATTCATTCATATGAATTGATGAAATATTGCCATTCGCGTTGCTTAGCAACCAATCAAAAACATTAGTTCTAATTGTATCACAGGCCATGTCACTGCAATCGCCATTCGCTGTTGCTTCGCAACCAATCAGTAACGTGACTTTTTTAGACACTTTTGCATGATTGCAGCCGGTCATCGATTATACGTTGTCACGTCAAAAACAATCAAACAGTTTGCAAGTAATGAACAAATCCAAAAAAATGCCCAACATAAAAACAGTTACAGAATCTTACAGTTTTCTACCACGTCAAGGTTATTTTGACATTAATTATAGCACTAACCTCCTAAAGTCCTGCAAGTTCATTTCAATAGAGCTGGCCCCACTGATGTCCAAGGAGAACAGTTTGTACTGGAAGTTATTGAATGACGTCATCGTGTACTCTGACGGTGACGACGATGTTAACAGATTTATGTCCACCTGAAACGTGATAGAAATGTTTAACACATTTTCTTCAAAAAGCAACGATAAAGACATCTTTTAATTTTCTTTTACTCACTTTATTTTCTCTAAGGTTCAAGAACCTCATGGAGTCCAGTTTGTTGAGCATGAACTTGGATATCATAGTCAGGTTGTTTTCAGATAGGTCCAGGCTCTGTAAGCTGTTCTCAAGCCCAGCAAAGGAAGCAGGCGATAGGTCCACTAATTCACAGTCGCGAAGGGATAAGGATCTTATCTTGGCATTTCTAAAGGCATCTTCCTGAAAATGAACATTTAGGTTACTAGAAGAGTGTAGTTATAATATGTAGTCTTACTAATAGTTACATTATACTAATAGAAAGTTTGTAAGGATAGATAGGTGGATTGATAAACATCGTCCTTTGCTTTTTTTTAAATTAAATTTTTAATCAATGTGGGATTGTGTGCTGGTCCCACATTTCTAGTAATTCTGTTAAAGTCCTACTAAGCTCAATAGCTTGTGTTAGGAGTGGTTTCGCGACGCTAGTATAATGGGTAGGTTTCGAACCCGCGACTTCAAGATTGCGAGTCCGACGTCTTAACCATTAGACTACCGCCGCTATATTAACTTCTGTACGGATGTTTATTAAACTTTACAGTAAACAGTTTATACATCTGTTTGTTATCTTTTCACGCTTAAACCGCTTAACCAATTTAGATGAAATTTGGTATAGAGATAGGTTGAGTCTCGGGGAAAGGTATAGAATTATTTTACCGCGGTAACCGACATCCACGCGGGCTAGTTACGTTACGTTTGGTTTTTATAGGACTAGTATGCTATAAAAACCAAACGTGACGCTTTGGTGCGTGAATGCCGGTGAAGGTACGGGAAAAAAATGCAATGCAAAATCACAAAACGTCGATAGGTACGCCTGTCTAAATTTGTATGTGACTTTTACGATTTCATTTTATTCCTACTGAAAAGTTGATTTTTCTTTTTCATATTTCATAATTCGTTTTGGCAGGCACTTCGAGATAACGTGTATTAGGTTAGCTTTATAATGATAAAACTTGATGAACTTAAGTATTATGAATTTGAATTTACTGAACTTACTCTCAACGAAAAGATAGGATTTCCATCTAAGGTTGTTGAATTCAGAACATTGAAGTACTTAAAAGATCCTGGTAACAGGTCTCTTAAAAGATTGTTGTCTAATCTGAAAATGTAAAGAATTCAGTAAATTAATATTTATTATTTAACAATAAAATTACGCCTATTGCTAGATTAAATAACTAATTTAGAATATGAAGAAGAATCTTTTTTAAAAAAGACAGAAGTCCAGTATCGCGGGGGCCTAGGTACAGACGACCAAAAATGTGGCCCATCACCCAAAGGTTAAAGTTCAATAAGGTCGATTTTCCTCTGCAATTATAAACTGTCTGACATTTACCTTCATAACTGACAGTTACTAAGCTCAATCTTAACGTCATTTTAGTTACACCGGAAGTTTTACCCGTGTGGAAAACGATTCCACAACCTCTTAGCAATTATATTAGACTAGACCAACAAACAAACGTTTTTAATAGGTATCTTTGCGCTGTCTAAGAAAATAGATACTCACTTTAATAAATCCAATGAGAGTCTGATGCCATTCAGCTCATGTACAGGCGGTACTTGCTTGATCAAATTATTAGACAGATCCAATACCCTGAGCTGACGTAGCGGTGATATCTCTTCGTAAGGTATATAAGCCAGTTGGTTGTCTCCGAGCAGAAGCTGGAATTTTAAAATTAAGAATTAAGTACTATTTTTTCTATTTTGATAGTCTGATAAGGTTAAGTAGAGATTCAGCCAAATGTCCAAGGATCTACATATGGATTACGAGGAAAAAAAATATCCTCAGATCCAGATGTGGATCCGAACTGTGTAACCAAGTGGATGTAAGGTCGAAATTAAGTAAGATCAACATAATGTTATGTTTCTATGAGTAAATTTGATCTTCTTGGGGAATAAAAGTCTTGACAGCTGCTTTCGTCAAACGAAGAGTCTGAAGCGTTCTGATTATAGAGACAATTTTTCTTTAAACAAACCTGATTTATGATAATCTTTGCACTAGGGAAAAACCCTTATAGCACTAGGGACTGTCTGTAAAAACCACGAATGCTAAGTACACACTTACATCAACAACAATTTGAGAAACACTTTGCCAAGCAATCATGAGATATATGTATGATTGTAAAGTTAGATGTCATTAATCAAGCATTATTTTTCCTTTTCAATACTTCTTTTTTTGAGTAATCATGTATTTGATTCTTCTAAGAACTTTGTTCCATGTTACCAGAATTTAAACTTACCCTATTCAGTCTCATCATCCCATCTCGGAAGACGCCGCTATCTATGACAGATAGGTGGTTTCCTTGCAAGTCCAGGGTCTCTAACATTGGTAAGCTGGAGAATCCATCTAATGGCAGGTTGGCTATCGAGTTGTCGGCCAGAATCAACGTCTGCAGCGTATGTTCTAAACCTCGCCAGTTATCGCCTGATATGTCTGATATTTCATTGCCTGGAATTTTTAACCATATATAATAATACTCGCTTTTAGTTATAGTTTCCTTTAAAACTAAAAGAAACTAGTTTCTCACAAACTTTAAATAAGAAATATCCATTGCCTTGTTGCTTCGAAATGTTATAGGTCACGACAATAAACAGTAAAAAGTAATATTGCCCTAACCAATAACAAAACCTTATTCATTGCCGATCAATCTAATAAAATCGTAATTGTTACAACTCCATTGGGAAATAAAGTGGAAAATTATATACAAACACGAATTCATTTAAGAAACGGTAAATAAAAGTCATGCCAGTAAAAAGTTTCTACATTTTATCCATTAATTAGGTCTTCACCAACTGCTTTTGCAAACTGCAGAGTTTTATGTAAAGAAAAAGACAATAAATCACTTGTCAACCGAACTACTTTTAGAGATTTTACGGCAAAAGTAATTTAAGCCAACCATTCCAATAAACTTAAATACACGATCTTAGGAGTGTAGTCAAGTCTTTTATCATTGGTGAACTTATTAGGGAAGTAAATGATGGTCATGAAGAACCTTCCTATTATTTCATAAGCGTCAAATATAACTTTTTAATAGACTTCATTTTCAGATTCACCAATGTACCCAATGCCCAATCCAATTACCAATATATAATCCAATGTTGTGTTACATTGCTGTAATGATTCGATACATAATAAACACTTAACCTAAATTTGTCTTAAACCTAACTTAAATCTAAATATCAAATTTATACCAAACCTTAAATGTACATATAAATACAGCATAATAATATTTGCACCTCTATAAGAATAACTTAGCTTCAACAAACAAACTGACGTCCAGTACTGATTTTAGTATAGATAAATTACCGGTTAGCGACACGGCCAGTGACAATGCACGGCGAACGCCGCGCCCCCTGCGCGCGAGTAGGGATTAGACTACTGACCGTCAACTTGTCGAGAGAATACGTGCGCTCGCTTTTAAAAAGACGACATCATTAAATATCGTGCTTTTAATTACTCTCTAAGTGCGTACGTTATAGTTCGCAATAATCTGTACATATCTATAAGTGCTTTCTACTGCGCCACTAGGCAAAAAAAACTAAGAATTGAAATCATACGTGAATATTGTGACCCCGTTATCGGGTAAGTTGTGCTTTTATTAGCTATGCGTACAGTGCATAATTATTATATCCACACCTTGTGTATTTTGGTTTTTATGTAATTAAGTAGATTTATTAATTTAGACCAGTGCTTTGTGAATTCCTATAAATGCATACCTTCATACCTAACTTTATTTCTGTGTACCGACATAGTGTTTTAATATTTAGCTTAACATTTTAAATTCTATATATATTTCGCTGATTAAACTATGTGAGTCCTTCCGCTTGCTTTAAACCGTGACTGCCGCACCTTAGTTAACTAATTTGTAGAAAAATGTAATTAATAGAATCGTTCGCTTTGCCTTTACCGCCTTCCGCAGTCACGGTGAAAGTTTGGGCGTATACTTATGGTCCACCCGTGCCTGATTCCAGGGTCTTAAGTTCACCCTTAATAACCGAGGAAAGAAAAAGCGGGGGGTAAGACCTACTCGGCTGGAGACGAAGACGCCCCGCTGTCCCCCAGATCTTCGGATGCGGACAACCCAGGAGCGTACGGTTCTTATGCTGTCAGTGCAAGCTAGGGTATCGTGTCTTTTAGTAGACTAGGGTAGCGAACCCACTTCCCGGCCAATAAATTTGTTTCAATAAATTATTTTTTTATAACATATATATTTTTTTATTTACCGTTTACGTATAGACGTAACAGTTGGATCAAGCAAACCCAATTTAGATTAAACTAGAAACGACATAAATCACCTGTCAAATCCAGTAGTCTAAGCTTCTGCAAGTATCTTAGGGACCTGCTTGGCACCGCCGTCAATTTGTCCCGTCTTAGTTCCAATTCCCAAAGCGTATTGTCGAGTCCATAGAACGCCTCCTCATGGATGCTTTCGAGTGGATTCTCGTTAATTGCGAGCCTGTACAAGCCTGAAATGAATGGGTACAGTTAAATTATATGAGAATAATGGATTTGTGTAGGATCACACACCAGGTAAATATTGTATTTGTAAAATAAGGTTTACAAGGGTCAGTACATAAAAATTATAATGAGTTATTGTACATAACAAAATCTGAGCACCCTACATTTTCGAGATATGTTTAAATAAATGTTTATTTATGAATTTTAATTAGCTAGCTTGTGGGGACTTAACTCTAACAAAAATTTGCACTACTTTAAGGCCTAATATTTCACAAACAGATCCCAAAATCGAAAAGTCATAGTTACAACAATATTTTTGAAAGACCTATCCAACGCCGGGATGTCGTTAGATAGGTTTTTAAAAAATGGGGTAGGTGAAAAAAAAAATCACATTCCCACTTTACGTATAGGGAAGGTACCCGAAGATTTTTTTTTAACGATTTTATTCTACCACTTTATCGGTGTAACTAATAATGTGTATATAGGTACTTGCCAAATTACAGCTTTCTGGTCTACTAAGGGTCTCTGAATTAACCTAGGGACTGACAGATGGATGGACATGGTCAAACCAAGGGTTCTGTTTTGCCATTTAGACTACGGAGCCCTAAAAAGATCAGCATCACTAGAGATTTAAGCCTGTTTGCGGCAAAAGTTGTAACCACATTTTACTGTTACACGTTGTTTATTTTTTTTTGACACTTTAAGAAAATATTTATTTCTTACATTAAATTTATATACTAGACAATATGCACCTGCTACACACCTTTACCCTTCACTCTTTACCATCCAAAGGTTGACAGGTAGAGAATGCCTATGGTATTAAGGCCGCCTTTTTTATTTTATTTTTAAATAAACTAGCAATGTTGGATTGACTCCCACATTACTAGCAATCTTATTAACCCCTCCAGTTAAGCTCAAAGGCTTGTGTTAGAAGTGGGTTCACGTCGGTAGTATAATGGGTAGTATTCGAACCCGCGACCTCACGATTGCGAGACCGATACCTTAGCCATTAGGCTACCGCCGCTTCAAATTTTTTGCAATGCATTTGCAGGAAGTTTTAAAAAATAAATTAAAATTTCACATTCATGTACAACCCTTCTAAGAAACGTAAGGTGTCTAATTTATGTTCAAAAAGGCAGAAAGTGTAATGAACAAAAATAAACGGATGCCGAGTCCGGTTCAACTACATATTTGCCGGATTGCTTAGCAGAGGGTAGAGACAAAACACGCTTAATATATTCACCGTGTCATAGGCACCCGGTGCTTCGTCAGAGGGCTATCACACTGAGAATTTATGTACCATAGTTTGATATATTTGTACAAGCTAGTAATTAGATTTGTAAGTTAAGATTTAAGAGAATAAGGGTAAAGTATATTGAATGAAAATAATTGAAAAGTGAAAGTGTCAAATCTTATACATTCTTTAGATTAAAACATAATAAATGATTTAAAAGTTGCGGTTATCAATAAAAGCTAAGTAGTTTAATCAGGATGATTCTTAGCTATGGTTAAATAAGATTAAATAATCCATTCAGTCTATTTGAAGATAGTTGGCTTTTTGTCCCATTGTTCTATTAACACGCACAAGTGCATTTATTCATGGGTGGATCTAGGGTTTGTTTCTTGGGGCACGATAGGCAAATGCAGTGCCGGATGTAACATGCTTACGACGGGAGAATAGGTCAGCTCCTGAGGCCGGCCACCTTTGAGTTACACGCGTGGCGGGAGGGGACTGTCCCAAAAGGGATAGCACAAGAGGCAAATGGGCAAATAAATTCTGTATACACAACAACTATCAGGGAGTTCAAGTGCAGATTGAGATATTAGCAAGATGGAGAAACATTTTTCCGACAAAGAACTAAAGTTACCGACACAGCTCGCAGGTTAAGCACCCTGATGTGGCAATGGGCTAGCCATATTTGCTGAAAGACCGATTGAGCAAACGAGTCCTAGAGTGAAGACCGCGATTCGGTAAATGGAAGGTAGGACGGCCCCAGGCAGAGCCGATGATCGACCCGAAAGTCGCTGAGATGAACTGAATGCGGAAGGCAGAGGACCGAAAGTTGTGGCGGAAATTAGAAGAGGTCTACGTCTGGAACCTGATGATGATGATAAGGCAACGTTAAAACTGTCGTTACGGAGGTGGATTGGTGATCGTTAAGCCTTTGTTCAATCTCTCCGGTTATGAGATCCTATCAAACTGTGAGAGTGGACGAATAAGAGAGACAGAGGACTTGTTACTGCATACAAACTTATGCGCTATATCTTCGGCGTAGGTGGCTAATCTCTAATGAGATTGTCACCGTAACCGGAATCGGTTAGGAGTACAAACAGATGGAACATATAATATGCTCATTTAACCAACCTGTAGCCTGGAAGAACTGAGGCTCAAGATCTCTGATCCTGTTGCCGGTGAGTTGCAGCATGAAGACCTTTGAGCTGTTGATGGTCGCAGGGACTCGTAGGATAGGCACGTGGTTGCAGATGACTATGCCCAGGTCTCCGGCTGGCTTCGAGCACGTGCATAGTGCTTGGAACAGGCATGGTGGCTGGCCGGCGTCTACGTGAAGCTGGAAAGAAGAAAAGGATTATTATTAAAAATATTCTTTGTGGTGATGATGGAACTTGCAGTCTTTGTGGTCGATTTTTAAAAACATCTTTTGTAGGTACTATGGTACAAGCACTTGTGGTGGGAGTCATAAAGTACACCCAGACTCGGAAATCACATTTAACAATCTCACAAATTTTTGTGCCGTATGAAACTTCACCCTCTTGTACAGTAAAAGAAGCATCAATCAATAAGTCTTGGTTTCCTAAGTTCCTTTAATGCATAAATATATGTTAAATAACTGGGGTTTGGGGGCAAACCCTAATTTTAAAATGTCTAATTGTTTCAATTCTATTTTTATCCGTCAATAAACAACGGAGGAGTTTCTCAAAACAACCTGTATTTTTGAATTTCAATCTGTCTGGTTGATGGTTTCCACAGTTTGATCAATTTTGATTAAAGTTGTCTAACTTTTTGAGTTGAAAACTCGTCGGAGTTTTCCTACTTTGATCCTGTTGTGTTGTGGCCAAAAGTTACTAAGTTTCATAAATTTGTATGTCTTGCTCTATAAAGTATTCAACGAATGACTTAAATTAGTAAAGCTTGGGTTTCGAATCAACGTAAACGTTGTCGACATAGCAATTGGTATATAAGTTAGACTTCACGGTCTAACCGAAATTCTGATTGGCATGTCACCCTGGCGGCGGACCTACTAGGTATGGAGGTACGTGTCCTACATAAATGCAGTAGCGCCCATGCCAGCTAAGGACGACGTATAACTTATGGTGTGGTCAGTTTTCAGCAGCGGACAGTGTATGTTTTCATTGGTGTACCTACCATGACGACATTAGTCTCATATCTTACCCTGGTGCCAAATTCGATAAGATTATTATTGCACAGAAACGCACACACTTTAAAGTCATAATTATTTAAATGACAATTTTATCATTTATAAAAATGAATTAAAGAATTAGATGACAAAATTAGGTGCGTGCCCTTAACATCATCAGTGCAAAACAACAACTGAATTTGACCACACCTTCAAGTTGTAAATCTGCACCATTTTCCGTTGGATGCGTTTATTAATTTTCATCTCGCTAAAGTTTTACCTATATTTGTGTATAAATGTATTAAAAATTGGAATATCAACCCATCGTGGATTGTTCACGATATCATAAATCATTTACCTTTCAGTGACCGTATTGAATGATTGAACTTTTATAAATAACGGCTCTAGTCAGCTGTTAATGGATATTTAAAAAGCAAACGAGGGTGTGACAGTCAGACGAACTTAAATTTTCATCGCAATGAGAAAAATATAAAACAATTTTTATCATGTCTATCATTCGTACCTGAGGGTTAGAAATTAATTGTACTAAGTTTTAAATTATCGAAATGTTAAAACTAAAATCTAACGTCTGCACTAAATTTGACATAATCATAAAATATTCGGATATGGATTCGACAAGCCTATCCGCGGAATATATAAACTATAAAGTCTTTGAAGAAATAGGATAACTCGATACTATGACCGGGTCACTACATAGACTGTATTTTTATCACAAAACTGAAATGAACTTTCTATTCGATTTCCAGAAATAGAACACTCGTATCTAAAGTCATGCATCAGACAAGATCAAAGTTATGAACAATACCAAGTTTTAAGAAACGGTCAAACTGTAATGTGATAGCTTTGAACTTTGCAGCGCTGGTAATTTTTTCCCTGTTCTTTGTTATGAGACCTCCCGGGTCTACGACTTAGCGGCAACTGTGCAGGTCAAGAGATCTGCGAGGTTTAGCAACGTTACCACTATCCGTCCGTAGATGTCACACCTCTCTATTAACACAACACGATAAGCCGTAGATCCTGTGCTTATTATCTCTCCACTCGTGTCATATTTCGGTTACATTGGATTATAAGGGTGAAGATATAGAGTGCGGTTGTGTCTGTGCACACTCTTGTGCACTTCAATGTTTCCGTCTCTCGGGTAGTTTCTGAGATTGGCCGTAGTGACCAGAATCGGTTAGAGTACCATTATAACGGCTGTACAGAAGATTTAGTTTATAACAGTACGCCAGTCTATTCATCAAGAATTTATTAGGTATTGTTATTGTTTGACTTGTGGAAAATAGGCCTAATTTGTTTCAAACTTTGATTTAGGAAGTTTGTGTAACTGTCCATTTAAGTAAAAAGTTTATTTCGGAATCAGGCATCGCTTTGTGGCTGTCTTAATAAAACGATGATCACAATACTAAAATGTTTTGCAGAAAAAAATGCAGGTAAATTACGGCTTTTAATTGGATTAAAATAACCTGCTAGTATAAACTGAATAAAAAGCATAAGAGCAAAAAAAACTTATCTACTGCGTAGCTGGCTCAAGCTAACTGTTTAATGTTCTTTAAGTGCAAAACCTCCTTTAAGACATTTCAAACTCTTTAACGGTCAAACGGTCAAATTTGATCGTTAAACAGCTTGTGTAATAATTAACAAAAAATACCTATACCCATACACATATTACCAAGGTCATATAACTATAGAATAGACAAAAACAGGGACAAATAAATAGTTGTGGCGTATGTACACGTAAAGTCGACAAAAGCTAAAACGATGATCCAATACACACATATTACAAGCACACGCTTTCAAAGTTTGTTTGCAAAAACCACAGAGCTATTTGAAATACCACAATGTTTTACAATATCGATTCGGTCAAACTTTGCCGTCACGAAAAACGCATTAGAGCGGGGTATTTTGGAAATTTCACGTTCTAGTTTTTATTAATATAGGGTCCTCGGGTAATGGAGGGCTTCAACGGACTTGACGGTGGGTTTTTGCGCATTAATTTAGCCTAAGATAACAATGTTGTTATTGTTAAAAGATTTTATGTTTTAGCGTGTTCTGTTATATTTTGGAGAGTAATGTTCAAATAATCGTCACGTGCTTCTAAGTTAACATATTTTAGTGATTTTGTCTTTTTTATCTGCAACCTTTTTTACTCATTTAAGCAGTGAGAATAAAATTATGAAATTATCGTGTAATCGTGAAAATCATAAATAATTAAACAACATTTCGACCGCATTGAAACGGCCGTGGTCACGGGTAGACTAAAATTTCCCCGTGACTACGGCCGTTGCAATAAGGTCGAAACGTCGCCGTCGGGCAATAAACAAGGTACTTTACCTTAACATAATGTGTACGAATCGCGAGTTTATCAACATTTATAGTGGAAATATCATCCAATAGATAAACATGTGATTTTAACCGTAGAAATAATTCTAATTACCTTCTCACGTATTTTAAATCACAAAGAACGTTTCTTTAACTACTTATCTAGGAGCACTATATGAAGCCCAATATTACTACTTGCAGCGTAACCGCACAATCTGATATGTGGATGTGGTGTACGATTCGACCACTACCCTTCAGTATGTGGTTACTAATCAGGGGAATTTCTGACCACAAATTCTCCTCTTCGATGGCGGAAAATGTTGTTTCGAGGGGGTTAGCTTACCGCAAAGAAAGAAGGGCTGTGGTTTTACTATAGTGGCCTTACCTAGCTTCTCTTTATAAACAAAACTTAGGATGCATAACAACACTTGTTATACGTCATAATTATGATTCTACATGTAAGTACTTTGTGTCTTTAGGAATGATTGGCTGGCTTGGCGTAACTAAATTTCCAATTAATTGTATTAACCAAATACTTCATCATTTCCGTCACGTGACATAAAAGCTGGCTATCTTCGAAACGGCTATAAAGGTTTTCATCATCTTAGCTAATCTTTAAATAACGCTTTCAAATATGTCCATTCCTTTAGGTGTGTTGGATGTTATGGTATTGACAAACAGGCTTCCGGATCAGGAGAATTACTAATATATTATGTATTGTTACTTATACCACAGATAATATAATGCCTACTATAGGTACTAGTAGGTATACTAACAACAAATACGGAAATATGTTTTTTGTTTAATCACCAAAATATACAGTAAATACACGACAGAAAAGAACTTCACTGTCTTTACATTAGCTTAGGAGCCTATTATTTGATTTGTTTATCGAGGCTACCAAATGCCACATAAGACGATACCAGTCGCTTTTTCGCATATAAATGATCATTACAATATTGTTAACGATGAAAACTCTCGTTTGGAAGCGAGCAAGTATACCAGTTAAGTTATATTACCCTGTTAATGTTCAGGAATACGGGGCAAAGATATTTTAAGAGGGAATACAGTTTTATGAAAATACAAGTACGTAGGTACTTGCTACAAAAATATGAAAGAAAAAATTAGTATAAGTGAACTGGATAGTTAAAAAAAACTGAAGGATTGTCTTACTACATTTTCCCAAAGGCTATTTTTCCTAGGGGACCATTTTTGTTGTTCAAAAAATTTACACATTTTACCCAAATATCTAACATAATAACAAAGCATGATGAAAAATCTCATATTTCAATTAAAATCTCCCGAAATCCTGACTTAAATTTATAACACACTTTGATGAAATATGTTATACAACACAAAAGGGAATAAATTATGAACTTGCTCTAACGGGCGATCTATTCAAAAATATTGTACCGTAAATATTTTCAGAGCATTACACAATTTAGGAAAGCAGTGCTTACGGTCAAGTTCGTTTCTCACAATAGAATATAACATTGTTATTCTCACGGATTATACGATATTCGATATCCCTTTTTAAAGGGCAGATTATACGTGAATGTAGGCAGAATATCCATGTTATGCTAAATAATAGGCCTCTTGGTTCGACTGGCCCCGTCCGTATCGTAACAACCAACTGTGTATGCGAATTGCGAATTTAAAATACTAAAGGTTTTCAGTCCAGGATAGGTTTGCAATAAAAGAAAGGTTTAATCTTGGGAGAAAGAACAAACTGGTACCTATGGAACTGTTGACAATGTTTTGCTGACTGACAATGTTTTAAGGACTACATATCGATAGACTTAACAATCTTTCAAAAATCCATGGACTCGTTCAATCTAGATTGAGATCCCGTGATCATGATTAGTGATCTTGATCCAGATTGAATGTTAACCGTGTTGGATTGACGGATCGCGACACAACTATTGCGATCTACGAAATTCTCCAAAAAAATCTGATCACGATCTGGAGTGAGCGTGTAATGGCTACCTAAGAACAAAAATTACAACATCACAGGTACGAAAATACATAACTATGTAGTATCTACTTGGTTTCTAACATAACCTGAAGATGTGTTCTATATGAACTATCTTGCATCACGTCGGCGCTTATTGGCACCGGCGTTTTATAAACAAAAAATCTTGCGTTTAGATCCATCCTCATTGATCACAGTATCAACGAAAGGTCCTTCTTCACACTACATTAAAGCTCTACTCTTGATCAAGACACAAAGTTTTAGAAACTGTTGGCAAAACTTCAACAACTAGAATTTAGTTACCGTCCATCAGTTTCAGTTCTGTTTTACTTCAACTGGAAATTCTAAATTGCTGTCGACTTGGTAAAACTTTCAATTGAAATGCATTTGAAACTCTCTTATGTAGTGTTTCAAACTCGAAACACATTATTCTCGTTTCACTGTAGAACAAAGAACTGCGTCCACTTAAAATACAATTTAAAGCTTCTGAGTATTTTTTAATTATAATAATAGTTATGCTTCAAAAATTGACATTTCATAGCGCCGAAGTATTTTTATTGTCCTTTGAAAGGTAGGAATATTTTCTTTCATGTATTATTTTAATTTTTGACCTATATGGGAGCACTGTAAAAACGGAATATGACGTGGGCGTTTCGTAAAATTCACAATTTATTGGCGATGGAAAATCTGGTAGGTGCCCAAAGAAGAAAGAAGAAAAATAATACTTTGGGTATTTGTACCTACTTAATGTTATAAGTCTGAAGCTTAGGCTGGTTTTAAGTTTATAAAAGCGAGATCCAAATGCGCTGCTAAATGTATTTACAAATACATAATATGGCATCTGTATGTAGTATAATTGAACACATCTAGAAATCGCTGGACGGTTTATTTGGCAGATAGAAGGAAGAAGGAATAAAAAGAAAGCTAAAAATTTCAACACCTTAAAGAGTGTAACAAGGTTTTAATTTAATACTAGCCAACTTCGGAGACAAGCTAGCTCGATATAGAGATAGAAACTCTAGATTAACACATAGGTTTAACCGAAATATCTCAGACGGCTTAATTAGAATGAAGAAACTCGCTCCCTCGCTAGTTTGTCATATTAGTGGGATTAGGAACTTTGTTTCAGATACCTCTTTATGTCAAATACAAGTTTAGTAACAAGTCACTGAATACGACGGCTTGGCTCCAAAGCGTGTAGTAACAACTTTATTACCGAAGCCTGAAACTTGGTGATGGAGCAAAACGATATTGTGTATGTGTTTGACTGCCTCGATGGTAAAACGGAGGGTACGTATATTATGACCCACAAGTATTGGCAGTAAGAAGTCAAGCACCTGGTGATGGTTGAACTTGGAAGGCCTTTGAAATCTTTAATTTATTTAATATTGTCCTATGTCTGAATGTCAGATTCGGACACAGCCAACATAGCCAACAACAAGTGCTAGTACAATCCTTTTTTTTTTAATATAAATTAAATATTTCAAAGACCTTCCAAGATCAGCCAACACCAGGTGTAATACTGGCAATAAGGGTTGCTCATTACTCGCAATCTTGTCAACCCTTCCAGCTAAGTTATTCTGCTTGTGTTAGCAGTTCACATCGGTAGT
The DNA here is from genome assembly GCA_945859575.2 of Herminia tarsipennalis. Taxonomy (NCBI): domain Eukaryota; kingdom Metazoa; phylum Arthropoda; class Insecta; order Lepidoptera; family Erebidae; genus Herminia; species Herminia tarsipennalis. The sequence goes on along the minus strand of OX243835.2, from coordinate 22,902,512 downwards.
ATAATAGGTAAATCGAGGCCGCGACTTCGCCAATACGAATCCTATACCTTGACCGCTAGGCTCCGAAGCTTGACGCTATAAAAAGTATGGGGTCTCCTCGTCAATTTTAAGTTATAATTTCAAAAGGGAGCTCCACACGCCGCACTGTGATCCAAACCCTGTATTATAGGGGATTTTATAAACATACAAGTTATATTACGGACGCGAGAAATACCCGGCCTTAGAGTAGCATTTAGTACCTACATCACACAAAGTGGTGTCATGGGTGGGACGATTCCCTTTGCCACATGGGAAGCAATCGAACACACTCCTCTCCACTACCGAGGCATACTACTGCAACAAAGCATAGGAAAGGACATCTGTGCTTACAATGGGGGTCACCATTGTAATCCATCTATGAACCAGAGAGGTTCAATGTCACTTAACCTCGCTAATCTCTCACCGTATACCACAGATTCACGAATTCTTGAGTAGAAAATCACAAGTTCTGATACAAGTATTTGAAAGCTTCTACGAGGAGAAGTTTTACACTGAACCCATTTAAAGATTGTTTTCAGAGTGAGCTAAGAACATTGTTTTTTCCAGTGTTCAAAACTTTTGCCTTTTGATCAATAAGTTTCAAAGGTTTGTTAAAGTGCGAATGGACTTTCTTAATCAAAGTGTTTGTATTGTCCTACGCTTTTATTTTTAAAGAAACAGTACGAAGTTGATTACTTATGGCCGTTGTTAATCATTTTATCTATCGATAGATGAGGCTACTAGATATATAATTTCGATATATTTTGTATGGAGCTTATGTCAAATATGGCTAAGGCGTCAGTCTCGCAATCGTTAGGTCGCGGGTTGGAATCCTATCCATTATAATACCGACGTGAACCCACTCCTAATATAAGCCATTGAGCTTAGCTGGAGGGGTTAACAGGATTGCTAGTAATGTAGGACCAAAATCTTACATTGCTAGTTACCTTCTTACATTGTTAATCTCCTAACCGATAGCGGTTACGGCGGCTACGGCCTAAGAGAGATTAGACGCACTAGCGACGGCTTAACGTGCTCTCCAAGGCACAGAGGGGTGTGACAATACTCGAAAACGGTCACCCATCTAAGAACCGCTAGTGGTAAAGTTGCTTGGGATCGCAGATATCTCGATCTGCTGGACCGCAGGGACCGTCATGGCGATGAAGATATTAAAATAAATGCGTTTTTTCACGATTCCAATTGAAGTACCTACTTCAAGTATTTCTATTGTACTTCAAGTATTCTTCTATCCCGAGCTTATCAGTCTGTTATACAACTAAACCTCTCGACCGCCTCTAGTGAAATTTGTATAGAGATAGCTGTTCAAGACAGTCATGAAAATATTAATAACTAGCTTTTCCCAGCTTCGCCCGCATCGTGTTTAATTTTAATAGTCTATGTGCTATGCTGATGTACGATATATAATATTTTAGGACAACTCACACAGCGCTATCTGATCCCAAACTAAGCAGCGCTTGTACTATGGAAACCAGAAAACTGATAAACATACTTATATATTTCCAAATACTATAATCTTATAACACCCAGACACAGAATAAACCATCATGCTCATCACACAAACTTTAATCCTGGGTGGGGATCGAACCCTTTTGCGTAGCAGTCGGATACACTCTCACCGCGCCACAGAGTCAGTTAATGTATAAAACCACATTACTGTAAAGTTTCATCAAAATCCGTTTAATAGCTTTTAAGTGATAAAGCAAGAACTATCCAACCATCCATTCTCACAAACTTTTGGATTTATAGCATTAGTAAGATAAAAATACTAAACTCACCTCCAAAGCTCTCGACAATGAAGCCCATATCATAAGCAGCAGCGTCACCACCACTAAAGCGTATCCGAACTTGATAATCGCCATCAAACTCTGTAACAAAAAGAAATATCGTAAATATATCGTAAAGTTATCGTAAAAGGAACAGCCTCATAAAATATTATAACGACCAACGTCTTTATTTGTACGAAGCGCCTTGTTTATTATGATGATTATTTATTAATCACGGAAAATGTCATATCAGGAATTTCAGAGATTCAGTTAAACAAGAAAAGAAATTGTCTTTGGTGTGATTTGTTTACAGTGAAGTGCAAAAATGTACTTTTTGTTGCTTCAATCTTGTAATTTGAAGCAACGGCCACTCGGACACTGTTTTTCCATTAACAAAACTAAGTGTTTAATTATTTTATTGCTGTTTTATTCAATTATGCTAGTGGTAAGTTAATTAAAGACGCGCGTAGGATCTGACAGCTCAAAGGTAAGAATATTTTCAAAAAATTGAGCTGCGGTATTTTACTGCTGGCTACGAAATTACCTATTCGTCTTATAACCATTCACCCTTTACCCTGTCAATCTACGCTATGATAGAATATGAATGACATTTCGACTGACAGATTCAACCCGCAAAATCCGACATTTCCATTACGTCGGCGAGGCAACAAAATTCAAAATTTATGCATAATACTTCAGAAAATCGAGACGGACGGCCCCTAAGGCTACGAATCGATTAGAGATGTGCGAGGTAGTATGCCGATCTGCGAGGAGAATGTCCGTCGTTAAGATTTTTGATATTCTGAACTCGCATAGCTCGCTTCTGGTAAATGAGAGCCACTCGGGTGGAGCCATATCAAATTTGAGACGTGTGCTAGGGATACGAGAGAGGAATGTATACTGTAGATGTATGCAAACTACCTTCATTCAGCTGAAAATGGCCCACTATGAATCCCGTAACTAATTTAGTACACCTAGCGAAATAGTCAAATGAGGTGGCCATTTCACAACTTACTGCATTGTAGCACCGCATTCTCTTTTCGCGTAATCACCGTTCCTGTTAGTCATCTACGATTTAACTACCTCGCACATCTCTCGGAGACACATAGCCTAACCGGTTAGGTATTCCCATAGCCGTGACACGGGTAATCCCCATGGTACATGTGTACCGGATATGGATATGCCGTGATATAAAATGGGTAAAGGATGTGCCTTCCAGGATTACGACATGCCTGTATCCCAGCATTGATAATATACCTAACTAGCTGCCTGCCCTGGCTTCGCAAGGGTGTCATGTCGTATTTTTTTATACCTTGGAGTTACATTATTGTAATTTTCGTAGGGATTTAATTTTTTTTTGACAATAAAACATAGCTTAAGTTACTCCCCGATAATGAAGCTTTTTTATGTTGAAAGATTTTTTTAAATCGGTCCAGTAGTTTTTAAGTTTATTCTATACATATAAAATACAAATATACAAGTCTTTCCTCTTTACAATATTAGTGTAGATGTAGATTTACTAAGATGTAGACTTTCTAAGGTACTCATGTAACGAGGATTAATATCCTGGATGTCGGAAGGAGCGAAAATGAATGAAATTCAATTATCTACACCGTTCGCTGCGTGGGTTGAATTAATGACTGTGTACCTACATAAGTGACGGGAGGTACAAAAGTATTTCTATTTTATTAACACCTTTCGACGGCTCGACGTGTAATGTAACTACGAGAATGAACGTGGGTACTGCTAATGTTATCTTTCAATTTAATTTTACCAGTTTCTGAAAGGGTTGTTAAAGTAAAAGTCAAGTAATCGGGTGTCAAATTTGTTTTGAGTCAATTGGTTCAATTTTAAAGCGGACGTTCCTCTTGTCGATTTAAAACGTTTGACAATAGTGTCAACATTTTTTAATCATAATATGGTCGACATAAACAGCTGGTTGTTGATTAAAGTTTTAATGACGGTGCAATAGTTGCAAGAATATAACTTATTAGATCTGACTTGCATACAAATTGTATTTTTTATAAATTACCTTTAAAATAATAAAAGTATTGAACCATGTAATTATAAATATAGAACTATAAAGTTTTTACTACTATAAATTAATGACCTACCTATAATCTACGTTGTAAACAAATGCGGCGTCCGCAAACAAAGGCGGCATAAACAACCCATTTTATCTGTAATTTACTGTAATCAATCAATCAATTGAACGTAATTTTCTAGTTCAGAACATAAACGAGCCATGATAGTATACCTAGTACCTACACTAGTATTAGTGCTAGTACTTAGTACAATTATATCCGTATCTACAGATATAATATTGTCTGTGTGTGTATTTGACTGCCTCGGTGGCGCGGTGGGAGTGTATCTGACTGCTACGCAAGAGGTCGTGGGTTCGATTCCCACACGGGACACCACTTTGTGTTATCCACAAATTGTTGTTCCGAGTCTGGGTGTAATTTGTGTCTGTGACTTGTATGTTTGTAAAGTCTCCCGCGACACAGGGCTTGTACCCTACTGCGGGAGTCGTTTAAAAAAAAAAAAAATATTTATACTCAATCTTAAATCTACATCTGCACTAATATTATAAAGAGGAAAGATTTGTATTTCATATGTAACGAATAAAGTTAAAAACTACTAGACCTATTTTAAAAATTCTTTCACCGTTACAAAGCTAAGGGAGTAACATAAGCTATGTTTTATTATCAAAAAAAAATTGAAATCCCTAATTTTTACAATAATGTAACTCAAGGTATAAAAAAACTACGATATAACACCCGTACGAAGCCGGGGCAGGCAGCTAGTAAATCTTCTGCGTAACTACGCAGTCTATGACAGGCGATGGTGGATGGGGGGGAGTGCATTTGATTCAACACCTGTACACCAAATCCACCACCACCGAGGGAGGGCAATTGCCTGCCTAAACCCACCGATCAAGTGTCAAAATACTCAAATTTCCAAAAAAAGGTCATTCAGTCGAGTCCGAGAAGGAGGGGGGGGGGCAAGTGGCCCAGTTTCGCGCCTGGTCTATAACAGAATTGGCGGCCTGTCATTGAAATCAGTTACAAGAATAAAAAGGAAAATTTTCTATCATTCAATATGAAGCTTAGTGATTACATTTTGACGTGATTACAGTCAACTTTGGCGTTTCCTGTGCTAATGTTTACGACAATAACACATGCCAAACATAGAAACCTTGTAACCATAAATAGGTATCGTGTCCTACTAGAGTTAGCAGGATAACGACATTTCCTTTTGAAGGCTTTAGCAATACACACGAACAATAGAGAAATAGGTATAACCCGTCTAAAATTGGTAGGTATGATTTCAAATTAGCGTGCTTTTAGTGGTAATGGAAATGACTGGTCGCCGGTAAATCTACATAATCAGTCATCTGATCAAAGGCACTCGAACTGATGATCATTTATGTACAACAATAGTTTAGTGCAATTGAGCTAAAATAAAATTACATTTTAATTAGGTTGGTTTTCAATTATTCATCGTTCATTTCCTGAAAATTAGCCGCCAGTTCTATTGTAGGTACGTATATATACATACCTACTTAGGTACCTTTTTTTAAGTACTATCGGATACTCCAATTTTGTGTGATACGACCAAATTCGGAATCGAATCGAAATCCCGTAAGTTTATATCGTTATGATATTGGTCAATTCCATGGATTGAAAAAAAACTTGGATTGGATCATAAATACATCAGTTAATAATCATTGCATTATGTCAAATGTGTTTCATTACATTGTAAAACATCTTGGGACAACTCACACAACGTCATCTGGTGCCTAACTAAGCAGAGCTTGTACCACGGTAACCAGACAACTTATATATTTCTAAATACATACATATCTTAAATAAATAACACCAAGACACAGAATAAAACATCGTGTTCATCACACAAAGTTTTATTCTGGGTAGAGGTCGAACCCGCGACCTCCGGCAGTCAGGGTCACTAATCACTAGACCAACAGGCCAGCCTACACACAATCCATCGCATTCATCTTAATTAAACAATTTATACAGAACAGAGAGTTTCATGAAAACGCGTATAAAAACCACAAATTATCCATGTACTTAAAATAATTGGTACAATTCGAGTTTATTTTTGATATTATTTTCATTTATTGTGTACAGTGACGTCAGAGGGATAATTTTCAGCCTCAAAACTGTTGCGGTTTTTCCAGTTGTGATCTTGTTTCTCGTAATAATGATGTGTTACAACAAATAACAATATGATAACCTTTATTTGCGATAACATATGATGTTACGATTTCATGTACCATTAATTATGTTACAATTTCATGTAGGTAGGTACCTAAGCCGCAATATTATATGTCTAAAAATATTTTACGCAGTATTATTTTTGAATTTTGAATTAGATACCTCGTATTTAAACATTTTTAGTATTGGTTTACCAATAACTAGGTACATCTACTAAGTAACTATTTAAAAACAAATATTTAAATTGTGAATAGAGCAACATGCCAAAAGGCAGCATTTAATAAAACATCTGACACTTTAGGGTGTCATTAGGGAGCATTCACCTGTAATGTATGTAACGTTACAGATCCGAGCATTACATCAGTGAAGAAGGAAAATCGAATATTACAATGCGCAACCTGTTATGATACAATCTGTAATATTTTGTATCGCTTCGAAAATCGAATCATAAATGTTACATTACAGGCATATGCTCGTCAGTCAGGGAGGCAGTATTGTAACGTAATGCTCAAAATCATATATTACATTACATTACAGGAAATAGCTTCGCGGCTATGGCGAGTCTTTATACAAAAAGTTGCTTTAATAAAGACGGCTAAACAGATTTTCATCAAAGTTATAGTTTGAAAAATTCTGGTAAATCAAGCTTTCTAAAAATGTAACATAAATTCAAAGTTGCATTGCGGGCTATGAAGCGAGCTAATGATTGGAGTCTCTTTGAAGTTAAAATTCACAACGAGGTCATCCGACAAAGAACTAAAGTTACCGACATAGCACGCAGGTTAAGCATGCTGAAGTGGCAATGGGCTGACCACATCTGCCGAAGGACTGATGGCCGATGGAGCAAAGGAGTCCTAGAGTGGAGACCATGACTCAGTAAACGTAAGGTAGGACGACTCCAGCCAGATGGACCGACGACCTGAAGAAGTGGATGTAGTGGCGTAAGTTAGGAGAGGCCATGCCCAGCAGTGGATCGATACAGGTTGATTGAAAAAGATAACCACATTCTAATCACCATTTGGATACCATGATGTCATAGACAGACAAACATGCTTTTATCTTTTTAAAAAACGAAAACTAGGGAAAGAGGTTCTCAAGTCAACATGTATTTTTTTATATCACGCATATCTTTTTACAGAGCTAAGGCGTTGATGCTTTGAAGTTAGTCCCATTTTCATCATGTCAGAATGTAATGATTGGATCCTGAATAAATCGAGGGAACTCTTCAAATATTATACATACACTTATAGTGATTTAGGCATATTTTATAGTAATACATTCATTTACTCTCAGAAAGCACCATTTGGTAAAGTCGGACTGATTATAAAGAGCACAGACAATCTGCGGAATAAATGTTTCAAGAGTTGCGATTCGATTACTTTAAAAAGATTTAGCTTAGCAGTTTATGCTAGCGACCATACTCGTACACAAAAACAAAATTTAGAAGTTGGTGCCAAATAAAACATTATAACTACTATTTCATGGCACCAACTTCACTGTTTTTTATTTCTTTGTTCTGTTTCTGAAGGGTTAAAAAATAGGACAGTACTTGTCAGTATGTTTGTGTGTATACGCAACCAATTCGTTATGTAACTTTCCTCGGTGGCTGAGGTAAACATGAGCCAGGGGTAAACAAAATGAGCATAAATAAAAAAGTTATCCGCGGTGACAATAAAATATAAAAGCTTAAAGAGAAAATATGGCTACATGAACAATTGCGTTCAAAAAGGCTTGACAACTTGATTTAATTTATTTTCTGATTCAGAAACTAGCGTTTCAACCGTATTGCAACGGCTCGTGGTCACGGATAGACTGTAGGGTAGGTAGTACTACCCGTGACCACGGCCGTTGCAATACGGTCGTAATGTCAGGCAATAAAAAGGTATAGGTACACCTTATCCCATATATTTAGACCCGTAGTACTTATATATAATTTTATAATGTGTACAAATCGTGAAAGTTTAACTTGGAGTGTTATTTCGCTCATAGACTATAGGCTAAGATAGCTGCTTGAGCATCTGCATGACCCACCAAGTTAGGTTTTTGCCAACCATCTAATGGTGGCATTAGATGGTTGGCAAAAACCTAACTTGGTGGGTCATGCCAATAGGGGACTCCACAACGAGCCTTAGCACTGGTTCCGCTTAACATGCGCTTGACTCGAGGCCCGTGTGGAGCCAGCTGTTCGAGTAGAATTTAAAAAACCTTTTATGTCACTTAGGAAAAAAGAAAAACCTTTTCTTACTGAAAACAGCGCTGTGTTGTGATTAATAAAATTTGATTGTAATCCTTTGTGTCATAACATGAATGTCATATGGACTATGGTCTGCATTTTCGTTATTAAAGAGCCGCTAAACCACATTCGTATATAACACTTATGTCAGCTGACAAGTGAGCTTAAAGCCTAAAATAGAAGCAGCGAGAGGAATCTCTCTGAATAGTGCAGGCTATACTCGTTGGGCCTAATCGGATTAGTGGCTGTAGTAGAGTAAATATAGGAGAAGGCTAGTTGTTTCTAGTCCGCCAGTTGTTACATATTTATGAGTATGCTCCGTAGAAGATAGTCTTTATTTTTGCAGCCTGTAGTAAGAAAACATTGTGAGGAAATCAGCTTATTCTAGAACTAAAAATGAAAATATAATATGACGTTTACTAATGTGCACAAGACCCAAGTAGTGATGTGAATTACGACCCGTATCCTCTCTCATAGAGTAGGCCTGTGTCTCTGCAGTGAGAACATTATAAAGCCATTTGCTTATGTATTGCATTCACAGATGTTTATAAATAGTTTGTAGTTACTACCAGTAAAAACCCAGCAAATGCATGTCCGTAAGCAGTAGAATGTGAATGGCTTAAGAAGTGGGTTTTCTGTTGTTTTTGTTTCATACTTACAATATCTACGTAATAACATATTTGTGTGTGTGAATTTGTACGAAAATGTTGTTACTTTTCATTTGATCAGCTGTTACTCGTAACCTTGTAAAGCCTACTTAGCTGTGATAGTTTTCCTCATTCTAATTTCACTATATATACTACTACCGTGATTTTTTCACATACCCAACATCAACCATTTAGCTGGCACGGGGGGGGGGGGACACTTAACTTTAACAAAAATTTGCACTTTAAGGCTTAATATTTTACAAACGGATCCCTAAATCCAAAAATCATCTTTCCTACCCCCAACTGAAAAGACCTATCTAACGACACCCCATACGATGGAGTACGTGAGAAAAAAAATCACACCCCCACTTTACATATAGGGGAGGTCGTCTAGAAACTTTTTACCATTTTTTTTAAAATATTTATTTCTTTTACTTTGTCGGCTTAAGTAATATGTGTATCCATGCAAAACTTCTAGCACTAACAATCTCTGAGCAAAGGTGCGGACAGACCGATATGGCGAAACTATAAGGGTTCCGTTTTGCCATTTTGGCTACGGAACCCTAAAATCCGGTCAAGTGCAAGTCGGACTCGCCCACCGAGGGTTCCGTACAAAATTGTAGGTACATATTATAAATAGTTCAAGGATCCGAGATCCGTTGAAAACCCCCATCGAGTCTCGCAGTTTTTAGACCCTTTGGTCTTGAGAGACAGATGGACGCACGGACGGAATAGTACTAAAGATAGTCTTTAAAACTGAATGTACTGTCTTTGAAACTGAAATAAGATAAAGATCTCGGGAACTCGTGAAAGTATATAGTTGAAATAAAAACCATATACTCGGAGCGGAACCCTCGGTGGGCGAGTCCGACTCGCTCTTGTCCAGTTTTTCTTTAAGGTACGGAAACCTAAAAACTGCAAAATGATCATAGAATACTTTTTGTATAAATCGATCTTGTTTATTTTACATAACATTCATATTTATCTATCCTCTTAAATCAACTGTAGTTTAGATACTCAATAGAAATGTCAGAAATCCCAAATACCCCCGCGGGATAAATCCATTAAAAATTATAATAAACAGCTATTTGCTTTTAACGAGTCTCTGAACTCTTTGATATCTGGATATCAAAGAGTTCAGAGACTCGTTGAAAAATCCGTCGATATTTGTGCGCAATTTACATGAAATCAAAATAGAATTTTGGATAATTTAATCTATAGGTCAAGTCACGCTTCCCTGATTCAAATTGTACTCATACATATCGTGCCTACTATTACAGCTAATAGACGTGACATCGAGATAATTGACCGGTCACAGTTCGGTCAGGGAATGCTTAGTGACGTACTCGTACCTACCTACTGGCGTTACAATCAAATTAATGCTTTGCATGCTTATGTGTGTGTGTGTGTAAAGTTTTAATCAATGGAGACGAGGTAAACAGGCGAAAATTGAATTGCAAACCTCGTCTTAATTATACCTATATATACTTTATATACTTTATGATTACAATAATTGCGTTCTTGAAAGATAATAATAATAATAATAATAAATTTTATTTATAAAAACTTTACATTATATGAACTGTGATCGAAGTCACCTAGTAAGCAAAAAATGCCTGTGACAGGTGACTACGCTCTTACATAGCTATTGTTCATTTTAATTAACAGCGCGTGCGTGCGTGTGTGTGTGTGTGTGTGTGTGTGGGTGTGTGTGTGTGTGTGTGTGTTTGTGTGTGTGTGTGTGTGTGTGTGTGTGTGGGTGTGTGTGGGTGTGTGTATGTGTGGATGTGTGTGTATGTGTATGTATATGTATACATATGTTATTTCAAGTGTTGTAATAAAGCCTCCGTTTCCTCATAACTTAATAATGTTAAGAAGTTTGTTGTCAGTTTCTTAGTTTCTTGTAGCGTTTTAGTATAAATCTCTATTTTTTTGTTAATTTTATTGTACAAGTAAAGATAGATGTGAAATATATATATACAGGGTGTAACAGAAAGGTGTGGTCAAATTTCAGTAGCGGATAGAGTATGTTATCAGTATTGCACCTACCATAGTGCCATAGATGGTTGCATTATTATTACATAGTTATAGCATATTCTTTTTGTCAAAATTCAGTAGTGAAAGGCGTAAGGCATAACATTTATACCACCCCTGTTACAAAATTCGATTGGATTATTATGGCATAGAACTTTTTAAGTCATACCTTTTTTCATTAATTACTTTTTAATTCATAAATAAACAAATGAAAAAATAATAAATATTTTTTTAGGGTACTCCGATTTTGATAAAATTAGGTATGTGCACTCAGTATCATGGGCACATACCAACCCTTGAATATGACCACACCTTTCTGTTACACCCTGTATATATAATTCAAATTTGTCTATCTTTCAATAATACAATTATTGTATTTGTAAAGTAATTGGCAATGCCTATAAAAATTACTTCAATGTCATTACTTGTTCGCTATTACATAACAGCAAACAAGTTATAACATTATAATATAGGTTTTTTAACGCGATAACGTCTTATAAATCGATGATCTGTTGCACGCAGGGAAAAGTGTCACGGTCCGTCACGTTCTGCCGCTGATAGGCTGAAGTACTGTGGCTGGTTGCTAAGCAACACGAATGGCAATATGTCATCAATGTTTTCTTATGACGTTATCACTTATAATTATCGTCCGTAAACCGACTGTACAGGCAACCATTTTTTTACAAGTAATTGTAATGTCATTGACATTTAGAGCAAACAATTTCATTCATTTTATTTTGGTGTGAAAATATAAAGTATATTATTAAGTTATTACGTTAGAATTGTATATCAGTATTGTGGATTGCATCTAAAATTATGAAAATAATGAATAAAAAGGCCAAAATCGGGCGGGAAATTCAAGGTACTTGAAACGAATGCTATTCGTCGGATCAAGTTATGACGTAACAGTCCTTAATAAGTTAAGACATGCTGTGCCCTCATTGGCTGTCACGTCATAGCCCATAACTCTTTACGCGCCAATGTGGCGTGCTTTTGCAAATGCTTTTATCAGTTTGTAAGTTTAAATGTTTTATTTTCCTAATAGGAGTAGTTTTTGGCGCTGCATATTTTTTTAATGATATGTCGATGTAAGCCATTGCCTATGAACTAAAAAAGCTAACAACTTCACGTTGACAATATATGAACAAGCCATCGGAAATTCTAGTATTGTTTTTATCATTTCTAAATAATAATATAATTTGAATAATATAGTTTAATAAAAATCCTATTAACTAATACCTTTAAACGAGCAATTATTGTATATATTGTATATATATTTATATAATCTGAATCTCGACAAAAGCTTCAACGATTTTCAGGGGTGAATAATTGATCTAGCTAGGTATCATTTTTAGAAAACGTCGTTTAAAAAAAATACCGAGCACTCGCTCGGTCATCCATGTAATTAATAGTGAAACAAACAATTCAGCGTCACTATAAGATTGCATAAAATACGAGAGTTACTATGACAACAAGTCATAGTTACATGAAAACGTTCGAATGCTGCACCAAAGAAACCGATTTACACTAAGTAATTGAAATTAAATTGAATCCAGTTGCATGTTTTATATTTTTAATAATCAGTAACGAAAACTTATGAAAATTTTATCTGTTGTCCTTGTTATTTTCTTCTTTGTATAAATTTACAACAATATAATTAAATATTCTAAACCATTACAAATTTACAATTTTGAATAGATTTTTAAGAAAATTCGGTTATTTATTGGTTTAATCACATCCTTAGCAACATTAATGATAAATGTTAACTTTCAGCAGGACTACTCTTTTAAGAATATCTAATAAATTTGGCGCACAGCTCTGACATAAGTCAATACTTTGTATTTAAATCTGAATTCATAATAAATGATTGTCGAGTCGGGTCGGCCGAATGGGACGCAGCTGTTATCGATCTGGCATTTTATGAATAACAAGATTATCTTACGGATGAGGATACGGATGTTAAATGATTTTAGAAGGTATCCCTGTACCCGTGGGACCTTCGATTAAGAATAGGGTCAATCGATTACTTTCAGTGAGAGTCATAAAAGGCGAGGCGACTATGGAAATTTTATGATAATTGTCTGTAACGTCAACTTATTATAGTAATAGTACCTATTTATACAAATTTTCTTGTTATTGTCTAGAGTGGTTGCGAGTAAATTAAAAAATAAAAATTAGGTTAATTTCGTGTATTTCATTATTTTCAGTTAACTTTTGAAGTCTGTTTTTTTTAAATTGCTTTTTATTTTATAATTTTTAGTTTTTACATAAATAAACAATATTTGTTGTTAATGGTAGTTTTTCCTTTGAAAATCCGGAAAAATATAAGCCAGGCCGTCAAATTTACAGGTTTTCATTTATATCTTCCAATATACTTAACCGATTTTGATAAATCTTGCACTGCTCCCTAAGTCGGAGTAAATATGAATTATTAAAAAGGATTGTCACAATATGATCTTTACTTTCGGAAATATGACTGGACAAAAACACATTTGTTTAAAAGCATATGTGGAAATCACGCAATTCCAAAAATATTACATATAATATAATATCAAATATATGTAATGTGTATACTTTTTTGAAATCTGTTTAAAGGAACTAAGATACTGTTTAAAAGACATTCACGCGGGCTGAAAAGCGCGCAACAGTTAGATTTATAGCAAGTGTCGTGTGTAATGATTACACCATAAAACCGTTCCCCACCGTTTAGGAAGCTCGTGACTAGATGTAAGATCTTCATGAGCTGATATAGTGATGTTTGTAAATTTCATAAGCCTTATTGTATTCTTCGTACTATTTTAGATTTTGGGGTATCTCATTGGGGATGTTGTAAGTTTGATGATACTGATTAGCCTTTTAAGTAACACGTTTTCACATAACAATGAAACAAAAGAACGCGACGTGATATTTTCATCATTTTTTAATCCGTCGGCTAGATGTCAAGATGGCACTCGTGTCGAAGTTCTTGGTCAAGGCCGCACTAACGAGATGCCGCCAATATGCAAATGAATGCGAATTCCATCACAAGGTTTCGTAAAATCTTTTCTTTCTATGAACATCGTCATTGAAGTAGAAAGTGCTTCGTTCGCTACCTCGAATCAATTTTCATATAAATAATGAGGAGGGTTAGCATTCTCAACATTATATTATTGCGTGCGCGAATGTATACCATCGGTCGTTGTAATCAGGCAGCTTTACTCGTTAGGTGGGTAGATTCAAGGCCGAAATAGAAATGACATAACAGATAATTTTACCACATAGGAATTTAAATAATGGGTTGGAAAAAACTTAAACATCACATCATCATAGGATTAGCATAAAACAGGTTTAGGCGAGATAGGCAAAACAAGAACCTGGACTGTTGTATCTACTTATAGACAACATTTTTGAGCAGTGGTCGAGGTAGCTCAAATGTTGGCGCTGTGGTAACACAACCTTTTTAAACTACAACTATTTGGGATCCAGGGCTTACGTAGGTATTCTAAAAAGCATCTTAAGTTGCTAATAATTTACGAACGTAATCAAACTTTATCAATATATTTTCAGATACTGCATGATTTTCTTTACAAAACTCAACAACGCCATTGTGAAAGTTTCGAGACTTCATTTTGAATGCAGTTAAGTTAGATTCCTTTTGATATCTGAGACTAGAGACTTATTGAGACTTGTAGACATCAAAGACATTGCAAATACCTTCCTGGAACTCGCCTCGAAAGCAAATAATATTTTAATATACCTTGCAGCGTTTATTGATCTTATTTTTCGAGTCTGCGAAGTGTATTCGAAGGAGAATATTTTTTCTTTTTCGTTACGAAAATTTTTGTTAGAAATTTACGTAGCAGATAATCTGGGATTGTAAGCTTACAACAAAAGGTTAGTTGTAAAGAATGATAAGTTGTGTATTGTGTACCTATGCGATGTAAGATAGGGTAAACTGGAGATAGTACATGTGTCTGCTTGTTTATTAATTTCAAACAACATATCCGATCTATCCTAATAATAATATAAATCCGAAAGTTTGTGAGGATTGATTGATGGATGGATAAACGCCATGTGTATAAAAATCCATATCCATACTAATATTATAAATGTGGAAGTCTGTCTGTCTGTTTAGGTTTCACGTTCACTTTTAGTTTATAATAAACTAGTGGCCTGCTCCGGCTTCGCACGGGTATTAAATATATGGATGTTAATATACATATAAACCTTCCTCTTCAATCACTCTACCCATTAAAAAAACCGCATCAAAATCCGTTGCGTAGTTTTAAAGATTTAAGATATAGGGACAGAGGAAGCGACTTATAGTGATTACTAAGTCACATGAAAAGACTACCTCCAAATAAATTCATACCAGCCTTTTAAGCTGTTGGCTGCTGGAAAACACATTTTACTCACTCAAGGAATTTTTTGGGGGTAGTCTATAGCTAGACAAATATTTTTTTTGTGACAGAAACTATTTATTTACTATTAACTTGCGGCGATTTCACTATAATAAGGACATTTAATAATTATTAATTATTTTATCAATTCGTTAACTTTTTAATTAGTATTGTTAATCTTTATTTTAATTTGTAATTGATACGAATTTGATTTAATTTTTAACAATACATTTATTTTTATTATTGTAATTATATCTATCTATCTATCTACGGCAACCAGACAATTGATTAAAATGGTTAATTACTACTAAGTCGACTACTCTACCTTTTTAATTTATACTTAAACGCGATGTTGAGTGCGATCCACTTATTAAAAATAAAAAACGACTTCATTAAAAGAGGTTCTCAATTCGGATGTTTGTTTTTTTTTTTAATTATTTTTTTTGTTCGAATGAGGTTATTTCCGAAAATCCCTAAAACATTACATAAAGATCTGATGATGAGTTTCGAACATAGACAACAAAACTCTTCATTTAATGCCAGCAAAACAACCCTGATTAAAGACGATTAGATGTTTTTTTTCGAAAACAGTTTTTCTATAGCAGCTAGTATTTTTTACGAGTATTCTTGTTAGAGAAAGTGATAAAACAATACTGATATCTCGTTCAGTAGTTATGATTTTTCACGGAACTTCGAGTTATACTCGTAACTCAATGCGGTAAGGAGTAGTAAAGTAGGCGAGATGAATTCTTAGTAGTCACCATTTTCTGTTTAGAAACCATTTTCAGCACGTTTTTATTAACAAGCACAAAGCGTTATTTAGACTATTAAAACTAACATTGAGGGGGAAATTAAGCTATAAACGTTTCCAAGCAAAACTCTAGAGAACAATGAAACGCGGCCACTTTAAAATAAAGAATCGTGAACACAAAGATTGGTTTTAAATCCGACACAAATTGGCTCATATCAGAATGGATACATACATTTTATCCTTTCGCGACGTTGAATCACGATGCAGATGCAGATACGCCATATAAAATACGAGTATCTATTTCAAATCGTTCGTTTTCAATTTGTCCTTGCTGTCGACACGATTTAAAAAAAATATTAGCCGCTTGAATATTTGAATACTTGAAATGTGAAGTGCTCAAACGTTACCAAAAGGAAAATATTCAAATTTGGAACCTTTGGTGATTATATCCAGCACAGAAAATAAATAAAAAAATATTGAAAGACCAGAGAGAAATGTAAAATTCTATATTTTTTCCGTTTGAAAACCTTGTATACGACAATGTGGTACGGTATGGTATTGAAAAACGTGTACAAAATGCTTCAAAGAGTTTGGGGAAAGGTTTCTATTGATGGGTGAGTCGATATATTTTCTTTTTGGTTACTTTTTGTAATGCAAAGAGAAGTATAGCATACTTATCAATCGTCAGCTATCAGATATATTGACGTTATATATTGGTAGACCATTTATTGTGAGTGTAAAATATTATCGTTAACTACCAGCTAGCAACAGAAATCACTTAACATTTACTGTGACCTGATTCAATTAATACGCGTACCATACCAAAATAAAGCTTACATATAGATACCTGCCTGCTTGGACATATATACATGTATCTACATATAAATCTATTTCTACCATAAGTTAAATAACCGAATGCATATTATATAGGATATGCGAATAATTTTCGTTCATTTTCGAAAATAAGCCAATTTCATTTGGAATTCCATGTGCACACGCCTTATTTCCGTCAACAGACGACCAATTGGAACTCAGGAAAGAAATTTTGTTATGCACATACCACCTTGCAGCCTATTACGTACATTAACCTTTTAGCATAAGGTCGAAAATGGCTTGCAAACAAAAATATTTTGCACGATTCAATATAGTTATTTGTTGTGGAAATCGAGGCATGCGATGCGGACGCCATATTTTCCCATTTCCCGTGGGATGTTGGTGAGCATTATGTATTTGTTAAAAATTACCCGCCGGCCTAGTCCGGTGTGTCTCGGGTCTCGGATTGTTTATGGGTCACTGCAGAAAGCCTATAGAGTAATAGACAGGTATAGGTACCGTGGTGGATGTGTCGAATGGTCGAACACCACACATGAAACCTCAAATATAATGTGAACTATTTGGTTATTTTATTTTGGAGTTTAGATTGCTATTGAATAAAAGAAAGATGGTTGTCTAGAAAGTCGGTTTAGGGACGATAATTTTGATGGCATTGTAGTAAACAGCTGGTTGCTTAGCAACCAGTCAATAACGTGACTGCTTAGCAACTAATCAATAATGTGACCGTTGCTACGTGACTACAACGAATGAGCAACAAATTAAAAAAAATGTGTGGCACTCGGGGACTGCCGCGGTAAAGCTATTGCATAGCATTTTATATCAACTTAAGCAATTATAATTATTTATTTATTTTTTATTTATGCAGTATTTTTTTTCTTTTTATTTGATTTCGGAGCAGCTTGTCTCGATCCGTGCGAGCTTGTACAGTCGTACCATATACATATACGTTAAGCGACCCGGCCGAGCTACATGGTAGGCGGAGTGGGAGGTGTTAGGCTTTATTTATGTTACGGAATTTCTTGATTCGGTCGCCGCGCTCAAAGCCCGCGATAAAAGCTGTGCAATAGCTTAATAACGTAACTGTTGCTACGTCATACTTGTTCGTGCGTGCACCCCGTCATCGATTTATAAGCCTTTATCACGTCAAAAAGTAAAAATAAAACAATTGGAAAAATAACAGAACCGAGTATTAGTATACCCTTTCCAGAACCGTCAGGGCCGATAGGCTGGAATTTATTGTGAAACATACAGATTCCTTGGTAATCAAAGCTAATGTACAAATAAAATATACATTTATTCGTTGCAAAATTATTTACATAAAATGTTGTGCCTCGCGGTTGCAGCGCTGAGCAGCAGATCATTCGCTGCAACCACGAGGCACTTACGAGCCTAAGCCTAAAGCCAAAAAGCCTAAATCGCAAAGGTTTAAGAATATAATAATGCTTTATCCTTTCATCATCATCATCAGCCTATCGCAGTCCACTGCTGGACATAGGCCTCTCCAATTGCACGCCACTTTGTTATATCTTCGGCTTCTCGCATCCAGCTCCTGCCAGCCGTTTTGCTTAAATCATCACTCCACCTGGCTTGAGGGCGTCCTACACTACGTTTGCCAAGCCGCGGTCTCCACTCAAGAACTTGTTTACCCTAACGGTTGTCGGTTCTTCGGCTAATATGGCCAGCCCACTGCCACTTCAACTTGCTAATGCGATGCGTACGGAGGAGTCAGCCAGGTCATTCAGCATCCGTTGCAGGTCCTGCAGCGTTTCCGCCATGATGACAATGTCATCTGCAAATCGCAAGTGAGAAATGTATTCACCATTGATGTTGATGCCCCGCCCTTTCCAGTGCAGCGTCTTGAACATATCCTCCATTGCATTTGTGAACAGTTTCGGGGAAATAACGTCCCCTTGCCTCACTCCTCGATGCAATGGTATAGGTTTTGTTTGCTGATTCTGTACTTGGGCGGACATGGTGGCGGCTTCGTAGAGACATCTCATCACTTGGATATATCGCCAATCTACTTGGCATCGCTGCAGAGACTCCAGAACGGATCAGATTTCAATCGAGTCAAAGGCCTTCTCATAGTCCACGAATGCTAGACACAGGGGCTGATTATACTCCTGGGTCTTTAAAGCAGAGCAGTTGCAGTTAGATTTCAATTAAAACGGCCATTTTCGTATTCTTGTAACTTTGGTATCGATCTTAAAAACGCTTGCGCACCGTACTAGAATGTCGTTATTGCGCTTTCGAGACGCATACTTGACGCAAGCGTATTTGAGATCGATCCCAAAGTTACAAGAATACAAAAATGGCCGTCTTAATCGAATCTTAACTGCAACTGCAAATACGTGAATTGACCCCGCGGGGGTTTAAACAAATGCCACACGCGTCTTTTTCCGCACACGCTACTGTTGGTTTTTGTTTACCAATTCGACAGCAGTCGCGTGACGTTTTGTCAACCTTATGTCAAATGCATACATTTGTTCGCGTTATCATGTGGGGAAAAAGAAGTGTGTGGTATTTGTCTAAGCCTTAGTGCCGTAACTAGGCTTTTATGCACCCGGTGGCAAGCCTATATGTGGTGCGCTACATTAACTTACTTAATCGCGAACTGGGTATTGGTCCATAAAGTCATTTCAGCGCTCTGCGCCTGGGCACCCCTTACACCACCTTGGTTACGGCATTGTGTCTGACCTAAGAGTGTCTAACACAGACAGCGGGAGCGACTTTATTTTATACTATGTAAAGATATTGATAACTGCGATTACTAATGTTTTTAAATAACGTCCATAAATTAATTAGCTTATTAATGGTACGCCATATTTTAATTATGTAATTCATAATTGTTGTTCACAATTATTGTGATTACAATTTAATCCATTATTTCTTTACGTTAAAAAACAAGGAACAGTCAATTAACATCAATATAAGGTACAGGCACGTACCTACTATGCTTCATTACATTTTCCAATATAAATAAATGTTCGTATTATACCTGAAATAAAATGTAAATTTGGTCTCAAAGGAAGGCAAAGTCATAAAAAGGTGCATCGTAAAATCTTTTTTATTCAGCTGAGGTAAAATTAAAAGTAAAACGTTTGAAAGAGCAGGTAAAGAGGCCTGTTTCAGTGTAACTATTGAATGAGCTAGATTTTATGAGGAAATGGTATCGCGATAAAAACAAATTGAAAAGGCTTTTAGAGTTGATGAACAGCCCCATTAAAAAACCCACACTGGGTAATTCTCGTGAAAGTGAACCACTGTTAAAATTCAAAGCAGATTCTTCCTTCCATCTAATTCTTTCAATATTTTATAATTTGACTCGTGAAAGTGAACCTTTGTCAAAATTCAAAGCATATTGATAATTTAATCATTTTATATGGGGGGGGAGGCACAAGACGCAAATGGCAGTGCCAGATGTAATATTATATAAATATAAAAATAATTCTAGCACAGGAGGATTTCGTTTCATTTGACTGCCTCAGTGGCGCAGTGGGAGTGTGCCCGACTGCTACGCAAGAGGGCGTGGGTTCGATTTCCACCCAGGATAAAACTTTGTGTGATGAGTACGATGGTTTATTCTGTGCTTGGTGCTATGTATCTATAACATGTATGTATTTAGAAGTATATAAGTTTATATAACAGTTGTCTGGCTGCCATAGTACAAGCTCTGCTTAGTTTGGAATCAGATGAGGTTGTGTGAGTTGTCCCCAGATATAATTATTATCTGATATCGGCCAAGTGTGAGTGGCACGACGGTGGGGGGTGCCCCAAAAAAGGCACCTTTTTCTGGGGTGCTTATTTTAAAAATAGATGTCATAATTAATCAGCCATATTTTGTGATCGATAAAATCATGTTATGACCAATGACGTTTCCGTATCGTTAATATAGTTACAATTTAATGACCAATTAATATGAAGAAAGATATTGGTGAATTCCATCGTTGTATTAATTGTATAATACACAAAAATCTAATTATTAGGAATAAATGGTTAGCTTAGCAAGCAATCAAGTAAACTACAAAATAGCTTTTTACTTTTATTGTGCCATTATAAAGACATTTAAACAAATTGATGGTCTCTTTCTACATTTAAATGCTTTACCTACATTAAGTAAGTACCTAAGTGCCCAAATAACCTACTTAGGTTACTACCTAAGTATAGTACTTTAATTTTAAAATACCTAAATTTATTCACTTAAAAAGTAACTCATTTACTACTATGTGGACAGTTTTATCAACATCAACGTATAGCAAATAAATTATTACAATATATTTAGCCTAAATAATTACCTATCTACTAAAGCTTGGTACTCACATACGTTATTATCCGAAAGCGAGTAAAATTAAGCTAGATTCACGGAATCAAATCAAATATTTTTACACACACCCAGCGACAGATTCCTAAAGCTAAGGCGAAGAATAATACAAAAACTTAGGCACAAGTTGTGTTTTACTCGCTCCCGGTTAAACTATCGAGTAAAAACCTTATGTGAGTACGTAGCTTCAATATCTACGCCAAGGTTTACCGAGACCCAAAAGGGCCAAGGTATAATACCAAACGAGCCGTACTACATAAAATCCGTCATCGTGAACACTTACCATGTTTCTGTGAGTAAGTGCACTCCCTCATAAACTCCTTACATTTGGGTCGCCACTGATTGTGAATATTCACAATTATAATAAACACAACACTTCACTTTTGTATATTTAGATAACGTATTTTGGTGATGCAACAGGATTGTTTATAGAGGTGTCTATGTCTTTGTGTTAAACCTAATCTGAATATCTTGTAGCAGATTATGACTGCCTCGGTGGCATATGTGCCTGATGTGCAAGAGGTTTTGGGTTCGATTTCCACACGGGACAAGCTTGGTATGATTGGTATTTGTGGCAAGTCTGTCTAGGTGTCATTCGTGTTGAATAAAATTTGTATGTTTTCAAATGTACCCGTGACGCAGGACTTACTTCCAGGGAGTGGTCCTGGTGGTAAGTCGCTAAGGGTGTAGGTTGCTTTTTAGGGTTCCGTATCCAAAGGGTAAGAACAAGACCCTATAAAACTTTGGTGCCCCTCGCGTCTGTCTGTCACCAGGCTATATCTCATGAACCGTGATAGCTAGACAGTTGAAATTTTACTACTACTAATTACTACTACTAATTTCACATTTATGTTGCCGCTATAACAACAAATACAAAAACAGAATAAAATAAAAATTTTAGGTTTTTGCTCGAAAAATATTTATTTATCACCAGAATAAACATTTTGTTTCCAACACAATGTGTCTTCCTTTCCAATGTCAAATCTCTCAATGAAAAAAATCTTTGAACGGAAATAGCAAGACACGCCAATAAAAGACAACACTACAAACAGTACACTTAATCCTCACTAGAAATGTTACTTACTTCAAAGAACAAAACAATTTAATAACAAAAAAGGTTGACATCAAAAAGTCTTAGCATTTCCCGACGGTATTTTTAATTAATTAATTCAATTTAAATGTAGCTGACCCGCAATCAACCTCTGGCATTCCTCTTCCCTCCTCTTTTACATTTTAATGCTAGTGTCACAAAATACGTAAGTACAGAAGGCCGGCTCACAGCTCGACAAAAAAATCTACACATGAATAAACGCCCACGTACGGAGCTCTCAATCTCAGGTCCTTTTCACGCGTTCCAACCAATCCGGGGGCCGGGTAGCCGGCGACCGGGTACCCGGCACGAAGTTCCGCTTCCATCCGGTCCAGCCACCATACATTCGCGCCGGGTACCAGGCGCCGGACCGGATTAAAACCGTAACGTATGAAATGTGCCCCAATGTGCGCTGTCTCAGTTGACGATTCGACCAAGATCTCCGTACGTGCGCGTCCATATGTGCGTGAGCTCGTTTTTACTCGTTGTAGGAAGCCGGTCATCTGTACACATCTAGCTCGTGCTAGTGTAAAGGCTGATAAAGAACGCTTTAATGAAACAAAGGATGCATTTTTTCTTACAACATTGTTTTAGGACGTCACTGTTTCGTTTCAATTTAATTAGAGAACAGGGGAGAGTTTCGTGTTGGTACTTTGATGACAAAACGGTGAGACCCTTTTTATAAAGTGTTAAAATGATTTTGTTTCCCCATGTTCAGATAACGAGCACACTCGTTTTGTTCACGTTTACAATTTTATACTTGTAAGAAGAACAAGAAGTTGAAACCGCGCGATTGGAAAACGTGCATCAATTTGCTATAAGCGCTCGTCATCTGGCTATGGGCCATAGTCTATGTTTCGAAAATGAGTTGGTGACCTCAGAGTTTCGTACCTAGTAGCGTATTTTTTTAATTTGAAATGTTACAATTTCACCTCTAGCATTTATTTATTTAAAATGATTTAGCAAAATAAAAAACAAATATAACTTTTAAAAATATCCGATCCATTTTATCA
This sequence comes from Herminia tarsipennalis, assembly GCA_945859575.2. Lineage (NCBI taxonomy): Eukaryota > Metazoa > Arthropoda > Insecta > Lepidoptera > Erebidae > Herminia > Herminia tarsipennalis. The sequence continues at coordinate 22,879,170 of OX243835.2, read as the reverse complement.
AATTAAACTTAAGCCAAACTTTTATTCACATTTTATTTTATGAGTATTTAACACACTGTGGGTACTCTAAAAGCTATTACCGACAATACTTTCAAATTTTTATTCCTCTTTTAAACATTTTAATATCCAAGTACCCACTCAATTCCTGCAACGGCTATTCACGTCACTCAGAAATTCAAAAAGAGAACGCTTTAGAAATTGCAAATGTCGGAAACGTCGGGCCGTGTGTCCTACGTATCTGTTGTTTTGCACTTTCCGACGAAATAGAAAATATATTTTATATTAGTGCCCTTCCTTTAGCAAGCGTTAGGTTATTTCCGGAGAGCGATATTCCAAGGTGACATATGCCCACGTCAAACGTCAAGTCACATTAAAGTATCTATAGTAAACCCGTTACTTGAATGGAACATGTTGAAACACAAAAGGGTGTTTTATTTTAAGATTGCGTATCACGTAAGAATTTCCTAACTAAATAATGTGTGCGAAATAAAGAGTTGCATAACTTTAAAATAGCTGTACCGATTTTCATCAAAATAATCTTTTCAGACTAACACACAGATCGGTGACGATGACATGTAAGATTGTACAAATCCGTTTTTCTGTTATGGCGAATTAAATATATTCACAAAAATGTTTATAATATTGAATGGATTTTAAACAAAAAATAAAAGTTAGTAATGCGGTTTTAATTTGTGGAAAAAGCATAAGTCGTAATCGCAGACGTGTACTTGACTTATGCTTTTTCCACAAATTAATTAAAAACCAAGTTCAATGTAGTTTACCGATACAAAAAATATCCCTGACCGTCCCTAAATGTTATCCCATCAAATTAAAAAAAAAAATTGTATCCCATTTTCCAACCAACTTAGGACATCAGGCCCCCTTCTGGGTCCCAAAGCTGGTACAATTCCATCCAAACTCGTGACCATACCATTGGCATATTTCATGACTCGTTCAACAGTTTCAAGCAGAAGATAACAAAACAGGCCTCTTCTATTATAAGTTAGTTAAATTAAAAAGTATTTTTATAGCTCTGTAAAGACTACGGTAATTGCTTGCAACTATTATATTATACTATACTATGTCATTGCCGTATGTGACCTACGTTAGCAATATCGAACAACAGTAACGTAGGTAAGTTTACCTCTTTCTAAGTCAAGGCTACACGAAGCCAGATTGAAAATGCAGCGTTGCACTTAACGTACCGTACCGTAGTTCGGAAATCATAATCACTGCATTATGTCATTGATTCATTGTGTTCAATACGGAAACGAGTATATTACGGGTCATTAATTTCGATGGCAATAGCTGACCCAGTTGTTACTAAGCGGTCATTACCTTATAAGTGAGATTGGTTTCTTTTAAATACCCGCTAATTGTAGGTAGTATTTTACCTTGATAAGAGCATGTCGTTATTAAGTCGTAGTCTTTTTTACCTGTGACGAAAAATTTTGTAATATGAAGACATTTCTATATCTTTGTTTGGGATTTATTATATTAGCTCTTCAGTGTGTATATTAACTTTATATAATTGAAATACATTCAGGCGTTTTCAAGATAATCAGGAATGAAGTAGGTAAGGTACACTTTTAAAATGATCGGTCATGTTTGTTGTTGTTGAAAGGTAAGTAGATGCTAGGGGGGTTCGTACATTTTTCATTTAGAAAATTTGCCATAGGTGTTGATAACGGATGCAAATTCGAACTATGCATTATTGTACAGTCAATTTTATTTCAAATTTAATTATTCAAACTTCAAAATTATGGCTTTAGAAGCGAACAGCGACAAACGCTATGAATTGATTTCATTTTTTGAGAAATATATAGTTAGACCAGTTGGCACTTTTACTTACCGTTAACACCTCTGTTCCTGATTATATATTGTTTTGTACTTACAACGGCTATTTTCATTAACTCTGTTTCTCTCTAACCCATTCTAATAACGTTGTACTTAATTAATTTTAATTAAATGAAATATGATCATTATTATGCTTACCCCAAAGTATAAAATTGTTATTTCATTTTCGCCATTATTCCTAATTATAAATATTGGTCTTTCTTTTTATAATAAAGTATTTATGTAGGCACCTATACCTTTTTACTTTATGCGTAAATGTTGCCAAATTAAAATATGACGTGGACTGGTTTTTAATGAGTAATAAAAAGTACGTATACATTATCCTCTGTAGGAGTTGTTATGTACTTAATTTTTTTCACAATATTCTATTCTCAAAAAAAACCATTCATAGCTAAATCTTGTGACAAATATAGTCCTCATAATTATAGTGATAGAGGCACCAGAATTAGGTTAACTTTATAAAATACGGCTTTAAATGTAGTATCACTATTTTTTCCATTCCATTTTCAATGAAATAATATGGCCATTTATGCCGCATATTTGACTTAAACACGCATAAATAATAATAATAAAATTGATTTGCATACTATTGTCAATAGTTAAATAGGCTTGAACTGAAATTATTATACTTCAACACCTGTTTAAGTATACCCTATTTGCTGCGAATAAAGTTTATTTGTATTGTTACCCTAGTTTAAATCGTAACTACACCTAGGTATTGTGGCATAAATTAGGAGAGGCTGATTGATTGAATGTGTTTTATGCTACAAAGATATCTCTAATAGTCCCGCGAGTAAAATTCTGCATTCCTCTGCATTCAACTCGCGTGCTTCTTGTATACCAATTCGTAAATACACAAGCAGTTTTCGCGACCGCCTGAGATCCGAAGCGATCAAATTGGCAGCTTCATCATAATAAAAATAATAGGTATCAGGTAGATTAATTTAAATTATTGATCCCATAGTGAATATAGCGATACACTTTGTATTGTTTCGTCTGCCATTTTATGAGTCTCCTGTAATAACAGTTAACATTAACGAGCTGCTTTATTGAATAGCTGCTCTCAATTTTATTTATGTACGAAATAATGCTTTGAATAACCTGTACTGTATAGATAGCTATTGAATTTGTTTTCCAATGAAAATAGGAACCGCCCGGTTTTATTCGTGTCTCTGTTTATATAACAAAGCAAAAGTGCACAGAAACTAACATACAACAGTAAGTTTCTGTCCACTTTTGTTTTGTTGCCCCGCATAGTTTAGCGTATAACTACTAGTATAATATTATATTATCTGTGGTATTACCTTCTTGAATTAACAGGCTATATAATGTAAAAATATTTATGTTTAGGGGTAGCTTTTCAAACAGATATTAAGTCATTATTGCCCGACTGCCTTTGTGGCGCAGTGGGAGTTCCCACACGGGACACCACTTTGTGTGATCCACAAATTGTTGTTCCTAGTCTGAGTGTACTTTGTGTCATGGCTTATATGTTTGTAAAGTCCCCCCGCGACACAGGGCTTTACCATACCGCGGGAGTTGTCTTTTAATAAAAAATAAATAAAAAAAATGGAGATACATGTGCGTAGCGTAGTAAATACTACCTTTTTCCAGCAGCTTTGCCTCCATTAATCAAATTGCAAATGATAACCTATAACCTTCTTCAAGCTTCGAGCTACCTCCACACTAAATATCATCTAAAACTTCGGAGATTAACGCATGCGTACAAACCAAATCCTTCAACTTTATTATAGCCGCATAAATAAATAAAATATCTATCAAAAAATTGTTTTGATTACGATCTATTTACCAACAATGCCACATACAGAATAACATACCTATTAATAAACAAAATTACATAGACCTTAAAAATTAACCCATTCTTTACCGCAAGTGGAACTAAATTTGTCAATTAATTAGAACAAAAAGCTATTCACAAATGTAAAGGGTGTATCAACCCATATGTCCCTATTAGTGACACCGTCGAAAGAGAACCTCTCGACCTTTGCCCTAAAAAGTGCTGTCTGTCGGAATCCAATCAATTCAATTAATCCTTTAATTAAATTACACCACTTTAAACATGATGACGCATATTAAGCTGTGTACTCACATACGGTATAACCGTATTACTCGATAGTTTTACGAGTAAAAAACTACGCGTGGACAGCGGAATTAACAGCTTGAAGGATTTACTCGGTCTCGAGTAAAACTATCGAGTAATTGCATATGTGAGTACGAGGCTTTAGGCTCAAATGAAGCCAACTGTAGCCTCTAAATCCAGATTAGGATGTCTTGTCGCGGGAAATTAGGTCGTTTCGAAGGCTATAACTTATTGATTTTGTTTTATCTGTTCTGATATCTGTTAATTGAATAGTATTTTTATACTATTTTGAACTATATTGTTGCCATGCTTTTATTTGATTAGGACTGGAATTGGGTCGAGTCTTTATTTCTAAAAAGAGTTATAATGATTGATTTTATCGTATTTCGGCTTAGTCATGGAACTTGTGTAACCTAGATAGCCTCCTGCTTTAAGAATTTACAACCAAATAATTATCTGTATGTACGAGTAAAAACTTCAGCGTGATCGACACTGACAATCATAACAATTATATTTTTATTTACTCGCAAGCATTAATAAAACCATCCAAAAAAGTTAAAAGCTCCATGTCCGTTGCAAATGACGCTTGCGTGATACGACCGCTGTTCGCTTACACCCGTGAAAATACCACCAAAATACATAATTCCCAGTAAGATATTACACAGGGGTCATTAATTCACCTGACTAGCGTAGCGACAGAAATCATAATGTAACACAAGGACCGCTATTATACTGCTCTACCGGCCAGTTAATGGGTTCTAGAGCCTTTTGGAGTACCGTAGACGGCGAAAAACTTGCGCAGCTCTCTCAACTATATAAATAGTTACTAGCTTTTCCGCGGCTCCAACTTCGTTAATATCGACTATCGCGATCAAAACTATCCTGTCCTTTTCCGGTACTCAAACTAACTCCATACTAAATTTCATTTTTAGTGAGAAAAGGTAACAGACAATCCGAGTTAGGTACTTTCAGATTTATGATATACTTTGATGGCGAAATACTAAAACTTCACATCAGCTCTACACATTGACCCCAACGTTGGTCATAACGCCACTCGTCCAACTTGTGGATCTAGAACAACACTCGTTCTAAAGTTGGCGCCAATGCTTTTCTAGATCTACACGTTGGATGAGTGGTGTTGGGACCGACGTTGGGGCCAACATGTCGAGCCGGTGTTACTCAGATATGAGACCTGAGTATCGTTTAAGTATTTGGGGGTAGATCGCATAACGCATTCGATTATTCAACCCAACTGAACATAAATAGGTATTTTAATTCACGATAATTCAGTTTACAACATGACAATATTTAAAAAACTGGCCAAGTGCGAGTCGGACTCTTGCACGAAGGGTTACGTACCATTATCTGTACAACATTACACTATATTATAAGATTTTAATATCGAGAAAAAAAACGGCAAAAAAATCACGTTTCTTGCATGGGAGGCCCACTTAAATATTTATTTTATTCTATTTTTAGTATTTATTTTTATAGCGGCAACAGAAATACATCACCTGAAATGTCTACTATCTAACTATCACCATTCATGAGATACAGCCTAGTAACAGACAGATGCGACAGATAGCGGAGTCTTAGAAATAGGGTCCGATTTTTACCGTTTGGGTACGGAACCCTAAAAAGTTTTAATACCAAGGCTTTTTTGACCTAAATGTTGGCAATATTGATTTTGTTAACCGACTTTGACTGCACAATTAAAGTTTCAGTTTAGTCGATGCAATTTCGGGGAGTTATAAAAACGAAAGCAAAGTGATCTGTCGCTATATTCAAAGCTTTAAGTTTATTGTTTGTACTAGTAGACAAAAATGCTTATATTGCACGAAAAGAAAAGAGAAATTTTGACTTTGCTAAACAAATGTATACTAATTATAAAGCTGAAGAGTTTGTTTGTTTGAAAGCGGTAATCTCAGGAACTACTGATCCGAATTCGAAAATTATTTCATTCTTGGATAGCCCATTTATTGAGGAAGGCTACAGGCTATATAACATCACGCTACAACCAATAGGAGCGGAGCAGCAATGAGAAATGTTGCAAAAACGGAAAAAAAAATGCAGACGAAGTTGCGCGGGACAGCTAGTTTTATATAAATATAGAATGCAAAAGACACCTGGCTTTTTCATGTCATTTGAAATTACCCAGAACATTATTTATTTCCTCGTTATTAACCTGCAATTGTTATAAAATCCATTCTAACACGCAAATAAAGCCTACACAACAAAGCAAACACAAGAATAATTCAGCAAAAAAGAATCTTTAAAAAAAGGTTGCACATTATACGAAAAGTGGAGCAAAAAATTTACTCGGCGCGTTACCCTGACCTGTAAGTTTCAAGGCAACGAAAATTGTTTGCCAAGATTTACATTTCGTGAGGCTTTTCTACTACGTGAGGAAACGGTGCTTGTATTGTTGGAACAGCTCATTTTGCTCGAATTGGCGATTAAATGTGGTCACTTTGCTCGAATTGGCGATAAGGATGAGACGGTTCACTTTAATGCGCGATTATATGGTTTCTCAGAAATTAGGAATAGGATATCCTATTCTTATTTTCTTAATTACTATTCCTTTTATTTATTTTAGTAATAATAGTTTTGATTATATTTTTCTTATTATGTTGCTAGATTTGGTGCGTAACGTCAAATTTTATTAATATTGCACATTTCCATGAACTAGAGCAGAGTTGCTATCAAAATGTTTGGTTTTAATTATTAACTAAATTACTGCACTGCGCTTACTAAAGTGGAATATCAACAGTGTTCGTGTAGGCTTTTCCTGTACAGAACTTGGCGACTGATTTTCGTTTTTTTTCTCAATTTCCGTACCCAGTGTTTTTTATTGATGACAGACTCATGTTTTCCTCAATCTCGATGGTCTACGTTGGAAGATGTTTTCCTAGGAGACAGTTTCAAAATGTTCTGTATCATTTTTAGGGCTCCGTAGCCAAAGCGTTAAACGGGACCTTATTACTCGAACTCCGCTGTCCGTCCGTATGTATGTCTGTTCGTCTGTCATCATCTCATGAATCGTGATAGTTAGTGGAAATTTTTACAAAAGATGTATTTATGATGCCGCTATAACAACAAAAAAATAGAATAAAATAAATATTTAAGGGGGCTATACAATTTTTTTTGACGTTTTTATAGATTATAGTACGGTTACCTTCATGCGCGAGTTCGACTGGCACTTGGCCGTTTTTTTTTCTTTGTCTATTGTTTGTGAGGTCTATTTAGCAGATTTTACATTAATTGGATAGTTGATATTATTGCTTTCATTGTGATTTTATAACAATTTGCATGATAATGTTATATTGATATTAGTTTTGCTTTTAGGAATTTAAGTGTGGAGATCTCCATAAAAGCCAGGTAAACAGTTGAAAACTGTAAATGTGAGGCGTTAGTAAAGACTTCGCTAATTAAAAACAACATTTCGATTCTCAACATAATCATTATGGATTCTTTTGTTAGTACCAAACCAAAACGTTACGACATTTTGATCAAATACAAATGGTGCATGCACTGATAAACTCCACCACACCCAGATGACAGATGTAGGTAGGTGTGTTACGTCATCCCATGCTGTAACAAAGTAAATCAATCCAAAATCGTGATTATTTTGTTTACAATACTTTACAATACAAGTCGTAATTGGTAACTATGAATGGTGGAAATGATGTATCTCTATCTGTGTATTAATTTATGTAAATATAGATATAAATGTATGTATATATATGTATGTATTTTTGTAAGTATGTATATTATTGTATAGTTATATTGTATTGCAGTATTTATTTAATCTATACTATATCTATACTAATATTATAAAGCGGAAGAGTTTGTTTGTTTGCTTTGTTTGTTTGTTTGTTTGTTTAAACGCGCTAATCTCAGGAACTACTGGTCCGATTTGAAAAATATTTTTTTTGTTGGATAGCCCATTTATCGAGGAAAGCTGTAGGCTATACAACATCGCGCTACGACTAATAGGAGCGGAGTAGCGACGAGAAATGTTGCAAAAACGGGGAAAATTTACGCATACAAAGTTGCGCGGGACAGCTAGTAATATTATAAAGCGGAAGAGTTTGTTTGTTTGTTTATTTGTTTGTTTGTTTGTTTAAACGCGCTAATCTCAGGATCTACTGGTCCGAATTGAAAAATTCTTTTTTTGTTGGATAGCCCATTTGTCGAGGAAGGCTATAGGCTATATAACATCGCGTTTTCAACTAATAGGAGCGGAGAAGCGACGGGAAATGTTTCAAAAACGGGAAAAAATTACGCATACGAAGTTGCGCGGGACAGCTAATATTCTCTATCTAGCTATTTTTATTTGTGTGTTATGTAAGAATAATATGAAGTTTTTAATTTACAATAAGGTTACTGCACCTACACATTACATTTATATATCACCCTCAGGTAGACTGGCAGAGAATGCTTTTAGCATTAAGTCCACCTTTGTACACCTTTGTGCATAAAGTTTTAAATAAATAAATAAATGAATAATGAAATATAATCAGATCATGCAACCATCACATATGAAGCGGCGGTAGCCTAATGGCTAAGGCATCGGACTCGAAATCGTGAGGTCTCGGGTTCGAATCCTACCCATTATACTACTGACGTGAACCCACTCCAAACACAAGCTATTGAGCTTAGCTGGAGGGGTAACAAGATTGCTAGTAATGTGGTCTCAAACCACAATGCTAGTTATCTTTAAAAAAAATCACACATTTTACTTCTCATAGTTCACAAATTCACAAACAAAGGGCAACAATATCCAAACAAAAAATAAGGAATTCCTACCTATATGAAGCTTGTTAACAAATGATTACCTACGGATTTGTCTGCAGCATTACCTCTTTTTCACCCTAATCCACCGGGTTCCACCGAATCCTACTTGATCCCTCACTAAATAGGTACAGAAATCTCACAATTTCTGATAGGTTTCAGGTATTACGACTCTTTGCGACTTTGTATGTTATATGTAGGTACATTCGTTCCTTACAACTTTACCTACGAAACTATTCACTATTCTTTGGTATTTTATACGGATTTTATGGTCTTTGGACTGTAAACTTGAATCAGAATCAATCGAATAGGATTGCAAAGGCTTACTGCTAGGAATGTTACTTTGACATTGTAATGGCTATATTAAATGGAGCTTTTACAGTGTAAAATATTGTTACAGTTTATTGTTGTTAATACAAATGGTCTACAATCTTATTTTTTATAGTTAAGTTATTAAATTAGCTCCTGTATGAAGATTATTCTAAATCATATTAGGATAATTTAAAAAATATTCAGTTCACAAAATTGGTTGATTAATTATGATCCACATAATGAATTGATTGATGAATTGAATTGATGTTGGTAGCTCTGAATCTAGTATCTTTTATTTGTTACATTTTGAATAAAATTTAATTTTGTGCTGCCTTACATTCTAATGAAGATCTCTTCAGATCTTTTGTGATAAAAAATCCAGTTATCATCCAATGAACTACCCAGGTGTAACATTTTAGTACGTGAGGCATTTTGTGACTGTGACCAGCCCATGCATGATCGCGTGCGGTTCCGTATAATAACTATTTAAAGTACTCGTGTAACGTGAAATTCTGAAATTAGCGCTATTTATAGTCATGTATTCCAACCAATAGATTTACTCACGTAACGAACAACATATCCATGAAAAATTATAAGTATCTCTATTGTTTTTCCACTCTATGTTTAGCTTCGTATCGTTCGTGTCGACACAGATGAAAATTTATATTCATAAAGGCTCGCAAAATGCCTAGGAAAGCTTCATAATATAATATTTTTCAACCGTAGAAGTACTCCTCGTAATTCAAAGCTCACTTCTAGAAAAATATACCGTTATGATATTTTCTTCACTCGATAATTCCTACGCTAAAATTCACAGGCTTACAGTAGGCTTTCGACACGCAAATCGGCCATTTTCTACTCTTTCGAAATGTCATTTTGAAAATTTACAATACCGTACCGGAGCTATTTTAACGACTTTTATACAACTTTGTGAATTATAAAAGGCAAAGTTGAAACAAGTGGGTCAAGTTTGAGTTCTCCGCAAACTCGGAAGGTAATTTTGGTGTTCAATAGATTTTTTCCACCGCTCCCCACTCGAACGTGAGCCAATTCCAAATCTAAGCAAGTATTTGCTAATCGAAATTGAACTCTACGCCATATTGATAAACCACTGTATTGTTTATTTCTTGGTCTGATAGTAAGTTAGAGTTAGGATTTTATTCCATTAGGGTCTTAGTTAACAGTGTATTAAATGTTGTTTAGCTAACTTTGTAGGGAGTTTTGAGGTCGAACCCTGGCGAACCAATATGTTCCCAAATATATACACGATTTATCGACGAGTTTAATCATCGTTGAAGCTCTTTCGGGTCACAAGAAGCTTTTGATCGCCTTTGGTTATATGGAGTAAAGTCTGGGTCAGTGTGGGTTTTGCATAGTTTGTGAGTTGTGTGAACTCAGCTTTCGTAATTTTTAGAGCTCCGAGTATAAAGTGTGAAAATACTTTTACAATATGTACGAGTTGGGAAACCATTGCACAGAAGTGTTCTGAATCGGGAATCTTTGTGGAATTAAAATGTCACACAAACTAGGATAACAACTCAAATAAGAAACAGAGCTACATGAGCGCAACAGAATGTTATATTATACTACATTTTTATTCCAGAAACTACAAGGATTGTGTAAATATGCCTGCCTCTGTGGCGCGGTGGGAGTGTGTCCAACTGCTGCGCGTTCGTGGTTCGATCCCCACCCAGGATAAAACTTTGTGTGATGAGCACGATGGTTTATTCTGTGTCTGGGTGTTATTTATTTATAATATGTATTTAGAATTATATAAGTATGTTTATCAGTTGTCTGGTTTCCATAGTACAAGCTCTGCTTAGTTTGGGATCAGATAGCGTTGTGTGAGTTGTCCCAAGATATTATAATCTCAGGAAAAAAACACAGGTAAACGCAGATGGAGCAGCGAACAAAAAGTAGCTGTTTTATCCGTAATGATCGGCAATCCTTACGAACTTCCACTTCCATATCATTATTAAGATTCATGAAGCAAATCAATCTGTTCATTCCATGAGCCTCAAAAGATATCAAAGGCACAAAGAGAATGTTATAAGACCAATAAGTCTTATTCAGCAGTGGGCACTAAGTCTGTGGTTGCTGCCAATGAACCTTTAAAACGTTCAAGACGTTTTCGAACGATAATTAATGAAACTCCTGACATTTCAGTTCAAACCATTCTCTAACGAGACATTTTAATATGATTTCAATTTGCGCAAAATTTGTTGTTTGCCAATAAACTCTGTTGGGACAAGAAATTACACGTTGTGACAGTCCGAACAAACTTTCAATTTTGTTAACTAGATTTGTTTGCATGATTTCGGACGGCATGTTTGATTCCATTTGTTTTATTGGATACTGCGGGTTTTTTGACGCTTTGTGAATATATTGGAAAAATGTCCTTGCATTCAAACTACACTAGCTAATTAATCATATTAGTAGAGTAACCAATTTGTACGTAGGTGATTTCTGGTTTTTGTAATTCTGTGCGTGTAGATATATTCCCATTATATCTAATTCATACTGCCTTATTGATTTGAATGTTGGAAGTATGCTGTAACTTGTACTACTCATAATAAATTTATGACGGACCCCCTTGTTATATCCGATGTGTTATGATTAGTATTGTGTTACATGAAAGCCAGTTTTGGTTTATTTTGTAAGGTTCTGGTTTTGGTTTTGTGGCTTTTTTCATCACATTCAAAATTATATACAACCAAGCAAGGAACTGACTTGACTGAAGAAGTAGACTTGACTTGACAGTCAGCATATATAACCCGCTCAACAGAAACAATAATTGAAACTATCTAATTTCCAACAACAAATTGAAATTGGGACAAATCATGTCGTTTCAACTTCTTTTTCGTTTTTGTTTACGCGATATTTGCAAATGTCTATCGACTTATGTAACTAATTTACTTTAATACCAATTACCCGATAGTTTTCGATTTGACTAATTTACTCCTTCCACACAACAGCACTGAAAAAATCCAATTTATTAAACTATAATAGCTATTATAATTTCGTTGCCATCAAAAGGTCAAATATAAATTATACCCCGTACAGCGATTGTGTCGAGCTTGCTAACGATATAAGTACTTAAAGCTTTTATCGCCAAACTAGTTAGTGGCCACGTTTGTTTAATGTAGGACAGGAAAATGAGATAGGCAAAACAATTCTTCCTTGTAGGTAAACATTACCCTTCCTGCCCCTTATTATCCTAGCTTTAGCCTGTGACTCCCAACGAGTCATATCTTTAGAGTCCCAAATTCTTGGAATCGTTTCTTATCTATCCCTTGTCTACTACATTACAAAAAACCTTGCAAATTTTCAGGGCTCTAGGTCCAAGTGCCAATGAGCTAAGAATTTCATTTTATTTAAAGGTAAAGGAGTTAAAGGAACAGGAATTTGTTTGCTGGCTGAGCAGGTAAACGAATAAAATCGTAATATTTTGATGTTGATTACCCAACATCAACCATTTAGATGGCAGTTTGGGGGGGGGGGGGGGGGGAACTTGACTCTAACAAAAATTTGTACCTACTTTTAAGGTTCATCTCTATGCGTCGCGAGCCGCGCGCGACTTACGACGAGCGGCTGACGCGCGCGGCCGTTGCGTCAATAGTCAGAGTGCGCGCGCAAGCTACGTCAGTCGTCGGCCGCGCGCGTCTGTCACAGACCTCGGAAACGGCGCCATACATTCTTATACTATAACTATTGTCGCATCGGCCGCGGGCGTCAGTCGCTCGTCGTAAGCCGCGCGCGGCTCGCGATCGACCGCGATGCACGGAAATGAACCTTTAAGTTTAATATTTTTCAAACGGATCCCTTAAATTACTTAGTTTAGCCGCCGTTTGTGTCATAATAAGCCTTATCTCACTGCAATAAAAGAGAGAGAGAGAGAGAGAGTACAGGCCGTAAAAGTGACTAGCAATAAAATTACGGAACCGTATCAATGTCAAAGGAAAAAATATTAGGCAAGGATGGCCATGATATGCTGACTTGGCTAGCATAGTTCTAATCTACGGCATAATAGTCGTAGTAATTCCTAATTAAGTAAAGCAAGCTTTGGAATATGTAAGTGTTCATGAATAATTAATGAAACGGACAATTTATTAATTAACAGTTTGTATGTGGCCGCACTTCGGTCTCGTTACGTATTCAGACCGTGTCTACCCAATCTGCCTTTTAAAGTATTAGAAAACAATAGACCCTCCTTAAATGGATACTCTATAGAATCTTTTAAAATGTCAAGGACCTCTTCTACAAACGGACCTTAAGGCCGAAGCGAAGTTATGCTTGAAACTGACGAGAAACTGGCAAGTATAGAATGTACCTTTTAGATTACCGCTGTACGATTTAAGATGCCTTATCTTAGGGGTTTGTGCAGACTGAATATTGGCTCCAGGAAACAAATAACTTTATCCAGATTAATGAAAATTATATCAGTACAATAGTTAGTTTAGTTTTATCTAGCTCGTAGTCACAGTATACAATGGTCAATATTAAGTTTTGTTCAATTCGTCTTTTAACTATTTTAATGATGTCCAAATATAACTTAAGTTATTTCAATGCGTTTTTCTATTAAGTGGAGAATATTCTACCAATCCTCAAAGTGAGGAAACAAAATCGACCTAAAACTCCTCTATACTTTTTACAATAATAAATATGAGTACAGTACTGTACATTATAATTTTATGATAAGTGACTCACAATCTGAAAGAGATATACTTCGTTGTATACTTAGAAGTCAAGGTTTCTTTGACAGCGAGCATTTGGAATATAAGAATACTGGAATACTTACATTTTCTAATAAGATTGTCAATGCAAAATTCATGAATGTGAACGTCTCAGAGAATAAATCAAAAATGTTACGGAGAATTTCTCCTTTGATTTCTTGAATTTCCTCTGACAATTACAGACGAAGTACATTTGCATGTTGATCTAAAATAAATATGTATATTTTGCTTAGTAAGGGTACAGATTAATAATTCTAACTCCGGAATACTAAGCACTTATACCAGACTTTATGGCGTTTTAGAAACCTATATAGTTTATAGTACACCTACACTAATTTTTGGCATCAGAAACTCGATAAAAAGTATAGCTTAACCTCAAGATTCCAGCTACCTACCCATTTCGAATGTCGACTAAATCGCTTCAGTGATTAGCAAGTTTAAAAAAAACAACAGAATAATAATTTAATGTTTGTTGATTATGTCTGGCTCAGTTTATATCATATTTCTAAAAGAACATGCTCAACAGAGTATATAATAAAACACTTTTCAAAGTCATATTATTTCCGTACATAAAAGAGTATTTTTACGCTGAAAAGTTGAGTTAGCATAATTTGCACAGCGCTTGCTTTGCAAATGCCAGCTATTTAAATTATACGTCTTGGTGTGTTTTTGTTTAGCTTTTCTTATTACAATGGAGTGTCATTAAAATGATATTGTCTAGAGACAATTTCGTAATTTTGAATATGGTTGCTTATGTATTGTTGTGTTCGATAATTACATAATTGATATGCCGTATGCATGTATTAACTAATAGAGGTGTAGGTAGTTATAATAAAACTATGTGAATTGTGTCGCTTAATGTCTTTACAAATAAAAAATGAAAATGAAAAAATATTTATTGCAGCAATAGCAAATAGATACAGTATTGCATTAAATGCAAAGATACAATAATTCATAATCTAAAGCTGGGTGGACATTTACTGCTGTATTACTGTTGGTCTTCTCACTAGGTTAGCCTTTATCGAGGAGACGTATGTTAACTCGTATCTAATTAACCTTTGTTAGATTATTATTTTTTATAATATTTTCACAATAAATAATGTGCAAGGTTTTTTTTGCGCATTTTCTCGTAATACCTCGAAAATAGTAGACCGTTTTGTTTGGTTTACTCTAAAACTGGGTGGTTTAGGAAAACTATTTTTGAAAATCGCCAAGGTATAGCTGAAAGATCCAATTATCCGAAATGGTAATTTTGTATGGAAATCTTCACGTTATTCAATTAAATCCACTGATGACCGTAGAGCTGGCAGCTTCCACAACGCATCAGTATTGCTATACAGCGAGGAAATGCCGCCAGTATTTGTGGAACCATGCCCAGGGGTCCCAATTTTTTGGATATATTTTAGTTTTATTTAGTCTTAATTTCTAGTTTAAATATAGTATTTATATTACATATCTAATTAAATTTGATTAATATGGATAAAGTTTTTAGTTAATTGAATTAAACGAAATGCTTTTCACATTTTGAGACTAAATAAATTTGAAGAATCTTAGGTAGTACGATATTCATCGGATTATATAGTTTATCCATTCACTCATGAAACCTAACAACGACCTAAAAAAACTGATATTTTTGCAGAGAGGTTTCTTTTGTGATTTGGACCAAGAATGTGATAGGATTTCAGCAAATCAAAACGAGAGGTGAATAAAGTGGGCATACGCTTGTAATAAATATATTAGAGCATCGTGTAACAGAAACGTGTAACTGCCTCTGTGGCGCGGTGGGAGTGTGTCCCCACTGCTACACAAGAGGTCGTGGGTTCAATTCCCACTCGGGACACCACTTTGTGTGATCCACAAATTGTTGTTCCGAGTCTGGGTGTACTTTGTGTCCGTGACTTGTATGTTTGTAAAGTCCCCTGCGACACAGGGCTTGTAACCATACTAGAAGTGTCGTTTAAAAAAAAAAAGAAACATGTAGCTACGTAACGCTAAAAAAACCGGACAAGTGCGAGTCAAAATAAATGGCCGTATCTTTTTTTACGTTAACTTAGAAGTTTGTTTTTTTTTGCAATTTCAAGGGTATGTAGACTTGAATATAAGGTTTTAATTTTAACTCAATACCCCCACGCGTTCCCAAGATAAAGGGTCTTGATAGACAGACTGACGGACGGACAACAAAATGATCCTATATTCGTTTTTCCTATTGAGGTACGGAGCCCCAAACAGAACTATTTTTTAAATACATGCTTAAAACTCATTGTTCCATAGTATATGTACCTAACATTCAAATCAATGTTGAATACAGACGAAAGGTTGGCAAATAAAAATAAACATGCATCGCATCAATTGAATGCCGCGACATCGCCAATCCCCTCAATTGTACATAGAGACCTTGGCACAACTGCACTGCTTTGTCCCTAATAATATATAGTCGATATAGCTTGTACCCGTAGCTTGGTGA
Source organism: Herminia tarsipennalis (assembly GCA_945859575.2). Classification (NCBI taxonomy): domain Eukaryota; kingdom Metazoa; phylum Arthropoda; class Insecta; order Lepidoptera; family Erebidae; genus Herminia; species Herminia tarsipennalis. Next base: position 22,862,909 of record OX243835.2, on the reverse strand, counting down.
ATAGATATACGAGTAGATATTATTATTCATTTGAATAAAAAGGTAGTGTACAAAACAGCGTATATATTTTGGTGTGACTTTTGGTGATTGGATATGTCATTATCCTTAATATCATCAGCTTTTATCGGTCTACTGCTAGATAATAACCTCTTCGAATGTATGTACATACGTCACGGCAACCTGTCCGGTATACTGGATATCATTTTTTTTTCCAAAATGTCGCTTTTCATATAAGGCAATAGTAATATACACCTGGATTCCAGAATTACAATAGACTGGTGCCTGAACTAGGTTTAAAAAAACTGGGTTATTATTCACGGTCTTTTTTTTCGTTATTGCGACAAGCCCAGTCAAAATCTAGTCATAATGTTAAATAGAGAGCGCGCATATGCGGCGGATATATTTGAGCGCACCGCACATGCACCAGTTCGCACGGGCTTTCCACGAAAACAAGAACTTGAATAAGGAACCTGTAGTTATTACCAGTTCGCACGGGCTTGTCACGAAAACAAGAACTTGAATAAGGAACCTGTAGTTATTACCAGTTCGCACGGGCTTGCCATGAAAACAAGAACTTGAATAAGGAACCTGTAGTTATTACCAGTTCGCACGGGCTTGTCACGAAAACAAGAACGTGAATAAGGAACCTGTAGTTATTACACGAGTGCTTTAGCCGTGGTTACAATAATAGGATCATGATTTTATCGACAAAATTAAAAGAAAAATAAAAAAGAGAGTTGATAGTCGGGACCATGATAGGAACAAAAACAAGCAGAAATATGAGAGCTGTAATAACAGGAACAAAAATCACAGAGTTACGTCGCATGAGGTCAATAAATGTACCCGTACTAAAATGTCAAAGTATCTCTTTCTATGTTCCTGTTTATTTACTACTGAAACCGCTAAACTAATTAGCCATGCATATAGAGATAGATTGGAACTTGAAACTAAACCCCTCGCAATTCTAATGTGTGTGTGATTTTGCTATATCAGAAGCTATTTTGCCTGTGGCTTGATTAGTGATCAGTCAGTTTGCTTTTTGTTTTGTAAACAAACAAACAATAGAGCATTTAGGTAATATTCAAACCGTAAACCCAATGATAATAATGAACTAATAAAACAAACAAACCTAGTTACGAATCTATACTATCTATACTAATATTATGAAGCGGAAGAGTTTGTTTGTTTGTTTGTTTATTTAAACGCGCTAATCTCAGAAACTACTGGTCCGATTTGAAAAATTCTTTTTTTGTTGGATAGCCCATTTATCGAGGAAGGCTATAGGCTATATAACATCGCGCTACGACTAATAGGAGCAGAGTAGCGACGGGAAATGTTTCAAAAACGGGGAAAATTTACGCATACGAAGTTGCGCGGGACAGCTAGTATTATTATAAAGCTGAAGAGTTTGTTTGTTTGGTTGAACGCGATAATCTCAGGAACTACTGGTTCGAATTAAAAAAAACATTTACTGTTGTATAGCTCATTTATCGAGGAAGGCTATGTACCATATAACATCACGCTACGACTAATAAGAGCAGAGCAGCAATGAAAAATGTCGCAAAAACGGGGTAAATTTACGCAGACGAAATTGCGCGGGTGACGGGTTAGTATATACCTATCATTGCTTTACAGCGTACCTATATGCATACCTACCTGCTAACATAATTGTGTGTAGATTGTGGGTATAATTATTATACCTAGTATATATATATATATATACGTCTCAATGTGTGCGATAATTTGCCATTGTTCAGTGTTGTAACACAGTTTACGAATATAGCGTGCCTTTAACAACTTTACATAGATATTATAATTGCCTATAGTTACCTACCTAGTGTTTGTCTTTAACAGTGTTCTATAGTCATGGTTTATGTCTTTATTCTGTGTGGAAAACACAGTAGGTGTGTACTATTGTACTCTTGTTACAAAAATTCTGTCTGCCTTATATGATACAGTGTATACGACTGCTGTACCTATAGGACAGAACTTTGCGAGAGCTATGAATATTTGTTCCAAGTCTAAAAGTATTTTCTGTCTAATATTTGTATCGCTCTTTATCTAACTTCCTTTAGGTACTATTCATAGTCAAAGTCAAAATACTTTATTCATTTAGGTTAGAAATGCAACGCTTATGATCGTCAGACAACATTTGGAATAGAATGATTCTACATTTAATGCCAAGTTCGCAAGAGTTAAGCCGTGAGAAAAGAACTTGGCAATAAAAACTCATGGCCACTTTTATTAAATGCCATTTTTTACAATATATTCGTTTATATGCAGTAAAGCCAGTAAGGTTGTAAGGTGCTGCAACCATTACACCATGAAACTCACGCAAGCAATAACCATAGTACATAAACTGGTATAACCAAGTTTTAAATGAATAAGCCTCATACGGTGTGAAAGGGGGTAACATACAAAAATACAGAAAAGGGTAAAGGCAACATGCGATTCGATTATTATAAGAAAAACTACTGAATTTATGAACCACTAATTAAAAAATATAAGCTAATATTATTAAGTTCATATCCTACCGCTAGACTTTTCTTCAAAATATCGACAGAAGGATGGATGAGAAGAAAACTATTGGAAGTCAACCACAAGCTTATAAGACTGACACATATAAATTTGGTGAGTTATAGCATTCCATTCGGCCGTCTAGCGTTGTTCAGAACAAATGACTGGGAATTCATCAATGGTTAAACCTGCCCTCTGAGAAATGCATGCATGATAATCGTCTATGAAGCTGATAGTGACTAGAATACATGTCATGTAATTACAGCAAACAAATTGATGACTTTACTTAAACTTTGTCACGAAATCCAGGTATCGCAAAACACCAAGTACACGACGGCATTTTTAATCAAACCCATTATTCATGCAATGAGGCGATTTGTTTTCTAAAGTCTTACAAAATACAAACACGGACACCTTTCCTTATAAACGTAGCTTCCCGGTAATACATCAAAAGCTAAGAACAATGGCATGGGGCCTGAGGGAACACTAAGGAAGTATTCTGCGATGTCATTCAGGGCTTGGAAACTACCTGTTGGAATTGAATACAGCTATAGGTAGCTATATATAATTACTAGGTGAACCGCGCTTCTTCGTCTGCGTCAATTTTCCCCGATTTTGCAACATTTTTCATTGCTGCTCCGCTCCTATTTGTCGTAGCATGATGTTATATAGCCTACAGCCTTTCTCGATAACTGAGCTACCCAACAGTTAAAGATTTTTTTAATTCAAACTAGTAGTTCCTGAGATTATCGCTGATACAAACAAACTCTTTGGCTTAGTAATATTAGTACCTATAGATGAACGGTCCAGAATTGAAAAACTTCGAAACAAAATGCTCCGAGTCTTTGTCCTGACTAGAGCTTCCAAGCCCACATCAATAATAAAAGTTAGGGTCACAGCACACTACACTGATTGTGTCCATGTTATAGTGTGCAGTGACCCTAACTTTTCGAGAAACAAAAAAGTGAGGGTAGATGAAGATTCATCGGCCTTACGGAGTCTTAACATTGCTGCGATAGTCCGCTTGTGACCACGGCCGGTGCAACCTGGTCGAAACACGTCAAGCAATTTTAAGGTAAACAATGCGCGTTAATTCCCGTATAATAAATAGTTAAAATATTCTTCCATAATCCTCCTATGCTTTCTTGCATTACTTATGTTACTCCTAAGCAACATTTGAAGCTCCAAGTGATTTTAGCCATAACCGGAGTGAACAGTCAGTTATCGAAGATGCAACAGTCGATCGGGTCGGAAGTCGTTGTGTACGTTTTAGTGTTTATCTTGACAAAAATTTCTTTTATCTTCAGCGGGGTCACCCCCCTCCCTCTTCCCCCCCTACCACCAAACCGAAAGCTTGGATGAGCATCGTGAGACACTGAATCAAGAATGACATCTACAAATGAAGATGTCTTTAAAAAATGTAATTTATTCAGCCTTCATACTGCCTACGACCGACCTGTTCGATTCCCAAAGCACTCTCTGAATATAGACATAATAAACCTGTACAACAAAATATAAACTTACTTAATTCCTAAGGGAATGAAAACGTCGCGATAATACAACTCAATCTTGTCACAATAACTGCTCTCAGCAAAGTTACTGTGAATAGAGTGTATTAAGAGATATACAGACGGTTCTAACGTTTCAAATGCGTAGCGTTAGCGTAGGATTAAAATGATATAATCCCTGTTTGCTGGGAGCTGTATTCTGCTTCACAACTCATACGCCAGCTATTCCCTTTTATACTTTCTTAATTAAACTCTAGATGGTCTTCCGTTTTGTCAAGGAACTTTACATAAGAGTTCTTTGAACAATCCACCAGAAAAGTCGATAATTTTGGATGATGTTTTTGTATAAAAGAACTCCAAGCTTAGTGTGACAGTCCTCGTTAGAACACTTTTAAACTTGGACGAAGTCTTAAGTAGACTATAAATTAGTCTCGTTACGATTATAGTGAGAGCAAGGCTAGCCTATTCCAAAGAACACCACTTTATAGTATCTACCCATACAGAAACTGGGCCAACAATAAGCTAGTGAGACTTCCAACGTTGCAAGCGATAACTACAAATGCATGTTCATTATGATTCATCTAACTACCTGTAACAACAATCACTCAACGTGATCTATACCTAACATTCCATACAAAAACGACCTTGGTTGTATTGACATGATTGCTAGAGGTGCAGATAGGTTAGGTACTGCAGTGCACGTACAGATTTGTCAATGTGTGTTATAAAGTTTAGTCAGCATCGCCGTGCCACGCCAAAATCAGCTTTTTGTACTACAACTACTGCGTAATAGAGGAGATACCACAAACATAACTTGTGTGCTTTAAGTTAGTAGTATGTTGAAAATATGTTAAAATTTCAGAACCTTGAATACCTAAAAAATTACATCCATTTTTTTCCTTTCTATGATGGGAAAAACCGAGTTTCCTCTATAAACCACTAGCTGTTGCTCATGACTTCCATGCCGGTGAAATTTTGAAAAATAAATCTATCCCACGGATACACGGAGCACTTGTTTTATCCAAGTTAACCTAGTTTGGTTACGTAGCAAGCTGACCGGCGCCACTTTGTTAGCGTCAATTTTCCCCGTTTTTGCAACATTTTCCATTGCTGCTCCGCTCCTATTGGCCATAGCGTATAGCCTATAGCTATAGCCTTCCTCGATAAATTGGCTATCCAACAGTAATATAATTTTTCAATTCAACCTAGTAGTTCCCGTTGTTCAAACAAACAAATTCATCCACTTTAAAATATTAGTAAAGATTTAATTTTAAATACAAAAATAAATCAAGATATCAAATTTCTCAATATTTTACCATTGTATTTTTAAATACAAATATGTACAAATCAAGATCTCAAAGTGTCAACATGGAAAAGCAACTCTCATCAGTGTTCTTAATCTCATAGTATAATGAAGTAATTTTTATAGGCATTTCTTGAGAATTACTTTACAAAAACAATAGTTGCATTTTTAAAAGATAGAAAAATTTGAAGTCCAGACCCAGGAATCGAACCCGAGACTTCCGTAGCCAAACCGGGGCCAGAAGCGAACCACCTCTGGACTATGTTACTAGACCTCAAATTTTTCTATCTCTTGATGCTCGCGAGTTGGGCCCTCGCATGTGCCATCTAGTCGGTAGTTAAAGAACTATCACGGCTTTTGTTCTTGCTTCGTAACAGAGAGCATTTTAACAAATTATGATGTCGCAGGCTGAATATTGAAGTAATTTTTATACCCATTTCTTGCCAATTACTTTACAAATACAATAATTACATTTTTTTCTATCTTTCAAAAATGCAATTATTGTACTCATAGTATAATGTCAAAACAAACATGATTATTGTCATATCTGGTATAGCTGTCAAAACCGGGACTTATATTGAACTATAGCTGACAGGATAGGACTCTAATAAATGTTGGAAGTGGTAACCTCGAATCATTACGTCATACTATTACAGCTAAAACGCAGTTATGTTTAGCCTCGTAGATAAATCATAAGTATAGCCGCCATTTTGTTAGGACCTCGTGGATTTCATAAAATCAAAATCAAATCATTTAATTGCTAACAATTTAGGTGTACAAAATAAGGTTTTAACATAAATTAGTCTCAATACATTGGCATGCAAAAACAGACCTTATGGCAAGCAGAAATTTACTTATATTCTAGTTTCCACTTTTAAAAGAATAAAACATTTTTTATGAAAATAAAATATAAAGTAATACACAACAACAACAACAACATAATCAGATAATCAACAGTATATTATCATAACATTATGTTTCATTCAGGACGATTTAATTCATAATATTATTCATATTCAATAAGTATTGTGTATGTGCCTACATAATAATTTATACATATAAAGTGGACTTTCAACAAATGCATGTATGCTACATGCATTTGTTGAAAGTCCGAGTGTTGTTCAAGTGTTAACTAAATGTTTTTTCATCACCTTTAAAGAATTGTAAATCGTAATTTAATCTTATTAATATTAAATCTAATGACTAATGACCCATTTTATTGAAATAAGCAGAGCTTGTACTATAGCAACCTGACAACTGATAAATATACTTATATATTTCTAAATACATACATATTATAGAAGTACCCCCAGATACAGAATAAACCATCGTGCTCATTACACAAAGTTTTATCCTGGGTGGGAATCGAACCCACGACCTCTTGCGTAGCAGTCAGACACACTGCCACCGCGCTACAGAGGCAGTCTAAACACACAGGGAAACTAAAGCCTTCATAGCTGTTCTAAATTCAAACATCGACTTAAGGATAATATAACATCGTCGAGTTCCAAGAAAATCTTTCTACAAGTTAGTGAAACTACGAAGTGAAAATATCGAATCACTAACTAAAAGTAAGAGCAACAAACTTCTAAGTAACATCTAACATTCTCTAGGAAAATGAACAGCCTCTGTAGTTCTCTATAGGTAAACATTTCTCTCTCATTACTAACTACGGGCGGGATTGAAGAGTTTCTATTTTCCTTCGACCGAAATTACCTACAGGGTGTGACGACATATAGGTAATTTACGAGTATTAGGCCTAGAGCAGGCATGTTAGGATTTTGGCGTAATGGTCATGAATGCGGACCCTATTTCGATGTAGGCTTCGTGTAAGCTTACTGGAAACAGATTCATATAGGTCGGGTAGTATTGGGTTGTTGTAAAGTTTTGGTAATTATACAGTATATATATTTAATCCCTGTCCGATCCGTTAATGTGTTGTTATATATGTTCCCATTCAATTATAACAAAATAACTTTTTTTTCTGGATAGAATGCATATGAGAAAACATATGGAGGCGGATAAGATTGTTTTGATTGTAAAGAGGCTTATTTGCATGCAAACAACGTTGATAAAAATCTTGATTATTTACACATTTCGACGAAATTGGGTACTTAAATCGTGAATTTTAATTTTAATAAAAAAACATTTTGACTTATAATTTTTTTCTCTATTTTTTAACTATTGTTATCAGAATACCTACACACCTCTTTCGGGTCGGACTGAGATTCATTTACACCTTATATAAGGATTGTAAAGACCACGTTTTATGCTAAACAAGTTAAGTTATTCACTGCTTCAATAAAGTAATGTATGCGTCTTAAAAAATGTCCCGTCAGGTGATAAAAAGCTAATAGTTACGATGAAAGGGTAGTTTCTGTTGCTAATTAAAGCTTATAACTACGTCTCTACAATTTAGTTAACGCAAAGCTAGAGTACCTCACCCCGACTTCATCTTAATAAGGCCGTACTTCCGAGATTCAAAAGTCTATTTACAAAAATATGACTTAAAAATGGTGTAATACATTAACTGTGGCTGTTTGCCAGGTCATACCGCAGCCTCACTTCCTCCTTTTACAAAAAAAATATACGGTAATATTACAGGTAGAATTTCATTTCCAAGTCAGAGAGGAAACCTCGCGTTTCCGAAATTACACTCATTAATCAAAAGCTAAGGGCCTCTAAGCAACACAATCTGTCAGAAAATAATACCCTATTAACATACCTCATTGTTTAAAGTATTTTAAAACAATTTTTGGCGCTAATATACGAAGTCTTGCGACTTAAAATTCGTAAAATCCAAAAAAGTTTGTCAAATGACTTAACGATGGTGATAAAAAATGATTTATAAGATGGTAGGTAATTATAATTAGGGGAGACGAAAGCCGTGAGATGGTTAAATTTGTCATAAAAAAGAGTGATACTGTCCCCTTGGTGGTACTGAACAGAGCATTATTTTATCACTTTGTAAAGGTTAACATGCAAAGTTTACTGGTAAATGAAGTTAATTACACCGAGACACTTTTGAGTCGCATTTAGTTGAGATTTTAATGTCTTGAGTACAAAACTCATTACTTGCTCGGCTTGTACCGCCTGTCTGGCTTCTATTCGAACATGAAGCCGCTGATTACACGTTCACTTAAAACTTTACTGGTTGGTTTGTTTAACTGTGAACATTCTAGGAGCTCCATCATTTTAGATATATGTATTATACTCATAGAAGAAGCGAAAAGTGTTCGCAATTATATTTGAGATTTTTTTCATTTTATGCTATTGCATAGCTTTTATCGTGGGCTCGGGCTTTGAGCGCGAACCCCCCACTCCTCCTACCATGTAGCTCGGCCGAGCGTTCGCTTAACATATATGTATATGGTACGACTGTACGAAGCTCGCACAGATCGAGACGAGCTGCTCCGAAATGTAATGGAATAAAAAAAAATTAATAATAAATATATTATTTTTACATATTAGTTATATTTCGGGACTTAATCGCGTATATATGTATAAAAATCGCGAAAGTTTAAAAACAATATTATTTTTAATATTTTTTTTAAATTGCATACGTTGATAAAAAATGCTATGCAATAGCTTTACCGCGGCAGTCCCCGAGTGCCACACATTTTTTTTAACTGCTTTTTCTACTTAACCTTAAAGTACCTAATTTGACATATTTTTTTGTCGTTTTGAAACACTGGACATTCTAACACTTGGCCCAATATACCCCGGAGGGGTATCCAATATCTTTAGAAGGAAAAATATTTTGCATCAATCCGTTCAATGATTACATCTGTGTGTTGATAGAACAGTCAGTCGTCGTCTACTTTTATATTTACTGCCCCCCCCCCCCCTCCCTAGACAATTGGCATAAATGCTAATCGAATAAAATGACGTCCATGAATGATCTACAGCTCAGATCTATTCTCTCTCTACAAATCTATTCGCGGTTTTGCACACGCAGCGAAGTCATTCCGACGTCATTCTATTAAGATAAAAAGTTTAAAATATCTTGTTTCTAAAAACATGTGAATTACTTTTTGCACTTAAGCATAATTAAAACAATCCTGTCAACAGTAATTATATGTTAACATTCATAACAAAATGTTGCTGAAACAATTAAAACTTTGCAAGACTTTATAATTCGTATAACTTAAACACGGCAGTAACGTGTCTCATGTTAGCACAAAATACCGAAAGAACTTCTGTTCTTTCGGTATTTTGTGCTAACATGAGACAAAGGTCATGAGGTCCCCTTCGCAAAATGCACGCTCGAGCAACACGCACATAGACATCACTCACGAACATGGAATATCGGAACGTAAAGGACGTTCGTTCGCCAACTTTAGTTAAACGTTGTTCGTTGAATTTAGTTTATTCCATGTCTCCTTCACTTTAAACAAACAACGAATATATTTACATGATGTAATTATTACATTGACATAGTTCTCGGACTAATCTCAGACCACTTAGTTTGGAACGCCTTTCAGTGATTTCTTGTCCTTGCCTGGGGGTTATTGGCATTTTCGAAGGGGTTTTACATGGTACAATTGTCTAAACACCAACCAAATGTGTACCTACTTTTTACAATTTCGGGGAATCGCCCAAATCCCCCCTGGGTACCTACGCCCATGACTTTTATACGCACTCCGCTCGAGCAATGCTCACATACACATCATTTGCGGACCGGAATCTCTAAACACGTCGAACGACTTTATTTTCCTAAGGCCGTTTGTTCATTGCACCTATATCGGTGGCTCAGTAGTCCTAGTTTTGTTGTGCGAGGTAGTAATTATGCCAATTACCCGTAAGTTCGGTGGCGTAATGACGGCGCTCGGGTGGCGGACGTACGGTGGACAAACGGCTATAGTAATTCTGTGTATCATTACTTCGGGAACCTCATGACGTCTCGTTGACGGACTGCGGTGGACAAATGCCCTTAGGAAAATAAAGTCTTTCGACGTGGTTTGAGATTCTGGTTCGAAAACGATGTTTATGTGTGCGTTGCTCCAGCGACGTACGTATGAAGGTCATGGGCGTAGGGGGTGTACGGGGGATTTGGGAGGATGCCCCCGAAATCGTAAAAAGTAGGTACACAGCAAACATTTCGCTGGTGTTTAGACAAATGTAAACTGCAAAACCCCTCCGAAACTCGAACAAAGTGTTCTAAATGATCCGAGAACGTTATCTATAGGTCCGTTGCTCGAGCAAAGTACTTAAAAAGATACACGTATATGACCTTCTGTAATCTTGTTATTTTGTGAAGTTAACGACTTCGTGTCAACAATCATGCAATATTGTGTAATATTATATGTTAGTAGGTAGGTATATGATGTTGTTTACCTTCATTTATGATTTAAATTGCGTGATTGTCGTGAATTCCAGCATCAGTGCACAGTGCATACATCCAACACACATACCTGTAAATCAATTTATTGAATGATTAAATATGTTAACAAACAAAATACAGAATTTTATGGGAAACGTGGAAATTTTCCAGGGAATTGTAGCACAAAATACATACATAGGTAACCTATAGAAGGCCGGCTCATAGTTCAACGACAAGTTTAAGCACACATTGACGTGATGTACGTACCAACATCGTCAATCGGCGCGGTCTCGGTTGGCGTTCGACCGAGATCTTCGTAGGTTCGCGTCTATGCGCCTGGGCCTGTTTTTGCTTATTGTAGGCAGTCGTACCTTCTGTACTGTGGCAGGTGGACCGAGGATACGATCACCTCGCATGAAACCTCATTAATGTTTATGACCTATTTGCTTTAACGTTCTAATAGTCAACTTTAAAACTTATAAGAAAGTAGAATAGCAAGACAAAAGGAAGAGGAGAACCGTCAGAGCCGATAGGCGGAGAAGTCGTTTGTCTTAACTATACTAATATTAAAAAGCTGAAGAGTGTATTTGTTTGAACGCGATTATCTCAGGAACTACTGGTCCGAATTAAAAAATAATTTTACTGTTGGATAGCCCATTTATCGAGGAAGGCTATAGGCTATATATCATCATGCTACAACTAATAGAATCGAAGCAGCAATGAAAAATGTTGCACAAAGGGGGTAATTACAGGGGAAAAAACGCAGATGAAGTTGCGCGGGTCAGTTAGTAATTAAATATAATGAAATAGATGTAAAGTTAAATATATAATTGTCTTAAAGGGATACACTAGTTTGATTTCTCGACGTGGAACTGCCCGTTACTGCGTCACCCTTCCAGCAAAGCAGTTGACGACATTACCAACAGAGCTGTAGCCCTTGGTGCTAGTTGTTACAGTACCTATGTATTTTGTGGTGTGGGCCCGAAAAGTTGTTATATATAAATTACACAGTGTTCCTTTAGGAATACATAGATATTTTTTCCTGATCCTGACAAACTTTGGCCTCCCATGAGAAGTGTTCTTGTTCGCATTAACGAATTAACCTTTGTATATGACTGCACAAAAAAGGAGTGAGGTGAGGTTAGGTGAACACTTAGGATATTTTTAGGAATGTACGAGTATGTCTGTGAGTTTCTATAACTATCTTATCTATATTAATAATATAAAGCTGAAGAGTTTGTTTGTTTAAACGCGATTATCTCATAATTGAAAAATTAGAGGCGAGGAAGGATAAAGGCTACATAACATCACTCAACGACCAATAGGAGCGGAGCAGCAATGAAAAATGTTGCAAAAACGGTGAAAATTTACGCAGACGAAGTTGCGCGGGTCAGCTAGTAAAATATATTTGTATGGAAGAAAAGCAAAAAACGGGGAAAATTGACGCAGACGAAGTTGCTAGGGTCAGCTAGTTTCACTATAACTTCAACACGCTTGAAATGATTTGGATAGTTGAAGTATTGTTAGAATTGTTAAATAAGTCTGGGTATAATAGGCTAAGTTAAACGCACCATAACATTTAGTGAGTTCGTGTTGTTGTTGTTGAGTTTGTAGTTTGAATTGCCGTAAAATCGTATCATATGGAGGATAAATTCGACTTTGGTTAACATATCTTGGTGCCGGAGTTGGTAACAGCTTACGGTCTGTATCCCTAAGGTCGCGGGTTCGAGTCCCGTCTGAAACCATTTTTTTTTATATAGATACATTTAAAATGTATAAAAATTTGCATAAAAATGCTCTGAAAATTATAAATAACTAGCTGTCCCGCGCAACTTCGTTTGCATACATTTTCCCCGTTTTTGTAATATTTCTCATTGCTGCTCCGCTCTTATTAGTCGAAGCATGATATTGTATAGCCTATAGCCTTTCTAGATAAATGGGCTATCCAACAATCAACAAATTTTTCAATTCGGATAAGTAGTTCCTGAGATTACCGCGTTCAAACAAACAAACAAACACTTCAGCTTTATAATATTGGTATAGATATAAACTAGAACGAACAATATAAACTAAAGACTAGAATAATATACAATTTATGTAGAGTTTGTGTTAGTTACTAAAACAAATAGTGTTTTTAATGTTCTAATTATGTTTTATACTGTGGCGTTGTTTTCCGTATATGTCGTTAGTGTAACCAACTTCATGCATGCTAAATGTTAACAGTACGACAAAATTAAATGGCTTGAATAACTTTGCCGTAATTCTATGCTAATTTCATAAAGCTGAATAATTTGTTTATTTGTTTGAACGCGATAATCTCCGGAACTACTGGTCCGAATTGAAAAAAATATTTTACTGTTGGATAGCCCATTTATCGAGGAACGCTAAAGGCGCTATATATATATAACATCACGCTACAAGCAATGGGAGCGGGGCAGCAATGAAAAATGTTACAAAAACGGATAATATTTACGAAGACGAAGTTGCGCGGGTCAGCTAGTGTAAAAGACAAAACTAAATAGTTAGCAAATGTAATTAAAGTGATTACTTTACAGGATGATTGGTAATATACTAATAACCTTTCGATCGTAGCTTCTTTACATGACACTAAATAACTGTGTAATGTGAGTTTTGAAAAATATTTAATATTTGAACCACCCTTAACCACCTACAGACGATCTTACAGGAGTAAAATCGTTGTTTTTTGTGAGGTTTAGGCCCTAAACCTGACATAAAACAATGATTTTACTCCTGGTTCTTACAGATCTCTGAGTAATTGTGACGAAAGTATGTTATTTCTATATGTATGTTGTTTTTTTTCCAAACTAATATTACAAAGTTATTTGTTGTAATGTAAAGAAACCATAAACGAGAGCTTTCTAGTATATTACAAAACATTCTGTACATAGAATTTTCTTAAAGTGGTCTTTATTTTAATACCCATATCGACACTATTAGAACTTGAATTAATTTTTAATTTGAGTGTGATTTAAATCATGTCTGATTAGGGTTAGTCTATATTATATGGACCCATTTAATGACACTTACAAAACACCTCAATTTTCAAAATCCATGTAGGTGTTAAGTTATTGTGGAATAAATAAATTAACTTACATATAGCCTGAAACCTTACTCTCCCTTTTTTGTGGCCGTTGTATAAAATATTGAAAACGATATATTTTTTTTTTTTTTAAAAAAGAATAACTAGCAAGTCCATCATTACTAGCAATCTTGTTAACCCCTCCAGGTAAGCTCAAGGGCTTTAGGAGTAGGTTCACGTCGGTAGTATAATGGGTAGGATTCGAACCCGCGACCTTACGATTGCGAGACCAATGCCTTAGCCATTAAGGCTATCGCCGCTTCTTTAAATTAGTTTACAAATCAGTCACTATTTGTTCCAGTTTATGCTTTTTACTTTGTAGAAAACTAGACCCTTTTGTTGATCTTATAAGAAGCACAAACGAAAAAGTTCCATAAAAATAAACATTTGTACTAACATTTTATTGTTCTTGTTGAAAGCAAGCATTTGCCTTTTATGTAGTTTCCTACGTAAGATATAAATCGCCCGCATTACATTGAGAGATGTGTAAGATCATAAATTTTCCTCAGGAGTCCAAACAGAGCAATGTAAATTGAGAAAATAAATAAGTAGTAAAATTTTATTTTCGGCAAGTATTTTTTGTTTTATAGAGATGCTACGCAGATATATTAATCTAATTCTTGTTTACCTATAGAGTTATTAAATTCTTTTAAGATTATTTGTTTTTCACCAGCATTTGACTCAAAAGGCGCAATTACATTAGGCAAGTTACTTGTATGCAAGTTGCGAATTGCATACGAACTGAACAAACATGCTTATAAGCTACAAGTTGTATGGCAAGGCGGTTTGAACTTGTACATTTTTAGAGTTTCGAATTGCGAACATAACACCCGCACGTCTTTTACCAGGCATGCTAATAAAACCTCCATCCAATTAGCACACTTTCAAAAACATATTCCAATGCAAGCAAATGTGACGTCATACTTGCATCCAAGACTTGCCTGCTTCTCTACTTGCTTGCCTGACGGCACCGAAGTAGCGTCAATATATTAGAGATATTTACTATGTATCGCTACTTAGGTGATTAGTTCAAAAACTCACATTACTGATGTCACTCAAACAGCTGCCACTTTGATATGGGACTGGCTTGGACTCGTTTGCCGCATGCTAGATGACTTTTAGGCCAAACGAATCACAAATTGGACTCCACAAAATGGCAAGCGACAACGCGGTAGACCTCGTCTCCTGATGAGATGAGTTAGACTCCTTCGAAAAAGATTAACCTCATACAGCGACTGACAGAGAGAAGTGGAGACAGAGTAGGGAGGCCTTTGCTTTGCAGCTGGACAATACAGGCAAGTAATAATAACTAACAGAAACACATAGCACTAGTAATAATAGCTTCTAAGATAGAACATAATAATGAAACGCTAAATGTACGGCAATGACTGGACTAATCTTACGAATTTCATAGGCATACTTACGGGCGAAGCTACAACAGGTAGTATTTAATGAAAACGTTAGTCAGACCAGATTACTAACAGTCTTTTCAGTTTGGGAAACAGAACCATTAAAATCTACAACGATGTTGTTATATTCATTAACCTTACATTTTGATGATGACCACAGCACGCTATAAATGGATTCCATCGCTTACGATAATGCCAAGTTGAATAAAAAATATCCTAAGAAGAAAGTATAAACATCCTTGTTTATCTCACGACAAATTTTCTTACAGATGAGAGTACATCTTAAGAAACTTTCTGTACCTATACATTTTGCTGAGCCTTTAAAATACACGAGTAGGTACAAGAGAAACCAATCTCTTGATAAAACAGAAAGTATTTAACAAATTTTCCTGAGATACAGGAAGAAAAGCTATCGTATGTTAAAAGGAATCTTGCGAAAAAGAATGGAATGAGAAAACGGTACATAGCTAGGGATCACGGAGAAAATTGGGACACCGCAGAAGCTGGGATTCTTTTTCAAAATTTCAATTTGTTATGCGACTGTTTTTAATTATTTTAAGATTACTGTATAACGTTTTTTGTTTCGCAAAATGGAACGTTTTTGTCGAAATACTCTTGAATTAATTCTCGATATTAGCATTTTTCTATAACGAAACCGGATTGGACGCCTATACCGGTTTTGCTTCGTTGTTTTATTTGTTTTTTTCTTAGTTCTATGTAAATATTATAAACGCAGATTTCATAACAATTTTTTGTACTTAGTAATTTTGTTTAGTAGCACAGTCTATTAGATTTTGAATCTAACCTTGCAGGC
The DNA here is from genome assembly GCA_945859575.2 of Herminia tarsipennalis. Taxonomy (NCBI): domain Eukaryota; kingdom Metazoa; phylum Arthropoda; class Insecta; order Lepidoptera; family Erebidae; genus Herminia; species Herminia tarsipennalis. Next base: position 22,846,935 of record OX243835.2, on the reverse strand, counting down.
ATGGTCGTACATTGCATGCAAGTAATATCACTTACTTTTTATACACAAATTGCGTACTTCCTTTAAACTAACAATTTATAAGTAGGTACTTTTACTAGGTAGGTGTGTCAACTACTAACTTTAGAGGCTTTTATATTCAGAGATTTGTCTCGTATTAAACTATAACATTCTCAAAATATGAATTAAATCCTTCAGGTATATGGTTCCGTGATGTTGTTACCGCTTAAAATGGGTTCGCCTTTTCATCTATTGCCAAGGGAATCATGTGGTGGGAATACAGAGCATTTTTTCCTTGTATAACTTGTGAAGGAAAGAGCTATGTTGACAGGCTGATAGATTAATAGATGTACGAATGTTTATTATACAGGGAGATATATAGAGAAAGATACGATACTATAAATATGGTAGATTTAAGAGCGAAGATGCAGAGGTGCTTTATCGGATGCTAAGATCTTGAAGTATAATTCAAAATTCTATATTCACTTACGTGTGATAAGTCATAAACGATATCAATGTGAAGAAAAGAACAAAGCAATAAAAACTAGCGCAACTTTTCATAGATTAGATAATAATACAAATTCTGAGACAATAAATACTGAAGATAACCAACTCCCCTTATTTTGTGATAAAAGTGTCAATTCAAGTTGTTATTGTTATTCGATTGTTATCGATAAAATCACCAATTCCCTTATCGATCATGTCGTTTTAAGTTGATTGATTAGGCACATCTATTCTGAGTTCTGTAGATCTAAAATATTTGGTCTTGTCCAACAATCCTCAACTAGGTATTCAAGCATGAATATCTTCAGCTATTAACTAGATATGACATACAAGTTATTGTTAGTTACCTGTACCAGTGCCAAATGTGTTTATTAATGCACAAAATATCGAGAGTACAGAAGCCTTTTAACAACACAGACATAAAAATGGCACACTGACGTGCAAACTCGGAATACCTTACGAATAAACAACATTTCATAAAGCGTCCTCAGGTACCGTGTCGTGAGCATGAAACCATTATTGAAGTGGCCTGCAATTCCGTGTATGTGGCAGGGGGTGGCAACAGGGGCAATGCCCCCCCCCCCTCCTAAAACTCGACTGAATGACCTATTTTTTGGGGATTTTGAAATTCTCCAATTTCACTCCGGTGTTTAGCCCCCCCTCAGTGGTGGGGATGGTGTAATGCGTCCCCCTCCTCCCTTTAAGCAATTAATACTTGAGCGGTTGAGTCAAATGTTACCCCCCCCCCCTCCCCCCCGAAAACAAAGTTCTGGATCCGCGCCTGGTATGTGGATGTGGACGATGTCTATGTACGCGTTGTTCGGGCGATGTATGTATAATGGTGAGATCAGTTCAGATGACTGAGAAGCAACCCAGCAGGTAGTTCGGCAAACAGCCCGACACGGTCCGGCGGGAAAAAATCCGTTTACAAACTGCCGAGCATCACATTCAAGCCTATGCACACGCTCGCACTTGTATTCATGCCCGTTCAAAGTAGCTTTGACGCGAGCAGGTGAATTCACCATAAAGGTTGCATTCTGTACTCCAGGTATCTAGTTGAGAATAATGACCAGAGTCATTATACATGACGAAGATGAAGTATATATACCTACATATAATTTGCAATGTAATGTTAATGAGAATAGTAGTAGGTACAGACTATTAACATGATATAAATGTATGTACTACATAAGATCGTTATTTGTGATGAATCATATTCCCAAAGTGCTTGCTACTACTACTAGAACTAGAAGTTGTTTTCATTGCCCCCATTTTCATTCTCTGTTTTCTTGTATTTATTCACATTATTGTTTTATATGATTCTCTACTATTCATTATCTATTTTATTATTCTACTACTAATAACTATTGTTATACTTATAGTTATTATTTTTGTATTTCATTGTGTTGCCGTAATGTTCACTTAGCGGTTTATACTGATTTAAGTTTGTATTCCATAGTGTTCTAACAGCGATAACTTTTAAATAGCCATCAATTTTTTTTCCACGGTGTCATAATCTGTAAGCGCTAGCTGTAAGTTTTCCTAATAAATAAAAATAAAATAAATTGGTTGAATAGTGCTTACTAAAATTTAGTAGGTAGGTACTGTCCAACCAATGAAATCAAATAATTTCTAAATAGAAACCCCTGCAAGCACTCACCCACCTACCCGAACAATACTTGTAGCTAAAAGATGTTAAAACTCACCTTTTCAAAATTGCAGGAGTCTTTGTAGCATCAAAATACAATTACCATACATTTTGGTGACTACCCTCAAAGAGTCGAACGAACACGAAACGATTTTCAATGATACACGGTAATGTTCCAATGAGGCTAATTTCATTGGAACATTACTATGTATCATGTCGTTGGGTGTTCCATACTCTTAAGAATTATATATTGCCGATACATTACAATACATTAATTTTAACTGGTTTGTCTGATAAGGGTTAATTTATAAGGGTCCTAAAAGCAGTGACCTGATATTAAGCAGTCTTAATTTAGGTAATATTGGGGACCTAATAGACTGGGGTATTCGAACGTGAGATCAAGGTAAAACTTTATCTATAGCTACCTATACAGAATGATTTTTAATATACTAATAACCCCCCCACTCGTTGCTTCTTTCTTTAATCCATACTAATCTATCACACTAATATTATAAAGGCGAAAGTTTGTGAGTATGCGAGTGTGTATGTTTGTTACTTCTTCACGTCTAAACGGCTAGAGCGATTTTAATAAAATTTGGTATGGAGTTAGCTGACACCCTGGATTAACACATAGGCTAACAAACCGCGGGTAACACTGCGGGGCACAGATAGTACTAATATATAAATGTAAGTTTGTTTGTTACGCTTTCACGCGAAAACTACTTAACCGATCATCATGAAATTTTGTACACATATTCTTGGAGGTATTAGAAGTAACATAGGATTATAAAAAAAGGGGAAAATTTACGCAGACGAAGTTGCGCGGGACAGCTAGTATTATATAAATGTGAAAGTAACTCTGTCTGTCGGTTACGCTTTCATGCTCAAACAGCTAAACCGATTTAGATGAAATTTGGTATGGAGATAGTTTGAGTCCCGGGTAAGGACATAGGATAGTTTTTATCGCTATAACAGACATCTACGCGGGCTGAGCAGCGGCCGAAAGCTAGTACTAAATAATGTAGTTTTGGAAAATGTTTAATATACATATTAATAAACCCTTAATCACCTACCACTTGTATTTGGAGTTATAACCTTAAACACCTACAGACTATTTTACTGGAGTAAAATCGTTGTTTATTGTGAGGTTTAGGCCCTTTTTTTTTTTCTCTTTATTTTTAGGAACCTTTAAATACAATTTACGTCGGTTCCATAGTAACCTAATCATATGTCTACAATACAATGCATGTAAAATTCTATCTGTCTAAAACTAACTTATCTATACTAATATTATAAAGCGGAAGAGTTTGTTTGTTGGTTTGCTTTGTTTGTTTGTTTGTTTGTTTAAACGCGCTAATCTCAGGAACTACGGGTCCCATTTGAAAAAATCTTTTTTTGTTGTATAGCCCATTTATCGAGGAAGGCTATAGGCTATATAACATCGCGCTACGACTAATAGGAGCGGAGCAGCAATGAGAAATGTTTCAAAAACGGGGAAAATTTACGCAGACGAGTTTAGGCCCTAAACCTAACAAAGAAACAACGATTTTACTCCAGGGTCACTCAGATATGTGGTAAATGGTTGTGTGACAAAAGTAGGTGGTAGGTGATGAAGGAATAATTTGTCATTTTTTTTAAATTATATACGCAGTTATATGATGTAATTTAAAGAAGTCAAGAGCACAAGAACTGATTTATTTTTAATATGCTGATAACCTCCCGTTATCAGCATATTAAAAATAAATAAGTTTAATTTATCTATAGGAATATCATAACTATGTTTATTTTAAAAAGACGATTCATTATTTCATCTATCGCCTGATTTATCATCGAGATTCAGCAATAACTACTGCAGCTGGAATCATGAAATTTTGACAACGAGCTCCTTTTATGACCCAGTTCTCACTAAGGAAGGATTGTTTCTGCACGTCTGAAAGTTAAAAAACTTTTCGAAAAGCCGTTCGCGTAAATCCACAAGCAAATGCTAGTAAAGAATAAAATCAATTACCTACTAGGTATCCAATGTAATCTCGAAAGTACCTACGTATTGCCTGATGAAGCTGGAAAAGATATCAAAAACAGGAGGCACATTTTGTGGAAGTACCTCTTTAAGGGTTCACAACGTACCTCTTCAAGAGGCGTTGTTTAAGAACTCTGCTCTTAAAATACTATGGATGGATAGATTGTTTTTATTCACATTTGAATGGAATTAAATAAAAAAACTCTGTATCATGGGTACATAATAACCATTATTAAAATATATATATTACGGGTCTTAATCGCGTGAATAATTTAAGGTAATATACCTTGTTTATTGCCCGACGTTTCGACCGTATTGCAACGGCCGTGGTCACGGGAAGACTTAATAATGTGTACAAATCGCGAAAGTTTATCAACATTTATACATAATAACCTCCGAGTTTCTCCATACATTATGTTACACGACAATTATTGATAATCAAGCATAATTTTTTATTGATAAAACTACCTTTAGGTACACCATGTGACAATAATTTTACCACTTAGGGTGATAACATAGCATTCGTCACACAAACGTGTCCATTTTGATTTAGTCGAAAATAATGGAACATAAAAAACATAAATACAATAATTGCATTTTTGGGAGATAGAAAAATTTGAAGTCCAGACCCAGGAATCGAACCCGAGACTTCCGTAAGCCAAACCGGGGCCATATAGGTGTATTTATATAGTCCAGATAGGTGGTTCGATTCCGGCCCCGGTTTCAATTCGATTCCTGGGTTAGGACTTCAAATTTTGCTATCTTCCAAAAATGCAATTATATTATAAAGTAATTGGCAAGAAAAGCCTATAAAAATACTATAATAAAAAACATATTATAGCTATCTGCCTAGAGTTTCCGCTGACTTCAATAATTTAAACAGTGACAGTTGTTTTGATTTATACACTACAAGTGATGAATGTGCTAGATCTTTACTGAGCAAAATGTTTGTCACCAGCTCTGGTGACAAACATTTTGGTCAGTAGGTAGTTAGGTTAGGTTACTCACCTAACGTATTGTAAATACCATACTAGACTCTATTTAGCTTTATAAACATTTGTAATGTATAATGAAACTTGGTATTGGCATTTATATTTTAAAATTACTAGACTAATTGTACTATAGTTGTAAGGTCCCCAAATAAAATAAAAAATAAAAATAAAAACAATAAAATTAATTTCAATATGGTACAATACCTGCCTATATCTATGTAAATGTCACATAAAAAATCCATCCATCAAATTAATAATAAACTTTATCATTTCAAATTATTCGAAACTAAAAAATCGATCTTAAAACAGTCTGATAATGATGCAGCCGGTCGTGTACAGTCACGCTATACAATATAGTATCTCACTTTAACTAATTAGAACGTGTTACTAATCAAATCACATATAGAGATTAACAGTAGTTCTCACACATGTTCGTGATTATAGCTATTAACGGCCTAATTCAATACTTGCAGCGGGAACGACATACGTATAAGTAACTCGATGAATTCATGCAACGTTAATAGGCCCAAGGAGTAATAGGTTAAGTGTGGGTGAATGTTCAACGGGATGTTTGTTCTTTAGTTGGATCTTTGTTAGATGTTCTACTTGGGAAAGAAAAAGAGGATACTAATGGTCGCCTAACCGAAGTCGTATACGGTGGTCAATCTCAACAGAAACTAGTCAACTACGCCGGGAATATTATTGTGCAAAGTGTTTGCGCAGATACAAGTGCATTCTGTATTCCCTCACTCTTATAGTCCGATATGGTGGAAATCAGACACAACTGGAGAGGGATTGGGCGCAGGACGGACGGCTTAATCAGCGTTCCTTGGCTCGGAGGGGTGTAGCAATATTTGCAAACCACCTATTTATAGATCGAAAGTGGTAACTAGCAAATATCTCTCTTTGGTCGCCACTGAGTCAGAGACCCCTCAGACTCCTCAGACCCCCCTTGCTGTGCAAGAGATTCATATCAATCCGTATGATGTCCCACTGTTGGACACGGTCTTCTCAGTAGCTAGTATAGTATTATATTATCTGTGTCAGTAGGATCTACTTATTATAGATCCTGGAGGAACTGCGATAATCGCCACTCTTGGAGAGCAGGTTACCGATCGCAGTAAGGCTTTAAAAAAAATGCTGACAGATAAATAAAGGACCTCGAGCTTCGATAATGTCCACAAAAGTGACATTTGTACAATAGCTGCATTAAATTATTCGGGATTTTAAATAAAAACACGACTATTTTCAAAGCCGCCGATAATAAATATGTATTTGAAAGATAGTTTAATTTCCGAGAGAGTAAGTAATGTCACTAATACGTTTTATTTTTCCTGGATAAATATTTAAAAAAATCACAATAAGGAATTTAACAGTATACCTTTATATAATGATGATACACCGATCGTATCATTTTAAGTAATATTACCTTCATGTTTGTTTAATATTTTAGTTAAATTATTTTAATTTAAAAAAAACATCTATCAGAAACGAAACGCTTTTCATAACGTATCACAAGTCAAAATCTTTTTGACGATCTCTTGATATGAAGAAATTATTCTTAATTCTCTTTGGCACTTATTCTCTACGTTTTATTTAGTCTATGACAATGACAGCTGGCTATTAAAATGTAAAAGAATAAAATATGATCGAGTGGCAATTATAACATTATTTTTGAACAATTTATTCTTCAATAGAGATTAATTTTACGATTTTGTGGTACATCAACTTTACCACAAGCGAATTTCGAATAAAAATCGTTGACAGATTAGTTGACATTGTTTGTGCTTCAAGTCAATGCTTCAAGTAAGTAGGTACCTATCTTATTATCTACTAGCTGTCCCGCGCAACTTCGTCTGCGTAAATTTTTCCCGTTTTTGAAACATTTCTCATTGCTGCTTCGCTCCTATTAGGCGTAGCGCAATGTTATATAGCCTATAGCCTTCCTCGATAAATGGGCTATCCAACAAAAAAATATTTTTTTAAATCGGACCAGTAGTTCCTGAGATTAGCGCGTTTAAACAAACAAACAAACTCTTCCGCATTATAATATTAGTAGGTATCGATTTACTTATCATGTAATGCAGTACGTAAAAAGGGAAATTAAGGTTTCTTAGTTCTGTACGTGGCAATTTTATAAGCAAACCGTCCTAATAAAGTGCTTAACCTCTTTTGATGGGCTACTTAACTGTATTTATACTGCGCGCTCACTATCAACCCTACTGTAGAGTTGGCCCAATGGTCCGACCCAACCAAACAACTGGTTGCTGGTGTCAGATAAGGTAAAATTGTATTAAGTCTAAGTATACAAATACGGGACCTTACAATATAATAGTTACTAAAGTTTTATTCAGTCATTGCCGCTTATCATTCCACAGCTTATGCATAATTGCGGTTTGAAATGTACTAATAGACAAATAAATACTTCGGTTTACCTTATTATTTTAAGCCTTGCCTTACGTAACTGAAAGTAGGTCAATATATCCTAGTGACTTAGTCACTAAATCCAACATTTGTAATTGTAGCTTTATGATTCTTTAAGTGCAAAAAAATAAGAATGTTATTGTCCATTTACAATAATATGTCTTTTGGTCTTCTTGGAACCTTGGTGGTATTGGATATAATGTTGCTAATTGTTCACAACATTTACCCTATTAAGTAACCATAATATTTACCCAACTGCGTAGTTTTATAAATTATTTTGGATACATTTTTAGAAGCTATAAAAACCTGTGCCCGATAAAATAACTGATGGGATCCTAAAAATATTGACTGCCTAACTAATTGAAATTGGGTAGAGCAACTTAAGGACGTAATGAGTATCTATATTACTAAATTGAAAAGAAAATTAATTAGTAGGTCTTATTTCTTTTTCAGTTAGGTAGATACCAAGACGCCTTTATAAAAATATCAGGTTTTATAGTTTCTTAATTATTTTATTATAATTACAAGCACCTGCTAAAAGTATTTTAAAATGATGTAGGACGAAATCTATCTGTGACTAATGATGTTTTAAGTAAGAAGGTGTAGATAGGTTATAAGTGCTTAGAAAGCGGCACCTTAAATACTATACAATTGACTTGTTTTTAGGGTTCCGTAGCTTAGCTCAGAGACTATTAGTTCTAGAAGGCTGTAATGTTGCATGAATACACATATTACTTACGTGCGACAAAGTGAAAGAATAAAAATGAAAACATTATTTTTTGAGGGTACCTGCCCTATAGGTAAAGTGGGATGTGATTTTTTTTTCTCAACCAAACCATCGTGTGGAATATCATTAGATACATATTTTAAAATAGTTTAGGGGTTGTTAAATCGTTGCATTTTTGGTGGAGGGATCCGTTTGTGAAATAGGTATTATTTACTTTTGAAGTGCAAATTTTTGTTAAAGTATAGTGTCCCTCCCACTGCCACCCCCTGCCAGTTAAATAGTTGATGTTGGGTATGTAAAAAAATCCACGGTAGTAGGATATATAGTGAAATTAAAAGGAAATCTATAACACTATTACAGCTAAGTAGGCTTTACAAGTTACGTAGGTATAACGTAAGTACAAAACAAAAACAACAGAAAACCCAATTCTTAAGCCACAATATTCGGATGGAGGGGGAGGGGGAGTGACAACGGAACCCTACACCGTGCGTGGCCCGACATGCACTTGCCCGGTTTTTATATGTCAGTGTCGCATCGCCAACGTTAACATGAAAGCAGCGGAGTACATTTTTCTCTTTTCGCTCGTGATAATTAAATCATGTGTACATTAGTTTCACATAAAATGTTGTTTATGTAACCTATCTACACCTATTTACTTAAAACATAATTGTATGTCATCAATAAAATGCGATTATTGCGTTATTTTATGCTAGAAACAAAACTTTGTTTTGTTTAAACTTGAGGTATACTCTATTCTCGCTGAATGCTAAGTGAAAATAGCTACATCCGAAACTTCATGTAAGCATATAACCCGTACTATTGTAGTAAACGTTAGATAGGTACTGAGCTAAAATATGTACAAATACCTGGCTATGGCATAAAACATTGAGAGTGCAGAAGGAAACTATCATACGTACTTCGCTTAGGCATCGCTCAGAAACATCGTTAACAGACACGAATTTCGAAACACCTACGAAATAAAGTGATGGGAGATTCCAAGCAATGTTGCGTATGTTGCAGTTGCGTTTTTGGAGCGCGTTTGTTAGAAGCTTAGGTACTATCTATATCCGGTGTTTTTTTTTTAAATTAAGTTGTAGTAACTTTATACCCTGTCATAGGCGGATTCAGGGGCAGACACAAAGCCGTCTGGGGGAGTCACGTACTCCCGTGCCCTGCAACTCATATTTGGCCGGTGTCGGGCGTTTGATCAATCAACTACCCTCTGATTTGCGAAATATATATTTTAGACAACTTCGAGAATTATACTTAATGATGTACTTACCGATTCACATTACGACTACACTATTGTATTGTAGTAATCAATTAGATTTACAGTAATTGTTAAATACCTACATTTAGATTTAAGCGTCAACAATTATATTGAGATCTGACTTTCGTAGCATAAGGACAAACCTCAGTGGTTTATTTGTGCTATGATTATTTGTAAATTGTATGTTTTATTGATTTAATAATAAAAAAAAACAGATTTATAAACGCACTTAGTTGCTGGTAAATTAATAAACAAAACATTCTACTCGATTAAAGAGTTCTTAGAACAGTGTGAGTAGGTCCAATAAAATTATATAATGTTGTTAATGTCGTTATTATTATTGAATGCTGCGATAAATTTAAAATAAAATAATGATACATTTATTCTTCATATTATTACTTTGGTGATGACAAAATGAGCTAGATCGAATTATCATTAATTGTATTATGTAACACCACTATGTACCCCGTTTATCGCAATAAAGATAATTAAATTGAGAACAATGTGGTCCGAGGTTCCGAATCCACAAACAAATTCTACATGATCAAACGCGTTAGTATGAAGCTTACATTCTGTAGGTACATTCGTTGTTTTGAGCCCTTGACTTTGAATTTTTCATCGACGAATGGATAACCACACAAGTCCTGGCTTTTCCTCTACCGTTTTAGCCGGATGGTGAAATATTTACGAAGTACGCAATTTAAATTGCGGTAGGACCGCTCCAAGTGACGAGTAGCAAATGGTTGGTTTGAATCTTAATAGAATACAGAGGACGGTTTAACTTCATTTAGGAAAACTTGTTTTGAGGCCGCCTTCCCCAAACGCTGCTATTTATAAACCCTGTCACAAAATGATGGGTCTTTAAGTTTGAGTATTGTACGCCTGTCTTCTAAAAAGTATATCTTGGATTTAAATATTGCTCTGATATTTGATTAACTACCGTTTATTTTCTGCCTAGAAAGTTGATTTAATCTGAATGGTTACTTTTATTACTTGGATCATACAGTAGTATAGTTTAGGATGCTGATGGGGTTTGCCCCGATTCTGTAGCGCGTCAGGGATGTTTGCCGAAGCTCGTGTCGATTGCTTTTTCACGACTATGAGAAAAAGATGCGCTTCCCTGGTGCGCCGGGTGCGGGCCAGCTTCAACAGTGTTCTGAGGTGCATTGCGACCAGACTCGACTGTTTGTATGTGAATCACTGCTGCCAGACCTGCTGACCTAGGTGTAGTGCAAGTGGCAGTGCTTCACATATAAATAATAATTATTTGTTATTAGGTTAAGGGCTTAGAATAGGAACATTAACATAGGAATAAGAAATATTGTTACTAACACATTGAGTCATGTTACTTGTAAATAAAAATTATTATTATTATTATTATTATATACCATCTTGATCAGATAATTAACAGTAAGAAGAAGGACAGTAACTCCCGATGGGAGAAAACTCCCAGAGTAATGCAATAGACATTTACTTAGGTAATCATTTTTGACGTGGTAACGTCTTATAAATCGAACCGGCTGCACTCACGAAAAAGTGTCTAAAAAAGTCACGTTATTGATTGCTTAGCAACAGCGAATGGCGATTGCAGCGACATGATATGCGATACAATTGGAACTAACGTTATGGTGTTATACGTAACGTGGTTGCTAAGCAACGCGAATGGCGATATGTGATCAATGTTTTCTTACCTTTTGAGGTTATCACGTAAAATTATCGTCGACTTTATATACAACCATTTATTCATCAACATACTATTATGTAATATGTTGTTCAATATCAGAATCTTATAATATTTTCATTTTCGCGAGTGTTTCCCAAACAAAAATTTACGAAAAAATTTATCACGTGTCAAATATAATAAAAAGTCAATATCGAGCCCGAAAAGATGGGACACAGTAGAGGAATATTTTCATTCAAAAAAACATTGTCTTTTATCATATTTTCATTCATAAATCTCAACATATCTAATCTTAGATATTTTGAAAATTTTATCGTAACTTAAGGACCGACCAAGTTACTTTTCGTCAGGTAATTACATCAATTGTAATCAATTTGTCCCTTTTCTTTGCAACACTCAAAGGAAGATAAAAACATTTTATTTTATAACACTGTTTAATGTATACTTATATTATAAAGCTGAGAAGTTTGTTTGTTTGAACGCTGCAATCTCAGGAACTACTGATCCGAATTGAAAAATTGTTTCACTGTTGGATAGCCCATTTATCAAGGAAGGCATTATGCTATATAACATGCTACGACCAATAGGAGTGGAGCAGCAATGAGAAATGTTGCAAAAACTGCTAAAATTTACGTAGACGAAGTTGCGCGGGACATTTAGTGTTTATATATAGGTGAAAGCCTCCAAACTAACAAAACCTTCTTGTTTGCACGCAATCAACACAATTAGTAACAATTGGAACACACATATTCCACCCTCGGTACCAAGATGGTACCGAAAATCAATACATCCTTCATTGGTACCAAACGTAAGTACAAAACGTAAGTTGTCAACCGCAGGACCAATTAGATGACTCATCCGATAGATGACGCATTACATAGTTGCCTTGTAATCCAATTAACGCAAACGTTTAGTCTTACATAGATGTGGTGAGACTTACTCATCAGATATACCGGGACTAATGGTATCACTTAAGGAATATTACTGGAGTTTGTAGAACAACATTAGTCTGGATGATTAATAATGCTATTAAGATTTTGGATTATGTGGTTATGGAAGTTCGTATGCTGTGCTCGCTTGAGGGCAATTGAGTATGACGAGCAAGACATTGCGGCGAAGTAGAAGCTTGTGTTGAGTACAATGGCAGGTTATTAAGTAATGGCAAGATTAAAACCACTGCTGGTCCTTTAGAGGTTGGAAATCTATTCATAGCCTTAGTAGAAGCAGATCAGAAAAGAATAAGTGACGTGCGAAGGGCGAAAGAGTCAGTCCAGTCCAGGTGTAATGCCTTACAATAAACTGCCAAGTGATGTGAGTCAGTCTGGCACGACACAGTAAGGAAGAGAAGAGGAGACTTGTTTTTGACGTTTAATAAATAACATCGTCTGAGTCGGAATGTTCATTTTTACTACTTCCTAAGGCAGGGAAAGGAGGTCGAACACCCTTGATACGGCTATGACATAAAGTGATGGCTTGATAAGGTGAGCAGAAAGCAAACAATGACCCCAAGTCTTTACAGAAGCTACGCTATCCTACTTCTGCAGGTTCAAAGGAACAAGTGTCGTCTTCCGTGAATTGAGTAAGAAAATCGCACAAAATAAAAATTGTTATTTAAGCCTTAGTTTGGTCAAACGTGTTCTGCTAGATTCGTCATCATTGTTTATTCGTCATAAAGGTCATATTTATGAATCATGTCATGACAGACATCACAGCGTCACGTGTTTTGCTATTGGTGATAATGTTTATACTTGCCTGCCATTACAAAATATTCCAAGAAAAATAAATTCAAAAAATAAAAAAGCCGCCTGTGCAAAAAAGATGCAAGCAAAATCCCTTATATTATAATATCATGCTGTCGAAGGCACAATACTAAGTTCATCGAGATTCATTATGCCTCCGACTGCATGTAGGTATAAATCTATTTTTTATTTTATACTTTTAAGTGGTTGTAGGATGTAACCGATGTAACAACTAACTTTTATCACAGCTATTGCCAAGTATTGAAAATTGAAAAAAGTATGTTTGTTAATTGACTTACGACGGGCCTTTAATTTGATACCCTAATATTATTATTTGAAACAACTTTTTTTCACACCTCTTTATTTTGACACCTCACAGCCGCCATGTACATTTTTTCAAACGTCACTTATCTAAGAACTCTTGGGCAATCAAGACAAATCTAATGACGTACTAATTGTTTATATCCGTTTAAAAGATATAAGGTAATAAATAATATTACATACATACTTATATACAAGATACGCGCGAAAAACATAACCCTGCCTTACAGCTGGGTATATTTATACCCAGATCAGTTAAAAAATCAAAATTGGTTAAATTAAGACAAGACACACTCCTGACAAAAAAAGGTTAAAAGCCAAAAGTTTACACCATTTTGCTCGATTTTCTGTTTAAGATTTTCGTAAAACTTTTGCAAGCCTGGTTCACATAAGAAGGGTGTACTATTAGGGTGTAAAGATGGGGTAAGCTTACTTTAAAACAAGCGAAAATTTTGCCCGCGAGTCGAGATTGCAGCTTATTATAAACCGGGGAAAAGGGTACCTCTAATGACCCCAAAATTACAGAGTCGCGTAAGGTAAGATAAATTCTTCTAAAGTTTACAACACAAGCCGAGCAATCTGTGTAAGGGAATGAAAAATTGTCCCGACAAGATACAACAACTAACAAAATTGGTAGAATATAACTTTCAAAGTCTTCGGTTGTAATTAAAAGCAAATTGTCTGTTGGGCCACATTTTGGGAGTCATAACTTCATGTAATAATCATTTATACAACTCAAAACTCTGGATTAATATCCTTAGAGAAAATAAAGTAAGCAGTAAGCACTTTGATGTCTAAATAAACATAAATTGAAGGAAAACTCCTACGTCGTCGGTAGGGCTGACACTATCCTAATTTATGACAGATATTCCGGTTTGATGCTTACGAGTCCTTAAGTAATGACACAGGATGCCCGAAAATGATCGTGTATTTTCGATACATAAACAATCTTTTCATGACTAAAATAAGCTTTACGGGGTAAGTTATGTGGATCATAACTAATAAAGCTAACAAATTCACTCACCAAATTCGAAATCAATCAGTCTAACCCTCTACCTTCTGCTGAAGCGTCCCAATTTTATCTCTTGAATCGATTTTCCTACTTAGCAACCCTAGCTGTCGGGTTTCAACTCCACGTCTTGAAGAATTTATTCAAGAGCGACCAATTCCAACTTCAAACATTCATTTATTTTAAACTTTTTCCTTTTTCTCCTTATGAACCGCAAGCGTTTATTGTTTTATTTGAATTTATATTTTCTCTTTTGTTACCGAGTTTTCTGTAATCTGAAAATGTCTGATAATGGATGTGTTTGAGTGACTGCTTAATGGTGGTGCTTATCTGAGCAAGTTTCCAACTGAGAGAAATGTTCCTGCGTTGTTTGTTAAGGTTAGAGGAAGCAATTTATCAACTGAATATGCATTGACGTCATTACTATGCGTAACTGTACCTACGTTTTGTATAATAGTTAGTTCGCGATGACAAACGGATTTGCAGGAGACATTTTGGACATTAGTCGTACTAATACAAACAATGCAAACGGACACAACTATAACTAGGCACAATTTAAATTTTTGATACTGTTAGAGTTAATAAACTTTCGCAATTTGTAGTTAATCGCGTGAATAATAAAACTAATAAAACTAGTCTACCCGTGCAATACGTACGAAACGTGGGGCAATAAACAAGGTATTTTACTTATAATTTGACACTGTTGTTGAAAAATCATGAAGGCACACGAAATTACTTTTTAAGAAAAATTAACTGCCTTTATTTGAAGGCGGTTATTTCTTCTTAAAAAGTAATTTATATATCAATAAAAAAAATATCAAGAAATATCACCGAATGCAAATTTGGCTGACTCACTCAAATGGTTTAGACTATAGCTCTGGTGTTTTTTAAGCTAGGACAACGTTTTATACACTAAAACTAACCAGAAAAATCGGAAGGGAGGTCGAATCAGAAAAAAGGAAAGTCTGATAGCGAAAACCCCATCAAATTCGCAAACATATATACATAAACGGATCAAACCCACCTTGTTTTAAAGGCGTTACAAAAGGTGCAACAAATAGACACGTAGCTAATTCTTATTGTAACCTAATAAATTCAATTTAGCAAAGCAAACACTATGAATGTAGTTTATTTTACTGATATATGAGTTTCGCAACAATTCTGCAATATTCCCTAAGCGTTAATAAACAAAAAGCAACTTTTTTTGTAAATTTGTTATTGAATAACTTTGTAACAAAATGTATTTCCCTAAAGACTGACTTCAGAAACATATATTTGCCACTTATATTAGAACAGGATAACCAGTTTAAGGCTTATTTACAACACCTTTTAATCATCTATACTCTATACTTCTATTATAAAGCTGAAGAGCTTGTGAGTTTGTTTAAACGCGGTAATCTCAGGAATTACGGGTCCGAATTGAAAAAATATTTTACTGTTGGATAGTCCATTTAACGAGGAAGGCTATAGACAATATAACATCACCACAAACGACCTATAGGAGCAGAGCAGCAATTAAATATGTTCCAAAAACCGGGAATATTATCAGCTAGTTCGAGATAATAATAGCCTTGGGTACACTTCGACACATGAATAATATTTATGTATTCAAATTACACGTCATGTTACATCTACGTCTGTTAGTTTTTTTTTTTTTTTTTTTTTTTTTTTTTTTTTTTTTTTTTTTTTTTTTTTTTTTTTTTTTTTTTTTTTTTTTTTAAAGACGACTCCCGCAGTAGGCTACAAGCCCTGTGTCGCGGGGGACTTTACAAACATACAAGTCACGAACACAAATTACACCCAGACCCGGAACAACAATTTGTGGATCACACAAAGTGATGTTCCGTGTGGGATTCGAACCCACGACCTCTTGCGTAGCAGTCGGACACACTCCCACCGCGCCACAGAGGCAGTCATTTTGGCAGTCAGTTGTTTTGTTATAAGTCTTATTTAAACATTTAGCGTTTTCCCGGCTAACTTACCGCGTTAAATACTCCGTGTTCGAAAATCTAGGTTGTTTAAGATTCATTTCCGTGGATTGCAGCCGCGCGCTTACGACGTGCAGCTGACGCGCGCGGCCGACGCGACAATAGTCAGAGAGCGGCAGCCTACGTCAGTCGTTGGCCGTGCGCATCTGCCGCAGACCTCGGTAACGACACCAAACATTCTCATACTCTGACTATTGTCGCATCGGCCGCGCATATCTGCCGCACGTCGTCAGAGGCGCTCGGCCGCAATGCACGGATTCTTTAGGTAAGTCTTCAGCCTGAACATACCACTCTACAGTATACATACACTTATTTATTTTATATCTTTGGAGTACCTACTTATAAAAAGGACAAACGAACCACCATTTTCTGCCTTTTTGTCTGCCTCTGTGGCGCGGTGGAAGTGTATCCGACTCCTACGCAAGAGGTCGTGGGTTCGATCCCCACCCAGGATAAAACTTGAGCAGTTGTCTGGTTTCCATAGTACAAGCTCTGCTTAGTTTGGGATCAGATACCGTTGTGTGAATTGTCCCAAGATATTATTATTATTATTTTCACATTAATAATTTTAATATCATCTACCTTTTTTACGGGAAGAGAGTCGTCCGTAGAGAACCATTCTCAAAAGAACCATGCGTTTTATGGAGATAAAAAATACCAATGTCGCCTTCGGGCTCATAAACTATCCCTATGTAAAAAATTACGTCCATCTGTTACCGTTTACCATGCGTTCAGAAAGACCATTTTCTTCGTATTTTATCACGAAAAGGACGCGATTCCCATTGTAAATTTATATTAGCGGAACTGTGGACAGAAGCAGTAATTAATCATTTTCTTAGAGCACGTCATTAATAGTGTTTTGGGGGACCTGTGACTCAATGATGATGGAGCAGAAAGAGATTAGCGAGCTTAAGGTATTACTAACAAGTTTATAGGTGATAGTTTTTTGAAAAGTTCCACCTTTCCTTGTCTCGTAATAGCCTGCGAAGGCGTCGTCGACTCTATGATTAGTTTGTTTAAAATTTGGATTTTTGTTTCGTCGGATTACGAGAGTGTAGGAAACTAGAATATAATATAGATAATAAGCATTTTAGTTATTTATAACTAGCTGCCTGCCCGGCTTCACACGAGTCTCATCTCGTAGTTTTTTATACCTTAAATTTTCGTAAGGATCTCTTATTTTTTTTGGCAATAAAATAGAGCCTTTGTTATTCCCGATATAAGTTTCTAATAGAGAAAGAATTTTAAAAATTAGTCCAATTGTTTTTAAATTTATTCGTTACTTACAAAAATACAAATCGTTTCTCTTTAACTTTGCATCCCCGTTTTACCCCCTTAGGGGGTGAATTTTCAAAAATCCTTTTTTAGTGCTCCCCTACGTTACAAAAAAACCCCTCTGCAAAATTTCAAGTCTATAACCCTTATAGTTTAGGCCCTGCGTTGATATCTGACATATCAGTCAGCTTCTCCTTATCGGCTTTCGGTACCAATTGGGCGTATTATAATGTTTTTACCAAAAAGAACAAATAAAGACTAAAGTTTTGTAAGTTCAAGACACTTTACCCTATATAAAATGTGTCCCTATTAAAGTTTCTCATGATCGTAAAAAGGAAACTACACGCCCATTTCGGTGTTAAACACCAAATGCCGTGAACTGTGAACTCCCTTGTGACTAAAAACCCGACCCTTTCTATGAAAACTGATGTTATCAACATATTATAATAGGTAATTACCTTTATAATATAAGTAAAACTGTATAATATATGAAGATATTATCTTAAACAAGATAGTTACTAAAATAAATGAGTTCCTTCACAGTTATGTTGTGCGTAAATGTATACCGTATATCCGTTAAACTTATAGTCTTAAACGGCTATTACACTACCCTAAATCAGGGCCCTAAATCGAGGTAGCCCTGAAAATTTGTTAGAGAATTAGGGCCCTAACTCTTATTACACCGCTCTTTTTAAGGATTTAGGGTCCCTGATTCAGTGTAGTGTAATAATCGCATTACCTACCTACTACATTGAAGTACACCTCTGAATTCTGATTTGAATTATTTGAAACTTATAATAGTAAAATTTATTAGACTTCAAACGTTCTATCAGCACAAAGTCTAAATTAAATAGACACTTATCTAATGCGCGTATTACACTACACTGAATCAGGGACCCTAAATAATAGCCTAATAGCCGTTTAAGTTAAAATTAAGCGAAGAATGAGGCTATAGGCGTACATGTATAGGTGTTACGGTTTTGAAAGTCCTCTCTCTTCCCTTTATTCAGCCTATTCATTATGAGCAATAAATAAATTACCTCTATTTGGAAGGTACCCTTTCTACCACATATGTAAAAGGAACATAGCAATGTTTCACGCATAAATTTCTTTCCATCTGAACCTAATCCATTATTGAACAAATAAGTCTACTGCCTCTGTGGCGCGGTGGGAGAGTGTCCGACTGCTACACAAGAGGTCATGGGTTCGATTCCCACACGAGACACCACTTTGTGTGATCCACAAATTGTTGTTTCGTGTCTGGGTGTACTTTGTGTTCATGACTTGTATGTTTGTAAAAGTCCTGTATATATATATTTCATATTAAACAAAATTGTCCCACGAGCGTATTTAATTCTCGGTTAAATTGAAAAACTTGTGTCTTAATATGGGTAAGTAGGTATCTATAGATATATATCTCTGTCTCGTTTTCTTATGCAACTCTGCCTGCGTAAGCGCAATATGACGACAAGCAGTATATACACATTTAAATGACAGCGAATCTACAGTAGTAAGTTAAACCATTGCTATCTCATACACGTTACCTTAAAAACTAGTTATTTTTCCGAATATTTTAACAAATACTTTATCAATAAACTACTATCGGTTACTAAAGCCTCAATGAGTGCATAGAACCTGTTTTTAGAACGTATATTGCTTACGTAAGTGATGCTAAGGTCGTCCAGTCTAAGGTATTTGTAGGAACTATGTCTACTCATTATGACCCTTATGACCATGACTTAAAGTTCATTTTGTGCACGCTTTATTGCAGTTATGTTGTGTTTAGTTGTGTTTTATGGTGTTTACGTGACTTAGTTGAAGTACGAATGTTGTGTGTCAACTTTGCTTAAATGGACATACGAGTATCGAAGAGAGAAAGTGAAACGATAGTTTCGTATGTAAATTATTTGTTTGGGAGAGTTTTGTGGTAGCAGAAGTTTGATACAATGTTTGGATGGGTTGTTTTGTATCTATGTAAAGGTCTATTATAAGTTGTATGACGAGGGGTCGTGACGTGACTCGGTGGCGACCTATCTTATCAAAAGAGCAGCAAGGTTAAGAAACATTATGCCTGTTGGCCTCCTGGCAAGTTTTTTAATAGAAAAATTAACTGACTTCAAATTTAAACAAAGGTAATTTAAAGCGTTGCAAAATCAATGCAAAATAAGAAAAAAAAATGCTTGTCTGTTAAGTCGATTTACGGACGATAAATTTACGCGATAAATGACGTCATAAGAAAACATTGATGACATATCGCCATTCGCGTTGTTTTGCATCAATCAATAACGTTAGCTCCAATTGTATCGCATGTCATGTCGCTGCGATTGCCATTCGCTGTTGCTTAGCAACCACGTGACGCGGCTTTTTTTTAAACACTTTTTCGTGACTGCAGCCGTGACTTGAATTAAAAATCAAGGGATTGATGTAAACAGTGACTTACTGCTTCGTGTCATTCTATAACACAGGCGTATTTTAACCTAGGATAATCTATACTAATATTATAAAGCTGAAGAGTTTGTTTGTTTGTTTAAACTCGGTAATCTCAGGAACTACTGTCCAAATTAAAAAAAAAAACTGTTGGGTAGCCCATTTATCGAGGAAGGCTATAGGCTATATAACTTCACGCTACGACCGATAGGAGCCGAGCAGCAATGAAAAATGTTGCAAAAACGGGGAAAATTGACACTAGGACAGCTAGTATTTTATACAGTAAAACCTTCCCAGGAAAATCTGTCATGATATAGCGAAAACCCTATCCAAATTGGATCAGTAGCTTTTGAGAAAATCGCTAACATACGTATGTACATATACACGGGTCAAACAGAGAACCTTCGTTCTTGAACTCGGTTAAAAAATCAAGAACGTCATCAATAAATGAAAATTTCACTGGCTCACTATATACTATGCTTCTTCTTAGCCCTGGCATCTTAAATTCTAGGAAAACGTTTATACACTGAAACCTTCGTAGTAAAATACGTAGTCGAATAGTGAAAACCCTATCCAAATCTGATCATAGTAAGGAATATCGCGAACATAAATAAACAAAGAACCAAGTTTTGAAGCCGTATGATAAAATAGAGAGAGATTTTAATCCACGCGGACGAAATCGTGGTTCGCAGTTAGTCTTTGATATAATGGACGCTTTGAAGAAATTCATTTTCGACAATAAAGCGCCCTTGAACGAAGAAATGGGTGGAAGAATCCTTTCTTTGTCTTAGGGCAATGCTTACGTATCGATTAGGCTTTTATTCTGCGCGTCATTAACAGGTTTAAGTGGCTCAGCATGATACCCTTGTTATTAATGGCGTATACTTACTTTACTAATGGTAAGAAAAACAGAGGAAGACAGTGCGTTTTGTATTTTTAGTACGGTAGTCAATTCTCGTTAGCCTTTGTGCGCCTAATTTCTTCCTGGTTTTGGTGAATTATCGATTGGGGTGGAAAAAATAAGTAGGTATATTTAAGTTCACTATGTATTTATTATGAACATTGACGTAGCCATTAAAATTATTTTATTTAAAAGACAAAGTGTTAAAGTCGTCTAAATCCCCCGAATAATTCAGACTCAGTTGTACTCAATTGAGTCTGAATAGATGAGAAACATAGTTTTAGTTTATTTTTTAAAAAGACGACTCCCGCATTATGTTAAAAGCCCTGTGTCGCAGGGGACTTTACAAACATACAAGTCACAGACACAAAGTACACCCAGACTTGAAACAACAATTTGTGGATCACACAAAGTGGTGTCCCGTGTGGGAATCGAACCCCGACCTCTTGCGTAGCAGTCGGACACACTCCCGCCGCGCCACAGAGGCAGTCGTTTTGTCAATTGGCAGGAATCACACTATAATATTATGAAGGCGAAAGTTTGTGAGTATGTGAGTGTGTATGTTTGTTACTTCTTCACGGCCAAACGGCGGTAGCGATTTTAATAAAATTTGGTATGGACTTAGCTGACACCCTGGATTAACACATAGGCTAATAAACCACGGGTAACACCGCGGGGCACAGCTAGTTACCAATAAAAATACAAAAAGGTAGGTGACAAATAAATGTCGAGTCATGAATTGACTAATAGGTACACTATCTTTTAACTTTTAATGCCTTTCTCCTTCACTAATTAAATCCTAGAAAACTAGCGGCAGGCTGTCCGCTAATGAAATTTGACCACACCTTTCTGTTACACGTTGTACCACTCTATGTAAGCAATAGTTTTGTTATATTTAGAACTTTTGATTAATTTAATTGTAGTTAACGAAGTTCCGTCGTCACTTATTAAGGAACTATTTATAACTTTGTCTTGAGGATTTGGCTGACAGTAGGCGGTCACTTTTGTACCTTGTTTGATACAATACAAAGGGACCGCAGACCGCTTGAACACGGGACCGCCTCGGGCTAAATCTCTCGACACCCGTCTATACAATACAACGTATTTGGTTTGGGCCTTTCGCTTTGTAACGTTCTACAAGAAATTGTTTCATCTTAAGCTTTTATTAAGTGCCTACATATTTCTTTAAGATTTTTGAAAAGATCGTATCCTGCGATAAGTAAGTGCCCGTGTAATTTGTAAATGTCTTTTGTAAATGGCTGAGGCATCGGTCTCTCAATCGTGAGGTCGCGGATTCGAATCCTACCCATTACACTACCGACGTGAACCCACTCCTAACACAAGTCTTTGAGCTTAGTTAGAGGGGCTAACAAGATTGCTAGTGATGTGGGACCCAATTCCACATTGCTAGTTACCTTTAAAAAAAAAAACTCTCTTTGTTCTTGGCAAGGTGCAAAAGCCCCGCGGCGCTCTTGACTCCGGTCCAATCGCGGATGTTTCGAAGCCACGACTTTTTACGACGGCCTAGTCCTCTAATTTATGTACAATACAGAGTATCTATCTGCCTATCTAAAAAAACTACTAAGTACTTACACTCCCGAACACATTACACCACAAAACTGTTACGTTTAAGATTATCTTACAGTTTTATGGATATATCTATACTAATATTATAAAACTTAAAAGTTAGTTTGTTTGAACGCGATAATCTCGGGAACTAATGGTCCGAAATGAAAAATTCTTCCACTGTTGGATAGCTGATTTAGCGAGGAAGGCTATAGGCTATATTACATCACGCTACGACCAATAGGTGCGGAGCAGCAAAGAAAAATGTAGCAAAAACGGGTAAATTTTTTATATAAAATAGATTTGAATATGATCCTATTTCATGACTTTGTTAATATTTTACAGATAGACGACATACATATCAACCCATATGATGGCCCACTGCTGGGCACGGGTCTCCCCAGTAGAACCTACTAGTATGTAGATCCTGGGGGTAATTGCCATAACCACCACGCTTGGCGAGCGGGTTGGTGATCGCAGTAAGGCTTTAAGTACGCAGAGGACGCTGCTGCCCGTCCTCCGGTGTGAAATCCCTTAGTCGCCTTGACGACACCCACGGGAAGAGATGGGGTGGTACTATTCTTAACGACATGCAAAAACGCTAAACCTAGTTTAGAATATTTGGAGGTTATTGATGTAGCAACAGTAGTATGTACCATGTACTACAATTGGTGAGACATATACGGACACAGAACTTTAGACCACTTTATTTCAATGGTGTTCCAAGACTGTGTGTCCGTCTACGATATCTACGTGTGCGTTGCTCTAGCAAAGTATATGTGAAGCTTTTCTTCTGTACTCGGTAATTTGTGGTTAGATTTTGAGAACCATGATAGTCACAGGTGGCCGTGAAACAATAAGTGGATTTTCTATTGTCTGGATGTAGCGTCTAGCATTTCAATTTTTACTAGCGTCGGGTCGACGGTCGTGAGAATTATTTCAAATTTTGTAGACACAGAATAAATAAAAATAAACCTTTTTACTGCCTGGCGTTTCGACTGTATTTAAACAGTTATGGTAACGGGTAGACTGATGCATATCACCGTCGCCTCCATGAAATTAGGGTTTCGGTTTAGACAACATTGACAATCCAAATTTGTTGGCGAAATTATTCATTCATTATAACTTTGCTGTTCTAAAATTTTATAGATATACTACAGGTCTTAATCGCGTGAATATTGTAAAGATAGAGATATAATAATATTAATAATATATAATAATAATATCTTGGGACAACTCACACAACGCTATCTGATCCTAAACTAAGCAGAGCTTGTACTATGGAAACCAGACAACTGATAAACATGCTTATATATTTCTAAACACATACATAATTATAGATAAATAACACCCAGACACAGAATAAGTCATCGTGCTCATCACACAAAGTTTTATCCTGGGCGGGGATTGAACCCACGACCTCTTGCGTAGCAGTCGGGTACACTCCCACCGCGCCACAGAGGTAACAGTCTTAAACAGTCTACCAGTGACCACGCACGTTGCAATACGGTCGAAACGTCGGGCAATAAAACAGGTAGGTACCTATTAACCTTATAATATTCATGTGATTAAGACCCGTCGTAGGAACATAAATTATAATGTGTTCAAATCGCAAAAGTTTATCCACTTTGCAGTTCGTTTTATTCTTTGTACTTAGTTCATGTTGCATAAAAGCATGTTTCTGTAATTGTTCCAACTTCTTATTTCACGTTTCTAGTGCTGTCTGTGTTAAGAGTTCTTTATTCTTTACTCAGGTAGTGTTACTTCAATTAAATTCATTGTGAGTTCCAAGACAATTTAACTTTTCCTGGTACGGGCGTGTCATACTTTACATTTTTTGAGTCTCTTTTAAAGATCTGCAGGGTTGATAATCCAGTAGGTACCTACTTAATATTTTACTTTAATTCTATGTAAGTAGATGTTGTTTCGAAGGTTGTGATTTAACTCTAGAATTCTAGTATTGATTACAGTAGAGCGTCGATTATCCAGTCTTTGGGGGGACATGGGTGTTGCGAAAACCGTTTTTTCGGATAATCGAACTTACATATCGCGTATTGATTCGCAAATATACATACGGATAATCGACGTTCCACTGTATATTAAATGATCAAATCAGCTTTTATAGGCACCCCTTTCTTTCTTCAGAGGTATGTTTGAACAAACGTGGCGCCTCGGGCCGTATTAATACGACTGGAAATATATATTCATTTGTTGTGTTTTAAAAACTTTAAATTATTGTTACTTTTAAGTTTCAGGTTGGTAGGCACATACACTGATTACCTTCTAGATTACACGCATTGGCATTTATTAATATGTACTATCAATAAATTTAAATCGTAACCCTAAATCATATTTTTTACAGCAATTCAAAAACAATTTGCCTACCTACGTACATTTCCTTGGAAACAGACTTGTTATTAAATAGTTTTTTTTCATTAACATTAAATTATAATTTTATGAAATATATTCTTATGTGGGGAGTTGATAATTGTGGGGGACTTTACAAACATATTATATTAAACGGATACCCAGACTCGGCTGACTCGTAAACATAACGATTATAAATACTTGTAAAAATATAAATTTATAGAAAGAATTATCAATACATTCATAATCACCCACACCTTTAAAATATACATAGGAAGATAAACTGCCCGACCCATATTTATCTTATTTCTAGATCTCTATGTGAGGTAATACATTTATACCCTTCGGAAAGGTTTTTACCTTGTGTCAATGTTTCTCAAACTAATATTATATATCCTGAATAATATATATATTACGGGTCCTAATCGCGTGAATAATTTAAGGTAAAATACCTTGTTTATTGCCCGACGAGTCCGATACCAGTCTACCCGTGACCACGGCCGTTGCAATACGGTCGAAACGTAAAATATATAATATATATATATATATATATATATATTCATAATGTGTACAAATCGCGAAAGTTTATCAACATTTATATCCTGAATATGTAATTGAGCATACAAGTTTACAGTACAATGCGATCATTTTTTTAAATAGTAGATGCTCTACAAAGCTTCTAGTTTTAAAATTGTTACAATATTGAAGTAATTGCAATAGTGTATTTATATATTGAGATGTACGTTAGTCAATCACGTTCAAACTGCAGACTTTTCGCTATACATTTAGCATATCAGTACAATGTAGGTATCCTAGTGTATCCTACGTAATGTTTTAGGAGCCAAAACCCACGGTGAACAATTTCGACAGAATGCTCTATATATCAACGTATCTAAGCATAAAGTGGGGCCACTATTTAAAAAAAACTGGATAAATGCGAGTCGGCCTACTAAGGGTTCCGTACCAATTTGTTGTGGGTATATATTATAAACTAACTTCGTCTGCGTAAACTTCCCCGTTTTTGCAACATTTCTCATTGCTGCTCCTATTGGTCGTAGCGTAATGTTATATAGCCTATAAGACTTTCTCGATAAATGGGTTATCTATCAGTAAAAGAATTTTTCAATTCGGATCAGTAGTTCCTGAGATTACCACGTTCAAACAAACAAATTCTTCAGCTTTATAATACTAGTATAGACATGGGGACACTCTTTAATTTTCGACTTATTTATTATTAAGGATTTTTGCCTTAATTGTGCTGTAAAACCTTGCTCAGCACAAGTAAAGAGAAAACTCCGAAAAATAAAAAAAGTTGAAAATTAAGGTAAATTTTGGTACCTACTTCAAGTTTTTGCGAAAATCTAAATTTGCCCATATCTTTTCATCAGGACCAGTATCTTGTTTAATTTCAACTTGCTAGGTCCACCTGTTCCTGAGGAAATCGGAAGTGACACATGATCAGATAGACAGACAAGAGAGTGACCTTATAAGGTTTTTTTTTTACCTTTTGAGGTACGGAACCTTAAAAATAGTAATCCATAGAGACTGGTGGAAACGTGACCCCTGTCCAATCTATAACAAGTTTGAGAAACACTGCCGCGGACCATAGTACATAGTTCCGACCGGGCAAATAACGAAGTTAAATCAGGGAATATATCTAATACTAGAGAAGCAGGGAGATCAATAAAACATGTAACTACCCGCTTTAACGCGAAAATAGCGAGTGCACTGTTTTATAGCACATAATAATATATAGCTAAGTTTATAGCTGGTTTTTTATAGGTAATATAACGCTAGTGTTGCATTTCAAGGAATATAACTTTGCAGCTTTGCTTTGATTGAACTACTCGTGTCTAGTTGGAACTGGAAAATGTTGAGTCAGTTTTCTTGATAATATAGAGATATATATCTCCTTGACGAAGGATAACTTTGAAAGTACTTTTTTTTATTTTTTGCGGACTCTGCTTGTCACTAATTCACTATGCTTGTGTGAGAAACGTTCAAGTTTAAGTTCCGAACGCAATCGTTCTTTTTTTTACACCAACTATGACGACTATTTAATCGACTTGTGCCTATTTATAAAGTCCTTACGTATGTATGAATTCCTAAGTTGAGAAGGACTTCACAAATAGGTACAAGTACTTATTCAGCTAGTTCAATGCATAGATTGGGCTTATTAGGAAGTAGTTAGACCGCTTTCTCGAATGTAAAGCTTTTTTCTTTAATAGTAGTACCTAACCCTGTACCTGTACACAATTTAATAATACCTTATCCTACAGTCAAATAGGGTTCCTAATAGAAGTTGTGCCTTAATTGAACTTTTCAATTTCGCTGGAGTTAACAGTTTACATTGCTTAATTAAAATTAAAAAATGAAATTCAAAAGAGCCGTCCTGTAAAATAGAATAGAATTGAGATTTTTCTAGGTACTCGTTTGTACAGATCTCCAATTAAAAATTTCATTGGAAACGTTCAGTTCAATAAGTTGTAATCCGATATTGAAATCTACGTAAATTAAAAACTTTAGGTAAAAAATTCTTAAGCAGAAATGATTTAATTATTCTATTCAACGACTATGAAAAGGTTATTCAAAGAATATCCTGTACAAATTTAGTTATAATTTTATATTAACCTTTGTTCCGCTTTCAAGTTGGATGCTCACTAGCTAAAACTGTAACAGGCTACGTGTAACTATACACAGACAGATACCGAGACAGAGACCGATTATAACCGGTTATGTTTCCTTATACGTTTAGACGAAACCCCTAACTTTTACGTGGAATACTCACTGGCTGTAACTCTAACGGGTCGTAACCCGTATCTATATCTCGGTATCTGTCTGTGTACGGTTACACGTTAAAGCTTACACGTATGTAAGCTTTAACGTGTAACCGTACACAGATACCGAGACAGAGACCTATTATAACCGGTTATGTTTCCTTATACGGTTAGACGGAACCCCTAACTTTTAAGTGGCTCACTAGCAACCTTTAAATGCAACATGTTACGTGTAACCGTATACGTAACCCGTCACTTAACCCTATCTCACCTATCTCTTGTAATCCTACCGAAAATTTATCTATAAACCGGACAAATCAATTATTATTTTTTTAAATCATATATCGATACAAACATGTGGTGACAAAATTGGACTCAAATAATAAAGCGTGAACATTGAATTGGTTGCCAAAACTATTAAAATGGGTTCAAATATACATAATATCAATCATTTTTAATGTAGACTAACTTATCTATATTAATGTATAGTGTTATCTGTAATAACGGCAAACTATTTATTGGTGAAAAAAAAACTAAAACTACCTATATTTAGCTAAAACTAAATTGAACTTTGAAATACACCTTAAACCAAAGACAACTCAAAATCAAAACTTTTAAACATAACATCAAAAGTAATCTCAAAACAGGCATTTAATAAACAAAACTTAATTTTCGTGAAACAACTACCAGTAACGAGTTAAACTCAATTTGTGCGAGTAATTCGGGCAACGAGTATTATGGCGCCGGGTATAATTGCCACCAATCTTAATAAAGCGTCCAGTAGTGGGGGCAGGTGTGAAAAATTAACCGAATGACCTTTTTATTGCCGCAGTCTCGATTCTCGACCATCTGCCGGTTTGCGGTCAGGAAATGTGCATTGCTTTCTATTAGAGATGATTTACTGGGCGGTATCTGCAGTGTTAAAGTTCATTCTGAATGCGTGTGGAATTTATTGTGGTGTCGTTCGTTTTTGTTGGCGGGATGAGAGGCTAGACGCAAAAAAGTGTAACATTTTGACATTGATTAAAAATTATACCTACCTATAGTCCTTCCAGATTTTTTTTGAAATTATTAGATTATACAAACACAAAAAATATATAGCAAAAGGAACAACGTTCCAACCGGGGTGTCTATAACACACATTTTACTGTTTTTTCCTTATCCGAATGCACACTCTTTTTTTCTTTATCTAAAGTATAGAAACAAACAAACTCTTCAGCTTTATAATATTAGTATAGATAGTATAGATTCTATACTATCTATAATAATATTATAAAGCTGAAGAGTTTGTTTGTTTGAACGCGGTAATCTCAGGAGTTACTGATCCGATTTTTTTTTACTCTTGGATAGCCCATTTATCGTTAAAGGATATAGGCTATATAACATCACGCTACGACCAATAGGAGCGGAGCAGCAATGAGAAATATTGCAAAAACGGAGAAAATTTACGCAGACGAAGTTGCGCGAGACAGCTAGTAATATTATAAAGCTTAAGAGTTTGTTTCTTTGTTTGTTTAAACCCAATAATCTCAGGGACTACTAGTCTGAATTGAAAAAATATTTTACTGTTGAATAGCGCATTTGTCGAGGAAGGCTATAGGCTATATAGCATTACACTATAACCTACTACTATGTTGCAAAAACGGGAAAAATTTACGCAGACGAAGTTGCGCGGGTCAGCTAGTCCATTAATAAAGAGTTTAGTCACATGGTGATTATGTCACACTGGATACACATATGGTCCATTAAAAAGCATTTAGCCAAAATCCGCGTAATAAAATAGTCAAAAATTTAAAAACTTCCCCAAACGCTTTTATCTAACTCCGAACTAACCGAACACTACAAAATTGATGACTAAAAGGCCATTTCCACAGCACAGTATAACCAACTGAGTAAACAAAAACCAACTGAGTTTCTCAACGAAGATTTACGAATGGAATTTATGATTCGTCCCCAGCAGAATTCCGAAAAGCCTCAAAAACCGTCTATTTCACATGACAAGCATGGTAATCGGACCAATATATCCCATGAGAGATACCCCACTCACTGCGGTGGAAATTTATGAACTGACAAGATTATGACTCCAGATTTTCATACCTTTGGTAAGGGGAAATATCAAGAATTATTATGAGTATATTTTGTTGTTCCCTAAGCACAAAGTGTAAGCAAATAGGATCCCACGTCTTGCGGTACAGACGCAAATATTCTGACAATGACAGTCTCACAATAAAACCATCGGGCTGTACGTAATAGGAACGAAAAAATACTCTATTGTTGATAGGTATTTTTCACAAAATACTTGTACAGACTATTATGAAAGCCATGTTGGACTTTCTTGGTAATTTTTGACTGAGGAACAATTAGATTTTGCTCTTTAAAATGACGGCATTTCATTATTCGCGAGGACTTTTCTCCACTGTTTGTAAATATATTAAACTAGCTGCCTGCCTCGGATTTGCACGGGTGTCCTATCGTAGTTTTTCATACCTTGAGTTATATTATTGCAATTTTCGTATAGATCTCTAGTTTTGTTGACTATAAAGTATAGCCTGTTACTCCTCGTTATTGTAGCTTTCTAATGGTGAAAGATTTTTTTAAATCGGTCCAGTAGTTTTTATATTTATTCTCTACATACAAAAATAAAAATCTTTCCTCTTTCTAATATTAACCTAGCCTCGCTGTGGATTTTAAAACCAAGAACACTCGCCGGCCGGCTATCTAATATATAAAATTCTCGTGTCACAGTTTTCGTTGCCATACTCCTCCGAAACGGCTTGACCGATTTTGATGAAATTTTGTGTGCATATTGGGTAGGTCTGAGAATCGGACAACATCAATTTTTCATCCCCCTAAGAGTTTGTTTGTTTGTTTGAACGCGATAATCTCAGGAACTACTGGGCCGCATTGAAAAAATATTTTATTGTTGGATAGCCCATTTATCGAGGAAGGCTATAGGTTATAACATCACGCTACGACCAATAGGAGTGGAGCAGCAATGAACAATGTTGTAAAAAAAAAAGGGAATATTTACGCAGACGAAGTTGCGCGGGTCAGCTAGTATATATATATATATATATATACAGATGAGCCTCGAGCCTTTGGAGTTTAAACATGGAGGTTTTTCTAAAACCATATCAAAATCAATTCGACAGTTTAAATAAAAGCCACAAACTGACAGTACACATAAACATCCACGACATCACACAATACAATTATAATTAAGTATGTGAAAGTTTACTTTATCAACTGTATCTAATGAATTTTGCACTAAGATATATAACGTACCTATAGAAGGTAATATAGTAGTGTCCGGAATTACATATTGGCACACCGGAACCAAAAACCCTCCTCCCTCGCACAGGAGGCAACCGCAGAAAATGGCTATTTATTTACATAATGAATTATGAAAGGCATATGAGCAAAGTCAACGTGTAGACTAACTCCAGGCAGCCTAACAAAGCACATATAGGTACGAGTATAATTTGTGGTTCGTTAGGCTGTAAGGATTGAGCAGTGATACGTCACACGTAGGACAAACTATGTGAGGCCTCAAATCAAAATTCGTCAAATTAAGTTCTTGAGTTTTAACCAAGGCCGAGCTACCGTCATATCAGTTATATCAATGACTAGCTGACCCGTGCAACCTTGTCTGCGTCAATTTGCAATATTTTTCTCTCGGTTCCGCTCCTATTAATCGTAGCGTGATGTAATGTAGACTATAGCCTTCCTCAATAAATGGGCTATACACCACTAAAAGATTTTTTCAATTCGTACATGTAGTTCCTGAGATTATCGCGTTCAACCAAAGAAACTCTTTAGCTTCATAATATTAGTATAGTTATGGGGGTTATATATTTGTGCGAGCGATTCATATGAGTCCTTTGGTCGTTTGAGCTTTTGGGAACCTGGCCCTCCAACAACTTTTCATACGGGGGTCGTCTAAGGCCTTAACCCTACTTCTCTAAAATGAAGTTGTAAAGGAATAAAAACAAAAAGAAACATGCTGGCACGAATACATCGTAAACCGCGTTAAGCAACATTAAGCAGCGGCGATTACAAAATAAGTGACATAATTAAAAGTGACGCACATATTTACAAAAGACATTGCCCTCATTTTAGGCAGTAGGGTAAAAATACATATAATTAATAAACTTAAGTACATGTTTCTAGTCAAATGTCGTGGGCGCTAATTGGAGGAAACTCGTTATTATAGTACACAGTCCAGGAAACAAATAATTAAATAGGTACAGACCGACACAGTTAATGTAATGGATCTAGTTAAGATGACGGTAAAGACTCCTTAGCATTCTAAGGAGTCTATTGCAAAGAAAACAGAATGCTCAATTCAACGAATATTATGAAGAAAGAGGGTGACTTTAGTGAGTTTCTGTGTACCTATGTGGAATGTAAACTCTGGAACTACAACTTAATTGAATTAAGTCTAAAATGTCCCAAAATTTTACCAAATCGGATCATTTCCACTCTACACCTTTGGCTCCACTGGGCCACAGGCCTCTAATGTAGGCTAGGCATACAACGCAACGTTCTTTGCGGAGCTTACAGATAAATACAACTAAACTAAACTTACAAGTATGGTAATAGTATAAAGTCAGCCAATCAGATCATTGTAAGGACTATGAACCCAGGGCGAATTGGTAGACTCTGTGTTTGATTTTGCGTCGATCGGTCGTCTTGATGAGATGATTAAAAAAGCGTGGCGGGAGTCTCTGTACTACTGCTGATGGCTTAAAAGAAATATAATATGTACTTATTACTGACACAAAACCAAACAGAGGATATAACAAAGAATGGATTTATTTAGATAAATGTCGCGATATAACATTGATTGCGTAAGCGTAAGTAGGTACCACAATTACGTTATAAGCGGATATAGTACGTAATACTTACAGCGATTTTTTGCAGCGATACAATCGCGCTACTGGAACGTGCGACTCTATCGCAACATTATCAATGGAGGTATTAATAGTCTTTTTTATTTGAAATAACGTAATAATAACGATATCCTGCTTCCTTTTTACTACCAAGTAATTAGTAAATCGGATTTCCTATCTGTCTCTTTGTGAGCTTAGTTCGTCTAAAATAAGCTAGGTAGTGTCTACTCAATAAATAAATAAAAATAAATTATCTTGGGACAACCTACGTCATCTGATCTCAAACTAAGCAGAGATTGTACAATGGCAATCAAACAACTGATAAACGTACGTTATTGACTGGTTGCTAAGCAACAGCGAATAGCGATTGCAGCGACATCACATGAGACCCACTTGGAAATAATGTTATTGATTGATTGCTAAGCTACGCGAATGGCGATATGTCATCAATTTTTCATATGATGTTATCAAGTAAAAAAATCGTTCGCAATACGTGAAAAGTAAAAAAAATGGTTGCCTGTTAGTGCCGAATTAACAGACAACATTTTTTTTTAGTTTTTACATACTCTGTAGAAGGTTCTTACGTAAAAGAATGAAAATAACGAAAAAAAAATAACGGGGTGGCACGAAATTTGCCGGGACAGGTAGTGTACAATAAATTCTCTAAATGACTTACGGCCGGTCTCAATAATCTAACTATCGATGGATTTGGCTACTAGAGGTATTTATTTGACATAAGCTCCATACGAAATATGTCAAAATTCTACCTCTAGTAGTCAAATTCATCGATAGGTAGATTATTGAGACCGGCCGTTAGAGTGAAACCGAATCTAAATCTGTTGTGCATTTTAGATGAACTAAATGTGTAAAACACAGACACTGAAAATCGCTTTACACCATGTGAACTAGTGATGCAAAAGATTGCGTGTAACGTGCAACGTGCCCCCCCTCCCCCTTAATACGCTAATGCACATGAAGTTTTGCCAGAACTGATAAACCACTTTCTTTCTCTGAAGGTACACCAAGACTTACTCACTCAACATAACCGTGAGAAAAGTCTAGCACATTAATAATAACGCGTACTTAGTAAGTAGAAAGACTTTTTTCATATCGGAGGCTGGCTGAAGAGGCTGTATCCACTTCATTTCACTTCAGATTTTTTCAAAAGAAATAATTAGTAAACACACAAAAAGGTACAGGATTTTTTTGTAATTATTTTATGGCATCTGCGGTAGACAGTTCATTTTGGGTTTTAAAGAACTCTCCAGAAAGGTACAAATTATTATTTTCTGTAGTAAAATACCTACCAATTTTTAAAACGAAAAATTAAAAAAATATCTAAGGCCTTTCTCATTCTGAAAATATAATAATGTGAGTTTTTTTAGTTATTGTGGTTAAGTTGAGTAGTTTGTCGATCGGAAGTCTCATGTTTGGTTCACTAACTTATTTTTTATATAAAAGACGACTCCCGCAGTAGGGTACAAGCCCTGTGTCGCGAGAGGACTTTACAAACATACAAGTCACGGACACACCCAGACTCAAAACAACAACTCGTAGATCACACAAAATGGTGTCCCGTGTGGGAACCGAACCCACGACCTCTTGCGTAGCAGTCGGATACACTCCCATCGCGCCACAGAGGCAGTCAATATCTATTACTAAAAATTCGAAAAATGCTGTTCCGACCTATCACAGACTTACCTAAAATAACCCACGTGGCAATATCATTAACGTTAATTTAAGCCGTCATTATAACAAGCTTATTTAATGAGCATCGTTAGTGCGTCGATTGACGTGCTTGATGCGTCATCTGTCATCATCCGATGGTACATTATTGATTCGTAAAGGTCTTTGTACACAGATAGTTTATGTAGAGTCATCAGAATGGAGGCGAATAAAGAGGTGATAGATCAGTAGGAACCTAGATAAATTATTTATGTTATGCAATGTTGCCACGAGAGGAAAAAAAATGCTTTCTTGTATTGTGATAATTCACTTGAGTGTTTTTTTTTTTATAAAAGAGAACTAGCAATATGATTTTGCTTTGATTTGATTTTTGCGTTATTCTAAATCTAGGTCAGTTTTCTGACAATGTCATTTTATTAAACACTATAATCAAACATATGTACACACATCTTACAAAACAAATATTGTCAGTTCAATTTGACACGGGAATAAACGCGTTTAATCTTGGTAAGGTATTTACCTTATGCTTGACGTTTCGACCGGGTTACACCGACTGTGGTCACAAGCTGACAAAGTTTTATCGTGGGTGAGAATCTAACCCACAACCTCTGGCTTAGCAGTCAGGGTCCCTAACCACTAGACCAACAGGTAAGTCCAATAAATGCACTACATAAAAATACGATGTGGAAAATTGCGACAGCCTACCTTATACCTTACCTATAGTACCTATAGTACCTTACCTATAAAAACGACGAACGTACAAGTACTCCATTTTTATCTTAATTAAAAATTTGAACTATAAAATAGTGAAATTAACTTTATAAATACTATTCTTTCATTTAATTTTTTTAACAGTACTATGCTATTACATAAACATCTTTTTAACATGCATTACGAGCCGGTTAAGGACATTGAAACCGAAAAATATTATACATTATGTTTCTGTTTGGAACTATTTATACAGTTTTTTAGTCTTATATTTTCCAGTTTTATCTTATTAATTAACCTACAGCTAAAATACCTGTAATAAATAAGTGTTTTAGTTGAACATATAATGTTCTAACTAAAATGTTAGCTACTTATCAACAACACGATCACCAGAGTTACAACTATCTTACTATAAATGATTCCATAACTTTGAAAACACCATTGGCATGCATGGAATAAGTAGGTATATATACTGGATTATTTCCTCATTATGAGCTGCACATTATAGGTACATAGCTCATTTTTCAATTAGTAAAACGACACTGGCTTTTGAGATTAAATCTCCGACAGAGAAAATCTCCATCAAAGAGTATTTGTTTACAGTCTATTATTTTATCAATTCTAAAGAGTTATAATTATAACCGGTTAAAGTGAAATGGTAGGAATTAACTATTGTCTTAATTAACTCATTCATACTTGCCGTAACAGTACGTTGTTCTGGGAACTTTTGTAGATTTCCTATATTGTGTACCTAAGTCAAACCACTCTTTTTGAGTTATTTGGGAATCTTAATAAACAAAACACGGTTGTCCGTTATTGTATATTTTAACTTGCATTAACATTAACGTGGGGTCTCATAGACCCCAAACTGTTACAGTAACCTAGCATATTCAATCACTACTGCTTTTCGTGTGTCACCGAGGTTTAAAAAGGGTACTGGGAAGGCCAGAATCCTACCTATAAGATACGTTGAGATATTTAGACTACCGACGTGGGGTCTGTGAGACCCCACGTCGGTAGTTAATGGTTAAGAATGATACAATCCCAAAAATTAATCTCTTTGTTTAAAAAAAATCTGCCGATACAAAAACAAAACCTCCATTTCTGAAGTCAGTAAAAAATTAAAACATTTGTCCTTTTAACTATTTAGGTACGACTCGATGAAGAATGAAGTGTACAGTAAATAAGCGATGTGTTTACAATTGACAACAATATACGCATATTTAATGTGTTTTTGTTATACCAAATCTGTGACTTGGCATAACAAAATTCTATAAATAATAACACAATAAGGAAAATATAATACGAACTTTAAGCATTCCGTGGCGCCATAGATGCTTAACCCCAACTAGTTAAAACAAAGTCACAAATAGCTCCCCAACACCATTTTGATCACGTTCGACATAAATCCTGTTTATATTGCTCTCTGTGGCGCGGTGGGAGTGTGTCCGACTGCTATGCAAGAGGTCGTGGGCTCGATTCCAACACGCAACACTTTATGTGATCCACTAATTGTTGTTTCGGGTCTGGGTGTACTTTGTGTCGGTGACTTGATTTTTGTAAAGTCTTCCGTGACACAGGGCTTGTACACTACTGCGGGAGTCGTCTTTAAAAAAAGAAACTCGAAAAAATGAACATAAAAATAATATCTTGGGACAACTCACACAACGCCATCTTATTCCAAACTAAGCAAAGCTTGTACTATGGCATGGCAACCAGACAACTGATAAACATACTTTTAAATTTACGACACCCAGACACAGAATAAATCATCTTGCTCATCACACAAAGTTTTATCCTGGTTGGGGATCGAACCCACGACCTCCGGCTTAGTAGTCAAGGTCACTCACCACTAGACCAACAGGCCAGAATAAATATTCACAATCAATATTGCTAACACGCCATGAAATTTTATTATACGTAAGCTAATTTCATGACTGATTAGACGCGTGTAGTTAAACAATAAAATAATATGAAAACAAAGCATGATCTGTCAGAGTACACTGTTACCGTTGCCTTTGTGTTATAAGGAAAATAGCTCAATAGGTTATATTTTGTAAAAAAACATTACGGAAAAACCCGAATACGTGAGGCAAAAAGTTGAGTATCTTAAAAACACCTCAACGGACTTTCGTCAAACATACATACATATAACATATCAACCTATATGATGGCCCACTGTTGGGCAAGGGTATCCCCAGTAGAACCTACTTATGTATATCCTGGGGGTAATTGCCATAATCGCAACGCTTGGCGATCGCAGTAAGGCTTTAAGTATTTCGTCAAAAAAAGATAAGTAATAACTATCCCGAATAAACAAGCCTCCTAACAATCGAAAAATGACATCGTTGCCCGCAAAACCGCAAATATGTTTTTTTTTAAATATTAGATTTACAGCTTTGCGCGCGCAATGACGTCATTCTGACGTCATTCTATTCAATTAGAGTTTATAACACTTATCTAGGGGGGTTGTTCATTCCTTTGGGTGCTACGAAGGCACAAACAGGAGATACTTTAATAAACTAAAAAGTGAAAATGAAATCGCTTAAGGGGTAAAAATCTGCCGATGAAATGCCACGGAAATTAATAATAATAATATCTAGGGACAATTCACACAACGTCATCTGATTCCAAACTAAGCAGAGCTTGTACTAAGGCAACCAGACAACTGATAAATATACTTATATATTTCTAAATACATACATATTATAGATAAATAACACCCAGACACAGAATAAACCATCGTGCTCATCACACAAAGTTTTATCCTGGATGAGAATCGAAACCACGACCTCTTGCGTAGCAGTCGGACATACTCCCACCGCGCCACAGAGGCAGTCAATTAGATAAATAAAAGTGTATTTTGTACTTCGGATTCAGATTTTAATAAATTAAACACATTCCTATCTACAATCAATCTTCAACGTGTAATTATTACCTATAGGTAAGATGAGATCATCAGCTTAGTAACTAAAGGATAAATATTTCTAAGAGACTACATTATTACTTTTTATTAATTTACATAAAAACCGTTGGCAATCAAACCCAACGGCTTTATGTTAATTCATCTGCCTACAAACCTATGACCGGTAAAAGATTCCAAATACAAATTAGGAGAAAAAACTCTCGCGCGCTTTTTTTTTTTTAAACGTGTTCATACAGACGCTTTAAAAAAGGCGCGAAAAGGCATAACGAATTTGTTTGTTCAAATCAAAACTCCTTAGAGGCTATTAAATATGGTGTAGTTACTTATTGATCTACTGATGGAATTTAACCAATAACGTTCATGTTTTAGTTTACACAATACTCGATCGATTGGTCTAGTGGTTAGTGACCCTGACTGCTAAGCCGGAGGTCATGGGTTCGATCCCCACCTAGGATAAAACTTAGTGTGATGAGCACGACGGTTTATTCTGTGTCTGGGTGTTATTTATCTATAATATGTATGTATTTAGAAATATATAAATATGTTTATCAGTTTCCATAGTACAAGCTCTGCTTAGTTTGGGATCAGATTGTGAGTTGTCCCAAGAAGATAATAGAAGATATTATTGGATTGCAATATACGTTCGTAAACTTGATTTTTACACATTATAGAATTTTATAAGCTACGGGTATTAATCGCGTAAATATTTTATTACCGTATTGCAACGGCCGTGGTCACGGGTAGTCTTCCCATGACCACGGCCGTTGCAATACGGTCGAAACAAAGGTATTTAGCCTTAAAATAAAATATTTACGCGATTAAGACCCGTAGCTTATAAAATTCTACAATATTATTGGGTATTAATTAAATTGGCTTTAGTGCCCGAATATCACTGCAACCTAAAATATCGATCTTTAAATATCATCTGGAGGCTTAAACAAGGTACATTTGTTTATTCCTGTTGTGATTAGTATTTGCCAATATCCTGGTACTAGACAGACATTTATAGAACGTAGGTACTTAGGAATAAATCAAGTCTAGCTTAGTTTGAACTAGACAAAGCATACGCTGAGGATAATGTTTGATTTGGAATTCATAGACGAATTAATTATATTATCTAAAGTTATCCTAAGGTTGCACTAAGAGGTCAATGATCAGGTCTTTGTCAAGATTTTATTATTATATCCTAGAATATCCTATACCGACGATGGAACCCTTAACCCAAAGTGTTTCTAGAATTCCAAGCAATGGTACAATTTGAAAATATTGCCAAAAAAAAAGTCAAAAGTCAAAATACTTTATTTATTTAGGTTACAAATGCAACGGTTATGAACGTCAGACAAAATTTGGAATAAAATGATTCTACATTTAATGCCAAGTTCGCAAGAGTAAAGCCGTGAAAAATGAACTTGGCAATAAAAACTCATGGCAAATTTAAAATGCCATTTTTTACAATATATTTGTATATATACAGTAAAGCCAGGAAGGTGCTGCAACCATTACACCATGAAACTCTTTTCTTTTTACAGAAAAATATATAGAAATATCAACAACTACTATTTACATTCGTTTTGAAGCTCCGCTTTGTAATCTCATTTGAATTCAAGCCTATAGTCGAGGCACGTGTATTGGGTCACTTGGTATTGGAGGGACTTACTATGAGTTCTCACTCACTCACTCTCACTTTCGGTTATCTCACTCTTATAACTTTTTATTATTTTTATTAATATTTTTTTAAAGTATCGGTTCAGGGGAATTTAGATTTATATAATTATATGAAATACATTTAAAAAAACAGATATGTTACTATTGATCAGACTCTAGTGATTTTGGTACTATTATTTTGGTAACGAAATATTTTGTTGAAAATGTATAATTTTCACATTTTACAATTACCTACTTATTTGTTTAATTCATAGTAAGAAGTAAATATTGTTTTTTTATAGGGATTTTATAAATGTAATGAAGACATTTCATTTTAAATACATATACCAAATATTAACATTATCACAATAATGTGTATAAATCGACCAAGTATTTAACGAAAAAAACCCGTTTCCCTGCTTTCTTGCTTCTAATCACTCACAGTTGACCGGTTTTTATTTTTAATAATCATCGTTAAAAAGTCCAGCAACACCAAATTTAAAAATAGAATAAAACGTTCTCTTTTGTTTTGAAAACGCCATTACGATTTAATCCGACGCTTATCATTAGGACTTCCTTTGTCTAATAAAAATACTTTTAAATGCCATCATTTAAATAAAGAATCACTTTAAAGCTTAAGCTACATTAGTACAGAAGCTGAAATGAAAGTTTCTGTATTATTTAGCCGTATTATTCTAGACTAGACATTAAGATATTCTCGGTTTATCATAACGAGCTTTTGCATAAGAGTTACTTCACTCGTACGTAATGAATCGAATAAGCAGAGAGTACCGGTAGTACCCCCACCACTCCCACCATAGAAGCACCATACAATGTCAACATTCATTCATTACGCAACGAGACCTCGCCAAGAAAAATTGCTGCGTTTCTAAAACCGGTTATCTGCTGTAGATATACTACTTTATTTTTATAACAATAGAGGCGAATATTGATTGGCAATCGTAAGTAGGACTGGACGTAAGTTCGCGTTAAGTTATTACGACATTGTGCTAATGTTGTATGGGAGCGAGAGATCGACCTGTCTACAGCTTTTATAGAGAATATTTTTTAAGGAAAATGCGGTAATAATATAATATTTTTAAGGAAAACACAAAACGAAGTGGTCCAAGTCGGTTAAGTTATCTTTCGTCATTAGAAAAGACAATAAAAATGCCGTTTTTGAAGTTTAAATGTTACGGAAAATGAATAATAGTTATGAGCCAGAAAGACGAAATGGGGGTCTATTAAAAAGATTGAGTAAGTAATTTCTTTAAGAGCCCAATTTGGTATCAGTATTTTCATCTTAAAACAGAGAATATTTTATTTTTTTATTTTTTATTTCGCACCCATTTGTGGTAAAACTCACGATGTCTCTTTCCTTTGTATCACTTAAATAAAATTAGACACAGATAAATCACTTATGTTTAACAAATATGTTAACCAACAGACGACAAATATAGAGAAAAATACTTTCTATCCATACCTTTATTTGTAGATGGTCAAAACAGAAACTCAGCAATCCCGACAACTACTCATTATCGAGCGAAAATGCACCAACCGCCCGTGAACTTGACGTAATTCGTTGCTATAGCAATACTCTCCCAGGGAAAACGACCCCTAGCGAATTCACATCCAAAATACGCAACTCATTAAATCCAGAATTCCAATTTTAAATTCGAACAATTCGAATTACACACAAACAAATTAAAAAAAACATAGGCACCTCTTGTTTTCGGATAAATATACGCAATTCGAAATTCGGATAAATTTTGAAATTCGAACGATATTTTTTATTAGCGCGTAAAAGACGCGCGTCTACGCGGCGGTACGGAGCGCACTACGTAAATGTCAGCACAATCGGCACATGTGCGGGCTGTAGTAAAGCCGCGTACACTTGGCAGGTGATTTTCTTTACTACAAATTTGTTGACTCAGACGTTTGAGTATAATAGCAGTCGTATTTTAGTGCTTACTAATTTTACTTATTTATCGGAAGAATAAACAAGACATAGAGTAATGTAGGTCAATATCAACATTTCTGTGTCACTATACGAGTATACGTGTTTGCAAAACCCTATTATTATTAATATTATAAATACGGAAACACTTAGTGCAAAGGCTAAATTGCAGAATAATCTTATACATAAACAATTCTTTTGTCGATAGATAGTTTTAAAGCCTACAGACGAGCGTAGGTATATCGAGTTTTTATTATTCTACTCCACGAAGTACTACTTTTACAGAATAATAAAGTGGTAGGTAATGATTTCCTATAAGTACTGGTCATGAATCATCGCATACCGTAAATGCTAGTAATCATGCATCGTATTCACATTCGGCGTGCGGACGATAAAAGTGAAAGTAATGTGAACTTTGACGCAGTCTTGGTCGACTTCCACAAAATATTTTGAAAGTGAACGCTTATTTGTACGTTAAACCTGGGAACTACTTTAAAAGGGAATTGACGGAACAAATTGTGTAATTCTGTGACGCATTATTTAAAGTAACATATATACAATCGACATACTAGCGAATTTTCTTCACTACTTTAAGGTTTTGGCTTTGCTGTTTATTGTTTGGCTAGGATTTCCCTGCTTTTTTTAGCTAGATAATTACAAAGACCAGCAATAAAGCCAAATAGAAATACCAATATACTTAGTAGTTTTTGTTATGAAATACCTAGCTTACCGTCAGTCAATATATCTGCAGTTATAATGTTTGTCTTAATTTGCGAATAGAATTTAGTAGGTACCGTCTGGGACTTTCTTTCGGGCTCTTTTTTCCAAGTCCATGATTATGATTTTTTTTTAATAAGTTGCAGGACTTTAATTGGCTGAGTGCCACGACAGAGCTCATTGCAGAGATTGATCCTTGATTGATTGAGTGTATGCTCCTAGCTGTAGTTTCTTCTCTAAATGGGGTCGAAAACTGTCTTCACATGAGTATGGAGGTATGGAGGTCGATACACTCTTTGTCTCCTAAACATTTCCCATTATTTGAGGTCGGCTCTTCTCGTTCTGCGGCGCCAGGGCAATCTTTCTTGGGTTGTCGAAACATTTGTTTAGTAGAGGACGTTGATACACTACGTAACATTGCCTTGTTTATAAAAAGTAAAATAAATTAAGGACCTAAAAATCATAGACGCAGAAATCGAACGAAAAACATCTCTATTTTGCATACAGCTTTACACAGTGCGAGTGAGATAGCATTCCAGCCGGGGTTGTACATCCGCTTTTCTCGGCGTTATGTAAGCTACGGCCCTGGAGCCGGGCAACACTCCCCTCACCTCACCACCGGGCACCCCTTGGTCGGGTCCCTACAACGAGCGGAAGCAGGCTCACCCAAACATAAGCACGCATGTACAAAGATCTCAGACGATCTCAGTCGAATTGTCAACCGGGACATCGGACGTTGTTGAGATCGCCGAACGTGTGCGTGAATTATTTGTTGAGCTATGAGCTGTTCTTCTCTATCTATGTATCTTGTTCCCCTAGCTCGCAAAGATTGGGGTGAAGGCAGTTCTATAAGTCAGTTCGGATGGGAGCAGTGATTGGTGACGATTTTTGTATTTTATCTTTGTATTGATAGTATTTGGTGATGCATCTCTCAAATTGACTGTTATCGTAGAAAAGCTATGCTTATAAATCTGTTTGATTTTTACGGCTTCGTCTCATTAAATTTTGCCAAAAAATCTTGTTCGCCCCGATTTTGTTCCTACTTTGCTCCGAAAATTATTTGAATGCTGTAATTGTTTTTAAACTTTTGTAATGTTTACACATATTAGAATATTATCTAGACTTAATCGCGTGAAATATTTAAAAGTACAAACCTTTTATTTACCCGACGTTTCGATCGAATTGCACCGATCGTGGTCGACCCGTGACCACGATCGGTGCAATTCGATCGAAACTTCGATTAAATAAAAGGTTCATACCTTTAAATATTTCACGCGATTAAGTCCTGATAATATTCTAATTTGAATGCTATGTTTATTTTACTTATGTTTTGCTTCATTTTATGTGAATATTAAACATTTATTAATGTCAAAATTAATTAAAATATTCCTAAGAGAGTGTTTACGCGCCACCCTATGGATTAAACAGTGACAACGTTGCTGCCACAGATAATATACCTAATACTATATTAATACGCTCAACGTGTTATATATAATTAATGCGAAACCTACATACCTATCTACTTCTGCATGCCATCGTTTTAGTAGAAACCGCAAAGATTTTAGCACATTGAAAAAAACGTCTACTATGTTTTAATATAATAATAATAAACCGACTTTGTTCATTAAAAAAAGGTATTTCATATAATCATTATATATTTGTTCCATTAGTTCCTTTTACCTAAAAAGAAACCTCAAATGACTAGGATATTTTTTCTCATCAGCTTAGTCAATTTGAATAGATACACAATACCACAGAACACACACATTTGTGTTTCCCTTAACCGAGTAGGTA
The DNA here is from genome assembly GCA_945859575.2 of Herminia tarsipennalis. Classification (NCBI taxonomy): domain Eukaryota; kingdom Metazoa; phylum Arthropoda; class Insecta; order Lepidoptera; family Erebidae; genus Herminia; species Herminia tarsipennalis. The sequence continues at coordinate 22,802,978 of OX243835.2, read as the reverse complement.
CCTAGTGTAAATACAATACCAAAGCCATATTAACACAGTGTTCTTGTTGGAAAACGGTTACAAGCTCCCGACGACGCGCGACGTTATACTCCGAATTAAGGATGTAACCACTCGATAACTTACTAAAATATTGGGATACTCGAATATAACCGGATTTCAATTTGCCCTTCTTTATAAATCGATTTACCAACGTATATTGAATCTTTTATTCGATATTCATTACTACAGGTTCTCGTTGTGTCCAATTGTTAAGATTTTATTTATTAACATACCTAAAGGTTTCTACAAGCTTCCCGGACGGTAATCAGGGATACAAGCAACGTCAGAAAGAAAGTACAAGCAATGTTCTTTCTTTAACTCATAATTTTGACGTTGCACTTGAAAATGTAATATATTTTATGTCCGAACACACATATGTCGTGATCTCTCATCACATATGTACTCACTAGCTGTCACGCGCAACTTCGTCTGCGTAATTTTTCCGTTTTTGCAACATTTCTCATTGCTGCTCCGCTCGAAAAATGGACTATCCAACGGTGAAAGATTTTATAATTCAGACCAGTAGTTCCTGAGATTACCGCGTTTAAACAAACAAACTCTTCAAAAATTCAAAATTCTTTATTCACTTAGGATGCTTGTGATACGTTGGGATTCTATATGATGTAATGCCAAGTTCGCAAACAATAGGTAAAGCCGGAGAAATAAACCTGGCAATAAAAACTCGCGGCCACTCTTTTCAAATCGCCAATTTTACAATGTTTGAATGTTTATAAACTTGATATGGGGTTAGGCGCTGCGACTAATATACCTACTATACACCATGTTAAAGGACTGATGCAAATTGTATTATCTGTTATAAAAAGTTGAAGCAGGAGATAAACTAAAATCAGCCTTAGTGGGTATAATACATGTAGTAGGAGCATCTACTTACAACAAAGGTAAAATATTGGCCATAGTACGTTACAATGTACTAAAGAATTATTAATTAAAAAATATAATTCTGATATCAAAAGCCAAAAAAGAATTTCGTGACTTTATTCGTCACGCAGAATCTTTACTTACAAAAGTCAAATCATGCTCTTAATCAATGTGACAATTAAAACAAAGTGACAACAACATTCACCCAAGCATATTAAAGTAACAAGTAGCAAGCACCTGTATCCATTTTTCTTTATCATTTAAATATTCATCCACTGTATAATAACCTCTACGTATAAGATAATTTTTGACTACATTTTTGAACTTAATTACTGATAGACTCATAATACTAGCTGGTATCTTGTTAAATACTCTCACAGAAAGACCCTTAAATGAATTATGAGTTTTATGTAGCCTATGATATTGACCTACTAATTTGTGCTTATTTCTCGTGTTCACCGGGTGAACATCACTATTTTTGTGATATAAATGCATATTTTGTTTAACAAACATAATGTTTGCAAATATATACTGAGATGCAACTGTCATAATACCTATATCTTTAAAGCTTCAGCTGTATAATATTTGTATAGATTTATATCCAGATTATAACAATATTGTTATAAAATAATTTAAATCTATATAATATTGTTTTATTTTTTTTATTGGTTGTCTCATTTATAACCCTTAACGGTTGAAAACATGTATTTAATAAGCTATATATGTTGATGACTGAATTATGTTAATTATTTAACTTAATATTTAAAAAAAAATACTAAATTTATTTAACTTAATTATACCTATCAGTAGGTCATCGATTTATAAGACGTTATCATGTCAATATTACACGAGAAGATACAGTAAAAATTCTTAATGCTAATCCGCGCATATATCAACGCCCCAACCATATAGGTACATCACTAGTCCCCGAACTGGGTTACCGGAATTTGTACCCCATGCCTCCACAAATAAAACTCATTAAGTCGCCAATTTGTTTATCAATTTTACGGCGACACATTCCCTTTTATTTTACGGCCTGTTCCCAGCTTTGTTTTTGGGAACAATTCATCTTCGTTCGAATTTGTGTATGTCAGATGCTTTGAAAAATGGGGATAAATATTATGGTTATTTACACCCATTTATAAGGCTCGTTTATTTTAAGTGCGTAGATATAATAACGTAGGTAATGCTCTCAATTTAATTTACATATGGGTTTTTAGGGTTTCGCAGCCAAAATGGGAAAAACGGAACCCTTATAGTTTCGTCATGTCCGTCTGTTTATCTGTATGTCTTTTCATCCGTATGTCACAGGCATAACTTTCGCCGTTTTATACCTCCTTAATTTAAAGAGACAATTTTGATTGGTTTTCGTATCAAGGACGAAAAGCTAGCAACAACAATTCGTTCGCAATAATTGTCTATGGGTCCATAGACAATTATTGCGAATGAATTGTTGTTGCTAATGCGCTTATTACACTACACTGAATCAGGGACCCTAAATCCTTAACGTAATAATAGTTAGGGCCCTAATTCTCTTGCACATTTTCAAGGCCACCTCGATTTAGGGCCCTGATTGAGGGTAGTGTTATAGCCGTTTAACTTTGAATTTAATCATGTATCTTCCTTTTTCAATTTTCGTTTTCTGCTAGAGTAGGCCTCCTGGTATTATGGAGTTATATTTGTAGTTTAAGTAGTTTGTCACAACTAGAATTACCTTAAAATTGATAACAGACAATCCAAGTTGGTATTGTTCGACCAATAAAATCACCAATTAACGTTGTTAAAGTTTGATGAGCAATACTAGGTCTGAATGATTTAAATAAGTAGACAATATCTAATTTAAGTTGGGTTAATTGTTAGTACTGTAAAGTATGTTATGCTAGACCTTAGTAGGTAGGAAAGATCTTAGTAAGGTCAGGTGCAGTCAAGTGTGAGTCGTACGTGCGACGGGGAGGAGGGGGGGGGTTAACTAAAGACTTAAAAACTCATGCGTCTGGGGAGAGGGGGGGGGATGGAATTGTTTTTGTTATTCTAAGTATAATATTTTTTGCTTTTTAGTTGCCTTGTATTTATTTTTTGAAAGCGGTAATATTTTTTTGTAAAAAAGTTTTTTTTTCACTTTTTGGGTTGCTTTGTAATTCACTTAAGTTACAATAGGCTTATATCAACTGCTCAAATCCTTTTACAAAATATTGCTTGCTCCGATGCAGGGCCGTTAATTGTTGAGGAGTTCACATGATAGTTCACTCTCAGCTCTATTACACTGTGTAATTGTTGTATGGCGAGAATAAAGTGCTACTCAATAACGTATTAATGTAATTGAATCGCAAACTGGTAAATATTGAATAGGTCTTCATCATCAATTCCACTTCACCAATTTGGTGCTTTCTGAGAGGAAATGCACGAATCACTATGAAATATATCTAAATCACTGTAGTTGTGCCCTCAATATTTGAAGAGTTCCCTTGATATCTCCTCCTGGAGATCAGATCAATGGGACCAACTTGGAAGTATACCCTTTCAAACACAAAATCGGAGGATTTTTCAAATCGGTCCAGTCGTCTTTGCGTAATCGGTAAATAAACATCCAAAAGAAAAAAAGCATACCATCGAATTAAGAACTTCCACCTTTTTGAAATCGGTTGAAAACTATAGAGTTTGACGGTTCCCTGACCTTTATCACGGTGAATATAGTACTATACTAGTACCTTTATATTATTTGTAGTAGATACTGACAGACAAGTCAAGAAACTTCGTAGAGACAAATGCGACTATGTGACTAGCCTCCTACGCAGGAGATATAAAGCATTGTGTCTGCGGACGGACTATTTCAATAGGACGGAAATCCGACACGACTACCGGTGAAAGATAAGCCGCAGGACCGACGGCTTAACGTGCTCTCCGAGGCACGGAGGGTGTGAAAATATTTGAAAGTGGTCACCCATCTTTGGATAGTAAGCTCGTTGCTTAACCTCTCAGATATATCTATCTGCTCGGTCGCTACCAAGTCAGGGATCTCACAACCCGTGACACTACGCGTTTCAAAACAATACCCAACTCAAACAGGTAATTATTGTACAATTTAATTTACATGTCAAGAAACTATGTTGGGAAACTTAACACATGTATTCATAATTTAATATGAAACTAGGTTTCGTTAAGTTTTAATTAAATGAAACTTGTAGCGATTTTCTCGAGGTTCGTACAGTCAACGCTAATAACATATTCGCGAACGAATGAATTTTTGCAGTTGTTGGTGACGAGCGATCGAGCGATATGTAGGTCAATTAAAAAGTATAACTGTCACTGCGAAAGCTTTGTTAATTAGGTCTTTTGACGACTGTTTGAAGTTTTATAATTAACTAGCTGTTCTGCACAACTTTGTCTGCGTAAATTTTCCCCATTTTTGCAACATTTCTCATTGCTGCTCCGCTCTTATTAGTCGTAGCGTGATGTTATATAGCCTGTAGCCTTCCTCGATAAATGGGCTATCCAACAGTGAAAGAAATTTTCAATTCGGATTTATGGTTCCCGAGATTATTGTGTTCAAACAAACAAACATACAAACAAACAAACTCTCCAGCTTTATTGTATTAGTATAGATTAACTATACTTGATATAATTTATATGTAAATGTGTGCATATTTAGAAATTACAGAGTGATTTTCCTCCCGCTTTTGACTACTTTACATTACACCACATAACTTTGTAATATAATTTTTGTAAAAAAAAATACAATTACTTTTTCACCACCTACTTTTGTCACACAACATCTGAGAGACCCCGGAGTAAAATCGATATTCCTTTGTCAGGTTAAGGGCCTAAACCTCACAATAAACAATGATTCTACTATAGTAAAACAGTCTGTAGATGGTTAAGGTGATAACTCCAAAAACAAGTAGATGGTTAAGCTTATTTATTAAATATTTTCTAAAATGTAAATAAGCCACGAGCGGGAGGTTATATTACAAATCCCCCTGTATAAGTATGTATGTATGTGTAATGAATTGTCTGATTGCCATAGTCCAGTTAGTGTGGGATCAAATGGGCGTGTATCAGCCCAAAAACTGGCAGGGGACTCTAAAATTTTTAAACACCTATTCAACGAACAACGGGGTAGGTGAGAAAAAAAAAACACAGCCCCACTACGTATAGTTGTAGGAAGGTACCTACCCTAATTTCTTATTACTTCGTCGGCGTAAATAATCTGTACATCCACGCAAAATTACAGCTTTCTAGTACCAAGAATCTCTAAGCTAAGTTGCGTATGGATGGACGGGCATGGCGAAACTATAAGCCCTCATTCGAACGAGCAATATGTTTACGCGCCTTAAAAATCCGTCGACCCGGCCTCTCGATGTAATTATGTATATTCCCAACGCCGAGGGTTGAAAATACAACACTGTGATAAAAATACGTCGCGTTGCCATGAACCAGTGAATGTGTACTTGGCAATGCATTTGTTCTATTTATGCGATTTTTTTACGCGCGTTAAAAATACGCTAGTGCGAATGAAGCCTTGTTTAGTACGTAACCTAAAAAAGCGGCAAACTTCTATTTCTTCGCTTCTAAGCTTTATAACCAGTAATTGTACCGACTGACTGTACTAGGCACTTCACAATTAATGAGTTAAAAACTTTTATTTTATAGTTTTGCCTGCACTTGGCATAATAAATGTTTTATTTTTAGAGTTATATTGTTTTATTGTTAGATTATAAAGTTATGCGAATAAATGGATTTGCAAGGCGTTCGAGACGGTTGGATAATTCCATATTAAGAAAGTAACTGTCTGTCTGTCTGTCTCTGTCGGGATAAGGGTGTATCGTCGATTTTTTGTTGTGCCAGAGCTGCAGAGTTTATTTAAATGTCGTGCAATAATATTAATTACATTTGAATGAAATATTCATTTTTATGTTTTAAGGTTTTTATGTTTTAAAACTTTGACATGCGGTAGCGACACCTAAAACTCAATGAAAAAAAACACAGGTTCGTTTTTTAGAGGGTTGAATCAAATGAAGGGGTGCCTCGGCTGATTTTCAAATTCGAAAAATAAGGACCACCACACCTAAAAAAAATAAAATTAAATATCTATTTTGAATGTTAAATTTCAAAGTAATAGATTTTTAGGGTTCCGTAGCCAGAATGGCAAAACAATACCCTTATAATTTCGCCATATCCGTCCGTGACTGTTAGTACTAGAAGGATGTAATTTTACACATTACTTATGCCGACAAAAAGAAAGAACAACATTTTGAACATAAAAAAATTTAGGGTACCTCCCTTTTAAGTAAAGTAGGGATGTGATTTTTTTTTCTCACCTACCCCATCCGGTAGAGTATCATTAGATTGGTCTTTTAAAAACACTTAGGGGTTTTAAGTTTTTTTTTTCGATTTAGGGATCAGTTTGTGTTATATTAAGCTTTAAAGTGCAAATTTTTGTTAGAGCCAAGAGTCCCCCCCCCCTCCTCTGCCAGCTAAATAGTTGATGTTGGATATATGAAATAAATCACGGTATATATAATGTAATTAAAAGGAAAACTATCAAAGCTAAGTAGGCTTTACAACTTGACGAGTAACAGCAGACCAAGTGAGAAGTAATAACATTTTCGAACAGATTCTATTGAAAAATAATGAAACAAAAACAACAGAAAACTTACTTCTTATGCATTATTCGGATAGCAGACTACGGAACCTTACATTGTGTGGCTTGACATGGACTTGCCCGGTTTTTATTAAATGCATATTATTACATTATTATAAAACTTATTCCCTCACCGCGTCTGTCTGTCTGTATGTAGTCAGTATGAATATTCTAGTAACTACTGAACGGATGTATTATACATGATATTATGTGAATAGAAATGAGAGAAAACTCCAAGCGGAGCCATGGCGAGCCGTTAGTGAAAATATAAACTTTTTCTCTCTGTCTGTTTGTTTAACGAGACTTACACTGTAACATTATTTTAGAATGCGATTTAGGCTTTAACGCATAAAAAAAACTCATGAAATTGTGAAACCCACGTGAAAAAAGTCGCCAATAACAGCTATCACACTAATATTATAAAGGCGAAAGTTTGTGAGTATGTGAGTGTGTATGTTTGTTACTTCTTCACGTCTAAACGGCTGGAGCGATTTTAATAAAATTTGGCATGGAGTTAGCTGACACCCTGGATTAACACATAGGCTAATAAACCGCGGGTAACACTGCGGGGCACAGCTAGTATGTCTATAAAATACACACGTTGAAAATACGATGCAATACCCTCAGAGGTCGTTACTCGAATAGCCGTAATACGCTTAGCTACGTTCCTACTGTTCCTATTTGTTTTGTATAAGCTGGAGCCTAGTGAATGCACCCGTTGGGTACCATATACAACAAACTGAGGATTAGTGAGGACTTCAAAGTTTTGTGTTGTCCACCTGAGTGCATGTAGCCCGCTACAGGTCGACATGGCGAGTTTCAAATTCATGCAGGTCTAGTGGTTAGTGACCCTGACTGCTAAGCCGGAGTTCGTGGGTTTGATCCCTACCCAGGATAATAATAATATCTAATAATAATATCTTGGGACAACTAACACAACGCTATCTGATCCCAAACTAAGCAGAGCTTGTACTATGGTAATCAGACAACTGATAAACATACTTATATATTTCCAAATACATACATATTATGGATAAATAACATCCAGACACAGAATAAACCATCGTGCTCATCACACAGCGTTTTATCCTGGGTGGGGTTCGAACCCACGACCTCTTGCGTAGCAGTCGAATACACTCCCTCCGCGCCACAGAGGCAGTCAAAAGATAAAACTTTGTGTGAAGAACACGATGGTTTATTCTGTGTCTGGGTGTTATTTATCAATAATATGAATGTATTTAGATATATATAAGTATGTTTATCAGTTGTCTTGCTTCCATAGTACAAGCTCTGCTTAGTTTGGGATCAGATAGCGTTATGTGAGTTGGCCCAAATAATTATACTATTTTAGTATCTTATATAGAATTAATAATAATAAAAAAATACGGGGGGGGGGGGGGACCGGTGCCCAGCAGTGGGACATCATACGGGTTGAAATGTATATGTATATCGAACGCGTCTTCCACAAAGAGCTCTGTACACTTTGGCCGTCCCCGTCTAAACTCATTTCTATCCATTCCTATCATAGAAATCTTGCCATGTTGACTTTTAATTTTTTTTTAATTACCACTTAGTGAAGAGACGAGCAAATCGTGAGCCTGATGGTTAGCGTCACGCTAGACCATAACAGCATCAGTGTCACCCAAACCCTTGTTTCCCAAATCTGATAGCCCATTTGAGACATTAGTGAAGGTCAGATTTGCCCTTTCAATTCACTTACTACCGTGCACTGAAACACATGTAATGTGTCACTATTTCACGGAAGAATGATGGACACTGTGGTCCCCCCCCCCCCCCCAAGGCGGCCTGGAGCTTAGACCTACCTACCGCCTATGGACTTGTTGCGGACTATACGATATGTTGGTAGGTAGGTCCATGTCAAGTTCTCGAGCATGTAGTTACATCACAGAGTTCAAGTGCATGCGGACTTCGTATTTATTGTAACCTTCGTGATCTATAATTAATTCCAATTTGTACAATTGGCAGGTACTGGATCGACAACGAACTCGCAACGTTCGTACTTGTTACAGTACTTATCTATAGTCTTCGACAGACCAGGGTCTCCCCCGCGGATATTGTTTTACTTCCAGTTAGACTCCTTTTTTACCAGACTGTAAGGAAGGGTTATGTTTTTCGAGCGTATCTTGTATGTATGTACGTAATATTCTTTATTACCTCATATCTCACAAACCACTTGACGGATTTATACAAATAAGACGTCGTTAGATTCGTCTTGACTACCCAAGTGTTCTTAGATAAGTGACGTTTAAAAAAAACAAACATGGCGTCTGTGAGATGTCAACATAAAGAGGTGTGAAAAAAGGTGTTTCGCATATTGCAATAATATCAAATTAAAGGGCTCATCCTAAACATTTCAAAAATATTTATATATTTTTAAAATGATTATCACTGTAATACTAAAAAAGTTAGTTACCAACCATTCTTTTTTTTAATTTTCAATACTAGACAATAGCTGTGATAAAAGTTAGTTGTTACATCCTACAACTACTCAAAAGTGTTAAATAAAAAACAATTTAAAAAATAAAAAACCCGCCTGCACAAAAAAGATGAAAACAAGATCCTCTAGATAAATAAATAATTTCATGCAGTCGGAGGCATTAATAAATCTCGATGAACTTAGTTAAGTGCCTCCGACTGCGTGAAATTATATAATACTAGCTGTGCCCCGCGGTGTTACCCGCGTTTTATTAACCTATGTGTTCATCCAGGATGTCAGCTAACTCCATACCAAATTTTATTAAAATCGCTTCAGCCGTTTAGACGTGAAGAGGTAACAAACATACACACTCACATACTCACAAACTTTTGCCTTTATAATATTAGTGTGATTAATAATTATATAATAAAAAAATATTTTTTATTTTAACCATCTAACTATATATTTTATCTTGGCTCTACCTCTCTCTATTTTCTCAAGAGAGGTTAGTATGGAGGTAACTGGGTTCGATTTCCACGAAGAACAGAACTTTGTGACATCTTTAAATATTAATTCAAGTCTTAATTTGTGTACGTTAATTAATTGTATGGTGTTAAAGTCCACCGGCTTGCCTAGCCCGCACTAGGGGTCCTTTAAATAAAAAAAGAATCTTTTTGTGGCATGACTAATTTTAAAAAGTCTCCAAAGTCAGTGGTTGATCAACTAGCTAACTGGCTTAAGTGAAAAAACGAGAATGCCTCGCACCAAAACGATTAAGTTCCCGATAGCTCACAAAAACATGACGCGATCGACCCTATTATTAATGTCAGACCCAAAAATTTAAAATACCGGATACTAAGCCTGCACCCCTTTATAAATACACAAATATATCCACGTATGGTTGTATATATGTGCTAATCGTATACTCATTTTATAGGACGGAAGCGGTCGTTACTTCCCATGAGTTCCCGTCCCAACCTAACAATGATAACATTATCCCTACAAATCTACCACAAGATACTGGGAGTACAGAAGGAAACATGGGCTTTAACCAGGATCATTTTTCGAGGAGGGTTTTGGGGGCGGGGTTGGTGCGATGTAGGATTGGGTCCCACATTCCTAGCAATCATGTTAGCTAAGAAAAATATTTTGTGTTAGGAGTGGTTTCACGTTGATAGTGCCTGTGATGCTGGGGTCACAGTAACGTTAACGTCAAAGGAAACGTCAGAGTCCATCTTTGCGATAAATATGGCGTTAATAGAGTGGCCACACTTGAACAGTCAACGTCAATGCCCATTCTTGGCGAAAAATTGGCGTTAATGTTCCTTGAATTTGGTTTGGTTCTATAATAACCCATTAGGCGTTCCTTCTTCTATTTAATGTCTTCGATAGTTGCTGTAAAAAGTAATAATCCCAAAAATATGGCTATGTATACAGAATCTCAAGAAACAGTACTGTCTCGTTTTTCTCCACTCGAAAGCCAATGAAGACAAACACGTGTGATCCCGTCACGCTCACGGTGCACACTGACATACGTAGTGTGGCCGTTTCAACGCTTTAATTCTCGCGTTTCATGTACCCCCACTTAGTTATCGCCTAACGTCAAACGGCAATGTGAATGCCGTTGTCAAACTATCGCATTAAGTCGCGGCCACACCTAAGATATCCTACATCATCGCAATAATGAACAGCTTTCCCGTTGGTGTGGTCCCAGCATATAAAAAAATTGCGATCTCACGATTGCGAGTCCGATGCCTTCACTATTTTGTCTAAAGACTGATCAAATGTGTACATATTTACAATTTTTGAGTACCTCGTTGAAACAACGTACATGCAGTGAGCGATGTCTATCAGTGTGTCGCTCAAGCTTGTTGTATAATAGGTAGTTACCTTCTGTACTCTGTGTCTAAGTTCTCATATTACGAAGAACGAAAATTTAATATCATGAGATATTTCAGTAAGTATAAATAATTCTTAAGCGTGTGTCTAATTTATTCCCTTTGTTGAACTTGCTCGAGGAATTTTGTTATTTTGAGGAAATGCGCTTGGTAAGGCAGTAATATTTTGAGAAGAGATGAAGGGACGACAAAAGACAAAAAGAGTGATGAGTATGATAGTTAAAAAATACGATCGAAGATTACATGAATGAATGGGAGAAAATAACACATTATTGACATAACCGTCTGTCATCCTGTAATGAATAAGCAGGTAGATAATGATGCTGAAAGTGACTGTTTTTCAGGAGCAGCTCCAGCCACCAAATGAGGTTGTGGGCCCTGTATATCGAAATTTTTAATTTTGTTTGATGAATCTTAAACAGCTGGAAACTTATTGTACCTGTATATAACGCATTCCTATTTTCTAATGGTTCTATTTTAATTTTGGATGTCACATTACTTTGGTAATTTGGATATAGCCATTTTATGCAATGGATATGCCCACCGTGCCCACAACAGTGGCCGCACCAGCTGTTTTTATGATAGAACGAAAAAAACAAAGAACTCATTTTAGCAACTACAAATAACCTATATTCGAATATTATCGAGACTTAATCGTGTAAAATATTTAAAGGTACGAATCTTTTATTTACCCGACGTTTCGATCGAATTGCATCGATCGTGGTCATGGGTCGACTGATGGCAGCTTAGCAATGTCTCCGTGAAGCGCGGGGTTTTTTAACTACCCTCGCCTAATCTTGATAATTTTGATATATTTATTATTAAGACCGAATTTGATCGAAACTTTGGATAAATAAAAGGTTCGTGCCTTTAAATATTTTACGCTATTAAGTCCCATAAATCCATACTTCCATACTAATATTATAAATGTGAAAGTAACTCTGCCTGTCTGTCTGTTACGCTTTCACGCTCAAACAGCTAAACCGATTTAAATGAAATTTCGTATGGAGATAGTTTGAGTCCCGGGAAAGGATATAGGATAGTTTTATCGCGATAACCGACATCCACGCGGGCGGAACCGCGAGCGAAAGCTAGTATGTGTAAACATCGCGAAAGTTTAAAAACAATTACTAATAACTTAAAGTTAGTGATTAATTCAAAACGATTGAGTCAAAACTACTTTCAAAAATATCAAACCACTTAATAATCTTATTATAATAAAGTTAAATAATGTCAATAAATAAAAAAATACAAATACATTAGGATCTGAAAATGTATTTCTACATAAATAAAACGTTAAATTGAACAAATAATAAACTCATTTCAGTTTTGTTTACTCATATTTCATTCTATGAAACAGCAAATAAATTCAACTAAGTATACTTTCTTTACCTACTCATATAAATTGGTTATCTATCTCTAAAAGCATCCGCCCACGTTATCAGCAAACTTTGATTGCTCTCGACTCAATTTTAAGATCAATTTCCTCCCCTTTGCAGCCGCTTTGGAAGGAACAAAATTTCATTGCAATATTATATGTAAACTATAGGTAACTGACAAGAAAGAAGAATGTGATAACATATTATGTCTTTTTTTTAAATCTATACTAATATTATAAAGTTGAAGAGTTTGTTTGTTTGATTGATTGCGATAATATCAGGAATTACTGGTTTGATATTTTTAAAAGGTAACTAACAATGTGGGATTCTGAGTTCTTAGCTCATTACTAGCAATCCTGGTAAGACCTCTAGCCAAGGCTCAATGGCTTGTGTTAGGAGTAAGTCCACGTCAGTAGTATAATGGGTAGGATTCAAAACCGCGATATCACGATTGCGAGTCTGATGCCTTAGCCAGTAGGCTAGCGTCAATTGAAAATTATTTTAGTGTTGAATAGCTCATTTATCGAGAAAGGCTGTAGGCTATATAACATCACGCTACGACCAGTAAGAGCGGAGCAGCAATAAAAAGTATTGCAAAAACGGGGAAATTGACGCAGACGAAGTTGCGCGGGTCAGTTAGCTACTAAAAAACTACAGTCAAATTCAAGATAGACACTTCATTCCCGGTACTTTTAGCTACCAAATTAAACAATAACACTCAATTACTGGCATGTTGGTCTTGTGGTTAGTGACTCTGACTGCTAAGCCGGAGGTCGTGGGTTCGATCCCCACCTAGGATAAAACTTTGTGTGATGAGCATGATGGTTTATTCTGTGTCTGGATGTAATTTATCTATAATACACACACTGTCATATCAGATGATACCAAGCTAAGCTACAGTAGTAGTATATTACATTTATATATTTCTAAATACAGTAGTAGTATTTAGAAATATATAAATGTGTTTATTAGTTGTCATAGTACAAGCTCTGCTTAGCTTGGTATCAGATGACAGTGTGTGTCCAAGATATTATTATTATATTACATATTATTATTAAAAAGTTATCTGGCAAAAACGCGACCATACCTATTTGAATAAATTTGTTTTATTCGCTATGAGTTTCGTTATTCCTAAACTACACCAGTAAAATTAAGTCGCGAGCACTTACGTCACTGTGTAAATCTCTACTTCAACTTCATGAAATATTCCTATCTATTTCAATAAAAATAAATTTAACCAGCAAATGTGCATCTGGATCGAGGGCCCATTTTTAAAATCTTTACATAACGAAATAAGATTTACAGGAAAATTAGTTAAAAATAGTAAAAACCTAAAGCAAAGGGCCATGAATTTCTTAAACATGAATCTAAACTGTTATGATTAATTAGCTTGGGCCCTCAATCCAGACGTATGCATAAAGTGGCATAGCCTAAATCTCAGAAAGTACTATCTCTGGGTTAATCGTTTTTATTTAAGAATTTAGTTATGAATTTCTTAAATATTTTAAGAAATTCCCAAATCTGTAGAATACAACATTACAGATTTATAGCGGTATATCTAGGGCCCTCATTCATTAATTTATTCACTAAGGAATCTGCAAAACATTAATTTATTTAAAGAAATACATAAATACGTCTTTAATATATTTTACTTCGATACCTCTGTGAATTAGTAAAAAAGAAATAATGATACAAAAGTTATTTTTTTAAAAGTTATTGAATGTCGAAATTTACGAAAACGTCTGAACTGAGAGCCCAAGATTTTCGGCTTTATTGACTAAACTCAACCTCATAGATTAACGCAAATAAGAATTAGTTTTTTTACTATTCTTTAATTAAAATGTAACGTATCATCATCAACCCGCTCGCCAAGCGTGGCGATTATGGCAATTACCCCCAGGATCTACATACTTGTAGGTTCTACTGGGGAGACCCGTGCCCAGCAGTGGGCCATCATATGGGTTGATATGATGATATATATGTATCATCTGTTCTTCTAAATACCATACTTTAAGAGAAAATTGATTTTCAATTTCTCAATATGAGATAATTTTGTAGGATAGATATGATTTTGTAATTTTTTGAACTAATCAGTATGTATCCTCATACAAGCTATTTCAGAAGCGACAAAGTAAATATTTGTTGCTTGAACTGTCGGAAGCGATTGTGTTTTGTGTGGAGCAATAATTAAGTGCAGTAAATATCATTATAACTAGTGTTTCCGTTTCGTGATATCGAAGTAAGTACCTAGATCACTTTAATATGTCATGTATTTTCCAATGTTAATGTTGTTAATGATTCATCGTCATCGGGAATTGCTGATTATTGAATTAAAAATAGAGTAGTCTAGGAGACAGTATAGATATATTATGATTTTACTGTCGTAGTAGTCTATCAGAAACTGACGTTAATAATGACGTGGTAGATTGGTAGACACCCAACACTGCAGAGACCAATATACACCAGCCACAACCACTTGCGGCTCATGGCTATGGAACACTTTTAAATATTACTATTATGTATTTGTCTTTCATTTTATGCACAATACAAAGTAAATGTTCTATTTTTATTTTCTTTTTTATTTCTTTCAGGACTAACATAGATAGGACGGCGCACGACCACTTATCTTCAAAGGAGTCCAAGCTCTTTGGTCACATTACCAGAAAGAGAGATGACAAGCTAAAAAAGCAGATGGTAATGGGCAAGGATCCCAATGGGCTGCACAGACTCGATTCACTCTGCAGAAACACTTCGGTCTGCGATGTCATCCTCGCTGAGGAGAGGGTAAGCTAGAAAGAAAAATTTTAGGACGTCCGCAGAGGCCACGATCATCAGGACTGAGGATAAACGACGCAAGGAAGACCAGGAGAATAAGAGGAACTAAAAATATCTAAAATCAGTTGCATGGTTGTAAAAATGTCAACCAGACTAAGTCAAGACTTTGAACATAAACTATTACATAAAGCAAGGTATATATACCACAGGTAACTAAACCTGAAACCTTAAAATATATGTTCGCAGGAAACACTCGCAAATCGAGTTATATGAAGCCATACTGGTGTCGGAAGTACCGCCATTGACAAATATAGAGTTTCTTGAAGTGCCTTCTTTGTGTTTAACAATTTAGTTAAACATAATAAAATTCTAAATACAACTACAGAATAAAATATGCTAGCGTGTGGCCCTCAGTATTTGAGCTCCATTCCAAAACATTTTTTTTTATAGAATTTTATAAGCTACGGGTCTTAATCGCGTAAATATTTTATTTTAAGGCTAAATACGGGTCCACAGACCCGTGGTGTGTGGACCCGTGGAGGTCTACCCGTGACCACGGTCGTTGCAATACAGTCGAAACGTCGGGAAATAAACAAAGGTATTTAGCCTTAAAATAAAATATTTACGCGATTAAGACCCGTAGCTTATAAAATTCAATGTGTACAAATCGCGAAAGTTTACGAACATTTAGTTTTCCTTGTGAGCGATCTACATCACAAAAAATGTTCTGCAAATTTTATTCATACAAATGGTCAAACCAATATGTATACCAATGTATTTCTAATAGGTAATTCTGTGGACTAAAATTGAATACAAGATAAACTACACTACAACATACAGCTTTTGCTTATACCTATAGTTTATGTTGTAACAAAAGCTGGAGGAATTACTTGACAAGATATTTCTCGTCAAGTAATTACTCAAGCTTTTGTTACACCTTCCACTGTATTTTGTACGATATACGAGAACATAATTGGCGCAGGTTTGGTTGCGAACAAAGTTTGATCAAACCACAAAATTCTATGTCGTTTAGTGTCGTGAGATAATATAAAAACCAGGCAACATCATGTCAGACCATCAGTGTAGGGTTCCGGAACCGTTGCTGTGTATGAATAATCCGATTTGAATAATTGCACCAGCAGAAGAGCGTATGTTCATAGTACTTACGCTATTTTGTTGAGAAACGCAGTTTTTGGCAATAAGTCAATGACGGTATATCCGATCATGTCCGAAATAATTTTAGTTTAAAGTATTTGTTAAACGCTACCTTTCTGATTTTTCATATTTTTTGGTCACACAATTCAAAAGATAAGGGGGGAGGGGCCACAATTTATGCAACTTTTGGAGCGTTTATTTCCAAAAATATTCACCAACTTCAATCAACATTCATTGTGTAGTTTTTGAGGAAAATGCCAGTGACATACGGACGGACAGGTAGACAGACAAACATACAGACAGACAAACCGACATGACTAAACTATAAGGGTTTCGTTTTTGCCATTTTAGCTACGGAACCTTAAAAATGGATGCAATCTATCTACCTACAAGCTGCTGATATAATAGTTTGTTTCCTCCTATTTAGTGCATCTACATTTGCATACAATTTACAATAATATTCAGAATTAAATTCATTTATGCAACTCCATCCCCATGCTGTTAAACGCGGTGGCACTAAATTTAGAACTCCAGACTCCAACTCATTTGAAAACAGGCAAACGGTACGCTTCGTAAAGCAAAAGGCGATAGTACATAAAATTTAATTCTGTAGAAATGGAATAACTATATTTATTATACCAACAATCAGTGCTTTGAGAATACAACGACTTTAAATTGTGCACCTACAAAGAGAGAAGAGAAACCTCGTTCTTCGCAAATATGCAATTTAAAATTAAGTTTGACTGCCTCTGTGGCGCGGTGGGAGTGTATCCGACTTCTACGCAAGAGGTCGTGGGTTCGATCCTCACCCAGGATATTTTATTATTGTGTGATAGACCAGCTAAATTTTTTTCGTAAAATAATATGCTTTGTCTTTTCATGTATGTTTCAAGGTAAAACGACTTAACGGATTTGAATGGAACCAGGATCAGTAGATAGGTAGAGGATGCGTTTCTTTAGTGTCCAAAGTGTATCAAGGCTTTACCAAGAATCCGCGGCACGTAGCACTGCATTTCTTCATATATTCGGACGCCACTCAATACGGACTCCCGCCACTCACTCGGACGAACTTTTTTTATTTAAAGAGGACTCCCGCAATTGGATACAAGCCCTGCGTTGCCGGGGACCTTACAAACATACAAGTCACGGACACAACACCCAGACTCGGAACAACAATTCATGGACTGCACACACAAAGTGGTGTCCCGTATGGGAATCGAACCCACGACTTCTTGCGTAGCAATCGGACCCACTCCCATCGCGCTACCGAGGCAATCTAACATTGATACGCTGTTTCAGTTTAATATCTACTTTTAATTAACTGACCTGTTGTTCTAATGGTTAATCACTCTACACGCTAAGCCTGAAGTCATGGTTTTTATTTCCACTGAGAATAAATCTTAGTTTACTGAGCAAGATTGTTTATTTTATGTACAGATGTAATTTATGTAAGTTTAACTAGCAGCCGGCTCTAGGCGGACTTTCATTCACCATCAATAGGTACACATAATATGCATGTCATAAACTAATAAAGAAATTATCGAAATTAGAGAAAATCGCATCAAAATACTAAGGATACTCTCTGTAGTGAAATAAACACAGCACATTCTAATGAAATGAAATGAAATGAAATTATTTAATTAACACAAAATAGAGTAGGCCTACCTACATAGTAGATGGTCAGGTACATTTATGGTCCTTCTATTTTGCCATAAGCGGCATGTGAAAGTACTTGTAGTTTTAACATTCAAAAAAGATCATACACATACCAGGATCATACCATAATTATATTTAATAGAAAATGTAACAAACCATTAATTCAACGATAGTTTCATTAACAAATATAGTAGCATACAAATAAGTTTTATAATATTAACAATATGTGCGATTATTATTTTTTTTTCAATTCACCAATGTTATAATAAGTCTTTTCGATCAACCAGCTTTTCAAACATTTTTTGAATTTATGTTGTGGCAGTAGTTTAATGTCATCAGGTATTTTATTATAGATAGTTACACACATAGCATAGCAATTTTTTTGGTACTTATAGAGTTGTTTTTGGTTGCGTGATAAATGAACATGATTGTTTTATTAAATTAGAATTTTGATCTGTAGGTATATCACGTGACGTAAAACACGATCTCTCAGATGTGTGGTAAATGGTTGTGTGATAAATATAGGTGGTAGGTCATGAAGGGTTATTTTTTTTTTATTTTTTTTTTATTATATTTCGCAGTTATTTGGTATAATGTAAAGAAGCCAAGAGCGGGACGTTAAAAGTAAATTAAAAATCATTATCTATATTTGACATAATCTTCATACAAAATGTGTCAAAATTCAACCTCTAGTAGCCAAATCCGTCGATAGATAGATTATTGAGACTGGCCATAAGTAGTTCAGAAGTCAGTAGTCTTTGTGAAATTGACCATCGTCGGCCGTAATGTTTAATGCTGATTCTTTTTTTATTTTTATTTTTTCAGTATCTCTTCCACGTAATCTTTATTTATGGTTGTACGTGCCTCGTGAGCTTCAAGAGAATGTCCGATTATAGGATTGTTAAGTATCCGGTTACTGCTTTCCCCTTTGTGTGTGAATTATCTAGGTTTCAGGTTTAAGCTTATAGTAAACTAGAGTTAGATAATAAAAGTAACGAGTTTTATTTACTTTGTTATTGAAGGGGACAGTGTCCTTAGTCCCAGTAATAAAATTCTCATCAACAGCACAACTAAAAGCGGCGGTAGCTTAATGGCTAAGGCATCGGTCTCGCAATCGTGAGGTCGCGGGTTCGAATCCTACCCATTACACTACCGACGTGAACCCACTCCTAACACAAGCCTTTGAGCTTAGCTGGAGGGGTTAACAAGATTGCTAGTAATGTGGGACTCAATCCCACATTGCTAGTTATCTTTTTATTAAAAAAAAAAAAAAAAAAAAAAAAAAAAAAAACCTTCAAAATTGCTATCAAAACGGACAAATATTTCATTATCAAAAAGTCCTTCATTCCCAAAAAGCAAAAAATTGTCGTCAACGGCAACAAAGTATTCAATAAATAAAAAATTGTCGTCAACAGCATTATGACAGGTAAATGGTTGGTAATAATTTTGTATGGGATAAGTTTCTATGGTACTAGTAGTATTGTATGTATTTAAACTTTATCGCCCAGATCTTAAGAATCGCATCTTCTCTGGCGATATGGGAAGTGCAACCTCTTCGGCCTTTCTTACAGCATGCGGAGGCTGCAGTCTCTCGCCTCCAGTTCTATATAACAGCCTCAGGGTGTCACAAACAAATACCACGGGAAGTCGGGTGGTCTTCGGTTTTGTCAAAGTTTTGACCTTGATTTACTACATACCTAGATACTACTAGACTTGCTAGATATTATATATCTATACTAATATTATAAAGCGGAAGAGTTTTTTTGTTTGATTGTTTGTTTGTTTGTTTGTTTGTTTAAACGCGCTAATCTCAGGATCTACTGGTCCGATTTGAAAAATTCTTCTTTTGTTGGATAGCCCATTTATCGAGGAAGGCTATAGGCTATATAACATCTCGTTACGACTAATAGGAGCGGAGAAGCGACGAGAAATGTTTCAAAAACGGGGAGAAATTACGCATACGAAGTTGCGTGGGACAGCTAGTATATTATACATAGCTAGGCAAAATGCTTAATTCGGACCTTATAATCACGATTCCTGAAATGCGTTTTTCTATTTTATAGTTCCTAGTAGTCACTAGTCATTGTTATATAGTCATATATAATTACTAAATTACTCAAATTTACTGTAGCATACATCTATACTGATATTATAAAGCTGAAGAGTTTGTTTGTTTGTTTGAACGCGGTAATGTCAGGAACTACTGGTCCGAATTAAAAAAATCATTACTGTTGGGTAGCCCATTTATCGAGAAATGCTCTAGGCAATATAACATCATGCTGCGACTAGTAGAAGCGGAGCAGCAATGAGATATGTTGCAAAAACGGGGAAAAATTTACGCAGACGAAGTTGCGCGGGACAGCTAGTACATCATATACATGGACTTGGTGCAGAACGAAGATGGTTCCAGTGTTGTGCCATTGCGCCGGTAGGACTTGTTGCAATTTTTCCGCGTGGTATAACCGTACAAGCTAAACTCACATAAGTAGACCTTTATATTTCTAGGTAATATTGGCATCTATAAGTATCTTGAGTCACATCGGTCTTCCAGACGTTTAGTGCCCGTGGACCACCTCGTAGTTCACCCAGGTGAGCCACGGGTTTTTTTTTTTTACCCGTAGTCCACCTGGTGTACCACGGGAATTTTTTTGTTCCCCGTAGTTCACCTGGTTGTACCACGGGAAATAATTTTTACCCGTGGTCCACCTGACACTTGCGCTCTTCTATCAATACTCACAAGTATGATAACCTTTCTATGCGACTTTCTGCAGTCTATAAATCTATTAAAGCAAATGAATATCGCTGACATAAATTGTCACTGTAAACGATATCTCTTAATGCCTGTATTTATTTGTACAAGCCACAATTGTTATTTGTCTTTAAAACCATGTCTGACGATATATTTTTTATTAATCGAAAAGGAGGGACGATACTTTTGTACGGCAGTCACCAATATTATAAAGTTAAAACATTCAAAAATAACTACGAACTGTGGCGGTGCAGCAATTACAAAAAATTAAAGTGTAGCGGAAAAATTATCATAATAAACACAACGACAGTAAGTAATAAGGATATTATTATTATTGACTCATTTTAATTTTATCCTAATTTAATCATAGGAAACAATTTCGCAGTTGTGCATATATATTTGGTCCACGAAGAAACGGGGGCTATGACACACCTATCTAATTTTTAAGACTAATTAATAGTTATTTTGTCATTTATTTCCTTACAGGAAAAAAACATAGCTAAAACAAGAGAACATTCATGTCCCCCGGATATGTGTAAAAATGAAGTAGCCAAGCAAGTAGCCATGTTAAAAGAAAAAGTTTGCAAATCCACCAAAATCCCCATCTATATGAAAAAGCAAAAAATAAAAACAAAGGGTTAGACATTGTAGCGCCGTTGCCGCCATTGTCGAGTGTCCAACATTGTCTGTATGACATAAGAAATAAGGGGCTGTGTGTAAATAAAACGACATTTATTAATATTGAAGACGTTGTTTTGCCAGCACAATTTGAAAACTTTATACTGGCTGATTATTATTATGCGGGGTCAAGAATTATAATATTTAGTCCCCCAAGCACAAGAACTAAAATTGGTGCAATTAATGAAATTATGGGCGATGGCACATTTAAATGTTGTGCAAAACCATTTTATCAATTGTATAGTATTTTTGGGGACATTGGTAGTTCAATTGAAACTACGAATGTTACCCCTCTTTTATTCGCACTCCTACCTAACAAAAAAGAAATAACGTATAATAATATGTTTAGTCTGATTAAGTCACAATTGCCAGAGTTTAATCCCATGATATACCACTGTGACTTTGAACAAGGAGCAATCAATGGCATACAAATGGTATATCCAAAAGTTGAAGTTCGTGGATGCTTCTATTACTGGCATAGAGCATTATGGCGAAAAGCTAAATTTCTAAACCTTAAATCTAAAGGCCAAAAAAGAATTGTCGGCCTTACAGCAGCTCTGCCACTTCTGCCAGATAATAAAATGCTAGATGGCTATATTTAAAGTAGAACCTTCAGAAATGATGTAATGTAAGCATTACATCATTTCTGAAGGTTCTACTTTAAATATGGACAATTTTTTCAAATATGTGGAAAGCTTTTGGAAAATCAGATATTTTAGGGCCATCCTATGTGTTTTCGGTGAAAGGTTTAGAACTAATAACGTTTTGGAAGGCTTTCATGCCAAACTAAGTAAAAAAAATAATAAAAACAGCACGAATTTATTACGACTCTTGACTGTCTTAAGCACAATAACTATTGCTAAATCAAAAAGGCGCAAATTAGATGTTAAAAACGATGATTATATAAAAGATATTCAGATGCAGTTAATAACGATATTTCTGTAGGCGTCGCTTTAGAAAAATTACGCTAATAATACTACGTTTATCAATTAAGTAATAAATGATTTAATTAAATTTAAATTTAATTAAGTAATAAAAAAATATATTATGATTTATTGGTCACAGGTAGATCCATAATTTTATTTTATAATTTACTGTTAGAAACATATGGCTATGCTGGTGGACTACGGGTAAAAAAAAATCCCCGTGGCTCACCTGGGTGAACGGAGTACGAGTGGTTTGCCAACTAGCTCGTTTTGCGAACTGGCGCTATTCGCCAACTTGCGCCTTTGACCAACTAGAGCCATTCGCCTACTGCGCTATTTAGATACTGTCATTGTGTAGGTACAGTTCAGAGGAGTACGAGTCGTATGCCAATGAGCAGTTTTAGTTTTCCATGGCAGACTATGATTAGTATATACAAGATATAAAGTATTCCTTGGTATCAATCTCTATTTATAGTACTGACAGGAAAAAAGAAAAATAAAAACATATTCTTGTTATTGTCATTCATTATTGTCCTTGTATATTTTTCTAGATTTTCCTATTGAATTATAATATAATAATTAGAATATAATGTATTCTGCTGCTGGGTCTACTGACTCTGCCCCAGATTTGACATTTGTTAAAAGTAAAAGAGGCGGAGATGTTCTGTTACGAGCTGGTTATCGTTGTCTTTTTTCTAAACGAAATTTGAATGAATCTACAATATGGCGATGTACAAATCGCACATGTTCCGGGAGCCTAACTTTAAGCAGTGACAAAAAAAATATACGTCGTGAATTGGGCCATACTTGTATACCAGATTTTAAGAAAAACGAAGTAGAGAAGATCATGGATACAGTTAGACAAAGAGTATCCAATGAGTTTATTGGTCTTAAGGCAATTTTTGATGAAGAGACATTGCATTTAAAAAAGAAAGGGGATAATTACGTGGAATGTTTGCCAACTTTTTATGAAAAAAAGGATTCACTTCGCCGGGCTAGAAATAAAGCCTTCGATGTTACTAAAACAAAATTTGATGTATTAAAAGATATTAAGCTTCCCGAAATTCTTACGAAAGATTTTTTGTTAATTGACGATAGCGGAGAGGAAGACAGGATTTTAGTTTTCATGCTGAGGGAAATGGAAGCTGAACTTGAAAATATGACTGTATTTTTTAGTGACGGTACATTTAAATCTGTACCAAATCCATTCGTACAGCTATATACGATACATGCGGATTTTAATAGTACAGAGGCGTCGACGTATATTCTACCAGTTTTTTTTGCTCTCCTCACAACATATGTTCTTTGCGATTTGTTAGACAAATCGCAAAGAACATATGTTAGACTGTTTACACTTATCAAAGAGAAGGTGCCTATGTTTAATCCTGTGACATTTAAAACTGATTTCGAAGTTGGTGCAATCAACGGCATCCGTGAAGTATTCCCAAATGTTTTAGTTACAGGCTGTTTTTTTCATTTTCGCCAAGCCCTTTGGAAAAAGGCTCGAGTTTTAAAAATACATGAGATTCCCGAAGTTGCTAATCATATTGCAAGATGCGCTGCACTAGCACATTTACCAGCGCAATATATATCTGTAGCGTGGCCTCTCATTTACGAAGATGCACCAAGTGATACTAAAAACTTTAACGAATATTTCAATAAACAATGGATGCGTGAAAATTATATAGGTATTATAAGCTGCTATGAAGAGCGCCATCGAACCATGCATAAGTTTAGAAGGTTGGCATTTCAAAGTTAATAATAAATGTCACAGAAAAAAAACAACGCTTATTGAGCTAATTAATGTACTCCGCGACGAAGCAATTGATAGCATATTTCAATTAAATAGAGCCGGTGCTTATCAAGAAAATAATAACCGTGCAAAGAAGTCGGCCCTTAAAGACAAACGCATAAAATATATATTAACAGACTTTTTAGAAAAGAAAATAGATCTTAAAAAGTGTGTCCTACGCTTATCAAATATAAAATAAGCCATAAAACATTTTGATCAGGTTACTGATAGCCAGTATACATTCGGCTTTACAATAAATAATAAATAAATGTTTTTGTTATTAGCATTTACTTGTTTCACTTTTGTAATTATGTGTACAACATAGTATCTAAATAGCGCAGTAGGCGAATGGCTCTAGTTGGTCAAAGGCGCAATTTGGCGAATAGCGCCAGTTCGCAAAACGAGCTAGTTGGCAAACCACTCGTACTCCATTTAAAAACAGCTGATGATCAGTAGCAAAGATGCTCTGTTCCTTCCTGCTCCATTATCTTATTACGCCATTATCTACTTGGGTCGCAATTAGCTAGGGTCAGGGGTGACCCACTCGACGTGAACCCTGTCTAAAGATAGTGGAAAGTGCTGTAGTAATTATTTGTAAGGTTGTAGTGTATTCTGATAAGGCACGTCTGAATTTAGTCATGATTTTGATGGAAGATCGAGTTAATTCACTTACTTAATTAAAAAGTGTATTCTAAAATTTTCTTTTCAAATGAAAATTAACTGGTGAGCTTATGAACGTAAAGCGAATCACTTCAGAATGGCTGCAGTTTTCTAGTTTTTTTTTTCTTGTGTTTGTTATTGTCAGGGCAAAGCTTTTTTCATTACTCTTCCACTCATTCTCAGGTTTGTAAAGTTCCCCGCGACACAGGGCTTGTACCTACTGTACTGCGGGAGTCGTCTTCTGTTTAAAAAAAAAAAAAATACTTAAATTTATAAGTATTATTTTTCACTTTTGTCATACCATCACCTACCACACGTCTGTGTCAGATTTAGGGCCAAAACTTCACAATAAACAACGATTTTACACCGGTAATATAGTCTGTGGATGGTTATGGCCATAACTTCAAAAACAGGTGGTAGGTGGTTAAGAGTTTGAAGCGGCGGTAGCCTAATGGCAAAGGCATCGGTCTCGCAATAGTAAGGTCGCGGGTTCGAATCCTACCCATTATACTACCGATGTGAACCCACTTCTAACACAAGCCTTTGAGCTTAGCTGGAGGGGTTAACAAGATTGCTAGTAATTGGTACTCAATCTCACATTGCTAGTTATCTTTAAAAAAAAGAGACTATAATGTAAAGAAGCTACGAGCGGGAGGTTATTAGTATATTAAAAATCATTTTGTATACTCTCACACACACACACACATGAAGCATACACATCGACACGCAAACTCATCA
Source organism: Herminia tarsipennalis (assembly GCA_945859575.2). Classification (NCBI taxonomy): domain Eukaryota; kingdom Metazoa; phylum Arthropoda; class Insecta; order Lepidoptera; family Erebidae; genus Herminia; species Herminia tarsipennalis. The sequence goes on along the minus strand of OX243835.2, from coordinate 22,777,576 downwards.
AATAACTATTTCAATAACTATTATGTTCCTGTATTAATATCGCAGTATACAGTGAAACACCGTATATATTTTAGAACGTCCTAACTGATAACTGACACATAGGTACTTAGTGAGGACGAGTCGTTAATATGAAGAGGTCATGAGTCACATTTATTATCCGGTCGTTCGTCGTCCGATGGGTCACTCGGTCATCTGTCTATGGCTTCCGTTAAGAGATGTCATACACATTAGATATACCTTAATTATTATGATTGTTCTAATTCTCTGCCGTGTGGTGCCGGCTTAAGAATAGTACCACCCCATCTCTTCCCATGGGTGTCGTCAAGGCGACTAAGGGATTTCACCCCGGAGGACGGGCAGCAGCGTCCTCTGCGTACTTAAAGCCTTACTGCGATCGCCAACCCGCTCGCCAAGCGTGGCGATTATGGCAATTACCCCCAGGATCTACATACTAGTAGGTTCTACTGGGGAGACCCGTGCCCAGCAGTGGGCCATCATATGGGTTGATATGTATGTTCTAATTCTAATGAAGCGGCGGTTGCCTAATGGCTAAGGTATCGGTCTCGCAATCGTGAGGTCGCGGGTTCGAATCTCACCCATTAAACTACCGACGTGAACCCACTCCCAACACAAGTATTTGAGCTTAGTTGGAGGGGTTAATAAAATTGCTAGTGATGTAGGACCCAATCCCACATAGTTATCTTATAAAAATAGTTATAATAGTTATTTTACTAATTTTATTTTTTTACCTTTAACCCTATTTTTAACCATTAAGTTTAACTGGGCCTCAAACTCAATGGTTAAAAATAGATAAAAACGTGAGAGAATATAAATATTTATTAATTTGTCAGACATAGATAAAATTACATTAGTACTCAAATTTTAATAAATTAATATTTAATAACAATTATGTAACAAAAAAAATATTTGGCATTTGATAAATTTATTTTATTTTACTTGGGGAGGTTACAGCTTTAGTACAACTGGTTTTGTAAAATACATTATTAAATGCCAATAACAAGACAATAGATTGTCACAATATGTTGTACAAAATTTAAAAATATAATGTTTGTTAAATTGAATGTCTTAAATGATGAATTATATTACTAATACCTCAAATAATACTACAGCTAAAATTAAATGTATCAATTAATTCATTTCAATTTATTAATATTTAATGGTATTTGGTTTTTTTTATATACAAGGGGTGTCTAAACGGGCCATTTTTTAGGGCTAAAAGACATATATATATATATATATATATATATGTCATTTATTTTAAAAAATCTGGGGACTTCAGAAACATACAAGTCACGGAGACAAAGTACACCCAGACTCGGAACAACAATTTGTGGATCACACAAAGTGGTGTCCCGAGTTGGAATCGAACCCACGACCTCTTGAGTAGCAGTCGGACACACTCCCGCAGAGACAGACCGAACATTCGTTTCAGAACTGTTGATGATAATTTTAATAACATTAATTGAAATTATGCTACTGTTGACACGAAAAAGCTCACAGTCCATGGTTCGACCGTGCAGCCAATTTCTATCCATAACTAGACTTTAATCAATGAAAAGATAGACAGAATCTAAAACTAGACGCGAATGCAAGGTAACTGAGTTAAAAAAGGTTCGTTTTAAAAATTTGTATTCACATAAAATCAATACGCTTGTCCGATATGCCATAACTCAATAAAAGTGATGTACACGTTACGGTATGTAGGGGGAGTCCGGGAGAGTTTACTAGGGGGGAGACACTAGCCACTACTCATAGTATCTTGTATTGCGATGTTGCAGCACATCTTACGGCCGGTCTCAATAATTTACTAATTTTTTTTTACTGAATTTGCCTACTAGAATTTTGACATATTTTGAATGGAGCTTATGTCGAATACATACCTCTAGTAGCCAAATCCATCGATAGCTAGATTATTGAGACCAGACGTTAGATGTTATACGCTCTTTCTGTCCCTCTCGCGACGTCGTTGCGTTCGGCAGTTAGGTTTAGTATTGCAAAGTGATAACGTTTTTGTGTCTAGAAAGTGTTTTTTTATCAATTTTAAACATTTTATTGGTGTTGTTTTGTAGCCGTAGATTCAAACAAACCTATATAAATGGCAAGTGTATTTATCATCGCCTTCAGTATAAAGTTTTTATGGACGTGGTGTAGATTAGTAGTAGAGTATTAACAAAATAACAACAAACAGATTGGTGTGGCGTGGTTTTCATTAGCCACACGTGGGGAGAAACAAAATAAATGAACAAGGAAGCCAGTTTAAGACAGCTCTTAACTATGTAATAGAAGAAGAAGTTACCAAAAGTTCCAATATCTCTTATTGCGTTATGTAGGTAATACCTTAGTATTACCGTATTGCATTGTCATAAATATATGATTTATAAAATAGAATATGGTTATTTTTAAAGCCGGATAAGGTCTCCCACCCAGGTGAGACACATTAGCCAAACTCATTTTTGGGAGGACTCGTAAATACCTAACTGGCAAACTATTTAAAGTACACCAAACATGCAGAGAAAATGTACCTTAAGGCACCTGTCCGACCGACGGCGAGAAAAAGAGTAGCGAGTACCTATTTTATCGCTCAAGATACGTACATACTTATGTAGATCCCGTGTTAACAAAAGCGATACAGATATTAAGTTAATCGCTAAGTGTTTACACTGCCGGCGAGTACTCGCTCTATACTGCATCTCTTTCGTTTACACGGACGGGATCTACAAAATACATCTGTACGTTTTATAAGCGATAAAATAGCTACGCGCTTCTCGCTCATCGTCGTTGGTGGGGCAGGTGCCTAATATTTGTGTCAGTCACAGAAACACTCTTGCCAGATTTGGGGGATTCCCTATTTTTTGAGCTCTGGGGGAAAATTGGAGAGGTAATGTACTTTTGGGGAAACTGTTGAAGATCTTTTGGTACCATATTTTCGCTTAGAATCCATAAATTGCACCCGTCGCACGACTCATACTTGGGGATTGGCGTTTACAAGACTCTAATTTTCGGGGAGATTTTGAAAAAGTTGGTAGGAAATTCACATGGTCATCTGGCAACACTGCACAGAAATTATTCACAGACACTTACTGGCACTGAAAAACAATGACTAAATCAATCTATACTAATATTATAAAGCTGAAGAGTTTGTTTGTTTGAACGCGGTAATCACAGGATTTACTGATCCGAATTGAAAAATTCTCTAGCTGTTGGATAGTCCATTTATCGAGGAAGGCTATAGGCTTTATAACATCACGCTACGACCAATAGGAGCGGAGCAGCAATGTGAAATGTTGCAAAAACGGGAAAAATTTAACGCAGACGAAGTTTCGCTGGATAGCTAGTCACTAAATAAAGTGGTAGGTACCTACAATGTATTAGTTGACACTGATGGAATCGACCGCAGGACCACCTAATCCAAGAAATGTTCATTAACTCTAAAGTATTTATTGAATACTGAAAAACAACACTTGGCATCCAAATTCGTGTTAAATCGGTTTTACCCTAGTTCCGCACAGAAAATACAGTTACTGCGTCCTGCAAAACTTGATCAAGGAGTTTTATTTTCTTGAAGTGTTATTAGTACTTAAACTAGACTATTGCTTGGGGAGTTTCTCAGAAACCTATATATAGGTAAAGTACCTACGTTGACGTATTATACTTTGTATGCTAGTTCATAATAATATCTATATCATATTAAACACTTTTTAGGGTACCGAAGCCAAAATGATAAAAACGGAACCCTTATGGTTTCGTCATGTCCGTCTCTGTCTGTCCGTACATTTTACACCCAGAATGAATATCAATAAAATTTCGTGAAAAGGTGTCTTGTAGTAGCTTCTGCTACTTAGTTAACACATTTTTTTTTATTATATTTTGAACCGTGTGACCAAAAAATATGCAAAAAATCTTAATAAATGCTTTGAAAATTATTTCCGACATAATTCTTTTTTGGAGATACTCGTAGATAAATGAACAAATATTCTAGAGCAAGTATTTAAGCAATTTATACAACTTTTGATTAAATAGATTGTTTTTTTTTTTTAATGAAAGACGACTCCCGCTTTAGGGTACAAGCCCTGTGTCGCGGGGGACTTTACAAATATACAAGTCACGAACGCAAAGTACACCCAGACTCGGAACAACAGCTTGTAAATCACACAAAGTGGTGTCCCATGTGGGAATCGAACCCGAGACCTCTTGCGTAGCAGTCGGACACATTCCCACCGCGCCACAGAGGCAGTCAGCCCTTTAATCAGCCCTTCCTTCTCTCGCTCAAAACCTAATTTTGAATAATTGTTCAGATATTCACTCTATTTTAAATAGTAAACAAGAAAAAATATTTAAAAAGAAAAACTGAAACGAATGGCAAAAATCAGAACAAAATTATGCTCTTTCTTTTTCTCAGATTATAAAATGTTTATACTAGGCTTATATTTTTACCACAAGCAACACCTGCATAGCATATACTTGGAGCCCTGAACGTTATAGTACCTACCCTCCTATCTACTTATTTGTACAGCGGTATGGTATGGCATAAACGTTAATTAATCACGCAGTCTACATGACATAATGGACATGGCGTCCTCGGAGATTTCACAAATGCGAATATTATAATTTGATAGGTATATTGTGTGCGTCAGAGTCCAGGGTTAACTTTATCTTCGCTGAAGAGATCTAGGTTTTTATGGCGCCACTGCACTGTCTAATTTTATTTCGGTAGCCTAGGTATTAGAATATGACTAGCCTGTTGGTCTAGTGGTTAGTGACCCTGACTGCTAAGCCGTAGGTCGTGAGTTCGATCCCCACCCAAGATAAAACTTTGTGTGATGAGCATGATGGTTTATTCTGTGTCTAGGTGTAGTTTATCTATAATATGTATGTATTTAGAAATATATAGGTATGTTTATCAGTTGTCTGGTTGCCATAGTAGAAGCTCTGCTTAGTTTGGGATCAGATGACGTTGTGTGAGTTGCCCCAAGATAGAGAAAACTGAACTTAAATATAAACTCTAGACTGGTTACTCTGAATGGTTTACTCGATCAGTGAACAATGGTCTACATAAAAAATAGGTACAATTCTTTATTCAATTATGATGCAAAACAACACTTGTGATACGTCGGGATTCTACATGTACATGTAATGCCTTTAACTTCTAAAACTCAACGATTGGACACTATTCAGTCGTTATGGATAAAATTCATTCTCACTGAGATTTAGATAGTTTGTGTTGTAACTTGAAAGTAGTCTAGAACAATAAATGGGAAAGTAAGGTCAGCTACGTCAATATATTTTAATGCTTTAGAACAAGAATTTCAAAATAGTTATTTTGCAAGCGCACAATCATACTGCAAACACAGCAAAGTTACTAAAACATTACAGATCATAACTTCACAGAAAATTGAACATTTACTACATCATGTCGTATGATTTATAGAGTGCACAAAAAACCCAACAAAATACAAGGCCCATTACATTCTGAATAAATCAATTGAATAAACAGGTAAAATTGTATTTACCTATTCGTTTGTACTTCAAATGAACCAAAAATATTGTACAAACATGCCACACAAAAGCTTAATGCAGAACACAAAATACCAAGAACAAAAGTTCATACAAACATTATACACAGAAATTCAGAACGCCTTCTAGACAAAGGGATCAGCCCTCCAAAACAATCGAACATAACTTAACACCGACCAGATACTTTTTATTTTATAGAACCCTTAGTTGATGATGGAGGAGGAGGAGGATTGAGGGGTGTAGGTTTATCAAATGTCTTCTCATTTCTTGATAGGTAATCCAATTAAAATGCTAACTGTCATAATTTTACACATCATCCTACTTATTTTGTAGTTGTTGAAGTATCACTGTTTTTTTAATTTTCAAGAATTGAAAAAATAATACAATAGTATTATGTTCGCGGGACCCTGATAACTTTGCTACGGAACCGTTGGGTTTTGTGGAACCCACTTTGTGTCTATGGCGTAGTAGTCTATGATTCGGTGTCCGTAAACGATGTTTAATATGTGTTGCTCAAGCGAGGAATATAATAATGTTACCTTCTGAACCCTCAGCATTTTATGCTTGATGTGTCACATACCTCCGCGCACGAATGGTCACGTACGACAGCACTGCCGTGCCAAGCCAAAAGACTGTAAGTCGACTTACAGTGTTATAGCTTAACAATGCCCAATCAATTTCTTTATGTCTGTTTAGTACCCCTGATTGACTCTTTTTTCATTTCAACGGTTATTTTGCAAGATAAAGCAAGTAAAAAAACACTGTATTGCGTTTAAAATAAGATATAAACACGCAAAAAAACTGTAACATAGTATACAGTGTTATGTCAAAACAAACTACGCGCGTCGCTAGAAAAATACAGTGTCGCGTGCTCGCGCGTTGATGTTAGCCAACCAGCGTAAGTAGAGTTGACAACAGTATTACTATCTCGCTCTGTCATGCGCTATTATAGACTCTTCTTCCTTGTTTTTCACGTTGAAGGCGGTTCGGTTTACGCCAGTCGTGTGCCGCGCGCTGAGACCGCTGGTTGCGGTTGTGATTTAATCGGATGATTGCGTGTTTTATTGGCTTTAATTAGAGTAATCACATGCACCTGGGGAGGGATGTAAGGGGGCGCATCACCATCTTTCGCTCCAAGCCAACCTCACCTGCACGCGGTACATCCTGCTGTACAACGAACGAAGCTCTGGCGACCGGCTGGAGGCGGTATAACCATCACAATTTAAGGGGTAGCTAAAGTAAAAGGTCAGTGACGGGCTGCAGCGTCACTAATGCGAGAGCTACGCCCTGCGATCGCCAACCCGCCTGCCCGACGTGGCGAATATGGGCATTACCCCAAATGCACGAAGCACAAAAGCCACGGCCCCCAGTTCCCGGCAGTCACATGGTGGACCTGCACCTGGACATGGTGGCGTTCACGGTAACGGCGTGGCGGGGGGTGCTAAGAATCTCCGGGCTACGGAAGGCCACCACAACCGACTGACCCTGGCGACGTATAACGGACGCACACTACGGCTAGACTCGCATCTGGCACAACTTCAGGTGGAACTTGGGAAGATTAGGTGGCATATCCTCGGGTTAAGTGAAGTCCGAAGAGAGGGAGAGGGCACCATAACCCTCGAGTCAGGCCACCTTATGTACTTCCGCGAGGGAGACCAACAATCCTAAGGTAGTGTTGGGTTTCTGGTAAATAAGTCCCTTTCTGACAACGTTGTGGAAATGTCTAGCGTGTCGAACAGGGTAGCGTACCTCATTATCAAGCTCACCGAGAGGTATAGCCTCAAGGTAGTGCAAGTGTACGCACCGACCTCGGCACATCCAGACGACGAAGTGGAGGATATGTTCGATGACATATCGAGGGCCCTCCACTTCACCACTAAGACCCACTACAACGTTGTTAGGGGGGACTTCAACGCTAAAGTGGGAGTACAAAATTGCAGTGAATTGGTAGTAGGATCCCATGGATTTGGAAGCAGAAATCATAGGGGGCAAATGCTAGTAAACTTCCTCGAACGGAAGGGGCTCTTCTTGATGAACTCCTTTTTCAAGAAACGGCCCCAAAGGAAGTGGACGTGGCAAAGCCCCGACACTATGACGAAAAACGAAATCGACTTCATCATGACGGACAAAAAGCATATATTCAGAGACGTCACCGTGATCAACAGGTTTAATACCGGTGGTGATCAGTGACTTGTCCGAGGCTCTCTGAATATCGACTTCAAGGCGGAACATGCCCGTCTGATGAGGTCCAGGCTTCGACCTACTTTGCTCCAAACCATGATAGGATCCGAAGCGTTCCAGTCAAACCGGGATAACCGATTTTCTGCCATGGAAACCACAACAGACGTAAACCAGAAGCTCGTAAATGTGGTTCGGATACTCAGGGAAGAAGGTACGAGATTTTGTGAAATGCAGCGTATGGGCAAGAAGTCGAAGCTTTCGGAAAAGACTTTAGGGCTAATGAAAAAACGACGTGAAAACCCACCCGTCACTTCGTCGGAAAAGCGCGCTCTAAACCAAGAGATCAACAAGCTTATACGACACGACCTTTGGTGCTTCAACACTCTTTTGATTAAAAGAGAGATCGAGCAGAACCGGGGTCAAAAGTGTTCGTACAATCTCTTGGAAGAAGCCACCTGACGAAGTTGACCAAGTGGAGAAGTCGTTTCTTCGAAGCCGGCAGTCCTCTCTGAAGTGGAAGGCTTCTATGACCGGTTATAGGCTTCGCATGCATCTCGACCCGATCCTGAAAATGAGGGTCCTAGAGCCACTCTAACACACCACTACACCGAAGACCTGCCAGAAGTCAACATTGACAAAATCGTGCTGGCTCTTAGACAGCTAAAAAATGGAAAAGCCAAAGAAAAAAGGATGGCGTTACAACAGAGCTGTTAAAGGCTGGAGGTAAACCTGTACTGAGGGAGCTCCAAAAGCTCTTTAATGCTGTCATGTTTGAAGGGAGAACTCCGGAGGCATGGAGTAGAAGTGTAGTCGTCTTGTTCTTCAAAAAGGGAGATAAGACCCGGCTGAAGAACTATAGACCTATTCCTCTTCTAAGCCACGTCTATAAGCTGTTTTCAAGAGTCATCACGAACCGCCTTGCGCGAATACTTGACGAATTCCAACCACCGGAACAGGCTGGATTTCGGAGCGGATATGGCAGCATAGACCACATCCACACAGTGCGGCAGATTATACAAAATACCCAGGAGTATAATCAGCCCCTGTGTCTAGCATTCGTGGACTATGAGAAGGCCTTTGACTCGATTGGTTGAAATCTGGTCCGTTCTGGAGTCACTGCAGCGATGCCAAGTAGATTGGCGATATATACAAGTGATGAGATGTCTCTACGAAGCCGCCACCATGTCCGTCCAAGTTCAGAATCAGCAAACAAAACCTATACCATTGCATCGTTATTTCCCCGAAACTGTTCACAAATGCAATGGAGGATATGTTCAAGACGCTGCACTGGAAAGGGCGGGGCATCAACGTCAATGGTGAATACATCTCTCACTTGCGATTTGCAGACGACATTGTCATCATGGCGGAAACGCTGCAGGACCTGCAACGGATGCTGAATGACCTGGCTGACTCCTCTGTACGCATCGGCCTACGGATGAACTTGGATAAAACCAAGGTCATGTTCAACCGGAATCGACAGCGGTGCATGGCGCTGTTCTCGAAGTTGTTCAAAAATATGTGTACCTCGGGCAGTCATTGCAGTTAGGTAAAAACAACTTCGAGGACGAGGTGAACAGGAGAATTCGGTTGGGTTGGGCAGCGTTTGGTAAGCTACGTCAAGCCTTCTCATCGTCGATCCCACAATGTCTAAAGACTAAAGTCTTTAATCAGTGCGTCCTACCCGTCATGACATACGGAGCCGAAACGTGGACACTGACGGTACGGCTGGTCCACAAGTTCAAAGTCGCTCATCGAGCTATGGAAAAGGTTATGCTTGGAGTTTCTCTTAGGGACAAAATCAGAAATGAGGTGATCCGGCAGAGAACGTTAACGGCAAAGTTAACGACATAGCCCACCGGATTAGCAAGCTGAAGTGGCCGTTGGGGTAAACGAGTTCTTGAGTGGAGACCGCGGCTTGGCAAACGTAGTGTAGGTCGCCCTCAGGCCAGGTGGAGTGATGATTTTCGCAAAACGGCTGGCAGGAGCTGGATGCGAGAAGCCGAAGATAGAACAAAGTGGCGTGCAATTGGAGAGGCCTATGTCCAGCAGTGGACTGCGATAGGCTGATGATGATGCACCTGATCTCGATAAAAATATTAATTCTGATTTGTAATCGACTTCAAAACTATTTTTTTACTCGTATATTGTTTTACTATATATATTGATCTCAAAGAATAAAGTTCATGGTTTTAAAAGTTCATGTTTTGTTACGTTCTTTGTTTTAATATTTTTTTAATTTTAGTACATTTACTTTCTTTATTACGCTATTGATCTCATAGAAACCCAAAGAAGTTTGTCATTATGATGTGTAAGCTTGTAAAAATATTAGAAGGCCTTGTTATGTTTCCTTTATGATTCTAATAATTATACGCAAGTGCATTAAAATATTCATTAAAGTTTATTTTGCCGTTATTTAACCGGTTTTATTTATAAATTATCTAATTTTTGATATACCTCATCTATCTTTTCAAAACACTGTATGCTTGGATACAGTGTTATTGTTTAATTAGTTCATAAAGTTATAACACTGTACTATGTTTTACAGTGTTTTACCTCGTTAGGAATTTATTAAAATTTTATAATTTGTCTTGTCAATACAAGTTTGTGGCAATATATCTTTTCCCTACTAAAATTATTAAAAAAATACTGTTTGGCTATATGCTAGAGATGTACCCCTAGCTATTGAATGCATAAAATTATTTAATATTGACTAATTACGTTTAAAATAGGCAAATAATCATCAAAACAATATTTTGTCAAATATCTCAAAAGCGGATTTTGAAAGTTACAGTGTGTTGGCTTGGCAGGGCAGAGCAGATACCTACTAAATTAAATTAACTGACATGATTCAGATTGCTTGCTTCATTTTGCGTATTAAGTATGTGCCTCTTTGAATTTCTCCTTTGTTCTGCAGGCATTTTTATTGGGAAAAGTTTTCGACTGTTTAGGTGTTGGTTTTCGGGTCAGTTTTTTTGAGGGACCATTGGCTGATTGAATTCGACATCTATCTAGGTTATGTATACTTACCTAACCACTTTGATTATTAAAATATGGGAATAGAGATAAAATGGGGCAGATAAAATTTTCATTCAACTTAAGGGGGCATTATACTGAGAGAATTATGTTTAGCGCTACGTACACAGCGACACGACACGGCCACGCTCTTTCGCACACAACCATTACTTCACAGTGCGCAGGAGCGCAGGTCAATAAAGTAAAAATAAAGAAGAATATTCGTTCGTACATATGTTAGATTACGAACGCCATGACTATGACAATACGAAAATGCTTGTTTATGCATTCTTCCGCAACTTCAAGATTTATATCCGGGATCATATTAAGACATATCCTTAAATTTCTTTATTTCATCTACTAGAAAAACTCTTTGACTAGTGACACAATTTTTTTCGTTTCCTAATATTTAGGTTTTCTATATAAATTTTTGAGAGAGCCGAACCCTGTTTCGCGTAATCTACCCCTTAACAAGAAGGTTATGAACCAAAAACATTGTTGATGAACAACCACAAAACACGTGGTGTCCAGTTATAATATTTCATTTGGATTATCTTAACTAGACATTTGGTAAACCTACACCCCTTCCTCCATCATGAACTTAGGGTTCTATAAAATAAAAAGTATATATCTGGTGGATGTTCCGTTATGTTCGATTGTCATTCTATTCGATTAGCGTTTATGCCACTTGTCTAGGAGGGCTGATCACTTTGTCCAGAAGGCGTTATGAGATTATGTGTATGTTGTGCTCTTGGTGATTTGTGTTCTGCATTAAGCTTCTGTGTGGCATGTTTGTACAATATTTTTGGAATCAGATGCAATTTTTTTTGTAAATGAACAATGTAATTGGGAACGAATATTGTTTCTCATGTAACTGCGCCATTACTATTGCGGTTGTCAGCGAGTGTTTTCCTCGCTTCCGGCAGATGGCGCGGTCATTGGTACACAGCTGATCGTTAAAAAAACTGTATTTTCGCGGTCGCGGATATGTGACTGATGCAAAAATTAGATAAAAACAATCCTTGATGCGGATTATATATCATGCTAAAATTTCAGCTCGATCGGTGCAGAACTTTTTGAGTTTTTGAGGCGTACACAAACCAACATAACACTTTATGTATATAAGAAGATTGACAAACTATGTTAATAATTTTCGTAATCTAGTCCTACCCAATCAATGGTGAGGGTCATGAAGTTTGGCCCTCTCTTTCCAGCTAGTTTAAGACATGGTCCATTTAAATCCTTGTGCATAACAGAAACTTGAAGTTTGACCTGGTTAACTACGGTTAGACTAAGTCTGGATCCGCTCTTGCTCCCAATTTAGATCAAACTAGTATCTACCTTTTGAGTTAATAATTGATACCCTATATTATATTCAATGTAATAGAATATTGTTTATATAATGAAGTAATTTTTATAGGCATCTCTTGCCAATTACTTTACAAATACAATAATTTCATTTTTGAAAGATAGAAAAATATGAAGTCCAGACCCAGGAGTCGAACCCGAGACTTCCGTAGCCAAACCGGGGCCAGAAGCAAGCCACCAATCTGGACTAGACCTCAAATTTTTCTATCCCTTGATGCTCGCAAGTTTGGGCCCTCGCATGCGCCATCTAGTCGGTAGTTAAAGAACTATCACGGCTTTTGTTATTGCTTCGTTACAGAGACCATTTTAACAAATTATGATGTCGCAGGCCGATTATAGAAGTAATTTTTATAGGCATTTCTTGCGAATTACTTTACAAATACAATAATTGCATTTTATTTGAAGTCCAGACCCAGGAATCGATTTTTTCTATCATTCAAAAATGCAATTATTGTATTTGTTTATATACTTCAATAAGTAACTAGTAAGTATAATCTCTTCTAAACTACTAGGTACTGCTAATTTTAAGTTCGAAATTGCTAAGATACAACTAATAGAAGCTTATTTACTCTCTACATCGTACGAACAGAATCCTTTTGTAGTTTCCCTTTGTTTAAGTTCGAGTGAGTTTAACAAGTTACTCAAGAAAGGCTAATCAACATCTTAAAATAGATTAAACGGTTTTGTTTTAACGCTGTCGTCTAAAGCAGGAAGTTTCGTTTCATATCCCTTTTATCTGCCTTCCCTAGCCCTAATTGAATTGGAATCGATTTCCAATGTAACTAACTAGGTTTTAGAGAATACGTATGTACTACGAAGCGGATGCCATAAAACCACACCCTTAATCGCATAATACCAGAATCGCTAAATATCAGATTCGCAATATACCAGACTCTCAAAACACCAGAATCGCTATATACTAGTTATGCAAAATACAAGACACGCAAAATAGCAGATTTTGTACAGTCAAATCGAAATTTAATTGAAACAATTGACATTACCTTAAGACTAAAGACAAATAGGCTATTAATAATAATCATTCCTAATTAGTAATTCCAATCTTTGTAGGCACACTTCTACCGCGATTTCATTAGTGACGCAAGCTGTAATAATTTTATTAATTTTGTCATCTTTCTCGATAAATTTTAAGTTTCGCTTCTGGCCTGGAGAAAAAACAGCATTCTTCTTTATTTTTACATCCTGTAAAAGTGCCTCTTTCTTCAATAATATAATAAACTGAAATAGTGTCGGTTTAGGCGGAATCTTAGTATTTATGCGTCTGTGCCATCCCTCTATAGCATTTGTTGTACGATTTTTTTCTCCAAAGCAAGAAAAAATATCTGCAGTTATTTTTTGTAACCACTGACTTTCAAAATATTCTTTGAATTTATAAAATATGTCAGTTTTTGGTGCTATTTCGCATATATGTAAATATGACTCTGGTATCAAATGTTTGGGCAATAAAGCTAAAATTGTGCAAAGTGTGACGACACGCCGTTCTTCAGTCCTTTTTCCGAAATTTAGCTTTTTACTCATGCGATATATAGCTTGCATGTAGTGATAGTAACAACCTTTAATTTGAGCGTTTGGAAATATTTCAGTGACAGCTTGTATTACAGCTATTTCATAATCACATTTATACACCGCTATGTTCATCTTGAACTGTTCTTTTAAAATGTAGAATAGACGTTTGTATGTGTTTTGACATTTTTTAGGAAGCAGTACGTAAATTATTGGTACAAATGATACAACATTCGCGTTGGGAGATAAGTCAACATGGAGTGTATATACTTGATAAAATGGTTTTGGCGTTATTCTGAAAGTCCCGTCTCCGTAGTACACATAATTTCTCATAATCAACTCTCTGGCGCTAGAAGTCCCAAATATTATAATTTGGTCTTCATGCCCATCACTGTATAAAAAGAAGTTATCAACAATATGGTCTGGCAACTTAACTTGTGCAGGTGTTTTGAAAGAAGTGCTTTTTAATTTAAGAAATTTACTGCGGGTTCTATAAAGGGTATCTCTTTTACTAGCAAAGTTCGGTATTTCATGTTCTGCTTTTATCATTTCAAATTTAGGTAGCGCATTAAAAAAGTTCTTTTCATATATTTTTTCCTTCTGGCCATTTAGGACGGATTCCATCTTGAACGGATTCCATATAGGACGGATTCCATTTTGGACGGGTTCCATATTGGGCGGAAGTACACTTAACAATAAAATACCATTCGATTTAACTTAAATTCTGTAGTGTATTTCTAACATAACAAAAATAACATAACATAACACTTCTTATAATAAAAAGAAAACCTGACAAAAAAAATAAAACTTACACTTCACATAACCGGTTGAGACATTGCATAATAGAACATTTCTCATTTAAGAGATCGTTTACAATTTCTCTCTGCTGCATAAACACATCAATGTCTCTTGACCTACGATTTCTATTATTGCAGTGAATTTGTCCCTGTCTTATTCTCACATCTTGATACTTAGCTTCATCTCTTAAAAGTTTAATAAAATAAAGTAAATTAGTATTTCTTGGTATTTTGTTGTTTAATCGGCGATGATATCCCTCCACTGAATTTGTGGTTTTATGTTCTTCAGCTGTAACACTTAATATCTTTGATGTTATTTGTTTTATCCAGTAATCCATGCAATAACTTTGGAAACTAATATTTTCTTCATTGTCTGGGATTACATCACAAATTGCAAGAAAAGCTTCTGGTATATAAGGTGGCGTTAGTAAAGGCAACATTGTGCATAATTTCGTTAACTTACGTCCATCCGAGGTAGAGAAAGTGCCAAGTTGCTTTGATTTCTTCCACAAGGCCTTTTTATAGTGATAGTAGCAACCCGTGACGGCAATGTTCGGAAAAACATATCTTACCGCGTTAATTGTAGCTACTTCAAAATCACATTTGTATGATACCATGGACAAGCCAAAACGATCTTTCAATAGTAAAAAAAACCGTTTATATGTAACTTCACTTTTGTCCGGTAACAGTGCATAGATAATAGGTATAAAGTGAGTTTTATCGACGGTGGTGCTAAAATTTGCATGTAAACTGTATAATTGATAAAAAGGCTGTGGCGTTATTGAAAATGTCCCATCTCCAAAATAACTGGTTATATTTTTTATTGATTCGATAGCTGTAGGTGTCGAAAAAATTAAAATTTTGTCATCCACACCATCATTACATATCATAAATTGGTTACTTAAAAAAGCCGGCACATTTACTTCAGACAATTTGTTAAATTTAGTTTTCGGCATATTGAAAGCCTTGTTGCGTGTATTGTAGAGACCGCTTTTTTTGTTTATCCATTTTGGTGCCTGCGAAAATATTGTTTCCTGTGAGGATGTACTTGTTAGTTTCGTTACATTTCTTTCAAATATCTTTGGTATAGGTTCTACACTTTCACAAACCTCCTTTTTGCAATCATGCAAACACTTTTCCGCTTCCATTTTAGCTAAATTCAGTAAACATGTGTGTTTCGGTTGTCTAGTTACATTACATTGTTGGTCTAATGTTAAAGATGTATAACATTCAAATTTATTTGAACATCGCCAGTTAGTGGAACCGTTTTTATTTTTCATCACAAAATTATATTTATGCCCTGAATACAACAATATTTTCTTACCACGTGTACTAGTAATAAAATTTACACCGTCCACATCGCTTGGCCCAGGTAATTCCATTATGAAAATCTATTTATAAGACTTCAGACAAATAAACTATTTTTTAAATTGCAATCAAAAGTAATCTGTGTTTGCAATTCATACAAATAATGTTAGACAATAATAATGACAAGACAATAATAATGACATCACGGATATGCACAGGAAAAATAAATAAGTACCTATCTATTTATAATATGCCAGCATTTCGTATCCATTATCCAAGGAAATCCAATACTAAGTAGGTACCTAAAATGGGGTGTATAGGGATCAAAGGGTGAATAGGGATAAAATGGTCGTTCGATTTTTTTAAATAATTTCTTTTACGAAACTACAAGTATTTAACTGAATATTTGATAATTCTGTTCATTATAACATTGAACTAGTCCATAGTTTCACTTGAAAGGTAATGACTGTACCGTTTCCGCCCAATATGGAACCCGTCCAAAATGAAATCCGTCCTATATGGAATCCGTTCAAGATGGAATCCGTCCTAAATGGCCAGAAGGTATTTTTGGACATATTGAAAATCAGAGCATACCTCTATTTTACATGCATCAATGGTTTCATCAATTAAGTTACGCACATAATCAGCACTACAAATATGGGAAGGTTTTTTTACAATCTCATTGTCTTTATTTAGAGTAACCGATGTATTGCAAGTCTTTTGATTATAACAGCGCCAATTTGTAGACCCAGATTTATTTTTTAAAACAAAATTATAGCGGTAACCATCACAGAGGAGTGCTGGTTTTCCCTTATTGCTTTTTATGAACTTTAATTTCTGACCACTGTTCATTTTAATATAAATATTGTAACAAAATATTTGCAATAGTACACCAACGACAATGTTAGAAAGATAAGTGTCATCTGATTATCATCTTATTTTCTAAAGCAAAAGTGGCCAGTGCAGTTTATAATAAATAAGGTTACGACCTTTTCTGTATAACGATCTCATTTTATCTATCGTAGCAAATGCTTTGAAATTTTCACTCTGATGAAGTTATAATATTATTACAGTATAGTCTGAATTCAACTAATTACGACTGTACTTCTGCTATTTTGCGTATCTGGTATTTTGCATAACTGGTATTTTGCGAATCTGGTGTTTTGAGAGTCTGGTATATTGCGAATCTGATATTTAGCGATTCTGGTATTATGCGATTAAGCGAAACCACACTTGGGTATTATTAGTGTTATAGTAACTTAGAATACTTAATAGTAAGCGATCAGTTAAAAATTTCATCAGAAAATTAAAAGTTTTGACTAATAATATTACTTTAAATAACCTCCTCACAGTTGGGTAAAAATATCAATATAAGAAGGTACAAAAATGCTACCTTTTTTTTTATTAATGGCTACGATGCCGTTGTCGACAATTCTGTCAATGTCAGATGTGCGATGGAGAAATGCTACCTTTATAGACAAAAACAAAAACAGCCTACAGCTACTTCATAAAACTGAAATCGTCAGCCTCATTATACAAAAAGCAACTCTAAATTTACTAAGACTCAAAGCCAAAAGCTCCAAAATTAGAACCGGCGAGAGGCAAACGCAGCCTCTATAGAGCAAAATTTCGCATGAAAAATTCTCCCAAGTACTCATTTTATTACGAACCGGGACTTGGAAAATAATATTCCTTGGGAAAAAGTAAAATACGTGCGAAATGTACGAGTACAAGTTGAGGTTTGAGGAGCTTTACTCTAACAACACTTTAAAGTATTTTTAAATACAATTCATGTTTGCGTTGTAGTTAAACTGTATTATTGGATCAAAAATGACTAAGTATGTAGGTATTTAGTGATAGCGTATCTGTACATACCTGTACCTTGTAGGTAGGTGTCTTCTTAACCACTCTTCTTTACGATCTGTGACATGTGAGATTTCATTTTTGACTGCCTCTGTGGCGCGGTGGGAGTGTGTCCGACTGCTACTCAAGAGGTCGTGGGTTCGATTCCCACACGGGACACCACTTTGTGTGATCCACAAATTGTTGTTCCGAGTCTGGGTGTACTTTGTGTCCGTGACTTGTATGTTTGTAAAGTTCCCCGCCACACAGGGCGGGAGCCTACCGCGCGGTACCCTACTGCGGGAGTTGTCATTTATTAAAAAAAAAAAAAAAATACTAATGACACCATTGCACCGGAGTGTTTATTATGATTGAAGGCTCGCGATAGGAACAGAGATGACCAGATTTATGAGCTGAGTTCAGCAAGGTAATCATTTGATTGTTCGATACATAAATGCATAGTTGAGCGGCTGCATTCAAATGCGTTGTTTATTTGTAATCACTTTTACTTTACGGTTGCATTCCCTTGCAATTTAAAAACAGTATACATGAAATAGAGACAAATAAAAGGTGCAAGCACTTTATAAAGCCTTTTTTTTTTTATTACGTCACATTAGTCGAGTTACTAGTATAGTATTATATTATCTGTAGTCGAGTGAAGAAATAACCCCCCCCCCCCCTTCCGTCAGTGAGCTGGATGCCTTAGCGTTTGGCGCATAAGGTAGGTACATTTTTGGTCTCTCTAGGTATATAGGTCTAATAGGACAATCTTAATAAAAACTAATCTGAATTAAAACCAACATAGCTAATCTTTTCTACAGTGTAAAAAATCAAGTTTCCAAATACTTTTTTCCGAGAAACCATAACAAAAAAGACACATAAAATAAACATTATTTGCACCATACGAGGTAATCGCTCGTTACAGATTTACAATACGACATTATGCAGTAAATACAGGCAGAACCATTTCGATTCCAATGTTTGCGTGACTTGCTTCTGGAATATTTCAACCCGATAGTACATTATTCCGAAGTTTCCAATAGACAAGCCGAGCCTAATACTGTCAATTTCAATGTTGCTCCGTGTTTATCTTCACCGTATTGTCCGATATTCCGGTGGAATTTTCGACCGTTCAGTAATCCAATAGCAATTTGAGTTTCCAATTTCAAAACGGATATGTTGGATGGATGTTTACTTGTCTGTGATTTAATTGCGTGTATGTATAGGATTGAAATATGAGGAGACATTACAATTTGTCGCTATAACATGTAATATGTCTAACAGAAAGGTGTGGTCAAACTTCAACAGGAGACAGTATGTAAGTATTGCACCTTCTGAGCTGACAAATAATTTGCATTACTATGCTAAAGCGGTTTTTCTTGTCCAAGTTCAGAAACAGACGGTACATAAAGTACTTTTTGGTCATCCTGCGCTGTAAAATCCTATTGTATTATTATGGCATAGATGTTTTTATTTTTTTATATATTTTAATGATACTATTTCAGGTAACAGATGTCTACCCATTTGTCTCGGCCACAGTCAATGATCTTGGAAGTATCAACCCATATGGGTTGACTGCTGGGCATGGATCTTTTCAATAGAATCTACATAAAAATCCTGAGGATAATTGCCGAACTTTAGTATTTCCTATTATTTTAAAAGCACGGTATCATTATGATATGAATATAACGACCTTTAAGTTTGCCCACACCTTTCTGTTATACGTTGTATAAATTGGATATATCAGGCGAAATTGTCGAGGGATTCTTAGAAACAACACATAATCCGTTTTCTTCGGAAGCTAATTCTCATCTATGGAATAGGTTAGATGGAATAGTTCGATAAATGTAGTAACTACATAAATATGTAAAATGAATATATCTGTCCGGATCCAAGGAGGGTGTCCCTAACTCTCAGATCAGGACTAACAGGCCAAGCAAACTAGGCTTCCCGTCATGTCCCTTGCCTACATCTTAAACAAATTAATTATAATTTGTTTAAGGATTATTTTGACAGCAGGCAGCTAGTTTATTAAAACTAGCTGCCTACACCGGCTTCGCAAGGGTGTCATATTGTATATTTTTAAACATTGAGTTACATTATTGCAGTTTTCGTAGGGATCTCTAATTTTTGACAATAAAATGTAGCCTATGTACTCCCCGATAATTTATTTATTTAAAAATTTATGCACAAAGTTGTACAAAGGTGGACTTAATGCTAAAAGCATTCTCTGCCAGTCTACCTTGGGGTGATGTAGAAATAGAATTTGTAGGTGCAGTAACCTAATTGTTATTGAAAAACTTCATATTAATCTTACTTAATGTAGCTTTCTAATGGTGAATTAATTATTCAAATCGGTCCAGTAGTTTCGGAGCCTATTCAATGCAAACAAACAAACAATTAAATCTTTCCTCTTTATAATATTAAAGAATAGATGAATGATCTCAACCAATTTCAGTTACAGCAGCCAATCTCATCAGAGACGAGCCAACATATATGTGCCATTATAGCTTACAAGTGTGTGCGCAGACACAAGTGCACTCTCTTTTCCCTCACTCTCGTTGTGAAGTTTGTAAGCGCATAAAGTAGGTATATACGAATGTTCATGTTTCAACTTCACTGGCGGTCAAACTTAAGATTTCATGAACTTCAAAATGTCTTGAACTTATTCACTATACAGAATGATTTTTAATATACTTATAACCTCCCGCTCTTGGCTTCTTCATATTACACTAAATAACTATGTAACATATTTAAAAAAAAAAACAAATTAACCCTTCACAACCTATTTTTGTTACACAACCATTCACCACACGTCTGAGAGACCCCGGAGTAAAATCGATGTTTCTTTGTCAGGTTGAGGATCTAAACCTCACAACGAATAACAATTTTACCCCAGTAAAATAGTGTGTAGTTGGTTATGGTCATAACTTCAAAAACAAGTGAAAGGTGATTAAGGGTTAATATATTAAATATTTTCCAAAACTGATATTACGAAGTTATTTAGTACTAGCTGTACCGCGCAACTTTGTCTGCGTAAATTTCCTCCGTTTTTGCAATATTTCTCATTGCTGCTCCGCTCCTATAGATCGTAGCGTGGTGTTATATAGCCTATAGCCTCAATAAATGGGCTATCCAACAGTGAAATATTTTTTTAATTCGGTTCAGTATTTTCTGAGATTACCGCGTTCAAATAAACAAACAAATTCTTCAGCTTTATAATATAAGTATGGATTTTGTAAAGAAGCCACGAGCGGAAGGTCATTAGTATATTACAAATCACCCTGTATACTTATACAATATTTATTCATGAGTACACCAAATTGATACCCAACAAACAATATTTTAGAATCGATCCATAAATCTGTTCTCAGGTTACATGACAGACAAATCAAGTAGAGCAGTCTCCCGAGATTATCTCCAATTCCAAAGAAACGACTTACCTACGAACGAAATGAATAATTTCGCCGCATTTGGAACATTCAAAGCATGGATCTACTTTTTAGTAAAAATGCGGAGTTGCAGCGGGCACGGGCTTAGTAAGGGCGTAACACAATCTGTTAAAATGAGGTCGTCAGACGAGCAGCGGAATGTATTCAGCTTGTCCGTTAATTAGTTTGTATCTTAACCGCGATGGCAACGTATATGCGTTTGGGGTAATTGTTTGTGTTCGAGATTTGTCTGATGTTTATCTCTGGAATATTTACGCTTGACGCATTGGAATTTTAAACAGGTATTTAGATAATGTTGTGGTGAATTTACTGCAATATGCTACTTACATGATAGATTCTCATTATTACAGGTAAATTATAATTTGAGAAGTATGACTCATCAAGTCATTATCCAGTGGTATATACTAGTTTTTGGTTTGGTTTGTCTGACTAAGTCAAGATTTTGGTATGGGAAAGGGGGGAAAACGGGGCCTGACCCAAAAACCCAAAAAAAGGACTCGAAGAGTTTGAGCCCCATTTTCTCCAAGGGTCCGTAGCTGCTGTCAATATCATGTCACCTAAAAGAGTTAGTTAGACCATCATTCAAGCTGATCATAAGAGAATTTAGATGGGCCTTGAAGCCCCAAATGTCTGGCAAGAGTAACTAAACAGTATAGGTGGCTAGGGGAATATCTAATAAGAAAATCTCTAACGTTGTAACCACGTGAATTCAGTCCTAAGTATCCAAGTATTTACTTAGTCCATTAACTCAAAACGTAGGCACGTTCAGTTAATGGACTAAGTACACTCATTAGACTAAAACACTCATTGGTTAATTTCTTTTTTAAAGTCATGCCTATAGAAATGTTATAAATGAGATGTAAGAAATCTTTTATGTAGGTACACCATCAGAAGCAGGCGTAAAGGGCCTGCATTGTCTTATCATAGGCGGCCATGGTTTGGTACAATGAATCCTTTGGAATAGCTTTAGACTTTATAAGTAGGTATACAGGTTGATATTTAATATAACCTCCCGGTCGTGGCTTCTTTATATTACAGCAAATAACTTTGTTTTATAAGTTTACTAATTAAATTTGTAAAATTAATCCTTAATCAACTACCAATTGTTTTTGGAGTAATGACTTTAATCACCTACAGACTATTTTACGAGTAAAATCATTGTTTTTTGTGAGAGTTAGGCTCTCAACCTGACGAAAAAACATCGATTTTACTCCATGGTCTCTTAAATGTGTAGTAAATGGTTGTGTGACAAACGTAGGCGGCAGGTGATGAAGTTTTAAGTAAGGTTACTTATATTTTTTTTTTAATTATATTACCAAGTTATTTAATGTAATATAAAGAAGCTGAAGTTGTAAAAATGGCGGCAATATGACATGTAGCTATTTTTACAGCTCAAACAAAAAAATTAAACGAAACAGAACCACCTTTTTTAAAGCCGGTTAAAGAGGTGTAGGTAGATAAATTACAAGCACTCCGTAAGCGGCACCTTAAAATTTAGACAATTGACTAAATAGTAATATAGGTTATCTATATGTTTGACGTTTTTAAAGATCGAATGTTATTTATGTAACCTATCTACACCTTTTTACTTAAAACACAATTGTGTACATAAGTTTATTTGTATCACTTCATGGGTTCCTCAACCCCCAGATTCATAAAATTTAATCTCCCTACATTATTCGTGACGTCATTCAGCCTTCCCTATTCGATCAACATGGCGCCAGTTGACAGTCCTAAATAAACTTCGACTATCCCCAGAGACCAGTTACATTAACTGCCTTTACTAAGTTATTGATTTTTGTGTAGCAAATACTTTTGAGTGCTGCTCAATACTTACAAAATTAAAAAATAATGCATGAAAACTTTTTTTTTTAAATACGACTCCCGCATTAGAGTACAAGCCCTGTGTCGCAGGGGACTTTACAAACATACAAGTCACGGACACCAAGTACAACCAGACTCGGAACAACAATTTGTGGATCACACAAAGTGGTGTCCCGCGTGGGAATCGAACCCTTGCGTAGCAGTCGGATACACTCCCACCGTGCCACAGAGGCAGTCAAAAATAAATCTTTAACATTGTATAGATATTATCTATACAATATTATAGGTAAAGAGGTAAAGTCTTTGAGTTTGTGAGGTTATAAGGGGTAAACTATGGATTCCCTGATTCGAGATCGATTTTGAAAATTCTTTTACCAATAGGTAGCCACGTTATTTGTGAGTGTATAGGCTACATATATAACATCACGCTACGACCAATAGGAGCGGATCATTAATAAAAAAATTTACTAAAACGAAGAAAAATGGTGCAAACGAAGTTGCGCGAATCAGCTAGTAAATAATAATAATAGCTTAGGGTAACTCACACAACGCCATCTGATCCCAAACTAGGCAGAGTCCGTACTATGGTAACCAAACAACTGATTAACATACCTACTTATATTTTTAAATACATACATAATAAAGTAAACATACAAAAAAAAGCATACGTCAGTCGTTTGAAAAATTACACCCAGACACAGAATAAACCACATTGTGCTCATCATACAAAGTTTTATCCTGGGTGGGACCCATCGAACCCACGACCTCTGGCCAGTCAAAAGTTTTTCAAACCTTGCAAAAATAAGCTGTTGTAGATATTTACATAAAAAACTAAACCCTCATTAATTTCTCAGCCTTATTTGTTAGGAACTATATTGACTAAGAGTTCCGTATCATAAGTAAAATAAACCCATAGAGGATCTTTTGATATCCATTTGTCTAATTATCCTTTTATGTATTTAACACGTGTTATACCTTAAAAGGTAGGTACCAAAAACTGAGATAGTTAGGTATGTAGTTATAGTCCACAGATCGACACGGCAATCAGAATAGTGTAGGTGCAGACCAAAGGACAGGCATCTCCACCAATAGGGTAGACGACTGTCAAGTAAAATCAGTATCTTTTTAAGGAACGTCAAAACGATGCTCCCCGTACTAATTTATATGAAATACAAAACAATGGCGTCATTCTTTTGTATGGTCAAATCATATAATTTCAATGTTTGTTTTGATGTTTATAAATTTATGACAACGTAAAATTGTAGAGAAACATTGTTTTTTAGAATATTTTTGCAAATGCTATTTCCTGTATAGTGTAAAATAATTTATTGTTAATGTATAATCATCTACCCAATTCCCCCAATATTAATTTTGAACTCTCTAAAGTGTTTGCCTGTAGTTGATGATATGATAATGATTTTCCAACTAGTAGTCAAATACACGCATAACCCTTATTCCTCTGGTCAATAACATTTAAAAGTAAATTAGTCTATACTGTTTATGTAGAGAACAAATCAATTACAAAATGTTAGCAGCGGTGTATGCCCCCAAATGTAGCTACCTATAGATATACATACGTATGATTGACCTTTTGAAAGGTCGTCAGTCGCAGCTTTATTTAAGTGAAGAACGTCTCTTGTCCTAATTTATTTATTTTCTATAAATTACTACGTAGGGACTTATTCATGTAGTGGCGGGTCCAGGATTGTCGTTTGAGGGGGCTTGAACCAGATAAGGCCGTTGTTGCACCACTGACACGAATCGAATTTCTCTCTCTGAAAAAAATCTGTATCTATATTCCATACTAGCCGACCCGCGCAACATCATATGCGTAAATTTTCCTCGCTTTTGCAACATTTTTTAATGCCGCTCCGCTCCTTTTGGTCGTAGCGTGATTTTATATAGCTTATAGCCTTCCTCGATAAATGGGCTACCCAACAAAAAAAAGATTTGTTCAATTCGGATCAGTAGTTCCTGAGATTACTGCGTTCAAACAAACAAACTCTTCAGCTTTATAATATTAATATAGATTCCCTTACGCTCTCGAGTATATAGGTTTTAGTTCACTTAATTATCTGAGATTCGAGAGGGGGGCTTGAGCCCCCTTTCCCTACTGGATCCACCACTGTACATATAATACGGAGTTTCAGTCGCGTAGATGTTTAAAATTCAGTTTATACATTAAAATCGTTGCGTACATACGTATCAATCCGTATGATGTCCCACTGCTGGCCACGGGTCTCCCCAGTAGAACCTATTTGTTACAGGTCCCGGGGGTAATAATGCCATTATCGCCACGCTTGGTGAGCGGTTTGGCGATTGCAGTAAGTCGGCCGTCCTCCGGTGTGAAATCGTTGCTTGTACTCCATTAATACTTAAATTCGTTCGTCGGGACCAATATATACCTAAGTCGCATAACAATTGGTAGCAATAGTAGCAATAGTATATTATTCACGCGATTAAGACCCGTAATATATATATTATAATAATAGGTAGCAATATTTCAAATCACAGAGTCATGGTGTTTATTTTTTTATTTTTACTGTGACTAACTTGTTTTATTCTAAACTTTCATGATGGTGTGATGATGATGATGAGATAGCTTTGATTTATTTGAAACGTTAATCGGTACTATGTCCGTTTAGTATTACCACAGATAATATAACCTATCTCTCGGGAGAAATACAATGTTATAAAACTGCTGTTAGATTATGAAACATGATACCTAATATGATAGTGTACCTACTCTCTTAACTCGTAAACGTTCCGTTAATTGAAAAAAAAATGTATAAAATAAGCAGGTGCCTAGTTACATTATGTATAAAATTACAATCTATTTTCTAAACACATTAAATAAAAATATAGAATAAGATTTATAAAAAAATAATAATACATAGAAATAATAAAAATACATATATTTCAGTGGAACATAAATGTTTTTAAAATTAAAACATTTATTTTTACAGAAAAAATATAAGCATTTCTTGCACCACCTGGAAAAGGTACTAAGTCCTGTACTTTTATAATTTAAGACCAACTATTGTACACTTAGTTTGCAAATAAACAAATTGAATTTGAAAAAAAAATTGAAGGAACTGGTGTAGGTTATAATATCTAGTAGGTATGTAAACTAATGATCGATGAAAAACTTCTTTAACTTTCTTTTTATAAGGCTGAAGGGTTTCTTTGTTTGTTTGTTTAAACGCGATGATCTCAGCTCAGCTCTACTTATTGCAAAATAAACTTGGTACAAATGTAAATAGGTACAGATTCAGAATAGAGCTATGCATGTCTATCCTCTTAGCAAATTATAAGCATTAGGCACCTGTCCCACCAACGACGATGAGCGATTTATCGCTCAAGAAACGTACAGCAGATGTATTTTGTAGATCCCGTCCGTGTAAACAAAAGAGATGCAGTATAGAGCGAGTACTCGCTGGCAGTGTGATCACTCTCGGTCGACTGTTAATATCTGTATCTCTTTTTTTTACAAGGAATCTTCATAAATATAAACGTGTCTTGAGCGATAAAATCGCTACTCGCTATTCTTTGTCTCGTGTCTGTTGGTGGGATAGGTGCCTTAAGCTACCAAGTGTATTTTTTTAATATGTTTTATGAGTTTGTTTATTAGACGGTAAAAACCGACAATTGGCCTTATCAGACGGTATACTCAACAAAATCGTTGTTTAACCTTGCTTTGTATAAGGTGATTATGAGTCTAAGTACATAGTGACCTCGAAAGTAATACCCCGAAAGAATCAGTAAGCCTATAAAACAACTATGTAGAACCCATACAAGTTTGTCTGTTAGCTATGTAAGTCCTGCCAAATTGGCGTTAATTCAAAGGTGACCTACAGGTAGGTAATTACTTTGTATTTATTGTGTTGTTGTAGGTATTTACATTATTCTACATAATATAGCAGTAACGAGGTGGAAAATCTATACTATATAAAGCTGAAGAGTTTGTTTTTGATTGTTCGAACGCGATAATCTTAGAATCTACTGGTCTGAATCGATTTTTTTTAAGTACTGTTAGATAGTCCATTAATCAACGAAAGCAATAAGGTATATAACATCACGCTACGACCAATGGGAGCTGAGCAGCAATGAAAAATGTTGCAAAAACTGGGCAAATTTACGCAGACGAAGTTGCGCGGGTCAGCTAGTAGGTATCTAGCTGATCCGCGCACCTTTCTCTATAAATGGGCTATCCAACAGTAAAATAATGTTTCAATTCGGACCAGTAGTTCCTGATATTATCGCGTTCAAACAAACAAACTCTTCAGCTTTGTAATATTAGTATAGATTAACAAGTAGAAGTTTTACAAAAACATATTATATCCGGCTACGAAAAACAATCTTACTTATTGATCCTATTCGCTTTATACATAACACGGCATATTTAGAAACAAAAAAAAAAAACAATACCGTCATGTAGGCCTTGGTATACATCCATTCCATGTTACTATCTACACTAATATTATAAAGCTGAATCTCAGGAACTACTGGTCGGAATTGAAAAAATTTTTTTTCGTTGGGTAGCCCATTTATCGAGGAAAGCTATACGTTATATAACATCACGCTACGACCAAGAGAAGCGGAGCAGCAATCAAAAATGTTGCAAAAACGGGGAAAATTGACGCACACGAAGTTGCGCGGGTCAGCTAGTTAAAGTATATTCATAAACGCGTAAAGGTGTGTTAACGATGATATTAACTTCTTGACAATCCCACTACACACAGTTCCCACAGGACTCATGCGTGCCTCCAACGGTTAAACGTTAGTTTTATTAATATGATATAAGCCCCTAAATCCCCCTTGAAAGATATTCCTGGGCATGCCTAGATACATTGATAACTAGATATGTACACCGCAAAAGTATAAATGTTTTATGAAGTCTTGGTCTTTTTCTTTCCGGAACAGTGGCCTTTGTTCCACTGACAAGAACTAAAACGGCTAATACACTACCCTAAATCAGGGCCCTAAATCGAGGTCGCCGTGCAAATTTGGTAGAGAATTAGGGCCCTAACTCTTATTACATCTCTCTTTTTAAGGGGTTAGGGTCCCTTTTTACTAGAGTGTAATAAGCGCTTAAGCCCTCAAAAAACGATAATGGTTATTAGAAGCCTCAATATTCTGTTAAATGAAAAATGATTTATTTTATCTATCTACCTACTACATCGTAGATACGTTTCTAGTTTGTAACCAAATTGATTGTGTGGTAACGAAATAAACTTCCTCGTTAAAGTAAAATCAATATTCTGTTAACGAGTCAACGAGTGTGTAATGGAACTTACCTAATGAGTTTGCTTGCCTATCACAACACAGTCACAATCAATAATATTGCATTTAATTTGGCCATAAGTAAATACTTTATTATAAAACGCAGTGAGACCGCGTGCGACTGCATTGCAAGAGGTTATGGATTTGATTCTCACACAGGACACTAGGTTGTGCGATCCACAAATTGTTGTACCTTCCGAGTTTGGGACTATTTTATTCCCGTTATAGTGTACGTTCGTAAAGCTCCAGGAATTCTTCCCAACGCGACCTTTCATTAAAAACCGGGCAAGTGCATGTCGGGCCACTCACAATGTAGGGTTCCGTGCCCCCCCCCCCCAAACAATGTGACTTAAGAAATGGGTTTTCTGTTACTTTTGTTTCATACTTACAACGTTATCTTAATAATAATTTTCAATGGAATTTGCATGAAAATTTTGTTACTTATCAATTACACAATTACAAAACAGCTGCTACTCGTAAACTTTAAAGTTTAATATTTCACAAGCGGATCCCTAAATCTAATAGCGGTCTTCATAACCCCTATTTTTTTAAAGGCCTATCTAATGATACACCATACGATGGGGCAAGTGAAAAAAAAATCACATCCCCACCGTACCGTAAAAAAAATATTTGCAAGATTTTATTATTTACTAGCTGTCCCGCGCAACTTCGTATGCGTAAATTTTCCCCGTTTTTGCAACATTTCTCGTCGCTGCTCCGCTCCTATTAGTCGTAGCGCGATGTTATATAGCCTATAGCCTTCCTCGATAAATGGGCTATTCAACAAAAAAATAATTTTTCAAATCGGCCCAGTAGTTCCTGAGATTAGCGCGTTTAAACAAACAAACAAACAAACAAACAAACTCTTCCGCTTTATAATAGGTATTAGTATAGATTGTTGCACTTTGTCGGCGTAAGTAATATGTGTATACATACAAAATTACAGCCTTCTAGCACTAACAGTGTCTGAGCTAAGAAAATGTGTACCTACTAAATTCACGTACCGTCTTAGTATTTACATAATAACTAAAATACTGTTTAATTACCAGAGAAAACAACATTCCTATACGCCGAAAGTTACTAACCAGTATTAACAATAGATCTAAAACCGATTCAGTACACCGTACACCGTGATACTGACCACGGGCCGTATGACCTAATAAATACAAAGCCGATTGTCCAAACAATCTGTAAATAGCTTCACAATATGATTGAGTAATAAGAAGTTAATTATTCCACGTGGCCCCTCATGTAAACAGTTTATGAAGGTGTAAACAATTGCCTGGATTGTACACTTAACGCAGAAATGTCTTCATAACTGTCTTCAGTTCGTTGGACTGATTATATAGCCTTATTTACAACGCATTCACGTCTTGATAGTTAAGCTAGTGTATTACAAATTTTGAAGCTATAAATAAAGATTTAAGTTGGTATTCATTTTTATTTAATGTTTGCGGTAAAACAAACATAGGGTATCATTATAACTATTTAGAAAAAAAACCTTTTTTACAAAAAAATATTACCGATTATTTTACCGATATAAATAGAAAACAAGGTAACTAAAAATCAAAATTAATAATAACAAAAACAAATTAAACATTTTGAAGTTTGTGCCATGAAATAATAATTTTTATGATTTATTCGGCACCAACTTCAAAATGTTTAATTTGTTTTTGTGATTCTAGATATTTTATTCTTAGCTTGTATTTTTTTTTTGAAGTCGGTAATATTTTTTTTAAAAAAGTATTTTATTTCTCACTTTTTAGTGGGTTAGTTTGTAATTCACTTAAGTTACAATAGGCTTATGTCAACTGCTTAAATCCTTTTACAAAATATTGCTTGCCCTAATGCAGGGCCGTTAATTGTTGAGGAGTTCACATGATAGTTCACTATCAGCTCTATTACATTGTGTAATATGACTTTTTCAAATCGGTCCAGCCGTCTTTGCGTAATCGGTGAACAAACATACAAAAAAAAAACATACAGTCGAATTAAAAACCTCCTTCTTTTTGAAGTTGGTTGTTAAAATCATAATATCTAACAATTAAAGTAGGATTGTCACACTCACCAGCGACACCTATGGTGTTGCAGAGGATGATAGACTATGATAACTGCTTACCATCAGGCGGGCCGTAATATCTCGTAGAGGCAAAAGTATTTTCGCAAGTATATTTAATACAAAAACAATTAGGTATTTTTTTTATTTATTTATAATATGTAAATAATTAAATAAAAAAATGTAAAAATTTTGAGATTTTGGCAGATAGACTGACAGGTACTTTTTACGGTGTTCTTTTGAGGTTAACTTTATGCTTACTAAAAAAGAGTTCCGAAGTGACCGAAACAGGTGAAAATTTGATAGAGTAAGATCAGGGCTATACGGAGGATGCATTAACACGTCCAAGACAAGCTCTCTCAATTTTTGCTGAGTGGCTATAGATGAGTGCGGTCTGGCATTGTCATGATAGAACACTACACCCTTCCTATTCACCAGCTCCGGCCGGTTTTTCTCAATGACTTTTATTAACCCTATCAGTTGCTGACAGCAGAGGTCAGAATCGATAGTTTTACCCGGCGGCAAAAGCTCATAGTGGACGATTCTTTTCCAATCCCATCATACACACAGCATCACTTTGATCCGAGTCAGGAGGGGCTTTGCCACGGTCTGTGGGGCTTGTCCATGCTTCGACCACGATCTTTTTCGTACATTCTAATCGTAAGTGACCCATTTTTCATCACCCGATTACAATCGTTTAAGAAATAGGTCGGAATTGTTGGGTTTCAACAAAAAGTCGCAAATGGAAACACGTTGCATTAAGTTTATCACAGTGATCGGTCATGTGGTACCCAAATAAAAGTTTTTTCTTGTACCCAGACTTTTGTAAAATAAGAAAAACTGTTTTGTGGTCAACATCCAGTTCTTCAGCAATATCGTAACTACTAATTATGTCTATCTTGTTCCACTTTTTGTGACCCGGGAGTTCAGAACGAGCCTCTCTTTTACACTAAAATTTCCAGACTTGAAACGTTTGAACCACATTTGTGCTACTCGTATTGATACCGCATTGGGTTCGTACACTGCAAAAATTCGGCGTTCGTTGATTTTTACCTTTCAAAAGTACCCAGTGTCACTCTTACATCTAAGACGAATGTAACCACACCTCTCAAGCTAAAATATATCAAGCCGTTTAGGCTCTAGGGCGTGCCAAAGAAATATACATACATACAGTCGAAAAACATAACCCTTCTTCTTACGCAGTCGGGAAAAAATCGTAACAAAATTCAACAGAAATCGGTTTCCATTTAAAACATTTAATTGCCACGATTCTGACCTCTTTAACCAAAACGCTAACTAACCTAATTAAATAAAAGAAATAAAGAGAATTCAGTACTTACTTTCAGGTCGGACATATTTATAATCGAGCGAACATAATCCAGCGTTATTTAATTTTAACTTTCCTCGACTGTACTTACGGTAAATATATCGTCAAATCAATGATCCATCATAATGGAAAAGATTGGGATTAGGAGGTCGCAGGAAATATCCGATCTTTATGTGCAATTTTTGTATGATTTAATACCATGCCTGGCTAACTGGTTGGTCTTATTTAAGACAAGGGTTATTTGTGTTGTCGGTATATGGAGCATAACAGGAATGAGGCTCAAGGGTATTGGTTTAAATGGTTCAATGTATGTTAAGCAGTAAATTCCTCTAATCGTGCATACGTACATTTAGATATTTTTGTGGTTTCGCAATTATAGGAGTGAAGTTAGATAATTTTAAAAAGGCATGATTAAGTTTAACGAGAATGCAGTACAAGATATTCAAGAAGCAAGTTTGTGTCTAATTTTTGACTCAGAGGAAGGTCACATCTACTTAGGCTTAATCCAACCAAAACAACTAGGCTTCAAAGATATTTATTTAGTAGCACAATTTTATAATTTATATTACTAGGTATAACGTTGACGTAATTAAAAAGTAAATATTGATTGCAAAGCGTGAAATAGAGATAAAACTCGTGCGGCCTTTGACAGGTATTGTTCATAAAGTAGACTTGTCTCTTTCTAGAGAGAGGTCAATTTTGTGAGGTTATGGCGCAGTCTTGTTTCTGTTTATTTATTTCTTCTGTTCCCTGTTTAATTTGTGATATTTATGTCTGTTTTCTTTTTGTCTATTGTTATTTATATTATTTTCCTGTTTTTTCTTTGTTTTTGTTTATCTTCTGTATGTCTTTCCCTGTTAAATTATATTAATGTATATGTGTCTTCTGTGTACTAAATAAAATATTTCTATTCTTTTCTATTCTATTCTATTCTTGGTCTCTACGTCAATGACGTTAAAGTTATGGTAATAGTTCCAAACTGTACTGTATTTCAAAGAGACTTCAATCTCAAGAACGTTTTAAGTTCAGGAACAGACTAGGTACTTATGAATGCGTTTCAAACAGCGCCAACGACGTCAAAGAAAACTAGTCTGAAATTATTCTGGCAAGTTGTCCACTAGTTATCGATAGCGCTAGTATTTAGGTCGCAGAGGTCAGACGGCAGTTGTACTAAACAGATGTGTCACATAGACCCCGATATATTCTGGCAACGAGTACGAATACTAAATAAGCTGGAATATCGATATACAGGGGATAAGTATTGTAGAGTGGTCTACGGTACGAAGCGTGCGGAGGAATCGACTGATTTTGGACAGCAGTGACTGGTAATGAAAGTTTATTTCTTATAGTGTACCTATGCCTACTGAGACTGCTTTTATGCGTCCGTTTTTTTACCGGAAGCTGGATGAATTTATCGTCAGACGGACGTCAGACGGTGGATTCCATGGAAATTAAGTTATGCCCGAAGGGCATAGTGGAAGTGTGTACGACATATTCCTCTACACTAAGATATAGGTTTTAAAAATTGTATTATTCGGAGCTTATGTGTTAATAATTTTATGTTTCATACTTGTTATATTTTAGATTTACTTGATAACTAATTATATTTATATCTGTTTACCATAATATGCATTGTCGTGGAACTTGGTTACTGCAATGGTTTAGATTATTGTAAATGTTAACAGCTTAGGCTGTTGTACAACACATTTTTTTTCCTTAAATAAATAAAAAGTGCGTGGTTGTGAGTTAAATTCTCACACAACTTTGTGTGATCTACAAATTGTTATTACAAGTTTGGGTGTACTTTGAGTTAGTTAATCGCAGACACAAGGGGAAGGGGGGCGGTAACAGGGGAAATCCTCCCCCCCCACCATGTACTCGACTGAATGACTTTTTTTTTGGGAAAGTTCTGAATTCGGGCCTGGTTTACGGCTCGTACCCTACTGCGAAAGTTTTTGTAAAACAAACTCAAATGTTAGGTACCTACTTATCTACTTAAATTTGAGACTGGCGGCGTTAGCTCACATCACACTTAATATTTTGTTTTAGATAAGCATTTATTTGTTAGCGTCTCAATTTATCTATGCAAGGACATCTAAGAGATCTGCTTATACTTTATCCTCGGCTAAAAATACTTACCTATGGACGAACAAACCAACAAAGACGCAGCTCATCTATCAAAAGCTGCAAGCCTAATTTCCACTAAATATCTAGGTACCTATCTACTTTTTGTAACAACACACACCTTCGTCATGTGTATGTATACTTATATGGATATTATATCTAATGTTATATTGTATTTTCCCTCGACTGTTCACACAATGGGACACGGAAATGGCAGAAAAACTCATTAGTGCGAGTCGCGAAGTATCGTCTACGTCACCAACTTGAGGGATGGAATGATGGACGACAAAGTCCTAACGATGATACTGGACCGTTTGTTATGTCATAATTGAAAATACAAATAAAGATAAATAAAATACAGCTATAGGTACCTACCTAGGTATAAGTAGCTATATTTTATTTTTGAGTAAAAAAGTAAAAAATAGTCAATGCAACGCATATGAACGTCAGACAAAATTGGGAATAGAATGATTCTACATTTAATGCCAAATTCGCAAGAGTAAAGTCGTGAGAAAAGAACTTAGCAATAAAAAGTCAAGGCCACTTTTAATAAATGTCATTTTTTACAGTATATTTGTACATATACAGTAAAGCCAGTAAGGTGCTGCAACCATGAAACTCTCGCAAGCAATAACTATAGTACGTAAACTGGTATAATCAAGCTTTAAATGAATTAGCCTCCTACGGTCTGGCTAGGAGCATCAACTTACAAAAATACAGAAGAGGGTAAAGGCAACATGCTATTCGATTATTTTAAGAAAAACTACTTATTTATGAACCACTAATTAAAAAATAATAAACCTAAAAAAAATATAATGACAAGGCCGACCAGTCACCCCAAGTAGCACCCGTTCACGAGTTTGACGCATGGGTCAGCCATCAGTAGATCTATATGCCCAGATATAAATAGTGTTTTCGGCTCAAACATTCAGTTGGTAAAGGATTCTTTATTTTTTTTTATATTACCTACTAAATAAAGAGATGAAAAGGTTGTACGCCTGATGGTAAGCGTCACGCTAGCCCATAACAGCATCAGTGCCATCCAAATGTACACTATTAACCTCCTCATTTGAGACATTAGGTTTCACTTGTCCAGTAATTGCACTTGCTACAGTGCACTTCAACCGAAACACAGTGATGTGTCAACATTACTATTTCACGGCATAATTACTGACACTGTTGGGGTACCCACGAAGACGGCCAGGGCTTGGACTTACCTACTACTGGACAATCAGTCGATCAAGGGTGATTTCAGCGAAACATTCTATCGGCAAAGTGTGTTTCAGAGCTCGAATGAGATAGGTAAATCAAGTTTATATATCGGGACTTAATCGCGTGAATTATTTAAAGGTACGAACCTTTTATTTACCCGACGTTTCGATCGAATTGCACCGAGTCGACCCGTGACCACGATCAGTGCAATTCGATCGAAACGTCGGGTAAATAAAAAGTTCGTACCTTTAAATAATTCACGCGATTAAGTCCCGAAATATATCTAACAAGTTTAGGTATATACCTATCTATGTAGGTATGTAACCTTGACTTATCTATCATTAGAGCTCCCTATCACGTATTCATCTATACTAATATTATAAAGCGGAAGAGTTTGTTTGTTTGTTTGTTTAAACGCGCTAATCTCAGGAACTACTGGTCCGATTTGAAAAAAACTTTTTTTGTTGGATAGCCCATTTGTCGAGGAAGGCTATAGGCTATATAACATCACGCTACGACCAATAAGAGCGGAGCAGCAATCAGAAATGTTGCAAAAACGGGGAAAATTTACG
Organism: Herminia tarsipennalis; assembly: GCA_945859575.2. Lineage (NCBI taxonomy): Eukaryota > Metazoa > Arthropoda > Insecta > Lepidoptera > Erebidae > Herminia > Herminia tarsipennalis. Next base: position 22,742,162 of record OX243835.2, on the reverse strand, counting down.
CAGACGAAGTTGCACGGGACAGCTAGTCAAAAATATAGGTATATGCAGCCTGTTCAAGGGAAATTCTGTTGACTGATTTCAACGCGTGTTTGGAATACCTATAATAAAAAGCTGACGTTGGTTTTTGTGTTTTACACGGTCTTGTGTGGATTTCAATATGTTGTATTTTACAGGAATGACTGAATGAAATCTCGAATTTATTTCTGCATGAAATGTTTGTATTCGCATTGCGATTCCAATGCGTAGGTAGGAAATCTACAGAATGGATGATGACAAAAGCTTATTTCGGGCATATTATCTCGCGATTGTACCTTAGTAACAAAAAATATGCAGTCGGTTAAATTGAAATACTTAGGGTAGGGCGTGCAGGACTGCGCACTTTCATTTCCATGTTTAAAAATAAAAACGAAGAAGTATAGAACTAGCATTAGTCTTTAATCATTTAGTTCGGTGCTTAGGTTATCTGCCTATTACAAAAAAATATTTTAGGAGTTATTAAAAACTTGGGAGCTTCCACAATGCGCATTCTTGGACAACATTTATGCGGACAAGAGTGCGCAGACAGATGTCACAGGACATCCTAGTGAGGCAGAGCTAAATTGTTTTTCTTTTAGTGTCTATGTATACCTACTGATGTAATTTGTGTATATATACCTACTGGACCAATGTTTAAATGAATAAAGATTAGCATTACACAGGTAGATCAAGAGCACTCTTGACCTACCAAGTCATATTTTGAAATTACCGTGGCCTAATTGGGGATGTTGACTGTCAAGTCAAATCAGTCTCTTTTATGAAATGTCAAAACGACAAGCTCTATACAAAAGTGTAATGGAATAGCAACCTATGACGTCATAAGCTCCTATCGTCACATCAGTTTTCACGCTTTTAAATTTAAAAACATGTTAAATTATAAAATAACACTTATTTTCAGAGCATTTTAAGATCTACTTTTACCTGATTAGAATAACATAATTTATTGTAGTCAACTACCCAATGATACTGAGCATTGGTAGTGTCGCAGATAATCTGCAAGAAATTAATCTTAATCTGATCTTCTATAATTACTTTAATGTAAACTTTTGAGCAATCTGGATGATAACCATTTTTTTTTCTCTTTTGCTCTTTGGCTCAAGAGCAAAGAGTAAACTAATCTCAAGAGTCTCTCGTTTCAGGTGATTTATTTATAATAATAATAATAATATCTTGGGACAACTCACACAACGCTATCTGGTCCCAAACTAAGCAGAGCTTGTTCTATAGAAACCAGACAACTGATAAACATACTTAAGTATTTCTAAATACATACTTATTATAGATAAATAACACCCAGACACAGAATAAACCATCGTGCTCATCACACAAAAGTTTTATCCTGGCTGGGGATCGAACCCAAATTCCGGCTTAGCATTCAGGATCACTATATAATCACTAGACCAACAGACCCGTCTATGCAATAAATTTACGTGTAACCCGAAAATATTCACAAAACCATTCAAACATTGACTAGTATTGAAAACGGAGTTTAATCAATAATTTCCAAAGCATGAACTTACGTTCAGTTTATTAACCCGAGATCAAAGCATTCGCTACACCTTATTTATTTATTCAAATACCCTCGTTACTCGGTTTATTTTTATTTCCTTGTGATCTTTGATTTATATGTATGTTATTGGCGAAAGATGTGTTACTGGATTGCATAGAATTGGTGTTAGAAATGTAAATGTATGTCGTGTTATTACATTTGTTATTTTAATGTTGGAAAAGTCAAATGGTTATTTATCACTTCTAATGTTATGATCGCAGATACGCGCGTCGATACCCGTCATTGTGATTTTTTTTGCTCTATCCGACTTTGACGAATATTCATATTACTCGTAGCCGAATTGGTCTAGCAGTTATCAAGTTTTGAACGTCTATATTCAGGGTGTTTCAACAACAACATTTTACTGAAATTTTAAATTTTGTTAAAATGTATTATTCATTTTACGATGCAAGACAACACTTGTGATTCGTCGGTATTCTACATGTAATGCCAAGTTCGCAAACAATAGGTAAAGCCGGAGAAAAGAACATGGCAATAAAAACTCGCGGCCACTCTTTTCAAATTGCCAATTTTACAATGTTTTAATGTTTATAAACTTGATACGGGGGTAAGGTGCAGCCTCTAATATATTATACACCATCTTAAAGGATTGATGCAAATTATATTATTAAATAGCTGCCCCGCGCAACTTCATATGCGTACAATTTCCCCGTTTGCAACACTTTTCATTACTGCTCTGCTCCTATTGGTCGTAGCGTGATATTATGTAGCCTATAGCCTTCCTCGATAAATGGCCTACCCAACAGAAAAATATTTTTTCAATTCGGACCAGTAGTTCCTGATATTGCCGCGTTCAAACAAACAAACAAACTCTTCAGCTTTATAATATTAGTATAGAAAAGTTGGAACATGAGATAAAATTAAATCTTTAAAAAATAGGGGGTACAACATAGTAGGAACATCTACTTACAACAAGGGTTAAAACTATATGTGCTTAAATATTGCCAAAAGAAAAGGCTGGCCTTTATTCGTCACGCAGAATCTGTACTTGCCAGATTTTTAAAATAAATCGAGATTTAAAAAAAAAAAAGTTTTTTTTTAAATAATGGCCTGTCTAGTCCAGCAGTGAACCAGGTATCGTTCCCGCCTAATGTGAAAAAGCACAATTCTGAATTGACACCAATCCAAAGGGTCAAGGGATTATTTTTTTTCAAATAACATCGCATTTTTTTAGTCTTTCTGCTTTTATTTATGACTAGCTCATCCGCGCAACTTCGTCTGCGACAACTTTCGCCGTTTTTGCAACATTTTTCATTGCTTACCGCTCTTATTTGTCGTAGCGTGATGTTATATAAATGATAAATGGGCTATCCAACAGTAAAATAATTTTTCAATTCGGTCTCGTAGTTACTGAGATTATCGCGTTCAAACAAACAAACTCTTCAGCTTTATAATATTAGTATAGATAATAGATTTCAGATTACAAACTGAACTTAAACGTATTATTCCAAACATTCATCTCGCAAATTTACTTATACATATTAGTAAATCGACAAATTGTGATAATAAAAGTGTACGAACACACGCTTCGAGGCTTTAAGTTAGTTCAGTGTAATTATTTTTACGTAAATGTTAAATTTTATGGTTTTTCTTCCATTTAAAATACTATTTAGAAAAAAATAATCCTTAATATCGATTGGTATCGTAAAAAAACAGGGGATGTTTTGTTTCATATCTTGCGGGTTCGGTTCCCGGTTCAGACAGGCAATTATTTAAAAATGTTTGCAGAATTATTTTTAAAATGAAAAGGAACTATCTATCTACAATATTTAAGGTAAGTGCTTAGCTTTCCCTTCGTGTGGCATAGTTTCGAGACACCCTGTATATAAACAAAGCCGGGTTAGTTACACCATTTGTAACTAAACAACGATTTTCATAATCTTTGATTTGTTGGTTTGTCTTCGTTCCGAATAGCAGGTTAATTAAAAACCGTCGAAAAATACTGGCCGCTCGAATTTCGTCGGGACAGCTAGTATTTATATATTAACTTCTTACTTTTAAAATATTGTATCATATACACCAGTATCTCAGTAGAATAGCATCTACCTATTCTACCAGACGGTAACAGCTCACATTAAACTGGTCGTAGGTAGGTATAGTTGTTTCCCAAATTAATACACTTTTAAATAAAACAATAACTACAAAATATTAATTTATTTTTTTATCTACAACAATATTAAGGCACTAAGTATTTTACATTACAGAAGTATATATATATATATATATCAATGATAATAAACTTAGAAATAAACCGACCGAATTAAAAAGGTAGTTTATTCGACAGTTTGTTGCTAATATACATGTACTTTGTAATGTGGTACTTGAGCTCTTCGCCTAGAGTCGTTACTTCTGCCACTTCACCGACGTCTTCAGATGGTGGATCTATAAAGATAATCAATTTTATAATTAATATAAAGAGAAAAAATATGAATAGTGTTAATAGTCAACTCACTAATTAGTCCCTATAATCTAGATTGTAATTCCTTTGTATGTTCTTAGTGCATCATTAGAAACATAGTAAGAATCTTTAAAATTATACTAGCGTCTAAGCTAGTTTTAGGTTTTGCCCCTGTGGATCGGATTGCATAACCTTCCTCAACTATGAAGCTACCTCCAAACAAAATATCAACAAAACTGTTCCAATACATTTAAAGATTTTCGTTCATATAATTATTTAGCTTAATTATGCATATTAAAATAACAATAAAGTATACATTTATCCCATCTCTTTCCGTGGGTGTCGTCAAAGCGACTAAGGGATTTCACACCGGAGGACGGGCAGCATCCTCTGCGTGCTATAAAGCCTCACTGAGATCATAACACTTTGCATACACGACTATAAAAATAGCGACGTCTATCAGTAGACGTATTGTCACTACGACCGCTCGATTAAGACTGCCGATTAGACTCACTGCCCCACTACCGGCACTTTAAATGTAAACGTCAAGCTAAAGTCACGCCATCTTGCGGCGGCCAATTTGAAATGAGTTAATAGACTTGTTTTTTAAATTAAAACAGATAAAGTCAACGGAAATCAAATAGCGTTTTAATAATTCCCCGACACATTTATGTTTATACTGCATGTTTGTTTTACAGATAATATTTTTTATTACAAGATAGGAGGCGATGGCGTTAAAGTTTGTATGAAAGTGAGTATCGCATTAACAAAGGCGGAGCCGCGGAAAACATTATCCATTGTTTATTTTGTTTGTCTCGTAAGTTTGTACCAAAAATAAATGTATTTTCTTTCTTTTCTCTCTTTCAGTAGTTAAATAAACGAAACTCCAGACATACCTATATTTATCCAAACGGAAGGCGGGAACACTGGTTGTTGAGAGAAAACGTAGACCATCTTAGAGTCCCTCGCTATACCTTTGGTAGCTGCCTTCTCTTTCCTCGTCATTTCTACACGATACCAAAAGGCTGGCTTCCTGTAAGAAGGGTAATCTGTATTGAGATACGCTAACATATTACAGATACACTTCAGCCAACAAGACAAGCTAAGCCATTATATTATATACGTCTGTCTATCTCTTTCTCTCTCTATCAGAAAAAGAAGAAAACGAGAGACGCGCGGTGTTGCAGATCATGCACCTGCATGCGGAGAAGTCATGTCTGATGTTTTCTTGTCATTCTGATAGTCATAGTCTGAGAGTAATGCCAAATCTCACTAGAGGGGTCCAAAATTCGCCAAAATCTGCTCACGTAATTTATGGACGCACCCTTATCGCGATAAAAAACTATCCTGTGTCGTTCTCACACGATATCTCACCAAAGGGAGGGATAGGGTTCAAAATTCTTCAAAATCACCTCACGTAATTCATGGACGCACCCTTATCGCGTTAGTAACAATCCTCTGTCCTTCCCCGGGTCTTAAACTATCTCCATACCAAATTTCATCTAAATCGGTTCAATGGTTTAAGCGTGAACAACAGACAGACAGAGTTACTTTCACATTTATAATATTAGTAAGTATGGATTAAAACTAGAAAATATGTCACATAAATGGACTTACTTCAAATGATCTTGAACTATGTTGTTCGCGATGGGCATACTAATTTTCTGTAGCGGATCACTCATCAGTTGTCCCACCGTCCGTATCGGCGATTTCTCTGATACATAGTGTTCTAGTAGTTTCGATGCTATGGGCTTGAGGCTTGCTGAAATCAACACATTTTTATAACAATTTATAGGTAAATACTTTTTGTAATTATGGAACATAGAAAAGTAAGTAATGAATAGGCCTGGAAATGATTTAGTTTTTACATTAATAATAGTATCTGGATGAATGAGCTTCGCTCGGTTTTTTTATGACGTTTTCTAAAAATGAAACCTAACTAGATCGATTTATTGCCCCCGAAATCACCGTTCTAAGATTCTCTGAGGATAATCCAAACTAATATTATAGATGTGTGTGTTTTTTAAGGTCTTATAAATCGAAGACTGGAAGCAGGCATGAAAAAGTGTCACGTCACAACGGTCTAAATCGGTTAGGCGGCTTAAGCGTAAAAATTTAAAAGATAGACAGAGCTACTTTCGCTTCTATATTTGTTATGCGAACAGCTAAAGTGTGGAACTCCCTGCAATTGTAAAAAAACAATTGTATCGCATGTTGCTGCAATCGCTAAAACATTGATTACATTGTCATAAACAACCATGCCTGTGAGGACTTTAGTGGACCCACATTATGTCCGGATGATCTCAGGAACTACTGGCCCGAATTAAAACATTATTTTACTGTTGGATAGCCCATTTATTGAGGAAGGCTATAGGCTATATAACATCACGCTACGACCAACAGAAGCGGAGCAGCAATAAAAAAAAATGCAGAAACAGAGGAAATACGCATACGAAGTTGCGCGGGTCAGCTAGTTTAGGTAATATACAAATATATAACATGTGTCTATACCTTCTTTCTTTACTTTTAAGAAAGACAGCTCCCGCAATGTGGTATAATCTCTGTATCACTGTTGAGTTTACCCAGACTCAGAACAACAATTTCTGTCATCACAAGTGGCGTCAAGATTCGATCCCACAATCTTTTGCAAAGGAGCACTCTAACTGTGACTCTGAGTGTGACTGTGAGTATAAAACAAAGTCGCTTCCCGCTGTCTGTACGCAGTTTCCTCTAGTATTCTAGTACCTACGTTTCATTGCACTTAATGATTATGATATAATGTGTTTTTTTTTTAATATTTATTACATTATTTTCCATTATATATCTATTAACATATTTAATGTGTCTACTTCTTTTTAATTAAATATATTTTAGTTTGTTGTAAGTATATTTATTGGTATGACGTATGTAGTCAAATAATATAGAAAATAAAAATGTAAAAAAAATACCGCTAAAATAAGTTCATGTTTTGTAATTTTAGTTTTTACTTTTCGTTTGTTTACTGTTTTTTGTTTACATTTAATTTTGGATTGCTGTATGTGACAGCGGCAGCAAAAACAAAAATAGGGCCTACGAGAATATCAGCGTTGCAGTTTCCGGACTGGCAGCAATAGCTGACGTAGGTCCTCCTATTCGTCCGGCGCCGAATCACAAAAATGTTAAATAAGTTAAAAGATTTTCTGTTTTTTTATTCTATGGGCTGTGACAAATAAAAATTATTTTCTTTCTTTCTTTTCTTTCTAGGAAGGGACGCCCTATGTTCATGCAGCACACACATTTCCGACAAACGAATTTTAAAACCTCCAACTACGGTTCCGATAAAATCAGCTCCGTAATTTGTACGCAAGAACTCAGATGATTTGGGGGAGGGGGACGGCTAAGCACCCACCCCCCAGGATCCGCCGAAAGCTGTCTGTACGCTTAGATCTTCTAAACTTTGCCACGGATTATTAAGCAATCTCACTATCATTACAGATAATTTCGTAATATCCTTACCAAAATCAGTTCTTAAACAATTTTCAGCTCGATATAAATGCTCTAAGCATACGTGGACTTGTGCGAACTTCGTTAATAGATTCTTCCACGGACTTATGTCGATTTCATCTGTTATTAACGGCACCTGAAAAAGCAAGATAAGTTCAAAGATAACTTTTTTAACTAGCGAACGTTTCGTCTTTGTTTTTAATTCTTTGGTAGACATAGAAACAGGCGCGGATCCAGAACTTTGTTCTGGGGGAACCGGTCAAGTGCAGAACGATGTAGGTATTTGTGTTAAATATTAAAATTTTGTTTGCATTATATATTCACAGAGTACCTAATTGAAATTGTCAGTAACGGTAACTAGAGATCATACTTCATTAAATTATTTAAGGTTATTTTCGTTTCTATGAGATGTAATGTCAGGGATCGTCATGCTCACTAAAATGTCATTGCTTGTGGTGGGGGTGTAGGTCGGGTCGTCTTCCTTCCCTCCAATATGGCGAAGGGGATGATGGCTGACTCATGCGTCTAACGGCCGGTCTCAATAATCTACCTATCGATGGATTTGGCTACTAGAGATAGAATTTTGACATATTATGTATGGAGCGTATGTCAAATATATACCTCTTAGTAGTCAAATCTATCGATAGTTAGATTATTGAATAATAATAACAATAATAATAATAAATCATTTATTCGAAACCTACCCATTTTTGTAAAGCCTGCCAAACTGCATAGCAGTTTGTCGGCCGTAACTCGTGAACGGGTGCTACTTGGGGTAACTGGTCGGCCTTGTCATTATCATTTTATAGGTTTATTATTTTTTTATTCATAAATAAGTAGTTTTTCTTATAATAATCGAATCGCATGTTGCCTTTACCCTCTTCTGTATTTTTGTAAGTTGATGCTCCCATCCACACCGTATGAGGCTAATTCATTTAAAACTTGATTATACCAGTTTACGTACTATGGTTATTGCTTGCGTGAGTTTCATGGTGTAATGGTTGCAGTATATATACAAATATATTGTAAAAAATGGCATTTAAAAAAAGTGGTCATCAGTTTTTATTGCCAAAGTTCTTTTCTCACGGCTTTACTCTTGCGAACTTGGCATTTAATGTGGAATCATTCTATTCCAAATTTTGTCTGACGTTCATAAGCGTTGCATTTGTAACCAAAATTATTAAAGTATTTCGACTTTTTTTGTGCGTCGACTGGGGGGGGGGGGCACCACCGAGAGAGGGTGGAGTAAGTCCAGTGTCAAAATTCTCAAATTCCAAAAAAAGGAAATCAGTCCAGTCTGAGGAGGGGGAAGGCAATTGCCCCTAATATAGATATGAGGAATAATAGACACGGAGTTCGCATTGACACCTAGTATTAGTATTGATAAGGCCTGTGTCTAAAATACCCACCTCATTAACATCTCTTTTTTCACTAACAAGCCCATGTTTCTTCAACGACGCGAAGTCATCGACAGTCAACTCATTGACATCCTCCTCATAGAACGACTCACAATCTAACCGTATAGAGTTCTCCCCACTTGTGAGTGACTCGAACGGATTGAGTGTGAAATCACCACCGCTCATAGTCATGTCTTGTATTGTTTGGTTTATCTGTTCTATTGATTCGTGGGTTCTGAAAGTAAATATAAAGGGGTTGAACCTCGGAATAAAAGTTAAGTACAATTCGCGCCACGTAAGTTTGCGTTCGTGAAGTTGTATTCGAATGTAATTCAGCGCAGGGATGTCATTCCCGCCCGTCTCCTTCATCCCTTCTGATACCTAAATTTGAGTTTTGCGCAGCTTACGCGCCTACATCAGGCACGCAAACTTAGCTGGCGACATGGGTAGACTTTTATTTAGATTTTAGGGTGCGTGAGTTCGATTGGAATCCTTAAGAAAATCTTTATAACTCTTAATTAATTTAATAACTAGCTAGCAGTCTCAACTTGACATGGGTCCACACTACTGGAATGCATATGCTCCGCTGGTCAGGTGGGAGTTACTCTTAAAGTCCGAAATGAACAATTACGGGGCAGTTTCAGGGTAATTCTTATTACCGAGAAACAGCTCTAATCCAACAGACTGCATTTCAACTGCATCCGGTTGCAAATTTACAGTTTAAATGCAACTAGTACGACTACTAATAAAACGGCAAACCCGATTGCAGTTCCAACGGTTGCAAGCTAGCTGCAGGATCGACGTGCCATTCAAATGCCATTGGAGTCTGGTCAGTTGGTCCTACTGCATTTGAACTGTACGTCGCAAGTGCAGCTAGCTTGTTGTCCCTAGAACTGCACGCCAACTGTACGTGGACGGCAGTCGGGCTGCACGGTTGCCCAATTTGCAGTTTGTATGCTACAATAAAACTCCAACCCGCCCGGGTTGGAGTTTTAGGGATCGGGACGGGATCTATAATATACATCTATTGTACGTTTCTTGAGCGATAAAATCGCTACTCGCCGTTGGTGGGACAGGTGCCTAACGGGAAGAGGCGTGGATAAAGATTATTTTCTAGAATAAAAGACAATTCGCGCTACAAGTCCCAAGTCGTGGGGGACTTTACAAACATATAATTAACAATCACAAACCACAACCAAAAGAGGAACAAAAAAAAACTAGCATACAAAGTGGTGTCCCATGTGGGAATCGAACCCACGACTCCCTTTAACAGTCATACACACCCCCACTGCGCCACTGAGGCTATGCTAATATAGTAAAATAATGGATTACTATTTTACTATATTTTCATAGCCAATTTCATTAGAGACCAGTCAACTATGCAGGAGATAGAATAGTGCACAAGTGTATGCGCAGACACAAGTGCACTCTCTTCCCACTCTCACAGCCCGACGGGACGGAAATCCGACACAACCGGAGAGAGATCAGGCGAAGGACCGACGGCTTAACGTGCTCTCCGAGGCACGGAGGGGTATGACAATATTAAAAAACGGTCACCCATCTATGGACCGACAGTGGTAACGTCGGTTAACCTCGTATACATCTCGATCTGTTCGGTCTCTACTGAATCAGGGACCCCTAATACTAAAATCCGATATTAACAAAATATACATTACCTGGCCTCATTATTCCAAATCCCAGCTATAAAGAAGGAATGCTCCAACAACGACATAATCCTGGTATATTCCCACATTGTCTTCTCGACACCAACTTGAGCGACTAAAGACAAAGCTTGTGGAGGACTTGAACGCAGGTTTTTTAGTACTTTTGACGCTTGCGAATGTCCACGGGATAGTTTTAAAACTAATTTGGAGAGATACGTTTTGTTGTTTGCGTCTATCTGTAAAATATTAACAAAGTCATGAATAGGATCATATTCATATCTATTTTATATATAAACATTTTCCCCCTTTTTGCCACATTTTTCATTGTTGCTCCGCTCCTATTGGTCGTAGCGTGATGTTATTTAGCCTATAGCCTTCTTCGATAAATGGGCTGTCCAATAGTAACATTGTTTTTTAAATTCAGACCCTTAGTTCCTGAGATTATCGCGTTCAAACAAACAAACTCTTCAGCTTTATAATATTAGTATAGATGGAAGGTCACAGTCTGTATGTCTTCATTAATGACACGAAAATCGGATACGATTCAACCGATATTGAGTAAACACTAGCTAATTACAAGTAAGAACTTACAAATGGTCTTATTTTTCCCGATGATATAAACTTAAGTGCTTCAATCAGTAAAGTTATCAATTCTTCGGCTGTTGTACAATCTGAAATGATAAATATGCAAAATACTTTTAGCTCAGATGCAAACCCTTGTGATACGTCGGGAAACTCGGAATGATCATAGGGCATTGTTGCTTGGACGCTAGCAAACTCGGAATGATCATAGGGCATTGTCGCTTAGACGCTAGCAAACTCGGACTGATCATAGGGCATTGTTGCTTGGACGCTAGCAAACTCGGAATGATCATATGGCATTGTCGCTTGGACGCTAGCAAACTCGGACTGATCATAGGGCATTGTTGCTTGGACGCTAGCAAACTCGGAATGATCATAGGCCATTGTCGCTTGGACGCTAGCAAACTCGGAATGATCATAGGGCATGGTCGCTTGGACGCTAGTAAACTCGGAATGATCATAGGGCATTGTCGCTTGGACGCTAGTAAACTCGCAATGATCATAGGGCATTGTCGATTTGACCTACCGAACGAGACGACTAGATCATGTGTGACCTGTAGCAATCCTACTGACGAGTATACAAAATCAAGTAAATTATCTACGTTACCCGATTTATTTTTTTTAAACTTATAATAGAGTTCAAATCAACTGGATAATCCAATAAGCTCAAAAAATAATGATTTGACAACTATAATATGGTAAGTACTCAGTTATTTTTGACTTCCTTGGTGGATTAGTGGTATTAATTCTAGACCCTGATTAGTATAGTAGTTGCTACTATGCAAAAGTTTGTAGATTCGATTTCCACACGGGACCCACAAATAGTTGGATGTATTTTTTTGCGACAATGTAGTGCGGTAAATATTTAACGAAAATAACTCTTATTCCACTTACCTCTCAATATATCCCAAAGTTTATAAGTAAAGTCGTTACTAGAGCCGATAGCATTCATGTCTGAGAGACACTGTCCTAGTTTAGTGGTGTCTTCTGTAACGCAAATACATCCGCCCGCCGGACACTCGGCGGTGTAAGCGTATGTTTCTGTCTCGTTTAGTAGTTCGTTCACTCGCTTTGTGTTGTTTGGTTGTCTTGTACCTGGCACGTTGTTTCTAGAAGTCAAAGAATAATGTTTCTACATGGAGTATGAGGATGGGTGGTGCGTTCCAGATGGCGCTGAAAACGCTCATATTTCAAACCGGTCCAGATGATAACCGCGGTCGTTATGGTCGAGATGAAAACGTCACTGATGACGTCATTATTTTCACTCACGCGGCGCTCACAGCGACTAATCTGAGTAGGTGGGTCGAAGAGGGCGTTGGATGTCACTATTGACAGATCCGAAATTTTTCGAAGCTAAAGAAGACAAAGATGGCTCGTTCTTATGCATTTAACACGTATTTCAAGTATATTGTACACAATACATATACAGCTCCACGTGAGCTGTGAAAATAATGACGTGGTAGTTTCCTGTCATTTGACCTTTAACATAAATGCTCCATAATTCGTTCGACTTGAGTTTTCGATTGTACCCTCAATCTAATGGAGCGAGTGAAACTGCGGTAGTAGGCGTGAGTGAAAAAAAAGAGAATAAATTGGACTTTGTCAGAAGACGTACCTTGTAACGGAGTACGTCGGAGATGGTAACGGCTTATGGCCAGTACCCCTAAGCTTTTTCCTCTATACATTTAATAAGTCAGAACAACTACTTTAAAAATACCCTTATAAGTGTAACTCGTCTGTGATAAATAACATATATTATTATTTATCTTTATGTGATATCACATAAAGATTTATATTTATCACAGGTGAGAATCGAACCCATGACTTCGGGCTTAGGTGTCAGTGGCGCTAATCACTAGACCAACAAGCTAGTCCCGTCAGGCCAATCAATATTCATGTATCAATTGTAGACGACCAAAACAAGTTACAATTTACAAAGAATTACTAACAGTTATTGAAAACATCAATGATAGATATTTTCAACTAACTACCGTACCTATTATTTTTTTATTCAGATAACACGATAGCATAATTCAAACTTGAAAAAAATCGTAACAAAGCAAGCGAGTGACCAATAATTTATACAGTCAGCAACCATTGAAATTATTGGAGCAAGCTTACCATAATCTTAGAAGACAAACCTCTAGTTGACTGCATATCAGAAATAATAAATAATACCTGATTGTAGCAGTTTCCAGATTGACAGAGGAGTAGCCCGCAGCGGTCATATCAACTAGAAGCTGGTTCAAATTGTGAAGTGCACATACTGACTTCCAAATGGAATTAGTTGGCGTTGCTAAGTGGCCCACTATTATTTCTTGTTCCTGTAAAAATGAGGAACATATGTTGGCAAGACTTCGTGATTTTCTTGCTGTAGTAGAAGGAAATACAACTACAGGCCTATACAAGTCACTTCTGGCCTCCTTTGTTAAGTTGCACAAAAAGGCAGTTGATCTGAGTTTACCAAGTGGTATAGTAGGATAGTAAAAGGTTTCAACTAAATAAAGAAAACGGGCAAGTGCAAAGTTAATATATTACAAACAGATCCCTAAATCGAAAAATAGTCTTCAAACCCGTTTTTATAGACCTATCCAATAGTACCCCACACGATGGGGTTTGTGAGAAAAAAAGAATTACATTTCTACTTTAAATATAGGGGAGGTACCCTAAAAATTTATTTTCAAAATTTTATTCTTTCACTTTGTCGGAATAAGTAATACACATAATACTTATTCCGACAAAGTGAAAAAATAAAATTTAAAAAATAAATTACAGACTTCTAGCACTAACAGTCCCTAAGCTGTGCTGTGGACGGACATGGCGAAACAATAAGGGTTCCGTTCTGCCATTTTGGAACAGAACCCCTAAAAATATAAGAATATCATTGTGCCCCGAGGAGGCCTTATTATGTCATATCTACAGGCGGATGTGCCACCAAGGCCATACAAATAAGGCTTTAGTGGAGTCAGGGGCGAACTAATTTACCTTTAGATTAGCTGGATTCCTTCCAAATGAAAAGGAACCCTCACCCATGTAAACTTAGACCCCTCTATATAAATGCTACAGTTGTATCTATGCACTTCTAAGTCTAAAATTTCAAATCTATACTAATATTATAAAGCTGAAGAGTTTGTTTCTTTGAATGCGGTAATCTCAGGAACTACTGATCCGAATTGATAGATTATTTTACTGTTGGATAGGCTATAGGTTATATAGGGATAGGTTGGCTATATAACATCAGGCTACGACCAATAGGAGCGGAGCAGCAGTGAAAAATGTTGCAAAAACGGGAAAAATTAACGCATACGAAGTTGCGCGGGACAGCTAGTCAATTATAAACATACTTACAAAATGAACTTTACAACTTATAAAAGGTGTATGCAATGTTTTGTTGGTCCATTCACATCTTAACTCCGTGATGCCATTGTGTGGCGCATTCACCAGTTCATCCGAGCTATGTGACCCGTATGATATACCTGATATTAGGTACTTGCAGTCCACTACACTTGTCACCTTAAATTGCAAATTTAAGTTGTTAGACTCCCTTAAACTCCACACTACACACTATGGGGCGTCTTTAGAACACCATTCTTTGCGGCTTTCCTTTGAATTGTAGTTACCTGTAGACAAATACCTAAACCTACCTGGGGTGAACCCCAAATACCCATAACAATTAGGTATGCCTATGGTTCAGCTTCCCTTTCTTTGTCTGTCTGTCCTCGCTGCTAGTAACTACAGTCACAGATAATATAATACTACAGTATAAAATTTAGAACCAATAACATAGCATTCTAAAATTGATTGTTTGTTTATAACATCTACATTTCATATTTACATTCTATTACACAAAATTGCAAAAAAGTGAAGGAGTTTGCCAGTTTTAGATCTGATTGAATAATATAAACAAATATTGTTTTCTTTATAATATCACATTGATATTATAAATTAAGATTTCTCAGTTTGTTATAGATAATCTCAGTAACAAGAGAAGAGTAAGGTAAATTAGAGCTTGGCTGTTGGTTATTGTTATTTAATGTAGCTTATATTTTTAGGCTACATTTTGTTGCAATAACTTAAATACCTACATGCGAAAATTTTATTTATGCGCCTATTACACTACACTAAATCAGGGACCCTAAATCCTTAAAAAGAGCGGTGTAATAAGACTTAGGGCCCTTATTCTCTAACAAATTTTCACCACCTAGTTTTTTGCCACCTAGATTCAGGGTCCTGATTCAGGGCAGTGTAATAGATTGTTTAATAGGATTTTGTGAAACAGGTAAACTCATCTAACATACCATATCTTCAGTCAATCCTTCCTGTTTAGCATACTCCTCAAGCAACTGCTCCAAATCAACCTCATCCAAATTGATACTCCCATCGTAAGTGACAAGGCCTCGTGCAAAGTGGTTCTCATCAGATTGCACAGTGAGGAGCAAAGGTTTGCCTTCGTCTATGGGGTTAGTGACTATCCACATTGGTATAGCATCCTCTGTTTGTACTTGGTCACAATTCTTGTTGTATAGGTTTGCTATTTCTCTGTAAAAGGCGAGTCACAAGGAAAGTCTTAAAACAAAACAAGCTGCTCTATACTAGAGACGTAAAAAATAGTATTATAATATTATAAATGTGAAAGTAACTCTGTCTGTCTGTCAGTCACGCTTTCACGCTCAAACAGCTAAACCAATTTATATAAAATTTGGTATAGAGATAGTTTGAGCCCCAGGGACAGACATAGGATAGTTTTTATCGCGATAACCGACATCCACGCGGGCGGAGCCACGGGCAAAAGCTAGTATTAGCATATTTTTGACATTTTAAATCGCCGAGTTACGATCTACTGGGAATAATCCCTATTTAATAGCGCTCTTCTAAAACCCTACCAAAAAAGGCAATTGTAGTAATATATTTAACGCCTGCTTTATCACTTCCCAGGACAATGAAAAATAGCGCAGGTCATAATGCTGCCTAAACCTGGTAAGCCACTTAACCTAGCCAACTCATACCAACCTATCAGTCTGCAGCCCATAATAGTTAATTCTTCGAAAAAGTCATACTGGAAAGAATGAAATTTTCATCTAAATGACATAATTCCAAATCACCAATTTGGTTTTAGGAAGAACCATAGCAGGACCGAACAAGTTCACAGCAAATCACTGAAGGAAAAACTATACTACACTGCCGTCTTTCTGGATATCAGCCAGGCCTTAACAAAGTGCGGCACAAAGGCCTGCTGTAAAAAATTAAAAAGATGCTTCCTCACTTGTTATACCACATATTATATTCCTATCTCAGTATGCGATGCTTTGAAGTAAAATTTCATGACAATCTCTTTGACTTGACTTGATTTCTTAAAAGTCAGTTTTAAGAAATCAAGTCAGGAGTGCTCCAAGAGAGCATCCTAGGTCTGAAACTTTACACAATATTTATTGCCGACCTTCCAACTAAAACAACATCAAGGTTGAGACATATGCGGACGACACAGCCATACAATCTGCTGGCTATTATACAGTTACTGGATTTGTGTGGACAAATCCAGTAACTGTATAATAGCCCAATTATCAAGGAAGGCTACACAACATCATGCTTCATCAATAGGAGCGGAGCAGCAATGAAAAATGTTGCAAAAAGGGGGAACATTTATGCAGACAAAGTTGCAAGGATCAGCTATACATACTTTTACTGACACATACTAACATGCTTTTCAAAACAGTCTGGTGTGACACCCACCCATCTATGAAGCAACAGTGGTAACATTACTATTGCTTAACTTTCAAAATCTCTCTATTTTACTGGAGATTGCTATTGACTTCAGACCTATAATGGACAAAAATATGACACAATAACTGCGCTTATGATGCTTTAAAAAACTCGGCTCTAAGTCTTAGTCTAAGAATCTGAATAGATACTACTTGGAGCAAATTGATAGTTGTGACCCTTTTTCATAGTGTTACATTACAAATACATAATTTTTTTTTTCTTACATTGATTTTCAACCATAACCAACAATAGTAATATCTCATGAGGTTGCACTGGTTTGATAGAGTTTAAAAGAAAACGGATATTCAACCTTTGAATTTAGCCTAATATTTAAATTAAAAATATAAACTAACCTTGCAATTTCAATGCTAATAGGTCCATGACATATCTCCTCTTTGTTGTACAGTTGGGGCTCATCAGATATCATAGTATCATCTAATATTGTGTGTAAACTTAAATCTAGCTTCAACGGAGACCCTGTGAGTTCCAGCTCTTCTGCAAATTAGTAACTCTGTTTAATAGAACAGATAGAAGGTTAAAAACACAGCGTATTGATACCTAAGATTCTAGCCTTTTCTTATAAATATAATTTGATTTTTTATAGCTTATGTGCGACTTTAATTAATAAGCTATAATATTGAAAAAAATCATCAAAATTCGACTAACAAACATCAATGTCATCATAATCTTCCTTATTGATATTTGTAGGCTTTCTTAGCTATGGAACTTTCAACTTTTCCTAAGCTGTCTCTACAAAAGAGGTTCAGACAAGTAGTAATCAAATAGTACATCAAATTGGATATAAATACAAAAATAACTAAAAATGAAAATGATTCTTACCAGCTTCATTTTTTTTATTTTTTTCATATATTTCCGTGGTATTGGATGACTGTTTCATCTAAAAAACAATAAAGTAGAGTTAGCCGACTGTAAAATAATATTAAATGGTTATAAATAGTACTAATTGGTCTTATTTACCTTATTAAATACTAAAACAATTTCTTTGTTTTCTTTCATAAACATTTGCACGTAACTTGGACATTTTTGTTTTTCCACATGGTACTTTGAATAATTATCTATCACTGGTTTTAAAGTATCCATGATCATTATTATAAGTTACAGTAATAAAATTAAACTTCGATAAAAATTAGTATTGAAATCCGTTGAGTTGAATGAAATGAATTCGTTTCTTTCTTTCAATTTGAAATTTAGGGATGTCCAGTTATGCACAGCTTAAATCAAAGTTTCAAACTGAAGTTTTAATCGTAAATCGATTTCATTGCTAATTAACTTTAATAAGTTATATACATATTTTTAAAGTAAATAGACAATATACAAGTTAATTAAGTATACTAACTAAATATATGATACATATGACCTCGAGCTGGCATAATGGTGTGTAATTGGTGTTTATTTAAGTGCTAGGTAGTGCTACTGGTGGACAAAAAGTCAAAACTTACAGGTAGATTGTGAAGTCTATAGAGTTCGGTGGCTATTTGTACCTACCAATAAATGCCTAACTTTTAGGCTTTAATTTAACATGTGATTGGCTGTGATATTTCTAAAATAAATAGACATAATTAAATCGTTCTAATTAAAGAGACATTGAGGTCAATAATAATACCGAAGGTGTTATCTCGTTTAGTTTATCTATTACATAATATATAATAATGTATACATAATATATTATCTATTCACAAAATCAAAACATATACATTGATAAATTCAATTAAAATGTTATGTATAATATTCTATTTGTAATCGATACAATCTAAAATATGGTTGATTAAAATACAGAATCGATTAAACATATGATTGGACATCCTTAATCGAACATTGAATGACAGCTGTCTAACTGGAAACGTTTAAAAATAAGTATTTCGTTCAGTATCTAACTATTCCATGTTTTATTTTTGTAACGAATAAATATGATACCTGTACATAAAATGTGTATATTTTTTCTTTTATTAATAATTCAAATAAAATTGGCAGAATTAAATTAAAAATTTACCGCCATCTGTTCAACATCAAATGAAACAACGAAAGACAAAATGTTGCAATAGCAATTTCGATAGATGGCGGTAGCAGTCATTTAGTAATTTTTAGACATTGTGTATGGATGAAATTTGCGCTACAGTAGCTAACAAACTGGACTAAACCAAATATACATAGCTACAAAGTTTTATTATTTTCTATTTTTAAAGTACTGAAAGGTAGAAATACAACAAAGAGTATGTATAGAGGAATTTCTTGAGAAAATTCCAAAGTAAAGAGCAATGATTATTTATACCTACACTCTTCAGCAAAAATCGTGGAAACGTACTTAGGTAATTCGGACTTGCTTCTGCGTCCGATTTGGAAATATGGATCTATCATAAAGAGATGCGACACCGTGTAAAACAAAACGATAGTACTAACAAAAAGGTTTGCGTCTTGAAGTTTCCGTCTGCATTTTTATCTGTTTGTAGGTATTTTAGAATATAAGAGAATATTTTTAAAACAATTGTAAAAAAAACAAAATCATTCATTGCGAATACATCGCAATGAATGATTTTGTTAAAATTATAGTATTTTTTCAATTACTTTATAAATACAATAATTGCATTTTTGAAAGATAGAAAATTTTTAAGCCCAGACCCAGGAATCGTACCCGAGAATTCCATATACCAAGCCGGGGCCGAAATCGAACCACCTATTTGGACTATGTTACAAGACCTCATTTTTTTCTATCTCGCATGCAAAGAATTATCACGGCTTTTGATATTGCTTCGTTACAGAAAGCATTTTAACAATAGAATATTATAGTATTTTTATAGGCATTTCTTGCCAATTACTTTATAAATACAATAACTGCATTTTTGAAAGATAGAAAAAATTAGAAGTGTTGAAAAAATACATTTTTGTTTTATTTTATTCGTAAAATAATTAGAGGCATCTGCTCCTTTGTTGCCACAGGGTCTCCTCATCTCTAAATCCGGCCCTGGGTACAATATCTCACTAAGTACCTTCCTACTTATACTTACTTAGATAGGTTGGTATTTAGGTACTTACATACCTACCATAATAAAAAAAATTGTATCTAAAGTCGGTTTACGAACGATAATTTTACGTCTTATGAAACATTGATGACGTATCGCCATTCCCCTGTGCTGAGCAACGAATCAAAATCGTTAGTTCCAATTGTATCACATGTCATGTCGCTGCCACCGCCATTCGCTGTTTATGCAACAGCAAATGGCGATCAATCAATCAATAACGTGACTTTTTTTTCGACACTTTTTCGTACGTGTCATCGATAAAGACGTTATCAAGTCAACAAATCTAAAGAGGATTACGGTCCAATGAAACACGAGGGCAATATTAAAAAAAAAAGATTATGTTACAGACAAAACAATCCTTTTTACTTACACCTTACTCCAAAGAAGTGGGTGTTTTGTTTACAATAGCTCGATGTATCTGGTACAACACTAGTTTGAAACGAAACCACTCGAATGAAGTGCCGTGCGTACTTGCGTAGGACAAGTACAGATAACAATAGATTTAAAATCGCTTATCAGATGTCGAGTGCTCATCTAACAGTCACTGTAGAGCGGTGATTAGCCACAGGATTAATTTGACACATGTCTGAGTGGACGGCTTTGAAAGAGTATCATAGCGTGACATGAGGTTAACGTTAGGGTTAAACTGGGTTTGATATTAAAAGGTATTCTTTTGTTCGTCTTATTGCTCTTTTCCTGATACCTTCGAGTACTAATAATATCGCAGATTATTACGCGCGGCAACCGGTGGCAGAAATCTGTAACGGGCTGCAGTCCTGGACCCAACACCATTGCACAGTATTGACAAAGGACAATATTACGAATTAATAAATATAATTTTAATAAATGTATATCCCTAATTACTAATAAATCTAAGGTTTTTTTCAAACCATAATCGTAAACAGTTAAAAACTAAACAAGTAGGTAGGAACATAGTTTTAGTCCTGGACCCTATAATTGCAAAACGTAAGTATAAAACCGGGCAAGTGCATGTCAGGCCACGCACAATGTAGGGTTCCGTAGTCCCTTCCCCCCCCCCACCATCCGAAAATGCGGCTTATAAAGTTGGGGTTTCTGTTGTTTTTGTTTCATACTTACAACGTTATGCCTACTTAATAATAATTTTCAATGGAATTTGGACGAAAATTTTGTTACTTCTTATTTGATCAGCTGTTACCTACTCGTAAACTTTTAAAGGCTTATAGCTTTGATATTTTTTATTTAAACTACTACCGTGATTTTTTATACCTGGGGGAAGGATATACTTGACTCTAATACAATTTGCACTTTAAATCCTAATGTTTCACAAATGGATCCCTAAATCTAAAAATGGTCTAATGGAACAATGGTGTGAGTGGAACAACTCCTTAACGTTTTTTGAAAGACCTATCACACGTTGGGGTAGGTAAGAAAAAATATCATATCCCCACTTTACATATATGGAGGTACCCTCAAAAAATGTTTTTCAAGATTTTATTCTTTTAATTTGTCGGCGTAAGTAATATGTGTCATCATCATCATCATCATCAGCCTATCGCAGTCCACTTTGTTCTATCTTCGGCTTCTCGCATCCAGCTCCTGCCAGCCGTTTTGCGTATATCACTTCACCTGGCTTGAGGGCGTCCTACACGGATTAGCAAGTAATATGTGTATCCATGCAAAATAACAGCCTTCTAGCAATAACAGTCTCTTAGCCAAGCTGCGGACGGATGGACTGAAACTATAAGGGTTCCGTTCCGTTATGCAATTTTGGCTACAAAACTCTAAAAAGTGAATTGCATTGACCATCAACTATCACACTCTTCAGCTAGATTCTTTTTTCTTCGTGACTTTGGTAACTCTTACTTATGCCTAATAATAAATAAACTATTGAAGTATCTATGCTACTGGTTATTAATAATAATTTATCAAACGCGGAGCCTCGTTGATTAAACTCACCTACGACGAAATACAGGTGCCTGATAAAAGTTATATTTATACTTATTTCATTTTATTTTTAGCTTCCATACTGGTAAAATGTTGTATTATGTCACATGGAAAATTACCTCGTAATATGTGTAACCAGACGCCATATATAATTACCACAGATAATCAGTTGTTTATAATCATACATGTAAAGAAGGATTCGACCTATTACTAGAATAGCTGTTGCTGCGAAAAGCGTCAGTTCACGTTTCAATTAGGGTTATGAGCAGACTTCAATATCTATCGTACGACTAGAAATCAATAAATTATTCGTTTTATCTGGATTAAGTTTTGGATTAAACTCGATGTAAAACATATTTTTGTCATCAACATAGTGCAACGTATGTAAATGGTGATACCACAAATTAAGACATAAAGAACGGGTAACTCAAAAAAAGACTCTTCTTTATCTAATAATGTGACTGCCTCAGTGGCGCGGTGGGAGTGTGTCCGACTGCTACGCAAGAGGTCGTGGGTTCGATTCCCACACGGGACACCACTTTGTGTGATTCACAAATTGTTGTTCCGAATTTGGGTGTACTTTGTGTCCGTGACTTGTATGTTTGTAAAAGTCCCCCGCGACACAGGGCTTGTACCCTACTGCGGGAGTCGTCTTTAAAAAAAAAAAAAAAAGTAATGTAGAGTAAAGTCTCATCAAAATAAACGAGTTTACACAATTGAAAATTTTTAAAGTTCACGTTACAATTCAAAAAAGTCAAATTATTTTATCATACAATAAATTGACAAAATATAAGACGGGTATTACTAGGTGCCTACTACGTATCGGCTTCACTATCTACAAATTACAAATAGCAAACCCAAAAATTCATATCCATCCAGGGGCATACGTGCCCCCTCCAGGCAGTTGTTTTTTGTACGGAATTAGTTACGTATATGGTATTGAATTTTTTTGCCCATTTACCTCTTGCTCCTCCCATCTCCCATAAACTTCCGAAGTGTTATATTTTAGGGCACCCACTCCCCCGTTACCAGATTGAAAAACTGAAATACAAAATGCACTTCCCCTTCCCCCATCCGGCACTACCATGTGCTTGTCTTTCTCCCCGCCACAATGGAATCCTGGACCCGCCCACGCCAATATTCATGTAGACAATGAAGCCGCGGGCAAAATCCAGTACAAAATAGTTATGCAATTTAAGCTCATGGTCATCATCTACATAAGCGGAGTCAATCAAATCTCAAGACTTTATCCGTCCACTAGTAACATAGCATACGCCTCTCCAAATTTGCGGCACGAAACCTGGTTCTCCGCTTTTGGCATGCAGTCAATCCAATGTCAATGTGTCTTAGGTCTTTTAGGTAAATGGGGCTGGGGATCAATCTGTCTCCTGTTTAGACACTCATGGTGTCTATTGTAAATTATATAGTTAGCATACCATTAAAGTATTATGTTGTCAGTCTCCATAAATCATTGCTGTTGTAGTGTAACGCAATCAAAGTTTGATCTTTTGATTGCAACGTTTTAAAGTGAGGCTTGACATAATAGTCTAGATATTATATTAGCTATGGCTAATGATAAAATTAGATAGTGGTTGCACTAATGTACAACGTATCGTAACTACTACTACAATCAAAATTTTAATCTGTATTAATTCTATATAATTACACTAGCTGTCCCGCGCAACTTCGTCGTCGTAAATTTTCCCCGTTTTTGCAACATTTCTCATTGCTGCTCCGCTCCTATTGGTCGTAGCGTGATGTTACATAGCCTATAGCCTTCCTCGATAAATGGGCTACCGAACAAAAAAATGATTTTTCAATTCGGACATGTAGTTCCTAAGATTGCCGAGTTCAAACAAACAAACTCTTTAGCTTTATAATATTAATATAGATTTTACACATTCTGCCATTCGGTCATGTTTCGTAAATTGGTTTTGGTAAGCGACTACTTTAGGTGACCAGTTTGATGGAATCAGTTGCCGTGATCTGGACTCTTCCGATATACCTATATTATAGTGTTGCCGACGACCATGTTTTTATCCTGACAGCACAATCTCCACCTTACGTTGATCCGTCGATAGTCGTTTGTCTTATCTCTGTCGTCAATACAAAACTTCACAATCAGGTCTAACGACTTTACTCTCTTCAAGTTGTTTAATTGAGCTCTTCTGTAAAGAGTTATATTTCCCAAAAATAGGATCAAAGACAACGGACGAGTAAAGTTGCAAATATAATACAACGAGAAAGGTCATTGTGGTCAAATATCATTATCAGACAGTATATTTATGGTATACTTACAACCTTTGATTATATAATGTCTAGATTCCTAATCCTAATGTTCTAGCCATAGTTTTTCTTCTTCTTCTTTGAGTTTATGGCAATCTAGCCGTTTTAACGGCTAATTTCTGCCAGTGTCAAGTATTTATGCGCATAGTACATGCACAAAGTCTCGTTCTTAGTCAATTATCACGTTTCAAATCATTTTTTACAAGATTTACTCGGAGCTGTAAAAATAATGGCCGGTTAGTTTGCCGCCATTTTTACAACTCTAGCCATAGATAATCTAGCGCGCCATTTTCAACGAGTGTCAAACGTCAAAAATAGTAGCTTACATTTTTTTTAAAGTCTTACTGAGGGAATGCTCCATCTAGACATCATATATTCAAAGCTTACAACTTGTTTATTCAACCCTACACCTTAAAATTACAAGTTGGTAAGTAAATAAATGACCGAGAAATGGTGTCTACATTTTGATAAAATATAGATTCATACCCCCGTATTTATAAACGAGTAACAAAACCATATTCTGTATCTTCTTTATCTCTGTTCGTTGTCCAATCCGGGTAATGCTTGACAGGGGCTGCTGGCTACACTGACAAAATCTATTGATTGTGGTACTTTAATTTTTAATAGGTACCTACCAAAATGCAGGCAAAAAAGTACTTAAGTGAGATTAAACATTTGACGGAAACTGGTGCAGACAAAGTTAATAGACTGTAATCTACTGTACCTTTACAATCTTTCTTTAACTCAGTCAGCATATCCTGAAAGATGGAAATTATCCAGAGTCACCCCCGTTCCTAAAGGAGAAGGAGACACTAATGTTTCCTCTTTCAGACCTATTGCAGTCCTATCCGTTTTTGCTAAGATCTTTGAGGCAATTATAAGTGATCGCATTAGCAGTCAAATCTGTCACCAACTACATAACAGCCAGCATGGGTTTCGCAGCGCTCGTTCCACCACCACCAACTTGGTGGCGCATGTGGACTATATCTGCTCGCAAATGGATAGGCGCAAGCAGGTCGATGCGGCTTACTTTGACTTCAAAAAAGCCTTCGATTTGGTGGATAACGATATACTGTTGGAAAAATTAGCGATTACTGGATTCACGCCAAAGCTCCTCAATTTTTTTTCCTGCTACCTTAATAATCGTCGGCAATATGTGAGGTTAAATGGATATGATTCTGAAGACTACTTTACAAGGTCAGGAGTAAGCCAGGGCAGTACGATGGGACCTTTACTGTTCGTGATATTCATTAACGATTTACCGGAAGTCGTTTTGACCTCCAAGTGTCTCCTCTTTGCGGACGATCTAAAGCTAAGTCTGGGTATTGAAACCGAGGCTGACGCGGTGGCATTACAGAGAGATATTGATGCGGTGTCCATATGGAGTC
This sequence comes from Herminia tarsipennalis, assembly GCA_945859575.2. NCBI lineage: Eukaryota > Metazoa > Arthropoda > Insecta > Lepidoptera > Erebidae > Herminia > Herminia tarsipennalis. The sequence goes on along the minus strand of OX243835.2, from coordinate 22,716,634 downwards.
AAGACAACCACCTTCCATTTAATAATCTGAAATGTAAAATAATAACGTTTTCACGAAAATTACAACCCTTGATTAATAATTATAATTTGACGGACGCTCCTTTGGATAGAGTTTACGAGATTAGAGACTTAGGATTAGTATTAGATTGCAAATTAGACTTTCACACGCACATTACCAAAATCTGCAAATCAGCACACAAAATTTTGGGGTTTGTTATGAGGACTGCATCACAGTTCGAAAACATAGGGGTTGCAAAAGTATTATACAGTGCTTATGTGCGCAGTAAACTGGAGTATGGAGCTGTTGTTTGGAATCCTTATGAGGAAAAATATGTCCTAATGATTGAAAAAATACAACGAAAATTTGCTCGATGGATGTACAAGAAACAATACGGATACTATCCCTATCTATACCCATCTTTATTCGTCTCTGGTATGGTGGACATGGAAACATTGGAATTGAGAAGGTCTATGTCTCAAGTCGCGCTATATCTGTCGATAATTCATAATAGAGTTGATAGTCCCCAAATTTTAGAGCGAGTTCGTATCTTGGTCCCCACGAACATATCAGCGGACTCGGAAGGACAGGTAGCGCCGCGCCGCCGCCCGCGCTTGCTGCAACCGCCCGCCGCGCGCACCGAACGCGGCCGACGCGCGCCCACCAACCGCACACTCCGCACTATCTACTACATACTTGCTCAGCACCACGAACTAGATTTATTTGCCGATGGATTAGTACATTTGTATAATAAATTTCACACAATTTTAAATGACATATTATAAGCATACCTACTTAATAATTTTATTTTGATACTATTAAACTGACATATTATTATTTTCGTTAATAAGATGTTTATGCATTTATTATTATAAATTGGTTTAACCTGATATTTTTTCTTCATATTACTAGTAATTCATCATTGTAATTTATTGTTATTAGTATCTATAGGCCTTGACATTATGCTATTTTATTGTAATCTACTGTACAATGGGACAAGCATGTGTGTTCGATTGTTTATATTAATCTTGTAAGCGTTTTGGATGTCACATCTGTTAGCTTGTAAGATCAAATGACAAATAAATAAATAAATAGAGTGTGTTCTGAGGGTGCAGAAATGGGCGCTGCGTAGGCTTAAGATGCATCTTGGTCTTAGTCATCCTTTTTTAACTTCATATTCCGATTATCATGTCGACCTGTAGGTACTAAACTACCTAAGCCATATAATACCGTACAGAACTAAAGCTTTTTACAAAGCGTGCTGAACACGCGATAACGCTGTAAATAAAAATAAAAAATCTCATAGGGACAAAATCAGAAATGAGGTGGTTCGGCAGAGAACCAAAGTTATCGACGTAGCCTACCGGATTAGCAAGCTGAAGTGGCAGTGGGCTGGCCATATTAGCCGAAGAACCGACAACCGTTGGGTAAACGAGTTTTTGAGTGGAGACCGCGTCTCGGCAAACGTAGTGTAGGACTCCCTCAGGCCAGGTGGAGTGATGATTTACGCAAAATAGCTGGCAGGAGCTGAATGCGAGAAGCCGAAGATAGAACAAAGTGGCGTGCAATTGGTGTGGCCTATGTCCAGCAGTGGACTGCGATAGGCTGATGATGATGATGCTGTAAATCGGAACAAGATGGACCAGAGACAGAGTGAGTGTCATGCTCACATGCTGCGGATGCTCGTTTTTTGAGCACGTGTGAGTGTAGAAATTAAAGTCGCAGTAAGTAGGTACATATATGAGCGTTATATTAAAGCGCAAGTTACTATACAATCATAAAATTAACTGATGCAAAGTATATTCAGACTTGGAACAAATATTACTGGATGACGCAAGATGTGTGGAAATCCAACTCAAAATAGTCACTCAGAAGTCGTAAGTTTATTTACTGCTCCACACAATCTATACTAATATTATAAAACTGAAAAGTTTGTTTGTTTGTTTAAACGCAGTAATCTCGGGAACTACTGGTCCGAATTGAAAAATTCTTCTATTTGTTGGGTAGTCCATATAACGAGGAAGGCTCTATACTTTGTGCCTAAGCTGTCATCATGTACTTACCTAAATACCTATGAATTACCTAACCCTTAAATTGATCACACCTTTTTATTACACGTTGCATGGATTGCCCACTCACAATCAAGTGGGCAGTGTATTCCACCTTTGATAAATAAAAACGAGCAACATTAGCATATTACCAATTTAACCATTTTTATGTAAATGCTGTGCAAATTCTTTGAACTTTGATACGTACCTACACGTTGAATATATTAGCGTTAAGAAGCTCTAATCTGAGAAGAATCCTTTTAGTCTGATTAAAGAGAATCCCGTCAATTGTTATTGTGTTCAGGTAACGATTGGTATATAGCTTGGAACGAGTTTCAGTTATTTTGTTTATTAAAAGACCAAAGTATTCATAAATTATTGGGATTGGCATTCACTTGGGTTTGTTTCTCTTTGCTATAAAAGGGGACACCCTTTTTTACCCGACTGTAAAGAAGGATTATGTTTTTCGCAGAATGTTTTTATTGAAAAAAAGTTGTTTCGAATACTGCAACCTCTCAACTGTGTAAGTTCGAAAACATGCTTAAGGGTATCAAATTAAAGGGCTCATCTTAGGCATTTCAAAAAGGTATAACTTGATTATGATTGTTCCACTAAAAAAGTTGGTTAGCAACCATTATTTTTTCAATTTTCAATACTTGACAATAGGTGTGATAAAAGTAAGTTGCTACATCGGTTACATCCTACAACTACTAAAAATATTAAATGTGCAGGCGGGTTTTTTATTTTTACATTTTTTTTTTTAGGAAAGAGAACGTTTATGGCTTTACTGTATCTCTGTGGCATCATATGGCTGAAAAGGACGGACAGACTAATGTGTGACTTATTTGGAAATGTAGTTCACGGTACTGTTCTTACATATTATAAGGGAATCGTTTCAGTCGTTATTAAAATGAACCTTATCGTGTCAAGAGTTTTTTTAATATGTAATTACAAAAAGATGGTACGTCTAGACACAAAACAATGTATGGACCAATACAAGAAACACTGACATAAACGTGACCAATATACCATGCATTATTTACCTTGAGATTGAGTTAGCGGCGGGTGCAACCTGGTCGAAAAGTCCCATCGTATTACTTGTACTTGTAGTCATTCAACCCTAAGATCCTAATCTTACTTAGTAACGATTTGTAGATTACACAAAGTTACATCCTATAGATATGGTCATTAAACTCCCAACACTATTTTGTAAGCATTTTTCGCCGTTACTCAAATTCTTCAAAAATCATACAGTATGCCATTGAGGGAGGAAAGTACACATGCCAGCTGGTAGAGCCACATAACATCTCCTTGTATGTACAGGTAGCAGGTCTAGTTTTGGCATTTAATTGTAGCTGTAGTGTGTTTACGCGTATACATACGGCAATTCAAGCATGCGATAACTGGCATGCCTGTTTACTGGCAAAATACTAGCATTCACGCTACTTTGACTGCCTCTGTGGCGCGGTGGGACTGTATCCGACTGCTACGCAAGAGGTCGTGGGTTCGATCCCCACCCAGGATAAAACTTTGTGTGATGAGCACGATCGTTTATTCTGTGTCTGGGTGTTATTTATCCATAACATGTATGTATTTAGAAATATATAAGTATGTTTATCAGTTGTCTAGTTTCCATAGTACAAGCTCTGCTTAGTTTGGGATCAGATAGCGTTGTGTGAGTTGTCGCAAGATATTATTATTATTCACGCTACTGTTCTGATCATATATTGATTTGTAACCATGTAAGTACTATTTCGGCCTTACTACAGACGCCTGAACTACCTGGTATAGAACCACGTGGTACTTATACTCAACTAGGTAGGTGTAAATGTACTTGTATGATATGTACCTACTACCCAGATCTGTGGTTACCTATTTGTAAACCTGCACAACATCGGTCTTTGTATTCGTATGTTTTTTCTTTCTTTGTGTGATACGGATGTAAAATTAATTGTGGGTGTAAAAGGTCTCACAAAGGCATATGGGATTCACGTTTATTTTGATGTAATTATGTAAATACGACACGTTAGGGGTTGCCTTATGAGACGAGTGTGCTCAAAATTAAGGTAAAGACAACTGACTATGTTTGAATTGCAAGTACGAGGCTCGTAAGTACAAAAACAAAAAGTTTATTTTTTACCAGTTGCCGGGCGACGACCTAGTTTCTTGTATTGGCTTTTATATTTTAGTCATGAGTGAAAATGGCAAACTTCCACACGTACTATTTAAAATTTAAGCTAGACATACAAATTCCTGGTAGCGGCAGTCTCGTACGAGCACATTTTTAATCGGGCAGATGTCCTAAAATGGCCTTAGTTTTTCAAAACAAAATCATCAAATCATGGATGCTACAGACTTTTCAAACTACATTTTAGACAAAAAAAGTAAATCATCAAAGAGTAACAGTTTTGTTTCAGCACAATGGGCAATCTACAAAATTTTGTTCAGAGTCTGGTTGTAATTCATGTCCATGATTTCTTCATTTATAAAGTCATACAAGCTGCAGGGATTATTTCTTAAAATAGCTGAAAGCTTAAGAAATAATAAATAATTATTTTAACTTAGGGTCTATACGGAATATAATTTTATAACGTATACAAATCGTGAAAGTTTATCAACATTTATAATTTTCTTTAAGTACCAGATAATGTTGGATACCTACCTACTTATTATTAAAAAAAAACCGATACCATGTAGGTAGGTTGATTATCTTAAAGGAAGGAATTTTCATGAAACAGCTGAGAACTATCCCGATTAAACTAATTATCTAAAAACCAGACAAGAGCATGTCAGACCATGCTCTGTGTAGACTTTTGCGGCTGTTAGCGACATATGAAAAAATACGATCTAAAAAAGCGCACAATTTTTGCAACTTTTGGAGCGATTATTTATATAATCATTTCGGAGTAATTATTTGTATTAAAATTTACTTAATTTAAAAAAAAATCTTTGATACCTTGAACTGTTTTTGAAAGACCTGTCAAATCATGTAACACAAGTAAAATGTTTTCTGTAAAAAAAATCTGCTTTTGTTACATGTATGGAGTAACCCCAAAAAATATTTATTACTAGGCTCCGCCCGCGTGGATGTTATCGCAATAAAAACTATCATATGTCCTCACTCAAACTATCTCCATACCAAATTTCATCTAAATCGGTTTAGCTGTTTGAGCGTGAAAGCCTAACATACAGACAGATAAACAGAGCTACTTTCACATTTATAATATTAGTATGGATGTGTTTATTATTGTTATTTAACTATCGAACTAAGTAGCGGCGCAGTATATTATAGAGAGAAGTTTTTGAGTAAAATGCCTGTACATACAGGCGGACAGACAGATAGTCGGACGGACATGCTGAAACTTTAAGAGTTCCGTTATTTCCATTTTGGCACGGAATTCTAATAAAAAATCAGACTCAGACCCCCTGGAGCGCACGAGTCAGCGCCGACTGATAATAAAGATCACGTCTAACTTCCTACTTCATCGGCGCCCCAGGCGAGCCTGAAGGGGGAGGGGGTGGGGGGTCATTTGTCATATGAGTCCATATAAGTTTAAATTTAGAACAGTTACAGTAAATACTAAAAAAACTTTGAAAAAGAATTTCTATACGAAAGAAAATCACAAAAAACATGAGTTAGTAATACTAATTATGACAATGTAATGCGTAATCGCATCTCTAATTCTCTTGGTTTAGCCCCCGCCATCCGTTACAATGAAAAAAAAAATGCATCTGCGCAACCACTTTTCGCCAACTTCAGTCCGGTCAAGTTACGTTGATCCTACTGTACAGTAAGTAACATTGACTTAGGTACTTGATTGCTTTACTGCTCATGTGTATTTTAAGGAAATATTTTTACGTAACTTATGTAGTTAAATAAATATTTCGGTTACAGGGGCCATACAATAATTATTTTCGGACCGAAAATTTTAGGGGTTCAAAAGGTTAAAATGAATCAGGTGACTTCATCATGATGATGCTGGGCCACGGTGGCGGCGCCCCTCTAGCCTCGGCGCCCGAGACGGTAGCCCAGACGGCCTCCCCCCTAAGGCAGGTACTGAAAATCCTCCTTTTGCATCGGGGGTTCAAAATAATTTACAAACCAATACTCAAAATCGATAGACAGTCGGGATATTGAGACAATAATATCAACATATGTCTAGTTAGGTACTAGTTTCACTGGCTCTATTATTCCAGTAGATAAGTACCTACTCAAAGAGGGCAATCAATTCAGAATGTTTTTATTTCATTACTCGGAGCACCTAGCAAAAGGTTTATCGCTACTGCCCGATCGATCTTACAAATCGTTTAATTGTTGACTTAGCTTTTCGTAATATTCATTTACTTTATTGAATAGGTTCTGTAAGCACATTTGAACGTGAACTTGGGGGGAACCCAAGTCAAATGTCAAATTCAATGGCGTCATAATCGTGTCTGAACGGTCTATCAATGACAACTTAATTGACAGTTTTCAGAGTAAGACCGACTAAATTATAATAATTATTAATTGGAAAACAATTTTAACCTAAGATGTGACGACGCAAAAATAGGGTTTTATTAGTTTAAATCCTGTAGCTGTCTATGGTATTACGGAAGTCGAGTCAATGAATGGACAGATAGAATTGGTTATAAATGTTCAGCTTGACATGAGATGATTAGTTATGAAATCTTTCAATGCGCGACCATTCGTACGGCGTAAAAGTCTGGAAATGAGCAAATAACTTCTATTATACGACCTCAAACCGTGACATAATTTAAAGCGGCGGTAGCGGAACTCGCAATCGTAAAGTCGCAGGTTCGAATCCTACTCAATATACCGAAGTGAAACCACTACTAACACAAGCCATTGAGCTTAGCTGGAAGGGTTAACAGGATTGCTAGTAATGTGGGACCTATAATCACACATTCCTAATTATGTTTAAAAAAGCTTCTTGATATTTCCACAGCAGGGGCCCAGGTCTCATTTCTGAGAGAGAGTACGAACCGTAATACACCACGCCACAACCGTCCCACTGCAAATTGGTCGGTTTCGCATGCAGTTGCGAATACAGAAAAACCTTGAGGAGCGTCTCAAGAAGCCTAAATATATCATGAGCTACCTTAATTTTACCTTTATTAAAAAATAATCAAAGCACATGCAAAGCTTTAAAAAGTTTTATATAAATTGAGCACATAAACACAGACATCATACATATACAGACAATGCCATCTTGGGAAATAAAAAAGTTACAATTATGGTTCTCTTCCAATAAATGATGAATTCTATGCACCTTTTCTTCCTGGAAAATGGGTTAATTACATCGTCAATAGGACAATCAATGTCAGGATGAGTGTTCGATTGAGCTAAACTATTAGATCGATCCTACTTCATTGTCGTCCTCAGCCATGTCTTTGTACGCCGCAACGTTGAAAAACTGATGCGGCCCCGCAAGGCGGCACTCTATAGTCCCTTATGGTACTGGTCGCATGTCTTCTGTCTTCGAAATTGTGATTCTAAGGCATGGAGATTTCCTCCCGTAGTTTTACCACAATCATGGAATACTCTTAACATTCGTGGAATATTATTTAGCATGTCTGTCCTCGAAATTTTGAATCTAGGGCATGGAGATTTCCTCATGATCTTTTACCACAATCATGAAATACTCTTAACATTTGCGCAATATTATTCAGCCAGGTAGGAAATATTATTAGATATGTCAACAAACTACCACAATTTATATGAGCAAACACATTTTGAACGTCAAACAATTCAGACGATATACCAGCCATATTGATATTTCAATGTCAGATCTTAACAAATATATAATTCATGCAAACGGACAGACACCTGTGTTACCTTACCAATAATTTAATTGTTCCTTAAACAATATTACTTAATTGTTATGAAGATTTGAATACAACGGTACTCAATCAATTAGAGATAGGTATCTCAATCGACAAAGGGTTTTATGGTAATAAGACTTAAGTTTAACTGGGAAACTTCAAGTTATATTGGCTATTTCGTTATTCGATTGACCATTGCAATACCGTAATATACTAATTTAGTAGCTTTTAATAATTAACACGCATAAAATTAACAGAAACACAGTATATCGTATTGAGATTGAATTCACGCTCTCGTTCGTTGTACAGCAGTATATTAAGTAGGTACCTAAGACAGCTACTCTGCTTAATATCACTGTAACCCAAGCCAAGCCAAGCCCTCGTACTATTTCTGTAAATCATGATGATGATATATTTATAAGTTTGACTTCAATTAACTAACTTCAATACTGACGAAGTTTCATACAAACTTGCAACCCCTACTTTACCCCCTTAGGGGTTTATTTACCAAGAACGTATAACGTGCAAAACGTTTTCTTGTTTTAATGATAAAATCCAAAACGCGAATTTTCACAGACCTAACTTTAAAACTGACAAAGTTTCACTTACACAATCTATATCAGATTGTCCGAAAACGCTGAAACACATTTCTTTATTTTAAACGAAAAAAATTAATATAAAATTTCACCAATCTACAATTCATACAAATTTGCAACCCCTATATTACCCCCTTAGGGAACGAACTTCTAAAAACATTTTTTAGTGAATGCCTACAGTATAAAAGGCAACAACTGCCAAAATTTCAAATTTGCGTTGATGAATCAGTCAGTTAGTCTGACATGTGATATAATATATGTAGGTATAGATTACCGAATCGTCCGGGTTTCCAACGGTTTTTTCTCCACTTTTTAGGTAGGTATGCATTGTATTATACCAACTTACTTAAATTCCTTTTGGAAGGTTCTTCCAAAAAGAATACTAGCTGTTGCCCGGCCCTTGTTCGTGGAAATTATGGAAAACCAATGTATCCTACGGGAAACGTACAACTTTTCCGGGATAAAAAGTAGCTTTTGTGCTATTCCAGACTATAATCTAAATTTTCCAAATTTCCTCCAGGTCCTATCAGCCGTTTTGGCGTGATTGATAACAACACCCATCCATCCGTACATCTGGGGGTCTAGACAAAGTCACATTCGAATAGCGATATCGTAAATGCAAAAGAAATATAGTATAGAATTTGACGTTTGCGTTGGAGACCATAGACATTTTTTTATTTTTTGCGAATTAGTACGGTATTATCGAATTCGCCACGGAACAAATGTACCTTGTCTAAACCCCCAGTCCAGCTAAATATTCGCTTAGCGCAACCTTTGTACGTAATTGGTACAGGGTTCCTAATAACCAGGGAGGAAATAAAACTTCTCCTCAGAGCAAGACTTATTTATTTTTCTAATGCTGCTTTTAAAGACCTTCGTGTAAGCTAACGATATCTCGAATTTAAATCGAGCAGCGCCATCTGTTGTACTAAATGTAAATCACAATCGACAAATGTATTGCGACAGCGCTGGCGTTTATATGGATCGTTAACAACCTTTGATGATGCCTGAACGAGCTTCGACTGTACTGGGTATTATATCATATTTTTGGCCGACAGAAGGTTTTTCTACTTTCCTAGTAGGGAAGCGGTAGGCTTGTATTAACGAAATTCTAACTTCGGTACATATATTCTAAAGTTCTAAATTTAATGTCATTATTTAAATACCTACATGACAGCAATTTATTCATCTTTCATATTTAAATACAAAAGGCCGTTTGAATTACTCGGCTTAGCAGAACGAAGCACTTTAAAAAAAAAGGCAGCGGTTAAATACTTACCCCGTGTTGGGGCAAAATATTGTACAACAACATATTGTAAAACAATGAAGGGGTAAGAATTAACATTTAGTTTGCAGTTTAAGTAAAAAATAAAACTATATTAATCGTTATAATCATAAATTTCTTTGTTATCAATATGTTTACAGGTCAGAAAAAAACAAAATGACATCTTCTGTTCTTTGCATAGTATGTTAAAACACTTTTTCTGATATCCACCCAGAACTATTGCCTGCACCTATGGTGGACCGTTAGCCAGAAACAATGAGCTGTACCTTATCCTCGGAAAGATGAACATTAGTGGAATAGTGTTGCTAATTGCATTTACCTCAACCGCAAGAGTGATCAAACTGCCTTTCATCGGAAGTCGCAGACCCAACTAGCATATGTCCTTTCTGTGCTACGTAAATCCCTTTGAGTTTCATAAACGATTTGAACCAATTAATGCCACCTTTTTCTTTTTTTTGGCCAGGACTTCGGAATATGAATTATTTGATCAACGGCTGCTTCGTTAGCTAGAGATCTAACTTGTTCTCCGAAGTCCGAAATAAATAGATGCGCATGTCTTTAAATATTCGTAAATAGAACGGTCTTGTTGTTCATAAACCTGGTTTTATAAACCTAGACTGTTTTTAAATCAGTCTAGGTTTATTAAGCCCTACATTATAGTTCAATCCAGCTTTTGTCTTTTTAACGTAATTAAAAAAGTGTTATGTGGCTAATATTGAACTCCGTTGCAATATCCCATTATATATAATAAATTCCATTAGAATTTACTGCCTCCTGTACCGCTAACTCATACACCTCTTTAGTGGTGGTGCCCCTAGTTGTTTTGCGTTTGTTAGTATTCATTCTGCAACAATAAATACCACTTTCAATTTTAAACCTCACATTTTTCTCGGGGCAAATATTGTTATTACTTACCCCACGCATTTGGTTAACTAAATGCGTGGGGTAAGTAACTAACCCCAGAGGTACTTTTCAAACATAAAAAATATTGAAAAATAACTTTACAAAAACATCATACAGATGTAATGCTGCATTTCACATTAGATATCTATGAATTCTCAATTATGAAAGTATGAATTAAAGTTAAAATGAAAAAAAAAACACTAAGTACGTAAAAATATTCGCTTACATAAATTTTGCAGCCATGTTCCACAGCACGTCAGCTGCCCGTCGGACGGGCAGCTGACTTGCTGTGACTTGTTCGTTAGCATCGTCCAAACCTAAAACCTACACTTTGTTGTGTGTAGTTTAGTAGCTAGAGGCTTGTTAATAATCATACCGGCCGATGAAAATATACCTTACAGACTAACAATTCAATTCAATTTCATTTATTCAATAAACAATTATACAATTGTGTCTGAATGTAAAAATAATAATAACAAAATAATCATAGTAAAAAAAAACACACAAAAAAGTCAAACATAAAATTAGTTTTCGATATGATTAAAAATTAAAATTCTGAGTAGGTATGTCAAATTAAAAAAAGTAATAATAATAATAGAATTAAGATAAATAGTTGCACATATTAATGTTTACAAAAAGAAAAAATGACAATTAATTTTCACAATTTTATATATTATTTATGTCAAGTTCATATATTATCATTAACACAACCAAATTCATCTATTGAATAATAACATTTCTCCAAAAGAAAAGCTTTGAGCCTTTTTTTAAATACGTTTGTTTTATAAATTTCCTTTTTCAACACATACACATACATACAATATTACAATACGTGTTAATAAATTCAAATTAAACTATGTTAGTACACTTTATTACACCTACCCCCGTTAAAACAACACCCCCGCTCCACTAAAGCTAACAATTTTATATTATCTACTGAAAAATGTCTAGATAAGTACCTAACTAATAGTGGCTTTTATTTACGGGTAGACAATATTTTACAATTTCAAAGTAAAATGTATAATATTGTCTACCCGTGACCATGGCCGTTGCAATACGGTCGAAACGTCGGGCAATAAACAAGGTAAAATACCTTAAATTATTCACGCGATTATGTCTGGTTTCCATAGTACAAGCTCTGCTTAGTTTGGGATCAGATAGCGTTGTGTGAGTTGTACCTCGATATTATTATTTATTATTATTATTATAGAGCTTGTACTGTGGAAACCAGACAACTGCTAAACATACTTATGTAATTCTAAATACATACGTATTATAGATAAATAACACCCAGACACAGAATAAATCATCATGCTCATCACACAAAGTTTTATCCTGGGTGGGGATCGAACCCACGACCTCTTGCGTAGCAGTCGGATACACTCCCACCGTGCCACAGTGGCAGTCAAACTATTTATACGGGAATTAACGCGCATTCTTTACCTTAAAATTGCTTGACGTTTCGACCAGGTTGCACCGGCCGTGGATGTTAAGTTAAGAGCGATGTTAAGACTCCTTCAGGCCGATGAATCTTCATCTACCCTCACTTTTTTATTTCTCGAAAAGTTAGGGTCACTGCACACTACACTGATTTTGTCCATGTTAACCGACTGCGAACCTACTAACTACTTACTAGTAGCTAATCCCATTTGTACCTACTATTTAAAAATGAAAAAAAAAAGTTGTCGCGTGGTGATATTACTATCTGAATTTCTCATGAGCGAAAAACATAGGTATAAGATAAATGTTCTCATTCGAACCATACTCTTACTATGTTTATTTCAGAGCAAAATATAATAATAACAATGTCTTTTATTAGAATGTATCCAAACAAAACAATACCACGCAGGTGGACGACGGTCAACGACCCGATATCCACTTACCAAAATAACGTTCTATAGTGCATGGACCCAATAACATTCTTAAATTATTATGAACTAGCTTGTAACCGCGGCTCAGCCGTGGTCTCAGAGGTTGTGGGTTCGATTCCTACACGGAACACCACTTTGTGTGATCCACAAATTGTTGTTCCGAGTTTGGGTGTACTTTGAGTCCGTGACTTGTATGTTTGTAAAGACCCCCGCGACACAGGGCTTGTATCCTTAAAAATAATATTTGTGAAAACGCCATCTGATCCCAAACTAAGCAGAGCTTGATCTATGGAAACCAGACAACTGATAAACATACTAATATATTTCTAAATATACACATATTATAGATAAATAACACCCAGACTCAGAATAAACCATCGTGTCAAAATCAACCCACAACACAAAATTGCATCCTCGGTTGGGATTGAACCCACGACCTCCGGCTTAGCAGTCAGGGTCATTAACCACTAGACCAAAAGGCCATGAAGTATGTGTGTCACTCATAACACACATACATCCATTCCATACATCTATCCTATCAAACTTCTACATCCTTAATATTAGTAGGAAGCAGGATCTATTTATAGCATAAGAGTCATATCTCTAAATCCAAGCAACTCGGTTTGTACTTAATTGAGTAATTAACATCCAAACTGTCACATAATACTATGTGACGTATGTGTAACGGGCACATAACGAATGGTAATTTTATACTTACAAGTACGACTTGAGACGTTAATATCCATATTTAATTGTATTGGGTTTTGTTTGAGGTTAAATATTCCAAAATCTGTTTTTTTAGTAGTTAAGTACAAAGGTCCTTTTTTAACAAGCTAAATTATTATAAATAAAAAAAATGGCTGTCTGTTGTCGGATTACGAACTTATATGACATTGTATTAAACAACCACGCCTGTTGCACCATTTTTTTTAATTGCAATTGTATCGCATGTCGCTGCAATCGCCATTAACATTGATTACATTGTAATAAACTACCAAGCCTGTGACAGCTTTAGAGGACGCGGGCGTATGCGCCTGTTGGCCACAGTACTTCAGCATACCAGCAGGCGGAACGTGACGGACCGTGACACTTTTTCGTGCGTCGGGTGTCATCTATTTAAATGACTTTATCACGTCAAAAATCCCGATTGCTTAAAATTAATAATTGAAATATTTTGAATCCATAAATAGGTACGCCATTTTATTTTATTCTAGTTTGATATACCCAGTGTCACTCTCAGACCTGAGACGAATCTATTGATACGTCTGAATGCGTCTGAAGCTAAATTTCATAACACCATTTAGGCTCTAGCCAAGAAATATACCATCGTTGTTTTTTTTGCTTACCCATATGGATACAAATAAACACACGTCAAACAAGATGTTGTGAAAGCTAAATAGCTAAACATTTTGTAAAGTGGACATTCTGCGAAGTGGACATTTCGCGAAGTGGACATTTTGCGAAGTAGACATTTTGCGAAGTGGACATTTTGCGAAGTGGACATTTTGCGAAGTGGACATTCTGCGAAAAGGACATTTTGCGACCAGTGGACATTTTGAGAAGTGGACATTTTGCGACAGAGCCCAACAAACATACATACATATATACTACTCGAAAAACTTTATGGACCATCGGTTAAATATAGACGAAGATTGAACTCACAACCTCTCGCTCACCAGTCGTAGTTAGGTACATACCCACCGTGTCGCGGGGGACTAGTGATGTCCAGTGCGGGAATCGTACCCCCGACCACTTGCGCAGCAGTCCTACACACATCCACCGCGTCACAAGAGGCTTTTTGACCATATTTTTATATTGCCAATTTGCACAGTTTTGTAGGGTTTGTGCGTATTTAACCTCTTACTGCATGTATTATGAAGGATGTACAATAAAAAACATTTTTTATGTAAATAGTCTTTATTTATGTTTGGTTAAAGTCTAGAAACAGGAAAAAAAAAAATGTACTTATTATATAAGAAGTTATATAGTGAAGCCATATATGGCTTCGTATGCATTTTTGTAAAATGGACTGAAACCATATATGGCTTCGTATGCACAGTTATTATATTTTGTGAAAATCTTTAAAACAGTTTCTTTTCTCATTGCAACATAAAATTACCTGACATTTTTCACATTTAGTGTAAGAACGAAGCTTTGAGCAGTTTTGACATAATTGGCGTTGGTTTTTTATCCAAATAGGAAAGTGATCAACGTTGTCAGTACGCACTGTATTCAATGGTAAATCTTGATGCCTGGCTGGAGCCTTTCGAGACCTTTTCGAGGGTACTGGCGAAGTTGGCAGACTGTTTGGAGTACCTACCAGCTTTCGACGATGTCGGTGTTCCCAAGAGACTTGCTGGACGACCACGTTTTTTTGCCTTGGAAATAACTTTGCCTGCTTTACGCATATCTTCGGAAACTGCATGCTTAAAATCAAATAGGGGCATATATGTATTGTCATTAACCCTGCGCCATAAAAGCCATGCGTTAATCATGCACAAGTCTATCATATGGAAGAAGATCCTTTTGTACCATTTACGTGATCGTAAGTGAATTCGATAATAACCGAGCATTGAATCTAGTAAGTCGACCCCTCCCATATGCTGGTTATAAACATCGATAGCTTGGGGAGAAACTAAATCCATTTCTAAAACAAAAAGAAGATAAGCCTTAGTGCATACAAAGCCATATATGACTGAGAGTACTATAGCGTGAACGCATACGAAGCCATATTTGGAATTTGCAAAAACTATAATAATAATAATAATAATAATAATAATAAATTTTATTCATAAAAACTTTACATTATATGAACTGTGATCGAAGTCACCTAGTAAGCAAAAAATGCCTGTGACAGGTGACTACGCTCTTCCATAGCTATTGTTAATTAACAGCGCGTGCGTGCGTGCGTGCGTGCGTGTGTGTGTGTGTGTGTGTGTGTGTGTGTGTGTGTGTGTGTGTGTGTGTGTGTGTGTGTGGGTGTGTGTGGGTGTGTGTGGGTGTGTGTATGTGTGGGTGTGGGTGCATGTATATGTATATGTATATGTTATTTTAAGTGTTGTAATAAAGCCTCCGTTTCCTCATAACCTAATAATGTCAAGAAGTTTGTTGTCAGTTTCTTAGTTTCTTGTAGCGTTTTAGTATAAATCTCTATTTTTTTGTTAATTTTATTGTACAAGTACACCGAGCGATTTTTATATTGTTTATTTGCAAACTCTGTTTTTATTCGACTACGCGCAATAATGCCTTTTCTTCTCTTGGGTGTTCTACTTAAAATATATGTGGTGGATTTATGTTTTTTTAGTATAGTCAAAAGAATGTATAATTTTCTTACTGACAATACTTTGCTAATTGTGTATAGACTCTCTGTTGGAAACCTTCTCTTTTTAAAGTGCATTACCTTTAACAAGGCGCGTTGTGCTCGTTCAAGTTCCAGTAATTTCGTTTTGGTGGCTCCGCCCCAAATAGGGATACAGTAGGTTAGAATTGATTGCGCTAATGCTGTATAGATTTCTTTCAGTATATTTCTAGAGGAATTACAGATACCCAACTGTTCCCCAGGTACAACATGTCTTAAGGTTTTAAAAATCCATATCAATTTTCTCATTCTTGTAGTAATTTGTTCAATATGTGGATGCCAGGACAGCCGCTGATCAACCGTCACCCCAAGGTATTTCGTTTGGCATACTTGATCTATAGCAGGACAGTCACAAGCAGCAGTTGTCTCAGAGTTATTGCAGGAGTGTATTTTAAGTTGAAGAGCAGCATTAGGTCGCGTCTGATTTTGGATACTGTAACACATGTAGTTTGTTTTTGTGGTGTTTAGGGTAAGAAGATTGTCCTTTAACCATTTGGCGACCAACCGCATGCCCTGTTCTGCATTTTGCTTTACATTATACCATGTATTTCCAACGAAGACTATCGCAGTATCATCGGCGTAGGAAAAGATGTGGCCGTTCTTAATTTTCAGACTACATAGGTCGTTAATGTATAAAAGGAAAAGTGTTGGGCCTAGTACACTTCCCTGCGGGACTCCGTATGACACCGCGACGTCCTCGCTGGTATACTGATTCAGTCTCAGCTTTTGAGTCCTCTCTGATAGGTAACTTTTAAATAAAGACAGTGCAGAACCTCTAAGACCAATTTTTTCCAGTTTGTGCACAAGAATAGGGACTGAAACGGTGTCGAACGCTTTTTTTAGGTCTATGAACAGAGATAAGCACTTATGACCCTTATCTAGTTCTTCAGTGACAAGTTGAGAGAGTGCCAAAACTGCGTCTTCAGTAGACTTGCCTTGTCGAAAGCCGTATTGCGAGGGAGACAGTATTTGGAATCTATTGAGGTAGTTCACTAGCCTCGAATTCAAAAGTTTTTCCAATATTTTGGAAAGAGCTGGAAGAATGGCAATTGGTCTATAATTTTCGACATCATCCTTGTCCCCACTCTTATACACAGGGACAATGACCGACTTTTTCAGTAGAGTTGGAAATGTACCTTGTTGAAAGCAAAGGTTAACGAGATGCGTTATTATGGGCACAAGTTCACTTTTGGCCAATTTCAGAAAAATGGTGGGAATATTATCCCAGCCAGGAGCACACTCAGATTTTAAATTCATGAGTGTTTTTTCAACTTCATTTGTGTCTGTTTCCAATAGGCCAAAAGAGTTAAGTTGAGGTAAAATGATATAAGTCTTATCATATTGACTTAAATTGGTTTGCATATTTTGGGCAAGGTGTTTCCCTATGTTTGCGAAGTACTTGTTTACATAGTTCAAGGACTCTGTAGGATTATTTTTAAGATGCATTAGTTCTTTGTTGTTATCTTTTGACTTATTGTAGAAAGTTATATGTTTTATATTTTTCCATAATTGTTTATTATTACTGACTGATTTCGTAATCAATTCTCTTTCATATTTTCGTTTGAGCTTTTTTATGAGGTTGTTGCAGTGGTTTCTATAACGAAGGTAGGTGATCTTTAATATATCATTTTGCCTCTCGTTTCGTAGCTTCTTTTGTAAGTTGTTCCTATTTCTTATACAGCGTAAAATGCCTGGAGTGATCCATGGCTTCATAGTGCGCTGACTTTTAGGGATATTAATATTTGTTGTGTTGGCTTTTAGAGCCTCAGTAATTTGGGCTATTAAGATGTCTGTTACAGTGTTAGGATCGTTTAAAAGTAGTAGTCTGCATAGGTTTTTCTGTTGCAAACCTTCCAAAGCCTTTTCATAATTTATATTTATTTTGGTTTTGGTTACAGGACTTTTTAATTTGGATTTAGATAGACAGAGGAGAGTTGTAAAGTGGTCTGTAATGGTGGTTTTCAAGACTGCGATGAAAGCTGAATATTTATTTTTATTTAACTTTAGCATATAATGATCTAGACAGTTTTTCTCTCTTGTAGGTATAATATGTCCAGCCAGAATACCATAACCGGAAAGAGTACTCAAATAGTTAACTCTGTTATTATATTCACGTGTTGTTTCGACCAATTTTGGCGTAATGATAATATTAATGTCACCCGTGATTATAATGCTGTTTTGTGTAGTTAAAGTATCCATGTGTGAGGAGAGTGATTCAATAAATTTATCAGCATTTGCGTTAGATGGGGATCGATAAATGCAAACTGGCTCAAAAATGTGACAAAAACAAACATGAACACAAAAATAACTAACACTCGTCGTAGTGCATGATTCAAGGAGTATATAATTATTTTATTTGATTTATTCACTCACCGTTTTATATTTGTTTTTCACTAATGTGTTTAATAATTAATTTGTTGCAATTCAACAGCCGACCGCGCATCAAATAACCTCAAATATTTGATTAACCATAGACTTACCTCAGATTTAAAAAATACGTTTTTTTTCACTGAGAAATGATAGACATTATTCAATATTTGTTTTCTTATTTTAGTATTTAGATAAACCATAAAAAAATAATAAAAACGGGAAGCCATAAATGGCTTGGCATGCGGTAAGAGGTTAATAAACATTCGCGTTTGTACCTAAGTAGGTATGCTTACATTTTTTTAAAGATAACTAGCAATGTAGGGTCCTACATTACTAGCAATCCTGTTAGCCCCTCCAGCTAAGCTCAGTGGCTTGTGCTATGAGTGCGTTCACGTAGTTTAAAGGGTAAGATTCGAATCCGCGTCCTTACGATTGCGAATCCTATGCCTCAGCCATTACTCAAATTACGCGAAAACCTAAAATCAAAAAAAAAAAAATGTGTGGCACTCGGGGACTGCCGCGGTAAAGCTATTGCATAGCATTTTTATCAAATTAAGCAATTAAAAAAAAAAAAATCATTATAAAAAACAATGTTTTTAATTTTTTTCTTTAATTTTATTTTTAAATTACAAAATAAGGAATTAAAAAAAAAAAAAAAAAATTAAAACAAAACAATGTTTTTAATTTTTTTTTTCTTAAAAATATATTTTTTTTAATTTAAAAAAAAGTCAGTAAAAGTTCTGCTATTCATCGATAGATGGCAAAACTAAAAAGTATCACCGCTGTGCCCGTAGGAGAGGGGAGCGTGAGGTTTTTTCGTTACGGAATTTCTGGATTCGGTCCCCGCGCTCAAGGCCCGCGATAGAAGCTATGCAATAGCTTATAAGACAACAAGTTGTCTCATTCTTGATAATCTTTTCTTCAATATATTTCAAACTTTTATTTTTCAAAAACTGCGCTTTGTATAACATCAGACATAATTATACAAAGCCACGTATAATTTCTTAAATTAGCTTTGCAGAGGATATGTTCCTGGCACGTGCTAAACCTTTGAAAACCGTGTCATGCGTAAATGAAATCTACAAGATATTCCTACGTGCAATGAAGGAAAAGTGGTTAATTAGTATATACGTTCATTACAGTTCAATAAATCGTCAATGTATTTATATTTCTCGTGATGACACATGACCGATTCATATCTAGCAATACTAAATAAGTGTGAAAGCTCTGTCTGGCTGTTAGCCTGTTTGGTTTTTATGTGTAACTAGCTTTTTCTTGCAGTTTTGCCAGCGTTGTGTTTGGTTTGTATAGCCTATGTGCTATTTAGATAAATAAACTACATGTTGTAAAAGTTTTTTTTTCTTATCTACCTCATCGTGTAGGGTATCATTAGATAAGTCTTTGAAAAACGTTTAGGGGTTGAGAAGACTATTTTTAGATTTAGGGATTCATTTGTGAAATATATAGATACCTTTAAAGTGAACATTTTTGTTAGAGTCAAGTGCCCCCCCTGCCAGCTAATGGTTGATGTTGGGTATATGAAAAAAAATCACGGTAGTAGTATTACAGGTTTACGAGTAACATCTGATGAAATGAGAAGTAACAATATTTTCGTACAAATTCCATTGAAAGTTATGTTGTTTTTGTTTCATACGCTGTAAGTATGAAACATCAACAAACAACAGATAACCAAACACCAACCCACTTCTTAAACCGCATTCATCGGATGGGTTCCGTAGTCCCCCCTCGGGACTACGGAACCCTACATTATGCATGGCCCGACATGCACTTGTCCGGTTTTTGGGTTTGTGATCATGAGTGTTTTTTTTTGTCCGGGCTTACCCGCAAGGTTCGCCACTGCCGTTTAATAGTTTTAGGGGAAACATAGAGTTTTTTTTTTTTTTTTTTTTTTTAAGACGACTCCCGCAGTAGGGTACAAGCCCTGTGTCGCGGGGGACTTTACAAACATACAAGTCACGGACACAAAGTACACCCAGACTCGGGACAACAATTTGTGGATCACACAAAGTGGTGTCCCGTGTGGGAATCGAACCCACGACCTCTTGCGTAGCAGTCGGACACACTCCCACCACGCCACAGAGGCAGTCAGAGTTCTTACTTTCATTTGCTGTATGTAGGTAATATCCATGGCTGCGGAGCCGGGGTCTAAAATCTAGAACCTACCCAATAGTGTAAGAAATCATGCCATGAAAAAGTTTATTAAAGTCACCTCTTTTTGTAAGGTAAGGGAGGCATAGAAAAGAAACGGAATTTCAATTCCGTTTGCACGTTGACGTTTGCAACCAGCTATTTGCAGCAAAACATAATGTTGTTGTATTAATAGCTAAGGCATCAGTCTCGCAATCATGAGGTCGCGGGTTCGAATCCTACCCATTATACTACCGACGTGAACCCACTCCTAACACAAGCCTTTGAGCTTAGCTGGAGGGGTTAACAAGATTGCTAGTAATGTGGGACTCAATCCCACATTGCTAGTTAACTTTATTTTTTATATTTATAAAAAAAAAACATTTAATGTACCTAAACATTTCATCTACACACATCACTCATGTTTTAGCAAATAAAAATATATTTATTTTTACGTGGACGTGATTTCAAACTACGTAGAGCCTGTGCTATGGGAACCAGATAAGAAATTTATGTTTCTAAATACGCACATAGATCAAATACACCCAGACCTACAATCGTGCTTATCATACAAAGATTTATCCCATGTGGGTGGAAATTAAACCGTCAACCTCTGGTTTAATAGTAACGGTCACTTACAACTACCAACAGACAAGGCAAGCCAATATTTAAAAAATCCTTAAAAAATACATTGTTAAATCACCCTCTATGAAATAAAATTAAGCATTAATTAATGTATCCTTTTGAATTACCTAGGAAGGCATACGTCATCGTTGGCTGAATGCTGTGCTTACGCGTGCGTGGCTCCGCCTACTTGCCGCCCAAACGCTCCCTATAAATGGTGGCGCTTCGTCCTAGTGTTCCACTCTTAACTTGGTGCACTTTCGCGCTCTTCGATCCTTCGAACTTTGAAAAGTTTCTGCCGTCGCGTCGCTGAAAAGCCAACTAAGGTAAGTCGATTTTGTTTTAAAAATATTGAATTCGATTTATGAATAACTATTGGTTTTAAAAAAAAAAATCGTTAGTCTATCAGTTATTATTTAACGTAAATTGTTTGAAATAATATTATTTTAAAACATAAATGTAATATTAATTTAAATTGAGATAAAATTAGTTTTTTGGGGTATTTAATTATTAGTTTTTTGAAAAAACAAATTGAGTTTGAAGAACAATGAAAATATTATAAATATTCATGGTTACATTTTAAATATTTGTAAATGGTTATACGTAGATATGAATTAGGTATATCGTATAAAGCGACAAAAGTGATGTTTCACCTGCTTTAAAATCACACAATACCTAACCATTGTCATCTTTTATTTTCAATTTAAAATGAAAAACCGTCTCTGGAAACTAAAAAGAAATCTAGCTAATAACAATATATTTTTTCTTAGAATGTACGACTCTAAAAAAAAAAAATTGTCATTAGCCAGATTATTTTTACACGTTTCGACATTTGGTAATTTTACTTTGTAAAATAAACTACGAGAAGTATTTAATAGTGTCTACTTTAGTATCCCTGTAGCCCATCTTTAACTTATTTAAATACCCCTTGAGGTATTTTAATAATTTAAATTGCTATTATAATAATTGGTCGTTGATTTAAAGCTTTAAGAAATAAGTAATAAAAGCTGCCAAGTATCTTACATTTTAAACAATAAAATGCATAGTATACTGCTTTATACACTTTTGTATGTAAATGAGTATATTCTTTATAGAAATTACACAGTTGTAGATATACGTATGTGCAACGTTCACACCATCGGTCATCTATTTGATGTTAAATTTACTTCGTTAACGCTAAAAATAAAATTGGCCTCCTGACCAATGTTAATAGTTTTTGTCGTTCGCTTTAATACAGAAGTGAACACAAAAGAACAGCTAAAAAAAATAGATTACTACCATTTCGCATTAAATTGAAATTTAGGCTGTACGAAGTTCGTTGGGACCGTGTTAAAATTAAAAACATTAACAACAAACATAACATTAATTTAAGCATCGCAGATTACAACTCATTTTAAAAAGTTAAAGTACTTTCACCTTTTTATTTACCTTCTTGTATTTTAGGAAAACTAAAGACGTTAATTGGCTTTTTATCATTTTCTTTCTTACCCAACACACGAAAATAAACATACAAAAAGAGACTAATTAAAAATAAACTCCTTTTACCTCTTTCTCTTTGTAAAATATTTACAAACATTCTATCTTTTAAATTATTTGACGCTACTTATAAAATTGTAGGAAAAATTTAATTGGCTTTGTCTTAACAAAAATCCTGTATCTTTAAACGGCTCATAAAAGACACCGTCGTATTATAAAACAGTCTTAATATTTGACAACTACACGTATTAAATTAATTTAAGTCGAACATTTTTGTGGATATTTAAAAGCTATTATTGATAACTA
This sequence comes from Herminia tarsipennalis, assembly GCA_945859575.2. Lineage (NCBI taxonomy): Eukaryota > Metazoa > Arthropoda > Insecta > Lepidoptera > Erebidae > Herminia > Herminia tarsipennalis. The sequence continues at coordinate 22,693,829 of OX243835.2, read as the reverse complement.
ATCATATATAACTTGTTACTTTAAGTGCTCACCGACACAGTTAACACTTTCGTGCACAGAATGTGATTTGACGTCATTATTTGAGATTTAAATACGGCAGAACGTACAATCACGTTTAAAAACAGAATATTACTTACGGCAGAACGGTGAATTTAAACGCGAAAATTCCTTTCAATGTACCTTGTGTCACAACGTATCGAACACTCTAAACCTTACTGTCACGTAGACTAACTTTTTTACTATTTTAATTAGTTGAACTATTTGTGACAAAACGTATGCAGTCGATGACGTGATAAAACGTTTACTTCATATTGTATTTTATTTATCTAATATCATTCAACACAACGAGTCGATACGTCAAATCTTTTTGTATGGAAATTTATTGTGTCATTCTAGAACACAATTTAAAGAGAGACTGTCCACGAACGCGTTGTCGATATAGCTCTGCAAATATAATTTTTAATAAAAAATAAAATAAAATGCGTTTATTTCAGTTAATTTAACCCGTATGCAAGAACAAAACCATTATACATTTTAGCTTCATAAAATTAAAATAAATAAAACAAAATAAAAATTACAATTTAACATTTAAGTATGTGTATACTTATGCTCAAATTAAAACAAATAGTCAACACGCTAAATTGAGGTCAAATACCATTTCATTCTTAAACTTTCCCAATTTGTAGGCATTTTACAAGTTTATAGACAATACTTTTAGAGACGATGTGTCATGTGTCTTAACGCTTCGATCCAGTACATCTAGGAGTTACCTCCGCGACACTGTTTAAGCCTAACATAATCAATCAGTCTTATTACGTTACATAACCACGCTAAATTGAGAGTACATATTGTAATATTTTGTTCTGTTTGAGAACAAAATATTACAATATGTGCTCTCAAAAGTTTGTACAAATATATAACGTATACAATTTTAAAGAGTACGGGTCTTAAATGCTTAGACTCTGGCTCTATATTTAGTAGTTACTTGTACATAGCATAGGTACCTAATCAGCCTTATAACACTCTGCTGAGGATAAAGGACTCCTTTCTGAGAACAGCCGCACAGGCCGCGATCTTGTACACGAGTCCCTTGCAGAGCGGCGTCTTCAAATTTTTGGTTCTAACTAGAAATATTTCCATTTAGGTATTCCTATTTTTTCCCGAAGAAAACGGAAATATTTCCATTCGCGCACTTCTCTAGTTCTAACACACAGAAATTTCTTCACAAATTTCTCAAAGAACCAATATGTAGAATTGATGTAAACTAAAAATTGATTTAAACTAAACTCTAATAAATATTGGTTTCTGTTTTTGTTGTGTAAATGGCGCCATGGAGACACTTAACTCTAAACAAAATTTTCACTTTAAGGCTTTCACAAACGAGTCTCTAAATCGAATAATGGTTTTCACAACCCGTAAATACTTTTAATAGATCTGCCCAACCTTACACCACACGATGGAGTAGGTGAGAACAAATAATCATTTTCCCCTTTACATATAGGGATATATCCCTTACATGTAGGTAGGTACCTACCGTACCTATCTAAAAAAAATCAACTTTTTATTTTCTTTTGTCTCTGAGCTAACCTAGGGACAGACAAACGGACGGACAGCCAGAGCGAAACTATAAGGGTCCCTTTTTAACTACGAAACCCTAAAATGTTACTTAATATAAACTCGTGATCGTTTCTGTGGCCACTAATTACACATATGCCAATATTCACCTGTGACTGACAGCATAAGAGTTTACCGGCGGTCTCCTAAAATGAGTCATATTTTAGTATTATGTAGTAAACACCTACACATAAAATATAGTCAATACTGTTTCATTAAAAGTATTTAATATCGAAACCGTTTAATTTATCCGTTTGCTTAAAATGTTTTCTCAGTTTATTTGCTTCATTATTTTCGATACATATTAGCTTCAAAGGTATTAATTTTTATCAAACACTCTTTTAATATGCTCGTTCATGATGAGTACTTAGGTACACATAAATATTAATTATTTGAAAGGCTTATAATTATAAATGCCGGTACATACATGTAGGTAAAAACTCCAACGCCCGCGCGGTCGCATGTTGTTTTTTTTTAAAGATAATTAGCAATTTGGAATAGGGACGTCGACTGTCATGTCAAATCAGTCTCTTTTTACGAATTGTCAAAACGACAAGTTCTATAGAAATATGTGTATGGCATAGCAACCTATGACGTCATAAGTTCCTATCGTCAAATCATTACTTTTACTATTTGTTTTCATGGTTTTAAATTCAAAAACATGTTAAATTGTAAAAGAACACATAATTTCAGAGCATTTTAACATCTACTATTACCTGATTAGTTTTAACTGCTTCGCTCCTATTAGCCGTAGCATACCTTCCTCGATAAATGGGCTATCCAACAGTAAAATAATTTTTCAATTCGGACTCGTTGTTTCTGAGATTATCGCGTTCAAACAAACAAACAAACTCTTCAGCTTTATAATATTAGTATAGATTTAAATAGCGGGGAAAAGACCTATAAAACCGGAGCGGACTAAAATAAATAAAAGAAATGTAAAATCTATAAAAGGTGTTCACACAAAATATTTGTTCGTCATAGAGAACACAGGATGAATGTTTGTTGTTTTAAATTGGACCAACAAACGTTTGTTTTCCTCCATGTCCAATTAATTGCAGCTCAAACGTGTGTTTTGTAAAAACTATTGAAGAGCATGTTTGCAAATTAGTATAGCCTACCACTTCGCTTCCCGTAAAAGCCTTTTTGTTATTTTGAAACGTTTATCTAAAAAAACTGTTTTCCTAACGCGCATTGTATAATTTATCACACATTCGCTTGTGACCATGGCCGGTGCAACCTGGTCGAAACGTCAAGCAATTTTATGGTAAACAATGCGCGTTAATTCCCGTATTAGAAATAGTTATAAACTGTTTTCCTAACTGATTGCAATGATGGTGGCCAATCAGATACTATGAAGGAAATAGTGCATTTGAAGACACAAGCGCCATTTCTAATTATTTACACTCATAGTCCGATGTGACAGATGTTGGACATAATCAATTGTGCAATATCGACGGCTTAATAAGGCACGGAGAAGTGTGATAAATTTTGAAAATGGTCACCCACCTGTGAGCGACAATGAGAAAGGTCCTTAACTCCACGTATCTCTATTTGCTAAGTTACCACTGAGCTACAAACGTCCCTCATATTTTTTAATATTCAAAGATGAAATAAGTACGACATAGATTCCTAAAAGCGGCAATCTGTTAGTACTCTTAACAAATCTTTGTACTAGAAAATTGAAGGCTTTCATTCTTGGTCTATAATTTGATACATTTTTCTTTCCCTGCTAGATGGCAGGGAAAGAAAGGCCACTATCCAATTTTCTATAGTTTGTATATCGTTATGTGCGTCATTGCATTGAAGTGTGCCGCGAAAATAGTTTCTTTAATAAAATGCCCGTTTTTTTTTTAAAAAAAAAAGACGACCCCCGCAGTAGGGTACAAGCCCTGTATTACGGGGGACTTCACATACATACAAGTCACGGACACAGAGTACACCCAAGACTCGGAACAACAATTTGTGGATCACACAAAGTGGTGTCCTGTGTGGGGAATCGAACCCACGACCTCTTACATAGCAGTCGGATACACTCCCACTGCGCCACAGAGACTACTAGGTAGTAGTTTATATTTTTGTAAGATAGTAAGTCTGCTACTGTAGGTACAGCTAAAGTGCTGTAGTAGAGTATCCACTAATCACACCATCTCATCTTATATTTAAAGCTCTAATGACCTCTGGATGTTGGATCCATGCTCAAAGCAGCAGCAATAAGCAGAGACCGGTGATCTTCCTTACCAAAATAGAAACGTTGGTAAAAAATATATTACCGAATTCAAAACTAAATACAGGGCAACTAAAAAGCAAAAATAGTATAAAATAATAAAAAAAAACATTTAGAAGTTGGTGCCATGAAATAGTAATAATAATAATAATAATAATATCTTGGGACAACTCACACAACGCCATCTGATCCCAAACTAAGCAGAGCTTGTACTATGGAAACCAGACAACTGATAAACATACTTATATATTTCTAAATGCATACATAATATAGATAAATAACACCCAGACACAGAATAAACCATCGTGCTCATCACACAAAGTTTTATCCTGGGTGGGGATCGAACCCACGACCTCTTGCGTAGCAGTCGGATACACTCCCACCGCGCCACAGAGGCAGATAGTAGATTTTATGCTTTATTTGGCATCAACTTAAACTGTTCATTTTTTTATGTTGTAATGAATCACTATAGGTGTGTATATTTGAAGAATTCCCTCTACTATTTTTTCAAATTGGTCCAGAGGTCTTCGCCGAATCGGTGAACAAACACAAAATAATAAGCAATGCCGATTAACAATCCAAATATGTCCATACTTTTGGACGCTACTATACCATCGACTGATGAACAGTTAAATGACGTATAACAACGTCTCCTTCCCATCATCTAGGCGTACCGCAGGCATCCATTGCGGCTATACCCACCAGTGGCACAAAACGACACGCTTCTTCGTTTGTCATGCAAACAGCTAAAGTGTGGAACTCCAGGCCGGTGTCAGTATTTCCAATTAATTATAATCCGGACACTTATAGGACCAAGGTACACAGCAAATACAGACTGCCTCCGCAACACGGGGCTTGTACCCTACTGCGGGAGTCGCTTTTTTTTTAAAATGCTATCTTTTGGGCGAGCTCGTTCCATTGAAGGCCTCATCAATGCTAACCATCACCCGTGTTTACCATCGTACCAAGAGCAAGCCCATATATTAATAAAAAAAAACTTAAACATTGAAGTTAAACTTATAACATCGTTTCTATTGCGTCGCAGAAAATACTATAAAAAATACTCAAACGCGCTGAATAGAAAAGAAAAATTGAAAATCTTGCAGGCATGATAGAATATATTAAATGATAGAAAGAACAAAGAATCAGATCGCATCTAAATAGGCCTTGCGTCACGCTTGTCATTTCCGATCACTTAGATAACGGAGATACAATCGTCGCTACTCTGCTTATTATAAGAATCGAGAAAAGAATGAAATATTCGCCGGAGTACGATGTAACAAAGTATTTAAAGCCGTAGACCTAATTCAGTAGAACTACGGACCAGAAATAAAAACAATTGACATGAAATCATAATAGATTGTGCAGTGAAATAGTTAATGCCTGACCGAACTTTTAGATTCGGCTTAGGCGCCTTCAACCCAAAATAGCTCCATCGGTTTCGGTCAGATATCAGCTCGACGTTTGATTAAAGCCGAAGAAGGTTTTTATGATATTACTGATATAGTCTACATTATTAGATACTTTTGTTTTATTTTAACCCTCTGCAACTGTCGTGAGCCAAATTTCACGATTCTGCTGACGTGGTAGACTCGTGGACACTAGTTTGACGTCATACATTTCATTTTCAAACTATTTTGATTAAAATAGTAGCTGGTCCTTATTTACGTAAAATAATTAGTTTATAAAATAAAAACCCTTAAGTATAAAATAAACTCTTTCATATTATTATCGCAAATCGACTAAAAAAGTAACATCTATCAAAAAAATAGCTAAAAATAATCCGTGAGACTATATTTTTTATTACTTTTTGTACTAATACTATACTTCACAATTACACAAAAAATAAGTACATCAGAATAGCTCACAGGCCATAAAATCAAACTTAACAGCTGCAAGCTTGTTATAAATGTATCCCTTTTCATCATATATCACTATTTTCCCATGTGCGACAAAATTTTACATCATCGTCAAGTCTATCTGTTGGTCACTACTTTCAAAAGTTCGGACCTCCTTGTTAAATTGACCTAGATTTTTAGTATTTTAATATATTTCTTGATTAAAATCTTAGAATATCTAAAAAATAAACACAAATTATGTTAATAATGTAAATAAAAATAGAAAAGTAACAATTCTACTTTCGGATATTTTACGATTTTACTGTCGTGATAGTCTATTAGAAACTGACGTTAATACTGACGTGGTAGATTGGTAGACACCCAACCACTGCAGGGAGTATATACACCAGCCACAAGCACTTGCGGTTCACTGGCCGGCGTACATCCGTGAATTTTGAAGGTATCTTTTTGTAATATGCATTGTCCATTTTCACGTGCAGAAATAATATGGTGAAAATGTGCTACCTACAAAATTCTCATCACAAAACAAAGAAGCTGCAAATATTTACTGCCAGTTAACAGGACATATTCAGCTTACATTTTCGCAAAGCGTAGGCACTTTTATACTTTATTAGAAACACAAAAAGTGTTGAGTATAAGTTTAAAAAGAGAATGTTAAAAGCACGTTCGTTGTTAATAACTTTTACTTGCTGTAGCAGGAAAATCATCCTAAATATAGGTGCTCGAGTATTAAAAAAGTTTCAAACTGTGTTGTAATAAGCAGTTAATAAATTGTGCTTTCTCTAAATTAACGGACGAGAGGTTTCTATTTAAACGATTGTTATTTGTGAGTAGGACGAAGCAGAATATATTCTATTAAATTACTTTAATATATTGTAACTGATAATATGATGGCTGCCGTAACAAATGATGAAGGTACGCAACTGTTCTAAATGTCAACTATTCATATTAAATATTAACTCGAAGGGATAAACCTCCATTTGTATAATGTGTCTGTCTACAAATGACTACTGGACTGCTTAACCAATGAATTAGGTACTCGAAAAGCCCATGTCAATAATAAATCCCAGTACCTGCATTTTTTTTATATGAATAGATAACACTTTACTACATTCTATATTCGTATTGATCACCATTTTGTAGGCCATTGGCAAATGAGCCGTAAGTAAAGGAGGTTTTAGTTTCGTATGTGTATACTAGCAGACGCCTCGCGGTTTCACCCGCGTAATTCCCGTTCCCGTGGGAATACAGGGATAAAAAATAGCCTATGTCACCCGGGGTTAGTGTAGCTTTACGACGATCCGAAACTACTGGACGGATTTTTTCAAATCCGTCCAGTAGTTTCGGAGCCTAATCAATAGAAACAAACAATCAAATCTTTCCTCTTTATAATATTGGTATAGATATTTGCTACCTTTGTGGTATAAAGGTAGACAAGAAGAGACAAAAAGTCTGTTTTGCATTTTTTTTGGCATCAGGGTCCAAGCGCTCAAAGATTTTTTAGAGTGACCTAAAAACAATAAGCTTTTCAAAAGTGGCATAAGCTTTTTGACTTTCATGAAGCAAAATTAATGTTAATTAATATTGATTGTCTAAAAATTTGTTTCTGATTTTTCTTTTTGAAATATTTTTAATTTCCTTCGTCTCGTTCATAGTTTGGTTTGGTTTTTTGTGCTTTTATTTGCAATTTTAATCGTGAACGGAACTGCAATGTTAAATTTTGACCCTGCTTGAAGCAAGGTCAAGATTAAGAAAAAACTTCAGATTTTTATTTACTAGGTAACTATTCTACGTCACGTAGTTTAGATTTTTCGCTTAATATAGAGTGGAAAGAAAATTGCTACAGAGCTGTCGGGTCTTTCGATGCAATCTGGCAAAAAATTCGTCACACCCGGAATTTCAAAAAGCGTTGTTTTCTTTGTTTTTGCGCTGCCAGTTATTTCAGAATGTTGTTCACAAAGGGCACTTTGTTATTCAAAGGATGTTTTTATCTGTTACAACACTATTCTCTCAGTAAAATAATAATGAGGCAATTGACAGTTAAATCGACAATGCCGTTAATTTACACAACGAACGCAACTAACCAATACTTAAAGATAGTTCAATATCGAATAATGACACGGAAAACGCTTATTAATTATTTCAAATTTCACATCAGACCGAACATAATTATCCTTTTAATGAACAGCCACCAAGCGAAGCCATAATACTAGGTGTTGATTTTTGCTTAAAAATAATTTGATATTTGTTAACGATTGAAAGAATTCATAATTATAAATGTAGTGTTCTTCTTTTACATGTTTAAGATAATGTCTATTTTATCTACTATAGGAGAAATATACCTCGACGGGTAGGCCTGGACACAAAACTAATACTGATAGGAACCTATTTTTATCAAAGTTGAAATAATAATACTAATATCTTGAGTCAACTCTCACAACTCTATCTGATCCCAAACTAAGCAGAGCTTGTACTATGGACACCATACTGATAAACATACCTATATATTTCTAAATACATACATATTATCGATAAATTACACCCAGACAGAGAATAAACCATCGTGCTCATCACACAAAGTTTTATCCTGGGTGGGGATCGAATCCACGACCTATTGCGTAGCAGTCGGACACACTCCCACCACGCCACAGAGGCAGTCTTAAAATATGTATAAATAAATATTTATTATCTAACTCTTAATTCAACTTTGATGAAAATGGGCTCCTATTTTTCGAGTCTCTAATTACAAGAATTACAATTTGAAAACAAGACATCTAAAAAATAAACTATTTTGTATATTAACATTTAAACTTTCGCGTTGCATGATTATAACTATTTATTATACGGGAATTAACGCGCATTGTTTACCTTAAAATTGCTTGACGTTTCGACCAGGTTGCACAGGCCGTGGTCATAAGCGGACTGCAGTCAGTCCGCTTGTGACCACGGCCGGTGCAACCAACCAAATAAATAGTTATATTTTATATATTTCTTTATTACAATAGATTAAATTAGACACTTTATTAGATTATGATGAGGTCAGTGATGCAGTAGTTACTGGAATTTGCTCTTGCTCAGAAGAATATTATTATTCCAATAAACATCCTAAACCCTCGAGGGTCCTCCGAACCTTTTAGTTTTTGGCAAACTTATCCTCTAAAATAAAGTAAGTAGATTGGTAAAGATATTTGCTGAATACGACATAAGCCACAAGCAAAACTGACACAAAATTAAAATGTAGCATAAAGAACCCCGAGGGCTTGGGGCATTCCTTAAGGAGGTATGCCGGGGCCCAAGACTCTGTTTGTGCATTATTTAATGCCAACGACTTTATTAAGTTCAGACGTTCGATGCGCATACAATACTATTTATATATCTTTTATTCGGTATTTTATTGCTTCAATACATCATATAGTAGGTACAAGAAGTAAAGTAATCGAGGCAAAATACAATAAAATAACTATATTAAATTTGTTAAAAGTAGTCTTCCTAAAATATGCGAACCGTCGTATCTTTCTACATACGTATTACATATATATACATACGTCGTACTACACATTTGAGTCTACTGAACTTAATGCCCGATTAATGAAATCGGTTCGGGTACCAAACATACCCGAACGGCATTCGTTGAACCAATCGAATCTTTGATAATTAAATTGTAATGACGTCTTATTATAATACATTTTTTAAAGATTCGATTGGTTCAACAATCTTAAGTTGTTTAAAGGCAGATAATACCTTATTCATGAAGCAGGATATAATGAGAAACTACCAACAAAATAAGTTATTGCTTATTGTGATGGTTAAACAAAATAAATAAAGTAATAAATTAAAGTCATATTTAGGTATATAGCTGTGATTACTTAATCTCATTAGAATTTACGTTGATGTGAAATTACAAGTAGAAGCGTGAAGATTACTACATCAAAAGACATAATGCCTATAATACTGACTTTACATAAACATTTGATAAGATAGCTTCGGTAAACAATTGTTGGCCGAAATCGATTGGATTATAATTTATTGTTCCAATGGATAAATGCTATGAGCTGTATTTTATTATATTATTGACTAGCTATCACTATAAATAAATATCCTATGTCCTTTATCTTTACCCACTCTATCTCCACACCAATTTTCATCTAGCGGCCGGCTGTAAATCGCTTCAAGGGTTTAAGCATGAAAAGGTAACAAACGGATAGACAGAGTTACATTCGCATTTATAATATTATTTTAAATACTGTATGCTTCTTACGGTTGAATACTCAACCATCACTCAGTTTTATGTCAGTCAGGCAATCAGTACTCAGCTTATCACGTCTCTAAGTTAAGCATTGGTAGTTAGTTTGTCTTTCAACACAATAAAGTGATATTTTGTACTGAGGTGACCTAGAGAACGAAGACTCACGACAATATTGCTTTTAATCAATGCTGTCAAGACAAGCCCACTGATCTTTGATCATTTGATATCAATCCCTGATCAGCCAGTCGTCGAAATGAATGTTATATCATTCGATGTGTCGCACAAAATTATCGTTACAGTGCTCAATGAAATTCTTTGACGAAGTTCACATGGCGTGAATAATAAGGGCATTCAGCAGTTTTGACAATTTTACCTGTTCGTTTGGTTCGTTAATTGTGCCATGGAACAAATTGACTAGTTCATTTGACATTTTGGTATGATAGTTACTGACATAGTAATTCTTGCGTGAAACACGTATGAAGAAAATTCAGTGATGTATATTAATGTAATTGTGCTTGAATGAGAACCAGTACATATAAACTGGTACAAGAACCTAATGCTACAGACTTTGAGCAGTAAGTGTTACTTCTTCGCGTACCTAAGTATATTAACGTTATAAAGCGGCATAGTTTTTTGTTTGAACACGGCCATTTTCGAAAGTACTGAGTCTATCTTCAAGGCATTTGATATGGTAGTTTGAAGATTGAAAATGACTATCTGTGTTAGCTTTAATAGTAGCTACAACATGTTCCTACAAATAATAGAATTAATAATAAATGCACATCAAAAAACTTATCACCCATAAAGTTATTTCAATCAATCAACCAATTAGGCTGTGTCGGTCTACTGCTGGACATAGGCCTCTCTTAACTTACGCCACAACATTTACACCAATTAAATTCTAAATGCAGAGTGTGTTCGTTCGCTCGCTTCGAGCTTGCTTGTAGGGTTACAAGCATGATAAAAAGATCCGCTTTTCAAATAATGGCGATACTTATCGAACTTAAATTGTTGCCAAAATAATAATAATTTGAGGTAACTATGATTAGCATTGGGATTTTTTTATACAAAAAGAAAGATTTTTCGATTTGCAGTTAAATACTAGCCCAGCCCATTTAGTATAGTCGTATATGCTCCAAACACAACTTCATGCTCAAAACCGCAGTAGAAAATTCAGTAGGTACTCCTCTTTTAATGGTCGTCAAAACGTGGGTGTATCTGTATTTAAGCATTTGTAAAAATAATTATGAGGTATTATTTGAGCACCTGTCGTTATTCTGTTTACATCAATGAGTCCCAAAGTAATACAAAAGCTATAGAATCATTCTCCAAATGTTTTCAAACAAGAATTGGTGAAATAATATCATTACTGGCAAAATTTCACAGAGCTACTTACCTACGTCTTTGTCATTTTATTTTATTCATCTACTTATAAACAATAGATGTTTGTTTAAAATGAAACAGGGATTTATTTCTTATTATTCTATTTTTGGACTTCCGGATATAAGTACTCGTAAACCTACATTGTATGTTTAGATAATTGAATTTTAGGAATAAAGAATTCCTGTGTGTTTCAACTTTGGAATGGGTAACATTAAAGCGAAATACTGGAATGAATGACACAAAATGAATTATTTTCTTTTGATTTCACAGCAAGTACCAGGTTCCATATGTGATGTATTTTATTTAGTTCTCTAATGTGTAGTTAATAAGCGACGGTAGCCTAATGGCTAAGGCATCGGTCTTGCAATCGTGAGGTCGCAGGTTCGAATCCTACAAATTATACTACTGACGTGAACGCACTTCTAACACAAGCCTTTGAGCTTAGCTGGAGGGTTTAACAAGATTGCTAGCAATGTGGGACTCAATCCCACATTGCTAGTTATCTTTAAAAAAACATCTAGTTACTAGGTACATGAAGATTTAAGTGATTGTCTTTCTAAAACTGTTTTCAAAAAATATTACATTACCTATCTGTTTTTTATTACCTTCTGTAGTCGTAAATTCTGTTTCTTTCATCGCTTAAAGAATATCTGCAAATTAGTGCCCCGATCATTGAAAGAAATGCCATTACTTATTCGCTTCAGTTACAGTGTCTGAAATATTATTAGTAATACTAAAGTAGGTACCGCATTTCACACTTCTAAAGTAAAATATAATTGGTAGGTACTTCTTCGAGTATTATTAAGAATTCTCATAGTGAACAATTTGGTCTAAGAGTTCGTTACTATCGCGGAATGGATGCAGACTCGGGTCTTTAGAGAGTTGAATATTATAAAGTATTTACATTTCTAGTTTGATTAAGAGAATAAAGTCATTGTGAGTCTCTGCGTAATACTTGGTTGTAGTTTATTAAATCTTTCCATTTTTAATCTACGACCAATGTTTTAAGAAAAAAAATGGTTGTCTGTAAAGTCGATTTACGAACGATAATTTTAAGTGATGACGTCATAACTAGACATTGATGACAGTGTAATAAACAACCATGGCGTTGTTACAACGCATTTATTTGCTGTTGCTGAGCAACCAATCAATAACGTGACAAGCTTAGCAACTAACGCGTACGAGCAACCGGTCATCGATTTACGACGGCATTGATACTAGCTAGACGGCTCCGTCCGCGTCAAAATCGGTCGTCGCGATAAAAACTAACCTATCTTAATTCCCGGGACTAAAACCATCTCCATACCAAACTTAATGGATATCGATTTAGCGGTTTATGCGTAAAATCGTAACAGACAGACAGATAGGCGGATTTACTTTGATATTTATGGCATTAGTTTGAAATCACTTTTCGCGTATTTTTCGCTTGTATCGCCTGACATTTTGATGTTTAGACCACATTATTATACATTCCATTTAAATCCGTCAATAGTATTTGTGTTATTCGTGTGAGCAAATATCATTCACACCGGAGGACGAGCAGCAGCGTCCTATGCGTATTTTAAAGCCTTACTTACTGCGAATGCCAACCCGCAAAATATCGTTATGAAAATGAAGATATATCAATTTAATTTAATTTTATGCATTGAATATTTTCTTTAATTGTATTATGCAGAGAAATGCTATTAGTGTTTGCTGAGTGGAGCTGAGTGCACAAAACAAAATAAATCGCATTCTGCAAATTATTTTAAGCTTAGAAGAGCTTACACATTATGATTCTGGATGTTGCCGTAAGCTTTCATAGATATTTTTTATAGATCCAGGCTCATTTTTGGTCAGGCAGGCGGGGGCGGTTAATTGGTACAATTGTCTAAACACCAACCAAACTTTTTATGATTTTGGACACGAGTTCAGCAATTTCTGATGTTCATTGTTAAATAAACTAATAGGTAAACATTGATTTATTTGATATAATAAAGAGGAAGGCATATAAAAAATTGGTTCATTAAAAGTTTAAGCAACATCAGTAGCAAGCTTAAAATAGTATATACTATGCCGTGCTCATATTTTGCAAGTTCCTTTGGTGCCTGCAATATAAATATACTCGTATAGAGTGGTTGGGGACAATCAAAGGTTGCTAAGGAATAACCCCTTAATTGTTAGGATAAGGTTACTTAAAGGATATTATCGAATATTGATGAAACGATTTCTGGGTTCAAGTGGTGTCATAATCCTCTTTGGTTGATGTTGTTAAAATTTGATACCACTGAATATACTATACAATGTTACAGACGATAAAAGAGCAATCAAGCATTTTTTTTGTTTAAAAATCAACCTTGAATATGTTAAAGTCAAAAATATAGAGAATTTAATATTATTTCTAAGCTTGTTACTGACAGGAGTTCAACTGAAGCAAACGACTTAAAATAAAGCACAACAAAGCTTATTACTTAGCGCCAGACGATTCACCTTTTAAAATTTAGAATGTATTAAATTAAAACTGCTAACTGCATACAACGAAAAATCCACAATTAATATCCTCCACAGTTTATCCCAAAGTTGTTTGTAAGAGATCACAGCTTCTGATAAGGCCGCCTCTGTAACCTCTAAGTGCCACATAATTTTAGTTTAATTGGTGTGCAGTGTAATAAAGAGTATCTCTATTCATTTATCTAAAGCTACATTAATATATCATCACTTTGTTCACTAACTCAGTTGAATACCCACGTTAATTTAAAACCGCAAACATTTTGCTATTTAAAAAGTGGAAAAAACTTATGCCTCGTCAATGGCGTACAGACATAAGCTCTAGTCAAACTGATCGAAGCTGAAACTTAAACAATCGAGAGACATTATAGATCGACCGTACTCGAACAAAATAATCCCTTTTATAAAGAAGTCAAATAAGGACATTAAACTGTTGACATTTTAAATAAAAGCTTGAAATTGGAAAATTTACGAGAGGTAGATCATAGTAAATTTCACGACCGTGAGTTCGAATTACTATTTCGTGACAATTTTGCTGTTGTTGATAAAATTATGACAATATACCATCTTGATTTGATTTAATTTTTATTTTTTAATGTTTTGATTTCGTTGATGATATTTTTTGCTCTGAATTATATAGTTTTGTTGCTATAGATAATAATGTTGATCATCATTCAAACTTTTCTCGTAAAGTTTCAGTAGTTTACCATCAAATACCCCAAACGATACTTAACCGTTAGTCGTTCTCAAAAGTATTTTTGTCGCTTCTATCTGTTCACCTTTAAACAGTGACGACATGAGAGTTATCGGCATCTCAAAATTGATGATGCTTGCCGAAAATCTTAGATTTTTAAAATCATTTTGTGGTCTTGGTTTCTTAAAGTACCTAAACAACGTTTTTAGCGATAGGAAGTGAATGAAAATTGAATGGGAAGGTTACATTGAGAGGCATCAATAAGATTGATCTAATAAATAAAAACGCAATAAAGATTTTAATTAAAGCCTCTTGGGCATTTGTCATTTGAAACACTATTGAGGACACATCCTATTTGATATTATAATTCGCTTTTTCCTCTTGTTAAATACACGAATTAACACCAGTATCAACATCAATATAAAATTAACGTTTTTAATTAGTATTCAGTAAACAGGGACAAGAAAATTTGAGAAACGTGAAGAAACATTAATTACTTCTGCTGCAGTGGTAGGTAGATATAAATTTGTGTTCTCCAGGGATACAAAGTTATGCTTTTGTATTCATCTTTATATTCCATTAGCAGAGAAAACTTAGAGCTATAAAATTTCAAGTTCTTAATAAACACTTGAATTCCAATTAGCTCCACTTGCTAATTTAATTTCTGCAAATAGCTTATTCGAAGTTTTAGTATGAAATTTTAAACTATTGCCACTTGTGTACATAATTAGAAGTACCTGAATGACCGAGCATGAAAATGTGTAATGAATGTGCAATGAAAATCGTTGAAGCCGTTGCCGAGATACAGATTGTAGATATAAATATATATACAAGAATTGATCGTTTAAAAGTATAAGATAATATTAAAGATAACAGGGATTTGGTCTCAGATTAAAATATCTGAGTCGTTTATTATTTTTAAGTCAATGTATAACAAAATATGGACCACAGTCTGAAATATATGTATTTTATTTTATTTATTTTTTATTAACTCATCAACGCGCCGGCCGTATACTTAAACTTAGAGAGCAAAAATTTTGCAAAGAGGATTTTTTGTGATGTAACCATGTGACTAATGATGTAACTAAGGGATAAGGAAGGATTTCAAGCATCTCGAGCTTTTATTAAGCGGCTAAAGCAGTAATAATTACTGATTCTGCCAATCTGCCAATAGACAAACCGGAGGCTAGAGAAGAAAATGGCGTCAAAGCGACAGACGAGGGATAATTAGCAGTAATCCTATACGATGAAGGTACTTGGCTAATTAATTATGTTTATTGATATCGACTTTAGCTGTTGGACAAAATAAAAGTGTTTTTCTAGTAGATATCTAGTAGATATTGAACAATAGTTTTCTTGTAGTGGAGTAAAAACCAAATTAAAGAAATGAAAAAAAATATATATTTTTTGTCAAACCATAAGTAATAAATTAAAAAAAAAACTGGCCGAGAGCATGTCGGACCATGCTCAGTGTAGGGTTCCGCAACTGTTTCTATAAAGAAATGCACTACATATGAAAAAAATACGATCTAATCTAAGTACACCAGCAAAAGAGCGTATCTTCATAGCACTTAAGCCATTTTGTTGAGAAGCACAGTTTTTGACAATAAATCAAAGATGGCATATCTTATATATGACTCAAAGATGGTATAATCATAACTATGTTGAAAATAATTTTAGCGATTCTTACTTAATCAAAAAACATTCCCTTTAAATGTTTTTAAAAGACTTGTTGAACAATGTACCACGCGTAGATGTTTGCTAAAATCACTTGTTTAGTTTCTGTTACACCTATGGATTGCCTCCCCCCCAGAAATATTTATTTTTATTATTTAACAAACTAAGTAGCGACTTATACAAGACACCCATGCTCCAAATTGCATTAATATACATTGCGTACTTTTCTAGTAAAATGCCTGTGACATATGAACGAACAACAGAGCGCGACGATTGAAGCGCAAAATACCTCAAGATTTAAATAAATAATAATAATCTTGGGACAACTCACACAACATCATCTGATCCCAAACTAAGCATAGCTTGTACTATGATAACCAGACAACTGATAAACATACTTATATATTCTAAATACATACATATTAAAGATAAATGACACCCAGACACAGAATAAACCATCGTGCTCATCACACAAAGTTTTATCCTGGGTGGGGATCGAACCCACGACCTCCGGCTTAGCAGTCATGGTCACTAACCACTAGACCTACAGGCCAGTCAATAAAGCTACTGTCTAACCAACGAGGATGTGACCAACCAACCAACATACTGCTGAAAGTCCCACGAAGGAGACAGGTTGTAGTAAAACAAGAAAAAAATAAACGGACGGTCCGACAGACAGACAGACGGACATGACGAAATTATAAGGGTTCCGTTTCGCCAATTTGCCTATGGAACTCTACAAATGAGTCTAATAGCTTTCAAGTTTTCGAGGTCCTATTTATTAATTCCATAAAAGACTTTTTTACATCGTCCAACGATTAAAAATATTATTTCTAATTGCTGCCGTCAGACGCAATTAAAGTGCCACTGATTTTTTTTCTAATGGTGTCAATATGGTTTACCTTTAATTTTATTTAATTTTCTGCATACTGGAGCGTTATCAGAAAAGTCAGGAAAAAGTATACTGCAACAAAAAATGTAGATCCATGATTACGTGTGACTCAGTGTTACGAAATTTCTACATATTAAATATTTAGATAAGTACTTAGTTTCAAATCCAAGCCAGCAGAGCCACGAGTTATTGCTAAAGCAAAGATAAATATGATACTGATCCGATATTCTTTTCCATTTCTAAACCTGGATAAATATTGCTCTTGCTTCTCAAGTGGAGTAATTGAATATTATAGTTCCTCTTGAAATAAAAGCTCGGTTGATAGCAAATAATCTTATCTTGGCAAGAAAAATAGACAATTCAAAGGTATTTAACTTTTAAAATTCTAAATACATGCGTAGGACACGAAGCGTTATGTGGATAACAACGTTTTTTACATTAAATATGATTTAAAAAAAGTAGTGCGATACCTGTGTAAATTATGATTATACTTACAAAACAATCAAAGTTTTAACGTATTGACTATAACATATGGTTTATCAAATCATTTGGATTACTGATATTGTATTTGGTACAGTAGTGGCCGTTTCGTTTGACGCCAAAATTTGATAATCTTTTAAGGAAGAGAGAGTAACTCATAATTTACGAACCCATTTTGTCAACATATTGATTTCAATTCCGACGTTTTTTACAATTTTACCTACACGTGGACACAAAATGTAGATTACTACTATTAACGGCTAAACATTTTTTTATAAAATGAAGCTAAGAATTATTATGATTAAAATAGTCTTCGAGTAAATTACTCTGCATCAAAATTAGTTCATTAGTTTGACGGCTACGATGCCGGAGACAAAACAAATGTTTTGATTGTCTGTTTTCATTTAAAGTAATACCTTTGCCACAACTATCTATAACTTATTTAATATAAAGAGATCACTTCCAAAACTTTGCCACACGAATAGTAAGTGAATTCCGAAAATGTTCACGCTATGAAGTTTCAAAAACTTACATTAATAAATTGGATATCTATTCTGATTTGGCTTGACAGTCCCTTGTGTGCAAAGCTGAAAGTCTAATGTGATATGTTAACACTATTTGAAAACTTGAAGGGACAAATAAATTTATAGTCAAAAGTTTCGCATACGATTGCGACCTCAATAAGAAGTGTCAGAGCAACTGTGTGTCCCTTGCTTATTCCAATGGAAGATGGACGTAATGAGATTGTTGATTTATGCTTTTTCGGTTCCTAAATATTACAATAATGTACAGTTACTTGAGCCATTTACTATATAGTAGGCTTGGAGTAAAATATATATTTGGTCTTAAATTTTAATTTTATAGCTGAAAACACATCTAGATGATTTGTTTTTTAGCTGTTGGTCGCGGTTCAAAATTCTAACAGGCAGGCGTATAATTTGTTTCATCAATTCTCACAACCGATAAAGAGTAGCAGTTTGAGAAAATCAGTATGTCTTAAAACAAACAAATAATTATTTACCTACCTCTGACAAGAAACATGTTTCTCAGTAATGGAAACTTTATAAGACTGATTATTATGTTCACAATAACAAGCTAAACTTACCCTTGTGTTATAGATAATGATTGTATCTAACTTTTCAAAAACAGTTTCTACTTGACAAAGGCATTGCAACAGTTTTACATTTTGTTCCAGACTCCAAAATGATGAACAAGAACATTGCTATCGCCGTCGCCGTGGTACTGGCTATCGTCTGCCTGGCTGAGGCCAGGGAGGAAGAGCCTCACAGCATGGCTGATGCTCTTCGCATGCTGCAAGATCTCGACCGCATATACTCTCAAGCAGCTAGACCAAGGTAAGTTGTTATTTTGTTGAACAGCCTATTAATTAGGAAGAAGTGATAGCGGTTCTACCGGCAACCAGCAAGTTGACGACAAAATTATACTTTTCATAGTTCCTCTAGCTTTGGTATTTAATAAAGACTTTGCTGGAGTCGCCAATCGAGACATTTCGATTGTGGGGAGGATACAAGATCAAAAACAAAACATCAAAGAACTCATACTTGATAGAAATTTCAGGTAAGTAGTGATTGTTATACTGATATTAAACAGGGGTGGCTATGAGGATAATGATAAAGTTATAGATGTTCCGAACTCATCGACCTTTATGGATTTCTTGACATACAGAAATGCGATTACATTAAAACTTGCATAGACATATATATATATAGACAAAATAATTATATATTTTTTTAATATTATTGAGGAAACTGGAAGTTTATAAATAAAAGAACGACTACGAAATACTCAAAAGGTACAAATCAAATTCTCCTATAAGTCTTATTGAATCTAACTTCATTTAGTATGCTTGAAAAAATGTTACTTAAAAAGTGAAATCGAAAAAGTTAACGGCCAAACTCCTCGTAGAAAGTTATTTACCTCACAATATTTATTTATGATTTTTATTTCAAACCTGTGAAACAGAGAATCATCACGTTAATATAAAATGTAACTATATACATTTTAAGGATTGCTTTTACTGACGTTACATATGATTAATTTTCTAAATTTCAAATTATTAGAATAGATCTTAATAATATCAAATACTGGAATCAAATTGACGTATTTAAAGCAGTGCAGTTGCAGTTAAATGTTATAACTTTTGGATCGGTTACAAATACGCTTGCGCAACTGACGTATCGTACTAAAATGCGTCAGTCCGCTATTGGGCTCTCGTATTTGAGATCGATCCCAAAGTTACAAGAATACGAAAACTAACTGTAACTGCAACTACACTGTTTTAAATACATGAATTGGCCCGCAGAGCATTAACTCGATTCACATTGATCCATTTTTTTTTAATTCGGCTACTTGTAGACATTTTAACTTGTCTGGTAACACGTTCACGGAGTCCTGAGGATGCTCGCCACATCATTTATTCATCTACGGATATATTGGGAAAAAAGTGTGTGCTATCTCTGTTTGTCATCGCGGGGACGATCTTTCAGTATCGATACCGATCGACGTAGTCTTTAAGTGCCCAAGAGTATCCGATTACCAACATAGATATCGATTCCATTATGTCTAAGTAATTTAAATTTCATTCAAAATATTCGTTTCAACATTAAAATATTACTCTTCTTCAGGTATTGTTTGTTTAACATTCAATTTATCATAGATTCTTTGAATAACTTTCGGGCAAATATAAATTTCAGCCTCTTTATTTGTTTCCGACAGATATTCAATTGCTAAGGTATAAGAATATTGTTATTTCATTTTATATGTAGGTGGGTTTGTTTAGATAATGTATTTATTTCCCCACGTGAAAAATATAAACGTGACTTTTTTTAAACAGTTTTTCGTGGAGTGTGATTTTTTCATATTTGTAGCTATTTCGCTGTAGGCAAAGCCAGCAATTTATATTTCATGTTTTTTTTAAGTACCAAAATAGCTATGTCACTGGGGATTTCCAATCAATCAATTAGCCCATGGCAGTTCTTTGGAGGTTCGCTTACGCCGCTCCCAATTCACGTTAATACGAAAAGTTCCCAATGGGACTAGGTCAAAATTGCAAACATTTAACCTTAGGTACTATTTTTATAGTTGTACCTATGTACAACTTTGTGAAATGTTTGCGATTTACCACTAGTCAATCCTTGTGATTCTGAAAGAATCTCTGAAATAAGCTCTAAAATTAAATTAATATGTCTAAAGGTTGCACATATTTTATTCTCTTTTTAAGACAATAATGATTGAACTGGTTTTTCTTTCTTTTCTTCTATAACCCATAGTACGCTCACAATTTTCATCATCCACTTTAAATACCGAGCCTTCTATTTGTTCTTTTACTGTAATATATAATAAGAAGAACAATTTAATAATGGAGTTTAATTCTTAAACAAGCTGAAGACAAACAATTATACTCAAAGTACCCCAAGGGCTGTGATACTAACGCGCGAAGGACTTCATACAAAAGAATAACTTCTCTTTACAGAGTTTATCGCAAACCTTACGGAATACTTTTGAAATAATGGCAAAAGTGTTACAAAGATTAAAGGGATTTGTTTCCTGTTTCTTTGGTTCAAATAGTCAAAATAACGTCGGCTAAGGATACGTACCTACATAATGAATTGGAGTTGGAAGTATTTTTGATTAAATGAGAAAACAAATTTGAAGTAGGCTTAAAGTTATCTCTAATCTCTTTTGTCTTGATATAGGTAGTAATTGACCATATAAATATTTTTTTTGTTTGTTTTGTTTGACGTGTTCAAAGTTTTTCTTGATTTTCCAGCATGGATGCCAGTTATTGTGAATGCGACATGCTTTGTAAGCGTATTATGGCCAAAACTGAGATCAGGTTGTATTTACCGTCAAATTTAACGTATTTTAGTGAAACTTATAGCAGTATTTATGTATAACTAGCTGTGCCCGCGACTTCGTTCGCGTGGAAGTTGGGTTTATATTAAGGTAGTTTATGTAACAATTTAACTTCTGTGTAAAACATATTGGAAACATGCTCCACAATGCTCTGTGGCATCTATGGATATTAGGGCCTAGCTCTAATCAGGGCCCGACCTATGGCAAGGCAAGCCAAGCAAATGCCCAGTGCAGCAAAATGAAGGGCGACAAAGTTTATGGCGCCAGACGGTTAGAAGACAAATTATAATAGTATTTTACCAAAATGATTTGCATCACATCAAATATTACTATTATCGGTTTCGGGTTAAATGAAGCCCGAAACCGCCCAAGTACTCGCGCGAAATAGGGCTAGTGTGAGATAAGTTTTAAAAAAAAAATCCTGTTTTTAAAACATTGCATTCCCGCGGTACTGTGATGCGTGTTCAAACAAACAGACAATATTCAAACGTTTCTAAAAGATATACTGAATTAGTATATCTTTTAGAAACGTTTAGTTTAAATACTAAACTTATTTCTATATAATGTCTACATTGGTGAATTAAAAAATAGGTGTGTCACCCTGTCGTAGCCGAGGATAGAACAAAGTGGCGTGCAATTAGAGAGGCCTATGTCCAGCAGTGGACTGCGATAGGCTGATGATGATGATGATGATGAACCTGTCGTTAATTAAGATCATCATAAATTCATATCCCTCTACGTAAGAATTTCAGATTTATTTTTTAAATCAATTTACCTGATTCTGTTTCATTTGTATTTAAACGCCATCTATTTTCAAAACTGGATAAGTTTATTTTAATACTTGATGACTTTAAATTAAATTATACTTAAACTATCATGCATATTAAACGTAGGTAAGCAAGGTATTTAACCTAAAATTATTCACGCGATTAAGACCCGTAATATATATATATATTCATAATAGCTGTGCCCGCGACTTCGTTCGCGTGAAAGTCGGGTTTAAATTAAGGTAGTTTAGGTAACGAAATAACTTCTGTGTAAATATGTTGGAAACAGTCCTGTTGACTAAATACTTACTAAATAAAAATCGATCTGTTCTATTCTTTTAGATAGTTAGTTTGGTGTGCGGCTTAAGAAGTGGGTTTTCTGTTGTTTTTGTTTTATTCTTTCAACGTTATACCTAGTTATTACCTAATAATTTTTAATAGAATTTGTACGAAAATGTTGTTACTTCTCATGTGATCGTAAACTTGTAAAGCCTAAGTACTTAACTGTGATAGTTTTCTTTATAATTTTAGTGTTTATACTATACCCTGAATTTTTTCACATACCCAACATCAACCATTTAGCTGGCAGGGGGACACTTGACTCTAACAAAAATGTTCACTATAAAGTAGTATAAAGCCTAATATTATACACAAAGGAATCCTTAAATCTAAAAATAGTCTTTACAAACCCTAAACGCTTTTTAAAAGACCTATCTAATGATACCACACACGATGGGGTAGGTAGGTGAGAAAAAAATCACATCCCCACTTTACATATAAGATACCCTTAAAAAAAAAAATGATTTTCAAGATTTTGTTCTTTCACTTTATCGGCGTTAGTAATTTATTCATGCAAAAGTTGCAACCTTCTAGCACTAACAGTCTCTGAGCTAAGCTGCGGACGGACGGACATAAGGGAACTATAAGGGTTCTGTTTTGCCATTTTGGCTAAAAATGGGGTGTATTTCATATAGTGTTACAACGCAATACTAATAATAAAACTGCTGTAACACTTTAGTAAGCAAACACAGAGCGTGTCATGTGTGTCATGCCCGCGAAAATGTCAGATATCCCTAAAGGTACGGTTGACAAACAACGACCCCCCTCCTCCCGTCACCCGAACTACTCACACTTGACCGATGTTGAGCCATTCATTATCCTTGAATTGATGAACACGTAATCTCCAACCATAACCCCAAAACATGATGCACCTGTGTGATGCGTGGTCAAACAAACGGACAGACAGACAAACATTTCTAAAAATCATAGCAATGTATTTCTTTTAAAACTTCTTTTACTAAGTATAGAACGTTATTGAATACAACGCCATCTACTTTCAAGAATGTTGCCACTCAGCATCTCAAGCACCTATACCCTAGTAAATGTTTTCACAAATTTAATAAGGAATTATTTGATCACGGTGAACAATTTGATTTCATAGATGGCGCTACATGTTTTTTTTTTACGTGTGTAATGTCTTTTTTTAGACGAACACATCATTTCTGGAAAATGTCGAATACTTTTTAATTATAATGTAATATTGTTTTTCATTTCTACTACGATTAATTAATTACTCTCAGCAGTGCATGCAATACCTATAATTAACTTACCTACGTGCATAATTTACTTGATTTTTAATATAAAAAAATAATAACCAAAGTAAATAAGTTACTTACGGTCGAAAAAATAACTAAAACATTGAGAAAAATATTAAAAAAGGATAAAGACAATTTAAAAAAATACAAAAAGAACATAATCAGACATCAGATTCGAGCCCGGGACTTCGTCGCCAAAGTCCGTTAGCATAGCTTCGAGGCTATACTGTTCGCTACTTGCCTCGTCAAAATAACTGTTCTTATGAAACTTAACAATGTTGTGTTTAGCTCCTTTTAGTTTTAGCGTGAAGTTATGTATTCCATGGGTTACAATTATAGATAATGTCTAATTGTGGAAAATTTTGTGATAAACCATTATGGTGCGACAAAAAATACGTTGCTACTCGTTCCCCATAGACGTTAGCGTAATGATTCATAGTGTAAATAATGTCCTATAGTATTTACTATAAAACTGCAAATTTTCATAAAGATCCGTCTAGTAGTTACTGTTTTATAACGAAAAATAGCTACAGACATTATCCCTTACTGCTTAGCTCCTATGGGAAAAAGCGTGATAATTTATAGCCTAAATGTTAATCTGCATCTATTAGATTGCACGTGCAAAATTTCAACCGAATCTGTACGGTAGTTTTTGCGTGATGCGTGTTCAAACAAACAGACAGACAGACAGACAGACAGACAGACAGACAGACATTTCTAAAAATGCAGCAAAGTGTTTGAATACTCTTTTCGAACATTTCCTAATATTTTTTTTCACTAAGTTCGGCCATGTACAGACACGTGAAATTTACAGTTTTATTATATGTATAGATATAGATATTACCTTTAAAACAACAAAAAAGTAATAAAAAATTATTAAACAGTTTTGTGTCAACCCGGACAGCTACCATTCAATTTTATTATAGTAAATTAGAGAAGTGATGCCGTGTGGTGCCGGCTTAAGAATAGTACCACCCCATCTCTTCCCGTGGGTGTCGTCAAGGCGACTAAGGGATTTCACTCCGGAGGACGGGCAGCAGCGTCCTCTGCGTACTTAAAGCCTTACTGCGATCGCCAATCCGCTCGCCAAGCGTGGCGATTATGGCAATTACCCCCAGGATCTACTGGGGAGACCCGTGCCCAGCAGTGGGCCATCATATGGGTTGATATGATGAATATGAATATGAATGAGAGAAGTGATTAGAGTTAATAACCCACGTTATTAAAATATCTACAAAATCTTAGCGAGGTCAAGCATGACTTTGGACGAAATGTTCTAATAACAAGAGTACATTCACGATCATTTTTAGGGGCCAATATGGCAAAACGGAATCCTTATAGTTTCGCTATATCCGTCCGTCTGTCTTTCCCCAGGCTGTCTCAGACACTCTTAGTACTGGAAAGTTGTAATTTGGCATGAATATACATAAGTAGTAATACAGAAGTAGAATATAATTTAAAAAAAATCGTGTAGGTACTCTTACACGTAAAGGGGGGATATGTTTTTTTTCAGTCCTATTCCATCGTGAGAGGTATCTTTGTGTAGGGCCTTTAGAATACTTACGAATTGCAAAAATCACGTTTAGATTTATGGGTCCATTTGAAAAATATAAAGCCTTAAAGTTCAAATTTTTGTTAGGGTCAAATATCTCCCTCCCGTGCCAGCTAAATGAATGTTTTTGGAGATGTGGAAAAAATCAGAGAACATATAATAAAATTAAAAGGAAAACTATCCACAGCTCAGTAGGCTTTACAAGTTTACGAGTAATAGCAGACCAAGTAAGAAGTAACAAAATTTTCGTTCAATTTGAACGACAATATTGTTACTTTTCACTGGAAAATACTTATAACTATATAACGTTGTTAGTAGTGTGAAACAAAAATAACAGAAAACCCCCTCCTTATACCGCATTATTGTGCTGGGTAGCTAAGAAACCCTACATTGTGTGTGGCCCGACATGCACTTGTTCGGTTTTTTCATTTGGATGGCTTCATTTCTTTTAGCTGCTAGATTCGTCTTCCCAACATTCGATACCGTCAATAGTTTTCCCACTCTTTTCTTCTTCAATCGTTGCCTCATCTATGTACACGCAGCGTTATCCTACGAGTCATAAAGGAGGTCAATCTGACTTGTCCAGCCTACATAGTAATTTTCCCCTGACAGCTTGCCTTATCTCGTTCCCATTGCATCCTTGTGCAATGACACGCCCTGTCCGGCCAGGAAATTACCGCGGACAAAGGAAAATTACCTAGTTACGAAATTGGTTCTGCGGTCATAACTGCTTCTATGACTGTGGGGTAAAGCAGAATTTTCAATGACGCGACACGAATAGTTGTATTAGAGAACTGTTTGCTTGTTTTTTTTAACACAGATTTGGATTACACCAGATATAGATTGTATTGGTATAAAGTGTACCTAGATATGCTTGTCTTGCTTGGCTCTTTGTTCTGTATAAAATATATTTAAGGATATTAGGTATTATGTCGTGGGGCTCGTAGGTACATCTACTACATCGAACTTAATTTTAACGAGTTCTTTGTGCTTCCGGCTTAGGAATAGTACCACCCCATCTCTTCCCGTGAGTGTCGTCAAGGCGACTAAGGGATTTCACACCGAAGAACAAGCAGCAGCGTCTTCTGCGTACTTAAGGCCTTACAGCGATCGACAACTCGCTCGCCAAGCGTGGCGATTATGGCAATCACCCCCAGAGTCTACAATAAGTAGGTTCTACTAGGGAGACCCGTGCCAAGCAGTGGGACATCATACGGTTTGATATAAGTAGATATAAGAGTACTTTGACATTCACATCATCATTCACTCAGATTACTCAGAAGCTGACCTCTTACGAATCTGACCTTCTCATATTTATGACGTTCCGTTATGGCATTAGAAGTTTCATTTCCTCGACTTTTAGAGGGGGTGAGAGAATATAATTCGATACCTATTCAGATACCTATTATTAGGGCAGATAGTAATTATTCTAACTCCGAACAATTTATTACATTTTCCTTTATTAAGAATGAACAATTTTATCATAAACATAGTTCACTTCCATAAATTCATAATGATAGTAATTATAATAAAAAAGTCTGTTATAAATCGTCTTATAGCAACAAATTGGTAATCTAACTTTTAAGTATCATTTTAAATATTGCGATCTCGAGTTTTTGTATTAGTGTTTTTATATTGTTACTCTGAGCCCATATTAGGTCCATAATTGGACAATAATTCAGTTGTAACACATTTAAAGTATGATACAGAAGGGAAGTTTAAGTATTATAAGTTCTGAAGAAACTTGGTGCCTTGTAAAGAGAAATAGATTTACTGGAACAAGTCATATTGTTGATATATTCAAATATAGACATTGTTTTGGTTTTAGGAAATAAAAGTAGATATTTTGGTATGTATTTGAAGTTATACTAAAAAAAGATATGCATATTTCATTCAAGGTTTCACAAGTTTTCTGATTTTGGAGAAAATTATTTGCACTAGGAAGGAGGAATTTTACTCTTTACAAAATATATAATTTGAATTCAAAAGAATGAAAGCAAACGAAAACTTTTCAATTTTGAACTTTTTTGAAAGTGGCAGCGTAGAAACAATAAAGAAAGAAAGCAACTTTAACAAACAAAAACTAAATTGCAACTGTACTTACTGTTCCTAGTGGGTATCCAGTTCAATATATGCCAGACTTATAATGTGGTGGTTTGGGCATTGAATCCATAATCTACATCTACACTAATATTATAAAGAGGAAAGATTTGTATTTTTGTATGTAACGAATAAACTCAAAAAGTACTAGACCGATTTTAATAATTCTTTTTTTGTTGGATAGCCCATTAATCGAGGAAAGCTATATATAATATCGCGCTTCGACTAATAGGAACGGAGCAGCGACGAGAAATGTTGCAAAAACGGGGAAAATTTACGCGTACGAAGTTGTGCGGGACAGCTAGTAATGGAATATTTTGAGATCAAATTCTGCAGACCAGAAGATTGGTAGTCTTAAAAAAACACGGTTCTTTATGTCTGTAGTAACCCATGTAAATTTTATTCCACTTATGCCTATGTCAGACTAAAGTCCAGAGCCTGGTTTGTATATCTATGAAGAGGAATTCATCTAAATAAGGCGAAAAGTGCGTAAAAGGGTGTAATATATGATGTTAAAATCGCCTGTCATGCTGTTTCTTTATATTAAGTGCCACTTGGCATTATAAAAGGCAAATGTCATGGGCAAATCTGAAGATTTATCCAAAGTACGTAAATGGATTTGCACAGGTAGAAAAAAGTTTTTGTTAGTCAAGTCTAGAAGCACTTACTTTATTTGATTTGGTAATAAAAAAAACCGTCTATTTTGTATCAACTGCAAACATTTTTATTATATTTTACAGATAATACACAGATTCACACAGGCGTAAATACTTTGGGGTTAATTGTTAATACAACTATTAAACGTAGCCGAATCGGATTTTCATCCAATCAGACAATGTCACAGAGAGGGAATAGAGATTACACTTTGTCTGGTACAGGGTCTTCACTATAATATCACCTCCGTAGCAGGTTGGTCTCTGTTAAGATTGCTAGCTCTAACCGAAACAGGTTAGAAGTCCGTTGTTAAACGAAAGTCTATCACAGACAATCTAGACTTAGATCGTATCTACTACAGATTGTACATAGAGTACAAATGTATATATCCGCAAACTCTAAACTCCGAAGTTCGTTAAGCAGTTTCAATTCGTTTTAACAAGGCTGTCTGTTGCTAACCCATTTTACACTATGTCTATGCGTTTTGTTAGTAAAGTTTTGTGTCTATTTAACTACGTACGTGGTAATAGGAAATGTTAGTTAACTTGGAGATGTAGTTCGTAGGTTAACATTTAGACACACACACAGCAAACGACTTTGCTGTGTGTCTTGGATGACGCTTGACGATAAAATCAGCGATAGATAGATTCTTACATTGCATGCATTATAATTTCATAGATAGGTATGGAGGCTTATGGAGTTTTGTTCTTGTCAAGTATCGGCAGCAGAAAGTGCCCTCCCACCACCGTGGGGCAAAATGCGACTGAATTTTTTCACAGAACTTTTATTTCACGTGATAGAAATAATTAGGTCGTTCGTCGTGTATTAGCATGGCAATAGGGACAAAAGGCAATCGCGAAGACTAGGTATATGGGTCCTACACTCACGGAGTGTCCTTGCTATCTCAATCTGCACCAGTAGGCATCCGTCGGATTAATACCTTTTAATCCCGCAAACGTTTTTGACTAAAGTTGTGTACTAAAAATGAATAAGAGAATTGTTTTATTCACCTGTCGCGAATACTGAACTATATATTATCATTGCCTAACATGGTATTCTCGATTTCATCCATACTAATAATATTATAAAGAGGAAAGATTTGATTGTTGGTTTGCATTGAATAGGCTCCGAAACTTCTGAATCGATTTGAAAATATCTTTCACCATTAGAAAGCTATATTATCAGGGAGTAACATAGGCCATATTTTACTGTCATAAAATTAAAAATCCCTACGACAATTGCAATAATGTAACTCAAGGTATAAAAAAACTACGATATGACTCGTGCGAAGTCGGGGCAGCTAGTTAAATTATGAAGAGGTAGTCATGCTACCTTTACCTTTCAATTAATTAGGCGTTTAAGCCGTAATTCAATGTCAGATACCTGTCATAATATAAGTCAATATTAAATGAGTTTGATTAATTAACTGGCTCTTTTAATGAATAACTCTTTAATCAAATTTTAGGACGTTGGTTCTTCCTTTTCGAATAAAACCATTATATAATTAATTCAATTGGCAAATTTGCGTTCTTTTGAAACTTTTTAATTTGGAAAAAGTGGTTGGAACACGAGGATATATAATTCCTCGTTCTCCACCCAGATGGAGCACCAGCTGAAGCACGAGGAAGTACCCGTTTCTCAACACTTTTTGCTCTTATCATGCAAACTCGTATCCATAGTCTCCTCATACCAGTAACATTGGAGAAGTCACTCATGTATTACCTACTCAAGTCACACTATTTTAACCGACTAATGCGAAAGCAAAAAGGGGTTATGTTTGTGCCGAAAAGTGGATATTGCACTATCTCAAATTTATTGTTGTGTGTCTGGGAATACACTTGTGCAATATACTGCTGAGTCGTCTTTGAGTAAAATGCCTGTGGCATAAGGACGGACAGACAGACGGATATAATGAAACTATAAGGGTTCCGTTTTTGCCATTTTGGCGACGGAACCCTAAAAAGTATCTCAAATTTATTATTGTGTGTCTGGGTATACACTTGTGCACTATACTGCGTAGTAGGATAGTGTCTAATGAGATTGAGACTATATTATGTTTTATATCAACCAGAAGAGCAAATAGATGACATGTGATCAAATTATATCTTGTTATATAACTCAAAAAATGCCTATAAATAGCGCCTTCCTGGTATGTAGGTACTTGTAAAAGATATGAAATTTGAAACGGTAAGTAGAACCCGAATATACACGGAACCACAACCCAGTTCTCTTTGTTCACATAAGAATTGCTGATGATTAGGTATGCGTTTCTATTAAATTGGTTCCAGTTTCAAAAGTGCAACAAGATAAACTTCATTTAAGTTTAGGTAACAATAAGGGCTTAGAATTTCGTTATTTGATTAATTAGGAGCACGCGAAATAATCCAACAAACTATATCCTATCTAAGAACAATTCTTAGCTCATCTACTCAAATATGTACCTACTAAACTAACAAGTATATCATGTAAATTTTGTACGCCTAATATACAATAATATGTTAAGTAAAAATTTAAAAAAAAAACAAAATTCTTTATTCACTTAGGATGCAAAACAACACTTGTGATAAATTTAAGTACATGTAATGCCAAGTTAGCAAACAATACGTATAGCCGGAGAAAAGAACCTGGCAATAAAAACTCGCGGCCACACTTTTCAAATTGCCAATTTTACAATGGTTGAATATTCATAAACTTGATATAGTGCTAAGGTGCTGCCACTAGTATACTATACACCATGTAAAGGACTGATGCAAATTATAGATATTATTAAAAAGTTGGAACATGAGATAAAATAAAAATAGCCTTAGTGGATACAACTTAGTAGGAGACATCAAAAAGTCATATAATTAGAATTATTTGCCTAGTGTGTTTATTCATTTATACATCACAAAAGTTAAAGAAGATCTTATTTTGTAACCAAGATGTTCTATGAGAAAGAGTGTATTTATGTTTGATCATAATAATTAATCTACTTATAGACTTAAAACAAAAACCTATTTAACCATTTCAGCTCAGCTAAGATTCATTCGATGCGAATGTGATGCGATGTGGTGCTAGTATTATCTTACATAATAAACAATCGATCAATCAACCAATCTATTGCAAACAATTCCTTTATCTACAGAGATAGGTATTCTGAGTTTGGGTTTGAAGATGCTTGCAATACACGTTTTTGTCCCAGTACTTATCTTATTAATGCTAAATACGCTATTAAGTATAAAGGCCGGGATGAGTTGCCCGAAAGTCGCTGCGACCTAAAAGATGTATTGTGACCCCTCTTTCTTGTCACGGTGTTTGTGGTCGAACTCTTTCAAAACAGCTTGAAAGTTTTTAATATTTTTTTGTATATTTAATAAACCAAGTAGCGAGGATCAACTAGTAATGTTTAATACTTACTATGTTACATATAGAAAGTGAAGTATACCCCTGAAAAAGAAACAGTTCGCAAGGAATCTTTTAATAGATATATTGGTCTCTTAACAAAAGCATGTAAGAGAATACGGTCAAATTATTTTTATTTTATCAATACAATAGAACATTATTAACATATTACTCACTCGGTGGGAATAAACCCCATTGTGGGAAGTCGAAGACATTATAGATATATGATTTCCCAAAGGGTCTCGCTCTTTTCTATTATAGTAATATTAAATGGAATATCAAAGGGCAGGATACATTATTATTTTAATGACGACTAAATTATTCAGAAAAATATGGGTTCTGGGAATTAGAGACAAAGATTTGAAATTATAAAGAAGTGTATAGAATATGACGTATAACAGAAAGGTTACCTACCTTTGCTCAAAAGGTCGGGTTGTTATGTACACATGGTACTTAAAAAAAAACTAGCAATGTAGGATTGGGTTCCACACATTTCTAGCAATCCCGTCAAGTCCTCCAGCTAACTAAATAGCTTGTGTTGGGAGTGGGTTCACCTCGGGAGTATTATGGGTAAATCGAACCAGCGACCTCACGATTGCTAGCCCGATGTCTTATACATTCGCCACTAAACACCTCGTTCTTACAAAAATCTAAACAGATCTGGTTTTATTATAAAACTTATTAAATATTGAGATATTCTTATCGGCTTAAAGATGGATTTAGTACCACGAGAGGTGCCATTCAGGCCCTGTTCGCTGCTGACTTCACCGATTATATCAAGCTATCGTGGAAACAGTGAATAAAAGCCGATACGTAAATAAAATATTAACTAATTAGTAGATCGGGTGTCGAAACCCGATACCCATTTAGATGAAGGAACCCCTTTAAACTTGAGGGGGGCAAAAGTAGCCTACTCAAGCATCAAGCGACCCTAAATCGGTGCAGTATGTTTGTAGATTATATAGAGGATTCAAATAAACTAACTCTATTTTGACATCGATGGGGAGGAATTCTTCGACGCCTAAAATGATTGTGACTCCCTTTTTATGAAATCCTTTTTTTGTAGTTTACTAGGTAAGTTGTAAATAATGTTTTAGTTTGTATACAGTTAGTTCGAAGGGTAATATAGCATAATGTATTTAAGAACATTGTAAATTTTTATTTTACTCTTCAGCTGTATTTTAATAACTGGTATCTAAAGTGTGGCACATAAAAAATATTCTGTAACATAAATACAATCGTCTTATTCCCTGCGTATATTATACGTACAAAAAGTATGCAAATGTCTTCCTACCACCTGTGACGTATACAAGTATTTTCAAAAGGCTTTGAAACGTCGTCACTGCACAAGAATAAAAGTATTTCTTTGTTAAAAATACTTAGTTACTTGCCACCGCGATGAATTTCAATTAGTCGTATTGTTATCCTTTACAATAGGATTAAAAATAACGCTGTGGAACTAATGCAATTTGCAATTTCTAGTTTAAAGTTCAGTTGGTGCGTATTTTCTACGCTTATTATGATAGGTTAATTAGTCGCTCCAATATAGCGGAACTTTTGATCGCGGAAACATTACACTTTGCGCGGTATTATAGCGATGGAGCTTCGATATAATAATCTAATCTGTTTTATGCAGCTAATGGGTCATACACGAAAAGTGTTGGGACAAAAATATTTAAAGTGAAGCTTCTCGTATTATTATGAAACTTCGTTTTTATTTAAAGGGACCTATCAAAATTCGTACAAAAATATCATGATTTTCAACAGAAAATAGCAAAATGCATCTTAATTTAATATCAATGAAAACAAAACAAGTAAACAAAAAAATATCTTTCTTCACCTTCATAAAAAAATAATTGCCAGTTATGTCCAAAAAATAAAAACATGTCAACAGAAAAGATATTATGCTTTTGTGGTCATTTAATAAACTATCACTATTAAAATATGTCCTCGTCGGAATCGTCCT
This sequence comes from Herminia tarsipennalis, assembly GCA_945859575.2. Lineage (NCBI taxonomy): Eukaryota > Metazoa > Arthropoda > Insecta > Lepidoptera > Erebidae > Herminia > Herminia tarsipennalis. The sequence goes on along the minus strand of OX243835.2, from coordinate 22,660,379 downwards.
ACATATTTTGCTCACTCAAAACGACGAAAATTTCAATTAAGCTTGAAATTTTTACAAGATTCAATAAGTTTTCTATAAAAAGTTTTCTATATCTTTTCCAAAAAATATTTTAAATATTCATATAATATGAGTATTTAAAAAAAAATCTAACAGGAACATATTTTTTTCCGCTTTTGTGTATGACCCAAATGCGTGTTTACTATTTTTTATCGATGTGACTTTGACAAACCATAAATAGAGTGCACATACAAACAATCTTTCACCCCAAACGCATATACCTTATCCGTTCCGTGGTGGGTAACAATTAGATTGACCAATGTTGAGTATCTAACAATTTCTTGTTTTGGATATATTCTCTAAAACCATGACATTGTACCTTTATTATGTTTTTCTATTTGGTTGAGCTAATTTTGAAAAAAATACGAAGTACGAACAACATACTTAAATTAAATAATTGGTTTGGTATATACTTACATACCCACTTAAAATGCTTTAAGTAAAATAAAGAAATTTGGCTTGGCTTGACGTGAATTTACGAAGAAGTCACTTACTGTTAGTTTCAGACAACTGTCATGAAGTATTAAAATGCAGGACAGTCGGGGCATAAAGTTATTTCATACATATCTTTTCCGTTTCTCTCACAAATATTACTTGACACAAGGAAACATGTTCCATCCAAGTTTACGCAACTGATTAGAAAATTGTAACTTAGTTCTGGTGTTGTAACTTTATCTAAAGCTTTTTGATGTCTTGTCTTTCTGTGTTTAAGAATAATTGTTGTATGAGTGTCAGTTATTCTTTCGTGAAATAGTGATGTTATCGGATCACTGTGCTTTGGCTGAAGGGCACTGAGGCAAGTGAAATTACTGGGCAAATGAGATTTACGAACTAATGTCTCAAATGAGGAGTGCAGTGCCGTAACAATAAGATCTTTGCAAAACAAGGATATGGGTGGGACTGATACTGTTATGGGCTAGTGTGACGCAAACCATGAAGCTCACGACCTGTTCGTCTTTTTGTTTAACCCTTTAGATCTCGAGTTTCCTGAAATCCTTTATTAACAATCATTTCCATCACAAAAGAAAACTGCATAATTTCAGATGGTTGGGTTGATTTTTTTTGTTGGGTTTCATTTGATTCGTTTCTATAAGAAGACATAGGTTATACAACATAGTATTTGTATAATATACTTATATTATACAAATACTATTTTGTATACCTATGTCTGTGTAAGTAAAAAGATATATTGGTTGACAATCTTACAGGTAGGCTGTTTGATAAAACAGAATACAAAACTTTTTTCTTATAAATACTACTACTTCTAGTCTCTATTCTATAAAACAAACATGTTATAACAGAAAGGTGTAGAGCCGATTGTAAAAAATCGAACGAGTAATGGTAATAAGTCAGCTGGACAATTCGGCAAGCCTTGAACGATAACCTACTTACCTACAGCTGCTCAAAGATATGATAATGAAGTTATACCAAGAATAAGGAAGGAAGTATAGGTACCCCTACTTTCGTCTTCAAAATATTAGGAAACGCCAAATCCGATTTGTAAAAAACAACATACAAAATTTCCTTACGATGCAAATGAAAATCTAAAACCTTATGAATACATATTAGGTTATTTTTCTGTAAAGGCAATCGCAATGACTTCAAAGCTATAGGCTGGCTATCGTATGCGGATTGAGTTTTGGTAAATGTGACACACATTCAAGTAATGCAACACAATATTTTGTTTTTTTTTTTTCTGTAAGGCTGTGTTTAGACGACGCGAAAAAAAGGCCGCCGCGTAGTGACCGAGTGTTGGCCGCGTATTTGCATTCATTTACAAGGAAATTTAAGTTTTATTGACTAGGCTTCGCAATTACCAGACCGCACGGGGGTCGTGCATCGACCACGTAGCGAGCACTCGACACCGCGCTTATATTGCCTAGTTAATAAAACGTAAATTTGCTTGTGGCTTTAACAGGAAAAAAATATGTCTCTCTGTTGTGGAGACTTTGCCAACTTTCAATTCGGACCCAAAGAGCACTCAGACACGGACGAACAATTAGTGGGTAGAGACACCTAATTAACAATGCAACCATATTTTCTCAAATGTGTAATTTGTGTCAGTTTTATAATAATACTGGCTTTTGTCGGGAATTCGCACGCATTTGTATTGGTTACCTCAATGTAAGTAGTTGTTGAATGGAATTACATTTATGACGTTTTTAATAAGCTAATATATAGTAATAATATAAATGTAGGTTGTGGTAAACATTGGGTATTCTGCGCCTGAGTGCAATTTGTCTATAATAAATTGCACTCAGGCGCAAATAAAATGCAGGCTTTGTCTAATATAGTTTGGAATTAGATCGTGTGTAAATCGAGTTTGTTTGTACGTAGACAGTTGGTAATTTAAATAATATCTACACGTTTGCTAAATTTAATTTTGCCAATTTGTAAGCGAGACCATGAATATTACATGTCTCTGATTCGACTGATCCACGGATTCTAAGAAAACCTACAGTACACATAATATAATCAATCCTCTACCCCAATATGGCTTTCATTTGACATTAAAATATACGGAATTCGATCACATTGCCGACACATCATGAAAATTAAAACATAGGTGAAAACCTCGTAAAATATGTCCCAGAAGTGCGATATATATGTGTCATAACCTAAGTTAATCACTTACTTGCGTGTCAAAGAGGATATTTGGTATTTTTATTAGCCATGGAGTAGTAATTCCATGATTACAAAGTACTCTATAGATAAAATGCGTTGGAATGAGTTTCGGCAGTTTCATGCTGTTTCAATACGTTGAAGGAATCATAAAAGTATACTGGGTGACTGATACAAACAAGATTAAATTATAGATAAGGTGGTAAAGTGTTCTCGAAAGTTTAATGGTTCAATGTTCACAGTTTTCGATTTAAAGTTTTATATAAGGTCGTTTTAAAGCTTTTATAGTTACTAAGTATGAATGTGGAAGGCTTAAAATGAACTTGGAGATATCGACCGAAGATGGATGTACTGTGTGAAAGATGATGTGGCGAGAAAGGAAGTCAGTACAGAGATGACGTCTCATAGAATTTTGTGGAGCCAAAATACAAATTGCGCTGACGCGACTTAAGGCTTGAAAAAATATATAGTTTTTAAAATTTTCTTTTCTTAAAGTAAGGACTTTTATTAATTAGATAATAAAATGTTATTTTGCTAGAATCATTAGCCACTTAGTTGCTTATATTATGTAGTCCAATTCTGTCTCTGTTTCTTCATACGTCACAAACTATAATTAGCTACAGATTGTTATAAATAAATGTCGATATGTGGACTGTTTTAATTCTACCTGATATCTTATTACGCGTAGCACTAACTTTAAATGGCAAGTACTTTATTTACTTTAGTGGGGCAATGAGTTTAAGAGCAATGTGTTTTATATTTAAAGCTGTGTAAAAACGTTTAGTAATTTAGGACGTTTTCTTCTTTTCTTTTTCTTTTATAAAATCCAATTTCCTCATTAGGATACAAGCCCTGTGTTTGCTTTGATTTTGCAAACATAAAAGTCACAGACACAAAGTACACCAATTTTTGGATCACATAAAGTGACCCTGTATTAATCGAACCTACGATCTCTGGCTTAGCAGTCAGGGCCACTAACCACTAGACCTGGGTAGTCAGGCAAATATTGGACGTTATGAGAGCTGTAAACACTGTCTAAAGAAGTTTGACCACCCTTGTTGACGTCTTTTATACGAGTAGTAGTAACCGATTTTGATATAGACAACTAATCACAACCACAACTCATTGTGTACCCAAACATAAATAAACTTTGTTCTTTCACTGGCATGGTCCGTAAGACGGTTTAACGTGATTTGGTCTCCGAGGTACATATGAGTATGATATATTTTTAAAATGTGTCAATTGTAAGCCCAGTTCCTCACATTTGCGAACCCACAAGCGGGACAAGGTATTGGCACAAAAATGTTGCAAACGAGATCAGTCAACCTTCTGAAAAAGTTTTTTGTTGTTATCAAAAAAGGTTATTATTTGCTATTTTTTTTTACTAAAATTATAACTAGCAATGTGGGGTTAGGTTCCACATTACTTGCACTCTTGTTAACCCCTCCAGCTAAGATCAAATTCTTGTTTTAGGAGTGGGTTCATGTCGGTAGTTTAATGTGTAGGATTCGAACCCGTAACCTAACGATTGCGTGTCCAATGCCTTAGCCATAAGACTACCGCCGCTTCAAGCTGTTGTCCAATATATTGTTTTTGCTTTTATGGTCCATATTGGTTTGCATTGAATTAAGTTCTAATTGAATATTTAAAAGTTAAACATTTAAAGATTATAACTGTGAGTTGAAATCAAACATTAGCCGTGACAAAATTGCATGCAAACATGTAAATTTATTGTAATTAGCTTTTAAGGAAGGGTTTTGAACTACTAATATCAGTTGTCGAAAAGGACGCATTATCATAATATGGAAATATGAGGGGCTCGTCTTGCCTGTCAATATAATACCTACAGTCAGTTCGAATTATCCGATGGCGTAATTCCCCATGGAGTTTCATTTTGAGGTCAATAGAAATTGAGGATGGGATCTTGGTATTTCATACTAACATACATTAATATTATAAACAAAGAATAAGCATAAATAAAACAAAACCATAGTTTCTATTTTCTTTTACTTACTAGGTTTGCAAGCAAGAGAAGGCCTGCCTGTTTGGTAGCAGTTATAGTAGTCTATGATCGCCAGCAACGCCTAGGTATATTAAAAAAGTCGAATTAGGGTGATAATGTCTTAGGAAAACATTTGTGACATTCAATTCGTTGTTCTTAGCAACCATGCCTGTGACAGGTTTAGCGAAATCGTCGACCACGATGCTTCAGCCTATCAGCCGGCGGAACGTGACGGACTGTGACACTTTTTCGTACGTGCACCCGGTCATCGTTTTTGATATATTGAGCCATAGAGATAATCTAATGTAGCCTAAAATACGATAAGTTAGATAGAAATGTAAATCTAATGTTATTAATTAACCACAATGTTAAAAATAGACTGAAATTCATCACGAAACAAACTCAGATTAATCAAATTAACACAGTTTAAATTTGGATGCGGAAAACACACCTGAAGTGGAGTATTATGATAAACTAACGTTAACCCGTTGTTTATATTAACGGTTGGTTGCACCATATAATGAACGATTCGAGTGCCATGCTAATTACTCGATGTGTTCGACTGTTAACGATTATCGAGTTATCATTCCGATATCGATAACATTGTTGTGAATGATACGGAATGTTTGTTTAAAGCTCTGTGACACGTATTATGGCATAGATACACATGTATCTAACCGATTAATACCGATAATCCTATGTACTAAAAGAGATATGAGTGTTTTGTTATGTTAAGCTACGTCTGAGGGCTTAGGAAAGATGAAGCTTCAATTCTTTTCAAACACACAATTTCACACTTTTCAAATACAGAAACTTAGTCACAAAGAACACTCAGACTTTGAACAACAAATCGGGGATCCCATAAAGTAGAGTCCAATGAACAATAGCGAATGCGAATAGCGCCTTTATTGTATATTATTGTAGCAACCTAACATTCTAAAAAATCTTTTTTATAGATCAGTCGTAAATGTTCGGTATTTGAAACTGAAAAACTCTCATGGGCTATGATAATTACATAGTAAAGAGTAAAATTACCTTCAGTTACTTTAGCGGAGAACTTTACAAACATTTATGTAAATCATCCAGACTCGGATCTTCAATTTCAGGATCACACAAAAAGTACACAAGTCTGTATAAACTTGAAGTGACTAATATAATAATGAATCTTAGACGACCGATAACATTTTAAATTTAGGGATACTAAGTAGGTACATATAGCACCTAATGGTGTCACATAGCCTTAGATTAAACTGTCTAATGTGCCTCTGCGATGTTGGCCCCACGCATGCCCCGTCCCGTCCTTCTACACTCCCGTGTAATGGAAAGACATACATAATAATAATAAAGCCTTTTATTCTGAACTACAATAAGATACAAAATATAATTAATTATAATGAGCTATAGAATATCACGTAGTTCAGCGGGCTTTGGCACAGGCCTTCTCCAACATTTTCCATTGAGCTCTCACGTGTCCCCTCTCTTCAGTGGTGTCGTAAGTAGGTACATACTTCTTCAGATATTGCTCTTTGACATTACAAAACGACTTCCTAGTTTAAGGATAATATAATATATCAAATACATACACTTTCAAAGCTTTACTTGCAGTCCTAATGTTTCCATATAAACGCATTTTCTACAAAGAAACTTCGCAAGAAGACCCATTCACTCCCACACCACCTTGTACCAAATTGAATGATGTTTCCTAAGTTACTATCTTGAAATCACACAATGTTGATACATTATTCATGATAGGTCTTTCTTATGACACACCAATGAATCTAAAACAAGAATATAAGGACTTCAGTTTATGTACCAAACAATAAAAACTTTGCGTATTGAAGTTTTATAGCCTACTTGAAATAGACTTTGGTAGACATACAAAGTTTGCAATAATATGTTGATTCTTTATAACCAATTCTTTTGGTTTGCATATCACTAATTTAATATTTCGTGCAAGTTTAAAAAAGTCCAAATCGATTAACTGTTCTATCGAATAATTTACCATACTCATTCGATACGGAACAGAGTTTATCGTATCTTGGCCGTGTTGAGTAGTAATGTGAGCACGATTGTTATATCGATATCGATATATTGGCAGGATCGACCGCCGCGACGTCGCGGATGAAGACCGAGTCGATCCAGACTTGTTAAACCGCGCTGTGCGGCTGCTCGTGTTGCAGAAATTAGACAACATATACTCCTTCCACACCCGACCAAGGTACGATAATCGATGTTTCCCTGCCATCATCGATAATTCAGCGCATGTTGGTGTTCAATGTATTTCCTGCATGCCTGCCCTTCTTGATTGTTAGTTATGATGTAGGAGAAAGAAAAAAATATATGAAACGTTTCTTATTATCACAAAATGTCATGGATAGGTATAAATAGTGGGTATCGAAAATAAATAGCACTTCCACCAACTAGAACGTATTACACTTGTGTGTTGATGTGTGTGTGTGTTTTATAAAATAAATTCAATTCAGGTTATAGGATAATATTACTAGGAAACGAATATAAATGTATCGATAGTTCATAATATTACATCACGTCCCTAAAATCCGTTAAATGGAGGCACTTTTTATAATCGGATTTAACCGTTTATACTAAAAATAACTTTTGTCCTTTTGGCACTTAGAATAAGAAATTTAAATAAGATTAATGGGTTTCTTTAACAAAAAAGAGGATAATATTATTGAAAGTCGAAAGAGTATAATTAGTTGGAAAAACACTGGTACTTTCCTATAGAATTTGATATAAAATGACGTTGTTAATTGATGACTTTGTAAAATTCTTTAAAAATAAATGTTTCATTTGCGATCAGTTAAGGTAAAGAATGAGCTAGAATGGGCTAAACCGAATATTAATGGGGAGGGGGAGGCAGTGCATAACTAATGAAATATTTAAGAATTATTCCAATATTAATTCTGGTGCTATATACCCATCAAGAATAGGTACTGAAATTTATTTCACTCGAACAAAGCAAACATAGACGGACTCACGGATACGGAATCGGCCCCTCTGGCCACATTGGCAACTGAGATTCGCAACCAGTTGCTAAAGAAGAAAACTGATCTTTCTACTAAACCATTTGCCAAAGACGATACATTTTTCCTTTCTCGCAACTAGTTGCCTACTAAGAATTAAATATTATGAATCGTTATTTATGAGGAATTTTAATTCTCAGTCTACAACTAATACTTGTTGGTTGTCAATAGTATTATTTCATTATTTTCAGTAAATTATTAAAGTTTGTATAATTAAAAAAAAAAAAAGTTATTCTACAATACTTTCGCATAACGAGTTTGGCATAACTGTTAAAGTAATAACATTAAATGAATATAAAAAAGAGAGGTGTCTTGTGGACATCCGTTGGGAAAAAGTGGTCTGAATTTCCATGTCCGCGAGCGATGTCTAGCTGAAGATGCTGAAGCTTTAATTATGTTCTTTTGGTGTTTTGTACTACAGTATTACATGAGGACATTTCATACGTTGAGGATTTAAAAAAGAAAAAGAAATCGTAACATCAAAGAAAACAAGGGAACATAAATCACTTTGAACATTTAATTTTTCTGTTAGCACCATTGCGTTCCTTTAGAATTCTCGTAAAATATAATATTCAATGTACAGAGTATATTTTTAACTAAGTAGCTAAGGCACAGAGTGATGAACAAAGTAAAACTCATAAAAAGAGCAGTACCTGTGCAAATAATGTACATTACATGCGTATTTTTCATGAGTTGTAAAACGCAATACCATGAAACCTTTTCCGTGTTTGGTTTTTACAAGCACTTGTGGTAAGGAATGAATGCAGGCAATGAAACTCTGCGGCTTAAGCGGTCCTACCCAGTATCATATAAAAGGTAGTAACAGCTAAGGTTTAGAAGATTTAGAAGAGAGGTTAAAATGGTGATTTAAAACTTCATTACCTAATCCGGCCATAAGTTCTGTTACAAATGAAAATGCAATTATTTTTTAATGAAGTATGTAATATTAGTAAAACTTATTAAATAACATATTAATTAAGTCTCAGCAAAAAAATAAAAACAACATTCTATTCAAAATGGCCACCTTTGGGTTTTATACACGCCTTTAATCTGTCTGGCCACGAATCTATGGATTTACGCACTGTTTCCATGAAAAATTTCGCCACTACTTGCTCCAAAGATTTTTTAAGAGACTCAATGTCGCCGTGTCTTTTAAAACAAGCCATGTCCTCTAAAACTGACCTTACACGAATTTGTAGTCTAAAGGGTTAAGGTCTGGGCTAGATTAGGGCCAGTCTTCAGCTCTTATAAAGTTCGGATTGTTGGTTTCCAGCCAGGCTTGGGTAGTTCCTGCCTTGTGACCAGATGCAGAGTTCTGCTGGAACGTCCACGGTACATTTTTAACAAGAATATTGCTAAGAGGTTTTACAACACGATCTTAGAGTGTCTCTTGATACACTTTGGCTGAAGTTTTCACTCCTTTTTCACAAAAATGTAGCTTTGTGACGCATTGATAAGACACGCCCCACCAAACCATCACTGACGCAGGATGATGGCCACGCTGTACCTTTCTGACCACTTGAGCAGCTTCTTTAGGAACTGTGAGCGTACACTTTATTATTTTGCTTAATGTAGTGCTCTTCAATTCTGATTTTTTTTTCATTGGTTAAGAGGATATTTCTTCCTTCACTTGCGTATCGCGACAGAAGGCGTTACAATCGATCCACTCTCTTTAATTGTAAAGATTGGTTTAGGGCATGTCCTGTATATCGACGATAAGCACCGAGCTTCATGCTTTGTTTTATAATACGCGACAGAGTCCTAGCTTTCTTAGAATCTTCATTTCTCGCGATAAGATTTTTTGCTTCCTAATGGGATTTCGACGAATTCTGGCTTTAACAGCATTAACAGTCTTTGTAGTTCTAACAGCACGCGGCCGCCCCGATCTCTTATGGTCTTCGACAGAGGAAGTGTTGTTGATAGTACGATATACGAACATACGGCGATTACCAAGCTTTTGAAGTGTCTGAAATATGACCAACGGCTCCATACCCACTTTGTGGAAGGCGATCACCGCAAGCCTATTTTTTATTTCACTCCAATCCATATTATAATTTGATAATGAACACGAAAAAATATGTGAAATGACGCAAAATCGAAAGAACTTTTAAAAATAATAAACGCGTTCTAAATTCAAAATAATTAAAAGTTGAAAAAAATAAAAGTTTTTATGTAACAGTATTTATGACCGGACTAGTTATATTATCTAAATACATTACGTAATTAAACTGACGAGCAAAAGTTTCAGGTCACTTACAATAAAAACCCCGATATCTTTCAAAATAAGTTGTATGTGAAACAAAACTCTTGTTTTAATTATTTTTTACTTTTTAACTATTCTTAAAGCATAAAGCTTGTAAAAAGTACAAAGTATTATTAAAATGATTACCAGGTCTGTTTTATTTAAGTATCTGCTTAAAAATTGTATTTGTGTTATTATAATTTATACGTGCTAAAAACCTTTACAACATACTTTATATATTATATATATACCTTGCACATTTTAGGAGGAATTGAAGTTTCCTAAGTGAACCGGAACTTTAGCTTGTCAGTGTATTTAAGTAAGTGAGTTTCATGGCGTGGGTGCAGCATTCGGAGATATTGTTTGCAAATACATTATTGTAATAATTGGCATTAGAGTGGCCATGTTATTTTGTTGTTGGCTTTACTAATGTAGAGTCATTCTTTTCCCAAATCATAAGAATTGCATTTACTAACCAAAGCATATTATGGTCTAAGTGTTTAGTACTGAATTTAGAAGTAAATATTTCACTATTTGTAAAATACGACTGGCCTGTTGGTCTAGTGGTTAGTGACCCTGACTGCTGAGCTGGAGGTCGTGGGTTTGGTCACCCAGAATAAAACATTGTGTGATGAGCACGATGGTTTTTTCTGTGTCTTGGTGTAATTTACCTATAACTAGCTGAACTCGGCTACGCTTCGTTGTGGCCTTTAATGCCGAAAGTTTAGTTACTGTATTTAGAAATACATTAATATATTTATCAGTTGCCTAGTTATCATAGTACAGGTTCTGCCTAGTTTGGGATCAGATAGCGTTGTGTGAGTTGTCCCAAGATATAAGAATAAAAATTGCATTTGTGTTAGTACACACACACACGTTTTATAAATCGCCTACATTAACGCAAGTTCCCACTGCAGAAAGTACGTATACTTATACACGGAACAGACTGACTCTGGTTCGGTGGAAGTCACATGACTTCCAATAGTTGGATCTAAGACGTTTGTTATCGCGTGTTGCGCGTTTGTTAACGTGTGTTTTCTTTCACTGACTTTCAGACGTGGTGCGAAAATATAAAGAGAAAGTTCGTGAACGCCTGTTTGGGTCTTTAACCCGTGACGTACGGCCACACATACAAGAAAGCATAATTTTCATTTCCAATTTCAAATTGCTTGCAAGTTGTCAATCTGTCCGCAGATTATTACTGTGTCAAGACTCTTCAAGTTATTAGAATTTGAAGTGTATATGTGTGAATAATTTTCTGTAAAAGATTATTTTGATCGAAGGGACGGACGTTGATGGACCTTTGGCCGAATAAATTTGATTGAAAAAAGGTAAAATACGATTCAATAATCTAAAGTAAAAGAAAACTTATTTAAAGTAAGTAAATAGTTCAACAGAGGCACGGTGTGAAGTTAGTTTTATTCAAAAATAGTAGATATTATGTAGGTACCTCTATTGTTATGGAAATGGTTTTCAAACATTAAATTCATAGTTTCATGTTATGCTAGTATACACGGCGATGGATTAGTGGATAAGGCATCGGCGTCGCAATAGAGAGGTTGCAAGTTTACTACCTATTACCTTATCAACAGACGTGAATTCAATTCTATTACAAAAAAAATAATGAGCAATTCACGTTATCAGTAATATTTAAAACAAAGTAAATTTTAAAAATTACACACACACACACACACACACAAACACTTTAATCATAGAACACCATTTTATTTTTCTCGCGCATATATTTAAAGTTATTTTGAAACGCAGCCATGCCCAAACAAATTCCATATAAAATGTGTGAGAAAAACGACCACACAATCGTTTCTCTGCCATAAGAAAAGCTTCAATTAAAAAAAGAATATAAAAACTCAAAGAGAATTTAACACATAGTTTACCTATTAGCTAACTAACTAAACGTAAGACCAGCAAGGAAATCCACATTAGTATGGTTAGTTTTTCAATTAGAACTCTTTACGCTCCGTTCTCCTTTGTCTGCTCTATCTACAGTAAAATCTCGAACAAATAGACAAATATCAAAGAGAGTAGGCATACGCCTTCATAGTTTCACATTTGCCTTCCCTTATTTTGATTACTAATTAATGAGTTTTGACAAGTCAATTATAAACTAAATTCAGAATCTGGTGAATTTAGGATGATTATGTAACATGTTAGTAGGATGAATGCCCTAGCAATGGACTCCGTTCTGATTTTTTGCCTTAATGCCCTAGCAATGGACTCCGTTCTGAATTTTTATAATTCTAATAAGTTCATTGTTGCGTGTCGAAAGGAATTTGAACAGAGTCTGCACTACTCGTAGATGAAGGCGGTAAGTAAGATTTGACACAGGGACAGGGTCTCATATAACCTCCAGTTGAATTCCTTTTTTTATTAAACCCCGATGCCAACAGAGAGGTGTTACAAGTTTATTGTTTGTATCCACGTGTCTCTTTGTGGCACCCAAACGAAAAGCTGGATTAACTAGGATGTATCTTAACTATGTGTGAAGAAAGCTCATTGTGTCGTTTTGTAGATAATAAGATTTTTTCTGTCTGGAGTTTGTTCATTAGTTCATAAATATACATAAATAAAATGTTCCAAACACTGCGAGCTGTGCCTGCGCTGCTGCTGCATCTGCGGAGACTCTCAAACGGCGCAAATATAGTAATCTAGTCGGAGATTACATATTTGAGCCGTTTGGGGTTGAGACGCTAGGGCCATGGGGTCCAAGTGCTCGCCTTTTATTCAAAGATATTTCCCAGCGTCTTATCAGTACATCTCGTGACCAGAAGGCTGGCCTTTTCTTTGCTCAGAGAATAAGCATTGCCATACAACGTGGCAATGCTGCCAGCCTTCTGGGCACTATACCGTTTGACATCGATGGGGAGGAATTCTTCGACGCCTAAACTGGTTGTTATTCCCCCCTTTTTTTTTATCCTTATTTTGTAGTTTACTAGGTAAGTTGTAAATAATGTTAATAGTTTGTGTATAATAAGTTCGTAGGGTAATAAAATGTTATTTTAATGAATGTGTAAATGAATGAAGTGAATAATGTTGCATTGTATAATGACTTCGCTGCCCTATTCGATTGCAGTTCATTTGGTCCTATTAGGGAAAATTGTTATCATAATTGTTATTCGGTTTACAGTATGCGGTTACGAAGCAATTATTGTTACACGTATTTAACACAGAAAGCATTTAATAGCAGGCATCAGATTATGGTTGTAGGTGCCTATTTTTTTTATATAAAAAGATCACTAGCAATGTGGGATAGAGACATTATTAGCAATCCTGTTAACCCCTCCAGCTAAGCTCAAAGGCTTGTGTTAGGAGTGGGTTCACGTCGGTAGTATAATGGGTAGGATCGAACCCGCGACCTCACGATTGCGAGACCGATGCCTTAGCCATTAGGCTACCGCCGCTTCTGGGAACTAATAGGTACTAGATTCTAATAATAGGCACTATAGAAATATGAAACATTGTAGTTACTAAAAATGTTCTTATAAACTGACCTTAATTTTTGGAAAAATGAATCTTCTTTTTTGCCCTTATTTCTAATACTTTAATAAAAGTTTGGTTTTCTTCCATTTCCATTTTCAAAACCAAGACAAAAAGTTGAAATGTTGTTAATAACGTTTGGCAAAGTAAACTGCATTCATTGATTTCTTAAATGGGTCATCTATGAAATGGGCAAAATTTAGTGATGAAATGAGGATGACCAGCAAGATCATTTGGTTCTCTCTATACTTCAAAGAAGTTCACATTTATTCACTCGAACAAAAACAAGTCATTTAATTATGGCTTTCTTTAAGCTAGACTTATTTTCTCAATCCTACTGACTTTACCTTTTAACTTATTACTGAAATAAGTCAACATTTTTCCTTCTTTTTTTAAAAAGGCACCATAACTGTAGCGAATAATCTTTTGTCGAGGCGTAGGTTGCCCCTGTACTTAAATATAGCAATTACGGGAACAAAGTGATGTCCCGTAGGATAACGCGTTATTTAAAGCCGAAACATTTTAGCTCGCAGCTGTTATTTTGAATGCCTGCGCTATCCAATAATCAATCAAACATACCTACATATGTTATACATCTGTTATTATGAAATATATTAACAATACATTAGTTTTTCGCTTTGATAATCTTAATGGCTACTTAGTTTCGTAATGGAAATAGGAAGATAACATAAAGTAATTGGATGAATTGAATAATGTGAGTGTAGTACGCAATTTTCTATATAATCTTATCTCATCAAAATAATGCCTTTAGAATAATGGCAATGTATAATAGAAATCAGAAAAGCGTAGAAGCTATTCACTAAAAATGAAAATGATAATACTAGTTATACCAAAACAGTAGATAATAATAATATAGTAATATCTTGGGACAACTCACACAACGCTATCTGATCCCAAACTAAGCAGAGCTTGTACTATGGAAACAAGACAACTGATAAACATACATAAATATTTCTAAATACATACATATTATAGATAAATAACACCCAGACACAGAATAAACCATCATGCTCATCACTCAACGTTTTATCCTGGGTGGGGATTGAACCCACGACCTCTTGCGTAGCAGTCGGATACACTCCCACCGCACCACAGAGACAGTCTAATAATTGTGAATTAGATATTATGTATTTGTGAATTTACTGAAGTAAGATTTAAATAGCCGTATAACGCCGCATGTATGAGTAGTAATCACTCAAGAACGGCTCGATCAAATTGGCAATTTTTTTATAGGTTTGTAATTTACTATAAAAGAAAATATTAAAAAAAATAACTTAAAAAGTAGTGCTCTCAGGATGTAGTTATAAATCTTCTATCCCGACCAATGGTAAATTATGTACGAATATTTCTGTATAACTGTCTACCCGTGACCACGGTCGTTGAAATACGGTTAAAATGTCGGGCAATAAACAAGGTATTTTACCTTAAACTATTCACGCAATTAAGACCCGTAATATATGTATTTTCCTAATTTCAATAAAAATCTGACAGTTAATTTGTCATTATTAAAATGCTGTCTGGATTAAGCAGCTATATTATGTGCAGTCTAACTTTGCTGACAGCATACGCTGCAGAACTGAGTTTCCCTACGAGACATGATGGGAGCGCCACTGTTTTTATTGTCTAAAGTAAGTCTCAAAAAACCGTTGAATCAACAAAACTAATACTATTAAATACCACAATGAGGTAAAGATGGCGACACGAGTTAGACAAAAAAAGTCCTAAGCGACTTATGTACAAGTAACTAGTAAACTTATTATTTATAAAAGCACATAAGTCGTTTAATAAAAGTGATATTTCTAACCATAAACGGCCAAGGTTTTTTTTAGATCGAACATGGAGTTTAAACTTTTTTAAATTCTTTCGTGAATTGACTGTCTTGGTCTAATGATAATTGTTGTAACTATGCGATTGGAGATCATTGTACTGAGTTGGTATGAATATTTGCAAATGTTTATCTACTTGAGTAGTAGGCATTGGTTCGTTCACTTGGTTTATATACTTCAAAGATGCCGTGCTCTCTATATAACTGACAGCTGTGTAAGATCATCATAAGCTGTCTTCCCTGTTCCCTTGTGTTTATCTGAGGTCGGCACAATATGTTCTTTTCTTAAAGTCATATCTGTGTCGTATCTAAATTATTCACTCTCATTGTCATTGTACTAATATAATTTCAGCAGCAGTAGGCACGCGTATTGACAGCATTAACCTCATAGACTATACTATAACCCTCAAAACAATACAGGTACAAGTAATATTCTCTACAATATGACGGTTTTCGTTTTACTGATCCAGCCACTAATCATTGCAGTTACTCTGAGTGCAACGAAGTAGTAGTGCCTTTATGAATAACAAAATAAGTGCTTTTAGGGGGCTGAAAATCGTATACTACGCCCGTTTTGAAACACGTTGTATCCATAACATTTAGCATTTAGCTCCTCGCTTTATTCAAACTTCATTTTAAGATAAACATTTACTATTAAAACAGTGATGTATGTGTTTAAATTAATATTCCTATAAGTATTCAAAATAGCGTCAGTTATTTGAAGGAAAACAACGAGGCATTGTGAGGAAATTGGCATGTTAATTTAAATGTATGGAAGAAAAATTAGTATCAGGCGGGACTTGAACCCGTTTCCTCCATATATTTAAATTTATATGTATAAAATTAGCTTAAAAATGAAATAAAAAGTAATGTTCAGGCGAAGATCGTCATCAAAAATCGGTGTTTAAATGGTTGCTGCAATGAAACTCACAGAGCCGTACAATTCCTTAGGATCGCGGTGTATGACGTCACCATTGCTATAGAATCGTATCATATGACTTGTCTCGGTGCCGGGTTGGTAGCGACTTAGGGCCGGTACCCCTAAGGTCGCGGGTCCAAGTCCCATCTAAGACGATTTTATCCTCCATACATTTAAATTTATATGTACCTATGAAATTGGTATAATATGCTAGAACTGAAAATTCAAAAACATGGCGGGAACAACCCATTGGCAGTGGGTCCGCGAGGTGGGTTCTGGCCCGTATCCTCCTTCATAAAGGATGCTGTATTTTAAAGATTACAGAGATATATCTAGAAACTAAATTCGGTTCAAAAGTTGTAAAAAACTTTACATTACACTAGCTGATGCAAAATCGTACACTACAAACTTTAAAAATAAACAGTAGGTAAATACCTCGATATAATAGACCAGAAGCTTTTTATAGTTCAATTAACGTGTAAATTACACGTATTTAAATCTTTTTCTATACTAATAGCTCTAATTAATAGACAGTATATCTTGTTAAATATTTGTTAATTTGTGCCCTAGCGATTGTTCATTACTTATGTAGCTTAATTCTAATTAGAAATCATCATGTGGGTTACGTCGGAATTGACATTTTCGAAATGTCAACGATTTTGTTATGTCAATTTGTTAAGGAGTTTTGTTATGATAATTTGTTAATGCTCGTGATACTTATTTGAACTTATTCAGTGTAATGTTGTGTTATTTTTTCGTTTGTGTTTAAAACGATGTATGAGCTCAATAATGTTTTTTGTTCACAGGTTCGGCAAGCGTTCCGATGCCTACACGAACTGGGCCAAAGACCTTGAGGTAAGAAAATACAATTAATTAACTAGCGGCCGGTCTCAATGCAATCAGTCTGTATCGGTCCACTGCTGGACATAGGCTTAGGTCTATGTGTCCAATGCGGAGTGTAATTTGATAACCGTAACGGCATAAATGATTTCGGGACTAGAGTTAGCTATTATTATTGACACTTTACGATAGGTAACAATAATATTTAAAAGACGGGGATTAACGCGAGTATGCATTATTTAGGTGCTAGCAAGCTTGAGGTTTCGCC
Source organism: Herminia tarsipennalis (assembly GCA_945859575.2). Classification (NCBI taxonomy): domain Eukaryota; kingdom Metazoa; phylum Arthropoda; class Insecta; order Lepidoptera; family Erebidae; genus Herminia; species Herminia tarsipennalis. The sequence goes on along the minus strand of OX243835.2, from coordinate 22,643,044 downwards.
TGATTGTCACGAGTGAACTCCGATTTTAACCACGGCCGGTATAAACTGGTTCATCCCCGCATTTTTATTCGTCAAACGAAGCCAATGAGAGTCTACCCGTGAGTGACCACGGCCGTTGCACTACGGTCGAAACGTCCGGCAATAAACAAGATATTTTACCTTAAATTATTCACGCGATTAAGACCTGTAATAAATATATTTTCATAATGTGTACAAATTGCGAAAGTTTATCAACAATTACACATACATAAATGTTGAATTTATAAAATATGAACTAGTAATCCGTTTTCAATCGAAATTGATTTCATGCTTATCAAAGTCATCACATTCAGAAATCATTTTGTAGATATTCTATGACAAACAAGTCAAATTAGACATCCTACACAAATGAACCTGTCAATCGTATGTCGATGTTGATATGTAACATTAAAGAGCCTACAAATCGATATCTCGGTTTGCTAAAGTTATATTTGATGAGAAATAAATTTTGTTGTAGTTGCTTAAATTATCCTATTATGACAAATTTTCATGACAGTACAATATATTACCAACTGATCTAACAATTGAAAGTCATTATAATCTGAGTAATTTTCGTTGATTAAACTAGTCTAGCAACAAATCGGACCACAGCTAGGACAAAGCTAACACCGTTGGGTCTTGTCAACGAGAGGTAGTGACACGGTCTACCTACACTAACTTTCGTTTGACTGCACACAAAATAGGTGCTACACACGGATTTGTGAAAATGGCATCAAACGAAGTTGTCATTTCCACGAGCTTCACTTTTTATGTGTAAAAATAAACGCGGTAGTAGTATAACATAAATAATATCGAGTCTTTTACAGATGTCAGTCAGATGAATATCGAATATTTTTGCCATAAATTCATAAATGAGTAGAATAAATATGTAGACGTTGGTCATAACTAATGAACAGCTAGGCTCATGTCTCACAAGTTTATCAAAATCAAATCGATATAGACAAGGATATAGTAATCCTTGGACCCTTTGTGTAATATAGAGTGTACTCGTATTAATTTGCTAGTACAATATATAGACTACAATAAAAGTAAATTATTTTATACTAATCAGGTAATAGTAGATTTTAAAATTTAAAATATAATATTTTGTTTTGAATTTAAAAGCATGAAAACGAATACTAAAAGTAATGATTCGACGATATGATCTTATGACGTCATAGGTTGCTATTCCACACACATTACAGCTAGTCGTTTTGACTTCCTCTGTGGCGCGGTGGGAGTGTATTCGACTGCTACGCGAGTGGGTTCGATCCCCACCCAGAATAAAACTTTGGTTTATTCTGTGTCTGGGTGTTATTTATCTATAATATGTATTTATTTTGAAATATATAGGTATGTTTATCAGTTGTCTGGTTTCCATAGTAAAAGCTCTGCTTGGTTTGGGATCAGATAGCGTTGTGTGAGTTGTCCCAAGATAATATTATTATTATTTCATAAAAAGAGACTGATTTGACTTGACAGTCAAAACCCCTATTGTATTATGTTGTTGTGGAAACATCTTATTCAATTTAGAAAGAGAAGATGTGCATTTTTATTGCCTTGTTTTATTTTTCGGCTTTACCTACAAATTAGGCATTAAATGCACATGTAAAATCATGACTTATCATCCCAAGTGTTGTTTTGTTTCTTAAGTGAAGAAAGTTGCAAATGTTGCCAATTTATTTAACGTCATTTATTAAATCGTTTTAAATTTGGCTTTGTATACAAAAACTTGAGAAAGTTTTCGCTTAATCTTGATGCCTTTCAATCAAGCAATACATTTTAATTGTTTTAACAAATTATTATTTAGGCAATTTGCAAAAATTGATTACGGCAAGCTACATTTTTAAGGTATAATCCGCTGAAAGACAGATGTTCGAGTAATCTAAAAATTAATCTTTTTGATATTAAGTAGGTATTTGAGCAATTCAGAATGTAGATTAAACGTGTCTAAACATCGTAGGCCACGCGTGAACGACAGTCTTTGATCAAAACTCTGGAAAAATGTAATCGGGTATAATTACGAGTATGAGGAATATAGAGATTAACAATTTCATTGAAATTATACCGTCTAGAATGAGTATAACTCATCAGACGGTTAGATTCCACCTAAAATAGGTGAACTATTTGATCCATTTGTGTCTATTTCCTTTCTTTAAAATATTCACTGACGAAATATATAATATATCCAGGTACCTTACAGACTTTAATAAAACATAAATTCCGCAAGCTATCTGTTTCGATAACAGATTTGATACGGTTTTCAGTATCATCTACAGAAATTCTTTTTTTTTTTTAAGAAAACCAGCAATGTGGGATTGTGGGTCCCAGATTACCATCAATCCTGTTAACCCTTTCAAATAAACTTAAGGGCTTGTGGGAGCCAAGAGTGGGTTCACGGCGGTAGTATAGGATTCGAACCTGAGAACTCACGATTGCGAGCCCGATGTTTAGCTACTAGGCTTCCGACGTTTCAAGTTTTCTGGAAGAATTTTATCTATAAAAGTGGAAAAAGAGTCTGCTAAAACCTCCGCCATGTTTTTCTACTTTTGTGGCAAGTTAAACATTAACATCTCTGAATGAAAAAAGTATCAATCAATAATTTTTGAGTCGTGCTCAAAACTATTTTTGTCGCTCCTGTTTATCTTTGAAATTAAATGAAATATTTTTTATTTGCTTAAAATGCAAATACTTTATCGGCCGGTCAGAAAACATACCTACCGTTAACTGTCTGTTAAAATATTTACCTCTAGTAGATATTTGTGCCGTTGACAGATATAATATCTTTCGTTACTAGAGTTAGCCATATAACTGGCCGTAAGTGACAGTGACTGCGTAAAAGTAAACGACTTCTCAAAAATTAGTAACGTTTGAGTATTCAGCCGTAAAATACTACTAGAAGCATTTGCCCATTTCAGAATTGTGATTAGTAAGGATAACCGTGTTTAACTCTGAAGGTTAATCCGCTTAGTATCGGCAAATGCCTGCTGTCCACTAAATTACTTAAACAAATAATTCATCCAGTTTGTTAAGCGACGCTCGTTAACCTAATAATGTATTTTAATGTACCAATATTCCTTTACTTAAAACCCTACGAGAAAATTGACTTCATAGTCCTTTGAGATTAAATTAAAACGCTTGTTTTCCTTTTAATTTATTAATTAAGCCTTACTAGTGTCAGTAAATGTCCTTCATTTCTTTTGATCCTTTTACCTTTTGGAGTTCCTTTCTTAATTTCATAAAGGCGCCTGAATAAACAACTTTGTATATTCAGCAAAGATTACAAATATTGTATTAATGTAATATGATTTTGTTGTTATACAGTTTACAGTAGCTAGAAGGAAGGCTCTCTCATTAACTTTAGCTTTTTGATTTGTTTACAGACTTGTTATATTAATTAAATCAAAAATTAGCTATGAGTCATTTGGATTATGAGTAAGTATGACGTTTATGAGACGTTGTGAATTCATAAATTACCTCATTCAAAATTGATATCTAATTACCGAAGGCTATTCATGTTTGTAGATCAGTCTCCTATTTAGGTATCTACTTAAATTAATAATTGCAAGAGAAGAAGAAGAGAGAGTCTACAAAACCATACTCTATCGAAAGTTTTGGCGAGCTTCTGATTTTTCGATCCGTGTAGGTTACCTACTATCAACAATATACAAACTAGGGCAACTAAAGAAATAAAATTTATAAATTTAAAAATTATTTAGGTGCTTGTTTTTCGAATGCCTATAATGTGTAAGAGATATTATACTAGCTAAATTATTAAATGAATTATACCATAAACCAATGATGAATGTAAAAAGGTGTAGATAGCTTACATATACAACATTCGATCTTTAAAAACGGCCAACTATTGCACAGTTATCCTATATATTTGCATAAAAAAAGTTTTTTTTTTAATATATGAGATAAATAAAATATATTATGAAAACAGTTTTACAAAAACATATACATAAAATTAGGTAGCAGATACATAATAACATCTAATAATAAAGTTGTAAAAGTAGGAAAGCATGATTTAATTATCACGGGCGAATAAGAGAAAAATGTAATCTTTCATCTGTTAACGCCGGCGATGTGACACTGACTCAATTGTATAGATTTTAAGGTGCCTTTTACCTTAAACCAAATTGTAACAAAAGTACATTTGACATTATTGTCATAAACAATTATATTACATCTAGTAGCATTAAATGGAAAGCACATTTAACTTTTCAATATAAAATTGTATCTTTAAAATTTCCATTGAATCATTTAAAAGCAATCGTTTTATTCAGGTTTTATCTGTACGGTTATTGAAGAAATGCCACAATATGAGGAATAAATCTCCGTATTGCATCTTTTGCATTTCAATACAGCCTCCGCATAAGTGGATTTATTCAAATCGGTATATTAAATTATCGGAAATACTATCATAACTTTTATGTGAACTGTTGAAGATTTTAGATAAAATCAAAACGAATTTATGAAATTCGTATTAAAACTTTAGATTTATTTTCAAAACCTGGACAGCGCAATTTATGCAACTTATGAAGCAATTATTTACAAAAATATTCACTTATTGAAAAAAGTTTATTTAAATCTCAAAACGTTTTTCAACGCTCTGTAAAATGTTGTGCCCGATGTTTATGTTTGCTGAAAACAAAATTAGTGACCCCCACCTAAAAATAGTTATTTTTATTATTTAATTATCAATATGCTCCAAATTTTATCAATATTCATTGTGTAGTTTTTGAGTGAAATGCTTGTGACATACGGACGGACTACGAAACTATGGGTTCCGTTTTTGCCATTTTGGTTACAGATGGACTTAAGCGACAGAAAATTTAAGCGACTTTTATATATACCCCTAGAGATGATATTATTATTCACACTATTAAGTACAATATAGAGCTATAACTTATACTGACAAACAGTTATTTCTTCTATATCAATTTATCACAAATAGTATTTCAATTTATTACAAATTAATAACTTGGTTCACCAAATTATTAAACACAGAATATATTCTGAATATTTCATGTGGTTAGTTTCACTGTTCACTAGAATATTGATGGAATATAATTGCAGGACATCTGCGTTTGAATTAATTATATTAAATTACGTTAAAACTAGTGGTAGTTAAAACTACACTTGTTTGTGACAATATTCATTAAACTATTGGTTTCAATATATTAACATTAGATTAGTGAGTTAAAATCGACTATCTATGAATTCATAAGAAATTGTTTATTTGCGTTGGATAGGGATGCAAAACGCTTTGATGCAAACGATTTAAAACGGGATGTTTTAAAAAGAAAGATTTTGGGAAAGCACTTGGTAACATGCTCGGTATCGTGCGGGACAAACATTCAATTAACGAACACAAAGCTCACTCAGTCTTGGAACAATTTGTGGATCACACAAAGTGGTGTTCCATGCGGGAATTAAACACACAATTGCTTGCATGAGGCAGATGAGTCAACGAAAATGCCCTGGAATGCATTAAACATTTCATTTTTTATTCAAAATACTATAAAAACAGTATTTAACTTCGTCTTCGTTCGTACCTTTAAATAATTCACGAGATTAAGTCCCGAAACATACATATGTATAAAAATCGCAAAAGTTTAAAAACAATAGTATATAACTAGCGAATATTTAATCTCTTTCACTGTACTTTGAAAATTGGATGAAAAGACAATCGTTAGGTAAAACTTTGAAAGTAACTTGGCATGAAAAAGGGTTAATGTTTCTGCAACAGTTGAGAACCAAGGCCTCGGTGGCGCGGTGGGAGTGTGAACGACTGCTGCGCAATGGTCGTTGATTCGATTTTCTCACGGGACGCTTGTTGTTCCGAGTCTGGATCGACTTTAATTATTACGTCTGTGAACGAAATGTTTGTTATATCCATCCTAACACAAGCTATTGAGCTTAGCTGGAGGGATTTACAGGATTGCTAGCAATGTGGGACCCGTAACTCCACACTGTTAGTTATCTTTTCTTAAAAAAAATGATCATATTAATTCAATATCTGTATTTTTATTCTGTCTGTTGATTCGATTTCCACACAGGACACTTTTTGGTCCGAGACTGGATCGACTTTAATTATTACATTTGTAAACGAAATGTTTATTATAAGTACAGCGACTGAGTTGTTCTTTTATTTTAGTGCTTTTATCCACCTGTAGATAAAAGCACTAAAATAAAAGAACAACTAGTTGTCTTTTTATAAACAAAAAAATGCATATGACACATTCAATCAACTAAAATGAGCAACTTGCACATAGGCAGTATAGCACAACTAATTAACTTAACTATCAAAGCGAGGGTATGAAAGTAATAAGTTTTATTCTTTACAGAAGCCGGACATACCTGCCTGGCTGTCTTACGCAAGAAGGAGATGAGATGTGCAACAGTCACGGGATCCATATTAATTAACAAGTCATTTAAATCAATGTTTGTGATTACTGTTACAGTTAATACCGTTTATTGTACCACATTACAAAGTAAAATTATCCCTTAACGTGTACGTTAACCCGTATTTAACATAGAGACTTACGAGTTCACTATTTCTCAACTTATTTATGAACATATTTATTCATCAACTGTATTATGTTTATCGAGTTATTTATTAGTTAATTTTATTGTTTTTTTTTCTAGTTTAGATGAAAATGTTGTATACAATTTTATCGTATTCTATTTAAATGTTTTAGCAAGCCAATTCATTCCTAAAATATATAACTTAAGAGTCATTGTGTAATAGAAATTTGAAACAAATGAATTGTACCTTTACGGATCAAATATCATTGTAATGTTATGAATAAAAGCAATTGATAAAACGTAATATTAAATTGTTTGTTTAATTGTTATTTATTATTTCAACATTATTAGCGTGAAGAAACATTCTGTGAAGTAAAACAAAGGGGGTATTTTCTTGTGCTTCTCCTGGTGCTGCATTGCCTCTGTGGCGCGGTGGGAGTGTATCCGACTGCTACACAAGAGGTCGTGGGTTCGATCCCCACCCAGGATAAAACTTTGTGTAATGGTTTATTCTGTGTCTGGGTGTTACTTATCTATAATATGTATGTATTTAGAAATATATAAGTATGTTTATCAGTTGTCTGGTTTGCTTAGTTTGGGATCAGATAGCGTTGTGTAAATTGTCCCAAGATATTATTATTATTCTATTTATTAAAATACAATACATATAAATTACATTTTTAAATAAAGGTAACAAAAATGTAATATATTTAAAAATATAAAAAATAGTTTCGGCATCGGGTACAGGTTCCAAGCTACGAATGGTTGCCTACTGCCTTCTACATCAAGCCCTTGATCCTACCGCCTAACGCGAGCCTCTTAAGGTTTTGATCGCATGCTCTTGGCAATCAAACCATTATCAGAAACGACTATCGGTACAATGATCGCCGAATCAACATCCCACATGTCGACAATCTCGTGCGCCAGAAATATTATTATATTTATATTCTCGTGCTCCAACTGGTGATATTGTTGTACATTCATTCACATAAAGTCATTATTAATTGACAATATGCATTTAGGACAATTTTGACCCATAGTTTGAGAAGATAATTGTAGCGTTTTACGCCTATTCTATACTACTAGTTAATATTACAATGTAATTTTGTTGAGGAAGATATTTAAAAGAATGGGCAGCCTAATGACTGAGGCATTGGACTTGCAATCGTGAGGTCGCGGGTTCGAATCCTACCCATTATACTACCGACGTGAACCCACTCCTAACACAAACTATTGAGCTTAGCTGGAGGGATTAACAAGCAAGTAATATGGGACCCATAACTCCACACTGCTAGTCATCTTTTCTTAAAAAAAAAATTGATCATATTAATACAATACCTCTTAGTAGTAGTTACCCACGTTAAACACCTATATTGAAGTCATTATTTTTATTTCAATATTTTTTAAATTTATAAAAAATATATTACCTACATACAAATTTGTTTCTGCAACGATAATGGTTTTCACAATCGTAGCACCATGATGACATAATGTAATTTTTTTGCACATATCGTTAGTTGGAGCACGAGGACATATAATTTCTCGTGCTTCACATGGTACTCCACCTGGGTGTAGCATGAGTAGTACTCAAAGGTTGAAATTGGATCGAAATATAAGTTAATTAGCTCAGTACCTTATTGTAAAGCCTAGTACTCATTAGCGAGCTGTAACTGGACAGAATGGTTACGAGTTCTATCTGGTTATCAACGGCTCGCTGCGAACTACTCGCATTCCACTTTCGGTAGAATTGTGTACAACATACTTATAGTACCTATGCGACACCTCGGTACGAGTATGTCATGGGGTGTGGGGCTATGCGTACACGTAACGTAATCCGTAATCGGTCAAACACTTCCGATCGAATCAGAACGCGAGCCCTTAGACGGGGAATACCGAGATGGGCCTACACTCACGCAAGGGTAATCTTATCTTATAATGTATCAGTTTGCGGTCAGATGCATCATAATTGCCTAGAGCTGAGTCATAAAATTGAAAAATGTCATGTTGACCTGTGACGGATTGTACACACTGCGATTTTTAATTACAATAATATGTTGCGGTTACAGTTACAGTGTTGCTGATGAATACTCACCCTAACATAAATAAGATGTGACTCAATTTTTCTTTCTACTCTTGATATAAATATTAACATTATCAATACTTCTACAGTAAACGATAAAGACTTAAAATAGAAGCAATGTAAGTTTATACGCTTCATGAATCGAATAATCGTTTATATAATTTGAAATATTTGCGAGAAACAAATCAGATTTCGTTGGTAAACGAAAAACAGTAATGTGATTGTATTGACGACAACTGAACAGTCAGTACTTACATCAAAGCAAAAAGTAAATAATACGTTTCCCTTTCAAGTGACAACGAGACGCTTCAAACAGCCAAATATAACTAGTAACAAGTAAATTCTAGATCAAATTCTTTATTGTCTGCAAAAAAATTACAAACAGTATAACAAAATACATAGTAATTGTGTATAAAAGCGAGCTCAACTCAATATTGAGTTTTCTTTCAGCAAATTTTTGAATGGTAGAGGAAAATGTAATTAATGAGAGAAATCTAAAGTACAATAAACAAGATTAAAAATAGTAAATCTATTAATATATTCAATAATACTTACTTAAGTACGTTTAAATTTGTGTATAAATATATATAGATATATATGCAATGATATAACATTATTAAAATATTATAAAAATAAATACTATAATATATACTTAGGTAATTAGATAGAGAGAAAATGTTCTTTTGTTCCTTTCTTGAAAACGGTAATGGAGAGACTGTCGCATATGAAATGAGGAAGAGAATTCTATAGCCGTACCGCTTTTATTGCAAAAGAGCCGTCGTTGTTACGAGCTCCAGCTGAGCAGTGGGATTGTGAGGAATAGTACAGAGAAGAGAGAGATCGTGCAAGTTACGATGCTACCGAATCGGTAACCACCTTTGATTTCTCCGAGATTCGGAGACATGGTCGAAAACCTCTGTATATTGAATCGAATAGAGATACAAAAAGTATTCAGGAACTAAATTACTAAAGGAATAGATGTAAACTCTGTAAATTATATAGTTTTTCTCTGTTATTGTATGCTAGTAATAACATAACAGTATTTATGGCTGATTTATTAACTTGTGGTAATTGGCCTTAACTGTGGTTAGATTAATTTTGATTAAATTAATTAAACCGATGATAAATTGATTAAAAAAACACACTTGACAATTTGACAAGAACATAACAAAAGGTTTCAAATTCGAACATTTATTAATTTCGGGTGTAAAATTGGTGCCCGGTTTTCGTAGCTGCTACGTAGACAATTCAATTGTTCTACGAGAAATGCTACTAGGCTGCTCTTTGAATGCTGACGCCAACTTCAGAGCTTTATATGACGTGTGACTGATTGTGAGCTCGAATTGTTACTGTTAAAGCAAGTTTATGATCGCAGTTTTGCCTGGGTAGAATTTAGTGTGGAGAATATCTGTTATTATTATTTAATTACGGGTGATGCCTATATAAAATATGTAATAGGTAAAGTTGTAAGTTTCTTAATCCAAAGCGGTTTTAACTATGCCTTGATTTGTTACCAGTTACTCAAATTCTCTCGTTTAAATATATACCAGCTAGTAGGTTCACGCATCTCTGCTTACTTGGTTATAGTGGTAGAAGCTTGAAGTTTCAAATCTTCCAAACAGTCGCCAAATTACATAAAAATCTGTCTAGTAGGTAGGTATCCTTCACCTTACATTAGTATTCTATTTATAGTAGGGGAGACGTAGAAGATCGAATTTCACTCATCTGGTAACCAGTTAAGACATATTTATTATTAAATTTTATTGATTTATAAACACGCTTATAGCGGCCATACACGCTAGGGTTTGCATGGCGGTTATAACCTTACAAGCATAACCGACAGGCATAACCGAGTTATAACGCACAGATAACTGTACAGTTTTATGCCTTACACGCTAGAGTTTGGCTGCAGGTAAAGCTTGTAAGGTTATAACCGTCATGCAAGCCCTAGCGTGTGTGGCCACTATTATGATAGCTTGCCAATCGAAAAGTGTCCATGATATTCAATTTTCAAACTTTAAGCACGGCAATAATATTTCATGAACTGTTTTTTGCAAGGCAAGCCTATATGATTACTTTCGTAATTAACCATTACCAATTGTTATAGGTTAACAGATCGGTCTAGTTACTTATATTGACTTACCTGTTCATACCTTGCCAGGTAGCCATGAACATAAATGAGTTGACAAATCTACCAAAACATAATCGCCATATTGAAAACTACCAGTTGAAGCTAAATTTGTTCGGTTAGAAAGAGTGAAGGTTATGAAAAATGAAAAAACCGGGCAAGAGCATGTCGGACCATGCTCAGTGTAGGGTTCCGCAGGTTTGAATAATTGCATCAGCAGAAGAGCGTATGTTCATGGCACTTACGCCCTTTTTTTGAGAAACACAGTTTTTTCTGCAATAACTTAATCACGGTATATTTGATCATGTTCGAAATAATTTTAGTTCGAAGTATTTATTAAGCGCTACCTTTGTGATTTTTTAAAAAGTTTATCAAAAACCTTAAAATGTTTTTAAAAGACCTGTCGAATGATGTGCTACTCGTTGGTGTTTGCTGAAAATATAAAATAAAATCAGCTTCTGTTACATGTATGTGTGGTCATGGAGTGCCCTCCCTAAAAAAAAAAAATATTATTCTGCTATCAAATTAAGTAGCGGCTACTACAAGACATCTTTTCACAAATTTTCATAAATATTCATTGAGTAGTCTTTGAGTAAAATACCTGTAGACAGACAGACAGACAAACAGAGAGACAGACAGACAGACGGACATGACGAAACTATTAGGGTTCTGTTTTTGCCATTTTCGCTAGGGGTAAAATTTGATACAAAATTTGTCTCATGTGGTTAACAGATGGGATATAGGTCGATATTCAGCGTCTTTTAACCTATTACATTAATATCCACATCGCAGTCGTAATCCGTCGCCTACCAACCCAAATTTACTAAATTGTACACCGCCTTAACACGTTAGTAAACACCTTTATGTTACCTTCTGATGTATGGCTCTAGTTTAATCACGGAAAGTCGGAAACGTTACCACATTTCACAACGAGATTAGGTCGCTCGTACAATATGCGTGCACTGATTTACATAGCAGATTTGCTTAGTGTTTGACGACTAAATGTGTTAGCATAGTTATTATACTTGCCTCTTGGCTAGTTAGTAATTCGAGGAGAATATAATCTGAGATAATCCGAGAATAGGTTAATGTGGGCAGGTAATTTACGTTGTATACCTACATAATACCTGTAGGTGTATGTAAGTAGTGACGTTGTAGATGGAGTAGATCAAGATATAAGCGAGGTTAAGCAAAGTTGCAGGGAACGATGTTCATAGATGGGTTACCGTTTTCTAAAATTCCATATCCATAAGTGCTTAGGCAAGATTGTAAAGCGTCGTGTTGAATTTCTATCTCATGGGGATGTTTCCACACATTTGTCCTACACTTTAATATTTCCAGTGTAGTTGGCTTGTCTCCGAGTAGCGAAATTACTCGCCATGGAACCACCTAGGTGGTGCAATCCCAATACTAATAAAATAAATAGGTAGTTAAAAATCATTTTTAGAAACAACCTTTTATTTCGACTTCGATTCACACACGGGAAACCACTTTGTGTGATTCACAAATTGTTGTTCTGTGTCTGGGTGTACTTTTTGTTCGTGACTTGTATGTTTGTAAAGTCCCCCGCGACACAGGGCTTGTACCGTACTGCGAGTGTAGTATTTAAAAAAAAATACAAAATTTATTTTAATTTCAGGTAATTTGTGACATTTTACCATTTATATGACATAAAAACTTGCCGCGAGAACGATATCAAGACCTACAAGCGCCACAACACAAAATGCAGTGTAATACTGTCGACCATTGTCCTTATCTGCTTAAGGACAATCGTCGACAGTATTACACTGTATTTTGTGTATTGTGCAGGACAGTGTCAGGAAAATCTCGCGGAAAGCGTCGTTTTATGTCATATAAATGGTATAATAAAATTAAAATTAATTTTTTTTTTCTTCCTTCTAGAGCATTTAAATAAAAAGTGGTTTTTAAAAATGTTTTTTTAACTATTTGTTTATTTTTAAGTTTTCTATTTTTACTGAACTTGTTTTTAAGTCTGTTCATTTGTATTCAATATTTTTAACCACTTTGGATCACACTGACTACCTCAGCTCCATCATCAAACCCTGAACACCGTTCAACTTTAAGAGCCCTTTATAACACAATAATTGCATTTATGCCAAACTGGGGCTAAATCAAAACACCTATCTGGACTTTTTCTATCCTTTACTGCACGCGAGTTGGACTCTCGCATGCGCCATCTAGCCTGTAGTTAAAGAACTATCACGGTTTTTGTTATTGCTTCGTTACAGAGAGCATTTTAATACATTGTGGTGTCGCAGGCCGAATATTATAATATTTTGTATAGGCATTTCTTGCCAATTACTTTATTAATACAATAATTGCATTTTTATAAGATAGAACATTTTTAAGTCCAGACTCAGGAATCGAACCCGAGATTTCTGTATAAGAGCCCTTGTCTAGACAAATCTAACGAGCCCAAACAAGGTGGTAGCAGAGGCTCAGGTACATTGTATGACTGGCGAGTGGAAATTATTTGGGATCGGAGTGCTTGTCAATACGAATCAAACGAGTCCAAGCCTGCTAGGTTTCTTTTTTTTACTTTAGGAGTTATGGCCACCTTCCGACTCCATCTTAGGCTTTTGACTTGGTTTGTTAGTATGTGTGGTCAAATTTCCCACACAAACTAACAAATTAACGAAGAGGGCAGGATAAATAAAAGCTTGTATAAATATATTACAGTGACATTTCATTATCGTTCATCCATTCTGAAACAATTTGGCAAAGTAGAACTACTGAGTAAACTATAAGGCACTTAATCTTTAAACGACTGAAACTATACAGCTATATACCGGGTGCCAAAACAAAATTAAAATATTTGAATAACATATCCCATCCACATCCAGTCTCATTGTAACTTGATTAAACCGTTTTTCTTCCTAAAGTGTAGGACTTCGAGATTTTTGGTCAATTACTAGAAGAGGATACTACTATTAAAAATTATGTAGTAGGTAGATAGATATAGCTGAAATATATTTACAGATAATAAAAATCTTCAAGCCATTCTTGAAGATTTTTATTTTCTGTACAAAAGGAAATCGAATAAAAATGCATATTTTTGTTATTATTTAATCGTTCCTATAACTAATCTGTTTCAGTACATCGAGGTATTACTTAATGAATGACTAGCTTAAAATTTAAGCACAAACATTTAAAACTATAATCTTACACCACGAAAATGAGATCTTTTTTTACATAATATCGAAAAATTGACGTTTATCCACCGCGCAAGCACCTATTTATCATACAATCTTACATTTATACACTTAAATCGTGCTTAAATTTTATTTAAAGACTATACATTTGATTTTAATACCGGATTAAAATACGGGGCAGTGATTTTCAGGTGCATTGCCCTAAATTTAATATATTAAAAGATACAATAAAGAATGCCATTCGTAGAACTTTATATTTACAAAAGATGGGGGTAGGTATTTTTTACAGCAAACTAGAGTATTTGAGAACTGCAAGTATAGATAGGAAGGTATAGCACATGAGCCGAGTGTAATGCCAATCGGACGAAGGACCGGCATACTCGTATATATTGGTTTTTAAGTGACGCGCACTGCTGATCCGACTTTGAAATAACGATGATCGCTATTATTTTATGGTCGTAAAAAACAGGAAAATTAATAAACATTATCATAGATTAGTTTAAGGGTTCGTATGTATGTCAGTGTGTCTTTAAAGTGACAACAATTTAAGGTTCTGAACTAGCCAAAATGTTTTTCATGTGTTCACATTATAAGTGCTCCAATTGGCTCAAATAATTTTAATAAGATAAATATTAAGTGAATTCTCAGATAATATCAGTTCACACGTACATACAAAATCGAGATCTAAGATACTACAAAAATGTGGGATTGTAAATCTTTAACTGGTCTTAATTAAATGATTACATCAAAAAAATGTTCAAGCAATATATTCTTTCAAATATTCAGATTAACTAACAATGAATTATTCATTGCACAAAATATGCTTTCATTATTTCATCAGATTACTATAACGCCATCTATGAGTACATTTAGCAAACCAGCTGAAGAGCTACACACCTACTGGGTATAAATTATATAAAATAGAGGGCGCTACAAGCATGTTTAGATCAATTTTAATTATTATTCCATAATATAGAGTGGATTTCAGAAATTTCGTATTGAAATCACTATGTAATCGCTTGTAGTAACTACAATTTTTTTTTCAATCTATTAATGCAGATTTGTGCAAATACGGCAAATTGAACTTGAATAGGTACCTACTTATCGTTAGGAACTCTTTATTGTTGTGAATTGTTTTATGAAGTTCCTAACATGTTTGGCCAATAAAGGCATAGCAAGAATACAACGCAGATGTCGCTCGATTTTGATTAAACGATATCATACTTGGAATAAGATGAACAAAATTGATTTACCATCCCACTACACAACATAAAAACATCTAGACAGCTACTAAAACTACGTTTTACATACAATCGATACAGAAGACGATAGACGGATGGAAATTCTGGGGCTTTAGCATTACAATTACATACCTAAGAGTCTAGTACTATTTATACTAGGGGATAAATGATTACTTTGGCAATAGAGATCCTATTTACATTAAATAAATTTGGAGTTTGCTACTTAATTTGGGCTACCCTTAAAATCCAGAGGGTCTTTTTTTATAAGCGCAGATGTGAAAATTGAAATTGTTTTTATTTCAAAGATACTATATTTGTGTAGGTATTAGATATGTTTAAAAAAATAATGACACTGATTTTAAGCTCAGTAATAAAAGTGTCACTGAAGTAATTCAGTGAGTAGATAATTACTTGTTATTGAACACACTTGGTGCTGTTAAAGAAATAATGAATGAAGTAATGGGTCTTTCAATTGATAAATGAAATTCAGGTAGCCCTCTAGTCACACTAAAAACAGCATATCTAGCTCTTCTAAATTTAAAATAGCATCTAGATTGAAGCTGAAATCTAACTAACCAAGATTGACTCAGTACAACTTACTCTAATCTACTATTACATTTCATTTGAAACTACTACGCCGATTTACGCTTCCACGGCTCTATCTAAATTTTGAGAAATAAAATCTTTGCTTTTGAGCAAAGGCGACACACGTACAAATAGAAGTAAATAGGTCACAGCGCTTGACTTAATTAATAATTAGCTTACACTTAGTATTTACAGCTCACACGACCATTCACACAAATCATTCAGATAAGTGCAGTACATTCTAACAATCAACAATAAAATGTGCTTTAGGAATCGCTTTCAAGACATCAACAATTTGATTGTAGACAAAAATGTAGAATGTCGGAAAGAAGCCATGCTTTTAACATTAGTTGAAATTATAATTATTATACGAAAGGTGAAAGTACATTGTTAGTGTGGGGTATTCCTTGTGTTGCATCAAAAAATACAAACATTTTGAATTAGGAGATCATCATTGAGACATCAGTATGTTAAGAGAATTACTTAGATATTGGTATACATCAATGTAGGACCTTTTATTGATCAAAAGAACAATAATTTAATTAACGAAGTTATGCAAAATCATCTACTTTCCGACATTGTTAAGGCTTATACTGTTTTTAAGTGGCAGACGGTGTGTTACAAAAATATTTTAGTGGAGTCTTTGTATCTTATACATTACATAACAATAAGGTTTATAAAGATCGGTTATCATCTATATTAGATGTGTTATGTCCTAAAATGTTTAGTCTATTATGAACATGTAGTTTTTCCTCTATTTTCGAAGGATCATTATCGGAACCCTCTTTGAGAAGCTCCCACAGATTGTTCTTGTCTAGTATTTCAAAACCACCTTTATTTTCTGGGGCAATGTCAGATTTGAGAGATTCCGACATAGTTTTTGATGTCTCAGAAATCGGCGTTGGCGGTATTTTATGGATTTCTTTGTTTATAGATTTAAATGTTTTTACGTTGTACTTTTGTGGTATGACTTTCTTTTTAGTTTTGTTGATAATATCAACGTCAATAACATCACTCTTGTTGTGTTTCGTAGCATTGTTATGAATTGCATTTATTAGAGGTTTCTTTATTTGTGTAATTGCTTTGGGCTTTTTTGTCCTGTAAAGAATTGTTTTGATGTTGTTATTAGTGATGGTTGTGATTGTGTGTGGTATGACTTCAGGATGAAACAAAACCTCAGGTGTGGTAGTCTTTTCTGTTGTGAAATCCACATGTGTCTTTTCAGTGTCTGGCGTATTATTATGTGTCGATGTTTCGATTCTTTCTTTATTTGCAAGAGTACTAGTCTTAACGACATTCGCTTGTGTACTTGTTATTTGAGGATATACAGCAGTAGATTTTATATCAGTTGGAAAAGAAATATGTGTTACCAAGGGCTTTTTCTTTAGAACAACTTCGTGTTTTGACTTTGCAATCTCTTGTTCTGAAAACGTTTCCTTAGTTTTATTGGGTTCAATTTTACTTATTTCTGTAGTAGTTGTTGTCAAACTTTGTATTTCTTTAACCTTTGTAAAGAACTTCTCATGTTTTTCTCCATAAGTTGCTTTTAGAGTTCCTTTTCTTCGTGGCAAGAGTTTTTTCTTAATTTCATCTTTCTTTGGTATAGGTTTTGGCAATATAGATTTTTGAACAATTAGTTCTCCATTTATTTTTGGCACTAATGGAGCAATATTATTACTAACTTCTGAAGTTTCTGTGTTGTTTACATATGTTACGGTCGGAATTATAATAGGATCATCAATATTTTCTGTGTTAGCTGTGATGATACTTTCTGAAGTTGTCTCTTCAACTGTTGTGGTAGTAGATTCTTGAGTAGTAGTAGTAGTAGTAGTACTCTCTGCAGTGCTTGATGATTCGGTAAACGATATTTCAGTAACTGTGACGTCATTTTTAGTAGGTAACACTGTTGTAATGGCCACTGTCGTACTTTCGGTTACAGTCGATGTTTCAGGAGTTGCAGTAGTCTCATCACTGTTATCATAATTCTTTCTAAATTCATAATCTCTGCTACAAATACGTCCGCACTCGCAAATGTTATCAATATTTGCGTTAGTTTTAAGACTAGCAAGTTCAGTTTTGTCAAACCAAGTGATGAAATCATCATCAGTTATTCCTCTAAGCAATGGGCTACCTGGCCTTGCGTGGAAGAATGTTTCGACTGCTAGATCGGGTCGTGTGGAGGGATAGATCTTGGCAAAAGCAGGACGTAGGCTTGTGATGACAAACTTGGAACGCACTTCGTATGTTACGCAGACAGGGCATGTCGAGCTGATCTGTAATTAAACGGACATTGGTCAGCAATACAAAAGAAAAATAAAATTGCTGTACGAAAATAAAACAACAGAAGAGTAAAAGTAAATTTAAATCAATTTCATACTCACGTTTGCAAACACAAACCACACTGACTCTCCCCTAGAACCATAATGCAAATCTGCGAAAGTAGCGCCGTCCAATACTACAGGGTTAACCGAATGTAGCTCATAACCAGAAAACAGTGAAGATTCCAAACGAAGAATTCCAGAGCGCTCTTTGCCTTTCCACCTGAAACAATATTAATACATTCCCGTGTTATTTTTGAATCTTTTTATAATATAAAATATTACTACGTACCATTATAATAATTGACTTACTTGAAACAAGTTTTGATGATTAGAGTGGGAAGATTGCCTTGCAAGTCCTCAATGCTACTTCTCTCAGGGCGAATCTCTTCAATAATTGCGGCTTGTATATTCAGTAATGCATTCTCTGGTTTTGGTGTATATGTAGAGTAGGTTATTGTACCCTGAAAATAAGATGAAATGGTGAACGAAATCAATAATAATAATTTATTACCTAATAAATTATAAATAGGTACAGGCTAATTGTGATGATTATGAATAGGTACATTCTATATGATGAATAAGTTTAGTGGCAAATAATATTATATTCAGTCTGTGTCGTCCCACAAAAGATAATCTCACTGCTCCCTTTTCATGAACTTCTAAAGATTTAAAAATGAGGAATAGACACGGAACAGAACTAGGTTAGAATTATTGGATTCGGTGTACATTTTATACCAATAGTTATCAGCGGTGGTTCAAAATCACTTCATTTAGGAAGCAAAAGCAACGCTTGTGACAAGTCATGATTCTACATGTGCATGTAATTCCAAGTTCGAAAAGCAATATGTAAATCCGGGAAAAGAAAAAGGCAATAAAACACTCGGGACCACTTCTTCAAATTTGTCAATGTTTTTTATATGCAGGTAAACTGCTGCCAGCAATACATTATACACTATATTAGTAAACTTCGACCGACGTTAAACTAGCATCCCGGTAATATCAATACAATCGGATATATTTAAAATTAGGAGGAAATGGTTACCTGTACAGTAGCACATCCTGCACCAGTAGCGTACACAAACACTTTAGTTGGCAGTCCTGGCAATTGTAATGGTCTGGGAGGAGTTCGAGCGCGAAGTTCCAGGGTATCTGTTAGTTCCATCCCAGCTGTTGCAAGTGATACTGTCAGAGCTCGGTGTCTATAATGAGAAAGACAAGTGTTGCTGAGTAAAGAGAAACAAAAAACAGTTTTGTAACTGTTTTGAAACCTGCGTAGGTTCGTCGAAAATTATATTCGTTCTTAATAATGTTTTTTTATGCAAAACCATTTTGTCTCATACTATGCTTCGTAATTCAGAAGTGTTCAATTAGTTTTGGATGTAAATCACAAATTCGTAATGGACCTTCTGGAAAATGGCTGGAGGATATCATGACATTTTTTAAAATTATTGCGGATGAAGCCACGGGTATTACTTGGTATACTTTAAAATTCAGTTTCTTTTGAACTAAGCATATAATTACTTTAATGGCTTCAATATTTTTCTTAAAATATGAATACTGAGAACAATGCAGCAATGAATTATTTTATATTGAATTAAATGAACAGATTTCTCTTGTTTTAAACAATCATTATTTAGTTCACCGTTAATTATACCGATATTCTGTATATTATTTTATTTTTTCACTACGAAGTAACCAGCATCATAACCATCAAGCCAAAGATTTTTTTTTTTTTTTTTTTTTAAAGACAACTCCCGCAGTAGGGCCCTAGTAGCCCTGTGTCACGGGAGACTTTACAAACATACAAGTCACGGACACAAATTTTTCAAAAGATTGGATTGGAAATTTTGTTTTTTTTTTTTATTACCGAGGGCACACGCCGCTAGAAGGACACGTACTCCAGACGTTTTGCTCGATGGGGAACGTAGCGACAAGACTCCATGTTCACATATGTGTGGAGGTCAAGGTGTCACGTCCTTCCAACACAAAGGGAGGATTTTCCGACTAGGCGAGGTGATCGTGCCAGGCGGGCCGCGGCCCAAAGGTTAACGTAGGGAACTTCTATAAAATAACTAACAGCTGTGAAAACTCCAATATCGCCATTCAGAATTTGATGCCAGGTGTAAAGTGTCCATTTATTCATATTTTTATATATTATTATCGCCACACATGGAAGAAACGTCTACTCCCAACACAAGGTAATAACATCGCGCGTCGCTTTCTCAGTTGGCTTATATCCACGGTTGGTGTAACCCGATGAAAACTTCAAGGAGTCTATAGAACAGCTTCCCGTGTCAAAATCTTCTCAACCGGCTTTGGTAGCTTACCTATCATGAGCAAGAGCAGCATATTGCGCAGCGGCCTTAGTCGCACTGTACGCGAGACTGGGGTGTCTTTGCAGTGTCGAGGCGCGGTAATACAGAAACCTCGCCGCCGCCTCGCCTTCTGCAAGAGCACCGCGAGCGCAAGCGGCGAGCAGGACGCGTACTCCAGCTACGTACTGCTCCATTGTTACTGCTTCTGTTGGTGGAAGAAAATATTTGTAAATAGTGAAAATTATACGAACTTGCTGCTGTCTAAATCCACTCGAGGGAATTTAATGAAGAAAAGAGTAGACGGTTCAGCCAACTAATTTTATGAATACAAAAGTTTCACTCAAACACACCAGAACTGCTGAATCTAGATGAAATAGGGCGCAAAGATAGATTAAAGTCTAATCTCAACTAATTCAAAAAAAAAAATACGGTTCCTAGTATGGTCCCGGCGTATTTGTGTTCAAAATTTTCAGACGATGGTCATTAAAAGTTTGTCAAAAAAATACCATTACATTTGGTACAAAAGTAAAAGTACTACAACAGCAATTGATTTAATTAAATTGGTAGGTGTTTTTAACCACTATGGAAACAGGTGCTCAAGACATTTACAGAATCAAAATAAGGTTTTCTCACCATATGAAGTTGTTTTGATGTTTCTTGAAGTTTCTTCCAATAACCAGTCTGCAGCATCTTTCCTCGGTGCCGGCCATCCAAATTCACCTTCTTCAGTAGTCGAAGCGTTTCTTAAAATGACGAGCGCCTCTGGTACAATTGGACTCCTAAAAACGTGAAATGTATATAACAATTTAGATTTTTTATAGATGACTAGCAAATAAAGTAGCACACTACTAACAACTTGGTTAACCCCTGCAGTTAGGCTGAACAGCTAACTATTGTATAAACTAAATGCAAGTACAGTAAACAAGTAAAATAGAAGTGTATCTAATGAAAATAGTAAAATTTATACCGTTATAGATGTTAGAAATAAATTTATTAAAATTATTGCTCGGCTTGTGTCTAGTGCAGGCATTGCCATTTGAAAATAAAGAGTATTAGACAAAAAAAAACAATAAATTAAAACTGCAAACCTCGCAAGCACCAGTGCTAGAACAGTAGCTGCGAGAGCGGCTGGTGATGTAAGGTTGTGAAGATTCTGTTCTAAATATTGTTGAGACTTCTTTGCTACATCGGCATCCATCTGTAATTATTTAACCAGTATTGTATTTTTGACGTGATAACGTCTTATAAATCGATGACCGGGTGCACGCACGAAAATAAGTCACGTTATGTGCTGGTTCAATGTTTTCTTATGACGTTATCACGTAAAAATATCGTCCGTGAACCGACTTAACAGACAACCATTTTTATTGTAGTTTTACATGTCATTTCATTCAGAATTATTGAATCAACACGTCCGCAGATTTTTTAGAATATTATTCTTACCTTAAAGTAGTGTATTTTTTAAAAATCTATGACATAATTTGGTATTCGCCCATTATTACCATAAAGTGTAGACTAATAGTAAAGTCTTTCTTGTCTACAATTCAATGAGTCTATGAATTATTCTTCATTTTAACAAATATTGAAAGTCCCTAATTCTTATTCTGTAAAAGAGAGAAGTTTGTATGCAACTCTTCTCTTGTGTATGATTTTGACGTATTATATTTAAATTAATCTTACATATTTAAATTTATAACTACTTATCAAACTTGGATAGATATTTATATTTTATAAACTAACCTGATTCTCAACACCAACTTCGAGTAAAGCAACTAAAGTTTCTGCGGTCACTTCCACTCTTCTTTCCCAATCAATTTCTTCTTTAGTCATATTACCATCTTTGTCGTAATAATAATATTCGTTCACATCAACGTCCTTTGCAGTGCCATTTGTTTTTAGCATATCTACAGGATAATAATCCACTTCTTTGTCCGCAGCCAAAGGTGTAAAAGATCCATCAGCATTTTGACGAGTTTGGATCCATTTTTTGATAGCTTGGAGCAGATCTGGGTCCACTGGGTAATAAGATTGGATTTTGGTCAAGATTTCCAGAATTTTGATGGTTGATAGATGACTGCTCATTCCTGGGTGGTCGCTGAAGGAGTTGTCACTTTTCCGGAAGGATAATAATACTTGCACCTGTGATAGATAGAAGTAAACATATTTAATATAATATAGACCCAGGACAATTAACTTGGAAAAGATTTCGTAGATTAGTGTATGTCATGTGCTACTAACTATTTTGTTTCAGAGCATATTGATTTCAATTATTGGAAAGAATAGGCAAAAATAATTAGGATCACGATTTTTAATATACTTAATTGAATATATTGGAATGCTTTTCGTTACCACAAACTTCATTCATTACATTCTACATATTACATTATATTATATAGGTATACCTGTTCAGGCAACTTTTTCAAAATCCTCTCCCTTTCATTGTCATCCACCAAATGAGGAATATGTTCCAGTGCTAACAAAGGCGCCAAACTTGCCGAAGCTGCAGACAACTGAGAGTCCCTCCACACTTCAGCCCATTGGTCCGTGGAGTCCGTTTGAAGACTGTACAGAGGGAGATGTAGACCACCAGACACTAGAAGGGTCCCGCTGGCAGAGCCTGGAACTACGCCATGAGGGAGACCCAGTTCCAATACTTGAGAAAAGCCGGCTTCTTCATTGAAGTTCCAAATTCTGAAAAAAAAGGTTATCATGGTGTTTTTTACTTTTTCTGTTTTTGAGCATTTATCATGCTAATTTATTTATCGTTTTTGAAGGAAAATTTTGACTTTATTTTTGTAAGAAATATAATTTAGTAGGTAGTCATTTTACAGCCATAGGTACTGCCGGTGTTTTTGTCCTTTTTCATGTCCTTAGACAGAGAGGCGCAGTAAAGTTACCACCAATAAACTACTGTTTTGAAGCAAAATTTATAAAGAAAATCTTAAATCTTTATACAACCATTCAAAGATGCAACACTTAACAAGAAATAGCAAGATATATTAGACTCGCAAGCATATAATAGTTTATAGAAATATACTTAACAATCAACATTGTACATGAAGTCGACTTTGTCTCCACACTGCGTGCTAAAGCTCACATACTTGATTCTCATATCAGAGGCGAGTGGCCATACCAACAGTCGCCTTATGAAAGGTCCTTCTGCTCAAAGACAGTCTGCCTCCTTTCCATCACACCCACGAGGACGCTCCAGTACATTCGTCATAGTTTTAGAAATATAAATATCAAACAACATCGTACCTGAAGTCAGCCTTGTCTCCCCACAGCGCGCTGAAGCCCACATATTTGATCCTCATATCAGGCGCAAGTGGCCACACTAAGAGTCGTCTCTCTGAAGGCGCAGCTCCTCGGCCAACAGACAGTCTGCCTCCTTCCCACCACACCCACCAAGCACACCAAGAGGACTCTCCAGTACATTCGTCATCGCTCTCCGTTTGTTCTGCACTTGCTAGGTGGACATCATAGCCTGGAAACATATTTAAGGAAAAGATTTAAAAAAAGTTGTAGTTGAGCAAGCAATATTGTCTAACAATAATTGAAAGAAAAAAATGGTCAAGTCAGATATGGAAAAGACAGTCCTATTAGGGGTCAAAAAAGGAAATAAAAAAGTTTTATGAAGAAAATTCAAGTTATTTGGCAACTGAAAACTGGTCTGCCAGGTGGACCTCGGCCTGTAGCTTTTCTTAAAGAGGAGGTATGTGTCCTTCAGTTGAAACGAATAAGGCTGATTTTGTTAAAGGTACGTAATAATAGTATGCTCACCATGTTTCCCTTTAGCTATCCAAACTCTAGTCCTCTCAAAGACTACTCGATACATGTCATCTGATGGCTCTCGTATAGCCGACAATGCAACATGAGCAGCTCCTTGCGATCGAAGTTCCAAGACAAGCCCGGCTCGATTCCTTGGAGCAGCAACCCATTGCCACTCCCAAGATCCTCGAGAAGATACAGCCAAATGTTCTGAAATGGACCAAGAAAATGATATCAATTGATATTTTTTATGTCTTTTAGTAACATTTTTTCTAGAAGAGACACTACGTTACTCCAAGACATCAAATAGTTACACCAAGTATGTATCACGTTGCTTTAAATACAGAGTAAATCAATGTACCCCAACAGTCAGCCTCATCTTTGTTGACTGGACGATATTTCTGCAGTCATATCCTTAAAAATATGAGATTCTTCTCCATTACTATTTTTGTGTTGAGAACATTCGAGAACCAGCCAAATTAGCAGTTTATTCTGTACTAGGCCCTTTATGCTTTATACTTTGCTCGCAACTTATCTACGTTACCAACTCGTATTGCCAACACAGAAATTCTCCATTTCCTTAATAATCCTGTAATCGATATTGTTTTGTTTGTGTAAATCCCAATGAATAATATTTACATACCATTAGCACAGAAGTAAGCGCTCTGGGTGTCAGTCCTGTGGAGACCTTCGGGAAGCACAAGGACGCTAGCCGATCTGATCACGGATCCTACTAGGGTCTCATTGTTGAAGGATGTATAGGAGACTGAGCAGTTGTCCGCGCTGTATCCGGTTACCTCCACTGTGAAATCAATGGTTAAACGTAAACTAAATTGCACGACTGCGATTTAAATTGTTATTAAATTACGTAATGTTTTTTCCCTACTACTTAAGTAAGATGTGTACTAAATTATACCGCGAGTTAATTTAAGTAAGTAACCAACGCGTGTGCCCAGGAAAATCGCGAGTCTCCACAAAGTGTACGATATCAACAATTATTATTAAAAAGTCATGTCATCAACAATGTGGTCTTTCACTGTCACATATGCATTTTATAGAAAAATCAACTTTGTAAGCAGATATCAAATTATCCTAAAGTATGTGAAGTAAAACACTTTCTCAACTGTCATAGCACGCGGCGGAAACTTAAAGTAATTTGTCAGTTTAATGGAATGAATGGTACCAGAGTAATCAAGTACTACAGTGCAAAGGTGTGCCACCTCAACTTTATTATTCAATCTCTTAAACTTCATACATATTGTAACAGCTACTCAAAGATAATCAACATCACCGAAGTACGCCAGCAAAGATTTAGCGTCATCGACATGTTCACATAAATCGCTGCCATAATAATTTAGGATGACATAAAATGACTTTATCCTTCCAGTGTCCCATTGAATCCCATTCACGACGCAGCATTTTTATATCTATTTTTATGACTATGACTTTGCCGCAGAATTTTGTGGCACAAATTAAGAGGTATAGCGGCAGCAGAAACATGGTGCAAAGCTTTAATGTTCACAAAGGTTCACTATATTTTTAAAAACAAATATAATTAAAATGAGTTACAACGTTTTAAAGTAGTTTTTTTTTTTATTGATTTTTCATTAATAAAGCCTAAGATTTAGACTAAAATAGTTCACATAACATAGTATTTTTCAACTCGCATACATAGTTGTCTGAAAGTGTTGCAAGATCCATCCACATTAACCCTTATGATATCTTATCGCTGAGCACGGGTCTCCACAATAGAACCTACTAATGATAGCTCCTGGGGGTAATTGCCATAATCGCCAAATAAAATTAGACTAAGAATCGACGAAGAACCGACTTGACCAAGATGGTATGACCACCATTCAGTTTTTGTAACAAGCATTGTCTTATGATTTAGACCACATAAGTTTCTGCACACGTTTTCCGCGGCATACAATCGTATTGCAAAGGTAATAGAATCTGCTACGTTTATTGCCAGCACGGCCGTAGGAAACACTTGGAAAGCAATTGAAATAGTTGCAATGTCATTTTATTGTTAGTGAAATTGAGGTTAAACGTGGAAAGAATCGTGCACGTTTATGATATTGGGATTTGATTAAGCAGTGAAGTAGGATTCAGGTATAGGTACTTAAAAAGTATAGGTATAACTAAAAAAATGTATTTCTATGTAGTGGGTTTTGTAAATTCCACAGAAATTTAAAAATAAAAGAATTCAACCTAACCGATAAAAATTAACTTGTTTACATAGTTTACCTAATGGTGGCATAAAAATCCATGAAAAAGGAAAAATGAAGGAAGTTTGAGTGTAATTGACATATTATTCAAAAAGAGTGATCCCAGTATAGGAACTGCTTAAATGACATTGGATTCAAACCAGAAAAAAAAATCTAAATGTGTATCTTTGTGGTGGGTATTGTCTTCCACAAAAAGTTAAATATAAAAGAAATCAACCAAACCGATAAAAATTCACTTGCTAACATTGTTTACCTAACGGCATAAAAATCGATGAGAACAGAAAAATGAAGAAAGTTTGAGTGCAAATGATAGATTCTTCAAAAAGAGTAATCCTAGTATAGGAACTGCTTAATGACATTGGATTCAAACCAGAAAAAAATCTAAATGTGTATCTTTGTGGTGGGTATTGTAAGTTCCACAAAAAGTTAAATATAAAAGAAATCAACCAAACCGATTAAAATTAGCTTGCTAACATTGTTTACCTAATGGTGGCATAAAACTCGATGAGAACCAAAAAAATGAAGAAAGTTTGAAACCAATTGATAGATTCTTCAAAAAGAGTGATCCCAGTATAGGAACTGCTTAAATGACATTGGAATCAAACCAGAAAAAAGAATCTCGCCTAATTAATCTATTAAGATGTCCTAGACGTTGAATTCAACTTTCAC
Organism: Herminia tarsipennalis; assembly: GCA_945859575.2. Classification (NCBI taxonomy): domain Eukaryota; kingdom Metazoa; phylum Arthropoda; class Insecta; order Lepidoptera; family Erebidae; genus Herminia; species Herminia tarsipennalis. The sequence goes on along the minus strand of OX243835.2, from coordinate 22,615,984 downwards.
CAAACAATCTAATACCAAGGAACGATATCATTACCATAATAACACGCAGCTATGCCTCTATTGTCAGTTCATAGGTAATTTGCTCCCACAAACATGGCTTTGTAGCGCTGGGTCCAATTTAAATGTTTATTGAAACAGCTCCGTGAATTGGACTAGACAATGAAAGCGTCGCACTAATCACACCATTTGAATATACAATACATGTATCATCAGCAAAAGGGGATTTAGATTGTGTTTAAAATTAGTTTTGAAAGCAATGTCCTTGCTAAAACTCTGGTTAATTCTAATCGCTTGAATGAATGGCCTAGCCTCGGTTGAGTGATGTTAAATTGTTAATTCTGTTGCTGAATTTGAATAGACAAATTATGGTCATCTGTTGTAAAGTAGGTGTTTTCTATTCATGAAATGTATTGTAGTAATAACAATGTTAAACTTTCAGGTTTCAATTAATTCGTTCTATTGTGCAAAGGATAATTTAAAGTGCAAGCAAATGTATACATCGATGCTTATAAATAATTGACACAAGACTTTCATTTTAATAGAGAGGTTTATAGATTTTAGATGCCTGATCTAAAACGAATATAAAATCACAAAACTGCTACTTTACGTAGGCGGTTTTGCTGTCACGGTTCGGATCGCTATAAAAAGCCTAAATTATTTTCCTCTAACTTCAAGCCTTTACAAAATAAAAAATAAATAATAAAAATTTCAATTTAAATCAGCTCAGTATCTTCGAAAATTAGCTCATTAAAATATTTTTTTTTCAACTTAGTATACTAGTAAGTATAAACGTATGGATTGATATCAGACAATGATTATATTAATCCACGAAGCTAACTCTGTGTCCCCAAACTTCGTGATCAATGCACTCAACTTTAGGGTGTCTTTAATTTCACAATTATGTCGGCCGGATCCCTTTTAAGAATTCAGCTTTCCAACTTCATTAAAATATTCTACGAAGGAACCGCAGATTTCTTAAACGAAGATTCGAGATAAATTTTTGGGTAGCGCAAAAATTTATTCCCTCCATTCCATTCTTTGGTATTAATTAAGTATTCGTGTAGCTATTAATAAATCTGAAATCGACAAGGACTTTTATTATAAATTAAACTTTCATTTGAGGCGGATATAATTGTTAATGCATAATGACAAATACATTTTCATAAATTGATACAAATATTCTAATTATTGCATTGTTCTAATCTTTTACCATGGTTCATAAGATATTCGAAATTGACTAATACGACTAATATTCTGGATCTTTGTTTGTTAATAAAAAATTTAAAAAAAAATCGTGTTTTTTATTTTGTTTGTAATATAGTATTATTTTGTCGAACACAATCATTCGCTTAGTAAAATTATTTTGTAATTTAACTTGATGATTTTAAAAGAGTGGCCCATGAGTTTCTTGGCAGCTTCTTTTCATGAACTTTACACTTGGAACTGCCGCCTCCCCTAACTTCATTTTGTTTTTTTTTCAAACTATCATCATTTAATTGGGTTAACGAAATAAAGACATTTTAATTTGACTTTGTACATGTAGGATATACCACGCAGGAAATTCGGATTATTCCCAGTAGTTCCATGAAGCCAGTTCCACATGGAACTTTTGTAACCTTGCAATATATGAATTTTGTCCCATCTGTTCCATGCAATTTTATACTACTTTTACCTCTGACATTATTGTAATAAAAATTATTTAATTTTAAATATTTATATTTGTAAAAACAAAATTATCTTAATTTTTAAACTACGCAATTTATTTAACCTCCAAATGTCTAACGTAACTGTTCTAAAAAATAACCAACACATATTTCTCCTGTTACTAACTTCATCTGCAAATTGTGAATGTAAATATCTTTATTAATCGTATTCTCCTTTCTTTTGCTTGGGGTCATATTATTTTGCAACTGTATAGCACGTACATCATAGAATTTTGAATCTTCTTTTAAAATTAAAATTAATTGATGAATTGTTTGTGGTCTCCTTTTAAAGTTACTATTTAATTTATTATGCCAACCCTCTAACGTGTTGGTTGTCCTGTGTTGCTCTCCAAAAGAACACCATGATTTAATAAAATTATCTTTCATCCAATATTTTTCCATATACGAGATGAATTTTTCTAAACTTTTGTTTGCTATCCCCATATCTACAATTTTATTTTTTGTATATGTAAAACCTTCTCTTATTTTCTCTTCCGGAAGTAAGGGTAACACACTACATAGACTAACAATTTTTCTTAAATCATATTGTTTCATTAAATTTAAAGATTTAGCTTCACTCCAAATAGCGTTAGTATAATGAAAAAAACAACCATGATGTTCAGCTTTAGGAAAGACATAGTTGAAAGCTTTTATAACGGCGAATTCAAAATCAGTTATAATCTTTTTAGGTTCCCAATTTGGCACCTGGCTTTTTATTAAATTTAACATTGTGATATAGGTTTCTTTGTTTTTTCTCGGCAAGATAGCGTAAATTAATGGAATAACATTAGTATGCTCTGAGTTACTACCTATGTCGCCGTGTATCGTGTACAACTGCTCGAAGGGTTTCGGGCATACCTTGAAAGTACCATCACATAAATACGTTTTTAATTCTCCCAAGCGTTGTCTTGACTCTCTCGAGCAAAATAATAATATACAACCACCCTGAAATTTATAGTCGGCTAACAAAAAATCTGAAAATTTTGACGACACTTCCACTTCTGTCAAAATTTTAAAAGCCATCTTTTTTACTCCTGCTGTTTTATTTCTCCTCCTATAAATAGATGATTTAATGTTATTAAAGTTCGGTAACTTTTTGACCAAATCCAAACCCTTGTCCTTCATAGTTGTTACGATTTTACAATAAGCAGCTGGTACAGTTTCTCGAGCTAAAATAGCGTTTTCCACACAATCATTAATGACTTCATTCATTATAGATTGATTAAAATCAGGAGTACAATTTTCATTATGGTTATTTATTTTCAATATTTTTTTTTGTCCTACAATAAAACATAAAATAATAGAACTTAGTAAAAACACCCACAAGAGCTACAGTTTGTATGATTTTATCCTTTACTTTTACTCACCTGTGAAAGGGTTACACTCCCAATGCATTTTTTGGATTTATATTTCGCACATCTCCATAGAGATGTGCGAAATATAAATGAGGGGCGGGGTTTTCATCATGTGACTAGCTGTGAGTTGCATGATGGGGCCCTATCCCCTAGCATCTATCCAGTGCTAGGGGATGGCGAAGGACCTAGGGAGTAGCGCAAGTCGCCAAGATCCCCCAGGTAAGGCCAGTAGGACTACCCTTCAAGAGGTTGCCGCCTGTTCTTGGCCGGTTTCCTTCTGAACCTGGTATAACAGAAACCACTGGCCGCACTCCCTCCCGACTATCTATTTTAGTACAGGTATATGTATTTAGAATAACAACGTATACATGTATCCATCACACACACACAACATATGTATTCAACCCAGCCTTTCCTTCCCATCTCCCAACCCTACCTGCTTATGTATATCTTCATATATATGGTTTATATACCCACCGACACACATATACCCACATATTTCTATCTTACTATCCATCTCTATATATTTTTATACCTCAACCTCGCCTTATCATATACATAATATACAGAGTATATATACACACACTCACAGGAACACAACATCTTTCTTAAACCACACTGTACTAGGCACACAGTGTGCGGACTTATTTAGTATTATGTCAGTTCTTCTCGGACCGCCTTTTAAAATTATTTATAAAACTTTCAACAAACATGACAGACGCACAACCAAAAACAAATTTACCCCAGGAGGGTACCACCGCTCCACGCGGTGGAGAATCCCTCACCGAGGACCCCTCGGTCAGCCCCTCGTATTCTGGGGGGGGGCAAGCTGTGCAACGACGGGAAGAAGAGTAGCCTAGATTTATCAGGCCTTGCCGAGGCCATTAAAAACACGGCGACGCCGAGCTCCACCACGCGCACCGCGTATAACCCTGCGCTGGAATGGAATGTGGTCGCAAGAAAACGCGACCGCACAAAGAACCCGGCCAAGAGAAAACGGGGAATCCGGAACCCGCAGATGAAAAATATGGATCCGCGGGAAAGGGCAAAAGCCAAGGAGGAGATGGAGCGAGCCCGAGCGACAAATGCTCCCGCCCCCAAAATCTGTGAAAAGGTAGAGGTGCCCGCAACTGCGAATGCGCCGTGCGAACCGATGCCAATTGTAAAGGTGCCCGCAGTAGCATCCACGCAACGCGAACCCGAACCATTGGCAAAGGTGACCGCAACGGTGCACAAGCACAGCGAACCTCTACAAATGACAAACAAGCCAGAGACGAAGCAGATGATCGCAGCAGCGGCCTCGCAGCGCGAACCTGTGACGTCTACCCCTAGTACGTCAAAAACCACACATGGGGAACTGGCCAAAAAACCAAAAGACACAACACCGTACAAACGGAGAGAAAGATGGCGCGACAGACCGCGACGGTTTTATGACCGGAAGCACGCTGTGGATGGACCCACCGCACCCGCAAGGGAGCGGCCCGACACGGGAAGACGCGAGGACATGCGAGGCTCATACAAGCGCCAACGCATGGATGATACGCAGTCACCCAGGGGAGAGTCCAAACGCGCGAAACCGGAAAGGAAACCGAAGCGGGAGGAGAGCTACGCAGATGCAGCGCAGCTGCACCTAAGAGTAGCGATCTGCACAGTCCCATCGGTAAATCTCTCCACGAAAAAGCCGAGCAGCTCAGGAAGGACATAATGCACAAAATTGTCGAATACTCGCTAGCAGCTCCCGACAATGCTGTGATACCACAATTCCGCGGTCGACCCTTCCATATGGACGGAGTTTTAGCGATGTGGTGCGAGGATGAAGATACCCTGAGCTGGCTAAAAAACACCGTGCCAACGATGACTTCGCCAGCACCATCAACTACTCTGACTGTCATCCGGCAGTCAGACATAACAAAGAGATTAAGAGCGAGTCTCCTACTACATAGCATCATCACCGAGTCGGGCAAGTTGTTTAAGCTTATGCGGATCCAAAACCCAAGCTATAACATCGATGCCTGGCACCTGTACAACTTCACGGTGGATGATATAAAAGAGGACCCAACATCAGCAGAAAAGCTCGTCTACCTGACCTTGGGTATACCAGAAGACCAAAAGCCAATCATCCTGGCGCGTGGACGACGCGTAGCTCACATTGCGGGCAGCAGCTACATCCGGTTCCTCGATGACGAACCGGAATCAAAGACCGCAAAGCCAGGAGAGGAAACCAAACCAACTGACAAAACACCGGAGACTGCCACATCAGCTCCCCCTAGGGGTCAGAGCAAGATGGAGCAGAAGCCGGCGCTACAGGACCAGGGAGCAACGAGTGATGAGGATGGCCTCCTCGGAACTCCCTAGTACTGTAGCAATCATACAAACAAACCTCCAGCACAAGCAGATAGCGGCGGCCTCACTGCGAAGAGTGCTGGAGGTAAATAAAACGACCGTCGCCCTAATCCAGGAACCCTGGATTAGAAACAATAAAATCTGCGGTCTCAATAACATCGGCGGTAAGATATTTCTAGACATTTCAATAGAAAAACCCAGAACTTGTATCTACATGCCAAAAACCATAGGGTCGACCCTACTAAACCAATTCTGTTCCAGAGACCTCACAACAGTGAGAATAAACACAGAAGGAAAATCACCTTTAATCCTCGCATCAGTGTACATGCCTGGAGACGGCGAGATCCCTCCAAGGGAACTTGCTGACCTGGTACAACACTGCGAGGCAAACAACTGGAATCTGATCATCTCCGCAGACTGCAATGCACATCATCCTCTGTGGGGAAGTAAGGACACAAACAATAGGGGTGAGTTACTTGCCGAATTCCTCTTCAAAACAAACCTATGTATCGCCAACAAAGGTACGGAACCAACCTTCGTTAGCTCTAGGTACCAAACTATCATTGACATTACCCTATCATCATATGCTATAGGTGACCACATCAAAGGGTGGCACGTGTCCAATGAACCATCCCTAGCGGACCACCGTCGCATATGCTTTAAGCTCAAACTCAAATTACCCGACCCCATCCCATACCGCAACCCGCGCAAAACGGACGTGGCCAGGTACATTAGCTTAACCAACACAAACTTAGGAGACACATACATGACGGACACAACCTTAAATACAGACAACATCGAAAAAAACATACAAGCTCTAACAACCTTTAGTTAGCAGCTATGAAACAGCGTGTCCAGAAGTAACAGTGACATCTGAAGGCAAACGACAATGGTGGGGACCAGAACTCGAACGCCTTCGACACAAACTTAGAGTACTATTTAACAGAGCAAAAAACACCCGGGAAAAAACTGACTGGGATAAATATAAGCTCGCACAAAATAAATACAAAAAACGGACCAGGTTCCGAAAAACCGAGTCTTGGAGAAATTTTTGCAACAGCATAAAATCTACCAATCAAGCGGCCAGTTACAAAAATACTATCAAAAAGTGGACCTGAAAACCCAGGCTCACTTAAAAAAGACGATGGCACCTTCACATCCACAGACGAAGAAATCTGTGCCGTCCTCCTGAAAACACATTTTCCCGACTGCCAAATAGAACAATCACCAGTTTGGCCAGCCCATCACCATCCAAGCAATCCCAGCACGGAGGAGTGGGCGGTTGCAGGTGTGGTTGTAACTGCGGAAAAGCTCAAATGGGCGCTGTTAAGCTTCAAACCCTACAAATCCGCAGGGCCGGATGGTATCTTTCCGGCCTTACTACACTGGCAACTGCTCAAGGTAATAGAGTACCTACTACCAATCCTGAGAGCGTGCATTGCTTTTAAATACATACCAAAAACATGGAGAGAGGCTAAAGTAGTCTTCTTACCCAAACCAGGGAAAGAAGACTACACTGATGCCAAATCATATAGACCCATCAGCCTCACCTCCTTTCTACTAAAAACTCTAGAAAGACTAGTAGACAAACACCTAAGGGAAGGAGCACTTACAAAGCAACCACTTCACCCTCAACAACACGCATACAGGAAAGGGAGATCAACAGACTCTGCCCTTCACCTAGTAGTACACAAAATAGAAACAGCTTTAAAGAACAAAGCATCAACCCTGGCAGCGTTCATAGATATTGAAGGAGCCTTCGATAAAACCATGCACAACAGCATAAGCCACGCCCTACAAAAATTCAAGGTGGAGCCAGTCCTGAGAAGCTGGATCACAGAGCTAGTTAGCAAAAGGGCCGTACAGGTCACTGTGAATACCACCACAAGGGCCAGAGTGGCGAGGGGATGCCCTCAAGGAGGGGTCCTATCGCCACTTCTGTGGAACATTGTGGTGGATAGCCTCATAAGGAAACTAAATAATCGAGGGTACACCACTATTGGCTATGCAGATGACCTCACAATACTTATAAATGGTACTGCAGAGAACGTACTATGTAAAGTACTGCGCTCAGCATTCGAACTCGTAGAAGAATGGTGCGACGAACACAAACTGTCAGTAAATCCCAAAAAGACAGAACTTGTCCTCTTCACGAAGAAAAGGAAATTACCAGATCTACAATTACCAAGGTTATTTAAAACCCAATTAACGCTAACAACCCAAGTAAAGTACCTAGGCATAACCCTGGACAGCAAATTGACTTGGGCGGCACACATCGAAATGAAACTAAAAAAAGCCTGCATAATTTTCTGGCAGTGCAAAAGGCTAATAGGCAAAAAGTGGGGACTGACCCCGCAAATAACGCTGTGGCTCTACACCGCAATAATACGGCCAATTATCACCTACGGTTCCGTGGTGTGGTGGCCTAGAACACAACTGATCACCATGAAGACCAAACTCCAGAGTCTTCAACGCCTAGCATGCGTAGCCACGACAAGCTGTATGAGAACTACCCCTTCGGCTGCGCTAGAACACATCCTTAACCTGAGACCGCTTCACCTTGAAATCAAGGAGACAGCAACAGCCACTGCACTCAGATTAAAAGCGAACGGCCTCTGGAAAAACGATGAGGGGATAGTACACTCTGGAATTCTATCAGAAATTACAAGGGAATATCCATTCCTGGAAGCCCCAACAGATAGAATCCCCCAAAAACATAACTTTGACCAAAGATACAAAATCAGACTTAAACCCGAATCAAAAGACAGCTCCGGACCATCTGAAGTAAGAATATACACAGATGGATCCAAAACCGCGGTAGGCACGGGAGCAGGAGTCTTTTCGGATGACCTGAACATTAAGATATCTACTGCTTTGGACAGAAGAAACACGATTTTCCAAGCAGAATGCATTGGCATAACCAAAGCGGCTCAAGCAGTCGCAGCCAGGAATGTAAAAGAACTTAAAATAAAAATCATAACCGATAGTGCTTCAGTGCTACAAGCGCTGTCAAACACTAGCATAAACTCGACCTTTATTCAAGAATGCCATGAATCACTTCAAGCCATTACCCTGGATAATGAAGTGACCCTGCAATGGATAAAGGGACACAGCAACTCAATTGGAAATGACGCGGCAGATGAGCTAGCTAGACGGGGATCCAAAATGAACATCCACGGCCCCGAACCACTAATGCCCCTACCCCAAGCCCAGGTACGAATCTGGCTGCGCGAGAAAACAGAGGAAAACCACAAACTGGAATGGGGAAAAAACACCGGTTGCAGACAAACAAAAGAGGCGATTCCAACAGTGCCCAGAAAGTACGCTCGGAATCTAATCAGATTAAACAGGGACAAACTGCGAAAAGCAATAGCCATCCTGACAGGCCATTGTCCCCTAAACAAGCACCTGTACACCATCGGGATCACAGATAGCCCACTGTGCAGAGGGTGCATGGAGCATGAGGAGACGCCCAAGCACGTAATCATGGAATGCACTAGTGTGGCCGAGCACCGGGCGCAGTTCCTAAAAACACCGTCATCCCTCCCTGAAGCCTGCAGCAACCTGCGGGGAATGCTGGGCTTCTGGGAGTGTTTGGGCTGGCTGGAGTGAGAAGAACTGACACATTACAACGTACGCACAATGGCCCAATTAAGAGGCTAAGTGCGACATTGCGGCCCCGTTAAAACAAACAAACAAACAATCTCCATAGAGATTTGCCCAGTTTATATGTAGTGTGGCAATAATATTCAAATCCTCCGTGACATAAAACAAAACCACGTCCACGAGTGATGATTTTTATAGAATCATCCTCAGTGAAATTTTTTGTCATCTCACTCATTTTATGCAATTATTTGCACAATTTTTATATCCATTTGAATGCAATAAACAACAATGACAACTAGCTAATGAGACAAATGACGCATTCGTGTACATATATTTTTAATAGCACAAGAAAACAAGGAAAAGGTTTCATGTACCTACTTAATATTAAGCAACCAGGTTATAAATTGTTCATGGAACTTCTGGGTTTATATTTCCGCTACAAGTACCTATTCCCATTAGTTCCATGTATGGAACTAATGAGTTGCATAAGTTCCACGTGGAACTGGCTTCATGGAACTACTGGGAATAATCCGGAAATTCGGGGGCGAAAACTAGAGATTACAAAAGTTAAAATAAATCTTAGAAGAGTAAAAAGGAAACATCAAACAACTTCAAATAACAAATCATTAGAATAAATAACACCGATATTAGGAGTTCAGTGAATGTTCAGAACTTACACAAATACGAAGCCATAGTAGTTTTACACAAGAAAACTGTACTGTTCCCGTTACGACACGAAGAAAGAGAAATATAAACCAAGAAGTAGGTAAGTATTTTGTATTGATAAAGTTGTACTCACATTCACGAGGAGACAATAAGTCGGCACAACAAGGCCATATAACTATTGTTTGTCGTGAACGGACGCCAACAACCATTTTATTGTATGCTGAAATAGCATACCATTCTATCCCAGTTCAATGACAAATATAAACATTATTTGAAACTGAATGTGGATATAAATATTATTTTAGACAAGAGTACATTTTTGTGTTTTAAATATTTGGAGTCGATTTTTTTAGAAAACGGTCAATCATTTCATCCTCTTTTTAGACGTGAATGCAGTGAATAGGAATTTAGGGCAGATTCCAACATGGGACACCACTTCATGTGATCTACAAATCGTTATTCCGAGTCTGGGTGAACTTTTTGTCCGCTTATTAAATGTATGTAAACGTTCCTAGAAACGCTACTTACATAGGCCTATGTTAATGATATAATATGTCAGCACAATATACAAAAAAATGTGACGTCACCGCTCACGTTATTGATTGGTTACAATTGGTTGCTAAGCAGTTCGTCAAATCACATTCGTCCCGCCTGCTGATAGGCTAAAATCGTGGCCGGGTCCATTAGCTGTCACAAGTATGGTTGTTCATTACAATGTCATCAATGTTTTGGCAATAGCAGTGACATGTGATGCAAATGGAAAAAAATGGTGTCATAGGCATGGATGTTTATCTTATATCAGTTTTGTTAAATAAATATTTTCTTACGACGTTATCACGTAAAATTATCGTCCGTAAACCGACTATAGAGACAACCATATTTTAAGATAAAAAATAGGAACCGAGCGGATAAACTTTGTATAATCTCGCAGATTTCTTAATATTGAGCCACAGAAAATTACCTTAGAAATAAAGTAGCTGAATAATTATACATACCGGTAATATTTTTCCTGCCAGGAGTATTAACAGCGACCCTCACAACCAATTGGGTGCCTCCACGCGGTCCGAGACGAAGCCTCTCAGTGACGTACAGAGCTCCCGTGCTCGCAAACGCGGCGCCTGCGCTTAGGGCAAGTAGCGCTGTTACCTGTGGAAGATAGTATTATATGATTATAATAATAATCCATCCAGACCGTATAAGCCACGGCGACTCGGAACTGATTATTTCGAGCTTCGTTAGTGTGCTCTTAGGTGACTGACATAAACGATTTTTGCAGTAAACGTGAGTACACATTCATTCATTGCAAGTCAGCTCATAGGATATTTGAACAAATCAAATCAGTCTCTTCTTGACGTAATATTTTTTTTGATCAAATTTACCTTTAACACTTCTTTTGATTGGAACTGACGTGTTTTTTTTCACAAGACTCTGTGACATATTATTATAACAAATAGTTCCTAGGTATAAGGGCGGTTACAGATTAGCGTTTTATATATAAGCTCGTTTTCAGAAGCACATGCAGGGGCGTTGGCAAATCAACAATTGCTCAACTCGTACGAGCATTGAAACGCGTGTAAACTCGTATAATCATGTTGACACTGAATCGCCACAACCATTTCGAGCGAACACGCCGGAATATGCCCGTGTATGCGCGATTTAGTTTGAACCGTGTAAGCGCGTACGCCGAAACGACCGTACACGCGCAGAATAAAACGCTATAATTGCATTTTTAAAAGATAGAATAATCTAAAGTTCGAATCCAGGAATCGAACCCAAGACTTCCGTATGTTAAACCGGGGCCGGAATCGAACCATCTAACCGGGACTATGTTACTAAACCTATACTTCAATCCTTCCTGCACGTGAGTTAGGCTCTCGCTTGCGCTATCTAGCCGATAGTTTGGGAACTATTACGGCCTTGGTTATTGCTTCATTACAGAGAGCATTTTAACAAATTATAATGTCGCAGGCCGAATATTAAAGTAATTTTTATAGGCATTTTGTAAGATAGAAAAATTTGAAGTTCAGACCCAGGAATCGAACCCAAGACTTTCGTATGCCGAAACGGGGCCGGAATCAAACCATCTAATCGGGACTATGTTACTAAACCTCAAAATCTTCTACCTCAAATCCTTCCTGCACGCGAGTCAGGCCATCGCTTGCGCCATCTAGCCGATAGTAGTCGGTTTCAATTCCTGGGTCTGAACTTTAATTTTTTTTATCTTTAATTATATTAATAAAGTAATTGGCAAGAAATGCCTATAAAGAAGCGCTAGTCTGAAACCGCCCTAAAATAATATATTGTCTAGTAGTCAATGCGTTCTTAGCGATTTGCTTCTCAATCGTAGCATCTACGCGGGCTACGGCTTCGTAGCAAGTTGTAGAGCAATTGCAAAATGATTATTATTCTTGTATTCCATTCTAGAAGAAAGATATTTGCATACGTTTAAATCTTTCATTTACTTAAACTGAACAAAATTTGATTTAAAGTTATTTGTTTATCTGGATATACAACATAATAGAAGTATCTAAAGAAGACAGTACCACTAAAATACATAATATTATTTTGCAGGCCAATGACAACAATAAAACAATCTTTGAAGAGCAATATAGCATGTTTTCATTCACCTGGAAAACCAATATTACTCGTATCTTCAGCGAGTGTAATCGATATTTATTTACGAGTAATAGAAGAAAGATATTTCCTGAAGTGTCACCGCTGCTACAGAGAAGTAGAATGTCAATAATCTTCAAAGCTTTGTTATTAGAAAGGTAGTGCCATTGTTTGGAAGAATTTCTTTAAAAGTATGAATGTACTAAGAGGATTATGGCGATCAGTCTATCTACTTATCTGTTTCGGATTAGCGTTTAAATTATTGATCGGCTTTGATTTAATTTGGATTGAAGCTTAGGGAGTGGCATAAAACACTTTTTAACGTAACGTTGCGGGCAAATTCGCAGGCGAAAGCTAGTTCATAAATATTTATTATACGGGAATTAACGCGCATTATTTACTTTAAAATGGCTTGACGTTTCGTCCAGGTTGCACCGGCCGTAGTCCCAAGCGAACCATTTGAGTTCACTTGTGACCACGGCCGATGCAACCTGGTCGAAACGTCAAGCAATTTTAAGGTATAATGCGCGCTAATTTCCGTATAATAAGTTATAATCATGCAACGCGAAAGTTTAAATGTAAGTAAGCTAGTTTATTCATAAATCACGTTTTTATAGGTCTACGTTCCAATATGTATTTCTCGAAAAAGTGTTTTCTGGAAAACATATAACGAAATTATTGTTCAATAAAGCTGTGTCTTTACAAAAGGAATGGAAGATAAAATTATAATTGAAATACAAACCGGGTTCGCGAGTAGAATTAATTAATTATGAAACCTAATTAAATTTTAACCCTTTCATTTCAATTTCGATAGACTACTTTATTAATAAAGTATTAATCATCACAAATATATTAATGAACTCATTACGTTTGTTGCAGAAATAAGAACGTGTATTGGACGTGCAATTAAAGTAACGACTTTAAAAATGTGACATAATTGTAGAGATTTCGTTTTGACCTCGATAAGTGACATTTATTTACGAAGCATTTAATTGTGTAGATGATTATCACCACGAATAATTACATTACACGAACTATTCAGGCAAAGGAACGTCTTCAAAGCTTCTGAAAAAGAAGTTCCTGCTCAACTTCAAAAATAATTCTCAATCCAAATTTTAATACTTAAGATGACTAAAGTTTAGAAAATTTTGACGTAGTTACGTAACCTAAAAATATATTCAGTTGATATGACCTCCAACCACAAGTACCCATTCCTGTCATTTAACAATTTATTTGTTACTAGCTTTAGCCCGCGGCTCCGCCCGCGTGGATGTCGGTTATCGCGATAAAAACTATCCTATGTCCTTCCCCGGGACTCAAACTATCTCCATACCAAATTTCATCTAAATCGGTTCAGCTGTTTGAGCGTGAAAGCGTAACAGACAGACAGACAGAGTTACTTTCACATTTATAATATTAGTAAGTAAGTAAGTAAGTATAGTATCTAAGTATAGTAAGTATAGTAAGTATAGTAAGTATAGTAAGTATGGATTGACAGAATTCACATGACTCTACATATATTTTTTTACATTGACAAGCTAGTTTTAAACAAAGTCTTGAGTGTTATCCTCAAGTAGTCTTAGTTTAAATTTTAATGAATTTGCATGCCATGTATGTGGTAAATGTGTTGGACCTGTTTATATTTTCATTTTTTGCAAATAAATGACCACGGCCGTTGCAATACGATCGAAATGTCGGGCAATAAACAAGGTATTTTACCTTAAATTATTCACGCGATTAAGACCCGTAATATATATATTTTCATAAAATAAATTCATTTCTAAGACTCATAGACGCCAGAAGCCTATAACCCAGACGTTTCTACTTTAAATGTATTTATTAAACATAATCCTCCTAATAACATCCGTTAAAGACTAAAAAAAGCTCAACCGACATAAAGCACTCAATCTTCAACAAGAAATAATCTAGTTTGCTAAACTTCTAGATCGTAAAATATTAAGAATATTACGTTCAATGAATATAAGCACTAGCCTCTATCCTTTTTCTTTGCCCAGGCTTACATTATTCATACGTTTGACCTGTAAACGCTTATAGGCAATCCCTAAAGGATGGCCTTATGTAATCTAGGCTCTCAGATTTCAAGAATCCTATCAATATATCAAGGGGTCAAGTACTTTGTGTCTGGAGAAAATTTATAAGACGAAAATCATTCAAGGCAAAAATTTTTGAATCACAACATCTGTGTCTCCCTACGACTGGGTACGTATAATATATTTATTGTTCACGCTTATTGAATAGTCAAAGACCTCCTTTAACATAATTTACTTTCAAATGTATAAGTATCAACTAGGGCGATTCCGTGACTTTATCCACGTTCGTTCTATATTGTCAGTCAATTGTAAATTGTCTGCTAGTATCAAGATGCATTGCTTTCATACGTTGAGGTTGCTTTTATAACTAGCAGATAGGAAAATTTCGGAGTTTTGTCAAAATCTAGTATAGGTACATCGGGCGGTCCCGAAACCAGAAGACCCCGGGTTGAGTCCAGATGATAATTTTTTTCCCTTTTTAGGGTTCCGTAGTCTGTATGTCGATTAAATTTGGTGAAGGTGTCTTGTAGTAGCCGGTAATGTTAATGTTTATTATTTAGCTATCAAACGAATTTTATTCGACAGGTCTTTTAAAAACATGGGTTTCTAATAAACTTTTATTACACATTGAAAGAAAATTGCAAAAATTGTGTCCTTCCCCAGCCCCTTATCGATTGAACCGTGTCAAAAAATACGAAAAAAAACAAAAAGGTAGCGCATAACAAATACTTTAAACAAAACTTATTTCCGATTTACTATACTATACTATAAGCGTTCCGTTTTTGGCATTTTGGCTAGGGAACCCTGAAAGTACCGAGCAGAGCTCGGTCATCCAGGTACTTGTAACAAAATGCCAAAAAATGAAAATTTCAAGTGAAGCAGCTCAAATTTAATTTTATTCTAACTCCAAACATTTAATCTTAATATATTTTAACCAAAACATGTTCAACAACACAAAACAAGCACAATATACATATAAATACATATAACGTGGTATTGACTTCCACTCAATCTCATTTGTGAGACGAACCGACACGTGTATAGGACACATCGACTAATTCACTACCTATCTAATTACATTAATGTGATTAGTAATCCGGCTGCTAACCGTGTTGATTGTGATAATATCCTTTGCTGATTTATTCATGGTAGTTGATCAAAGAGATAACCGCAGTTCGTCGGAGCGCAATCAGTTCCGAAAGTAAATACTGTTTGATTAGAATGGTTACGTAACTTGGTTAGTGCCATATCTACGAAAGTTATAATAATCTGGCATAAATTTTGTTCATGGCACGAGTTTTTTTTTTAGTAATAAAATTATTTATTTCGCCACAAATAAGAGAAAAATAGAACAAGAAAAAAAACCAGAAAAAGCAAATACACACATTAAAGAGTAACAAAAAGTTTCATAATTACTAGGCATTTAGTGTCGTATATTATTTGTGGTGACCGACACCCTTGTCTAGTTGTTATAAACAACTTGTATAAGACAGTTTGACAAATAGTTATAAAAACAGGAGATAATAATTACTTTCTATCGGTCATGGCGGCCAATCTTAAGAGATAAATCTACATGTTTGTGTGCGCAAGTACCTCACTTTAATTGTTTCACGGAACGGAAAAATTACATGTCCAGAGGGAGAAATGAGGAGGATAGTTTTTACATTAACCTACCTAAGAACTTGAATCTTCGCCTAATGGTTAAGGCATCGGTTTCGTTATCGTGGGTTCGAATCCTACCCATTATACTACCGACGTGAACCCACTCCTAACACAAGCCTTTGAGCTTAGCTGGAGGGGTTAACAAGATTGCCAGTATTGTGGGACTCAATCCCACATTGCTAGTTATCTTTAAAAATAAAAACTTACTACAATCCTATAAATACTGCCGAACTCAGGCTGAGATCTTCATAGCGTACTTTGGCTCAGTTCAAACTTAGCTTAGGTTAAACATTATAAAAACTACACAAAGCACGTGCTGACCGTTGACTTTGTGGATATAATCTTCTAAGATTATGCTAAGCTTGCGCTATGCCTATTAATTTCAACTGTCAGCAAATGCCATGTTAAGACTTTCTTCAAGTTTGACCTATGCTAAGCTTGAGTTAAGCCGAAGTAAGCTCTATGGATTCTAGCCTAAGAGTAATTTAAAGCTTATTAAATCATTCATTAGGAAAGAGTTTAAGTAAAAATTAAAAAAAAAAAAAATAATAAAAGTAAGCATTAAATGATTGTGAGTACGGCAGCTAACGTTTATAATATTTGACTTTAGACTTTGACCCAATTGATACCTTTATGTTGTCTGGACACAAAGTAAAACAAGGTCAAATATTTTGACTTAACGTATTTTATTTAACAGTATACACGTCATTTAAGTACTATCTTCATGACCTAACCTCATACATCAATCTAATATTAGGGAGTAAAGTATAACATTTACAATATAAATAAGAATCTTCTGAAAGCTCAGGTAAATAAAAAAATGTTCACTGTGTTACAAATTACACTGCCACTTGAATATTTAAACATTGATTCCCACACACTTGAACAATATCCACAAAGCTACCGAGCTCAAAAAGCAATAAAACGACTGCTTCCTTTTTCTATTTCCAATCAAAGAAACAATACCCGAAACAAAGAATATTGACTTCCGTCGATCATGCCCACGGAGCGTACTTACATTTAGACAAGATCTAGCAATAAAAACTATTGTTCACTCCATAAAACCCGTCGCAACCCGATCTATCGATAGCCACACGTGTCATACCGATTTGTTTGCAATCGGCGCCGCTCATCGAATCCCGATTAGGGATTCCGGGGATGATCCCGGCGATTCTGACGCGAATCCCGGCAAATGGGGCGATTAGGTAATATACCCCGGTTTAAGCGCTTCAAACTCAAATCAGCGTGTGTGGGAAGTTTCAGCGTATGGGATATACGACTCGGGAGTTTATAGAGCGTGGAAATTGTTTTCAAGTAATCATTTCCTAAAGCGTCACATGATCTTCATGCTTCGACCCTTCGCAGGATAACATAATAGAATTGTCTAATAGATATGCTCTTTAACAATAATAAAACCTATCTAAATAAAAGATCGCGATAAAAGAATTTGACAGTCATTTTTCTTAAGCGTAGTCTGAAATCCTTTTTATTTTTCCTTGCGATCGGTCCGAGTACAAACCACAAGTCATATATCTTTTGTCGTCACGTCTTATGAAGTTCTTTACATAATTTTACTGATTACAATGCAAAACTGGAATATTATTTTAATGGTTATGCATAAAATGTTAGCCATACATTCTGACAGTGTGTATCATTAGTTAAAGTTGAATTAATTCTAAAACCAGTAGGATGTTTCTATCGATAGGTTAGAAAGCTCACAAAGACTTATCAGGGTTAATAGGAATAATGTCGTACAACTAATGGTAGGTAATTTATTTAGGACCACTTTGTTTGGTTTAAATTTTGTGGTCTATGACTATGATATCATTTGTGGAAATTAATTTAAAATGGGTCAAATTTTTGTTCAAATCAAGTTCAATTAATTATACATATTTTTAGTTAGTCTTGAGACGTTTTGACTCTCTAACTGGCGATTTTTTTAGTGATATCAGCGATTTTAACCGACCTTAACAAGGACGAGGTTCTCAATTCGAAAGTGATTGTTCCGAAATAGTCCCTTAAAAATATGATAAAGATCTGATGACGAGTTTCGGAGATAAACAACGATACTCCTCAATAAGTGCCAGCAAATAATCGTCGCGACACCATACTGTTCAATGCGAAATAGAAAGACGAAACGAAAATAACTGGCTTGCTTTCTATGAAAGAGAGAGAGAGAGAGAAAGAGAGAGAGAGAGAGAGAGAGAGAGAGAGAGAGAGAGAGAGAGAGAGAGAGAGAGAGAGAGAGAGAGAGAGAGACGCGCACGCCGCACGGCTTACAACTATAGCAAAAAGTGTCGTTACAACTTTTGGTCTTTTGAAATAACTTACAAAAAGACGATTGTATACCGAAGTCTCGAACCCACAGCTACACAATTGACACCAATGCTGTGTACTGAATTTATGCCTCTAGACCAAATCGACAAGTGACTTCTTCGTCAAATTAGATGTTCATATCAAACGCGCACGCCGCACGGCTTGTGGGTGTCGAAAAGTTTCGTTACAACTTTTGGTCTTAATTTTTTCCGTCTAGCCCCCTTTCGCAATGCGCGATAAGGAACTTAGCTCCAAAAAAGTTTTATGGTTTACTCTACCTACAATTATGATGCCTAGAATACCCCTTTTACTTTCAGTCTATTATCTCTGGAAGAGATCACTTTTAGCGAGAGGACAAGGTCGCCTAATGTTCATGTTCTCATAATGTCATTTGTATGTTTAATTTAATGTGATTAATACGTGGTGTATTAAAGAATTTTCTATGTATATATGTATATATATCGCTTTTCGTAAATCTATTCAGAACATTAGGTACATTAAAAGTAATATTTTTACATCACCCGTTCGTAGACGAATAGGTACTCTCCCAAATAGCTTAGGTTCCAGCCGATCATCAACATTCAGTCTTGAATATATAGAAAAAGTATACTCGTGTTTATGTAAACCAATAGATCTATGTTCTGATTAACATTGAAGGATACACGATCGATGTACTTGTATAACAGAATATTCAACCCTCTCTGGGATGATTGTATGATAATTGGAACCGACAGATGTGCTTCAATACACAGATGTGACTTGAAACATGACTGACATGCCTGTTGACCAATGAGAATAAAGTAATGAGGGATTATTGTAAGTACTTGTTGTTTGGTTAACGCAACTTTATAGGTGACTGATTTTTTTAATTAACAGAGAGTTCTCTAGAAAGAATATTAACTACAGGGTCAAGTCTTTGAAAGTCTGTTATTTTGATCAATTACGCCGCGCATTCAAAATTCTTTACAAGGTGCAAGCATTTACTTGTGTAACTATTTTTAGTATCTGAAACTTCGATCTCATGTGACAATGGTTGGCAAATAAACCTTTTTACTGCTCCGGTCAGATTTATATGTTCAAAAAAAGCACAACAAACGAATATAGGTTAAAAGTAAATAATTATAATAGACGACCGAAGCGGTCAAAAGATTAATAGTCTAGTAGCTCTACCAAACTCCACTGGGAGATAGATAAGTGTTTTGGATAAAAATAATGTTATAGTAATTTTTATAGGCATTTTTTGACAATTACTTCAATAATACAATAATTGCATATTGGAAAGATAGAAACAAAATGAAGTCCAGACCCAGGAATGGCCTGAGCTGCGAGCCGAATGGCGAGGGCCCAACTCGCGTGCATGAAAGGATAGAAAAATTTGAGGTCTAGTAACCGGCTTGGCATACGCGCGGGTTCGATTCCTGGGTCTGAACTCCAAATTTTTTTATCTTTTAAAAATGCAATTATTGTATTATTAATATAATGTTATTCTTTAATAAAAAATGTAACGGACGTGACAATAATATACTTTACACATTTTCGGTGTAACTAATTAAAGAAGAGAGAAAGAGAGAGAGAGAGAGAAATACAACGAGTATATTTCTGAAGTAATTACTAATTTCGATATGAAATAAAATATAAGCGGATTCCTGTTATTTTGATTTAATGCCCAATGTTTTTGTAATACAGTGTACAGGATGGATTAATAACGATATTTATTAATGGCTTCGACCTAAACAAACAAGTTTACTTTAAATGATTTTGATGTTGGAACAAGCATGTTTATTTGGCGGTTTTAAATATGAAATCGAAAGATTGTTTGATTTTAATATTGTGTGTTCCAGGCTTGAATGTACCAAAATATTGGACGCGCTAGGTTGGCATGGCAATTTTTAATTCATTTTTGCGTAAGCATGATTAAAATTAATAAATGGATTTGATAGAAATTTGTACAAACTAAGATGGAAATACAAGGTCGTGCTAAAACTAACGGTTGATTAAAAAAATATTACAAACTCGCTATGGACGAGACTATCACAAAAACATTTTAAAAAATAATAAAAAAAGTAACAAAAAAATTACAACCTCTATTGCAGTCAATTAAATTAGGATAACAATAAGAAGTATGCGGACAATGAAACTCAAAGCCACCCCTCATAGCGTCAAATTGATAAAGTGATGCAAAGTGAGCGAGCTTAGCTAACCTTTCCATGTGGGCGGCTTTTTACGAACCATTTATTCAGAATTGCTCGACGCCGATACAATCAGTTGAAGCGAGTGTGTATCCTTTAAATCTTAAAATAATTGGACATTTCCAATACACAGGCTGCCGATTTAGTCAGTGGAATCCTTGCCGAGGCAAGGATTCCAATGACTAAATCGGCACCCTGCTGAAGCGATTTTTTTTTAATTCGTCCCAATTTTTTCATACAATTCCATTTCAATAACAGTAAACTGACGTGTAGCGAAGCCTTGGTAGCACGGTGGTAGTGTGTACTACACACACACTACACACTTCAAACGCGACACACCTGCAACTGCGAGTAGACTGCTGCGCGAGAGGTTGTGGGCGATTCTTCACAGAACACCACTTTTTTGGTCCACAAGTTATAGTTCCGTACCTAGGTGTACCTTGTGTTCGTTTTATGGTTGTCTTGTATAATGTTTTATGGTTGTGTTTACATTATGTGGCAACACCTATCATGCCGCAGATTATGTTACAACGTTTTACAACTGAGAAAACAATTGAAATCCTACTTTTGGATTCATATAAGACAAGTAGTACCTTGTATTTTTTTTGCAACGGTGTTACTCAACGAGAAAAAAAGTGTCGTTGTGTAACAGTGTAACTCAGAGGGTTTTTTTTTCTTGTTCAGTCACACTGTTACACATTAATAGGAAAAAAAAGTTGCATTATGTCACAGTGTCATTCAGCAGGAATTTAATTCCTAATGAATCACACTGTTTCATATCTGGGTTTGATTGAACGGGAATAAACCTGTTCAGTTACGTATTATAGGTATAGTTAAATAAATTAAGACTATATGTTCATAACGTATTATAGGTATAGTTAAATAAATTAAGATTATTTGTTCATTAAAATACGACACAAGTACCTACAAGGTCACAAGTTGAATAAGTCTCAATAGCTAGTGCGGGAACCGTGATTGCGTCATCGTATCATCATCCTATCTATACTTTGTACAGATAGGACATTTGAGAGGCCAGGTACAAAGCGCACCAAAAATAGGCATACATTTATACACACAATGCAACATTGTCATTATTTTTTAAATAATAAAAAGATTAAACAAATCAAAGCGGCGGCAGCCTAATGGCTAAGTCATCGGACTCGCAATAGTGAGGTCGCGGGTTCGAATCCTACCGATTAAACTACCAACGTGAACCCACTCCTAACACTAGTATTTGAGCTTAGTTGGAGAGGTTAACAAGATTCCTAGTAATTTGGAACCCAATCCCACATTGCTGGTTATCTTTTTTTTTAGTAGCTTATAAAATTCTAAAATTAAGTAATTATTTTAAATATTTTTATCTATTAAAAGTTTAACACATGTCTTTGCTATATTCCGGTTTAGAAATTTGAAAAAAAAATGTAATCTACATTTAGAACTTTTATCTGTGCTTTTATTTGCTGTGTATTTATGTCTGGGGTTTTCTAATACGCCCCTGCTTCAATAAAATTGTCTTTTTCGGTAACATGATTCTACAAAAACTCAAAGTACTTACATCCATACAGTTGTTAATGTTGTTTGTGATCTTGACATCCACTTCGACAGTTTCGCCGACTTTCAGAGCTGGTGGCAGAGAGAAGTCCAACTGGATGGGTCGGAAGACATTGATGGTGCGAGGAGCTGAGAAGCGGAGGCCGTGGTTGGAGAGTGACAGCGCCCAGAGCGACCAGCGACCCGCCTCGGAGGGAGCCGATATTGTCACGCCATCGGTTGAGAGCTGGTTCCTATTAAAAAAAAAAATTGTAAGTTTTATAGGCACAATAATTGCATTTTTGAAACATAGAAGGCCAAGAGGCATACGGAAGTCTCGGTTCGATTCCTGGGCCTGGATTTAAAAATTATTTGTTTCATAAATGCAATGATTATATTATTAAATATCTATCTTTTGTATTATAAGCTAGCTCTCAGTTTATAGACATGTTGTCAGTATCCTATGAAAATAATATCTTATGAAAATATGGCGTATACATTACAGTGTAATATATTAATTAACTATCGATGCCCAGTAGTTTCAGCAACAGTAAATTATACTGACAGAAGTAATGCCGAGACGGTGTCGCAACGTATGTCATCGTTCAACGACGACCGAGCCTGCTGATGATGGAGGCACCACATCCCCAAGGGACACCCTCACCCTCGGCCATAGGCAAGAAGGAACACTATGTGATTTTTAATTGGCTCTGACATAACCTCTTCTACGTGCCCGTAGGAGTGGAATAGGCGGGGATTATTGCACACGTAAAAAAAAAGAAGTAAATATACTGACAGATAACATCTTACAGGCATTATTCATAAGTCGTTTAACAAAATCATCAAACACTGGTGTCAATTATTATATAACATACAAACAACAATATAAGAAAAACTATGTTTCAAAAACTACATATTCAACCTACATACATGAACAAGACATAAATACAGTTTTAGTTAGGAAATATCGTTAATTATTTCAGGCTATGCCATGTTTACACGCTGCGGCATGAAAGCTTTTCAATTTCATTGCACTGAATTTATAACCGCCTGTAACAACCCATTGTATGTTAATTAAACTGAATAATGAAATGATTTTATCCGAAAACAATGTTACCGAACTAATTTGAAATCAACAGCAGAACATGAATCATATCATAGTATTATGTTGGTGTTCACGTTTGTGCTTTCATATCTTTATATGGCTAAGTTGGAGCATGCAGCTACTTGTTATATCTTCCGACTACTGACGCTAACTTAGTTAAAAATCATTCCTCGTTTTCATTATCATATTACTGAAAATATCAACATTCTTTGTGGACAAAATTTACTGTATAAAATAATATTATTATGAAACAAGTAACAATAGACTTTGTTATCTATGGCGCGGTGAAAGTGTATCCGACTGCTACGCAAGAGGTCGTGGGTTCGATCCCCACCCACGATAAAAGATTGTATGATGAGCACGATGGTTTATTCTGTGTCTGGGTGTTGTTTATCTATAATATGTATGTATTTAGAAATATTTAAGTATGTTTATCGGTTGCCTGGTTTCTATAGTACAAGCTGTGCTTAGTTTGGGATCAGATAGCGTTGTGTTAGTTGATAAAGATATATCTAGCAATACATACTAATATTGTAAATGTGAAAGTAACTCTGTCTGTCTGTCAATCTGTCTGTTAAGCTTTCACGCTCAAACAGCTAAACCGATTTAAATGAAATTTGGCATGGAGATAGTTTGAGTCCCGGGAAAAGACATAGGAATAGGATAGGAAAGGTAAATAAGTGTTAAAGCTCTGTCAGTCTGTTAGCCTGTTTGATTTTCACGGGTAACTAGCTTTTCCTTGCGGCTTTGCCAGCCTTGTGTTTGATTTGTATAGCCTATGTCCTATTTATCAGCAGATAATAGTTCCTTCTAAGTCACAATCATTTTAATATTATTTTTATTAAACAATAGCGAAAAAATATTTTTAAGCCGATAAAGAGTATAATCTATCTATCCCCTTTCTGCCCAATCTCAACTAGTTATCTACAAACGAAATCTCACAAGGTCAAGATTCAAGACGAGAGGTCCGTCTTCAAACAACCCTATTCAAAATTCAATACAAAATGATGTCTCATTTGTTATCGTTATCCCACAAACAGTAAGTGGTCTCCCCCCGGGGCGGGCAAGCAAATCTCAAAGGACGTTAAAATATCAGATGCGACATCGTTTTGTCTTCAGTGACCGGACCGACCTAAGGCCGCAGTTTGTCTTACTGTCCGTTGTGACTTATAATGGCCGATATGATACATTTGGAAATAGCCACCGTTGGCTATTTCCTTTGTAGAATTCGTATTTGTATGAAAATATCAACATTCTTTGTTGACTTGGTTAAGTTAGATCTCAGAACAAAGGTTCAATGTTTTGTGGGTACTATTTTGTTTCGACGTTGTTTACATAATGTTCCATGTGAACATTTGAATGAATGAGACAAAATAGAATTTATTGCGTAAAAAATACCTTGTTGCATAACGTTTACATAGTAAATGTGAGTTATCAAAACCCCTTAAAATTGAGACCCAATTCAACTTAATGATTTCAAGTCTCGTTATTAACATTGTATAATTATATATGCAACGATTCAGCAACTCATTTTACATTGAATGCTTTCAACAGAATTTTATTTCTGCACATTTATCAGTCGTTCGTTCGCAATTCGTCATTGAGCTACGCATAACTTTTGTCCAACAGATGAATCAGCGAATTGGATTTGTAAGTTGACTTATTTATTACTTGCCGATATTTCCAACTTTATCCTTATAGTTTTTCGCACAATTTACGAGTATCTCTCAAGATACGAAATGGCAAAAAAAGAACGGAAAGAATAAAGCTTTTATTTTTAGGGTTCTGTCCCCAGGTTAGCTCAGATACCCTTAGTACAAGAAAGCTGTAATTTGGCATAGATACGCCGACTAAGTGGTAAAATTCAATTTTTAAAAATGATAGTTAGGGTAGTGGGGATCTGTTTTTTATTCTCACCTACCCCATCGTGGTGCGACCATGTCGTCATGGTCGCACCACGATGGGGTAGATAAGTATTTTAAAAATATTTACCGGTAACTGGATTCCTAAATCGACAAATGATCTTCACCATTTTAGGATTTAGGAATCAGTTTAGGAAATATTAGGATTTAAAGTGCTAATTTTTGTTGAGTCAAGTGCCCCCTCGCAGCCAGCTAAATGGTTGTTTTTGTTTTTGGTAGTATTTATAACGAAATCAAAAGGAAAGCTATCACAGCTATATGCCTATGCTTTACTAGTTTACGAGTAATAGCCGACTGAGTGACAAGTAACAATAATTGTCGTACAAGTTCCATTGAAAATGACTAACATATACAAGTATTGTGTTTGGTAAGTATGAACTGTAACAATAATGAAACCCCTTAGACTGCATTGTTGTAATGGACATACGGCACCTTATATTGTGCGTGGCTCGACATGCAGTTGTCCGCTTTTTATTTGTCGAAAACTTTTTTTTTAAGTGTATAAATGGGAGGACGGGCAGCAGCGTCATCTGTACTGCGAGCACGAAACATTTGTCACTTTCCTATCGTTTCCGTATTCGAATAGAAACGGTAAGATTTTGTATGAAAACTTGATCAGCGCCGTGGTGTGCGTCAAGGGAACTAAAATTTGGCAGCATGAACCCCGTAGTTTCGTCATCGAGTAGTAATAGTATCGTAATAGAACAGTTACCATACAAATGTATATAAAACGGCAGCATGAACATTTTTTGACATAAGGTATCGTGAACTTACGACACGTTGCCATGGAGACGCACGTTAGCGTCTCTCTGTAATTTTTAAGGTGAGATTACAATTGTGAGGTGTATTATTTACTAAAAATGAATTAAAAATGTCCTCAGGACCCCATAAAATGTTTTCTGTGGTTTTCAAGGAAGCGAAAGACGAGAATCAAGGTTCGTAAAGTTTACGTTACAAACTTCTAGAGCCAGAAGGAGGTTTACGTTTTTTTTAATTTAGATTTTACATCCTTAAACAATTCTCACAGGAGTTTTATATCCCAATTGACATTTAAATTAGGATGCAGACTAACCAATGAATGTCTTAGAACTTCGCTTTAAAGTTAACTCAAAAACGAGTAAAATTATTAGTTTAGAGCAAATTAATGCCGAATATGTCGCGGATTTCGTGGACCGCAAACATTCGCGACCGCCGCGGAAATGAAACGCGTCGTGAAGTAACTTAACAACATTTTCACGGATTACGTGATCGTATGAGCGCACCGTGAGTTCTTAGCCTAACTCACGTAATCGTATCGAGTCAACTATACGAATACGGATACGAGAGTTGGTCGGCAGCACGAACACTTGAAACATACGAGACTACACGATAACGCAAGTTTTTTATTTTTTAATTATATAATGCCTAGTTTATAATATAAATTGAACGAATGTAAATGAATGACACGTTCAAAAATCGCTATCGTCCCATTTATTAAATCATTTATCTTGCTAGAAATATACACTATAATACACTATATATAATGTACATTAAAATATTACACTGAAATTACAATTTTGGAATTATATAATATGAACAAAATAAAAAAATTCAACTGTTACGATTTCTGAACATGGACCTTTTGTCGTTGACAATCCGCGTCAGAGTGACATAACGCGCAACGCTTTAAGTTACTAATTTTATAATTTTATTTTAGGTGTTAGTTGCTCAAACCAAAATGAAATTCTAAAATATTTATGCTAGTAGGAAGAAAATGCGATGCGTGTAATATCGTCATCGTAACATCGTCGACATAACTGACGTGATTCTTCATTTACATTAAGACAAGTTCATTATATGTAATAATACAGTTGGAGAAAAGATAAAGGCAATAAATACAATTATACTACAAAACTGCACTTTATTGATTAAATAGGTTCTAGGTACAGACAAGACTACAAGCAAGATTCTCAGTGCGTAGTATTTAATCGGCTAAAGGTAGCCTTCCCGAGAAGCGAGGTGTAGTTGGTGTATCGTCTTCCCTCAGCAGCCAATGCTGCTGGATAGGTTGTCATTAACCAGGATCTTTGTGGATAACGTCAAACTATCTGCAATCATATTAAATCACATTATTTTTACAATACATATTGTTTTATCAAAATAAAGAACTTATTTTTGCAAATGTTTTCTTTTCTTATTTTTGAATGAATGAATATCATTCTTTTGTGTAAAATTATTTTCACTTACTTATATATAAATAGCATGCAGGTAGCTTTGTTTAGAAAGGGGCATTAATAAATGTGCTATGTATGTAATGTGCTCATTGTCGGTTTGTTAAATGTCTCAGCAACTTCTTCCTCCACATTTTTACGGACTTTTGTTTGGTCTGAATGTTTATCCATGCCAACCACGCTTTGGTAGCGTTATATTATGCCGAAAGCACGAAGAATCTGTAATTTAAACGCAGTTTTAAAACTCATATGTAGACAAAAAATGTCCTGTATATTAATCAAGGATGTATCTATACTCTATATTTAATGTCTTCTAAGCTAATTCTTTTACTCGTTTTTGAGTTCATTTTAAATCGAAGTGTACCTAAGACTTTCATTGGTTGGTCTATATCTTATTTTGAATATCAAATGATAATTCCAAAAAAACTTTGTTGTTCCAAGCGCTTAATAAAACTCTTGTGAGTATGATTTTATTATTGATGATTCTCGTCTTCCTCTTCTTTGCATCCTAAGCCAAAATATATTTTATAGGGTCTTATGGACGTTTTTACTTAAATTTTATGTAAATTACACCTAACAATAATACTCTCACCAAAGAGAATAAAAACTTTCCGTAGTATGTTTTTAAACTCTTTGATATAAACTCACCATAAATGATAGTGAGAACCAAAGAGAATATAAAACTGAGAACGCTTACGTACGTCACCATGACAACGAGTCGTAAGTTCACGATGTTCACCATAGAGACTATCTCCTCCATGATGTTCTCGTTTTTGTTAATCCGGGTTAATATCTCTATGGTGTGTGCTGTCTACTAAGTAGCGGCTACTACAGGGCACCTTTTTACCAAACTTCATCAATATTCATAGAGTAGTCTGAGTTAAATGCCTGTAACATACGGACGGACAAATAGACAGACAGACAGACATGACGAACCTTATGGGTTCCGTTTATGCCACTTTGGCTACGGAACCCTAAAACAAGTATGCGATCTAATCCAAGTCCAATGTCTTCTTCTAGTTGCTTCCTCTAGCAATAGTAACAAGTAATCGACCAGTTAAATAACAATTTTCGAACTGCTTTTTGACCCGGTTATGTGTTTAACGTATAACCTTCCAATGTTCCTATGTCCCTTCATAGTTTCATAACGGCTCAACCGATTTTAATAAATGATACGTCATTAGATTCACCTCGATGACGCGAGTATCACTGAATACATAAAATTCTTTAAAAAATCTTTGTGGCGTATTTTATGAGCTTTAATGTGCGGTCTGAGAAAAAATATATTTAGAAGACCCTAGAGTGGAGTATCATATTAAAGGCGAGTTCGAAAATATGATCCATAAGTTTGAAAAAAGTTTGGAGTGACAATTTATTGAAACAAAGTTGTAATGAAACAAATTTAATAAAACTTATTAAATAGCTCTTTAATTATCTTACAATGACTAAAAAGTACTAAATAAAAATAAAAAATATACTAAAAAAAAGGGGTTGCACTCCGGGAGTGCCGTCAGAAGTAAAAACTTGAACATTAACGTTGTGCATTTTTGAATATTTTGGAATTTTTGGGAATGTTTTCATTATTTTGAAACCAAAAAGCCAAATATGAAATTTCACATGTCTAACTTTAAAACTGATGCAGTTTTATACAAACTTACAACCACCATTTTACCACCATATAGGATGAATTTCCAAAAAAACCCTTTTTATCGTATATCTACATTATATAAGAAACTAGCTTCCACCTGCAGTTTCATTCGCGTTAAATTTGGATTGCCATTTCACCCCTTTAAAGATTTGCTTGAGGCTCTGTAGAGGATGGTGTTGTATCCATGAACCACTTGAGAACAATTTAACAAAATTTGATAAAAATTGGTACCAGAGAAAACAGTGTTTGTATGTATGTAATGGGTAATACTTTTTTATTATTATTAACGTTAAAAGTATAACGTAGGCATATACCACGCTATGAAAGGTACGTGTGAAACAGGAATAATAAAAAAACGCTCGGTGGTTACGATACGATACTGTGGCTTAAAAATAAAAAATAGGCATATAATAATATATGTAGGTATTTGTGTGGCGGCATATTCAGACATATTCCTCCCCCGCCCTCCCCTCGGTGGTTATTGTGCTCGAGTTGAATCTAATGCCCCCCGCCCACTCTAGTCATGCGAGCAACTCACACTTGGCCCGTTGAGTCAATAGTTGTCCCCCATGAATTAAGTTCTGGATCCGCGCCTGATTTTGTTGCGTAATATTTTAAAACTATGATATCTCCTAAGATATTCATTGAAATTAAATGAAGTAAGAGCAATTTTGTTCAAAATTAAATATTTGTGATGAATAACGTATTTATTTGGATAAGGGTTAACACCATGTTTATTAGAATACTTTCGCTAATAAATGCATTATTTAGAACAGATTTGATTACCATTAAAAAGGTAATAGTGGGTTAACAACGACCAACGATAGACATTTGCTGTCGCTGACTTTTTTTAGATTTTTTTAAGAGGAACCATTCCGTCATACATTGTTGTTGTGTAACTTTGACCGTTTACGTCCTAATTGATCATAGTGTGATGTTATATAGCCTATAACCTTCCTCGATAAATGGGATATTCAACACAAAACATTTTCAATTCGAACCAGTAGTGCTTGAGATCACGTTAAAACAAAACGACAAACAAACTCTTCAGCCTTATAATATAAGTATAGATACGTCTTCTAAATTTCACGTTTCAACTATCAGAGGTTTCGGCTGTGCGTTGATCCATTAGTCAATCAGTCAGTCGGTCAGAACTTTGAATTTTTTAATAGACTATCATTCCATCTCTAACATTCACTTCTTTTCATTCAAAAATTTTTCCAACACTTTTAACGCCGCTTTCATAATCTCCATCCACTGAGCTTGCAGCTGCAATTCGGTATCCCGCTGACGAAGCTCAATATCTCTCTGCCGGATCCTCTCTCTTTCTAATTCCAGATACATTCTTTCTCTATCCCTTGCATCCTCTCTTGCATTCGTCTCACATTCAAGAAAATAATCGGAAATGTTCGCCTTGCGCTTTCTGTTTTCATTTTTTTTTTTGTGGTGGCAATGGTGGAGGTTGTGGAGATGGTAAAAATGTTTGAGATGGTAGGGATGGTTGCGATATAGTGTGGCCATTAGTGCTGTGCACTCCCTGAGGTATGCACGGCGAGGTGGGGGGCGAAGAAAAAAGTGCATGAGTTCACATGAGGTCGATACATGTCGGACAGATCTTACGATATCAGTTTGCATTTCTAAGGCAAGACTTGTGGCGGGACGTTGCGTTGGTCGGAGGCTATCTATCTGTAATATATACTTACTTTGTTGATTAAAATGTAACCCAAATATACTCATATTTTATTAAAAATATGCAGGTGATAAATAAGAATTGAAAGTTATAATTCACAACAGGACTTGTTTTATTAAACATTTTTTATATTTACAAACAATTATATATTCTAACGAAAGTTATTCTGACATAGATTCTGTTTCAACTTCATCTTCCATTTCGTCATCATCTTCATCTTCCTCTTCGCCACCGGAACTTGAATCAGAGTCTTGCAAATTTATTATGAATGAATCGATAACATTATCGAACCTACTATCGCGACTCCAGTAATCATTTTCATTTTTCTGGACATGATCGTCGCATTTCTGCCATTTTTCCGCCGTGAATTCCGAAAACAATTTATCCAATAAGATTATCTTTTCGTCTAGAGAAGAATTAATATAGTTTTGGGCTATGTTGTTTTTAATATCAGCCCAGACCAACTCGATTGGATTTAAATCTGGATGGTACGGAGGTAAACGCAGAACAGTGTGTCCACTGGCTTTCAGGAGTTCGTCAATTCTATACACGGGTTCTTTTTGTGTATTTTTGATAAGAAGTAGCAGTTGAGCCTTTGACATGGTTCCTGAAAATTCTACATTATGGCGTAGCAACCAGTTCTGCATTTCACTTTTGAGGCTTGATATAGTTGGTTTCTTCTCAATCTGAACGCTGTGGTAAGACGCGTTGTCCATTACAACCACAGAATTCGGCAGCAACTTATCTTTTAACTTTTCATCTACCCACTTATAAAAAGTAGGTCCGCTCATATCTCCATGATAGTCACCGGTTCTAGCATCGGATTTGAATATAGTCAATGTATCATCCACTAAGCCATTTCGACACCCAGCGTGGAGTATTACTAGTCGCCGTCCTTTCCCAATATCAGCATGAATACCGGGTTCTGACGATGATTGCCAACATTTGCTGGCATGGTGACTGGCGTTGATGTATGTTTCATCAAGAAAATATATGTTTCGGTTTTCCGTTCTGTAATTTCTGATTTGTGTAAGATATTTTTTCCGCCACACTGTAATATTAGGCTGCTCTATAAGGAGATGTCTCTTTGATTTGCATTTTTTGTAACGGTAGCCCATTTTGTGTAAAAGCTGTCTTAAATATTCCCGTCCACAATTCAATATGCCATCCTGTCTCAAACTTGATAGTAACTTACGGACACTTGGTATTTTTTTTTCAACTTCGTAAAACTGATGAATTTTTCTTCTGATAACTCCAAGGTCAAAATCATCCACAACGTGTTTTTTCTTTAGAACTTTTGGTTTTTTTGGCGATTGAAATTTTAATTGGCTTGAATTTTCAATTGATAAATAGCCCGCAGAAATCACATTATGTACGGTTCTTTTGCTGTATCCCGTAGCCTCCGCAACGATTTTAGCAATATTCACGTCATTTTTAAATTCAAAGCTTTCTTTGTCTGCTTTTCTTTTCTTAAAATATTCAGCCACCTTAAAAATGACAGTCTTCATATCACGAGATAACGCACGACCCATCTTTGAATATTTATCTCGTGTGCGTCTGACATAGACAGTCCGATACAAATAACACTACCTGCCGTCACAAGCGTTGACGGCGCACTGACAGCGCAGCAGCCGATTCTAACCCCCCCGTCTCACCGCGCGCATACCTCAGGGAGTGCACAGCACTAATGGTCATACTATAGTATGATTGATGGAGATGGCGGAGTTGCTTGAATTGTGGGGAATATAAGTGAATCGGATCTCGAAGATGCGGTGGGTGCTGGTAAAACTCGGGGTATAGGTGATGGCACATGTCCTTCGTCCCTACTGTGGCTAGGCATATTCCAGCCTTCATCACCTGTAGGCATACGATAAAAAAGTCACGTTTACTCTTATTACAAGTAATACTATTTATTTTATTAAGTAGGTACAGACACAGACTACAAGTATACCTACACAATAATAATATATTAACTGCAAACTATGCGTTGTAGCAGTTTAATATTGTAATATTAAATTACTACAACGCATAAGTTAATTTTAAACTGCCTCTCTTTTATAACCATAGTTTGTAGCGAGTAATCTAGATAGTTACCTTTTGGGTTTGTCGGCTTTGCTGGATTTTTGATTTCACTCTATAATATATTTTTAATAGAATTTTCTTTAATATATTTTTAAGATCGTGGATGTCAATCCACAATCTTATTTCCAATTTTCGTAACATATTATTAGATACAATACATTAGGTAGATATAAGTTTACAAAACACGTCAACGCCAACTTCAGGTATGGCCATACCCACAGCTGCCTGGACCCCAGTAATCGCTAAAACGCGTTGTTCGAGGTCCGTCAGGTATATATTTTGGGCTGGTCCACCACCTGTACCCTGGACTCCTCGGTTGCTTTTAGCCCATTTTGTTTTTGAGTTGTTTTTAAAACTGCTCCAAACCTTAAGCAAATAAAATAAAATAATTACGTATACAACGCTTAAAAATGGTGAATAAAGAAGTATGAAAAGCTTATAAATTGTGTGCCAACTGAAACTTACTTTCCGCCAATTTTCTTCGGTGCGAGTCTCGCCTATCCCTTGGCTGTTTAACAACTCCGCCAGCTCTTGCCATTTTTTATTTGTCCACTGCCGTCCGTTGGGCATATATTGGGGCTTTGATAAATCTCCATGTCTTAAAATAATAATGATTATGTTTATAGGTTCGCCATTTAGTACCTATATAAAACGAAACAACGGAAACGAAAAATACTTACTTCTCCATAAACACTACCAAAATCGTAAATTGTGTGATAGTGGTTGGTGACATTTTTACTTTTATTTTATTAATTTGTAACGAATTATTGAATAATACTATGTATATTTAAAGCCTGCGCGTTAATTTGCACTGACATGGGTTGTCAAGGTCAAAGACAAAAACGACCACGTTTAGAAATTATAAACCTTGGTACATTTTTTCTGTTTACAATATATAATTACAAAACATCCATTTCAAGTTAATTATCAATGTACTTTACATATGATACGATTTGTTTAATGTATTTCTATGTTTCAAGACTTATTAGCAAGATAAATTACTAATTAAATAGAACGATAGCAATTTTTGAACGTGTCATTCATTTACATTCGTTCAATTCATATAATGTATACTGGGCTTTACTAACGTTATCGTATAGTCTCTACGAGAGTAACTTATAGCGTTCGTGCTGCCGACCAAAGTATAGTATCCGTATTCGTATAGTTAGCTCGATACGAATACGTGACGTAGGTATCGAATGTTCATGCTCGCAGTACTGTATACTTTAAGGCCTTACTGCTACCGCCATCGTACGAAATAATCTGCTTTGATTGATTTGATTCTTGTAGGTCAATATTAAAAAAAAAAAAAATCTAACTATTACCATGCCTACACCATAAGTGAATCATATATAAATAATTAAAGAGCCTTGCTTATTATATTATTTTATTTTAGGCGTCATTATTGGTATTAATAATATAGGTGTAAGTACTCATTTGATTTGATTGATTGATTGATTGATTAAAAGGAATATTTAATAACTTATTTAATTCAAATGCATGTCTAATCTATTAATGTATACAGACGTGCGCATAATTATTAAAAATAATAAATTGACAATTGCATAAATAGTGACCTAGTTTACCGACTTTGTGTGTTATGCGTATTTAGTTTTACTATGAACATTTATTATTAGTGCATTTGGAATTTGGTGCTCAAAAATGGAAGGTAGTCCAGGGCCGCCGACGTCACAAAGTGAGAAATTTGAAGTCATATCAACACCTGAGTTACAGCAATGGATGGGATCTATCCAACAATACTTAAATGAAATATGCACTATTTCAGCTGAAGGTAAACTGAACTCGGAACAGAAGTTAAGAGTTTCCTACCTCTGCCGGAAAGTTGGAAGTGGGGTTTCACAATTGGCTGTCCAATATCAGTCAATCAAACATAGAGCAGTCCAATCCCATGTATCTTTGCAAAACCAATCTGCCCTACCAGATCTGGCAAACGATTTATCTGAGATAAAACAAACGATTAAGGAGTCCTGTTCCAAACAAGCATTGCCAAATTCATCTTTTGCTGACATGGTGAAGAAGGGGACGAATAGTTTCGTTCGACCAACGCCCCTGAGTTCCGTGACCATTTACCCTAGTGACAGGTCAAAAACCAGCGACGAAACCAAAACCTTGGTCCAGAAAATCGTCTGCCCTGAAGATATGAAACTCAAAGTCCGCGGAGTCAGAAACACGAAAAACGGAGGCGTCATTATCAGCACAGAGTCTAAAAATGACCTAGAAAAACTCAAACAATCTGTACAACTTGCCAAGTCAGGTCTTACCGTCGACGAAACCCAAAAACGCAAACCCCGCATTACTATCGTAGGAGTCCCGACACAAATGAGTGATAATGAGGTTTTTAAATGTGTATACGAACAAAACCTGGTAGAAAAAATGCCCTCTTTAACTAAAGATTCATTTTTGACCTCAATTAGACTCAGCCACAAATCTGGGAAGAAAGACGCAGTGACCTGCAATTATATACTGGAAGTATCAGCAGTCATACGTAAAGCCCTGCTAATTCAAGAAAGAGTTTTTATCAATTGGACGTCCTGTCCGGTGCGAGATTTTACACTAGTGACTAGATGCTACAAATGCCAGCAGTACGGACATGCAGCCAAAACATGCAAAACACCTAACTCTACATGTGGACATTGCGGTCAAGATGGTCATTCTATTCAAGAGTGCAAATCAAAATCAGAGGCGCCTAAATGTGCAACATGCTTGCGTTTCAAAAAGCCGAACAATCACAAGACGGGTGACAATGACTGCCCTGCAAAAAAAGCAGCTGAACTCAGGTACATTAACTCAATTGATTATGAAGGCGCCTAAGAGCGCCACATACTCGCGTGTATTTTAGAACTAAGGGTAGATCTAAGTTACATAAATGGATTTAAATTTAATTACGCAATTAGATAATAGTTTCCTATCGGAATCAAGATTTTGTGAGGTTGAAGATTGCAGACAATATCTTATCGGATACCAAAAATCACTAACCATACTTACACAGAATATTCGCAGTATTCATAAAAATATAGATAGTTTACATGTTTTTCTACATAGGCTTAATGTTCACTGTGATATAATCATTCTAACCGAGTGTTGGTTAATAAACCGGCACGATCGCCTCCCAATAATACCGGGGTACAATGTATACTACACCGCTACAAATCACAATCAAAATGATGGTGTCGTGGTATATGCTAAAAAAACATTAAAGGTCACAGTCGAGGAGCCAACTCTTCAAGACTGCAACGGTTTGATCCTTAACATTGGTTCAGATACAGCAATTATTGCTATATATAGATCTCCTTCCTTCAGAAACTCTGACCTCTTTCAAAAATCTCTAGGTGAAACACTGAAATCACTATCCTCATGTAAAAACATAATATTAACAGGGGACTTGAATTTAAACATTAGCTCAGGATCTTGCGATTCAGGAACCCATAACTACCTTAATTTATGTTCATACTATGGTCTTCAGCCCGCTCACACATTATCTACTCATCATAGCGGTTCCTGTCTCGATCATGTAATGATTAAAACCAGCTTGACATACATCACTCTTGTTACTAACTCTACTGTAACTGACCACCACGCTGTCCTACTAACCGTAAATTTAACGCCACCTAAGCAGAGTCGTCCACAGACAAGGTCTAAATTAAACATACACAAACTCGAACATGATTTATGCAACATCGATTTTTGTCCAGTTTACAATAATGCCGACCCTAATATGTCTCTGTCGTATTTAATTAAAAATGTCCAACAAGCAATATTATGCAACACGAAAGTAACGACAGTAAATAAGAAATTTTACAATATCAAGCCCTGGATTACTCCTGGTCTTATACGTTGTATAAGACACAGAGATCGACTCCATCAGCGAACAAGACGGTACCCTGACAACCTAATACTTTTAACTACGTATAAAAGATACAAAAATTTCTGTAACAACCTACTCAAAAAGTTAAAAAATAATTATGACAGAGATGTTTTACAAAGGGCAGGAAATAATAGTAAGCAAATTTGGCGACATGTTAAAAGCATAACTTACTCCTCGAAAATCATCAATCAAATTCGAGTTTACTGCATATTAACTCATCACCACTTAATTCAGCTAACCATGTAAATAACTATTTTATAAATGTGGGCAAAAATCTTGCCGAGCGTATTCAAAATCAAAATAATAGCCTTGGATGTACGCAACCCCCCCAATTTGTCCGCAACTTGAGTCTTAAATCTTTCGTTATGCTAGACACTGACGAACACGAGGTAGCTCGAATTATTTCTGACCTGAAGGATAGCTGCGCCACTGGTTCGGACAATATTAGCAATAAAATCCTTAAACTTTTTAAACATATTTTAGTACCTCCTCTAACATATATTTTTCAACTTTGCCTTTCTGGAGGGATTTTTCCTCAATGCCTAAAAAAGGCAGTGGTTATTCCTATCTATAAATCCGGAAATAAAGAACTTGTATCCAATTACCGACCGATCTCCCTACTTCCCTCAATATCGAAAATACTCGAAAAAATTATAAATATTAGATTAATT
Organism: Herminia tarsipennalis; assembly: GCA_945859575.2. Classification (NCBI taxonomy): domain Eukaryota; kingdom Metazoa; phylum Arthropoda; class Insecta; order Lepidoptera; family Erebidae; genus Herminia; species Herminia tarsipennalis. The sequence continues at coordinate 22,578,736 of OX243835.2, read as the reverse complement.
AATTACCTAGAAAACAACCAGTTTCTATCCCCTACACAATATGGTTTTAGAGCTAAATTGTCTACAGCCGACGCGACTCACACTTTGACTGGTTATATTTCACAAGAGCTCAGCAAAGGGAACCAAGTCCTGGGCATCTTCCTTGACCTTGCTAAAGCTTTTGACACAATTTCTGTTCCCATTCTGCTAAACAAGTTGGAGTCTCTGGGCATAAGAGGGAAACAACTAAAACTTTTGGCAGACTATTTAAATGAAAGATACCAATGTATCAAAATAGATAACATTACTAGTGAAGATCAAAAATGTTCCGGTTTTGGTATTCCTCAGGGCAGTATTTTGGGCCCTACTTTATTCCTTATTTACATAAATGACCTTTGCAATATGAATATCGATCATGGTAAGATAATATCCTATGCTGATGACACAGCTATTATATTTACGGCCAAAACCAAGAACGACCTATTTGAAAACGCTCAGCAAGGTTTTAATTTCATAAATAATTGGCTTAGTCATAATTTGCTAACATTAAACGCTGATAAGACAAAATATATCCGCTTTTCTATGCGACAGCCATACCACAGCGACGATGATCCACATTTATTTGCACACTATTGTAATAACACATTAGAAAATACGTGTAACTGTCCTATTATACTTAGCACTAGCAACATAAAATACCTCGGCATTAATATAGATAACACACTGTCATTCAAGAAACACATAGAAATTTTAGTGACTAGAGTGCGAAAACTGATATATGTCTTCAAAAAACTGCGTTCTATTGCCGATTCGAAATTAATTATACAAGTATATAAGGCCCTGTGTCAGTCCATCATTCAGTATTGCATAACTTCATGGGGAGGAGCACTAAAAACTGTTATGTTGCCACTTGAAAGAGCACAGAGAGCCGTTCTAAAAGTAGCTACTTTTCGACATTTCCTTTTTCCCACCTTCCTCCTGTATAAATGCTGTAAGGTATTGACTGTCCGTCAGCTTTTTATAGTAAATATAATTTTAAAACAACACGAGCTACTTACTTTTAATACTGACTTAACTAATAAGAGACGAAAAGATATAGTCTGCACATCTGATTCCACCTCAAGATATATGTTCTCAAACCGATTTTTTAATTTCATAGGCCCTTTTTTGTATAATAGATTAAATCGAATTGTTAATATATACCACCTAAATTATTTTAATTGTAAAAAAGCTGTAAGTTCCCAATTACAAGATATGTCATACGAACAGACGGAGGACTTATTACTTGTACTAAAATAAATAAGACCAATTGTTGTAACATCTCTTATAATTACCTATTTTTTGTAAATGTTAATTTATTAGTCTATGTTTTCTAGTTTAACAGTTATTGTTTGTAGTTATTAAGTATAGTTTTAGTTTCGGAAAGTATTTATTAAAATACTTTTTACTTTCTAGCCTGAAACACAGGTTTCAACCTAGTTCAGGCAAATACTTAACTGTGCTATTTGATATTATACCTTTATATAAGTATATTGTACCTTTACTTTCATGAATAAATTATTATTATTATTATTATTATAATGTTTCCACACCATCTCTGGGTAGAATATGTGTAACATAAATTATTTTTAAGATCTTTGTAAACCATATTCCTGGAAATAAATAATTATTCTGTTCTATTAAGAAACAAAATTGTTATAACTATCAGAGCCATAAGGCAGCTTACATTGCGTAAGAAATGTTGTATCTAGAAATTCAGATTTGATCTCAATGAATTATTCGTCCTTTTTAAATATTCAAAAGTCAAAGGTACTTCAATATTTTAATAAACGATTATATATTCACGAGGTTCAACGATTAGTATTTCAAGTGGCTATTTTATTTTTAGATGAAAAAAAAAATGTATTAGAGAAACTCCGTTTTGATAATAAAATTTATTATTCTGTAATGAAATTCCCTTGAAACATTTATAATTTTGTTCAAAGTTATGTTGTATTAAGAAAATGTAACGTTTATGTTATTTCTGGTTCGTTGGACTGGAATGATTTGTTTTAGGCATATTTTTTAGAAGATTTTTGTTACATTCTCTATACTTTCTATGAAATATGTTATGAAATACTTGCTTAAATTACAAAATAAAGCAAAATAAAACTATAGCATATATTCCTCATCAACTATAACTTCGCACTATCCAGTTAATAAAGTAGGGATATAGGCAGTGTAAATTATATAACTTCGCACTATCCAGGAAAAAAGAAAGGGATATAGATAGTGGGATAGTTGGTACTTGTACGATTACATCAAGTAACATTCACCGTAACGATATTAGTAGATATAAAAGAAGCAAATCAACTCATTATAACCACTTGTTTATATGATTTCACTCATTAATTTTATACTTGATTTCAGGATACTAAACTTGCAGTTTACATCATCATCATGGTATAAATAGGATCAACTTGTCACATTTATAACGATGAAACAAACCGCCAAAATAAATCTATAAAAATAATTACAAAATTATCCTCATGTGAAGTCTATAAAATTGTAAAATAGCTGTGTCTATACATTGAAAATATATAAAAAAAAAACTAACCTAGATCAACTAATTATGATAAAACATGCTTAGTTTTTTTCGTGTCTGTTTGTTTGTTCAGGGTTGGCTCAAAAACTACTGAACAGATTCTATTCAAATTTTATATTTTTCAAATGATATAGGCTATGCCAACGTCACCAATTTTAGCGATATGGTACACTTACGTATAGTTGAAGCACTTCCACATCCAAAGCCTGTCGTGTGACGCTGGTGGTACGAGGTGTGCAGGAGCGTGCGTCGCGGCCGCAGTCCTTTGGCGGTAAAGCACGCCTCCACCGCAAGCGCCACCGCCAACAAACAGTGAAACGCCGGCTGACACGAATTCTGGACCTGGTTGTTCTTCATGCTCTGGTGTCCTATGACAAAATATAAATTCAAATAAGATTGTATTTGGATCATGTATTCTTCAGAGATAGGCTTTTTGGTGGAGAGATAGGTTTGATGCTCCGGCAGCTTAATTTTAAGACTTGATTGCATTGTAGGTATATCTTGTAATTAACTTACTATGTTCACATAGCAATGTTTAGTAATTTGTTGTATTAAAATACGGTGGTTGTTGCAATTATACTTACCAAAATAATGTTATTGTTTTAGTTTATCTAATGTAATGATTTTTTTTTTTAATAAAGTAAAACAATAAAATGATAAATCTTTTGCGAACGCAGATGATTATATTATGCGTGTAATTTACAGTGTTATGAGCAGTTTGGCAATTTTGTTTGTTTTAAATAATTTCAGTGCGAGTTTTGAAGCATTCAAAACTGAATAACGAGTAATGTTTTGTTCTGATTGAAATGTTCTGTCGAATACCCAACCATATAATAAACGTTGTATAAAAATTCTCGTACAAAACATTGGAATTTAATATCCGGAATCATCAACGGATTTTACTTCGTAACTCATTAAACGCGACACCTTTTGTGTAACCCACAATAGGTACACGAAAAACAAAACATCGGAAACGAGCTGACGAAAAACTTTGAAGTCATAATGTCGGTGTGGATGTCTCAATAACGACGATAACTGCTCATACGCGCCCTACATTTAGACAGATGAAAAGGCAGCAAATATTTCCAGTGAATTTCCTCTAACAAACCAGTTGAAAGATGAGTAGTGTGACATAAACCGTACCAAGGCTATGAAGGGAGCGAGTGAAGAAGCAAGCGAGGCGGTTTCACAAGAGTTTAGACGTGCCCGCTTAATTTGCGTCTACTAAAATCAATATTTGCACCTTTTTTACAACTAGTAACAAAAATATGTAGTCACATTTATGTATCGTTACACACACATGATACAGAGAAAAAGTAATTTATTTTGAAAATCATAAAGTAAAGACATTTATGATATAATAGTGCAGTCGTATTTGGTTTACTGTTACACGTCGTATTACCCTGGAAATAGATTTTGCCTTTTTTCTCGATTGTACTTTTTTAACACTGGCAACTTTATTTTTATTAAAAGTAATAGAATTTTATTAGCTACGTGTTATAATCGCGTAAATATGTCACGCGATTAAGACCCGTAGCTTATTAAATTCAAAACCTAAGAAAATTACGAACATATAATATACACTTAATCATAATTAACCTGCAGAAAAGATACTGCCTATATAAAATAAACTTTTGGATTTTGCAGTACTTTATTAGCAACTTCCTTGGATTCTTCATAAAATGTCTATAAAATAAATAGTTATAAACGCACCCCTCATCCAATGTACAATCTACATCATCGCCGGCAGGTGAATGAAATTAACAATCCAACAGTGAATAAGTATTTTCAAATTCTACCCATTTTTCAATATGTATGAGCCAATAATGGAGACAACGCATTTCCCATCTGCAATCACATTTAATTGCATTCGTAAAGGGAAAATATTGCAATAATATTGTACTCCACACGATACATCACGTCCTCATTCGTAATATATCTCCGTATGTTTTAACAGAGGAAGATGAATCGTGTGACGATAAATGATGTATTGCGCTTTGAGCGCCGTTTGGTATTGTCACGTTATTTGATTGACGTCCTTGTGTGTGTCGTGAATTGTTTGAACGTTAGCGGCACATTTTGAGTTCTGCTTCGTGATGTAAATTGAAAACTAATTTGATTCTACTCGGGTTCCGTTTTGGGAACACCCGACCCTTTGATACCATTTTAGTAAAGGTCACAGTAAAATGATAAAGATTCATTAATATCGTTAGTAGGTATTATTATAGCTAATTTAACAAAGAGTTTTTGTCTATCAAGTCAAATTAGTATATTTTATAACCGACAAAATGATGCTCATTACAAATTTCTAAGAACACAAGTGAGTTCAGAGACATACAAGGTTATTTTTGGTATGGTGCAATGCTCAGACACCCAAGTAAGATTTTTACTTCAAGAAATCATATAAAAAGAAAAAATATATATTGAAAACCTGTATAGTTATAAGCCATTGAAGTTGTCTTGTGTTCTTTACACTATCGTGCTCATTGCGTCTCGTAGTACGTAATCCATGGTTATTATTGAAAAATAAGTGATTACATTTCACATCACGTTTTGAACAGAATTTAGACTGTTAGAATGATTAATAAATTAAATAATGATTGATTAATTAATTGAAAAATATAGCATGGTCCAAAAACTACCCCATTGGATTGTGTTACTAATTCTGAGCAAACTATTTTCAGGTTTGCACTATATCAAGAATAACTGTGTGTAGTACATTGTGTGACTATTGCAAAGTAATCTATTATCATACTGTCTGTCCCAGCGAACTTCGTACTGTCCCTTTATTTTATTTTCGTTATTTTCTTTTTTTTTATGTAAAAACCTTTTACCGAACTGTCCTGACGTATCACAGGTATTGATTTACATCCTAAGTAGTTAAATAAAAAAAGAGTATTAGAAAACTTAAAAAAAAGAATGAATGAAATCGGTAAAGTCGTTTTCTAGTTATATCGCGACCAAGGGAAATAGGGATTCATTTTTATATTTATAGATTAGTTCAATAAAGTAATTTTACTACATCATTCTTTTTTTACCACAATTAATTTAACAAATATTCCTGTAGTAATAACTTGATCGTCAATTCACGGTCATTACCCACAAAACTCATCTGCCTTGTTGAACAGTGGAAACTGTCCAATCAAATTCGCGTTTTATCGGACGTCTATCTAAAACAATACTGATACTTGTTGCACGAACTAATTGGCACCCTGTTAACGAACTGCTTTGTAAACTATAACTTTGTTTTAAATCGTAGACACCAGTTTGTGTAATAATAACTAAGTTGCTTAATTATTAAACAATAAGCTTCAATAAAATGAGTTGGCCGCTATCAAAGTCTGACGCTTCCATCTTTGTACGTCTCGTAATCCGATGGAACTAGTTTAAGGATTGTTATTAATGAATTCTACTAAACTAATTTTAAAAGCTTTTTGTATTGACATTATAGAACTCTATACATTTTAAAGAGCTTTAAAGTACTTTAACATTTATTACCTCCCTAACCTATTTTTGGTATATATGTAGGTACTGAGTTAAATTATAACAAAATTATTTCAACTTTTGATTAAAACTTGTCCAAAGCCGTTTGTATGAATTTATTCTGCGATCTTTTAAGAAGGAGTATTTCTAAAGCTTTCTTTTTACCTTAACAAGGTCTAGTCGTTAGTCCTTCATAATTAACGATAAAGAAATTCTACAGAATTAAATTGTCAGACTATTAACTCTCATTCAATTTCCTAAAATGAAACTTTTAGATTATTTCATTTCACAGAATAACGAATTTTCTGCAAGCTTCGGAATCAATTTATAGCGGAGGGAGGATTAACTGATCCAATTCAATTACCTACGTTCTTTACTATAAGTATATTTACAAGATATGCATCATGCTTTGCATGATTGAAAAGAGGGATTACCTACATCAGTTGAGATGTGATTTGACAAAACAAGATGGAAGTGATTTCTTTTTTTTAAAGCTGATTAAGAGCATCTTACCATAGCATAATTACCATTTTCTGAAAAAGTCACATCGCCATAGTGATTTACGCCATAAGCGACCAAAGCAAGACCATGAAAAGCATTTTCGCATTTAGGCGTCGGTCTTACGCCTAATCTCTCTTAGGTATCTGGGTGTTATATGTTGTGTTTGTATGCTCTCTTGACCTTCAAAATTAAATTTACTTAATTAAAAAATCTGAGCGAGTAGAAAAAATTTGATTCTATGCCATCTCTAGTCTATTATCTAGTCCAACCAAATTGATCGCTCTGTGCGCTGACTGTGCTAGTCATAATCTATGAGTCGAGTCGTAATCGATATCTATATCAAGTAACATACATGGTTTATTCCTAAATATATAAGTGTAAGTATATATTAGTTTAGCTTATCAGATTTATAAATCGTTTACTCGGCATTTAAAACCAATCTCAGATATTTTCCCAGCGCAGTAACAAAGCCACAAATCTGCACAATCCGCATCATCTCATAACTCGTTCGGAAGCCGGTTATTATAGCTATGCAAGTGTTATTCGATCTCCCGGCAATAACGAGGTTCCTATTCGCATCACTACGGCTGTCGATAGCATACACCGGCAAATTATAAGTTTTCCGCACAGCCCTATGAGACCTATCGTTAGAGGAAATTAAAAATATTCTCTGACTTTTTGCTGCAGCGTTTTCAGATTTAAATTATAGTTGTGATATATAATTGCATGATTGCAATGACTGGCCTCTTGGTCTAGTGGTTAGTGACGGTGACTGCTAAACCAAGATAGGTAGATTTGATTATTATAATTTAATAAAACACAAACTTTTCTGAGTGAGAATCGAACCAACGACCTCGGGTTCGATCCTCACTCAGAAAACTTTGTGTCATGAAAAGTTGTCCCAAGATATTCTCTAATATATAAAATTCTCGTGTCACAGTTTTCGTTGCCATACTCCTCCGAAACGGCTCGACCGATTCTCATGAAATTTTGTGTGTATATTGGGTAGGTCTGAGAATCGGACAACATCTATTTTTCATACCCCTAAGAGTTTGTTTGTTTGTTTGAACGCGATAATCTCAGGAACTACAGGGCCGCATTGAAAAAATATTTTTATTTTATTGTTGGATAGCCCATTTATTGAGGAAGGCACGGGGGTAGGTAGGTCACGGTAACATCACGCTACGACCAATAGGAGCGAAGCAGCAATGAAAAATGTTGTAAAAAAACAGGAAGAAAAATGGGAAAATTTACGCAGACGAAGTTGCGCGGGTCAGCTAGTTTTAATATATTATTATAATCAAATCTACATATCTTTGCACATTCATATAAGCTAATGATGTCTTCAGTAATCGAGAATCAGACTGCCATTTAGTGAATTTCCAAAGTTTGAACAAAGGAGTAACATTAATTTGATTTTACACTTAAGTATTTCCAAATCATTTGGCTAAGATATTTTTACTACTTAACACCAATACTGCCTTCTCTCTCTATATAATTAATTTATTGTCATTGTAGGCTGCCCCTATTCATTTAAAAAAGTAGATACTAATTGCATGTCATTTGCAAACTTTTGTAAGAAAACGAATAAAATAGTTTTCTCGTCTTAAATGAATTTTCAATGAAGAAAAATGTAATTAGCAAGATTGTAACGAAGTTAGGTGAATTGGTGACGCAGTTGGCCCATTTTTCGTTCAATTAATTACGTGCACATAATTTTAATTTAAATAGAGTGCCTACATAAACTAATATAAAATATAATTTATGGAAAAAATAATACTTTAAATAAATACACATTAACCTCTCTTGACACTTTTAGGCAATATTATGTGCATCCTTTCTTGGGCCGTGGGGGACTCTATACACATTTAAGTCACAGACTTTGTTTCCGTGATTACAAAAGTAACAAAATTCAAAATTCTTTATTCACTTAGGATGCAAAACAACCCTTGTGATACGCCGGGATTCTACATGTACATGTAATGCCAAGTTCGCAAACAATAGGTAAAACCGTAGAAAAGAACCTGGCGATAAAAACTCGCGGCCACTCTTTTCAAATTGCCAATTTTACATGAATGTGAAACTTGATATGGGGGTAAGGTGCTGCGACTGATGATTATAGATTTGTATATTTATTTAATATATAAACTGGTAGTCTTGTGAGGTTATCAGATCCATAGGTTCGACTGTTGGCCCATCATTAGGCGAAGGCCGGAGACAAAGAACAACATTACAAGAACATAGAGTGACATTTCAAGTTACTTAAAAGTAAACCCGTCTTTACTTTGTCCTCGTCTTACAATCAACTAAATGATAAACGAAATTAATTCTTACGTTTGATGAGGGTCGAAGCGTGCATCAGGAGGTGCTCGAGCACCAATCAGACACATAGTGGAATCTGGTGGAGCGAGGACACGTAACTGGAGAGCAGCTCTGGGATACCACCAACGTCTTTCTTCTATGGCTACAGCAACCTGGTTAGAAATTACAAAGAAATATATGTTAAGTTTTTGTTATAAGTACCAAATATGCTTTTACATGCATTTATTAAAAAACTGTGATATTTTGACATTACACACAGATATTCCAATTTTATTTATTTGTATAGATAGAGTATATATGAACGATTTGAAAATGCTATTGGTTAATTTTGTTATCTCGATTTGCTCACTTAAATTGTTTATTAACCCATATAACTGTTGCGGAAATTTCACATTGCAGACAGCATGTCAGCATTAGTAAGTAGCTATTCATAATTGTTTAATTTAGTAAAAATATTTTGAGGAAAATACGGTTTTCATTGGTTTTCATTTAAAGTACGTGATCATCATTACGCGATTGATTTATCGTAACTCAGCATTTTGAACAGAAAAATGAAACATCTATACTAATATTATAAAGCTGAAGAGTTTGTTTGTTTGTTTGTTTGAACGCGGTAATCTCAGGAACTACTGATCCAAATTGAAAAATTCTTTCACTGTTGGATAGCCCATTTATTGAGGAAGGCTATAGGCTATATAACATCACGCTACAATCGATTATAGGAGCAGAGCAGCAATGAAAAAATGTTGCAAAAACCGTGGAAATTTACGCACATGAAATTGCGCGGGACAGCTAGTTTATTATTTAACTCGATACAGATATCACGGAACCTCAAATCAGACGATTTTTCTCAAAGATTATTTACAGGTAACATTATTTTCATCTCTGCAAGCCTATTATTACATTTGTTTCATTATCAACAGCCATATACGGCTGTGCCACCGCATTACAGATTTTGGATAATAATAGAATGTCAATACCAAATCTACTCCACAATATATTCTCCTGCCACCCTCGGCTCTATACCCATAGGTATGGCTATATAGTCCAGTAATGTCGGAACGTTTAATCAACGAGCCCTAATGAAAGGCAATTCGTTGTGTGTTAAAGGACGCAATTAAGAACGCCTGTAATTTCCACAGTGGTCCCGTATCATACTGTACGTAGTCGTATTGAGGCGTAGTGTCACTCGTATACAACTGCGTAGTGATCATTGCCGATTGGAGAAGTTTGGTGGATGGAACTTAAGGAATAAAGAACGAACACAATACATGAACGTAAATTAAGGAATTCATTTAGAATCCTTTATTACTTAGCCTGATATGAATAAAATATATAATTATAAAATGAATAGTATCTAAATAAAATCAATGTTATTTTTATTTTGTACTAGCTGTCCCGCGCAACTTCGTCTGTGTAAATTTTCCCCGTTTTTGTTACATTTCTCATTGCTGCTCCGCTACTTTTGGTCATAGCGTGATGTTATACCTATAGCTTATAGCCTCTCTCGATAAATGGGCTATCCAACAGTGAAATATTTTTTTAATTCGGACCAGTAGTTCCTGGGATTACTGCCTTCAAACAAACAAACTCTTCAGCTTTATAATATTAAGTATAGATTATTTATTTAACTAAGGATAACCAACAGCGCGATACATTTTGTACCATATTACTTACATAAAAAGATTTTTTTATCCCTTTTATTATTTTTTTATACTATTATACCTATTATCACCTATTAAATAATACAATTAGTATTATGCAATATCTTATGCCTCGTAATGCTATTTTTAACTGAGAGTATCGATTTTTCGAATACGAATAAAAATGAACACTAACGTTAAATTACTTCTTTTTCAGTTTTTGAGACATATCGGTTATGTGACTTGCAAGTTCATTAATTTTATTTCATTAAAATGTCCCGTGAAAGTAATTGGGAGGGTTCCATTAAGGAATTTGTGACAAAAATCTTGAATAAGTGTGCCGAAGGGGACTATTACCCTTAATTAAAATTGAGATGGCTACTTCCTTCTGGACTTTTAATATTGTCTGTTTGGTGAAATAAATTCCGAGGTAAAATGAAGTAACTAAAAATTTAAAGAAGAAATTTCTAAGAGGGTCTCTCTTAGAATTTTCCTTTAAATTTTTAGTTAACGAGTTCTGGGACCGATATTAAAAGTACCTATATCAAAACTGGAATATAATTAGCCACGTTCTAAGTGAACTGCAAAGTCGAACTCCTTTGGTCGAAATAACTTAATCTTTGGATTTTGTGGCCCAGTTATTCCACCGTTTATTAAATGATTTAGTGTTTTGCAGAAGACATTTAATTGGTCTCAGTTGTCCAGTCCTGCAATTTATGAGCCTACCAGTCAGGTAGTCTGTTATATACATACTATCTTTGAGATTTGAGTTATTACGGGATGTGAAGGGTTGTGATAACAGAGTAAAGATTTATTGGAACTGTCAGATGAATAGAAGATTAGCACTAGAAACGACGCGACAGACGAAATCTGAAGTGACTTAGGAATGGAAGTACCAATTATACTAAAATTGTAATAATAATGCATTTAAATGAGTTAGAGATTTGATTATATCCATCTATACCTATATTCGAGTCTTCAAAAAGTCATACTTCAAGAACAAAGGCATAATCAAGGATGGCGAAACTTTTTTTATGAAATTCTCTTTTATATTCATAATTAGGATAATTAGAAATATTGTTTAATAGGTAGTCAATTAAGAAGAGATTGCCAGAAGACAGTTATGCTAAGGTAATTCTAATACATATTTGTAATTGCTAACTGCATATTCATGGTTTTTAGAATCCAATTTTTTAACACCTAGTACAAGTAGAGTAGTAAAGTACATTTGGAGTAAGCCTTATTTGCCAGCGTTTTTACGCATACACACAATAATTCAGAAACATTATTTTCTCCATATACTGTGGTATAAAAAGCTCACTCTTAATTAAATTTACAACCAAACAAAGGGTAGACGCAAAAATGCCTGTCAGACGCACATGTCACATGTCGTATACAGGACAAATGTGGCCAGCTACCCACAGACAATTCATGTAGTATAGCTTTAAACCATGGATTCAGCCGCGATATTTACTAACTTTCGCCCGCGCCTCCGCCTGCGTGGATATAGGTTATTGCGATAAAAACTATCCTTTGTCTTTTCCCGAGACTCAAACTATCTCCATATCAAATTTCATCTAAATCGGTTTACCGGTTTAAGCGTGAAAATGAAAAAGACAGAGTAACTTTGGAGTATTAGCTTCGATAGACTAGATGTTGGTCTCCTAATCGATGTCCGCTACGGCGGACAAACATTAAAGACGAAGAAGAAGATATTATAGTGTAAGAGTGTATTCTTCACTCTCTCTATAGAACAAAAAATCGGTACGACCGGAGAGAGATTGGCGCAGGACCGACGGCTTTGCGTGCTCTCCGAGTCACAGAGGGGTGTGACAATGTTCGAATGCGGTCACCCATGTATGGACCGACAGTGGTAACGTTGCTTTAGCTCGCAGATATCCCGATCTGCTCGGTCGCCACTGAGTCAAGGACCCCCAAGATAATACAGGTATTTAAAAATAAAGAAGCAATAGATTGTAGAGTCAGTGAGATTATCTACCTAGTCCACCGTAGATAATCACATTACCGGCCTTAATTATTCAAAATACCTACTGAACTAAAGACCAACTCTGTAGCTTTTAAATTTTAAATAGGTTAACTTCAAGATTAGATTATAATTTAAATGTACTACTAATTAATAAAGCTTTTCCATTAAAATACAGTCTAGACACTTAGTCTTGAAAAAATTACGAGAAATAGCTTTTATTTTGTTCATTAAATTGGAAAGCTCTACAGTTTTGTATATATATGATGTTAATATTGTTATGTACGATTTATAAAGACATTTTATATCGTAATTGCAATGAATTACACTTTTTATATTAACAGTTAATATAGTACGAGTATATGCGGTTTACAGCGTTTAATGTAGTTAATATACCTAACAAGCTTTGTCCTGCACCTTCGCCGTAATAGCTCGAGTGAATGCATGATTTTGGTTTTTAATACTTTAAAAAATACTCTCAAGTTATTGAAATATTTTACTTAAAAATACTAATCAAAAGTAATATACTTAGAAGCTGTAATGTTCAAAGAGGTACGTTGTGATCATTAAGGTTAATTTCCGTGCATCGTGGGTTACGAAGTGCGGCTGGCGCGCGCGGCCGATACGCCATTTTTGTGGTCAGCGGCAGACGCGCGCGGCTTACGACTGACATGGGCTGCGCGCAAACTCTGACTATTGTCATCAGCCGCACGTCACCGGTAACGTAATCGGTCGCGATAACGGAAAGAAGCTTCTTTTAGCATCACACCGTTTTGAGACGCCGTTAATTCTCATGCTGTCACTGTCACTTAAAGGTGAATAGTAGCGACAGAAATACTTTTACTTACCACTCAAAGTTAAGTATCGTTTGAGTTTTCGGGGGATAGTCAGATAAAAAATAGATTCAAATTACTGAGGCACGTGTAATTGATCATTCAACAAAGTGTTAAATCTGTTCAAAAATCGAATAGAACAGGGTAGAGTTACCCAAAATAAACACAGCACTAATTAAGTTCAGCAAACGCTGTTTCAATTTTACGCCAATTGAATGATCAAAGGTTCATATACCCTGATTAATCATTATTATGAAGTTTGCAGGTTTACTGAGTACACATTGATGTATTCAACTGGAAATGGGGTAAAATAATATTTATAATGTTGCGGTTATTTTTGTTAGGGGAGGTTCGGGTGTTACATGAAGGTATTAACATGATAATATATGAAAGCAAAAGGTCACTCACATACTCTTTGGGTATGCTGAGGGAAAGGTGTAACCTCTTTTGGTCTGATAGTCTTACAATCAACGAAGGAAAAAAAAAAATTTTTTGTCTTGGGAAAAGACATGGATTTTTTAAAACAGATAGCTAAGATAGTTTGGGGATTCAAAAATATTTTATTGAGTTTCATGGCATGTTAGATTTGTCAGATTTTACACCTGCAATAGTTTTCATAATTTAATAATATTATCTAGAATATGAAAGATTAATCTGAATTGAGTTTGAAATGTTTATGGCAAATTTATATTCAAAAATATATATGGTTATTCACTACCTTTTTTTAAACAAACTCTAAATTCTCGGTCTTTTTATCAACAACTTAGTTCTTGACTTATCAGTATTACAATATTTTCATTCTTTTTATATTATTAATGTACACAGCATTCAATAAAAACAGAATTTGTTTTAAGAACAAAAACCTTGTAAGTGTAAATAATTGGCATCAAAACAAGTTTTTTCTGAAAATAGCCCATTTAATGCTGACTTCATCGTTGTACAAAAATTAAGAATAGTTTATTACAATAATTGCATTTTTGAAAGATATAAAAAAATGAAGTTTAGATCCAGGAATCGAACCCGAGACTTCCGTATGCCAAACCAGAGCCATATTCGAACCATCTATTTTTTTCTGTCTTTCAAATTATAATAATAAAGTAATTGGCAAGAAATGCCTATAAAAATAACTACAGTCTTCTATGAACGTTTTCTTAAAGCCATCATTATTGTTAAAGTTGAAGAAAATGAACAAAGAAAAGAGATAAGATAATTTATGTCTAGAATATTATAATACAATGGGATGTCGATTTCGCTGAAAGTATATAAAAAGCCAGTAACCTCTTTATGCAGAAGCCGCACGTGGAAACTTGCGACGTCACTAACAGGTTCGCCGGCTTCAGTGACGTAATAGACGAGCAGCGAGCTGACGGGCGCCATGTCTGCCGTCACAGGGAATCTGTAAAAACGGTAGCATTATAGAACAGAGTGCTTTCAATTGCTGCTAGAATTTAAAACATTGTGATGTAAATTTCGAATTAATTGCTAGTATTAAATACTTAATTAAATTTGTGTGGTTCAATTGACCCCTACTTACTGCCACTGTATAGAAAATTCTGATTTCATACCCAACAATGTTGTACCATACACAAGGAATTAGATTGTATTGTATTATATTCGACGTCTCTGTGGCGCAGTGGGAGTGTATCCGACTGCTACGCAAGAGGTTGTGGGTTCGATCCTTACTCAGGATAAAACTTTGTGTGATGAGCACGATGGTTTATTTTGTGTCTGGGTGTTATTTATCTATAATATGTATGTATTTAGAAATATTTAAATATGTTTATCAGTTGTCTGGTTTCCATAGTACAAGCTCTGCTTAGTTTGGGATCAGATAGCGTTGTGTGAATTATCCCCAGATATTATTATTATTTGTCTACAAAGAAAGCTTATGTGAAGCGGCGGTAGTAATAGCTAAGGCATCGGTCTCGCAATCGTAAGGTCGTGGCTTCGAACCCTACCCATTATACTACCGACGTGATCCCACTCCTAACACAAGCCTTTGAGCTTAGCTGGAGGAGTTAACAAGATTACTAGTAACGTGGGACTCAATCCCACATTCCAAGTTATCTTTTCTTAAAAAAAAACAAAAAATAATAACATAGGTGAAAACAGCATGAAAAATAAAAATTCAAACGTCTATTCCGAGCAAACTAAATAAGAGTTATTACCAAACTAAATGTAATTTCACACAGTTACGAGGAACCTAGACAGTAAATCACAGAACTCGCCACAGTGTGTTGAAGTTAAAAAAAAAAACTGAAATTTAACATTTTAGCAGTTTCTGGGTCAATAAAGACCACCTGCGTGCTATATTTCACCGCTTTCTGACTTTCTTCGGCCAAAATTCTTGTAACTGTTTTTCCGGCATAAGAAATGTTGCCTGTGCGATATTATGAGAACTTTGAGGTTTTCCAACGTGAACATTATTGTAGCATCACTAGATATCAAATTATTGAGCATGACCAATTACAAAAAATAATCTATACTAATATTATAAAGCTGAAGAATTTGTTTGTTTGTTTGAACGCGGTAATCTCAGGAACTACTGGTCCGAATTGAAAAATTCTTCCTGGATATATACTGTTGGATAGCCCATTTATCGAGGAAGGCTATAGTCTATATAACATCACGCTACGACCAAAAGGAGCAGAGCAGCAATAAGAAATGTTGCAAAAACGGGGAAAATTTACTCAGACGAAGTAGCGCGGGACAGCTAGTAATATTATAAAGCAAGACAATATTTAACGCATCAGTTAAATATTGTCCGCAGCTGTCAAATTGCAATCAAATTATTTAAAAACGTTAGAATATCTACATTAGATTGTTAGCTAACAAATTATAGCTGCAGTCAAATTAGTTAGTCTATTAAAACTACTGTACTATAAAAAGGACGTTCCTATACCTAAAGGGCGTTCAAAAGTCGAATGAATAAGTACGGGAAAATGTAGCGTTATTTTTCATAGAATTTTGTACGCTGTTATTATGACAAAACAAATGCGGGCTACGTGAACGGGTCTCGTATAAACAGGCAGAGGCCTTTGTTTCCAAAGACTTGTCAGACCCAACACACACAAATCAAAAATTTCTACGGCGATACCAATATTTGTCTCGATAAATCTAAAATTGTTTATCCCAGCACTAGACATTCGATTATTTTGTACCTCCCTTTATTCGCTTTTGTTGTCTTTTCTCAGAATCGTTAGGGTAGTTTATCAATGACTTTCAAAATTTATGATGGAGGGATTATTGATTTTGTATGTTATGGCGAACACACATGACTCAATATCAACCTAAGAGTATATATAGATTCACTGGCATTAACTGTTTGGCTGAATTGCAACAAAAGTTTATGGTGAATTGTTGCTTAAAAATGGATATTATGCGTATGGTATTGGTGTGTAAGTGTATGATGTCAAGCAATGACTCATTCTTGTTATTATTAATTTTTATTATAGTTTACGCAAGGATTTTTAAGGTAAATTGCTCTAACTAGTGTTTCGACTTAGCTAGAAAAACCAAAGATTTTAATTTTAGTTAAATAATTTCAGCGACATAATTTTTAAAAATTTACCAAGTTTATTAATAGCAATCAATTTTGTTTTTCCTTAATTTGAACTTTTGCCTTTTAAAACAATTTATATGTGAGTATACATTGTTCACATTGTAGCTAATAGTTGAATTAAAAACTAGGCAATAGTAGAACTAAGAAAATTTAAAACACTTCTAATATTCAACTTTAATACCAAACATTCGCTAGCATGTAACTAGCTTACGCTCACTCACTCATTGATTCTTCCCTTCCGAACTCGAACAAATCAAAATCGGTTCCAACAGAACCAATATTTGTCGCTATAAATCTAAACCTGTTTTTCCCAACACTAGAGTATTCGAGTTGTTTGGGCTACGATGTTTATTGGCCTATTGCTTTTATACGATGCCCATTTATAACATTGGTAGTTGACCTAAAAGCATTTAGTGCTAAGACTAACAAATTTATGGACTAGTCGACGACGTCTAGACCCAACACGAAAGGTTTTGATATACTTCGGGTAGTTTTAGAATAGATTGAAATGTAAGTCAATAGTTTTATTTATTTGCATCTAATTCCGAATAGGTTTACTTGAATCATGTGCAAATAAGTTGTTTTCAGAAACTACTGGTTTTTCATGTATAAATAATTTAAATAGATTATAATTCCAGATATACGTACTTATTAATTTCTATCTTGTCTTTTCTAAATAAATTATTTTTATGGCTATTATGTGAGGTCGCGGGATCGAATCCTACCCATTATACTACCGACGTGAACCCACTATTAACACAAGCCTTTGAGCTTAGCTGAAGGGGTTAGCAGGATTGCTAGTAATGTGGGACCACATTCCCACATTGCTAGATATATTTTAAGAGAAAAAAAAAGAAAAAGAAAGATATCGATTTCATTTAGATTTTAATATACCTTTAGTATTTCCCAATGGATTAAACTTTGTTGTTATGTACGCACGTACTCGTTTATGTTGCCTGCAGAGTTTAGGAGAACACAACCACTTTGGAATGCTTACCTGATCTTTGTTAAAGTTTTAAGAACTCAATAAAAGTTTCTACAAAAGTTTAGAATACAAAACTTCACCTAAGAAGAAAATTTCAGAGCTCGATGTATTTACCTACAAGACTGATAGATTACATTAAATAATTTGAGTTAATACAATAGGCGCAGACTAAAAAGTTTTTTCGTCCATAGGTACTCGTCTAACACAGTTTTCACTTATTTCTACAGATATTAGACAGGGATACAATGGGAAAGACGTACCTCATAATAAGTCTGATTTGTCTTGTTGATATAATTGGAAATACAGTAGAGAAAATTCACTTATTACTGTTATTATCGATAAAAAAAGGGTACAATTTAATAATTGAAGTACCCCCCGAACTGGGAATGTGCTAAATTGCTAAAAGATTGTTTCCAATAAGCTTACACGCGAAACATTCCAATACAAATTGTTTTTATATACTCTTACGTTTTAAAATCTTTTAATTTATTTGAATGGTCATTTGGGTATCGATGAATAAAATGAAAACGTCGGCTGTTACTTTTTGTAATTGATTTCTTGGACCGTGAAATTATATTACGTGATATGTCGTATCCTATTTGCCTTCGACATAGTAGAAGTACGTATGAATTATTATTAACAAGATTATACACAAATATCTTGTTATTTTTAGCCTAGCCAGACATTATATAAAGATTCATTTCCGTGCATCGCGGCCGATCGCCAGCCGCGTGCGGCTTACGACAAGCGTCTGACGCGCGCGGCCGATGCGATAATAATCAGTGTATGAGAATGTATGGCGGCGTTTCCGCGCGCGGCTCGCGATCGGCTGCGATGCACGGAAATGAACCTTTAGTGATTAGTTACTTTTGAAATTACCCCATGACACTGTAAGTACGAGAGTTATTTAAAAGAAATAGGTACTTAGATTATATTGGTATTTAGATATTTTTCATTATTTAGTCATCAGAAATTAGCCAGCATAAAAAGTTAAAAGTGTTGAGTGCACAAATGTAACATGTATTAAACATGTTTCTTTAAAAATAGCCCATTAATACTACATTTGCTACAAAAATTGATAGTGAAATCACCTTCAGCTTAAAGCTAAAAGTATTTTGCTTATAAAAAATATTTTAAGGAATGATAAGTGACGATAATCGTAGTCATATATCAAACTAAATGTCCCATATTGTGACACTGAAAGATACTCATATTTCTCTCGTGAAGTATTACTTCTGATAGAAATAACTTTGATATTTATATTATTACTTACACGTGCCTATAACATGAATATTTCATTTGAAATCTATGCGAATATCATAGAGGTCTGAGTTTTTGTATGTTTGTATCGCACGTTTTAAGGTGAAGATACTCCTTCGCTAACATGATTTAATCAAATAAACTAGTAGATGAACTATAGTATTAAAATCTATATGAATACACTTTGTACCATCTAATTCGAAGTCGCACATACCCACACAAATTACTAATTTCGTTTTTAGGGTTTCGTAGCCAAAATGGCGTATGCCGTAAATAAATGGAACTACTACTTGTAGTAGCCATTACTTAGTTTGATAGCCAAATAATAAAAATAATTATTTTTCGGGGTGGCACTCCATACATGCACTTTACAGCTAACATTAACGTGTGGCATATCACTCGAGAGGTCGTATAAAAACATTTTAAGATTTCTAATAAACTTTTTTGATTATGTAAATAAATTAAAATTATTTTTGATATGATCGTATATTGAATTATGGCCGAAAAAATGCGTGTCTTAACAAAGGGGCGTAAGTGCCATGAACATACGCTCTTCTGCTGGTGCAAATATTCAAATCGGATTTTTTCATATGTATTGCATTTATTTGTAATAACGGCTGCAGAATCCTAAACTGAGCATGGTTCGACATGTTTTTTTTTAGTTTTAGACTGTTTCCCTGAAATTCACGCGATTAAGTCCCAAAATATATCTAATATGTTTCCCTGGATTTTTATGAAACCCAGTATAATAACAAACTAAACAAATTTAAATAAAATTTAAATCGGCCTAGTGATACATACCTACCAACAGTTACGTAAACATAGTAATGATATTATGTCGATATAATAATGTTCTACAAAGCCTCTGACGCTATGTAGGTATTATCCACTTTATGACAGTAGATTTAAGTACACTTTTCTTTTCATCGGTTTATCGTATTTTCCTCTATACATGTTTATTCATTTGATGCTAATGTGCTTTAATGTGACCTGGATAATGGTAATGTACTAAAGCCATTGAAGTATTCCTAAGATACTCTTAGGAATATTTTAAAAGCTTTAGTATTTTTCCTTTGAATATCAATTTCTTTCTTTTATAAAAAATAATATATTCGTAAGCTTATAAAGAACTACGTTACGGTTCATAGCGCTTAATTATACCCATGAAATTTTAATGTAGGTAACTTTTTATTGTTAATTTTATGATTTGATTTTCATCTAGCTTCTATAAAAGTAAATAAATATCACCGTAAAGCAGACATTTTTCTTTTAAAGTATTCATATGTTTATTTAAAAGACAACGCCCACATTAGTTTACAAAATCTGTATCGCAGTGGACTTTATATACATACACTCACACTCACAACCAGCATTGATCTCCTCAACCTGTTCTGTGTGGGATTCAAAACCAAAACCTGGTATGTCGTAAGTACCACAGAAAACTAACTTCATAACACAAAACATATAGACATAGTGTGCGTGCGTCAAAAGCGTTTTAAGGTTCATTTCAGAGTGCGCGCGCAGCCTACGACAGTCGTCGGCCGCGCGCGTCTGTCGCAGACCTCGGAAACGGCGCCGTACATTCTCATACTCTGAGTATTCTCGCATCGGCCGCGCGCGTCAGTCGCTTGTCGTAAGCCGCGCGCGACTCGCGAAAGGCCGCGATGCACGGAAATTAACCTTTAGACTCAGAGAATCGGAACAAGATGGACCAGAGACAGCGAGTGCAACGCTCACGCGCTGCGGTAGCTCGTTTTGTGCGCGCGATTGAGTGCAGATATAAAAGTCACTGTACATAAATGAGCGTTCTTTCTTTACTCTCTTTATCTTGTGGTCAAACGCACTACACCATTGCCACCGAGGCAGTCTAAAAATATTTCTGTCTATATAACGTTAAACTTTACAACAGAATAACATGATATCGAGTTCAAGTAGGTACTCAGTCGAAACAATGTGTGAGTTCTACATATTGTCAAACTAAAACAATCTAGTTGAAGGCAACAAGGTGACATTATTCAATGTTCTCAAGCCATCGGAACTTACGCTATTACCGGTCGGGTTACAAGAGCCGTCCGTTTAACTTAAATTAATTTCCAACTTCCAACCCTTTATCGGTCCGTAAACAGGTATCGGTATCCATAATATCTGTATTCAAGTTATATCATGAAATAAAAATTGTAAACATAAAGCAATAAATTGTAGTTAGTAATGATAAATTGCTATCACAGACGTGAGTTATGTTTTACGTGGAAAATACTTTGATATAAAAATGCTGAAAATAGAAAAAGAAAATAAGATTACCAAGGGTGTCTTTTTTTAATAAATAATATCGGAATAGTATTATTTGATTTATCGAGTTCTTTTAATATATTTATCTTTTCTTTTCTTTCTTTTGCAAAACATTTACACTTATTCATTAATTAGCAGTAATTTGGTCAATATTTAAGTACTGATTTAGTCAGTCAAATCCTGCAAGGATTCAACTAAATCGGCACCCTTTTTTACGTGTGTTAAAATCCCCACGGATCCCAACTACAGTCCATCAAATCTAAGAGGTACCGTTTGACGTTTCATATTTTTCAAACCGAAACAACTTTGTTCATACGTACATTATTCAGTTTCGATAACCTTTTTCATAAAACCATGAATTTAGAAAGATTTCATTATTGTATCTAAAAATGTACAATTCTTAATATCTAAATGTAATTGAAAACTTTCAAACAAAGCAAAATAACACATATTTACACAATAAATAATTTCTAATAGTTATATTCTTGACCTCATTACAAAGTTACGTAGTTAGGTCACTGCACGTAGTGTTGCGACTCTTCGGATACACTTGTATGCAAAAAAATCGTATACATTGAAGTAATTTTTATAGGCATTTCTTGCCAATAACTTTACAAATACAATAAATGCATTTTTGAAAGATAGAAAAATTTGAAATCCAGACTCAGGAATCGAACCCGAGACTTCCGTAGCCAAACCGGGGCCAGAAGCGAACCACCTATCTGGACTATGTTATTAGATTTCGAATTTTTCTATCTCTTGTTGCTCGCGAAATTTAGGCCTTCGCAGTGACATCTAGTCGTTAGTTAAGGAACTATCACGGCTTTTGTTATTGCTTCGTTACAAAGAGCATTTTAACAAATTATGATGTCGCTGGCCGAATATTGAAGTAATTTTTATAGGCATTTCTTGCCAATAACTTTACAAATACAATAAATGCATTTTTGAAAGATAGAAAAATTTGAAATCCAGACTCAGGAATCGAACCCGAGACTTCCGTAGCCAAACCGGGGCCAGAAGCGAACCACCTATCTGGACTATGTTATTAGATTTCGAATTTTTCTATCTCTTGTTGCTCGCGAAATTTAGGCCTTCGCAGTGACATCTAGTCGTTAGTTAAGGAACTATCACGGCTTTTGTTATTGCTTCGTTACAGAGAGCATTTTAACAAATTATGATGTCGCTGGCCGAATATTGAAGTAATTTTTATAGGCATTTCTTGCCAATAACTTTACAAATACAATAAATGCATTTTTGAAAGATAGAAAAATTTGAAATCCAGACTCAGGAATCGAACCCGAGACTTCCGTAGCCAAACCGGGGCCAGAAGCGAACCACCTATCTGGACTATGTTATTAGATTTCGAATTTTTCTATCTCTTGTTGCTCGCGAAATTTAGGCCTTCGCAGTGACATCTAGTCGTTAGTTAAGGAACTATCACGGCTTTTGTTATTGCTTCGTTACAGAGAGCATTTTAACAAATTATGATGTCGCTGGCCGAATATTGAAGTAATTTTTTAATATTCGGCCAGCGACATCATAATTTGTTAAAATGCTCTCTGTAACGAAGCAATAACAAAAGCCGTGATAGTTCCTTAACTAACGACTAGATGTCACTGCGAAGGCCTAAATTTCGCGAGCAACAAGAGATAGAAAAATTCGAAATCTAATAACATAGTCCAGATAGGTGGTTCGCTTCTGGCCCCGGTTTGGCTACGGAAGTCTCGGGTTCGATTCCTGAGTCTGGATTTCAAATTTTTCTATCTTTCAAAAATGCATTTATTGTAATCGTATACATATACGAAAAATCGAATGTATTATTTACAAATTACACTTGACAACCAAACAAATATTTTTTCATGTGAATGGGATTTATCTCACATATTACGATTACATAACTAAATAGTTATGTAATCGTAAAATATGAGATAAAACCCATTCACCAAAAATACGTATTTATAAATCAAATATATTTGCTTCTTTAAAAAGTTGTCGAAAGCGATTTGTCGATTTTTGATTTTCGCGCCCAAATAAGTCGGGGTTTCTCGCGCTAACGCTGTCGAAATAGTAAATGGAGTCAGGGATAGTGTTTTTTACATTTATTTTTGTGTATGATAGTATGGGTTTGCATATTACAGAGAAATAAACAAATTTTTAACAAGCACATCCATTGACTTTACAATTACAATTTTTTCTTCTAAGTCTTATTTCTACGTCTAAAACTAATAAAAATAAGGTATGTAGAACCCATTCACAAAAATGTTGTTGCCTGATGTTATAAATTAACGACGTTACTGCGCGACCGCATAATGCACTGAATACACAGATACCCTAAAATAAATTAATTTAATTATTTTTAGGTCAATAGGCAAAATCGCAGGTGTCCAAGTCTCTACAATTTTTTTTTTCTGGCAACACTGCCAACTACAAGCGCACGCGGTCCGCTCGGTCGGTTCGGCGTCAGCAGTCTCTCGCCATCTTGGAAGCTGACTGTGCGCGTACTTGCTTTCTCGTTTGTGTTTTACAATTTGTGACTTGGCTATTACTTTTCTGGACTGATCATTCTTTATCCGTTTACCTTGGCAATATTTATACTGGACTCCGAACTAAGCAAGTGTTTATTAATAATGTCGAAAAGAGGACGTACTTTGAACAGCCAGGCTCGTGAATTGGTGGTGAAATTACACGAGTATTTTGAGCGTGAATCTCAAAATGGTGGACTTCTACTGCCAGTTACACAAGTTCGGGATCGCGTCGGTGAAGCTCTCGGTATTGGTAGCCGCACCGTTGGCAAAATATTAAGTGAAAAATATGGGCCTTCGGGGAGTGACAGTAACGTACTTCACACACCGAAAAAACGAAAAAGAAATAAACCTGTGACAGGCATCGATGAATTCGATAGTCATGCTATTAGAAACCATATATACGGGTATTTTACAAAAGGCGAATTTCCAACATTGGCAAAGTTATGTGCAACTTTAAAAGATGCCGGGCTGTATAAGGGAAGCATAGAGTCGTTGAGAACGGTAATAACAGGAATTGGCTTCAGATACAAAAAAGTTGACAAACGAAAAATTGTTATGGAGCGACATGACATAATTATGCAGCGACTAACATTCCTGCGCGAAGTTAAACAAATTATAAACTGGGATAATGTAATATTTTTGGACGAAACCTGGCTAAATTCCAACCATTCTGTGCCGAAAACATGGACTGATGATTCTGAAGCTTCGTGCTCGAAGGTGCCGATAGGAAAAGGTGGACGCCTCATAATATGCCATGCTGGGTCAGCGTCTACAGGCTTCGTGGAAAACTCTTTATTAGCTTTCCAATCCAAAAGCACTAAAGAGTATCATGAAGAAATGGACGCGGTAAGGTTCCGAGAGTGGTTCTTAAATTTATTACAGAATATCCCTCCTAACAGCACAATTATAATGGATAATGCCCCATACCACTCTGTGCAAATTGATAAAGCACCTACGTCAGCCAATAAGAAAGCAGATTTGGTGGCATGGCTGCAAAGAAAAGGAGTGGATGCCGACATGTCACTATTAAAAGCTGAATTATTACAGTTAGTGAAATTGCATAAACCACCAAAACCGACATATGTAATTGACCAATTGGCCGAAGAGCACGGGCACAAAGTCATACGACTTCCTCCGTACCATTGCCAATATAATGCCATTGAACTGATTTGGGCCCAAGTTAAAGGTAATATTTTATAATATTATAATAATAACACGAGTACTTCTAACATTTATAATTTAAACAATGGTTTTCGTCTGCTATCAAATAGTTACATTATTGTTTTACAGGTTATGCAGCAAGACACAACACAAAACCACCCTTCAGTGTCAAGAAAATGGAAGGTTTATTAAAGGAAGCATGTGCCCAAGTTACACAGGAAGATTGGAGTAAAGTAGTACAAAAAACAAAGAAAATAATAATGGACGACTTCGAAAGAGACGTACACTTTGATAATGTAATGGACAATCAACTGGTCATTAATTTAAATGACGATGATGACGAAGACGACGATACTAGTACTAGTAGTGAATAAAAAAATATCCTAAACATTTCTTTTATTTAATTATAACAATTGATTTCTTAAAATTCGGATATTATAGTAATCGATCTCTTAAAGTTCGGATATTATAGTAATCGATTTTTTCATCCCATCCCTATCATTCAATTGTCAGAACTGTCAAACGGTACTTCTTAGATTTGACGGACTGTAGTCGAGTCAACTATCACACGACAGGTGGGTATATCGAACTCGAATCGACTAAAAAATCACACGTTGTTACGTCTTGTAGGTCGGAGATCGGCACCCTATATATTCGCGATGGCAAGTGCTATAAATTCTAGATAAACTCTCATTTTATTTATCGTAGGTAGGCAGAAACTAACCAGTAAAGATTCTGGAAGTAATAGCAAATAATAAAAGGCATCACAGACAAGTGCTACTACTTTTGTGACAAGTTACAACTCTGTCCGTATTCGTAATTAAATTAAAAATCTTTACCATAATACTAAACAAACATAATTTTCTTTTCCTCTTGCTTTTTCAAAAAAAGTATTTTAATATGAGTACAAAAAGTATATAAATAACAGGACCATAAGGTAATTGGCCTGACATTCGTTTAAAACTACGAGTATATTAGAACGCCAAATACCTTTTACATAAATCGCGAGTAACGCTTTGATTGGGTATTGTTCCAGGTATTGAAACTAATACCCAATCACCATTAGCTCAGACTGGGATCTAAACTTAATATATTGAGAGAGGGATAGGTGGATTTTGCAGTGTTAGCCAAAATCAATGTCGTTGGGAATTTAGCGTTACTATTAGATGAGTCGAGTTAAGAATTAAAGTATCATGATAAAAGCAACAAATACAAAAGTTTTATTTTAAATAGGTTTAATACACACATAATGCGGTCTTACAAGTAATTTACATAATAAGTGCAGCCCATAATAAATAGCATGCAGATTTGATTTCTTAAAGCTATGTTACATTACAGTACAAATATGGATATAGTGAGATATAAGTATGTCGTAGAATTATTAAATCTCTAACTGATAATAGTTCATAAAGCCACCTTGGCGCTTCGACGAGTATTTTTTGCAACCATTATCATTTTTGTACTGTTATATATTTTTATGCTCAAAGAACTCTTTAATTAAATTACAGGAATTTTCGATAAGTCAACAACCAAGAGCTGACGTAAACTTTTTCAGAAAAAGTAGTTTGAAGTAATTAGGGATTTTATTATAAATTTTAATACCCGTTGCATAACTATTTTGCTGAAACCAACTACTCCTAGGTATCATTCACAATACAAGACGGTCTGGATTCCTAATATTTTCTCTCCCAGTAGTATATTGTGCTCGCTTAAACAATTCAGGGTGATATTTAACCATTTTTCTTACTTCCAAAATATAAAGGCATGCAATAGAGAGGATCTTTAAATTTTTTTAGTAGGGGCAAGATATTGCAAATGGACCTTATGCAATTTTTCAGGGCAATAGAAGCTTTTTTGTATCATTTCCCCATATCAATAAACCGTACTGCGTACGCAGTTTTTCTGCTTACTCGATGATTTATTTTGCAAGGTACAAAATTTTACTATTTATTTATATCATATCGACATTAACGAAATACAGATCTTAACAATATTGATATTGTTCCCATCAGAAACAATATAAATATTGTTAAGATCTAAGCGAAGATTTATGAAGCCATTTAGATTTATGCATGTTCTCTATCTGCATGTGTTATTTATTTACTAAGGTACTTACGCCTTATTTTATTTTATTTTTTATATAAACTTTAGTATATACATAGTTTAAATTATATTTACCGTTATGACAAATTGTTTATTTACATTATATATTTTGCTAATTACGTGCTAGATGCACGTAATTAGCAAAATATATAATGTAAATAAACAATTTGTCCGTGCGTCACTCAGCCAAGGTTGCCAACTGAAAATCAGCGCTGGGTGTCAAGCCTAGCTTATGCTGAGGTGGTGACCTTTCGGCACGGGCTTGCGGAGCAGCGTAAGGTACCTACTATCCCTATTGTAATTTGTGTGTTATGTGTGTTTTTTTAAAATTTTTCTTTTGTTTATGTATATTACTTTTTTTTTGTACATATGTTGTTGCATCTGTTGGCCCAGTCCGAAATAAATGTACTTTTCTTTCTTTCTTTCTTTCAACCCTCGTTAATTTGCATAGTGCAAAAAAAAACCATTTATTTTTTGCTGACTTTTTAATATGTTCAGCCCAATTCAATTTACTAATAATAAATATGCCATTAAAAAAAACGGTCAGTATTTAATAAGGTATGTCCGTTATAATTTATAGAGATGTCAGTCTTCCGGAGTGAAATCCCTTAGTCGCCTTGACGACACCCACGGGAAGAGATGGGGTGGTGCTATTCTTAAGCCGGCACCACACGGCATTTCACTCCGGAGGACGGGCAGCAGCGTCCTCTGCGTACTTAAAGCCTTACTGCGATCGCCAACCCGCTCGCCAAGCGTGGCGATTATGGCAATTACCCTCAGGATCTACATACCAATAGGTTCTACTGGGGAGACCCGTGCCCAGCAGTGGGCCATCATATGGGTTGATTTTCAGTCTTAGATAAATTGACTTGAAGATTATTATTTAGTCATTATATAATTAATGTAGTGGTAATTATAATTGAAATATCGTCACCAAATAATATTGTTTTGTGGTGTGTGACATTGAGCAAATCATTTATGTACATCAGAAATAGTAGCGGTCCCAGGACACTTCCTTGGCATACACCAAATTTATTAACCTTGTAGTCTGATCTACATGTTTGTTTATAGTTTTTTGGGTTTATCTAGGCGATCTGAACACTATACAATGTATTTATGTTCCAAGTACGTTTGTATCCATTTTAGAGCTGGTTTGCCCTAATTTCATACCATAGTATTTTTAATAGTTGTTCATGTGACATAAATCCAAACGCTCTAGACATATCTAGAAGCACCATTGTTGTGTAATTCCTGTCATTTAATCTATGTAGAGCGTGTATGATATTTCTTTAAAACACATATTCATCATCAGCCTATCGCAGTCCACTGCTGGACATAGGCCTCTCCAATTGCACATATTAATGTTGGTTAATTATATCGTGTCTGATGAGATGTGATGTAAATTTTTCGTGCATTACCTTTTCAGACTGAGTTTTGTTCCCTTTCTTAGGTAATGGTATACTACCGAGAATTTCAGCTTATTGGGAAAAATTCCTGTCTCCAACGAAATATTAACTAGATATGTTATAATAGGGGTCAATTGGTCTGAGCACATTTTAATAATCTTTGTACAAACAGAGTCGTAGCCTTCTGACTTTGTATTAGAAAGGGACATTAACAACTGATGTACGTTCTACTCATCCACGGGGGATTAACACATAGAGCTAGACTGTTTGCACTTTATATCCGTGGCACGCATTTGTTGTGGAAAAGAAATTCTCATTGAGGGTACTAGCTATTTTAGTAGCTTCTGTGATTGATACACTATCTTTAGTCAATTTAGCCACATACGTATCAGTATTTCCACAACATGTTTCAGTTTTAATAACTGACCAGGTAGCCGTGCAGGTATTTTTGAAAGTTAATACATAGTTAATATTTGCATGTTTTTTTGCAGCGACTACACATAGTTTGAACAGTTTGTTATCCTTAAGGTAATCATGTTTGTCTTTTCTACTTTTGGTTGGATAGCAACTATAGCGTAGTATCTATTACTATTCCTAAGGTCCTTTGTCATCTAGTTGTTCTTCGTTGTTAGATTCATCTTTACTCTATTTACAGGAAAGCAAAGATAATATAACAAGGAAAAGAAATCATAGATTACATTATAAGTCATATTCAGATCTGTTTGTTTGTACCAGTCTAAGTAAGTACCCGATATTTAGAAAGACTAGAAACCAATTTTTGCTTTTGCTATGTTTCATTGACATGACTGCCTCTGTGGCGCGGTGTCCGACTGCTACGCTAGAGGTGGTGGGTGCGATTTCCAGACGGGACACCACTTCGTTTGATCCACAAATTGTTGTTATGAGTCTGGTTGTATTTTGTGTCCGTTACTTGTATGTTTGTAAAGATCCCGCGACACAGGCCTTGTACGGCAGGCGCCGTCTTTTTTTGAAGAAAAAAACATGGTTATATTTACAGATCTAACTTCTATGAACACAAGATGAACCAAGTCATTTTCTGCCATAATGACAAAAACGCGAGCTTAGAATAGTTTAGTTCTGCATAGATGTTCTATAAGAAAGCAAGTGACTCTGAGAAATATTTTGAAGCACTATCTCCGGGGGGGTTTTTATGTACCTTATGCAGATGAAACCTCGAACAAACGGTAGTGCTTTAATAAACAGACATAATTCTTGTAGCAGGCGCGCCGCTCTGGGGCACAATACATCACCCGACGTCAGCCCTGCTGGATTATTGCTACTTTTTTATCTGATCAACCGCTGCGTTGAATTCCTACCCGGTTTTTTGGTAACAAATGGTGGGCGTGGAAATGGGGAATGGTATGAAAAATTTATGTTTAACACTTTTGTAACGAATGCAGCTATAGCCTGGCCTGAAAATACTGTAGAGGATTATCGTGATCCATTATTTTGCGTCCATTTTGTATCCATATTAATGTAAGTGCTTCGTATACTACTATTAGTTTTTGTACACTGTTGCAGAAAATAAATCGAAATGTGAAACGTACATGTATCATGCCTTTATTTATCTTGATTTAAATTCTGTTTATTGGTTAATATTAGTAAACTTTGGCCAAGACAAAGAGACGTGAAAAAGATAAAGAGAGAGAGGCATTTACCTTAGCATTAAGAATAATGAGCGTAAAGTAGATAATAATGATAATATTGTTTTTAGTTGTCTTTCCGTAATCCAACAACTCGTCTTGAAACAAGCTTAATTGTTATAAAACAAAAACGATACTGCTTAAAATGATTAACTTTAATATTTTGGCAAAAACCCGCTATTTTATTCCCAGTGTCACTCTCACAACTGAAACGATTCTTACAATACCTGTTAAGCTAAATTCCATCAAGACATTTAGGTTCTAGAGTGTGCCAAAGAAATATACATACATACACTCGAAAAACATAACCCTCCTCCTAGCGCAGTCGGGTAAAAATCTTTATTTGACTTTAATAAATATCAAGTTTGCATAACTTTAACCTTTTGTACTAGCATGCACTTAAGCCAATCAACATCTACTAATATGTAAAATTCTCTTGTCGCAGTGTTTGTAGTTAAACTCCTCCGAAACGGCTTGACTGATTCTCATTAAATTTTGTGGGCATATTGGGTAGGTCTCAGAATCGGACAAAATCTATTTTTCATTCCCCTAAATGTTAAGGGTCCACCTCTATTTTTTTTTTTAGATAATTTTTTATTTTTTTATGATACAGCATTAGAAAATATATACAACCCTGAATTTTCAACCCTCTACGATCAACCCCTATTTTTTTTATTTGTTAATTAAATACTTTAATTTGCAAAACGGGCAAGCTTAACGCAGACGAAGTTGCGAGGGTCAGCTAGTTTATTTATAAAATTACTTCAGCTTAGAACATATCTATAATCCTATAAAGTGATAGACTGGTTCACAGTCCTTACATGCACAGTTCTGTGCCAGTATAGGTTTTCAATTAATAAAGCTCGGTGTTGCGGCGCGACAACGCAACAATCAATGTCATGTCGCTGGTATTCGCTCCGATACGCAACCTGTCGCTACGAGTTGCCTAACAATTTGCTATTCTGTCGACAAATGATCTGATGCTGTTTCGGATATACGGATCGGGTTTGCTGCAAATGGGAAGCAATTATTTAGGTGGTGAATATTGTCAGGTATATGAAAACATACATTTATGACTTATGTGATATAATATGAGGATTATATGGCGAAAAAAGATGCGAAGTCATGCGGAACACAAGAAATTTAACAATTCTATTCACAAACAGTTTGTTTCAGTTTGTCAGCAAATATTTAGATGCCAATTAATTAAAGTATTTATATTCCTCCACACTCATAGCCCGATATACTGAAATTCAGCACGGTTGGAGAACCTTACAGATGCAGGACCGGCGGTTTAATGTGCTCTCGGAAATGGTGATCCATCCTTGGGCCGACAGTGGTAACGTTGCTTTAGCTCGCGGATGTCTAGATCTATTCGGTTACTACTGAGTCAGAAACCCTCATTTTGGTAATGATTTATTATTTCCGTTTCATTTTTAGTCTCACAGAAAAAGAAAATAATAACTCATTAAATTTTAGGCGTTACGAAGTTCATCGGGTCAGCTATTCAACTAAATATTTAGGTATTATTCTTAACTTTTATAGCTCTAATGCTTGCTTTGATATCTGAACTAAAGCTGTAAATGGCCATACGAAAGGCTTCAGTTACCGTATTGTTCACACAGAGTGCACATAATAAAATCACATTTTCTCTCTACATATTTTACCCGCTACACAAAAACCTGATAATATTTAAATTCATGCTAGGCCCCGCATATTCTGTGAAGGTCCTTAATTTTTATGTAAATTTTAATATAAATACATAATTCTAACAAGTAGGTAGGTATGCAGCAAAATTGGTCCGTTGTCAGTGTGACCCAGGGGACTCATTCATCAAAACACTCATAATCTTGTTTCCATCCGACACAGACACATTGAATGGTATTTTTTATTCATTCATTCGTTTGCTTTTATTTTTCGTATCGCAAAACATTAATTTATTTCACACGTTTTGAATGAATTGTACTCGGATAAAGAAGAGCATTCGCCTATTTAAACGTATTATGTTATTAAGAACGGGGCAGGTGCTGTCAAAGGAGAATTAAATTGGATTGTTGTGTTAAATACACAATGAGTTATTAATTCATACGCCATGTTTGTTTACACAAAAAATAAAAGCAGTATGAAGAAATTAAGCTTAAAAGAGAAATGTTGTAACAATATAATAATTCCCGAATAATTTATTTATTTATTTTTATAAGACGACTCCCGCAGTAGGGTACAAGCTCTGTGTCGCGGGGCACTTTACAAACATACAAGTCACGGACACAAAGTACACCCAGACTCGGAACAACAATTTGAGGATCACACAAAGTGGTGTCCCGTGTGGGAATCGAACCCACGACCTCTTGCGTAGCAGTCGGACATACTCCCACCGCACCACAGAGGCAGGCAGCAATTGTGTGATGTTCATTTGTTTTGATACCTAAATTCTACCTGTTTTCTAATATATGAAGTATGTCAACCACAATGTAGGCGTTGCTTCGCTACAGCCGTAACGTATCGTATAAAGGATTTGAGGTCATCACAACGCTATGTTCATATTTTTGGCTGTTTTCTTTCATAACTTGGTGTTTTGATACAAATCAAACAAACCTCTGATGATGAAATGCAATGTTTTGTAATTTAAAAGCAAAATAAAAGCGTTATCTCGTAAAAATACTGAGAGCTGTTTAAAAAAAAACATCGCATGACAATAAAAACACCCGCTACTTAAAAAAAATGGGTCAACATTTAAATACCCTGCCCCAGCGATTCCCAAAATGCATATAAATCACGGAGAATAAACGTCCCAAGCTTGGACGCTGTTTTTATTGTATTTCTAATTCTTTTACACAGGAAACACTGTTTAATATCCAGATGGTTTGTTTTTTGAATGTTTGAGCAATTTGACACGGTGCTAGAACACTTTGATTGATGGAAAATTATAACTAAGTACTGCTACAGTTTTATATCAAACACAGCAGTACATACCTTGAGTGAGGAAGTATAAATTGACTGTCATTAAAACGCGATTTGCAAAACCGGTACTCTAGTTTGTTTTTATTTGTTTGAAAAGCTTACAGCTACAGTACCAATACTTTAACAGCTGATTATAAAAAATGCCAATAACAAGTTTCCACTAATTGGAAATCATATCTTTTTATTTGGTTTTATAAAGGTACTTTATGTATGTATCTATAAAACTATATATTTATTAATAACAAAATAATTATCAAGTAGGTAAAATTACTGTTAATTGAAAAAAAATATATATTCACCTGTTTGTGGTAGCGGCCATCTTGAATTTAAATTTATATGTATATATAGTGTGTAGTATTCTACTAGTCAAGCGATTTGATACCCATATTGAGGGAGTTGTGAAAAAATATGTAAACTTAAAACAACCCGTAATTTTATGCGTCGTGGGTTAAAAATGTTTAAAATCAAAAGCCCTAAATAAGTACTCAAACTAACTATCTTTATTAAAAGAGTGAAACTAAAATCTTTAAATTATTGAAGCGTGATTTCTTCAAAAAGTGAAGAGAAACAGGAGCTATGTCGTTAAAACTCTTTGTAGACTTCACAGAACCTTTTATTAAATCTTTTCTACTCCATTTAATAGTGATTTTTTATTCTTAAATCTGTTTAGCACGAGTTTAATATTGAGATAACTGATTGAGTAGGTACTTGGAAATTATTATTTTATGTTCAAGAATCATTATCTTGTAGTTTTGAAGTCAAGTAAGAAACAAACATCCATTCTAACAAATTTTCACGTTTAAATATTAATATTTTTGGGACTACCTCACACCTGAATACAACCAGTTATATTATGTCTCACTCCTGAGCACGGTTCTTCCTATTAAAGACTCTGCATTACTAAATGTAAATTAAATTTATATGTCGTATTAGTATAAGATTTTAATAGAAACAAGTTTATCATCCATTTAATATTATTTTCCAATAACATTAAGATAAAACAGGCAACTAGCGATTTCAAATTATTTAAATGTGTGGACAAAAAATACATTTTTTATGTTTTTTTTTCATTGCAAAATCCACGACGGTTACCGATCGGAGCAAGTTCCAAATACCTAAGAATTTATTTTAAGGGAAATAAACTAACTTCAAAGCACAACGCGTAAAGTGTTAAGCCCCAAACAGGCGTAATAAGTTACAGTGGGAATTATATTGGGAAAACGTGGCACTCGCTCTACGGCTCCACAAATCCTTGCCTGGTAACGTAATACCCGCCACTGCGGCGCCGTGCCAGATTACTAATCAATGTAGCAAATTTAAATTCTTCTACTCTTATTATAGGTACACTAGCTGACCCTCGCAACTTCGTCTGCGTCAATTTTCCCTTTTTTGCAAATCATACAAAAATAAATCGCGATTTAAAAAAAATCTCATACCTACCAAAAATATATGCAAAAAAAAAAAATGTTTTTATTTCAAATTTTTTACAGATTTTATACAAAATAAGCAACTTTTGACTTATCCGTGTTAAGAGTAAACATTTAATGGACTACAGAAAAATAGCGATTTAAAAAAAAATACTTTATGGCCTATTCTCATACCTACCAAATATGCAAAAAAAAAACCTTAAAGCCGTTTCGGCGAAATTCAACCACAAAAATCGTGACAAGAGATTTTTATATAATACATTTATAAATGACATAGGTTTAAAAATAAGTAATTAAATTAAAAACACACAATCAAGAATAAATGTTTGTGTTACCCGGATTCATTTAACGATTCTAACATAACCTCAATCATTCAAATCCGTGATCAAAGGATTTAGACATCAAGGTGAAAAAAATAAATCCACATACATAGATTGTAGTATATTTTGTGAAAGCCTTTTTCTATGATAAAATACACCTATGTTGCGTAATTAAAATTTCAATTGGAAAACCTCTTCATCTCTTTTAATTGCTGAAACTTTATCACTTTCTTTTTAACGATGCGGCCATTACAATTTTAATGGATTTTTCAGTAGCTAATTATCGAAAGCCACGCAAATTAAATGTTTATGTATAAATGATGGCACTCTACTTTCATTAATTACCTCTGTCGGATTCAAATATTATGATAATTGCGAAAAATATAAAGAAAGGTTTTTAATTGAAGAGCTTCGGGAAAAATATGGGGCTTTGAGTTAAGTTATAACTGAGTTACTTACTTGTAAATTAAGTTTGTTTGATTTACTACCTATTTATACTAATATTATAAAACTACAGAGTTTGTTTGTTTGAACGCGATAACCTCAGGAGCTACAGTTCCGAATTAAAAAAATATTTTACTGTTGGATAGCCCATTTATATGCCCAGAGCAGCAAAGAAAAATGTTGCAAAAACGGGGAAAATTAACGCATACGAAG
Source organism: Herminia tarsipennalis (assembly GCA_945859575.2). Taxonomy (NCBI): domain Eukaryota; kingdom Metazoa; phylum Arthropoda; class Insecta; order Lepidoptera; family Erebidae; genus Herminia; species Herminia tarsipennalis. The sequence goes on along the minus strand of OX243835.2, from coordinate 22,543,087 downwards.
TTGGGTGGGTCACCTAGTATTCAAATATAATTATTAGTTTTATCATATTTATTTTAATAATTTAAATTATATTGTGTGACACGTCGCTCCTTAACAATGATTCCAATTACTACATAATAAATTCGTCTTGTCGACTAGATCGACATCTGTGAATTAGTTGCGACCGAGAGTTACCGTTAATACATTAAACCGTCGATTCTGCGTCTATTCTTTGTCCAGTCTAGTTAGATTTTCGTCTCATCGAGACTATGAGAGTGAAGGAATACAGAACCTTAATTGCATTGGCGCCCCATCCCCACACACTTGTGGATTATAATATCTCGTGCGCAGCTTGCTGTCGAAAACATTATCATTTTAACATAGTTCGTATTATTGGCCTACTTAGTAACGAGTACCCGGTAAATACACAGCCAATCGTGTTGTAGATTTTGACCCGTGATTACGGGTATCTCCATTAGGTGGATTATGGATGTTGGCCAAAATATTGGTGAACCTACTTATCGATAATGATTTATTAGGTTAAGTGTAGCCTGCAGCGTTGTACCGCGGGTTTCGGGAAAATAGACGGAATGTTTTGTGCTACAATAGTGAACGAGGAAACAACATTGATATCAAAGGTTTTAGTTTAGAATCTCGGGTTTCGAGAATTTCGGCTTTTAGGTGCATTGCAGAACTTGAAATCGGATAACATTTATAGGTCTGTACATAACAAAGTTATTTAAGTATTAAATTTAAGATTCTACTAGACGTATCTATACGTAGATATACCAAAATCACAGGTTTTTATGAAATTTAAATGTTACTTATGGGACGTTTCCTCACAGGATTGCAATCCGGTGGTATTTTCACCAAACCGTTTTTTTGCGTTATAAATTGACATACTTTCATGAATGTACGTAGTTTATAACTGACTGTTTTATAAACTAATTATACATTGCAAGTTAGTCTATTTTTTATTAATGTTGTGGAATGACACTGAAGCAGATTTTATAGCTTTAAATAAGAGAAATGTCAATTGATATTTTCTTATAAATCGAGTATCACGGCCACATGGTTATCTATTTTCTTTCTTTTTCTTTTTTTCTTCTTTTTTTTCTTTTTTCTTTTTTTTTCTTTTTTTTTTCTATAGAATTCCTATTTCATTAATGTCTAATTTCCTTTGTCTAATTTCAAGTACCTATGTAAATGTTGTTCGTTGCGACTAAAACTATTATTATTTAAATATATTATAAATGAAAGAAGGTAAAAAATTAATTGGATAGGTGTCCAAAATTACGAAATCAAACAATAAAACCTGTATTTTGATCGAAGGTAGAAAGCTATATTTAAATAATATCAAAGAAATATCTATATTCCTATAAATAACGCTTTCGTCATACATTGAACACCACTAAAGTAGCTACTACAATAGTGTGACCATTTTCCCAAAATTTTATGTCGACACCTAAGTACCGGATCCGGCTGCTTACCGGATCCGATTTTCCGAATTGCAATCCCTAGTTCACTGACAGACAGCTAAATTTAAAGATAGTTTGCTTATGAAAAGTATTCTCCCCTTACAAAATATTGAAGTGTAATAACCAAGTCTTGTATGATGTGAATGAATAAAGTCACCAGACCTCTAGCTGTATTGGAATGTATGAGTTCGTATAAACACAAACGGGGGGATCGACGAATGTTACGCAATAAAATCAACTTTATGTGTAATTCCACGTTCATATAAGCAATGTAAAGGCTTTCAAACATTGTAAAATTGAAATGTAAATTGAAGTCGTTGCGTAAAGTGATTTGATTTCAATTAAAAGTGCCTACATACGTTAGCAACGTTTGCACACGTTAAGTTAGTTAAGTCTGAACGGTAAACAATGTTGCGTTACTGTAACGTAGTTTAACATGAACGGTTAAAGTTTAAATTTAATTTCATTGTGCTTCTCAGGTGCAACTTTGTGAAAACTAATTTTACATTTGTGTATAGCCGTATCATAATACGTGTAATTTACACTTAAAATATTATGTTATTTGTAAAAAAATAATTCCTATGACTGGACTAGACACCAATTTCAATTTCATTTATTCAATAAACAATTATACAATTGTGTCTGAATGTAAAAATAATAATAACAAAATAATCAATAATAATAACAAAATAATCAAACCCTTTGAATTGTTGTCATAAAAATACAGGACAGTACTTTTTCACATTAGGCAGGTTGGATTCCCGGTTCAGACAGGTGGTTATGAAAAAAACTTTGAATACAGTTCGATTTATTTTTAAAATCTAAATGAAGTCTTCCCTCCATGTGTCATAGTTTTGGGACACTCTGTATACCTAAGTACCGTTGTCATAGTTTTATGTATAAAAATACTTAGTCCTATTTGTTAAGCTAAGTTTTTGGCTACAACAGAAAGGCTTGAGAATGTTTGTCAAGAAGTTCTGACTTTTTTCTATATAGCTGGCCCCTATGAGCATCAGCAAGGAATCCGATGTCGATTTTTAGCTTGTTCAATGTTTGAGTACTTCTTTAATCGAATGAAAATATTAATGTACCTTCACCATGAAGATAGAAATGGCAATTATATATTCAATATTCATTGAATTCATAAAAATATGTACCTATTAATACAGCAGAAATTAAATTTATAAGATTTGACAGTTCAGCAGGCCCCTTTCCATAGTATTTAGAAGAGTATAAATAATACACCGAATTAAAACATTTCTATGTACTGTTTATGTGTATGTTATTTTTTTTAAACAGCAACAATAATAGTTATGTGGATCGCATCAAGTGTTGTCCCGTATGAAACGAACTTCCAACACTTTAGATTCGACCGTGTGCAGCACCAATGTACAGCTACACTCCTGTTATATCTGTTTACCTTGGAAACCCTATACACAACTGGTAATATAATTATTACTTACGTATAATTAAACCGGCAAAGATCGGAGTCGTTCGCCGGTGGTGCGGGCACAGCTGCCCAGTGCACGGCACGACCACCGCTCGTCACCGCCGCTAGCAACCGCTGCCGACAACCGCACGAAGACCACACGCTTGCACTCGCTATGCCTCCAGCCTGTTGGGAAATTATGTCGAGCATTACATGTTGGTCCAGCGAAATAAGGCTTCAAAGTACATTGTATTTTACAACGAAACGGGACTAAAACATTGCAACTGTTCTATCTAACATAGCAGTTCCAGGGTCTAACCTAAATGAACAAATATAAATAGGTAGGTATGTTACATTTTCGTAATCTTTTAGATATGTTTCAATTTCATGTTTTAATTGTCTACTTCCTTTGGTTTGCCTTTGTTTTGGTAGTCCTTATATTTAATCGTCTTCATCATTTGTATTGCATTTTAGTTGAACACTATCTAAAGTTTTCTTAATCCTAGACGGTTTCTTAATTTTGTAATATTAGAGATTACTCACATCCAAAATTAAGCGTTTAAAGCTGTGCTAAATTGATTATCACATATTTTTATCATTGATCAACTATCTTCAAATTACCTGTAGGGGTGTCGGCAAATTCTCTACAAGAAGATAGCATTTCGATGTCGAGTTCCAACGGCGGATTCTTTCTCGGGCCAGCACGTAATGCGTTTCGATTTCTTTCCCTTCAACTGCCACCAACTCCGCCTGCAACAAATTATATAGCAATGTTACATCCACGCCGCTAGACAGATATCATACAGCAATTGCCAATACAAGACGCAGAAGACTATTATCTGAGTCTTTGGGGAAATATATACACAGATCTCGCACGTGTGTTGCGCTTCTAAGGAGGTAGGTATATGTTTAGGAATGTTATATACGAGGTTGTGCCCGTCGTTCCGCCTTAATAAGTTACAATTTAAAACTGCAATTAAGGACCTAATCAAAGTCTATTTACGGACTTTTGTGTCAACCTCGAACAAACAAACTAACAGACATAGTAAAACAAAGCATGATTTTGGATTCAGGAACCCTTGATCTAGTTTGATTTTAGAAATCTTCAATGTAAAACTTAAATAGTTTAAAATTTTATGTTATACCATCTAAGGGACCATCTACGCGGGCGACAGAATCGCGATGACCATCTACCCAGGCGTTATGATTCGCTCATAACGCCCGGGTAGTCTCCACCTTCTACACCATCGTCACAACTCGTAACGGAATCACCGTGTCCACGTTGGAATTGCCACGTTTTTAAGGCGGGATGCCTGCGTTCGACAGCGTGCTCGCCGCGCTCTTGCTGCGAAACCGCCACATTGCTTGGCGGGCGCGCGGCAATACGATAACGTTTCAATCGCAAAATAAATATCTTTAACTAAATACGTACGAGTATCTAACGGGTTTTGAGCGGTTCGAGGTCATTAACAATTGGTAACGTAGGCTTAGCAATGAGTATGAAGAGTTTTTTTTTGCCTTAGGTAAGTGTAGGAGTTGTGTGACAGTCATTTGTTCAATCATTGTTCAATGTAGGTATAACCATCTTATCTGGTTTTATGTATTATCGCCATAAATATACAGATGTTGATGTTTACTAACAAAGTCTGCTAATACCGACCTACCAAGAGATTTTCTTATCAATGTTTATCTTATCTTACCTGTTATAGGCATTGCGTATTTATATTCATTTGAATTAATATGTCTAGACTTCTAAGATAAATATCTAAGGAAGTAATAGTTTTATATTCATAAAAAATATGAAGCTATTATATTCCTACTTTCTAATCAGCCAATTTCCACACAAGACTGAGTATATAGTTACTTCTCTATTATATAACACTGTATTACCTATTAATATATTCGTGTTTCACACGGCGTGATGCAAATGCACTTGACATAAACTATTATTGCTAAGTATAAGCACGAATGTCATCAAGAGCTGTTAATTATATTCTGAGATAGGGTTATTATTGTGCAATCAATAGTATAGTATAGACTGATGCATATTTATCCAAAATACCTTCAATTACACATACTTCAATTAAGATTTAGTGACATGATGGTATACAACATGCTAGTTTTTCAAGCCAGGATAGCAAGCTAGTGCTAAAGCCAGGATAGTTTTTAATATCCAGCTTGCCGTTCTATTTATTTAAGCTAGGCTTATAGTGTCCCCCACCAATGATTTCGCTGCTAGGCTTGTGTATTAGCTTCGTGTGACCGGCGAAGCTAGTAATAATGACGTATCACAAGGGTTGTTTTGCATCTTCAGTGAATAAAGAATTTTGTTTTTTTTGTTGAAATGCAAATTTACGTAGTTTTCGAAGAAACTGTTTCAGCCGTATTGTGGTTTTTACGAATGCAGTTCACTTTCTTACTGTCTTAAAATTACTGATATTATGTAAACAGCAGTATCATGTGTCTAAACTAAGACAGAAAACCAATACAGTATTCCTAGCTATATATATTGTTATCCAGGCTTGACTAGCCTGGTGTATTCCGGCCATAACGGTGGAAAAGTGAATCTAATGAATACCCGTGTATTTTTATATATGAAATTGCACTAGACCTGCGCATACTAATTTCTGAAACGCATAAAAATACCGAGGGTACAGAAAGCAGCCTTCATATGTGCTTTGCTCGAGCAACGCACACATATACATCGTTCACGAAAGAATTTCTTCGAAAGATGTTCCAAGATTCAGGTGTGCGAGCGCGCATTCTTTGAAAATTACTTTCTTTAGTCTTTGTATTTTACTACCCGTAGTTGAAGTTAAGCCTCTGATCTCAGAGGCTTAACTTACAGTGATTGTGATAATACTGCCTCTGTGGCGCGGTTCGAGTATGTTCGACTACTACGCAAGAGGTTGTGGGTTCGATTCCCACCCAGGATAAAACTTTGTGTGATGAGCACGATGGTTTATTCTGTGTCTGGGTGTTATTTAACTATAATATGTATGTATTTAGAAATATATGAGTATATTTATCAGTTCTCTGGTTGCCATAGTACAAGCTCTGCTTAGTTTGGAATCAGATGACGTTGTGTGAGTTGTCCCAAGATATTATATTATATATATATAATACCAATGTATTTAGGTACTAATGCAAGATTTAATCATTAAGTTGGTCTAGTGGTTAGTGATCCTTACTGATAAGCCGGAGGTCGTGGGTTCGATCCCCACCCAGGATATAACTTTGCGTGATGAGCACAACGGTTTATTCAATGTATGGGTGTAATTTATCTGTAATATGTATGTATTTAGAAATATATGAGTATGTTTATCAGTTTTCTGGTTTCCATAGTACAAGCTCTGCTTAATTTGTCACAAGATATTATTATTATAAATTAATATAAATTAAATTATTGTCATCATAATCATTCTAATATAATAATAATAATATCTTGGGACAACTCACACAACGCTATCTGATTCGTGCTCGCAGTCTGATCCCAAACTAAGCAGAGCTTGTAATGTGGAAATCAGACAACTGATAAACATACTTATATATTTCTAAATACATACGTATTAAAGATAAATAACACCCAGACACAGAATAAACTATCGTGCTCATCATACATAACGTACTTAAAAGTAAAAATTATGGTTGGTAGTCTTGAAGATATGGTGCAACATATGAATATACTAACATACATACAGTAGAAGCCATAACACCCTTCGTAATGAAGCAATAAAACATTATTTTAGGTTTAAAAATATTTATTTCATAAATCGATGTGATAACATTCCATGTAAATACTTCGTAGACTCCTTCAATTTTGGCCATGACCTGACCATGTCCTTTTTGACTCACTTTTACTGTCAATCCATTTAAATCCAAACAGCTTTGAATTTTACCTCGAAAGAGCTGTCATTATATTGTCCATTTAATTATACAATATCATACTCATTCATAATTGCAATGCTATCACGTGTGCTTAACTAGAAAAATAAAATAAAAGGTTAAACATTATAGTTAGTAATACATTTTTGTTATTAAAGTAGTTCATTGTCCTTTACATGCATACACTATCCAATATTTTTGTTTTTAAACTTTCGCGATTTTTCTACATATAAGATATATTTCGGGACTTAATCGCGTGAATTATTTAATGGAAACGTCGGTTAATAAAAGTTTCATACCTCTAAATAATTCACGCGATTAAGTCCCGAAATATATTTAATTAAAATCAATAGTTTTGTAAATATTAAATGTCGGTCGAACCACAATCTGTTCTTTGAACTAAATCATAAGTATACAGTAAATTAATAAACTTTATACTTTACCTATACATTAAAAAACATCAAGACAATAATGAATTTAGAAAACAAACTTATTAAATAAAAAAAGAAGATATTAAAACCATTACAGATATTAAACAAAAAAAGCCTATCCATCAAGTAAATTAAGAAAAATAAAGTTATAATGTAAAAGGATTTTGAAATTAAATTCATTTATCATACGCAAAGAAGGAAAAAATAAAAGAAAAATATACCTTACACCACAAGTAGCATTGATTAATAACGCTCAAGGTCAACCCTAGAGGCAGTTTACTTTCAACGGTAATTTACAGTCTCATAATCTTTGATTAGCCCGAGTTTTCAATATTAATATTTTCCACCAAAGCAGTTAAATTATCCTGTGAATTTTCGACATTATTTTCTTCATTCATTGGTTGGTCTGTTTGACAGCCATTATCCTTAGTAACATTATTATTCCTTTTATAGGGGCAAGACATCCATCGGCCATAACGACCGCAATGACGACGCGGAAAACGACTACATTTGCAATTACAATTATTTGCCGCAGATGCCTGTTCCGGTTCCTTAGATGAAGACGCGTTTTCTTCTTGAGGCGTCGTTGTATTGGAAACATTTTGAGTGTCACTCGGAGTGTTGTCTTCTTGGTTGTCTTGGGTCAAATCGACAATCCATTGTGCTCTAAATTTGCCATGGTGGCCATGTAGATGATGATGACGATGGCCATGACGTCCGTGGTGATGTGGTCCATGATATCCGTGATGGCCATGGTATCCACCATGGCGACCAAAATGTTTATGCTTCCCAAAACCCCTAAACATACCATGATGTCCATGCCCGTGTTTACCCATTTTATACCCACCTTTCTTCGACTCCAAAAATTCAACAAACATTTTCACTAACTCCATTTTTTCGTCACTGTTTTGACCTCCTTGGTTTAAGTTTAATAGAGTAGTGAAGTCGGCCATTTCTTTACTGAAATGTTGGCAATGTACTTTCATTTTAAGAAAATGTCTAGCTCTATTAACAAAGGCTGTCGACTTGTTTATGCGTCGCAACCACTCGTTGGACGGCTTTTTATACACTTTGTCCGGTGTGAGTCACAGACAGTTAAATATAGACTCAATTGAAGCCGATAACATTTTTTTACATGTCAGAGGAATTTGAACTTTGTTTCTTGTGCATATAGTTGATAATTAAGGTTGTAAAGTATTTATGCTTATTACTTGTTATTTGATTACAAACGGTTGTACAGCTTCACTATAAAAATGAGTGTTTGTTGTTGTTAGGTATAGATTCGGCGTTACTCGCGTTTGTAAGTAATAATTGATTGTGAATTGTATTTTTTTTTTGTAGCAAGTTTATTAATTGATTAGCCTTATTTAGTACATTTTTTGTTTACTTACGCACAATTTAATGAAAACGTTAAGTTGAATTCATTCAACTGATATTACAAAGAAAGTGCACTATGCATACAAAACAAAATGCAACCAAAATTGCACAATAATTTCACAATTCACGCAACAATATTTTATTGCACAACGTTGTGAAATGTTCACGAAAATTTGTATAATATTGTGCAATCATAAATCATAGACATTCAAATATCCCGTTCCCCTAATGCTTTTGTAAAATATGGGTTCATATGCAATGCATCCGAGCTGTTGGAAAATATGATTCATCTAAAAATTGTGTGCCAAGAACATGTAGTTTCTCTTCTGCACTTGAATATAAATGTCTTATTTGGGACTATACTTATTCATATTTTTTTTAACATTCGCAATTCTGTAGGAAGCCTTCTTTATTGATATAAAACTGCCTACCTTCTTAGTATAATAAGTCTTCGTTTACTGTGCATTTAAGAGTTTAAAAAAAAAACACCAAGAGTAGGTTTAAAGAGAAAACGCGGTCTAGAAATACAGACGTAGATATCTTTTACGGGCACAGATTTTTGGATCCGTTTGTTCCGAAGGTGTTCCAAAATTACATTTCCGTGAACTACATAGGCCAGCAATGTGCGTTTGAAGCATTTTACGCACTGTCAATGTTTTGTGATTTCGACCCTTAAAATTCAAATCCTAAATTATGTGTTGTCATGATCATGATCCAATTCGATTTAGGATCATCATATTAACTCATATGATGTCCCCTTGCTGGGCACGATTCTTCCTAGTAGAACCTTTTTTTGGTTCCTCGTGGGGGATTTGGGATACATTTTTTTAATTTTTTTAAAAGAAAGAACAACCTGAAAATAAAAACTTGACGGTAGTCACATGTAAAGATATACGCCCGCAGTGGCTAATATTATTTGGATTATAAAGAGTACTAACGGCCGGTCTCAATAATCTAACTATCGATGGATGTGGGTACTAGAGCTATTGCTATATTTGACATAAGCTCCATTTAAAATATGTCAAAATTTTACCTCTAGTAGCCAAATCTATCGTTAGATAGATTATTAAGACCGAATAATTAATCATCTCATTTCGGAAAAATCGAGTACTAAAATCATGAATAAAAAAAAGCCGGTCTTGATGGATATTTTTTTTCTATTTTTTAGCATTTTTATTAATATACCTACAGGCCTCCTTCCGAATAAACAGGGAATAAATTACATTCTGTATTTAGACATATAAAATAATGTGGTAATATAAAAATAGCTTTTCGCATTTGACTCTATAACGTGTGAAATAAGAAACACTTAATACGAAAATCTATAAAAATATACGCGTAGTCTGTTTATTGGTATTGAGAACCCTTTTTAGAAGCAATGTCGTAAATATTGAACCCCTTGAGTCGCGTGGTGCCCGCCGATACAGAATTTTATTACATTTTATTTTTATATTATATTGAATTTAACTTATTCTGTGAAATTGAGATATTTGGTTTTGTGTAGTATTAAGGATTTACTTTGCTGATGTCTGCGTTTTTAAGTGAATGCCCTGAGAGTTGGTTTAAATTTTTATCCTTAAAAAAGCTGGTTGAGATTTGATTGGAAACTAAAAGATGAATTTAAAAATCTTGTGATATTCAAACATTAATTGCATCAATGTAAGTTAGCAGTTGTTTAATTTAATAATTATATTTAATATCTTAATTATATTGTATTATTAATTAAATTTTTAAAATTGAAAAAAAAAATATATATTTTAGATACATAATAATTAGACAATTACACATGTAATATTTTTTTGTGATTTTGTTATCAAATTTCAATTACCTAAATATTGTTTTAAATGTGTAACTAAAGATTATTTCAAGATCTATCCAATGATGCTACATATCAGTGCGGCCCAAAAGCAACGGACTGTAGAAATTTGGCACATATAATAATTATTTTTTAATTTCCAATTGTATCGCATGTCGCTGCAGTCGCCAAAACATTGATGACATTGTATATAATAAATAACTTGAAGTAACCACTACAAGACATTTTTGTGCATTAGTTGTTATTCAGATAAATTTGTATACAACATTTGATTGAAGATGTGATTCAGGATTAATATAACACTTCTATTCATTGGAAACTTATCCCATTATTCACTACTACTATAATACTTTAGTTACAGTTCATTTATGTTCTTCTATTATATGATAGTTGTTGTTTTTATAACCAATCTGAAATTATGCTTATCGAAATTCTTCTAAAAACCTTTATTCCTGGATCTACAGAGGCAGCACCAGTACTTAATCTAACGGGGTTCGTGCCAAATTTACTGGAAACTAACTTCAAAAGAAATCTGTTGGCAAGGGGAGCACTGAAACTTACAATGGTCAGCCTGCCACTAATTGAAAAAATAGAGGGGACGCTGCACTTTGAATAAATGTTAAGTTACTTGACTTTGAAGCAGTGAAGGGTGAGTGGAAAATGGTACACCCTCCTGCAGTTATAAAGTGAAAAGTTCAAGTAGAGGGTGAATTGATTTCAAAAGTCTCTATACCTTTTCGTTAGCCATGATATGAAGTACCAGAACGCATGTAATTTAAAAAAACTATATACCTATAATTAAGAAAAATTAAGCGCATTTATGGAAAAAAAAATCAGAAAAATGAACATGGATAAAAATAAAGCACATCACTGAATGATGAAATGTTGTGCTTCATTATTTTCCATGTTCATTTTTCTGAAAAAAAAAATTATGTTATTGTCTATATCTCTAATGTTTTATAAGCTACGAAAATAATAGAAAAATAAGGAGTCGAATAGCGAAAACTCCATTTAAATGGGACCACGAACCTTCGAGAAAATCGCGAACATCCATACATACTTACAAACTTATATACGGGTCAAACAGACAACCACTTTTTTTGAAGGCGGTTAAAATAATTGCTATACATAGCGCGAGATACAGGTTTTGTGAAACACTTACTTTTTGTAACTACTACATTATAATCACGAAGACATGTAGATGGATAAATGGATCTTTTACGTAATATATTATTTTGTTGGAACTTTCAACTTTACACACACACACACACACACACACACGTCCATTTTTTTTTGTACAAAAGTTAAATGAGCAACCCTGTTATGAGAGAACCTCTTCACGGTCGGGCCCAGAACCCATAATCCAAGTTGTCTTGTCAACTTAGCAAGGGTGCTGGTATGACCATAATTTTATGGAATAAACTAGAAATACAAAATATTATGTAAAGTAATAAGAAATGCATGATTAAATTATTATGCAAATAAATTATTATTATTATTAACTCTCATGTAAAAAGTTGTTTGTTGTTCTAAAGGAAAATAAACAAATTCTTAACCAAATTCCGAAATCAACAAAACAGGCTTCTTTATAAATAACTTCAGTATGTGACGTTGGTATATTACATGCATAGAAGCATTTCAGTGAATTTCTATTTCTGGGAAATAAGAACGTAATATTCTTTATCACGAATGTTCAGTCTTTGGTAATACACCGGTAAGAAGCTTTAGAACGCGACAGAAACTTGCGAAATTGTTTTCCTCAAAGGAAAATACGGAATATGTTCGTAGTTTTACTTAGCTACTTGTGACTGGTACAGAATGTTAAAAGTTATAAATAAGTTGTTTACCTATAGGTTGTGCTTTTTAGTGCCTACTTTATTTATTTATTTACTTTTCTGTAAAGGGTTCAAGAAATAAGAAAGATTTGTCTAAAAAAAACTAGAAGTAAGCAAACGTGAAGTCTAAAGATTCGTAATAACAATGATAAGTTGTTAGTTAGTTACTTATTTTTATGAATATCGTGATTAAATAATTGAGGTCTCCTATGTTTCAAAACTATTGTCGCGATTAAAACTATTCTCTGTTTATTTTTCGGGACTAAAAATATCTATCATTTCACCAAAATGTAACAGACAGACAGATGGAGTTACTTTCACATTTTTATTATTACTCGTAGTTTGGTTTGTTTGAAAAATAGTGATATTAGTGGCCCTATTTAACTCAGAGTGGAAATATTAATAAGCGGCGTGATGTCTTTTGGCTTCAAAGTTGAATTTCCCTGCGAAGTTAATTCAAACTTCAATTAAACTTGAAGAATAATTGCTGTAGACAAAACCAAGTCCTTGCAGTGACTGCTTTAGTTGAGATATGAAATAGTTCGGATGCTTCTTTCACTTAATTCATGCTAGAGATTTTGTTCTTATAAATTCTTTTATAATATTGAAATTTCATGTTATTGACGATATGTAAATAAAATAAAATAAAAAACAGGACAAGAGCATGTAGGACCATGCTCAGTGTAGCGTTCCGCAGCTGTTACTACAAAGAAGTACAGTACATATTATAAAATTCGATCTGAAAAGTGCTCTATCAAAAGAGCGTATCTTAAAGGACGCATTACACTGAGAGAATTATTTATTTAGCACTACGTACACTGCGACACGATCACCGGTCCCGCTCTTCCGCACACAACTATTACTTCACAGTGCGCAGGAGCACAGGTCAAAATAAAGTAGAATATTCGTTCGTACATATGTTAGATTACGAACGCCATGACTATGACAATACGAAAATGCTTGTTTTTGCATTTTTCCGCAACTTCAAGATTTATTTGCGGGATCATATTTAGACATATCCTTATTTTTTTTTATTCATCTACTAGAAAAAAAAATTGACTAGTGATACAATTTTTTTTCGTGTCCTAATATTTAGGTTTTCTATATACATTTTTGAGAGAGCCGAACCCTGTTTCGCATAATCTACCCATAATGAAACTTACTTCTTTTGTTGAGAAGCGCAGTTTTTCGGCAATAACTCAAAGACGGTATATCCGAGCATGTTAAAAATTATTTTAATTGAAATTATTTGTTAAACGTTATCTTTGTAATTTATTTTATTTTTTTTCAATTTATTTCATAAAAATTGTTTGCCTTTTAAAAAGGGCAAACAATTTTTAGAATATAGAAATACCCCGCAGTCCAGCTTGCATGTTTGTCACCAACGACCGTCCCAAAATTCGACCAAGAATCTGTTCTTATTTTTGAGTTTTTTTATAAACTATCAAATTTCATCTATTAGGTCAAAAAGTTTGAGATTTTGTATTGAGTTAATGGTCTTACGCTTTAGGTATGTAGAAATTTAAAGATGGCTTACTCACTGACTATTTAAGGGAGGAGTTCATTAAATAAATCGTCGTACAATCTCCATAAGAGCAGAAAATTGAAATAAAATCTTAAAAGATTGATTCAGAACCACACAACTCCTGCAATCACTGCAATCGGAAATTTTAATCCATCCAAGTTTACGCTTCATTTGCCTGCTACAGTTGATCGCACCCAGTCATTCTTTTCAAATTTCAATTCAGCTTTTATAATTTATATTTACCTATTTTCCTGAGAGAAAAATGTAAATAGAGATGCGTATATCCTCCATCCCTTTCCCTGATCGGACCCCACCCTGAGCCATTACGAAGCAGTGAATAACTTACAGCTCATTTGTTTTCTATTGTTCCTTTATCGTGTCCCTTAAACATGCTCTGTAAAGGCGACTTTTATAAATAATAACATTCACAATTCTGAAGATCCGAGATTAGTTTACCGCCTCAATGAATTTTATGTTAGGATTTTTCGAAGGATATTTTTATATAATGTAGCCTTTGTACGCACATTGAGGTAATGTTACAATAGGATGGTTATAAATTTGAGATATTATCATCGTAAGTATCCTACAAAGTTACTGTGGATAGAATTTCCCTTAAAGGAGGTTTTAATGTAGTCTACTCTTTAAGTGAATAAAAAAATGTTCCTATTTCTCAAGAACACTAGTAATCTGTAGGTAATCCATTGATGATTTTTCTAATGCGATAGTGAAATAAAGGAAGGCTTCGTAAATATCAATCAATAAAATAAGCACTAAAATAGTACGGTTTTTCCCTCATTCACACATTGACAGAGATGCTATTGATATTTTTTCTATAGCAAAGTAAAACTTTAACAAAATACACAGGCAAAGTTTTTAAGAGTTTGTAAATTGTCGTCAGGTTTAATGAGATTGATCCGAATTTAAATTCCCTTTAAAGTATTTACGCGAAATTCCTTTGAGACAGGGAGAGGTTCTCATGAGTTATTTTTATATTCAGGGCACCTAATTATTAATTCCGCTCATCGTTTACTAAACATAAAGCGTTTAGTTAGTTATAATCATGGGAAATTTAGGATTACATTGATTTTTTAATGCTGTCGAAACTTTTAGTATGTCTTTGGTTACTTTTATACGAAATGTAGGTAGGTACTATAACGTAAGTACTACATTTCTATCCAATTCTTTAAAATAACAAAGGCACGACATACTCGTCCTCCTCAAAAAAAAAAACTTAATTGTTTTTTCGAAGGATTATTTTATTTTAAGGTTTATAATATCGATTAAATAGGAACCTGGTTAGGTTAGGTTATAGATATTCCAACCATGAAGCGTTTAGGCGCAAAATCCATTCGCAAAATGTTCAGTGGTCGCATAATGTTCAGTTCGCAGAATGCCCAGTTCGCAGAATGTCCTGTTAGCGAAATGAAAAACTGGACAATCTCTGAACTGGACATTTTGCGACCGCTGGACATTTTACGAATTGCACATTCTGCACCTAAAAGACATGAAGCAACTCTTTATTTCTAAAACATACCTACCATTTTAGGACGTTACAAATGAGGACCTTTATTATAAAAATAAGGTTTTATGAACAATGCCTGGAAGATGAGATATGGCGCCATCTAACCTATGCTAATGAAGGTAGGAGCATAAAAGCTAATTTGGAATAAATGGCTTACTAATTGGAGCACCGGAGCCTTCGTTTAAAAAGATCGTAAAAGGAAAATAAAATGTAACACTGGCGCTATAATGAGTACTTTCAGGTATAATGTTAGTAGGTAATTTGTGTCTCCAAGCAGTGCTTTGTTTTAACTATTTATTTTTTATTAGCACCGATCGAAAGTAAAAAAAGCTACAAACCTAGACATGTTTTATCTTTCATTCTTTAAATTAAATGAAACTAAGCTTTGCGTGTGATTTCACCTTCTTATCACTGATAGACTAAAAACCTAGCGAAAACTAGGCTGGCAGATTACCTAGGTACTAATGCTGGTCACCGACTGATGTTCACTGAGTCTTCCTGTTTATTTCGATGATGTTTTAGTGACACCTTCTCCACTTAGTTAAGTTTTGAAATCATCACAATACATTAAAACAATTTTTTGAATATTTTCTGATATCCTCTTTCCTTATTTAAATTGGTAGGTAGGAATATATAAACTAAATTAAGTACTCTGAAATCACATCAGTGCTCCTTATTACATTTTGTTTATTCTCTTCAGGCCTAGATATATATAAAGAGTATTTATGTGCTTGTTTACTTCGCTAGTAACGCAAATATAGAGTTGATAATGTTTATTTTACGATACGACAATTCTGTGACAAGCAAATCTTCCAATGGCTTTCGATGGCTCTTTCGGTATTTACTAAGTATTTTGTAAATTATTTTACAAATCTAATCATCAATGATTTTGAAACCGCAGTAAAATGATGGTGGTCCTTGAACGAACATACATATAGGTATATTGTTTACTTTTCTTTGATTCTTCTCTGCTTTCTATTTAATCTATACTAATACTATAAAGCTAAAGAGTTTGTTTGTTTGAACGCAGTAATCTCAGGAACTACAGGTCCGAATTGAAAAATTATTTTTCTGTTAGGTAGCGCATCTATCGAGGAAGGCTATATAACATCACGGTGCGACCAATAGGAGCGAAGCAGCAATAAAAAACGTTGCAAAATCGGGGAAAATTGACGCATACGAAGTTGCGCGGGTCAGCTAGTTACATAATACATATAAAAATACAATACACGTTTAATTGTAAACTTGCAACTTTTAAAACGAATATACACATACATACATACATACATATCAACCCATATGATGGCCCACTGCTGGGCACGGGTCTCCCCAGTAGAACCTACTGGTATGTAGATCCTGGGGGTAATTGCCATAATCGCCACGCTTGGCACGCAATATACACAATTATGTTTTAAAGATAATGTGATAATGAAAGCTCAAAATCCGTCGCGAGGTAAGCGCTAGGTGACCTAATTGTTAAAAAAAAGATTCAGCAGATATTACATAATGATAAGGATAGTTTAAAGTAAAGAGATGTTCTTTCCTACGTGAAAATAATTACACTGTCCTCTACTTTTAAGAAAATACGCTGCTCGAGTTCAAACTTATCTCATAACCATAAAGTAAAATAAGTCACATTTTGAACAGAGCCAAGTTAGGAATGAAGTTAAGGAAGGTTCCTTATTACTTATTGTGCGAATACTCCATCTGACTTGTTCCAACATGTGAAAGCAATTAATTTATCGCGTTAAATATTCAATAGCTTTGAATTGTGTGGTTTTTGTTACGTAACACACATCTATAGAGATTTGAGTGGTTTGTGGAATATAATATGTAGTGTAGGGTTGATTTTCTGTAGAAATGTATAGTTTCACTAGTCCCATGATGATATTTGGCATTTCTGAAACTAAAACATTAACTTTTCCTATGGGACTACTGAGAAAAAACAGCGTTAGTTGTCGCATTATCACTTCCTCGCCAGATTAAGACTAATAAAGTTATTTGCTACTTAATAATTATTCATGGTTATTTTCGAGTGTACCTACAAAAAATGGTGCAAAGAAAAATCATAGGCACTTATCTTTAATCTCGATTACTTTGGCAAATCTTCTTAAGTAGAGCTCGACCTTCTTAAGATAATAGAAATAACAAGTATTAAAAATTATTGAATAATATGATAAGCCGATCATAATATTAACTTGATAAGTGCAGCTTATTAAATTACTATGATTTTACATAACGGTTCATTATCAATTTCTGCCTCAATAGAACTAAGGATCCTCATTACTCGAAGTAAATTATAGTTTGTACAGCAGCTGTAGACGCGTGAATGTCAGTTTTCGCATTGAATAATAACAATTGAAACACAAACATCCATTTTTTTTTCTTCCCGTTCCCCTTTCATGACTGACTGTTAGAATTCAACTCGACATACTACCGCATTTGGATTTTGGAATATACGTTTCAACGAAAATGTATCAAAGGTCAAAATCGGTCTTGTTGAATGTACCTACTCGTACTTTGACAACTGTCAGTTATTAACATTGCCATATAAAATTTAAAAAAACCTTTTTTTAAATTTTATTTTTTGAGATTTTGGTACACCTATACTATCCATCATAACAAATCTACTATCTATATATCATCTGTGCTACCTAAATATTTTGTTAACCCTCCGGCTAAGCTAAATTGCTTAAGTTGATAAATTTCACGTCGCGTGTCGGTAGTATAATGCGTAGGATTTGAACCCACGTGAATCTTAGTAGCCGGCCGGCAACCGTTCAGCTAGTACCTATGAAGACGTCGACAGGCCACTGCCTACGCGTGATCTTGCGGTTTGAAATTGCCGGCTGTTGACTGCTAGTGAGTAGCTCCAGAGCCGGTTTTAAACCAATGCTAACACGTAATAATAGCTATCGACTATGCATATTCACGACGACAAGCGGCCCGATAGGGTGACAGATTGCAGGCGGACTGATAATGTGTGGGAGCCATAATGCCTTAGACTAAGACTATCGCCTATTCAAAGTCTAATCAAACTAGGCTGTCTTATGTCCACAACAATATTCATAATATTAGAGTCCATAAACACGGTGTTTAATTTCAAGAAGTAGTTACTAATAACAAGCGACACCGTTGACAGTATAAAACGCAGATTTCGCTCGTAAAATGACAATAAATTCGTTTTATTATCTCGTATAAAAGTTTTCAACTTTATGAAGTACATACGTTGGTACTGGTCGATAGTTGGCAGATAACAGAGCCAGATAAAACCAGTCAATAAAATAAGTCAATTGCTGTTTTTTGGTTTTTGTACTGAGTTGATTCTTATTCAAATTGGTTTTTATATATTTTGTTGTTCAAAATATACTAGGTTTAATAAATAAATTCGTAAACGTGTTATTATATTATACTAGCTGAGCCCCGCGGTGTTACCCGCGGTTATTAGCCTATGTGTTAATCCAGGGTGTCTGCTAACTCCATACCAAATTTGATTAAACTCGCTCCAGCCATTTAGACGTGAAGAAGTAACAAACATACACACTCACATACTCACAAACTTTTGCCTTTATAATATTAGTGTGATTAAGGGGACATTACACTGAGAGAGTTATTTGTTTAGCGCTACGTACACAGCGACACGATCACCGGTCCTGCTCTTCCGCACACAACTATTACTTCACAGTGCGCAGGAGCACAGGTCACAATAAAGTAGAATATTCGTTCGTACATATGTTAGATTACGAACGCCATGACTATGACAATACGAAAATGCTTGTTTTTGCATTTTTCCGCAACTTCAAGATTTATTTGCGGGATCATATTTAGACATATCCTTATTTTTTTTTATTTCATCTACTAGAAAAAAAAATTGACTAGTGATACAATTTTTTTTCGTGTCCTAATATTTAGGTTTTCTATATACATTTTTGAGAGAGCCGAACCCTGTTTCGCGTAATCTACCCATAATGAAACTTACTTCTTTTGTTGAGAAGCGCAGTTTTTCGGCAATAACTCAAAGACGGTATATCCGATCATGTTAAAAATTATTTTAATTGAAATTATTTGTTAAACGTTATCTTTGTAATTTATTTTATTTTTTTTTCAATTTATTTCATAATCAATTTATCTTTGTAATTTATTTTATTTTTTTTCAATTTATTGCCCTTTTTAAAAGGCAAACAATTTTTGCCTTTTAAAAAGGGCAAACAATTTTTAGAATATAGAAATACCCCGCAGTCCAGCTTGCATGTTTGTCACCAACGAACGTCCCAAAATTCGACCAAGAATCTCCAGCCGATCGCCAGCCTCGCTCTTCCGCACACAACCATTACTTCACAGTGCGCAGGGGCGCAGGTCAAAATAAAGTAGAATATTCATTCGTAGATTACGAACGCCATGATATATAACAATACGAAAATGCTCGTTTTTGCATTTTTCCGCAACTTCAAGATTTATTTGCGGGATCATTTTAAGACATATCCTTAAATTTCTTTATTTCATCTACTAGAAAAACTCTTTGACTAGTGACACTTTTTTTTTCGTGCCCTAATATTTATGTTTTTATATTTTTTCTAAATCCTGTTTCGCGTAATCTACCCTTAAGCTCGACAGACAAATTTGCAGGAATGACCACGGGTAACAAAAAATAACGACATATCTGGCGTATCCATCTATATTACTACAACTGGTTACCATCTAGTAAGTGTAGATTATTCACATCTATGCCATTTCGAGACATAAAAATAAAAGAACAGTGTAGGTAAGTATTTTGAAACGTTTTAATATTTTCAGAATGACAAACCCTTGTACTTCTTCATGGCACATTATCTTTCACTCAATTTCATTTTATTATCTCACACACTCTGCTTAGATGAAATATTTTCATATTAGTTTAACACCTAACTCCTAATATTTTTACTAAAGAAATGAACGTCAAATAAAAACTTATCAGGTGTAAATTTTGAGATAAAAATATGGGTATAAGGGGAATAGCAGAGCTTTTTTTTCAAAGAGAAAAAAGCGATCAATCTATATTTCAAGATTGATCGCGGGTATAAGCCAGAGACAAAAAAATACTGTACTAAGTGCCCTTTTCGCGGTATAGCGTGATTGATAGAGATGCGTTGTCAAAGTTTCTTTTTATATTCACTCAATATTCATCTTCCTTTCTTATTATATTGAATTTGCCATTACGTAGCTATTTTTAAGGCTTTCCTGGTATTCAAGGTTTCCTTTTATTATAGTATTGTTATGTCATCTGCGTAGCTCTTGTATTTTCCCATGATAAGTGGGAATCGAGTTAGAAAGTTTTTGTCATTAACTTACAGTACAATGATGGGTTATTTAAATGAAGGTTCAGTATAATATTTGCTGACTTCATAACACTGTCTTGAACCGACAGTTTTATTTTTAGTTAAGTAACGATTCTGCGTGATAAATTAAGGGCATTCTTTACTTTCTTTTGCAAAACATTTATACTTATTCATTAATTAGCAGTAATTTGGTCAATATTTAAGCATATATAGTTTTTTACATTTTAAGTCGATGCTCCTACTATGTTGTACCCATTGAGGTTGATATATCCAATCTCATGTACTCTTCTTTTAATATTTTTATCTCTTTTTTTGCATCAGGCCTCTAATATGTTGTATAATATAATGGTGGCAGCACCTTACCTGCATATACAGCTTATAAACAAAGAAACATTGTAAACATTGGCAATTTGAAAAGAGTACCCGTAATTTTTAATTGCCTGTTATTTTCTCCGGCTTTAATTATTGTTTGCGAACAGGCGTCTTGTGAAAAGTCGATTCTACATGTACATGTAGTACATGTAGAATCGACTTTTCACAAGAGTAGTATTTTGCTTCCTAAGTGAATAAAGAATTTTTAATATTGTTATTACTATAGCACAGCAAGACACAGTCAGGATTATATCTCGGAGAATTCGTCAAATTAATCAGGACAGTTACAATTACCAGATCTGTTCTGTTATCTTTAGTTTTTCAAGTAGGGCCTCAGTGATACAACAAGCCATTCGAGAATGTTCTGTCCACAACTTACAGCAGCGTACTTTGGCTTTGCATTCGTAAGTAGATAAAAATATAATGAAACTCGAATTTAAGTGCCATCAGCGATTGAAGTCATTAGAAACAGCTCCCTGAAACTTCGGAGGTTTCGTACCCAAACTTATGTAAACGGTACATAAGTTCCTTAGTAGTTTTACTAAGTGGTAACATCGATTGCCACTAATGTGTTTGGAAATTGTTGGCCAACAATCTTAGAGCCCATTTCAACTTTAAACAGTAGTCACGCGTTCATTTTCTAATTTAAACTACTAAACTTACGTTAAATGTCTTTAAGTAGAATACGAATAGCCTTATTTATGGTACGTTAAAGTTTATAGTAAGTTCTAATTCGGGCGCAATGGTTTGTGTGATTGCAGACATTGTTAGGGAGCCTACTAAACTTCTGTTTTGGCAGGGCATTTGGTTCACGGACATCGTTGCCTACTTAAAAAGAATTTAGTTATAAGTCTAATAATTATTTAAAACTAGCTGTCCCGCGCAACTTCATCTGAGTAAATTTTCCCGTTTTTGGAACATTTCTTATTGCTGCTCCGCTCCTATTGGTTTTAGCGTGATATTATATAGCCTGGCCTTTCTCCTTAAATGGGCTATCCATCAGTGAACGATTTTTCAATTAGGACCAGATTTTTCAATGAGATAACCGCGTTCAAACAAACAAACTCTTCAGCTTTATAATATTCGTATAGATACTAATGGATACAAAAAATCGTTAACTTAGTCGCCGTGATTAATAAATTTAATGATTATTTTGCCACGATTGTCGTAAAAGATAAATAAAGACATCAACTATGAGTATGTACTAGTGCAGTATGTAATAAATAATAGTATCTATGTTTTTTTTAAAAGATGACTCCCGCAGTAGATAAAGATAAAGGGACCTTATAAATATACAAGTCACGGACACAAAGTACACCCAGACTCGGAATAACAATTTGTGGATCAAATAAAGTGGTGTTCCGTGTGGGAATCGAACCCATGACGTCTTGCGTCACAGTTGGACACACTCCCACCGCGCCATAGAGGCAGTCAATATCATACAGAGTATAATATCATACAGCCAATACGGATTAGTGTTTGCAATCAAATATCACTTTAATATTACTAACCTCATTTTGATAGAGCACCAACCTCACTTCGAGCAATTGATGATGACCTTTACTAGCAAAACAACACATCAAATTGCACTTCAGCTTTCATGTGCTGGTAAACTTTTCCAGTCAGTTACTCAATCTCTCCTGAATACATATAACGGTGCAATTATATCTTAAAATCTGATATTCCTATTACTACTATATAGGAAAGAGACATCCCTATTGCCATCAGACGGCCAGCATTAGTTAGTTGCCAAGATCACCGCAAGCAAGTTTAGCGAAGTCAGCTTTGGTGCCAGACTAATTTCATTAATCTTCTCATTGATTGGATCCGCTGGCTCGGCCTTGTTGACTGAGTTTTATACTACTCGTACTTTCAATATTGATTCTTAAGATCGAATGTATAGAAGCTAATATTTTGAAGTCGTCACTCTCAGATATTGCAGTGAAAATATGAAAGCCAACCGTGTTAGTACTTAATAATAATTATGAAAGTATTTCAGTTGATAAAAATGATTATAAAACACTGTGGTAGAATACCTAATAGTTGGATTGAAAAAAAGTATCATACCTAGAATATTTTAGACCAGGTATATTTCTGACAGCATCAACTTGCCGAACGTTTTAAGGTTGGTGGTGGTTTTTAATGAAATACCTGGTGTTGTGTAATTAAATAATAAATGATTTATCAATTGCATAACGTTTCTGAAGCAATTGACCTATGATCAACATTATAACTATTTATAATACGGGAATTAACACGCATTATTTACCTTAAAATTGCTTGACGTTTCGACCAGGTTGCACCGGCCGTGGTCACAAGCGAACTGTTGCAGCGATGTTTAGACTCCGCAAGGCCGATGTATATTCAGCTACCCTCACTTTTTTGTTTCTCAAAATATTAGGCTGATTGTGTCCATTGTAACCGACTGCGAACTAATACGAGTTTGTGTAAAAGAACACATGGCAGCAGTGAAAAACAGCACATACTGCAATCGAACACTAATCACTGGATTATTTTTTATCGTCCACAAACCCATCCATAGGCCGACATTTTTATTCAAGATTATGCTTCAAGCGATTGTAATTAAAAAACATGAAACTATCAATCGGGAAGATGGCTTGAAACTATCCGAGACGTGGAATCCAGTGATTCGTAAAACACAACCTCGTATTAGTTCTCAGTCGGTTAAAATGTACACAATTAGTGTAGCCTGCAGTGACCCTAACATTTCGAGAAACAAAAGTAAAGTCGAAACATGGCTGCGACAGTTCGCTTGTGATCACGGCCGGTGCGCATTAATTTCCGTATAATAAGTGGTTATAATCATGCAACGCCAAAGTTTAAATGTTTGTACGATCAACATGTAACCGTAGTTGTCCTAACTCTAGTTATTTCGTACGTTTCAGAGGAAATTTTATTATGAACATCATTATTCTGAACGTCCACATTTTACGTTGGCCTAAATTACTAAACGTTAATTTTTAAATTCGTTGCTTGCTTCCTTTCGCACTGCATCACTCTCAGCTCGTACTGAAGCTAATTCAATTAATTTTCGTATAGGTAGATTCTGCTGAGTTTGCCAACCGCTAGGATTACATCGCTAGCTCCCGATCTAGTCCGTTAACGTCAGAATATTAATGCACAGTTTTGATAATATAGCTAGCTTATATGCTAACTACGATAGATGTACAAAATTCTTACTTTAACTAATGTGTTATCAGCTTCTAAAATTTACTTTTTATGTTATTACGAGGAATGGGCTTTCCTAATCTTGAAGCGCCATTTGCTATACAGCAATTTGCATCCTTATATAGGCCCAAGTTCTTCATGTCCATCTGCACCTTTGTCAGGCAAGTAGTTTGTATCCTGCCTCTCTCTCTCTTTGTTAATATTACTTTGCATACCTTAACATTTTCAAAAATTTCTTGCCGAATGGTTATAAATATTCTTTTCTAATATAATTTTCTTTTAACCTAACATCAGGGAAGATATAACGTAAATTCCTTCAAAATTGTAACAACGCTACAGCGAAAAACAAGATATTTATATTAAAACTTTGATATAGCACAAAGCAATCTCAGTTCCACAATAATTTCCATTTGCTTAAGTTACCTGAATAAGACAGTTCATAGTTAGAGTTGGAACTACAATCACAATCAGAGCTAAAGACTAATGAAGTTTCAAATCAAACTATTTCCATGATTGGAAACCGCAAACAGGTTCAGTCAGTTCTCTTCAGTGTTCCGAATCTTCAACTTCAATTAATGATCAGGTTAGACCACAGGCTGCAAATTCGACAAATGAATCGGTTCCGAACTAAATTTCACTATGTTAATAGTCATTTCAATACCTTTTACCAATATATTTCGGAATAAAAGGCTTTTATGAATACTGGAAGCCGATTTAATTGGTCGAATCCCCGCGGGAGTGGATTACATCATGGTACTCTACCGAAATTATTAAACAAAACTAGTAGGTAACACATTCTTAAAATTATTGAAGTTAAGATTCGAATCCAAAGACTACACGCGGGGGCATGTACTAACAATAGGTTTATAAACAAAATTAAGGTACTAGTTACCCAACTTTTCGCACGTATAGTAGATGAGTATGTTATATTCTTTATAAGTTACCTCCTATATTTCAAACCACAAGATGGATTTAAATAATTAAGATATCGTTAGATTTGTCTTGACCGCCCAAAATATTGCTCTTAAATGTTACATGAAAAAAAACAAACATGGCGTCTATGAAATATTAAAAAATTAATAGGTATGACAATAAAAATCGAATAACACAATAAAGGTTTCAAATGAAAGGGATGAGCTCTTAACATCGTAAGCATTTCAAAAAGATATAACATGATTATGACTGTTTTACTAAAAAAAGTAAATTAGCAACCATTCTTTTTTCAATAATTGGCAATAGCTGTGATAAAAATTAGTTGTTACATCGGTTACATCCTACGACCACTAAAAAAAAGTGTTAAATAAAAAATAATTCATTAAAAAAATAAATAAAATAAAAAACCCGCCTGCCCAGAAAACATGCAAACAAGAGCCCTTACTTAAGTAATATCATGCTTTCGGAGGCATTACTGAATCTCGGTGCACTTAGTATCGTACCTTCGACTGTTGTAATAATAATAATAACAATATCTTGGGACAACTCACACAACGTCGTCTGATCCCAAACTAAGCAGAGCTTGTACTATGGCAACCAGACAACTAATAAACATACTTATATATTTTTTTTAAAATACATACATATTATAGATAAATAACACCAGACAGACACAGAATAAACCATCGTGCTCATCACACAAAGTTTTATCCTGGGTGGAGATCGAACCCACGATCTCTTGCGTAGCAGTCGGATACACTCCCACCGCGCCACAGATGCAGTCGAATATATATATATATATATATATATATATATATTACAATTCCTTCACTAATTAATCGAAAGTAGTAGTTAATCCAAGTAAGTATAATATTGAGCAACAATTTTCACGGTAATTGGCTTCATTGTATAGTATAATACGAACAAGGTATAACTGATTCCAAACTAATTCTATTCATGCTGATTGCGTCTGTTGGATATTGAATAGATCATAATTTCTAATCGCATTAATAGCAATTTCGTAAAAAAAAGACAACTGCGAGTATAAAAGAAAGAATATTAACATTAATTTGTAATCTGATATAAACTTACATTTTATATCAAGACGAAATAACAACAATTTAATAAATGAAGCGGAAACATCTAAGTCAGCAATAAATTTTCATTTCTTTTCGGTGTTCATCAGACTTCAGCTAAGTGTCAGCTTACACGGAATGTACATTACAAGAGGCAAATTAAAAAAGAAGGTCACGCACATTTTTTCAAGATATAAGCCCTTTTAAGCCAGTCCCGAGATTAGTTGGCTAATTTCTTGAAAGCGTTCGCTTTTTACAGATTTAATGGAGTGCTGGATTATTTGTCTCTATCTTGGCATAATTTATCTGGACGAATTAAGCTTACGCCGGAAAATCTAACTGAAAAAATGCCAACCGATAAAACGGAAGAAAGGATCCCTCAAGAAACAGCTACAAAAAGAATTGAGATATGAATAATGAGAATCATTGTCGAGATAATATAAAAGAAGCAATGGAATGAAATAGGGGTAATGATGTTGAATAAGTAATTTGGTTCTCAACGCATCACAGAGTCCGAATAAGTCCTGATTTACTATTAATACTAACTGTACTCACGACTTCGTCCGCGTGAAGTTGTAATGCTGCTCACCCACATTACACGTTAGCGTGATGATAAGTAGCTTTAGTTACTCCGTAGCTTTATTATGAGATTATCGCGTTCAAACAAACAAACTCTTCATCTTTATAATATTAGTATAGATAACTAGATGTCGCTTGTCAAAGTAATTATTTTACAATTACAATCGGATTTTAAATCAACACAACGACGATAACTTCAAATTTTATAGAATTAATACTTTGTGTAAGCTCCAAAAAATTGCCAATTTTGTACCATAAAAAGTGAAAATAGAAGTGCCTAAGTACTCATTATTTTTAATAACTTATTTCATGTTACTTTACAACGTCGCGTCGTGTCGTCAATAAAAACGTTGTTCTTGTCTATACCAAGATGTTATTTTTCACAAACGGGAGCCTTTATTTATCCTTGATTTTTACAATAAGTATAAGTAGCCCATTTTACCACAGCAGCTACCAAATTAGTCAACCAAAAGTCCTCCATACTGTCCATCTGTACAAAGTTTTTCAATACCTCTTTGACATTTTCAGATAATTTAATGTTAGGAAACTATTCTAATTAAATTTCTATTTAATTTTACAATGTTCTCTCCTTGTAATAATCCGACTAATTTGAGGTGAGCAAGCCATTATTTGTTTAACCTTATGGCATATAACAGAGAATACTGTACAGTAAATAAGAAAGATTATCCTAATGTTTGTTCGTGTAATGAAAAGGTAAGGATTAAGTCGTTCACTGTAATAGTACCTACTGTTTCTTTAACGATAATCATCCATTCATTACTGACCTACCGTTGCGTAAAAATCTTTATCTCAGATAAAGATACACCGTGCTAATTAAATGGGATGCCAGACATAACACACCTTCATTAGTCTTAAGGAGAAAACTTAGGGTATAACCAGTGTAACCACTGTAACAGTTGGTTGGAAGTCAATAGATTTACTTCCTCAAAGCTAGTATCTTTATTCTTCAAAGGAACTGCAGATTTGGCGTTAAAATGGCGCGAATGGGTGTTTTTTTTGGGTAATATAATGTTGTTTTTTACATGTCGTAATGTCAGGCTTAAAACCCCATAAACACGAATTATAGTCGTCAAAATGGGATAATTATGACAACGTTAAAAAAAGTCGTCAAATATGCGACTAGCACTCGCATATTTAAAGACCATAAATCGTGTTTATCATCACTGTTTTTAGAGTAAGACAGAGATAAAATTATTCCATAAAAAATATAAATGTAAACGAATGCCAAGTTCGTTAACGATATTGCAAATAAAAGAAGTGAGATCTTATTAGAAATCAATTTCTATCAAAGCTCCATAAATCATAGCGCCTGTCATACATAAGTTTCAATTACTTTAAATGATTTGTTATGTAGAGTTGGTTAGTTAGAGTAGATTGGAAAGTAGTAAAAATAATGTAGGGTATTTAACTGATCAAACTCTTCACTACCTTCTTTCTCCCGCACTACCTATGTCATGCATCCATGGCATAGGCAGTCATATTTAATCTCCTAATAGTCCCTTTTTAAAACAAAGTAAACTTCAGTTAAACAACCTGTTTACAATCACACGCAAATCCTGCTTTTAAAACTCTACCATATTTCTTTATTATAATAATAAACAACATGATAAATATATATTGGTAACACGTTATCGTTAAAGTGTCAAATGTTGTGAAATATTAACCAGGCAGTGTTGTCACACAAGACAACGTAGTATCAAAAACGCTCGTTAATTCAAATGAATGTGCCCGCTTTGTATGAATATTCAAGGACCGCGATTAACATGTATCAGCCGCGCTACAATGCGTTTACATAAAAACTGATATTCGTTTCCAATACAGTAATTTGTTGTTGCGATGCTTTTGTAATGTTATGCTTTAAATAAATTATATTATGTCGTGGTAATCCGACAATAATCTCCGCTAGCTTTTCCTCACAGCTTCGCCGTACGTAGTGTTTGATTTTTATTGCCTATGCGCTATGAAAATTAAACTACATTACTGTAATGTTTCATGAAAATCCGTAGAGCAGATTCTGCGTGAAATAGCAATAAACCGTCCTCATAAACTTTCGCATTTACAATATTAGTAGGATGAATATGTTTGATGTATTTGTATGATGGTATCAATGCAAATACACGGATTTTTATAATTACCCATTAAGAATTAAAAATAAATGTGATTTTAATTGTTTCTATCATTTTTTCATTTTATTTTAGGATAGGCATAGCGCGTTATTTACCTAAAAATGTTGATATAAACTGAAATTCATTTTTAGTATTCAATTGCAGGCAAAAATTAAACGATATTAAAAATGTATAAATGCATTCGATGGGAACTGGTGCAAGGATAATGAGTTGATTCCCCCACTTATGTTTTATGTACATTTTGCCATAGAGATAGAGAGAACACACATTTGTTTTGAAAAAAAATAATGTTTTTAATTTTCCCTAACCAAAATATTGAAAGAGTTAATTGAGGAAAATTATTTAATTAAACATCCTGAATGTGTATAAAATAAAATGGACCGAATTTTTAGTATTCTGTTTCCTTAAATATTACTTGCTCGCAAAATACAAACAAGTAGCTTCGTTAAAATTTCCCTTTGGATAATAAAAACAGCTAATATTTTTGAATATTAATTGATTGTTGCGTAGGAAGCAGAGCTAGAAAAGTGAGTTAGCTACCTGCAAATAAAGAGCCCACGGGATTAAATCCCACTCATATGTGGGCTCTTTACCAACATGAACCTTATTACGACAAAAATAATTCAATAGTTAAGTAATAGCAAAAGAATACTTTATTCTAACCCAAATACCTACTAGGTTTTAAAGTTATGTTCAAATTTAAAAACCAAACTAAATAGGTACCTACATCCAAGTGAAATCTTTGGCGAAATTAGTAGGTACGAAAAGTGTAATTTAATGACTTTTAAACTTTCGCGTTGTCTATACTACTATACTTAATATAAATCAAACAAACAATCAAATCTTTCCTCTTTATAATATTAGTAATCTATACTAATATTATAAAGAGGAAATCAAACAAACAATCAAATCTTTCCTCTTTATAATATTAGTAATCTATACTAATATTATAAAGAGGAAAGATTTGATTGTTTGTTTGATTTATATTAAGTATAGTAGTATAGACAACGCGAAAGTTTAAAAGTCATTAAATTACACTTTTCGTACCTACTAATTTCGCCAAAGATTTCACTTGGATGTAGGTACCTATTTAGTTTGGTTTTTAAATTTGAACATAACTTTAAAACCTAGTAGGTATTTGGGTTAGAATAAAGTATTCTTTTGCTATTACTTAACTATTGAATTATTTTTGTCGTAATAAGGTTCATGTTGGTAAAGAGCCCACATATGAGTGGGATTTAATCCCGTGGGCTCTTTATTTGCAGGTAGCTAACTCACTTTTCTAGCTCTGCTTCCTACGCAACAATCAATTAATATTCAAAAATATTAGCTGTTTTTATTATCCAAAGGGAAATTTTAACGAAGCTACTTGTTTGTATTTTGCGAGCAAGTAATATTTAAGGAAACAGAATACTAAAAATTCGGTCCATTTTATTTTATACACATTCAGGATGTTTAATTAAATAATTTTCCTCAATTAACTCTTTCAATATTTTGGTTAGGGAAAATTAAAAACATTATTTTTTTTCAAAACAAATGTGTGTTCTCTCTATCTCTATGGCAAAATGTACATAAAACATAAGTGGGGGAATCAACTCATTATCCTTGCACCAGTTCCCATCGAATGCATTTATACATTTTTAATATCGTTTAATTTTTGCCTGCAATTGAATACTAAAAATGAATTTCAGTTTATATCAACATTTTTAGGTAAATAACGCGCTATGCCTATCCTAAAATAAAATGAAAAAATGATAGAAACAATTAAAATCACATTTATTTTTAATTCTTAATGGGTAATTATAAAAATCCGTGTATTTGCATTAATATCATCATACAAATACATTAAACATATTCATTCTACTAATATTGTAAATGCGAAAGTTTATGAGGACAGTTTATTGCTATTTCACGCAGAAACTGCTCTACGGATTTCATGAAACATTACAGTAATGTAGTTTAATTTTCATAGCGCATAGGCAATAAAAATCAAACACTACGATGTGAGGAAAAACTAGCGGAGATTATTTTTGGATTACCACGACATAATATAATTTATTTAAAGCTTAACGTTACAAAAGCATCGTTACAACAAATTACTGTATTGGAAACGAATATCAGTTTTTATGTAAACGCATTGTAGCGCGGCTGATACATGTTAATCGCGGTCCTTGAATATTCATACAAAGCGGGCACATTCATTTGAATTAACGAGCGTTTTTGATACTACGTTGTCTTGTGTGACAACACTGCCTGGTTAATATTTCACAACATTTGACACTTTAACGATAACGTGTTACCGATATATATTTATCATGTTGTTTATTGATATAATAAAGAAATATGGTAGAGTTTTAAAAGCAGGATTTGCGTGTGATTGTAAACAGGTTGTTTAACTGAAGTTTACTTTGTTTTAAAAACGGACTATTAGGAGATGAAATATGACTGCCTTGTCATGGATGCATGACATAGGTAGTGCGGGAGAAAGAAGGTAGTGAAGAGTTTGATCAGTTAAATACCCTACATTATTTTTACTACTTTCCAACCTACTCTATATATAACAAATCATTTAAAGTAATTGAAACTTATGTATGACAGGCGCTATGATTAATGGAGCTTTGATAGAAATTGATTTCTAATTAGATCTCACTTCTTTTATTTGCGAAATCGTTAACGAACTTGGCATTCGTTCACATTTATATTTTTGATGGGATATTTACAACTCTGTCTCACTCTAAAAACAGTGATGATAAACACGAATTATGGTCTTTAAATATGCGAGTGCTAGTCGCATATTTGACGATTTTTTTATCGTAGTCATAGTTATCCCATTTTGACGACTATAATTCGTGTTTATGGGGTTTTAAGCCTGACATTACGACATGTAAGAAACAACATTATATTCCAAAAAAACACCCATTCGCGCCATTTTCAGTTCCTTTGAAGAATAAAGATACTAGCTTTGAGGAAGTAAATCTATTGACTTCCAACCAACTGTTACAGTGGTTACACTAGTTATACCCTAAGTTTTCTCCTTAAGATTAATGAAGGTGTGTTGACTGGCATCCCATTTAATTAGCACGGTGTATCTTTATCTGAGATAAAGATTTTTACGCAACGGTAGGTCAGTAATGAATGGATGATTATCGTTAAAGAAACAGTAGGTACTATTACAGTGAACGACTTAATCCTTACCTTTTCATTACACGAACAAACATTAGGATAATCTTTCTTATTTGTACAGGTTCCTCTGTTATATGTCATAAGGTTAAACAAATAATGGCTTGCTCATCTCAAATTAGTCGGATTATTACAAGGAGAGAACATTGTAAAATTAAATAGAAATTTAATTAGAATAGTTGCCAAACATTGAGTTATCTGAAAATGTCAAAGAGGTATTGAAAAACTTTGTACAGATGGACAGTATTGAGGACTTTTGGTTTACTAATTTGATAGCTGTTGTGGTAAAATTGGCTACTTATAATTTATTGTTAGAATTTACTGTTTAAATCCCAAAAAGTGTTTTAGCTAAAATCAAGGATAAATAAAGGCTCCCGTTTGTGAAAAATAACATCTTGGTATAGACAAGAACAACGTTTTTATTGACGACACAACGCGACGTTGTAAAGTAACATGAAATAAGTTATTAAAAATAATGAGTACTTAGGCACTTCTATTTTCACTTTTTATGGTACAAAATTGGCAATTTTTTGAAGCTTACACAAAGTATTAATTCTATAAAATTTGAAGTTATCGTCGTTGTGTTGATTTAAAATCCGATTGTAATTGTAAAATAATTACTTTGACAAGCGACATCTAGTTATCTATACTAATATTATAAAGATGAAGAGTTTGTTTGTTTGAACGCGATAATCTCAGAAACTACGGGTTCGAATTAAAATAATCTTTTATTGTTGGATAGCCCATTTATCGAGAAAAGCTAAGGGCTGTATATCATGACGCTACGACCAATAGGAACGGAGCAGCAACGAAAAATGTTGCAAAAATGGGAAACATTTTTGGCGTACGAAGTTGCATAAATACAATTGAAGTGTTTTTTGAAAGGATACATAAGGCTTAGGGTATTAATAACAAAACACAGGTTTTATTTTTTTTGTCTGTGTGTTTGTTCCGGCTAATCTCCGAAACGCATGGGCAGATTTTAACGGGACTTTCATTATCTGACAGCTGATGATGTAAGGAGTAACTTAGGCTACTTATCATCACGCTAACGTGTATAGTGAGTGAGCAACATCATAACTTCACGCGGACGAAGTCGTGGGTACAGTTAGTATTAATAGTAAATCAGGACTTATTCGGACTCCGTGATGCGTTGAGAACCAAATTACTTATTCAACATCATTACCTCTATTTCATTCCATTGCTTCTTTTATATTATCTCGACAATGATTCTCATTATTCATATCTCAATTCTTTTTGTAGCTGTTTCTTGAGGGATCCTTTTATCCATTTTATCGGTTGGGATTTTTTCAGTTAGATTTTCCGGCGTAAGCTTAATTCGTCCAGATAAATTATGCCAAGATAGAGACAAATAATCCAGCACTCCATTAAATCTGTAAAAAGCGAACGCTTTCAAAAAATTAGCCAACTAATCTCGGGACTGGCTTAAAAGGGCTTATATCTTGAAAAAATGTGCGTTATGTACATTTTGCCATAGAGATAGAGAGAACACACATTTGTTTTGAAAAAAAATAATGTTTTTAATTTTCCCTAACCAAAATATTGAAAGAGTTAATTGAGGAAAATTATTTAATTAAACATCCTGAATGTGTATAAAATAAAATGGACCGAATTTTTAGTATTCTGTTTCCTTAAATATTACTTGCTCGCAAAATACAAACAAGAAGCTTCGTTAAAATTTCCCTTTGGATAATAAAAACAGCTAATATTTTTGAATATTAATTGATTGTTGCGTAGGAAGCAGAGCTAGAAAAGTGAGTTAGCTACCTGCAAATAAAGAGCCCACGGGATTAAATCCCACTCATATGTGGGCTCTTTACCAACATGAACCTTATTACGACAAAAATAATTCAATAGTTAAGTAATAGCAAAAGAATACTTTATTCTAACCCAAATACCTACTAGGTTTTAAAGTTATGTTCAAATTTAAAAACCAAACTAAATAGGTACCTACATCCAAGTGAAATCTTTGGCGAAATTAGTAGGTACGAAAAGTGTAATTTAATGACTTTTAAACTTTCGCGTTGTCTATACTACTATACTTTGTATGTTTGTATTGAATAGGCTCCGAAACTACTGTACGGGTTTGAAAAATTCTTTCATCGTTGTGAAGCTACACTAACCCCGGGTGATATAGGCTATTTTTATCCCTGTATTCCCACAGGAACGGGAACTACGCGGGGGAAACCGCGAGGCGTCCGCTAGTATTATATACACAACTAGCTGTCCCGCGCAACTTCGTATGCGTCAATTCTCCCCGTTTTTGCAACATTTTTCATTGCTGCTCCGCTCCTATTGGTCGTAAAGTGATGTTATAAAACCTATAGCCTTCCTCGATAAATGGGCTATTCAAATCGGACCAGTAGTTCCTGAGATTAGCACGTTTAAACAAACAAACAAACAAACAAAGCAAACAAACAAACAAACAAACTCTTCCGCTTTATAATATTAAGTATAGATATAGATTTGACACGGGAATGAACGCGTTTAATCTATGCTTGACGTTTCGACCGTCAAGGAAAGGTATTAAACTAAGTCGGACAAGCAACCCAACCGTGTGTCCAAAAATCACAACAAGCAATCTCACATAATAATTTATAACATTTCCGTGGTCTAAAAGCACCTTAGCTGCTTGAATACCTAACTTTGCCATAACTACCTCCAGAACATATTGTAATTGGATTTCCCTAGTGGGACTAAACTATGAAATATAGGTGTGTATTTTTAAAGTTTATGATTTCTTATTTCTTATTTCTTATTTCTTTATTTAATGGAACAATAAACAGTTATACATTAAAAAAAAAAAAAAAAAATACAGTTCATATTACTAATAAACTAGTGTTAACTTATGTATAACCAACAGCATTGTCCACATGTTCAGTTTACAAGTTTTATATAGCTAGTAAAAATAAATATAAATATAATTAAAAGAGTATAACTTTATAAATGCTAGAAGGCTCCTTCTCACATAACAGTAGGGTGAATATGTAAAGATGTTAGAAGTTTCTGTTAAGACTATTTTAAAGTTTAACTCAGATTAAGCCATTATAGTATCTAATATATTTTTCCTGAATTTAGATGCTGTCATCGCAAATATGTCGGTATTTTCAAATTCATTATTATATATATCTACAAGTCGTCGCATTGGCGATCTCAAACCGGCATTAGTCCTGCATTTGGTGGTGACAAAAAGGCGGCGTTTTCTGATTTCGCGGCAGTGCACCGTTCTGGGTATTACGTAGCAGAGTTTGTTGGTGAGGGTGTTACAGTCGAAGGCGCCATTGCATATGCCATATAGTGTCATCGTTTGTAGAAATAGTCTACGGGATTCCAGTGTTGGTACTTTGTAGGTGGTTAGTAGTTGGTCATATGGTAGGTATCTTCTATGTGTTTTATATTGTACTGCACGTAAAAATTTCCGCTGCACTTTTTCAATTGCGTCCTTATATTTTTTATAATATGGATCCCAGACAGAGACTGCATATTCTAGTTGTGGGCGGACTAGAGACTTGAGGAGATGGATATAGGTTTCCGGACGCTTAAAGTTTTTGGCTGCTCTCATTACAAACCCATACAATCGGAAAGCTTTATTGACTATTTTGTCGATATGAGAATTAAGTTGAAGTTTGGAGTCTAAATATATGCCAAGGTCTTTTATTTCATTGACTTTAGTGAGTTTTGTGTTGCATAGTGTGAAGTTTACGTCTAGGTTGCATTTTTTTTTAGTAAATTTAATATTAAAGCATTTTGAGATATTTAAGTATAGTTTGTTACGTGTGCAGTAGTTAGTCAGTCTATTTAAATCTTCTTGGAATTGTGATACGTCATTTTGGGAATTAATCGTTTTGAAGATTTTTAGATCGTCAGCGTATAGTAAATAATTTGTATTTTCGAAGCAGTCGTTAATGTCATTTATGAATAAAATGAAAAGTAATGGTCCTAAAATTGAGCCTTGCTGAACACCGGAGGTTATTTTGATTGTATGAGATTGAAACCCGTTAATAACTACTTTTTGACTTCTGTTAGTTATATATGAAGTGAACCAACGGAGTAGATTCCCTCGTATGCCGTTGAATGCAATCTTATTTAAAAGTGTTTCATGGTCCACTTTGTCAAACGCCTTTTGAAAATCAGTATATACAGCCTCTATCTGGTCTCCCTTGTCCATCCCCTCGAAGAGATAAGTCGTGTATAGCATCAAATTTGTGTTTGTGGATCTACGTTTCACAAAGCCGTGTTGCTCTGGTAGTATGCTGTTGTGTAGTTGTGGGTAAATGGATGTGTGTACAATTCTCTCAAACAGTTTTGACACAGCGTTTAAGATGGAAATTGGCCTGTATTGTTCCACATCTTGTCGAGACCCTGATTTATGGATGGGAGTGACATTCGCCATCTTCCATTGAGATGGAAACACTCCTTCGTCCATACTCTTTTTAAATAATATATATAGAGGCTTATAAATAGAACTGGCAGTATTAACAAGAAAGATTGGAGGTATGGCATCTGGTCCAGGCCCTTTGGATTTGTCCATTGCTTTTAATTCTTTTTGGACAGTAGTTTCGGTAAAACTTAAGTCTCGGATTAATACGCATTTGTCATTATAATTGCTGGGAGCTTGCCATTGATTTACATTAATAGTGGTGGGTTCGTAGACGGATTGGAAGTAATCAGAAAACATGTTACATATTATATTAGGATCATTAGATATTTTAGTTTTATAATTAACAGTTGAAGGGACCCCTTGTTTATCTTTAAGGTTTTTTATATATCTCCAAAAGTATTTTATGTTTGTTTTTATACCTTCTTCTACTGAGTTCATGTATTGTAAATAGCATGTTGAGCATTCTATTTTAAATTGCTTTCTGTAAATCGAGAATTTTTCGTAGTCGCAGATGTTTTTGTATATTTTCCATTTCGTCCAGGCCTTAGCTTTGGTTTTGTATATGCGTATTAAGGATGGTGTGAACCATACTGGGAAATGATTTGATCGTATACTTACCATAGGGATGTGTGTTTTTATTGTGTTATAAATAATGTCGTAGAATTTAGCAACAGCTTCTTCTGTCGGTAGGGCTTTAAGTAATAGTTCCCAGTCGCAATCGTTAATATTCGTTATTAATTGAGTGATAGTCGGCTTTGTGAAAGTTATATTTCTTAGTATGACAGTTAGACATGTTTTTGCAATTGTTATTGGTGTAAGTCGTTAATATATAAAATGGCGGGTGATATGA
Source organism: Herminia tarsipennalis (assembly GCA_945859575.2). Classification (NCBI taxonomy): domain Eukaryota; kingdom Metazoa; phylum Arthropoda; class Insecta; order Lepidoptera; family Erebidae; genus Herminia; species Herminia tarsipennalis. The sequence continues at coordinate 22,505,767 of OX243835.2, read as the reverse complement.
GTCTGGGCATAGTAGGGGATTGTCGGTTAGAATTATCTTGCAGTCGGTATTAGATATTACTAAGTCTAGGGTGTTGCGTGTAGTATTTACGTTGGCATTATATTGTGACGCGTCATTAAGTGACATGAAGTGCCTAAGTTCCTCGTCCATCAGTGACGCGCCCGAGCAAGTGTAGCCTGCGTTAGTTAAGTAATTCGGTGCCCATTTTAAGTTTGGCAAATTAAAGTCACCGATTAAGCAGAAGGCCTTTATTCGCTCACAGTCAAGGGCTTTTTGGACAGCCTCGAAATACGCTAGGTAAGCCTCATCAGTCGTTTCTGGCGGGGTGTATACTGCACTTATTAATTTGTTAAATATTATGATGTTTATGTTTTCAAGCAAAGTGTTATGTGTTGATAATGTGATTTGGTGTGGTTGTAGTTCACGCTGAACGGCTATAAGCACTCCGCCCCCGTCACGCTTGCCCGTCGATACACGGTCTCGGTCCCACCTGAAAACAGTGTATCGCGAGTCTATAAATTCCTGGTCTGATATTTCGGGTATAAGCCATGTTTCCGCTATTACAATAATGTCGTAATTATTTGAGAGTATGTTTGTGTATAATGAATTTAATTTTGTTCGTATTCCTCTACAGTTTTGATAGTAAATGGATATATTATGATTAGAATCGAATTTTATAATATAAGTGACAAATCCGTGTTATATCGTATGTGTTATGTATGTAGTGTGTGTGTAGTAGAACATTAAGCGCTCTAGCGGATGACAAAATCACCAGTGCGACACGACGTAATAATGTGAATGTATATATGTAAAGATATCTTACTATTGGCGAGACAGGCATCTTCAGTTTAGGTAAATAGTGTAACACTGTTTCGTTGACATGAAGCAAAAAAATTAAACAAGATAAAAATGAAAAAGAGATACTAACTACTAATATATTATAAAAAAAGCATGCATGTATTGTAATATAAACATATTGAAAAGACAAGTGGAACGATATACAATGGAAGATAGTTTAAAACACTTATACAACACAACACTTGAACCAAAATATTACGATTTCGGTCACATATTTTTGTACAATTGTCTACAACTTTTTGTACTGTGTAATTCAAGTCCATGAATTGAAAGTCTGGAAAGTCTCTTGCAATAGGGATATGGATTTATTTTGATTGGCCTTTGCTCGTACCTATGTTATTTTTTATTTTTAGATTTTATATTGTTTCCTTTTCATTCTTATTTTTATTATTATTTTTCTTTCACGTTGATGTGTCGAAGGGATGGGCTGAAAATCAGCGTTGTTACATGCAATTTCGCATATAACAGCATTTGCTGAGCTCGTTCCTTTTGCCACAACACGATGTAAGTAATTATTAGTTTAAATTAAGAAAATATTTGTAATTGTGTGTTGGATGGTAATAAAAAAATTCTTTTGTATTCTGTTCTATTTAAAGAATTTTCATTTATTTATTTCATCAAAACTTCCCATAACGCAGTTTGGTTACGCCTTTCATAATCAAACAATGACTCGCTGAAGCCGAGCACCCGCAATGATATATTTTAAACATCATTTTTTGCTATAACCACTTCAATACGGAATCTATCTCGCTCACAGTGGAAACCTATCTACCACGTGTAACAGAAAGATGTGGTGAAATTTCGGCAACAGATTGTCTATGGCATAAGTATGACGCCTGATGATGTAACACCATGATGACAAATCTCATTGCATTAATACCTAAGTCATTTTATGTCCAATTTCAGCAGTAAAACATGTATGAGACGAGTATTGAGTTGCAAAATCAATGCAAAATATTTTAATTGACATATAAATTGACAAACAAACATCATGTAATTTAAGGTGCTTCGTTTTTAGGGTTCCGTAGCCAAAATGGCAAAAACGGAGCCCTTATAGTTTCGTCATGTCCGTCTGTCTGTCGATCCGATGAATCTTGATGAAATTTGGTAAAAAAGTAGTAGCTGCTACTTAGTTTGATAGCTAAATAATGATAATAAATATTTTTAGGGGGGACACTCCATACATGTTTTTTTCAGCAAACATCAACGTATATACGACAGGTCTTTTAAAAACATTTAAGGTTTTTAATTTTTTTTTTAATGAGTGAATATTTTTGGAGATAATCGCTCCGAAAGTTGCATAAATCGTGTCCCACCTTTAACTTTCGAACCGTGTAACCTAAAAATATGGAAAAAAATCACAAAGGTAGCGCTTAATAAGTACTTTAAACTTAAATTATATTGGACATGATCGGATATACAGTTATTGAATTACTGCCGAAAAACCGAGTTTCTCAATAAAAGGGCGTAAGTACCATGAACATACGCTCTTCTGCTAAAGCAATTATTCAAGGTTGCAGAACCCTACACTGAGCTTAGTCCAACATGCTCTTGGCCAGTTTTTTTTTCACAAACTTTTTTTTTAACATTAGATACATAAACATACAGTAGGTATCACGTGTATTATAATAAGTATTTTAACAATCCTTGAATTTCACCAGAACTTTCTGTTACATGTCGTATATAGGCTCAGATATACGAACACAACCATATATAAACAAAACATCTGCATTGCTAATATAGGCGGCAACCGCTATCAGTCTCACGATTACAAGGATTACCATGATAACAGTTCGCGTCTAAAATCTAGCTATTTGTATTCCTCGTAGCTCGATCCCTGGGGTATCGAAGTTCCGCAAGTTTCTAGAGGCCCAATTAATGAGGCAATTAAACTAAATTAGAGTTTAAGGCGCGAATGGCCAATTTTGACGTGGACAGATCTGTGCGGACGTTGTGACCCTGCAGAAAGTTCTTTAGTAATTATTGGCTATTACTCTTATTTTTTACTACCGAGGTTTAGAAAGACTATTTGAAGTAGCGTTGTAGTTTTTCTATACGGCCCGAGTATGGGGAGGATGCATCTACCGTGATGTTGTCTACGGATGTATTATACTAGCCAGTAGTCATTTACTCACGTCAGGTTCTGCTTTCAATAAGTCCAAATTATAGTCACACGTTGAAACATTATAAAATTTACTAGCTTAAAAAATATTTTTTTGTCTTAATAAAAAGTATCCTATGTTAGGTACTTCTAATACCTCCAAGAATATGTGTACAAAGTTTCATGATGATCGGTTGAGTAGTTTTCGCGTGAAAGCATAACAAACAAACTTACATTCACATTTATATATTAGTAGGGATGTGTGTGACAGGATGAAAGCTAACCACGGAAGAGATAAATATAGTATATTTATCTCTTCCGTGGAGCTAACAGCATCGTCGGCATTTCGAAACTGAGCGGCGGGCGTTTGGATATTTGGCCGTCTGTCAATGAGAAGAACCATATAAGCTCTGATTTCCATGTTTGGGTTGATTTTTTACAGTTCCAAGGGCAAATTAATTTTAATTTGTTACTTCCACGCCTTTCTGAGTAAAAAGGATTTTGACAGAAAAACATAAAGACCTGCAACTGGTTACTTTTTCACTTTTGAAGTCAAATTACCCAAAGGTTCAAATAATGAGCAATGAATTTTGTCATGTTCAGTATCTATGTTGAATATGTTCAAATAAATCGGAATTAGGTTGTACTAATGAGGGAATTAAAACGAATTAGAGTACATAATTGATATATTTGAACGTAGCGAGGCCAGTTTATAATTAATGCATGTGATTTTAAGTGCGGCTGTAATTGGAATTGTAGTTCTAATCTCCGTTGAAAAATTATTTACATGGTTTGTAGTTTTGTAGTTTCATTTTACGTCCGAGCACTATTTAATTGTATTCGTCGAGTACCTAATTGGATCATATTTATTTTGACACGAAAATGTTTAGGAATCTCTCCCACCGCCGGCGATGGGCGAGAAGCGTGTAGCGATTATATCGCTTCAAATACGTACAAGAGACTGTAAACAAAAGAAATGCAGTATGGAGGGAGCACCTAGTCGCCGGAAGTATTAACGGTCAGCGATCAACTAATAATATATGTATATCTTTTGTTAAATGGGATCTACATAAGTATGTACGTTTCTTGAATGATAAAATCACTACTCGCTTTTACGCCGTTGGTGGGACAGGTGCCTTCAGATTGCTTGATATTTCGACCGGCTTACACCAACATGCGACAGAGACAGTGGTCATAAGCTGACATTAGAGTGTTGACTCGTATTATATTATGCAACAAGAGAGTTTAAAAATAATAATCCCATCGGTACAGTGTACCAAAGTATTTTCATTTTATGAAGAAATAGCCTTCTCGAGAGGATCTCCTCTAGAGGAGGCAAACTTTTTATATCGTAGCGCACTTATTATCTAGGTGCGCTACTGAAATGGCGCTCCATTTCTGCTAACTGATGATTCAACACAGTCTGATTGTTTTAGAGTCATCCCGTCAAAAAAAGAACACTTATTCCTTATTCTTCTTCTACATTTTATTTTAATAGTACTCATACCTAGCTCTACCGATAGTTTCTAAGATCAAGCATCGATTTATGAAAAAATAAAATATACTACTTACTTGTAAGTTGACATATGGCGCATCAGCCATGACAGTCGGCACGATGAAGCCACCTTCTCCAGTAGACATGTCGATATCTTGACTGTAGATGTCGGTTTTGTCGTCATACAACTTGACACGTACTCGAACTCGCTTCTCAGTGCTCATTGCTTCCACCTGATCAAAAGTAACACTGGGTTAGTTTATAAAGCTTAAATAAATGCATATTTTATTACGTCTATGCACTGTTGTGAATGGTGACGAGTTTTAAATTCTTTAACAAATAGACCAATGAAATGTCAGACTCCCGCAAAAACAGTTTCGTTGGTACTCTTAAATTATATTTTGTTTTGTAAACTAACTTAACTAAACTGCAAAATTATAAAATATGGTAACCAGTATACATTTACCATTACTAAGTATGAATAGGCCAGTTTATATTACCTACTACTATTGTAATTTCTAACGGCCGGTATCAATAATCTATCTATTGATGGATTTGGCTACTGGAGCTATATATTTGACATAAGCTCTATATAAAATATGTCAAAATTTTACTTCTAGCAACCAAATTCTTCGATAGACAGATTGTTGAGACCGTCGCAAGTCAGTAAGTAAAATAGCAGAATTTTAACAATAAATACATTTTAGTTAAAATACTGTTACGCTGCGTAAATTAAGGGGGTTTAAATGTCCATAATTCCAAGTACATTCCATTATAAGGATGTCAATTTTACACTACAGAAAGCTAACAAACGGGTCACTACAAAAGGACTACGGATCGGAAGAGCTACCTACGTTATCATACACATCATTTGAATTTGAAACAAATGAATCATTTAGGAATATCAAATAAATAGGTACTTGACCAGTAGTCAAGTACCTATTTATTTGATATTCATTCATATCACAAAACCATAAGTACAAACGTTTAGAGGAGGCTTTGTGCAACATATTCTAAATGAATACCTCTCCTCTTATCTCTCCGTGCCTCGTAGAACACATTAAGCCGTCGGTCCTGGGGCCGTACCATGAACTCTAAATTATTTGCTGCAGGGCAGCTCAACTTAATTTTTGAACCTGACGCATTCATGTCAGTCGTTGAACTGCTGTCAAGTGCAAACAATTGACAAATAGACAATAGGTCATTCGCCGGTTTGGTGACATCATCACTAACTCGCCTGCTTTGTGCAGAATTTTAATACGACATTAGCAGGACAGTCTACAATTGCCCGGCTATAAGAGTTCATGGTATGGCCCCTGCGCCTAATCTCTTAGGTCGTGTCGGATATCCGTTCTATCGGACTATGAAAGTGAGTAAATAGAGAATGCACTTGTGCCTACAAATACAGTTGTGCACAATAATATTTATTGCATAGTTGGCTAGTCTCTAATGCGATTGGTCGCCGTTACCGACATCGTTTAGGAAACCGTTATTCCAGATGATTTTTTTAACACCATAACAGTGTGGTGTACAATATCACGGCGCAATGAGAACAATATTCTAACGTCAACTTTAAGTCTTTAATTAAGCCATTAAGTTTACCAAGCCAACCTGGCTTAACTCCAAAACCTGTGCCGACAGGGGTACAGATATGAAATACGGAGGTAATTAAAATGTGATTAATTTTTGTTATACAAAGACAAGTCAGTAGGTAACTGTGAATCCGTTTGTTATTCATTTGCTTGAGAAATTATTATTCAATGGAAAATAATTACATTTAAATGAAACGTTAAGTAAATGAGATAATTTAAAAAAAACTAATTTAAGAAATCTTAGCTGATTACGCTTTCAAACTTTTAAAAACGTATACAATAATTGCATTTTTGAAAACGTAATCAGCGTAATTGTAGATGTATAATAATCCAGTGTGATAGGTGATAACTATTTGCATCGACCAATAATTATATTTACGCATTGATTTTATAGTTACTATTTGATAATGATACCTGAATGCGAATAATCGAGTAGAATCGATTGAATGATACCTAATTATAGTAGTTATTTGTGGTAGTTTATTAGTTTCTAATAAAAATAAAGTACAGTAACTTTATTTGTAACAATTAAGCAAGGTTCTAAAAAATCTTTCCACTTTTATACTGCATAAGTATTTATATAAAAATCTTTCCGCGCTATCATTTCTAATAAAGGAATACTATTGAAACAGTTTGACTACCAATAACTTTTATCAAAGACTTGCAAAGAAAAAGTGTAATCTTCGAGTAAAATGCCTGTGACATACGGACCGGCAGACAGATGGACATGACGAAACTATAAGGGTTCTTATGACTACGGAACCCTAAAAAGACTCCGGCGTTAAGGTACAAGCTCTGTGTCTCGGGGGGCTTACAATTCACAAAGTACACTCAGACTCGGAATCAAATTTATGGATCTACCAAAGTTATTTTCCGTATGGGAATCGAAACCAAATCTATTGTACAGTAGTCGCACCTAAATTCTTCCACTGCGTCCCTTGGCTCGTCAATTTCAAGTAAATTTTCATAACGATGGTAAAGTTTTTGTTAATAATGACGAAACTTGACAATGCAAACAGAAAATGATAGCTGGGATAATGAAGTTATCGACGTTGACCTACCTGAAACCTCAAAATGGTTTAAAATAAATAATTAGTTCAAAAACATTTACTCGTAGTTTAAAATTCAATCTTAAGAAAAATAATGTTTTTTTGTGAATATAAAACTTTCTCCCTCTTGTAACTTTATATATTTAAGACGTACAGAATAAGTACAAATGTATTTTTTTTTAAATTTTAGTGTCTTTATACTTCTAATAGACATTTTTGTCATAAAGTGCACTGTTGAAGTATTATGGTTGGTGCCGAATAAAACATAAATACTACTATTTCAGGGCACCAACTTCAAAATGTTTAATTTGTTTTTGTTATTCTAGGTGTATTATTTTTTGCTTTTTAGTTACCTTGTAGGTATTTATTTTTGAAGTCGGTAATATTTTTTGTTAAAAAGTTTTTATTTCTCACTTTTTAGTGGTTTGGTTTGTAATTCACATAAGTTACAATAATAGCTTGCCCCGATGCAAGGCCGTTTATTGTTGAGGAGTTCACTGTCAGCTCTATTACATTGCGTAATAGTTGGTAGTATGACAAGAATAAAGTGCTACTCAATACTATATTAAAGTAACTAAATCACAAACTGAGAAATATTGAATAGGTTCGCTCACCATTTGTGGTCTTCATCATGAGTTCCACTTCACCAATTGGTGCTTTCTAAGAGTAAATGCACGAATCACTATGAAATATATCAAAATCACTTTAGGTTTGCCTTTAATATTTTAAGAGATCCCTCGATTTCTCCACGATCCCATCATCAGATCGTGATCTGATGACAATGGGACCAACTTGAAAGTATACCCTTTCAAACACAAAAATAAATTTTCAAATCGGTCCCGCCGTCTTTGCGTAATCGGTGAACAAACATACAAAAAAAAAAAATATACAGACGAATTGAGAACCTCCTCCTTTTTGAAGTCGGTTGAAAAGAATAAAAATGGCCCCTTCAAATCAAGATGCCGGCTAACTCTGTGACCCCTCGATGTCTAAATAACATAACAACACGATGTACAAATTAAAACATGTTCTACCCCACCTTTTTTAGGGCAAAAATACCTGCTTACTGTACGGTTAAACAGCATTTGAATTAGCGAATGCTTTGTCTTTCTAATTCATTCCATTTTCAAATTAGAATAGGAGATAAAACATTCGCTATTAAATAGGAATCAGCAGACTAACTATTTTAACGAACACCTACATATTTATGCCATCGCATTGGTTAATTGGTATAGCATATATTATACTGATATATTTAGATCTGTCAATTAACTAAAACTGAATTTGATTGATTAGTGATTGGTTTGTATACAAGCATTTCAATATCAGATACATAATGAATCATCTATCGTTAAAATACAAAATCACAGTTATAAACAGTTACTTAAATGAGTGATGCACCGATGTCACAAAACACCAAGTACAAAACAGAATGAAAGCTTCAGAGAACAACAACATTCGTCAGAGCAACGAACATAAAGACGTCGTACACGTATTAATCTCGGACCAAGATTCCATGTTCGTAAGCGACGTATAAGTGAGCGTTGCTTTGGCGTAATGTACTTTCTGAATTTTCTCTGGCTACCCAGTAGAGTAGTATTGACGTCTTAAATGTTTACAATAACGAATTACGAATGGAGTCTGGTTGCTATGACAGTTGATCTCCACATCAAATTACAACATCGATCATTAGATTAAAACTACCAATAGCTACGACTGCTTCTGTGGCGCGGTGGGAGTGTGTCCGACTGCTACGCAAGAGGTCGGGTTCGATTCCCACACGGGACGCCACTTTGTGTGATCCACAAACTGTTGTTCAAAGTCTGGGTGTACTTTGTGTCCGTGACTTGAATGTTTCCACAGTGCACAGAGGCACAGTGCTTGAAGGGTACTGCGGGAGTCATTTAAAAAAAAGTATTTTTAACTATATTTTTCTCTATCTTTCTATTTTGATTGTAATTGCAGGCACTTTAACAGTATGACTATCGAATAATAGTATAATAATTCACTAACGATAGGTAGAAATGTCATTTCTTTTACGGCCGTTTTCAATAATCTATCTGCTTACACATATAATGTTTACATATTTTGTATGGAGCGTACGTCAAATATATATCATTAGAAGCCAAATCGATCTATAGATAGAATGTTTAAAATGGCCGTTAGTAGTATTGAATATCGGTGATCTAAAAAAATCGCTTTAAGTAAAAAGCTTATACAATGACTGAAGATTATACAACAATGGGTGAATAGAGGTCATTTTTTTTATCATTAACGTAGGAAGCAAAATACTACTCTTGTGAAAAGTCGATTTTACATGTACATGTTATGCCTGTTCGCAAACAATAGGTAAAGCCGGAGAAAAGAACAGGCAATAAAAACTCGCAGCCACTCTTTTCAAATTGCCAATCTGATGACTGATCCAAAAACAAAAGATAAAAATATTAAAAGAAGATAGAGAACATGAGAATAAATTCAAATATTTAAAGGTTTACGATAACTACCTAAACTATAAACAAATCAGGCAATTTTCTAGCCATATCATACAGGAACTACATTATACAGAAAGAAAAGCAACCCACGTCGATATAAAAGCTGTTCGTTAGGCTGACTCTGTAATTTATTATATTGTTCTCTTGCTAACACGGCGAAAGATAAATATGGATGAGGTTTAATATCAACTTTATTATTTAATAAGCGTTGGTAGAATTCTTGTGTAAGTAGTATAGCAAATAACTTGGTTGTTAACTTAAGGCATGTAATATAGATATTATTAACGTGAGTTGGTCTGTTTTGGTTTTGTTTCTATACTAACTAACTACATCGTTTTGCAAGTCAGGAGGTACTACATTAATATATGTAAAAGACGATCAGTTTTACTTCTAACATGTTTTCGGTATGAAACATACATAATAATGGTTCATACCAAAAATTGGCTTATTTAACCACAATTTTCAAATATTGCACGGTAAAATTTCTGTTAAACTAAAGATTTTATGGCACATTATTGTGAGTACGTATAAATACAAATGATTTATGTGTCACAGAATAGCGAAAATTACATCGGTGGGATTTTTTCGCAGTGCAGCCCGCACTATTGTAATAATATGTAATCTCTGCATACCATTTCTGCATTCAATACCTACAACAATCTAAGGTTATAAATCTATATATAAATAATCACAGTATATCCACTTGACCGTCGGCTAATACTAGACACATGATGCTTGTACCCCCCCCCCCCCCCCCGCGAACTCGATGTGTGCGGCACGGCGTCCACAACACCGTCAGAAAAACCTACATAACTACTTGAGTATAATACCTATCGCAAAATAAAAAATACCCAAATGTGTAGGTACAAATATGAACATTCTAATGATATATTTTAAAAACTTAATCGTGACAATCTTTTGCGCTTAAAACGCGGAAAAAAATATCCGCTATTTTTCCCGCGTCAACAAACAACAATATTTAAAAACTGAAATTGAACATAATTCTTTTTAAATTTTAATGTGTAATTATATACTTGTTTAAGTTCAATAATCTAAGAATAAAACTGTAAAACTTACAACATTACATCCAATACGTCAACAACACTTAGTTCACTCACACGCGCTACGAGGAACACACTGATGAAATATTAAAAAAGAAAATCATATAAACATTTTAGACTGCCACCTAACTTTTTTTAGTTGAACTATATTATAACCTATCGTTCTCAAACGTCAAAATATTCAAGTAATTCATAAGATTTAAACAAGATGCCGCTATTTACAACCTCGTCGTATAGGATCGTACTGGTTACTACATCAGCCGCACGCGTACGAGATTACTTGCTGTTTGGCTGATATACGAGCCACTGACGCTCAAGTGGATAAATATATATTAATATCTTGGGACAACTATTAATATATATTAATTGTAAAATTCATGAAGTGAAGAATCAGATGAAGTTGTAAAATTGAGACAACTTTCACAACTTCATCTGATCCCAAACTAAGCAGAGCTTGTACTATGGCAACCAGACAACTGATATACATACTTATATATTTCTAAAAACATGCATACTATAGATAAATTACACCCAGACACAGAATGATTCATCGCGTTCATCACACAAAGTTTTAACATGGGTGTAGATTGAACCCACGACCTCCAGCTTAGCAGTCAATGTCACTAACCACTAGACCAACAGGCCAGTATACATCTATACTAATATTATAAAGCGGAAGAGTTTGTTTGTTTGTTTGTTTGTTTAAACGCGCTAATCTCAGGAATTACTGGTCCGGTTTAAAAAAATATTTTTTTGTTGGATAGCCCATTTATCGAGGAAGGCTATATAACATTACGCTGCGACTTATAGGAGCGGAGCAGCGATGAGAAATGTTGCAAAAACGGGGAAATGTTATGCATACGAAGTTGCGCGGGACAGCTAGTATTAGATGTATCTTATCTAATTCTAGCTGTACCGCGCAATTTCGTCTGAGTAAATTTTCCCCGTTTTTGCAACATTTCTCATTGCTGATTCGCTTCTATTAGTCACAGCGGGATGTTATATAGCCTATAACCTTCCTCGATAAATGGGCTATCCAATAGTAAAATACTTTTTCAATTCAAATCAGTAGTTCCTGAGATTACCGCGTTCAAACAAACAAACAAACAAACTCTTCAGCTTTATAATATTAATGTTTGATATGAATAACAACAGTGTACTGACCTATAGTGCACGTCATAATCAACCAAATAAACAGAGCAGGTCCTTGCTAATATCAACGTATGCCATTGTCTAAAGCTTAGATAAAGGCTGCCATCAAAAGTTCCAACGGAATGAACTAACGAGCCGCTATTTACTACAATTCAGGGTATACCATTTGAACAGAACGACGCGCGACGCGGACGCTACGAAAATAGTAATGTTATAAACTATCTTTATTCTAGAACGATGACTTTAGATTTTGTTATGTAGATTACGTTTTGATTCATTTTTTTTGTTGTAAACAAATATATATCAGATCCTTTGCATGCAAAGTAATCTATACTAATATTATAAAGAGGAAAGATTTGATTGTTTTGTTTGTATTGAATAAGCTCCAAAACTACAGGACGGATTTGAAAAAATCTTTCACCGTTGTGAAGCTGCACTAACCCCGGGTGACATAGGCTATTTTTTATCCCTGTATTCCCACGGGAACTGTAACTACGCGGATGAAACCGCGAGGCGTCCGCTAGTCACATATAAAAGGTATTTAATAAAGATTGAATGTCCAAAGTCTTACTATTTTTTCCTCTGACGCTATGACTTCACTCGCGACTAATGACTCACGGCTACCACGAAAAGATATGCATTATATCACTCTACCTCCATAGCACCAATGTTGTTAAAGCTTTTAATTTTAATCAGATCATGGTTACAATAATCTACTCGCCAAAACTTTTTTTTTTTTAAACTGTACCATCGGGTAAAATATGAACCTCGTAATAAACGAAGTGGTTCAATATTAAGTTTTGTCTCTATATATCATATTAACAGGTTGATAATCTATCTGAATATCTTGGGACAACTCACACCACGCTATCTGATCCCAAACTAAGCAGAGCTTGTACTATGGAAGCCAGACAACTGATAAACATACTTAAATAAAATAAAAATAAAAAAGCCTTTTATTTCCTATTAGCTACACAATTAGGTTTACAATTAAAGAAAAGAAAGAACAGTGTGTACACCAAGTCAGTTTATAGAAATTAAAAAAAAAATAAAGATACTGTTGATTAGTTTTGATAAACTGATTTAGTGTCACAGATAAGTACTTAGTACGAGATAAGTTGTAAGATTGTAGTAGGTACATTAATTGAATATGGTAAAAAAGATCTCGTGAGTTTAGTAATGGTTGTAAATTACATTTCATTCATAATTATTTCTATTGTAAGAACCCCTCTCCGTAGAAGGTACAGGCCTCCTCCAGAAATAGCCATACATATATATTTCTAAATACATACATATTATAGATAAAGAACACCCAAACACAGAATAAACCATCGTGCTCATCACACAAAGTTTTATCCTGGATGGGGATCGAACCCCTGCGTAATAGTCGGATACACTCCTACCGCGCTACAGAGGCAATCAGATAAAATACAAGCTTGAAATTTGTATAAAATACTTTCAAAGCTACTAAAGATATAATCTGTATAAGAACAGTAACTTACCCTCCCAACGAAAGGCAGTCCAGGCTTATATCTCCTTCTCATACTATCAGCGAAGCGTAGTTCCACATAATGCTGCTCAGCAGCTGGGGCTGCTGCAGCAGTGTTACCCACTCCAGTACCAACAATGATGTCCACACGAGCTGAGCCTCCACCACATCGGGCTTCAATACGCCAGGTTCCAGAGCGAGCAGCACTTGCCAGAATTGCGCTGAGTTTGCGAACGCCTGAAAGAGAAACCATAATTTAGCAATCATCTTAAATATCCTTGTAGGTGAAGTATAAGTACAACCTCTATTTTTTAGGGTTCCATAGGCAAAATGGCAAAAACAGAACCTTTATAGTTTTGTCATGTTCGTCTGTCTGTATGTCTGTCTGACCGTCCGTATGTCAAACTTTTTTGATTAATTTAATATTTTTGGTAATATCGCTCCGAAAGTTGCTTAAACGTGTCTGTCTGTCCGTTCGTAAATATTAATTTAATCAAAAAAGTTTGACATACGGTCAAACTTTTTTGATTAAATTAATATTTTTGGAAATATTCGCTCCGAAAGTTGCATAAATGTGTCCCTCCCCCTTATCTTTTGAACCGTGTTTCTAAAAAGTATGAAATCAAAAATCACAAAGATAGCGCTTAATAAATTACTTTAAACTAAAATTATTTTGGCCATAATCGGATATACCGTCATTGAGTAATTGCAGAAAAATTGCGTTTCTCAACAAAATAGCGTAAGTGCCATGAACATATTCTCTTCTGCTGATGCAATTATTCAAGGCTGCAAACATGGTCTTGCCCGTTTTTTTAAGGTACTCTATTCGTCATGTCAAATTCTCTTTGAACAATTATGTTCAAAGAGAATTTGACATGACTGAAAATTTAAGACCCGTGGTTTCAGCCAAACGATGGTTTAGTTAAAGTGTAACCACCTTTAAAATAGACAGTGAGACTGTGGGTTAACATAATTATTAGATGTGTCCTTACGAACTACTTAATTTTCGACAAACGATGCAAAATCAAAACAGCCCCTGTAATCAAACTACCGCTTAGAATGATAAATGATCAATTCTTGCCAAACTCAACACCTGCCTCCGTCTTCAGGAAGACTCATTACATTTATCTATTAGCACCAACACCCAGATCCTATAATTGGTTCGCACATAAACAAAGTTCGTAAGGATCGCGCAGATAAATTGATTACAAAAGCAACGTATTGTACGTAACTTCGTAGGCGAAGTTGTAATTAAAAACATTAGTGTAGGAAGGTAGGCAGAAATTTTGCTCGCACTGTAGAGTACAAAGTTACTTATTGTGTCTCGGGAATAAAAAGTTTATCTTTCGGTACAATTTGTTTTGGGTGAATAGTGAAGGGTTGGATGTGAGTTGACTCATTGTGTATGTTTGTTCCACTATTGTAAGAGAATGGACCTTAATAATGATTGATATATAGGTTGTCAATACCTGTATCTATAAGTGACATTCTAATGAACAACTTGATTAATCTAGGATCAGGCGAAGAAAGAATGCATATTGCGGCTATATAGACATCTTGTCAGTTTTCTTCATTATCTTTAAGTATAGATATTGGGTTGTAATATTTTATTATGTATTTTCCAATAGATATGACTTTTATAAGTATCTATGCGTGTTTTTAGTGAATGTTTTATACCCTTTCACGTTGAAACCATTTTACATTACATCGCGATAGTGATCTCATATTTACAATTTGGCACAGATGACTGACAAGCCATAGTTAGGTACTCATAAAAAACTGTTAGTAAAAACCTTTTAATTTCTTGTCATCTTACTAAACAAACACAGCGACGGAGACATACAACTTCTAAAACAAAGTGAATGTCCACTATGAAAGTTTTTGTCATCAGTTATGACATGTGACTTTTAAGAGGGTCGGCGAATGTAATTAATCAAACTATATCTGGAGTGGGACCCGGCTCATGTCGTGACAAGGTTATGCCTTAACTTTACTTGACATTGCCTTATATAAGGATTTTGGTACTTGTGTACGGTTATGTAATACGTTTCGTTAACTAGAACTTTAGGCATAGACATTTTTAGTTTTAGATTTGATCTCTTGAGAATTGAGATTTGATCTCTTAAGAAAAACCAGTCGTTCAATTTCGATACATTAGCTTCCTGATCAAAGCCCCTAAAAAAGTAGCATAAATGATAATCGAATAGAATGACGTCATTGCGCTTGCAAGACCGTAAATTCATTTTTTTTTAAATGAGATTCGCAGTTATGCACACACAACGATGTCACCTCGACGTAAATCTAATATATATATATATATATAGGCTTCTTTGCATTACACCAAATAATTTCGTAATATATATTTTGAAAAAACAAAAACAAATTCACCAACTACCATCTACTTTTGTCTCACAACCTTTTACCACACATCTGAGAGACCCTGGAGTGAAATAATAATCTTTATTGACAACAAATTCTAATTACAATAATGTTTGATAAAATCGATGTTTCTTTATCAGGTTTAGGGCCTAAACTTCACAATAAACAACGATTTTACTCCAGTAAAATAGTCTATAGGTCGCAATATCTCAAAAAACAAGTAGTAGGTGATTAAAGGTTAATATATTAAATATTTTCCAAAACTGATAATACAAAGTCTTTTTTGTGTTATGTAAAGAAGCCACGAGAGGGAGGTTATTAGTATATATTACAAATCATCTTGTATATACACATATATCTATACTCAGAGCCCTAAGGCTTTGAGCCTTAGGGCTCTGAGTAGAAAACACAAAATAGCCACATTTATTTTTAAATTCATCCTAAAAGTCTGTATCCCCCGAATACTCCCTTCCCTGAACACTTCTCTTCTATATTTAATAAATATTATTTAATACTTCTATAATTGTTATTTTCGTGCCGTGTACCTGCATGTTATTTTATAAAAACCAAACTACATTTTCGACATAAATCCAACCATAATGTAAGGCTTACTGAAAGGGATAAAGCAAACTGTCCCCTTCCCCAAGGGGACCTTTAAAACATGCATAGAATTTGTAATTGATTACTATCTTATGGTTCCAAACCCCCCAGTAAAGTTTTGCAATTTATTTTACCAATTTTTGGGTAACGTCTTTTTTAAGTGATTTGTTACGATCGAGAAAAATGCCTGCAGAGTAAAACTGAAGCCTTCATTTACGTCCTTATTCATAACATGCTGATAACAGCATTTTAACCAACTAATGTTTTGTCTTTCACCCTATTTTGAAAATAAAATAAAAGACAAAGACGATATTAGTTTATTCTATAGTAAATTAAGTATTATACTCCTGTTATTGGCGTATTATTTAAAGATTATTTACAATAAAAGTTAGGACTTCGATGTGGATATAAAACTTTTTTACAAAAAAAATATTTATCCGACTTTAATCAGGGCTGATTTGCTGGCTTTTACTGAAGTGTTTCATTGTCTATCCCGAACCTTATCAGATCTTTATGAAATGTATTGTCATCTCCCACTTTTAGCTTTTAAACCGCATAGCCAAAAATCGGAAAAAATACATAGGTAGCGTAACCTTTGTATTTTTTTCCTATTTTAAATATTTTTAATAATTTCAATATTTTTATTTTATAGTAGGTATTTAATAAGTTAAATACATACTATATACTAAAATTATTTTGAACATCGATCGTAGTGCATTTCTTTGTAGCTAAAGTTTTTTTAATTCCTTATAAGGTTAGGGCACTTAGGGCACTTTCAAAAGTAGGAATTTATACTGCTACTTTTTACCATAAAATGACAAGGACAGCACAGCACGTCTTCTTACAAACGAATAGGCCATTTAAACATGCTTCTTGAAACCAATCGTCATTTCATTCATTTGTTACGAAGTAATTTTGTCAAATTAAACTCAATTTCAAATATCTAATATAAATCATCCTAAGTCTTCTTTACCCGACTACGGCCAATCCAAAAAGAAGGGTTTTGTTTTGTTAACACATTCCCTATTTTTATTATCACATTCTCCCCCTAATACGGCGTCTATAGATACCGATCCATTCGCAATGACAAAGGTAAAGCTATTTATATATAAATATTCGAGGTCGTCTTTCTACACGTTGTCGTTCCAGCCATCATTCTAAATTCGAACCCATTGTATTATCGCATTATGGGGGTGGGAGTCACGGGATGCGTTTCAGGTAAAGCTAAGCTTGATCCCTTTTCTTGGTAAAAGAATTTTCATGTCTCACCGTTGCCCCTGCGATAAATCGTCTCTAGCAAAAACATTGACGTTTTAAATCTTTGTTACATACAGTATTGATGTTTTCATAAAGGAATGAGTTATTTGTTTAAGCGAATAAAAAATGAGCTTAAAATTACAGTAAAACCTCACTGAGAGAACGATTATTGTTTGTCGCCAGTCTCATGTTAAAAATTGTTATAAGTCGTAATCGTAATTAAGGAGAAAAATACATATTCATCTTATTATCAAGGTTACAGGAATCCACGTGTATGTTAACAAAAGCTTTCTATCAATAGATATTAACAAGACTGCAGGCTTTAAAGCCTACGCAGTCTTGTTAACAATTGGATCAGTTCTGCTTTTAGACTAATAGAATATTGATGTTAATAGGATCGTTAGTTGAAACGTTAACATAAATTATTCCGGTGTAACCCCTGGACGTCTTCTCTTGATGAATATTAAACCAAAGACGCAATAGCTTTAGAAATAAGCTGATTGAGAGTGGAATTCGAATTTAGAAGCGGCGGTAGCTTAATGGCTAAGGCATCGGTCCCGCAATCGTGAGGTCGCGAGTTCGAATCCTACCCATTATACTACCGACGTGAACCCACTCCTAACACAAGCTTTTGATATTAGCTGGATGGGTTAACAGGATTGCTAGTAATGTAAAATTGCACATTGACAGTTATCTCTGAAAAAAAAATATGACGGTACATTCTTGTCGTAGAGTTTTCACTTAGCCTCTATCGCAATGCCTGAAGACCAAGGTATTTAAGCAGTGCGTCCTACTTGTTATGACCTGCGGTGCCGAGACGTGGACACTTACAGTTGGGCTAGTGTACAAATTTAAAGTTGCTCAACGAGCTATGGAGCGAGCTATGCTTGGGGTTCTTTTGAAGGATAGCATTCACAATGAGGTCATCCGACAAAGAACCAAAGTTACCGACATAGCTTGCAGGTTGAGCACGCTGTAGTGGTAAAGGCTCATTTCCGTGCATCGCGGCCGATCGCGAGCCGCGAGAGGCTTACGACAAGCGTCTGACGCGCGCGGCCGATGCGACAATGTTCACAGTGCGCGCGCAGCTTACGACAGTCGTCGGCCGCGCGCGTCTGTCGCTTACCTCGGAAACCACACCATACATTCTTATACTCTGACTATTGTTGCATCGGCCGCGCGCGTCAGTCGTTCGTCGTAAATCGTCGTCGCTCGCGATCGGCCGCGATGCACGGAAATGAACCTTAATGGGATAGCCATATTTGCCGAAAGACCAATGGCCTATGGAGCAAACGAGTACTAGAGTGGAGACCGCGACGCGGTCAACAAAAGGTAGGTACGGGCCCCAGCCAGATGGATCGATAACCTAAAGTCGCTGGTATGGACTGGATGCGGAAGACAAAGGACTGGAAGTTGTGATGGAAATTAGGAGAGGCCTATGTACAGGAGTGGATCGATACAGGCTGATGATAATGACGATTTTTGTCTTTATCTTCGTGATGATTATAGTCATAATAGACATTCGGTACATTTGATCACGACATAATAGGCCATATGACAGTCTAAAAAATATCTTTTATGAAACGTCGTAGCGATACCCTCCAGAGATATTCGTATAAAATACATGATTAAGGCGTCATACTTTCCTGCCAAATATTTTTTTTTATACTCTTTCCTAGCTTAGATCATTATAGATAGATATATTATAGATATTATTTTAGGAAATATCCCCGGAGAATTTCACAAGCATAATAATGTTACCAACAAACGAGTTCGAATGTTCGAGAAGCTCGTAGAATACGCGCGAGTACATCAATAGACAAAAACGACTATGTATGTGTGCGTAAGACGCGCGAGCGCGTAGGCACGCGCGTCTAACATATAAGTAACTTGTTTGTGTGCGTGGCGTTCTCGAATCTGGCTTCTAGTATGTGGTCGACTTTCCTAGATTATGAAATTTTTGTATGAAAAGGCGCTCCCTCAGCTTTCAGTTCGAAGGATGATCTCAAAGAGTTAAGTTCGAGGCGATAGTTTGTGACTAGTGTATAGTGTTTTGTACAGTGATTTAGAGTTATTATTAGTGTTGATCAGTGAACATTGTAGTGGTGTTCATTACGAAATTTGTCATTATATTTGAATCTATCCTATCTATCTATCCTGACACGAAACAATAACTTATACATAGTACAAAACGCACACACATACTCGGAACAAAAAGGAAATCAAAGCCATAACCTTTTGCGTAGCAATCGTACGGACTTCCAGCACTCCTATTGGAAAACAGACCAAATGTGAGATACGTACCTAATTATATTATTTGCTTCCGACTACCACTACCAGTAATATAGTTTCCTAATACGTAAATCTCAATAATATTTGTCAGTTGCAAGTCAATCACGTTTCGGGAAAAATAATCCATCAATATTTGACGGGGGTTGGCAAGAGAGATGACATGGAAAGGCTTTCTCAATACTGACACGGCGACCGCTCACGGTTTGTTGAATACGATGGTCAAGACAAATTCATGGCACGAAGAAAATATCAAAAACACTTCCGAGATATATTTGAACATATTATAGAATAATCCGATTTGTACAAATTATAGAAATTTATATAAGCTACGGGTCTTAATCGCGTCAATATTTTATTTTAGGGCTAAATACCTTTGTTTATTGCCCGACGTTTCGACCGTATCCATGGGTACCCGTGACCACGGCCTTTGCAATACGGTCGAAACGTCGGCCAACAAACAAAGGTATTTAGCCTTACAATAAAATTATTACGCGACACTTCCGAGATTTTTATTGTAACCTGATATCTACTCTATGATGCCATTTTAGTTTTTCTGATTTCAGAACGTGTATTGTACGCAAGTAATGAGTGAGGAACAAGAACATATTACGAGTATTCCTTCTTTTATAGAAATATGACAGGTTTTTGCTGAGAGAAGCCACAAAAACTGATTCAACGCGAATAATGTAAAACCTATCACAGAAGCCATAAAATATTTAATGTGGAATAATATTTCGTTTTATATCTTGCCATCAACCAGAAATTTTCTATCACAACAGTGTTTTCTTAGGATCATGGGAAACAGGCAAGTTGTTTCTTTTCTTTTTTTATTACAGACACTGAAAAACAAAAAGCAAACTTCGTTTTCACTCCCAACGCCTCTCATAACTTTCGGTCTGTCGAAAAGCAGAAACAATAACAAAGTTCTTTCACAATTAGTGAGAAATTGTTACAGAAAACCACCACTGCAAGTTGGTCTATGCTACTAGATTGGACATTCCACGACTTATTTGTAAAAATGAATAATGTCCACATAGCAGGGGCCAAGATATGTTGGACATAAATGTGATTGTCGTGCATTTCGTATTGTAATTTGTGCACACATTTTTTATTGATGTGAATGCAAATGGCTGCATTTTTAGGTTTACCTCTAGTTTTGTATAATTACACAGCATTATTGTCAGTAAGTTTATCATAATTTTAAATAGTTATTACCTATTTTAACATCTGACTGCTTCGGCGCTGTAAGAGTGAAGACTGCTGTGCAATAGTCTGTTGGTTCTATTCCCAGCCAAGACAGATCAATGTGATATACATAATACACACATCAAAAGTGTCTAGGGATCAAGCATTTTTATGCGGATTTCTTGAGATTGAGATGTGGCTTTGTAATAAATTTATGATTTTATAAATTTATATGGATCCTTTTTGGTGCATTTCATAATTTGAATCAGGAACTGTGAATCAAATTCGAGTAAAAGATGAAAATCAGCTGTCAATATTTTCCCTATAAAAACATACAACGCATTGAAGACATTATTAGTGCTACTGTTTCCCTACTACTGATTAAAACCAACGTTATTATGGAGCGGCGACGTCATTTAAGCAGGGAAGAAATGCTCAGAGCCGTGGAAATGATAGAAGCTGGTTCCCGGCAACGTACTGTGGCTTTAGCTCTGAATACAAGTCAGAGTGTTATCAGTCGACTTTGGACACGTTACCGAAGCACTGGTACCGTGGCTGAGCGCCATGGAGGACGGTATCGCTGCACCACACGGAGACAAGACCGATACATTCAAATCTTAACTCGAAGAGGTCCAACAATAACCGCCATGATGTTAGCCGTGAGGCTTCATCACTCTTCAGGGAACTTAATTAGCGACCAAACAGTCAGAAACCGCTTGCATGAAGTGAACCTTCATTCCCGAAGACCGCTACGGGTACCACCTATAGCAATGCACAATCGTAGGATTCGATATCAATGGGCTCTTGAACACAGAAATTGGGCAGAAGAACAATGGCGTTTCGTGTGCTTTTCTGATGAGTCTCGTTTTGGTATGAGACCGGATACAAGACGTATACGACACTGGAGAACCCCTGGACGCCAACAGCGATTAAAATCCTGCCAGGAAGTCCATCCTTATAGTGGTGGAACCATCATGGTATGGGCGGGTATTTGGATCGGCGGAAGAACTGAGTTGATTTGGATCAGAGGCAACCTCAACGCTCAAATTTATGCTGAGACGATTGTATCAGACGTCATCGTTCCTCTACAAGTGCAAATCGGTCCCTTATTTCAGTTAATGCATGATAATGCACGACCGCACACCGCAAGAGTTGTAAGACAGACTCTCGCCGCAGCTAACATCAATGTCCTGCCCTGGCCTGCTCAGTCGCCAGACTTGAACCCGATTGAGCATGCATGGGATATGCTACAGAGAAGAGCTCTGCCGAATATGGAGGGTATCCAGTCGCAAGAAGACCTTTTTTTGTTGTTGCAACGAACATGGGCGGCCATTCCACAGCGTGATTTGGATGAACTCATTTTGAGTATGCCAAACCGATGTTCTTGTGTTGTTAGTGTTCGCGGTAGAAACACGGATTATTAATTGTTTAAGTTACCCAATAAAATTTTAAAGAAAACTGTTATTTCAGTCTTTTTTTCGAACTTTAATGTTAGTGGTTCAAATGTCAAAAATCCCTTTATTAGGAAAATGGCAAATTTCTTTATTAATGCAAAGGTGACTTGGTTTATCGTTACTGTGACAAACGAAAACACTTTATTTGATGAATCCTTAAAGAAATAAAAAAAAAAAATCAATCAGGAGAAAAGTTATTGCAAAAATATATGTTGATCCCTAGACACTTTTGATGTGTGTATGTATAATGATGTTACATCATTAGTATTGGTTCAAAGCCTGAGTGTGGGTATGTCTTAGCCTAATGGCTCTTAATCTATACTAATATTATAAAGCGGAAGAGTTTGTTTGTTTGTTTATTTGTTTGTTTAAACGCGCTAATCTCAGGAACTACTGATCCGATTTGAAAAATTCTTTTTTTGTTGGATAGCCCATTTATCGAGGAAGGCTATATAACATCGCGCTACGACTAATAGGAGCGGAACAGCAACGAGAAATGTTGCAAAAACGGGGAAAATTTACGCATACGAAGTTGCGCGGGACAGCTAGTAATATTATGAAGCTGAAGAGTTTGTTTGTTTGGACGCGGTAGTCTCAGGAACTACTGATCCGAATTGAAAAATTATTTCACTGTTGGATAGCCCATTTATCGAGGAAGGCTATAGGCTATAAAACATTACGCTACGACCAGGAGCGGAGCAGCAATGAGAATGTTGCAAAAACGGGATAAATTTACGCAGACGACGTTGCGCGGAACTGCTAGTACTGAATATAAATGTTACATAATATTTTATCTCAGAAGGAACCACAGTCAACAGCTAGTTCTTATTTAAATCTCTTAAATAACGCTACCAAGGATTTCCATGAACTATCTGATACGAAATTGTTACTCAAAGTTAACCAGCTCATTCTGGAGCCACATCAGTTAATGAACGCCGAGTTTAATTAAGTTCCAGATTTGATAAGAATACTTCAAGCAAACTGATCTCTTATTAAAATGTATCTCTCGCTACGTTGGCTACGCTCCCTGGTACCAATAAGTAATTTATACGGGATAATTAGTTAGTTATTAATGGTATAATATTGGAAGGTTAATTGGTCATTAATAATGATGTTATCGTTTTAACGCATTCCGTTTAAATTATGTTGTTACAAAAGGGAATAGTTAACAATCTCATCTATTTTATGATGAATCTAAATTTTGGAAATATTAATGTTCTATTTAGAGATTTTGATAGAAGTTTATAACAAGTGATTTATTTAATGTATTTATTTAAAAACTTTATGCACAGTTATTGTACAAAGGCGGACTTAATGCTAAAAGCATTCTCTACCAATCAACCTTAGGGTGATGTAGAGATAAAAATGGAAGTAGCTGCTGTAAACTTGTTGACAGTTAAACAATTCGTAAAAAAGGAAATGATAATT
Organism: Herminia tarsipennalis; assembly: GCA_945859575.2. Classification (NCBI taxonomy): domain Eukaryota; kingdom Metazoa; phylum Arthropoda; class Insecta; order Lepidoptera; family Erebidae; genus Herminia; species Herminia tarsipennalis. The sequence continues at coordinate 22,481,883 of OX243835.2, read as the reverse complement.
TAAGTACCAGAAATAATAATATACACACATACAAACAAATATACCGGCATACCTAAGTACATACAAATAAACATATATACATACATACAAATATACATACCATAGTGACATTGATATACTAACGTGATAACTCAACAAATTTCTGGAAGTATAAAGTACGAACCTTCGTCTTAAAGTTGAAGCGGTTAGGTGTCATCCTAATTTCGGGGGGCAGTATATTCCAGAGTAAGAAAGATTATTTTGAAGGATTTTTTTATAAACATAAGAGCAATCCCTATTTTCTTAATCTTACAAAATCTGAATAAAAATTCCATGAAATGAAACACACAAACTCACCAGAGAGAGGTTAGGCACAGAAACATAGCTTTAGAGAGATTAATTTAACCGGAATTTAACAAATTTTCTTGTGTCTAATTTGACGTGATATAGAATTAGATACTAACTCTACTGTCACTGCGCGTTAAATATTTATACGTTTTGTTAAAGGAAATTGAATCTGTCAAACGGCAGGATAATCCAACGGTGACTTTACAAGACAACGCTTTTAGTGGACCGGATCACATCACAAACGTATTATTTACGTAACTGTGTACCCTAGAGAATTCATACACATGAGAAAAAAGGCTACCGGATCTTCAAAACATATGTAAAGACTTGGTAGTTGTACTGATCTCCTAGACAAGTGGCATAAACGCTAATCGAATAGGAATACAATCGATTAGAATGAACGTTACGTAATAGAACGTAATAGACGTTGCGCATGCAAAACTGTGAATATGATTTTTTAAATATGTGATTCGGAGATTTGCGCACGTAACGTCATTCTGATGTCATTCTATTAGATTAGAGTTTATGTTTCCTTTCTAGGCTGACCTGGTTTTGTCAATTTCTTTGAAGTATGAGGTTAATTGTCATTTGTCATCGTTGAAATCAAGCTTTGTGCAGCTATCAGGAACAGTAATACCAATACTTTTAATTTGCAAAAATATGGAAGTTCTTTCATTAGAGTAGTTTAGACTTCTATACTACTGAACCGATTTTGAAAATTCTTTTACCAATAGAAAGTCACGTTAGTTGTGAGTATCATTGGCCCAACAAAGTGGGCACGGGTTAGCTAGTTTAATATAAAGTTGGTATAAAAGTCTATGCATTATAAACAAACACAAAGACATAGATAGAAATATATATATTTTTTAATAAATTTCACTGGTCCATTTATTTATAACTGCTTTATTACCGCCTACTCGAATTCACAACAAAATAGGTATGGTGGGGTAGAACGTACGAAAATTGTACAATTAACGTAAGCACATCATAGATCTTTTTAATTTATATTTTTTGAGAGCGATACTAATAATAAAAAGCTGAAGAGTTTGTTTGTGTTTGTTTGAACGCGGTAATCTCAGGAACTACTGGCCTGAACTGAAAAATTATTACACTGTTGGATAGACCGTTTATCGAGGAAAGCTATAAGGCTATATAACATTACGCTACAACCAATAGGAGCGGAGCAGCAATGAGAAATATTGCAAAAACGGGAAAAATTTACGCAGACGAAGTTGCGCGGGACAGCTAGTGTGTAATACATTGGTTCGTACAAGACCGGTCAATATGGACATCCTTGAGAAAGACCTATGTCCAGCAGTAGATAAATATTCGTTAATTATTTTAATGATGCCGTTAGATTTATACCGTGTAGTGACATATGGTATTACTGCACTGTATCCCCGCTTAAGAATAGTGCTACCCCAAATCTTCTCGTGGGTGTCGTCAAGGCGACTAAGGGATTTCACACCGGAGGACGGGCAGCAGCGTCCTGTGCGTATAGCCTTACTGTGATCGCCAAGCAATGGGACATCATATGGGTTGATTTGATGATGATGATAATCTTACCTTCATCCATGGAAAGCTGCTCCCAAATGGCGACCTTGGTACCAGCAGGATCGCTCAGTGCCACATACGCCAACTCTCCCCGCACCAATCTCAAGTCATGGTCGAGAGCCAGGATCCAAAAGGTAACTGCAACAAGGAAAACACTATTTACTAACAATTCGTGGTAAAGAAACAGATTAGAAATTGTGTTGCATTGTTATGAATCTTCTACTACACTTAGTATTTTAGCTCTGTTACAAATTAGTAGAGGGTTTCGAACAACCAGAAAGCAAGTGAGAGACACAATGTCTTATGGTGTTTATGAAAATAATATGACTGCCTCGGTGGCGCGGTGGGAGTGTCTCCTAATGCTACGCAAGAGGTCGTGTGTTCGATTCCCGCACGGGACACCACATTTTGTGATCCACAAATTGTTGTTCCGAGTCTGGGCGTACTTTTTGTCCGCGACTTTTATATTTGAAAAGTCGCCTGCGACACAGGGCTTGAACCCTACCCTATTTACTTGAAGTCAAAATATTAAATCATGGTTTACTTTGGAGGGTCCATCTATAACTTTCTATGTTAACTGTCTCTCATTTGACGTAAGAACACCGACAAATACTCTTTGAATTTGGTCTCATTTTCTTCATTAAACCCGTACAAAGCTGGAGCGAGGGAAAAAAATTACTTTGCTAGGTACATACTAATTAAAATGTAAACATTTTTACTTAATACCTTACTGTGAGGCTTATCCTAGGGTTGTCCCTGCAACTTAATTACGCCGTAGGCTGACAACATTTCTACATCAGAAAGTAATAACAAGTTGATCATTAAACTTTATAAACTAATTAATTTCTTATTAAACTTTACATTTTGTAATGTTAAAATGTTACAATAATAAATAAGTTAGTTTACCTAAAGGTCAAAAGAAAAAATAATTTGAATAAAAAATATATAGGTATTGTAAGGTCTATTCAACTCAACAATGTTGTCTGGGTGTCCACAGCACAGGCGACACTTTGGTGTCCTTTGTTCACCAGCGATTTTGTCGCGATACGATTACGACCTCAGAGACATATTACCTACCTTCACATAACTAATATATATCCATATATATCACTAGCTGACCCGCGCAACTTCGTATGCGTTAATTTTCCCCGTTTTTGCAACATTTTTCACTGCTGCTCCGCTCCTATTAGTTGTAGCGTGATTTTATATAGCCTTCCTGTATAAATGAGCTACCCAACAATAAAATATTTTTTCAATTCATACCCGTAGTTCCTTAGATTATCGCGTTCAAACTAACAAACTCTTCAGCTTAAAAAGAGTCAAAAATTTAAATCTATACTAATATTATACATAAGTATAATATTAGTATAGATTTAAATTTTTGACTCTTTTTAAAGAGTACTACAAAAGGACTGCATTCATAATTTAATTTAAGGACTGAATTAGTAAGTATACTAAAACGACATAATCGATAAAATGCAAATTTGATTGTTTTATTTGATAAATTAGGTATACATAACTATGTTTGAAACAGAGTAAAACCGAAAGAGCACATAAAATATTTATGAGTTTTTACCCGACGGCGCAAGAAGGAGGGTTTTTATCATTTAAAATTTTGCTGGTTGTTACTTTGTGTTTTTTAATTAATATTCATTTTATTACCGAAATACATAATTATGTATACACATTACGTCAGCGCCAGAGTTGGTGCCGGGAGCATGAAGTGCGGCGCGGCGGGAAGCCTACGCGACGACCGGTCGGGCGGTGGTCAGCTGTCACGGCACTGCGCATTCGTCCGCTGTACCTAATATATTTCACTAGTAGGTAATTATTGCACGTTAATTTCTTGTTGTTGTTAAATTCACGATTATCAAATACAGCCTTTTATAATTGTTACCGGAGTTTCTATCCTACCCCCACCCGTAGGATTCATTACCTTACTTCTACATATTTTTAGGATAATAATATATGTAATGCATATCTGTCAGTGTATAATTGCTATTGTAAACTAGTATACCTTTAATTGTTTTGTGAACCAATAAAATATAAATAAATAAGACAATAAAACTGAAGTTAGGCCTATTAATATGAGAACAATCAAAGTCTTAAGTTAGTAGATAGGGCTATACTCAAGATTACCGCAAAAAACTACAAAAACCTTTCATTTAGAGTTAAAAATAAACCTTCCTATATTCTGACTGACCTACAAAACCATCAAGGGAACAATATATCCTAGCTACCTTTTAAAAGCTAAAAGTATTGGGCTATACTTGGAACGGTAAAATTCATTTATGATGGCAGTTCTATTCCGGGCAAGAGATACAGATCAAATAACGTCTATTCACGTCAGTGATATGTTTGTCTGGTTGGAAAATGTTAGGCTGGATTTAAAGCTAGACAAATGTTATCATAGATATAAAGGTACATTTATTACGTAACTTTAAGGTGGTAGGTCCAAGCTATAGGCCGTTTTGGGGGGTACCACCACAGTCAGTTATTCTTATGTGAAATAGTGATGTGAGCATTTCACTGTATTTCGTTTGAAGAGCTCTGTAGCAAGTAAATTTACTAGGCAAATTAAATTTACGGATACGGACTAATGTCTCCAATGAGGAGCGCGGAGAGGTGACGGTCAGATTTTTTGCAAAGAAGGATTTGGGCGTCCCTGATACTGTTATGGGCTAGCTTAAAAAGAATAACTGATACTGTGTTGGTACCCCCCAAAACGGCTTATAGCTTAGACCTACCCCTAAAGTTACCTAATAAATGTATCTCTTCATTTAGTGGTATAAAATAATGGTTGTCCGTAAAGTTTGTTTCCGGACGATAATTTGACGTGATAACGTCATAAGAAAACATTTAGTCCCAATTGTATCGCATGTCGCTGCAATCGCAATTTGCAGGCAGAACTTGACACTTTTTCGTGCAAGCAGCCGGTCATCGATTTATAAGACTTTATCACGTCAAAACTGTATAAGATTCAATAAAGTTGAATAAAACTATAATTTTTTTTTTTTGCCTTCGTCAGTGAGTTAAACAAGAAAACCTGCTAAACTCACATTTGATACACTCACCTAACCACGCCTAAAACATCGAAAAAGTATGTTTTTTAGGACGTCCCTATTTGACTTTTAAGTATAATTATGATTGACTGCTGTATACTTAGATTGATTAAATAACGGACGGATAGACAGCAAAGTCACAGTATTTGTTTGTTTTAAACAAAGTATATTTTAAATAAAATATCAAAGTAATATAAGTACTAAAGTAATAAAATACCAAAGAAAATTCATTAACAATTTTCAACCAAAACTTTTAATGAATGTTACGATAGAAAAACCGTTGATTACAGAAACAATATCGGCTAACATTAATTTCGGCTCGCTTCGTAAACATCTAAGGCGAGTTTTAGGGTCACAGAAACATAAAATACGGCCGTAAAAGTAACACAAAGTTGAGCTAAAATTAATGGCTAAAGCAGTAACCGAAATAAGGTTTCGCAATGAAAACGGCCGGGAAATGTTAAGACACTTACCTTAGAGCACTGCATCCTTCATCGTAATAAACTTATTTAAAAAAAAACCTTATAAGATATAATATTTAAATAACTGGGTCAATCACGTAATTTAAAGTACCTACCTTAAGAGTCACATCAAGATTTTATAATATATCGTGTTTTTTTTAAATAACAACACAAGTCGACTTCACTATTGTAAAAGTCTCTAAAATGATGTTATTAAAAAAAAAACACGAAATATTCGAAATTTTATAACAATAAAAACTTATTATTGCAATTTTATTTTAAAAAGACCTCCAAAATAATCGAAAAAAAAACAAATTGAAACAATAGAACACGGGGAATCTATTCATTTTTAAACTCGTATTTTTTTTAATTCTACTGTCGACCGTCGGCCAGATTTGAATCAAGAATTCTTAGCAACCGCCCTCATTTTTCGATTAAAAAGGTTTTATGTTAGCATGAAGAGATTTAAAAAAAATAAATGAATGTTCGATATTTTAAAACATTGAGCAGTAATCAAGAACGATTTTGTATTTTTTTTTTGCGTAAAGAAATGTTTTTTTTTTGTATTAGTTTCTGTAACGTTGTGCCGGATGAAAAGATCCGATTTGAATAATTGCACCAGCCTACATGTTCATGGCACTTATGCCCTTTTGTTGAGAGAGAGAATTTAAAGTATTTGTAAGCGGAACCTTTTAGATTTTTTTCATCATATGGTTCCAAAGATATTGGGACACAATTTATGCAACTTTCGGAGCGATTATTTTAAAAAATATTTACTTATTCAAAAAAGTTCATCAGACATTTTAAACCTTTTTAAAAGACGTGCCGAATAATGGCCCATACATTGATGTTTGCTCAAATAAATTTTTTTCAGCTTCTGTATGGAGTATCCCTTTCTAAAATATATATTTTTATTTTTGAGCTATCAAACTAAGTAGGGACACCTTTAGTAGATATTACAAGACATCTTTTCACCAAATTTAATCAATATTCATCCTGTAGTCTTTGAGTAAAATGCCTGTGACATACGGACGGACAGACAGACAGACAGATGGACATGACAAAACTATAAGGGTTCCATTTTGCCATTTTGGCTATGGAACCCTAACAAAAAGTAAACACTCGATACAGTCCGTGTCAGCCATTATGTTTTATATACTTACGTTATGTTTAACGATAATAGTCATTAATAAAATAAATTGCTCGTTGAGGGTGGTACGTCTGTGTTACGTTATGAACTATTAAACGTTTACAGTTTAGGAGTCTGGTAAGAGCTTTTCTCTTACTCCGGCTATCGTTATCACAGAATCAAATGTTAATGTTTTCTTCTATACTAATTATAATAATAATATCTTAATAATAATAATATCTAACGTTATTAAAAAACAGTATATTTTGTATGGCTCCAAAGATCTTCAATAAGATACCAAATACTTTGAAAGATTTAAATTTGTGTTTATTTAAGAAAAAATTAAACGATTTGTTATGTAGTGAGTGTTACTATAACATAAAGGATTTCCTTGAAGATTCTGATTTGTAAAATGTTCTACTTAATACTATGAAATGTACATTTAATTTAAGCAAACAGTATTAAGTAAGGTATTGTAATTTGTAATTTTGTATGTCCTTTTCTTTTATATATATTTTTTTTTTACACTAATATTTGTACGTCTGATAATATAGACACAGCCATGTTTGAACTTATTAATTACCATAATCTTGGGACAACGCACACAACGCTATCTGATCCCAAACTAAGCAGAGCTTGTACTATAGAAACCAGACAACTGATAAACATACTTAAATATTTCTAAATACATACATATTGTAGATAATATTATAAAGGATCGGATTGAGTTTTTTTTGTTCTTAAAAAGATAACTAGCAACGTGGGATTGAGTCCCACATTACTAGCAATCTTGTTAACCGCTCCAGCTAAGCTCAAAGGCTTGTGTTAGGAATGGGTTCACGTCGATAGTATAATGGGTAGGATTCGAACCCGCCAGCTCACGAGACCGATGCCTTAGCCATTAGGCTATCGCCGCTTTAAGTTTGTGAGGCTGTAGGGGGTAATATCTGGATTTTCAAAATCTAAAAACCGATTTTGAAAAATCTTTTACTAATAGAAAGCCACGTTATTTGTGAGTCATAAGCTCAATGAAGTGAGCACGGTCGGCTAGTCTATACTAATATTATAAAGGGGAAAGATTTGATTGTTTTTTTGCATTTAATGGGCTCCTTAACTACTGGACCGATTTAAAAAATTCTTGCATCATTACAAAGCTGCATTATCGGGAAGTAACATAGGCTATATTTTATTGTCAAAGAAATAGAGACCCCTACGAAAATTATTGTAATTTTCGTAGGGATCTCAATTTTTTTGACAATGTAACTGAAGGTATAAAAAGCTACGATATGACTTCCGTGCGAAGCCGGGGCAGGCAGCTAGTTTGTTATAAAGTTTAACAAAATGTTTGTTGAAGAATTACTCGTAGGACCGATGCGACGAGTATTCTTTGAGACACAAAGAGGGTTTTGTACCTATCAACTGTTTAATAATGTTTTAATGGAAACTCTTTGACGAAAAAACCCTAAATGTGTTTTACTGTTCAATATGAGAACGTTTTGTTTATCTTTCTCTCAAAGGTGTTAAAAGTATAAATTATCAATTCTGGTCGTCCTCACAAAAGTTTTCGTATCTTTGGCTCATAAATATGTATTGGTAGCTTTGCCTTTTCCGTGTGAAACTCTAAGCGATATCGATATAATGTGTGTGGGTTTTACTTTAGCTTTTAGGAACTTTGTCGTCGCAAAAAATAATGACTTTATTGTCAAAGGTGGTGATATTTAAATGAGGATTCTTAGACTTAAGTACCGTTGTAGAAGTTATGTGTTGCAAGAACCAGGCGCGGAACCCTAATTGGGATCGACAGACTAATTTAAAATGGACCTTAGATAAAAGTACCTACCCATCGAAAACATTAGGAATATTTTCACTGAGCTCTAAATAAAATCTTGAAATTAGACCAGTCGTAAGCAAGTCGGTAGCCCAACTCACACAAATGTTCCTATATTGTTTGGACTATAGCTTTTATCTATACGTACTATTATTGTATACACTCGGTCGATTTTCGGATACTGCCTTTTTTGGGGGCTGAATCCGCGCCGGGCAAGAACTTAACATACATAAGATTATTAACTTAATACTCAGGCAAGAAACGAAAATCATTGGGTTCTTTTCTCAAATAATCCTGGGTATGATTTCAAACACTGTGATTGGTCAATTGACGGTCTTCTAACTAGCACTAAACGTACATTTAGAAAATTTAATTTCAGGAAATTCAAGTGCTAAGAAATAAAAAAAAAAAAATGCAAACAAAATGGCGGGCATATAGTTTCATTTTTTCATTAAGTTCAAAATTATTTAATACCTATGATAAATCATGACTCTACATTATGTAATGCCAAGCAAAGTAATAGATAAAACCGAACAAGACAATAAAAACTCAAATAATAATTATGTCATAGTATAAACCCATCGTAATAACAGTCACATTAAAACGAAACTCCTCAAATATATTTCGCCTTTAGTTATCTCTAGAGCTTTCTATACGCATATCTCGTTCAACAATCTGTCTCCACTTCATTAATTCAAAGCATTTAGGCCTGTAATTACCAAGATAGCGGTTTAGTTCCAAGATACAATTTATTCTAAGATAGAATGCGCTGCGGTACAGTATACATAAAGCCAGCTCACAGCTCAACAAACATCCACCTACACATAGATGCGTATGTATCTACAGCAATCTCAATGTGCCTGGTCGTGGTTGTCAATCTGACCGAGCTCGACCAAGATTTGTGTACAAGTGCGTCTATGTGTGAGTGAGCTCGTTTCCACTCGTTGTTGGGAACCGACCATCTGTATCTTGGGGCTGCAGTGTAGCTACGTCACGCTATTTGTCCACTTTGGTTTTCATTGTAATGGTCTTGGCAATCTTTATAGGAGATGCTAAAAAGGTTTATTAGGTCTCAGATAGGCTTTACTGTTGATATTATTGTATATAGGTATTTATTATGTTTTATGAATTACACAAAACCGCAAAATGTTATCATTGGTCATAATTTCTTGGGAATTTACGCAATTGTAACTTGGAATATACTTGAAGTACCTATTTGTAAACTTGACGATCTGTGTTTGTGTAGAAGCTTCTTCCCGGAAACAGAATTATTTTCCCTTTTTTTTTTACAACATTTTTCATTGCTGCTCCGCTCCTATTGGTCGTAGCGTGATGTTATACCCTTCCTCGATAAATGGAATATCCAACAATAAAATATTTTTTCAATGCGGCCCAGTAGTTCCTGAGATTACCGCGTTCAAACAAACAAACAAACTCTTAGGGGGATGAAAAATAGATGTTGGCCGATTCTCATAGATACCGGATAAGCACAAAAAATTTCATCAAAATCGGTCAAGCCGTTTCAGAGGAGTATGGCAACGAAAACTGTGACACGAGAATTTTATATATTAGATAGTGATACGAATTATAAGTATGAAATTGAAAACATGCGTCAAGTGCTGAACAAGCTAAGGTAACCCGTAACCCTGTATCTTAAGTTTAGATGACGAGCACTTATTTTGTAGATTATCGTGACATCGTCTAAACAATTTTTCATCAACTCATTAAAATTATATAATATTAAGTTAAATATCTGTAACAGGCACAACATACAATGTAAAAGAAAAGTAACAGAATGGTTAAAATTAATTACTTACCAAGAAATTGAAGAACTCATAATTTTATAGCATAACGTACTCGCTTCACAACTTACATCAACCACGTCATAATAAAATCACACACACATACTGATGCACACACACACACATACTGATGCACACACACAAGTATAACTAATGTAATTATTAACTTACCTAGTAAACTATAACTACTATAGCATAAGCCACGGACAAGAGGGGACTCTTCTAACACAGGTCTTTAAACTTATTGTTTTAAACTTTCGCGATTTTTATACATATTAGATATATTTCGGGACTTAATCGCGTGAATTCAATTATTTCTTTTTCATTCATTCTTATTGTCTTTAAACTTGTAATACCTAGTTGAAAATAAAGATTTTTGTTTTTTTTTTGTACGAATTCGACTAACTAAATCAGCAAATAGTATAGTTCTAAATACATTTTTTTATTTACGCTTAGAGAATATAATCGTGCACATTATACACAGATTTATCATGGGTCCCAATAGCTTAGCAGACAGGTTCAATAACCACAAGATTAACAGACGTAAACACGATATAAAAATGTTCGTCATTTATATTTCCTACCAATAAATTACAACAAAGCAACGCCATTATCGCCTTGTACCAACATTTTCTTTCACAAAATACTTGTCTCGAAATAAGTTTAAGAATTCTTGGCTAACTTGAGCGCCTTAATAACAATGTGCCGTGAAGCGGACTAAAAGAAATAATTGAATAAGTCCGTTTCACTGTGAAAAAGATTTAATTGTATCGTTTATACTTATCTTTTTTCCTTTATGAGTTAAGAAACTTATAATTCTTTAAGCATTGCGTACATTACTTTGGGCATTCACAAAAATGACTCGCTTGTTAAATGTAGGTATAACTTTTAATGAATATGCATTAAGCAATTAGTATGTTTTTCTTCTAGCCTGAAATAAGTTGCTTTATATTTCGGTTTTTAGGGTTCCGTAACAAAAACAGAACCCCTATAGTTTCATCATGTTCGTCTGTCTGTCCGTCTGTATGTAACAGGCATTTTACTTATAGACCACACAATGATTATATTGATTAAATTTGGTGCAAAGGTGTCTTGCAGTAGCCGCTACTTAGTTTGATAGTTAATTAGGTAATAAAAATAAATATTTGCACTAAAGGAACGGGAGGGGAGGGGGGGCACTTCATACAAGCTGAAAAATATGTTTTGAGCAAAGCTTAACGTGCGGCAGATTATTCGACGGGTCTTTTAAAAACATTTCTACAACTTTTTGATAAAGTAAATATTTTTGGAAATAATCGATCTCAAAATGGCGGCAATTGTGTGTATCCCCCTTTATCTTTTGCGTGCGACCACAGATAATATAGTACTATACTAGTAGTGCGACTAAAAGATATAACAAAATTTAATAAGGTATCGCTAAACAAAAACTTTAAACTTAAATTATTTCATACATGACTGCGTTTCTTAACAGAAGGGCGTAAATGCCATGAGCATACGGTCTTCTGCTGGTGCAATTATTCAAATCGGATTTTTTTATATGTGTAGTGCATTTATTTATAATAACAGCTGCGGTACCCTACTCTGAGCATGGTCTGATATGCTCTTGCCCGGTTTTTGTTACAGTTAGCGACTTCGGTATTAAGGAATTGTATTAAAACTGTTTATTTTTTGCAAATGTTAACCTAACCTACTTAGGCACAGTCAGCTGTGTACCTACGTTGCTTAACACCATGCAATATTTCAAATCAGGTCTAAAATGAATGGTGCAACTTCTTTTAATACATTCAATTTTGACTTCTATGGTGTATATATTGTTTTAAAATTTCATCTAAATCGGTTTAGCTGTTTGAGCGTGAAAGCGTAACAGACAGACAGACAGACAGACAGACAGACAGAGTTACTTTCACATTTATAATATTAGTATGGAAGTATGGATTTTATTGAGTGTGGTCAGAGGTTTTTGCGCTGAAATGGTGTGAGTATTTGCTTAAGTTAAAGTGACTTATGTATCTGTATGCACTATAAAAAATACCGATTCTACTAAAATTAGTGGCTGTTCTAGTAAACCAACTTCATGCATTGCAGATTAATTTCGTATTTCAAGTAACTCAACACCTAAGAACTAACATAAGCAAGTTAGAGAGCTAAGTTCGCCAATATTGACACGTGAAATTCGGCATCCATGTTTTGTACGGCTGAATGAACAGCTGTTGGTGTCTTGGAAATATATTGCCGTCGAGTACCGGTGACTACACTGTTGGAGAGCAAGTTAGAAGCTTATTCCGTTATAGAAACAGATTTGTGAATGGTTTTTGTGAGGTTAGTATGGTTTCTGAAACTTGGCTGTGGAATGCAAGTGGGAACATGAGAACGTTATTTACAGTTGAAAGGCTGTATGATATTTCACTTAATTCATATTTATGTTGATACACAACATTCTTTACTATGTAGGTACTAAATCTATTTATTCTTACAATCGTTTAAATGATATATATATATATATATATATATATATATATATATATATATATATATATATATATATATATATATATATATTATATTATATATATTAGAAACATTACTACTTCTTTATTAGGTAACTAGCTTTCGCCCGCGGCTCCGCCCGCGTGTATGTCGGTTATCGCGATAAAAACTATCCTATGTCCTTCCCCGGGACTCAAACTATCTTCATACCAAATTTCATCTAAATCGGTTTAGCTGTTTGAGCGTGAAAGTGTAACAGACAGACAGAGTTACTTTCATCATCATTATCATCATCAGCAGCCTGTCGCAGTCCACTGCTGAACATAGGCCTCTCCAATTGCTCGTCACTTTGTTTTATCCTCGGCTTCTCGCGTTACTTTCACATTTATAATATTAGTATGGATTGACTAAAATCAAATCAGTAAAACGCTCCGTACAAGTTTGCAAAGAGAATATAAAACTTCATGATACAAGTTTGTATGAAATACTAGCGTATGATGCCATATGTTATTGATCAAATAATTTACTTTTACTTTTCTTTTCATAATTTAAAAATAATAAACAAGCTTAATTATAAACAAACATATGATAATAATAATAATATCTTGGGACAACTCACACAACGCTATCTGATCCCAAACTAAGCAGAGATTGTACTACGGAAACCAGACAACTGATGATCATACTTATATATTTCTAAATATATACATATTAAAGATATATAATAACCAGACACAGAATAAACCGTGTTCATCACTCAAACTTTTATCCTGGGTGGAGATCAAACCCATGACCTCTTGCGAAGCAGTCGGATACACTCCCACCGCGCCACGGAGGCATTCATATTTTCTCAATATAACTAATCACACAAAGTTTTATCCTGGGTGGTCGAAACCACGACCTCTTGCGTAGCAGTCGGATACACTACCATCGCGCTACAGAGGCAGTTATATTTTTCCATATAATTTTTTAAATTGATATATCTTTAAACGAACATTTCTGTTTATATATAAAGCCACAACTGCGAGGTTATTAGTATATTACAAATGACCCTATATATACCTCCTAGCTTTCGCCCCCGGCTCCGCCCGCGTGGATTTCGGTTATCGCGATAAAAACTATCCTTTGTCCTTCCCCGGGACTCAAACTATCTCCATACCAAATTTCATCTAAATCGGTTTAGCTGTTTGAGCGTGAAAAGGTAACAGACAGACAGACAGAGTTACTTTTACATTTATAATATTAGTCCATACTAATATTATAAATGTAAAAGTAACTCTGTCTGTATATATATAATCTGAATCACAAACGAGAAAGTAGACAAAGTGTCTGGAAGAGGCACTAAACTTGAGTAGTATTAAAGCATAACTGACAGAGTTTACACACCTAATCTGAGCTTCATGTTTGTGCATGCTAAAATCATAACTAGAAAACTGCTTACTTGCTGAGTCCACGGACACGTTAGCATAAAACTTGAACATAGCAAAAGTTCCTAACTCAAGCGAGTTTGGCACCAATATTCTGCATCAATGTGTTTCTATTCACGAATGAATATTCCAATAAAATGGTTGACAGAGTTACACGGTGCAGTGTTGCGATTTTACATGTCGATAGAACTTTTGTGTGTGCAAAAGTTTGATAAAAGGGGCAAATATGATTTTGATGTCAAGTCTTTTCTTTATCCGGCATCGTAAAAGATGGTTCTCTGTTTGACCCGTATGTATTTATGCTGGTATGTATATACTTACATATGTATTTATGTATGTTGGCATTTTTTTCTAAAACTACTGGTCCGATTTTTTGGGGAAACGACTGACGACTTCATTTTTTCTGGAAAGTTTTTGTGTATTAAACTTAGTTAAGTTCTGGGTTATAAGACACCAGAGCTATATACTTAAATAAAAGAGTAATGAGAGTAAATCATTCTGGTTTTATTATACAACGCATTTTTTACTTACAGCTAAAATATAGGTTTGTTTGTTGCAAGAAATTTTGACAGCCTAGCCTAGTAGTATTTCAGGAGATAATTAAGTTTCTAGTTATTCGCACCCTCATTCTTCTTTGACCTATAAAATATATATCCCAAACCTCTAACTTATTTTAGCCAAAATTAATCAAATCAACAGTGAAATATGAACTTACTGTAAGTGTTAGGGAGTCAACATCCCAACCTACTACGAATAACCAGGGTCCGAATTCACTACTCTTTTTTTTCGTTTTCGCGGCATACCCACCATTTTTACTGTCATAATGATTAATAGAGAGCTGCGATTAGAAATGCATCGAGCATGCGCGCGGACATCTTTGAGCGCACCGCGTATGCGCCAGGTCGCGCGGGCTTGCCGCGAAAACGAAAAAAAACATAGTGAATAAGGACCCAGAATCTCTAAACAATACAATATAATATATATCAAATCTTCTTACTGTTGCAAGAAGACTTGATGACAAACCTATATTTAAGCTTATTATTACCTAGCTATTCGATAGCCTAGTTATGAAAGCATCGGATAAGCTAAGTTTTAGGAGATAATAAAGTTTCAAGTAATTCATACCCTCATTCTTCTATGACCTATAAAATAAATATTCAAAACATCTAACTTATTTTAGCCAAAATGAATCAAATCAACATTGAAATATGCCCTAACCATCTTTGTATATTTTGACTAGGAACTCACTGTCAGTATTATAGAGTCACTATTCCAGCCTACTTACTACTAATAACCAGAATCCGTGAACAAACCAATATGCAGCTGTGTTAGTTTAACAGAGCTTGACCTGCTGCACCACATAACCGTGTCAATTTAATTCATATACCTGCATAAATAATCCGTTTTACACCCGGAAAATTTCCATGAAAGGCGTTTAAATGTCAGGTGCTCTTAGTGTGTCAATATAACATCGATTTTACGTACAATCGACAAAATTCTGGGTAACCGATATTTTCATGTCATCGTCCTAAAAAATGCCATTTAATTTTTTGCATTTGAGTGAAACTGGTACCATCGTAAATCGATCAAAGTTTAACGCTAAGTTATTGTTAGAAACTGTTTTGGACCTACGCGACTCTCTTGTTTCGTACCTAAAGTAAATCGAATACCTACACCAAACTTGATAAGTAATTATTTATTATTGCGTATTAAATTTTGGCTTATCAGTTTTGAAGTTCTATATACCTACTTATATAGTTATAATCTTTATAACAAAGATTATTGAGAGATTTGACGTAAAATGAAATGGTAATCAAGTCTATTGAGTCAGAAAATCTATTTTGTAATCGATTAGCTAAATAAAGAATCCATGACTGAGTGGTAACCGATTAGCAAGGTTGAGTTCCATTATTACTGAAAGATCCACAGACGGTCCGTTTCTTGAAATACCATACCCTAAGTTCATAAGCCGACCACGACGATCGAGCGCTTGATCTATCTTTGGTCGTGTCGGATTAACATCTCATTGAAGGAAAAATAATGTATTTGCCCATCTCTGTAGGTCTATTGAGATAGCTTTTTGAGATCGACAGTCAAAGAGAATTGTGTTTACTTACTTAGGTACGGTAGTTGTACTCGTTTAAAATATTTTACTAAGACAACTTCAAGACTTTAAGCCGAGAGCCAATCAATTTAAGGCGTTGTGTCCCCTTCGAGTGAACACTTTCGAAGTTTGTAACTTGATCCTAGATACTTGAACACTCTGACATCTGATCTAAGCTTGAAACAGGCATTCTCTAGAGACCTAGATACATCGTCGGATAGTTTAAATGACAGCCTGGTATTAATAGGAGTTGGGAGAATTGTGTGGTGTCAAAGGGCTTAGGGGAAGGGGTGATTGATTTTCACTAATAATATGTATAAACATAAAGACTGTCTAATAAATTTGAAAATAATATTTCAATAATACAGTCATAAATATTGTATTTTTAATATCTAGGCAGTACCTATTTGAGATTTAAATCTATTCAAAAGGAGCATCAAAGAATTAATACTTTATATCAAAACCATAATTTGTCACTTGAGTGATTTTAACATTATTTTTTTATAAATAATTAGCTGACCCTTGATACTTCGTCTGCGTCATTTTTTCCCATTTTTGCTATTAAAATCGCGATTTAAATATTTTTTTATTAATAATACAATATATACAAGATAATTTTAAAGTACTCTAAATTATAAATCATGGGGTCCGAGTGAACGATTTTTTTTATAACATTTTGAATATACTCCTGATCGACGCTTCACGTGACCAGAAGGCTGGTCGGTACTTCGCTCAGCAAATCAGCATTGCTATACAACGCGGCAATGCTACCAGCCTTATGGGCGCTGATGATATCTACTAAAAATATTTAAAAAAATCAAACCTCAGTTCAGAGAGAAAATTCGGAGGAGTTCAACCACAGAACCGAGACACGAAATATTTATTTTAGATAATGCCCTCCAGTTGCTCAATTACCATAAAACTCAATACATAAACAATGAAATCATCGCAGGGTAGGTTACTATGCTACGTTACGATACTTGTGTTTTTTAGTAATAATAATAATAATATCTTAGGACAACTCACACAACGTAAAATATAAGTAGCAATGTTATGTAACTTTTATCGCCAGCTGTACAAACTCTTCCCCGCTCAAAAGAGGAAGTATTACAACAACATCATAGTCTGCCTGAAAATGAGCCGTCACTTTATTCCAACGTATAAAATTTCAAGTTTTGAGCGTTTATTGGTACAAGCTAAGCGTTAATTCCATTAAATTTTCTACGGCCGTCCGAGTTCCATTTTATGGGCTGTAAACTTTAAAATAAAACAAAACTCATTTGTACTGTCTGTTTTATGGCGGAAAAATGTCTGAAGTATTATGAACGTAGCTATATAGGGAGCGAAATTTCGAATTGGGATTTCAGGAAAGGAATTTACGACTTCTAACGTATTTAATGGTGATTTAAACATGTGCTTATATTTTTGCGCTTGTAATAAAAAAATGTACATCGACTTTTGTACATTTTTTTTTTCTTATCGATTTTCGTTCGGATATTTTATGTATGAGTATCACCATTGTTTTGTATCGTGCAAGTTATTATGCGCCTACTCGAAATAGATCTGTTATTGTGGTTGTTGTTCGTACAAGTAACTAAAACCAGCTGTACGATGTGCCCCTGTACTCTGTGGTGTCCTTTATAAAGGCAATTAACGTGAGCGTACAGTTTCAAACACTGTTATTATTAATGAGTTGGACGGTGCCAACTTGGGCTGTTTGTGCCATGTATGTATGTTTTATCTGATGCTAAGTCTAAGCCATAGTCCACTTCGGTGGCTACCACTGTAATATGAATTCTTTTGTGAAATACTGAAACTCTAACATTATGTGTCTACTGTGTTTCGTTTGAAGGTACTGCAGTACTTGTAATCACTTGTTAAATGAGACTTATGAGCTTAATATCTCAGAACGAGAAGTCGAGGAACGAGGTCTATCAAAACAAGGGTTTAGGCGGCACTGATGCAGCTTTAGGCTGGAGTGGCGTTCACGATCAGGCTCGCCACTTGCTCGTCTCTTTATTCAGTGGTATAAAATAAATAAAACTGAATCTAACACTAGAACGATAAGATTATTTCCAATTATGCATCTCAGCATCAAATTTCAGCAGAGAAGAGTGTTAGAGTACACTCTCCTTCATAAAAAAGAAAATTAATAATGCAATCGGATTTTCTCTACCGAAGACATTACGGATAATCGAAAATCCGATTGCATTATTAATTTTCTTTTTTATGGATAAAATATTTTTAATTCATAAATAAATGAACGATGGATAAATAAACAAGATTTAAAAGTGATTAGATTCTAATAAAACTAGGCGCCAGCGCTCACTATCACGCGTCCATAGCCCTTGAATCTTACTGTTACACGATCTATATATATCCATCTTGCCATGAAAACGTGTCGAAAAGTTTTTTTGATTAGATCGATTAAAGAGCAACCATTGACTTACTTGTCTCTCCGGGGCGGTAATGATGTCGAGCAGGCCGCACGATGACGTCTCTCACGGGCCCCAGCAAGCGGATGACACTGTGACTTTTCGCTGTGCATTCATCATTACCAACACACCCGACTGTGGTGTGTAAAGTGCAATGTGAGGCCGGCGATGATGGTATCTTGAGCGGTATGATTCCGTAACCTAAAACAAAATAAAAAAAACATGATCTCTTATTTTTATCAGAAGAGTATAGCGCTATCTATCTAACAATTACACGACTTTCTGTTAGACGACTCTCAATTAAAATTACAGTTTTTAATTACTACCGCTCGTATATATTCATACGACGTAATTTGGGATGAACTGGATGCGGAAAGTGGAGGACCGGGTGCGCCGGCGTTGATTAGGGCCGGTCTATGTAGGTATATCAATAAACTGATAACATCTGATGTCTGATGATTGATTGATACGTTTGAGGTGAAAAGTGTTTGATGAAACACAGCATTAAAAATTAAAATAAAGCATAAATACTCTTGGATAAAAATAGAACATATTAACGTAACAAAATGTTCTCATTTGTGATAATAATGCGTTGTTCGCGTACACACTCGTGGAGATGACGCGACACATTTATAAAACTTTTCGCAACAATACGTTGTGTGTGACGTAAGTGATCAACTTTTTGCTTATCTCTGAATTCTCAGTGTTATTAGTAGCAGGCATTCGAGGTCAGACAGTTTATTTTTTCTTAATGTTTGGGAGTACGTTGGTAATTAGTTAGCTCTCGAGATTGTAGAGTACTCGTAGATATCTACAAGTAAGTACATGAAACTCTTGAAGAATATTTGTAGAATGGGAAAAATATGTATCGTCGTTTTAAATTGTATTTATGTATGCAAATTTGAAATTTATTGTTTGTTATTAAGTACATAGATAGTTTTGGTTTCTAAACATGATTCTTTTATAAACAATAAAACATTGTCTCCGTTCTCTTTTAATTATTTTTTATACATGAAAAATATTTTCTCCAGCCTACGTTATTAAATATTTTATGAGAACGAGTTTTATGAGTTTGTGTTAATGTGAGGATATATTGTCCAATCCATTGCTATTTCTAAAAAAAAAAAAAAATGACCCAGGGTAATTTTTGCAGATGAACAAAGATATAGGCTAAAACCTATACCTAAAGATAACGGCACAACCCGAGCTGAATTGAACAGCGGGCCGCTAGTTCAATACAAATCCATAACATAGGTAACTAACCGTGATTGTATAACTGTAACTGATACACTATATCTTTGTAAACTTACAATGTATCTCAATTCACGACAACACATTTATTTAACACAATAATAAATGACAATTGCATTTCATTTAACCAAAGGCGTTCGATACCAACAATAAAAGCTTTTGGAGCTACTCCAAATGGAAGGATGTCGAAGAAATTTCCACTTCGTCTGCCAACCGAACACTTAAATGAACCAGACACTATTAAAGGTAAGAGTTATTATATCGCTTAAGTGTGGAGTACGACTGGAAAAATTCCCCTTTGCGAGGCAAAGCGTTTTTTGTTATTTCTTCCTTCAATTGATTTCCGCGATTTTGTTTTTACTGTTTCAATCGGGTTTGAATTTATCTGTATTATACAATTGTACGGGTTTCAATTGCGTTTATGTTTAAAGGTAGCAATAACTTAATTTTGTTCGTCTTTTTGACTTGCATAAACCGTGGTAACAAGTACTCGTAAACTATGTAATGCTTGAATAGAACTTTAATACACGGTTTCTGTGGCAAACCGAACGAGGACTACAGTTATTTTCACATTTGTAGAGCTATTCATACTCCTTTTCTAAAAGACTGATATAATGAATCAACTGTCAA
The DNA here is from genome assembly GCA_945859575.2 of Herminia tarsipennalis. Taxonomy (NCBI): domain Eukaryota; kingdom Metazoa; phylum Arthropoda; class Insecta; order Lepidoptera; family Erebidae; genus Herminia; species Herminia tarsipennalis. Next base: position 22,461,386 of record OX243835.2, on the reverse strand, counting down.
ATGTATTCATAAGCGTCAAAAACATAAATGTGTTAAAACAAAAGCTCCAAAGATAATAGAGATATGTTTGTTCTGAGAAAAGCTCTTGTTCATAAGGTTCACGTTTTCTTTTTTACCGACTATGGAGGAGGTTTATGTGTTTGATGCGTATGTATGTATCTTTCCAAGATTCCTATGTCCGCTCATAACTCCTAAATAGCTCAACTGTTTTTAATTAATGATACGTCATTAGATTCATCTCGATGACACGAGTTTTACTAGGTACATACAATTATATGAAAAAAAAATTAAAGACCTCCGAGTGGGATATCAAATTAAAGGTTATAAAAGTCAAGTCGGAAAAAATATATAATCCATAATTTAAAAAAGTTTAGAGCGACAAATCATTAAAAAACAACATTAATAATGAAACAAACAGTTATCATTAAGTCGCATTGTAATTATCTTTTAATTAACGATTTCTGTTGAATTAAGTTCAACATAAATCGTTAATGAAAGATAATTATCTTGCGTCCCAGTGCATGATATTAAATTTAAAGGGTATCCTGTTTCTATCTTTTTGCAGGCGGGTTTTTAGACAAACAAAAAACATTCTCAAATTATAAAGAACTAGCGGACGCCTCGCGGTTTCACCCACGTAGTTCCCGTTCCAGTGGGAATAAAGGGATAAAAAATAGCCCATGTTAGTATAGCTTCACAACGATGAAAGAATTTTCAAATCCGTCCAGTAGTTTTGGAGCCTATTCAATACAAACAAACAATCAAATCTTTCCTCTTTATAATATTAGTATAGAAGTATAGATTACACGACGACTTAATATTTAACGTTAATAATAAAAATAAATAATAATGCCTGTTCGCAAACCATAAGTAAAACCGTAGAAAAGAACGAGGCAATAAAAACTCGCGGCAACTCGTTTCAATTGCCAATGTTTACAATGTTTCTTGTTTGTAAAGTGTATATGCAGGTAAGGTTCTGCCACCATTGTATTAGCTTCTTAGGTATGTTATTACTTTAATCAGGCTTGAAACTAAGCTTTTACATAAATAGGTAGGAATAATCAACTATTTAATATACAGAAGGTACACTTAAGTAGGCTACTTATATGGATGTGTCATCCAATAATTAATTCGTCCAGATACGATACGATAGCTCGGTCTACGTGACAAGTATAAGTTTTCAGTAGTTACGTGTTCAGAATTAACGCTTAGGTTAAGTTCAGTAAGTTACCGAAGTTTTCACCTTATATTACTGCGCTGTTGTTGGTAACACATTAAAAACTTTTGTCACAATACAATGTCAAAGAATTTTTGATGTTAAGTGGAAATGTTTTAATCGTTTGGAAAAGTTAATATACCATTATCATCAATAAGGTTAATAATAACTATTAAAGTCGTTGAAATATGAAATCTTCTAATACCTTTAAACGAGTAATTCCTGTATTTAAGTATGTTCATATATGTCTACCTCTGTGGCGCGGTGGGGTGTATCCGACTACTACGCAAGAGGTCGTGGGTTCGATCGAGTGATAAGAACGATGGTTTATTCTGTGTCTGGGTGTAATTTATCTATAATATGTATGTATTTAGAAATATATAAGTATGTTTATCAGTTGCCTGGTTTCCATAGTACAAGCTCTGCTTAGTTTAGCATCAGATAGCGTTATGTGAGTTGTCCCAAGATATTGTTATCATTATTGTCTTGGTAATGGCTCCAACAGTTTTCATGAAATTTAGTGTGCAGGGGTTTTTGGGGACAATAAATCGATCTAGCTGGGTTTCATTTTAAGAAATCATCACCAGGTCATCCAGGTACTAGGGACTAAGAAATGAATCATTACTACTAAAAGACAAATAGATTTTTAGGCGTTATAATTCACGACGACTTCATTATACAATGTTATTCTTGGTATAGTGCAAACCTGAAGGTAGTTTTTGGACTATGTTATATTTATCAACTAATTCATTAATCAATCATTGGTCATTCTCACAGTCCAAATCCTGTTCACAATTTGATTTGAAACGTAGTCCTCACTTATTTTTCAATGTTTTCATTATGGTTTCATTGAAAACTAAGTGAGAACAACATTTCACAAAGTACTTAATTCATTAGGTACTTTGAGACGCAATGAGCACGATAGCGCGCCTTAACTAACTAACTAAGAACTTAAGACAACTTGAATGGCTGATATAGTTATAAGCCATGCAAGTTTTCAATATTTACTTTTTCTTTTTTAAATGAATTCTTGAAGTAAAACTCTTGTTATTTGCTCAGCTTTGCACTATACCAAAAATTATCTTGTATAAATTGCAACTATTTAAGTTTGCTCGCGGGGCTGACGCGTTCAACGCTTCCCCATAATCTTATGGAAACAACACGAGCTTCCGCGAAAAACCTTATTTACCGAGCAGCTATGTATATGTACTTTGTATTAAATCTAGAATTTGAGGCAAATAAATTTGGAAACAAAGAAAGTGTGAGAGAGTCCAATTATATTAAAATCTTAGTTGTAAATAACAATTTTTAAAATGTTATGTACCTACTTCCAATTTTTTTTTCATTAGGATTGGGTTCATGTTAGTATGACGGGTAGAATTCGAACCTGCAACCTCACTATTGCGAGACCGATGCCTTAGCCATTAGCCTACCGCCGCTTATACTATTACTAGCTTATGCCCACGGCTTCACCCGCGTGGATGCCAGAAGAATATTGATTAGAGGAATATTTTTACGGCAAAGTTTCATACTAACCTTGCACCCCTATTTTACTCCCATAGGGGTTGAATTTTCAAACATCTCTTCTTAATACTGCCCTACGTTATATAAGGCAACCCTGTGCAAATTTTATGTTTCTAACCCTTATAATTTAGGCCCTGCGTTGATATGTCAGTCAGTAAGTCAGCGTTTCCTTGTATAAATATAGATATTTCCAATGCAATTTTGATAAAAAGGTATACAAACTTTTTGCATCTTATATTAATATATAGGTAAAACAAATCGACATTACTCCAGTTTCCAATAATCCTTTCTATTTAGTCTTACTAGTTGTGGATTCAATTTATTTATAGTAAACACTTATCAACGTTTAACCAACATCTCTAAAGAAACGTTTCAAAGCGAAGTATTTCAATTCGAAGTATTCGAACGCACGATGTTGGCAATAATAGGTTTCTGAACGTACTTAGCCCGAATGAGCCTTCGTGCAACTTCGATCCCGTGTCGTTCGGAAATTGTGGTCATTGTAGCACAAACTTTTCTGCTATTGACGCGAAAGCTGTTCAAAACTTGAGAACTACTGGCACGTTCATTTTATTAAAATTTTCATCATATACAGACAATTTACTGGAGTTAATATAATGTTTTTGTTACAAATGAAAAGAGTTTTTGAAATGGGTATTCATAAATCCATTTTTAAGCAAATTCTCTTTTGTGTTTTTAATAAATGAACTTTAAAATAAGACCAGTTAAATTGAAAGCCGCCAAATGCAAGTGTAGGACTCTTTGTTTCTATTTTTCTAATTTTGTCTGATTCATACCAACGTGTTGAATATAAATTATTTATTAGATATTTTTATTGTTTTTATAAAATAATTCCTAGCTGTAATTATGTATCATGATAAAAATACACAAATATTTATGGTTAATTAATATCATCGGCTGAGAGTTCAAATCCTCACCTAACTCAAAAAAGCGTGTCAATTTTACAAGTAATCAACTTCATTGAAATCTTAACTAAGAGCATAAAACATCGTAAAAAAACTCGACTTATTGCTACCCATTCAGAAAATGATTTCACGGTGCTACGCCGTAGATGAATACACGTGCTACGGTCGCTACGGTTTCTACGGTCGCTACGCGGTGTATGGAATGTCCCGGTTCCGGCTCACTGCACTTATCTCACTCCTTTGTTACATTTTATTGTAATAACTCGAATAGAAATTTTGAAAGATATTTTATGACTACCTTGTTGAAATTTCACCAACATGTGGTTATAGGTTGACTTAAAATATTAAGATAACTTACTACCATTTAGGTAGGAATACTTAAAAATAATAAAAGGCGAAGTAAATACGAACGAAAAACATATACAAACCCTCCGAAATTCACCACTAAAAATGTTAATGAGTTTTTATTACCTCGATATTTTCTTAATTCCTCCTCGATGTATCCTATTGCTAATGCTACAAGTAAATTATAATGAGCTATGTTTAAAATATAATTCATGCTTGAATTATTATCCTCTGGATAAAAACATGTAAACACAGATAACAGTATTTAAAAATGTTGATAAACTTTCGCGATTTGTACACATTATGAAAATATATCTATTACGGGTCTGGACCGTATGGCCGAGTCTACCCGTGACCACGGCCATTGCAATACGATCGAAACGTCGGGCAATAAACAAGGTATTTTATATACAGGGTGTAACAGAAAGGTGTGGTCATATTCAAGGGTTGGTATGTGCCCATGATACTGAGTGCAAATACCTAATTTTATCAAAATCGGAGTACCCAAAAAAAATATTTATTATTTTTTCATTCGTTTATTTATGAATGAAAAAGTTATTAATTAAAAAAAGTATGACTTAAAAAGTTCTATACCATAATAATCCAATCTAATTTTGTACTAGGCGAGGTATAATTCTTATGCCATACGCCTTTCACTACTGAATTTTGACAAAAAGAATATGCTATAACTATGTAATAATAATGCAATCAGCTACGGCACCATGGTAGGTGCAATACTGATACTATACACTATCCGCTGCTGAAATTTGACCACACCTTTTTGTTACACCCTGTATATATATATATATATATATATATATGTATATATATATATATATATATATATATACAAAAAAGTGGCGGCTTTACTCTTGCGAACTTGGCATTATTATGTAGAATCATTATATTCTAAACTAACTTGGTAACTAAGTGAATAAAGTACTTTGACTAAAAACAACAAAATCATAGATTTACATTCATAAATACCTTTGTTACGATTCAACAAACACAACTCCCCTTATTATTTTGTTTAAACATACTTTAATGATCTCGTTGTACTGAACACTGTTTCTGTTGTTCCCCAAACAAATGAAATAAAATAAAGGGTACCAACTCAAAACTCATAAAGCTGTTCTCAGAATAGAAAATATTTTATAATAATACTTCGATATCGAAGCATCCTTTTCAAGTACTTAGCTTGAAAATTGATGATACTGTTATTACTTCGATTAATCAATTATTTCGAATTGTTTGATCGTTACTTTGTTCGTTTGTTTTGTTTTTGTTGGGGTTTAATTCCTTTTGAGATGTTTTTGTTTAAAACTATTGTTTAAAAATGGAATTTAAATTATTATAACAATTCGATTGTTAAAAACGTTGTTGCAACGTCGCATAACTAAAATATATCGTAGGTTCCTTTAAATATTTTACAGAATTACCTAAGTCCTGATATACCTATGTATAAACCGTGAAAGTATAAGAAAAAAAGATTTTTGTGTATAAGTTGTTTATGTTCTATTTTTATGCCAAAGAACAAAAGAAAATTATTCCAATTTTATCATGTTACGATTATGACCTTATTACTGCTAATTAGGTCAACGATTTACTGATGTATATTATTTTTGAGAAATTATTAAACTAGCAAAATATTTATCACCTTTTTCGGAGTATCTACTGATTTTAACAATACGAGACTTTATATATCAACGTTAGTCAGAATACTCCTGCTGTCAAAATACTACGTAAAATATTCGTGCTCAACCCTAAAGGAAAGACCTTGCCTAGACAGAAATATTACTTCAAATAATAAATACTCCACATTCCCTAAACCTTGAACTTTCACAAAGCATAAAAACTTAACATGACTCGACGGATATCCATCTCAAAAGTCCACTTGTGAGGAAAAGAACAAGATTAATGATTGTTGCTCGGCCTTGAACGTCTATCTGTTGAAAAAGCAGCTTAGTTTGTTGTATTTTCCGTATCTACTATGCTATCTATACTGATATTATAAAGCCGAAGAGTTTGTTTGGTTGATTACGTTAAGCTCAGGAACTGATTCGAAATGAAAAAATCTTTTAGTGTTGGATAGCCCATTTATAGTATCGAGGAAGGCTATAGGCTCATGCTACTACTAATAGGAGCGGGGCATCAATTTAAAAATGCTGCAAAAACGTGGAAAAATTGTAGTTGCGCGAGTCAGCTAGTCAAAAGTTTTAAAGCGGCAGCCAAAGATAAATATACGTACCTTTCATAAAATTTAACTAAAAAAGTGTCGGTATCTATTGCTATGCAGACTTTATGTTAAATGTACATGTGGAATCATACCATAGTCGTTGTTTTTTTTAATTTGTTTATTTATCTTTATTTTAAGTAAGCAAACAGTCGTTGACTGCCTCTGTGGGCGCGGTGGGAGTGTATCCGACTGGTACGCAAGAGGTCGTGGGTTCGATTCCCACCCAGGATAAAACTTTGTGTGATGAGCACGATGGTTTATTCTGTGTCTGGGTGTTATTTATCTATAATATGAATGTATTTAGAAATATATAAGTATGTTTATCGGTTATCTGGTTTCCATAGTACCATAGCTCTGCTTAGTTTTGGATCAGATAGCTTTGTGTAGGTTGTCCCAAGATATTATTATTATTATTTTCATATAGACTTATAGTACCATAGAAGTAATATAAAGACAATAAGGAGGTTTTAAGTTAGGCTAACAAACATGCTTTGGCTTCATAGAAGAAAGAAGTATTTTGAATTACATTTAAGACGGTATTTATTGAATTTACGATAGCCATTTTAAAAAAAACATAAATGCATCATAGACAAGTAAGTACAGTAAGTAGAAACACTTGATGTTGTCCATTGGATTATTTATTTAATGTAAACACTTAGCTGTTTTTAAATTAATCCGTGAAACGTTAACTAAAAATATCATTTTTAAACATGTTCACTATTTATTCTTTTACATAAACTAAATAAACTAAGTCTAGGCAAGATAATATTTTTGCAACATTAACTCTAAAGTTGATAAATAAAAACGTCCTGTTTAATTTAGTAAATTTATTCTCAGTTATAATTACAACTTACATATCAGTTACAACCTATCGAAGATGCCAATATATCATAAAAGCCCTATTCAATAAGACTTGACAGCAAACACAAACATTCTGAATACTAATTACGGGATCACAAATTGCCTTCTTAAAATCCCTTTGAAACATACGAACTAACAAAGTAGTTGCAATAGAAATCCACACCATCTCCTTTAATAAGAACGAAAATTGCCTCGTAGAACTCTATACAGCACAGCCTGTTCTAATTAAGAAACTAAATCCCCCTACGAATTAAAACCACGTACTGACAACGGTATTAACCAACCAATTTGTGAAGATACAAAACGCTGGAATCCCGAAGGCATTCGGAGGTAAACCGTATTTAGCCGTCTTGCTCGAAATCACTGGGGTGTAAAACGATACGAAGATTCATGACTTCTATACAAGGATTTAAAGAATTTATACTTTGAAGTTTGAATGTTTCTTGCCTTTTCTATTTGTAGTTGAAGTAGAATTTTTCTGTTTTACTGTCGGGCTCGTAAAACTTACGATGTATCTTTAGAGCATTTGTTTCACTGAAAACTAGAGCTAGTATTTTTGAATAACGGTGTTATCTGTACCGTGAAAAGATAGCTAAAAATGTGAAATATTTTTTGTATTTTTGTGGCAGATCGCACACAACCATTTTTATTCGTATGTAGAAATCTTCCACTCCACCAAAAAGGTGCTTGTCGTAATTGGATAGAGTGAAAACCACAGAATTTTTTCTACCGATAGGCATTATAAAAGTCAGCGCTTGTGATTTCCCTTCAATATGAGAGTATCTGTGGCTGCTCTAATCTGCGTTCATGCATTTTATAGAATTTAGAGCTCTTTAGAGCCCAAACCCAAGCTTAGACTTAAAATTATTTGTATATTAACAGGTCTGTTGGCCTAGTGGCTAGTGACCTTTACTGCAAAGCGTGAGATTAGCACGACAGTCTATTCTGTTTCTGGATGTATTTTTTCTATAATGTGTATGTATTTAGAAATTTATAAGTATGTTTATCAGTTGTCTGGCCATAGTACTGGCCCTGCCAAGTTTGGGATCAGATAGCATTGTGTGAATTGGCTAAGATATATTAAATTCATTTTATAATTTCGCATTATCAGTATTGCTTTATACGTTTCAAATAAACCGACAAAGAGATAAACAGAGTTTGCATTCATAATAAAGAATGTGTGCAAAAGTCAATTCAATATTCAAGCAGGCAAATTACAGGGTTATGACGTCACAAATGTACACCCGCGCAGAAAAATATAACCCGTGTGAATATTTTTTTATTTTCTCTAACATTGTTACTGTCTTATTATCTTCAATACATACCTATAGGTATATTCGGATCACGTGCGCAAACAGGAAAAAACATTTCCTTGAATTTATCTCCGCCAAAAAAGCGTGACTATTACTAAGTAGAGCAAATAATATCTTCTCGAAATATAAGTTGGATTATCGTTTCTCTCGAGTAGGTACAAAACATAGATATTATGAAGAGGAAATTCTTATAATATGTTCTTGGGTTTTGCCGAGGATTTCAGTTGCTGAGGTAAGAAATTAGTCATTATAGAATCATGCTAATAATATTATCTGTTTCTGTATGAACAAACATCGAGATTTTGTCAAGATTTTTATAGAATGTCTGCTAAGTAATAATGCCATTAAGGAAAGTACTTTGTGTTTTGGCGTATTAGTACGAAACAAACATAGAGGAAGGTACTCTGATTTTTGTTTTAAAATGAGTTTACGTTAGAAGCTGTGGCTCACACGTGTGCAATGAAAAAGTTACATGTATAGCCGTTTACACGTTTGGTCTGCAAAAGGGGCAGCATTCTTTACACAAATGTATGTTCGGCTACTGCTGAGACACGAAGTACAATGTAGGTGTGAACCTAGTCTGATAAATGCATTTTAAAATCTTACACCTCTTGATTGTAAGTCCAAAGTCTTAACCCGACTGTCGCTCTAATACAATGTAAAGCCACCTTAGCACACGCGTGTGCCTCAAGCTAATATACGGTAACCTTGTTAATCCTTCTAATGAGCCCAATATCTTGTTAGTAGGGCTCCTCTACGGACTGATGAATGTCTCATATCATCGATTTGGCGAGATCGTAATGGCGATGTTTTCATGATAATCCGGGATCTGCCTCTGCCATGCCCCCAATGACAATAAAACTATTTGGAATTCAAATTTAATTGGAATTAAAAATTCCAATTTAATTTGAATTCCAAATAGTTCAGTCATATTCTCGTGTCATACATAAAGAGTTGGATCCTTTTTGTGGATAATTCGTTTCACTAATAAACAGTTATTTTATTTCAAGTGGTATTAATATTTTTTTGGATTTTTGGTCACACGAGTTAAGTAATCCACGGCGCTATTAAATTATGTGGACCGGCCTTCATTACCAAATAAATGTGTATATTAGTGCAGTCCACAAATTTCTGAGTGACAAAATTTGGTTGTTTAAAAAAATTAAAAAATACCTATGACATTGTGATTGTCATTTATTCAACTTTTTCGTGAATAGTTTTCAGGTTTCGGTTTGTTGTTGTTTTGATTTGAAAAAAAAAAGTTCCTGACAAAGGAAGGAACTACCAACCGATATAAAAACAAGGTGAGATGTTGTGTACGGGAATACTTCTACGTCATTTTCTACCATCAAAGAATGGAGTAAGCAGTTTCGATTAGGGGTTGAGTCCATTGACGACAAATCTGACTCCGGCCGTCACCGTTTTTGGCACCATAATGTATAACATAATGTCGCATATTGGTTAATAACGTATTAAGTTACTCACAAAATGTTTAATTTATTAAAATAAAATTAAATTCCCCATTGAAAATTTTAAAATAAAGTATCTACTGGGAACACAGTACAGACGGCCAACGTACTGTTAAGTTTACAAACAAAGCTAACACTCAAAATGGCAGATTAGCACGGGGTATTAAAAAAACATTTTATATAAATGTTGCCAATTATAGAAATCACAAATATCTCGTTATCTTATTTGTCATATGAATTTTATATGTAGTTAAAAATAGGCAATGATATTTTTTTATTACTGTATTCTTCTTCTCCTTCTTCTTTGAATTTATAGCAATCTAATCGTTTCCACGGCTAATTTCTGCTTGTGTCAAGTATTTATGCGCATAATACATGCACAAAGTTAGTCAATTATCACGTATTCAAATCATTTTTACAAGTTAAACTCGGTGCTGTAAAAATAATCGCCGGTCAGCCGCCATTTTTACAAATCTCGATACTGTATTCTTTTTCGACATTTCTATAACCATTTGCATCGACTTATAGAAGACAGAGACCAGTCCTTACACTCGTAGTATTAGGTCTGTGAGTTAACCAAAGTCAAACCAAACTAATGGTTTAGTAATTAAAACTTGGCAAAAACTTTCAATAACTTTTTCAGACAGTTTCCAATCCTTTGTTAAAACTAAAACTGTGATTAAGTCTACATCTTAACTTTAACTTTTACTTGAACATTAAGATTCTAATGAAGCCTTGTTTTCTTTTGTAAATAGCCTGTGAAGAATGCATTTTTTTTTTTTTATAAGAAAAGTGTTTAAATTATTTTGAACAATATTTGTTTAAAAATAAGAATGATTTGAATAAACAATTTATGAAAATAAAATTGTTCATTAAATTAGTTCAAGTTTGATAAAGTAATGTGATCGACTTAGCAAACCTACCTAATTATGTTACTTTTTATATTTCAGATTATATATAAGTCATACCTAACAAACCGAAAATATATAATCACAGATGAACCGCCCGTCAATATAAGCGAACGATCATCAACGAAATTCCTTAGACCAAACTCCCTAAAAGTTCGCTTGTTATTTCAATTCATGAACGGGAACTATTCAGATGACCTCAAATAACAGCTTGTAATGTACTTGGCGAATGAGTTCCGGAATTCCTGGGTTCCGTTTCCGCATTACCAAGTTGGGGCACGCGACAACGCTAAGTGAATTGCGTATCTGCAGACAACAGTGACCACTTACTGTTAAGTGCTGACCTTTTCGTATTCATATACACACACACTTATGCATTTAAGACGGTATTTGTAAGTAGGTAGGTAAAATAGATATGTGTGGGTCCACTTGGTAGTAATGAGGATGAGTTTTGAAGAATCGAGCCGCGGACTGGGTGTTGTGCTCAAGATTATTTTTGTGTTTATTGTTCTACTACTGTAAGGTGTACAGTGACAGTTGCAGCATAAGAATTATTGCCGTCTTATAACTATTGTTACGGGTACAATAGAAAAATATGATTTTATACTTTTCTACACTAATTTATTGCGAGTTTTAAATAACCTGAAATAAGCCTAAAATAGCCTGTCGCCCCGTGGCGAATTCGCTAACGCCTACAAAATGGCGATTCCAAACGATCGTTTGCAAAAGAATAAAAAAATGTCTAGGTATGGTCTCCACCGCAAACGACAAATTCTTAAAAAATATAATCCGCCATTTTATTTCGTTTTCTACATGGTTTCACCGTTCGCTAGATTAGTGATCAATCGAATGGAAAAAAATAGCGAAGATGCTGTCAATAGTGTAGCTTATTTACGCATCGACTTGGATTGACCACGTGACATATTTCAATTCCATACATTTTGTACCTACTTTTCCATTAACGACTTCGCTATTCGAATGTGACTTTGTCTAGGTCTCCTGGTCTAGGGCTTTTCCCTATTGTGAAATACAATTTCAAAAAAATCAAATAAGGCATGCAATTATGAAAATGTTTATACGGGCCTTAATCGCGTAAATACCATTTTATTACCAGACGTTTCGACCGTATTGCAACTGCCGTGGTCACGGGTAAAGTAGATTAAAGTAATTTCGTTTTTAAGGCATGTAATGTCCAATTTGTACAAGTGTAGTGTTTATTTTAGGTATATGTTGTCACATTGCTGCCCTATTTATTACAAGAAACCTATTTTCATTTTTAACTAGAAACAGCAAACAGAGATATTACAAAATCCTCATAAAATTATTCCAAGGTTGGCACGTCATTCGCTCTAAGTGCCGGGACAAAAGAACGGGAGCTAATCCACTGGACCGTCATAATTAAATCACTTCGCGTCTCCTCCTTGCCCTTAAACCTGCCTTAAGGATGTTAAGCAGATCTTTAGATGAAATTTAATAATAATATATTCCAGCAAGTGTCATGGAAATTCATTCTGAGATTAAGGTGAGAAGTGAGTAAACTAGATTGTTAGATTTCTTGTAAGTTGAGCTGAATGTTTTCTAGCTATTCAATGTATTTCGTTAGGTATTACCTATATCAACCCATATGATGTCCCACTGCTGGGCACGGGTCTCCCTAGTAGAACCTACTTAATATAGGTTCTGGAGAGTAATTGCCTTAGTCGCCACGCTTGGCGAGCAGGTTGGCGGTCGCAGTAAGGCTTTAAGTAGGCAGAGAACTGCCCGTCCTTCGATGTGAAATCCCTTAGTCGCCTTGACAACACCCACGGGAAGAGATGGTGGCACTATTCATAAGCCGGTACCATACGGCGTATATATATTATAATATTTTTTAAATTATTCAAAAGGAAAGTCCTCATTCATTTACTCATTAACCCTCAGTTCAGGCTATTAGATAGCTGAAAATTTGCATAGAAGTTTATTTTGTGATTTAGAATAGGAATTAAATAATATATTAGTAGACCAGTTCTAAATTCAAGTGAATGGAATTAGTGCAAGCAAAATAAAAATTTGTACCTTGATAATTTTCTATTGAACTAGAAAATACACACACAACAAACAACAACCATAAAAACTGTCGAATACGAAAACGAACGAATTAACCCTAAATACCAATTAAAGAAAATGACACGTGACAACAATTGGCTCATAAAATACTATTACAAACAACGAGTAACAATTAATATGCTTGATTCTCTTACACGTAAGTATAATGAACATTCTTAACGTTAAAAGTAATTTTCCTAAAAACAATTATTTCTTAAATGAAACAAGCAAAATTTTCTATTAAATAGTATAATATTGTTTATCAAAGCCATGTCATAACCAACACAAACGTTTGATAGCTTAGTTTAACAAAAAATATTTATTTTAATAGCAACGTCCGTTGGTTCGAATATCACAATAGATTAACGAGAGCTATGGAGTTATGCATTTTGAACATGTGTATTTCAGTTCAAAATGAAGGAATATTTTTCTATTTTGAATCGTGTTTATTCAATAACTATTGAGCGTGAGCCGTTATTGCTGTCTACAACTACAAACTTGAAAATGTATTGTTATTTTTTTGCTGTTAACTTAACTGAAAGAATCATAGATTTGGGATGGACTAACGTTATCATACGTCTATGGAAAGAATAGAACTCATTGACGTACGGACCTAGACCGTGTCATCGCTTTCAAATAAAAAGTAAATTTTGAATGCAAAGCGTGAAAGAGAGAAAAACTCGTGCGGCCTTTGACAGGTATTGTCCACAAAGTAGCGTTGTCTCTTTCTAGAGAGTGGTAAATTTTGTGAGGTTATGGCGCAGTCCTGGTTTCTACGTCAATGATAGAACTCATATGTGCCTTTTTTCTTGTAATCGCTAATTACTTTATTTGTTTTGTTTGTGATAGATGAAGAATGCAACTCTTTGGACCTAATTTAACTATTTAGGTGTGCTTATCCTTGTCCTACTTATTCTTAATGCTTTTTCTGTCTTTCTATCCTTTAAATATCAGCACTAATACGGTCAATTTCATCTAACATTAAATTTGTTATTACTTTTTTCAAAATTATTCTTAAAATAGACATCGATATACAGAATTAACCATGTTTTGTTAGAATAATTTATTTGAGAATAATTAATAGGCATATTTAATTTATCTTTGAATCTATTTCAGTGTTTTGATACTAGACATCTATTACGCAATAACGTAACATTATACAGCCTAACAGACTAATCTCGTTTTCCTCACTCTAAGCTGTTTGCTGTCCCAATTTAAGCCCGCTTTGGGCTTAATTTTCAAGCTGCATACAATTTAGCAAATTAGAGGATTTCACGGCTTCATCAGAACACCGCGTACGATGAATAGGTTCGTTTAACGTTGTGCATTAACCATTTGGTTGATTTAGTTTTGCTATTAAAACGTATTGAAATGTCTGATTGGCATTTACTTAGTATAGCGCGTGATACGAGTATAGTGTGCTTATAAAGAATCTGTACGGAGTACACGCATTTGTGCTAACATTGACATTGTCAATCTTTAGATGGGTGACGGTTTTGGAGCATGTTAGACCGCTTCTTGCTTAAAGAGGACTTTACACCGTCGATCCTGCATCTAACCACTCTCTGGCTGTGACGAATTTTGATCTCACTGAACCGATTTGTTTGCTGACTTAAGCACTATCTTATTATTGTCTACTGCGTAGTTGGCTTGTCTATGATGAGTGCTTGGTACACTAGCAAGGAGTCCAATAAAGGTCTCAGTTCTTTGAGCTTTGTACTTTGAAATACTTACTTATATAATTTTTTTTTCTTTAAAATATCTACGTACACATTATTTCAAATAAATTAAATTATTATCACCGGCCGTAAAACGTTCAAACCGAATTCCCTGAAGGAAATCGGATCGATATTTAATCTGATCTCGAAACGTTTCTTAAATTGATTACTTATCCGCGTGAGGTGTAATCTAATGTGTGAAGTTTAATCAGAACGTAGAAGTTTATATTGCAAAAGATTTAAAAAAGTTGCATGTAGGTAGGAACACTGAAAGAGGTTGATCATCTCTGATTTAGGGTCGTAAGTTTGACGAATATAATTGGTCTATGCAAAACAAATCATATCGTCTGCTAATATTATTTATGTCAATAAATATAATGTCGCAGTATCGTCCCGAAAGGTGAGTTTGGTACCCCCGAATACTCAAACGATACTTAACTTTGAGTGGTGCTCAAAAGTATTTCTGTCGCTATTATTCACCTTTAAGTGATAGTGACAGCATCTCAAAATTGAGGGACGTTTGAGTATTCGGCAGTTAGTCTAGTATGGTTTATTGTATGACTTCTATGTCTAGTTAACTAACTATTTGACTGACTGATCTGATCTTCACTTAAATACTTAATAATAACAAAGAATTTACATCGTAGGACCATAAAGTGGGAGTTTCATATTTGCTTAGTCAGAACACGTGCGTTTGTTTTGCACGCGCTTCGATTTTTTAAATTTTTGATTACAATTTAAAAAATAAACTCATTGCATACATTTAATCACGTAAAAGTGTAGTAGTAGTATGTAGTAGTCATAAATATTCCCCATTTAAAAAAAAACTGCTTACACAGGCTTCGCAACATTTACAACACTAAAACAGGTATACCGCCTTTCACATCCCGTCCATCCCAGGGTATGAATTGGACGTGGTATACCGACAGACATATATAAGGAGAGACAATGGATCGATACAGGCAAATTATGATGATGACAATATAAACTAAGCCGTGTTCTTTCAAAATCTGTTCTAACTACTTGAAGTATTTATAAAATGATTTACCACAAATCAATTGAATTAAAAGTTCAGACTAAGAAGTTCAATTCCGTTTCGATCTTTACTAAAGAAGGATCAAATGTGATTGAAAGTTTAGAACAAGATAACGTAATTATGTCAAATTCGGTTAAGGATTGAGAAGCTAACTGTAGCTTGAAATCTAATTAGGATAAGTCTGACCATGTATAAGCGTGGTTTAGTAAGAATAATTCGATGGGAATTTAAGTTCTGCAAAAGTCACTTAGCATTAACTAAATTTAGTTAGGTTAGATTACAATTTAATAGGTGATATCGTAACAAGAATAACAATAAAGGGTCATCAATATGTTCGCTAGTAATCTTCTAACTCTTTTTAGGGATATTATATATTTTGTATTCGTTTTTGTTTGGTTTGAAACTAAAGTTAAAAGAAGCTGACTAGAGACAGGCATAATTACAAAATAAACAATATGTTGATTTCAAATCAAAACTTTAGGAAGATGACTCAAATTATAATCATAATAATTTTCCATTTCACTAAAGTTACGAATCCAATCACACCAAAATAGCTTAAACATTTTGTTCCAAATAAAAGTTCATAATACCCCAATATCCCGGAAGCGATTTTAAACAAAAATAACCGAACTAACCGCATTCATTTCGTAGAAATCTCCGTAAAGAAGTATCCAATGTAAAAGCAGCTTCATTTGGTTGAAGATAAAACTTAATTCCGTTTGATGAAGTTTGAGCGGATTAATCACACGATTTATCAGCGACTGATGTACGGAACTTGATTCAGGAACTTGGTTTGTTTAACAGATAAAACTGTGGGAGCGGTGTTGTATCCGCAGTGCCATGTGTACGGATCATGTACGACGAATTTATAGTCTGCTTCCCGTTGATTTATTGACCTTAAATTTTATCGCTGTGAAGTTTAATTGATTTTTTATTGAGTTTGTTTTTATACAATCCTCTTTGTATATCAACATAGGAATAAAATAGTGATATAACAATCTGAAATGGACCATGACCTAAAGTGAGGTTGTCCCAGCTCACTTCAGATCATGGACCAAGGTTCGAGTTCGACATAGTTATCTTTGTCATGCTCTAAACGATATAAGGTCAGTGGAGATATTGACACAAATAAACCCGCCTGCAAAAAAAAGATGGAAACAAGATCCCCTACATATATAATTTTATGTAGATGAACTTAATAAAGTGCCTCCGACTGCATGACATTTAATACTCTTGAGTGATTGTAAGAACTAACTTTTATCACAGTTATTGCCAAGAATTAAAAAGAATTGTAGTTATAATCATGCTATAGCTTTTTGAAATGCTTACGATGAGCCTTTTAATTTGATACCCATATTGCAGTATTCGAAACAACATTTTTTCACACCTGTTTATTTTGACATTTCACAGCCGCCATGTTTGTTTTTTTCAAACGTCACTTATCTAAGAACACTCAGGCGGTTAAGACAAATCTATCAACTTCTTAATAATTGTATAAATACGTACAATGGTTTGAAAGATATAGATAATAAAAAATATTACATACATACAAGATACGCGCGAAAAACATAACCCTTCCTTGCAGTCGGTTAAAAAGTAAAATATCTTTCAATTAGTATGAAATAAGATTATAAATAAAAAATAATTTATGTGAACGCAAGACAATGTTTTCAAAATCTGTTAAACCGTTTTCTTTTAAAATTTTAACAGGGTAAGAAACTCGTAGTAACAGATAGAAACAAACCATTTGTTATCCAAAGACAAGTGATACAACACAAATCAAAAGCGTTTACAAAAGTGCAATAAAAGAAAGGACTTTAGTCTCTTCAAGTAAATATACTATTGAATAGTTTATTTCTCTCAAGACTGTCGAATGCTACAAAGAATAACAATTTAAACGTTTGAAGACCGTACTTTAAGTGAACGCTTGCAATGAAAAAAGAACTACTGGAACGAGCCTAGCTGGAACGAATAGGGGTGTCACGTTTGACAAAATATATTGTGTTGGTGATAACTTGCATGTTTAATGTAGTGGTTTTATTAACATTTTTAACCCTTTATATAAAAGGAGAGTTGTTGTAAGTTTTACCTTTTTGTCTGTGGCATCGAAACAATTATTTTTGTTAGGGATGGTTTTTGTTAGCTATGAGTATAATCTGTGTCTAGCTTTGCGTTAGTCCGATAAGCACTCCACTGATTTGAATAAAGATATATTTTCATGTTTTAGTCATTAAATTACTAAAACATGAAAATTTATTAAAATACTGGAATAGTAAACTATTCCAGTATTTATTTTCCTAAAGTAAAAATATGAAAAACTCAACGTAATAGCCGAAAAATCAGTCTTTTTGAATGTCAAGTCAATCCAGTATCTTTTTTATAAAATGTCAAAACGATTAGTTCTGTAGCGATTTGTATGCAATTTAACATTGTGACGTCATTATGTCTGGTTTCAAATCATTTACTTTTAGTATTTATTTTGATGATTATAAATACAAAACATATTAAATTATGTACGAATATATACTTTTTAAAATCATTTAAAAGCATATTATTACTTGGTAAGTGTAAAATAATTTATTGTTATTGATTGATTTGACATTCAAATACCTAATTGGTAATCATCGGATTTCATTTAATTTAAAAAGATAAGAAGTTGACCGGGTAATCTAGTGTTTGATAAAGTCTTTGATCTCATGTATTGTATTGTGGTCATTCGGAAAATAGCTAGTTAGTAACATAAGTGGTAGAAAAAACGATTTTGTATTTAATTTTAGCATGAAAGAGTTTCTATTAAAGGGATTGAATGAGCAAATTGTTATTGAATTCAAATGAACAAAAGCACTTTAGTAATTATACTTCACTTTTATTTTTACTAATATTTTAATATAGAGCAAAAGAGAACTGCTTTTATACATATAGTTAAAGCCTCTTGCGTAGTTTAGCTGAACTAAACGTATGTATACCTAAGTTAATGCATATCATGAACGTTCTTCCTGCATTCTACATCTTACATGCCGGTACAGGGTTTTGTATTAGTACCCTCTTTCTTTTGTGAGCCACAGTCTCTTAACCTATAGATACCCTCGAGATAAGATGGAGTGTTGACCCCTAAATGCTTGAAAGCTTAATAAGAAAATGCACGAAATATGATCAAATACCAAAAAACATACAATCATTACGACGAAGTTCGATTTTAGTACCAATATTGTTTTTTCGCGTTATAAAAATATACAAATACTGAAACAACATGCGATAACGAGACCACTGACCGTATTGAGTTTTGTAACGAAAATATTCACATAAAAGTTTTTCACGAACATTCACCAATTTAGACTAAAAACAAAATTGAAGGGTGCAGTGTATTGAAAATACTGGCTGATAAAAACTTATATTTATGAATTTGGCTAACTGAACAAGACATTCAATATGTTTGGTTATAATTAAAATTGGGCCGAATCATGCTGGCAATAATAATGAATGGAATGATCCTTTGAATGAACAACCGTTCA
Organism: Herminia tarsipennalis; assembly: GCA_945859575.2. Classification (NCBI taxonomy): domain Eukaryota; kingdom Metazoa; phylum Arthropoda; class Insecta; order Lepidoptera; family Erebidae; genus Herminia; species Herminia tarsipennalis. Next base: position 22,442,237 of record OX243835.2, on the reverse strand, counting down.
TAGCGTTGTGGGTAATACGCTACTATGAAATGGTTTCTCTAAGTACTCACAGAAAAATAGCATGTCTTGAACGTAATAGTCGTAATACATGTAGCTAATACTGGTTCTAAGTTTCAATCTTTTAGAACAAACAATGTACAATAACAACAAACAATTCAGCACCTATATTTATCAGTAGTACTCTTTACAAAATACAATTTTGCAAATACTGGGCGCCGTACCTCTTCGTGAAAAATACAACTCACTAGTCCACATCGGTTGCCAAGTTTCTTCTTGGAACGCAAATCTGTCCATGTTCCGGAAAATTGGAACCTTTCGCATCGTATATTATTTACCGAGTTGGTACAGTTCACGAGAGGATTCTACATTTAAGGTGACTAAAAGAATGTGATCCTGTTAAGAACGTTTGCTTACGGAAATACTTGAAATAGTCTTAGAGAATAATTTATTGCCCAACTTGAAAGGCCTTGCTGGTGTAGTTAAACAAAAATGTTTTAAACACCTAAACGTGGGTAGGTTTAAACTAGCTTTCGTATTACATTGGTATCATAGAAATGGTTTAAAGAATATAAACCAGTTACATGTATGTTTCTACTACCTACATCGCTAACTAAGGTTTATATATATCTAGTTAACATGCTTTTTTCATTACAAATACGAAATTTGGTTTCCAATCTTGATAAAAGTTATCAAAACAATAAAAATGCTTACAAATATACACATTACATCCTTCAAAAATACAAAAATGTAAAAGACAAAAAAATTAAACAACTAGTTGTAAAAAAAAATATTCCAACTGAATTTAAAGAATGCAATTTTAATTTAAAACACAAAAAAGAAACAACTATCATCCCAAAAGTACAAAAGACAATGTATACCTACAGAAAGGACGAACCGACTAAGTGTTGAGCAGAAAGAAAAAATCTTTTAACTTTTTACTCCTCCAAAATAAATGTAGGTTGGAAAGTTTACAGAGACTCAACTTCAAAAGATTCACGAGGGTGGTGTTAGAATAGCACAGTTTTAAAAGAAGCCGATTTTTACAATTGGCTACTTAGCATTTTTTATTCAGTGGCAAACGACATAAAATTTCCATAAGCACAAAGCAACAATATACGACATAATATTTTGTTCAGGGGAAGTCTTTTGCACAGAAATCTGAGATTGGCTTTGTTCGGACGCACAAACAACCAGGGTTTGTATTCAAAGGCATTCAGCTTTGAGCAGAGGAAATGATTGGATTGAAAAATATAAATTCCATTTTGATTGTGCGAACACATTAACTGAACTAATTGAGTTCCGCATGACGTTTCTCTCTATTTCTAGTTTATTTATTAGTGTTGAACGTTGGCTGAATTTATTGGAATGAGATTGTGTAAGAAGTATATATTAGGACTAAAATAACCTAATTAACACGTATAAAACAAATACCCATTAAACGAAATGGTTTCCTATTGTGGTTTTTAAGCATTTTATTACTAACTAGCTGTACCCTGCCACGCTTCGCTGTGGTGAGAAACAAAACAAAGAATACATGTCATATAAATTTAATTTTGCAATACTTGTGGATATAAAAACAATCCTTGATGCGGATTATATATCATGAAAATTTCAGCTCGATCGGTGCAGAACTTTTTTAAGTTTCTGTAGCGTTCACAAACCAACATAACATTTTTATATGGGTTGCCGCCGAATAGGTAGTGGATCTGTAATTTAGAGGTTGAATGTTATAAAACGTGTTTTGTATATAGATTTAAACATATTAAATGTATAAGAAAAACGTGATGATTGCCTTAAATTGTGACTAATGAAGGAGAAATGTATAGGTGCAACTCCGGACGCGGCTAGGTGCCGAACCAGTTAACGGCTTAAAATTGGTACCATTCTTCTTGCGGGTACGAGTCCTGCCAGACCAAATTTTCCATCATTTATTTAATAAAATAGTTATCAACAGTCACCTGATAACTCAAACACGCATAGAAATGGGTGTTTAATTTATTTTTTAAATTTATTTATTTTCTTCTTATTCTTATAATTCACACTAACAAATAAACTAGAAGTAACTGTGCTTAATAACCATAAAACTTGAAAAATACTGCTGAAGATGTTCTCATAGCTACTAAAGCTACAATTCCTTTTATACTAATGTCACTCTAGAGCTTTTTTCCGAGGGAAACACTGAGTTAAATGGACAAAGGCAATTGTAGTGCCATGAGAACTGAAAAAAATAAATAATTTTGCTTTTATCCCGATGAAAATGTAAATAGAGCTGTTAGATTTTGTACTATGAAAGTAATTTTTGTTATAGAATTGTTTTAATCATTGTTATTTACATTTTGAACTCGCTACAAAATACTTAATGACTAACTTTAATTAAGAGAACTCAAAGTTTCAAATTACATTGACATTAATTTATTTGTTCTGCGGAAACCCGAAATTTCACTAAACAATGCCGAACCAAATAACGAAATTCCTGATTCCTTATTCATTTGGTTTAACAGCTTCTCAATAAATCGATATCCAGTTAAATCAAGTAGGTCCCATCATTACATTAAAGCTACCATTCGGAGGGACTTTGTAAATCAGAGTGTTAATAGCTCAAAGCGATTGGCAATCCCCTTCGAAGATATTGGATCGTGGCCTAATGAATCATGATTGCAGTTCCGATAGTGTTGTAAATATGTGTTGATAAATAGTGTTTTCGACTTACGAGTAGATTGCTGCATTTTATCTCCTTTTACTAATTATTGAGTCTGTGCATTCTAGTTATTCGAGTATTGGAAACAGAACAAACACATCTAGACTTTGGACGTAGATCGTATTAGCGTAGGCGGGATTCCGTGAGTCTACAATAAAGCTCTAAACATTTCACCGATACAGAATTAAAGGTCAAAATTGACAATATTATAAAGCCTAATTATCTACACAAGTATAAAAAATGTGGCTTCTCGTTCCAATTACGTAAATATAAAACCTTTTTAGGCTTCATTCCAATTGCGCAGATTAATATTAACTTTTCATGATTAAAATTAAGGTAAAAATTATACAGAAATCAATTCGTACCCACAACGTCCTTCCTGTCAAACGCCGAACCAACTGCCAAAGACTTTTCAATCCCAACAAATCGATTACCATATTTTGCATCAGGTGTTAATGGTTCAAAGTGATTGCTAATTTAATCTCAAAGAAATCCTATTTGCTCTGCAGTCGCGTCTAACGAAGCGTGCTGACGGTGTCAGGTGTGCCGTCTCACCAGATCATACGGCAAAATTAGATCTGGCACATTCCAAAAGGAAGATGTTCTTGTTAGGGCACTCGTTAAACCAGTCGCATTATACGTCTAAAAGTACACATGGGAGCGAGGAAATTTGTTTGCTTAGTTGACGATGTTTGATGTATGCATAGTTTTATTAGGAACGCGGGAAAGCGTTGCTGATTTGGTCTGACTGTGGATGTTTGAAAAAACAACGCATTTGCAACATCGAAAACTAACTTAGCGTCTTTTACTATCGTGATTACCAGATTTTGTTCGTTAATCTTACTTGTTTGTGATTTTGCTTCCTTACTAATTTAGTTAGATTTTTGAAGTGAAAACTTCTATAACGGCGTTGTGCATTTTTTTGGTAAGGGTAAAAAATGTTGATCTCGCGTCAGGATCAAGTGACCCTGTCTGAAAAGTCGTAGATCACGTGACCCTGATCGACGATGGGAGAGCAATGAAAAACTGTTACAATATGTGCAGGTGAGAAATCGGGCGGTCCAGAAACCAAAAGACGAGTCCCAGTTCGAGCCCGAGTGCCGATATTTTTTCCCTTTTTTATTTTTATTTTTGATTGAGGTTTTTGTCACTCTGATCGAAAAATATTATTAAAATTTCATCAGTATGTATTTTTTTCTGAGAGATAAACTTTTCATTTTGTCATATTTGTGTACAATAGCGCAATAGATGAATATTGTATTTACCCACATAAATGATAGGACTTTTTTGCTGATAAAAAATATTCCTAAAAAAAATCCCTAACCATTCCAAAATTATAAAAAATGCATAACGTTAATGTTCAAGTTTTCACTTCTGCCGGCACTCCCGGTGTGCTACCCTTTTTTTTGTAACTGAAAACGACGTGTATGAAAACTATTTGTTTTCCAATTGTTTCCTTTTTATTGTTTTTATTTAGTGTACCTAATATAGAATACGTAATCACCAAAATCACATGAGTACATAATCAACACAGTACAAAGGCACATACTATTATGTGCTGATAAAAATTCATCAATTTATGATCCCACAATCATAGCAATAGCCTCGAGCCTGTTTGATTGACTCCAAATGGCAGGGGAACTCGCCGGGTCACATTAACATATAAACTGATCGCTCGCAGGAAAATTCCACTTCAATTTTAAACATGAAAAATATGATGAAAACATACCTATTTATTATTTACTAGCCTTTGCTTCAACCTTTGCATTTTGCTTTGTACCCGAATTTCTATCTTGGGACAGGATTTCGTGGCTGTTATTTTTAGAAGCAATTTAATATTATTGTGTAGTTTTTCTTTACCTAATTAAAAGTTTATTACATATAAGTCACTTGTGGACAATATGTCTTTGTAAACAATACCTATTTAAATTCATATAGTAATGCAAAACACTACTGTGCTTCGATTTTTTTTTTAAAGACTTCTCCCGCATTAGGGTACAAGCCCTGTGTCGCGGGGGACTTTACAAACATTCAATTCACGGACACAATGTACATCCAGACTCGAAACAGCATTTTGTGGATCACACAAAGTGGTGTCCCGTGTGGTAATCGAAACCACGACCTCTTGCGTAGCAGTCGGACACTCCCACCGCAAGAGGAGACTCCACAGAGGCCACCATAAAATGCACTGTAGCAAGTGTATTTACTGCAACCCGTCCAGCATCCAGCTATCTGATATGATAAATACTCACACCGGCTCCACACATTGGCCCCAACGTCTGTCCCAACGGCACTCGCCCAATGTGTTCATCTAGAAAAAAGCAGTAGCGCCAACGTTGGGACAAGCGTTATTCTAGTTTGTTTTTTTACACGTTGGACAAGTGGCATTGGGACCACGAAAGAGATAACTATATTTATCTCTTCCGTGATTGGGATCAATGTTAGGGCCGATTTGTCGAGCCGGTGTTACCAAGGCAGTCGCGCTTATTCTCATCTATACTAATATTATAAAGCTGAAGAGTTTGTTTGTTTGTTTGTTTGAACGCGGTATACTCAGGAACTACTGATCCGGATTGAAAAAATCTTTCACTGTTAGATAACCCATTTATCGAGGAAGGCTATAGGCTATATAACATCACGCTGCGACTAATAGGAGCGGAGCAGCGATGAGAAGTGTTGCAAAAACAGGGAAAATTTACGCATACGAAGTTGCGCGGGACAGCTAGTTTATTCTATACATCATGCAACGCGAAAGTTAGTTACAACCTACAAACAACCCCATTGTTAAAACTCTAATTCCACAACAAAACAATGTGATATCACAACATGTATAACTACCCCAGATATGTTTGCTAACGACCCAGACGACAACCGGTGTGAAATTGCATGAGCACATACGACCTAGTTGCAAGGTTCATAAAGTAGTATTCACGCGCTACAGCGGTTCAGGTGTATAATGCGAACTAGAAACATAATAGCTCTATGCAAAATACAGGTTTTTAATTTTACCTTAGTACATAATTGACATTTTTTTTTAAGACTACGAGTACTCTCACACTGTGTATACAATAAGTCCTTTGTCGCAGGGACTTTAAAAATATACAGTTAATAGAAACAAAGTACACCCAGACTAGAAACCACAATATATGGATTCACTGTTATTATTTTATTGTTATTAATTTCACATTTATTTTTATTTTGTAATTAGCTGGCCCGCGCAACTTCGTCTGCGTAAATTTTTCCCGTTTGTTGCAACATTTCTCATTGCTGCTCCGCTCCTATTGGTCGTAGCGTGATGTTATATAGCCTATAGCCTTCCTCGATAAATGGGTTATCCAACAGTAAAAGATTTTTTCAATTCGCACCAGTAGTTCCTCAGATTACCGCGTTCAAACCAACAAACAAACTCTTCAGCTTTATAATATTAGTATAGACTAGCTGTCCCGCGCAACTTCGTATGCGTAAATTTTCCCCGTTTTTGCAACATTTCTCGTCGCTACTCCGCTCCTATTAGTCGTAGCGTGATCTTATATAGCCTATAGCCTTCCCCGATAAATGGGCTATCCAACAAAAAAAGATTTTTTTAAATCGGACCAGTAGTTCCTGAGATTAGCGCGTTTAAACAAACAAACAAACAAACAAACTCTTCCGCTTTATATATTAGTATAGATTAAAGTATTTCTGTTGTATTGGAGATGTTGATGTTGAATGTAAATTGTGGTAAACCCAAGTGCATGTTATATTATAATCTTGCATACCGAGACGGTAGAGCATGGTGAAACACAATAACAATGAATAAATTTAAGACCCATGTGACTTTTCTGATTGACTGCCTCTGTGGCGCGGTGGGAGTGTATCCGACTGCCACGCAAGAGGTCGTGGGTTCGATCCCCACCCAGGATAAAACTTTGTGTGATGAGCACGATGGTTTATTCTGTGTCTGGGTGTTATTTATCTATAATATGTATGTATTTAGAAATATTTAAGTATGTTTATCAGTTGTCTGGTTTCCATAGTACAAGCTCTGCTTAGTTTGGGATCAGGTAGCGTTGTGTGAGTTGTCCCAAGATATTATTATATTATTATTATTATTATGTGTCGCAAAAACAAATAATTTGATTTAATTTGGACTAAGCAAAGTGTTGCCCCACTTGGAAATTGAACCTACAACTACTTGTATAGCAATCAGACGTACTACTACTATGTTACCCAGGCCTCCTAACTAATTTTCGTTACGGGGCGGCCAACCTCATTAGAGACTATTATAGTGCACGATTGTATGCGCAGACGCAGGAACCCTCACTCTCCTAGTCCGATGGGACAGAAATCCGATACGGCCGGAGAGAGATTAAGCGCAGGACCTACGGCTGAACGTGCTCTCCGAGGCACGGAGGGCTGTGACAATGTTCGAAAACGGTCACCCATCTAGCTATCTACCGACAGTGGTAACACTGCTTAACCACGCAGATACCTTAACCTGCTCGATCGCCACTGAGCCAGGTATCAATAGATGCAAAAAATATGGTCACGAATGTATATTTACGATATTTTATACGATATTAATTAACTGTTATATAAATTTGATCCACAGATTCATATAGGTAGGTACTATTTAAACATGATTTAAAATTCTTGCGAACTTGCTCTCCTTTAATGAGCCTAACTTCATCTAAGTAAAAGAAAGGGGTGAAAGTCCATTACACCCACTAATAGTTCATTCTAATCTATTTAATTTATCTAATCTAAACTTTCGTTTTATATCTTAATCTGATGATATTATTTATGTACTAAAGTAACTTCGCCCTTTAAATTTATTTCATCGGCTTTCATCATAATTCGATTGGACTTTTGATTAAAACTTGTTCCCCCGAGTACTAAAATTTAGTAAGTACGTGGAAAAGAGGCTTTTTGTTCTCACACTTAGGGTAACTTGAAATAGGATTTTGTGTGATCCGCATTACGAAGTATTTTATATTAATGGCAGCACATGATTGATATCCTCAAAGATAATAGCTATATGTATTGTGTGTTCTGAGGATATCCCTGATGAATGTTTATAAATAGCAAGGTGAGCTTAACTTTGCAGAGGTTGGGGGGGGGGGGGGATGCCAGCAATAAAAAATAGTTAAATGTCGGCTTGATCAGGCATGTGAAGTGTATCAATAACTGGTCCCATGATAGCAGCATGTAATTACCTAGCATAGTGAGCAGACATGTAATATGTAATATATATAACAGAAAGTGGACGAATACGAAACAAAAGTGTCTCAAACCAGGGCTATGGGCCACACAGAAAGTACCCCGAACCTGCCATAGATAATCTATACTTAAATTATAAAGCTGAAGAGTTTGTTTGTTTGTTTGAACGCGATGATGTCTGGAAGTTTCAATTGAAAAAATATTTTTTGTTGGATAGCCCATTTTGAAGAAGGAATCCTATAGGCTATATAACAATACGCTACAACCAATAGGAGCGGAGCAGCAATGAAAAATGTTGCAAAAACGGGGAAAATTTAAGCAGACGAAGTTGCGCGGGTTTAGCTAGTTTATAATACGGCTGGTACATCAAACCGCTGGTGAAGATGGACTGAAATGACAAGAGGTTCTATTTCCCCATGCGAGAGAGCTGAAGGCTAAAAAGTAACAACAATTGATAGGGAATAAAATACAAAATGATCCTTCAAGCTTTTGGACATATGTCAGGGATAAACGAAAAAATAGGCAACAAAGTAAAGAGTTTGTTTATAAACATAGGACTGTTGAGGGTCAGGAGGCTGTGGATGCATTTGCCAACTATTTTGGCTCTGTTTTCCATTGTGGTATCCCGCAGTTAGACCCGATGGCAGCAAAGCGTGATGCAAGTGAAGAAGGTCATGTGTCCCAAATAAGTATCACGCACATTAACTCTACAGAGCTGAAACATGCGGTACGCCAACTAAAAACATCATCGGCTTATGGACCAGATAATATACCAGCATTTTTAGTGAAGGACTGTCTGGCAGTACTAAATGAGCCCCTCTTATACTTGTATAATCTTTCGCTTCAGCTTGGTTCCTATCCTGCAAAATGGAAGATCAGTAGAGTGACGCCAGTACCTAAAAAAGAATCATCAAATGATGTCACCGACTTCAGACCTATAGCAGTACTATCGGTGTTCGGGAAACTGTTTGAATCCTTATTAAATACGCGTATACGTGTCCAAACCAATAAAATGTTAGATGATTCCCAACACGGATTTCGTGCCGCACGCTCTACCTTAACCAACCATACTCGATTTATTGATTACATCCGAACTAATATGACAGCGGGGGGCCAAGTGGACACGGCTTATTTCGATTTTAAGAAAGCTTTTGATCTCGTGGATAATGACGTTTTGCTAACGAAGCTTGCATCCCTAGGATTTGATTTTCAGCTTCTGATATTTATAGCGGATTATTTACGAGATCGAAAACAGTACGTGAAAATGGGAAGTCATAAGTCAGTTGAATACTATACGCGTTCAGGGGTAAGTCAGGGCAGTACATTAGGGCCAACATTATTTTTACTAATGATAAATGATCTACCGGGCGTTGTTTCTAGAGTGGAATGTCTCCTGTTTGCTGATGACCTGAAATTATTTATCTCTGTTAGAAATACATCAGACTGCGAAGCACTACAACAGGATATTAATGCAGTCGTTGAATGGAGCAAAACTAACAAATTATCATTTAATGTTGCAAAATGCAAAAAAATTACCTTTACTCGATCGCGTTCTCCCATCACTGTGACGTACAAGTTGGCTGGTGAATCACTAGAGAGTGTCAATACGATTCGCGATCTAGGTTTAACCATTGATTCGCAATTAAATTTTCACGAACATATTATAAGTACGTGTGCCGCTGCAAATAGATCGCTAGGCTTTATAATGAGAACATCATACCAGTTTAACAATGTCCATGTGGTAGAATTACTGTATAACGCATTTGTTCGCAGCAAATTAGAATATAACGCAATTGTCTGGGATCCGAAAGAGAGACTATATGCGCTTATGATCGAGAAAGTCCAAAGAAAATTTGCACGATATTTATATAAGCGCACATATGGTTACTATCCGTTTCTCTATCCTTCCTTATTTGTATCCGGGATGGTTGGGTTGGATACTTTGGGGCTGAGGCGAAAGTTTGCGCACATAATACATTATTACTTGATACTGGTCAATAAGGTAGACAACCCATTGGTACGGGAGAGCATCCATTTTTATGTGCCAAAAAATTACACTCGTGGCAGCGGACGACGACAACGTCCACTACTAACCTGTCCACCATCGTGGCGTCTGCCTCTAGCAGCTAACAGTCCCACGGGAAGAGCAATAGTGCTATTAAATAATTTTTTAAGTGCAAGTTCTGATGCAGATATATTCTTTGACCAAAAAAGTAAAATAGCTGAAAAAGTTTTATTATATCTGAACCGTATATAATTGTAATTTCCTAAGTATAAATTATAATGATAAATTATTGATATTATAAATTACTGACAAATTGAATTCTGTTAATAATGTATCTAATGTTTTGATAAATTTTAATTGTATTGTATTTTTAATTTAATATTTTAGTATGTATAACCAGTAGACTAAGTAGTATAACATATAAGTGCTTTGGTTTTTTACTGTAAACTTATATTGTTTTAAATAAATAAATAAATAAATAAATAAATAAATAGCGAAACTAATAAGTAACGAATAAAGGCCTACCATAACAAAGTATCAAACTGAATGGTAAATTCTTTTTATTAGTTATTCAAACAAGGTGCATCTGGATCATTCTGGATTTTTTGAGCTATTGACATAAGCATATTTACGGTCGACTTATTGTCTTTTTAATTTTACTTAGTTTTATATTATTTATGCATGCTCAATAAGTGGACTGTAATGTTATTTGAGTAATAAAGATCTTTAAACCTAAACCGCCTTATTCCAAAGAAAAGATCAAATCAAGGTTTAAACAAAGACTTTCAAGTCCAGGATATAGTACAGTACTATTGATCTTATTACAAAGCTTAGATAGTCCGTGGACCAGCTGATACCAAAGGATCTAGCAATCAGCCACAGATTATAATCAATTTAGTTCATTCATTGTTCTTATCATTCAAATATAACGTTCCGTTTTATACCAATGTAATTTGAAAGTATAGTTTTCATTGAGAATAAAATATTTAGACGTTCTATGTAGCTAAATTATTCGCCAGCACTACGTAATTTTCAAAATATTAACGTGACATAAAAGCCCTCGGCCTGCAATTTACGAAAAATCAAATAGATTCTGTCAGGATCGGAACGTTACATAAGTAGTTGTCAATGTCATCAGTACTAAAAATGTAAACAAATGATGATAACCTAAATTTAAATAACTCGGACATTATTAGGGATGTTATAAGTTTAATCTGAGTAACTATAGCGCCCAAACACTTAGAGGAACTTGGATGCGAGTTTTTATTACAAAGCTAGTTTCATTGGAACAGGTCTTAGCATGGAAGGATACTTACTCAATAAGATATTCCATTTTTGATATACTTACTGTTTTCTTTGTTGCACTCGTTGTTCTGAATGTATTGGGGGAAAGTATGCCTAGATTCAACATAGGTACTGAAGCTGAAGTACAACAAACAATTGAAACAAATTTTATGAATATATTTATTATTTAATATCAGTGAGCTTGCTATGAAATGAAATTCTCAAATAACTACATAGAATCATTATTTATTAGATACCATTTATTCTCCCTAAGAACAGAGTTCATTTTCATGAGAATCATAAATATAATTATCTAAACTGTTAGGTAGCACTTAATAGTTATTCCATTTGACAACACAATGGATGTTAACAATTTCAATAACCTGTAACCATTCTGTCCTCCCTGTTCAAACTATGTTTGAAAAGGAATATTGAGTTGATATCCCTTATTTCTATTTAGATAACTAGCTTTCCCGCACAACTTAGTCTGCATAAATCTTCCCTGTTTTTGCAACATTTCTCAATGCTGCTCCATTCATATTGGTTGTAGTGTGATATTATATAGCCTATAGCCTTCCTCAACAAATGGGCTATCTAACAGTAAAAAGTTCAAAAGAATTAGTAGTTCATGAGATTACCCCGTTCAAACAAACTTTTCAGCTTTATAATATTAGTATAGATATTTATTTTACAATAAATTTTAAATTGTATGCTTTTTTGTATAATATATAAACAGTGATCAATAATATATTTATATAATAAAATTGATAATTCTATATTTAGATCCACCTTATAGTTCACTAGTGTATTTTTAATTAGGCATTTTATGTATAAATATATAAATAGTAATCAATCAATAATTGATCAATGTTTATTTAGATCCACTATATAGTTCACTAGTAAGTTTTAGGTACATTATACATAGAATCATTATTTATTAGATACCATTTATTCTCCCTAAGAACATAGTTCATTTTCATGAGAATCTTAAATATAATTATCTAAACTGTTAAGTAGTGCATAATAGTTATTACATCACAATTTCAATAACCTGTAACTAATCTATACTCTCTGTTTAGTGTTTAAACTATGTTTAAAGGAACATTGTAGCAATGTATTAACTAGCTGAGCTCTTATAAACATAATATTCAGTTCTTGGTACCTACCTATAACCTAAGTTTACATCTGTTTCTAGTGATAGGTATACCCATGGTTACACTTTAGCAACTAAATTTTAAATTGATCAATGTTTATTTAGTTCCACTATATGTATAGTTCAGTAGTAAGTTTTAGGTAAGAAATTTTGTCATAATGATGTTTCTATTACTTTGTTTTGTGCATTTTGAGTAAATTCAACATTGGTTTTTGCCGCACTACTCCAGACCACCTATCAGACATTCCAAATGTGATTTTCTAACTTCAATATAAATAATGTGACATATTATAAGTGGAATGCATCAGATTGTTTTACATAGAGCACTAGTTAATGATACTATTATCGAACAAAAATAATCTGTGTTGATCTTCAACTTTCCACACTGCGTAGGTACACTTCACGTCGAGTCTGGTTGACCCAAACATTGCACAGACCACTTTAATTTTAGGACATCTCTGAGTTCTGTATATTAAATCTTCTCTCTCAATTCCAAGCTGTGATAAATGTTTTGAAAAACAATAATAAGCATGTATTATTAAATCTTTGGTCACACATCGCATTTCACTCGATTTTTGCGTTTATTTTGTTGCCACACCATATTTAGTTAGTTAATAATTTAAAATCACTAAACACGCATTATTCATCATTAATAATTGTAACTAAAATACGCAAAATAGTAAATGGTCTAACTTTCAAATTGTCAAGTTTTTGACATTTTAAGGTTATTACCATAGTTAAACTAGGGTGATCGAAAGACTAATTTATAGACCAAAGAAGATCATCGATTAAGCGATGAACCTCGTTTTGTAATAAAGATTTTCGTAGATCCATGGTTTAAACTAGGATTTTCGTCAAACCAGGTTTAGTCCAGCTTTTGGAATAAGGCGGAAAGAGTTTGTTTCATATAAACCTTGAATTGACAATTACAATTGGAATTTTAGACATAGGTACTTAGTTACCTATACTATCTATCTATAACTAATTACACGTATAGCAATATGCTTGTTTGCTTTGAGCAGGTATCAACCTGTTCTGGTGAAAAAACATCGTAATTAAAGCAATGAAAATTCATCGTCTAACCGTATGAGGTTAAGCATTAATCACCGTTCCACCTTTATAATGACTCTAAAGTCACAAAACCCTCCATAATCTAACTTTATAATATCACGATCCAACATTTTCATACCGCTTCAGAACTTTCATAATTCCCTGAATCTGTTTTCACCACAAACTATAAGTCTCGAATGAACAAAACTTTATTCTACGGTGAAGTAGGGACAATAAAAGCTAGCATACGACATCCCTGACGGCGCAGTTCCGACGCTATCTAGACATAGATGAATGTGCTCGAGATTGTTTCTGTTTAAGATCACGGTCTCACGTGGCGAATAGCTACATGCTTATTTTTAGTTAGTATCTAGGTAATAACTGACGGCCTGTGGCTCTGTGGTAGAGAAAGCAAATGCAATGCAAAAGGAGTATAGATATGATAGTTGTTTATATAGTGAAATTAAAAGGAAAACTATCACAGCCAAGTAGGCTTTACAAGTTTACGAGTAACAGCTGATCAAATGAAAGTAAAAAAAAAATCGTACTATTCTATTAAAAAAAAATATAAAGTAGGTAGTATGAAACAAAAACGACAAAAAACCCACTTCTTAAGCCGCATTATTCGGAAGGGGGTGGGGGCAGGATAGGTGGACTAGGTAACCCTACATTGTGCGTGGCCTGACATTTGCCTGATTTTTTATACATTTTCAATGTACACATCTATCGTGGCATAATACACATTATCACTGGCACATCATCTAGCAATTTTATCACAGTATTAATAGCTAAAGTATTATTTCCTCAGCGGGCTAGTCTCAACTGAAACTAGCCAACTATGCAGGCTGTATTATCACTTATGCATTGTCATTCATGTAAAAGACATTGAAAAAAGGATTTTATAGCAAATGGTCAGCCACAAACGATTTGCCTCATAAGGTAAATCCTAACGTGCATTACTTATTGAAGCGCGTGTCGTCGAAGTTTAATTTCACGGTAAGTGCATTTTGTATGTCATCCTATTTATATTGTACCTATAATTGAGAAGTTTTTCAATAAGCCTCATTTTATGCAAACTTATTTTAATGACATACAACTTTATTCTTGGTATTGTGCAAATCTGAAAATAGTTTGCTCAGAATCAGTAACACAATTCAATTGGGTAGTTTTTGGACCATGGTATATTTTTTAATTAATTTTTAATTAATCATTCTAACAGTTCAAATCCTGTTCACAATGAATTGTGAAATGAGACCATCACTTATTTTTCAATAATAACCATTGATTACCTACTTACTACGGGACGCAATGAACATGATAGCGCGAAGAACACAATACAACTCTGCAAGTTTTCAATATTTTCATTTTCTTTTTCTGGTGTGAATTCTTGAAGTAAAAAACTTGTTGTTCTATTGCTATGCACTATACCAAAAATAACCTTGTAGAATACTTATTATTTGGTTAATATATCTACCGTTTCGGAATTAGTAATCATTAAGTTACTCCAAGCAAAAGATATAGTGAACGTAAGTAAAGTTATTGGTGTAGTTTTATTTTGCCTATTTTCTTCAATTATTTATTTATTAAGTGCATCACCTTAAAGTAGAGTGGTAGAGCTTGTGCAACGCACAATTACACTGTAAATCTTATAAAATTAATAAATATAATTATCATAAAGTTTCCAGATAACACATTTAAAATCTAACAATGGTAACACGAGATACGACACTAGACATTCCAACACAAACTTTTGTAGGAACATAACCATTCCACTATGGCGAAATGACTCAAGTTTGCTTGAAGTACTCGAAATGTCTTTATGATTCCCTCAGACATCGTAAATTGATATTTATTCTGAATCCTTTCCCGCGAGTCTGCACTCAGTATAAAAATATCTTGAAAAATATCTTGAGTGTTTTCATGTATTCTTGAAGATACATGGTTTTATACGGGTATTGTGAAGTTTTCGTATTAAAACTTCGCTTTAGTTCATGATATTATTACAGGGTTTACGATGTGCAGTAGGTATAGTTATACGTGGTACCAGATAAATTTTATAGCCGTCTTTAAACGAGTCGGCTTTGAAATCTGCGGAAATAGTCATACTTTTGATAAAATAGAGAATTAAGTTAAAAAATATTTCTATTATTCATCACTCACTCGAATTGTGAAAAGTGTGAGTTCTTACATAAATTGATATATTATTTAGATCAATATGAAGACACATCGTTTGATTTTTTAGTCGGTTCGAATCCGACCAACCTTTGTCGTCCTTTAACAAGGCGGGATACATGAAGATTTTAACACACGTAAAAACTGGAGGTTTTATACTTTTTGTTTTTGAAAAAAAAAATAGCATGTAGAAGTGGTTGGAAGTTTAATTCGAGACGGAAATTAACCACGTTCCGTCTTGAAGCCGTGGGTCGTGGCCTATGTTGCTTCACCGGTCAGCTTGTGACCATCCTCTCTAGAAAAGAGGCACAAACGCTATTCGAATAGAGAGACAAATTATCTTAGTGCATGTTTAACTGCAAATATAAAAACAATTATTTTCATTTAATTTACTTATTAGTGTAAATTGTTTATAAGGATTTTATTTTATTTTATTTGGGAAAACAAACAATTGTACATGTAGCCTTAATTCTAATTCTAACTTACAAATTAAATCGATGCACAATCCGCAGCGTTTCGACGTGGATACCAGTGTACTACATTAACGCTAACTAATATAATTTAGATTTTAAGGATACTAATTACAGTGCTTTTAAAAACATTACGGTTAGAGGCAAAAATATCTACGGTATTAAAATTATTATTATAAGTTTTGACTATTCTTTGGAGAGGCGCCCGCTTACCCGCGTTGGTGCGACATTTAGTCGTAGCAAAGGTCGGATAAGCGCGCACCTCTCGTCTTATAATAGTTCTGGGTTAAATTTTGATGGATTTACAGGTAAGTGAAAGTACGTACTAAAGTATGTCGTCAGGTAGTTAAGTCGTCTGCTGAGAAAAAACCCCAGGATTCGATTAAACCCCGCAGAGGATATTTTACAGGAAAATCATTTGATTTCTAAAACTACGTTATTACCAGTTTGTTAGGATACCAATAATCCTAGACAGTTGTAAAGAAAATATTATCGAGTACGTGCATTTGAGCACAGTTTATATCTATTTGGCAATAAGTCGACTTTTCAATAGCACCTTCTGCGAACGAAATGAGATTTTTACTACGGTAGTAATAACTTGATCGAATCTGGGACACGACTCTACGAGATCGAAGCATCGAAATCATATTAGAAGGCGTTCCTTCAATTTTATTATTAGATTTAACGACAATTTTCATTTCGATCTAACAATAAAAAAGCCTCGTAATAAATATTACTGGAGACGTGACTATTATAGTCTTGGAAGCATTATTTGTTAGTGTCATGGTTTGTGAATTAAATATCAGGCTTATAAGGGGAAAGTGGGACTGTGACCAACGTTTTCTCAATTGACCTAAATCTGCCATGTAGTGTGATGTTGTTTTGTTTATGAATGCATGTCAAACCAAATATATTTCTGAATTAAATTTGCGTATTATTTGTCATAATAATAGTATTGATTTCAATTTTAAAAAAGGTATTTAATAAAGCTTTCTTGCTCCCATTTGTTGCTATTACCTAATCTAGGTGCAGCAACGAAAAATCGATAGTCATACAGGTGATAGCTTATTAGTGCACCAACTCTGTATGTGCCTAGAATTTAGCTGGGATAAAAAACTACGAAACATGCTCATACACGTTGCTTTTTAATTAATTCATTAAATACACCAATCGAAGATGAAAACAAAGACACATTTTGCATTTTTTAGTTTGTAGGCACACTGTTTCACCGATCGTCGCCATAAGCACTGGGCCAGATGTTTGATACACTGAGCGTTGGAGAGTTGGAGTCAGTAAGACCGAACCACAAGCTGGGAAAGTGGTCAACTTTTTTTGCCTATGGTCGCATTTTGGCGATATTTGGGAAGTTATCGTTAGTTTCCTTCTACCGATGGCTACGGCTGGTTGTCCCATCCAGATTCTGACGCCTGCGACTGGCGGCTGCCTAGTTTAATTTGATTTTAGTGTCTTAGTGGCCAAATATACGGGACCCATTAGTTGAAGAGAGAAATGAATAATTATTATTAGCTGTAAAAGAAATACACTGAAATGACCTAAGCGTTTTTCTTACAATTTATAACAGTCTTTCAACCGATAAAAGAAAAACTTCAGTAAGACTCGAAGATAATAAATTATACTTTTTTTTTAAAGTGCATCTCTAGCATTGAAAGAATTCTCCGATCTCTTTAATATTGCACCGATAAATTTCTAGGCATCTTTATTCTAAAGGTATGTTTAAAAAACAGTTAGATTTCTTTTTAAATTGAATGTTAATTTTATCTTAATTTCACATTCTGTCAAGAACAATTTCTTAAAGGATCATTATCAGTATATTCTCACTCTGTGATGTCTATATCTAGTACGAATGCGTAAGTAACTCTTTCTGTCAATCGGTTACGTTTTCAAATTTTACAGCTTAGTTGATTTTTATAAAGAGACCGTGTGAAGTAGAAAGTATGTACCTAAGCTACGTTCCTCTAAGAATGCTAACAATAATGTTAGTAAACGTCTTACCTGTAATCATTTGACTCGCAGTAGTCAGCAGTTTCACATCGTTGTTAGCGTCTTGAGTCTCAAGCCTGACTGTCACGTTCAGCGGATCTAAGGTCTCATCGCCCGCTCTTCCATGAAGAGTTACTAGAATAGCGGTAGTCTTTCCCGGTACAGCCACTTCTGGTGCCACTACTGAGAAGCCACTGCAAAGAAAAAAAAGAGCAGAGTTAAAACAGTGAATACTGTTTTGTAAAACAAACATGGTCATAATGTAACTCAGGGCCCTAATTCACTATGTTTTTTTTTCGTTTTCGCTGCAAGCTCGCGCGAACTGGAACGGTGCGCTCAAAGATGTCCGCGCACATACGCGATGCTATTATAAGCGCAGCTCTCTATAGACCATTATGACAAGATTTTGAGAACATGAGTTAAAATAAAATCAGCCTTAGTGGGCACAACATAGTAGAATCATCACTTACAATAAAGGTAAAAACGATATGTGCTTAAATATGGGCCAAAGTACTGGTAACGAATTATCAAATATAATTTTATAATTCTAATATAAAAAAAATTAATGGCTTTTTTTGTCACACTGAATCTTTACTAACAAAAATCAAATTTCGGGCTCTTTGTGTGGCAAGCTTAATGTGGCAATTGAACAAAGTTCACCCAAGAATAATAAAGTAAGAAGGAGCAAGCAGCTAGATCCATTTTTCTTTATTATTTAAATAATCATCAACTGTGTTGTAACCATATATATTCTACGTATTAGATGATTTTTGACTACATTTTTGAACTTATTCACTGATAGACTTATAATACTAGCTGGTATCTTGTTTGAAAAGTTTGTAAGAACGATTAATTTTTGCGCTCTCTAATACTACTTAACAAGATCCGGCAATTTTTTAATTAATTTCTAAAACTTTATAAATAGTAAATAAAGGCACAAAAAATACCATCATATTATAATTTATACAACAAATCTGTATAATTATAAATACTGGCAATTGCAAAGTTATTATAATCGATACGGATACTGGCAAAAGCAACTTTTAACATTCAAACGCATATAACTGTGCCATTTGACAATTTTCCAAGAAATTGTCAGCAAAAAATTGAAAAATATCTCGCTAGTGAACATTGTTGTGAATCGAACTGGGAGCAGTAAGTTCCTATTGACGGAAAAGTCAAATATTGAGCAACATAGGTCAACAAAATTCAATTCTAAGAGTAGGGAAATATTGAAAACTCTCCAAACCAAAGTCTGCAATGCGACAAATCGGGTGGACACGTTCGAATTATTGTATTTTCCTACGTGTGCACGGAATACTGAATTTTGTTTGACGAAACCGTTCGTGCTACATCCTGTTTGAGCGCAAGAACGCGCTTACCCTTGTTTGAGTTTCCTGATACTGTTTGCAATTGTTAGTTTTAAAGTATGCACTGATATGTTCATTACTATTTAAGCTGTACTGTAGTTGTAGCTATTGTTACAATTTCTGGCTCTATTTTGAGTCGCATTTGTTTAAAAACCAATCTTTTGAATAATGAAGTAGAAATTATGTTTGATACGACAGAATATACTGATCAAATTGTTAATATAGCGAAACGAATTATTATTTTTGTAGTGGCTCTGCATAAATTTAACGATCCGCTCTGGTTTAGCCTAGACTTCTATAGAAAACCATGATTTTCTAATAAGTGTGAAGTACCAGGCCACTCCAAAAGTTTTTCGAAAAAAAGTTTTTATGTATAGTTACTTGTAATTATTTAAAAAAAAAAAAAATGGTTATTTAAAAGTAAATATACCATCCTTTGCATTACAAATTTCTCTCCACATTTTTTCGAGAGCCTTATTAATTTAACGTGTCTAACTTAAAAATTAATCTGCATCAAGGACGTTTTCGTGCGTTAATTTAATAAAACCTCATTAGTCATTTGATCGACTTCAAATGGCTTTTATGGTATAAAAATTTGAAGCAGGCTCGTCTCGGCTCGTTTAAGACATTTTTGTTCGTTTGACGAATCCTGGATTTATGAATACAATCCAGATACAGAGCGTTAGTTGACAGTTTGGCTGTTTCAAAACGATCCAAGACCTACAAAAGTGAAGCGATCGAGAAGCGCAGGGAGAATTTTGACCGCTTGTTTCTTTACTTTGACGGGGTATCTAGTTTCCATTATGAGAGCAAAGCAGCATCAACGCCAAATGGTATACCACAAAATGCCTGCCAGAAGTTTTATTTGCAATGAGCAACAGGCGACCGAACACCGGCCTCTGCAGGGAACTGCTTCACCATGACAACGCGTCCGCGCACTCAGCACTCAAAATGAAGGATTTCCTGGACCGTCAGAGTCTTGGGTCACCTTCCTTACAGTCATGATCTGGTGACGTGTACTTCTTTAAATTCCCTAACGTAAAAAAAGCTGTTAGGGACACAGCTTTCATCACCAGAAGTCATCAGTTCGAGAAGGCCATGGAATACGGTACATGGTGTCAACGGCCGCGGCGGACTGGAAAAAATGTTTCGAAAATTGGTTCAGACACACGAAATTTTGTATAGAGGCTTGTGAAAAGTTATTTAAAAATTAACTTCTTTAGTTAGTTTTTTAGTATCTCAAAACTTTTTGAGTGTCCCACGTATACATTAACTTTTCAAAAATTCCCAGAAGTATAGCAAAAAGCTTATCAAAATTAATTGAGTAATTTGATGAACAAACGTACATATTAAAGTAAAATAACTTTATTTATAGTCGCAATATAAGTTATCGTAGGCAGATATTAAATAAGACAAATAAAATATTCCAACAAACAAACGTTTTCGATGTACCAAATGCTTTTGACCTATCAAATTTAATTTGATGATTTACCACATTGATTACATTACAACCACTAAATTCGTACTAATTAATCAATTTTGCAGTTCTATTATTACTGCGGCTGTAATAATACTTATCTTCAATCTATGTTACACAATAATAAATACAAAATTATGCAACAACAAAATAATCCACAAATAAACACACAAAAAGAAAATGTGTTGTCTTTCTGGTATTTTTTATTTGCTAGACGAATAGCTCCATAATGTCTACATTTGATAAGGGTTCCTTCGATGTGTCGTTTACATCGGATGGTGCCTTCATCCGTAGAGACATGGTTTTATTTATTTCCACTACACGAATATTGCAAGAAACTCATATTGATGTTAGTTTAAATGATATTTTATGGAAAAGGGAAGACGTTGTTTACAAGGGTCCTGACAATCTAATATCGATAACTCAGACCATGTTGTATAAATAAACGCTGAGTTTATTGGTTATCTCAATGGTTCCATTCAAGATATTCAGTTTTTGTAATTATGATTCATGTAAAGCAACTACAGGCATATCGAGAGTTACTTTTCGGGTATATCGTAGGTTTGTATATAAGTCCTTTTAAAAAGGCAGGCAAGCAAGGCAGGCTTGAAAGTACGTCTGTGGTATCACCAACACTTTGTTCTATTTTAGATATTCAATTTAAATTAAGCCAAAATATTGACGTTGTTTTTAAATTTATATTCTGACCCAAAATCATAGCAAAGCTATAGACGTTTTACAAATTGAAAATATTTAACTTTTCTATAAATTACTTTAATATATCAAACAACAACTAGTTCCGTCTACGTGCATGTCGGTTATCACGATAAAAACTAGTCTATGATCTTATGCTAGACTCAATAAACAATATCCGTACCAAATTTATCTTAAATCGGTTTAGCAGTATAAGTGGGAAAACATAACAGACAAACAGATTTGAAATTAATCATATTTGTTTGGATCTACGAGTAGAATAATACTTCTATGCAAGCATATAAGTTGAACTGAAGGATCGTGTCAAATAACATTTTCAAAGCCCCCAGAAACTAAGTTAGAACGAACTGTGGTACGGGTAGAACTTATTTCAAAACTAGTGTACCGTGGTTTCCGCGACAAGTTGCCTGGTTTATTTGTGCACTCGCTTTGCAGACGTGTGACACTTTGGCTTCGAACAAAGCTTTATGACGGTAAAGTTCTGTTTTAGCTCCTCAGATAAACGGTTCTGTCTTTCTTTATTAGTAATTAGGATTGTGAAATGTGGAGTGACAGGGGCATGTAATAGTTTTATAACGTGGTAAACAAGCAATAAATGAAAATATAGATCTAAAAATGTACTTTTCCAGGGTAATTAAAATAAACAAAATTGTACTTTTTTACGTTGTACATTGTGAATTTTATTTTAATCGTCGTATCTGTGACAATTAAGCTTTAACCCAGCATAAGCATATTTTAGAACTTACACTGACAAGAGGATAAAAATAATAATGTTGTAACATGAGTCAATTGCATACCAGTACTGCAGCGGTGCTCCTTCTATACATGAATAGTATAGTTCTGATTCAAGTTAAAATAAACACAAATGAAATAAATATTATTTGCTTAGTTAAGCTACTGGTAGGTAAGTCTAAGCAGTAATTTGGCTAATATTAAAGCACATATAGTTTTACATTGTCAGTGGATGCTCCTACTAAGTTGTACCCATTGAGGATGATATATCATGAACTCTTTCTTTTTTTAATATTTTTATCTCTAGTTTTTGCATCAGTCCTCTAATATGGAGTATAATATAATAGTGGCAGCACCTTACCTGCTTAAACAGTTTATAAACAAAGAAACATTATAAACATAGACAATTTGTAACAGGCTTTATATGTACATGTAGAAACGACTTTTCACAAGAGTAGTATTTTGCTTCCTAAGTGAATAAAGAATTTTTATTACTATTATTATAACATAAAGCTGGATAATAGTTGCATTGGACTATTTCTAGGTTGTCAAAAATTTATTCAAAAAAATCTAAATTCTACTTTACCTTAGTACCTATGCAATAAAGGCCACTATCTACTGGTAAATTCATTAGCAAGCTCGAAACTCGGCAATTAGTTAAACCGACATAGTTAAGAGTTAGTTAAACATAACACAAATGTCAACACCATCCCAAAATTCTTCTTAGGGATTCAAGTCACGTTTTGGTGCGAACGAAATTAATTACTTCCTAAAGGTGACCGGCGACATCGTAATTAGTGAGGTCGACTAAGGGCCGAACCTTGTCATTATCGAAAAAGTTGATGACATCATTTTGTTGGCGGGTAAACTAAAAATCAAAGGAAGTGCAAATGAAGCACAATCTTTACATTCGATAGCAAAAAAGTCAATTCCGCCGGTCTGGGTTCACCCACAAAAACTCTGTATGTGGCGGCATGTACATACTTTTGGAACGAATTCGAATAACAAAAGGCTCGCAAATGGACACTTGCCAACGCCCGTTCAGCTCAATCGATACGAATCGCTCTGGAAAAGATTGCTCTTCGAGTTTCTTAACATCGTATAAGCTAGATGTTACAGCAATGATAAGTCTATAATGACCATGTTTATATGCGCAAAAATCCTAATGTCTTTTGTTTGATATTTTATTAGTTCCAAATCTTTCGATTGTGTAAGCTTTTCAGGCTCAGGTATCGGTAGGTATTAAAAATATTTATTTTTGTTAAGACAAGGTCTTTGACTCGTGTTTGTGAAAAACAAAGTGATAAAACTGTGTTATTTTATATCTGTCTATAATATGAGTCACAAAGTTTTGAGGACCTAAATATATTATGTTACTGGAAGCTCTTTGTGTAACAACTTGTTTGTAACATAAGACTATAAAAGCGGTTATTTTAAAATTCCAGAAAGTAGAATCTCTCTAAACTTTAACATAAAAATGTATTACACATTTTTTTTAAGTTTTGCTCGTATCTCTTTTTGTGTTTTCACTCTAATATGATGTACCTATTGTATCTTTTAATTATCACTACATATTGGACCGCAAATGCATAGAATATAATAAATATTATCTCTAATCTCTCGATGATTTAAAATTCAGAATGGTATGTTGCCTTGACGAATATTATAATGAACGTCAGTCAGACAATATGCATAGTCGTACCATTAATATCTTCACACCTTGTGGAACAATGGTATATCGGAATTCCTTTGTGTTGGGCCAATCTATGGACCTTGCTAGGTGGAAAACCTGATAATATTGTTATAGTTTTCAAG
Organism: Herminia tarsipennalis; assembly: GCA_945859575.2. Taxonomy (NCBI): domain Eukaryota; kingdom Metazoa; phylum Arthropoda; class Insecta; order Lepidoptera; family Erebidae; genus Herminia; species Herminia tarsipennalis. The sequence continues at coordinate 22,418,097 of OX243835.2, read as the reverse complement.
GTGAGTTTACTTTAGAGCAGCAATATTTACCGTTGCTTCATTTTGAATAATAGGAAATTTCCACGTTTGAACCTGACAGTAAATGGTATTAATGTCATTTTTTTTTTGCTTCTGTACTGGCATTAGCTATAGTTGTTACAGCAATGTTTTTATCCGTGTCAAGTAAGCTCTTTTCAGCTCTCTACGATTCAAAATTTTCTAGGTTCCTGAACTATTTTGTTATCAAACAGCCATTAAAAAAAATAACGTTTCAAAATAAATAATTTCAACCCTACCTTACGAAATATTTTTGCAAGTTCAGCACCCGACTCGTTTCTTTCAACAAAAACAAATCTGCCGATATTTTATATTTTAGGTCCAGTGGCAGCAAAGTGGTGTTCGTTCGTGACTTCATTGTTACCAGCCGATACTTGACGCGGGTTGAAACGCTCTGCTACAATAAATAGGAATGGTAATGGTCTATACGTGATATCCGGAATAAGGTTTTTTCCTTCTAAGGATATTTAAAGCTTTCTGGGTGCTTATGAAGAGGGTTCGTTTTTAGCAGTTTGAGGTTGGTTTGAATGTAATACATGGGCAGGATTGTTATCAGTGTGAGTTATGTCGTATTGTTCTATTTCCTTTCCATTGTTTCGATATTTCAAACTGTATTTTTGGGAATCGGTACTAATATTATAAAGAGGTAAAGTTTGTGAGTTTGTGAGGGTGTAGAAGGTAACTTTTAGATCTACGAAACCAATTTTGAAAGTTCTTTTACCAATAGAAAGCGACGTCTGAGTGTCATAGGTCATATAACATCACGCTACGACCAATATGACTAGAGCATCAATGATACATGTTGCAAACAGGAAAAAAAATACGCAAACGAAGTTGCGAGGGTCAGCTAGTATTAGATATTTTGTGAGTTAAGTCATGTACGACGAGTTTGGTAACCTTGTTAGGCCTAATTAAGACGGTAATGTTCTTTATTTCCATTTTTTGTAAATCTTTTTGTATTCGCTACGCATTTTATTCTTCTATGGTTTCGTTCTGACATTTTAATTGGTTTCCTTTGAGCTTTTGTATTTTTGGGTTTCTGGTTACAATATGTAGGTTTTTATGTATGATTTTACACAAAGGAAACTTTCGGGTACAAAGATGTTACACTGTTACGTTTTTTATTAATAGATACTAATAAAAAATAAAGTTTCAATTTTAATTGATTAGTTAATTTATTGAAAAGGAAGATTCGTTTTCACTGAACTGTCCGCTTAGAACTTCCACCTAACGTCATTTTGTTTCTTTTTTCAAACATATCATAATTTTGTTATTCTTTTAGTATGTATTAATTTGACGTTTTCAATAATCATTCATTTGGTTCTACGAATTGATAATATTTGCGTTTGCGTTTGAATGAATTAACTCATCAAAGTTGTTTTAACTGAGTGACACTTTTATTGATTAATTTAGCATGTATCTCAGTAAACTTCAAGTCAAAGGAAAAAAAAATCTACCTTTTCTTTATATTTTGAGGATAACAACATATTATTTTACTTCACGAAATAGGAACAACAGCTGTCATCTGGCATTCATATTATCAATATCGTACAATATTTCGTGGCGTTATTAGAAATATACCAACTGTACAAAAGAGGGAGAACTGAGGGTAACATCTGGTCTTTATCTTCAATATTCACTGATGAACGATACTCCAATATAGAGCGATTTGCCACCGAATACCGTTATTAGTATTCCCGTTAAGAAACAAGAATATTCGTTGTTATTTGGATTGTTTACAACTGTTTTGGTTCCTTTGGTATTTTTAATTATTTGTTTTTTACTTATTTCGATTAATTGTTCAACTGCATTAGAAAAAATACTTTTTCGATTAATGCTTTATTTGCTAAATTTCTAATGTAGACGAGCCGCTTAAAATCTTACACCTGCATTTTTTCTTAAATCTGCATAGAAAAATTAAATAAAGTCTCAATTAAAATTTTACAATTTTTGAAAGGATTGAATGTGTAAGTCTATAAAAGGTATCATATTTGTGGTTATTTAATCTGTTGTAAGTATATTAATTTTGATTAATATGGGATATTGAGATGAATGTTTTATAAATAGGTAATTAGGTCAGGCACTAATTTGCATATATATCGCGTACTTGTAGTAGAGTGACGAGTAATTTAGCGACTAACTTGTATTTTAGTCGCTAAATTACTTACTGCCCAAAAACCGTTCGCACTACGGCCGTGAACAGTTAACAGGAGAAGAGTGTTTTGTAAGGTAAACACTATAAAATGGCTATTTGAAAGGGGTGAAAGTAGAAATTGTTGTAATGAAGTAAAAAAATATGGGCGCGAAAATACATTAAAAAAAACTAGGTGCTACGAATTTTTTTCTGAAAAATTATCGTTAAGAGATTCCAAAGACTACTTCAATAGTTAATTTAGAAACAAAAAGTATATTAAGAAATAAATTTGATTGTGGCTTCTTCGCTTCAGCAAAATTACATTTTTGCCGCTACTGAACTCGACTAATTTCAACAGTTCAGACTTGTTTAGCCCCTGAAAGAGTGAGCATGTGCACGTAGTGGGAGGACCATTTTGTTCTATTATGACAGGCGAGTAGCGACTTGCCTGTCAAAATAGAACAAAGTGGTTCGACTCGTCTGAATTACTTATTACTCTACTTCACAATTTTTTTTGTGTTCATACACGTTTAGTAACTTAATTACTCGCCACTCAACTAAATTACTAGATGTCAACAACTCGGCATAAACGATAGTATCTTTCTTAAAACTTTAGTCTTAACTAGGTACTATTGACATTTTCGAATAGGCAACCTGATTCTCATTTGACTCACATTTTACTATTTTTTTGACCTCATAACGTCTTATAAATTGAAGACCGGCTGCACGCACAAAGAAGTGTCACGTTCCGCCTGCTGATAGGCTGACAGTATCAGCCTTTAGCCAACAATTGGAACTAATAATCGCCTATCAGCGATTGGCGATTGCGGTGACATGCGATACAATTGAAACTAAAGCTGTCACAGGCATAGTTGTTTAATACAATGTCATCAATATTTTCTTAAGACGTTATCATATACGAGTAAAATATAGTCCGTAAACTGACTTTACAGATAACTATTTTTTTTATAAATCACAGTATCCAAAGAAGGTTGTACTAAAACAAAACCTCGAAAACGATTCCAAAGGTATTTCGCAAAATCATTAAGGTCGACCTAAGTTTTCTTCCATAGATTTTCTGTACAGGGTGACTGAATACTTGCCTGCGGCTCATTACGTTCTAATGAATTATTCATGTGCTGGCGCCTTGGCTCTCTTCCGCCACTCCCCCACTGCCCCCCTACAAGCCCAGTGACCTGAAGGCTTTACATCGAGAGCCCATTGACATGTCTTTAGGTGTATTATTTTACTTTTTTGAAGACACCGCTTAGTAGAACGGTTCGTTAATTGAAATCTTTGTTGCGAACGCGCCAACGATAATTAAAATTGACACATTTCATTTTATTTAAATTGCTTGTATGATTGAAGTAATAGTAGGTAGGTACTATTTGATAATTCGTTTGATACAACTTATAAACAATTTCAAACCATTTTTTATTATTATCCTTACCTAGTCTTTTTTCCTAATTGCTTTGCAAACTTAAATGGAAAATTATATGAACACCTAATCATAATTGTAGTTTATACTTTTTATCTAAAATTGTTCTTTATTACAAAAAATACAATCAAATCGCGCCAATGTATTTACGGTGACACAACTTTCAAACCAGAATAACAGGATTAGCAATATCTCATTGGTTAAAGCTTCCATTCCGAAACAGAAGCACTCAAACAACAGACATTCTAACAGCATTCACTTCACTAAATGTTTCAATGGCTAACATCTATGCGACAGGAACAAAGGCGATGGCTTCAAAGCCTGAATAAGCCAATGGTTGGCTTATAGGTGTACTCTCTCCAAGCTTTTAGGCCATTCGGTTAGACTACTTTAGAACCTAACGAATTTTCAGCTCGAGGGTTTGGCTTATTTTATATTTTCTCCATAATCTTGTTTGGTTTTTGTTTCATAAAAATATAATGACGTTAGTTTATGTGATGTTGAATTCAAATATAATAAGATTCCTAGAAATTCAGACTAAAAGGGGGTCACGCAGAGCAGATGGGTGGAGCCGTGGAATAAAGAGTGTAGAATCGACTCTACGAACACGTTTGGAATACAATTTCATTTTTTTTAAAGAAAACTAGCTAAATGTGATCAGGTCCACATTACTAGCAATCTTGTTAAGCCCTCCATTTAAGCTTACTTATTAGATATTTATCTCAGACCCATATTAATACCAATAAACTGTCGTGGAGCGATTAATCTGCTACGCTTAAGGCACCTGTCCGACCAACTGCGAGAAAAAGAGTAGCAGGTAGCGATTTTATCTCTCAAGACACGTACATACTTATGTAGATCCCGTGTAAACAAAAGAGATACAGGTATTAACAGTTGATGGTTGAGTGTTCACCCTGCCGGCGAGTACTCGCTCTATACTGCATCTCTTTGTTTTTACGGACTGGATCTACAAAATACTTCTGCTGTATGTTTCTTGAGCGATAAATCGCTCGTTGGTGGGACAGGTGCCTTAATCTGCACCGTGCTACCGAGGTATTCAACATTTATAAGAAAAAAGGAACTTTTTTAAAAAAAAAAATCGGTTCAGCTTCATGGTCTGATCACCCCTCTGCAAGATTTCGACTGACTAAATTGGCACCCTGTATATTAAAGATTTTGCAACGTGGGTCTAGTGTCAGAAAACAAAAGATGATGTCACTTGGCAGTTTTCAAGGTATGTCCTTCATCAGTATTTTATAATAATGTTCTAGGTATATATATTTAAAAACTTGATCAATATAACAATGTAAGCGGGTAAGTACACATCAATTTAGGCGCGAAACTCGTGTCAACATTGTTTAATGCCTATATTTCCATAAAATTTGCATCTTATTGGTCTCGAGATGTTTTCATCGACCACTGTCTGTTGAACAAGTGAATATTTTAGGGGAATTTATTTTACTTATGTCTTTTTAGGTACCTGGAATTTAGGCATTTCGTTACAAAAAGTAATCGCTTGTCCTATTTTTCTTTTTGTATGCTTTAAATTGTATTATCCGATACCTAGTAGAAGTATATCCAATGTCAGGAGTACCTACTTATAAATACAATATTTGCATTTGAAAAAAAAATTTGAAGTTCAAACCCAGGAATCAAACCCGAGACTTCTGATCGCTTTACCGGAGCGCGAAAGCAGAACCATCTAACCTGAACTATGTCACTAAACTTGAATTTTCTCTTCCCTTGTTGCATACGAGTTGCTGTAGCTGTGCCCCGCGGTTTACTCCATACCAAATTTTATTAAAATCGCTCCAGCCATTTAGACGTGAAGAAGTAACAAACATACACACTTACATACTCACAAATTATAATATTAGTGTGATTGTCAAGAAATTCCTATAAAAAATACTATAGTAGGTACCTACTTATTTTTTACCAGCCATACTGGTGGACTGGAGAAGTAGCGTTTGCATAAAGTTAAGTTGTTAAGTAGCTCAACAAACTATATTATAATATATTAAAATGATTCTGACCTATTAATTTACTCATAAACGCTTGAACGCCGAAATCCTTGGACCTACAAAGTTATATTTCAGAGACGTTTCATTTGTGATGTAGATTTAAGGAATCTCGAAAGTGTAGAAAGTACGTGAAGGAGTAGAAATCCTAGGCAAACATGTTGAAGGTGAAGAAAATATAACGTGGGCAAAGCTTAAGGTGGCCACTGAAGATACGTCTATTTGGAAGCCTGGCGAAATGACGCATTCCGAATGGATATACTCAAAATTATGGCACCATTGACTATACTTCCATTTGGACGTGCGTCTTCTATTAGGACGTACGCAAGAAGGTTATAATAAAGACTACTGTCAACACTATTAATTTATTTCAGAAAAAATAAAGAGTCAAATTTAACCATACTTCTCTTTTGTGACTATGGTATGGCCATGGTTTGACACTATGCTTAGAAAAAGAGGGTGGGTCTCATTCTAAGTGACATGAAAGGATAAATCATAGACACAATTACTTTAAGGGATATAAGATGCCTTCCAAATGGCGTAGCGTGTTAAACGTCCATTTTATTGAACGAACCTCATTTTGGAATTCCAAAACCGAACGACGCCCATTCAAATGGATTACATTTTTGACATTCACGATAAGTTTTTGACAGACGTCCTGGCCGTTTGTAAAAAAGGGGTACATTTGAGTTACTTAGTACAATAAAAATAAATTTGTCAATTACTTATTTTTATACAGATCTACGTCTATTTGTCCATGCTTAAAATACATAAATTTAAACTCAAAAAGCCAGACCATTAAAAGACGATCATTATACATAAACAGATTTTCTTGGAAATCTGTCTTCATTATCTAAAAAATACTTCAAATAAATAAAACATTTTCTATTCAAAATATTATGGAAAAACGTGAACAAATGGTAAGAAATTCTGAGAACGAGTAAATACACGAACAGATCTAAGTTCGTCTTATATTTGCTTTCATACGAGCAAATTGGTATTCGACGGAGCGTAAAGATAATTATTTCTGAGCCAGAGTGTTTATTATAAAAGAGAAATTGTACCGAACCTTGTGATGATTGTTTTGTTAGAACTAAATGTAATGGAAGAATATTTACATTGATTCTATTTGAATTAATTTAGAAGGTTAGATTAATTTATTGTTATATAAGTAGTTATTGGAGGTGGTAGGTACTTACCTATTAATTTTTATTACTTAGATTTTTACATGAAATTTCATTTAAAACATCCTGCACTCAACCGTGACCGCCTTAATATTATCTATGTATCGTGCAAATTGCGCCGTTTGTGATCCAGGTTGACTCAATAGCCTAATATTTACCTAATAATTTTACTACTGCCATGTAAATACATTGACTTCATGCTGTTAGAGATGTTAGTTTCGGTGTGCCGTATGGCGACCACTCTCTAAAGGTTCATTTCCGTGCATCGCGACCGATCGCGATGCTCGGAAATGAACCCTAATGTACGCAAAGCAAATGTATTAAAGCTGAGATCAACACAGGAACAAAATGGATCAGAAAGGTAAAATGGTATTTTCATATTTTTTTGACAATTAATCCATCTTCTTTTATTTCTCATCATTGAAACCTTCCTTGGACTTGAATAAATACAAATTAACTAAATTAGTCCACCTAGCTTGGTATTATGTGGCGATTCGTTATTATTCAAATATTTAGATAGAATAGAATAACTAACTTTAAGCTCACCAACTGAATTCGATACTGACAGAACCATCGAAATATTTAGTAAAATAACAATAAAGTTTACGCAAAGACAACGTCATCAAAATGTTTTGATTAATTATTCGATACACTTGCCATACATCAATCACATCAATCAGACATAATTAATTTCGTACATTTTGCACAAGTAACTGATTAGCAAACATACCTATGCCTCATAATATGTACAGCTCCCTCATTAGAACTTCGAACCGAGGTCAAGTAAGTCATTTTCCTCAGTTAATTAGGCACTCGGAACACGTACGACATGATTACCTACTGACTTCAAAGTGGTAGTATTGCACAGATGAAGAAATTAATTTTGGAATCTGAATGTACCTAATATTTAATAAGTAACCTACAGAGAAAAGAAAAAAAACATTTATTTGTTGAACCACATAAGTCACAGCTTCAACAGAAAATGGTATTTATAGAATAACATAAAATATTAAAACAAAAAGAAATAATAGAATATAATAAAAAATAAATCAATTAAAAAAAAACATTCGTGTGTGTGTGTGTGTGTGTGTGTGTGTGTGTGTGCGTACGTATGTTATGTGCGTGCGTGCTCAGATATTATATAGTACATGTATGAATTTAACCCAATATATACCCAAAGTATTGACATGTTATCAGTACAACGAGTATGATATACATTAAAAGGTTTTAAAAGGATCGATAACTACGCAAGGATTACCGAAACTGCTTATAATGGTAATAAGCAGTTTCGACTATGGAAATGGCTACTCAGCTGCAGCTGCCTCTGTAGCGCGGTGGAAGTGTGTACGACTGCTACGCAAGAGGTCGTGGGTTCGATTCCCACACCACTTTGTGTGATCCACAAATTGTTGTTCCGAGTCTGGGTGTATTTTGTGTCCGTGACTTGTATGTTTGTAAAGTCCCCCGCAACACAGGGCTTGCGGGAGTCGTCTTATTAAAAGAGAAAAAAAGAGAAGATAAATAAATAATCGTAATAACCTGCACAATATCCTTATTTTAATTACAATTATCTTCCTTATTTTAATAACATTATTTTTATTTAAATTGAAATGTTTCATTGCAAGGAAAAGATCACCCTAGACTACCATTAAATCGCACCCGACTTAATTAGAGTGTTAAAATAAATACAATGTTAAAAATCAATGTTTGCGAGCATTAGATACTCAAATAAAACCATAACACGCATTTCAACCTTTAAATCAAAGAATAAACCCAAAAGTACCGAACATTCGAAACCTGAAATATTCGAACATAAGTGAAATACCTTTCAACAAAACCCTAAAAAAGGAGGCAGCCCTTTCTCAAAAATACCATCGCTTAACCGTCCGTCCCCTAACATCAAAGCTTATATCACATAACCATAAGAAAAAACTTTCAGAAGGATTGTCGTTAACAATAAAAAACTTATAGGGTAACTTTTGGAAATCCCTCCCGTTCCGTCCCCTTTCACGAAGTTGCGAAGTTGCCTCAATTAAATAGATGACTTTCTAAAATAAATCGAGTTTTCTAAGCCCTCCTCTGGAGTGACGTGAAGTAGTAAATTTTATTACCGCGAGGGAAAATGATTAATTGATTTTGAGTGTAGAGGCGCACCGTGTAACGGGTGACAAACAGAATTTATACAGGATGATGCCAAAGTGATCCTTAGTGCTCATTAGTGTCGACTCAGTGTTTCCTTAGCTTTATTACCTTAGTGTTGATACAGTTTTTTGAATATCAATTTATCTTGTCAGTCTTCAAGTTATACAGAATCTCGAACAGTATTTATGAAACAAATTTAAAACTTTAATTAAGAAAGTGAGTTATTTATTTACAAATACAATAATTGCATTTTTTGAAAGATAGAAAAATTTGAAGTCCAGGCCCAGGAATCGAACCCGAGACTTCCGTAGCCAAACCGGGGCCAGAAGCGAACCACCTATCTGGACTATGTTACTAGACCTCAAATTTCTCTTTCCCTTGATGCTCGCGAGTTGGGCCCTCGCATGCGCCATCTAATCGGTAGTTAAAGAACTATCACGGCTTTTGTTATTGCTTCGTTACAGAGAGCATTTTAACAAATTATGATGTCGCAGGCCGAATATTGAAGTATTTTTTATAGGCATTTCTTGCCAATTACTTTACAAATACAATAATTACATTTTTGAAAGATTGAAAAATTTGAAGTCCAGACCCAGGAATCGAACCCGAGACTTCCGTAGCCTATTATTTGTTACCTCGTTAAAATTAATCAGCTGAACAGACTTTGATAAAATTTGGCAAGGGAATATTTTTTATCGCCTTAATGGTATTTCAGTTCTGTCAAACATTTATATGGAAAACTTAAATATTAGCACACGAAAATATTTTGGTGTGACTAGTTAAATCGTTTTTCTAGTAGATGACAAAAATAAATTTAAGAACTTGCTTAATTTCATCCAGTAAATAAATCTTGAAGTTGTGAAAAAATGCAAAAACGAGTATTTTCATTCACGAGGATATTGAGAGTTATTGTGTTCATAATCTAACATATGTACGAACGAATATTCTACTTTATTAGTCCTGCGCACTGTGAAGTAATGGTTGTGTGAGAAAAAGCGAGGCGGGCGGCCGTGTCGCTGTGAGCGTAGCGCTAATTCGCTCGGTGTAATGCCCCCTTAACAACACCCAACAAGACTGTGTTACATCTAAAGTATCTAACTTATCAATCTAATGAATCTTCAGGATAATAACAGTCGACTTTGACCATAGCCAATAATATTTTGGTAAGATAATAATGACGTTAACAAGACTACCAATGACAGTTCAGGGAAATTTTGAAATTAGGTCAAAATTTACATTCGATCTGAAACTTTCCACGAAGAACTTTATCGTCTTATATTCAAAATGATCAAAACAACCGACGGATTTCCTTAACACGCACGTTATAATTTTGAATATCAAATTGTCATAATGCGTTACTTCTTAGAAATTAATATAACAAATAAGGTAGATACTGAAGCAATTATAATCTAGTAGTTTTTTTTTATTTATATAAACTTATTGCATATAAAATTTGTAACCTTAGGGTGATGCAGAGAGAAGAATAAGGTAGGTGCTTAATTGCCATTTACTTAATACAAAATTAATAATACTAACGAAAGTGAATTATAATAAAATATGAAAATTTTATTTTTCATTTTCTTTTTGTAGTTATTTTTATTATGTATCCAATATAATTTATACCTAATCCATTAAATTTGTATCTGACTAGTTCTGTCATCTGTCGTGTAGTGTATGATACTACAACACTAGTAATAGATTAAGCTTTCAACGTCATAACGACTTTGAAGACGGCAAATCATAACCAAATCCGCCTGTATATAGATTAAATATTCAAAGAGCATCAAAATGTAAAGATTGAACGTTATTCAATTTGAAGTGTGTAATAAGTGAAATGGAAAACAGTAATTAAGGATTCTATATAATTTTATATCTGTTAGTCCAATTAATAAATCCATTACGCTTAATGGCAATGTAAAGTTCCGCTTGTTAATCAGATTGGGCGTCAAATAGTGTTTAAGTAACGAAATAATCAATTTTGATTATCTTTCTTTGAGGGATACTAACGGTTCAATATTCTGTCTATCGATCGATTTAGCTACAAAAGCTATAAATTTGACATAAGCTTCATACAAAATAAGTCAAAGTTCTATTTCTAGTAGCCAAATCCATCGATTGATAAAAACGAGACACTCCAAAAACAAATTTCTGCTTCAAGTACCTATCTATTATATTGTCTGCAAGAAAACGATAGAAATACAGGCTGACAAATGTTTCTTGACTAAGCACCCCCAAAACGAAATTTAAATGTCTTATTTGTTCGCAGTCGGATAACTGTCGGATACAGCTTACCCCATGTAAGCGTAACTTAAGCAACATTATAATGAGACGGCAGGGGAATGATATCCCGAGTATTCAAGCTGAAATCATTAGCAAGATGTCTATCAATCATAAGAACGTTGACTGAAGCAAATATAATTATGTACCAAACGCAAAAAAAAGAGAAATAGATGAAACAATATGAAGCTTTGGGAGATTATTTTCATGTTAGTTAAGAAACTGCCTCTAGATTTCGTTCGATGTACTAAAAACTAAATCGAGGAAATGTTCAATCACAGGTAAACATAGCTATTTGAAAGAGAAACAGAAGAAATTGTAAGAAGTGGAGAGATTTGCAGACAAAATATGGCTTCAGTGACAATAGCTACGCTTGATAACGCTTGCATAAATACACCGTACACAATACACCTAGAAAAGCAACAAAAACCTGAGCTAATCAATCACTAACTTCAGTTAAAAATACGCTTAGTCAGCTATCATCGTGACTGTGTACTTTGTTAAAATATAAACCACGATTTGTACTTAATTAATGAATTAAAAACGTTATTGCTGACCGAATGAGCGTTGTTTGCAATTATTTGAACAAACCAAACGAACAACCGTGAGATTGGATAATGAGAGCTGCTGTGACGTGACGTAATCGTTTTAATTGGAACAAGTTGTGTTTGCTCTTTATTTCGTTGTTTGTTCATAATTATTCTGCACAGGACCGACGTATTTTCATATTTTTGTTTAAAGGTAAAATAAAATATATATTTTTTCATATTTAGCAATTTTAATCTCAACAATTAAATACTAAATTGCTTGTGTAGGGTTACGACGATATTATAATAGAAGGAATTCGATTTTAGTTAATCACTTCTGACTTTTATAGCTCTTGAGACTTATTTCAGTCAGCGATTCGTGACTACTTACGAAAAGGGAAATTGTACCTAGTACGATTTCGTTTTTAGCCAATTTCGTAGTATGTGTGACCATTATTTTTAAAGTGTGTGTAACCCAAGTGTAACCCTTGGAAAAATCGACTGCCGCAACTTACAGTATCGTATCTGCTAATAACAAAGAGAGAGTAATTTAAAGTTATACCTACAACGGTGACTAATAAATAGAATATAAGTATGTAATGCCTAAGAAGTGAAGTGTTTTTGCTGATATTTATACTCGATGATAAAACCTGTTAGTTACAAATATTTTTTTCCTCAAAAGTGGCTGTTTCGATTGCATGCAAGGTCATGCAAAAGATCAAAAAGTATCGAATGTGGTACATTCCATAATGTTCAAGGTCTAAAAATGTTCAACAAGTATTTTTAATACTATTCGTTGACTGTATATTTGTTTAACAACAAGTTTAGCACTTTCGATAGTATTTTTTTCTATAATTTACTTTTCATAGGTTTATCTGCTTGGGAACAGTTAAGTATCAAACATGACATATTCGATCGTGTTTGCCGCTTAAACTGGGTAGTGTCGATTTTATTCGATTAAAAACTCGATTAAATATTTATATATTTAGTTTTTTTTTCATTTAAACCTGCAGTATAGTTCCATAATATAAAACAATAAAAAAAAAAATTTTGCATATTCGATACTTTCTTTGCGGCAGTCGAAATGGGGGATTCTGTGACCTCTATTATTCATTAAAATATGTTTCTAGCCATGGGACGTTCCTCCATGTATGTTCGTTGCAGTAAAGTTGCAACAACAAATTCATTAATTTAAGTAGTTTCCCCCATTTCTTCCACACTTTACTTTACCTAATTATGTCTAGTAACTTGACAATCTCTTCAGTAATCTCTTCAACTGAGTTTTCTTTACGGTCGAAATCTTTGTATAGTTCAAAAGTACCAGCTTGGTTAACCAGCTAAGTTAAAAAGACATTAACCCAATGACTTTACGGAATAAAATTAGCCCTTCTTACACCCCTTTTGTTTGCAAGTCGTTTCTCGTCCCCATGGTCTTTTGAAAAATGATTATCTTCAAACTTGAAGTCGTTAAGTAATATCTGAATTACTTTGTGCTAAGTTTATGTTTGTTAGTGATACGTTGTGACAGCACTTACTTGAATAACATGCACACAGATTAACTGTTTTGTATACAAATGTCCATCATATGGCAAAACTATTTTCCAATTAATTTAACAACGTTATGACGGACTACCAATTTGGTACTTATCAAATTTAATCTATATTGCCCTATCCTATTCCAAGCTACCTGCAATCTTCTTCAAGCTTAGGAGTATTTTCTTACAAATCTCAAACTTGAAGGAGATTACAGGCAATTTATTGATCTAATCTACGGGAATATATGCAAACCTTGTAAGTATTTAATATAATATTCAAAAGACATCATCTCAACGTTTAATCTCGGGAACTAATTGTCTGAATAAAAAAAAAGAATTGTTGGGTAGCCCATTCATCGAGGAAGGCTATATAATATCACGCTACTACCAATAGGAGAGGAGCAGCAGTGAAAAATGTTGCAAAATAGGAGAAAATTGATGCATACGACTTTGATTGATGCATAGTTACTAATAAAGCTTTCTGTATAATATTCTTATAGTAACAATTAATTTACTTACGAGTATATCAAAACATATCTAAGTACATCATATTTACTTACACCTCATTACACTGCGCAATTTCTGTCCCAGTTACACGGAGGCAAAACTTTTTTGTACCAAAAACATACGTTACAGAACCACAATTAAAAAACGAAAAAGTTTCCGTATTATAGCACGTCCCACTGCCTAAACACTCATGCTAACAGGTGCAGTATTTACTACTCGTCAACGCTCGTGTGACGCTTGACACATTTTCACTTTCCCCCATTTGCACCGCGCCCCACTACCCCAATGAAACCGGGAAACCGAGAACCTATTTCACCCAAGTGTCGGAAGTCGACAAGTATTTTTTATATCTACAAACACGGCTCCTTTCACGAAAGGTCAAGTGACATTTTAATGTTTTTAATTTGAATGCCGTATTGAAAGTGAGAAGTCGTTAAAAATGAGACTGTTTTATAGAGTTTTACATTGAATGCTTGATGTTTTGTTGTAGTTTTACGTGCCAAAGGTGTCATTCAACAGAAGCCAATTAATTCAAATTTATTGGTTTTTAAAATTGAGACTAATGACATACCTAATAAAATGCCAAAGAGAGGAGGAAATTGGTAGTCGCAAAAGTGATGGTATTTCAAAAGGGACAACATCTTTGAGACTCTATCGGTCACTCAGAATGAAGCAAGGCGGCAGACGGGAAATATTATTTTAGGTTTTTCTTTATTTCAAAACTCACATAAACCATTTCACTGTTTTAAAAAAATTGTTGAAAATTTTTATGGAGTTTCTTTTACTTGTTTCTTTTAAATTGACAATGTGCACTAACGAGTATTCTTGTCTACGCGATTTTGTGGTCAAATATATTTTCTGCTAGTGTAATACAAAATAAAATGCATTGGCTACACAATAGATGTTATTTTACCAGCACCGGTAACCAATGCGTCGATTTAATACAATACACGACTTCGTGGTTATGTGGTTCCTTTGTGCAGTCTTAGTTGATTACATGATTACAGAGAAGTATAGTTACATACATAAGTTTTATAAATTGGCTTGAAATCGCTTGCAAAGAAACATAGCACAGGTGACTTGGTTCTATGTTTAGTTCTAAATATTTTTTTTTTCTTCCTAATCCATTAAATTTATAGAACTTTAAGAAAATGAATATGGAAATTACATAAATCGTTCATTTCTATTGCCACAGAAGAAATATAACTTGAGCACTGTGACAGCCGTCACAGACATCACGTCTATCAAGTTATCTATTTTTGGAGATAAGATGTCTTAAATACAGGAAATATCCTACTGTAGGAAGCATATATATACAGTCCACGACAAGCGAGTCTTTACGTTTTTAAAAACGTGCAAAATTCGGATTATGTATACTCGTATAACCTACTATTTGTTATATTACGAATTCAATAGTTACAACTTTCGATGACTAAAATCATAATTAATATAAACTTTTGACACATGGGCCTGCATTTGACAGCAGTTTGACATCTGTTACGAAGTTTAAACTAGAAGTTAAATTTACTATAATATAATGTAATAATTTAAAAAAGCGTGGCCGCGAGTTTTTATTCCCAGGTTCCTTTCTCCGGCTTTACCTATTGTTTGCGAACTTGGCATTAAATGTACATGTAGAATCCCGACGTATCACAATTGTTGTCTTGAACTTTGTTTTTTTTTTTTTTAATGAACTTTGATAATTTCTTATGTTGTGGATTACTTACGTGGTGCACTTCCCCGCGCTGGCAACTGCTAGCTGCACGAGCAGCACTGCTACCCACAACGCCATATTGCAGCCAAGTCAACGCATCACTCAACTGTTACACGCTGTACGTATCTGGAACAAAAAAGGTATCTGGTTAATTATAATGTAAGGTTATATTTATTTAAAAGGAGTTGTGAGAAGATGCGTTATGAGGTTTTTAAATTATAGTATTTTAAAGGGATTAATGACTGGGTGGTTTGTATACGAGTCAATCAAGTTTTTTTCTCACGGCTTTACTCTTGCGAACTTGGCATTAAATGTAGAATCATTCTATTCTAAATTTTGTCTGACGTTCAGAAGCGTTGCATTTAATTTTGTAACCTAAATGAATAAAGTATTTTGACTTTGACAGATAGATTAAGCAAGGTTAAACTAAAAACTATCTGTAAGGTCGTTTCCAAAATATGCCGCACCCAGCTGTTTAAATTCATACAAATAGCGGTAATGGAAATAAGAAATTACAAATAGGTCTTGGAAATCACGTAATCCAGCTACTTCTAGACGAAACTTAAGGTTTTCACGAGCTAGTTGTGAAGGGTTATAGGTTGATTTCCTTGCAAATGTAAAGTTTATAGATTGCATTAGGTTTCCGTGAAGAAAAAAACGATAAAAGATATTTCAGAAGATCATTTCTACTTGGCAGAAGTCGCGGGTAGTAAGATAGCAAACATCGATGGCCACTTACGCATGTCAGTAATTAAACCCGTCCCTTTGTTTACAATTCATAAGTTATGGATAAGTGCTTTCAGAACTTATGTCATGTATACAAGGATTTCGATTACCCCATTGGCTTGGAAGCACTTAAACTAACTGAAGCCTTATTTATGATACATAAAACCATTTTACAACTCCGAGGAATCCGCTGACCTAATACAGAATGGAGACGTTTATGGTTCCTCAGACGCCACTGAAGAATCGTAGCGGGTTTATTTTATACTTGCGTATATTTATTTATGCACTTTCTTTCGCCTGCGGTTCCGCCCGCGTTGATGGAAAACTATTTTATGTCCTTTTCCGAGACTCAAACAACCTCCTTACCAAATTCCATCTGAATTGTTTCAGCGGTTAAAGCTTGAAAACGTAACAAACATACAGATAGAGTTAATTTCAAATTTATAGTATTAGTTTGGATGGTAGGTTTTTATACTTGACAGTATATACCTATTCTTTAATTAAATGTCTTGAAGTTATATGATAAACTTTATATGAAAATCCGTCAATTACTCATAAAATATTAACTTAAATTAAATTATGTATACTAAAGATCCACAATATTTTATGGACGTTTTCGGTCAATACGTTATTTATATTTTTATTGAATACATAACATAAACACGTACGTAACCAAACATATTATCTTCATGTACGCCTCTGTGGCGCGGTGGGAGTGTGTCCGACTGCTACGAAAGAGGTCGTGGGTTCGATTCCCACACGGGACACCACTTTGTGTGATCCACAAATTGTTGTTCCGAGTCTAGGTGTACTTTGTGTCCGTGATTGTATGTTTGTAAAGTCCCCCGCGATACAGGGCTTGTAACATACTGTGGGAGTCGTCTTAAAAAACAAATATATATATATATATATATATATATATATATTATATAATTATATTTCCTTACTTTATTTCAATGTTTCAACGTTTTTTCTTTGGTCAGTGGTGCTTGGAAATTAAGGTAGTAGGTGAAAGGAAATGAATTATATGTATACTTACAGGGAAGGCGTTTATTTAAAAGACATAGAGTTTTTACAAACCTAACTATTTCTAAACACCGTAAAAAAAATTCTAAAATAATAATAATACCTTGGGACAACTCCCACAACGCCATCTAATCCCAAACTAAGCAGAGCCCCGTTTTTGCTACATTTCTCATTGCTGCTCCTCTTGGTCGTAGCGTGATGTTATATAGCCTATAGCCTTTTTCGATAAATGGGCTATCCAACAGTAAAATATTTTTTTCATTTCGGACCTTCCTGAGATTACCGCGTTCAAACAAACAAACTCTTCAGCTTTATAATATTAGTATATATAACACCCAGGCACAGAAAAAAACATCGATCTCATCACACAAAGTTTCATCCTGGGTAAGGATCGAACCCACGACCTCTGGCTTAGCAGTCAGGGTCACTAACCACTAGACCAACAGGCCAGTCAATGAATTGCGTTAATCTGTTTAATAACTTTATTTATGACAAAAGTTGTCATTGCTGTCACGAAACCTTTATTTTTTATCAACTTTTCATTTCATTTTACCTGCAATGTTGTTAATAGAAAATGCAACTAGTAGTTATTATTTTCAAGAAAATAATCGAGAAAATATCGCAGGTCCCATCTGGCAGTACCCTAACAATTTAGTGACCTTACATCATTTCTCGACGAGAGCCGAAACGTGACGTGTGTACTAACCACATCGTAAAGGGTGCTCTACACTACCATACATAATGTACAGGGCGTAAGCTATTTGCAATGACATTCTTAATGATGATGATAGGACAACGGTTAGCGTTATGAATATTGAAAAGGGAAGAAATTTAATAAGGTAGCTGATGTTATCCGTGTTTATAGTGAGATAGTTATGTTGTTTACAATGTGGCAAAAGGGCATACTCTTGGCATAATATGCCCTTTTACTTTAGTAGTACCTATTTACTGTGTACCTATACTATTTTTTTTATTTATTATAAACTAGCTGTTGTCCGCGACTTAGTTCGCGTGAAAATTTTGAAAAGAAAACGGATTTTTTTGGGATAAAAAAGTAGTCTATGTGCCTTTTTTTAAAGACGATTCCCGCAGAAAGTTACGAGCCCTGTATCGCGGGGGACTTTACAAACATACAAATTACACCCAGACTAGGAACAACAATTTGTGGATCACACAAAGTGGTGTCCCGTGTATGAATCGATCCCACGACCTCTTACGTAGCAGTCGGACACACTCCCACCGCGCCACTGAGGCTATCGAAAATCTTTGTGCTATTCCAGAATATAATCTATATCTATCTTTTTTTTCAAATTTTGTCTAGATTCGTTTACCCATTGTGGCGTGATTGAATAACAAACATACATTCACACATCCACACATCCAGACTTTCGCATTTAAAATATGAGTAAAGACTAATAAAGCATTCTTTGTATTTAAGAAATAAGTACCTAATGATTTTGAGTGGTGGCTTACTGTCTGTATTTTAATTTAAAATATCCGTAATATTCTTAAAAATAGGCCTAAAATTTAGTCGCTATCACACACTGTAGTTCTCAACTACTGTAGTTCTCAATTATAGTAAGTAAGAACTTTATATTATGTAGTACCTTTATGCCATAGTTCTGTCCATTTAAATTTTATTCGTACTTTCCTTCACCGCTCTTTTGTGTAGGTATTACATATCTGTTTGTAGTATCAAGTAAAGTAATGTATCTGTTTGTCTGTTTATTTTTCTATATTACATAAGGGATTTTAATTTGATTTCTTTAACTATTATTTCTTTTTTCTTCACCATAATATTATCTACACTAGCTGACCCGCGCAACTTCGTTTGCGTCAATTTTCCCCGTTATTTGCTCCTATTTTTTGTAGCGTGATATAATATAACCTATAGCCTTTTTCGATAAATGTGCTATCCTAACCTTAACAGAATTTTTCAATTCGAACTAGTAGTTGCTGAGATTATCGCGTTCAATCAAACAAACAAACAAATTAACTCTTCAGCTTTATAATATTAGTTTAAATAATACATACTTAGAACGTAAGAAACATTCTATGTGAATTCGGGGTGGGTCGGTAATACCGATGTTTAAAAAGTCCGTTATTTGTATTAAAGAAAATCCGCACTAAAAAGGTTACTTATGCAATCTTATTTCTGGATTTAAAGGACTGGGTCGACATCCAGTCTACCGCAATGAAGTTGATTATCAGTATTTATGGAGAACTCATAATAGAACCCTCATAGCTAACTACATAAAGAGGTTAGATCAATTTATATTTCCCGTATAAAATGCTGGTCATCTAGACCCCTTGTCATTTGCTTTACAAATTCACAAGCCTGGCTAGCTACGGACGCAATTTAAATTCTTTCTCATTTCTCAATCGTACTTGATATTTAGGTCCAATATCTTACGCTCCGTTTAAACAACTTACTAAAAGTATTCAGGCAAAGTCTACAAGTACATTTCAACTCCTTAAACCAAAACAAACATCTTCATTCAACTTTCAACAAAATAAGACAAAAAAATAACACGAATTAATTCTTCAAACGCGAAGGAATGTAAACTTTCTCACTTTTATTGTTGTAAAAAGACATCAAAAAAGGGTTAAGTTGAATAAGGTGTAAATTATTACGAATGTAATAATTTGCGTAGGGCAGGGTTGGCCTGGGCAGGAATAATTATACCGGGGATGGGGAAAAGGAGGATCGATGAACAATTACCGGGCAACCGTGATTAACGCGATCCCTCGCGATTCCCTCATTAATAGTAGAACTAATTAACGATTTAAATTTATGTTTATATGACAATACTAAGTGGATTATTATAAATATTATTTTCTGTGGTTTTGTCTATGATTTTGGCTTGGCTCATAATGTCTTCTTGGAAATGATATTAGGTATAATCATTAACGTTTATTTTGAAAACGAGATTTAAATCTTTTTATTTTTAGAGTCATCTATATCTTCCACACTATAAAGAAGAAAGATTTGAATTTTTGTATGTAACAAATAAACTCAAAAACTACTGGACTGATTTCAAAAATTCTTTCGCTTATAGAAAGCTGCATTATCGAAAAGTAACATAGGCTATATTTTATTCCCAAAAAAAATAGAGATCCTTACGAAAACTGTGTTTATATATAGTTGAGAAAACTCCGTGCGAAGCCGGAGGAGGCCGCTAGTTACCAATAAATAAAAATGAAGTGTATGAAGCTCTTTTAATGCAATACCTACATTATTAAAATTTTAGCATCGATACAACTGAATAAATCTCATTCATAAAATTACACATGGATAATTTTATCAGTCACGGGCTGCAGCTAGTTTGTTCAAAAGTGTGTACCAAGCTTAACATCGTCAACATTTACACTCATACATAAAAGTAATAGAAGGAACGCACACACATAAAGCGCTGCGAAATATGCAGACATAAACCCTAGTCTACAAAGGTGCTAAACAGTTTGGGTTGAGCCTCTCACATAAGGATTTGAATTAGGGATAGTGCTCAGCTGCAAGGGACAGGTAAAAACATAAATTGCGCACCCTTTGGGGCACGTATTACAAAAGTGCCCTTCAGGGCAGGCCGACGTAAGGCGGTAATGTTAGTGAAGTCATGAAAAGATAATTAATTGTCATTTTCTTCCGCTACAACCCTTGTGTCAAGGATGTGCGTTCTTTGAGTAGGTTTTTTAAAAAAGTATGTCGTTAAGCCCAAAATGTGTTGTCTTTTCTGCTAGGATTTTTAAATTTTGTTTTATTTTCTAGTACCTCTCCCAGATTTGTTGCTAACACAATCACTACGGTATAATATATTAGTAACAGTCTTTTATTAAGGGTAGATTACGCGAAACAGGGTTCGGCTCTCTCAAAAATTTATATATGTTTAATTTATTAGGACACGAAAAAAAATATGTCACTAGTCAAAGAGTTTTTCTAGTAGACGAAATAAAGAAATTTAAGGATATGTCTTAATATGATCCCGCAAATAAATCTTGAAGTTGCGGAAAAATGCAAAAACGAGCATTTTCGTATTGTCATAGTCATGGCGTTCGTAACATTTGTACGAACGATTATTCTACTTTATTTTGACCTGCGCTCCTGCGCACTGTGAAGTAATGGTTTTGAGCGGAAGAGCGAGGCCGGCGATCGTGTCGCTGTATACGTAGCGCTAAATAAATAATTCTCTCAGTGTAATGCCCCCTTAACGTAAAACGCAATCCATTTCATACATTCCGCTTTTGTGTAAAACCAATCCAATTTTTTTTAATTGCTGGATATTTTCATATTTATAACTTTTCAGGTCCTAAAATCTAAATAAAAGTACTAATATGTCAGAAGTTAGAACTGGGCCGTACCATCAACTTCAAAATTATTTGCCAAATGGAGAGCAGTTCAATTTCATGTTTGAACCTGGCGCATGTCAGTCGCTGGACTGCTGTCCTGTGCAAAGATTTGACAAATAGACAATAGGTAGCTGGCCAGTTTGATGACGTCATCACTGACTCGCCAGCTTTTCGGCAGGATTATAGTACGAAATTAGCAGTACAGTTTATTCTACTGTCACATTTGTCTACATTTGACCGGCTACAAGAGTTCATGGTATGGTCCTTGATGGCTAATTCAAATATTAAAACCAGTTACCTAGGTATACCTAGTTAAATTTTGATTATTATCTACAACGTTTCAATTTCGGGAATTGGCTTGCAGACGTAGGTATGCATGTTTACCTATATGTAACCCTGTAAAATCCTGCTATCTTTAGTAACCCAAAAAACCGTTCCAAAAAAAAACAAGTTTAAAAGAGCTATCGACTTCACAACACTTAAAATATGACCAACAAGAACAACATTTAATTATGCAATGTTACTTAAAAATTATGTAAGTATGTCATTTAAAGGGATATAAAAACGTTTTGTGACGTCACAGGCGTGTCACTGCCGCAATTTATGCGACAACTTTTTGCGACACTTTTATTAATTAGCCTACGAGGTCCCTTAGAGGGCTCCTTGGGGTTAATGACGCGACTTGGGAGCTAAAAACGGAAAGAGTTTGGTGACTGATGGCATAATTTCGCTGTTTAGTTTAGCTTTAAGTGCCCCCTATTTTAGGGGCGATTGCGTCTGTTTTCTGATTTTGTTTTCCTTATTTTACGAAAGAAAATACAACGCTCATAAAAGTGGATTTGCCAACGAAAATGGCGTTGACCACGAATATCTGAAAAGAAATGGATAGGGAACTTCATTCACGTTGACCTATTGCAATCCCAAAATATATTGTATCTACCTTGAATATATACACATGCCACTACTTCATATCAACTCCTATTATGTCCCACAGCTGGGCACAAGTCTCCCCGGTAGAACCTACCTATTGAATCGAACACTGTCTCTAAAGATACAGGCCTCTCAGCCTAGTTTGAGTGACAGGGTTTATTTAAAGCAACTTTAAATTTTGTACTTACTTCAAATTAATGCTGGTTGTATTGTAAAAGTTATGTATTTATGTGTTAAATAAAAGTTTTTATTATTATTATTATTATTACCTATTACAGATCCTTAGCATCATTGTCATAATCGTCATGTTCGGTGAACGGGCCGGCGATCACAGTAAGGCTTTAAAGAACAGAGAAAAGACGCTGCTGCACGCTCGCCTTGACCTCCACTGGAAGAGATAAGGGCGGCACTATTCTTAATCCACCACCACACTTAGTTACCACCTCTTACACCTCTCACAAACTCTTATCAATATATCTTTATTAAAAAAAATAGTGGATGATATCGGTGACTTTTAATTACTTCTAATGGTCCATATTCCCTACCTATACACACCCAAAACCTGATATGCCTACCTAAACACAACCGAAAACATGAGCGTAGGTTGGGATTTGGCAGTTATTAATACATTATTGATTAAATTATTCCTGGAATCGTCCAAAGCCATTAAAGCTAGGTTTATATTGGCTAGCATAAACATATCAATCTGTGAATTGTCTCTTTGATAAATCAGTACGGGAATATACTTTATATATTGGATATACATTTACAGGTAAGTACCTATACTATGAACCTCCTAAATACTACTTTATTTAATAGCTACACTCGTGTATTATGTATGTTAGTATTCTATGAAAAAAATAACGGGGAAATAGTTTAATAGATACAATATTGGCATTTACATATGGTTGATGGGCTAAGGTATTTCAAGTATTTTGTCCGATTACCTATGGAAATATTTAAGCATTTGTTTATTTCAACTTTTCTTATTCAATTTTGAAAATAGAGTAAAGAACGAAAACAAAACCTTTAAAATGCCATTATTAACGTATAAGCTCCTAAAGAATAATAATAAACGATGTTCTATACCAATGTGTATTCATTTTGTTTACTTACCTACATAATATAAGACAGTAATGTTAAGTTTTGTTAATAAGTATACCTATCTAATAACTTGTAACTTTTCATCTAACTTTATGCATCACTTTATGCGTCACAAAATAGACTAATATAAGCATACTATTTTTATTGTTTTTATGAGAACGGAATTCTTTATACCAATCTACTTACAAAACTCGTGTAGGCAAAAACAACTCTGTTCGACCCTGCTAGCACAACTAACTACAACTAGAAATATTGCAACAAGAACCATCTGGAATTAACTATCTAAAATTGTATTTATAGCAGTAGATACAACCTCTGACCTATTTCCTCATGCGGGAATACGCAGCTAAACTACGCTAGTTTTAATACCCAGAAATAAAAACGGATTTTGAGCAACAAAACAGTTTATTCGAAAACTTTTTATACAGTCGAAAATTTCAACAACGTGCGAACGTTAGTACGTAGCTTACTTAAATAAAAAAATAAAAACTCTATGAGGTTGTTAGCTGTGGTGAAGAACTAGAGTAACACACACACTGGGGGTTGCTAATGTGGCCCGACGCGCCTAGTGTATTCAAACTTTAACACTTTGAACGTAAACATACGGGCCAGTATTATGTTTATGACCGCGGTTCGCAGGTGCGTTGGCTAGCACTGATATTTAGTGGTGACCAAAGTTTTGAGCTTTTAAGCCCGTAATGATATGTGGGTTTGCTTGTTAGTAAAACTAAGGATTATATTGGGCTTAAAAGAGCTGAAAGTGCCGTCCATTTTGCGCCATTAATTTATTAGTATAGGTAAAGTTTTATATGAGTATTTAATCTGTATCTAAATTGATACAGTAAGTAAATACATACTACATACTATGTTTTACGTATTTTCTCGAAACTATGGCCAACACATAAATTTACATTAATAAATAACAAGTAACAGAAATATGGATGTGCATGGCATAAATATTGCCCGAATTCGAATGCTAAATCCATTATTTTGGCATATATAATCGTAATTAATAACTTTTTGATTGATAAATAAATGAGTAATTAATAATATTTCATCATTTTAGGATACTTTGATTATGATAAAATTAGGTGAATGATTAAGTATGAGCCTTAAATTGAACCACGCCTAAGTTTGCATGTTACACTTAAATTTAAAACTCAAAACAGATATCCACCCAAACAAAGTGTTACAAATTACAACAGCACCCTCTTTTTAGTACAGCTAAACCGAGAACCTATAAAATTCCTTAGCTAGCACAATACTAACAAACGTATAAGTTACAAACAGAACTTAAGCGTGTTTCTACAGAACGTCACTCCGTAAAACATTCACCTTGTATATCTGTCGTACTTTACGGAGATAAGCACCACTTTAGACTTTGTCTAGTGCGGTGAAAACACACTAATTTTCACACCCTTCTGAGGTATAAAATGCGTTATGAGAACCTTTTGAGGTTTTGATGCGCACTTTGCACAAAATAAGTGATTATGGTGATTTTTTGTGGGTATTCAAACTTCGCATAATTTTGTCTAGTTTCTATAAAATGGCAAAGTCATGTGTCTAACTATTGTACAGCGAAATTGCTGTTGAAACGTTTAAATTATGTTTGAATTTCGAAACTCAAACTAAAGCCGTTAATGGATTTTGTTAATGGTTAAGGATTTGTTTGACAATACTTAATGAGGTTAATACTATATTTAGCTTACGTTTTGATGTTGAACTTGAACATTAATTATGTTTAAATTCAACACTACTACTCTAAGAATTTTTATAGCGGCGGTAGCCTAATTGGTAAGTCATCTGACAGGCAAACATGAAGCCGAGGGTTTGAATCCAACCCATTATCATTTTATAACTTAACTGTAGGGTTAATAGGATTGCTAGTAATGTGGGACCCACAATTCTATATTGTTAGTTTACTTAAAAAAAATAGGATTTCTCCTGTATTTTTTTATAAAAAATATATATCTATTACAATTACATATTTATAATATTTAATTATTAACTTATTAACTATATTTTTTGTCTAATTACCCATTTATACAACTCATCATATAGCAGTGCATTTCATGTGTTATAAGAATGGCTGCACGTCAGAAGCCATCGTAATGTATCGGATTTGAAGCCGAAATCAATTCATAGATGATCCGATGCCCTAACCACTAGGCTACTCCACTTCCAATTTGATGCTGGTTATCTACTCTATTAAGCGTGATTCAAAGAAAATTTTGTTTACAGAAATAAGGCACATAGAAATTGACATATTAAAGCAAGAATCGGTTTTACCAACGAAAACAACTAGCATAGTACTACTACTTGTAAAATGTAGTCTCCGTCATAGTTTCTTTTAAAAAAAAAATACAAAGATTACAAGCATTCACTCATTAGTGCCTCTATACAGATTTATTTATTTATCTTTAAGTGATAATTTACTAGAAGTACGTAAGAATACCGTTTAAGTTCACTGGGCAGGAACTAAATTGTTTGACGTAACATTGTTGTAGCTTTTTATGACGTCAGAATGTAGTAGTTGTAAAATTTTACGATAAAATCTGACCACGCATTTTCTCGCTACGTAGTACATTGCTTATGCACGATTGCACCTGACTGTGCTTAAGTGAACTCGTAAAATACTTTTACCTTTTTGATCATGTATACAGTTACTATAAACAAGTCTAATATTCTAGACATTGAAATCATTTCATATATTTAGTCATTTATACAGGTTTATCAAACATAGGTAATACGGACGTACGGTACTTAAAGAGTCAATAAATCAACTTTAAAAAAACCGGCAAGTGTATCTCGGGCCACACACAATGTAGGGTGTCGTAGCTGCCCAGCACACTAATGCATTTATATATTACTAACAACGTTACTTATGTAATTTTCAATAAAATTTAGTTCGAAAATTTTGTAACTTACCACTTGGTCGGCTGTTAGGTACCTACTCGTATGTTTGTAAAGCCTACTTAGTTGTAATAGTATTCCTTTTAATTTCAATATAATCAATTTCATAATTATTGATTCATACATTCAACGTTGTGCCTGTAATAAATTTTAACACTAGTCTAAGTTACTTATAAGCTATCTACTTTTGTAATTTGATCAGTGATAACAATAAAAAGTAATACTGTTTAATGGAATTTTTGTTACATTTTTGTTACACTTTCACGCTCAAACAGCTAAACCGATTTAGATGAAATTTGGTATGGAGATAGTTTGAGTCCCGGGGAAAGACATGCGGTAGTTTTTATCGTGATAACCGACTTCCACGCGGGCGGAGCCGCGAGGGAAAGCTGGTTTTAAATATCCCTGAAGTACGATTGACGTGCTCAATTTAAAAATTTTGTTGAAAGGATCTTGTCATGAACTTGATCGCTACTGTGTCAAAAGAGAGGCCTCTGAGCAGTGATGATGTAGCGAAGAGATCGACGAGATTAGGCAACGTTGCCACTTACTGGGCCCTTATTCACCGTGTTTTTTTTCGTGTCTGTGGCAAGCGTGTGAACTGTCAAAATCTTGTCGTAATCTTAAATAGAGAGCTGCGCTTAGTAATGCAACAACGCGACATGACAGTTCGTACGGGCTTACCACGGATACGGAATAACGATCATGAATAAGGTTCCTGGTCTATAGATCGAAGCCAGTGTTCCGAAATATCACCACTCAATACATTAAGAAGCACGGCAAATTGAAGGTCAGATTATTAAACCGGACCGTGTGGAGTGAATTAATAGAAAGTTAGGGTATATATATTATATATACTTTATATTATATATACTTTAAAATTCTCAGTTACATTTTAAACCATAAAGAAATCAAAGAACATTCAGCTCTTTGCATTCACTGAAACCACAGATAATATAATATTAGCTAAAACGAACTCACTCGTATCTCGCGCTCTTGTTCAAAACTCACGTTTCTTGTAAATCTAAGGAAAGCATGGACATACCCTGGTGAAGGAGATGAGAGACTGCCCCGAAATTGAAAAAAATGTACGGCACTCGGGGACTGCCGCGGTAAAGCTATTGCATAGCATTTTTTATCAACTTATGCAATTATAATTGTTTATATATTTTTATTAATGCAGTATTTTTTTCTCTCATTACATTTCGGAGCAGCTCGTCTCGATCCGTGCGAGCTTCGTACAGTCGTACCATATACATATACGTTAAGCGAACGCTCGGCCGAGCTACATGGTAGGCGGAGTGAGGGGTGTTAGGATATTTTCGTTACGGAATTTCTGGATTAGGTCACCGCGCTCAAAGCCCGCGATAAAAGCTATACAATAGATTAAAATGCATACATTCTACTCATTTCGT
Organism: Herminia tarsipennalis; assembly: GCA_945859575.2. Taxonomy (NCBI): domain Eukaryota; kingdom Metazoa; phylum Arthropoda; class Insecta; order Lepidoptera; family Erebidae; genus Herminia; species Herminia tarsipennalis. Next base: position 22,390,127 of record OX243835.2, on the reverse strand, counting down.
CGCTGTTTAGCAATTGTACTGAACCTAGGTCGCCCATAAAAGAAACAGATGATACTTTTTATAAGAATACTTCAGCAATATTATAATTTATGCCTATATTATTCTTAAAATACTGCTCTTACTTCAAAACTTTTGTACTTAAAACGTTGTCATACGAGCCGTTAAACTTTTTAGCGAAAAAACTAAAGTACATTCATAGTTCCGTCGCCAAACTGTACCAAGAGTCGTTCTTTCCACTAAAATTTTGCACAAACTGTCGGGAGGTTGACGTCTCGCCAGATACCCGTAGAAATTTACGGCCTGATAAAACATCGCCAGAATATATAGCGCCCTCACAACAAATCGCTTTGCCCGCATCACGACGACATTGTTCAGATAACAGTAAGGTTAGGCGGGTCGAGTTAAAGTGGACGTTGTATAAAACTTGTCTGTCAAATGGATTACCTCGATTAAGTATGAGCGACCTCTGACCCGTATAGGTTGACGCATGATTAGTTCAAAGCTTTAGTTTTATGTTCAAAACTGAGGGATTTACTGATTCTTTATTTTGTGCATCTATTTTGCATAAAATTCTCTGCATCACATTCAGTATTCACTCTTTGGCTGAATTTATGTTTATTTATATTAGATTTTCTATAAATCGTAATGGATTTCTTTGTTACTGAAATACTGGCTCTATTTTACAGGGATTAAAATTTGTGTACAGGTTTTTTATCGCAAGAGGTCGTGGGTTCGCCTCTCACACGGGACACCACTTCGTGTGATCCATAAATTGTTGTTCCGAGTCTGGGTACTTTGTGTCCGTGACTTGTATGTTTGTAAAGTCCCCTGCGACACAGGGCTTGTACCCTACAGCGGGAGTAGCCTTTTTCAAATAATCATTAACCTGATTTTACGAATTATAGATATTTGAGTTTGAGTTTGAATAATAAAAATATATATATGTATATATATATATATATAATTAATTTTGTAAATACAAAATCAACAATGAGATACACAAAACCTAGGTACACTAGGTTTCACTAAAACCTGCGCCAGCCTCTAAAGTCTAGCATATGCTGAATTGGGCACCCATTAGCTGCAACCGCGAGACACAACATTTTATGTAACTAATGTTGCAACGAATAAATGTATCTTTGCTTTTATTTTTTTTACATTAACAAATTAACAGTAAACTCAATTTACACGTGCAAATTCCTAAAGAAAATAATACCGAACAATGTCTGCAAAGCTTTTGTATTCCCGTCATCCGAAAAAGCTTTTTGCAGTAAAATTTTGAAAGTCCGTAACTACTGTTTGACACGTTTTCTTCCTCAAGTGCAGAAACTTCAAAAGAAATATCGATCTAACAGCGTGGACCATTAATTTTGGTTAAATAAAAAAATGGGCACCGGGAGGCATGAATCGCGTCAAACGGGAGAGCATAAATTTTTCAAAAGAGGCCATTTGGTACACAGGCACCGTTTTTTGCATATCTGAATGTGTCCAATTACTGAAAGGGCTTGCTGCGGTTGTGGTTCAAATCACAGGAGCCTATTGTAATTTATTATTTTACCTTTGCAGTTTTATGTAATATAAAACTGCAAAGGTAAAATAATAAATCGATTAGATTGCCCCAGCGCGTCTAGTAGCGAAAGGTAGGTAGTAGTGTCTACCCGTGACCACGGCCGTTGCAATATGGTCGAACCGTCAGGAAATAAACAAGGTATTTTACCTTAAATTATTCACGCGATTAAGACCCGTAATATATATTTTTTCATAAAAAAATATTTTTCATAATATATTTTTTTTTTCATAAAATCACTCTACCTACAGTGTGATTCCCGTACGAGACAGTGTTAGTAGGTATGGTTGTAATCTGTGACACAGGGCTTTTAAAAAGGTTCTAATACCTTCATTTTATCAAAAGATTTTCACGACAGCGATTCTTAGGCCTGCCTCGACGTTGATTACTAAGCGTACACTGGGTGCATTACAGAATTTTATAAGCTACGGCTCTTAATCGCCTGGTAAAATTAACGGATAAATTGACTGGTCTGTTGGTCCAGTGGTTAGTGACCCCGACTGCTATGCCGGAGGTCGTTCAATCCCCACCCAGAATAACACCTGGATGGTTTATCCGTTGTCTAGGTATTATTTGTCTACTATAATTATGTAAGTATTCAGAAATATATAAATATGTTTATCAGTTATCTGGTTACCACAGTTCAGGGTCTGCCTAGTTTAGGATCAGATGGCGTTGTTCAAGTTGTCCCAAAATATTATATCTTGAAAATTAAACCAAAATGTTTGAAGTAGTTTAGATAAATTAATTACACTAACAGACAGACATGGAAGTTGTCATTAGACTAAAGGCGCTATTCCATTACGCACTTGTATGCAAGTTGCAAATTGCAAACAACTTGAACAAACTTGTATACAAGTTACAACTTGTATGAGGTAATTCGAACTTTTACAAAAGATTTGAAATCGATAGTGTTTTGTTGTTGATGGTTTGAGCATGATTCAATGCAAGTTACTTGTACGTACATGTGACGTACTTGCTTAATGGAGTAGCGCCATAAGTAATGATTTATGTGTTTAGGATCTATGAATAGTTGTGACATAGTAATCATTACGTATACATCGCTGTACCTCACTACTTGTCCCGTATACAGCGGATGGAGTAATATGCGCATAAACCCAAGAGCTTTATGTGATACCCAGCGATATTATTGTTACGCGAGATGGCTGTTAACTTACTTTTGTCGACAATTTAATGTGTAATGCGTACATGTGCTCGCACAGGTTGTGATGTTTAATGTGTGTAGTTCCGTGCTAGGTCAGGTGCTGCTGTGTGGTGTAGTGTACATATTTTTTTTTTGTTGTTGCTATTATGGTGGGCTGAAGTTTTGTTTTTAATATCAGATAGATATCACACGACACTATTTAAAGTTAAATGTAAAAATGAAGTCTCTTTGATAGGCGACCAGCTTTACTAATAGCTCCGAGTAGGTACGTAGCGTCCTTTAAATAACCATTGTGGCCTAGCGTGTGGCAAACGTTATGCTTTAATTTGTAACTTAAACATGACAGTTTATAATCTTAACTGAAACTCTAAGAGGATTGCAAAGCTTTTGACGACGTTGTAGGTCTTAAAAGTGATATAGATATGGAAGAAAACGGTTCCTCTCAAAGCTATTAGATCATTTGTATAGTGTTATAGTCCTAATTGGTCGATGTGCCCGATCTTTCTTTAACTGTGTCATAACTAATACTAACACCTAAATAATAAATGTTTTAATATTTATCAGTTGGTTATTGATATACTTAAGGTCGCGTGATTTTATCCATCACAATAATGTTTTGATAACTCAAAGATAAGCAATCAAACCTTATCGCTTATTAATGATATTTCAAATTTAGGTCAACTTCAGAGCTATACCTAGAGATGTCAACATCATTTATTTGAGAATATTGAAAAAAACATGTATCCCACGGTTAAAGTAATTTTTTCCAGGATAAAAAGTACCCTATGTGATATTCAAGGCTAAAATGACAAAAAAGTAATAGTAGATACTATCTCAAATTACAGATCCATTCTACTATTCTGAATTGATTAAATAACAAACATACATATATCAACCAAACTTTTGCATTTATAATATTAAGTACCTATAGAATAAATTGACATGTACATCATACAAGATAAAATTATACCTTTTTTAATGCAAAATGTCTGGAATTTATATTTGAAAATATTACTCTGAATAAAAATAGATGAGTCGAGTAGCACCTGCATCTAATTGGAGAGACACCTTGCCCATAAAACCGTTATATTAAAATATACAAAAGCTTTTTTCCAAGACAAAGTGAATTAGTTTTTTTTACTCTCATTTTATGCAGGTCCTTTGTATTTCTTATTATAGCTATTATTTGAGTGTTTTACAATAATTTGTGTGTTGCATTTAAAGCGTTGCAATATTTGATAAGTCAGTAGTAAGTGATCCATTACTGCCATCATTCATTACTTTAATAATATGATTTGCTTCTAATTACGTTTAATCCAATTATCAAATTAATCTCCACAGTTTAAAATGATAATTGGATTAAGGTTTATTTAATGTTTATCATCGTGCTCTTATCCATATAAGAGCACAATGATAAGCATTATTCATACCCACATAACTCGTGCACTTTTGGACTCGGTTCAAAGGAGAGCTGTCAGTCCTTTTTTTTTAAATAAGACTCCCGCAATAGGTTACCAAGCCCTGTGTCGCGGGGGACTTTACAAACATACAAGTCACGGACACAAATTACATCCAGACTCGGAACAACAATTTGTGGGTCACACAAAGTGGTGTCCCGTGTGGGAATCGAACCCACGACCTGCTGCGTAGCAGTCGGATACTCTCTCACCGCGTCACCGAGGCAGTCAAAACTGATGATGATTCAGAGTTTTTTTATACCACTGAGGTGGCAAACAAGCTCACGACTCGCCTGGTGGTACCCTAGCTTAAGGATGTTTGGACCATCTCAGGTGTCGCTCGCGCGCTGCCGACACTATGAATACCGTTTCACTCCTTTTTTGAAAAAGTCAGTCAGTCATTGCTGTTGTCTCTTGGGAAAACCTTGCAATGTATCCACAGTCTGATTGTACGGGCGGTTAAACTCTTTCTTAAGTCTTGGCAGGGGCAGCTTTAATTTGTGTGAGTAGGTCTACTGATTTCCCAATGAGTGTTCTGGAGAATGGTTTCAAATATAATCTTGAAACTTCACCGCAGCATAACTCGTATATCTCGCCACCGTCATCGTATTTATCGCGAGGAGTCCACAAATCTGGCGTAAGGGCCTGCCTTGTGCCGCGCAGTGTGATATTTGTACACGTCCTGGACTGTGAGCCATTTTGTAACATTTTAAATTTTTAAAGAGAATTCCATATGGAATTCTCTTTAAAAATTTAAAATGTGTGACAAAATTGACACTTTTGTTTTTTTCCTGGGATGTTTTTTTTTTAATCTACTTAATTTTGTATGTAGATTTCAAATATACCTTCAATTTTTTTGTAACAGCTCTTGTTCTTGAGTTTTTGAGAACTACCCTCATTAGTCATTCTATTACAATTTATCGCAGTTTAACGAATAAATAGGATTATAATCTGTTGCTTTCGATATGGCTTCGACTCTGAGACGTTGTGTGCATAATCCAGATAGTTTTTGTTATATATGTGGTGAATATATTTTCGAAAAATATCGAAAACCTGTATCGGACTTTGTAAAAACAGCGTATTTCAACTACTTCAAAATTGAATTGTGCAATCAAGATAAAAGATGGGTGCCTCATACTGTATGTCAGAATTGCGTAGTGTGTTTACGTCAATGGTCAACAGGTAAAAGAAGTGCTATGAGATTTGAAACGCCCGTTATTTGGAAAGAACCTCAGAATCACCACGACGACTGTTTTTTCTGTATGGTTAATATCACTGGAATAAATTCAAACAATAGAAACAAGTGGTCATATCCCAACTTACGAACAGCTACACGACCTGTAATTCATGTGAGTGATGAACAACCTGGCACATCAACATCTTCTGACCACCCTATAATGGATTTTGAGCGTAACATTGAAAGTGAAGACATTGATTCTGACTTTGAAGTTTCGCAATCCGGACCTCAACTATTCAATCAGAATGAATTGAATGACTTGGTAAGAGACCTAAATTTATCAAAAACTGCTTCATGTTTGCTTGCATCTAGGTTGAAAGAAAAAAAATTGCTTACACCAGAAACTAAAATATCATTTTATCGTACTCGAGAGAAGGATTTTTTGCCATATTTTTCCAAGGAAGAAGAGTTAGTGTTTTGCAATGATATAGAAGGTCTATTACAACTCATGGGGTCTCAAGAGTATCAATCATCCCATTGGCGCCTGTTTATAGATAGCAGCAAAAGAAGCTTGAAATGCGTTTTGCTTCATAATGGTAACAAATATGGATCTATACCTGTTGCACATTCCACTACCATGAAAGAAGAGTACACAAGTATATCTCGAGTGTTAGGGAAAATTAAGTATCGAGAACATAATTGGGTCATCTGTGTTGATCTGAAAATGGTGAATTTTCTACTGGGGCAACAAGGAGGATACACAAAATTCCCTTGTTTTATGTGCCTGTGGGATAGTCGAGACAAGCAACGTCATTGGTCGCAAAAAGTATGGCCTGTACGAGAGGAATTGACAGTAGGCATGAAAAATATTGTGAATATACCTTTGGTAGACCGAGACCGTATTATTCTTCCACCACTTCATATTAAACTTGGCATTATGAAACAGTTTGTAAAGGCCCTTGACAAAGAAGGTGAATGTTTCGCGTTTCTTACTCGTAAGTTTCCAGGACTGAGTGCCGAAAAGTTGAAAGCTGGTATATTCGATGGTCCCCAAATTAGGCAACTCATAAAAGATCCTAGTTTTGTAAATTTTATGAATGAAGTCGAGAAGAAAACTTGGGAATCATTTGTTTTAGTTATAACTGATTTTCTCGGCAACAAAAAGTCTAACAACTATGTTGAGATCGTCGAGAGCATGCTATCCAATTTAAAAGAGCTAGGATGCAACATGAGCATCAAAATTCATTACCTCTACTCTCATTTAGACAGATTTCCGGAAAATCTTGGACATGTTAGCGAAGAGCAGGGCGAGAGGTTCCATCAAGACATTAGCACTATGGAGGAGAGATATCAAGGGAGATGGGACGTCCACATGATGGCTGACTATTGTTGGAGCTTACGACGAGATCAGCCAGGCCTTGTTCACGCCCGAAAATCATATAAAAGGACTTTTGAAAGCGTAAAATAAAATGTATATGACTTTAATAAGTTATTTTATTGTAATTTAAGATAAAATAAGCACATATGTAGATCTCAAAAACTAGAGCTGTTAGCAAGATTCTATTACTTATTTCGTGATTAGGGTCGTCGAATTACTTAAAAACAATCATAACATCTCAGGAAAAAAAACCAGTGTTACGCAGTGAATCAATCAATGGCCGTTTTCGAAATACTCCAAAGAAAGGTTTTTTTTAAACAAAATGAACTTCAAACTGTTTCCTGGATCGACATCGCGTGAGATGCTGCTGACATTGTTAGCGTCCATAAACTCTATCTTAGTTGGTATATAAAAAACCAGGGGCAAGGGCAAGAGTATGTCGGCCTATGTTCAGTGTAGGATTTCGCAGCCGTTATTGAAAGTAAATGCGCTGCATATGAAAAAATCCGATTCGAATAATTGTACCAGCAAAAGAGCCTACGTTCATGGCACTTACGCCGTTTTGTTGAGTAACGCAGTTTTTCGAAAATACCTCAATGACGGTTTATCCGAATATGTCGAAAATATTATTATTAAGCAACGCCGTTTTGTTAAGAAACACAGTTTTTCGGAAATAGCTCCTTGACGGTATATCCGATCATATCGAAAATATTATTATTAAGCGCTATCTTTATGATTTTTTCCTATTTTTTGGTCACACGGTCCAAAAGATAAGGGGAGAGCGGGGGATAATCACTCCGAAAATTGCCTTAATTGTGTAAGGCCATTTGCGGAGTGATTATTTCCAAAAATATTCACTAAATCAAAAAAGGTTTATTAGAAACCTGATAATATTTTTTAAATACCTGACGAATGATTTTGGGAATTACTGAAAAAAAAATCAGCTTCTATTACAATCGTGTTTGGATTGCCCCCCTAAAATGTTTATATTTATTATTTAGCTATTTAACTAAGTAGAAGCTACTACAAGATACCTTTTCACCAAATTTTATCAATATTCATTGTGTAGTTTTTGAGTAAAATGCCTGTGATGTACGGATGGATGGACAGACAGACAGTCGGAAATAACTTTAAAAATTCATACATTAATAGTTATAACTCTTAGTAGCCTACAGGCAAGTATGACACACTCGTTCCATGAACTATTAAAACTTTTGAACAGGATATTATATATTCACAGAGGGTGCACACAGTACGTGATTATACTTTGGTCGTCTGACTAAAGTTAATCGAGCTGCGAATATTTTTCAGACATAGGTTTATGCGTAACAGTAGGTAACATAACACAAGCGTGCTCGATTATCAAAGGAATATATAAAAAAGATAAGAAATCCTCGTTTGATTATTTTGCTTCGTTGATCATCATAACTATAACTTTACTTGACATAGTCATTGAAATTTGTTTTCAACCGGATAGAAGGGACAAATCAAGAAGACCAATGAAATGTAAAATAATTGTCAAATATGAAAAACGTTACCATTATCACAAGTTACTCAATACTAATTTTTAGTGCTAATCAAATTGGGAAAACCGCAGTTGGGTTTTTCATTTTAAATGGTAAAAAAACTTGAGAGGTATCAAGGGACACCCGGATGGAACGAAGTTCTTATCTTATTTTTTATTTTTTTATAATCTTCGCAACACCACACTGTTCAATGCGAAATAGAAAGACGAAACGAAAATAACTTACAAAAAGACGATTGTATACCGAAGGCTTGAACCCACAAACTACACAATTGTCACCAATACTGTGTACCGAATTTATGCCTCTAGACCAAATCGACAGGTGACTTCTTCGTCAAATTACATGTTCTTATCTTACGCGCACGCCGCACGGCTTGTGTGTGTCAAAAAGTGTCGTTACAACTTTTCGTGAGTTTTTTTTTCGTCTAGCCCCCTTTCACAACGCGCGATATCCAATATCAATAAAAAATACGCGGATTAAATTCTAATGTAGTAGGTAGTCATGCCAATGCACCCTGAGAATATCAGTTCCAAACTTATTTTCCTTCGTGGCAAGTTAGTGGATGGTTAGTTGTAGTGGACGCTCACAGCTAATCTCCTGGCTATTCGATTATAGCAACGATTTGTAAGTAGTCCAAATATGCCTCTTATAAATAATCTTAGCTATGCAGATGACATGGTCTTGCTGAGCGCCTCGGTTTGTGGCATTAGGAAACTGTTACAAATTTTTGAAACTTACCGCAAGCGGTGCGCGTCAATGCTGAGCAGAGTACGGGCTAGTCGCAACAACGTGTTAAGCATGATAGCCAGTAGACCTGACTGTCTGTACATGAATCGATGTATTAGTGCTCACATGAGTATAGATTCATGGGTCAGGCAGGGGGCGAGTAGATTTAGATTAAAATTGTATTACTAACACTAGTTATAAGTTATTATATGTTTTACTAACAAATTGGATCCTAGTTATCTGAATGAAAATAATTATTATTATTCCAATTATTATACATATAGAAAGTGCAGGAACTGTAGTGTCACTTAGAAGGATGATACACACAGTAAAATATAGAATACGCTCAAGTTAGGTTTAGGTTTAACAATATTTATCCATACTAATATTATAAATGTGAAAGTAACTCTGTCTGTCTGTCTGTCTGTCTGTCGGTCTGTCTGTCTGTCTGTTACGCTTTCACGCTCAAACCGCTGAACCGATTTAGATGAAATTTGGTATGGAGATAGTTTGAGTCTCGGGGAAGGACATAGGATAGTTTTTATCGCGATAACCGACATCCACGCGGGCGGAGCCGCGGGCGAAAGCTAGTCTAATATAAAATTCTCGTGTCACAGTTTTCGTTGCCATACTCCTCCGAAACGGCTTGACCGATTTTGATGAAAATTTTTGTGCTTATCCGGTATCTATGAGAATCGGCCAACATCTATTTTTCATACCCCTAAGAGTTTGTTTGTTTGTTTGAACGCGATAATCTCAGGAACTACATAGCTGCATTGAAAAAATATTTTATTGTTGGATAGCCCATTTATCGAGGAAGGGTATAGGTTATAACATCACGCTACGACCAATAGGAGCGGAGCAGCAATGAAAAATGTTGTAAAAATAAAGGAAGAAAAAAGGAAAATTTACGCAGACGAAGTTGCGCGGGTCTGAGAATCGGCTACTATCTATTTTTCATACCCCTAAGAGTTTGTTTGAACGCGATAATCTCAGGAACTACTGGGCCGCATTGAAAAAAGGGAAAATTACTATCTATTATTCATGCCCCTAAGTGATAAGGGTTGTCCCCTAACATTTATAACTATACTATAATATTAGAAGAGAGAGAAGAGATTGTTTGTTTGTTTGTTTGAACGCGATAATCTCATAAACTACGGGTCCAAATTGAAAAAAAATATTTTACTTTTAGATGGCCCATTTATCGAGGAATGCTATAGGCTATAAAACATCGCGCTACTACTAATGGGAGCGGAGCAGCAAGGAAGAATGTTGCAAAAATAGGTAAAATTTACGCAGACGAAGTTGCGCGGGTCAGCTAGTTCTCAATAAAAACATACATCGACTACGATAAAAATATCCATTTAATACCCTTCATTTGTTTGTCTGCAATTAAATATTCTAAGAGTTTAGAGATATTGAATGCGTGTACATTTTTAATATAGGATGGTATTTCTTTATAAAGTTGTACTCCCTCAAAAGTTATCATTTTTTTGTCATAATTCGTTCTAGTCTTTGGTAAGAGTAAAAAACTGGCTCGATGAAATGTGTTTCCATTTTGATAAATTAGTTTTAATGTTTTTGTCTTGGGTTTTTCTAATAAAAATGCAAGTTTTATAGATGTATAGTTTTAAATTTATGATTTCTTTATAGATTTTATTGGTTCCGTTAAATATATTTACTTTAAAATGTTTTTTTAATATCTTGTTTTGTATAATTTGAGGTTCTGCTTTACTACTACTATATTTCGTAGTGAATTCATCTGGTGATCCTGACAGGGGATCTTTTCTTTACAAATAACAATCGTTATATTTACAAAAATACGTACGAATGTTAACCAACAACGTTTTTATCTTTTAGAATAATATTTTGGCTGCTTAATCTCAAGATAATAGTAATTTATATATGATTAGATATGACTTTGATTCTGTTGCTTGGAAAAAATGTACTAAAGTAGAAGATCGGGTTCATAGTAATGTATAACAAGCTATGAAGAGCCAAGTCACTAGTCAAATCGACATAACTCTTTAATAATCATGTTCCAACGTGGTATGAGCTTGACAGGAGGCATTTTTAATGTGCTATGTTTCTATAATTACATCTTAAATGTAGAAATTGAGAGGACTGTGTTTTTTTTAATTGTTCTTACATAAAATAGGGGAGGTCCTAATTTATTCGCAATGTTTTATTGACTTTGGAAAAATAAATACTTAATGTATGCTCTATACTGTTTATTATAATTTGTCCAAAAATATGGCAAACAGTTTTGGCAGGGCTACTGCCATGCTCCCCAAATCTTGCGTAATCCTATTAGAATGTGAATATCAATTAATACTTCTAGATTTCATCAATTTTTAAATAAATACAATTGCTGTAAATAGATAAGACAGTTGACAAGTTTACACTATGAAGGTGTTGATCGTACTTGCCTTGGTAGCTGCGGCCTACGCCAGCGTCTTACCGTCACCTGAAGATGTTGGAGTTACCGGTATTATTGAGAAGACTTTGATCCCATTGGGTGACAGAATCCGTCATGTTGAAGAAAGCCGTGGAAGAATCGTTGGTGGTCTGCCGTCACTGCTTGGCGTTTTCCCCTATCAGGTATTTTTCGTTTTTATAACGGTGAATGCCCTAAAAACAATTGTGCATTTTGGAAACATGCTTAATCCAATGCCAAAGAATGAAATTACATTATATAATTCCATTGAAGTTTGGTGCTTTGACTAATAGATGTTAAAAGACACATCCTACTCCTGCACAGGAAATAAGGTCACAAACTATCGCTCTCGACCGGAGAGCGGTGAGAATTTATTCTTGTCCCGTCAACCATCCCATTGCTTGATTTGACGTAGTACTGTCTTATAGGAGCATCATACATAAAAATATTGCAATTTTGAATAGCGAAAAACAGGGTCGCCATCTCAGGTCAGCTGGCAGGAGCTGGATGCGAGAAGCCGAAGATAGAACAAAGTGGCGTGCAATTGGAGAGGCCTATGTCCAGCAGTGGACTGCGATAGGCTGATGATGTGGGTCGCCATCATACAAAGCACCTCGCGTTTCTGGGTAGTGACGTAACAGTACCTTATACTCAAAACATCACCTACTTTTCTCCCGATTTCTATTTACAATTTTATATGGCGAAATAATATTCCATCATTGTTTTTAAACTTTCGCGATGTTTACACATATTAGAATATTCCATCAGTCCCTTAGCCACGTGCCCTTGGCCGTGATTACGAACAGTGAAATTTCTGTACTGTATTAATATACCTATTATTAATATCCAAAGTTCAGAAAATATACTACAATCTTGAAAAAATGTGTCCTTGGTCCTTATTCACGTTGTTTTTTTCGTTTTCGCGGCAAGCCCGTGCGAACTGTCAAAATCTTGTCTTAATGTTAAATAGAGCGCTGCGCTTAGAAATGCATCAACGCGAATGCGCGGCTGTCATCTTTGAGCGTACCAAGCATGTGCCAGTTCGCATGGGCTTCCCGCGAAAACGGAAAAAAGGAACTTCAATAAGGACCCTTGTGATGTGTAACTGTGATCTTGATGATAAAGTCAATTTCTTTCTTAATTCAGGCCGGTCTCCTTATAAGCTACGTTGGCATCACAGGCACCGGTGTATGCGGTGGTTCACTAGTCAAAGCTGATAGGGTGGTGTCTGCGGCCCACTGCTGGAATGATGGCGTCAATCAAGGGTGGAGGATAACCGTTGTACTCGGCTCAGTCACTCTCTTCCATGGAGGCACCAGAGTAGATACCAGTGCAGTTGCCCAGCACCCTAACTGGTCCTCAACTCTTGTCCGTAATGACATCAACGTTCTTTATCTACCAATTCCCATTCCCACCACAGGTTAGTTTTTATCTCAAGAAATGTTTTATGTAAAAAAGTGTTATGGGCATCCGGTTGGAACGTAGTTCCTTTTGCTAGATATTTTTTTGAGTTTTTTTTTAATTATGTTTGTGTAAAATAATAATTTAAAAAAAAAACTGGAAGAACATAAGATTTTAAAAATGGCATATTTCAAATTAAGATTTTTCACACATATATACACACACAGCCAGTTTGATATAGGTTGAATAAACATTAAAACGTTTCAAAAAAAATTTAACAACCTATAAAACACAACTTTCTTAATCTAGTTTCATATAATCATAATTAATAGATTTCTGACCGAAGTCAAAATGTAGGACTATTTTTGCGGCTAGGCAAAAAAAACGTGCTTCATTTTGACTTCTGCTTGGTTTGACCACCAGATCAAGCAGAAGTCAAAATGTAGAACTTTTTTTTTCACCGTGCGATTAGGAATACGCTACAAAAATATTACAAGGCGGCAGGATAACGTTATGTATTTTAATCGATTGGTATAGTTACATTTGCAACTATGTATTTAATAGAATCTTTCATTTAGAATTAAATTATATTTTATTTCAAAAAATTAGACTGTATTAAGCTTGTGTAGGGCAAGGTATATAGGTATTGTGTAAGGTTGGTAATTTATTTTATGTCCTTCCAACACAAAGGGAGGATCCCCTGACCAGGTGAGGTGATCGTGCCTGGCGGACCACAGCCTAACGGTTAGCGACAGGAATTTGTATATATAGTCTAGCAGCTGTGAAATTTTGTTATTATTTATGTGGATGACGCCACAAGTTTATGTTAAAACATTTAAATAATTGTACTTCGTGTGTCCACAGCCACCATTGCTCCCATTGCCCTGCCGTCCGGTAACGAGCTCAACCAGGACTTCGTTGGAGTAGTCGGCGTCGCCTCAGGATTTGGAGTTACCGATGGTAAGTTTAACATAGCTATAATTATGATCTAGGATAGGATGGAACAGATCCTCGACTTGAATCTGTGTGGGTTGTGGTATTGAGTGATTCGTAGACTGATTAGTTATTCTACTTCTATCAAGTCACTTTTTGAACCTGATCATCCCAACGCTAAGGGTAAGGTTATGTGTCAGTGTGGAGGTGGGTCGGACGGCCCCATTTGACAATGGAAATTATTTCACGGTGCCAATGACAGTGTGGAGGTGCTGTTACAGGTTACAGTTTCTTATTTTTTTTACTTTCCTATCGTTTTCTTATTAAATCTCCAGACACGATGAAAAATCTACTCATACATGACTTACTTTTCACTTGATTTTTATTTGAATTTTCAGATGGCGACATAACACTCGATCAATTCCTTAGCCACGTGCCCTTGACCGTAATCACCAACACAGTGTGCAGTCTAAGTTACCCCATTATTTTGCAAGATTCACATCTTTGCACCAGCGGCCTCGGTGGCACTGGCACTTGCCAAGGTGACTCTGGTGGCCCACTCGCCATTGACAGCAACGGCAGGCCTGTTCTGGTAAGTAAACAGTAAACGGAACTCATATAACTGAGACAAAACCAAACACCCGTATGAGTCAATGAACAACAACGTAATGAAAAAGGCCACGCTTTACAAACCGTAGCGGGTTCAAAAGACAAGCAGGGATCTTATTTATGTATCGGTAACCATTAATAAGATCCCTGCCTGAGTTTACAAGTAAAATAGAGCAGACGTAGACGGCTAGGTCAAATTTTTCGAACACCAAAAGGTCTTCAGTTTCGTTCTGCATGGCGCAAGTGCAAGGTGAGGCGCTTCATAAAGGTAAGACTGGGTCTTGTTCGACCAAATAAGTTTCCAGATAATAGTTGTTGAAAGAAAACCCCGTCAGAAAACCAGTATGGCTTAGAGCCAAAAATCGAAGACATTTATTACATCCACAAATGGCACAGGGTCTATATTGGGGATTATAGCCCGTAATGTCTTAGAGACGAGGACTTTGAAACTATAGTGCAAATAACCCTTTAGCAGAACTTGAACTGCAGTAAGACTGGTTAGTGATTAAGTTTCTAATTCATTATGTATTTCATTCACAGATTGGTGTGACATCTTTCGGCAATAATCGCGGTTGTGACGCCGGTAGACCCGCCGCCTTCTCTCGAGTCACTTCATTCATGAATTTCATTTATCTACATACTAACTAATGTGATAATAAATAAATATTAAGTTATCGTATTATTTTATTTTTTCATTTATTTTGAGAAGGAGATCCACAGAACTTCTAAGTAAAATGCATTCTAATATAAGAATAACGAGTGAAATATATTATTCTTAAAGTTATTGAAATTCATTTCAGTATAACATAATACCCTACTAAACTTTAATTTAAGAGCCATTAACTTAGTTTCATAAAAGCCATTAAAATCAAAATTACTACTCACTAATCCGATACATTCGAACACGGAAAATGGAAACTGTGGATGATTTTAGAACATTAAATACAGACAGTACTCGGAATTCCGTCCATTAATGTTCAGGTTTTAATCTTTCAAGCTATTTAGACTATTGTAAACAGAATTTCCTATTAATATTGAAATGAAAAGTTTCAACAGGCAATAACCACTGAACAGATTATTTTGAATAAATCCCACATTACAATTGTTTGTTATTGTTGGATAAATAAGCACAAAAAGTTATTGATATGCATATATTTGTTAACCCCACGACGCAAGACAGCTACTCCTTTCTGCACATAATATTTTAAAAGTACCAAAACCATAGAGAAGCTCAGTCTCATTAAACAACCTAATTTATTGTCGGCGCCTGTATCATGTAGAGGGATCAAAAGACTCGTTGGGGCTATTGTACTGTACACGTAATTCATAGAAGTATAAAAAGTTGAAAAATATACTAATAATATCAACTTATTATACCTATAAAATGTACATCACAGCTAAAATTATCAGGTGTCCTTTCTTTGAGCTGATTTAAGTTATATAACTTATATGCAAAAGTACTAAATTCTAGACCCAGCAATTTTCATTGTGGATTGATTAGTGATCGATCAGTCACTGTGCTAGACTGGCCTGTTGGCCTAGACGTTAGTGACCCTGACAGCTAAGCCGGAGGTCGTAGGTTCGATCGGTAGATAAGCATGATGGTTTATTCTGTGTCTGGGTGTTATTTATCTATAATATGTATGTTTTTAAAAATATATAAGTATGTTTATCAGTTGTCTGGTTTCCATAGTACAAGCACTGCTTAGTTTGGGATCAGATAGCGTTGTGTGATTTGTCCAAAGTTATTAATATATTAATATTTTCCAACATTTTGTCCTTTAAATACCCTTTATGGGTGTGTACTTACATTGTAAATGAACTAATTATATATATATAGAAAACTGTCAACCAGTAATGATTTTTATTATTGAATATTTTAGATATTATTTATTTTTCTACATGTTCAGTAAAAAGTTTTTAGGAATACATTTATTATCCAGCATTATTTATATAGGTACCTAAATTGTTATTAGGTGTATAAATTAGTAGTCAATATCTAGAATTATTTTCTTTATTCAATAAAGAGTAATACAAATAACACCTTTCTAATTCCTAAATAACTTCAGATCTAGGAGCCACTCAATTCAAAACAGATTTAACAAAGCTTTTAGCGGTTTGTCTAATGCAGCAGCCCGACTGTTGGCAAACATTTAGCTCAATCACGACTCATGCATTTTGCAAGATTAAAAGTGGTGTATTCTAATCTATTGAATTGAAAAGGAATTAATATAGAGAAATTAATTCTAGGATTGATAATATTTTATGACAAATTCAGATTTGTATGTTTTTATTGAATTAATGATGCTTGTCTTGTTTATGACAACGCTCTATAAATGTTTCCTTCCCTTAATGAGAGCCTGGCAGAAGCTAATCAAATAAAATTCTTTCGTGTTCTATCAGCTAGTTCCATGATAAAAAACTACAAAAGTTTATCACCACCTGCCTTAGGTCTGTTCTGCGCAGCCTTGTCTTACCTACTATTAGCAAAGATGTACTCGTATTTATGTCGTCAGGGTCTTATCAGTCTCTATGAAAATAAAATAAACTATTTACCAAATACACTGGTTCCTTCAATAAAATTAATTTAACATGATGAATTTAAAAGAGTAGCCCGTAAGATTCATGGCAGCTTCTTCTCATAACCTATTCATTTGGAACTGGCGTCAATTTTTTTTTTTATAATTAGCAACCGTTTATTCTATATAACAACCATTCATTTTGTTTTTCGGAAACAAATATATTTAATCTTGAATATACATAGTATTTTAAAGAATTTCAAGTAATCGGTAAAATAAATTAAAGGAAATCTAATTTAACAGAAGCACGTTCGCTTCATAAGTCCGAGTCGAACATTGCATTAGCCCAGTGCTGTTCAACAAAGACAAATGGTGTTTGTTGAACAAATTGACTTAGAGTTTGATACTTTACCTAACTCTTATGTGGATTCACTTCAGCCCGAGTAATGTCCGGAGTTTGAGCTATGTTAGGAATTGCGTTGCAAATGTTTACTTTGGCTAGCATGGAACGGAATTGCAAGCTTAGTTTGCAGGGAAAAATTAAACTGTGATGGTTTTCGTACACGTTGTTAGTCCAGTTTTTTATACAATCTAGTAATTAGAACAATGTAATCTATGAGCGAAATTATTAAAGAAGAATCACTCGTGTGTTGATGACTTATTATTGTAGAGATATGTACAGAATACGGACTAGACTGCACTGAATATATAATGTCAGATATATACTTTTTTATTAGCACAGTGGCTCAACGAGCTCTGGGGGCCAATTCACGTATTTAAAGCAGTGCAGTTGCAGTTAAGTTTCGATTAAAAACGGTCATTTTTGTATTCTTATAACTTTGGGATCGATCTCAAATACGCTTGCGTCAAGTATGCGTCTCGAGAGCGCAATAAGGACATTCTAGTACGGTGCGCAAGCGTTTTTAAGATCGATCCCAAAGTTACAAGAAAACGAAAATGGCCATTTTAATCGAAACTTAACTGCAACTGAACTGCAACTGCACTGCTTTAAATACGTGAATTAATTCGCTAGTCATCTTAATAACTGGCCATAGAACAAGCTCCATTTTTTTTTCTGTACACTCAAGGAGTACCTACATGGTAAGTGAGGTCGTTCACTTTAACAATGTTGTATTGAATGAATAAGACAATTCAACTGAATTACGAATGGACCACGGAAAATTCCCTCAAAAATATACATGTTTTTCCGATTCACAAAAAACGACTGTTATAATCATCTTAAGCTGTTTTATTTTTGATGACATATATCTGTTTATTCGGTTTTACCACGTCGATAAAACAAGTATTAATGAAAAATAAGCTGTTTTGCGGATAAGGTTATCATTAATGCGTTCTGTAGGTATTTATGCTGAATTGGTTACTAGCTCACACTTTATTCTTTACTAGCTGTCCCGCGCAACTTCGTCTGCGTAAATTTTCCCCGTTTTTCAAACATTTCTCATTGCTGCTCCGTTCCTATTACTCGTAGCGCGATGTTATATAGCCTATAGCTTTCCTCGATAATTGGGCTATCCAACAAAAAAGTATTTTTTAAATCGGCCCAGTAGTTCCTGAGATTAGTGCGTTTAAACAAACAAACAAACTCTTCCGCGTAAAATATTAGTTTATATGAACAATTTAGCGGTAACTATAACTACTACCTCCGTAATTACCACGGACATGTACCTTTCTACTAAAGTTTCACATTCCACAGGTCCAAGTCGCTTTTGAATACTCGTTCACTCAACCCTCACCAAAAATATCGAATTTCAGTTCGCTTCAGATTTAGTTCCCGAAAATGCATAACATAGTTAATTCATATCAATGGAGGAACTGAATGTGAAACGTATAACGGCTAAGGCCCAATTCAACTCCCCAATTAATTCATAATACATTTATTATTTATTCGACAGCTAATGGAGCGATGTTATTTTTTAGGGTTCCGTAGTAAACAAGGAACCGATAGTTTCACTATGTCAGTCCGTCCTCAGCCCAGAGACTCTTAGTACTAGAAAGCTATAATTTTGCATATTAGTACATATATATAGATATACATAATAGTTACGTTAAAAGAGATAAAAAAAATGGGCTCCCGTACATTTCAAGTAAGGATGTGATTTTTTTCTCACCTGCCCCACATTGCGTAAGGTGTGATTGGATAGGTCTTTTAAAAATATTTAGGAGTTGTAAAGGCCATTTTTGATTTAGGGATCCATTTATGAAATATTATGCGTTGATGTATATTTTTTTGTTGGAGTAAAGTGTGTTATTTTTGAAAATGTGGTTACTTGCTTGACCAAACCAATGCCCCCTGAAGAGAAAATACCCTAACTATTTGAGTTAGAAAATTTTACTCAAAGGATTGTATTTTTAAATATAAAAATAACTGCATTCAATTTTCAAAAGTCACTTGCCAGAGCCGGGAATCCAACTCGCTAAATATTGAAAACAAACAATCTGGATTTTTGTAATGCAGATTGAAAAGGTCAATCATAAGGAACAAATCTTTTTAATAAACATGGCATCAACAATTATGACAAGATTTTGACAGTTCGCACCGGCTTGACGCAAAACAAAAAAAAAGAACGTAAGTAAGGAACCAGGTGAAAAGTAACTATAAATTCCATTAAAAGCTATTTCTATTATAACGTTGTTACTAAATACGAAACAAAAACAACTGAAAATCCATTTCTCAAAAGCAAATAAGAAAGAAAGCTTAATGCAGTTATTGTAATGGGCGGCCACTACGGAACCCTACATCGTGCCGCCCGACATGCTATTGTCCGGTTTTGTGTGTTTACGACCTAAACTTGGTTGACTGGTTACTATTTTTGGACAAAACAATCATATTAGAAATCCAAAATGTATGGGAAAACCATCAAGATTAAAATCGTAGATGTCCTTATCATGTAGGAGACAATATAGTAGATATTTTATATTAGCTACGATATTGATCAACGTTACATCTATTTTTGTATTTATTAATGAACAAGTCACTTTCAGATAACGTTTTAATCTATTGATAGTATTGATAACCTGCAAAAAATATAACTTTATTTAATTTGGAAATACCTTAATTAGCAATTACGACAAACATACATACAATACCGATTCAGTAAAATCCAATAAAATACTACTAATTGATTTTATTTTGAGCCAAGTCCCTAAGTAACCTTTCTCAACACCTACATATAGTTTCAACGCATCCTGTTTGCATTGATCGGGCTACGAAGGTATTTTTAATCTGAAGCTCGATTTTATTTATTTATTATTTGGAAAACTTCTAGCTAAAACAACAGTTTAACGGTAGTATGATGTTAGAAAACCAATCACAGATCTTTAACTGAATTTGTAATAATTCATATTGGCATACGGAAACGGTATTGCTTAAAATATATAGATACAATAACTGGCTGACCCGCGCAACTTCGTTTGCGTCAATTTTCTTCGTTTTTGCAGCAATTACCATTGCTGTTCCGCTCCTATTGGTCGTAGCGTGATATTATATAAACTATAAATGGGCTACTCAACAAGAAAAGATTTTTTCAATTCGGACCAGTAGTTTAAACAAACAAACAAACTCTTCAGCTTTATAATATTAGTATAGATAAAACCCTTACTTTAACGCTATTTTATTGTTCTATGATGATTAAAACTTAAAATAAACTAAAAAGCATCTTTAAAGCATCCGTTAAGAACAAGCTGCAGCCGTATTTAATGCAGTGGAATTGAATCAAGATATGGCGTTTGAATGGCCGGTTTGGCTAAATCAAAAAGTGTATAAAAACTCATATTTGTCATCACCCTTAATCTAGAAAACTTGGCCTTTACCACTGGGCTATCATTGTACATAGGGTTTTCGGCCCTTCCATTGTTTGTATAGGTTCAAATACGAGGAGGCAAATGCGGACTTGGCAGAGGTTTCATCGCTACTGCTCAAATCGATGATAGGTTTCATCGTGAAAAATAAAGACTTATTTTATTTTCCCGGTTCACCTAAACCAACATTTAGTTCACAGGATAAAATTTTCTTAAAATTTGACAATATCCGAGCCGTAAATATTTTTATTGGATTTTCCATGATTACTAGATAAAGTTTATTTTTTAATGAAATTTTGGCTATGGCACTGCCGTGGCCCCAGATTTAGTGTAATCCTATTAAAATGTTGTTATCAATTAATCTTTTTAGATTTGATCAATGTTTTAATATATAAACAGTTGCTGGGAATAGTTTAGACACTTGACAAGTTTACATCATGAAGGTCCTCATCGTACTTGCTTTGGTTGCTGCGACCTATGCCAGCATCATACCTTCTCCCGAAGATGGTGGATTAGTCGGCATCATTCAGGAGCGTTTAATCCCACTGGGTGAAAAACTCCGTCAAGCTGAGGAGCAAGGCCTTAACCAAAGAATCGTCGGTGGCACACCAGCAGAACTCGGTGATTTCCCCTACCAGGTATTTATTTTACTAATTTAAACTCCCTATAGGCTTTTTTATTATTCTTTTAGGCAATACTTTCAAAATATATCCTATAAATAATTGTACAAATTGTATATGAATAAACGTGGTTTAGTTCTATATATTTTAGTTCATTTTACCATATGTAGTTGGTAGGAAAAAAATACTTCCAATTTTTGTAATCAAATATTAATCAGATTCTTTAGATAGTGACACCAAATCTCATTGTGACTGTACGAATTACGAATACTGTCAAGTTAACACACCAAATAAGTACTAATGTGCTACATGTTTTATCTTGATTCTCAATTAGGACGACAGGATGGGTATTATTAAAAAAAAATCAGACCGTTGATCGGATCAATGGCAGTTAAGAATGTACTGCATATATAATTAGATACCTCCTTTGTTTGAAAAATTGTTTGAAAAAGAACGAGACCGATACAAATACACTCTTTCTCTAATTTTAGGCCGGTCTCCTTGTTGGCTTCGTTGGTATCACTGGAACCGGTGTGTGCGGTGGTTCTCTGGTTAGCACAACAGCAGTCCTTTCTGCAGCCCACTGCTGGTTCGACGGCATCAACCAAGGCAACCTAGTCACTGTTGTACTCGGCTCTATACGTCTCTTCCAAGGAGGCTACAGAACAGAAACCAACAATGTTATCCAGCACCCTAACTGGACTCCTTCTCTTATCCGAAATGACGTTACCATTATAAGATTCGCAGCAGTCACTTTATCAGGTTTGTAAACAAATCTCACTACAATTTTTCATACAAACGTACGTAGTTAGATACTAACATATTCAATAGGATTATATATACTACGGGTCATAATCGCGTGAATAATAAATACCTTGTTTATTGCCCGACGTTTCGACCGTATTGCCACGAGTCTATCCGCAACCACGGTCGTTGCAATACGGTCGAAACGTCGGGCAATAAACAAGGTATTTTAGCTTAAATTATTATTGCGATTAGGACCCGTAGTATATATAATTTTATAATATTCAATAGGTACTTCAGAGACATATCTTGCAGCTTTACTCTTATTGATACAAGTACTTATATTTATCTTCCGAGTATTAAATACAGATGTATATAATGAATAACAGGCGTTATTCTAGTGGTTAGTAACCCTGACTTAGCCGGAGGTCGTGAATTCGATCCCCAGGATAAAAGTTTGTGTGATGAACACGATGGTTTATGTGTGTGTTATTCACTTATAATATAATATAAGTTCGTAGGGTAATTAATGTATTTAACAACATTGTAAATTTTCATTTTAAATAAATATTAAAAAGTATATATACAGGCTGTAACAGAAAGGTGTGGTCAAATTTCAGCAGCGGATAGTGTATGTTGTCAGTATTGCATCTACTATGGTGCCATAGCTGGTTGCATTATTAATACATAGTTATAGCATATTCTTTTTGTCAAAATTCAGTAGTGAAATGCGTATGGCATAAGAATTATACCTCCCCTGGTACAAAATTCGATTAGATTATTATGGCATAGAACTTTTTAAGTCATACTTTTTTTAATTAATAACTTTTTCATTCACAAATAAACAAATGAAAAAAATAATAAATATTTTTTAGGGTACTCCGATTTTCATAAAATTAGGTATGTGCACTCAGTATCATGGGTACATACCAACCCTTAAATATGACTACACCTTTCTGTTACACCCTGTATAAGTAGTAATATTTTTTATTACATAAGTATGTATTTAGAAAAATATTAAAGTATATTTATCAGTTGTCTAGTTGCCATAGTAGGTATAAGCTCTGCTTAGTTTGGGATCAGATGATGTTGTGTGAGTTGTCCTAAGATATTATTATAATTACTATTTTAATTTCATTAATTAATCATTGTCTACAGACACCATCGGTGTCATTGCCCTGCCCTTCGGTCCGGCCCTCGACGAGAACTTCGTTGGAGTATCAGCTGTTGCCAGTGGTTTTGGAATAAACGATGGTAAGTTTACTGTGATATGAAAATCCTACTATAAATATAGAAGTTTATACTTTTTACGCAAAAACTACTGACTGAATGAAAAAAAATGTGGCACTCGGGGACTGCCGCGGTAAAGAGGAGCGGAGCAGGGGGCTTAGACAAATGCCACACGCTTCTTTTTTGGTACACGCTACTGTTGTTTTTGGTCCACCAATCCAGCAGCAGTCACGTGACGTATTGTCAACTATATGTCAAATGCATACATTTTCCCGCGTTAGCGTGTGCGGTAAAAGTATCGTGTGGTATTTGTCTAAGCCTCCTGCTCATCTCGATCCGTGCGAGCTACAGTCATACCATATACATATACGTTAAACGAACGCTCGGCCGAGCTACATGGTAGGCGGAGTGGGGTGTGTTAGACTTTATTTTCGTTACGGAGTTTCTTTAATCGGTCGCCGCGCTCGCCCGCGGTAAAAGCTATGCAATATCTTAACATACATCATAATAATATAAAGGCTACATTTAATCACTGACTGACGTCTAACATGCACCTAAATTTAGTCACATTACAGGGAATTATATTTTAACATTGCAGACGGTTCATTGACAACCAACCAGTTCAAGAGCCACGTGACTTTGGATGTGATTACCAACACCCTGTGCAGTCTCAGCTTCCCTTTCATTGTCCAAGACTCCAATATTTGCACCAGCGGCGAGGGTGGTAGGGGTACTTGCCAAGGTGACTCTGGTGGCCCACTTGTAACTGGCGTCAATGGTGTAAATACTCTGGTAAGGCATTCAGAAGCTTTTCACATACCTACTTACTTTGATACTTTCATCGATACATTTCTAAAACGCATAATATACCAAGTTCTTGGTCTATCAGGGTTTTGGTATTTTAATTCTTATAACAACAGTTTATTTAGTCAGGTCAACCATTAAAAAGGCCAGGCAGTTACGTTAAATTATTTATTTGAAGCGAAACTTCAGTCCTTCGAAAACAAGCAAAAAAATAATCAGATCCCCACTTTACGCGTAGTGACATCTGAGGCACCTGGTTTTTTCTTGAGATTTTATTTTACCACTTTGTTGGAATTTATGGATATACTATTAGTTACGACTATGAATAGATTATAAACGTAATTCTAGAAAGCTGTAACTTAGCATGAATATGTCAAATTACAGCTTTCTAGTATTAAGTTTCTCTGAGCTAACCTGGGTCCTTATATACTATCTTTTTTTTCGTTTTCGCGTCAAGCCCGCGCTTTTATCTGTCAAAATCTTGACATTAGTATAAAGAAAGCTGTGCTTAGAAATGCATCGCGCTCGACATATTTGAGCGTACCACGCATGCGTCAATTCACGCAGGCTTACCGCAAAATCGAAAAAAAAACATAGTGAATAAAGACCCTGGGGACAAAAAGATAGATGAACGGACGAACATTTCGAAAGTATAAGGTTTCCGTTTTGCCATTTTGGCTACGGCACTCTAAATACCTTTTATGTCAAAATGGAACAAAGTAGGAAAGATCTATGGTTCCCCCCGCGCCAACCTAAGGCTAAAGTACTAAATGTAGTTCAACTCGTTAGAATCCTGTCACAATGTATTCTAATTTATTATGTTATTTCCAGATTGGTGTAACATCTTTCGGCTCTGCTCGTGGTTGCGACAGTGGCCGTCCCGCCGCTTATGCTCGTGTGACTTCCTTCATCGATTTCATCAACGAAAACTTGTAAATTATGTGATAATAAACAATTATTACATAAATAATAAACTGGATCTTATTTTAACCTTGCTTTAAGAAACAAACCTTTAAAATCATTACTTGATTTTAAGTCGTACTCAAAAGTATTTCTGTCGCTACTATTCAGTTTTATGTGACACTAGCTGTCGCGCGCAACTTCGTATGCGTACATTTTCCCTGTTTTTGCAACATTTTTCATTACTGCTCCGCTCCTATAGGTCGTAGCGTGATTTGATATGGCCTATAGCCTATAGCGTTCCTCGATAAATGGGCTATCTTACAGTGAAAGATTTTTTCAATTCGGATCAGTAGTTCCTGAGCTTACCGCGTTCAAACAAACAAACAAACAAACTCTTCAGCTTTATAATATTAGTATAGATTGATAGCATTAGAGCAGGCACTTACTTCTACTAGTATGCTGGATAGGCTATCACCGACAATAATAACCCCCGTATTTATAAACGAGTAATAGCAATTACTTAAGTAAAAGTAATTACTTAAGTAACAGTTTCGATTTTATAGTTAAGAAAATGAGTAAAGTAAGTAACGTCAAACGTTAGAATACTTAGCCAAGCAATAGTCACCGATATCGTTACTTGAGTAATAGGTTTAATTAAGAATTTTATGTAGAGGTTATTTTTCTTAACAGATATTTTAAAAATATGGAAGGTTTGGAAAATAAAAACAATTTATTTGGCGCTATGCCAGCCAGTCGATAAATAATACAACAATAATAATAATATACCATTTATTTTAGGCATCAATAGCCCACAGAAATCTATACCTTACCGTCTAACATATTTACAATAATACATTATGTAAAGTGCTAGTAAAAGTAAATACAACTTAAAACCTTTATATATTAAAACTATATCAGTAGGTACGTTTCACTCCCTCTTAAGTACCATGCGTCGCGACCCAGAATCTGCAGCCCCGTCTTGTAGCGGAACTTCTGGCGCACGTACGCGCGCGCATATTCCTCTTAACTTAGCTTTGCCGCAGCGGTTCTTGACGGTTGGCTGTTGGCGCTTCTTTCCTTGCACCGTCACAAAACCATCTTCTGTATCTTCTTTATTTCTGTTCGTTGTCCTATCCGGGTAATGCTTGACAGGGGCTTCTGGCTAACTTCTTACTCCGACAAAATCTATTGATTGTGGTACTTGAGATTTCACCGGGACAAGCAATGCAGTCGACACAACGGGGAGTCTGACCGCGGTCGCAGGCTTGCGGACTTACAACCATTAAAAATTATACCGTTGCTACATAAATATAGTAACTTTTGCCCGTATTTAACCAGCAAAACTTCCTTTAAATAAAACAACACATGTGATATCTTCAGTGACATTTCTTTGGTGACATCAAGCGAGTTTTATGATGCTAAATTAAAAATAAGTTCTTCAAAAATACTTTAAATACGTGTGACGGGCTATTTCATTTGGTAGCATTACTATTCAATTATGTTGCATTTCGTTACATTCAGAAAACTAAAATTGAAGAATATCGATAAAATCAAAATTTGGTCTGATTAATTTCTATATTATTATTTTTTAAAAGTTTTAAAATTTGTAGTTATTTTAGTTAGTCGTAATATATTTTTGGTTCTCTATTTTGCAAATTTAATAAAATCTTGTTTATGAAATGGAACGTTTTTTGCGGCTCATCGGTGCTAAGTAATAAGTAATACTTGGTTAGTTTGCTCAAGGAAGTAAAGAATAGTTCTTGTCTATAAAATAGATTTTTCTAAGTAATTACTTTAAGAACTAGCCATGTCTCAATGAAGTAATTGCTAAGTAATAAGTAATGACTCGTTTATAAATACGGGTGTAAGACTCTAGACGCTAATTGATTTTGACATTTAGAGGGATGTTGACTGTCAACTCAAATCAGCTTCTTTTTATGAAATGTCAAAACGACAAACTCTTTAGAAATGTGTATGAAATAGGAACCTATGACGTCATATGTTCCTATCGTCAAATCATTACTTTTATTGTAGTCAACCACCCAATTTGACAAAATCAAATGTAAGTCTATACTGTTGTGTAACAAGGATAACAACATCGGACATTTGTCATAGGTGTCAAAAAAGTTCACGGATGGTAATTCGATTCGACGTTTGAAATGGCTGTCACTTTGTACGGGTTAGCCATTTTTAGGGTACCGTAGCCAAAATGGCAAAAAACGGAACCCTTAGAGTTTCGTTATGTCCGTCTGTCTGACTGTCTATCTGTCCGTCCGTATGTCACAGGCATTTTACTCAGAGACTTCTCAATGAATATTGATAAAATTTGGTGAAAAGGTGTCTTATAATTGCCGCTACTTAGTTTGATAGCTTAAAGTTTAGCAATAAAAGGCATCTCAAAAGTGAGTGACGTTTGAGTATTCGACCGGTGCAGATATCTAAATGCTTTTGATTTAGAGTTTAGTCCTTTGGTAGGTAAAGAGTAGCAAATAATATAACAATGAGTTGTACCTAAGCAAAACGTTTTTGGGAGTATTATTTAAAATATTTATTTGTTACTACTAATTTTTTTGCTGTTAGATAGCCCATTTGTCAGGGAAGGCTATAGGTTATGTAACATCACGCTACGACCAATAGGATCGGAGCAGCAATGAAAAATGTTGCAAAAACGGGTAAAATTGAAGCATACAAAGTTGCGCCTCCCATCCTTTAATTTACAACTTTTTTATTTTTTGGATTATTTCCATTATTTGTACTATAACACCTTGCTTTTTGTCAACGGGAACTAGCATATAAAACCTAGAGGGTACTTTCGGTTGACTTAGAACAATCACTTTTGGTTAAAAGCAAGGTCTTACAGCACAAGTCAAGGGCAAATTCCGAAAAATAAAAAAGTTGAAAATTGAGGTAAGTTTTGGTACTTACAAGTTTTTGCGAAAATCTAAATTTGGCCATGAACCTGATTTTTAAACGCCTAATAAGGAGTATAGATCTCAGTATCTGGTATAAATTTCAGCTTGCTAGGTCTACCTGTTCTTGAGAAAATCGGTGGTGACACACGAACAGATAGACGGACAAGCCAAGATAATGATTTTTTAAGTGTTCCGTTTTTTACCTTTTGAGGTACGGTATACTTTTTTTTTTTAAAGACGGCTCCCGCAGTAGGTTACAATCCCTGTGTCACGGGGGACTTTACAAACATACAAGTCACGGACACAATGTACACTTAGACTAGGAACAACAATTTGTGGATCACACAAAGTGGTGTCCCGTGTGGGAATCGAACCCCCAACCTCTTGCGTAGCAGTTGGACACACTCCCACCGCGCCACAGAGACAGTCATACTAAAAATATAGATTCCCACATCATCTAAAAACACATAAATGCTCCAAATAATAATAAAACTGCTTATTCCTTAGTACATTTGTGGGTGTTTTTGTAAATCTACATAAAAAATAAAAATTGATCCCAAAACGTGTTGTTGCTTCGCGCAAAACTTGAGACCGGCTGTTTTATATTTGATTACTTTTTTCATATATTAGCTGAAATCCGGGGAACATTTCTTTTCTTTTGAGTCAAGTTCTAGGTTCTTATTAAGGTCAAGCAAAACAGGTCACAAATACTTTCCACCTATCGAAATGATTACTGCAGGATGTGATTATTGAAATCAAAAAATATCTCTTGGAATGCTGATAATAATGGTAAAAAATTAATGAATGGTGTAGTGTGTAGAGAAACCAACAATACGAATAATACATGTTATGAAAACCAGGTGAGGGTGGTTAAAAATCCATACTCGTCATAGAGGCATCGCCAAGTTCATCAGTCGACTCGTGGCTATCACATTATTTATGAAACAATGGCAGGTAAAAAAAATGATACAATTCCTATTGAAGTCTATATTTAGCCCATTAGGGGATGAATTTCTAAAAACCCCTTCTTATCGGATGTCTATATAAGGAATATTATATAAGGAATGCATCTTTGAAATTTCACGTCTCTACGATCAGCGGCTTAGGCTATGCGTTGATCCATTAGTCAGTCAGTCAGTTAGCCAGGGCAAAGAATTTTATATATATATCTATTTATATATATATCTTTTATATATATATCTATTTTATATATATATATATCTTTGATCATATAATGGCTAGATGGAGCATTCCCTCAGTAAGCCTGTAAAAAAAATGAAGCTACTATTTTTGACGTTTGACACTTATTGAAAATGGCGCGCTAAAATAACTATGGCTAGAACATCTGATAGGAGTCTTCTTACCTGTCAAAAAGTACGTCCATTTGACCGTACTTTTTGACAGTTCTTTGCTTCAAATTTAGATGCTGGATATAGATTAAGATTTTTCGTAACCTTTGATGAGACTATACGGTAAACAATATTATTGAGACTGTTGCTATTTTGTCACCTGTTTTTAAATTTCTCAATGGATGAATCACTTTCACTTAACTTTTTAATCCAATGATATCAATAATGATTTACAAACAGATAATTAAATTAAATTTGGAAATACCAAAATGACGCAATTCGCTAAGACTGTATGCAATACCCAATAGAAGGCACAAAGACAATAGAAAGTAATAAATTGTGAGGATCAAGAGCCAAGTCTTATGTTTTTGGTTCAAATACATGCTCCACAGCCTCGCTTCGCTTCAATGAACATGCAGCCTTAGTGTCATTTGTATACCTAATGTCAATTCCCACACGGCACCATTTTGTGTAATCCACAAATTGTTGATTCGAGTATAGGTGTACTTCTTGATAAGATCCCTGGGATACAGGATGTGAAATCTACTGCGGAAGATGACGTTCTAAAAAAAACGCTGTTATAGTTACAATGCGCGCAGGACAGGTTTCTGTTGTTGCATAAACATAAACATATTTACAACAATAGTTCCAGGGGCGATGACGAAAGTATAAACAACGATTTCGAAAAAAAAACAAATAATTGTGCCAGAACAAGCTATAATTTTTTTTTTATTACAACCGTTACCTTTTCTGAAGAACAAAGCGTTATAGTTTAGTACTTCACTACTAGCCATAATTGGTATCCCCCAGTACCGGCCAATTATTCCCAATAGTTTCGTGGAAGAAGTTCCGTAGCAGAACTACTGGGATTTTTTTCCCAATAGTTCCGTGAAACAATAATTCCTACCTTTCTTTCTCTTTTCTTTTTATTTATGTAGAACTTTTCCATGTTAATAATAAGACTAGAATCTAAATATATTTAATATGAATAAAAAAAAGTATGAAAACAAAGAATTTTCAATATTAGAACTATACAATTAAATTAGATATGTAAAACATAATCTAGTACGACATTATTTAAAGATATTTAATTACCTGATGTGTCCTTAGTATTGTACCAAGCGAAATAGCGAAAAAAAACCAAAACCAAAAGTTTTTGAACTACCCTCGCTTGGTCTTCGTAATAGTGAATAATCTTGAAAAGGTGGCGATTGATGGCGAGGTATTTGTTGAGTAACAACATCATTTGCCTTTTGCAAAAGCTTCAAAACCGTAGAGTGCGGACTGTAGTGTAGTCTAATTAAGTAATGCTTTATTGCCGATAAAATTTAGTCCTTAATTTATTTGATGTATTGCATAAAAGCTGGAACACGGTCGTCTTTTACTTCTAGTTTCCATTGCTTTTTAGTACCACCAAAACATGTGAAAGTTGTTCATCTATTTGTTAAAGAAGCAACAACCGACTGTAAGTGGTGCAGATGACGCTTAGATAAAGATGTAAATTCCTATCCGTGTGTGTAGGTTTTTATATACTATCATTATGGGAACTATTTTGTCTCGCCGATACCGTCACATTGTACCTAAAATTGAAATGTAAATTTAATGTTCCAGTGGATCTAGTTAAATATATTTGCATTCAGTAATATTTTATTTAGCATGAGATATACTAAATAAAATATTACTGAACTAATATTACGAAAATCTTACTTGACTTTTAACTTATCTTCTAATTTATCCAAGAATAAAGGTATATTTATTTCGCCTGAATTTATTTGTATTATATGTTCGTAAACTTTCGCAAATTGTACACATTATAGAATTTTATATTGTACTTAAATTGATTTGTACACATTTTCGACCGTATTGCAACGGCCGTGGTCACGGGTAGACTACTACTACTACTAGAGTCTACCCGTGACCACGGCCGTTGCAATACGGTCGAAACGTCGGGAAATAAACAAAGTATTTAGCCTTAAAATAAAATATTTACGCGATTAAGACCCGTAGCTTATAAAATTCTATAATTTATTTGTATTTGTAAAGTTCCTAAAGTTCCCACTTTTTAAAATGGTTTCATTTCTTTTTTTATAACTATTGTAAAACGATGACGTGTAAATTAAGTGAATGCTTTTTAAAGTGGCCAGTATTACTTTTTTTTTTGTATAGGAGTATGAAGGTGCATACATCAATATTTTATAAACGGAACTAATGAGATCAGATTTCCCATAAGTTCCGTTTACGGAACTATTGGGAAAAAAATCCACTAGTTCCGCCGAGGGATTTTTCCACGGAACTACTGGGAATAAAATATACCGGCCAATATTTAGTTTTTATCAGGTTCTGTAAAATGTCGGGTGATTAAAATTGTGTAATCGTGACAAATTTGTTATCAGGAGAAAAGGTGGAAAGAGAGATTATTTTTTTAATTTCCTGTCAACGTCATTGCTCGAAAAAAAACAAGCAAAGTTGTAAGAAAGGCCAAAACTTAAAAAAAAATGCAGACACTAAGGTACTGCGATACATTCTTCTATTTAAATCTAATGATAAAGAAAAATAAAATGGTAAGGATTGTAAGGATGTCCTTGTAACATTTAGAGCTCTCAAGCTAACATTCAAGTGATTATCGTGTCATATAATTTTCTGTGTTTCATCTGGCTGGTACTGAAGTTGTTTAGTCAATATCAAATTTTGAAAAATCTTAGAGTCGCCTTCGATTATTTTTTCAACATCGCATAGTTTTATACTGAACATTTTACTTACTTTCGAAGTAAGTAAAATGAAATGTCAAACAAAAACTATAAAAGAGTAGGAGTAAAAGACGTAGGTATATTAATCCCAATACATACAGAAGCCTCATCTTCTTTATAATGTCCCTTGTTTGATCATCCTTGATAGTAGTCACTTGGGAGTCTTTAAGCAAATTTTGGCGGTGGCACTGCCGTGCACCTGTGTTTTCTATAGATAATCCGTTAAGAATTTCGTTATCAATTAATCCTTCTAGATTTGGTGAATATTTTTACATATATAAACAGTTGCTTCAACTAAATTGGAAACTTGACGAGTTTACATCATGAAGGTTTTGATCGTACTTGCCTTGGTAGCTGCAGCCTACCCCAGCATCATACCTTCTCGTGAAGATGGTGGATTGGTCAGTGTCATTAAAGAACGATTAATTCCACTGGGTGAGAAACTCCGACAAGCTGAGGAACAAAACCTTAATCAAAGAATTGTTGGTGGCACACCATCACAGCTCGGCGCTTTCCCATACCAGGTATGATTTTCAGTAGCTTACTTATAGCTGTGTTAGACAAGCTTACAGTGAACATATTAAATCATTTAAAAAATCTTTTATAATTTAATTTACCTTTTAAATATTTTATCAGCTATGACCTAATTAATATCCTAAGAGCCTGTTCAGACGAGGCGAATTACGCTCCAGTGATACGCGCGAGACAAATTTGTTATTGCGTTCATATGACGCGAAACACGCGCGTAAGGGTTTGGGCCGGATTCAGGGAGTGTGGAACATAATACAGAAACACGCTTGTACGATATGACTACACACAGAAAGCAGAGTCCATAGAAATCTCTATTCGTAGACAGCACGTTTCGCCGAAAACCCTATTGATAGAAAACATGGTTCGTAGACATCTCGGTACATAGCAAGCACTGTTGACAGAGGTCACTGTCCTTAGATAGCACGTTTAGCCGTAAACTTTATTCATAGAAACCACTGTTTCCAGATACCTCGGTTGTACCTCGGAAGCCCCCATGGAAAAGAAACTATTTATATTTACTATACTACTAAACTTCATGAATGTAATCGAATACCAAATGTTAGTATATAATATTATAAAAAAAAGGGTTTTCTGACTCTGACAGATATCCATAATAAAAACACGTTTGTTTCATACATAAATGCCATTTTAATCAAAAATGAAGCAAAACGAAAAACAAAACAACTCTTTAGTTTTATAATAGATGTCATCTTAGAATGAATAGATGAAATAAACATTAACTAAAAACAAATTAAATTTCTCGATTAATATATAAAACATAAAGAAAAATTATAAACTAAATGTCATCATTTTTTATTTTCCATATGCAAAATTTGGGCTAA
This sequence comes from Herminia tarsipennalis, assembly GCA_945859575.2. Taxonomy (NCBI): domain Eukaryota; kingdom Metazoa; phylum Arthropoda; class Insecta; order Lepidoptera; family Erebidae; genus Herminia; species Herminia tarsipennalis. Next base: position 22,356,731 of record OX243835.2, on the reverse strand, counting down.
TCCACCTAGAAAAGTTAATAAGTCCATCTCACTTCTTTGACACAAGTGCTTTTGCAGTCTGTTTTCATAATCAATTTGTGAAGACCGACGACGCTTTGGCATGGGCTCTGACGCATTGATGCGCTGAATTTCACAGTCCGTATATTTTACCTCTTTACCAAATTCGTTGATAGTTTTAAACACATTCCACGTCTTACGGTTAAGAAGTGTAGTCCAGCGTTCATGCCAAGATTCCAAGACGTTTTGTGTTTTGGGAGTGTCAAATGTGCGATCAAACACGGACCACAAAGCAGGTGGGAATAGTGGCTTTCTATTTATTGTTAGTTTAGTACTATTGTCATTGTTTCTTACATACGCCCCAGCGACATAATATTTCTCGAACCACTTCGCTAGTCCTGCGGCTTCCACTGGCAATACTTTTTCTTTAACAAGTTGAAAAGCTTGAGGTATCTCGTTGGGATCTAGGAATGCTAAAGCAAACAAATGCCTAATTTTGTGCGCAAATGAAAAATCATTCCCATACTTCTTTGCTAAACCCTCGCTCTGTACATGACGCCAAATATTCTGTGTAAGATGAAATAAACATAGTCTATGTTTACTTTCGGGAAATTGCTGCTTAACAGCATTGATAGCTGCTACTTCAAAATCAGTTAAAATGTTCTGAGGAGTCAAAGTAGTCAGAAACGTATTAGCACTGTATCTTTTTAATAACTCCAATAAAATTATATAACATGTTTCTGTTTTATGCGATAATAAAGCAAACACTAACGGTAGAAATTTGTTTGAGCCGGTTTCTGTTCCTACTAAAGCATGTATACTATATATTTGACAGAATGGCGCTGGACATGTAGAAAACGTGCCATCCATAACCCAACATTTTGCATTAATCAGTAATTTGAAATTGCTTTTTGTGCAAAATACCACAACACTTTCATTTTCTGTAATATATTGTCCAATTAAAAATTGTTCGTCTCCAATTTTTGACAGATAGTCCGGTATCTCAAAATTAATCGTGTCGGGAATTTTGGGTTGCCCTTTATTCCTGATGCGGTGCACAATCATTCGTGCTGCTGCTTTATTAGGCAAGTGGGCAGCACTCGTACTTGGAACATCCTGGAGGCAGCGGTTTACAATTTGTGACGGAGAATCCATGGATTTTGTTGCTACATCCTTTATTTTTGATTTATATTCCATTTGTATTCGCTTTTCTGGCTCTGGCAAATGTCCATGTGTGTTGTTTTGACTGATAATCGAATGTTCATTACCGATAATTAAAGTTTTTACAGTAGCACCACAACCTTTAGCACTACTCCGCGTACATCTCCAATAATATGTATCACTCACTTTTTTATTTACGTGATATGAATAACCACCCAATATAAGAACACTTGCTCCACGTTTTGATTCTACTACCTTGCAGAGTGAGCAGGAACTCATTTTAAATAGTATTTTTCAACAACAAAAGCAAAACTAAATGCGTCAGAAACGTTTTAACTATGTAATGTCCAATGTTTAAATCTACCAGTTGTTCACATTTCTGAATTCATTTTATTTTAGATCTACCCTACAGTTTTTCACATTTCAGCATTCATTTTATTCTTAAACTTATACAATACGACGCGACGCAATGTGCATAATGACAATATGAATGACAATAATTATCAAATTGGTTTCCGTTAACAGATAATCAATAGTGTCAACGATGCGCAGCTAGTAAAACCTCAATTTAAATCTCGTAATAGAACCACTTTTATGAATTGTTTGTAATGTTTATATAATAAATCTATGGTGGAACGGAGAGGTTGATGAATTTATTAATACGAATCATAGATGTTAAACTCTGTGGATGCTATTTATAACTCTCATTACGTTGATGATTACATCCAGAGCGTACCTGATGACTAAACGGCATCAACCGAGGTATCTGGAAACAGTGGTTTCTATGAATAAAGTTTACGGCTAAACGTGCTATCTAAGGACAGTGACCTCTGTCAACAGTGCTTGCTATGTACCGAGATGTCTACGAACCATGTTTTCTATCAATAGGGTTTTCGGCGAAACGTGCTGTCTACGAATAGAGATTTCTATGGACTCTGCTTTCTGTGTGTAGTCATATCGTACAAGCGTGTTTCTGTATTATGTTCTACACTCGGATTCAGGACAGACAATTTAAATTTAAAATAAATAAAAACCTAATTTTCTGGCATTATACTAGAAAAGTCTTTTGGTCAGTGTTGATATTAAAGTAGGGCCAAAATAGATCACATTTGACAGTTCATGAAAATTTTACGACGTAACTTTGTAACGGCGGGCATACGATATTATTATTTTCATTAAAGTTAGAACTAAACGCTTCCTCAGAATTTTTGATTGGTTATTATTGTTATTGATTGATTGCTAAGCAACGCGAATGGCGATATGTCATCAATGTTTTCTTAGACGTTATCACGTAAAATTATCGTCTGTAAACCGACTTTATAGACAAGATTTTTTTTAATCTGTAGTTATTACAAAAACAAAAAAGATACAGCAAATAGAATATCCATAAGACATTCTTCACGGTACCGTAGTATACAAGAAACCCATATACATAGTTTCACTATGACCGTACGTATATCTGTCCTCAGGTTTGCTTAGAGACCCTTAGTACTTTGAAAGCTGTAATTTGGCATGAATTTACATATTAGTTATGCCAACCAAGTGGTAAAAAAACCTTGAAAAATATTTTTTTTCGGCTCCCGCTCCCACACGTAAAGTAATGTGTTTTTTTTTCAAATTTACCCCTTCGTGTGAGGTGTCGGATAGGTCGTGGATCGGTCTATTAAAAGTATTTAGGAGTTGTGAATATCACTTTTCGATTTATTTTATGAATAATATACTATTGGGTTCGTCCGCGTATACTAAACGCAACTAGGTGCTTCGAGTATCTCGACTCACGCGTACTACGCGCTAGTAGCGGGCGAAATGAAATCCTCTCGCGCGTGTCATGTGAACGCAATGATTGTATGCCGTGTATTTCGCCTACGCGCTATACACGCGCGTATGCCTACGCGCGTATTTCGCCTCATCTGAAAACGGTCTAAGACAATTCTATTTATAGATGGTATGCGCGGTTCAATATGTTTTTATTTTATTTATTGTTCATTTTACTTAAAATAAATACTTTTTTAATATATAGGTAATAAAGATACAACCATTCCAGTTATTACACCTAACACTAATGTGCAAAGTGTTACGAGTTTAATTTCAAGTGAAACAGAAATACTAAAATACCCATATCTCAATAATGTGTGAATTAAGCATAATTCACAAAATATTAATCGACCTTTGAATGCATAGTAGGCCTACATTTAAAAGTGAATAAATATTTGTGATGAAGATGTAAATTGTAACCTGTTTTTTATTATGTTTGCCTGCCTAAATTGGTGAAATGTCACGATCCTGTGCTCTTATTAAACCTAAAATTGTTGACAACTTAGTAATAAAATGATTCTAATTTCTTCCTCTTACTTCAGGTCGGTCTTCTTATTAACTACGTTGGCATCACGGGCATTGGCGTGTGTGGTGGTTCTCTGGTTAGCTCAACGAGGGTCATATCTTCGGCTCACTGCTGGTTCGACGGCTTCTTCCAAGCTGACAGAGTCACCGTTGTACTCGGTTCCACCACTCTCTTCCAAGGAGGAACCAGAGTAGAAGCTAGCCACGTTATTCAGCACCCTAACTGGATTCCTTCTCTCGTCCGCAACGACATCAACGTCATTGTATTCGATGAAATTTCTTTCACAGGTTTGTTGTGTAAATTATCCCAAACTATTTACTTTTAAAGGCAAAAGTAAATATTATTAATTTATTTAATTAATCTTTATCCACAGACAATATTGCTCCTATTGCCCTGCCCTCTGGCGATGAACTCGACGAGGATTTCGTTGGAGTGACAGCAGTCGCTTCTGGTTTTGGAACAAATGATGGTAAGTTACTTTGTGACATGCAATACTTCTTTATTCGGGTAGAATGTATGGACGCGTGTTACTCTTTCTTGACACAACTATTGATCGGCTTTTGCTTTTAAAATTGCAGACGATTCCCTGACAACCAACCAGTTCCTTAGTCATGTGGCTCTGCAAGTGATCTCAGACGCCGTCTGCCGTCAGTATTACTCATTTATTTATCAAGACACGAACATTTGCACCAGCGGTGCCGGTGGTATTGGTCCTTGCACAGGTGACTCTGGCGGCCCACTTGCAGTTAACTGGAATGGCAGGAATATTCTGGTAATTCATTCAGAAACTTTTGAATATTTTTACTCGATTTTTTAAAATCAATAACTTTGTGAACGGAAAACTAACAAAATTGGTATACAGAAGCGCAGGTCAGACAAGGTGTTCTATTTCAACCTTACTTTTTTTATATAAGCATATTTGTTATTTACTTTTGACATGAACCACTATTTCAATTAAATCGCGTTTTCATATTTCTCATAATTTAGTCCGTGTGGCAAATCTTAAATATTCATAAGGTGATCGAATCGAAGGATGCTGAAAACTAGGATTAATACAAGAGTATATTGTGGGTACAATACGGAGTGTAAAATATCTAGTTTAATTTACTACTTAAACAGGGCAAATCAGGCTTAATTTTAATTCAAGTGTACGTTTTCACAGATCGGCGTGACATCTTTCCGTTCTGCTCTAGGATGCAACAGTGGTCAACCCCAAGCCTACGCTCGCGTGACAACTTTCATCGACTTCATCAACGAAAATATATAAAATAATAATAAACAAATACACACATTTCCTGCTGTACATAAACTTTTTTTTTACGTTTGATCAAGTAATGTGTATTATAATAATGTAAGGTAATGATGGTTAGATAATGGAGTCAGGAATCGAAAGTCGGAACCTACTAGCAAATTCTCCTAATTTTTTTAAGCTTTTAAATAAAAGCTCTGCTTAATGACTGGCCTCACTCAAAACAAGATATATCTTAATACTATAAGGTGCAGCTAATAAGAAATCAATACAAAATTGTCACTTCATCACCCTTCAATGATCAAAATAAGTGTTCCAAATATTAAAAAAGAAAATGCTTTATGAAAACAAACTCTATTGTTGTAGCTAAAAGTTCAAATTTGTTTGAAGATTTTTAACCAAAATCTGGCTTGTATTTCATCGAGTACCATGTAATCGGACGGCAGGAAGGTAATACTACTTATCTGGGCATGTTTACTACCACTTACATCTGCAGTTATGTAGAGATAGACCTATTCAAAAGTTTATCGATAAAGCTAATGTGTTATGTAATATTTTAGAACAGGTAGTTTCGCTTGGTGTCATTGGAACTTAGTTTATGTATGGGTATATAAGTAAAGATTTCTGAGCCATTTTCTTTTATTAAATCTATACACATCAAATTAATTGGTGTTCGTTCGTCTTGCCAAATCTCGTAAACTGCTCGATCGATTAGAGTAAAATCCTTTTTAGGGTTTTTTTTTGTTTGCCTCAATACTGGGGTGCTATAGAATAAAAATAGAAAAATCCTAGAAAAACAGACGAAAAATCAAAAAGATATTATTTGGTTATTTTGTATGAGGATAACCACTTCGGTGCTTAAATTATTTAGTGGTACAAAAACTAAAGAATTTTCTTTAGTTGTAAGTTAGCAGCAAAAAATGTCACCATATTTATTTTCTATAACGAATTGTATAAATAGATTTTATTTCTGTAATAAAATAAATTCCTATAGTTGTAATAAATGCAAGTTAACGAAGTATGCCATTATAAAACTTTTCATTTCACGGCAGCACAAATTCAAAAAACATTTCAACGCATATTTTGTTGTAATATTCCCGATCCAATTCATGTTAAAATTCGCGTACATTCGATTCGGTTCGTATCAAATATTTTAAAATATTGGATGAGGCAAAGGAATTAATACCTGAAAGGATTTTAAATCAATTGAAACGTGATATTATTATCTGTTAATTAAATTTACAAAATAAAGTTATAAATGAAAAACAAAAATATCACTTCTAAAATATGACTTGAAGATTCACTATGAGAAGAAAGAAACAATAAAATGAAATGAATCGTCACTCCTGATTGGTCTAGACTCTAGAGGAATACTGGATTAAAAAGGATCAATTAACAACTATGTCATACTAATGGTCCATTCATGATTCATAATCCGTAAAACTGAAAAGAGACTTAGGCGGGATTAAAACAGATCGTTAGGCGCACGGCTGATAACATAATTGCTCTCTAAGACACGGAAATCCTTGATATTTTTGGAAAAACCATCTACAAGTATGGACCTATCGATGGTAACCAGCAAAGCATCTTTTTTGTCGAATGAGTAAGATATATCATTAATCGTTTATTTGCATAAAATGTGATAAACAGTGGCGGAGGGTCCTTAGAACACCATTACTTTCGGTTTCCCTTTGGAATCTAGTTTATAGGTACAATTAACACTGTTCAGCTAAGCTAGTTCAATATTTTTGTTTTGGGTTACCTCACAAATTTTGTAACCCTTCGCCTCTGGTGGTAATTAAAATAATTGCACAAGACACATTTCGCCGTATTCTAATTTAAAAAAAATACTAAGCGAAAGATAAAAATGCCTATATATTAATAAGGCACATATTTAGAGCACTTATTTACATTTCATGTTTCTAATGAACCTTAAATATGACCTTATTTTTTTTAACAAAAATTACAAAATAACTGTAGTTACTGTAATATTTTTGTGTAGGTTACTGTAATAACCTATATAGGTACCTGTAATATCGGACAGTGAACTAAATTATCGACATATTCCCATCACTAATCATCCAGATGCGTCACTAACATGATTAGCAGTGTAACTGCGTCTACGCTCTACTGCTTGCGAACACCGTTGATATTCTACATATTACTCACTGTTGATTAGCCCTTATTACACTGACTACAAGGTGTCTCTTTACTAATCGATTACAAAGAGAGATCGTGTTTGTTGACATCACATCATGTATTTTGACTTTGAATAATTTGGATACCTCACAATACTCGAACATGTGTTTTGATGCAATTGATGAATAACATTGGTGGTATGTGGTTAATGGTTAATCTGTTAAATCTGTGGGAACTTTTTTAGTTGGAAGACGTTTCCAAAACAAATGAATGAACGCTTTGAAATGACATATTATTTTATTTACAGCTTTCCTGTGATTGGGGTGATTCTTATCTATACAAATATATAAAACTAAAGTGTCCGTTTGTTATGTCAAAATTAGGGATGTTATTGAGGTGGTTTTATGGGAACCAAAGTCGGAGCCGGAGTTTTTAAATTTTGGTTTATCGAAGTCAGAGTCAAAGTCGGAGGTGATAAGAAAACAAATTTGTTGAGAAAGGATTAAAAAATAATATAAAATATTAAAAAAAAACATTATTCAGTCATATTAAATGTATGAAGGAAAGCCTCGCGAAGGGTGTTGACCTCGAAGCCGCTATTATAAGGGATCCGATTGAATTTTAATATAATTAATAGTATAAATTAGCATAAAGCTAAAACCTCCCATTCATAACAGTCGGAATCGAAGTCGAAGTCAGAAGTGAAGAATTAATCGAAAGTTCCGACTTTTCAGAGTCGGAGTCGAAACTTCGTGACACCCCTGGTCAAAATAACAGTTTTTTACCAAATGCATATGAAAGTATTTATGGCACCTACTTAAAAGAAAACACAATTTTTTATTGTTTTGTCTGTCTGTCTATCTGTCTGTCTGTTTGTTCCGGCTAATCTGCTAAATGGCTCGACAGATTTTGACGGGACTTTCACAGTCAGACAGCTAAGGATGTTAGGAGTAACTTAGACTATCATCACGCTAACGTTTATAGGGCGAGAGCGGCACAGCTAATGTAACATAAAAATCGGTTGAAAAAGAAACCACAAAGATTTCTTATGATAATCCGTTTCTTAATTATTTATCAGAATGGAATGATTGATTCTTTTAAGAAAAATGTTCTAAGATTTTTTCTCATTCATCCCCTAAGACCTTTATTGTAAGGGTGTCTTCTTAGTCATATTTATTAACAAATATCGAATTTCAATCACGATCAAAGTTGATAGTAACATGCTTAACAAGGGAGATTTTTCGAAACAGTCGTACGTTTTTTAAACGGAGCACTACCATTGTTTCTGTTTCGAAGTAAATGTATAAATATATAGGTATTATTATTTTAACAATTGGAGATGGTAAAATAGCTCACACCCTTTTTAGCAAAAATGAAAGCCTTCGAGTTTCGTCATGTCCGTCTGTCTCTCTGTCTGTCTGCCTGTCCGTCCGTATGTCACAGGCATTTTACACAACTATATATAGATAACTACACAATGAAAAAAGGTTAAATTTGGTCAAAAGGTGTTTTGTAGTAGCCGCTACTTAGTTCGATAACTATAAAAATATAAAAAAATAAATTGGGGTGGGGGCACTTTCTGTTACATGTATGATGTAACATAAACTGATTTTTTTGAAGTGAAAACTTATTTAGCGGCGTTGTGTACTTTTTATGGTATGGGTATAAAATGTTAAACTGGCGTCAGGATCACTTGACCGTAAGATTGGTGAATTTGGTGGAAAGACAGTTAATAAATCGGGCGGTCTAGAAATCAGAAGACCCCGGTTCAAATCAAAATGATTATCTCTTCCTTTTTTTAAAAATTTTTGATTTAATATTTCATATTTTTTATTTAATTGTAATGTCGTTGTTTGTGTATGATAGCGCAATAGATAACTACTGTATTTAACCACATAGGTAAATGATAGTACCTACTTCCAAAATATTCAAAAATGTACAATGTTAATGTTCAAATTTTCACTTCTGCCGGCACTCCCGGAATGCAACCTGTTTTTTTAAGCAAACATCAACGTGTCATCATCGACAGGTCTTTAAAAACATTTTAAGGTTTTTAATAAACTTTTTTGATTAGGTAATTTTTTTCGGAAATAATTATAATATAATATAATAATATTTCCTGGGACAACTCACACAAAGCTATCTGATACCAAACTAAGCAGAGCTTGTACTATGATAATCAGACAACCGATAAACATACTTATATTTTTCTAAATACATACATATTTTGGATAAATAACACCCAGACACAGAATAAACCATCATGCTCATCACACAAAATTTTATCCTGGGTGGGGATCGAACCCACAACCTCTTGCGTAGCAGTCGGATACACTCCGAGCCACAGAGGCAAAAATTGCTCCGAAAGTTGCGTAAAATGCCCACCCTTATCTTTTGACCCGTGGGAAAAAATATGAAAAAAAAACCAAAAAGGGTAGCGCACACATACTTAAAACTAAAATTATTTTGCTTAATCATTGAGATATTGCCGAAAAACTGCGTTTCTCAACAAAAGAGCATAAGTGCCATGAACATACGCTCTTCTGCTAGTGCAAATATTCAAATCCGTTTTTTTCATACGGCAACGGCTCCGGAACCCTACACTGGCCCGGTTTTTTCTCAATATAATTTTTATCCTTCTTTAATTTAACACAAAATAAATATTTATTATGTTTAGATATAACGGCTCACATCATTTTTCTTGTTACAAAAAGTTTTTAGAAAAACAGCAAGGCTATTTTTCGTCGTATCTTTTTGGCTCACCAATATACCACGGCCCTAAGGGGCTTGAACGAAAAGCAATCCATTAGAAGATGGCTTCTTATCAAGTCATAAATTTCTCTGCTATCAATGTACTATGTCAGAGTAATGTATCAATAAATTTAGATACAGACTGATAATAAATTACAGTGGGATGGTCAGTTTATTAATCAAACAGTGATGTATTTGTTGGTCTTATGGGAATAATGTTTATATAGATACAGCTACGATATATTGAGCATATGTTACAGTTGTTGGGCGTAGGAAGAGAAAATACTGCAAAAGCCTTCACCAAATTCATGTTTAATAGGGATTAATATTGAGCAAAATAGTAAGTTAATAATAATAATATCTCGGGACAACTCACACAACGCTATCTGATCCCAAACTAAGCAGAGCTTGTCCTATGGAAACCAGACAACTGATAAACATACTTATATATTTCTAAATTCATACTTACTATAGATAAAGACACAGAATAAACCATCGTGCTCATCACACAAAGTTTTATCCTGGGTGGGGATCGAACCCACGACCTCTTGCGTAGCAGTCGGATACACTCCCACCGCGCCACAGAGGCAGTTATGTACTAGAATATATATAAAACCTAGAAATAAGTCAAGTGTTTGATTTCCTCTCAGTTTAAGTTTATTTACAGGAACAGAAAAAAGACAAGCAGTAACATCCCAACAAGCCAGTCCTATAAGCAAAAATTATAAGCGGGGTAGCCTAATGGCTAAGGCATCGGTCTCGCAATCGTGAGGTCGTGGGTTCGAATCCTGGCCTACTACTACTACCGACGTGAGCCCACTCCTAACACAAGCCATAGAGCTTAGCTGGAGGGGTTAACAGTAGGACAACAATCCCACATTGCTAGTTATCTTTAAAAAAAAACTTTCTTATAATTGCAATAAAGCAGACTCTATTACTTATAATAGCATTTGACAACAGCTCATAACATCCTCAAGAGCAGTTTTAATAATCTTAGTCTTATAGTTTGCTACAAGACTGACTTATAATCTTATAGCATATTTGAAGTTGCTCTTAAGTGTAGTCTTAAAACTCTCTTGTCTTCTTGAGAGCTTTATTTTGCTTATTGGGATACTGGTACTTTTATAAGTTAGTGCTAAATTTAGTTTTAAAATAAAATTTTTGTTATTACCTATTGTAGCCCCTAGGCGGAACCGAAAATACTTCTATTGTCCTTCTTACAGTATAATAAAAACAAAAATTCAAACATTAAGGTAACTGCCGTGCTAATATGAAATATTCTCAACATTGACCACAGCAAACAAGAACTACCGGATGGGTTCTTTTTTTTTAAATTTAAGATAACTAGCAATGTGCGATTGAGTCTGACATTACTAGCAATCTTGGTAATCCCTCCAGCTAAGCTCAAAAGCTTGTGTTAGGAGTGGGTTTACGTCGGTAGTATAATGGGTTGGATTCGAACCTGCGACCTCACGATTGCGAGACCGATGCCTTAGCCATTAGGCTACCGCCGCTTCAAACTAAAACTAGGAAGATTAATTAACTTAAGGAATCTATATAATATATAAAAATTATGTTTGTCTGTCTGTATGTCTTCTGTGCGTTTTGAAACCTTTGATCAGATTGTGCTGAAACTTTAGCAGTTTGTTCTGGGGACGCCCGCAACTGTTTCTAGCCAAAGCAAAAAAAAAAGGCACAACGAAACGTGGCCAGGGTCACTAGTTAATAAATCTGTTTAGCAACATTAGTCCTGTGGACCAATCACAGTACTAAATTAAACTAATTAAAAATGTTAATTACGTAATTTATAATGATTCCAAAAAGGCCAATTAAGCATTTTCTTTTCAACATTTATTTGAAAACTTTTCTACATTTCCACTCTAAGCCTAAATAATATTTTTAATTGTAATTCCTGTCAAATTATTTAAACTTAATGTTTTAATTGTAACCACAACTGGAACCGTTGGAACCAAAGTGATCTAGGGCACTACAATAATCTAAGTACACCTTATTGCTTAGATCAGTCTGACATGCCTTCACTTTGTAGCCCGCACCAATTCTATAGTGAGATGTTGTGATTACTTGTGATCCCATAAGAAAGTAAGCGCCGAAGCTCACTTCGATCAGTGTGGCACAGAAGAATTAAGATTTCTCTATGCCAATGTGTAATAACATCATTTTTGGTAAAAATGGCACTCGGGTACATCACTCTGGTTCTAACATCATCAACTTCGGCTTAATGTTTTAAAGCCTATTTAATATAAATGACTGCCTCAGTGGCGTGGTGGGAATAGAACCCACGACCTCCTGCGTAGCAGTCGGACACACTCCCACCGCGTAACAGAGGCAGTCAAAAAAATATATTTTTAACCATAGTCAATTTAACATGAAATACAATAAAAATTACACTTCATGTTAAATTGACTATGTATATTAAATATGTAGGCTAAAACATTAAACTTATAATTACATACAGTATTAATATCAGAAACAGTTTCTAATAACAATATCGTGGGCCCAGAGGAAGTTGTGAGGAAATCCCGTATCGTATTGTGTAAGCCAAAATGTTAATTAGTGAATTAATGTCGGAGGTCTCTTCCTTCATGAATACGTATAGCCTACGTTTGTGGAAGTTCCCGGTACGTTGATCTGGTGCAACCGAATTATTCTGAGCTTCGAGTTTTGTTTTGTTATCTTTGGTTGGTTTGATGGTATTAGCTTTGGTTATGTATAGTTTTGCTTGTAAGTTTTTTGTGTGAACACGCGAAATAGTGGATAAATATATTTTAAAAAAGAACCGATTATTCCCACAGTATACAGGGTGTCGCAAGTTACATTCAATTAACGGATACAAAGTACACCCTGACTCGGGCCAACAATTTGTGAATCACACAAAGTGGTGTCCCGTGTGGGAATCTAACCCACTTGCGCAGCAGTCGTACACACTTTGATCACATATAAAGTTCAAATACTGTAGTGTATAAATCACTTTTTCTTAATTCAACTGGATGATATAAACTGGGTGCAATGGTTATGTGGTGAAATGAGTACCCAGGTGCACACATGTTACATCACCTACGTCAATGATGTTTTAGGTAATAAAAAAATAAACTATAAAAAGATCCCCCTACATAATTATATAATTTCATGCAGTCGGAGGCATTAATGAATCTCGATGAACTTAGTAAATTGCCTCCGACTGCATAAAATTATATAATTATGTAGGGGATCTTGTTTCCATCTTTTTTGTGCAGGCGGGTTTTTTATTTTTATAGTTTATTTTTTTTATTTTAATACTTTTTAGTGGTTATAGGATGTAACCGATGTAACAACTAACTTATATCACAGCTATTGTCAAGTATTGAAAATTGAAAAAAGAATTGCTGCTAACTACCTTTTTTAGTATTACAGTCCTAAACATGTTATACCTTTTTAAAATGCTTAAGATAAGCCCTTGATACCCATATTGCAGTATTCAAAACAACTTTTTTTTCACATCTCTTTATTTTGACATCTCACAGCCGCCATGTTTGTTTTTTTCAAACGTCACATAACTAAGACCACTTGGGCAATCAAGACGAATCTAACGACGTCTTAATTGTGTAAATCCGTTCAGTGGATTGTGAGATATCAGGTAATAAAGAATACCTATTACATACATACATACATAAAAGATACGCGCGAAAAACATAACCCTTCTTTACAGTCGGGTAAAAAGATGTACGTTCAAATTTAAACAATTGACCAAATTTATATATCAGTGTCGCATCGTCGGCGTCAACAGATATAAGCAGCGGATTATATTGTTCCCTTTTAAGCTTGTGATAATTAAATCATGTTTTCCTTACTTACTTTTACGACATTATATAATAGTGTGATATTACAATATATAGGTTATCTATGTGTGTATTGGTTTGCTGTGTTTATATAACCTATCTACACATTTTTACTTAAAACATCTTTATTTTTTTTGTCATAAAAGACGACTTCCGCAGTAGGGTACAGGCCCTGTGTCGCGGGGGACTTTACAAACATACAAATCATGGACACAAAGTGCACCCAGACTCGGAACAAGAATTTGTGGATCACACAAAGTGTCCCGTGTGGGAATCGAACCCACGACCTTTTGCGTAGCAGTCGCACTCCCACCGCGCCACAGAGGTGGTATTGACGTAGGTGATGTAACATGTGTGCACCTGAGTACTCTTTTCACCTCAGAATCATTGCACCCAGTTTATATCATCCAGTTGAATTAAGTAAAAATGATTGGTCCTTTATACACCTTGATATTATATCACCTAGGTGAATAGATGCGACTTTTTTAATATTCTTGTGAACTTTATCCATACACATTATAGGTTACAAACATTAATATCTGTAAATATGTGTTTTAGCTAACCAGTAAATATCTTAATAAACAAATAGGTAATATCGGGTACACCACTAGAGACTAATCAAGTGGAAAGCTCTCCATAGATTAGGAACATATGTAGTTTAACACTTATCTGAGTAGAATATTGGCTGTGGACAATATGGGATTATATTAACAGATATATATGTGCCGTTGATTAACTCTCGGACGGTATTCGATTCAATACTTTTGTTAAAGCTGAAGAGTTTGTTTGTTTCTTTGAACGCGATAATCTCAGGAACTACTGGGTTCGAATTGAAGAAATCTTTTACTGTTAGATAGCCCATTTATCGAGGCAACTTATAGGCTATATAACGCAATGAGAAATGTAGCAAAAATTTACACAGGTGAAGTTGCGCGGGACAGTCTTATATAACCTTCCTCGATAAATGGGCTATCTAACAGTGAAATAATTTTTCAATTCGGATAAGTAGTTCCTGAGATTACTGCATTTAAACAAACAAACAAACTCTTCAGCTTTATGATATTTGTGAAGATATGCACTTACAAATTGGTACGGAACCATCTGTGGGCGAGTTCAACTCGCTCTTGTCCGGTTTTGTTTTGTTTAAAAACGTATCGCGGGCTTACCATCCTTGTTATTTTTCATTGGCTAGTCAAACCACCGCACTAAATATTCACAACTGCCTCAAAGCATAGTAACAGCGAATCTAACTTTACTGGTTGACTATAACCTAGATACTCCGACGAGTAACTTCTACAACAGTTACTTGCTATCACGTAAGTAACATTGTTATACTGCTCGGCAAACTATAACATTTATCGGTACATACTGTTACTCAATTAAACCCTTAAGCTATGTAGCCCATAACCTCAACTCCTCAACTATCATAATATTTGTTTGGCCAATGAGATCATTTGAAATAAACTGTTTACTCTATAAACAAGTAAACTACCTACTAGACATACGAGTACACTCAAATGAAATATATAAATATACCCTTAATAACTATATCTAGATGTTAGAATGTATACCTTATTTTGAACATAACAACAGCAAAAACCACTCTGATAACTAGGTATAAGGTTTAATATCACACGCAGCTACAGTCTGACTACTATTACTCGTCCAAACGGTGACTAACATGGCTCTATAAACCCTTACGATGTTTGATTAGCTCAATACTCTGTGTTTGTGTTTGTTCTGTCCACATGGTGCGAGCGAGACAGCCAATATTAGTTGTAAATACACTACCTTTTGTAATAAACAACAATCTCAACTCTATTACCCAGCCTGAGGGTCCAGTTTTATATGAGAAATCATGTGACAGTCAAAAGCCGGCTATCAGATACGTTCTGTTGGTTTTTAGCAAAAACAATAAAATATTTGAAGCACATTTAAATAATGAAAAAAGTTCTATGACAAGCATTTGGTTAGCGTTGATAACATTTCATAAGAAACGCTTTCATCTCACGTCTCGTAATTAAAGTAGGTAAGTACGTATTTATCTAAAAAACTACTATATACTAAATTATTTGACAAACCAAAACATGTTCTTACGTTATAATAATGTACGTAATATTAGCTTTTCTCCAGGGCTTCTCTGCTATTCTGTTATAATAAATACATTACGGTATAGTTTTATCAAAATCTGTCCTTTTAGAAACATCAAAATTCAATATTCTTTATTAAGTAAAATCGAATCAATGATTATTTGATGACATCTAATTAATAGATAACAAAATAATAATAAAATTGTGACTATTTTTAAAAAAGAAAAACCATAACTTAGACGACAGTTCCGAGTGACAACAAAATGATTTTATTATCTTAGCACTAGTACTTACTATATATATCTAACATAAAAGTTTATAGCAATGTTGGCGGACATGTCTCGGTGTCGGAGTTGGTAACGGCTTGGGGCCGGTACCACTAAGGTCGCGAGTTCAAGTCATACATTTAAAAATTGTATAGATCATAACCGATATCCACGTGGGCTACCTACGACGAAAGCTAGCATTACATAATTTAAAATAATGTTACCTACCACTACAGATTATTTACTCAAAACTCTACCTGCCTTTTCTTATCAGGCCTTGTAATATTGTTTTCTTTATCTACGGGTTTCGAAATTCAACAAAAGAAATTAAAATGAGGTGTGTCCGAGTACTTATATACTATAAAAACATATTTACTGATTAAAAATTTAATGAATCTACACTCTGGCAACAAAATCACTGCATGTGCATTGTATTTTAGAAAATGTGTTTGAATAACATTGTTTCTCATAGAAACAACTAACGTTCGGTGTAAAAGATTCTTTTCCCACATATTTCTTCTCTTCCTAGCCGTCAAATCTCTAATATTATAAAGCTGAAGAGTTTGTTTGATTGTTTATTTGTTTGTTTGAACGCAGTAGTCTCAGGAACTACTGGGCCGATTTTTTCACTGTTGGATAGCCCATTTATCGAGTAAGGCTATAGGCTATATAACATCACGCTACGACCAATAGAAGCGGAGCAGCAATGAGAAATGTTGCAAAAACGGGGAAAATTCACGCAGACGAAGTTGCGCTGGACAACTAATTCCTAATAAAAGAACATCTTAATCCAGGCTATTATCGCGTAAACTTCACGTTGTTAAGAAGCACTATGTGAGAGGCAACACAAACAGGAACTTTATAATTCCATACACATAGTGGAGTAACCACAGGGATTGGTCAAAGGCTAATTGGGGTTCGTTAGGCGTCGATTGTTTGTTTGTTCTGAACCATGGAACGTTGAAACGTATGGCATTTCAATTTAAGAACTTTGATGGTGTTGTGGTATAGTTAAAAACACCTTGAATGATAGCAAGTTTATCACCTACTAGAGATTTAAGCAGCTTTAATTAAATTTCATTGTTCACTCTGCACTTTTTAAGTGGCCTCTTAAAAATTGTAAATCGAATAATACTCAAAAATACTAGCAGCTACTTTGATTTAAAAAAAACCTTGTTCTATTCTAGACTGCGTCCGTGGCGCGGTGGGAGTGTGTCCGACTGTTTCGCAAGAGATCGGGTTCGATTCCCACACGGGACACCACTTTGTGTGATCCACAAATTGTTGTTCCGAGTCTGGGTGTACTTTGTGTCCGTGACTTGTATGTTTGTAAAGTCCCCTGCGACACACGGCTTGTACCCTACTAAGAGTGTCGTGTGTAAAAAAAAAAAAAAAAAAAAACAGAAACATTTTTTTTGCCATTAGTGTGAAATTAAACGTAATACAAGACAAGTTGCAACAAAATCTTAAACCAGCTGCAGTTATTTCATAAAAACTACCTTAACTACTCAGTCAAGTCTAGTACGTACAAGTTTAACAAGTAATTCATCTAAAATTTCCAACATTGACACAAGTTATCAGGTAATAAGGACATCCTTAGAGAGTGCAGTAGTTTGCAGCTTGAAATTAACAAACTCAGTTCCGGACGTTTGATTGGATCCCACGAGATTGCGACGTTTGAGTCTCGAAGGCGCCCTAGACCTTATGGGATCTGTCTCGAGACTAGTTGGCAGACTTGTTGAAGAACTAATTAATTAGGTGAGCGCGGAATATCATGAGGAAGTGCAGTAGTTTTAGTAATACATTATTCAGTGGTGTGGTTGTAAATTATGTTTGAAGTTTGGAAAGCAATGATTGAAGAGTATACAGATAAAGTGAATACTTGAATAACTAGCCATAGTACTTGTGAAAATATGGACGATTTTTTTTAGAATATTGCTACACAATATGAGTAAAAAAATATTTTAAATGTTTATCGACGATGAAACACAAAAGTTCAATTCAAATCTTTACA
The DNA here is from genome assembly GCA_945859575.2 of Herminia tarsipennalis. Taxonomy (NCBI): domain Eukaryota; kingdom Metazoa; phylum Arthropoda; class Insecta; order Lepidoptera; family Erebidae; genus Herminia; species Herminia tarsipennalis. The sequence goes on along the minus strand of OX243835.2, from coordinate 22,338,887 downwards.
TATAACTTTATCATGAATAATATTTTTGATGATAAAATTGTTTATTTCCGACATATATTCATAGTTTAAACACAAAAATAATAAAAATAAAAATAAATATATCTGACGTTAGTAGAGAAATCACTGAAGCGTATTAACTTCGGTGATTACCCTCTGCACAAAACACTTTCAAACCAGCGAAGTGTACCGATCCGCTAAGGTCAACAGGATGCTATAGGATGCTATTGTGACTGGTCCGTATTCTGTATATTAGGGACACGGATTTCTTACGAATTATAGCCGCAAAGCCATCAGTTTGGTATTCCACAAACAAACAAACATCCCTGACGCACTACAGAAATGAAGATATTGTTATATTGGACACGTAGGGTATCTGAAACTTTAATAAAAATAATAAAGAGAATAAAATCTTAACTCAATCGATCTACTTCATAAATAAACTACAATGCTGACTGCCTCTGTGGCGCGGTGGGAGTGTGTCCGACTGCTACGCAAGAGGTCGTGGGTTCGATTCCCACACGGGACACCACTTTGTGTGATCCACAAATTGTTGTCCCGAGTCTGGGTGTACTTTGTGTCCGTGACTTGTATGTTTGTAAAGTCCCCCGCGACACAGGGCTTGTACCCTACTGCGGGAGTCGTCTTTTAAAAAAAAAAAAAAAAAAAAAAAATGCTCATCAAGTATTACGTATGCACTAGGCACTCAAAGGGTCAAAGATACTTAGGCTGTCTGCGACCTACGTCTGACATTATTTTTTATCAATAGTGTTTAGCACTGCTGCTACTTAAATATAAGCGCCTATTCCAGAGGTTAAATAAATTTCTGATAATACATAATTTAATTTGTGAGAAATAAAGTATATCTCTTTTAAGTGTAGAATTTTTCGAAAAAATTATCTAGCTGTTTCACCCTAGTTATGTTGGAGAATTAGAATGAAAAAAGTGTTCAATTCATCATTGGTTACATAATAACAAACCGTAAGGTAAGATAACGCTAGGTAGGAAGGTACTATGATAATAATAATAATAACTTGGGATAGCTCACACAACGCTATCTGATCCCCAAACTAAGAAAAGCTTGTAGGTACTATGGCAACCAAACAACTGATAAACATACTTATATATTTCTAAATACATACATATTATAGATAAATAACACCCAGACACAGAATAAACCATCGTGCTCATCACACAAAGTTTTATCCTAGGGGGGGAACGAACCCGCTACCTCTTGCGTAGCAGTTGGATAAACTCCCACCGCGCCACTGAGGTAGTCCTATAGTTATCTACGGTATTTTTAACTGGGTTGAGATTTTAACAAATTGATGAAATTCTATATTAATACTTATTCTTAACATGCTACCTATCATACGTGTTCCTACATCATTTACCCAAGAGCGTACAATTTCAAACGATCAAGGAGATATGTTATTTATTACTTAGCCCATATCCAAGCTCTCATCAGCATTCATGTCCTTCACAGGAATGCCTCCGAAGTGTGAAAAGCTTCACGTTTCAACATCTTACTATCTCTTTGAAGCGATAGCCCGTTATAATTGCCAATAGCTGCAGGCAAGTCTACACAGGCTGTGTATGACGTCATTCATAAGCGATAACGTGTGGTACTAAAACTGGTATAAATTTAAATTTATTACCTCTTAACGTAGAAGATATGATGAAAGCGCTGGGTTTTGTTATAAATTCTTAGAAGACGTTAAGCTTGACGATATAGGAATCTTTAGTGTTGGTATTAAATTCGAATGTATTACTGAATTAGATTAAGTATCTATCATAATTGAAACAGCAATTACTTCATATTTCATAACTGGGTTAGGTACAGCTTTGGATTTTCAAACTAAGAAGAGATTGCGTCTCACATCAAAACAATTTGTGATTTCTCTAAACTCAATATCGATAAGACATTTCTGATAGGAACTCACTTTTAACAATCACTCTAGTTATAAAATGTAAAGAATCACCAGTAAGAGATAATTGTTAATAGCAGCTACTATAAAATTAACCCTAGCTAGGCTAACAACTCGAAGCAAGACGCTAACTAAACATAGAGTAACATATGTCTACATACGTTTGCCAAGTCCACCGTCTTGTTCGTATTTACAACAGTACGCCTCCAACTTAGACCATGTGACAAGTTTACCCGACCTACAAAGGCTCAGTTAAGCTATCTTACGGCAGCCATTTTTAACGGTACGGTTATCTTATCTTTATAACTCTGTTTAGCTTGTGGCTTTTAATTGAGTCTTTTGTTGCTTGTACAGGAAGCAGGCCAGTTTTAATCAGAACCTATATAATTTATCAGTCAGAAAACCACATTATTCTTTGCATTATTGTCGTCTGCTTCAAGGTTACCTTGCGGGACCCCTACTAGCTAATGGCTCTGATTTCGAGTTCAAAATATATTTTAAGTGTTCAAGTGATACATTACACCTAAACTATATTAGATAAAGCATAATGTAAGGTCAGTTTTGAAAGTCATGCATACATTTCTGAATGGCTTGATAGATATACCATCAACCATATAATAACTTATGTAATGAAATAAAAGATTAGTATAATAGAAGCTAGGGTAAATGAAGTGAATAGAAAACTAGTTAACAATTACAATTATAGTCAAGAGATTACAATAGAACTTCGAGAATTTACAGTTGCTAATAAAAAAGTTACAAATTAAGGTTTTACCTATGCAAATTACTCACAGCCAGTTGGTAAAATAGCAGCAAAATCTTTTTACAACAATACAAAGACATCTATGCTAAAACATCGTTACAAGGAAAATATTTTCCGTAGAAGTGATAGTTGAGTTTATTACAACAATAATTTTATAATTGTTTACAATCTTAAATGAAGTAAAATATATAACAAATAGAATATATACATAAGAAGTATGAATTAACACTAAACGGAAAATATACATAAGAGGCTTACTTATATTTTGTGTTGTGTTAATTCATACTTTAATAAGTGTATGGATCTGCGTCGCAGTTTTGTACAGTTTGGTCAAAAATAAATCTCAGATGTTTCTGAAGACACTTTTTGCGGATTGTGCTCAATAAATAGGGTCCACAGGGGCCTAATACTGCCTTCAACTGACTGTGAATGTAGGTAAACCTTAGTTTATCCCTTTAGGGATTATGTTTCAGCGTGAGAAAATATATATTATTTCATAACATTTTGTATTCCAGACAGAAAAAAGAGATAGAAAAATATTTGGGTATGACTGTCATAAACCGATTTTTGGATCTCACTTATTTATACCTACTGGCATTGGAGAACATTATGTCGCCCGTTATCATGCTACTTTTTCATAACATAAGTAGCAAAGGTGACCAGAAAAAAGATACTATACAATTTATATCTACAAAACTTTAATATAGATTTATCGATTTCAGGTTTAGGTATCAAAAACAAAATTTAAAGTCAGGATCACTTCATCCGTTTTTGTTTCAAGATTTTATAAAATATATCCAAATATTAGGATATTAATAGCCGAGGCATTGTATTTTCAAAGCAAAAACCTTATTTAAAAGTAATAAAAATATTTACAACAAATAACTTCCATACACAATAAAAAATCTGGAACAGCGTTCGATGAAACATGAACAGAATCCTTTGTTTGTTTTTCAATCAAACATATCAAAAGCATGTTGATGGTACCATTAGTCCACCGACTTCGTTAATTCCGTTCTGGTTTACGATCAACCATATACTCAGCGTTTCCCGGGCCCGAGAGCCAATAAATATGACAGACCGGGAAATTGGACAGAATTTCTGCTTATTCGGCATCCGCTCGGCAAGAGAGTGTAGTTATTGGCAACCGACTGTACCTATTACCCGTAGCACAGAAGGATAAGTTATGAAAGATTTCTCAGAATTTTAGTCTCGGATATTGGATGATATCATTTTATGGTTGGTTTTTTACAGGAGTTTTGAATTATAATAATATCTTGGGACAACTCACATAACGCTATCTGATCCCAAACTAAGCAAGAGCTTGTACTATGGACACCAAACAACTTATATATTTCTAAATACATACGTATAATAGATAAATAACACCCAGACATATCACAACCATCGTGCTCATCACGCAAAGTTTCATCCTGGGTGGGGATCGAACCCACCTTGCGTAGCCGTCGGATACACTCCCACCGCGCCACAGAGGCAGTCAATTTGGAATCTATTCAAGTTAAATAGTGGACATAGTTGACCGAAGAGTTTTTTTGCGTCTATTTCTTATATTAAGGTAGAAGTTGAGTGACTGGCTGATCATTTATAAAGTAATAGGCGAAACCTGCTTGAAATTCCTTCTGAGTACAAAAATAATTTTACAGGAAAGGAAAAATATTATTGTACCCATTTCACATTTCACCTTTAAGGCAGTTTTGCGACTTCTACACGAGCAACGAAGCCATAAGCTAAATCTTTACCTTGACATTATACAGACACAAAACACATTTACTGTTTTAGATCTGCTATTTTTTTTTGCCACAGTGGTGAGACCACTCTGGCAAAAAAAAAAAACTACTAAACTGGCAATTTCTCATGCGGCAAAATATTTATAACAATAAAACCCGGGCAAGAGCATGTCAGACCATGCTTAGTGTAGGGTTCCGCAGCCTTAAATAATTGCATCAGCAAAAGATCGTGGCTCTTTTGTTGAGAAACCATCGCTGAAAAATATGCAGTCTAATAGCGAAACCAGTCTAAATCAGATCACTAGCTTTTGTGAAAATTGCGGCCATACATACTGACTGCCTCTGTGGCGCGGTGGGAGTGTATCCGACTGCTACACAAGAGGTCGTGGGTTCGATCCCCACCCAGGATAAAACTTTGATGTGTGTGTGACGATGATGAGCACGATGGTTTATTCTGTGTCTAGGTGTTATTTATCTATAATATGTATGTATTTAAAAATATTTATGTACCTATGTTTATCAATTGTCTGGTTTCTATAGTACAAGCTTTGCTTAGTTTGGGATCAGGTAGCGTTGTGTGAGTTGTCCTAAGATATTATCCTTTTTTGAAGGCGGTTAATAATAAATGTAATTTCATGAAGTGTCATTTATAATGAATTCAGTCAAATTAAGAGCTAACAAATTCAATTAAATTTTCAACTAATGTTACCTATTTGTATTCATTATATACATAATACCACTGTAATAAAATAACAACGAGTATTCCAATTCCAACGATAAATTGTATAAGTAGAGATAAAAGCATATATTTCATACAAGGTTCAAGCTCTTCACATTAAAATAATAAGCTTACATAACCCGTGCTTAACGGCCTGATTACAAAACACGCTCATTTATGTTTTATAATGAAAATTAATTTTAGGCATGTAAGCACATAGTGTTCTATGGGAGTGATTATTTACGCGTTTGAATTGTAGTCGAGTTAAAATCGATTATTCAAATTATGACTCTCGAAGCTCAACTCTCGAATATAAATACGAACAGGTTGATTATTTTGTAAAATCTGTTAGATGCATTCGCGTTAGAAAGCCAATGGATTATCATTATTTACTTCGTAATTTAGTCGAGGAGAATTTTATATCAACTATATCAAACTATAAACTAATGTTTGTAGTAAATTAATGAAACCGATTAGAAAGAAAAAAATATGATTATCCACAAATCGACTAAGCGGCAAGTCCGTTTAGTCGATTTGTGGATTTAATGTTTCCAAATTGAAATTCACCTACCCGTTTAGATGCTCCAACGCTACAGACAAACACATAGATAGCAAAATTAAACTAAGAACTTTCCTCTATTTGCATCGAGATTTAAAAAATCAACGAACGTCACCCCACGACATTTTATACATATAATGATATATATACACGCAACCCTTCCTTTAAATATAATAATCAATGTATAACCATGTTAACAAAAAGAAGGCATTTCAAATTTCATCAAAAATTCGTCCCATAACCGTTGTCAATATTGGGAACAACCGAACGGCATTGTTCACGAGTTCACTGTGTTGGTATGCGTATAATATAGTAGTGGAAGCCTTCCGATGGGATGCACGATAAATATGTATGTGTTGGGATACAGAGCCGTCACCTGGGAGCTACATAATTGCGTTTCAGTCCCAAATTATACATTATTTATATTTGATTGAATCTGTTTGATCTAGATGCGATGAACAGTTGTTTTATTGGAGGTTGTACCGCTACGTGTTAATACGGTAAGGAAAAAGAAGTAGCGAAAGAACAAAATCGCAATACGATTATGTCTAAGTTGATGTTTTTCAAAAATTATATTAATCACATATCAGAACGGTAGTAATCTGGCTAAAGCATAGGCTCGCACTTCATATACTACTAACGTGAACCCACGCCTAGCAAAATATATTCCCATTATGGTACAAATGCGAACCTACCATTAACACAAGCAGTATCAGTACATAGGTATATTGTAACAAATGTTCATGGATTGTGCCCACTTAAATACCAATGTTAATATAAGTGTCAATAAACAAATTTTATTTTATTTATTATTTATAGCTAAAGATATTATAGAGACTTACTTAAAAACAAGCTATATATAACTTTTTAAACAAAAATTAACAACCTTCAAGGAAAAAATATATCAAGCACATCACCGAATGCAGATTTCGCTGACTCACTGCTATGTTTTAGTCTATATCTCTGGTGTTTTATCAGCTAGGACAACATTTTATACACTAACTTTCCCAGTAAAATTCGCATCAAAATGCGAACATACATACATATATATGGGTTAAACAAAAACCATCTTTATTGAAAACGGTTAAAAATGACGTTCTAAGCAGACTAGGCAGTTTTAGACATTTGTTTCACAGTGTCTTTAAGCTAAGAAATTCAAGAAACTATCAATAATAACTACATATACCTATATTTTTCAATAATACCATAAAAGCACATAAGTATTACATTTACATAAAATTAATTTTACATCATTTTAAGCGAAAGTAAGCTCACTACTAAGAAAATGTGAGTCATATTTGAAACAAAAACATTAGCATCTAAAGAGAAACTCAAAGACAATATTCACGTAACGAAATCAAAACATAGGAGGCTGTCTAGAGAGATTGTGGGAGCGACAAATGGTTTTAATGAAACTGAAGGAGGGCTCTTAAGCAACCCCATGCCCTTTTGCGTTTCAATTAAATTTCTGAGACCGTGCACCCGATATTACTATTTTTTAAACTCTGCCTCAAGTTAAATTGATTTTTATTTGCTTTAATGCGATTTTGATTCCATTTTCCTGAAATCCTTATCCTTTCTCAATTTAAAAAATGAAACCACTTTGAAAATTTTCAGCTTTTTAAGAAAGTGCATAAATAATAATTAGGACTTTAATTTTTATGTGTATAAATGTATGTAACTGCTAGATTGGGGTTGATTTCCGTGCATCGTGGCCGATCTCGGCCGCGCGCGGCTTACGACGTGCTGCTGACGCGCTGATGCAGCAATAGTCATAATGCGCGCGCAGCCTACGTTAGTCGTCGGCCGGGCGTCTATCGCAGACCTCGAAAACGGCAGATCTGTCGCGATGCATGGAAATGAACCTTAAAGCTGATAACCGACATGAAATTGTATTATAACGTAGTGACGCGAGCGTAGTGCTCTATTTTTATTCATACCCTTCGTTCTGTCCCGACTTGTAACTTACATAGCTGCAGATTATGTAAACACATAGTAGCAGTGGTTACTATGTTGCACGTTATGTAATGTTAAAATAACTTTTTTATGCCAATTTGGTGGCATAAAAAAATTAGCCTAATGGCTCAAGCATCGAACTCGCAATCGTGAGGTCTTAAGTTCGAATCCTGGTTATTATACTACCGACGTGAACCCACTCCTAACACAATCCATAGAGCTTAGCTGGAAGGGTTAACAGGGTTGTTAGTAATGTGGGACCACAATCCCAATTATCGTTTTATTAGAGAAAAATGATATGATTTGATAAGTCTTAAAGTATTCATCCGGGTTAATCCAGAACCAGAATTTAAAAAAATCTAACGCTCTAGGTAAAAAAGTATCTTCAGTAAAAATTGATAAAAGCGAAACCAATATTTACTTACACCTCAAGTCAAACTTTGCCTTCCGGTAAGGAAAACAACAACATCCTAAAATATCACCCAAATTCCAGAAATTATTACTTGGGGCCACCTTAAAAACTTTGAAAGCCAATTTACACGGCAGAATTTTCATTTCATTACTTTTTCCTAAGTTCAAAGTCAAATAAGTACGTACATAAGCAATAAGGAACGTTAATTTCGTCCCCCACCGGCCACTAGAACAAAAACCTTAAGTTAACGAACCACCTTGTATTCTTTGAAGTTTTCACCAACAGGGGGCACGAAGCAATTTCCACTTAATGTAACCAATTAAATGCCTCAAAAACCTCTTTGTACGAATGCCATTATGTGTTTTGCAGCTTTTGTAATAGGGAACAATTTTCCACGAAATAAATTCATAGTGTTATTAGTAAGAGTTCCACCACTCTGTTGACAAAAAATAAATGGAATATTTTATTGCGTCGTTTTGCTTACGCTCATATCTACCGGTCAAAAATCGCGTACCCATAACAAACAATGGTTCACGGTTTCCTTTGTACAACTGTCGGTCGCGTCAATAGGAATCAAACGAGAAGAAAATAAAGATCGAAGTTCGTAACGCTATTTTTTCTTTTGTTCCATAAATAACGCCGAATACAGTTCGCAACATTTTTGCCAACTCATTTATATACTTTTCTCCTACAATACCGCGATCACGAAATTCTTTCAATGAGTTATTGCTTAGTCACATCTATTTAAGAGGTAAGGTCCAGACGCTCGATTCTATAAGCCTGCTGGTAGCGTATTTGAACGCATAATTGGTGTGGGCGGGATAACATAAAGCCTATCAAATCGAATATTCGGGGCGAGTGCTCGTGAATAGGTTGCCCGTCTGATTCTGTTACTAAAGGGACTAATAGGTATATATGTATGTACGATTCGTGCATGGAATTTGGAAGTCGAAACAACTCCAAAGTTTAACTTTGCCATATTGATGAAAGATATTCTGCTTTTAGTAGCTTTGCCAGTTTCTTAAAAGGCAAAAGAAAATGTCCACACCTAAATAAACGATTTCTTAGTAGGATGCCTACTTGGATGCGCCAGGTAAAATAATACAAAACTCTGACACTTATCAAATAGAAAATGTAGGTGACGCAAATAGAATTTATCGAAACAGTTCGATTGGAGGAAATATTGCTTTTTATTACTTCGTAGTTTTTTCCAGAATTGAAGTCTCATTTTCATTCATGACAACTAGACGTGATAGAGTTAAATGACGAGATAAATGAAATTCACACTTATACTCAACAAAAGAAATCGGCGTAGAGAGTTGACTAGCACCCAAAGATTCTAAACTCACTGTAAATTACAACGAGATAACTCGTTTGATCTTTTACGTTGTATCAAACCTGAAGGAAAGCATTGCGCAATCGGTAATTTACTGAAACATTCAATCACGTACTGGTAACAAATTTAAAACGGAAACGTTTGCTTTGCCTTTTACATTTTAAACAACGCTGATCTTTTTGATCGCACCCCCGAGAGTGAACGTTCGAAATAAGAAAATATTCTCACGTACAATTGAAGCTAAGGAAATACATAATAAAGAAGACAAACTTCAAGGAAGGAACAAATAGGAATTTAGGGCAGATTTTTTCTTTGGTTATGGTTCTGAAGTTTTTTTTTATTCTTATATACTCGTAGCTGATCCGCGCAACTTCGTTGTCGTCATTTCCTCCGTTTTTGCAACATTTTTCATTGATGCCTTGCTCCTATTGGTCGTAGCGTGCTGTTATCGCTCACAAATAACGTGGCGTGTTATTGGTAAAATATTTTTTATTGTTGTTATTGTTTTTGGTAAACATCGGTTAGGTAGATCCAGAGGTTATCCCCCTACAACCTCATAAACTTTACCTCTTTATAATATTAGTAAAGAAGTATAAACTAGTAAGGCATTACTGAAATAGTATAACTGATTTCACTTTATTCTGGTTTTGATTATCTAAAAGGGGTTTAACCAGTTTGGTCAGGCCAGAGGACGTATTATTTATTACCATTAAATCATATAGCCAGTCAATTGTAGACGAAAAATAAACTGTCCCGCTCAATTCGTACAATAATCCTAACAAAAGCAGATCGAGTCAGGGATGACAGGTGTCAGGATAAAACATGAAGTTGAACTGTCTTGCACTTGGCAAATAATTTAGATAAATGGTACGACCCTTTATTATTTTTGTTATTGATGACGACCTTGAGTAACCATCACACTAGAAAATGATATTTTTAATTGATTTGGTCGTTTTTTCATTTTTAAATATATCATAAGACTTTTTCATAAAAACGACTAACAGGATTTATAATATGAACAAATACAACTGCATATAAACGAATTCATAGCATCACCGTCCCAATTTGTCATTCTACCCAAAAAATGTCAATGTAATCGCCTCGAATTGGAAATAAAATAAATGTGGACTGAAAACCCCAATTATGCTCGGATTCAAACGTATTTGCAAAGCTAGATTTATCTGAATCTTAAAAATAAAACTGGATTTGGTCATGTATAAGTCCTTTATATAGGTTTTCTGTCAGTTTGAGTCCTTCTTAAGCTATTTTCTTTTTCAACTAAGCCGTCATATTAAGCCTAAATTATGTAAAATTCATATCTTTCACAGTACATGTCTGAACTTGCGTACGTTTAAGTTATCAATATTTAATATAAGCAATACACTTAAGTGCTACCAAAGGTTACCATAGCGATGAAAAGTTTATTCGTATTCACACGGCTGAATCTTTCGAAGTGCTTAAGTATACATATTTTTGTTACAAAGCGTATAATATCGTTTGAGAATGTTACGCGTTGAAATGTGATGCATGTTGTTAAAGTTATAGAAACATATAGCGTGGCAATGACGTTATTGAATGAAGAAGGACGGTGGATGCTGTAAACTCGGTAGATATGATTTGAAAACTTGTAGAACAGTTGTGACTTCTGTAGCTGATTGTGCTTACAAGAATTATCGATACTAACACGTTCGTTCACACTAATAGAAGCATTTAACCTTTCCAAAACTCAATTTCAGCGCAATGGTATTATTTGGCTTGAAAATTGCCTTTCTCTCAATTATTTTTAGGTCAGCAGTCTCCAAACGCAATAAAGCCGATTCGTGGAGATCTAATCTTTTGTTATTGACGCTAAAATCAATTTTGGACTTGGTTGTGGTCTTGGTCGAGCTTAGCTTGCTTTTGCTTGATACGATTATGCGATACCAGATACTAACAGTGCCTACTGCTACCTTAGGAAGTGTATAATATATTCAGTGCGTAGGACAATGAATATGAATTTTAAGGTTATGGCGCTTCCCTGTGCAAAACCCAGCGCTAGCCGTTTTTTGTGCAATTTTGTGGAGCTATCTGCTAGAAACATCAACTAATAAAAATATATTACATTTCTATATAATTTTGACTCCAAATTGGTAGATTTTGTTTTTGTTAAAGGAGTATAATGTTTATTTAATCTCCTTACAAAGAAACTACGAAAATGAGAAATCATTTTTGATAAAATGCCTCTTCTCATAAAGTTCCATTTTCTTTGATTTGCTACTCACACTAATAGATAGGCAATTTAATAAAAAACATTATGCTAGAAACATTTTTTTCAAACGACAAAAAAAATATTTTATAAAATTTTTATTCCAAAAACTAAGCGCATTCGCTACGGTGCAGCGAAGAGGGAACGAATGCTCAAGGTTATTTGGTCAGGGTACCGCCTTAAAAGTGCGGTAGGTGCTCATAAGTTACCAAAAGATATCGTACCAGGGGGCCTAGCCGAAGTTACATTCGAATAGCGATGTCTATTAAAAGTTGGTACAAAATGTATGGAATTGAAATACGTCACGTGATCAATGTAAGTCGATGCTTAGTTATGTTGCACTATTGACAGTATCTTCGCTATTTTTTTCCATTCGATCGATCTCTAATCTAGCGAACGGTGAGACCATGTAGAAAACGAAATAAACCGGGCAAGAGCATGTCGGACCATGCTCAGTGTAGAGTTCCTTAGCCTTGAATAATTTGCATCAACAAAAGAGCGTATGTTCATGACACTTACGCCCTTTTGTTGAGAAACGCAGTTTTTCAGCAAAGACGGTATTCTTTCATTTTCGGACATCTGATGATGTCCGAAAAAAAAATTAGTTTGAAGTATTTATTAAGCGCTACCTTTGTGATTTTTTTTACATATTTTTTGGTCAGACGGTTCAAGAGTTAAGAGGGGGGGACAATTTTTGCAACTTTCGAAGTGATTATTTCCAAAAAAATTCAAAGTAGGCCATGAAAAAAGTATCAATACTTTGTGGTATCGAGTACTAAATGTTATCAATATTATTCTGTGCGGTGTATCGATTTTAATTTTATTTTTTTTTTCATTTGTTTTACCAACTTCAAAAAACGTACCACAACATACCTACTAGGCAGTAGAATGTTTTCATTTTTGGCATTTTACATTTGATTCCTACTAGGCAGTAGAAAGTTTACATTTTTTGGCATTTTACATTTGATTCCTACTAGCTAGTAGAAAGTTTTCATTTTTGGCATTTTACATTTGATTACGAGTAACTTCTAACTATTTTTTTTAACAAAAATCCAAAGGTTTCTCATAAAGGAGGATGGGCAAAATGTATGGAGTTTGGTCTACCTACTCAACACCAACGCCATCTATGCTAAATAATAGAGTATATATTAGAAAACCATAATTCACTTAAAAAAAAGTGATAGGGACTGGGAATTTTTTGAAAAAGGGAAAATAATGGAACACCAGTAATTAATTAATAATATTATATTTGACGTATTACATGATACTAGTGTCTATAATTACATCATTCATACGTGCGGCAGGCGGTATGAAAGCTTCTTGATGCCGTGCCCAGCATAAATACCACAAGATTGATATAACATGTGCACATGTTCCAATTGTACGACGTCCAGTCAAACATGTGCAATAATAGTGCCGAAAAGCGCCTCTTCCCTCAATTTCTGTGTTTATTAGCACATACGTGTAGTGTTTTTTAGCTCTTGAATGACGTGATTGTATGCGCCCTCGTAGTAGAAAACATCTTTCTCCCACTTCGATGTTATATTCATTCATATCGTTGAGTTCATTGTCTCTGTATAATTCAATGATATACATTCCTTCATTAAAATGTTCGGCACAGTAAGAATTGGCTATCTTAATATGATAAGTTCCTAGGGCGATTAAAATTAGGTGTTCTTCTTCTAATTGAGGAATGTCTTCAAACTCAGGAAGATTTGCTGCCATGCTGGTAAATATAACACGCTGCCTATTTAAGTTCTTTTGTATGACATATTCAGCCAGATAATTTTCGCAATGAATTCTTTCATTCATAATTGTTATTATCGCATCGGCATACGCATTGTCACGGATTGGCAGGTGAAAAGCGTTAATCAGTGCTGCAGCAATCCGAAAATGTTCGAACATATGCGGAACGGACGTATTAAAGTTATCAGTCCGTAGAAACTTGTAGTCACGTTTAAACCTTCCGTTTACAACTTCTACTACCCATCTTACAATTGTAATCAACCGAGACTTATTCGCTTGATCTGTGGATAACTGCGTAGTATTTCTATCCTTGCTGGGTGGCATATGGGCATCATAACCACATGATTCTAAATCAGGTAGAGCGTCTCTGAAACCGCGATCCAAAATACTTCGAAAATACTTGATAGAAATCATTCGCTTGCGTCGAGAACTCAAATCAATCCCACTCCCTATTATCTATCAGATAAAACCCTGACGAACTATAAAACATTAGATGTAAATTCCGTTTAATAAAGTGTGCTCTAAAATGAGAACCCCATGAGCTACACGTTTGTCGTAATAGAAAAAAATGATGTACTAAAAATGTCCTTTTCATTGATATATAACATGTCGGTGTTGACTAGGTAGACCACTTTGCCCATCCTCCTTAGATGTCACGATAATGTACAAAACTAATTCAACATTCACGTAATATGAACAGGTATACTTATAAGTATAAAATGTATGAGCATCCGTAAGCGGCATCCTAAGCAATTACTAACTTTATATCTATTTTGGCGTACTGCCCGTTGAGTATGTAATGGTACACTGCCGGCCGAGGAAATGTATGCATTTTGACTTTATATGCGGTCATTAATATCTGCGAGAGAATGGTCTAATAAAGTTAGCAGAATGTAGTTTGCTTTCGTAAATAATTAGTTTAGTAGTTTCGGGTTTTTGGGCTGGCAGTAAAAGTTGCTACAAACTGTAGCAATTTAATTACAATGTTATTTTTACGTTGCTATTTGTTATTTTTTATTATATTGTTGTGAGTATAGTGGTTACCACGTTTCGAAAAACGGTAACCTATTGCCGAACTAAGCATGGCGTTGTTGCTAAAATTGAGTTGATCTTACATTACTGAGTTATGAACCTCCGCAATCCATTTAAAAGGAGCTATCTATTTTCTGATGTAATTATAATTTAAAATATTACACAAAGTAAGTAAATGGTCTTTGATTCTGAATAGTTAATATTGAAATGCAACTTATTTTATCAATGTATACATAGGTATGCTTTTCAAATAAATATCATCTTTCCATATTCAAGTCTTGAGATACAGAATATTGAATACCAAACTTTCTAATACAAGATTGTATTGGTTTTAGTAAAATTGTTTTGTAAAATAAAAGTGTTTTCTCAAACGAATACTGCAAGTATATTTGCTGACGCGACAGTTGGAACTAGAAGCATTTGAAATGGGATGAAACGTATATTATCATACTGTACACTTTTGAATGGCCTGCAGTATATTTTCAGAGGAGGGTAATATGCTTAAGTAGAGTAATATCAGTAAATATGTCGGATCGTATATGAGTGCTTGCAATTTAATAACGTTATGAAAAGTAAAATTGGACTTACTGCAGCTGTAGTCTGAAAAGAGAGTTGTTGGAACTCCTCTGAAGTCTTACCTGAAATATGAATTAGTAGATATTAAATACAGTTAGTTTGAAACTTTACAGGACTCTTTTATAAGACAGAGAGAAATTGTTTTGCGATTCATTTTCTTTCGCAAATGAATTCATGATGAAATTCTTATGATTTCGATGCTTTAATTAATTTGTTCTAAAAATCTTGTAAAGAAGAAAAATGTTTTTAATCTTTTGCATATTTTATAATTAAAGATATACATGATTCATTCTTGCAATAATAAAATTTTGTACATTTCCGTGGTGCTAATGGTGGTCTTATCGCTCACGGTAATGTTGCAGAGTTTAATTTGTACAAAGGAACCGTAGATATATTTTTTTAAATCATTTTCATTACTTTTGTTTCAGAATGAGTGAAATTACTTCTTTATCATCGTCATTCTCGTCATCGCAATTCTCATCGTTGTCGTCATAAATATCTCTATTGCTACAAAGTAGAGAAGAAGAGTACTCTTGCACAAAGGGCACTCTTACACACAATATTCCCCAGTCATCTTGACAAGTTTGTGGAATAATATGAAGGGATGACCTACAGACTTGAATATTTCAAAGTTTTAATACTAGGAAGGCAAATGCTCTCTTTTTTCTAACTTTAGTCTACTTATACTTTCCAGTTTTTGCCTTAAAATTTTAAAAGGCTTGATCTCGAAAACTCGGTGGAAACTTAGGTACTATTAGAAAAGTCGTCATTCTTAGATCTGACAGAAGCAGAAAGATGGTGTAGTTAGACCTATAAGGTTTAACTACACCATCTTTCTGTTTTCTGGTCCCAACGCCACTCGTCCAACATGTGAATCTAGAATATCGCTCGTCCCAACGTTGGCGCCAATGTTATTTTCTAGATCCAAACGTTGGGCGAGTGGCGTTGGTACCGACATTGGGGCCAACGTGTGGAGCTGGTGTCATAGCTTGTATGTCACAAAGAATCGTACAAATTAATTCGAAACAATCTAATAACGTTTAAATACTTGTATAAATAATACATGCGCAATCATCAAACTGCTAAATTGGTTAGTCGACAGCCTTTGTCACAAGCAAAGTTCAACCTTACGCAAAATAAAATAAGACATATTATAAATAAAAATGAGTTTTGAATGATAAGCGTCATAACAAAAAGCCCTCGGGGCTTTTTGGTTAGGCGATTATTTAATTAAAATCTAATTTTGATACTGATGCGTAAAAAGATATACTTTTTACCGAACGTATAAAATAGGGTTTTTATCAATTTCAAGCTCATGTGTTAATGCATTTGTTTACGACGATGTACTTCCATAATAGTAGACTACTTATATAGCAGGTTTTTTTTTTTTAAAAAAGTCAACATCCGCCATAAGGTACAAGCCCTGTCTCATAAAGTAGGTACACCAAGATTCGAGACAACTTGGAAACTATGGAAATCGACGATCTCTTGTGTAGCAATCGTACACACTTTCACCCCGCCACCGAGGCAGGATTTTAGAGAGCTGGATAATAGGAGTATGCAAAGATTAAGGCGCGGATCCAGCGTAGTAGGCACTGTGGGCATGCCCACAACTCCGAGTCGATTGGCTAATGCTATGAGAATTCTATCCTCATTTCTAGACTCATTCCTATAAAATGATCACAACCAAAAAATGAATTATTCCCGAAGCAAGTAATGTGTAATAATAATAGTAAGAGGTCATTGGTATGGGACACAACTTGTGTCGATACCCTTGCGCCTTCCCATCTTTCAAGCACCTCCAAACAAGCAGGCTGTGCCTGCGCTGCTGGTGCATCAGCGGAGACTCTCAAATGTCGCAAATATGTAAATGTAATTGAAGGTTATATATTTGAGCCGTTTGGGGTCGAGACGCTAGGACCGTGGGGTCCAAGTGCCCGACATTTTTAAGGACATTTCAAATCGGCTTATCAGTTCTTCACGTGACTAGAGGTGTGGGTGTATAAAGAATAAGCATTGCCATCCAACGTGGCAATGCTGCCAGCCTTCTGGGTACGTTACCAGTCGATATCGATGGGGAAGAATATTTCGACGCGAATGGTCTTGGCTTTTTTTAGGTATTTGGTT
Organism: Herminia tarsipennalis; assembly: GCA_945859575.2. NCBI lineage: Eukaryota > Metazoa > Arthropoda > Insecta > Lepidoptera > Erebidae > Herminia > Herminia tarsipennalis. The sequence continues at coordinate 22,321,744 of OX243835.2, read as the reverse complement.
TTGTTGTTTTGTAAATGTAAGTAAATAATTTGTTAGTTGTAAATAATGTACATTTTAGAACTTACCGATAATAAAAACATGCTGATGCACAGCTTGATTATAACAGTTTTTTATGATAATTTGGCTGACACATTTTCATAACCAATTTTCAACCATGTGAATGAATTATTCTTGTAATAATATCTATAGTTCTGCATCATTGTTAAAATGATAATACTGATTCAGTGGATACATTTTCATAAAAATTTCACATTTTGTCAAAATATGGTAACAATCCCTACGGATTGTACACATTTAAAATAGTCTGGCGGACAAATGTTCATAAAAAGTTCACAACAAATAAATGATTTTGTTAAAGAACGGTAACAATCTCTGTGAATTGTACACAACTTTACTTAGTATAGCGGACACATTCCCATGAAATGTTCACAACTAATATAAATGAAGGATGTGACCACGATCGGTGCAATTCGATCGAAACGTCGGGTACGCGATTAAGTCCCGAAATATATCTGATATGTATAAAAATCGCGAAAGTTTAAAAACAATAAATGAAGGATGCTTGTAATAATAAGTGCAGTCTTGCATAGCGTTGAAAAGTGCAGGAAAAATTCCCGTTTCTTTCAAATTTTGTGTTCTTTCAAGTTTTATTCGATTTTGTCAGGGATTTTTTTATTAATAAAACCGAATAATACGAAAATAATTTGATGTTTATATTCAACTATTGACGTAAGTATGGAATTATAGGTCCTAGATTTCATATTGCAATCTAGTATTGTTTTTTTCGGAATTTTTAATGCTAATCTTGCATCATTGAGACAATATTTAAGGTATTTTTTTTTTAATTATTAAAATCATCCTTGTGTGAATTGGAGCACATTACACACGAGTAAGTGCAATAACATTTCAAGCTGTAAAAGTATTATCAAAATCAGAATTTTCGGCCTTTGGCTTCTGTGCCCACAACCTTTGGGCTCGGCTACTATGCCCAAAACGCATTTGAGAAGCGGTCAGCCTAAATCAAATGTAAAATTACTCGCATAGTCATCTGAGAACCCGATAACGTAAAACTAACTTATCTTACCTTATTGATTCGTTTTATTTGAATAAATGAAATCGAATCAACAATAAATTGATTAGCAATCCTACTTATTACCCGATATTGGATATATAAATAATATTAATTTGAACAACCGAATAAATAAAACCCATTAGTCTTGTATCTTTCAGCCGTTGCAGACCACATATTGTGCCATGTAACTCGATAATATATGAACCCATATTTTATCAGAACTGCTGTCTACTAGCTGTGGAAAGGGGCTTACACCAAAACCAGCAAAACTATGTGATATACATAGATTTTTAGAGTTTTAGTAGGTGCCCTTTGCCGATTTTTTTTAATAAAAATCTGAACCTGATCTAATGCAAGATAAACCAAACAAACGACGACTAAAATGTAGTAAAATACATTACGATTAGATCCAGATGTGTTTCTGAATTTGAATGATGCAATTATTGCTGTACCCCCTGGCAATGATAGCACATTGTGCAAGCCCATGTGCACAGTTCTAAATGTCACTGAGTCACTGACAGATTGCAGTGATAAAGAATATTTATTTAAATATAAAGAAAATGTAAACCTGAAAAAAGCAATAAAATTTATTATTTTTTCTTATCAAGTTCCCACTGAAGGTATATAATAATTAATAATAATTTATTTGTTTGAAACACAAAGTTCACATTTGGCTCTTACTCTAAATATGTAAGCACATTAAACAGATAATTATTCAACAAAAAAATTAAGGGTTTGTCATTGACCGCTGTACCTATTAGTATCTAATTGTGTTACATCAACCAGCGCCAAATATACAGTTTGATTTGTAATATACTATTATCCCCCTCCCGTTCAACGCTACTGTACTCAACACCAAATAACTTTGTAACATCAGTTTTTGAAAATATTTAATATATTAACCCATAATCACCTACCATTTGTATTGGAAGTTATGACTTTAACCATCCACAGACTATTTCAAATAAATAAAAATTGTTGTTTATTGTGAGATTTAGGTCTAAGATTTAGGCATTTTACTCCGGGGTTTCTCAAATGTTTGGTAAATGATTGTGTGACAAAATTAGGTTGTAGGTAGTGAAATAACTGGTGTTTAAATAACTTCATAACATAACTTTTAAAAAAAAAATTGTAATTAACCCTTACTATTTTTATTAAAATATTTAAACAGCTGTAAATATGCCAAAAACGGGAGGTTATTAGCATATTATAAATCATTCTGTATACTGGTTTGCTCTATAAGATAGCGTGTTGATGATTTAAATAAGCTATTTTTTTCAACGCTTTTGAGTAGTGGCGATGGATGCCTGTTTGGGCTCTGAAGTATGACACTAAAGCCGGTATCTAAAACGGGACCTGTGGAAAGCCTCTACCACTGTGATATCACCGTATGTATCGTATATTAACCCGGTAACTTCTAAAAGCTAACAGAAAACAAAGAAAACCGTTTTCGAACAAATCTTTCTTGTACGACCAATATTGATACACCTATTGTTCAGCATTTATTTCGTTTAAAAAATAAAAGAGTCCACTTAAAAATATTGGTTTCACGATAAAGTACTAGTTTGGAACTTCGCCTCGGGCTATATCGGCTTAGCCGTGTCAATAAAGATTTGTTCATCGAGTGAAAAATTTAAATTTACCCCCGATATTGCTCCAGCTTGGGAGAGAATACACAAAAAAGAATATCCGGATTTCATTGAACGCTGACAAACTTATATCTTGCGGTTCGAAGTTCATTTCCAACTCTCTCGTCGTCTGTTGCATATCTTTTTTGAGCGCAAATAATCTTTGTGCCGCAAATCCAAATTACGCTTTGTCTTTTAGTAATAAGGCCAAAGAAATTCAAAACATGTTGTTTTCGGCGCGAATGTACATAAGTTGATAAATCTACATCGTAATGTTTTCCAGATTTGCATTGTTCGTATCGATTGTAAACCTACTTCTAAAGCAATACTAATAATATTAACATTAATATATATTACGTTAAATAATAACATTGATGTCTTTTTTATATTTTATTTTTAAAATAAAATTAAAAACAAAGATCAAACATTTGCTATTTAAACGTTAACGATTTATAACGACTAAAAGTTCAATTCAACGACGTTAAATTCATCAGAATTCATGTATGCCTCCGACTGCATGATATTAAATTTTAAAGAGAATCTTGTTTCTGTCTTTTTGCAGGCGGGTTTGTTTAGTTTCTAAATATTTTTTTTTTACTTACTACTATTTAGTCATTGTAAGATAATTAACTTAGGTACATTGTAAAGTCGGTTAAGCCGTTGAGGAGTTATGAGCGGACACACGGAGTTGGTAAGGTGTATCCTTACGCGTCAAACACATAACTCGCGTAGTCGGGTGAAAAGGTTAAATTTCTTTTCCATTTCCAAATATTTTATGACTTATATACAGCAAAAGTAACGTCAAGTATTCCAATAAAACACGAAAACACCGTTACCGACATAAACATGTAATTAAAACACTTATAAATCTGCCAGCCTTTATTACATTTTATGGACGTATAATTACACGCGATTTTTGGTGGCAGGGAAATTAGCTAATAAATTTTCACCTTATAGGTTACCGAGGCGGTAATCCTGGGTTACGGGCGGTTTTAATAAGCTCTCCTCCCATCTTCAGGGCGAATGCATAATTCATAATACAACATACATATATTATTACTGTTCACAGCTGAAGCGATCGAATATTTTGAAATTGTTCAGTAATTTCTTAGTCAGCAGTTTATAAACCAAGTACTCGCATTAACGTGAATTTGATGATCCTACTTTTTTACTGTATGTGTAGATATTAATTTGCTGAAGTTCGCAACAAAAATGTTGAATAACTTGCTTGGGGGATTAAGACTGCCGTTGATTATGTAAGCATCAGTCCCATTTGCACATACATGATATAAAGTGGAATACTTTTGAAATGTTCAAATACCACAAAAGAGGCCACATAACAAAAATCGGTACTTGGTACAACAACACATGAAATAGATGCATATGATAGAGCGAAGAATCAGGACGAGTTTCTTATAAATGTACAAATTTTCGGGATTTGTACACATTATGAAAATATATATACAACGGGTCTTAATAGCGTGAATAATTTAAGGTAAAATACCTTGTTTATTTCCCGATGTTTTGACCGTATTGCAACCGCCGTGGTCACGGGTAGAGTCGACCACGGCCATTACAATACGGTCGAAACGTCGGGAAATAAACAAGATATTTTCAATTAAATTACTCACGCGATTAAGACATATTTACAATAAATATTTTCACGAGTTTCTTAGTAAAATATTTTTTTCTTTGCTAGATTTTGATCCAAAGAAAGACACTTTATCTGAAGCAAGCCTCGATTCCTTTGTTTTTGTATCTAGATCACTAGAAGAATACGAAATTCTAACCTTTCAATTTCGATTTTATACTTCCTTTAACAAAGACAATATATAATATTTGATATTTCAGATATACCTACTTACCTGAAATTGAAATAACTGTACGGCAAAAGAAGATTAATTTTATCGATAAAGTTTATGTTTCGTTACTTACCAATATCGAATACAAAATTATATAATATTTTCTTTGTCGACCTAATAAATAGTAAAAGCCTTGTATTAATCATTGACGGAAAATGTTGATAAATGATTATTGTTCCTTTTTGTAAAATGATCACGCTTTCAATAAATCTTAAATTTAAATAAAACGATTGTCTTCATGATTTTAAAATCAAAAATGAATTTAGAAAGAAAGTTGTAATATTTAAATAGTTTGGTGTAATTTAGAGTGCATTTAAAATAAATATCTACCTACATTTTTATAGGTACATTAAAAAACTTAGATTAACTCATAAACATTTACATTATTCACGCGAGAGACGTTGCGAACAAGGCCTAACATGAAATCAGATAAGACCTAATCCAACAGTACTGAAAGATCAACAATATAACTTACCCATTTCCTACAAAGTCTATAAAGTAGTCTCCTAAGGTTCACTAAGCCGATTCTGATTAAATTCTGCGGAAGCATTTCACTACCGAAGCCCTCTGTTCAAAGTTGACCATCGAAAAAACTTCTTTGACGTAATTATATTTAGAAGTTACGCATTCGTCCTGATTGCTCCATACAAATGCGGTAGGAACTTATGTTTCGTTGGGAATATTAATGAAGACAGGGAATACTTCGGCTCTAGTTTTTTGTAGTACATTCAATATAGGTAAACCGAATTTAAATGTGTGATAGTTTTGAATTTAAGTCGCAGAAGGCTGCAAGTTATTGCTAAGTTTTATCTAGGTATATACTTGTTCTGATTGACTGGCTGCTTTATTAACTATAAATCGCTGGAGCTATTAACCTAAACTTTTGGCAGTTGACACCTTTTTATGTTAAAGGCATCTACTAAAAAAAGGATTTTGCGATATTAGTTGCCAAAGGGGGCAAAATTGTATGAAACTTCGAGCGTTTTTGAAAAATCTACCTCTATGGCGTAAAATCATTCATCCGGACGAAGACGCGAACAACTGCTAGTTAAAAATATAATTGTATAGTCATAAATAAATGAATACCTACAAGTAGGCAACAAAATCATTACCTAAACTTTGTATCAATATTTCAAACAAATTTAATTTAGAAGTGGGTTAAAAAGTGGTTGACAGTTTACAGATCCCATTCAACATAGGTAAAAGATGATCAGATTTGAAATAATAATAGTAGCAACAAAGCTTATAATCAAATTATTTAAATTGAGAATTAAACAAAAACAGGACTGATCAAATATAATAACACCGAAAAAGTTTCCTATTCATTAAAAGTCAAGCACTTGGAAACTGAAGGTGATGATGAAGTTAAATTACAAATCACTAAGTTTGGAGTAGTCATTTATAAAACAACGGGTTTCCGTAATAAGAGACCCGAACTCATTTCTCCTCGATCCCGTTAAATCAAATGAATCATTATTGCACATGAATGAATGATTGAATATTCAGTCAATTAAAATGAATAATTGCTTTTACAAATCTGGGCGTGTTGGAAAACTAGAATTTGATAATAGAATAATAAAACCCGAAAGCCTAAAATTATTAAAGTATAAAAGATTTCCGTTAACTTTCGCTTAAAACGTGAAATGAGGTTAAACACTTATGACTTCTTTTGAACTTCTTGAGCTAAGCATCAGTACAAGACCTCTAAAGAACTAAAGAGTAGGTTTAAGTTCACTTTATTCAACTTGCTTTACATTAACGCAGTTTAGGGTTTTTGTAAAGATAAAGTGTTTAGATATTTATGGCAGGTTGTAGCTTTGTCCAATTATTTTTCACTATTACACACTTATAAAATGTAACACTTTTTACTGTATGAATTTTAGAAATCTAAGTTAGACTCTGATAAAGAATTTAACTTGAAATAATTAATTGAAATTTATATCTCTGTTGTCACATTGTGCCAAAACTCTCAATCCAAAGCTTACAAAGAAATCTGAATAAGCCTCAACATTTCTTACAACTTTTTTTTCAAAGCATTCAAATTACCGGCCTTGGATCAGCAAGGAATAAATTTTCTTAGAAAATAATTTACATACGTAAGCCTAAAAAAACAAAAGCGTTGGTGATGAAAGTATGCATGATGAATTGTTTTCTGTAACTGCGAGATTTGTTACGTTTTTGTTGGATAAACTTGATGTATTGCTTGCAGTGAACGGCAATCAATTAGGAAGAGTAAATAAGAAGGAAGGGCCGAATAAGGATATCTTACAGATAATGAAAATTGTTTCGAAGTCAAGTAATCTGAAGCTCCTTATCTATCTTAATAAAGTAAAATTCTGCTAACCTACAAAAACTAATTACAGTAAGGTAGTACCAACTAAGTGTTGTTTTGGCATTATATCGGTCAACGCGAATTAATATTGTTATTTGTTTTACTATCGGCAAATAGTGGTCAACGTCGGAACATCTATACAATAAGATTAATTAAACCAATTTACTGCTTGTAGCTGATTACAATCAGTTTGAGTTAGGTCCCTTATAAATCATTATTGAAAGTGTAGAGGCGTCTAGTTTGACTCCTATCGTTATCAGACAGTTAGATGGCTTTACAGCAAACCCAAATATATATTAGATTAATATTTTATAGCTTCCTATTCTTGGATCATTTCGATCGCCGTTCATAATTTTTTTAAACCTTAACACCCTAGAAATAGAATTCGTATATAAAAAATATAAATAAAAGAAAACAAGCGAGGAAATTTCTCGTCAATGCAAATCGTGACTTCATAACAGGAAATGATTGTAATTCACCGCAGGCCTCTATTTTAGTCAAAACCAAGTCAGAGACAACTAAGCAATTTAAATTGAATATTACGCAGATTCTTGATTTGATAATCGAAATGTAAACAACAATACATGAAAAGTCTTAGATATTTTGAAGACGTGCCGACGATCTTGGTGTAACTTCATTAAACAGTTCGAATTGAGGGGACCGTTCATGGCCTGAAGTTGACGCTTTGTATTACACGTGACCGGAATGTTTTGATACCGAGGCGGCTTGATAGCGTGCGAAGATTCCTTCCATTCCTAAAATGGTAAACGAAAGCTTAGATTAGAATTGTTTTGACTTGTAATCAGCATTTCTTCTCCTATTTATAATACATTGCGCTGTAAGCTATTCATTTTCTTCAAGCGCATTAAACTTGTGGAGTTAGGTTTCATTCAAATATCAATTACAAATATTAAATATTAAAAGTGGAATCTTATTCACCTATCTATCACTACTTTCATTTGCTTTACATGAATAAATGAGTTACTTTTAATTAGAAAAAGCTAGCAATCTAAAACTTAAAAAATATACTACTAGAAATATTAACAGTAAAGCAAGTAATATGAAACTAAATGAAAGAAGAAAGTTGAAAAATAAAATCTTTATAAACCAAAGAGCCGCTGAAGCTCGATAGATTGCGGAGCAAAACAAAGAAGCGAGCTTTAGATCGACCTCAAAAGAAAGGGACCGATTCATAGAAGACTAATAAATTGGTTTCAACGTGGTTTAAACTTAGAAAAATGTTTATGTAGAAAATTTCTTATAAGCAAACATATTATTTCATCTGAAAAAATCATAATGTAACATCAAATAAACGTAATTAGTAACATATAATTCTCTAAGGAACTCATACTATACACGATAAGAGAGAAAATTATTATTGTTTTTAAACTTTCCCGATTTTTATACATATTAGATATATTTTGGGACTTATTTAAAGGAACGAACCTTTTATTTACTCGACGTTTCGATCGAATTGCACCGATCGTGGTCACGAGTCGACTGATGGCAGCTTAGCGATGCCTCCGTGAGGCGCGGGGTTTTTCAACTATCCTCGCCTGGTCTTCATAAGCTGCCATCAGTCGACCCGTGACCACGATCGGTGCAATTCGATCGAAACGTCGGGTAAATAAAAGGTTCGTACCTTTAAATAATTCACACGATTAAGTCCCGAAACATATCTAAGAGAAAATAATGTTAGTAATTCAGCAGTTCTCCGAATTTTCCACAGCACACATGCTCAAAACATCCCATTTACTGGCGTAAATAACCTTACCTTGTACTTGATAGAAATAATAAGATCAAATATATTAATCCGTTCGTTAAAATTCAATTGAGAAGACTCCGACACTCGACGTTGATATTAGGAAGGTGTGTAATATAATCTTAAATTTGAGGAAAGGGGAGACAGGGAAATATCGATTACGATGCGTCATTTTGTTCAAGGAAAGGAACGTTTTCGGCATATTCATCTTTTATGAAGAAAAAATGCCGTATTTTTAACCTCCGACAAAAAATACGTGAGCGTTACCTATGAATTTTGGCTTATAAATTTTAAAATCTTTATTCATTAATTGAATAAAAATGTAGAACGACGTTAGTAAAGGAAATACAATCAAATGATCTAAAATCTAGACCCAGCTACCAATGCAGGAAATATTCGTACTAGCAATGCGTTCTATAAAATAGCTACCCATATTTCCACTAGATACTAGTTCCGGCTCAAGCTAGTCAAGGGGGTCAAGGAAGCTCACTTAAGATGAATACTGGCAATCAGTGCCTACATTATGTCAGATCTTACTCGCAGGAACCTGCATCTACTATCTGTTGTTATGTTCAGTACCCAGAATTTACATTGGTTCCAGCTTGTTTTAAAAGTGATCTCATTCAGAAAATGAATAATTCATGAATATTTCTTTCGTTGATTGTTTTACAAGTACCTACTTCTAGCACTTAAAAAAGTTATTTTTTTTTGTTAAAGTATATTTTAATAATATCTGCCGTGAATAACTATTTTACGATTAAAAAGACAAGTTGTCAGATAGATGAAATTAGTATCCTCCTTCACATTATAATTAGAAATCATGCTATTTTTAGATTTAGCTAAATGCTATCAATAAAACCGATTGCTAAATATAAGTGCTACCAGGATAGTAAACAATGAATCCCATCATTGAGCAGCTTATTCAAGAACTCAAATAATTTCCTAAATGCCATTTCATAACTAAAAATATTTACCAAAAAATATCATAAAAGAAATATATTTTCTTAGTACATTTACGTAGAATAATTTATGTTCCATCTACCTACTAAACAATTCAAATGGGTTTACGAAGAGAGATGCCACCGTCTAGGGAATAAATGAACTAATAGCCTATTACATTTCCTTTTCTGAATAAATACCTTATAATTGAAATTGTTATTTGTACAATGAGATATAATATCGGCCAACCCTAAGGTTTAATGATGAAAAAAGTCGTTCCCGAACCGACAAAGGCAATTTGCTTTGTTGGAACAATTCGATTTGAATTCACGGAATTCCTTCGAATATCGGATTTAGTTAAAGGTTGAATTCTTTGTTCATTGGTTTATTTTATAAATACTGCTGCATGATACAAAATATGCCTATAGTTATTAATAGATACTTAATTACTTTTATAATTTAATTTAACATAATCAAATTGCCACATTAAATGGCAATTTGAGTAGACGATCTTTGAGTGTTAAGAATGCCTTCAGTTGGCCTTTAGCCATGACGTTCGTGCATTAGACAACAAACACACGAATGCTATTAGTCCATTCATCGGTTAGGCAATAAGTTAGTTCAACTGATTACATTTTTACTCCCATGCAGAAATACAGCAGCAAGCTTTTTTCTTTTTTTTGTCATGAAGTTTCTTTCACAACACTGGAATATATAACGCGTGGTATTTTTATGTATACATTTTATACCAAACAATCTGTATTGCCACACAATTGTACTATTCCAACCCCTTGTTTAAAAGGTCCACATTCGACCCCAGTAAATCTTCTGTATCGGTTTCTCTTGTATTTGCAAATGCTACAGTAAGCTATTCAAACCTTATCAATAAAAGAATAAGGTAGGTATTTGAATGGTTTTTGGTATGTGATGAAAAATAAATTACGAGAATTTAGCTGTTTATGAAAATATTCTGTCTTGGAATTATTGTTATATATTCGCAGTTATAGTGGTTATATAAAATTACGTACGTATAAACGTTAACGCGGTTTGCTACCTTTTTATTATTTAATATATAACTATTTATATTACTCTATCTATGCGTTGTATTGCTTAATGTATACATGCTACCTAAATAAATACACGCAAGTACTAATAGAATTACCCTCTAATAAAAAGTAACAATAAAACGTAGGGATGATTAAAAACTATGTCATAAACCTAAATATAATAAAATTACAATCGTATCCCAGAAATATATTCCTCAATATATTTTATCAGGCCATGAGTTCTTTCAGTGGGCCTAATTTCGGCCGGCAATATTCAAGGGCTAATATAAAAATATGGAAAAGGACCCTTCTTTCGCCCCATTGTCCCCTTAAAACGGACCTATTGGCATCTAATTTTGTGTCAAATGGATTTTCCTTCTCTATCTGTTGTAAATATTGTGTACGTATGTATTACTTTTTTGTTATTTTCATGGTGGTTAGAACTACAATTGACGAACAAACTAGACATTAATAATCTGCTCAAAAGATTGGTTAAAGCGTATGGTTTTAACAACTTAATTATTACAAAAAAACCGAATGATAATAAAATAGAATAATTAAATTTGCAACTTTCTCTGTGAAAATTTTCCCCAATTTTGCAATTCATACAAAAATACTGAATCCGTGATTAAGAAATAAAAGATATACTATACGACCTATTCTCATACCAAAAAAATATACAAAAAAATCATTATAAATCGGTCGAGCCAGAGGAGTTCGATGACCGTGACACGAGGTTTTATATATTAGATTTTACTACGACAATTAAGACGAATCTAATGATACCTCACTTGATGAAATCGGTGAAGCCGCTTGTGCTGTAGAGCGTGTCTAACATATGGTCATACACAAAATGCTCGAAGAACATTACCATTATTCTTCTTTTCTTAATAAAATAAGAATTTTTATTGTATAGTAAAAAGTAAAAATACATACGTGTAATAACACGGTTCTCTGCGAATTATTTGCCTTTAAAAGTGTTTTTAAGCTTCAAAAACACGTATTTCCTGAGAGAATATCTACCAGTAAGTACGACTTGCAACCGCTTGCAAATCCTGTAATGTACACTTACCACAACTATCCGCAAGTAATGTTGCTGTAAATTCGAATAACTGTATTCTATATCTAGAGAACTGAAACTGTTGCAATAAGATTTCTTGAAACAGAGATCACAAACTAGATAGCGTTATAAATTCCCTCTTTATTCTAACTAGTCAGCCTGTATGTACCTAAATGCGAATGCAATGTAGATTTCAAATCGATTTTCATCCACTTGCTATTGCAAGTAAATTTGATACTCGAATAATAATTGAAGTAACATTTTTTTCTTTTTTAGTTTCAGAAATTAAGGTATTGAACTCAAAATCAAACGTCGCGTATACTACCGACGCGACGTGAATCCTCTCCTAGCAAAAGCAATTTAGCTTAGCTAGAGGGGGATTGCTAGTTATGTGGAACCCACATTGCTTTTTATTTCTTAAAAAAAAATTATAATCATGGTCTAGATTTAAAAACCTAAACCCAAAAACAGTTTAACCTATCAACAGTTCAACGGATTTTAACTATTGTAACAATTACGTATAAGTACTTTTTCTGAATCCCCGTGTTAATACGGCGTAAAAGCGTATTCCTATACCAGTATAACAACTATAATAAAAACTGAAAAAAGAATATTCAAGTTTTAATAATTTTTCCAAAACCTTGTTAAATGAATTCTGTGTTGTACTCTAACTTCATTCAATCTTTTAAAAAAATATTTTTTAGTGAATCTTTTTAAAAAGTTATTTTTTTAACTAAGCATTTTATAAAAAGATTCACTAAAAAGTTTGATTGAAAATCTTTCAAACTTTTATTTTGAATATCATATTTTTAAACTTTGTAATAAATTGAAGCTGTGCCAGTGGTACATTTATGTAACATTGTAACTAGTTTTCAAACGGTACAATTTAATTCGGCTTGCTAATTCTTCTATCAGTGTTTTAAAGTTTCACGCCAAAACCTGCGATCATATTTTGCGATTACCGACACCCACACAAGTGGAGCCAAAATCATATCAAAAGCAATTTGTTGCTAGTTGTCCCCAACCCGTAAAAAATCTGCTCAACATTGAGCTTAAACTAATAAAGACAAAACATTCAAGAGTCAGTGCACTATCATTTTTACACAGTTATAAAGTACTTAAGTACTCAGTCATATTCGCATGAATGCATGATCAATCAAAACGTGTATAATCCTGCACTTTATACAGGATGCGCTCCGAACCATACATACTCGATCTCGTTTAGTTCCGATAGATTTGCTCGCTCACTCAGACGTCTATGCACAATGCACTGCAGAAACTAGTCCCATTGGGATTTGTACCAAACAATACATATGCTAAGCTAGAATCAAGTTAGAAACGTATGTTAGATTGTGTTCTTTATGTTTTAGAAGAAATCGCCAAATAATTAATTGAATTTCTCTTTCACACTCACTCTCGCTTTCTCTTATTAGTTTCTTAAATTTATTTTTTTCTTCTATTACAGACTTCAATTCCTAATTTCAATTACTGCCATGAAGATAATTTCTACATGTAATCCACCCTATAAATACCTACTTTATTGAAATCAGATAAACAAAAAACATTGAGAATAAAGGAACTGATAAGAGAAAGAAAGAGGGGAAGATACGAAGAGATCTTACATGAATAATTAATTTATAGTGTGGACTCAGTGGCAAACCAGGAGGCCTACTCTAATTCAATGAAAACGAAGTTTCGATCAAAAATGAAGTGGTGACATACAGAGCCAGGAACATCAATTCAATCCACTCGGGTCTGAAAATCGTCCGTGGGTTCGGGCTTCTTGTGCTTATCTAAAAATTAATTAGAACAGTCCCCGTAAACTCAAGAAAATTAAAAAAAACGAAAATTCATGAATTTCGTTTTAGAGAAAAAGAGTAGGCCTACAGGCCTGGACAAAAAAAACACTGATAATAATCAAAGTACGCAGAGCACGAGTACTACACTCGTGCTCTGAGGATTCCGTACGTATGCAACTACCTACATATACGGAACCCTTGGTGCGCAAGTACCACTCGCATTTTTTTATTTTTGTTACCCGCCAGGTTCGCCACTGTGCGGTCTCAATGTAGATACTATCTTTATGATTTACTACGAACACAATTTCAACGAAGACTAACCGAATACAAGGAAAGTTTATAAATTATATAATGTAAAGCAAACAAAAGTGTACTCTCTTTTTCCTCCTCTCATAAAGTCATATGGTATAGAAATTCGACACACCGCTCACAAACACTATTCTTTTTTCTTCTGCTTATTGTGTTTCTTGTTCCTCTCTTATCCTATCTCTATTCATGTAAAGGTTTAAAAAGCCCACTTTTCTTCTTTCAGTTTTTACGTAGCTTATATATTCGCCTGTAACTTAGACCGAAAGAAAAGCTCTACCTAAGGAGAATTTGGGGCAGTCAACGTATGTGAGGCTTTCTTCCGGTAGCTTTGCTTGTTACGTCTCAATGATCAATGAAATTACTGTCCAGTATCGGAAGGAAAATACTCATAGATTAACCTTTAGTAAATGAAAGCTTGATTAACATTTAGTAGATCCTTATAAGTATCTTTTTTGTTGAGGAAAATAATCCAATTTTGTAGCGAGTTTCTGGTTGATTCATATATTTTACGCTTAGAATTCGATTTCAAATAAACTCATAAAAATATACAATAGAATCTTATGTCTGCGGCTTAGCCTACGTTAAATTTTGATATATAGTGATAGATTTTTTATTAAAGAAAATATTTTATTATTATTATTAATAACTTATTCATGAACTTGGAGAATATGGTTTACTGAACAGCTAGTAAATTCAGACTGAGTGAACACAATCTCAAAGCGAATAATAAACATATGCAAGCAATGATTTATACTTGACGTTAATAAATTATGTAGACTAGTTAGTAGGCTCTGGTACGACACCCAGACTCGTGTAGTTCCAGACTTCTAGCTAATTTTCACTTGCAGTCAGTCAAACTAATGCTTAGCGCACAATATTTGTAGTACTTGTTTAGTATAATATAGCTTAGAGTAAACGTATTTATTATCCAGTAAAGTTGGGAAAGTAATTAAATGTTTGGTTATTAGTTTGTGAAGCGTTTATCAATAAATTTGGAACAGGCGGACCATATCAAACGCGATCAAAACATACGAAGATTTTATAAATACCAACATAAATTGTAATCTGTTCATGAAGACGAACTAGAGAAAAAGTAAGTAGGTAGTTTAGAAGTGCCATAATTCACAGGCTCCATCGTGTCTTTATGGAATAGAAGCACTTTCTAGGAAACTGATTGTACTCGATGTGTGTGTTCAACTGAAAAAAGATTTGTTTTAAAATAGTTAAAATTAATCATAACTGTAATCATGCAAACGGCAATCGAAACTGATCCAATGTGTTGGTCTTGGTGTGATCTGTTAATACCATTCAATACTATAAAATATTTTAAGATTACTCAGGAAAAAGGTTCTATCAGTGTTGACAAAGAACACCTATCTCTAGATAAGTTCAAGCCAACCTCAGTTCGGTATACAAGCGTTAAATTCAATAAGAATATTCTCTACAATAATCAGAATATTCCCTTGAGTACCATTGGATATTCAGAAGGTGATGTTACACAAAATAAATAATAAAAGTGTTCGGAGTGTCACGGCTTTGTAGAATGTTTTCGTCCGCGGCTGGAATACAAATTGGCCTAATTTAAAAGCGTATGATATAGTAGGCAACCGCAGTACCATATCATACGCATTTAGGGAAAAAAATGCTTACTTAAACTAAAATAATGGCTGCGTGGTGTGCCCTTACTTATTTTTATACCAGAAAAACACAGAATTGCCATCACCCCAGAAAAAAGTTCCTAACAAAAATATTGTTTAGCCATTTTCGGCTACAACTGCGCTTGCGTAGACATTATATAAAGTACTCTAGCTACTCTATTTTTAAGATGATAATATAAAAAAACCTTCTACCTACATTAAGCTTATATGTAAATCCACGATAAGTAAATTAAGAAGACGAAATTCGAGATTTGAAAACACTCTTTATTACAAAAAAAAAGTACATTTCACATGAGACAATCTAAGTAACACCCATCTCGCTCATATACTTCTAAAATTGGAAGCAAGAGAAGGATAGCTAGCATTCATTTGCAATCATTGAACGTACTCAGAAAATACCTCTTCATGAAAGGTCACAGTAGGACATAAAAGAATTATGAATATGTCGTTTTCTCGGAACAAAAGTATGCTGAAAATGTGAAGTATATTCCGATGTCTACAATCGTAAGAACGTGGGCTATGTCAGAAGTTATTCTCAAAACGAAATGGTAGCAATTCACAAGAGAGCATACGTTTTGAGTGTTCTTTATAAAAATGTGAATGGTCGGACGTGCTTTCTTTTTAAGTTATAATGTTTATTATGACGTTGTATCTATATCTATACTTAATATTATAAAGAGGAAAGATTTGATTGATTGTTTGTATTGAATAGGCTCCGAACTACTGGACGGATTTGAAAAATTCTTTCATCATTGTGAAGCTACACTAACCCCGGGTGACATAGGCTATTTTTTATTAATGTATTCCCACGGGAACGGGAACTACGCGGGTGAAACCGCCAGGCGACCGCTAGTGGCTTATATTTTTAAAAGATAGTTAGACCAGAGCAAAGACAATGCGATGGCCTTCCCTACAACTATAAACTACTATAGAACAAAGAAGTTTCTCGAAATTATAAACAGATAACTCAGAAGACTAACAGAAAATTGAGATGTTTAGCCAATATACCACCAGGCAGCAGACAAGAATAAAAATAAACCCAAGAACTTAGGTATAACAGTAATCCTACATGTTGTTGTTTTAACCAGGCACTCAAATTTCATAAAAATTCAATGACACGCACACTCTAGTGCGTGCTCTTCAATTAATTTTGTAGACCAGCACTCAGCTGGCTACTATTTGCTCCTAGAAAACTTAAATAAAGGCTGTACTATAAATAACTAAAAAACCCTGAAGTTAACTAGATGTAATGATGTACCTCAAAATTATCCAAAGAATATCGAATACCTTAATGAACCAACGGAAAATAGTAACTAGAGTAGTATTGTTTTGACGGTAAAGCTAATGTTTAAAGACTATCTATAAAACGTTTAAAAACTCTAGAATTAATTGAATAAGCATCATATTTACATTTTTTTTTTTTTTATTATTTTGATGGCAATTTGTGGTACCTACTGATAAAATCTGAAGTTTATATATTATTATTATTATTTTTTAATAAAGACGACTCCCGCATTAGGGTACAAGTCCTGTGTTGCGGGGGGACTTTACAAACATACAAGTCACGGACACAAAGTACACCCAGATCCGGAACAACAATTGTGGATCACACAAACTGCTGTCTCGTGTGGGAATCGAACCCACGACCTCTTGCGCCACTCCCACCGCGCCACAGAGGCAGTCAATAATCTCAAATAATCGGTTTTATGTTAAAATGTCTAACTACAGTAGTCATTCACTGAAGAAGTATTTCGTATTTTTAGCATTATTACAAAACGTTTAAATTAACAAGAAAAGGTACTTGTAACAATACTAACAATGTGTACTTTAGTGCGATTCGAAAAAGAAAACAAGAATACTTTCGACAGTAACTCCTTGCACAACGTGAAAGATGGCCACATTTTCTTAGACAAGAAACAGACCCTAATAAGCCTAGAAATAATAAGGGTCCACAACGAAGGTTATAAAAGAGGCCTGCGCAAATCTCTCCGTTTTTATTTTTTCGAAGTGGTATTTGTTTTTTCCATAACCCCAAAAAAAATACAGTCGATATCTAGAAAATATATCAGCTATTGCCGACAAGTTTAATAATAAAGCTGGGGACACACAACACGCAAATCTAACATCTACCATCCGCACCCAATGCCGAACTATTTTATCAAGATTGAGATATTGAATTCCGCCGCACCTTGCGATACGTAGGGTATTTTATTGCGACGAATAAATAGAAAGAGACAGGGCTATTGAAGAAAAAGGAAAGGATAGTAAAGTGCAGGATCAGAAAAACGTGCTATGAAAACTTGATACAGGAAAGTTGTTACGTAACAATAATAATATAATCAGCTCTACCCTTCTAGTTGTATGTTGTTGGAGTGCCGTGCCGTAGTAAAACTTAAGGGCTTTATAGATATCCAGTCGTTTAGGTTTGATACAGGCCTTGTGTATTTTGGCTGTGAATTCCATTATATATTTCATGTTCATTGGAATGACTGATAGTGAATATTTTATTTCTTGGTTTGTTTATCAATAGGAAACTGACAATGCTGTAAAACAGGTATCAATAAATGAAAAAAACTAGCAGCCCTAATTGTGAGCTATGTGGCGTTGTTGAAGATGTGTACCATTTGTTAGTGGAATGTGATAAATACAGAATGGAAAGAGAAACATTAGTACATGAACTAAAAATAAACCTCTTAGATTAGGGAACATTTCAGTCTATTCTGGTAAATCCATGTAGTGATAATTCCATCAAAATTTATAATTTTTTATGTAAATTAAATAGTACTTAATTTTTCTTTTTTCTTCTATGCTATTTGTATGTTCTTTAGGGTAGGATGGGGCTGACATAATCGTGTTCGATTACAAGTCCCTAAACATGTAAATAATAAAAAAAAAGGTATCAATAAATACAACTTCAGTATTATGAAGAAGGGGACAAAATATATTAAGACGGATGACATAAGATAATAAATTGTGATTATTACCATATTAGAAGGAAAACTATGTATTACACACTTGATTAAACAAAACAATAAACAATGATAAAATTACGCCTGCAATCGAATCAGAAATTTTATGGTTGGAAATGTTTCGTCCAGAAACAACAGCGCTCCATAGCCTTAATCCGCACAAATCCAAGGGAAACAGCCGACTAGGGTGCAATGCAGGGGTGTACAGTACTCCTATAGTTTGCCAAAGGCGGTATTAGAACCAATCCGATCGAGCACATCCATTGTTTGAGGGAACTGTTCCACATCGTTATGCGTATCTGGTATCTCTGGTATCTTTGTTTTTTGTTTTGAATCAATTTATATACAAGCTGGGTTTTTTAAATGGGCCAGAGGATAGGCACAGCAACCATTGTAGCTATAGGGAAGTGTTTTTAGAAGTCCTTTTTTATATAGATCTGCATGAATGCAAAATGTACGGTCGGCTTGAAAACTCTATATTATTAACTAAAGTTAATAGGGTACTAAATATATTATGGTTTAAAAAAAAGGTTTCTGATTACATAATAATGACAAAGTATGTACGTGAAAAATTGAATATATTTTATTGTTTTCTTTTTTTTACGTTTCGTTTTGTAAATAGCAAATATCACTAATGAGCAGCCTCACTTGTATACTCATTCGACTGACAGAAAATGACACATTTCATATTTTATTATGAATATTTAGCATTATTTATGCAAATGGCTTTCAAAAAATTTACATTAGCAATAAATTCTAAGAGAACCAACTAATATCTTTTTTGTTTAATTTATTTGTGAATTATAATATCACTCAACTTTATACCGTTGCCAAAAGGTCGCTTGTCTCTTTCTAACATTCGTCTTATGTCGCGACAGAGTATGACTGACAGACTTTTAAATTGAGAACACAAAAAGAACATTAAAGTAAAATACCGAGCCTTTGCAAAGACGTGAAGGCTGTGATGATACGTTCATACATATTTAATCTTGCCGCAGTTTTGAAGTGGATTTTTGATGTGAGAGCCTTGGGTATTGTTTCTCAAACAGATTAGACAAAGACTACGTTTTATTTCAAAACCTTAAAGGTTATTGGTTAAAATAGTATTATTATGACAAGGGTATCCGACTGCTACGCAAGAGGTCGTGAGTTCGATCCCTACGCACGATTAAACTTTGTGTCGTGAGCACGATGGTTTATTCTGTGTCTGTGTGTAATTTATCTATAATATGTGTGTTTTTAGAAATATATAAGTATGTTTATCAGTTGTCTGGTTTCCATAGTACAAGCTCTGCTTAGTTTGGGATCAGATAGTGCTGTGTGAGTTGTCCCAAGATATTATTATTATTATTATTATGAAAGCGAACGGGCAAAACAATACTAACTTTATGTTCATTGTCACAACTATACGAATATTATAAAGAGCAAAGATTTGAATTTTATATTTTTGTGCGTGTGTATGTTTGTAATGAATGAACCTAAAAACTACTGGACCGATTTCAAAAATTCTTTCACCGTTGGGAAGCTACACTAACCCCACATGACATACCTGTATTCTTACGGATACGGGAACTACGCGGGTAAAACCACGAGGCGTCCACTAGTGAGTAATATTTTTTTGAATGTTGTTGTTGGCTCATGATGAAGAATATGCTACGATAAACAGCTTGTTTCCTGGTTTGAACCCACTAATATGCGATTTTGGTGTCAAAAGTCATCAAAATCGCATATTAGTGGGTTCAAACCTCTGTTTGTCAACTTGAGAAAAGTTAAAGGTTTTTTTAAATTCAATCCAATCCACGCAAGGTGAGTAAAACAGGTACTAAATGTACTGAAAAAGTCTTATAACCTGAAAATAAAATGTTGAGCAAGTGAAAAAATCAACAAAAATTTTATACTAAGTACTTCGTTTATTTACACATAAACAAAATTGTAATAAAAGCTCAGAACAAATACTTTTACAAACTCCAACTTTTGTTCATCCCTTATCAGATCCTTCACAATATGAAATGCACTAAAAAGAACAAAATATCATTCATAATTCTTTTCGGGGGATTCCGTTTGCATTTTCACCTTTCCGTTGGTAATAAATTTTTGGAACGAACTCAGCCGGCGTGTACGTACCCTTATCACATGAAAATGGCTTCACTGCTCGAGTTGCCGCGCATCTGCACCTTGCCTAATGTAGCGTTATATCGCGTAATGTGTTTCTGTGTGAATACTGCTTTATGCTCCGTGCGGAGGCTGGGTGCAGTTAAAATGTTTAGTGTACCAACATAAGACTATTGTTAGGGCATTTGGTTGGGTAGATGTTATTTAAACGGCTTCAAAATAGATGGTTCTCTATTTGACCCGCATATAGATATGTATGTTAGTGCTTTTTCAAAAGCTACTGATTCGATGTACGTTGAATTTTCTAGTTTTTTCTAGTAGGTTTTAATGCATAAAACGTTATCCTAGACTATTTTTGGCGCGGTGGGAGTGTGCCCGACTGACACGGAACACCACTTGGTGTCATCCACAAATTGTTGTTCCGAGTCTGGGTGTACTTTGTGTCCGTGACTTGTATGTTTGTAAAGTTCCCCGCGACACAGGGCTTGTACCCTACTGCGGTAGTCGTCGTTTTTCAAAAAAAAAAAATTAAAAAAAAAAAGAATGACAACTCAAGTTTTTATCCTGGGTGAGATAAATATCGATATCATGTTAACTGTTGGTCCTGGTTAGTAAACCTGACTGCTAAACAAGAGGTCGTAGGTTCTACTCAAATGTAAAATAAATCTAGATATGTTAAGAACGATAGTGATATGTATCTATAATTTATTTATTTAGCTATATAAGTGTGTTTTCAGTTATCTAGTACAGGCTCTACATATAACGGGAGTTAGATTGGAGTGAGTCATTTATTAAGTAAGTTCTTTAATCGAGAAACTTGTCAATTCAAAATATAATTGTTTGTTTCCTATCCAAAAATACATATTAAACCACCAATTATAAAAAAAAATCGCAGCTATAAATACGCCTTTAGCATGCAGTAAAACAAAACGATGTAATCACATATAGCATAATACGTTAGTTTAATCAAGATCAACAATAAAAATATCAATTTTCCTAA
Source organism: Herminia tarsipennalis (assembly GCA_945859575.2). Lineage (NCBI taxonomy): Eukaryota > Metazoa > Arthropoda > Insecta > Lepidoptera > Erebidae > Herminia > Herminia tarsipennalis. Next base: position 22,300,196 of record OX243835.2, on the reverse strand, counting down.
ACATTCGCTGTAATACAACAGCCTATTCTAGAAATTTCATCAACATACCTTAGAATATACCCATTAGAGCGCTCTTATACACAACTTAATACCCATTACAATCTCATCTAACTATTAAACCGTCGACACACTGTCTAATGCACCTTGCTCACAGTAATGCATTTCTACAAAGCATTTGCTTTAAGCTAGGATGATACTACCTTTATACGCCCGCCAAATGCAAACGAATAAGAATTTTGCCAACATAGCCTTTTCTATGCGGTTTGGGCTTGAAGGAATATTTTATTTCCAACGCCTCTATCCTGCTTTTCTTCGGTAATCCGTCAAAGATAGGAGGTATAGAGGAAAAAATATCAGTATATTCTGATGCGTTTTGAATTCTCTGTATGTTTTATAAAGCGAGATGTAGGAGTAGAGGAGTAGAGTAAAATATTTGCACTGCGGTTATTTAACTCTATAAAGTCGATCAATGTTACTAATGGTATAGGCATAAATATACTGATTTAGTATCTTTTGATACTATTTAAAAACAATATATATAATAATAGTATCTTTTAATACTATTTACTAATTATGTGGCGCGGTGGGAGTGTATCCGACTGCTACGCATGAGGTCGTGGGTTCGATCCCCACCCAGGATAAAACTTTGTGTGATGAGCACGATGGTTTATTCTGTGTCTGGGTGTTATTTATCTATAATATGTAAGTATTTAGAAATATCTAAGAAAGTTTATCGGTTGTCTGGTTTCCATAGTACAAGCTCTGCTTAGTTTGGGATCAGACAGCTTTGTGTGAGTTATCCCAAGATATTATTATTATTATAATTATAATGAAACTATCAGTTTGCCTGCTCCGTAAGCATGGATGGCAGATACCTAGGTATTGTGATAAAATGTAGTATTTTATTCTGGTGCATGAACTATAAAGATTCTTAAATATAGGTTTAGTTGTTTTTACTCAAAAGAGTAACAAACATTTGCCCACACATCGCACATCCAATCTCACAAACTACACACTTCACTATTAACAGAATTCTTAAACTTGCTAAAATATTTGACTTAGAATAACGCATTTGTAAAGGCAACAGCCACACAACACGACTGAAGAGACTCTCTACTTGTAAGCGAAACTACAGGCAGTTGAGTTAAAAATAAACATAAGAAAAGTAAGTAGACAGGTAATCGTGAACCCCTTGTGTGTAGTACGAGAATTGAGAGGGCACTCCGGTACTTACAGTTTACTGTGCAGCCACGAGACGACAATTGGCGATAAAACATTTCGGAATGGGTTTAATTTTAGCCTGACTACAGCTTAATGTTGCTAGTATTCTTATTTATTTTAATATTTGATGTTCTGTCTCTTTCTTAATTACTACTTTAATAATATACTGCCTCTGTGGCACAGTGGGAGTGTATCAATAGGTCGTGGGTTCGATCCCCACCCAGGATAAAACTTTGTGTGATGAGCACGATGGTTTATTCTGTGTCTGGGTGTTATTTATCTATAATATGTATGCATTTAGAAATAAGTATATTTATCATAAGTATGTTTATCAGTTGTCTGGTTTCCATAGTACAAGCTCTGCTTAGTTTGGGATCAGATAGCCTTGTGTGAGTTGTCCCAAGACATTATTATTATTAATATAAATCAGCGGTAGGCTAATGGCTAAGGCATTAGTCTCGCAATCGTGAGGTCGCGGGTTCGCATTCTACCCATTATACTATAGACGTGAACCCACTCCTAACACAAGTCGTTGAGCTTAGCTGGAGGAGTTAACAGGATTGCTAGTAATGTGGGTGCCAAAATCCCACATTGCTAGTTATCTTCTTCGAAAAAAAATATAATTAAGAAAAATAAGTGGTCAGTGTTCATTTTTTTTATTTACAATTTATTTATTTATGGAATAAGTAACAGTTTCTACACAGTACATTTGGAAACGATGAATTTAGTTCTAGGGTAGATAGCAAGGGAGGACTATCCATGAGATATAATCATAGAGTTTTGCAGTTATGTAGATAGGTTTTTAATGTATAAAACGTTATCTTCGACTATAAGATACGATTAATATATTCATAATTAAAGTAGTAAGTCAGTGCAATTTTCATAAATAGGTGACGTACTTGATCAATTTTGCCCTTGATTTTACAACGCTTAATACTTCCCCGTGTTGAAGTCTGTTCATTTTTCTTTAAAAAACATTACAGCGTTAAATAATTAACACCTACTTTTTAAAATATTAATAATACACTTGAAAGTCGTATTGAATAAAATAATAATATCTTGCGACAACTCACACAACGTCATCTGCTCCCAAACTAAGCAGAGCTTGTATTATGGCAACCAGACGACTGATAAGCATACTTACCTATAATATATATTTTTTTAAATACATAGGTACATTGACTGCCTCTGTGGCGCGGTGGGAGTGTATCCGACTGCTACGCAAGAGGTCGTGGGTTCGATCCCCACCCAGAATAAAACTTTGTGTGATGAGCACGATAGTTTATTCTGTGTCTGGGTGTAATTTATCTATAATATGTATGTATTTAGAAATATATAAGTATGTTTATCAGTTGTCTGGTTTCCATAGTACAAAGCTCTGCTTAGTTTGGGATCAGATAGCGTTGTGTGAGTTGTCCCAAGATATTATTATTATTATTTCTAAATACATAGGTACATATAAGATAAATTACACCTAGACACAGAATAAACCATCGTGCTTATCACTCAAAGTATTTATCCTGGGAGAGATAAGTATCGATGTCATGTTAACTGTTGCTCCTGATTAGTAGACACAGACAAGAGTTTTACAGTCATTGGTCGAGACTGTCCTGTGTTGCACCCAGACATAGACCAGCGTTTTGCAGTTATTGTTCAAGACTGTCCTGTGTTGCACCCAGACACAGACCAGAGTTTTGCATTTATTGGTCGAGACTGTCTTGTGTTCTAGTTGGTACAGCCATGATAGGACTTTTGATGGTTCCGCCTACATACATATGGTCTGTGTTTAATGGTGCTACATACGTATAATATTATTGTAGTTTTGACATGATAGAACAAAGTGGCGTGCAATTTTTATGTCCAGCATTGGACTGCAATAGGCTGATGATGATGTTGATGATGACATGAAAATGTTAAAAGCATCCATTGGTACATACATCCTCAATTGCCCATCATTATTATTCGCTTTTCTATACTATATATAAACAACTAATATTATAAGGAGGAAAGATTTGATTGTTTGTTCGTTTATATTGAATAGGCTCCGAAACTACTGGACGGATTTGAAAAATTCTTTCTTTGTTGTGAAGCTACCCTAATCCCGGGTGACATAGGCTATTTTTTATCCCTGTATTACCACGGGAACGGGAACTACGCGGGAGAAACCGCGAGGCGTCCGCTAGTATAATATAAGTAGAAATGGATAGTTGACTACAATAAAAGTAAATTATTCTAAACTAACCAGGTCATAGTAGATATTAAAATGCTCTGAAATTTACTGTTCTCTTACATTTTAACATGTTTTGAATTTAAAAGCATGAAAACGAATACTAAAAGTAATGATTTGACGATAGGAACTTATGACATCATAGGTTCCTATCCCATACACATTACTATAGAGCTTGTCGTTTTGACATTTCATAAAAAGAGACTGATTTGACTTGACAATCAACATCCCTATTGACCTTTACATCAAATGTAGCGTATTATTACGATAAAAAGATTTCTCTTATATTCATGATTAAATAAAGCTTGATATGAACTAATGAATAAATAAAGATGTACTTATCAAAGGATATATCTAAAGCAAGATCTTCTTAACCATAAACTCTTATTTTCCAAATAAACAAATAATATTCATCCTTACATTTTATAACAGAAATAAGTAAGTAAGTACCTATATGATTCCTCAAAGGAAAAATACTTGAAGTAAACAGGTACCTATTTTCGTAATGACATGTTTTTTTCCTTATAAATGTTGCCTAGCTTCGGTTTGCTTCAAAATGAAATACAAAAGTTTTTCGTTTCGTCACCTTTACTCGTAGCGCGTATTTGTTCAATCAACCAAACGCGACATTTTTAATAATATGTTTTCGGCGGTTTACGATTAATTGGGCTGAAACCTTTGTACGGTAGAAGTATTTTTACTTATTTAGGAGACCAAGGTTTGAACAGTCTTTTTTGCTTTATTAATCATTAAAAAATTAGACCAAAAAAACTTTTAAATAATAAGGCAGCTTTGGAAGATTGGCAGAAATATTTATTATACATAAATTGTGATGAAATTTCGTACAAAGTCGCTTAAAGTTTGGGAAAGTTAATATTTTAGGCTTTATTTTATTGAGATAACCAACATCACAGCCAGTAAAGTAATAATTATGAAACACATTTAGAATATCCAAATACACCACACTAAATATGTTGAAACAGTTCAAACTAAAGTAAAACACATAATTATTAATGTAAAGGGAACTTAATAGACTTCTGTATGACGGTGTTACACTTATGAATATTTAGAATTCAACCCATACCAGTAATGAAGTGAGCTCGTATTAAATAGACCTTTCGTACCGACATTTACACGGTTAATGATATTAATTTTCGTTTGCTCAAAGGTGCTAGAACAATTTATATTGTAATTTTTGTGAAATTAAAACAACGGGCTATATTAACATTGAAGTATTTTTTTTTCTTTTGTTCCATTAAATACTTCGATATGAAAATGGCAATGTTGAAGTTATTTCTTTTCAGTATATCTGAATTTCACTCCACGCATTTTTATATAACCTCTGTCATACACTCAACACGCTTTAACCCCCTTCATCATCAATGATGATGAAGCCTATAACATCTTGATTAGATAATTAAAACAGCGTCCCAAGAGCCTCAGCATTTTTGCTGGTGACTTCCCTCTCAACGGACGCTGTATCGCCTGGGACGCGATTTAGGTGGCGCAAGCCTTCTAGACCTATCTGAAAGAATCCACTAGAATGACTAGCCACTACATGTGGCGCCAGATCGGTTGCAAGACCTGACTCGTGTCTTACGGGAGGTACCATACCGGGTTTTGTTTCGAATTTCCCTCTCTTCGCACTGTTTATGTTTGTGGTGTATTTTCATTCTTAGTCATCTCATACGGTACCCTTAGGATGAGATGGGGTGATAACACCCTCTTATTCGTACGTTAACAGAATAGAAGCCAAAATATTCACTTGTTAAAATAGTGTTCAATCATGATTGATTGAACACTATTTTAACAAAGGTTTGCTTCACTATTTTAGCTGTGTCGGACCACTACTGGACATATCACTTTTTTAATTTATCCCACAACTCCTTCCCTCCAATTCATCCCCGCGAGCTTCTTCAGGTTGTCGGTCCCTCTGGCGTCCTTCTGGTCGTCCTACCTTACGTATACAGAGTCGCGGTCTCCACTCTAGTTCTCGTTTCAAATGGTGTTAGTAGAGAGATATAAAAATGATTTAATGACTAAACATACAATCTTGAAAATCACTTGATTTACGTAAAGTAAAACGACCCTCAGCCAGGTGGTCCAACGACCTGAGGAAGGTCGCTGGGATGGTCAGTCTGGAGACCATCCCAGCGACCTTCAGCTCTCGGCAGAGGCAAGGATGTTGTGGCAAAAATACGAAGAGGCCTAGTGGACCGATAAAGGCTGATGATGATGATTAAGATGATGAATTTTAGCTACTAGATGGTCAGCTAAAAACTGAATTTTGGAAATTCCACTATTTAGGTAAAATTAGATATTTCACGTCCTTATACGGAGGAGGGACAAATAAATATAATTCTAAAATCTATACCATAACACCGTTTACCTAATTGCAAAGAACAGTTTTTCATTCAAAGTAGATAAAACCACCAGATCTACTAAAATCAAAGTCAGTTATGAAAATACAACGTCTATCCATTATTCTATGCACGTTTTAACAATTGACTGCTTAGCTATCAAAGAAACCACAGAATCAACTGAAACTATTATAGACCGAAGTGGTTCAGAATAATTCATATTTCCATTAGAGCTCGATGAATATTACCTAGGCTAGTTGAGGGCGCTCCGGGGAAGCGGAACTTTTGTACAAATATCAGAGAAACTTGGGGAGACTGTCACTTGTTTGAGTTGTCCATGTTATATGCAATAGAATCTCCAGGTGGATTTGTTTTTTTTGTGCTCAGGGGAGGGTTGGGACAGTTGAACATGTATTCAAGTTTAGTTTGTTAGTGCTTAGACAATGGTGAGCTCTGTAATCATAAATGTACTGTATACTACACACTTTTCTAAAGTAGACACACTTTGTGCTGGTGCCGAAATTAAGTCTTTTTTTATGTTTTTAGTCTCCGACCGAATAGGCGTTTCATATGTGTAATATGTGTGCTTGAGTGCCACCAACTAACCCACTCTCCATCCCCCTTTTAGAAAATGATACTAGTGAATACATGCGGGTTTTTTTTTTAAATAAAAAGGAAGTCTAACCGATGTGGTTCTTAGCTTTTGCTTTATTAAAATTCGATTTTTTTTATTGACGAAAATCATTTTTTTGTCTCTTGTGTCAGGGCACGAGAGAGGCAGGGGGTAAGTAACTTTTTTTGTACCACGAAATGAAGATACGAGCAGTTCGTGCGCCTGATAGTAAGCGTCACGCTAGCCCATTACAGTATCAGTACCACTCAAATCCTTGCTTGGCTAAGATCTGAATGTCATCGCACTGCGCTCCTATTTGGGACATTAGTTCGTAGGTACGTCTAATTCGTCCAGTAATTTCACTTGCTACGGAGCCCTTTAACAGAAATACAGTGATGTGGTAACACTTGTAGTTTAAAGATAGCTAGTGATGTAAGCAGCACATTACTAGGAATCTCAATAGCCCCTCCAGGTAAGTTGAATTAGGCACGTCAGTAGTACAATGGACAGGAGTCAAAACCGCGATCTATCGATTGCAAGTCCAATCTTTACCTACCTATATCTAAGTACAATATTTAATTCTCAATATCATTGCTTAAATAATAGTAACGCAACCGTTCAATTAATACCATATTAATGGAAATTATTAATTTATAGAATTCATTAACTTTATGATATGAATAAGAATAATTAAACACAATTTTATTTATAGATTTATATATTATTTATAATGAGTAAGAATGGGTGAAACTAAACATTGGACGATTTTTTAAAGACAAATATTTATAGAATATAGTAATATCTTTTTACGTTAATACTTTGCGTTCAAAATGGGTATGAGATTATGCAAATAACGCAAGATGTTTGAGGGGCCCATGAAATGCATGTAAAAATTAAACTGAATTTAAATCATATTATATAAAAAAAAAATATGTAGATAAATATAGCGCATAAAATGAACCCACCACAGATATTTTTAAAATGAAATTTAAGAGTAAGTTATAACAAATTTTGTTTGAAATATTTTAAGAATTTTTAATATCCATAATTCCGAACCGTTAACCCTTAAATAGCATTGGGTATCCGAATAAAAAGAATTTTGTGCAAAATTCAATTTTGTGGAAAGTCATAAGATGTAAAAACGTTTATGGATAAAAGTCCCGGGTCTTTCTTTTGTGGAACGGACCCGAATTGTAAGGAAATTTCACTACCCTTAGTTATGATAATGCGTTGACCGGATTCAGTTGAATGTATGGATAAATTGTGGTGACGTAAAAAGTTCTGCTAAGCTTGAAAAGGAGGTTTTCTGTGACTACTTCTTCGTAATATTATTAACCTGGAGTTTATGCTAATTAGATTTAAAACAAAAGTCTTATTATTTTACTCGAATCGCTTATAATTTTCTATGGTTAAGAAACTACGAATCTATACTAATATTATAAAGCTGAAGAGTTTGTTTGTTTGAACGCGGTAATCTCAGTAAGTACTGATTTAAATTGAAAAATTCTTTTACTGTTAGATAGCCCATTTATAAATGAAGGCTATAGGTTATATAACATTACGCTGCGACCAATAAGAGCGGAGCAGTAATGAGAAATGTTGCAAAAACGGGGAAAATTTACGCATACGAAGTTGCGCGGGACAGCTAGTAGAATTATAATAATAAAAGTACCTATATGAATCTAATAAAAACAAAAGTCCTATAATTATGTTGACGTACAAAATTCTTCGTAACTTATATTGTTTCTATAAAAAGACAATATAGGAACGTTTATTTGCATACATCATGTCAACATTGTTAACAAAACGCTTGCGGCAATCTCATTTCTCTGGATATTATAATTATTTACTTTCCAAATACATCTGCTTAAATGAAAAGTGTAAGTGTAAGAAAATTTGTTATAATAAAAACAGGATAATTATTTAAAACATTTAATGCTAATCGAAAATGCTAAACATTCGTATTCTTTATTAATAACATTTCGTAGTGGAACTTATTAACGGGCATTAAGACACTATCTTGCCGTCTCTTTAACACAAACCGCAATGGACTTCTATTTTAATCAACCAATAAACCAATAACTTGATCGTTTAACCCCATTATACTCAGTACAAAATCCAACCGCGGCCAATCATCGGCTTTTCAAACTTATTACCACTAGAGGGTAAAATGACCCTTTTACCAAAATCGAACCTTTCAAATACGAAACATTTAATCATCGAGAATAATCGATACAAAAGGCTTAATCCTAACACTCAGTAGTATATTCCGTTCCCCACTTGACAGTCGGAGGTCGAAATTTCAATTTCCTAAAGGAAAAGATAAATTTTCTTGTCGTTTATTGACATTTCTTTTGCGTTCTGCAAACGTCTGCCGCACCCACGATTGATTGCTCCACTGTTGGAGAAATATCAAATAAGTTAGATTTTTTCTTTTTGTGTACACTGTACTGTTTATATTTTCGGCACTGAAAAAAATTAAGTCAGTTGAAAATGTTTCGTGATCAATTTCGTTTCCTTTTTTAGTTTATTTTTATAGAAGTGTCGCGACAGTACTTTTCCCTGATATATATTTTTTAAATATATTAACAAAAAGCTTGAAATAATTTAGTTACATAATATGTAACCAAATTATTTCAAGCTTTTTGTATAACATAATTATAACAAACAAATTAATGTTGGCGAGCCAATAAACCGTTAATAATTAACAAATATACAACATTGCACAGCTTTATATTTTTTGTCAATAAAATACTGCATTTACAAATGTAAATATAAACACAATATCGAAAAAGTTTAATATATTCAATTTACCGATAACCACAATGTTTTGCCACTGAACAACAAACAAGCTGTTCAATACAACGTAAATCTAACAAAAACATTTGTATTTAAAAAATGGATCCCAATAAACAAAACACATTACGTAAACAGGTTGGACACCGAACTGCGAACGGACGGACGCCATTTATAATTCAATTGTCCAACCCGGATTATTTGGTATAACAGAACAAATCAATTTTTCACGCCCAACCTGCATATTTACTGAATTTACGAATAAAAGGAACAATTTTTAAATGTTTATTTGGAAAAAAATGTTGAATAAACGTGCTTTAAATCACTGATGAAAAAGGTAGCTATAAGTTTGATGAATGTCTATTTGCCTATCAGTTTATTTCTAACGTTCAACGCAGATTTGGATGCATATTTTTGTTGTTAGAAAGCTGGTTTATTTATATGTGTGTAAACTTTCACGATTTTTACACATTATAGGTACAAATCGCTAAAGTTTAGCTTATAATATTCTATAATCTGGTATATTTTTAAATAAGGTTTTGTGTCAAGGATCACTGCTTTTAAATGTGCACATTAGCTTCGGCTATTTGGAAACACCACCTACTTTAAAATATGGTCTTGATAAGAACTACTATCCATCCGTCTAAAATATCAGTAGGTTTGAACTTGGGAAAATCAATAACCCTGTAAAAAACTGTCATCTTTAAATATAAAACCAAGAAATTAAAAGCCATTTTCCTCAAAACTTACAAGTTTTCTCCATCAACCGCAGCCACAGAACAAAAGAAATCACAATGAAATAAAACAACCGAATCCAGAAGCTGCGTAATCAAGAATTCACAAAGCAAAGAATTATCCGTCCCCAAATCTCATTCCAATACCGAACGGATGAGACAATGCGATATATTGAGGACAATCAGTGAAAATAAACGCAAATGTCGTCTAAATATGCAAATGATCACGAGAGAAACGCGGAGCAAGACGCCATTTTTCAATTGAGAGTACGCGACTGAGCGTACTTAATCGTTTCAGCCTGAAGATTAACTTTTTGTATGAATGCGGTGGACTTGTCATGGTTTCTTAATGAGTGTAGACAGACGTGTCTTCAAGGTTTTTTTTTTATTACTGTTTGTACAAATATTGTTAAAAATACGGCGGGTTTTGGAGTGGGCAGCGGGAGGATTTAGCATATGAGCATTATTTAAAACAACAACGATATAACTAGTATTTTAATATTAAGTTATTTATTTATTTAAAATTCAATTACAACATCATTAGAGTTACCCAATTCGATGTTGTAAGTAACAGAGTAGAACTTATTAAACTAAAACACATAATTTAAAATTAAATATGTAGGTAATACACTCGTACATTAGTAAATACAATTAGGTAATATACTTAACCAATAGAGAGGATTTTAGAGAGGATGAGAGACCACCACACTGGCTAACATTATATAATATAAATATACTATATAATATAATTATATTATTGTCGACCCCACTGGTGACCGTAAAATGCATCAGCATTGCTATACAGCGAGGAAATGCTGCCAGCATCTGTGTGTATTGTGTTTTTAGATATATTTTAGTTTTTATTAAATGTTAGTTTTAGTTTAAATTAATTAGTTATTGTATATAATCTGTTCAATCAATTATGTAACATTAAATGAAATAAAAAGTAAAACCGTTTATTTTTTTAGACTATGACTATAAAGACTAAAAAAATAAACGATCACTTAAGCCTTGATCATTTGGATCACTCATAGTACTAGAAATGTGTTCTAGAATGTCAACACATGGAAAAACGATATGTTGCAGTGCATGAGGTGTCAAGGAATTGTGACAACCCCCCCCCCCTCAAACACTGGCTATGGCTAACTGTGTAGAAGATGACCACTAGGTGGTCGAATTTTCTACATCAGTGGTGTTCAGAAATTCTCTAAACTGTCAAGTGCCACACGTACGTGAAACGATTTAAACTTCACCTATATACCTTGGTATTATGTAAAACTTTTGATGTTTTCTGTAAATATTCCTAAACTAACCTAATTTTATAAAAAGGCAAAATCCTAAAATAAAAAATGATGAAATCACGGCACACCAAAATGGCTGGAGTGCTGCATTTGGCTAAACAAATTTACTTTCCCATTTGGAACGGTGCGAGCGTTAGATGTTGCCAGTGCCATCAAAAGGATGTACGTAAATTAGTTCGCCGAGGAAAAACGGAATGGAAATATGAAAATGTCAGACGCTATTAGGATTATCCCTATCCCGGATAAGTGATGTTAGTTTAAAAATTCTGAGAAAATATTTTGTAGAGTGAATATAATTGAAAACCACGTGCGAGATATAGCAGGTTTTAATGGAATGTATGCCTATTACAAATACAGTAGGCATTACATTTTTAATAGTGTACTAGGTATGTTATTTTAGTGGGCTATTCGATAAATTGATAGAAGTTTGTGTTAAAGAATTATACAAAAATTCTATGAAGTCTAGAGATAAAGTCATTGTCACAGACTGTATAATAACTGTTATCAAGAGTGTGACAAATTGTGTTGTTTAAGAACACAACTCTGAAAGGGTCTTATTATAACTATTTATACTACAGAAACAGTTTTCACTGGTCTACCAAAAACCCCATGAAATAGAAAAAATTGAAAACTAACACAAAATCGATACCTAAAGTTTTTAATACATTTACAAACAAAGCTAATAAAACGTGTTTAACGAATTTCTAACCTAACTAACTGATAAAGTTTACTACTTTCTAAGTAAAACTTTTGCACATTCGTGACCAACACGTATTTTTCTTTCCATATTCCAAACAATTTGATTAAGTCACCAGTAGGTACGTGGCACAGACATGGTATCTCACAATATTTGTTTTACCAAACTAGGTCACACAAAGCGTTATTTTTGACGTTTTCGTATAAATTACTCTTTCCAAAATGTTATTTATTATTCCAACTATACGAATAGTTCGCGGTACGACTGGTTTATGCCAATACCGAAACTTGTAGGGAAAAATATAAACAACGTTTATATCGTTGTTGTTTGTATAAGTCTTACTTAAAAGACCTTGTCTATTTTTTTATCCTGAATGGCATGATTGATGTTGAAAGAACACGTTGCTAATGTTGTTACTAAAAACAAAGGAAACATATACCGAGATAAAAGGTTTTATGTTAATTCTATACGCTTCTTTTCGAAATTTAGAAACCTAAGAAGAAAAGCTTTATAAACATAAAATAAATTCATATAATCATCGGGTTTTTATCAAACCATTCTTGCTAAGTACCTTTACCCCATTTTAAATCCATACAAGATATGTACCTATTATCCAATACCAATCAAAACCTTACGTAGATTGATTTAAGATTATCTCTTTTGTTTGAATGCTGAGCTTTAATAAATTATACCATTGGCAGAATTTTTAATTTGAAAATAGGTGAACTTAATTCGATTACATGCAATTCTCATGATAAATATTGATTTTAAAATAGAGAGAACGTGAATGTATTTCTTGAAAATATATTTAATACGGATCATAATCGCGTGAATAATTTAAAGTAAAATACCTATGTTTATTGCCCGACGTTTTGACCGTATTGCAACGGCCGTGGTCACGGGTAGACTCTAATCTCACAAGGTATTTTACCTTAAATTATTCACGCGATTAAGATCCGTAATATATATTTTCATAATATGTACAAATTGCGAGATAATGTATTCGCTACAAATACATATCTATTTCAATTGTACTTCAATTAAAAATGTATTTTTATTTACAAAAAAATATGACCGCCTTCAAAAAATTTATAAAGTAGGTAATTAAAAAGCGTAAATAATATTAGTACAACAACAAAATATACTAAACATTTTGAAGTTGGTGCCATGAAATACCGTGCAGTTTTTGGTTTATTTGGCTATAGTTACTTTATAAATATTTTTTTGAAAGCGATGTTATTCTTTTGAAAAAAGTTTTTATTTTTCACTTTTTAGGGTGTTGGTTTGTAATTAACAAAAAATCTATTAATATAAAAAGATCCCATCATTTGATCCTGATTTGATGATAATGGGAAAAACTTGGAAGTATACCCTTTTCAACACATTTTTTTTCAAATCATTCCAGTCTTCTTCATGTAATCGGTAAACATTACACAAAAAATATACATTTTATGCTATAATAATATAATCAGATTTTGTACCACTGGAAGTGCTGAAATATGACCACACATTACAGGCTATGTTCTGTGATTTGCTTTAATGTTAAAAGTTTCGATATAATTATGTGAAAAAGGCGCAAGTTTAAAAACGTTATTCTATACTTATATTAAGAGTGCGAATGTTTGGATGTATGAATAGATGTTTTTTTATTCAATTACGCTACAATAGATAAACGGATTTAGTTGAAATTTGACACAGAGATAGATTATAGTCTGGAATTGCACATAGGTTTTTTGTGTGATGTGCGAGTGTGTGTGAAACCCTTTAATTACTATTACAACAGTGAAAATATCACCTAAATTAAACTCGCTCACCTTTCTAATTATTCATAAATAAGGTCAATTTCAGACTAAACCCTACTCAGTCTAAAATTGAACTACCTACGTAACAGTTGGGCCTGTTTGCTATAAAAAAATATTTACCTACATGTAGGACATAAAACCTTTGTCACCGAAGCGACGCCTACGGCAAGTGGACTATTTAATTTTAAATAAAAGACCTTTTCAAACGCTCTAGTAAAAGTTATTAGGCTTTTTTATTACATTCTCTAGTACTACCCGTGTCTTATTCCTCACATTATTCTTTAAAATTGTATCAGTGGTCTAACCAGGTTACCTTGACATTAAAGTATGTTTATTGTTTTACAGTAGGTTTATTCATACAAGAGGGCTCCGTGACTCAGTGGCGACCTAGCACTGCGACCTTACATCGAACCCCTTTGTGTCTTCGAGAGCAAATTAAGCCGTCATTCCTGCGCTCAATCTCTTTCTGATCGTGTCAGATTTTCATCCCATCGGGCTAGGAGCGTGAGGGAATAGAGCGAACGCATGTGTCTGCACGCACACTTGTGCTCTATAATATCGCCTGAGTAGTTGACCAGTCTATGACGGGATTGGCTGCCATAACCGACGGTTCGGAGACCATTATTCACGAGAGAGCAGACTAACCCCTGAATACTTAAACTATACTTAAGTTTGAGTCGTGCTCAAAACTATTTATGTTACTACTGTTTACGTTTAAGTGTACCATTTACTTTTATGATGTCAGTGTCACTGTTTGAGTATTTGATCGTAAATTTTATGGTAGAGTTACACGCTCGCGTTCAAAGCAATATTCAATAAACGAACACGAGCGCGCCGTGTGCCGTCGGCCCGACCTATTCCTTTCTAAAACCAAAAACAAATTGGTATTAATTTCTATATAAACTATGACATTGGTATTAATCGCCGGTCCTGCCGGGCTGCTTATCACGCGTCTTAACGCACCAATAAAATAAAAATGTCCAATAAATCAGAACATGGCCATATTTTTGAACCATTGCTATGATTAACAAAAGCCAATACTCAAAACAAAACAGAAAAACAATTTTACAAATGCTCTGACAAAGTGATTCATTATCAAATCGAAAAACAAGCTGTCCTAAATATTGGCAGCCTTAATTCTGTCCCTAAATGTGGCCGAATAATGTATATGGACAGGCGTGGAATGGATTTGATTAAAAATAAAGCCACAGGGATGCCGTCCATTAGTAATCCCAGCGAGGATGTATATGTATATATGAGTAGCAACGTACCTGCATATATGCCTTCATGTGTACTTTTGTGTATGGACGAAACGAATAATATATCATCCTTGTTTTAAAGCCCCTGGTGAGCTCTTGACCAGTTTATGATCTGTGCTTAATAATTATGTTTGTACTTAGGGTATACAAGCCTAAATCATTGGTTTTACTGTGAAGTACAACCAAAAAATCATTATTAAATTATTTGTTATAACTAGGAATTATTATTTAAAATTTGAAATGACATTATTTACGAAGTTTCATTTAAAACTAACTAGCTTTCGTCCGAGGCTCCGCCCGCGTGGATGTCGGTTATCGCGATAGAAACTATCCTATGTCCTTTGTGGACTACATTGACTACTACTACATTGACTGCCTCTGTGGCGCAGTGGGAGTATATCCGACTGCTATGCAAGAGGTCGTGGGTTCGATCCCCACCCAGGATAAAACTTTGTGTGATGAGCATGATGGTTTATTCTGTGCCTGGGTGTTATTTATCTATAATATGTATCTATTTAAAAATATATAAGTATGTTTATCAGTTATCTGGTTTCCGTAGTACAAGCTCTGCTTAGTTTGGGATCAGATAGCGTTGTGTGAGTTGTCCTAAGATTTTATTATTAGATATTATGTTCTTCCCCGGGACTCAAACTATCTCTATACCAAATTTCATCTAAATCGGCTTAGCTGTTTGAACGTGAAAGCGTAATAGACAGACAGACCGAGTTACTTTCACATCTATAGTATTAGTATAGATTTATGTTTTTGTTTGGTAAAAAAAATAAGAATAAAAAACTTTTTTATAAAAAAATATTACCGACTTCAAAAATAAATATAAGGCAACTAAAACCAATTGAACATTTTGAAGTTGATGCCGAATAAAACATAAAGACATATTTCATGGCACCAACTTCAAAATGTTTCATTTGTTTTGGTTATTCTAGGTAGGTATATTATTTTTTGCTTTTTAGTTGCCTTATATTTATTTTTGAAGTCGGTTATTTTTTTTTATAAAAAAGTTTTTTATTCTTATTTTTTAGTGGGTTAGTTTGTAATTCACTTAAGTTACAAACGGCTTATGTCAACTGCTCAAATCCTTTTACAAAATATTGCTTGCCCTGATGCAGGGACATTAAATGTTGAGGAGTTCACATGATAGTTCACTATCAGCTCTATAACATTGTGTAATAGTAGTATGACAAAAATAATATGCTACTCAATACCATATTAAAGTAACTGAATCGCAAACTGTGAAATATTGTATAGATCCACTCGTCATTTGTGGTCTTCATCATCAGTTCCAACAGTTGATGCTTTTTGAGAGTAAATGCACGAATCACTATGAAATATACCTAAATCACTGTAGGCCTGCCTTAAATATTTAAAGAGTTCCCTCGATTTGTCCGGGATCCCAACCAACCAACCAACTTGGAAGTATACACTTTCAAACACAAAAATAATTAATTTTTCAAATCGGTCCAGCCGTCTTTGCGTAATCGGTGAAAAAACATATAAAAAAAAATACAGTCGAATTGAGAGCCTCCTCCTATTTGAAGTTATAGGTACTTTTTATAGGTACTTAGGTTATTATAGGTACAACGACTCAAGTACTAAGAAAAAGTTAGGTATAGTAATACCTACTTGATTAAAACGGGTACTGATCACGGGAGAATATAAATGCAAAATTAAAATTTACTTTTGAATTCACTTAGTCACAAGTTTGCAAAATTGCTCTTTGAACCATTAAATGCGCGGTTGGTCGTCAATAGTGTTAACCAAAATACAAGCTAGTGTCAGGTATATCTAATCTGATGCCTCATTTGTACTCTACTTGGATGTTTATATGAAAACCTTAAAACCTGAATAATTTGCTTGTACTATTTGTTGTTTTTTTTATAATAAAGATAACTCGCAATGTGGGATTTAGTCAGATAGTTAGATTAGTCCCACATTACTAGCAATCCTGTTAACCCCTCCAGCTAAGCTCAATGTCTTGTATTAGGTGTGGGTTTACGTCGGTAGTATAATGGGTAGGATTCAAACTCACGATTGCGAGACCAATGCCTTAGCCAGTAGACTACCGTCGCTTAAATGTACAGTTTATCAATTATACACAACACAACTGACACTTATACTTCTCAGAAGAACTACTGATTCGAAGACGTTTCGGTTTCGCAAGTAGTTACTGAGTTACAGTTAATTGGCTTAAATTGAAGATTGGCGAAATTATTATTGGATTGGAATGAGATCAGCGATTAAATCATTTTACAGTGAGTAATTCTAAGAAATACTGAATTTGTGATCTAAAACTTAAGAGCTTTCGTTTTTATTAAATAACTTAGATACGAATTTTAAAGATAAACAACCAAGTCTAAAATTGATTGAAATTAAGTCAAATAAATCCATACTAATATTATAAATGTGAAAGTAACTCTGTCTGCCTGTCTGTCTGTTACGCTTTCACGCTCAAACAGCTGAACCGATTTAGATGAAATTTTGTATGGAGATAGTTTGAGTCCCGAGGAAGGACATAGGATAGTTTTTATCGCGATAACCGACATCCATGCAGGCGGAGCCGCGGGCGAAAGCTACTTGTATATTTCAGAACAAAAATAAAGATAAGCTTAATATTTAGATTGTTGTATTGTTCCAAAACTTTTTATATCTCACTAAGAAATACCAAAACAAAAAGTATCAAAACACTTTAATTTTCTAAGTAAATACGCTGAAGGATCAAAATTTTCCACTGAAAAGCAAAAAGAATCTCGCGAATTGTTGGCAGTGAGTTTCCGAAAACAACGATATTGCTCAGGAGGCCAATGGAAATTACTTTTCAAACCTGTGCCGACTTCAAGCCAAGAATGGTGGCTAAAGACAAACGAAAATAATAAATGGAAGACGGAAACACTCGGCCAAAGTATTGAAGAAACGTCATTGGCAAATTCGTGGCGAGAATTCCGATAGACCGAATAAGAAATTTGTCTTTCAAAGAATATAAAGAAGGTCTTGCTTTTCCAATATTACTTGTTTTACTCTATTATTGCGGACGCGTAGGTTATCCGTGAAATTGGGATATCAAGACTCGGCGTTGAATTTCGATTGTGAGAGTAACCTAAAAAATCATGCGCAATAAAACAGGGGATTACGTTTTTCATCTTTGTTTATACTCTTTGTGTAATATTGGTGGTTATTTCAAATTTCTTCTGAATAATTAATTAATAAATGAGTACCTAATACTCTTGTTAAAAGATATCAAATAAATTTTAGGACTACATTAAAAAATCTCTATTATTGTCGTACCCGGACCCAAGGACCCTTTTTATATTGTGTACTTATCAAATAAACCCAAAAAATATACAAAAATTACATGCTTCGTATAAAATTCGCGTATGGCTGCACTTCCCTGCATGAGCCCAATAGAAAATCGTATTAATTCATATTAACGGGTACGTTACACACAAAAGCAAGGAAGCGTTAATCAAGGCAGGCGGAAGGGTCAGGTTCCAGTATAATTTGACCCATGAACATCGTTTGTTATGTTTGGAAATAAGAGAATTTAGGGCCCTCTAGAGCTCTTGTTTAAATGGTAAATGTGTGGGTTTGAAGGGACAAGTATTTTCACATAAAGAATCCAATTAACCCGCGACAGGTGGGCGTGCAATTTGTGTTTAACATAAGAACATGTGCATTGAAGGGTATAGAAGTTTTGATGTTATACAGAACGATAATCGTTTTGGTACCATCTGTTAAACACACTCGGTCATTTCATTAGGGAGGACAGTAGCAATGAGTTCGTTGCTGCTTATTAATATTACGGTATCGTATATTTCGTTTTGTCGTGGCTGTTATGATTTTATTTGAATTCTGTAATACTACATTACGTTTATACGAAGTAAAAAATCCTGTCTTTATTTACCATCATTAAAATGTAGGTAATAGCAGCTATATATGTATATATGGAATAGGTAGGGGCAAAAGTATTTTGGTATTTTGAATGTATTGTTAGTAATCAAACCTCTTTAGTTGTACTGAATGTAATTGGCTGGTTTTAATACCATTAAATGTTAACATTCTGAAGATGCAATAAAAAACTAGTTCCCGCCATTGTTCAATTGTTTTACAAGCGAGCAAAATTAACGTACCTATGTGACGAAGAAACTCGGTACAATTTAAGTTTTATTACAAATAAGGTAAATATGCGACGAACGCCGCGAATAAAATTTGTGCGGTTTACGGGCCTAATGCGGTTTAATACCAGTAGCATAAATGTGGTTCAAGCGTTTCAAGTCTGGAAATTTTTGTGTGAAGGATGAGGCACGCTCTGCTCTCACGGATAAAATCAGTGGCATCTTTGAGGAGTGGAGCAAGATCGACATATTATTAGTTACGGTATTGCTGAAGAACTGGATGTTGACCAGAAAATAGTTTTACGTCATTAACAAAAGTCTGGCTACAAGAAAAAACTATAGACATTTTTGTACCACATGATCTCACTGAGAGAAACTTAATGCAACGTGTTTTCATTTGCGATTCTTTGTTGAAACGTAACAATTCCGACCCATTTCTTAAACGGTTAATTACGGGTGATGAAAGATGGGTCACTTACAAAAAGAATATCCGAAAAAGATCGTGGTCGAAGCATGGACAAGCCCCACAGACCGTGCCAAACCTGGGCCTGACTCGGAACAAAGTGATGCTGTGTGTATGGTAGGATTGGAAAGTAATCGTCCACTATGAGATTTGCCGCCGGGTAACACTATCGATTCTGACCTCTACTGTCAGCATCTGATGGGGTCAAAAGATGCCATTGAGAAAAACCGGCCGGAGCTGGGAACAAGCCATCCCCAAAAATGATACCTAATTTTTTTTTCTTTGTATGATAAAATATACGAAAATACTTTTGTTCCGACCTTATATGTTTGTGTATATATATATATATATATATATATATATATATATATATATCTTGCCGTGTGGTACCGGCTTAAGAATAGTACCACCCCATCTCTTCCCCTGGGTGTCGTCAAGGCGACTAAGGGATTTCTCACCGGAGGACGGGCAGCAGCGTCCTCTGCGTACTTAAAGCTTACTGCGATCACCAACCCGCTCGCCAAGCGTGGTGATTATGGCAATTACCCCCAGGATCTACATACTAGTAGGTTCTACTGGGGAGACCCGTGCCCAGCAGTGGGTCATCATATGGGTTGATATGTATGTATATATGTATGTGTTTGTGTGGATACGTAAATTTATTTGTTAGTATGTGTATATATTTTTTCGTTTTCACGTATTGTTTCTTGCTTTGTCACGTATTGTCTTTTGCCAACAAGTTTACTGCACCTACTTCCATTTTTATCTCTACATCACCCTAAGGTTGATTGGTAGAGAAGGCCATGTACAATAACTGTACATACTGTGAACAAATAAATGAAATGAACTTAATAAAATACAAGGCTCTAACCGAGCTTACTTAGTCCTGAAATTCATGTTTAAGAATTTCAATACAAAAATAAAATCAACCAAACGCCAAAAGAACTCTTTGACAAAGAACAAAAATACAACACAAAGGCTACAAGAGTGGAACCATTTTAAATCTAAATGAGCTGAAGAAAAAAGTTTTTAACAAAAGAACGTATAAAGAAAATCACGAGGCTAATCAAGAACCTTTCCCAAAACATTTTACTGGAGAAACACAATTTTCTGAAAGAATGGGAAATATTAATAATGGAACAATAAGCACGAATATTCCAATTGGCTAAAAGAGCTATTGGATTTTTTATATAATAACATGCAATTTTATAAATGAGGGGTGCGTCTTAAATTTGCTCATTCAGTTCGTTGGATTTATTTGGTTTTTAAATAGCACAAATATTTAAAGATTCCTCGATTAAAGTGCCCTGAAATTTTGAATGTAGTACATTCGAATAAAGATACTTGATCTTCTTGTCTTTATACAGGATTTTTCTGTTAGACAAATCAATAAATTAGCTACATTGCAAAGCATAAATACAGCAATTATTGTAACTGTTACAAGAAAGACATAACTAATATCGAAGGGCCCATAAAAAAATTAAAGATAACAAGCAATGTGGGATTGTGGGTCCCACATTACTAGCAATTCTGTTAACCCCTCCAGCTACGCTCAATGACTTGTGTTTAATGTTTTCTTTTCTAAATATAAGTAGACTAGCTGTCCCGCGCAACTTCGTATGCGTAAATTTTCCCCGTTTTTGCAACATTTCACGTCGCTACTCCGCTCCTATTAGTCGTAGCGCGATGTTATATAGCCTATAGCCTTCCTCGATAAATGGACTATCCAACAAAAAAAGATTTTTTCAAATCGAACCAGTAGTTCCTGAGATTAGCGCGTTTAAACAAACAAACAAACAAAGCAAACAAACAAACTCTTCCGCTTTATAATATTAATATAGATATTAGTATAGATATAAAACTTTAGTGCCGTTTTAACACAACGTAAATCTAAATAAAATACTGTGAACTTAGTTGTGGATTCAAGTAAAATAGACTAAGTAGTTTATTCCAGTTACATTCTTAAGGGAGAAAAATTATGTGACCTTAAAAACTTTAAGGTTCTTATTGATAGGGGGCAGATTTATTGCTATTGGTCATCCACAACTCTAATCCGATATTATATTTAATGGGAAAACTCCGATTACTTTTTTATTTTTCAAATAAGAAGAAGTTGAAAGCAGGCAAATAAAAGCTTCCCGAACAAAAATGTTCTAAAAAAATATCTACGTCGACGAACTTCTCAAAAAAGTATCACCTATACTTTTTTGAAAAGTTCCAAAGTTGTGTCTAGCAAAATATTGAAAACAAGTAGTTCTTAGTTCGCCGCTCATTATAATTTTATAGAAGTCTCCAGAAATTTTATTTTTCACAATTAATGATAATCTTCATTTCATACTAGTCTCTAAATAGTGCAAAATCCCAGTTCTCGTTAGTCCATTTTTCCACTAACATATCCAAAACCACGCACACATTATTATAGATCCTGAAGGTAATTTCCATAATCGCCACGATTGGCGAGCGGGTTGGCGATCGCAGTAAGGCTTCAAAGTACGCAGCGGGCGCTGCTGCCCGGCCACCGGTGTGAAATCCCTTAGTCGCCTTGACGACACCCACGGGAAGAGATGGAGTGGATTAGATTAATTTATATATGCTGATACGAAGGTTATATATGATAATTTAATTAGTTTACAGTTTATATATAAACAAGTACCTTAATGTATTGTATTATCTATCTATGTTTATATACACTTAAAGTACTTGTTTCAAAAATGTCGGTACAGTATCATAGTCTGATTACCCACCCGCAAGGACTGAACTGGCTAAATCAGCACCCTGTATAAAGTTATAGTGGATAAAAGTTAAAAATGTATTGCCAATTAAATCGAAACGGCTCTTCTTTAGGTATCCGTAAAAACAAGGAAACCTTCTAGCTTCGCTATTTTAGGAAAGGATTTATATCACCTACGCTCATACACACACATACATAAACCCACACTCTCACTTACCCAAGAAAAAAGCCCAGAAATATCACCTCTCTATTCCATTTTCAATAGATATACACAAGACAATTAGCGGGTCTTTATTCGAGTAGAACAAAAGGATTTGCCCCGAAACCTCTGTTACGCCTAACATCGAGGGTTATGTTACACAGAATAATACGGTATACAGCAGTAGCAGATTACTTGTGAGCTCGAGAACGCTCTAATTGTTTGGTATCTCCTGTCTTTTGTTCCTGAGAAGTGGAAATAGAGGCTCATTTCTCGTTCAAAGTGTTATAACGGATGTGCTAAATGCATTTTTGTATTTCGGAGTACGTGTTTGGTCATGTAATTTAAACTTTAATTTTCTCTAAAAATAGAGGAGAAAATATGCAAATTGGATTATTTTATATTAAATTTCAAGCTGTCGCGTGCATGTCGGACTAAGCAGAATGTAGGGTTCCGCAGCCCCCCCCCCCTCGAGCTACGGAACCTGAAAAAAAAATGTTTTTTCAGGGTTTTGTTTCCCGAATAAATAATAAACGAAAACTTACACTAATTTTATAAGATATATATCTTATAAGCATATGTTGTATGCTTGGATGGATCTTAATATCTATCTATAAAAGTTCTGTTTTGCCATTTTGGCTACGGAACCCGGAAAAAATGTTTTTTTTTTGTTTCCTGAATAAATCATAAACGATAACTTAAACTAATTTTATAAGATACCAATCTTATAAGCAGATGTTAGCTTGGAAGGATATGTATTATTATTAAATAGATAGAGATAATACACATGTGTAATATTTAACTAGAATTTATTTGGTTGTACCTTAATATGTTTCGCTATTCGTTAGTTTTGCTAAAACTCAAAAAACGAGTTACTGATTTGTTTTGTCCGCTTTAGTTTAAGGACTTTCGGATTACATTCAACTATAGTTAGTGCAAAATTCACCGAAACAACTAGTTCTAAAATAATTATTCAACCAACAAACTATTGGATACCTTTATCCTTGACTTACAGTCCACAAAATAGTTTCAAACACAATTTTTGCTGAAGGTCCCAACTAAAATGGTTTTTGTGCCAAAACGGCTATCGCTAACGTCGACATCTGAGCGATTTATACCAGCCAAACACATTTATTCACTGTTTTTACACAACTTTACTGACCTTTAGAAGCTATGAATATTTGAGCAGGACCTACACAGCTCTCAGCAAGAAAATAATGCATTGCATATTTAGTATTACTCATCATATAACGTGAAAAAAAAAGGTATCAAATTTAATCAGCGGACAGTGTATGGATTAAGTAATATGCCTGCCGTGGAACCATTAAGCCTTAGCTGTTTAAGCATCTTTTTTTTCAGTGTAATTGTGCAAAATACAACTGCATTATATGTGTACATACAACATAGAACTTTTATATCATTTTTTCAAGCGTCAGTCTAATAGGATTGCATATCCCTGTTCCAAATTCAATGAAGAATAATGGAGCAGTTATGAGATAATATCGAAGAGATTGCGTAACAGAATAACTAATGCAGTGCAAAAGTGCGGAGTATAGGTACAGGCCGTGCTGTAGATAGCAGAATCTCACATTAATAGAGGTGTGTATTGTTTTTTGTTATGATGATGAAATTTAGTATTTAGAAATGTACTTATTTACATAAGATAAACTTTAGGTCTAAGAATGTATAGTTCACTGTTGTTATTCAAACCCAAAAGTTGTGTATTCAACATTATAGCCAAAAACCTATCTACCTAACGTTTGTTTACATAATTCACAAAGAAACAAGGCAAAGAGAAACAAAAGAACTCATATTAGTGCTAAAGCTAATGAGACAGTTCGTTCGGACCTTCTGTCGACGAAGTTCAGAGTTTCATACAAAAACAGATTATAGGATTAGTTGGGGACCTTTGTGATGCTTTTATACACGCACTTGAATTAGGATGTTCCTAAATTAAATTGGCATACTTTGAAAGGTATTACTGAGGGTACAAAAGCCCTCTGCTAGCCTGTATGGGGAGGCAATAGTTTAATGGTTTGTGCTCCAGATTTGGGTACGGCGGCACTAAACAAATTATTTTATTTTAACAAGTCAAAGTACCTAGGTCTTAAAATACTCTTAAAATAAATGCTAACGAGCATTTATTTTAAGAGCATTTACATTGAAAAATACGATAACGATCGTATTTTTTAATGCATGGCTATCGAAACAAATAAGTACTAAAAAAACGTATTCACGTAAGTAACTTACGATATCAAAAAATAAATTTCTACGGAGCTTGTTGGGCTGTTATTTTAATGAAAAAGAGATGGAGCAGGAACAGCATCCTAGGAACGGGTCTTTTTCCCGTTTTCACGGCAAGCCCGTGCGTACTGTCAAAATCTTGTCATAACGGTAAATAAAGAGCTGCGCTTAGAAATGCATCAACGCGCATGCGCGGCGGACATCTTTGAGCGCACCGCGCATGCGCGAATTCCCACGGGCTTGCCGCGAAAACGGAAAAAAAGAACGTGAATAAGGACCTAGCTTATTTGACCGGCAATATTTAACTGTCATCCTATTCCATGATGCGATCACGAGAGTTTCTATTTTACCCGACTATATATATATATATATATATATATATATATATAGTCGGGTAAAATATATATATCTACTAGGTATGACCTGCCTATATTATTAGTAGCTTACAGGTTTATACAAATAATATGCTAATGCAGTGTAAATTCAAGTCGTTTTTTGACTTTGTTTAGTAGGAATTTTGCTATGGGACCATAGAAAAATTCCTACTCGACAAAGCCAATTTATTCCAGCACAATGTGTCACTTGACCAAAGTTCGAAACAAACGCTTTAAAGTGTATCTTAAGAAAAATGTCGTTTTATAGTTTAAGTTAGTAATTTACAACTTCAAAGTTCATTTTATACGGCGGCTTTTGCAATATAAAACTACATTGTAAGTTGAACTTCGAAACATGTTACTACTGATTTATTTTACGTTTGCTAACCTATAAGTTTGGAGAAATTATAGGTAATTTAACAATGGTTTTAAAGTGGCGTAAGACAAGATTTTTTTTTAGGTCGGGCTGAGAGGCTAGACGGAAAAAAGTGTAACATTTTGACATCGATCAAAAATCTATTATTTGTAAATAAATGAAGCTAGAATAAGGAAGTTGTGTTATATAGGTTTTTTGTGTTTTTGTAAAAGGTTACCTAGGTTAAACTGGCTGTGTGTAATATAATTATGTGTGAAAAACCGAAATCTGAAATAGGACAATTTTGAAAATGTTACATTCTTCCAGTTTTTTTATAATCATTAGTTAATTCAAACTTGGAACTACGCTCCAACCGGGTGTCCATAAGACTTCTATCTCTTTTTTAGTTTTATTTGTTAAAACTTAACTTTTATTCAAATAGATTTTACAATTACTACAATCAAACATAACTGTGTAATTTACTAATACATAAAATGGAAAAATTGTGCGTTTACATATGTTGAGAGAAATCTTTAGACTACAAGGTCGATTCTAATCTAAACTTTTTAAACGCGATATATTTTGTGTTCAATGTCTGTCAATCAATTTTGATAAAAAATGAGTATTCAGAGTTGATAAAAATGAGTTCCTTTTGGTCATAATAGTACAAAAGGTGTCCGGAAATAATCTCTTCTTGGCGTTGGATAACAAAATGACTAGAGTTACATATAAACTGAAGCAAAGCGACGACACTAGCAACCCACCCTAGTTGCTAGTGTTGTCATCTGGTAAATTCAATTGAGAAGAAATGTCTGAAAAGATTAAAAAATTTATTTTATGTTTGCGGTCACACAAGCTACGTATTATTCACCACTTCATAGTTCATAAATTACTTTTTTCTTTAAAATATTAGGTAAGCTTTTCATTTGATAGATTTCTAAATGGTAGGTAATTAACATTTTTTTTTTCGTTACGTGCGTTGACCTCCCACCGAATTGCAGCTAACGTTCACGGAGCTTCATGATACAACTCTCTGAAGCATTTACAAGCTATCGCCCAAGAAGTAATGACTGACGAAATTTGTACGAGGCTCGGGGTCTCCTAGTTTAGTATCAGATAGCGTTACGTGAGGATGGAGATGGAGAATGTTATGAGACAAATATAGAGTTTATACCATAGAGACATATTAATATCATTATACATTTTTAATAGCATAAGACGGTCTAACAAGAAGCACGAACTTTGGCAAAGTATCAACGTGCACAAAAGAAGGATTTTTGGAAGGTTCTCTAAAGGTATTAAATTGGAACGAAAGTGTTTAAAGTAAAAAACTGATATCAATATATTTTACTTACTTTCAATTCATCATTGATTGATCCCATCAGAATTGGACTTTGTCAAAAAGAGATCTATCAATTCAAAATTCAATCAAATAAATATTTTTTCAAATAGGTTTTTAAAAACTGCCTCTGTGGCGCGGTGGGAGTGTGTCCGACTGCTACGCAAGAGGTTTGATTCCCACACGGGACACCACTTTGTGTGATCCACAAATTGTTGTTCCGAGTCTGGGTGTACTTTGTGACTTGTATCTTTGTAAAGTCCCTCGCGACACAGGGCTTGTACCTTAATGCGGGCGACGTCTTTAAAAAAACTGTGAAATGTAGTTAAAAAAAAAATTAAAACCTACTTCTCTACTTCTATTTTAATAGTTGGTACAAAGTTAAAAGTAACGCAGGGGAAATACCTGTCATAACCAACATTATTTAGGACAACACTGCCATGATTTATGATAGCTCTATATACATTTCATGTTAATCAAATGCATGTCGACTATATTAAAACTATGCTATATTAAATACTGCTCTGTTCTGGGTATGAAAATAAGTTTCTAATTTCCGTACCCAGCGGGCTCAAACGGAACTGCGACCCTATTGTTCTCGCTTGGCTGTTCGTTTCGTTTTATTGCGTTACCATCTTCTATTATTTATGTATTTAAATATTGTAAACTAGCTAAAGTTTTTCAATGACTCTGGAAATATTAGTGCATAATGTCAATGAAAATTGTTCATATGTTTGGATGTAATTGACTAACAAACGGGTAAACTTTTACCTTGTATAGGTACAAGGTAATTAGTGAATTTCAAAGAACACACTTCGTTCTTATCTAAAGTAAAAATTATCTTGAACGAGCTATTGTATGTACAAAAACTGTTTTTTTTTCCAAAACAGCCGAACGTATTGCCATTAACCAGAGCTAAGAATGATCACGATTTAATTCACTTTGTAATAAAATCCATCCATTTACCAGTTCAAATTTAATATCCGTTCGTTTTGAACGCTACTTTGCCACATACAGATAAACACTTATACTTATTGCACCCATCTGGTTGCGTCGAAGTAAAAAACTACAGTAGTAGTTGGGGTAACACAAAAAGCCGGCACTCACTGGAATTCCGTTTTTGCGTCACCCCAACTTTTTCCAACATAAGGATGGGTACTGACAAACGTTACTGACCAACATTTGCGTTGAGCATTGCGTTACACCGTGTGCTAAAAATATGTGTAGATAGGTTCCCTGTTCGCCCGTGTTCCTTATTTCTCTGACAATGAGATTATGTTAAGATTTTTGACTGCAGTGTACTGACTGTCACTTAAAGGATTCGATTCAATTCAAAAAATTCGGATTCGATTCAAGCAACTAGCGGCTCGCGAATGTTCTCTTTGTAACATGTTACATTACACCGTGTAACGTTGATCAGTACCCACCAACATGGAAACCTACTTAAAGTTATTTATCCACTTTGGTAGTCCAAATAGTTAAAGTGCTATTAAAATGTAAATTTCATGTTGTTGGACAAGTGTAACGCGTAAAAATGTTGCGACACTTGAACACTGCAGTTTGCAATACAAACTTTTGCATTTTGAACATAAATTCCTGATCTACCCGTGAAGCTTCGTTTACAGTATTTCACCTACTTTCGATGCAGAGAGTACAATTTTACATTCGATAAACTGCGATAAAATCTTTCACTGTACGAAACCTTTGTGAGGGCAAATAGTTTTCAAATACAGTTCATGGTTTAAATTCGTTTGTTTATATGTAAACGTGACAATAGCCTTGCCGATGCCTGCTAAAGGACCGATAACCACTTGAACAAGCGAGTCTCAGAATGAAGTCACAACATGGAGTTGTTTTCCTTTACTAGCGTAGTTAATAGTTTATTAAAGTTTACTATATCTTTCTCTCTCTTTATTTGTGTGTGTATGTATTACTCGTTTTTTTTTGTAGCCATGGCTAAAATGTCGAAACTGGAAGTTCTAGTTTTTAGTCACGGTAATGGTCAAGACCATATTTAAAGATAGTTTCTAAACGGAATTCCCGCTATTGCATACCTATTTGAAGTTAAAATATTTGACCTGTGATCTTAGACTACTCAATATTAATACTATCTTTATGGTCAATTAAAAGAAGTATGAGAGACAATGCACAAAAATAAGAATAATAACATGTTTGGTCTTCCGGTGCGACGTACGACAAAAACCACGACAACAACAAAAATTCACAAGGCAAATTATAGACACATAGTAGAAGAGTGTGTTACATCAGGTGGCAGCACAACGCTTATGTGTCGATTCTTGAAGTTATTTTCTCATGCTCTTATCTCGTTTTATCGTAATAAACCCTTCGTGGTTTAGCAAGTAGGTCATA
Organism: Herminia tarsipennalis; assembly: GCA_945859575.2. Taxonomy (NCBI): domain Eukaryota; kingdom Metazoa; phylum Arthropoda; class Insecta; order Lepidoptera; family Erebidae; genus Herminia; species Herminia tarsipennalis. Next base: position 22,270,984 of record OX243835.2, on the reverse strand, counting down.
CGAACAAGTACGAATTCAAACGAGGCATAAACTCGTGGCGCACTTGAAATGAAACGGTGTCGCTGTAGGGTAGTCTCTCGCAACATTTGTTACGTACAAGAAATAGCTACCGAGATTTAAAACTTTGATTTGTTTTCTATACGATGCCGCTTCGTTCTAAGTTATTACTTGAACAAAGTTTTTGGGACTAAGAAGTTTTAATTAAAGGTTAACAAGTTTAGGATGTAGGATTTTAATCAATGTTGTAAGTAATTCTTGAAGTATAAATATAATATTGAAAACGTAGACTTTATTCAAAAGGAAGATATGGAAAATTAAATGGCTCAAAAGATAATCCATTATAGATGTGTAAAACAAAATGCTCTTCGATTTTTGTTAAGGAACATCTAGAATCTAGATATCTGATACGTCTCATATTTAAAATAAAAACTATGTAGCTTAGAATTAGATAAAGGCACATCCTAAGACCACTTCTTGTCGAGTTGAGTAATTGAGTAGGTACGTATACCGCAATTCAAATTCAGTAACGGACGAAGTTTTCCAACAGCCACGTTAATATCGTCGTCAAAAGCACATTACACCATAATGGTTTCTGAATTACACCAAATAATCCAACAATGACACCAATGCTAAAGAATTTCAAACATCGTCATAAGAAGAAAACGTCTTGCATTATTGTCACTAACTAACTCTAGTGGGTTTAAAACTATTTTAAGACTGCGCTATTACCTACCATCAAGAGAGAAAATATGCGCTGCCTACTTCGACCCACCCATAATTACTCCCAACATATCCCTCTTGGCATTCCTAACATTCATTCTCCGTGTAATAGTGGTACCAACCCCTAAGCGAGCCCAAACTTCTTTATCACACACAAATAAGGTTCAATTTTCTTTGTTTTCTCTGTATCGGTAATCTTGTAACGGTTTAAATCCGCTTTTCTCCAAATGTCTGTGTTCAGACCGCGATCCTATTCTTTTCCATCCTCTTTTATGTTATCCTGAAAGAAAATTAATTAAGTGCTATTGTTCTCTTTGAGTACCGTTTTGGAGGCATCTGAAGATTTCGGCTGCCTACAGTTTTGATGGTAGATAGTGTGGGTGTTAGTTCTAAACTTGATGGAAGAAACGTGGATAGTAAGCGGCTTGAAACCTTTAAAATAAACAGCGGAAATACAAATGTATAGTGTAGATAATTAGAAATTCACACCAGTCTTGTATTATAATATTACTTAAGTTTAATGACCAATCAACTGCTCAAAAATTGTGTTATTTATGTTATGTGTTAAAGTAGGTTTGATGATTGAGTAACATACAAACATTCACATGAATATACCTACTCGTTTATTAGAAATTATAAGAATGAGATAAATATTTTTTACGACTGACCTGTTGGTCTAGAGAATAGAGAATTTCGGGACTAGCAAAAGTTTCGGTAGTTGAAAAACCCGCGCCTCACGATGACAGCACTAAGCTGCTAACAGCCGACCCGTGACCACGATAGGTGCAATTATATTTAGGTATGTTCATCAGCTGTCTGGTTTCCATAGTACAGGCTGAACCAAGATTGGGATTAGATAGCCGTAAGTGCAATAAGTTGTCCCAAGATATATAAGAAGATATATTTAAAAGTAAAAAAGGACAAAAAACGAACCAACATGGCGTTGTTCTGACAGAATTACACGAAAATTCAAACTGAATTCATTGATTTCATTCTTTCATGAATTTCAAGCGGCAGACGTAGCTTTACGCCCAGCACCCAATTCAGTCATCAAAGACCAGCTTATGGTAATTTGTTCTGTGGGCTCACCTACACAGCCGATTTAAATAGCTGTTATTTCTTATTGGAATTAATTTTGAAAGGTTTTATTTTAAGTCATAAACACAGTCACATCCAAACTTATAACACACACACGCACACGCACACGCACACATACGCGTGCGCGCACACACACGTTGATACATTCAAATTTATCACATGTACTAAAAATGGTTTTTAAACAGATTTTACAGTATGGAACCATTCCTTTGTCGCGAAGACTTTACATACATATACTATCACGAATACAAAGTTCACTAGACTAGGAACAATTTGTAGATCACACAAAGAGGTTTCGCGTGTGGAAATAATATACCCACCTCTCGCACACCAATCGCTCTTACTCCCGCCACGCACTGAAACAGTCGAATCAAAAACAAACTATAAAATACTGTACAAAAATTCACCACCAAAATGTAAACCTACTATCTACATAAAATTATACGATGCTGAGCCAAAAAACAGTTGGAAAATGCACACAACTCCTTACTTACGTAGAAACGATAATCAAGTAACGACATCGGTTAACAGTAACCCTCTCACACTGGGGCGGTTTCTGAACTAAAATCTTACGATCACATGGTCTTTCAGGCCCCCAGGCGGTTTTGTGGCGTGAGTTACGACCAACGGCAGCACGTCCAAATAAAATAGTTTAGTTTTGTTGTCTTAGGTAAATTTAGTATACATTTTAAGTAAAATAAACCTGAACAGAGTATTAACAGTATTGTTTAGTATTTTGCGGCTTAAAATGTTGTTTCACAATAGTTACCTCTAAATTTGTTATAACAATATTGTGCTTAGATGGAACTGACTTAGTACTTACGATGGAATTTCATAGAATAATTTTAAGATGTACTCAATAATCAAAACAAGGTAGAAATAAACAAAATAGTTGGCACGCTATGCATAGGTATGTGGAATATAGACTACCTCTATAATACTTTTCTATAATTGTTGGTCTGGTAAAACTGAGGGTCTTGACCATATAAAATCGTCGCTTTGTCCACCATGCGGAACGATTTTCGGCTTCGTTCTTAGGTTCTTGTAGAGTTTCGTGTAACATTTATACTTCTTTATTTATTGATTAGATTTTGTAATTGGCAACACTCTACCAATGGTGCTCGAAAAGGAGTTTCTGTAGGTGCAGCAGATGTTGATATGGTGACGTTAAAATTTCCCTATGTAACCATTCAAACCAATTAGATTTACTCACTATATGTTTACATTAATAAGTTCACACTTGTGAGAATATAAAAAAAAATGATTAAATGGTCTGATTCTATGTGTAAATTTCTAGTAACGATCACACAAAAAAAACAATGATAAATAATACATACGACCATTCGACCTCTTCTGCAAGGGTTAACGTGAGATCGACGTCCGAATAATCTAATAATTTGCTTGTCCAAATCCCTAAACATTGCGAGAAGTAGACACGAATCAATGAGTATGATACCCGTGTCACCGCTGTCGCCTCTGACAAGGGCCACCATATTAATAAAAGCCCTTCGACCCGACCACTACCAGTTTTATAGTTGATCCACAAGTTTATATTCATGGTGGGTTTTGAATTTTTTACGTGTCGGTTGAATGCAAACCTTCCGTTGATGTAGGGTTGCGTTCCGTTGTTTTGATGAGCCAACCGCGTTTGAGGGTTAATGGAGTTGTTTCATCTGTATTTTTTCTCTTTTATCTTTTGGTTTTATGTTTTTGTAGAATATATTATTTCAAGGTGAGAATTTTTCAAGGAAAATTTTCTTAGAACACAGCCTCTGTTTAGTTTGTTCGGGAAAAATATACAAGCCTTAATTTTATCTTTTATATACCATGGTGACGAATAGATAATGTTAGTGGATGAAAATTGTACCTAAATAAGAGGTAGTGTGCATTTTATTGGATACGAGCATTGCTCCGTATTTTTTTTAACAAGGTTTCCTAAAAATGAAACCTAGCCGATACCCCCTGCATGTTACCAATTTTATGAAAATCGTTGGAAGCGTTAGCGAGATTTAAGCCGTTAGCAATACTAGAATTGCTCCTATAAGCTATTAGATTATATAGGTACATTGTAAGAAAGTGTATAGAAAAATCTGGAACATTGACATCACGCGTTATTTTAATACTGAGACCAATAAGAGGCTTCAAAAAACGACCTCTGGTATCATCACCTCTTTAATGGGGGGCTGAGGAAACACGCAGTAATGTAAAGTTGCTAATTATACAAATGAATAAGCGTCTGTCAGTTTGTTGGCTTGTACGATGTGAAATCCGATTAAAAGCGAGTCGGTCTTAGATTCGTGCCAACGATTTACACAACAGCTAACAAGACAAATCTTACAGTAATTTACACCCGCTCACCATCTTTAAATGATTAGCTAGAGTCACAAACTTCAAAACGAATTTTAATAATAGTGTTACTTTCATCATCAGCCTATCGCAGTCCACTGCTGGACATAGGCCTCTCCAATTGCACGCCACTTTGTTCTATCTTCGGCTTCTCGCATCCAGCTCCTGCCAGCCGTTTTGCGTATATCATCACTCCACCTGGCTTGAGGGCGTCCTACACTACGTTTGCCAAGCCGCGGTCTCCACTCAAGAACTCGTTTACCCCAACGGTTGTCAAGTGTTACTTTATGTATACAATATTAATGTTATTTATTTTGTGAACCACGTTTAGTTAAAGTGTATGTTTGATCCTTTAAATTCGATGTTAAACGTCATTAAAGAGCCAAGTCACTGAGATAATTAAGTACATAATTAATGTTATTTATTTTGTGAACCACGTTTAGTTAAAGTGTATATTTGATCCTTTAAGTTCGATGTTAAACGTCATTAGAGAGCTAAGTCACTGAGATAATTAAGTACACAATTATTGTTATTTATTTTGTGAACCACTTTTAGTTAAAGTGTATATTTGATCCTTCAAGTTCGATGTTAAAGAGCCAAGTCACTGAGATAATTAAGTACATTATGGGTATGTTTCGATATGCACTGAAGCACTGTAAGGTGTGACGACAATTAAGTATACTGCAAAGCCGTATAACAATCAAATTAATTGCATAATGTCTAAATCAATAGAATTAATTTAAAAAAAAATTGTCGGTGTTGATCACGTGATCAAAGTACTGAAACCACCTTACCTCGAAAACAGTACAAAAATGGCAACCATTTAGGATGTCACATTTTCCCTAGAAAGTATTCTAAAATTCTTCTTCATTTTGTTTCTGACATAACGGAACGAACACTGCAGCACTGAACAGTGCTCGCAATGTTTAACGGAACATAGGTACCCATTATCATTGTGACCTAAATATACGAGTACATTACAGTACTTTCCTACATCCTTATTCACAAACTTTAATATATTTGTTCCGGCAAAAATCAAACTCGTAACACCACAAAACTCAAACCAATAACTTTAACTAAAATATAATAACATCTATTTTAAATTTAATACATCTTATAGTATCTTATATACCGAAGATTCTAAAGAGGTATGTTTCTAAAAAATCTCTTTAAGCCGAGCCGCTAACTTAAAAGATTTCTTATTATTGCAATTTGGTTGTTAAGGCTGGGTGGTAAAATGTAATTTTGCCTGGCATCTTGGAAAGGCTATTCCTCGCTTCATAAACAAGCTTCCTCCCTTTCGAAAATTTTTAATTAGCCTTTGTTTACAAACACAACAAATGTTTCAGTTGCCATTAGAAAACCCGGTACTGTATTTTTTCAGAGTATTCTCTGACGATTATGTAAAAATTGAATTAGCATAGAAGTGGTAAAGTGCGGTTGTGTATTAGATAAAGGGTTTCTGGAAGTTTCTTTCGAAAAGTAGAGTTTATACACACAAGCAATTACCGTAGATAAATTGCCGTAGCCCATGGGTACCTGAGGATACAAATATATACATCTATTTTATAGCCTTTTGGTCTAGTGGTTAGTGACTCTGACTGCTAAACCGGAGGTCTTGGGTTTGGTCCCTACCCAGGATAAAACTTTGTGTCGATGACGATGGTTTAATCTGTGTCTGGGTGAAATTTATCTCTAATATGTATGTATTTAGAAATATATAGGTATGTTTATCAGTTGTCTGGTTTCCATAGTACAAGCTAGCAGAGCTTAGTGTTTTGGGATCAAATGGCGTTGTGTGAATTGTCCCGATATAATATTATTATTATCTTTAATAAAACACAATACATATTAATTCCATTTTTAAAAAATAGTGTTCCACCGGCATCCGGTACAGGGATCAAGCTACCGGTGGTTATGGCTCCAAAGAAAGGGACCTCCTTACAATGCGGGCCATGTCCAGAAGTACTGCCTCCTGCATCAAGCGCTTGATCCAACCATTATTTTTATTATTATTTTATACAAGACTTTGTTGCTTTCATCGACATCATAAACGAGCTAGGAATTAGTGCGATGAAGCGTGGCCACTTCCGACAAACTTAGCTAACCTTATAATTTTAACACGGTGTTATTTTATGACCAAATAAAATAACCTAAAAATCCAATTTAGCCCAGTGTATATAAAACTATCCACAATAAACTCAAAAGGAACTAAAATATTTAAAGAAATCATAAACTTGGTTAAAACTACTTTAATTGCAACATAACGTTGGCTGAATGAATGCACCTTCATTCAACCAGTGCTACCAACATCATATTTTTGTTCTCAATGTTGCCACACAAGAAAACATTCTACTTTAGGTCAAGAAGCGGGATAAGCAAGACCATTCAAGCTCCTTTGAATGTTTAATAGCCCGCGACTGCTACATTCGTTGAAAAGAAAAAAGATCAAGCCATGAATGCACATTTTATTTTCACTTTGTTTATGTTTGTTCTCAAAATATTCTTGTTTGAATGAATTTTATCTTCATTAAGCTGCTTGTCCACTTACGCGGAAAGAGACAGCGGAGATAAGAAAAAGAGTGATGTGAGTGGAGTTGCGGATTTTGTCTGGTAACAAAAGTAAGCGGTGTTAATGACTGTATTGATGTATGATACTAGGAAAGCAGGCGAAGACAGTGGAGCGGAGAAATGTTGCTATACAAAGCGGAGTTGCGAACTGTACTAAGGTGGGCCGAGAGCACAAGACGAGTCAAGGGAACAGGCGGCAGCAACACATGCAAAAAACAGAGCGTAATAATTCAGGATTTAGAAACCCTTATTTACATTAGGTTACTTTTTTATATTCAATGTGCAGAAACAGCCACTTTACAATGTAAGTACAACTCCGCTCATCTCCTCTCCGCTTCGATGGACAGGCAGCCTTTAAGGTGGCGAGGCTGGCAGGCTTGTGGTTGTTTACGTTATGCTTCGTTGATTAGGTAAATTTTGTTTGTAGAACGAAGCACCTTTTACATATTCACTGAACGTGTATACCGGCTCTTACAAGTTGTTTAGATTAAAAACAAACATTTGGAATACATTGCTGTGAAAGAGGGTACTGAGGGAATTGAGAGGTTTGGGTTAAAATGGTAAATGTGACACATCCGTGTTAACCTGTTTTTGGTATAGTTGCTCAACAAAAGCAATAAGTATTTCAAAGACTCAAAAATAAGTGTTCTCCCACTTATTTTTGAGTCTTTGAAATACTTATTGCTTTTGTTGTAAAATTATCAACGCGACAATAATAATAGTTACAATATATATTTCTAAGGTATTTATTTTGCTCTAGCTTAAATTTTGGGAACTAAGCAGCAGAAGATATTTTTGTTGAGTTGGTTTGAATATTTGCAAATATTAAGTGACTTATGTAGCAGACTTTACAACGATGAGCATTGGAGAGATGTGTTTTTTTTTTCATTAATCAATCTCAGTGAAAATCGGCCAACTATACGCAGGAGATATAGTAATACACAAATTATTATTATTTCTAACTCTCCACGTTCTCACATTTGATAATTTGGCAAAACTGAAGAAAGAATGTGGAACCAATACCTTAAAAAATGGGGATGGGTGATGACCCATCTAAAAAACTCTAACAGAAAATGTTGATTAACTCCTCTTATCTCTCAATCTCCTTTAACATCATTAAGTCACGAGTCTTCAACTTTTAATTACACGTTACTAATATTTCGAATACTAGCTGACCCACGCAATTTCTGCTTCAATTTTCCCCGTTTTTTCAATTAATACAAAAATAATAAAATCTAGATTAAAAAAAAACAAAATACTTTAAGACCTATTGTCATACCTGCCGAATACACAAAAAAAAACATTAGTTCGACCATAAACACCTTGACACGAGATTTTTATACATCAGAAGAAGATTATTATAATCAACTAATAAAATCCTAAAACATGAAACTTTATACTCGTAAAGACAAAATCGGGTGTTTCATAATGACTGATGATTAATAACGGTGGTAAGATCGGAAGGAATCAATTAATCCCGCGATTGTTACAACCGTTCTGAAACTTATACAAAGATGCGGCGCTGAGAATTGATTGATCTAACTTTAGATTGCGTCTTTTGAAAGTGTTTCACATCTATTTTATGCGTACGTGTAGTACGTAATTAAAACAAGCTGGACAAAATTGATTCTTATATAGATATGTTTTAGGACGAACACAAACTTATTCAATTCAATTCAACTCCATTTATTTGCGTAGTATGAGAAAAAATGATGTAATAATAATAATATCATACAAAGAATCACCGTAAACAGCTTTTAGCATGCACATTAAATAATATAATCTAAGAAACAAAGTGAGAATTAATTAATTAATACAATATATATGTCGAAATTTCAGAATATATTATGTGTAAAAATAATAATGTATAATTGAAGGTATTTGATTTTGACAGCCTCTGTGGCGCGGTGGGAGTGTGTCCGACTGCTACGTAAAAGGTCGTGTGTTCGATGCCCACACGGGACACCACTTTGTGTGATCCACAAATTGTTGTTCCGAGTCTGGGTGTGCCTTGTGTCAGTGACTTGTATGTTTGTAAAGTCCCCCGCGACACAGGGCTAGTACACAACTGGGGAAGTCGTCTTTAAAAAAAAATAACAATTAAGTTGAGGTATAATAATTTTTCAACTATTTGTACTCTACTAAAGTAAATACAGTACTTAAATTAAATATTGTCAAAAAATAATATCATATATTATCAAGTATATAATTAAGTTTTATCAAAATTTGAAGTCGAAACGACGGAGATTGCAATGTGTAAAAAAAACGATTTTCTATTAAAGTTATTCTTTACTAGAAAATAGTTTTTTTTTACCTAAAATAGATAAAATAATATCTTATATTTTCAAGAAGATATTCTTACTGTTCCTTCTTTAAAAACTGTGGAGCACATTGCAAACTCCGTTATTCAACATCACATTTTGATAAAACTTTTAGTCATTGACATCATTGTGGGAATCGAACTCACAACCTCGTGCATAGCAATAGTAACGCACACCCATTACGAGCCTGTGGATTTCGTAATGAGTGTGCGTCACTATTGCTATGTATTGTGAGCAGTAAAAGCTTAATACAAAATTAATAAATTGAAATTTTAATGTGACCTTTTAAGTAATGTTGTAACATTCTCATAACTTATGAATATTCAATTTATTTAATTCTGAAGTCGAACCTTGGAAATATGTAGATATTCATACTCTTAATTAACATACATACTCCGAATATCACAAATTAGATTCAACAAAATACTTTGTATTCCCCCGTTCCCACAATTCGTACCAATCGAACCGAACCAAAGAGTTCTTAGAGTGTATTACCTCCATACCTCCAATACGACGAAAGTAGTTCATAAAGGCTTTAGTCGAACAAAAACAATTTCCCTTTAGTCTTAATGCAATCTTTTCTCATATAGTTTTGTTTCTTATAAGTGCCTTTTTGTATATGTACGAGTTTCTGAGTATAACCGTATATCGTGCTATTTACTTAGGTCCGTTGTGCACTGGCCTGATAATATTCTTAGGGCCATTTGCGACGAAGGAAGGAAAAATATTGGACAACAGTTTTTGCGGGTTATGTAAGGTTCTTATGTCAAAATATTTGTTCGATTAGGATAATGTTACTTGGGGCGTAAATTGCTTGAGGAAGTTACTTCTTGTTATGGTTTATCATTACTTGGAAGTATATAAGCGTCGGTAAATAAAGTAAGAGATACTTACGTTAGTTTGTGAAATCTTGGTATTTAAAGGCTGTGTGATGAGTTTTCTACGAAGCGACTGCGTCTATAAACACATGTTTAAAAACACACATTGTTTCGCTTCGTAGAAAATGTAATATCCAACTACTTTAAGATCAAATACTTACCTACTTTCTCCTATATTGAATAAAAATACGATCATTTTGCACTTGTTAATGATCGTAATTGTATTCAATATAGGAATGTCGTGTGGTACCGGCTTAATAACAGTACCACCCCATATCTTCCCGCGGGTGTCGTCAAGCCGACAAAAGGATTTCCCACCCGAGGACGGGCAGCAGCGTCCTCTGAGTATTTTAAAGCCTTACTGCAATCGCCAACCCGCTTGCTAAGCGGGGCGATTATGGCAATTACCCCCAGGAACTACATAAGTAGGATCTACTAGACCCGTTCCCAGCAGTGAAACATCATAAAAGTTGATATGTTTGTACTAATTCTAGGTAACTTAACTTTACAATTAATCATTATTTGAATAATTTTAAAGTTTACGTGCCTAGATATTATTTGTAATTGTACAAAATTTTGCTTAACAGAATTCTACAGCTTGGAAAATAAATCAATATATATTGTACCGTATAGTAGCGTTAGCCAATGTGTGCACATTAAAGAAGAAGTTATTATAAAAGCCAAAACCAGACTACTTAAAAGTACCTAATTAGCTGAAAAATTAAATGTCCTATTTCATTCCCACAATTGGGGACAAATCTACCCGTCTCGTCAGTCTACCCGTGACCACGGCCGTTGCAATACGGTTGAAACGTCGGGCAATAAACAAAAGTATTAAAGCCTTAAGATAAAATATTAACAAGACCCGTAGCTTATAAAATTCTATAATGTGTACAAATCGCGAAAGTTTACGAACATATATTGATCTTATTGTACCTAAAATACTGCTCAAATCATACTAGGACAAGCAAAGTAAAAACCTTGTCAGGTAGAAGTAACGTAGGTATCCATTTTGTGAATCCTTTCCAACCCTCTCGAGGTACAAAATCCTCAAGACCTCTACGGTCCACTCCAACCCAGAACAAATATAGATACATGAGCCTGTCTCAAATACGGCTGAATAAGATTTGTGACGTCATTATTCATGGCGATAACCAAATGTCTAGACTTTTTAGGAGATTATGACGTGTTCTTGAACCTTTTTGTTTAGGTTATTTTGTTCACCTCTCAGTTTGTCAAGTTTATGATGTCATTTATTTGGTTTAGTAGGTTTTTAAGCAATTAAATTACTAAAAGCTATGCTTTTATCGCGGGCTCGGGCTTTGGACGCGGCGACCGAATCAAGAAATTCCGTAGCGAAAAATTTCGTAACGAAAATAAAACCTAACACCCCCCACTCCGCCTAACATGTAGCTCGGCCGAACGTTCGCTTAACGTATATGTATATGGTACGACTGTTCGAAGCTCGCACGAATCGAGACGAGCTGCTCCGAAATGTAATTTAAAAAAAAAAAAAAATTATAAAGTTTTTTTTTCAATATTTTTTCTCATCTCCGCTATAACTAAAACAAATCTTTATTTGCTTTAAAAACGGTATTTTATCTTCTTTTCTTACTCTAGATATTTTTAATGACTTATGTCCTGTGGTCCCTCTCGCCTCGTATTGCTTTTTACTGCCTTACTAGTTTGAGGCTTAGCGTAATGTTATAATATATTATAGATAAATTTTCCCCGTTTTTACAACATTTTTCATTGATGCTCCCTACTATTGGTCGTAGCGTTATTACTATTTAGCCTACAGCCTTCCTCGATAAATGTGCTATCCAACAGTAAAATTTTATTATTCAATTTGGACCAGTAGTTCATAAGATTATCGCGTTCAAACAGACAAACAAACAAACTCTTAAGCTTATTAACTCTTATTAGCTCTTAACTTTTATGCTATAATATTAGTATAGATATTCCCATTCAGGTTATTTCAGCTTGATCCACGTTTTACTAACCGCGCCACACATTAGAAAGCTCAATTAAAATGGTCGCTATAACAGGCATCCTCGCGGACGGAACCACAAGCATATGCTAGTCTTATAATAAAACTGATTATACTAGTCAATGTTCTATTTTAAAATCTCTTATGTTATCTTCAATTTAAAGACGCCAGGCTCGCTCAATAAACTAGACCTTTAGAGGCAACTTCTAAATCTGGGAATTACTCCTATCTACAGTCTCCTTTCTAAGGCTACCCTTGGCTCGAGCCTGGCGGTTATTTATAGGTCAACATTCAAAGAGAAACCCTTCGTATTACGTCACGTTTCTCTTGATATAAATCTTCAAGGGGCCCCAACAACATATGTATGAGTTTAAAAGCCGATGCCGTGTCGGCTTTAAAGTTTTAACTGGTTGTATGCATCATACGGTTTGAAGAGAAAACTTTTGATTGTTGGATTCTTAACATTATAACTGTTTATTGCTTTGACGTGATGGTGATGCAAATGATAGTCGTCAAGTTTTGGGTTAGATGAGGATGGGGTAAAATGTTTAGTTCTTTATACATGTATACTGGATCTCTATAGAGCGTTTACATCTTGACCTAAACGGCATATTCTACTTCTAGAAAGGAACCAGTACTTCAGCAGTAATAATAATATCTTGGGACACAACGCTATCTGATCCCAAACTAAGCAGAGCCTGTACTATGGAAACCAGACAACTGATAAACATACTTATATATTTATAAATACATACATATTATAGATAAATAACACCCAGACCCAGAATAAGCCATCATGCTCATCACACAAAGTTTTATCTTGGGTGAGGATCGAACCCACGACCTCTTGCGTAGCAGTCGGATACACTCCTACCACACCACAGAGGCTGTCGTAGCAGTGAGAATCAGATAAGTCTAATTATTATGTTATTTGTTCTGATCTCACTGGTCAAAGTTCTCCTTCATACATTACTAGAATTCCACCGTACCAGTCAAGCTATTGGTACCTTCTCTTCCTATTTTTTTTTTCAAAAGATCACTAAAGGTAGCGGTTCCTTGGCTGTGTCAAAACAAATCATCAAAATATGGCGCATCACTATAATTAGTGATGCGCCATATTCTGATGATTTGTTTTGTAAATGTGTTAAAAAGTTTTACAGGTGAAAGGAAAACTAGCAGCAGGAGCAATGCGCGAACTTTTTCTGTCTTTTCTTTTTCAGTTTCTTCAAGGAAGGTGTTGAAAGGCTTTCTTACATATTACCTTAATGCTTTCTCATCTGAGGTTTTACAACTCTCTCCAGTGTAATTTTATTTTATCCTAGTTGGTTAAAAAATCTGTAGAACTTTAAATAGCGAAATCACGAGAAATACTGACCATCAGACGAATTGTTTCTTGTCACATTTAGTTTGAAAATGAATTTGAATTTGATCGAAAACCAAAAATAAAGTGGCAAAACGGAAAATTTAAATTCGCCTGCCAAGCCACAACACATTAAATTCTGTTAAATGATACATCAAGCCTCAGGGTTTGGCCACGAAATTTGTCGAAACATTGTTTTATGTTATCCGAAATGAATGAACTGATGTACTATTAGAGTAAGTAAGATTATTTATCATTTTAAAAATGACTATATTGTCTATCTTTTTCCTTCGTAAATATTATACACTAGGTGTGCAACTTCGTTTGCGTAAATTTTCTCCGTTTTTGAAACATTTTTCCTTGTTGCTCTGCTCCTATTGGTCGTAGCGGCGAGATGTTATATAAAATAGCCTTCTTCAATAAATGGACTATCCAACAGTAAAAGATTTTTTTAATTCGGATCAGTAGTTCCTAAGGTCATCACGTTCAAACAAACGAACTCTTCAGCGTTATAATATTAGTATAGATTAGATGTGAAAATGTTAGCACATTCTAAACATTGTGTTGGTTTTGATAAAATATACACAGACATAAAGCGCTTAAAAATATAAGTATCAGAAGTAATGGAAACCGTAAGGTCCTTTACACACGTTCCGATTTCAATTCGGCGCCGGAATCCCGGTCACTGGCTAACCGGCGACGAATGTATAGCAACCGGGCCGCATGGTAGCCGGTACGTGTACACTACGCGCCGGCTACCCGGTGGCCAGCTAACCGAAATGTGTAAAAGGACCTCACATATTATAGAATTTTATAAGCTACGGGTCTTAATCGCGTAAATATTTTATTAAAAGGCTAAATACCTTTGCTTATTGCCCGACGTTTCGACCGTATTGCAACGGCCGTGGTCACGGGTACGTACAATAAACAAAGGTAATTAGCCTTAAAATAAAATATTTACGCGATTAAGACCCGTAGCTTATAAAATTCTATAATGTGTACAAATCGCGAAACCTTACAGTTAAGTATTTTATAAACAAACAAAATATCATGTAACATGCATCTGTTCAACCAAAACCATCAATCAACGCCATTAATGCATGATCATACATTATTCACGCATACTCAGCTTCTAAACTCTCATACTGTATGCATCCACATGTAGAAGATGCTGTTTCGTAACAGAAAAATTAGAAACTTTAACATTTTAAACTCTATTCTGCAATGACTTACGGTATTATTTGCTTTGCCTAATTTTCATAATAGGAATACCACCAAATTACCTTTCTCCAAACAAAAATACAAAAGTTATCGAAAAAAATAATGCTCAAATTTCTGGAATTTCTGACCGTCTATTGCTGCCATTGTAGATATTGAATCCAAAAATAACATAGATTATACAAAAGCAACCCCCAAATTTGAATCAAACAAACCCGATATTCATGGTAAACACGGGATCCCTTTTCAATTATGCAGTCATTCAATACATACCAATAAGAAACCGAATAGATTACGATGGTAAATACAAATCTTGAATAAAACAAAAACCATATGGACGAAAAATCAACGTGAAGTCCGCAGCCAATTTTCTGATATTTTTTTCATTTTCGTATCAAAATATTCATCTGATTGTGTAGTAGGGTAAAAAATAAACACTCACCTTTACACAACTCCACGTGCAAGCACCTCAGATAGTCAATGTCCACATACACAAAAACAAACACTCGAAAGTGAAAAGGTCATACAAATTGACCTTCAAATCAATTAATTTTTTACTGTCAAACACGAAAAATAACACACAATATAGGATTAAAATCTTAAACAAACGAAATTCGGTATCGCAGGGTGTGACAATCGTGTCAAGGTCCCTTCTTGGTTCCTACGGCGTAGACGTCCGCTCCGTAGCGGGTCTCCCGTACGACAGCCTCACGTTGCTACGAGCTACGAGGGGAGATTCGTAGCCAATCGAAGTGAAGCTGCGCGAAATGGGAGTGTGCTCCACTTGGATTTTTGGGATTATTTCACAACAACGGATTAAGGGGTAATTGAGACTTACTTTTTAATTTTGTTTTTTTTTTTTGTTTTGTAGTGTCAGTCGTATTAATCGTATTGTAACGAAAACAAACATAACTCAAATTATAAAAAATAGCACTTAAATAAAATAATTATACTCAAATTATTTCTTTATTCAAATACACAAGAAAATTTAAAAAGCAACCTAACAATAAAAAGTTCTTAATAATTTTATTGTAGAAATTCGTCTATTAAAAGTACTGATGTAAACTAATTACGAGTGATAAATAATTTCTTACTTGATAGAGCCCAATACAATTTGTTATCCTCACAAATACACAGAAAGGAGATAACACCGAAGTTACCAATACGTCGCGTGTTGAAGCGAGACGGAGCTGTATATTTCAATCAGATGAGATAAAACGAGATAGATATAACGTGGAGTAAGAGATATCTAAAAAGGGCAAAGTTTCTTTTGTGAATTATTGAAATGAATTATGTTCTATTTTGCTCATTGACTTGGCTAAAAAAAGCGCGATGAGTTAGAGCGTCGCTATTAAAAGATGTACTGGCTACTGGGTTAACATTCAGTATTGTTAGTGCCTAACAAAGTCTTACTATACAAACAAATCCTTATGCCAGAATGGACTTATAGTATACAGTTGTGGGGATGTACCAAACACAGCAACTCTCAGACGATACAACGCTTCCAGAATAAAATACTCAGAAGAATTGTTAATGCACCCTGGTACATTAGAATGGACAATCTCCATCGGGACCTTAAAGTGGACCACATCGCCAATATTATAAAAAAAAATGCTGAAGCCCATGAACATCGACTTCATCACCATGTGAATATTGAGACCGTCCAGCTACTCGACAACATGGATATAGTTCGAAGACTGAAAAGGTCCAAACCTTTTGAGTTAGTTTAATGACAGTTATGGGGTAACAGTGCAGTGTAACTAAAGGACACAAGAACATAGTGCCTTCATATAATAAGAGAAACAATAAGAATAGTGTAATGGACACGAACTTAGTTTGTATTAGATATATTTCGGGACTTAATCGCGTGAATTATTTAAAGGTACCTCTTAGTACCTCCCGAACGTGTGCAAGTTCACCCTCCAAGTGTTTGGGGTCGCAAAGGTCGTATCCTCTGTTTGTTAGCAAAGCTACAACGGACTGTAAGTGGCGCGGATGATGGTGCTATAAAGCATTTAAATACCTATCCGTGTGTGTAGATTTTCGATAACGTCGGGTACCTTTAAATAATTCACGCGATTAAGTCCCGAAATTTTAGAAACAGTAATGAACTTAGTTTGATATATTAAAAGTCTAAGTGAACTTTAAATTACTCATGAGTCTCCATAGACTAGATTGTAATGATAATGGTGAACTTCATAGTGCAACATATATAAAAAAAAAAATTGCTTGGCTAAAGCTCGCGAGGGTATCCGATAATTCATCCTAGCAATTTATTTTAAATGTATTAGCTCTTAAATTAGCCTACATCGATTACCTACGATATTTTAAATTTTGACTTTTGATTCGGGTTCTAATAGGGACATTTAAAAAATCAATTCGAATTTGCAGTTATGTTTCGATTAAAACGACCATTTCACGGTAACTTTGGGATCGATCTTAAAAACGCTTGCGCACCGTACTAATGTCGTTATTGCGCTCTTGAGACGCATACTTGACACAAGCGTATTTGATAAGATCCCAAAGTTACAAAAATACAAAAATGACCGTTTTAATTGAAACTTAACTGCAAATGAACTGAAACTGCGCTGCTTTAAATAGGTGAATTGACCTTTCTAGTGGGTTAGGTCAATTTTATGGCACATTATAAATTAAGGTTAATTTACGATTCAAATCCGCTTAAATTATAATGCTATTTAATTTATATTTTCATATTTTAGCTAACTGTAAGAAAAATGCATAAAAATTATCTAAATTAAACAAATCTGACAGGTTCCCTTTTTAAATTATTGCAATGAGTGAAAATTATCCAATTTCTACAAACGAAACGTGTGAGATAAATATTGATAAAACTTGACATAATAGTGTGCACCGGTATTAGTGGACAGTTCAATATTTTTATCTGTGACCATTTAATAAAATTAATTTAAGGGTTAATTAGGTTCGATCTTTTAGGCGTATTTTCTAAGAAATATGGGATGCTGGAGGGTATAAGCTATCTTAATAAACTCATAAATATACCTATGTAAATATTTATCTGTGCACGTTTTATCAAAGTGTAAACTGAATTTGAATGTTATTAAACTGCTTTGATGGCACTGCGGGAATATGTCTATACTATGAGTAGTCGGTTCGATTCTAAACGGGGCAAAACTTTTTTGTGCGAGAGATTGATAAATATGGGGGCATCTAGACTCGGGGTTTAGATTCTCTTTGTATCTGTAAATTGTACCTATGTTTGTGAAGTTTCCCGCTACACAGGACTTATTCCTTGGCATGGTGTTGTATCTTAAAAAGCTTTTGCTGGTATCATCAGCTTCATACACACTCTAAATAAGGAATAACAAGGAAAAAATATATCAATAACATCATGAATGTAAATTTCGCTGACTCACGCCTATGTTTTAGTCTATATCTCTGGTATTTCATAAACTGGATAAATATATTGCACTAAAACCTTTCCAGAAAAATATTCAGTCGAATAACAAAAACCTTATTTAAATAGGATCACTAACTTTCGAGAAAATCGCTTACTTACATACATACATACAGGTGAAACACAGAACCACCATATTTGAATCTGAAGTCCACACTAAAGCCAAAAAAAAGTTATTAAAAAGTATTCGTTTTTTCTTAACCCTCGTTAAAATGACAAAAACTTCTTAATTTCAGTTCTCTAGACCCAAGGGTGAGTGTTGATGAGTGTTTGAATGAATCAAGACTTTTATTCATATACAAGTATTAACCCAAACTAATTTTAAACCCGGGCAAGAGCATTATATTATATTATATTACTACAAAGGAATGGACTACATGTATATAGTCCGGCCATAAATACTGTTACATAAAAACTTTTCTTTTTTCAACTTTTTAATTACTTTGAATTCGAAACGCGTTTAATTTTTTAAAAGTTCTTTCAATACCGCGACATTTCACATATTTTTTCGTGTTCATTATCAAATTACTATATTGGGTTGTTAAAGAAAATAGGATGGCGGTGATCGCCTTGCACAGAGTGGATATGGAGCCGTCGGACATATTCCAGACACTTGAAGCTTGGTATTTGCCGTATGTTCGTATATTGTACTATCAACAGGTACAACAATACTTCCTCTATCGAAGACCATAAAAGATCGGAGCGGCCGCGTGCTGTTAGAACTACAAAGGCTGTTAATGCTGTTAAAGCCAGAATTCGTCGAAACCCCATTAGGAAGCAAAAAATCTTATCGTGAGACATGAAGATTCCCCATAGAACTCTGTCGCGTATTATAAAACAAGACCTGAAGCTCGGTGCTTATCGTTGATATACAGGACATGCCCTAAATTAATCTTTACAATAATTAAAGAGAGTGGATCGATCAAAATGCCTTAGTCGTGATATGCAGGTGAAGGGCACAGACATATCCTTATTACAGATGAAATAAAATTCACTATTGAAGATCACTACAATAAGCAAAATGATAAAGTGTACGCTCACAGTTCTAAAGAAGCTGCTTAAGTGGTCGGAAAGGTACAGCGTGGTCATCATCCTGCGTCAGTGATGGTTTGGTGGGGCGTGTCTTACAAGACGTCAAGGCGTTACAAAGCTACATTTTTGTGAAAAGGGAGTGAAAACTTCAGCCAAAATGTATCAAGAGACAGTCTTGGATAGTGTTGTGAAAACTCTCAGCAATACACTTTTTAAAAATGTATCGTAGACTTTCCAGCGGGACTCTGAACCTGGTCACAAGGCACGTACTACCCTAGCCTGGCTTAAAACCAACGTTCCGGACTTTATAAGAACTGAAGACTGGCCCTCATCTAGCCCAGACCTCAACTAGACTATACACTATGTTCATTGCTTGCTCTAAACGAGACGGTGACATTGAGTCTCTTAAAAAATCTCTGGAGCAAGCAGTGGCGAAATTTCCCATGGAAACAATGCGTAAATCCATAGATTCGTGGCCAGACAGCTTAAAGGCCTATATGAAAGTCAAAGGTAGCTATTTTGAATAGAATATTGTTTTTATTTTTTGCTAAGACTTTTATAAATATGTTAAGTTGATTAGTACATAATTTGATTAAAAAGAAATGCATTTTCATTTGTAACAGAAAGTGATGTCCTGTATTGGAGTCGAACCCACGACCTCTTGCATGCTTGCTGAGGCATTGCCACTGAGCTGGCCGCCGACAGTATGATAAATTCCGGCTGCTCCTTCGCCTTCGGTAAAGCGATACACGGCAGGTTTTTTAGTGGGTGTAAACCCCATACTACCTCCATTGTCTTCCTCGGACAGTGGGGGATTATCAGCATTTTTTTAAAAAGGTTAATCTGTACAAAAATAATTTAACAAAGCAAGTGCTGACTGTACTGATTATACTAAGCTTGCGCTATGACCAATAATTTCAACTGTCAGTATATCCTTTGTCAAGTTTTTCTTTAAGTTTTACTTAAGCTAAGCTTGACCTAAGTTTAGTACGCTCTATAGATTTTAGCCTTAGTACCGAGTTTTATCAAATCTAAGTACCCTAAATGTTATCAACTTGAAACACGTTAGATTTATTTTGGGACTTAATCGCGTGAATTATTTCATTATATCGGTGTAATTCGATCGAAACGACGATCGAAAATAAAAGGTTCGTACGTTTAAATAATTCACGCGAATAAGTACCGAAATATACAAATATGTATAGAAATCGCGAAAGTTATAAAACTATAAACACGATAATTAAAAAGTTTAATCGGATTTTGCTCTATGGCCAATATACTCGAACATTGCAGAAATTTTGACAAAAAGAAAACACTATCGGCGTTCATAAACCACGGGATTCTTTTTAGCCAAATTTATACCTCTTCTGATGAATGATGACGATGAGGTTTTAGACTAACCTCCCCCCCCCCCCACGATCAAGTGTGAGTCGCTCGCATGACGACGTGCAATTGATTCAAGGCCAAAGGCAAAAATAGTCGTGAAGTACAATCCCCTCCCAGGGTGTTATTTCGTTTTTTTTTTCTAGCCCCCTCCTCTCCTTTCAAGCCTCACGTGATAATGGTCGACCCCTTACCTATACCAAAGCAAACCTTGATTATAAACCATGGGGGATGTAAAACCAATCCCATACACTGTCCGCTGCAGAAATTTGATGATTCTGTGACACATTGTGTAGATACCTATTGATAGCATACATAAAACGCATACAGACAATTCAATCGAATGTGTCCCGTTCAGCACATCGACAACATGATCATAATACGGAATAGATAACTCCATACCAACGTATTGGTTTAAAAATCAGGCCAGTGCATGTCGAGCCACGCACAATGTAGGGTTCCGTAGCTACCCATCCATTAATGCGGGATTAGAAGTGGGTTTTCTGTTGTTTTGTTTCATACTACTAATAATATAACTAATTTTCAATGGAATTTGTACGAAAATATTGTTACTTCTCACTTGATCGGCTGTTTCTTATAAAGCCTACTTAGCTGTGATAGTTTTCCTTTTAATTTCATTATATATAGGTACTACCTTAAATTTTATCACATATCTAAAAACAACCATTTAGCTGATAAGGGGGGGGGAGACACTTGATTCTAATAAAAAATTGCACTCTAAGAATTAGAACCTCACAAATGGACTCACTAAATCAAAAAATGGTTTTCGCAACCCCTATATATATTTTTAAAAGACCTTCTTAATGATACTCGACACGATGGGGTAGATGCTGAAATCGCTTCCCCACTTTACATGTAATATACATTTTTTTTTTAATTTTATTTTACCACTTTGTCGGCATAAGTAATTACATCCACGCAAAATTACAACTTTCTATTACTAACAGTCTCTGAGCTAAGGTGCAGATGGACGGACAGACATGGCGAAATTATAAGGGTTCCGTTATGCCATTTTGGCTACGGAACCCTAAAAACCGTAACTATAAGCTTGTTTAATGTTAGTGACAGTGCCCCCTGCAGTTTGAAATGGAATTAGAGGGACTGTCAGTAACTGTCAACTTGTTCATAAGCTGCGGCGTAGTGTGTACGCCGTCAACATTCAACGTACGTATTTTATAAAGTACTAGCTGACCTGCGCAACTTCGTATGCGTCAATTTTCCCCGTTTTTGAAACAATTTTTATTGCTGCTCCGCTCGTATTGGTCGTAGCGTGATATTATATAGCCTATAGCCTTCCTCGATAAATGGGCTACCCAACAAAATATATATTTTCAATTCGGAGATTACCGCGTTCAAACAAACTCTCCAGCTTTATAATATTAGTATAGATTTACTGTGATTAACCGTTCCAGGGGTCTAATAGACTCTTCATGCCTTCCGTGCTTCATGTCCTTTTCATGCGTTCCAGTTTAAATCCAGAGCCGGGTACCAAGTTGCCGACTACCCGGCAGCGAATGTATGGCTGCCGGACCGGACGGACAGTGGAACATGTGAAAGCTACCGTACACACACTCGGTCTCAATCCGGTTTTTATCATATTGAAATTGAAAACGGGCTCCCGTCGCGAAGTGTATGTATGGTAGCTTTCACATGTTCCGGCGTGCGTCCAATCCGGTAGCCATGCATTCGCTGCCGGGTGTACGGCGACCGGGAACCCGGCGCCGGATTGAAACTGGAACACATGAAAAGGACATGAAGCACGGAAGGCATAAAGAGTCTATCAGACCCCTGGAACGGTCAATCACAGTAAATCTATACTAATATTATAAAGCGGAAGAGTTTGTTTGTTTGTTTGTTTAAACGCGCTAATCTCAAGAACCACTGGTCCGATTTTCTTTTTTTGTTGGATAGCCCATTTATCGAGGAAGGCTATAGGCTATATAACATCACGCTACGACTAATAGGAGCGGAGTAGCGACGAGAAATGTTGCAAAAACGGGTAAAATGTACATAAACGCGTTGCGCGTGTCAACTACTTTTTTATTTAAACAAATATTTTGTTGACTAGTTTCTATTGAGTGTTTCTTTCAGATGTAGAGACGCGGTATTAGCACGCCCTTCATAACGTATGAACCTGTCAGGTGTTGAATCGTATCCCTTTTTATTTTCTGTCAGCCAAAGTACGTTTTGGGAAAAAAGGTAAATTGTGCAATCAACTTGACAGCGTAGGATATTGAGTTGGTTATAGGCTCGATTCTTTTGATTGACCAATTTTTCAGTACTTTTTTTCTAAGTAAACCTTATTTCCTACTTATTTTCGTTTAAGCCTACCTTACACGGTCAATATTATTGTGTCAATGTGTGTAAGGAGATTACTATTATTGACTGAGACTGTTTTATACTACTTTTTGATTTGTAAGTTAACCTTATATTATTTGATACATTTTGAAACTAAAATTTTGTAAACTGTATGTTTTGGTAGTACTATGTACACCGCCACACTAGAGTATTACTGCTTTTACGCATTGCTGAACTTATTTTTGAAGATGGGTCCTAAATTAGCCGAAGAACCAACAACCATTGGGGTAAACGAGTACTTGAGTGGAGACCGCGTCTCGGCAAACGTAGTGTAGGACGCCCTATGGCCAAGTGGAGTGATGATTTACGCAAAACGGCTGGCAGGAGCTGCATGCGAGAAGCCGAAGATAGAACAAAGTGGCGTACAATTGGAGAGGCCAGTGGACTGCCATAGGCTGATGATGATGATTTATCCAGCAAACTATATTTCTTCAAAAAAACAAAACTGTATTGGATACAGTTTAGCAACAATTGGTTGTTTCTAGCACCGGTATGCATGCATCTTAAGGGCGGGCGTACACGGGCAGTATAATAAACAGGAGTCGATGATTTCGTATAATTATATCAGTTAATAGAAGATTCATTATCAGTTATTTTTGGGGAATGCCGCATTAACTCAGAAAAAAAGGTTGACGTTGTTAGGTTGACGATGACATATACAGGCAACGCAGATTTAGGCGTTAGCTGACGCTTTTACGTGTAACAAACCATACAGCTACACAATGATGATATTAATAAACTTTATCCCGACCTACTTGTACGTATTGCGAACATAACTTACATACATAACACACACAAGACGTCATAACAAAGTTGTCCAACGTTGACACAATCTTCAGACAATGTAGGCACGGAGTACCCTGAACGTAAACTAGGTGTAATAACTTCTGTCTAAGAGACAGTTGGTCTGGAATAACTTAATTTAGTCGTTCTCGTAAAGGAGTAAATATGGAAAGAACAAACTGACAATACTGTGGAATAAACTATACATTGTTACTTAATAAAAAACTGTTTACCTAATTTCAAAGTTGATATTATAATTCGTTACTATGAAAATATTAAGTGACAAGTTATATATATAAAGCATTTTAGACAATGAGACAACGAGTTTTTGAGCAACCTAATTTGTACTAATGTTATAAAGTATATACTAATATTATTAGTTTGTTTGGTTGAGCATGCTAATCTCACAAACTACTAGTTGGAACTGAAAAAATATTTTAATGTTGCATAGCCTATTTATTGAGTAAGCCCAATAACATCACGTTACGACCAATAGAATATAATAAGAAATTTAAAAAATGTGTAACCGATTTCAATTGCACTTGACTTGCTGCTGGCTTATAGAGGAGTTTCACTGTCTGTTTTCGAAACTCATCATGAGATCTTTACGAAATTACGCGAAATAAACCTATTTCGAACAAAAAATAACATTTAAAATCCGTCTATATATAACGGAACTATGCCCGAACATACTAAAAAACGCAAACATACGAATTAAGAACCTCCTCCTTTTTTTAAATCGTTTGTAAACATGAAGTTAAGACCCAGAAATCGTGCCCAATACTTCTGATCGCTATAGGTACCGTAGCGCGAATGCGTACCAACTATCCTGGGGGTCTAGACAAAGTCACATTCGAAAAGCGATGTCGTTCCAATTATAGTATAGAATTTGACGTTTGCTGTGGAGACCGTAGACATTTTTCTATTTTTTTGCGAACTATTAGTACGGTGTTATCGAATTCGCCACGTAACGAATGTACCGTGCCTAAATGCCCTGGGGGTCAATTCACGTATTTAAAGCAGTGCAGTTGCGTTAAGTTTTGATTAAAACGGCCATTTTTGTATTCTTGTAACTTTTGGATCGATCTCAAATACGTTTGCGTCAAGTATGCGTCTTGAGAGCGCAATAACGACATTCTAGTACGGTGCGCAAGAGTTTATAAGTTCAATCCCAAAGTTACAAGCATACAAAAATGGCCGTTTTAATCTAAACTTAACTGCAACTGAACTGCAACTGCACTGCTTTAATTACGTGAATTGACCCGCTATACTATGTCGCTAAATTTCATATTTAATTATCCTTTCTGCAGGCGGGTTAAGCCCCAGCAACATTTTATTTTTGTATAGGTAAAACATAAAACTTGGATTGTCCCTAAAAATGTGTCTACACCTGTTTCCATTATCCGAGTATTTAAGGCAACAATGCGTGATACCGTTTAGGTATCATTATCCTTATTAACGAGCAGATCATTATTACGTCCCCCGAGAGTCGCCAGACAGAAGATTAATTACGGCGGATGATGGAAGAGTCTTTCATCTGGAGAGACAGAAATTACAGGAACGAGGAGGGGAAATAAATAATACATTGTTTTTGACAAATAAAAGAATAGGTTTAAACAGAATGCACTGAACTCTTAACACTTTTTAGGGTTCCGTATTCAACATGGCGAAAACGTAACCCTTATAATTTCGTTATGTCCGTCTGTATGTCTGTCCATATCACAGACATTTTACTCAAAGACTACGCAATGAATATTGATTAAATTTGGTGAAAATGTGTCTTGAAGTAGCCTCTGCTTAGATTGATAGTTAAATAATAAAAATAAATATATTAAGGGGCACAGCAGAAGCAGATTTTTTTTTATTGAGCATTCGTACATTTAATACACGTATACTTCAACGTGTATCACATCATTCGACAGATCTTTTAAAAACATTTTAAGGTTTATATATTTTTTGTTGAATAAGTAAATATTTTTGGAAATAATAGCTTATCTTTTAAACCGTGTAACCAAAAATTATGAAAAAAATCGAAAAGGTAGCGCTTAACAAATATTTTAAATTTAAATTATTTAAAAAATGATCCGATATACCGTCATTGAGTTGTTGCCAAAAAACTGCGATTCTCAACAAAAGGGAGTAAGTACCATGAACATACGCTCTTCTGCTGTCGGACAGAAAAACAGACACACCCGATAAGTTTCACGTGTATGCATGTGTCATCATAGCGCAAATGACACATACAAATACGCGATCATAAGAACAGGCATAGTTAGCTAGTTAACTTTCACCCGCATCTCCGCCCGCGAAGATGTCGGTTATCGCTATAACAACTATCCTATGTCCTACCCCGGGGCTCAAACTATCTCCATGCCAAATTTCATCTAAATCGGTTTAGCAATTTAAGCGTGAAAACGTAACAACAGCCAGAGAGACTAAATTGCTTTTACATTTGTAATGGGACGTTGAGATGATATATTGGGACTTAATTGCCTAAAATATTTATAGTTAAGAACCTTTTATTTACCCGATGTGACGTTTCGATCGAATTGTACCGATTATGGTCACAGGTCGAGTGATGGCAGCTTAGCGATGTCTACTCGAGCCGCGGGGTTTTTCAACTACCCTCGCCTGGGCTTGATAATTTGGATAATTTTAAGAAATCTTCATTTGGGTGTTAACTATTTTCAAGGTATTTTTTTCTCTCAAAAATCTTATAATGTTTTAATACTAAGTAGCATTAACTTTGTTACAACATTCTGCTGGACGCTGGTTCTGGTTCTGAGCGCGCTAGACTGATGGCTTCTGGCTCCAGAGAATCCGGTGAATGGCTTCGTGCTTACCTTGCCAAACACTGGCACATTTCTGGAGCCTGAAATTTCCAAAAAAATAGTCGACTCCACTTGTGACCATAGAGCTGGCAGTTTCCTCGCACAACGCATCAGCATTGCTATACAGCGAGGAAATGCACCAGCATCTGTGGAACCATGCCCAGGGGCCCCAACTATTTAGATATATTTTAGTCTTATTTAGTGTTAGTTCTTAGTTTTAATTAATTACCTATATTGTTTTTAAACTTCATGTACCTACTTAAATAAATATGATTTTATATTTTTAGGTGTTACGAAGTTTTTGTTTATGTTTTAGTAACATTATCTGGTATATCCGTATCGTCGAATATTTCTCTTCTCATACATCGTCACTTATTAATAATGTCATTAGTTCCAATGATAAATAAAATATTCTAAAGTGATTTCGGTTTTTTTTTTATCATAATAAAACTGGCATTAAAAATAAAAACCAACGTATGTATATGGTGAATCTTTTGTTTGACGACACATATTGTATAAATAGACTTAAAAGAGTAAATAAAGATAAACTGAAAATAAACACTACAACATGATACAAGTAAAAGAACAATAGATTTCAGAATGGAAACGGAATGTATAATCAAATCAACTTGCTTTCGCACCACGTCTATCCAAACAAACTGAATTATGACATTAATTCAAGTGAAAATGAATTTTATTGCGATGGCATAAGGGTCGTATTACATGTAAATGTTTGTATGATTGTGTGTAACGTGGAACAATAGGCCACTCGAGCCTCTCCAACACAATGTTAATGCTAATATGAAGGATCTGAGTTTTTGTCAGTACATTTAAGAGATATTTACTATTTTGTTTGCATTTTAATAGTTCGGGTAGTTTTACTTTGAATTGTTCCATATATTTAAATATTTGTATTAGTATCTTTATAATTTATTTCATGTTATGTATATTATGTCTTCCTTATGGAATACAGTTTCAAATAATGAAAGTTTTCCAAATAGCTGCAGTGGTTTTGAAGATTTCCCTCCCTATAGGTGCAAACAAATTCAAAATTTGAACTATTTCTTTATTTAAATATATTAAATTAGTTGTCCCGGCGAACTTTCTCACGGGCCGTATTTTTTTTCTCATTTTCTCCAATGTGTTAGAATAATAAAAAAGTTACATTAAATCGGTAATGTCGTTATCTAGTTATCTCGTGACCAAAAAGGATTCATTTATTTAAATAAAAAAGTGCTTATCGCGTATAATATTCGTATGTTGTGTGTGTGTGTGTGGATGTGCTGGACGTTAATCTACGTCCATTTTGGCCGTTTTTTGCCGACAAATTGGGTGTATCCGGTTTCAACGCCAATCTCTGGTATGTGAGTGGTCCTACAGGATTGTTCATAGACACAGGTGAGTTGTTCCTATTTTATTGCGATTTCGAGTCTGATTAAGTCTTGTTTGAGAAGTGGCTACATCTAAATAAGAAAATGTTATTTCGCGTGTCCCATTACCTTAAATAGTTGTGAGGCAGGAGACAGGGTTTTTTTCATTTTGCGACTGAAGCGAGTAGATGTTGTAGTTTAAAAAGATGTTTGTAAAACCAGTTATATCAATTAATTTTTGGTTTTAACCTCTTATTTAACCTCTTATGTGACACGTGGCTATTTAGAAATTCTGTATCGTTTAAATTTAGTGCTGGTGAGCATTTATGCTCAGTATTTATACTGTGTAGTTATGCTGTCGTTAAGACTGCCATGTGCCTTTAATAGTAATGTGAACATTGTAACATTTTATTTCATGAAAGTATTGGACGTGAAATTTTAGTTAATATATGACTGTTGAACCGCCACCGAGAAGTTCAGTGTGAGGTTCACAGAGGA
Source organism: Herminia tarsipennalis (assembly GCA_945859575.2). NCBI lineage: Eukaryota > Metazoa > Arthropoda > Insecta > Lepidoptera > Erebidae > Herminia > Herminia tarsipennalis. The sequence continues at coordinate 22,242,770 of OX243835.2, read as the reverse complement.
TACAATGTGGGGTCCATCGAAGGTACGAAGTTCGCCGGAACACCTAGTATTGTAATATTTATAAAATTATTTTTAATATTTCGCAAAAGCTTTACATATTTACGTGACTAAGTCCTATCTAAATTACTACAATTTAATTAATGGCCATAAATTCCTACTCCTTTTTCGGGACAATTGTGTAAAAAGTAAAGTACGTAACACATCCAAGCAATAAACAGCACTATAGCAACGAATCACATGTCTATTAATAAGAACCTCAGGATCAGGTGCTCTGCCAATATCGAGTAAAATAATTTAATCACATTATTTTTGTATTGATATAATATAATAATAATATGATTAAATTATTTTATATTATATAGACGAAAATATACACTGCCTCTGTGGCGTGTGGGAGTGTGTCCGACTGCTACGCAAGAGGTCGTTGGTTCGATTCCCACCCAGGGTAAAACTTTGTGTGATGAGCACGATGATTTATTCTGTGTCTGGGTGTCATTTATCTATGCATGTATTAAGAAATATATAAGTATACTAGCTGACCCGCGCAACTTCGTCTGCGTAAATTTTCCCTTTTTTTACAACATTTTTCCTTGCTGCTCCGCTCCTATTGGTCGTAGCGTGATGTTATAAAACCTATAACCTTCCTCGATAAATGGGCCATCTAACAGTAAAATATTTTTTTTATTTCGGACCCGCAGTTCCTAAGATTATAGCGTTCAAACAAACAAACAAACTTTCAGCTTCAGCTTTAAAATATTATAGTATAGTTATAAATATTAGGGGTGGGCAATGACCCGCGCAACTTCGTCTGCGTAAATTTTCCCTTTTTTTTTTACAACATTTTTCATTGCTGCTCCGCTCCTATTGGTCGTAGCGTGATGTTATAACCTATAGCCTTCCTCGATAAATGGGCTATCCAACAATAAAATATTTTTTCAATGCGGCCCAGTAGTTCCTGAGATTATCGCGTTCAAACAAACAAACAAACTCATAGGGGGATGAAAAATAGATGTTGTCCGATTCTCAGACCTACCCAATATGCACACAAAATTTCATCAAAATCGGTCAAGCCGTTTCGGAGGAGTATGGCAACGAAAACTGTGACACGAGAATTTTATATATTAGATTTATCAGTTGTCTGGTTACCATAGTACAAGCTTTGTTATTTTGGAATCAGATGACGTTGTGTGAGTTGTCCCAAGATATTATTATTATTATACTACCTATAATGCTCGCACACTCACGTAACAGCTTCTTGCACGTGCTACCTGAGTGTCATGTGTATACACTAACTGGCATTATTTAGAAGAAAGAAGAACAAGAAATAATTTATTTCGACACACACATTAATACAAAGAAAAATAACGGAGCGTACATCATAAAATGACAACACAAAATAAAAAACTTGTAAATATTTTTATGTCGAAAGTAGGACCTAGTTCAGATGCCAGGTTAACGCCTGACGCTGATTTTCAACTAGGCCCTAAAGTAATAATAATTATATCTTGCGACAACTCACACAATGCACTCTGATCCGAAACTAAGCAGTGCTTTTACTATGGCAACCAGACAACTGATAAACATACTTATATTTTTCTAAAGTTATAAACTGGATGGAGACCCACGACCTCCAGCTTAGCAGTCAGGGTCACTAACACAGGCCAGTGGAATGGGAATCGAAAGTCGTAAGTGACCCCTATTAGTTACATTACAAGACAACATAAAAAAATCACACCCCCACTTTACATATACCTAAGAGAGGTACCATATTTCTTTCCAGATTTTGTTTATCACTTTGTCGGCGTAAGTATTATATGTTTCCATGCAAAATTACAGCCTCCTAGTACTAACAGACTCTGAGAAAAGGTGCGGACGGACGGACATGGCGAAACTATAACGGTTCCGTTTTGCCATTTTGGCTACGGAACCCAGAAACTTACACAAACGATTTTGATTTAGGTACTTGCTTGTATACAGCTCCACTGTTATTTTTTAATAACCTGTATATCTTCGCCCTAATCTTCTATAGCTTGTACTGGATCACAACTACATATCTGATAGCCCGAATTATTCATCGGCTGTATAAATTAAACTCGCACCGCGTCATTACTCATGTGGAACCACATCTGCTGCCCGGAGATGAATCCCTGTATTTATAAAAACTCTTACTGAGATACACGCAAATATGTTCTGGCAAAGAGAGGTGAAACAGGCTGATCAGTGCGGTATTAGGCCTTTGTGATTTAGGAGAGTGGTTAAATACCTTTTTTTGTTTTACTTGTATTATGAGTGGGTTCACGTCAGTGGTATAATGGGTAAGATTCGAACCTTCGATCTGATGATTGCGAATCTGATGCCTTAGCCATTAGGCTAAAGCGGCGGTCGCTTCATCAGATCATATTAATTCTTCTTAAATTATTTGGTGATTGTCTGCTTTTGTTTTATGTATTCAACTGGGGAAAATAAAACAAAAGTTAGTCAATACAATAATTGCATTTTTAAAAGATAGAAAAATTTGAAGTCGGAAGTCTCGAGTTCGATTCCTGGGTCTCGAACTCGAGACTTCCGTATGCCAAACCGGGGCTGGAATCGAACTAACCGGGACTATGTTACTAAACTTCAAATTCTTCTATCCTTCCTGCACGTGAGTCAGGGCCTCGCTTGCGCCACCTAGCCGATAGTTTGAGAACTATTACGGCTTTTGTTATTGCTTTGTTACAGAGAGCAATTTTGACATGTTTTCATAGGCATTTCTTGCCAATTACTTTATTAATACAATAATCGTATTTTTGAAAGATGGAAAAATTTAAAGTCTAGACCCAGTAATCGAACCCGATATGTTACTAAACCTCAAGTTCTTCTATACTTCTTACAGGCGACTCAGACCCTCCCTTGTTCTTCTAGACAATAGTTTGTGAACCATAGAGCATTTTTAACAAATTATAATGTCGTAGGCCGAATATTAAAGTAAATTTCAGAAATGCAATTATTGTATTAATAAAGTAATTGGCAAAAAATGTTTATACCTTCTTATAGCTTCCCATTAAACGACTGATATCTCAATGAGGTTGACGGTCACACAGTAAATATCAAGGACAAAAGTCATAGGAAGCTTTGTTCTTTCATATGCAGGCATATTTTCTATAACTTTTGTAATACATTTGTACTGTATGAAGCCTTATTTATGTTGATTATTTCGTAATAATCAGCGTAAATAAGCGCAGTAGTGAGTATGGAGAACTCAAATCTTACCGTCACGAGAGCCCGATACCTTAAAACATTCTAATTCTGCTTGCCATAATCTATACTAATATTATAAAGTTTGTTTGTTTGTTTGTTTGTTTAAACGCGCTAATCTCAGGAACTACTGGTCCGATTTAAAAAAACTTTTGTTGGATAGCCCATTTATCGAGGAAGGCTATAGGCTATATAACATCACGCTGCGACTAATAGGAGCGGAGTAGCGACGAGAAATGTTGCAAAAACGGGGAAAATTTACGCATACGAAGTTGCGCGGGACAGCTAGTATCTATATAAACTAACTCTGTTCTAAATAAGTTTGAAGATCATCGTAAGATGAGATTTGGAAAGAGGCCCAGGTGTTACACCCAGAGCCATGGTAGCCGCATCACTCACTTACACTTTTGAAGAAAAAAATGTTTGTCTGTAAAGTTGGTTTACGGACGATAATTTCACGTGATAAATTCAAAAGAAAACATTTTAATAAACAACCATACCTGTGACAGCTTTTTTTTTTTATTTTATCACATGTCGCTGCAATCGACAGAACACTGATGACATAGTAATAAACAACCTCAGTGACTTGAGCTTTAGTGGTCCCGTGTGCATGCACTATTGTTTATTGTGTCTGAGTGTAATTTATCAATAATATATTGTAGTTAGAAATATTTATGTATGTTTATCAGTTGTCTGGTTACCATAGTACAGGCTCTGCCTAGTTTGTGATCAGATGGCCGTGTGTGAGATGTCCCATTATAATTATTTATTTACAAAATATCTCTTTATATTGTGTATCTTAGGACTTTATATGTTGATTCATGTCACTTCCAGTGCCTTTAAATTCGTGTTTAACTCTTCCATAGGGTTGTATGTAATTAAAATTCAGTTGGTTGGTGGTTCTGTTAGCGGCATATAAATCAGGACTGACAGGCGACAGTGGCGCCCTCACTGCGCTTTATTGAGATTCTGTGTGTTACCGAATAATCTCGTATAAAATGGGCCCGTGTTAAGGTTTCGCTCTTGGAAAATGTTACTGTTAACATGTACTACGGGCAACTGAAAGGTGTAATCAAATTTAAAGGTTATGTAGGTACATTCAATTTAGTAAGTACATATAAGCTTATAGGTACTAGATTTTATCAAAACATGAGTATCTTTTAAAATTCAATAAATGTATTTTTAATTGATTTATTTATAAATTACTAGCTTTCGCTTGCGGTTACACCTGCTTGAATGTCGATTATCGCGATAAAAATTATCCTCTGTCCTTTTTCGAGACTCATACTAACACAACTATCTCCATATCAAATTTCATCTTAATCACGCTTACTTAAAGTGTGAAAACGTAACAGATAGACAAACAGACAGACAATTACTTTTACATTGATATCATTAGTTTGGATCTGCTGCTCACTACTTCGTTTAAGGGGAAATATTGACAGTTTTTTTTTCAAACTAGCAATGTGGGATTTTGGTCCCACATTACTAGCAAGCCTGTTAACATCTCCAGCTTAGCTCAAAAGCTTGTGTTAGGAGTGGGTTCACGTCGGTAGTTTAATGGGTAGGATTCGAACCCGCGACCTCACGATTGCAAGACCGATGCCTAAGTTAGGCTACCGCCACTTCTAAATAAATCTATCCCACGAAAACCATACTTTCACCAGGATTAAAATAATATGGTTTGTCAAATAGTTTTTCTTTGTGCCAAATTTCACTCAAATTCGTTTAAATGTTATGACTTGACAAACATCCATCCATCCATCCATCTATCCCAATTTTCGCTTTCATAAATATAGCATTTAGGAGTTAACAAAGCAATGGTATATGGCACCACGGTAGATGACATAAGACATGCAATATATTAAGCACTGACAATATTTGATCACACGTTTTTGTTAGAAATGGCATAGCAAAAATATAAGAACTACAATACAAACAAAAGTTCTTTGAAGACAGTAGCCTAGCTAAAGCCTCGCGTTTGTAGTTGAGTGATTAGAATGTAACTTTTATTTATAACAATACTAATATGAATCTACTCGTAGCACTCGTATTTAGCGTGCCTAGTTAGAAACACTAATAATATAAATCTAGCCTGACGAAAACGTATGCAGTATATGCATACAGTGTTTTTATAGGCATTTTTTGCCAATTACTTTATAAATACAATAATTGCATTTTTCAATGATAGAAAAATTTTAAGTCCAGACCCAGGGATCCGAGAACATGAACCCTCATGAACCCGAGACCACCTATCTGGACTATGTTACTAGATCTCAAATTTCTCTATCCTTTCATGCTCACGAGTTGGAACACTACCGGCTAGATGGCGCATGCGAGGGCCTAACGCGCGAGCATGAAAGGATACAGAAATTTGAGGTCTAGTAGGTAACGTAGTCCAGATATAACCTAGTTCGATTCCGGCCCCGGTTTGGCTTACGAAAGTCTCGGGTTCAAATCCTCTATACAAATTTTTCTATCTTTTAAAAATGCAATTATTTTTTTTTTTTATTTATGCATACAGTATGAGAAAAGACGTACTCAAGCCTTTTCACGTTCAGTAGCTCGACATAGCCATACTTTTAAATAATTAACGCAAAATGACATAAAACCATACTACGTACTTCCGTACTCCGAATTAAAATCTTAACTTGACTTAACTATCGTCATTTAACTGTAGTTGGTTTTAGAGAACGTTGTCATTACAATGTTAATTCCACTGCGCGCGGAAAGAAGTTACGGAGTTGAGCGGTTTTCTAACGGACTCCGTAAGAACTCCGCTCGACTCGAAACGCAAAATTTCATACAAATGCTTCCACGAATAATCGAAACAAACTAGCCGTGGTTTCGTAAAAAGAAAAAATATTCGTCCATCGAAACTAGTTACGTACAAGGAAGAATAATTCCTTCATCGAAACCAGTTACTAAACTACGGTTTCGTAGACGGCCGAAGGGGCAATGGAAGGCAAAATTAATTTTTCACTGAAACTCTTTCCTAATGGATATTGAGGACTATTCACTCCTTACCTATGTAACTCAGCTATTTTTTACTCATTACTCTTTCGTAGTGGAAGGCGGACATTAATAAGAGTATGATACCAAGACATTACGTCAAAACGACATTACCTTTCGTGAAAATACATTACTTCTGCATCTAGTCATTTAATCCAACATCCCAGGTATCTGCAGCATCCAAAACTCCAGACGACCTTCAAGTGCAACCTTGCGTTACTGTAGCAACTAAATTTCAAAACTTGTCTTGCACATATGAATTAAAATAATATTACAGCTTAATTTAAATTAAAAAGCTAATTGTCTCAATTTTTTTTATTTATGAGGTAATAGACATAGTGGTCTTAGTTGATAACTTTCTAAATGTTCTATTAGTTTCAACAGTGTCCTTATTCACTATCTTTATTTCGCTGTTGTGACAGAGGCCGTGCGAACTGGCCCATGCGCGGTGCGTTCAAATATGTCCACCGCGCAGGCGCGGTATAGAGATGTGCTTAGAAATGCATCAACGCGCATGCGAAATAAAGATAGTGAATAAGGACCCAGCAGCTATCGTAGAATCGACTTAAGTCTCTTCGTTAGGTGTATCATTATTGTTTTTACTTGTTTTTTTTTTCACCAGCACTGTCTTGTTGTTCTTCTTCTTTATTTTCATCTTTACTGCCATGTTGTTCTTCTTCATTATTGTCTTCATTTTCACCTTTACTGCCATGTTGTTCTTCTTCATTATTGTCTTCATTTTCACCTTTACTGCCATGTTGTTCTTCTTCATTATTATCTTCATTTTCACCTTTACTGCCATGTTGTTCTTCTTCATTATTGTCTTCATTTTCACCTTTACTGCCATGTTGTTCTTCTTCATTATTGTCTTCATTTTCACCTTTATTGCCTTGTTGTTCTTCTTCATTACTATCTTTATCATCACTAGAATCTTCAAGAGAATTCTCGACAAATGTAGTTTTTAAAGTAGTAGTAGTTGTTGTTGTTGTTATTTTTTTTAGTTTCAGAACTTCAGGTTTTGGTCCAAAATATCTTTCATACAAATCCTGGAATTGGGTATAATATTCTTCACTGGCTACGACGTCATCTTTTGGAGTTCCGTATTTATGGCCGCAGTAGCACACGTGGTCTTTGCCGCAAAACGCCGGTTTACCAAGTTCTAAGCATTGGTGAATACAACTTCTAGCGATTGCCAAATTTGGACAAAAATGTGCTATGTGATGCCTCAATGTTGGACGCATTCCCAATTCATCCAACTGTACATATGCCGCTGATCAATGAAAAAATAATTCTTAAAATATTTACAAACTAAAATGAATTTTCTCAAATGCAAGTTGTATTATAGTTGTGAAAAGCTGAGCTTAACTGTAATGAATCTATAGTAAGCATTTGAATGTGCACCACTTTAACTGAAATATTTGCCAAGAAAGCACTATAGAATGCCCCATCTCGAAGCAGGAGTACAGGAGCACGTTTAGAATAAGATCTTGACGTACTAGAAGATTGTTTAATCTTCGATCTTATTGAACGAGAAAAAGTAAATAAATAAAGTTGTTAAAATTCTGCTATTAAACGCTTACTGTAATTTCAAACCCAAAAGTAAAAGTGTTTTAAAAAAGTTGTATGATAACGGTATGTACTATAAATTAAATATTTCACTTTTCTTAATAGAATTTTATTTGGCAGTACATCAGAGACTCACAAACTACGATACGCACAAATGAGGATCCGATACACCGTATTCCGTTACTAACATTAATTAAACTGTTAATTGATTGAAATAGATAGTTTTCATTTAATCAAGTTGAGCGCTACTCAATTTACCCCAATATTTAAGATCGTCTGGGAAATGCCTTCGTAAACAGAAAACAGCGTGCAATTCATTTTAGTTATCATTCTAAACGCTTCTATTTTAGTCTTTTTAAAAACCTCTTTAATTTTAAACTAATTATGAATTTATAAAATAATTCACTCCAATTTTTACTCAAAATCTTGTGATTATGATTTCATAGATTGTTTAAACTAGGGACTATAAATAAAGAATTGCGTTTTTAATTACAGTAATAAATCTCACTAAATCTGTGTGTTATGTAAGATTGTAATTTTATTTCGCGTAGCACCATGTTTTATACAGTGAAGAACTGTGTAAAATAAGTAAGATAACATAGATACAATGAATTTCTATTTTCTGTTTCAATGTATTCAGATTTAAGGAATGAGGGAAAAAAGGACACAACAACAAGACAAAGAGCCAGAAATACCAGAAATTATTTATTTATTTTAAATATTTTAATCCTTACGGTTATTTTCTTCAGATTCTGACTCCAACGAGCTGTCTTCTCCAGACCTGGCCCTTTGCCTTCCCCTAGCTGTTTTCGATGTGCGACGAAGAAGTTCTTCTAGTACTGAATAAACACAATAACATAAATAGATTTAAGTAGTACTTGGAGAGTAATTGTTGACGTTAATGAATGTAATGTAATTAAAAGTTTGATGATTATATAGCTATTCTTGAATTGTCAACAATTTTCTAGTGTTTATCATATCTCTGTTTAAAATATTACCGAATACTCAAGGCCATACTATGCTCTAACAACGGGGATTATCACCTTGAAATATTACGATCAACCGGTCACCCCTGGCAGTTGTCGTGCGTCAAGGTCCCTTTCCAAACTAAGCCTCATTCAGGAACATGGACCTCACAACTCAAATATTCATTAGGGTAGCGGATTAAAAGCTACCAAAAATAGAAGGCCTAATAGGTCTGTATTATTAGACTATGAATATGTTTATTTTAGTACCTCGTAACCTGGAGAAAAGCTTAGAGCATCCCTTATCAGTAGTCGTTGTGATGGCGGAATCATCTACTGCAGAACAAAATGTTTCACGGTTAAGAAGAAAGTTAAAAGTTGCATTTAAGTTTAATAGTATTCTTACAACTTTTTATTCAATTTATATCATTGTTTGTCATTCAAATTTGATCCTAACGGTATCTACAGGCCAAAGCCGGATGGTGGCTCTAGGAGGTGGACTAGACTGCCGGGATTTTTTTTGCAGTAACCGTTCCAGAATAAAGCCCGGTTTGTTATGTGAGGCTTTAATAACAAGTGATATTATGCAGATCAGCACTTTACCACAATCATGATCTCGTTCGAACTGAGCTTTAAAGATATATTTAAAAAATATTACTTTATTGAAAATAAAAAAAAACTATTTTTTAAGCTGACAACATCACGTTGCGATATAAAACATACTGAATGTAGAAACAGACTTAACTTGGTTAGTCTTTGTAGAGGACTGACAGGTAATCGTTGCCATAGTACTGGAAATGAGACCAATGCTTTTCTTGATAAAGAAATTAGCACTATTTAATTTTTGTGATGTTATGTTTTGTGATTTTATAACCTGTCTATGTATATATAATTAGAGTATCTAACCTTCATCTTTCATCTGTGGTTTCACATCCACACAAAAACACTTGCCCAATAAACATGCGTGGTTAGGTCCACAAAGTTTTTGACAAGAATCGTGCACTCCACGAGGATTGCAATTCTCCATTAACCTTGCAGAACGTAGGGTGTCATCTAATCCAAAATAGTAATCAAGTGATATGTCAGCAACTGAAAATAACATACATACTATATTGATACACAGATATCTAGAGCCAAAATTTGGTCTAATGGAGTTAATTGAAAGAAGAGGAAACTGAAAGTGATGAAGACATAGCGAGAAAGCATACTAAAGTTTTAGAAATTTAAACAGAGAACGTTTGTTAACGTATTTTGTGCGTATGATTGGTCAAAAAATTGTTTTGACGAATTTCTGTGACGACTAACTGAGTAAACAATAATCTTGTGTTCAAATTTCAAGTTGGCAATCAATGTTAAACCTCAGCAGCTAAAGAAAGACTTGCTAATTGTCTCTGTGTAAACGTTTGAAAGAGAAAACAAAAGGATTTATGTTTTGTATAACTTTTGCAGGTAAATCTTTTTGCAATATTTTCCTATAGCCTAAAACTCTAGGTTTTAAAACGCAGCGTGTTAAGCTTCCTTATTTCCTAGACCTACACAAAACTTTTAGTATGCCCATGAATTAGGAAGTAAAGACTAGTGTTACCTTTGCCTTTAGGTGGATCAGGGCAAGCTGAAAAAGAAAGTCAGCCAGTCCATGTAAATAGTGACAATATAGATGTTTCGCACATAAATGGTTTCGTTTGTAAACGGTCATGCAGACATGCTCCTTTTATGTAAAGAAATTTGTCTTCATGAGTGTTCTGTATTGTAGGTACCTAAATGTATGCTACGATTTTAATTGTGATTGTTGATCGAAGAAGGCCGACTTCAATAATAGGCTAGTTTCCAATTTTTCGAAAGAACAACTCTTTAAGAAATGTCAAAACGTTGATTTATATGAAGATCTCATACAAATACCGGCCTATGACGTCACTGTTTTTGGAGTTCCGTACATCAAAAGAAAAAATGGAACCCTTATCGAATCACTCGTGTTTCTGTCTGTCACAGCACCGAATCTATTGGACCGATTAAGGTCAAATTTGGTGCATAACGTAAACAGAAGAATTTTAACCTTAAGAGCCAGTTTTGGGGAGCAATCTAAGAAATAAAAAAAAGTTTCGCAAACTGTATCGCCTAGCAGCCATAAAAGCAAACAAGCCATCCAATGTAAGGATGTCGAATATATTTACTCTTATAATTTTAATATCTTTATTTTTAAAGTTATTTAAAAAAACCATGACAGCCCGAATTGAAAACCCGTTTTAAAAACGGTATAGTGTGACTAAAAAGCTAATGAAAGGCAGGCCCTGAAATATGTTTCTTATGAAAGTTATTTATGAAAGATAAAGACAGTCTACAGTGTGAAAGTAACGTGATAAATCGACTGACCTGTTAGTGTAGTGGTTGGTGACCCTGATAATGCTAAGCTAGAAATTGTGGGTTCGATTCCCACCTAGGATAAATATATCCTACTACGTTTTACCCATTGAGGTTGATATGACAGGCGTACATCATATCATATCAACCCTTATGATGGCCCACTGCTGGGCACGGGTCTCCCCAGTAGAACCTACTGGTATGTAGGTCCTGGGGGTAATTGCCATAATCGCCACGCTTGGCGAGCGGGTTGGCGATCGCAGTAAGGCTTTAAGTACGCAGAGGACGCTGCTGCCCGTCCTCCGGTGTGAAATCCCTTAGTCGCCTTGACGACACCCACGGGAAGAGATGGGGTGGTACTATTCTTAAGCCGGTACCACACGGCATGACAGCCGTACCCAGGATCAGTTTTCGGGAGATTTCGTAATTTGTAATTTCGCTGTGGTAAGTTGTACAATTGACTAAAAGTAGTATAATCTCGACTTTTCATGATCACAAGTGGTCAACAAGATTTTTGTTTGTTTTGATAGAATTATACAAGTATGTTTACGAGTATCAGTTGGCTGCTTACCATAGTAGATGTGATGATGATGTGGTTTATTCTGTGTCTGTGTGTTATTTATCTATTTCAAGTACAAGGCCTGCTTAGTTTGGGATCAGATATCGTTTTGTGAGTTGTCCCAAGATATTATTATAGATATTATTAATGTGCGCCGCATATTACCGTGGCCCAAAATCCTCCGTATAAATGTTGGAAAACTTTTGCCATTTGTACACATAATAAAATTATATCTACTACGGGTCTTAATCGCGTGAATAACTTAAGGTAAAATACCTTGTTTATTGCCCGACGTTTTGACCGTATTGCAACGGCCGTGGTCACGGGTAGACTCTCCCGTGAGTCTACCCGTGACCACGGCCTTTTTTACTTTAAATTATTATCGCGATTAAGACCCGTAGTACATATATATTTTATAATCCTTAGTATATACATAAGTGAGTATGGGACCCTCAGTGCGCGAGTCCAACACGCCCTTGGCCGATTATTTTTAGTCTAATGACTTCTTTTTATGATAATTATGATTAATGTTAAAAAAAACTATAATGATATGAATAACACAATATTGTATCGAGACCTAATCGTTGGTAGTTTAAATGGTAATTTTATTTACTAGTTAGTCTTTTGTTTTTTTTTTGTTTGCCGAGGAATCTAGCCTATACGAACATAAGTATCCCGATACCGGATTTGATGCAGGTATTGCATGTTTTTTATTGTTATATCCATTCTATTTGTAAAATAGAAAAATTATACCACCTGATTGTTTTATCGTAAACTAAACAAACTTAATAAAAAATTTATTTAATTCCATAGGGAGACTCTTCGATCTACTATGACAAGAATGAAGAGATACTTGGTGTTATTAAGAGACCATTCCATGGGCGAGAGAATCGCGGCAATATTATCGTCGTTCCACCTATTTCTTTATGCTCTTAGAACGTATCTCCACACGGCGATGTTATTGTGGCGATGCAACGAGTAGAGAAGAACTCAATCATCACGATTCTCTCGGCCGTGAGAGGGTACCTAAATCATATGTATATTCGTAAACTATACGTCAGGCAATAAAACAAAGGTATTTAGCCTTAAAATAAAATATTTACGCGATTAAGACCCGTAGCTTATAAAATTCTATTAGGTTCCAAAATCGTCAAGATGTCTGTCAGAAACAAATTGGTATCTGGAACCGTCAATATCGTCATAAGTTTAAAATTATTATTTCACCAATTGAAATAAGTATTACGGCAGCTAGTCATTAATGAAACAGGACATCACAATTTTCGTTACTGCTGCTTGATGTCAGAAAAGTAATTCTTCCGTTAGTTGATGTGTAATTAATATAATACTTTCTACGTAAAAAATAATAATTTATACTTATGAAACCCAAACGAATTAATGTTTTTGAGACCAAATAACAATTCTCTGCAGGCTGGATTCTAACAAGAATCTGCCTCTGTGGCGCGGCCTTCTTCTCTCTCTTCTATATATATAAAAAAAGTATCAATATGTCTAAGTAATGCAAACTGATATGGGTTTCCCGACCACAGCTTGTTGTTGTACGTGGTACAGGTGCAAATTTTATATATGAACGTATGTAATATTATAATAGAAATCTATTAAAGCCTATCTTATTAATTGCTTTTTACATCTACAAATATACAATTTGAAAATACTCATGTTGACATAATCAGAAGAAACCATAAATTGATTGTGACTTTCATCGCGTATAGGTACGCGAGTTATATTATTTAAGTGCCCTATTCACCTTAATCCGTTCTCAATAAAGAAAATCACAAATAATGCATACATAAACCTTGAAACCATTACACTCTTTTTGGGATAATCAGGTACAAAATATAGGTACCTACTTTACAGGAAAAAAATAGTCCGCTTGAAACCACTTCCCGTAGTTCAGATTTATTTAATAAGATTTGTTTAATGTGCTTTAAAAATGCTATTTAATGACTATTTAGCATTATTATGTTCTTGTTTGTTTTTGACTTAATTAATTACTCATGAATGAATGAATATTGTAAAAAGGATTTTTGTAACCAAAGATAGTATAGAAAAATCTTAGATGAAAGACTTTCAGAGACATAGCAACAGTTGTTTATTTTCCTAATGATAACATTATGCAGCGATATATTAAGCTACCAATGGATAAGGCATCGGATTTGAAGTCGTGAAGCCGCGGGTTCGAATCCTACCCATTATACTGCTGACGTGAACCCACTCCTAGCTAAGCTAGAGGTGTTAATTGGATTGCTAGTATTGTGGGACCCACAACCCCACATGGCTTTCTTTAAAAAAATAAACAATTTACCTGCATTTTGAACTAAAGGAAACACTAAACACACAAAAAAATATTTATCGAACATAGTCAAGATTAATCAACATTGGCAAACTAAAGAAACATCTGCCTTGTCCGCCATAATGAGTTTATAATTGATTTTACACTAGCAGAAATAGCAGAGAGAAATCGGTTTTAACAATTGAATTTTTATCTGAACAATGTGTTTATGAATTAATCGGTGTGGCGCAAACTCAAAACATATGAAAATGGTACCTATCAATATTCTGTGGACGTAAATATAACTCAGCATACACCAAATTATCACACATTACATAAATAAAAGCAAATGTCTATTGTTGTCATCACACATTAACCAAGGTTCGGTTTTTAGGAGTTTATGAATGCATGGATAGCTGGCTATCCATACATTCATAAACCGCTCTACGAAAACAGATTTGAATTGTCATTTTTGGAACCGATTTACTTTCAGGTAAGGTACATCATTTCATACTATGGAAAAATCGCTCCTTAAGAAAACAAATAGCAAAATCACACACATAGTCATCGAATCGTATCTTAAACTGAAATTATATACCTATACTAGCCGACGCGTGCAACTTCGTTTGCATAAATTTTCCCCGTTTTTGCAACATATTTCATTGCTGCTCCGATCCTATTAGTCGTAGCGTGATGCCTTCTACGATAAATAGACTTTCCAAGAGTTAAAGAATTTTTCAATAAGGACAAGTTCATTCATATTCAGTCTTTCAACAAACAAACGAACTCTTAAGCTCTATAATATTGATATAGATATCACTAACACTTTTAACTAAACCAGTGTGTCAGTCATCATCAGCTAATAGACGTTTAGTGCTGAGGATGGGCCTCATTGTAGCCTGATATATCCCTCACACACACCAACAACACGCAAAGAAGACAATGAGGGTAGAACTAGACTGCCCCCACTAAAACCCATTGTAAACCCATTCACTAGTAGGCCGCTAGAATCTGCTATAACATCGGCCGCGGCCTGCTCGTCATTGGCCTCCCCCAAGGAACGCTATTTGGACTCATATCATTGTGCGAATTTGACGAGTCGTTTATATACACGTATTTGCTTATTCTAAAAGCCAACCAGATGTAAAATTGATAATTTTAACAGCAGGTGGTAAATAAATGTTCCAAGGTGTGTCGTAGTAAAGTCGTAATCACGAGAGGACTGGTAGCGTTTCAGTCAACAACGGTGACGTAAACATGACAAGCTTTGGTTGTTAAACCAATCGGGGGAAGGATTGTAGCTATACAACAAATAATGTAAGAAACAACCATAATTAATACAACTGAAATAAAAGCAAATGTCTATTGTAGTAGTAAAAAATATTTAAATTTTGCCTGACAATAACAAAGCTTAGACTATAACGTGCACAAACGTATTCTACAAATAAAATAAAAATCAGAAAATAATTTTATTGCTCTCACAAAAAATATTACATAAATACCTATATAATTTCCAGTTACTGTTCTGTGAACTCAACAAAAATTGGAATATATTATATTATTTTATATGGTTTTAATTTAGTTTAGCCTCAACAATAATGTTGAAAACTATTGTTTTATACACTATAACCTGTACTTATTTGTGATATTTTGTCAAGACGTAGAAAGCATTACCACTTCATATACAAAAAAAATTGCTTTCATAAACGCTATTTCCGCAATATGTCAGAAGCAGACACATCAATGGCCTACTTTCAGAGTGGCCACGAAAAATTAATAGGCTTACACAAGACGTTACTTATGTAGCATTATGGAGGGTGCCAGCTAATGTCAAAATTCTTACTTCCACTGCTGAGTACGATCGTTATTATCCTCTTATATGTTTCCAAAAAACACTTCAATATTTTTTTTTCTTGGGCCAACTCACACAAAGCTATCTGATCCCAAACTAAGCAGAGCTTGTACTATGGGAACCAGACAACCGATAAACATACTTATATATTTCTAAATACATACATATTATAAAAAAAATAACACCCAGACACAGAATAAACCATCGTGCTCATCACATAAAGCTTTATCCTGGGTGGAGATCGAACCCACAACCTCTTGCGTAGCTCTCGGAGACTCTTCCACCGCGCCACAGAGGCAGTCGTATATAATACGAGTACATAACCTCAACTTTATATACTATTTGATCTATGTTAAAATCTCCATTGATGCTATCTTGTCGAGAACATGGCATTCTTACATGAGTAGATCAGCTTTGAACCGATTAACCGATCATGTCTTCGACAGAGATGATTCTATCGATTTTATATTTCTTTTAATATAAATTTTGTATTTCTTTAAATTAAATTATCTTTTAATTGTAAATAAATAGTTATTAGTACATAGGTAAAGTGTGTTCATCAGTGTTTAAAGTGAGTCATCTCTAGAAAACACACAATCTTGCCGATCATCGCTGCCGCCAACGGATGAATTTTCAAAAGCTCATCATAAAACCTGGGGAGTAGTTCACTTATTTGATACTAACTAATACTCCACAAGCACATAAATGCATGTCTCATCTGTGCATGAGCTTCGTCATTCTCTCACTGGCACCAGTTTGTATCTCTTTCTGCTTGACAAATTGTGGAAGCTGAATTGAAGACCTAAACAATGGGCGGGCCAAGCCACGCGATCATAATTTTGAATTATGTGTTGGTAATAAAATTGTAACAAACAATTTAGATCTAGCGCAAACATTTAATAATTTCTTTGCTGAAATACCTTTAAATGCAACCAGCTCCTTAAATTCATGTCCGGCGAAAGCCCAATCACTTGTAAGAGGCAGTGTGAAAGAGTGTACTGTACCATTTAATTTCAATTTTATAAACCTCCATGACATAATAAAAATATTTAAGTCAATTAATTGCAAAAAGACAGCCACTTATGGGGTATTTCTGTTAAATTAATTAATTGCATTATAATTAGAATAGCACCACATTTAGCTACAATATTTAATCGATGTGTTGATACCGGCGTGTTTCCTGATTTAATGAAACACAGTAAAGTAATCCCTTTGTTCAAAGCCGGTTCAAAAAGCGACCCTAGTAATTTTAGACCTATTTCTATCTTACCAGCTATTAGTAAAATCTTTGAAAAGGCCATACTAATGCAGTTAGAAACACATTTTAAATCTAATAATCTACTGCATAGCGAACAATGTGGATTCCCAAAGGGTCGTTCGACAGTTATAGATGCAGGCTCTAAACTACTAAAACACATATATAGTGCCTGGGAAAACTCGCAGGACGCCATTGGTGTTTTCTGCGAACTCTAAAAAGCATTTGATTGTGTGGTGCATAGTACACTTCTGCTGAAACTTAGGCATTACGGCATTACGGGTACAGCGCTTAATCTTGTTGCTTCTTATCTTAGTGAGCGAATGCAGTATGTAGACATTAACGGAATAAGGTCGTCCGGATCAACAGTGAGTATGGGCGTGCCACAAGGATCAATTCTGGGTCCTTTTCTATTTTTGGTGTATATAAACAATCTGCCATTTTTTACCAGTAACTTATGCGATATTGTTCTATTTGCTGATGACACTTCTCTTATGTTCAAAACCAATCGTAAAAATGATTACTCTGACGAAGTAAACAGGTCCTTCGCATTAGTTCTTGACTGGTTTACATCAAATAACTTGCTTTTAAATTCTAAAAAAACCAAATGTTTTAAATTTAGCTTACCAAATGTAAGAAATATCAGTCCAAATCTTGTTTTAAACAATTAAGTTATTCATTTTGTTGATTCAACGGTTTTTTTGGGAATTACTTTAGATAGTAAGTTACAGTGGGGCGCCCAAATATCATGTCTCACAGGGAAACTCGGTTCTGCAGCATATGCTGTCAGCAAAGTCAGACAGCTTACCGAAGTGGAAACAGCAAGGCTAGTTTATTTCGGTTATTTCCACAGCATCATGTCGTATGGCATACTGCTTTGGGGCAAGGCGGCTGATATTCAAACAATTTTTATTCTTCAAAAACGAGCAGTGCGTGCGATATACAAACTTGGTGCACGAGTTTCCCTTAGAGAATAGTTTAAAGAGATAGGTATTATGACAGGTGCATCTTAATATATATTTGCAAACATTATGTTTGTTAAACAAAATATACATTTATATCACAAAAATAGTGACGTTCACCCGGTGAACACGAGAAATAAGCACAAATTAGTAGGTCATTATCATAGGCTACATAAAACTCATAATTCATTTATGGGTCTTTCTGTTAGAGTATTTAACAAGATACCAGCTAGTATTATGAGTCTATCAGTGATTAAGTTCAAAAATGTAGTCAAAAATCATCTTATACGTAGAGGTTATTATACAGTGGATGAATATTTAAATGATAAAGAAAAATGGATCTAGTTGCTTGCTATCAAGGAGCAAGCAACTAGATCCATTTTTCTTTATCATTTTAATATGCTTGGGTGAATTTTGTTATCACTTTGTTTTAATTGTCACATTGATAAAGAGCATGATTTGACTTTTGTAAGTAAAGATTCTGCGTGACGAATAAAGGCCATTCTTTTCTTCCTTTTGATATCATAATTAATATTTTATATTTAATCATTCGTTACAAGTATTTTGGCCAATATTTAAGCACATATAGTTTTTACCTTTGTTGTAAGTAGATGCTCCTACTATAATGTACCCACTAAGGCTGATTTTGCTTTATCTCATGTTTCAACTTTTTGATAATACAATTTGCATCAGTCCACATGGTGTATAGTGTATTAGTCGCAGCACCTTACCCCCATATCAAGTTTATAAACATTCAAACATTGTAAAATTGGCAATTTGAAAAGAGTGGCCGCGAGTTTTTATTGCCAGGTTATTTTCTCCGGCTTCACCTATTGTTTGCGAACTTGGCATTACATGTACATGTAGAATCCCGACGTATCACAAGAGTTGTTTTGCATGCAAGTGAATAAAGAATTTTGAATTTAGGTTTTTTTTTTTCTCAATCCACCCCGATGCAGTCGTTCTCTCCTTATCATTTAAACAAACATCCAAACCAATTATCAAGTCTTATAAATCAGACAAACTGTCCCTAAACAGAAGCGTTTCAAAACTGGCATCAAACAATGCCAAGTTAAGTCCAATTACAGTGAAGTCTAAACGAGTCCCAAGTGGGCAAAACTTCATTTCCTTACTTATAGAAAGTGAAGTATTTCTGCTCTGATATCGTATGGTACTTATATAGACAGAAAGCAGTTAAGTAATAAGATATTAACAACATGATACTGTCATGAAAAATATTTTTCTGCCTTTAAAATTTTCTAACACGAGTTATTGCTCTGAGGTAGCGGTACTCAAATAAAATAATACAAAAATTACTCATCACTGTGGCAACACTGCAATGACAGCTCGCGTCGGGGAGCAAAAGTAGCTATCTTGCATTTACTCGGGTGTCGCGGGGACCTACTTTATTTTGAAGATTACTATGATGCGAAGAAAAAATATTTGTGTAGGGAGGGACAGGAGTTGACAGTTCCAGGTCTTAAAAAAGAAAAGAAATCCTTTCACTTAATCGTTGAAATATTAGACCAGCGTGTCTAGAGTCTCTATTGTTTTTTTTTTATTATTAAAGCGCGTCATTAAATACAGAGAGAGAGAGAAATTCAGTATAGGTACTCAACAGTGTACGAGGTATCCCCTTTATTTTAATCTGCCGCGCTCGAGTAAATTCAGGTTAGATACTAGGGCTCCCCATCTAAATAAACACATTTCCAACGTTAACCGTTGTGCCGCGGCCCGCCAGATACGATCACTTCGTCTGATCGGTGGATCCTCCCTTTGTGTTGGAGGGACGTAAACCCTTGCCCTTCACATATAAACGTACAAGTAATAACAAAACAATTAACACAAAAATGTGCAGAAAATTGATTTTTTTTTTGAAAATCCAAAAAAAAAAAATGTATTAGCAAATGTTAACTGCTAATTGATTACAGTGACTCGATCGTTCAACGAAATAGATGCCAAAACTAAGTAATGATCACTTCCAATTATGAAAAATAAATTTATGAGTAAAATAATCTACCACTAATTAGTCAGGCACTCTCGCGCTCGCAAATCGCGCCACACAACAAAGTAACGACGTTCTTAATGAACTCTCCCTGTAAACTGTTCCAGAAGTTCAAAACTAGTCCACCAGAGAACGTTAACATTCCACCAATGTTTTTATAGAGATAAAGCTGTCGACTTAAGCCACTGTTTTATTAAAATATATATATTACGGGTCTTAATCGCGTGAATAATTTAAGGTAAAATACCTTGTTTATTGCCCGACGTTTCGACCGTATTGCAAACAAGGTATTTTACCTTAAATTATTCACGCGATTAAGACCCGTAATATATATATTTTAATAATGTGTACAAATCGCGAAAGTTTATCAACATTTAAGCCACTATTTTACAAATTTTCTTTTTAACCGCGTACACTAATATATAATATTTTATTTTAGGACTAAATACCTTTGTTTTATTGCCAGACTATTATTGGTTTTATTGGTCACGGGTAGCACGAGTTTACACGTAACCATGGCCGTTACAATACGGTCTAAACGTCGGGCAATATAAAAAATAAAAATAAAATATTTACGTGATTAAGACCCTTATAAAATTCTATAATGTGTATAAATCGCGAAAGTTTACGAACATACAAATATCGCATACACTAAAACGGGAGTTGGTACAACAAGCGTTTGTTCGTCTTTTTCTAGTAGGTATTTTAAATATCTGTACAATTTAAAATACCTATTGTACCGCTTTTAAACGAGGTTAGCAATTTAATCGGTGCTTCTACAACGGTTTTTAGGGTTTCGTATATCCTAATCTTACATTATTAGTATTTTGTTCATAAAATTCGATCACTGGACAGTGTTTAAAATAATATCTTGGGACAACTCACACAACGTCATCTGATCCAAACTAAGCAGAGCTTGTACTGCCATAGTACTAGATAACCGATAAATATACGTATTAAATACATTTATTAGATAAATGACACCCAGACACACTGACCATAGTGTTCATCGCACAATATTTTATCCTAATTCCTAATTTTTTTTATATAATTCACTCTTATTTCTAAATGTAATAATGGTAATTTTATATTTATATTATGTTATTATTTAAATGTTCTATGCTAATTTTTGATATAATAAGATTTGTCATGCATGTCACTTACAACATTTACCATTGCCTTTTTGTATGCCTACAAGGGCAAAACATGTAGCACTTACAGAAAATTATCACCTTGCATGCAAGTTCTTGTATTGTATACTCATGTTTTATACAAAATAAAGAAATCTTTAATCTTTAATCTTTAATCCTACACCTATATATTTTACATAAACTCTTTAATGTATGTTGCGGCTTTTACTAACGGGCATTAAGCTGGAAAAAAAGGAATGGGAAATAAGAAAATATTACAGAAATATTACATTTTTTAAAGTAATTTTTAAGTTTAAGAACCGTCCCCAGGCCTGAAAAAATATTAAAAAAAAAATGTTGTTAAAGTCGGTTTACGGACGATAATTTTATGTGATAACGTCATAAGAAAACATTGATGACAAATCGCCATTCGCGTTGCTTAGCAACTAGTCAATAACGTTATTTCTAATTTTATCTTACGTCGCTGCAATCGCCATTCGTTGTTGCTTAGCAACCAATCAATAACGTGACTGCTTAGCAACTCATCAATAACGTGACCGTTTTAGGTTACAGTTTTTCGTGCCTGCACCCATTCATCGATTAATAAATAAATAAAATTAGTTAATTTCAACACAAATGAGAAACATACAACATGAAAAATCAAGTACACACATTAAAGCGTAACAAAAAGTTTCATAATTACTAGGCATCAAGTGTAGTTTAAGACATCATAGTCTTCATATTTGTGGTGATACCCTTGCTAAGTAGTTAAAAAAAAATATGTATATATAAAAAAACCCGCCTGTACAAAATAGATGGAAACAAGATCCCCTACATAATTATTTAATTTAATGCAGTCGGAGCCATTAATGAATTTCTATGAACATAGTAAAATGCCTCCGACTGCATGAAATTATATAATTACTAGCTATGCCCCGCGGTTTATTAGCCAATGTATTAATCCAGGGTATCAGCTAACTCCATACCAAATTTTATTAAAATCGCTTCAGCCGTTTAGACGTGAAGAAATAACAAACATACACACTCACATACTCACAAACTTTCACCTTTATAATATTAGTGTGATGTTATGTAATCTAGGGGATCTTGTTTCCATCTTTTTTGTGCAGGCGGGTTTTTTTATATATACATATTTTTTTTTAATAATAATTTTAAAGTATTGAATAAAAAAATAAATTATAAAAATAAAATAACCCATTTTATTTTTATAATTTATTTTTTTATTCAATACTTTTTAGTAACTATAAGATGTAACCGATATAACAACTAACTTTTATCACAACTATTTTCAAGTATTGAAAATTGAAAAATGTATGTTGTGTTATACCTTTTTGAAATGCTTATAATGAGCCCTTTAATTTGATACCCATGTTGCAGTATTCAATACAACTTTTTTTTTACACACCTCTTTATTTTAACATCATCCGCCATGTTTGTTTTTTTCGAACGTCACATAATACTTGGGCGATCAAGGCGAATCTAATGACGCCTTAATTGTATAAATCCGTTCAGTAGTTTGTGAGCTATTGTGAGATATCATATAATAAAGAATATTACATACATACAAGATACGCGCGGATAATTTACAGTCGGGTAAAAACAACTTGTATTAACGGCGCCATTTATAATACGTTATCAAGTCAAAAACAGCCAAATTCGTCCTACAATTTTCGAGCACATTTTTAATTTTACTTCCTTTTTGATTGTATAGAAGATAAAAGAACTAAATAAAGGACTAACAAGTCTCTGTTCACAGAAATAGTCATAGAACCATGAACTTAATGACTTACAAACCACAGCTAGTCAGGTTAACGCACCTGTTGATAATCTCGACGGGGGTTGAAATATTGCATCCTCTATATAGTCTGCTGTTATTTTAATAAGGGTTTTAGTTAAGGCGAAGTAAACATATTCGTAATCTATTTTATTAATTTCGTAAAGTATTTCGTAATTAAATCAGCATAGTTAAGGCGAAGTAAGCATATTCGTAATCTATTTTTTAATTTCGTAGAGTATTTGACTGAAATAAAATCAGCATCTTTTTAACAAAAACCGAGAGACACAAGTTGGTATGTAATGCTAACATGTGACGTCACATTTTTTATGGCCAAATTATTTACTTTTAATATTTATTTTCATTGTTAAAAATTATTAAACACGTTAAATTTAAAAAAAAACGTGTTTAATATTTTTTAACAATGAAAAGAAATATTAAAAGTAAATGATTTGGCAATTATAGATGAAAATAAATTTTCAGGACACTTTATGGCATAAATATAATTGCTTGTTTAATCTATTAGTACTAATATTATAAAGCTGTAGAGTTTGTTTGTTAGTTTGTTTGAACGCGATAATCTCAGGAACTACTAGTCCGAATCAAAACATTATTTTACTGTTGGATAACCCATTTATTGAAAAAGGCTATGTGCTTTATAACATCACGCTACGGCCAATAGGAGTGGAGCACCAATGAAAAAACGGGAAAAATTAACGCAGACGAAGTTGCGCGTGTCAGCTAGTATAAAATATTTGATATTGTTAATAGTCAAATTCCTATACCCAATTCGTTGATAGGTTGTGATTTTCTTTCAACGTCGTTTTTAATAAACAAACCCCATTAGTTTTTTTTTTGTTTTTTTAAATTATGGATTTTTATCTATAAAGATATGTCAATCCCATTAAGACTCAATTTCAGTTTTAAGTCACCGGTATTTCTCATGCTGTCACTAAATCAGAAGTGAATGGTAGAGACAGAAATACTATTAAACACGACTCAAACTATGTATCGTTTGTGTACTTGAGGTATAGATTGAGTTATCTTTAGTGGATTGTAATAAGCAATTCATTCAACAGTAATAACGGCTTCATTAGCCGGGTCCACATCAATCCAGCACGGTTCTCGATGCAGCTTCCTGAGCTAAATGTTCAGTCGGGCACGTTGCTTCGACTGAGCGCGCTTCATGGTCTAGCCGTCGTGTCGGTTGATGGTAAAGGGTACGCGCTTAAAGACGCCTCAGTGTGTACTGTTTGTTCGATATGGACGATGGTTTCCGCTCGGCTTCTGATGGCCTCGGCTCCTTCACTAGGCTAAGTGCACGAGTGGAAATTCGAAGCCGCCGCGTGAGCCCGTGCACCAAATGTGGACACGGCTATTAAAATGGAAAGACATGCTTCGTCTAAATTATGTTTTGATATTACAATTGTGTTTCTAAATGTATGGAGGAAAAAATCGTTTCAGGTGGGACTTGAACCCGCGACAGGGGTACCGGCCCTAAGCCATTACCAATTCTGGTTGAGTTGGTAATGGCTTAGGGCCGATAAAAAATACCCCAAAAAAGCTTTAAAAATTACAAAAAGTAATTGTGTTTCTATTTCTTGTGAACATTAACTTATATTTATTTTAGAAACTTTACACGTCATTTGACACCATAAACCTATTATATGTAGTACAAGGACTTCATAAAAGCCGTTTATCATTTCTACTTATCACATTCAACAATCGAAATCTTGTTCAAGATATTTTTATGCTAATAGATATGAATATTACAATTGTAGTCTATTAAAAAGGAAATCTTAAACGTGCTACTAAAAGTAAATTTACTGGAAGTTCGCTATTCTCCTTAACAAAAGAGCTTATTAAAACAGTCATCTTACCAAGAAATTGTTTCCATAAACCTGCGGAAAAGTACTACTTTTAAGCCCGAGGGAGGTACTAAATTGAGTTCGGGCTCCGTTAGAAGTAAAATATATGAAATCTGATCCACATAGTTGATGTTACCTACCAGATACTTTTTAATATTATCTTCCTAATCTTGTTTTGAAATCTAAGTGTTTTTTTTTGCATATATTTCGCTAGCTTCTGCCTGCTGCTCAGCTCACGTGAATGCTGAATTACAACCAGCCTATTTATACTCTCTAGGAAATGTAAAGCGAGCCTAGTAACTCGAGTAAGAAACTTCTTATGTTGTATGTACCAATACGATTTATATATTAGCAATGAGCAATTTCCGAGAAAACTTTGACCCGGTTTACGCTTCAACTGTTAGGTACACCAATTCTGAGAAACCTTTATGAATCTAAAAGCAAACGAATACTAAAAGTAAACTTTCGAAAAGTAATTAGAACAAAACTAATTTTGGAGTCTTGAACGCTTGTCGCTTGAACAAACAGTTGTAATGTTTGTTAGTAACAAACTTGAACTTGGGATAATTGAGAACGGTATCTTTCTCTGAGTTGAGGATCATGGTAATTATAATTATTTATGCTGTAATAGAAGGAGTCTACGACTCAGTGGCGATAAAGCAGTATGAAAAATCACCGAAATGAAACAACGTTGCCACTGCATTACTTGTGTAATAAAGTGGCAATATTGTTTAATTTTTCTATTTTTCAAAAATGCAATTATTGTTAATTGCATTTTTGAAAAATAGAAAAAGTTCATGCCCAGGTTCAATAAAGTAATTTGCAAGAAATTCCTGTAAAATTACTATAATTAGTTACCACTGCGCGTCCTTAAATGACAACTCCCGCATTAGGGTACAAGCCCTGTGCCGCTACACAGGGCTTGTACCCTAATGCGGGAGTTGTCTTAAAAAAAAAAGATTATCCGTAATATCGATGCACGGGGTTAAAACATTCATTTAAGGACGCGCAGTGGTAACTTTACAAACATACAAGTCACAGACACAAACTCCCAGAATCGGGACAACAATTTGTGGATCACACAAAATGATGTCTCGTGTGGGAATCGAACCCACGACCTCTTGCGTTGCAGTCGGACACACTCCCACCGCGCCACAGAGGCAGTTAAAATCTGTCTTCGATCATGTGGAATTCCTGTCCCATATATGAATAAGAGAGAGTGCACATGTGTCGGCGCACACACTTTTGCACTATAACATCTCCTGTGTAGTTGGCAAGTCCCTGTTGAGACTGCCCGCTGTTACCGAAATCCCGAAATCGATTAAGAGACTATTATGTCATAAAAAAAACACGTATCTATCCAATACACTTTTTATTATTTCCCTTGGCAACACAATGTACAACTCATATTTAACTTAAACAATATCAGAGTACAAAATACACACAAAAAATAGTGCTATTAAATAGTAGTTTTGGATGATAATTCATATCATGATGTCAGAAACCCGTATTTATTGACCAGTCATGGTGTTGTGCACATAAAAAACACAATAGTTTTTTTGTCCATATTAGCTAAGTATTGCGCAATGTTCAATATTGTTGTGTAAATGTCAACAGCCAAATAAACTACAAATCTTCTGTTATTTATTACGGATAAATCAATATAGAAACGCCTTTATGTTCTTTAGTACTGAAAGGTAGTTTGTACGGTCCTCTGGCTGCAATGTGTTCCTTTACTCCTGGCAAGTTCCTGATTGTGTCAATCACTGCTTCGACGCGTGGATAGTTTGATTGGGCTTCAATGCCCAAGAACAAATTGGTTGATTCAGTCAAACCGACAAGAACAAATTCGGCCCAGGATAGCTGAAAATTTGACATTTGTTAATAAAACTTTAGTATGCGTATCCTCCTTCAGGTTTAAACATTTTAGCTAAAGGATTCAATACATATTTCATTCACACGCAAGCAATGACCCTTTTCCTTTGAGGAAATAAGTCTGAATGAATCTTTAAAGGCGCAGCGGGTTCCGGGTTCCGGGTCCTGGAAATCGCTGTCGTTTTCTATCGGAACATCTTATCACTTCGAGCAACAATTTAAAATACTATTTAATAAAACTAAAAGTAGCTTTAAGTGTTGTTTTTATTTGTTTGTGGTTTTCTTCCTATACATTAAAAATGATTCCCAAGTTTCAAACTACCTCTAACTTTAGTTAAATCGACTTTTCAAAAAACAAATTAACTCTTTAGCTTTATTAAAAGGATAGATTCAGAAAATCAAGAAATGATAACAGTACCTTCCTTCCAAAGAATCCTCCGTTGTCGTTTAAACGCTGCTCAAATCTTGAGAAGTAAAACGGAATCTTGGTCTCAAGCAATTCCTTTTTCAGGTCGACCTTCTTATCAAGATCCTTCTCTGATATATATACTCTTACTTCTGTTAAGAAACAATAATAACTATGAATCTTATATCTTTATAAATAAAAATCCATGTTTGTCCTCTTTGCGTTCCGAAACTATTAAACAGATTGTTATAAAATTTTGTAGGATGTTCTGGAGACGCCCGCGACGGTTCCAGGTCCAAGGATTTTTAGTATGACAACATTTACGATTGACTGACAGAACAGACGGGCTCAATGCATAATATATGATGAAATGAAGGTGTATTTTTAAAATAAAGCACCGATGTTTAGTAGCTACTGCCACTTTCAGACTGCTTAAAAACTAAGCTACTGTGCAGATCACCAATAACTACATAAGTAGCCCTCCTGGCGACAGTCAATGCTGGATCTAGGAATATATCGAGACAGCGCAAAAACTTGATGATGATGTCCCTTCACTTTAGCGACGGTAGCCTAATGGGTAAGGCATCGGTCTCGCAATCGTGAGGTCGCGGGTTCGAATCCCACCCATTATACTACCGACGTGAACCCACTCCTAACACAAGCCATTGAGCTTAGCTGGACGGGTTAACAGGATTGCTAGTAATGTGGGATCAAAATCCTACATTGCTAGTTATCTTATTTATAAAAAAAAACTTTCTCTGTTTTATGAGATCCTGCTTACTTGGTACACTCAAAATTCATTTGGCATTCCACTGTTATCCATATTAATAGGTAATCCTAAGATTAATTGAAAATCATAAAGCAATCACTTACGTGCCCAATAATCATAGATTGTAAGAGCGATGTTCTCCAAGACAGCCTGTTCCCAGGGATCAGTAGGAATCAGATCAGTGCCTCTTGCTACATATTTAGCGATAGCTAGTGACTGATTGAGTACGCGATCTCCTTCTTTGTATAGGGGAAACTGACCAAATGCAAGAGCTGTAAAAACAGAACAGGTTATATGGTATTAGATGAGTTGGAAATTGTTTAAATGTATTAGATTAGTTAAATGTATTAAGATATATATATATATATACAGGGTGTAACAGAAAGGTGTGGTCAAATTTCAGCAGCGGATAGGGTATGTTATCAGTATTGCACCTACCATGGTGCCATAGCTGGTTGCATTATTATTACATAGTTATAGCATATTATTTTTGTCAAAATTCAGTAGTGAAAGGCGTATGGCATAAGAATTATACCTCCCCTGGTACAAAATTGGATTGGATTATTATGGCATAGAACTTTTTAAGTCATACTTATTTTAATTAATAACTTTTTCATTCATAAATAAACGAATGAAAAAATAATTAATATTTTTTTAGGGTACCCCGATTTTGATAAAATTAGGTATGTGCACTCAGTATCATGGGCACATACCAACCCTTGAATATGACCACACCTTTCTGTTACACCCTGTATAAGGTTATATGTATAAGGTTCTACTATCAGTACTGGCATTACTTTTTTATATATGTAGAATCTGAGTTTAGCAAAATGTTGACGAGCTTCATGTTGTAAACAACCTTTGCATTTGTTGGTGATTGAATAAGTCGTGACTCTCTTGGCTGATCATTCTTTTGGTTTGCTGTTGCAAACTAAACTCTACAGGTACTAGTAATAAAGTCAATTTTAAAATGTTCTTATTCGACTTTGACTATAAACGGTGCTTCAACAAAAAGTGCAGGGGGCCTCGTACCGGTGGCCTTGACTAACTATTCTCGTCTCGGCACTCGACAAAATTGTCGTTACGATTAGACCTATACGTATGATCTATTCTTCTTGTTCTTCTTTTTGCAAGCTACCTGTTTCACCATCTTTATTTTGTTTGTCCAGTGGTAGGTTCACCACTACCACTCTTAAGCACATGGGCTTTCAATAATTCTACTAAGTAATATTTTTGTATGAATCTATAGATTCCTGTTTTAAATTATTTTTATTTATAAAACTTAATGCACACAAATTGTACAATGGCGGACTTAATGCCTATCAAATTGTTTTCTCGTCTTAGCATCAAGGTAATTACTTTTGTCAAAATTCGCTTGTTCAATACTTTAAAATAAGTATTTTTAAATATTTAGATTCAAAGTTTGAATGTTTAAAAATGAATTAATCTAGATTTTGTTTATTTTTTTGACATACGCTATATTTGAAAAATAAAAAATATTAACAAATGACTAGAAGTTTTCAAAAAAAAAAGGTAATTAAGATAATAGGTAGTTAAATATTATTTTGATTTACAATGACTTATCATAAGTAATCCAAAAAATGTATATATTGGTATTAAAATATTCGAAATCGCAAAATTATACTAGTTACAAATGACTGAGCTTTCGGAAATGAATAAAAATATAACCTATTTTATTTTATAATTACCTACGTTCCGTACCTATCTAAGTAATCCTAAAAACCCTAAAAACAGTAGGTACTTATTTGCTTTAAAATAGAAAAATATTTCACTTTCAAATGACTTCATAATAATATTTAAAATCAAAAATAGTAGCTAAAATCTTTACCAAACGAAAAAACTACTTACTGTCTTTAATTTCCTTGACGGGCCAGGTTTTGATATCGTGTCTCACATCTTTAAAGTCTTGTTTAGTGTAATATAGAATATACCTTACAGACTCAGCAATAGCATTGATATTAAAATAATGAAACTCTTTGGCCATTGTCGACTACACTTCACAACTATTGAAGCTCCACTGTCACGAGAGCAACCAAACAACAAATATAAATGGTACGTTATAAAAAACGAGTGGATGGGTATGTTTATAAGACTCGTACTTCATAATCTTATTGGTAATAAGTACGATAGTAAGGGCATATTTATAAGAAGGAAATAACTGTTAAAGTAATATAGGTTATCAGTAATATCTTGAACAACTCGAACAATTATGGAAAATTATAATAAACTTATACCAGTTACACATATCCAGATCCAGTTGAATAAGGTTAAATCAATAGAATTAACCCTTGAACTTGACACTGAATGTCAATTTAGAAACATGTCAAATTAAAAAATATTTTGAATAAGTAAATTTTGGTCTCGCGGTACTTAAATGGAAACACCTGAGGGGGCGAACATTATGTTGAAATACTAAACCGAATTGTGAAACATTTGCTCATAACGAAACTCCATGTGCTCTGTCTCAGGTAACTGAATGGTTTACGCTACTTAACTTAGTTTTAAATGCCAAGAAGACTGAATGTATAAAATTTGTACTTCCTAATGTGAAGACTCTTGGACCAAACATTGCATTGAATCAGGAAATCTTGGAATTTGCTACCAACACTGTATTTTTAGGGATCACGTTAGACGAGATACATATGCGCCCCATTGCAACTTATTATATAGTTGCAATGGGGCGCATATGTATCTCGTCTCACTGGTAAACTCAGGCTGCTTAGGCTGTTAGGAAGGTACGTGAACTGACAGACGCTGACATTTGTTAGTTTAGCTATATTCACAGAGTTATGTTATATGGGATATTACTTTGGGGCAAAGCCGTTGATATTAAAAGTATTATAGTACTACAGAAAAGAGCAGTCCGTGCAATATATCCGTGTAGCTTGGAGCTAGGGTTTCACAAAAAAAAAAATAAGTGTACTAACTGTTACCTCGCAATATACACATATATATATATATATATATATATATATATATATATATATATGTATATATATGTATATATATATATATATATATATATATATAAATGCCAATATATAACATGTGCGACAAAACATCCAACAGTAAAGTAAAATATTGATGTACACTCCATCAATACTAGAAATAAGAAATTTGTTAACTTTAACGAAGATTTGTGATTAAATTGTTTACACTTCGAAACTGGTCTCAAAGGGATCCCCCTTTGAGACCAGTTCTGGTGATCAGAGACCAGAGTCTGGTGATCTGTGACACAGGCTCACGCCTAATTTAGACACCAGTCCTAAAAAGTATGTAATAATTTGTGAGGAGAAATAAATAAATTATTATTATTATTATAGGCATAAATTGTGTGTTCCTTACCATCGTCTGCAAAAGGTTCATAGTTCATTTATGGAACTTGGTATCCGTTTTTACAATAAGCTAAATTTACGCAGACGAAGTTGCGCGGGTCAGCTAGTTTACAATAAGTTCTTATTCAGAACGCTTATTATTGTATAGGTAAATAATTATTAAACGACGAAAACGCATGGTCGTAAAGCTCACACAGAAGATAAGTATTTTATTTTGTATAATTTAGAATTTTTTAATTTTCAAATTGTATTTTGTTTTATCCTTTTTTATTATAATTGTATAAACTGGTTACTTGCATGATGTAAAATTCATGGTCATAGATATAAAAATGCAAAATAATGTATTTGTGTTAAATATTAAAATGTTGTTTGCATTTTATATTCACAGAGTATTTGAAATTATCTAGTAATTGAAATTGTTAGTAACGGTAACTAGCGATCGTACTTCATTAAAATTATTTAAGGTTATTTTCGTTTTTATGAGATATAATGCCAGGGATCGTCATGCCCACTAAAACGTCATTGCTTGTGGTGGCAGTGTGGGTCGGGTCGTCTTTCTGCCCTCCAATATCGCGAAAGGGATGATGGCTGACCCATGCATCATACTCGTGAACGGGTGCTACTTGGGATGACTTGTTCGTTGAAGAACAAGGTCGGCCTTGTGATCATCGTTTTATAGGTTTATTTATTTCATTAGTACCTAAGTATAGTTAGGTGTTGTATTAAGTGATAAAAGTAGGTAAACAAGACCCATAAATCTAACCTTTAACGTTCTAAAGAACTTCGATAGATGTCGTTAGCGGTAGCTTTAAGCCACTATTATGAGTAACTATTTACACTGACGTTAAATGCTTAGAAACTCAAACAATTTTTTTTAAAGACGACTCACTCAGTTGGGTGGGTACAAGCCCTGTGTCACGGGGGCTTTACAAACGTACAAGTCACGGACACAAAGTACACCCAGACTCGGAATAACAATTTGTGGATCCCACATAGTGGTGTCACGTGTGGGAATCAAACCCACGACCTCTTGCTTAGTCGGACACACTCCCACCGCGCCACAGAGGCAGCATTATCTATATAAGTATTCTTTAATATCATAAAACCAAAGCAATGCTTGTTAAAAACGTCAGCTTGATATAAAATTGAGTTACTCTCCAGTTCCCAGTGTAAAGCCATAGTTATAAGATGTTAAATGGCGCCTGCATTATTATATGATATTGCGTTCGTCTTAATACAATGGCATTAATATTATTCATATCAGAAGGTATAAAAATATAAAGAATGAAGATTATTAAACAGAGTAACCTATTCATCAAACATTTATCACCTACGACCACTTACACTGACACAATAAAGTATTCACATATTTTTTGTAGGAGTGCTTTTTATCAGAATAATTTCATAAAGCAGCGTTGTTGTCATGTAGGTATACTATTCAGGTGGCAACAAGTATACTATACGATGTGTTACAGAAAGGCGTGGTCAAACTCAAGGGTTGTTATGTGCCGTGTGTAAGTTAATCAGAAACGGAGTACCCTAAAATTGTAGGTATTTATTATTATGTCACTCGTTTATGTATGAATGAAAAATTTATCAATTATAACAAAAAGTACTTCTATACAATAATTGCATTTTGAAAGATAGAAAAATTTGAAATCCAGACTCAGGAATCGAACCCGAGACTTCCGTAGCCAAACCGGGGCCAGAAGCGAAAAAAATTTGAAATCCAGACTCAGGAATCGAACCCGAGACTTCCGTAGCCAAACCGGGGCCAGAAGCGAACCACCTGTCTGGACTATGTTACTAGATATCAAATTTTTCCATCTCTTAATTCTTACGGGTTAGGCCCCCGTAGCGCCATCTAGTCGGTAGTTATTGCTTTGTTACAGAGAGCATTTTAACAAATTATGATGACGCAGGCCGAATATTGAAGTAATTTTTATAGGCATTTCTTGCCAAAGACTTTACAAATACAATAATTGCATTTTGAAAGATAGAAAATTTTTTTTCGATTCCTGAGTCTGGATTTCAAATTTTTCTATCTTTCAAAATGCAATTATTGTATTTGTAAAGTCTTTGGCAAGAAATGCCTATAAAAATTACTTCAAGTACTTCTAAGACTTAAAAAGTTACCAAAATAATCCAATTGAATTTGGAATAGGGAAGGTATAATACCTACGTCATAAACCTTATACGCTACTGAAAATTGTAAAAAAAAAGTCTATGTGAAAAAAATGCTATAAACTGTGTAATAATAATAATAATAATAATAATGCAATCGGTTACACAGTTCTGATGTTCATGAGCGTTGCATTTTGTAACCTAAGTGAATAAAGAACTTTGACTTGACGACAGACACTGTTCGCTGATGAAATTGGACCACACCTTTCTGTTACACGTTGTATAATGCAAGCAGTAGGTAACCAGTTGCCGTAGCATTTATTGATTAATTGCTCTAATATTAGCAGCCCCTCATACAGTTAGGTATAAGCTATAGACGCTATCACCGCGTTTTTATAAAACTGGACACTGGATAATTGTTACAATTTCATATTTGACTAGCTGTGCTTATGAAGTTGTGGTTCTGCTTTCTCACTGTAGACGTAAACGTAATAATAAATAGCCTAAATAACTCCTTACATCCTCAGCTGTTTGACAGTGAAAGTCCTGTAAAAATCCGTCCAGCAGTTTCGCAGATTAACTGCAACAAACAGACACAGAGAGACGGCCAAAAAAATCGGGAATTGTGTTTTTGTAGTAATTACAATATATAATTTCAAAGCATATAGTATAATTTTATTTTTTGTATAGATACAGATTATAAACATCAACCTCCAAAGTATTTCCAAAATATACTAAGTACAACAACAATCTTTTCCAAAATTATCTATTTCGGGAAATCCAATATAGTCACGCCTTTGTGTTCCTTAGTTTTGTAAGGCAGCTTATATTCTCCTCTTGCTGCAATGTATTCCTTCACTCCTGGCAAGTTCCTGATGATATCGACTAAGGCTTTGACCATTGGGTAGTTTTTTTCCAGTTCTATGCCCACGAATAAATCAGTTGTTTCGATGAACCCGACAAATACGAATTCGACCCAGGATAGCTGAAATTTTAAGTTTGTTAATAAAGGAGGACTAAAGACTATTATAGTACCAATGAGTTTAAATTACAATCAGACTTAAGTGATAACGGGGTCCTTATTCACTATCTTTTTTTTCGTTTTCGCGTCAAGCCCGCGCTACTGTCAAAATCTTGTCATAATGGTATACAGAGAGCTGCGCGGACATCTTTGAGTGCACCGCGCATAATTATTAAAATATGATATTCACTATGTTTTTTTTATATTTAATAAAAAAAACATAGTGAATATCTGTTTTTTTGAAGTATTGAGTTATTTACGGAAAATGTAAATTACAAGCTTCCACAGATTGGCAAAAACATTATAAAAAGTTTACAGAAAAAATCCAAAATTTAAATACTCAGCACTAAAGCATCGAACAATTTCGTTAAAAGTGATTAAGCATGGCCAGCACT
Source organism: Herminia tarsipennalis (assembly GCA_945859575.2). Classification (NCBI taxonomy): domain Eukaryota; kingdom Metazoa; phylum Arthropoda; class Insecta; order Lepidoptera; family Erebidae; genus Herminia; species Herminia tarsipennalis. The sequence goes on along the minus strand of OX243835.2, from coordinate 22,207,970 downwards.
TGTCATGAAAAAGGTCAATTTCACTGGCGTTATTCAATTTGTTGAACTTAGAAAATAATCTAGGTAGATAACGGATATTAGGAGTGTGCAGCAGGATAGTTTTTGTAATGGTGTTCTAAGTGTTATTTCCTTAAGACTTTTTTAATTTTAACGTTATATGGAGAGGCGTCTAAACGGACCTTTTTTTACAGCAATTGGTGGCGGCACTATTGGCAACTAATTGCTTACAATTATACTTTTCCTACTATACCTTTCCTCCAAAATATCCCCCGTTATCTTTTAAACGCTGCTCAAATCTTGAGAAGAAAAAGTCGATCGTTTTCTCAATAAGCTCTTTCTTCAGTTCAACTTTCTTGTCTGGGTCCTTTTCTCCGATGTAAGCTCTTACTTCTGTAAATATACAACATTATTCTTGGTATAGTGCAAACCTTAAAGTAGTAATCCAATGGGGTAGTTTTTGGTCAATGTTATATTCAAACTCAAACTCAAATATCTTTATTTTGTAAAATCAGGTTAATGATTATTTGATAACGTCAAAATAATACATACTTAAAAAAATATAAAATTATGATTATTTGAAAAAAATACAAAATGAGGTTAGGCGGCAGTTCCAAGTGAAGAAGGCAGCTCATGAGAAGAAGCTGCCAAGAAACTCATGGGGCACTATTTTCTTTTTCTATTGTTCAATTAGCCAATCATTATTTATTATAACAATCCAAATCCGTCAGTTCACAATGTGATGTAAAATGTTTTCATCACGTATTTTCAATAATAACCATGGATTACGTACTACGCGACGCAATGAGCACGATAGCGAAGAACACAAGATGACTTGAATGGCTTATAATTCTGCAAGTAGTCAATATTTAAATTTTATTTTTTTATATGATTTTGAAGTAATCTTGTTGGGCTTTGCACTATACAAAAAAACCTTGTATAATCAGGACAATAAATATGGCATAGTTATTTTTTTATTTTTCAACTGTACCAGAAGGAGGATAATTATGTCCATTTATTTAGCGCACGCTAAGCCCGAAAGGCTCGACGGATTTCATCATGGTATCGTACCGTTTTGTTGATTAGTATTTTTATATGTGTACTAGCTGACCCGCGCAACTTCGTCTGCGTAAATTTTCCCTTTTTTCTTTTTCTTTTTTTTTTTTTTTTCTTTTTTTACAACATTTTTCATTGCTGCTCCGCTCCTATTGGTCGTAGCGTGATATTATAACCTATAGCCTTCCTCGATAAATGGGCTCTCCAACAATAAAATATTTTTCAGTGCAGCCCAGTAGTTCCTGAGATTATCCCATTCAAACAAACAAACAAACTCTTAGGGGTATGAAAAATAGATGTTGGCCGATTCTCATAGATACCGGATAAGCTGACCCGCGCAACTTCGTCTGCGTAAATTTTCCCTTTTTTCTTTTTCTTTTTCTTTTTTTACAACATTTTTCATTGCTGCTCCGCTCCTATTGGTCGTAGCGTGATATTATAACCTATAGCCTTCCTCGATAAATGGGCTATCCAACAATAAAATATTTTTTCAGTGCAGCCCAGTAGTTCCTGAGATTATCCGCACCTGGTGCCAACGTAGCTACGCCACTGGATTGATTTCTTGTTATATTAGTATTATTTTATTTGTCTTGTTTAACTGTCATATGTATCGTCTCGTTGGAATGACAAAGGCTGAATAATTTTTCATTTAATTCGTTTTCAGCAGTCTAGTTTTATGTTTTCATAATAATTTAATGTTCAATAAACCATGCAACAGTGAAACAGATTGCAATATAAAGCAGATAGTTCCAGAAGGACTTTTCTAGATTGGGATCACCAATTGGGATTAATAGACAGGGAGATATGAAAGGATTGGAGTTGATTGACGGTAACTTTATTCAATGCTAGCAATGTATCACATAGCCCATTCTCACTCAGTGTCCACTTAGTGTAGTAATAGCTGGACTATGTGAACTCAATTGAATATTATGACTACAATATTTGATTTTAGACTAACCAATCAAGCAATAAAATTCTGTAAAAATCAAAACAAATACTAAAAGTAAACGATTTGACGACAGAAAATCATGACATCGTAACGTTGCATTTCGTTTAAATTTCAACGGAATGTTTTGTTGACATTTTTTGACGTTTCATTTAAAGAGACGGATGTGAATCGTTTTTGCTACCAAGCGATGGAGCGTTTTTGCCCATACATGAAAAGCTTGACCATAATAGCTGCTCCTTGATGCTGCTAATGATTTATAATCCATTAGCTGTCCCCCGCAACTTCGTCTTCAACTTCGTTAAATTTCGTTTCATCTACCCGAATTTGATCGAATGTGAGTTGCAGACATGAAGGAGGCTCGGAGCCCCAAAAAAGTGGGTGGAGGGCGGCAAATGGGCAAAGAAATCTAATACAATACAAGAAATTCGGTAAGTACACAAAACAACCGTCTGGGGGAGGCACGTGCCCCCGTGCCCCCTGGATCCGCCTATGTGGGTTTATATGCACTTTGTTAGATGGGTGTCGTGATACAGATGATTGTAAATTATCACAACTATACTTACGTGAAAAGAAATCATGTACAGTCAACGCGATGTTCTCTAAGACAGCTTGATCCCAGGGATCGTCAGGAATCAAGCCGGTATCTCTTGCTACATATTTAGCGATAGCTAGTGACTGGTTGAGTATGCGCTCTCCTTCCTTGTACAGAGGAAACTGGCCAAATGCGAGAGCTGCAAACAACAGAAAATAATAATTCAATCGGCCAAGAAAGTAGTCTACGAGTACCAGTTTTGACAAAACTTTCTATAAGCGAAACAACAAGCAATTGTTACAATATTTTATCAGGGAAATTCAACCGGCAACCTTTTTATCATTCCTGTAGTCGTGTTTGGATAGACCAAATCTTTTTATGCAATAGATTGGCTAGTTTTACATGTCGTGATCCGACAATCCAATATCTTACACAATCAATCTGGATCAAGATCACTGATAACGATCATGGGATCTTGATCACGGGATTTCAATCTAGATTAAATGTGTAATGGCTGCCGTCAATTTAGAACAAAATTTAGTAATTATAACAGACACAAATACAATAATTGCATTTTTGACTACCGACTAAATGTCGCATGCGAGGGCCCAACTCGCGAACATCAAGGGATAGAAAAATTTGAGGTCTAGTAACATAGTCCAGATAGGTGGTTCGCTTCGGGCCCAGGTTTGGCTACGGAAGTCTCGGGTTCGATTCCTGGGTCTGGACTTCAAATTTTTCTATCTTTCAAAAATGCAATTATTGTATTTGTAAAGTAATTGGCAAGAAATGCCTATAAAAAATACTTCTATAACAGACACGACGCGGCGACTCAAAATAAACATCGAGATAATATGTATTAGTAGTATCTCAATGAAATTAACACTAATTGTAGGCTAATGACCATATTTTAATCCACTACTGATGTCGTTCATTTTGAAAATTAGTCCACGGTCTCGACTCGTGTATTTTTTTCCATTATCTTTTCGATAAAAATGCTACTTTGTAACTTAGATAAAGATTCGTTTTTCGACTTTGGAGCTATACACTATTACACTATTAATGTATTATTATTATTATTATTTATTAATCAGGCAAGCAGTTGCATGCAACTGATGTATGCCTGTATCCGAGTTCATGTGCCAAAGGACTCAATGTGTCTATCTAGTTGGTTCTTAAATTCATTGGTATTTCGTGCAGAAACTACTTCTTCTGGGAGTTTGTTCCACGCTCTGACCACTCTGTTGGAGATGAAGTGTTTGTGAGGATTGTTATTTGAGAAGGTAGTACATAATTTGAGGTGATGTCCTCTCAAGTGAACATTTTCATTACGTGTGAAGAGTTTGTCAAAATGGTTTATGTTATAATGTCCGTTTAAGATTTTATAGGTTTCTATTAGATCTCCACGATCTCTTCGATCCTTCAAGGTTGTGAGCTTTAGTATCTTCAAGCGTTCCTCATATGGTCTTCTCTTTAGTGTCCTAGGTACTTTGGTAAAGCCACGCTGTACTTTTTCTAAGAACTCAATATCTTTGTTAAAGTATGGACTCCAAACCTGAAACGCATATTCCAACAGTGGTCTAATAAAAGTTTTGTAGATTTTGAGCATCATGTCTGGTGTTAAGATACCGAATGCTTTTCTAGTAAGGTAGATTAAGGCCTTGGCTTTTTTTACAATCATTGATATATGATGTTCCCATTTCAGATCTTCGGCAATAATCACACCCAGGTCTGTTTGTGTCTTAACCTCTTCCAGTTGTGAGCTTCCAAGCATATAGGTTTCTCGAGGGTTGCGTTTGCCGATATGCAGCACAGTACATTTCTTAGTATTAAGATTGAGGAGCCAATCCTTTGACCAGTTTGCAATTTTGTCTAAGTCGGCTTGAAGACGGTCATGGTCGACTAATGGGTTTGCAAAGATTTTAGTATCATCGGCAAAAATACTGACGTTACATGATACACAACGGGGGAGATCGAAGGTGTATATAATAAATAGTACTGGGCCAAGGACCGATCCCTGCGGGACACCGCTGGATATTTCTCTTGCTTCTGATTTTACGTCACCTACACGCACCTGGAGTATTCTCTGCTGTAGAAAGGCTTTTATCCACTCTAATAGCTTCCCACGTATTCCCACATAGTCTAGTTTTTGTAAGAGCCTTTTTATTGGAACTTTGTCAAAAGCCTTTTCGTAGTCGAGATAAATTACATCAATAGGATCTCTTTTATTGAAATCTGTTGTCCAAGAAGACAGGCAAGACAAGAGATTAGATACAGTAGAGCGATGAGGGCAAAATCCATGCTGATGTGCAGGTATTATTTGATGTTTTTCCAGGAAGGTTCTTATATGCTTGACAACAATTTTCTCCATACATTTGCATATCACACTTGTAAGACTTATTGGCCTATAGTTTGAAGGTTCTAACTTACTCCCTTTCTTAAATATAGGGGTCACTGTTGCATTCTTCCAGCAATCCGGTAGTACTCCAGTGTCGTATGATGTTTGCATTATTGTGGCCAGATATTGAGAAAGGTCACATTTCTGTAAAATCAGTACAGGTACTTCGTCAGGCCCCGGTGACGAATCTGTTTTCATTTCTGTGATGGCTTTATGGACTACAGCTTTTGTAAATAATATATCCTCAATGGGGTCTTCAACACGAAGTGATGGATCTAGGACTGGGAGGTGAGCTTGCTGTTCCACCTGGTATACACTTGCAAACTGATCTGCAAAGGCTTCTGCAATTTCGTAGGGGTTAGTCACTAACTGTCCTAGCCTGTTATGTAAGACTGTTGGTATGCTAATCTTTGATGACAACTGTTTTCTAATGTAAGAGTAGAATTTTTTGGGTCCGGCTTGTAATATATCCTTCTCATAAGTTGTACGGGCTGTTCTAGTGTGGTTTATTAATTTATTGTTTATTTTTCGGTATTCCTTATAGGTCCTATCAAGTCCAGTTAATTTATACCTTTGCCACAGTGATAACTTTTGTTTTATCAACTCTTTAGTGTCTTGAGATATCCATGGTTTGTTTGTAGTATGATAATTGTGGTTCCTCTGTGGTACATGCAAGTTGATTGCTTTCTTAAGTAATTCAAGAAGAGTCTCGTATTGTCGTTTCGCGCAACTTAAATTGGCCATACTACCAGGCAACATTGCTTGCAATTTTTCATTGAGTTTGTCAAAATCTGCTGCTCTGTAATCAAATCTTGTCTTGGGTTTGCAGTCTCGCTTGGGAGCCTCAAGTTGGATGGTTGTCAATAGACAGACATGGTCGCTCTTACCAATGGGGGCCTCGTAGTCTATATCAGATATGAGTGATTCATCATTTGTAAGGATTAAATCTAATATTGACGGTTGATTTCCCTGTCGAAACCTGGTGTGTTTGTCTACTAACTGCATTAGGTTACCGCTTTTGTACCACTCTATGAAGTTGTTTTCTTTGATATCTTTGATATATGTAGATAGGGAAAGAGAGAGGCGTGCTTTCTCCTTGTACATACTTGTCTCATACTTGTACTAAACTATATGGGTTCCGTTTTGTAATTTTGGATACGGAACCCTTATAGTTTCGCCATGTCCGTCCGTCTGTCCGCACCTTAGCTCAGAGACTATTAATGCCAGAAGGATGTAATTTTGGATGGATATACATATTACTTACCCCGACTTAGACTTAGGGATCCGCTTGTGAAATATTAAGCTTTAAAGTAAAAATTTTGGTTAGAGTCAAGTGTCCCCCCCCCCTCCCCTGCCGGCTAAATGGTTGATGTTGGGTATATGAAAAAAATCACGTTGGAGGTATATATAGTGAAATTAAAAAGAAAAACTATCACACCTAAAGTAGCCTTTACAAGTTACGAGTAACAGCTGATCAAATATAAAGTAACAAAATTTTCATACAAATCCCATTGAAAATATTTATTAAGTAGGTATAACCAGGTATAACGTTGTAAGTATTAAACAAAACAACAGAAAACTCACTTCTTAAGCCGCGTTATTCGGATGAGGAGGGGGACTACGGAACCCTACATTGTGCGTGGCCCGACATGCACTTGCTCGGTTTTTTTATTTGTTCTTACTTGTTTCATGCCTATTTAATAAATTATATAGTACTAGCTTTCGCCCGCGGCTCCGCCCGCGTGGATGTCGGTTATCGCGATAAAAACTATCCTATGTCCTTCCCCGGGACTCAAACTATCTCCATACCAAATTTCATCTAAATCGGTTTAGCTGTTTGAGCGTGAAAGCGTAACAGACAGACAGACAGACAGACAGAGTTACTTTCACATTTATAATATTAGTATGGACTAGCGGACGCCTCGCGGTTTTACCCGCGTAGTTATCGTTCCCGTGGTAGTACAGGGATAAAAATAATAGCCTTTGTCACCCGGGGTTAGTGTAGCTTCACAAAAATGAAAGATTTTTTCAAATCCGTCCAGTAGTTTCGGAGCCTATTCAATACAAACAAACAATCAAATCTTTCTCCTTTATAATATAAGTATAGATATAGATAGGCACAGATAATATAATACGAGTACTATACTAGTAGTATAGGTATTTATTTAATGCTGATGCTGCAGCGCTTATTGAGCTATCGACAGCGCTAATGAACTCCTGTAGCGAGTGTTTAGGATTGTGTAATGTGCACTAATGCTAAGTTTACATCATATTGTTATCTAATCTAATTCTAATACCGTAACAGATTTCAGTCATGGCAGTGCATAACAGAGACAGACATTTAAATGCATAGATGTGTGCGCAAGCACAGATGAAATCTCTTTCTTTTACGCTCTATACATAGGTATCAGAAAAGAGAAATCAGACACATAGTCAGACAGGATAAAAAAATAAAAACAGATACGGATCGGAGACTGGACAGAGATTAGGCGGACGATCGACGACTTAACGTATTCTTCGAGAAACGGAGAATGTGACATTTTCATAAACGGTCACCCATCTTTGGACCGACAGTGGTAATGCTTAACAACTTAATCGCTACTAAGTCACGGACCACACAAATACTAGCCTAAAAAATGGTTGTCTGTAAAGTGGGTTTACGGACGACAATTTTAGGTGATAACGTCATAAGAAAACATTGATGATACTGTAATTCGCTGTTACTTAGCAACCATCCCTGTGATAGCTTTATAGGACGGCCACAATACTTCAGCGAATCAAAAGGAGGAACATGACGGACCCTGACGTGCGCGTGCACCCGGCCATCGATTTATAAGGCGTTATCACTTCAAAAACTAATATAATCGCTACTGCAACCAATTAATCAAAATATTCATACTTTTACTTACTGTCTTTAATTTCCTTGATAGGCCAGGCTTCAACATCATGTCTGACATCGTCAAACTTCTGTTTAGTGTAATGAAGAATATACCTTGTAGGTTCAGCAAAGGCGTTGAAATTAAAATAATGTAACTCTTTAGCCATTGTGAAATTGTGTACTGCACTTTGCGACTATCAAAAATTCACTGATACAAGGTCATACAGACGAAAATGTTACGTTATCAAAAATATGATTGTGTGGGTATGTAAATAAACAGCATGTTTATAATATGTGCCGATAATATAATAATTAAATAACATAATACCATGATAACTGTCGTCGCGTCGCTGTGAGAGACGATGTTGCCAGAATCCGTAAGTAAATTTTACTCACTTTTCAGGAGGAGCATTTCTTTTATTTTATATGGTATTGCGACTGCCTCGGTGGTGTGGTGAGACAGTTGCGCAAGAGGTCGTGGGTTTGATTCCCACACGGGACACCACTTTTTGTGATCCACAAATTGTTTTTTCGAGTCTAGGAGTATTTTGTGTCAGTGATTTGTTTTTTTTTAACTCCCCCGCAACACAGGACTTGTACCTACCCTTCAAAATTCAAGCAATAATAATAGTAAGTTACTTTATGAAATATGAATAATAATGAAATCGTAAGTAAGTTAGGGTAGGTTGCTACAAGCAATGCGCTATGAAGACTGGTTAAAAATGACTATTTTTTGGCATTATAATCAGACAATAAACCAAACAATGGGGTAAATTCAGTTAAACAATCTATAAGCATATTATCTAATACACCACACACGTACTGCTTGATAAGATAAAGTTATATTAATCATATCTGTATGTACATATAAAAACATGTCCACGTTAAAACACAAACAATAAAGTACAGTCAAATTAAATCACTCTCTTTTTATGAAATATCTAAATCCTGTGCTATCTAGATCCGAGCATTGTAGTCCTATAAGCATAAATTAATAGCATATTTGTCCTAATAACATTCTTATAATTGCATTAAGCAGACTATTTTTCTTATAATAGCATTTGACAACTCATAACATACTCAAGAGCATTCGTTTTTGTAATCTCAGTCTTATAGTTTGCTACAAGACTGACTTATAATCTTATAGCATATTTGAAGTTGCTCTTAAGTGTAGTCTTAAAACTGTCTTGAGAGCTTTATTTTGCTTGTTGAAGAGGCTTGTATGAAATACAAAATGATGTCATAATGTCTGTAACTATTCCTATCTAAAAAGCTGTGATTATGCTGTAGTTTGTTAGTATAGTCCTATTTGTACCACTGTTATTGATTCACTACTGGATATAGGCCTTTCCTAATTTCCGCCACAACTTCCGGTCCTCTGCGTTCCGCATAGCGAGACTACTGGGAACTGGAGGCCGTCTTTTGTTATATGGCTCCATTAATACGTTTTGGGCTACTACGCCACGATAGCCAGAAGGGTTGGCAGTTTTATTTCAAGTTTTCCATCTCTAGGCATTGGTTGCTCATTACGCATCTTACGACATCCACGGAAGGAAAGGGGGTGGAGACCCTTGTATCCGTAACGTAAACACCACGCGAAACTATACTAACATTATAAAGCTGAAGAGTTCGTTTGTTTGAACGCGGTAATCTCAGGAACTACTATTCCGAATTTAAAAAATCTTTCACTGTTGGATAGCCCGTTTATCGAGGAAGGCTATAGGCTATATAACATCACGCTACGACTAACAGGAGCGGAGCAGCAATGAGAAATGTTGCAAAAACAGGGAAAATGTACGCAGACAAAGTTCCGCAGTACAGCTAATCACACCAATATTATAAAGGCGAAAGTTTGTGAGTATGTGAGTGTGTATGTTTGTTACTTCTTCACGTCTAAACGTCTGGACCGATTTTAATAAAATTTGGTATGGAGTTAGCTGACACCCTGGATTAACACATAGGCTAAGAAACCGCGGGTAACACCGCGGGGCACAGCTAATGTACTATAAACGTTAGCAACAAAATAAACGGTAATACCTCAAAACAAAACCCAAGAATTATTACATTTTATTACACCCACTTTACAACACGACTGTACGACACTAGAATTGAAACACAACCTGGCATGAAACTCAAGTAATAATCTCATAAAAACAGTACAGTCATAAACAGCAGTGCAATAAGCATTTCAATAAATAAACAAGTTGCACATAAAGTGTCTGATGAAGCGGTATCCTCGAGTCTCCCGGTTCTCTCTCAGTTCTCTCTGGGCGATAATAAACAGTTTCCTTAGGCGCTACCAACTACTACGCCGTAAATTACTAGGGTTTTCTGTGTTGTCGCCACAACCCTAAGGCGAGGTGCGACTGTTAGCGGAAAGATCGTCATGGCAATTTTCGAGTTCTTTTAGGACACAACGCGGGAAACGTAAGCTAAATTAAGGGCCGAAATGTTCCTAGAATAAAAGCTCCAAAAGTAAAAGATAGCTAAATAATATATAAAAAAAAAACTAAATTAAAATAAATAAATGCATCCGACGGGAATTAGACAAAGAGTGAGAATACACTTGAGTATTTATTAGTAACAGAACGTCAAGCATCCGCTGTGGTTAAGTTCAAGTAAATTTAACCACAGTGAATGCTATGAGAGAATTTACTCGAACCACACTTCGATGTTGTGTTACAACCTGATTTAAAAAACCAACGAGCGTTTTGGTTTAACGTTTTATCGAGTAAAGGCAGAGCGTGGGTGACGGGAGTATATGCAACACATAAAAAAATGTTACAAGTTAATGTTTACTCACCTTACAGCATTTATCTGTAATTACGTCGTACACAGTGTCGAGCATTCGCAAGAACGTTACATTACATGGTAATACTTTAGAAAATTGAACATTTGCCTGTATTGTAATGGTTGCCTGTTTTGTAAATGCATGGTTGTAATAATGTTACATTACATGCAAGTGCTCAAGTGTATACTCCCCGAAAGATGTCACATAGGTGTCGGAAGTCATGGTTTTTCCGCGTTTAACCTCATAACCCGATTGTCATGTTGACTTAGCGTAGACCAACTGCTCCTATATTTTTTTGTTTAATGATAATTAAATAAGGATATTCATCAACAACATACAATAGTTTAAATCTTGAAACCTTTGAAAACATACTGAACAGAGGAAAGCTAGCGAGAGCCTGAAGTGACAAAGAAGATTATAATTCAAATTAAATCTTATTTTTAATTTTATCACATACCTCGTACCTATCTACACTAATATTATAAAGCGGAAGAGTTTGTTTGTTTGTTTTGTTTGTTTAAACGCGCTAATCTCAGGAACTACTGGTCCGATTTGAAAAATTCTTTTTTTGTTGGATAGCCCATTTATCGAGGAAGGCTATAGGCTATATAACATCGCGCTACGACTAATAGGAGCGGAGAAGCGACGAGAAATGTTTCAAAAACGGGGAAAAATTACGCATACGAAGTTGCGCGGGACAGCTAGTCTATACTAATATTATAAAGCAAAAGAGTTTATTTGTTTGTTTAAACGCGCTAATCTCAGGAACTACTGGTCCGATTTGAAAAAATCTTTTTTTGTTGGATAGCCCATTTATCAAGAAAGGCTATAGGCTATATAACATCACGCTACGACTAATAGGAGTGGAGCGCAATGAAAAATGTTGCAAAAACGGGAGAAATTGACGCATACGAAGTTGCGCGGGACAGCTAGTTTAATATATACTTTATTTACTCAGCAGTGCATCTGGATATCTTTCTTTTTCTTATCTTTTGTTTTAAATATTGCTGTTTATATTAAAATAATCTGTTTGTATGTCCTAGATATAACACATTACACAGTACTCGATAAGAGTACCATTATAATAATGTTTGTAAACAGCTCCAACGCGTGTTTTATACTTCTAGATATATTTATTGTGACGGCGCGCTAGTGTTCCACGCGCGCCTCAAAGAGGTGTCAGCAAGTGACGGGGCCCCATTGGGCCGGCGCCCACCGGGAGTGCGGGATCGTTCGAAAGAGTTACCGTGCTCCCGGAACACCAGGGCGAAAGAAGGAACACAGATGGGTTTTAGTCAGTAAGAGGCTGACACGCCCTCCCGCTCGTGCCCACAGCGGGAGAAGTCATTTGATGATTATATACATTATAGGTACTTGTAATAACCACAAAGTATTGTTATTAACAGGTGATCTGAACTTGGATATCATGCCTGATAATCTTAACGGGAACTCATCAACTTATCTTGATTTAATGGCTAGTTATGGATTAAAGCAAGGAATTAATTGTCCTACTAGACAAAAGGCATTACTGGACCATTTTATGGTAAAATCCATTTTCAAATCACAAACTTTTGTCTTTGACGAACTTACGGATCACTCGCCTGTTTTATTACACATTGACTATACTTGTACGCCAAAAATGAATATACCCTTCAGCAAGACTGATATTAATATGGGTGGTATTAAGCAATGCTTAGAGATGGAAAACTGGCACGATCTTTACTCTACCATGGATGTGAACGAAGCCACACAAACATTTATATCAAAATTAGAACACATCATAAATGTCAACACAACTGTCAAACATATTCCTAAACGTATTAGGCCGTTAAAGCCATGGATCACAGTAGGGGTTGTTAAATCTATAAAAAAACGTGATAGGATGCACAAAAGAGTAAAGAAAAACTTAGATAATCAGGACCTGAATAACAAATACTTAGTCTACAGAAATACTCTGAAAAAGATAATTAAAACACTAAAAAAGAATTACTATAATAACAAACTCATGCAAAATAAAGGCAATATAAAGGAAACCTGGAATACAATCAAGGAACTATGTAACATGAATAAGTCTAATACTATGCCATCTTCAGAACTACTTAAACTAAAATCCACAGTTACCGAATCACTTGACCAAGTTAACAGTTTTTTTGCATCAGTAGGGTCTAATATTGCAAACCAAACACTGCAAAAACTCAACACGGATGAAATTTCCTTAGCTAAGAAAGCCATAAGAACAGATGCACCCTTAAACTCCATGGCCCTACATTTGACGGATCTTAATGAGGTTGTTAACGTAATTAATAGCCTCAAAACACACAGCGCTCCAGGCATAGATAAAATAACATCACGCCTTTTAAAAACGTTTCGTTACTGCCTTGCCAAACCTATTGCACACCTGATTAATCTTAGTTTTGAATACGGCAACTTCCCTAAAGTGTTTAAATATGCTATTGTTTGTCCAATTTATAAATCAGGTGATAAGTCCATAGCTACGAACTATAGGCCAATTTCACTTTTGAGTACCGTTTCCAAAGTTTTCGAAAAAATAATGAACAAACGTCTAATAAACTACTTAGAAGGTAATAAACTTCTAAGCTCGAATCAACACGGATTTCGAGCAAATCATTCGACTGACAATGCTGTCCTACAGCTTACTTCTACAATTACTGAACATCTTGATAAAGGAGACAAGTGCGTGGGGGTTTTCCTGGATCTACAAAAGGCGTTCGATACTGTATCAATTCCGATCCTTCTAACTCGATTAGAGAACCTGGGAATCAGGGGGAACGCTCTTTTGTGGCTCAAGGACTACCTAACAAATAGGTACCAGTGCGTTAGAGTCGAGGGTTGTGTCAGTAACGCAAGCGTGTGTACTCACGGGGTGCCGCAGGGTAGTACGTTATCTCCAACCTTGTTTCTAGCGTACATTAACGACCTATGTAAATATAAAATTAAAGGTGCTAAATTGCAAATGTTCGCAGATGACACGGTTATACTCTTTTATAGTAATACTTGGGAGACAGTAGGTAAATTAACTGAAGAAGGCATGTCTTCTGTTACTGCATGGCTTGAGGACAGTTTACTATCCCTTAACGTTAGTAAAACTAAATTTATTTGTTTTAGCAAGACCATGGCATCCAGTCCAAGGAACTTTCAGCTCCGCATTCACTGTTACCCTTGCAACCGAACTACGGGTGTGATTACTAGGTGTGACTGCCCAAAATTAACAAGATCTTATAACATCAAATATTTAGGAGTAAATGTAGATAATAAACTAAACTGGAAAAAACATATAACTACCGTTAGCAACCGCCTAAGGAAACTTATTTACATTTTTAAAGAGTTAAGAATATTATCAGACACTACGCTATTGATCCAAACCTATAAAGCTTTAGCGGAATGTGTAATCACCTATTGTATCTGCTCGTGGGGTTCATCAGCTAAAACAAGGGAGCGGTTCTCAAGGTACTATTACACTTAAAGTTTCGACATCCAACACATTTACTATATAATAAAGCTGATGTTCTAACAGTGCGAAAGTTATTTATCTACCAGTGTATTCGAAAGTATCATAAAAATGTTATACCTTATCTACCTGAGTCAGGCAAAAGAATAGATAAGTGTCCAATACCAAGAGCTCGAAGCACCTTTGCCCAACAACATTACCACAATGTTGCTCCTAGACTATACAATAAACTTAATTTAGTACATAAAACGAAACATTTATCTAATTATCAAATCAAAAATAAGGTCAAACTATGGCTCAAAGATTTGGACTACAATGAAGTAGAAAAACTGATAGTAGTAATGAATTAAAATAATACAGGCACATAAAATATAATAAACACACACACACACACATACACACACTCACACACACACACACACACACACACACACACACTCACACACACACACACACACAAACACACACACACACACACACACACACACACACACACACACACACACACACACACACACACACACACACACACACTGTAATTAATGTAAGGATTAACTTTAAGGTTAGTACAGTTTTGTAACAAGCAAACTACTTATGTAACCTATATTTGGGAAGGAACTGGTTCTCAACATACAGCTCACGCTAGTTTGAGAATCAGGGCTTACATTTAAATTGTGAAATGTTTTTTGTTGCAATAAATTAATTATTATTATTATTATTATTATTATTTATTTCCCATCTATAAAAAAATATATATATTTACTGTCAATATGAAACACTCCTGTAAATTCAAACATATAGCAGATTATGGAGATAACTCACGCGTCATTTAGATTATTACATCGCACACGCCATTATTTTCGTATCAGTCAAGTATTCTCACAAATGTTTTGTGAGAAACATATTTATTTTTTATGTGACAGGGATAAACGAACAAGCGGCTTATCTGACGGTAAGTGATTACCTCTGCCCATGGACATTTGTCACACCGAAGGCATGGCTGATGCGTTGCCGGACATTTAGAAAAGAGTAAACTCTATTTTTAAAGGTTCCTAAGTCATAGCGCTCTGGAAATATCTCTAGCAATAGTTAATAAGCGTGGCAGAAAAAGGCATTTGAAACGCACTGTGGTGGACTAAGTATGGATATGTTAAGGATGTTTGTCGCGTTTTACGATGCTTAAACTCAGCTAGTGGAATTAGTCCGAACGATTCCTTAGAACACTTCCCATAGAAGGTTCTAAAAAATATGCAGAGCAAACCTACATCTCTTCGCAATGTCAATAGATGTGTTTTACAAATAGATATTTAAGAAATATATATGAAATTAATAAGTATCTGTAAGTGTTAAGTTTGATTCCCACACGGACCAAACTTTATCAGTTTTTTGTCCTGAGTCTGGATATGCTTCTTTATGCTGGTTAATTAGTGAAGCCCTACGACACGGGGCTATCATTATTAAGCATAATTATTATTTAGTTATATATTATATTTTTTTTATTTTCTTCCTGCGTTAATTTTTTTATTCTTTACTAGAACATGAATGTTCCTCTTTCGCTTACACTCGAACTGCAGCCTTACCTACAGTATTTTCCCACGAAACCCTTAAGTGGTGTAGCTGTAAAAGGATCCTGTTTCCTTCGACGCTGGTTTCTTAGCGGTCGCGCTCTGTAACTAATACTTTTCCTAAGTAATTGTCGGCAATAGACTGATCCCAACACCTGTGAACTGAACCAATCATGAATAAATTGACCGGTAGTCAGAGTGTGTTAGTATACACTTGTACGATACATTTGGCAGAATACATAGACATGTAATGAAATGTATACAATATTATTCTATATGTCTACACTAATAATAAACAAAGAAATGGATTAGCTAATCAAAACAGTTTCTCTTATTCGTACTATCAACATATATTATGTTCATAGACAAATGAGCTGCACAAGGTAGTCCACATAGAGCACCCGTCCGAATAGTTGAAAGGTGCTCATAATAAAATAATAAAAATCATTTATTCACTTAGGAAGCAAAATACTACACTTGTGAAAAGTCGATTGAACTCTTCGTGGTGTCACTAATTTTTAAAATTTTATCCACGAAGAGCACCTACGATTAATAAGCCCAGTGATGGGATGTATTTCGATATATTTGTACAGTCATGTTTAAGTGTATAAACTTTCCGAATTTTACAATAACAAATAATATATTTATATTTTTATTTAATTATATACCTTTAAAATGATTTACTGTGAAGTTGCGCTTTTTGGGATACAACAACTTACGTTGGAGGTATCGGCAACTCATGTATGTTTTTCAACTAGAGGCCGCTTTTATATTTTACTAGCTCTCGCCAGCGGCTCCGCCCGCGAGTATGTCGGTTATTGCCATAAAAACTATTCTATGTCCTTTCCCCGGGACTCAAACTATCTCCATACCAAATTTCATCTAAATCGGTTAAGCTGCCTGAGCGTGAAAGCGTAACAGACAGACAGACAGAATTACTTTCCCATTTATAATATTAGTAGGTATGGATGTTCACGGAAAAATTAAATTAATTCATCACGTTATACTGCTGACCCTGGCGACGTATAACGGACGCACGCTACGGCTAGACTCGCATCTGGCACAACTTGAGGTGGAACTTGGGAAGATTAGGTGGCATATCCTCGGGTTAAGTGAAGTCCGAAGAGAGGGAGAGGACACCATAACCCTCGAGTCAGGCCACCTTATGTACTTCCGCGAGGGAGACCAAAAATCTCAAGGTGGTGTTGGGTTTCTGGTAAATAAGTCCCTTTCTGACAACGTTGTGGAAATGTCTAGCGTGTCGAACAGGGTAGCGTACCTCATTATCAAGCTCACCGAGAGGTATAGCCTCAAGGTAGTGCAAGTGTACGCACCGACCTCGGCACATCCAGACGACGAAGTGGAGGATATGTTCGATGACATATCGAGGGCCCTCCACTCCACCACTAAGACCCACTACAACGTTCTAATGGGGGACTTCAACGCTAAAGTGGGAGTACAAAATTGCAGCGAATTGGTAGTAGGATCCCATGGATTTGGAAGCAGAAATCATAGGGGGCAAATGCTAGTCAACTTCCTCGAACGGGAGGGGCTCTTCTTGATGAACTCCTTTTTCAAGAAACGGCCCCAAAGGAAGTGGACGTGGCAAAGCCCCGACACTTTGACGAAAAACGAGATCGACTTCATCATGACGGACAAAAAGCATATATTCAGAGACGTCACCGTGATCAACAGGTTTAATACCGGTAGTGATCACCGACTTGTCCGAGGCTCTCTGAATATCGACTTCAAGGCGGAACGTGCCCGTCTGATGAGGTCCAGGCTCCGACCTACTTTGCTCCAAACCATGATAGGATCCGAAGCGTTCCAGTCAAACCTGGATAACCGATTTGCTGCCATGGAAACCACAACAGACGTAAACCAGAAGCTCGTAAATGTGGTTCGGATACTCAGGGAAGAAGGTACGAGATTTTGTGAAATGCAGCGTAAGGGCAAGAAGTCAAAGCTTTCGGAAAAGACTTTAGGGCTAATGAAAAAACGACGTGAAAACCCACCCGTCACTTCGTCGGAAAAGCGCGCTCTAAACCAAGAGATCAACAGGCTTATACGACACGTCAAAAGTGTTCGTACAATCTCTTGGAAGAAGCCACCTGACGAAGTTGACCACAGCAAGTGGAGAAGTCGTTTCTTCGAAGCCGGCAGTCCTCTCCGAAGTGGAAGGCTTCTATGGCCGGTTATACGCTTCGCATGCATCTCGACCTGATCCTGAAAATGAGGGTCCTAGAGCCACTCTAACACGCCACTACACCGAAGACCTGCCAGAAGTCAACATTGACGAAATCGTGCTGGCTCTTAAACAGCTGAAAAATGGAAAAGCCCCTGGAAAGGATGGCGTTACAACAGAGCTGTTAAAAGCTGGAGGTAAACCCGTACTGAGGGAGCTCCAAAAGCTTTTTAATGCTGTCCTGTTTGAAGGGAGAACTCCGGAGGCGTGGAGTAGAAGTGTAGTCGTCTTGTTCTTCAAAAAAGGAGATAAGACCCGGCTGAAGAACTACCGACCTATTTCTCTTCTAAGCCACGTCTATAAGCTGTTTTCAAGAGTCATCACGAACCGTCTTGCGCGAAGACTTGACGAATTCCAACCACCGGAACAGGCTGGATTTCGGAGCGGATATGGCACCATAGACCACATCCACACAGTGCGGCAGATTATACAAAAGACCCAGGAGTATAATCAGTACCTGTGTCTAGCATTCGTGGACTATGAGAAGGCCTTTGACTCGATTGAAATCTGGTCCGTTCTGGAGTCTCTGCAGCGATGCTAAGTTGATTGGCGATATATCCAAGTGATGAGATGTCTCTACGAAGCCGCTACCATGTCCGTCCAAGTACAGAATCAGCAAACAAAACCTATACCATTGCATCGAGGAGTGAGGCAAGGGGACGTTATTTCCCCGAAACTGTTCACAAATGCAATGGAGGATATGTTCAAGACGCTGCACTGGAAAGGGCGGGGCATCAACATCAATGGTGAATACATCTCTCACTTGCGATTTGCAGATGACATTTTCATCATGGCGGAAATGCTGCAGGACCTGCAACGGATGCTGAATGACCTGGCTGACTCCTCTGTACGCATCGGCCTACAGATGAACTTGGATAAAACCAAGGTCATGTTCAATGAACATGTACTACCGGAACCGACAGCGGTGCACGGCGCCGTTCTCGAAGTTGTTCAAAAATATGTGTACCTACCTCGGGCAGTCATTGCAGTTAGGTAGAAACAACTTCGAGGACGAGGTGAACAGGAGAATTCGGTTGGGTTGGGCAGCGTTTGGTAAGCTACGTCAAGTCTTCTCATCGTCGATCCCACAATGTCTAAAGACTAAAGTCTTTAATCAGTGCGTCCTACCCATCATGACATACGGAGCCGAAACGTGGACACTGACGGTACGGCTGGTCCACAAGTTCAAAGTCGCTCAGCGGGCTATGGAACGGGCTATGCTCGGAGTTTCTCTTAGGGACAAAATCAGAAATGAGGTGATCCGGCAGAAAACCAAAGTTATCGACATAGCCCACCGGATTAGCAAGTTGAAGTGGCAGTGGGCTGGCCATATTAGCCGAAGAACCGACAACCGTTGGGGTAAACGAGTTCTTGAGTGGAGACCGCGGCTTGGCAAACGTAGTGTAGGACGCACTCAAGCCAGGTGGAGTGATGATATACGCAAAGCGGCTGGCAGGAGCTGGATGCGAGAAGCCGAAGATAGAACAAAGTGGCGTGCAATTGGAGAGGCCTATGTCCAGCAGTGGACTGCGACAGGCTGATGATTGATCACGTTATACAATAATTTTCATCAACACCTAATGTTAAAGATTTTGGCTTGAAAAACTAAAAACTTATTTAAACTTTCCGAATTGTTTTTAATTGAAATTTAAACTTGAGTATAAAACTCTTTATTCACCTGTGGTAGCACATAAAACACTTTTATAGTCGTTTTTATAACATTAGAAGGCACAGAGAGAACCAAAAAAACTTGATATTAAATTCACACATGTTTTACGTATCTAAACTCAACCTGTATTTATTCCACTTCGCCATTTGTAAAGCTATCCATTTGAGTCAAAGAGGTCATAGAATTTTAGATGAACCGCATCTTATTTACGAGCACTTCATGACTACCACCTCAGTTATTTCTCGGAGAACACGTATGTCGTTGGTCCCCGCTGTCATGAATATCTATGACAATAAGAACACACGATGGGGTGCCAGTGGCCTCAAAGACCCCGATAACTGATCCAACCCTAGAATATCTTTGTCCCTTTGATCCTTCAGAGGTCAGATGCCTATCCGGAAAAAAATAACGCGGCTTGACCCGCATACAATTGGGAATAATCACGCTTAGAAGGGTTCTCTCATGTTTATGAATATGCAAACATAACACATGTTTTAAAAAGCTTAAGCCTACTTGGATACGCCAGGTTTTTATTGGTTTTACATTGCATTCTTTATTATGATCAGTTAGCTTGATGTCTTTGTCATTTTAACACTTTATTTTTTTTTGTATAAAGTAGAATTTTAGATACCGGCCTGGTTTGTGAAGAAATTCGTTTGTTTAATACGTTAAGTAACTATGGCTTATACGAGGACATTGCACTGGCGCCAGTTTTACAGACAAATCACCACTGGCTTCGCTCTTGTTGTTAGATGAAGCCTAGTCAGCCTAGATTTTTCTTTGACGTTTCGTTTGACGTTAAAAAATTATGTTTATTTCTAAAATTCTAAAACAAACGCACATGCATCCTACGGACATTCTCCAGTGACTTACACGATGTGTCTTGAATGAGACGGGCGCTCTATTCTCGCCAGCGCTGTCAGCCAGTGCTGGCTGGGTGCCAGTGTCACTGGCAGCCAGTGATGGCTCCATAAAAACAAGGCTTTAGGTCGAGAGTTTCTAAGAGGTATAAACACTACTTTGCAATTTTTCAAGAAGTTGTTTTGGAGGAAAATTTCGAAAATTTTACTGCCCAAAGCCGTTACCAACTCCGACACCGAGACATGTCCGCCAAACTGGAATTTAGCCTCCAGTTGAAACGATTTTATGGCAATCGTGACGTCATCCACCACGTTTCTAAAGAACTTGTATGGCTCATTGTAATTTTTATTGCAGATACCATTTATATACAGATTTTTGATGACATTGGGCTGGAACATTATTTTTTCTATTTTTTTAAGCATTTTTATGCTAATCTCACAAATGCAAGTCCAAACATTTAAAAAATTGCAAATGTAAATTTGGCATAAAAATGCTACAAAAATTACAAAAAGTAAACACTACTTTGCCTAATATGGAAGTCAAAATCGTCATCTGATAGTCATTTAATACTATTTAAATGTTTGTAATTCAAATTCATTCTACCTTAGTGGAAACCTTAACAAATTTTAGTTTTATTAAAATACCTTCTTCTTTATAACCCGACCCGAAGTTCGCAATTACTCAAGCCCCTAATATCTAAAACGTTTAGATAGTATACAATTAAACTTTTCAAATCACAAATCAAATATCCTATTTATTATTAGTTTTGCTAGAACTACCCAATACCAATATTTATTTTTAATTTCCCGAACCGAGACCTTTGAATTCCTTATGCCATTGTTATCAAATATATTTGGTGTTCAATTGGTCTCTCTTCTTTCAAATAGTACTACTAAGTACATACCAACCCTATCAAGTTTTACTAAAACACTAAAACCATCCAACATCAATATTTACCTTGTTCTTCATTTCCCGACCCGAGGCCTCGCAATTCCTCAAGCCCTTATAATTAAAGACACATAAATAGCGTTCAATTGGACCCGATAAATTCGGGCAACCGAGAGTAATCACCGCCTCGGCCGATAATCGGAAGGTCATTAAAACAAATACCCTTGTTTATTACGAACATTATTGTAAGAAATGGGATAAAACTGGCTACCATTTGTAACGGATTATGAATTGTGTTGGTCTTAGTTTTGCGTTTTGTAGTTACAAGGGAGGCTATTTTCGAAGTAATGTTGCATGTGACATTGATTGAGGTATAATATGAATAAGTAAAGTGTAACAGTGATTCGAGTGCTAAATTAAAATTCCAGTGATGTCACTTGCTGGCATTTTGTGATTGTACATACGTTATTTTATAAGACTTTTCCCAGTCTGCGTAAGAAGAAGGGTTCTGTTTTTCGAGTGTATATAGGTGTATATGTATATTTCTTTGGCACGCCCTACATCCTAAATGGGTTGATGGATTTTAGCTTAAGAGGTGTCATTAGTTTCATTTCAGTTGTGAGTGACACTAGGTAAATCAAAATTTTAAAAATAAAATTGAAAATTTTTAACGACAAATTAATTTCAGTTATTAATTTTAGGCAGTCGGGGTTTTTTGATCCTAACAACTTTGTCTGAATTTATTCAAAGAACGTCCCTTAATAAGCACATAACTTCTACAACTTGCAAAGCCTACGTCTATAAAATTCTATGAGACAAACTTCTCTGGAATATCAAAAACTAAACACAAGAAAAAACCTCGCAATAGTTTTCTATTGCGAAGGTAACAAAGCGTTACGAAAATTCCGTTCAAAATTTCAGTACAATAACGCTACAATAGTTCTAAAATTGTTCAACGTATCAAAAGTAACACCCTTCGTACATTTCCGACAGGAAAATCAAAACGTTCTGAATTCCTTTACCCTAACACCTCAATACGGACAGCTTTGTACCTACCAACAAAAATGATCAAATATGCACCCTAAGCTTCCCTATCTATTCCTCTGACACCAAGTTGCAACACCTCACAATTCTAAATCGCGACACTTTCGCTTGAAAACACACCATTGCTGGGTAACTTCATCTAATCGTAAAAAAATCTTGCAGTAAGCCGTTGATGTACGCCGAAATTGTAGGTTTGGTCGTATATGGAAAATGATATTGGTGGATATAGTGACGTGACATGATGCTATCGATAATATGTGTTTTCAACCGCAAGCAACGTTAGGGTGACAGAGGAATTTTCGTTGAAAGGCGTCAGGATAATGTATTATGTGAAACAGCATTGTTTAGGGCGTCTGGACTCTGAAGATGTGATGAAAGGGTTGCATTATAGCTAGTGTGATTGGTCCCTTTGAAATCGCCACCTTTTGATGAATCTTTGTTTCAATTTATCGTTAAATCTTGAACACTTATGCACAGGCCTCTTTACTTTTTCTTCACGATTGATAATATCTTTAAAAGCAATTGAAAAACATCTCATGATTTCATCACAAACCATATCATGAAAAAAACATATGTTTCAGGGTATATCACCCTACCTACGTATATTGAGTAGAAACATTTTTAATCTAGGGACTAAGGATTCATTTAATCACAGTTTCAATTAACATGGTTTTCAAAACAATGTCAAAATAAAATATTGTAAAGAAAATACAATCCCTACTAATATATAAATGTGAATGTAAGTTTGTTTGTTACGCTTTCACGCGAAAACTACTCAACCGATCATCATGAAACTTTGTACACATATTCTTGGAGGTATTAGAAGTAACATAGGATTATAAAAAAAGGGGAAAATTTACGCAGATGAAGTTGCGCGGGACAGCTAGTATTTTATAGATTTGACTTCAAAACTGATGGAGTTTTATATACCTATATATATATATATATATATATATATATATATATATATATATATGTAACTTGCAACTCGTATTTTAAATGGTTGGTTTTCTAAAAACCATGAAATAATTGTTTCTTTATTTTAAAAATAATTTATTGCATTGCGCCTGCTCTGCCAATATCAGACAGTCCGTAAATAAATCACTTTTAAAAGAATATTTCAATTAGGCAACGTTCTAAATGCAGTTGTCATCGAGTAAAATCATACCCAGTTAATGCCATACCAGAGTAAGACATCCCTCGACGCGTTCTCGTAACACTCTGACGCGTAAAACCGCGTTCATCTGCACAGACCACAT
Organism: Herminia tarsipennalis; assembly: GCA_945859575.2. Lineage (NCBI taxonomy): Eukaryota > Metazoa > Arthropoda > Insecta > Lepidoptera > Erebidae > Herminia > Herminia tarsipennalis. Next base: position 22,184,369 of record OX243835.2, on the reverse strand, counting down.
TCAACAAACAGCCGAGCTCCATTACCTAAACTAATGGATGTTGGAGTGTTGGTATGCCTACTAGGATTTGGTTTATCTCTAGCAAGTATTGCGGTCATATATAGTTTTCAGAGATTACGTGAAATCGTTGGTTTTAATGCAAGAAATAACCTAAAAAACCGGGCAAGTGCGTGTTGGGCACAACGTAGGGTTCCGTAGGTCCCCCCCATTCTAATAATGTGGCTTAAGAAGTGGGTTTTCTGTTGTTTTTGTTTCTTCCTTACGTTATATCTACTTAATAATATTATTCAATAGAGTTTGTGCGAAAATTTTGTTACTTTTCATTTGATCTGCTGTTTCTCGTTGACTTGTAAAGCCTACTTAACTGTGATAGTTTTCCTTTTAATTTCACTATATATACTAGTGTCCCCCCTGTTGGGGTGTGGGGGAGACAATTGACTGTAACAAAAATTTGCACTTTATAACTTAATAAAAAAAAAACTAACAAACGGATCCCTAAATCTAAAAACCGTCTTCCCAACCCCTAAAGGTTTTTAAAATACCTATCTAATGATACCCCACACGATGGGGTAGATGAGAAAAAAAATCACATCCCCACTACATATATGTAGTGGGGATGTGATTTTTTTATTATATTTATATTTCAGGGTACCTCCCCTGTAGGGGATCCCCTATTCACTATGTTTCTTTTTCGCGGCAAAGGTGTCCTACTACTACTATTGGCGCATGCGCGATGCATTTCTAAGCGCAGCTCTCTATTTACCATTATGACAAGATTTTGGCAGTCAGAAGCGCGGGCTTGCCGCGAAAACGAAAAAAATGTAGTGAATAAGGACCCTGGTACGCTACCGCTACTTACACCATGATATTCCCAACGATAAGTAATATTATCTCTCTTATCTATTACATATATGTAGTGGGTATGTGATTTTTTTATTATATTTATATTTTAGGGTACCTTATAGGGGATCCCCTATTCACTATGTTTCTTTTTCGCGGCAAAGGTGTCCTACTACTACTATTGGCGCATGCGCGATGCATTTCTAAGCGCAGCTCTCTATTTACCATTATGACAAGATTTTGGCAGTCAGAAGCGCGGGCTTGCCGCGAAAACGAAAAAAATATAGTGAATAAGGACCCTGGTATGCTACCGCTACTTACACCATGATATTCCCAACGATAAGTAATATTATCTCTCTTATCTTAATAGGTTTTCTAATAACAAGGGAAGGAAAAACGTAATGGAGTATCTTGTTTTTCATTTTTAGTTCAGTTACTCTAGTAAGTTCAAGGTTCCCCAGAATACCAATAGCAGTGGGAGTGCGTAGGATAATCCATTTACTTATTCCTATGTAAACAACTGAGAAAATATAGGTACTTCTACAATTGACGAATGAGGAAATATGTCAAACATATTGGGCTGTAGAACGTGCTTAAAAAACGGGGTACCTAATTGAAAACGTTCCCAATTACCCGATGTATTCAATATAAATCATAATATTTTTGATGAACTTCAAATCACGTGGTAACTGAAAACAGATAATACTTGCATGATAATTCCCTGAGCTCAATAAAGAAATTGTTTATTGTAATTCACATGTTACAATAGGTTTATATCAACTGCTTCAATATTTTTACAAAATATTATTTGCCATTGGGGCAAGCAATATTTAGGCAGGGCCGTTAATTGTTGAGGTTCACATGATAGTTCACTATCAGCTCAATTACTTATATTGTGTAATAGTAGTATGACGAGAATTAAGTGCTACTCAATACTTTAATATAGTAATTGAATCGCGAATCGTGAAATATTGAACAGGTTCGCTCGTCATTTGTGGTCTTCATCATCAGTTTCACTTCATCAATTGGTGCTTTTTGAGAGTAAATGCACAAATCACTGTGAAATATACCTAAATCACTGTAGGTGTGTCTTTAATATTTGAAGAGTTCCCTCGATTTCTCCAGGACACCGTCATCAGATCTTGATCTGATGACAAAGGGACTAACTTGGAAGTATGGACCCTTTCAAACACAAAAATATTTTTTCAAATCGGACCAGCCGTCTTTGCATAAGCGGTGAAAGATCATACAAAAAAAAAACATACAATCGAATTGAGAACCTCCTCCTTTGTGAAGTCGATTGGAAAAAAAATGTATTTACATCTTATGTAACACACACAAAAATTATAACAAAAATATAAAAAAATAAATATTGACATTACCGTGACAATGCGCATGCGGTCTTTTGCTCTCACTTTCATGCTGCACTAAGAGGCATTGGATGTGACTGTTACACAGGTATAGATGTGACCAATTACGCGTCATATTCAATTACCCCTCTCTCCCCTACGCACCAACTGACACACTTTGGTAAAAACCGCGAAACTTTGTACAGCACCTTACAACGAACCTACAACATTCATAATCCATGCAATAACCACAAACTACAAGGGTTAAACTATGAAACCACACACACGCCCATTAGGGAAACGTTTTACATAAACTGCATGACTATTTCGATACGCATGCCTACATCTACATGTATAAGTCTTAACCCTGCCTAACTCATATTTAATTAAGATTTATAACATTAAAACATTGGGAGTTATTGTTCAGTCAGAATATATGGCCGGGTTTTTGGGTCCGTGCTGTGGTTTAGGTCACCCGGCTCCCGGCAGATGTTTCTCGAGTTCTTGTCGCTTCCCAAATTGTAGGCTTAATTATTTTAATGTAGGACATTATATCGATTTTGCGGCTTTTAAAACTTTTCTTCGGGGGATTATTGAACGAATTTTACTTTGGCTGCCATCAATGATGGTCGAAATTACTTCAGATGCCTATACAATTTGTAATATTATGACTAAAGCGCCTACAGTAAAGGTATCTTTAGGCGCTGGATGTAGTCTTCATTCATTGCTCAGTAAGCTATCTTTTTTCCTGTTAGCACCAGTAGGAGGGTTTATTTAAATCTTAATCTTGTTAAATAAGATGTTGTTGGATTCGTCTATTTAATTTTTCAGTTTCTAAGCAATCGAGTGTTTCTTAGTATGTTTTCTTATAAATAAGTGGGAACTAATAATATGGTTCATGATCTAGAAGTTTTGATATTCTAAAATACCATGATAAGGCTTCAATTGACTCGAAATATTGTAGGTCAACAGTTTTTTGTTTTTGCATATTACGCTTTTTCAGCATTTAACGCGTATTACATAATCATGCCTTGTAATCAATCTTAGAGTTACTTAAATTCCGCAGCCAAATAGCCAAATGTTTTTCCCAATGAAAATCCCTTTCCGTGCAAAAGTCACAATCTAAGACCTACCTCAGATGCTGACCTAAGATATGCCCAACAGAAAATATTAGATTGTAACCTTTCCGCCATTTTATAGGAAAACAGAGTCCGCGTGAGAACGCCTAAAACGATTTCCATCCACGTTAGATTTATAGCAAATTGCTTCTTTCTACCTTTAGGCGTTGCTTTATTTCGAATGAAGGGGGGGAAATTTTCGTATAATATCTACGCAATATTGGACGTCTGTTTCTCTTATTTTATGGTAGCTTTAATATTACCGAGATAATGGGGTCTATGGTGTATTCTGTAACGGTTATGCAAATGTATGAATACCTTTATTTAGCTGCAGCATTTTGCCATTATTTCTTTGTTTTATTTTAAGGTGGTCGTGTCTTACGGGCTGTTAATTTTCATGGCGTTGCATTTGTGTATTATTATTTACTTTTCCCTCTTCAGCGCTTTCTATCTTATGTCTGTTGTTTGTTGGTTATTTTGACGTTGTTTTTTTAGGTCATTTTCCTTGCAATGATGCTAGATATGGTTTAAAAATGTGCGTAACGTTACCTACTTGTTGTTTCACGGTAATAAACAGCAAAAAATAAACGCTTGTCAATCATCTAACACACAAAGGCGTTCATGATATTTAAGTGCTATCGATAACGATAGCACTTTTTTATCGATAAAAAAGTGCTATCGTGTTTACAATAACATTTCTCTAATCAAATTATTTTTAATGAACTTTGGTACGAGTACATGTGCACTTCTTAGTTTTTTATTTGTCTTTAGTTCCGAGTCCTAAACTTACTTTGAAGTTTATACAAGTTCTTAAGGATATTATGAAATTGAAAAAAAAGGTTAACACGATGAACAAACAAACTTAATGATCAAATTTCAATTCAATAATTGTACATAAGTAATCCACAAAGAGTAAACTTATATTAATAAGCCATTTTGCAAACTTGCATTTTACGTAATCAGTTGAAAAGAGAAAGAAAACTAGCACAACTAGAAAAATGAGATAAAACAAGATCTAATAAACAGGAAACAGAAGCTTACAAGGATGCAATTCAGAGAAAAACATCAGCCAGACGAACACTTCATTTTCCCGCGATTTTATTATGAAGAACGCCGGTGGTGGAAATTATTATAATAAAAGAAAGTTTACGAGATCCTTTTGAGGAATTCCCTCAAATTTAGGTAATAAAACCTAGGTAGGTATTACATAAATCATCCTCCTTTGCGACAATATAACTGCAAAAGTGGAATCGACATTTATAGTATTTTATCCATACTTTTATCTATACAAAAATAATAAAACTGAAGAGTTTTGTTTGTTTGAACTATTTTCGTTGAAATTTAGGTTAGAGAAGATTATAGCATGTTACGTTATAGGCTACTTTTTTATTTTTTTTACTGTGAAAGTTAACGTTTGATTAAGTTTTAATGGGAAGCGGCCAGCGAAGATCTGTGTTTATTTGTAGGTACTTGTTCAGAGATTTTATTTCAGTTTACTAACGTGTAGTCGCCTCTCTTACTATCACACCTTAACTTTTCTGTCCATAACCTTTTACTGGTAGTCAGGGGTGAATCCAGGATTTCATTCTGGAGGGGGGAGGCACGAGAGACAAATGGTAGTGCAAGATCTGACATGCTTACGAAGAGCGGGTGGGGGGTGCTTCATTGTTTCACCTACCCGAAATCGATCAAGTATGAGTTGCAGGCATGACGGCGGAAAAAACGGAACGGGGGGGGGGGAGGCGGCAAAAAAATTCAATAAAATACAAGAGAGCACGTGTCGTGGTAGGTCTAAAGGTTTAAGCCGCGCGTTCATCTTGGTGGATACAATCTTAATGTCAGTTATTTTTCCGTGAAATAGTGATGCAAACATATTATTGTGTTTCGGTTGATGTGCACTGTTTTAACTGGGGACTTGAAACGTACGAACGCATGTCTCAGAAGTAGTAACGCGGGGATCTATGCGAAACTAAGATTTCAGTGTTACTTATGATTCTGGCTTCGGTAACCATCCGGGTACATAAATAAATACGAAACGCACGTCCCTAAAAACATCACTCTGGTCATGTACCTGCTGCCTGATCTAATAACGTAAGATCGCCTTGCCATACTCACAACCGCTTTCGTATTGAGCAATTTGAGTAGTGACAATGATCTTCTAACCGAGTAAGGCCTCGCCTTACCATAGGTTAGGGGACGTCAAAACAGTCTTCCGGCAAAAGGTTCTTCTAGGACGCCAAATGTTTTAAGCTGGCTATCTGTCGCGCCAAGGAGAGGGCGAGAGAGGAGATGCTGGAGGGTCTCGACCGTGACCCCTGGGGTCGCCCATATCGAGCGGCGCTGAACAAGCTCCGCTCGGCGGGCCCCCCCCTTACCGAGACTCTCCAGCCCAGCTTCCTTGCGGAAGTGGTCGAGGGTCTATTCCCGCTGCAGGCAGAGCACGCGCCCCCGGCGATGGTCTCCGAGGATGAGACCGATGACCGGGAGGCCGACACAACTGTGCCGCCTGTCACCGAAGCGGAGGTGGGCGCGGCTGTTCTTCGAATGCGTTCGAAGAACACCGCCCCTGGGCCGGATGGGATTCCCGCCCGGGTTTTGGCCCTGACCCTCGACCATATCGGGGACCGCCTCAGGGGACTGTTCGACGTGTGCCTGGCGTCCGGACGGTTCCCTGACTGCTGGAAGGCAGGGAAGCTGGTGCTCCTTCCAAAGCCGGGACGGCCTCCCGACTCAATTGCGGCCTACAGGCCTATCGTGTTGCTGGACGAGGCGGGGAAGTTGCTAGAGAGGATTCTCGCTACCCGCATCGTCCGGCATTTGAACGAGGTCGGCCCTAATCTGTCGGACGCTCAGTACGGCTTTCGTGCTGGGCGCTCGACCATTGGGGCCATTCTGCGCTTGAGGGCCGCATCGGAGGAGGCCGTCGCCGGTGGAGGAGTAATGTTGGCGATATCGCTCGATATCGCCAACGCCTTCGGGTCTCTGCCATTTAGCTGCATCAACGAGGCGCTCCGGTATCATGGAGTGCCCGCGTACCTGAGGCAGCTAGTGGCAGACTACCTCGAAGGCAGGAGGATCCTGTACGAGGACCGAGAGGGTGAGGTAATCCGCAGGGACGTCTCGTGCGGTGTTCCACAGGGCTCTGTCTTAGGGCCCCTCTTGTGGAACATTGGCTACGACTGGGCCCTGCGGTGTGGCTTCCCCCCCGGGATAGGGGTCATCTGCTATGCGGATGACACCCTCATCACGGCCCGGGGTGGGAATTTTGAGGAGGCGGCGCGCCTGGCCAACCTAGGGATTTCCCGAATGGTCGGGCGCATCGAGGCGCTGGGGCTTAGGGTGGCCCTTTCCAAGACGGAGGCCCTATTATTCCATGGGCCCCGTCGCGGTCCACCTGCTGGCGCCTCGATAGCCGTCGGCTCGGTCCTCGTACAGGTCCGGGCCCAGATGAAGTATCTGGGCCTGGTAGTAGACGGGCGGTGGCTCTTCGACGAGCACTTTCGCATTTTGGCGCCAAAACTCGAGGCTGCGGCGTCCGCACTGGGGAGGCTGTTGCCGAACCTGGGCGGACCCAGTGCCTCGAGTAGACGGTTGTACACGGGGGTGGTGCGGTCAATGGCTTTGTACGGCGCACCCGTGTGGGCGGCGTCCCTGACCGCCCAGAATAGGGTCCGCTTAGGGAGACCCCAGCGGACCATGGCGGTCAGGGCCATACGCGGATACCGCACGGTGTCTGCAGAGGCGGCGTGCGCATTGGCCGGCACACCCCCGTGGGATTTGGATGCGGAAGTGCTCGCCGAAGTGCATCGGCGGGCGGTGGCTGTTCGGGCAGGGGGTTCGGTGCCCCTGCCCGAGGAGCTACGCGCTTGGCGCGGTGAGGCCCACCGGGCAGTCATGGCCCGGTGGCAGGGCCGGCTGCAGGCTCCACGGGCAGGTGTTCGAACCGTGGAGGCGCTCCGACCGGTCCTGGAGGAGTGGGCGGGGCGGCAGCACGGGACCCTTTCCTTCCGGCTGGTGCAGGTCCTTTCCGGGCACGGGTGCTTCGGGAAGTACCTGCACACGGTCGCTAGGAGGGAACCGAGTCCCGCCTGCCACCACTGCGACTGCGGTGAGGACTCGGCGCAGCACACCCTCCAACATTGTCCAGCTTGGGAGGGGCAACGTCGAGTTCTCACCGCAGTGGTCGGAAGTGACCTCTCGTTGCCGGCCGTGGTTCTGTCCATGGTCCGGGGCGAGGGGTCGTGGAATGCGGTCGCATCCTTCTGCGAGGACGTCATCTCGCAGAAGGAGGCGGCGGAGCGCGTCAGGGAAGAGAGTGCCCTGGCAGACCCGCTCCGTCGCCGGCGAACCGGGCGGCGTCGGCGCGCATATCTGCGCTTGATGCCGCCTTAGGTGGGGCTGCGGGCGGGCGTACGGGGTAATCTGCCCCGCCCGCGGCCTTCCGTGGAGGCGCGGCGCCCTGTGTGTATCCAGGGGCTGCGTAGGTGTGAAATGCCCGGAACGCAACAACATCGCGTCCGGGCATTGCCACTGGGCGGGCCGCCGACGGTATAACGAATTCCGGCGGCCCGTTCGCAAAGGTGGCGAGCGATACACGGCGGGTTTTTTAGTGGGTGCAAACCCCACACTACCTCCATCATCTTCCCCGGATGGTGGGGGTGTTCGTCAGGAATTTTTCCCGCCGAAACAAAAAAAAAAAAAAAAAAAAGGACGCCATATGTTACCAAGTTGCACATAATTGATATATTGAGTGAAATTACTCTTTGTAATATTTTGTCATACTCGCAACCGCTTTCTTATTGATCAATTTGAGTAGGGACAATGATCTCCTAACCGAGTTAGGCTTCGCCTTGCCATAGGTTAGGGGCCGCCGAAAGAGTCTTCCGGCAAAGGGTTCTAGAACGCCAAATGTTACCAAGTTGCGCTTAATTGATATATCGAGTGTAATTACTCTTTGTGATGAAGTAAGATCGCCTAGCCATACTCATAACCGCTTTCGTATTGATCAATTTGAGTAGTGACAATGATCTCCTAACCGAGGTCAGTCACGGCAAACCGTATCATCTTCTCTCACAGGCTATTCAAATGTACCTTAGGATTATATACTATGTAAAAAGTGAACTACTGTTTGTTGAAAATGCTTATATTTTCTTATAGTATTATTATTTAGTTAAACTTGAGTTATAAACCTTTACATTCGCCAAACACACTGGTTCGATAAATAAAAATATTTCTATATAGAAAAACTTGATGATTTTATAAAAGTGGCCCATGAGTTTCTTAGCAGCTTCTTGTCATGGGCTTTAAACTACTACCACCAATATTTTTTTAACATTTACAATACCATTACAGGATTCTATTCTATGTAAGTAGTATTATTTCTATGTGGTATTATAAGCTACATAGATTTAGTACATAATAATAATATCTTATTGAATATATTTATATGTATTTGACTCAATACATATTAGAGCAATTTCTGTGAATTTCAACAGGTTACAGTGATAATTTTTATTTTTCTCTTTGTATGTATTAATTTAACGTTTTCAAACAATTTATATTGTAAAACGAAATTAATGATTGCAAAATGCAAAAGCAAACGCAAACGCAAATATATTTATAGATATTTGCGTTTGCGTTTCCTTTTGCATCAGACTAGGCAACTACCCAGGAGATTAAAGATTTTTTTAAGCTACGGGTCTTAATCGCGTAAATATTTTATTTTAAATCTAAACCGTGACTACGACCGTTGCAATACGGCCGAAACATCGGGCCATAAAACAAAGGTTTAAATAAAATATTTACTGGATTAAGACCCGTAGCTTATAACATTCTATAATGTGTACAAATCGCAATAGTTTACGAACATATACACAGGAGATATAATACAGAAGGACAAGTGTATGTTTGTGTACAGAATACAGACATTAGTAAATTCACTCACAATTTTTTCACGCTAACAGCCCGATGGGATGGAAACTCATTACGACAGGAAAGATTAGGCATTTGACCGACGTCTTAACATACATTGCACGTATTTGGTGTGACAATTTTTGAAAACGATCTCATATCAATAGACCGATGCTGGTAATCGGCAATGTTGCTTAACTTCGTTGATAACTCAGTCAGCTCGATCGTCATTGACTCATAGGCCAACGAAAATAAGACCTATACTAACTAGTATTTACCATACCAAACTAGGTAAATTATAAGGAAATTATAATTTGTTACGCCTTTATTACTTTAATAAATGCGTAACATAATAATCTCAAATATCGCTATAACTAGTATAGTTCTATGTTATCTAGACCGCTGTTTAAATTACTTTTTACACTTCCTACACGATATTGCACAAACTAGACTTAATTTCATAGCGTTTAGTCACAGAACATCAAAGTATGAGAAGGAAAGTTTTCTAAACAGTGCTCCGCTCGGCAACGCACATCGCTTACGGACACGGAATCTCGGAATACCTTTGGATAAAGTGGTCCGAGATATTGAATTCATGAGCGATGTCACTTACGACAAAAATCTTTGTCGGTTAAGTGTGAATAAACTGACCTCTATGGTACGTCCGACGCTGGCTTGGCTACCCCGTACAAAGTGACAGCAATTTGAAATACCGAATCGAATGACCGTCCTGTGATTCATTTTGATACTTATGACAAATGGCCGTTGTACTTATCCTTGTTACACGTTATTTTATTTTATTAAATGGCCGTCTAAATGTCAAAATCAAATGGAAGTCTTGTTGTTATCTGCAGTAGCCTAAGCGTATTAAAACTATAGAAGTCAGTGTGTAAATAGCTTCATAAAAATGTTCAGCTACGAGAGTACCCGTTTTTATATGGATCCGACGTCCGGTCAATGGAAATGGGGTGTCAGACATCGAATGAACATGAACATGGAATGAACACGCCGTCTACTAAGCGAAGTGGTCTTGAGTGGTATTTGACAGGGTTGGAACGTTCATAGGGTGAACTGAGCACCCGTTCCAAGCACCATAGGTTAGGGGAAAGGATCCTAGGACGCCAAATGTTAGCAAGTTTTCCTTCTGGACTCTCGGTATTTTGTGGTTAAGTATTTTGTACACTTTCATGTTTTAACACCAATTACCTATTTGGAATGTTTTTAGGTATTTTGTTAAATTAAAGTGCAATAAAACACATTTTATGACTTAATATATCATTACGCTGTCAGATCTAGCATCTGATTGTTATTGTTCTGTGGTAATTGCTGACATTATGATTAGCATTTTGTCTATTTAATAATTGTTTCTATTTGAAACCGGCGGCGTAACACGTAGTTTAATGGATTTTTAAGACTATGGAAGTATGAACGACAATTTAACATTAGTTGTTTTTTTTTTAATTTACTGTGTCGCTAGTGACCTAGACTCGGCTCAGGACCAACTTTTATGAACTCCAAAAGCTTTGCATCGAATGGGTATCGAACCTCTTGCACTACAGTCTTGCTCACTGCCACTGCTCTACCAAAGCAATCTTAACCTCTCTGTTAACTTATTTTTTTAAGTAGATACGCTTATCTTAATGTCCTATTAGTGGATTTTTTTTTCTAATATAAAAAAAATTACCACGCCATCTAGCGTGTAGCTTTTGAAATGCCGTGTACGATTTATAAAATAACATTAAATTTTTCTTATACAAGCGGATGCCTCGCGGTTTCACCCGCGTAGTTCCCGTCCCCGTGGGAATACAGGGATAAAAAATAGCCTATGTCACCCGGGGTTAGTGTAGCTTCATAACGATGAAAGAATTTTTCAAATCCATCCAGTGGTTTCGGAGCCTATTCAATACAAACAAACAATCAAATCTTTCCTCTTTATAATAATAGTATACATATAGATTAATTTCAAATTTTAGCTAAAATATTAGATAGACTGTTAGGAAATTATTGAACAGTCACCGATTCTTATATTAATGTTTGTAAAAAGTTACATTTAACAGCTGTAAAATACTTTCACAGTAATATACACACCTAACGACGAGCAAACAGAATATTCTGACGTCGGCAAAACCTTTATTTTTTACTTTTATTAAAAAAATATTAATTCAGCACTCACACCATGGAAAACAATCGAGGTCAATGGGCTATAGGAGAGGTAATTTGACATAAATCTATAGAGCAGTGATTCCCAAAGTGGGTTCCGCGGAACAAAAATCAAATCTATACTAATATTATAAAGTTGAAGAGTTTATTTGTTTATTTGTTTGAAAGCGGTAATCTCAGGAATTACTGATCTGAATTAAAAAAATCTTTCACTGTTAGATAGCCCATTTATCGAAGAAGGCTATAGGCTATATAACATCATGCTGCGACCAATAGAAGCGGAGCAGCAATTATAAATGTTGCAAAAACTGGGAAAATTTACACATACGAAGTAGCGCGGGACAGCTAGTAATGTTAAAGAGAGCTGCGCTTAGAAATGCATCGCATGCGACTATTCGCGTGGGCTTGACGCAAAAAGAAAAAAAAAACATAGTGAATAAGGACCTCATCCTTCATACTAAAATGTCCAGACTTAAAACGCTTGAGCCACATTAGTATAGTGTTAATACCGCATTAGGTCCGTAAACCGCACAAATTTTACTCGCGGCGTTTGTCCATTTTTACTTTTTTTTAATAAAACTTTCAAATGCACCGATTTTTTTCGTCACGTACGTTTATTTTGCTTGCTTAAAAAACAATTGAAAATCTACAGAATGTCAACATTTAATGGTATTATACCCAAAAATGTTTGATTACTAACAATACATTCAAAATACGAAAATACTTTAGCCCCTACTTATTATACTGGGTGGCGCAAAAGTAGTGGCACTAAAGAAAATACTTTTTTTTTTTTTACATGACATTTTCTGTCATTCTGTTGTTGAAAATTGTGTAGTGAACAAATGTAAAATACACTGAAAATAAACATGGACCGTTTTACTACCCAAGAACGTGGAATAATTGTGTCAATGTTCTTACGGAATAATTCATCAGTGATAAGAACACAACGTGAATTTCGTCGACGATTTCCCCACCGTCCGGCACCGATTGGTCGCACAATTCGACGCTTTGCCACACGCCTTGAAGCAACTGGCTCAACATTGGATAGACCTAAGTCTGGGAGACCAAGAACAGGCCGTTCAGCTGAAAATATCGATGCTGTGCGCGAAGATGTGGAAGAGTGTCCAGAAACATCAACGAGGCGACGTGCCACGCAATTGGGCATTTCCAGACGGACCCTGCAGCGTATTTTGGTGAAAGACTTAAAGATGTTCCCGTATAAAACTCAAATGACTCATCAGCTGCTGCCTGCTGACCACCGAGCTCGTCTAGATTACTGCCAGTGCGTCATAAACCTCAACCTTGAAGAGGATGATTTTCCTTCAAAATTGGTTATGAGTGACGAAGCGCATTTCCATCTCTCAGGGCATGTCAATAAGCAGAATACTCGGTTCTGGGGCACTGATAATCCGCGCATTATTCAAGAAACACCTCTACACCCACTAAAAGTTACTGTATGGTGTGGCATCTATGTTGACAGAGTGATCGGACCCTATTTTTTCGAAGACGCTGGAGGCAATGCGATAACTGTCACTGGAGAACGCTACAGAACCATGTTACGTGAGTTTTTGATACCCAGTTTGGACGAATTGGGGCTGGAGCACATCTGGTTTCAACAAGACGGCGCTACGGCACACACAGCGCGCGACACTATGGACTTAGTGAGGGACGCTTTTCCAGGCCGAGTTATCTCTCGTTTTGGCGATTTGCCTTGGCCTGCAAGATCACCCGATCTGACCAGTCCAGACTTCTTTCTTTGGGGTTTTTTGAAATCTCGGGTGTATGTGAACAAGCCACAGACTCTCGCAGCTCTAAAAGAAAACATTCGTCAAGAAATAACGAACATATCGCAGGAAGTGTTACGGCAAGTTATGCAAAATGTCATAAATAGGGCTCAAATGTGTATCAACTCTGGAGGTCACCATTTAAAAGACATCATCTTTAAATCCTAATGGTACGAAATTTAATGGCACAAATATACATTTAAAAAAATCTAAATCTAGTTTTCTAATTTAGAAAAAATGTTATAGCTGAACCAAATAGGGTCTTTACTTTTGCGCCACCCAGTATATATATACAAACCTATGAGTTCCGTAGAAAAGTTACCAGGATTCTGCGAAATTATCTTTTCAAAAATATTGGAATTGCCTGCGATGAAAGTATAACATGGAATGTTTTCCAATTCTATACAACTTTCTACACAATCTGTAAAACACATTAGAATTTTTAAAATGAAATGAGAACTATCATAACTGGACAATTTCCACGCGGGTTCCATTAAATATATACCCCCGTCATGGACACGGAATTCCATTTTTTTGTTTTTTTTTTTAAATAACTAGCAATGTGGGGCAGAGCTCGCGGGTTCGATTCCCACACGGGACACCACTTTGCGTGATCCACAAATTGTTGTGTGAGTTTGGGTGTACTTTGTGTCCGTAACTTGTATGTTTGTAAAGTCTCCCGTGACACAGGGCTTGTACCCTACTGCGAGAATCGTCTAAAAAAATCCCTTCAGCAAAACTTAATGGCTTGTGGGTTATTGTCGTCTATACCTAGTATAATGTTTAGGATTCGAAACAGCTACCTCACGATTGCGAGTCTGATACCTTAGTCATTACACTACTACCACCACGCCGGTGGCTTCAAATACCTAACTTACCTACTTTATCACACTAATATTATAAAGGTGGAAGTTTGTGAGTATGTGAGTGTGTATGTGTGTTACTTCTTCACGTCTAAACGGCTGGAGCGATTTTAATAAAATTTTGTATGGAGTTAGCTGACACCCTGGATTCACACATAGGCTCATAAACCGCGGGTAACACCGCGGGGCACAGCTAGTATAAAATATATATATTTTGGTGGGTGTTTTGTTAAAAAGTTTAAGAACCCCTGTTATAGAGAACCATCGACACGCCTCGCTCCTTCAAATGTATTGCGGCCACGACAGGTATTACTTTACAAAATTTATTGCCTTCTTCGGAAACTAAATATTTGTGGTGATACTTAACCATTGACTCCACCTTTGTTTTGGGAACTTGTTTTCTTAGTGAAAATGGGTCATGTTGTGAGTAACAGAAAATGGATTGTTTATTTTTATTTTACATATATTATACAATCGAAAATAATCCTGAAAATGATCTACAGGAATTTACATGAAAATTACTATCAGAGTGAGTTTACACATGAGTGTTTTCAGCAAACAGATCACAATTTTTTATATAATAGTGCCCATATGCACGAATCAGAAATCACAATTTCAATATTGTTTCAATTTCAATGTCAAAATCACCTACCACCTGTGACAAAACCATTCTAAACTATCTTCTTCTATTTTCGATACGAACATGCTGAAACAGACAGTCGCATAGAACATTTGTACCATCAGTCAGGAATATGGATCAAGAAGTTGTGTCAATAGAACAAAAATCACAGAGATTTCTCTGTTACAATACATTTTCACCAATCGTAAAGCATTTAAACGTGATAAAGGCGAACGCGAACGAACAGGAACTTTTACGTGCTTCCTGCGCGTGTTAGCTTAGACTTGTAGCAAAATATATAAGCTTTTATAGTAGAACTACGTAGAAGTCCTACGACTCCTTCTCGTAAAAGTCTTTCGACTCATCGTAGTAGTTCTACGACTCTTTGTAGACCACTACGACTCATCGAAGAACTACTTTAACTACTGTGTCAGGATACAGGGTATCAATCAGTTCAGTATTGAGAGGTCAAATGACAATATTATTGCAATGTTCAAACATATATCTGTAGAACAATTGACACGTTTAACACAAGACAATATTCATCAAATCACATTGCAATACCTTGTCATCAGTCAATATACACAAACACAATAAAATTACAATATTACCACAGTGTCCTAATTAACCAACTCAATAAGATCGTTACCCTCTCGACAGCTGACGGTGTAAAATTGAGTTTTTTGTTAAAAAAAAATCATGTATTAATAAATTAATTGGCAAGATATGCCTATTAAAATATATAATATACACTCAATATTAAAAATAAGGGGGTACTTTGTGAACATTCTTACATATTATACTATAACCCCTAAAATAATTTAATACATAAAATCGTGTTATTTAAATAACTAAATAATATTAAAACTGCCACACAGATATAACACACTACCTTTTAATTTTCATTAAAATAAGTAAAATATCACAACAACAATATTTGACATTTCAATCAGTAGGTACAATACATCTGTGATCAATCGATAATTATTTGTTGTTTTGATCCATATAAAATACAATGTGGTGATTTTATAAAGTCTTATCTTAAGTCTTTTTTTTTGTTTTTTATAAAAAGACGACTCCCGGAGTAGGGTACAAGCCCTGTGTCGCGGGGAACTTTACAAACATACAAGTCACGGACACATAGTACACCCACACTCGGAACAACAATTTGTGGATCACACAAAGTGGTGTCCCGTGTGGGAATCGAACCCACGACCTCTTGCTTAGTCGGACACACTCCCACCGCGCCACCGAGGCAGTCATTTACTAGTTAATTATAACATAAACTGTAAGTACTTTTACTTTGTCATAAGTCATCATAACCTATGACACCAATATTGTTCATTTTACCTAGAACACAATTGACATATAGACACGGCTCCATGTGTATCCATGTCTATCATTACAATATGAACAAACTGTACCTAAGTATCTACTTCTATAATATCAATTTACTCTGTCTTAACGTTTTCTGTTATTCTAATGTACAAATACT
The DNA here is from genome assembly GCA_945859575.2 of Herminia tarsipennalis. Taxonomy (NCBI): domain Eukaryota; kingdom Metazoa; phylum Arthropoda; class Insecta; order Lepidoptera; family Erebidae; genus Herminia; species Herminia tarsipennalis. Next base: position 22,168,231 of record OX243835.2, on the reverse strand, counting down.
GTCACATACTCTTCAGTTAACATTACAGTGGTATTCAGGAATCCACATTAAAGTGACCATTATGTCAATGATTTATTGACAAGCTAAACATATTCATTAGACATATTCATTCCGTAGTACACAGGTATAATCTCTAGCTCAATTAATGTTTTAATGGCTATCTATTTACGTAAATAGCCATAAATATACCCCTTACCTATCACGCGCGTTTGTATTACTTTGTACACGCGTTTAAATCGATACAAACGCGACAATCTGCTTTCATTTACTGAGCCTTTAGCGCGCATTACATGACCAAACAGCAGTTTTTTTTATTTTAAAATACACCATGTGCATAAGCCTCTAACATGGTCAACCTGGATCCATGAAAATTATGACATCTCAGTTTGCCGCCATTTAAAACCTGACTGCGCGACGCATAGGAGGGTAATGTGTTTATTGTTGTGTATGTTCTTTTGTGGCGCTATATAGACCAAACGCGTAGGCCAATTTTAATGATTTAAACGTCAATCGAATTATATTAATATTGCGAATATCACTAAAGCCATGACAACAATCAAAGTTCAAAATGGTGACAGCCAGACGCCATATTGTGTTAAAGAAAAAATAAAGGCCACAAAAACAACAAAAAAATAGGGTAATTATTGACGTAGAGACTGCAGGACTGCGCCATAACCTCACAAAATTGACCACTCTCTTTATAGAGACAACGCTACTTTGTGGACAATACCTGTCAAAAGCCGGACGATTAGTTTCATAATAATTTTTCACTTAGAATTACCGTATAACGATTTAAAGTTTAAAGTTACCAACCATCTTCACCTAAATTTTCGATAGGTACTAATAAACCCGCCTGCTTAGAAATAGATGGAAACAAAATAATCTTAAATCATATAGTCGGAGGCATTCATTAATCCTAGTGTACTTAATAAAATGCCTTCGGCTGCATGATTTAAGGTTATCTTGTTTACATCTTTTTATTTTTAATTATGCATGGATCTATAATGTCTTGTATCCCAAATGAATAAAACCTGCATGTACTGATTATTTTCAATTTATGAAGAAAAAACTTTTTTTTTCAAAAACTTTTTTTATAGCACGTACACTACACTACACAAGTACTGGATCCCGATTTACACTTAATCGGAATCTAGGATACCCTTCGAAAATTATTGTAAAAGTAAGTCCACAGTTTTATTCTCTAGTCACCTACTTATATTGTAAACAACCACACACAAACATGACATGACTAAAACGAAACTCCCCATGTTCGTACGTCACTTTGAAACTAAATAATAGAGCCAAACAACACCGGTTCAGCCGCATTGGACCTAACCTTACCTGCAGTCCCATAGCGAAACTCTTCACAGTCAAACTTATACACAAAACAACCCGTCCGTTTAAATTAAACTCGCAAATTCTTTAGCTTAATTTCATTTATAAATATACTAACTGTCCCGCCCAACTTCGTTTGCGTAAATTTTCCCCGTTTTTGCAACATTTCTCATTGCTGCTCCGTTCCTTTTGATCGTAGTGTGTGAAAGAATTTTTCAATTCGGAGCAGTAGTGCCTGAGATTACCGCGTTCAAACAAACAAACAAAATCTTCAGCTTTATAGTATAGATAAATATATGACTGGCCTGGTGGTCTAGTAGTTAGTGGCACTGACTGCTAAGCCGGCGGTCGTGAGTTCGATCTCCACCAGGATAAAACTGTCCCGCGCAACTTAGTATGCGTATCCGTTTTTGCAACATTTCTCGTCGCTGCTCCGCTCCTATTAGTCGTAGCGCGATGCTATATAGCCTTATAGCCTTCCTCGATAAATGGGCTATCCAACAGAAAAATATTTTTTCAAATCGGACCAGTACTTCCTGAGATTAGCGCGTTTAAACAAACAAACAAACAAACTCTTCCGCTTTATAATATCAGTATAGATAAGGTCTCCAAAAACAAGTAGGTGGAAGGTAGGTGGTTAAGGGGTAATAAATTTTCTAAAACTGATATTACAAAGTTATTTAGTTTTTTTTTTTTTTAAACACTAAATAACTTTGTGTTTTGTGTGTTATGTAAATAAGCCAGGAGCGGGAGATTATTAGTAAATTACGAATCACCCTGTATACGGGGGTATATACACCGTGAATTTGTAGTCGTTTTGAACTCCATATCAATAACCTAGACAATAAAAAATATTAGCGTAGGAAAATATTAACATTTTTTATTGTTTAGGGCGGTTGTTGATACTCGTACTTATTAGAACAACGATACCTCCAATGCGACTGTTCTAAGTCAAGATAATCATATTATTAACTTACGTCCTAAGTACCTCTAACTAGTATTACCGCACACAATACAATAAACAAGCAAACTGGCTTTATATGGTACTTACAGGATTATAAACCTTACTACTACTTTTTATCTTGTCCGAAATGTCATAAAAAGTGATGTTTGGTAGACTTACAACCTATTATGCTACTAAATAAAATACCCACCAACATTACCGTTACTCATTCAAAACTTTACCGAGCAAATGGCCATCTTGAAGTGGTCGGATTGCAATGTTCCGTCCGCCTCCCACCTTTTTGGAATATTCTACCTAAAAACTGACCTACTTATCTACATTCTATTGTTTGGAGAGATTCCCTTCCTCTGTCCGAAACAACTGAAAAGTTCCTAGAATGTTTCGTAGTTTGTTTCAGAGTTCTGTACTGAATATTTAAATTACACGAAATTTTGAAACTGAATATTGTAATATTTGTAAAACAATATTCACAATTTAAAAAGAAGGCTTTCAAAAATAAAATTCTTTACAAGGACGTTTGTCCACTGCAACACGTCACCGGGACGTAACCGAGAACGAGATTATTTTACTTCGGCGACCGGGATGACGGTGCTCGGGTGACAGACGTACGGTGGACACGCGGCTATAGTAATTACTAGATGACCCGCGCAACTTCGACGGCGTAAATTTTCCCTGTTTTTGCAACATTTTTTATTGCTCCTCCACTCCTATTAGTCATAGCGTGATATTATATAGCCTATAGCCTTCCTCGATAAATGGACTATCTAACAGTAAAATATTTTTTTCAGTGAGAACCAGTAGTTCCGTAGATTATCGCGTTCAAACAAACAAACAAACTCTTCAGCTTTATAATATTAGTATTGATATGTATATCCCTACTCCGGTGACGTCATCTCGTTCTCGTTGACATCTTAGTGACGGTGGCAGTGGATAAACCGCCTAAAGCGTTATCAAGTTAAGTAGTAATTATGAATGTGTACGTGCATTTCACTCGCAGAATGACGAAGAAAACTCAAATTCATTTCTTGTTAATTAATATGTATTTAACAAGAAATAAATCTGAGTATTCTTCGTCATCCAGATGTCTATTACATAGCTAAAGTCGTTAGGTTATTAAAGTCTGAAAGGAGTTAAGGATTACAAATAACAAAAAATTTAATGGGCGACCTCCATATACTTTTTAACAAGATAATGTATAAGGTCGGGGCAAAAGTCTTTTCATATTTTTCATACAAAGAAAAATAAATAAGTATTTTTTTTTAATTATTTATAATATATACATATGTGCCGTTTTGATAGATGACTTGTTGCCATCTTGTGGGTAGTGCCATGATCCCATTGCTGTAAAAAAAATGAGATTTTTGATCAAAAAATCTGACAGTTTTTACAGTGTTCTATTGAGGTTAACTATATGCTTTCTAAGAGTCCTGAAGTAACCGAAACAGGTGAAAATCTGATAGAGCAAAATCAGGGCTATACGGAGGATGCATCAACAAATCCCAGCCAAGCTCTCTTATTTTTTTCTGAGTGGCTATAGAAGAGTGCGGTCCGGCGTTGTCATGATGGAACACTACGCCCTTTCTGTTCACTAGCTCCGGCCGGTTTTTCTCAATGGATTTTTTTAACCTCATCAGTTGCTGACAGTAGAGGTCAGAATCGATAATTTTCCCGGGCGATATAAGCTCACAGTGGACGATTCCTTTCCAATCCCACCATATCCCTCTGTTCCGAGTCAGGCCGGGCTTTGCCACGGTCTGTAGGGTTTGTCCATACTTCGACCACGATCTTTTTCGGACATTCTTACCGTACGTGACCCATTTTTCATTACCCGTAATCGACCGTTTACGAAATAGGTCGGAATTGTTAATTGATAAAATTTGCATTAAGTTTCTCTCAGTCATATTATGTGGTACCCAAATATCAAGTTTTTCTTGTACCCAGACTTTTGTAAATGACGAAAAACTATTTTGTGATCAACATCCAGTTCTTCAGCAATATCGTAACTACTAATATGTCGATCTTGATCCACTTTTTCAAAGATGGCACTGATTTTATCCGTCCAGAGCGAGCCTCATCCTTGTGTCCGTAAACCCCACAAAATGTATTCGCGGCGTTCGTCGCATTTTTACATTTTTTGTAATAAAACTTTAAAATGTACCGAATGTATTCGTCACATACGTTCATTTTGCTTTGCATTTTTCAATTGATTTCAAATCCATTAAAAAATGCAGCCGCAATAGGTAATATCCATGTTTTTTTTTTAATTCTTATATTTAGGCTTACATCATTGAAAAATAATATGCAGCGCCAATTTACGATTCCTATTAGTAAAACAAATATTTAAAATTATAAACTGAAAAAACATTTTCAAAAACAGGCCATCTTGGCGCTCAAAAAGTCATAGACCACGTGACCACATGGTTTGGTGGGGCGTGGCTTATCAAGGCGTCACATAGCTACATTTTTGTCAAAAAGAAGTGAAAACTTCAGCCAAAGTGTATCAAGAAACAGTCTTAAATCGTGTTGTAAAACCTCTCAGAAATACACTTTTAAAAAATGTACCGTGGACTTTCCAGCAGGACTCTACACCTGGTCACAAGGCACGAACTACCCAAGCCTGGCTTGAAACCAACGTTCCGGACTTTATAAGAGCTGAAGACTTGCCCTCGTCTACCCCAGACCTCAACTCTTTAGACTACAAATTATGATCAGTTTTAGAGGACATGTCTCTGTTGGGTATCTTAAAAAAAATCTGGAGCAAGCAGAGGCGAAATTTCCTAAGGAAACAGTACGTAAACCATAGATTCGTGGCCAGACAGATTAAAGGCCTTTATAAAAGCCAAAGGTGGCCATTTTGAATAGAATATTGTTTGTATTTTTTGCTGAGACTTCCATAAATATGTATATATATATAAGTTTTAGTAATATTACATTACATCATTAAAAAAAAAATATTTTCATTTGTAACAGAACTTATGGCTGGACTAGGTATTTAAAAAAATATTTAACACTCACTTGCATCATTTGCGTAGTCCTTAATTTAAGCTTTGATGTGTCCTTTACAATTAACGTGCAATTAACCATGTCTGGATATATGGTTTCCAATTTTCTGTTTCTAAATATTTTAGCACGTAATTTAGCTAAGAATTCTGTGGAATTAATTTCTATGGCAAATTGTTAACTTTGTTATAAGTGAATACTTTGTATTAAGTTTTAGAAAGTGTTCTTGAAAGGTAATTTTATGTTTAGAGATTTGTTTATACCTCATACTGAATAAGTAGAATTCATTAAATTTTAAAAGTTATTTAAATATTAACGTCTTATTTTATAGCTTTTAGGAATAAGAATTTGTAATAAAGTTATTTATAGACGCCTTTTACTATAAAACCATATAGTAAAAGGCGTCTATAAATAACTTTATTACAAATTCTTATTCCTATTAACCCAAAAAATGAGTATTGCATACTCATTTTTTGGGTTTTTCAAACGACACAAAGGCCAAAATTTAAAGGTCTCGTATTATTCGGACGAGTTAAATTGTTAGAATCAACTACTAACCCTATAACGATTGCAAACTTTTTACGTGTTCTAGTAACATAAAAGCAATAAATCACAACGCGTGTTGCAATTTATCACATTATTAAATATCTAACATGCCAATCAATAGGTAATAATCGATATAAAAATCGATTCCAACTCGTGATACAATTATGATCAATCAGCGAGACATCTTGATGATAAATTATCTTGCAATAGTAAAGTAATAATTGCTTGTAAACGTTTCTACGATTCTCCCATGTTTATTTATAATTATAACTACTTGAAGACACGATATCTGCATACACTCTCCACAATAACTTTGTACAATGTGAAAGAGACTTCGTCGGCCTTTTTATCTAGGTATCTATAGATACCAACATTGGCAATATAAAGATAATGTTAGGTTGTTTTTAGGACATAATAATATCTACTACATTTAATATGTATGTATTTAGAAATACATAAGTATGTTTATCGGTTGTCTGGTTTCCATAGTATAATCTCTGCTTAGTTTGGGTACAGATAGCTTTGTGTGAGTTGTCCCAAGATATTATTATTATTATATAGACGCTTTGAATGCATGTATTAGAGCGTCTACAGGTTCAATGTGTTGACTCACATATGAGTAGGTATTATTTAAACATTTTTTTGGACACATCTTAAGGCCCTATTATGATGACGCTTGACGCGCATTATGCTATCAGCGTTTACAATTTACAGTTATAACAGGTTACCGTATGAACACCTCGAATAATATGGAAGACTAGCTGTGCTCGCGCCTTCGTCCACGTGAAGTTGTAGTGCTGCTCTCCATATAAAGTCCCGTCAAAATCCGTCCAGCCGTTCCGGAGATTAGTCGGTACAAACAGACAGACAAAAAAAAATGGAAATGGTAATTATGTTTTTATAATTACCATATACAGAGTGATTTGTAATATACTAATATCCTCCCTCTGGTGGCTTCTATTTTTCTCGCGGCACTAAATAACTTTGTATTTAATATCAGTTTTGAAAAAGATTTAATATTTTAACCCATAATCACCTACCACTTGTTTTTGGAGTTATGACCCTTACCACTTACAGACTATTTTACTGGAGTAAAATAGTTGTTTATTGTGAAGTTTAGGGCTTAAACCTGACAAAGAACCATCGGTTTTACTCGGAGTTCTCTCAAATGTGTGGTAAATGGTTGTGTTTGTATTTTTTTTTAAATTGTATATTACAAAGCTATTTGGTGTAATGTAATAATATATTACAAATCTCATGTTTGTTGTTGTAAATTTTTTTACTATATGCATGTGAAAGTATATAGTACTTTCACATGCATATAGTAAAAAACTGTTATTTTGACAACAAACAGATACTACAAAATTTTATTTATATGTATTTGTTCAGAAGTTCAAAACGCGCATGGACATAGTGCGCGATAAGTGCTCGGGCCTATACAACGGGCATTAACAATACTAAAAAAATATAAATATATATATATATAATAAATTATATTCGTCAAAATGATATTTTTATTAAATATTAAAATTCACGATTTTACTACTTACCCAATTTCGTCGAAATGTGTAAATTTTCAAGATTTTTATCAACATTATTTGTATAAGGCCGCTTTAAAATGAAACCAATATTTTACGCCTCTGCATGTTTTCCCATATGACTTCCGTCAAAAAAAAAAATGATTATTTTTTTACGTCACCAATTTAAAAAAAAAAATCTAAATTGAATGGGAATAAAGATACACCCTGTACACTTGGTGCGTAGAGCAACAACAATCGTAAATAATGTTGACGAATTTTTATAGATCTATATCGCGGATTATTTAGTCAGTAGCAGCACTTAGCAAAGCAATCAAATATACAAATAAATACGAACGATACTTTACTGGTATGAAGAGGTATCTACGTCAAACAAATTGTTATAAGAACTGCTGAGTGTGACTAAGAAATTATTTAGTGAAACCGAAACTCATTGATTAGCGCTAAAACTAACATGTCTAACAAATGATGTTTATTTTTGTGCAATCGCCGATTAATGTTGTTTATATTCTTACCAAGACTTTCCTTAAAGATTACTCGTATTAAGAAATTTTGATTAATCAATCCTCTTCTAGACTGGAGAATGAGTCTCCTTGACTCGAGATTTAGATTTAGGTAGACTTAGGTACTTCGATTTTTATCTTTTTCAGTACTTACTACACAATAAATGAATCGAATAGTTGTATTTTAAACAATAAGTATCAACATAACTTACAAATTAATTTATTTTATATCTACAGTCTATAATCATAATCATAATCATAAATCCTTTATTTGCATAAAATGTGGTTTACATAAGGATGGTATTAAATAAAATAATTGAACGAGACACATTTCGCCATAAAAAAATAGCATGCAAATTGAAAATTTAAAAAAAATGCAGTTTTAAACTTACAATAAAAAAAAAACAATATTAAACTTATGAGGCACTCACAAAATTAAATTAAATCTAAGCCCTTAATAAACATCTTTATCATTCAACTTACAATGCGTTTCTAAAATGATATGAACGAGAGCAGAATTTCTTTAAGAAATCGTTTACTGAATATAAACTCTCATCTATTAACATTTTTTTCAAGGCAGAGTAGAAGTTTAGATATGGCAATTCAATAATATTTTCTGGTAAGGAGCTGTAAATGAGAGGTGCCATATAAAAACAGCTTCGTCTAATCATTTCAAGGCGAGGTACTGGCATTTTTAAACGATAATGATTGTGTTTCCTTTTGTTTGTGTTGTCTTGAACTTCGAATAATTGTATATTAAATTTTACAAATTTTGCTATCTCATAAATATATATCGACGGAACAGTTAGAATATTTTGAGATTTAAAAATCGGCCTACATGATTCTGACCAGTGCAAATTATAAATTGCACGTAGGCATTTTTTTGTACCATAAATATTTTCATAAGTTCTAATGAATAACCCCATACGACTATCGAATACCTAAGGACGGAGCAGACGTAAGTATGATAAACCGTTAATGCTGTTTGAGCAGACGTTATTTCTCTAACCTTTTTTAGAGCAAAAACGAACCTATTTAATTTCTTACAAATGCTATCAATATGTTCCTTCCAAGTCAAATGCTCGTCGACTACAATACCCAGGAACTTTGTGCAATGTACTTGCTCAACTATCTGATTCTTGTGGACAATGTTTAACGTCCTGGATTTACTACGATGTGTTTTAAATTTATTACTTTTGTTTTTTCTAAATTTAACTTTAATGAATTTGAATCTAACCATTTAACTATAGATTGTAATGTTTGTTGAATTACAGCTTCATAAGCGTTATTATTAAGTTCCATAATTACGGTAATATCATCTGCAAACAATACGCATTCAATATAATAATATATTAATAATATAAGCTGAAAAGTTTGTTTGTTTGTTTGTATGAACGCGGGACCCTCAGGAACTACTGATCTGAAATACAATTCTTCTTTTACTGTTGGATAGCCCATTTCGACTGCCTCTGTGGCGCGGTGGGAATGTATCCGACTGCTATGCAAGAGGTCGTGGGTTCGATCCCCACCCAGGATAAAACTTTGTGTGATGAGCACGATGGTTTATTCTGTGTCTGGGTGTAATTTATCTATAATATGTATGTATTTAGAAATATATAAGTATGTTTATCAGTTGTCTGGTTGCCATAGTACAAGCTCTGCTTAGTTTGGGATCAGATGACGTTGTGTGAGTTGTCCCAAGATATATTATTATTATTATTTATCGATGAAGGCTATAAGCTATATAACATCACGCTACGACCAATATCAGCAGAGCTGCAATGAAAAACGTAGCAAAAAAATTGACGCAGACGAAGTTGCGCGGGTCAACTAGTTTAATAATAAAGTGACTGCTTCTGTGGCGCTGTGGAAGTGTGTCAGACTACTACGTAAGAGACCCACACGGAACACCACTCTGTGTGATACACAAACTGTTGTTCAGAGTCGGGTGTACCTACTTTGTTTCCATAACTTTTAGGTTTGTAAAGGGGGACTTTACAAGCGACACAGGGCTTGCAATATACTGCGGGAATCGTCTTTAAAAAAAAATATTGAAGAAGTTAAAACCGTAATTCTCTTTCACTAGTCGGGTAATAATAATTTGTCGAATTCCCACGACGTACATAAGTCTATTACTAGACCACAATCCAGACTTATCTAAACCCAGATAGTTACCGGTGTTGCGGTCAAATTTCTATTCAAATCTTACCAACCATTAATGGCTGAACGTTTATGTCTGGCAAATATATTTTCCTTTCCTAGACAGCATTGCAGCTAAATTTGTATTAGTTTATTTCTACAATGTCAGAATGCAATATGAAAAACTTGCATTTTAATTAAAGTTAAATGTTTTTTTTATAATGCTGTTATTTTAAGAAAGAAAAAAACTGTTGGTATATCATAGAAAATTTATATGACTGCCTGTCTCCCTAGTGGTGTAATGGATGTGCATACCACTGCTGTGTAAGTGGTTGTGGCTTATTTGTTAAGTTAAGATATACATATTTATAGTTGATTAAGTATAATTATGTTAGTAAATTTCCAGCCTGTATCGTAGTGTCATCGTAGTAGTTTTTGACTTCTATATTAAAAAAAATATTAATACAATTTTGAAAATTAATTCTTTTAACGTCCGTCAGGGGCGAAGGACGTTAAAGGATCAAATAAAACTTTAAAACCCCTGACTAACAGGATGTAAGTAATCAAAGAAAAGCGTCGGCGTCGCCTATTTACGGGAAGTAAATAGCAGAAACAGACGGATTTCTTCGGTTGAATTGAACTAAAATATTTTTGAGCATGTAACAGGTCATGATCACAAGCAAACTAGAGCAAGTAAGTCACTGTTTATCGTAATGTTATTATCTAAAAACCTAGCGAATTTCGGTAAAATATTCGGTAAGTAGCTTAAATTATTTAATTTTAACCCAACTATGACGTCCTGCTTGAAATACATCGAGTAATCACTAACCCTGTATTTGTAACCTAATCATGCAACGTTTTTACTACAAAGGCGTAAAAAAATTAAAACAAATTCGCCCACATTTTTACTGTGTTCTCTTAATCACGGCCGCCAGTGTTTGCTATCACGCGTCGAGATTAACACTTGAAATGCAAATAAGGCCACGTTAAAGTACACACAAGCGATACGCCCGAATTAATTCTGTCTAATTTCGTATTATTTTACGAGTGTAGGATTTTAACCCCTCTTAGTATGGTTAAGCTGTGCGCAATTGTTTTATTCTTATCTTTGATAGTGTAATAAGAATGATCTACGTTCAAATGGCTGGGGGTCTGAAGATAGGAGGGTTTGTGGATACCAGACCAATTTGGAGAGGATTAGTTTGTGTTTTGTTTAGAAATGAATTTGGTTGGAAGAAAACCTTTTCTTTAGAAGTATGTTTGTATACTTTCAGGTTGTTTTTTATCTATTTGAATCATACATTACCTAATGTTTAGAATATTTTTTAACATGTAGGTAATGTAAAAAATCAACAATCTGGTACAACATAAAAAGCAAAAAAATAATATACCTAGAATAAAACATAAAGTCTACAATTTCATGGCACCAGCTTCATAATGTTTATTTTTTTTTTTGTTTTCAAGGTATATTATTTTTTGCTTTTTAGTTGCCTTGTTGGTATTTATTTTTAAAATCAGTATTTTTTTTTCTTTTTTATTTCCCACTTTTTAGTGTGTTGTTAACTTCAGTTGCAATAGGCTTCTGTCAACTGCTCAAATCCTTTTACAAAATATTGCTACTCAATACCATATTAAAGTAACTGAATCGCAAACTGTGATATGTTGAATAGGTCCGCTCGTCAATTGTGGTCTTCATTATCAGTTCCACTTCACCAATTGGTGGTTTTTAAGAATAAATGCACGAATCACTATGAAATATACCTAAATCACTGTAGGTGTACATTTAATATTTTAAGAGTTCCATCGATTTCTCCAGGATCCTATCATCAGATCGTGATCTGATGACAATGGGACCAACTTGAAAGTATTCCCTTTCAAACAAAAGTTTTTATTACCTGTTCTTTTCTCGGGCTTTACCTATTGTTTGCGAACAGGCATTACCAGTAAATGTAGAATCGACTTTTCACAAGTGTAGTATTTTGCTTCCTAAGTGAATAAATCATTTTATTATTTTTATTATTATTATTTATTATAACACAATTATATTTTTTCAAATCGGTCCAGCCATCTTTGCGTAATCGGTGAACAAACATACAAATAAAAAAATAAAAACGTACAGTCTAATTGAGAACCTCCTCCTTTTTGAAGTCGGTTGATAATTGTCCATAAATTTTAAAATAGTCAGTTTGTGAAATGTCTTTAATATCATACCTATTGTTCGTAGCATGATGTTATATTTTTTTTAAAGTCGACTCCCGCAATGGTGTACAAGCCCTGTGTCGCGGGAGACTTTACAAACATACACGTCACGGACACCAAGTACACCCAGACTCAGAACAACAATTTAGGGATCACACAAAGTGGTGTTCCGTGTAGGAATCGAACCCACGACCGCGTAGCAGTGGGACATACTCCCACCGCACCACATAGCAGTTTATAGCCCATGACACTCACAAATAACCTGGCTTTCTATAAAATCGGTTCAGTAGTTTTCCAACTTTACCTCTTTAATACCTAGTGGTAATAAAATATTTAGGTATAGTTAACAACTGTAAGGTGCAAGTACAAGGTGCCCTCCAAAAATACTAAAACAATTGTAATGAAATTTGGTAGATATAGAGGCAGCTTAAAACTCAGTGGAGTATAATACCTACATATTTACATATCAACCCATATGATGGCCCACTGCTGGGCACGGGTCTCCCCAGTAGAACCTACTAGTATGTAGATCCTGGGGGTAATTGCCATAATCACCACGCTTGGCCAGCGGGTTGGTGATCGCAGTAAGGCTTTAAGTACGCAGAGGACGCTGCTGCCCGTCCTCCGTTGTGAAATCCCTTAGTCGCCTTGACGACACCCACGGGAAGAGATGGGGTGGTACTATTCTTAAGCCGACACCACCCGGCAACCTACATATTTAGCAAGTTTTTATCTACAAAAAACCCAAAGGGAGAAGCGTCCGAAGGCAACGTGGTGGTCCAATATCCGGAGAGACCCTCAGGCCTTAAACTTGAACGCTGTGACAGCCCAGAACAGATTGGTCTAACCCAAATATTTAAGAAGACCTGACCCCAAATGAAAGGGATTAGGGAAAGAAAAAGAAGAAGGAAGTTTTTAACTTAATAACTGGCATTCATACGGGCGGAGTCGCGGACAGAAACTAGTTCATTTTAATGAAACATATAACAGTCACAAATCATTAGTTGCATAGGTATGTATCTAAATTAAAATCAGAGTTTTAATTAACTTCATTATATTGTTTTTAATTTATGACCTTCGTATATCGGTGGTTTTTATCAGCAACATTATTAGCATATAAAATAAATATCACCATTGTTAGTCAGCAAATATTGTCGGATTATTACTCGACTGCGCAAGAAGAAGGGTTATGTTTATGGCACGTTCTAGAACCTAAATGGCTTAATGGATCTTAGCTTGAGAGATATCGTTAGATTCGTCTCTGTTGTGAGAGTGACAATGGGTATATCAAAATCAGAAAAAAAACGAAATGGCGGTTTTTGGCGAAAACATATTTCAGTTATTAATTTTAAACAGTTGGGTTTTTAGTTTTGTAATGATTTAGCGCTTGTATTCTACTAACTCTGCTCTGATTCCGCACGAAGTTTTCTTCACTATACAGGGTGTAACAGAAAGGTGTGGTCATATTTTAGCTATGAACAGTGTTAGGTATAAGTATAACATCTGCGGGGGTACCAATTCTGATTTTATTAGTATGACTGAGATAAAGAATTTTCTTTCTTATCGAGTGCGTAACACCGACATCTGAAAATACGACTTTACCGATAGGTACCCAACACTAACAGATAATCAGCTGTTTCCAATGAACTGCAATGAACTTCAGGTTTGACCTTAAATCACCACCCACTTTCATTTTGTTTCACTCTCTTGTTCCTGCAAAGATGAAACAAGTGATGATGTGTGAGTGAGACAAGCTAGTCTCGTTCTATCATTTTAACTCTCATTCGTCCTTTGGTATCTTGTTTCACTCTTCCGTAGCTTGCCTCTCGTTCTTTATCATTGTTTATGGACGAAGAGTAAAATAAATGCAGTTTTCATTAATAAAAATAATTTATCTCTGTCACACAATAATCTATCTGGTCGACTACATTTGTGTGAGTGTGTGATAACCTACACACTCACACAAATGTAGAATCACACACACAGAAACACTATACGTAGGTAACCCGAAAACCAATGTTCGGAGTACCAAGGTAACAGACATTGTGAGGAGTACTTGGGAACAACAGGTATGACGCCTGACGCCCATCTATTGCTTTAAATAGTACACTTTAAATTACCTACGTAATAAAATATGATGCTTAAGTCATTTAAATATTTTCATTGATTTTGTTGACAAGGTAACGAATTCAGGCAGCATTAAACCGTACATTATTTGTAACTTGAACATCACCGCTCACACCATAATTTCGAACTTTCTTCCCAAATTCCCCGTCTTCCAGGGTACGGTAGGTAGGTATTACATCACAAATAAACAAAGGTACCTACTGACCCTAGTCGGCGACGACACACTGTTTACATTATACGAATTTGTTATTGTCGGTGTACCTCAAAGTTAAACCAACTTCTATTATGATATAATGTTTGCGTAAGTTAAGCAACTTTACCACAGTTGGTGCATAGATGGGTGACCGATTTCTAAAATGTTATACTCACATGAATCATCGTTTTGGTCTTTTTTTATTGTCAAAGAACACTTTTTAAATCTATTTACATGAAATCGTTAAAAGAATTACATAATTTCACAAAATCTAACAATTTATTTCATTGTAGGATTAAAATCATTGAGGTGTTAAGGTAGTTTTTTAATAGTTTAAATAATACCACAAACAATAAAACAATCTACAATCTAAATCGATATTCATTAGTTTGTGTTGAAAAGTAATTGACAAACACACAGACATTCAGGTGAACAGTTGATTTGCAACAAAAATAAATCGTAAACTCACGGCTCAACTTCGAACACTCATGGCGAAGACCCGCGTTATTAACGCTTTACAACTTATTGCATTAAACACAAAGATTTTTTCAAAAACTTCAAATGCATGGAAATTAGCTTTCCAAACAAAATAATTATTCAAAACAAATATCAGTGCCTCAAACTCAAACTGACCGATTATTGGTTTTATTACCTAGTTAGACAGAGACACCAACATTTCAAGCCGTGGCGTCATGTGTGCAATAAATAATTCGGTATTTGACCGGAAGCTCGGCAGAAATATTCGGAAGTCATTGTAATTTCAAAATGAGTTTTTTAATCTAACTCTATTGTTGTTATTATGATTCATAAAATAATTTGATATTGCCATTAATTAAATTAAAACTTTTCTAAGATAATTTACATACATTTTCTTGTAATTTTAGAAGTTTTAAGTTTTTAGGCACTTTCATTTCTTTGTTTCATTCTTGGTGTTGCTTAATTATTCCGTTATGTATTTCATTATGTAGGTATTATCAATTGGAACAAACAAGTGCGCGTTGAAGTTAGTGCTAAATTGATGTGGTGTGATTTGTGATACTGTGTATTCGTAACTTAAAGTATGTAAATACCTAAATCTCATTCTTATTGAAGGTTCAAAAACGGTAGGTAGGTACTTCCCCGAACCCTAAAAACATTAATATCAAAAATATAGGGATGTAAAAGCCGAACGTAGGTACCTAGTACGTTATTTTGTACCGTGAAGTGCATTCAAATGATCGTCCACCAGATGTGATAACAAAGTAGGTACCAACAACAGTGAGATGGTGATTAACATTTGTCCGTTCGATGTGGTCGTCGTGAAACCCGGTGGCGACGGAAAACGTACAGAGGTTAGTAGTTAGTTGGTATTAATTTGTTTGCCTGTGTTTCTTTGGTTTACGGACGCGCGGACGTCCGTATGTTCGACGCGTGACGCTTACCAGGCGCGCAGTGATACATAAAAGATCATTGTGCAGGGTCATCCAACATAATTGAACTCTCTACTACTACTATACTACGATGAAAATCTTGAATGATTGGTTAGTGATGTAGCATTATTCGTGGCGATATTTTGCATAATAATTTATGGACTGATTAAAAATGACGTAAAATTTTAAGGTTCTTACATTTTGATAAGATTAGGTACACAGGGTATTTATCATGTGTATGTGACGACCCTTGAATATGACCACACCTTTCTGTTACACCCTGTATATGTGTACACTGATGTATACTAGCTATTCATTATGAATAATGGCTAATTCCCGAAATAAATATGGCAAAATATTCATTTTTCTGTTATTCATAATAGGTAGGATAAGTATCGAACACGAATTGGTTGGTGATGATGGTTGGTAATAATTATTGGTGACGATGATTAACGGTAAATGGTATTATCAGTTGTCATCATTTGATTCGAAATATACCCGGTTTATCACTTTACCTAAGACTTGCTACATATAATACTTGATAACTAGGCAAAATGATTAATTCGGACCTTATAATCACGATTCCAATCAAAGTTCCTGGTGACTTTGTATAATCACTAAAATAATCAAATTTATTGTATATTTATTTTTATATACAACTAGCTGTGCCCCGCGCTGTTACCCGCGGTTTATTAGCCTATGTGTTAATCCAGGGTGTCAGCTACCTCCAAACCAAATTTTTTTTAAATCGCTCCAGCCGTTTAGACCTGAAGAAGTAACAAACATACACACTCACATACTCACAAACTTTCACCTTTATAATATTAGTGTGATAAATTTGACATATAATATGCATCTGGGTATTGTCCGTATAAACCGTCCGGAATAAATTGTTCGCATGATAGTTAAAACCGCACAAAATCTGTTCGTTCATAGGAACAAGCAAAGCGAAGATATTTTGTTTTATACCTACGATAAGACTACAATTATGTTTATAGCGAAATACGAGGACCATTACAATCATGCATAATTAAACTGCATGACATTTCGTTTAGGTTAATTAGGTCACCAAGTCGCTGCAACCTCTTAGATACCACACGATAAATTGAACAACGGAACTCTACTTTTCTGATTTTGTAACTGGTTCTTATCCTATATTAACAATTTTTCAATTCGAAACGTAATTCCTTTTCGAAGATATGACAATAAAAAAAAATCAATAAGTAGATGAGACTACGATAAAATACCTACTTATAAACGGTTAAGAGCTTTCAATGTAATTGGAAATGTTACCTACATACAATTTAATTACATTCATGTGAAACTTATTTATTAATAATTTATTTGGTAACTGTAAATATTTTTGAGTTCTTTTAAAATCAGTGCAACCATTGTGACAATTTCAGGGAATAAATGATTGATGATGATGGTTGGTAATAATTATTGGTGACGATGATTAATGGTAAATGGTATTAACAGTAGTCACCATTTGATTCGATTTGATGATTGTAGATTGATTTGTGAACTGTCAAGTTTGTATGGGTCAAATTTTATCACCCAGATCTTAAGAATCGCCCCGGCACTGCGGGAAGTGCAGTCCTTGGGTAACAAAGCGCTTTCACCTATGCTCAGCCTCGGCTTGCTGGTTGCTTGTGACCAGCCTCGGTCGCTATGGCTTTAATATGAGGCTGCACTGCAACACCCTTGGGGTGTCACAAACAAGTACCACGTGTAGTCGGGGTGGACTAATTCAATTTTGTCATAGTTTTGAACTTGATTTAATACATACCTACAACTTGTTTCGAATGAAATATACCGGTATACACGGTTTAACGCTTTACCTAAGACTTGCTAGGTATAATACATAATAACTAGGCAAAATGATTAATTCGGACCTTATAATCACAATTCCAATCAAAGCTCTTAGTGACTTTATATAATCGCTAAAGTAATCAAATTTATTGTAGCATATACAATATACATATAATATGCATGTAGGTATTGTGTGTATAATCAGTCCGGAATAAATTGTTCGCATGATAGTTAAAACCGCATCAAAAACAATTCGTTTATAGGACAAAGCAAAGCGAAGCGATTTTGTTTTAAACTATAAGACTACCTAACAAAATGCCAACGTGTCATGGAAAGAAGCATATTAATTGGAAATGTTACCTACATACAATTTGATAACATTCATGTGAAACTTATTTATTAATAATTTATTTGGTAACCGTAAATATTTTTGAGTTCTTTTAAAATCAGTGCAACCATTGTGACAATTTCAGGGAATAAAACAGGCAAACGTATGTAAATAGGTAGCAGTTTTGGGTACCTGCTCAAGTTTACTTAATTCTTCTAGTGTGGCATTGTTTCGAGTTACTAAATAGGAAAAGGTATTCTTATAAACCACAAGCGGATTTAAGAACGAAACCACTTTTATTTAAAAAAAACCGAATAACAATTATAGGCATAAGAATACGTCCGTCTCAATCGAATGCCACCGCATAACTGAGCGCTTCGTGTCGCCGCCTGCTCCGAGCAGGGCTCGCAGCGACTAATCTGATATTTTTAAGAGTGATTTAATTAGTCGTATTTAGTAGATATTCTTTCTATGAAAAGAAAATTAAGCTTGGAATCAGATCTGAATACCAAAACAATACACCAAGATTTTAGAACGCGCGTGATTAACGCACACATAAGTACATAGGCATGCCCACCAATACTAAATATTGGACCACTTTGTTCCATAGGTGTCTGAGATTCCGTGTCCGTGAACGATGCAAAGTAGCCGAAAAGCGGTGGTAGTCTAATGGCTAAAGCATCGGATTCACAATCGTGATGTCGCGGGTTCGAATACTATCCATTATACTACCGACGTGAACCCACTCTTAACACTAGGAATTGAGCTAAGCTGGAGGGGTTAACAGGATTGTTAGTTATGTGGAACCCATAATCCCCCAATGTTAGTTATGCTTAAAAATGAAAATAACAAAAAAAAAAAAAACTTTGGTGATCTCTAAGTCTACTCGTAGGTATTTGGAGGTGTTTTCCAGATTTTAATAATAATGTCTTAATATCTTGGGACAACTCACAAAACGTTATCTGATCCCAAACTAAGCAGAGCTTGTATTATGGCTTGTACCAGACAACTGATAAACATACTTAAATATAAAATGAATAGACACAGAATAAACCATCATGCTCATCACACAAAGTTTAAACCTGTCTGGGGATCGAACCCACGACCTCTGGCTTAGCAGCTAGGGTTACTAACCACTAGACCAACAGGCCAGCTATGAGAGAATGAAAATAAACGAATAAATTCTTCAGCTTTAATATTGGTCTAGATAAAGGTATAATAGCCGGTAGATACATAACAATAATTCGCTTATACACACAGAACCGTATCCTTTGTGGGCAATCAAAGGCTTTAAATGGCTGCCATGCCCCGGGCTACGGTATTCACAATAAACGTGCTCAAAGCTAGCTATGGACACCATCATTTTGATGTGAAATAATAAACACAGGTACTAAAATCGTACTTATTAACCTATCGTATTTTGTACATAATAATATCGTACTTTTCGTATTTTATAAATGCGAAAGTTAGTGAAGATGTTGGATAGATGTTTGTTGGTCTTCCACGCAAAAACTACTGAGCTGATGTTGATGAAACTTTACAGTAATATAGCTTATGCATCAGGATAGCACATAAGCTATGAAAATTAAACATGACGCAGATAAAGTCGAAAGGAGTAGCTAGTAACGTTATAAATAAATTTTCAATTTGTTTTGTTTTTCATTAAATGATGAGATATCCATATGAGGGATGTTACGGAGCTTCGACTCCGACTACGGAAGGTTGAAACTTCCGATTGATTTTACCCCTCCGACTCCGACTTCTGCTCCGACAATTTTAATCGTAGGTATCTAGCGTGCGGCGGCTGTTCCTTTAATGTATGAAAGAAAAATTCTCACGGATTTCCTATGATCGCGGGCTCCAGTCCCGCCCGAGGGAATTTTTCCTTCGCGCATGAAGTATGACTGAAAATATATATTTTTTTAATCTATCTCAACATATTTGTCTTCTCCCACCACCTCCGACTCCGGTTGCGACTCCGACAAACCGGGCGTGCATCGCGGCTGATCGCGGCTGGAAATTTATATAACCAAAAGTCAATTACCAAATTTCTGTAAGTAAACGAATTAACTTCAAAACGACTTCAATTCTACACCTATTTACCAAACTCTTTTTGGCGTGATAACGTCTTATGAATCGATGACGGGGTGCACGCATGAAAAAGGGTCACGTAGCAGTCAAGTTATTGATTAGTTGCTAAGCAACCGCGAATGGCGATTGCAGCGACGTGTGGCACATCATTCGACAGGTCTTTCAAAATCACTTTGAGGTTTCTAATAAAGTTTTTTGATTGAATGAACGGTTTTGAAAATGATCACCCCGAAAGTTGCAGAAATTGTATCCTATAACTTTTGAACCGTGTGACCAAAAAATATGAAAATAATCACAAATACTGTAAACTAAACTTTTAAACATTATCGTATATACCGTCATTGAGTTATTGCCGAAAAACTTTTCTAAACAAAAGGGCGTAAGTGCCATGAACATACGATCTGCTGCCGATTCACTTATTCAAGGCTGCGGAAACCTACACTAAGCATGCCGGTTTTTTTATGTTTCATTTGTAATTCTCATAACAATGTTTAAATGAAAGAAAAAATATTAGTACGTTTGTGCAAAGCCGGCTCGGGCAAATAATAATAATAAATTTATTTATTTCACAAAATAAACAACAATTCAGCTTTTTCATTTTTACAACATAGATTAGGTACTTTGTGTTACAATATTTAAAACCCTGCCTCCTAAACTAGGCCAAGAGCCTGTATCTTAGGAAACAGTGTTCGGCCTAATGTTTACAATCTGTTTGTTTGAGTAAAAGTGTGACTGGTTATATGATTGGTTGTTTGAGATACTAATTAAGTATACTAGTTTGTGAAATTATTTATAAAGACTATAGAAACTTTAGGTATAACTAAACTAAATGGTGCAAAATAAAGTCTGGCTAAGGTACCCGATCTAAGAAAATATGAGCGCCAGACGACCAATATATAAACACACATGGAGCGTACCAGAGATGAAAATAAAAAATAAAATACAAAAAGGATTCTCTTTCCCCATAAGAAGTAATAAGCTCACACATTTTCTTCATACAAGTAAACATAACACCGTTTTCCCGTGATACTATGCCGTTATACCACCAAGTGTTGTTGTCTTACTCAACGCTAAACGTGGCCCTAGCCTTGGGATTAATAATATCTTATAACAACTTTGGCAAAGGATTCAAGCCATTCATAGTTCAAGTACCTAAGTAACCAAATATGCTACAATATTTGTAAGGCCTCGTACTGACTACGCTGAAATTCTATTGCAAAGTTTTGGGAAGTAACTGCGAAATGTTTTTAGTAAAATATAAAGATGAACAGAAAAATAGTTTATATAAGTAAACTAAATCTTGAAACGAAAGTAACTAACACGGAGAGACTAAATAATTTTGGCACCTATTATTGTCACATTGCAATGCTGGGGGTCAATTCACGTATTTAAAGCTGTGCAGTTACAGTTCAGTTGCAGTTAAGTTTCGATTAAAACGGCCATTTTTGTATTCTTGTAACTTTGGGATTGATCTTAAAAACGCTTGCGCACCGTACTAGAATGTCGTTATTGCGCCCCCGAGAGGCATACTTTACGCAAGCGTATTTGAGATTGATCCCAATATAAAATAAGATTTCAGACATATAGATTAAGATGCCTATCTTAAAAAATCGCAATTCCATTTAAATAACAACATTATCCTATACCATTCCTAATTAGAAATAAATTATTGAATATGATTGATAATTCATAAAATACTGATGGATTGATACCTGTGACAATAATATATAATGACAAACTTCGACAAACCCGCTAGATTGCGTTAAAAAGACACGATTTTAAAGGCAGCTATCTCAGCCTTACAGATACCTATCTGTAAGGCTGAAATAGCTGCCTCTGCCTCATAAATTTGTTAAGTACCTACATAACAAGTTTAATTTACCAAGTATTCCAATGCAATTAAAGCTAAACAAGCAAAAAGTAAGCTGCGAAATAGCAGACTAATCATCACTAATCCTAGTTTTTCCTCCTCCATGAAATTCACAACGAATTTTGCCAGAATTTTTGTGGGAAATACCCTTGGGTATGTATTTTAATTTTCTGCCTTTTTGAGAGGGTTGCAGCGAGGCGTCGGTTAGCCACAATAAAAAATGTATATTGTAACATGTTCTCGTTATGTATGCACGTTTGCGAAAAACTGCAATAGTTGAGAGCGTAGTGAAAACATTCGTAAATATTCAGGGAAACGGAACTTTTACAATTGAAATGTAAATAAACTTTTTTTAGAGCATTTAGTCTTAAGTAAACATTGTTTTTGTGACAGGTGTAGAAAATTTTGTAATTTTGCCCTAGTTTGCCACAAAATAATTTGGGAACTCTAAGTTCGTAAACCTTTACGATTTGTACACATTAGAAAATTTTATAAGCTACGGGTCTTAACCGCGTAAATATTTTATTTTAAGGCTCTTAATCTTTGTTTTACGAGTCTACCCGTGACCACGGCCTATTGCAATAACACGGTCGAAACGTCGGGTCATAAAGGTATTTTATTATAAGTAGCAAAGGTATTTTTAATTTAAGGCTTAAAATAAAATATTTTCGCGATTAAGACCCGTGGCTTATAAAATTCTATAATTTGGAAACTTTTTAATATACCTAATTACATGTCGCTTTTTTAAAAACATTATTTTTATCATTGACTTTTGGGAACAGTGCATGAGCACAGGTGTTGCAAGCTAAATTAGTTTGCCGCCATTGTTATATTAAATTATACAACTACATATAAGTACAGACATAACAGTTTTACAATAGTACAAAAAGACGAAAAGTGGCGGCACACAACACCAAAAACAAATAGATACATCTACGCGTCTATAACCGAAGAAGTACTCAAAAATACAATTTTATGCAAGTATTTAAAATTACCAGACAGACTTTATCAGGCAAAGGAATTAACTCCATTCTGCCAGTTCAGAAAAAAAAAAGAAAAAATACTTTTTTGTTTTATTCTTTCAGTACGGTTGCCAGTGGGCAGTGAAATTTTAATTAGGAAAGTTATTTTGCTTATTCTCCTTTTTTCTCAGTCCTTAGCTCGTCTCTTGTATCCTTATTTTGAACATTAAAGCGAAGATGTTAAGGTTGATTTTTGAAGTTGAAATGACTTTGTTCCACTATAAAATTTTATCTGTTGTATTTTTAAAGGCAAACGTCAGTACGGCACGGTTTATTACGTGATGTCAATGCTTTGAAGTTTGTAAGCAACTTCAAAAGGGTACTTTTTGGGGATTTATACGAACTTAAATGACTAACTTTACAAAGAGGTGTAGGCAGGTGTTTTGTTATAATGTAGTGAAGTTAACGTTCTGTACAATTCGGTTTGGAGTTTTATGAAAATGGCTTTTTAGTCTTTGAAGAAATAAATAGTTGTGTAGTTAATAAAGAGTTACAATTATATTACTTTGAAACATTATATTGAATAATGAATATAAGGACAAAAGAGGCATTTAATTTATCTCTTCTAGTGCTCTCTAACATAAAGTTGTACATAATGATAAATGTTTCAATAGTAGTATAATGATACATGTTTTGTGAAGGCCACCAAAAAATACTGAACCTAACTAGAGTGACTAGTCAGATATTTTTAAACCCAAAAACTTTAACATTTAGGTACAACAAATATTTTGTTAACACTAAAAATATAGTAGCGTGCGTTAATATATCAAATTAGCTGTCCCGGCGAACTTCATACCACTCCGTTATTTTTTTTTCTTATTTTCTTTATTTTTTTACGCAAGAACCTTCTACAGAGTAAAAGGAAACTAAAAAGAAGAAAAAATGAAATCGGTAAAGTCGTTCTCTAGTTATCTCGTGACTAAGGGAAATAGGGATTCATTTATATAAAGATAGATGAAGATATACACATATCCTACACCTACTTACTATTTATCGATATTATTAGATTTTTGATACTAGCTGCAGCGCTGCGACTTAACAAATCTTACACACGACACTATGAGCGCATTTACCTCGGAGTGTAAATTAATAAACCAGGAATGTTTCGGACCTTCGACTCCGACTTCGACTTCGACTTTGACTCCGACACTTACTTAGTGCTACTACGTGCAGCGGCCGCTCCTTTAAGCTAATTTAGGTATAGACTTGAAATTCTCACGAATTCTCTATGATCATGGGTTCGAGTCGAGGTTTGAATTTTTCCTTCACACATTTAACATTACTAAATAAATTTTATCTTACTTTTTCATGTCAACATATTTGTTTTCTAACACCACCGATTCTGATTCCGACTCCGACTTCGGTTCCGATAAAACCGCTTTCGTAACATAACTAAGAGAGCAATTTAAGGCAACAAATCTCATCATGAAATAACAATAGCAGGCTATTTATATAACACATTGAAGACGTAGTACAGTGAACAACAGTCACATTTCCTAAGGTTTCTAAGTGCATATAACTGAAGAGATTCCGCTCATAATTGCATTATTGAAACGCGTTGCATGCAAGCCGTAGAAATACTACTACTTCATTTTGTTATTCGATCTTCTTATTGTGTACCTAAGTCACATTTATCTGCACAATGGAATGTGAAACAAAATGTATAAGGGTCTTGAATTTGACCATAGCTTTATGAAAAATATGCATTACGGGTCTTAATCGCGTGAATAATTTAAGGTAAAATAACTTATTTATTCGCCGACATTTCGATCTATTGTACAGTCTACCCGTGACCACGGCCGTTGCATTACGGTCGAAACGTCGGGCAATAAACAAGGTATTTTACCTTAAATTATTCACGCGATTAATACCCGTAATATATATATTTTTATAATGTGTACAAATCGCAAAAGTTTATCAACATTTATTTGACCAGGGTATGGTCAAATAAATGTTGATAAACCTTTTTTTTTTGTTTGTTATTCTTATGAAACTGCATGCTGCATGAAAATTCCATCATCTCATGCAATTGTACCACGAGATGATGGGATTTGTACCTACAAGATAGGTATCTTACGCACTTAGCCACGAGTCACTAGGAAAACTTTGCGAAATAGCAATATGGTATTAAAACGTTTGTGCAGGAGCAAACCCTAGTTCAAACTTGTGACCATATTAGGTAATCTGTTCGACGATAATGTACTCCGACTCACCACCAATAGGGGCGCAGCAGTTTCGATGATTCATGCGAGTTGTTTACTTGGTGTTGATTTATTTCAAAACTTTAATTATGTTTTTTGTTCATATCTTTGTTGTCTCTTTGTGTATTTCAAAACTGATTTTACAACTGCAACGATCACTTTACACTGTTGAAAATGGTACTAGATACTTAAGTAATTGTTTAACTTTTCTAGGTTTAAAATAATTAAATTTACGTAGACAGTTTAAACGTGTATGCCCGGGTAGCGGGCGCGATAGATGCCTAACTACCATTAAAACCATTCTGTATAGTAGATACAGGATGATTTTTAATCTATACTAATATTATAAAGCGGAAGAGTTTGTTTGTTTGTTTGTTTGTTTAAACGCGCTAATCTCAGGAATTACTGGTCCGATTTGAAAAATTCCGTTTTTGTTGGATAGACCAAATATCGAGGAAGGCTATAGGCTATATAACATAGCGCTATGACTAATAGGAGCGGAGCAGCGACGAGAAACGTTGCAAAAACGGGGAAAATTTACGCATACGAAGTTGCGCGGGACAGCTAGTTTACTAATAACCTCCCACTCGTGGCCAATAACATAAATAACTTTAAAAGTGTTTACATAATGTTATAAAGCTGAAAAGTTTGTTTCCTTGTTTGAACGCGATAATCTCAGGAACTACTGATCCGAATTGAAGATTATTTTACTGTTAGATAGCCCATTTATTGAGGAAGGCTATAGGCTATATAATATCACGCTGTGACTAATAGGAGCAGAGCAGCAAAGAAAAATGTTTCAAAAACGGGGAAAATTTACCCAGAGGTAGTTGCGGGGGTCAGCTAGTACCTATTTAATATTTTAACCCTTAACCACCTACCACCTGTTTTTTAACTTATGACCACAACCAACTACAGACTATTTTACCAGAGTAAAATCGTGGTTCATTAAAAAGTTTAGGCCCTAAACCTGACAAAAAACAACGATTTTACTCCAGGGTCTCACAGACGTGTTGTAGGTGGTTGTGTGACAAAAGTAAGTGGTAGGTGGTTAAGGGATAAAAAGTTTATTTTTTTCAAATGTATAATGTAAAGAAGCAACAAGCTGTAGCTTCCATCCGACACCCGCTGGTTGCTTCTCTATATTATTATGATTAGTTTGTTATTAGTATTTTACAAATCATATTTGTGGAATTCTAGAAAAAATGTTGTTTGTAAAATCGTTTGATGGACGATAATTTCACGTGATAACGTCATAAGAAAACGTTGATGAGATATCGCCATTCGCGTTGCTTAGCAACCAATCAATAACGTGACTTTTTTTTTACTTTTTGTACGTGCACCCTGTCATCGATTTATAAAACGTTATCACGTCGAAAAAACGTTTTTGAAATGGGGAACTCCTATAAATTTTATTTACGTATCTGTTAGGTATATAACGGGCTTACATATCGTCAATATGATGATTTTTCGTATCTACGCGTAAAAAACCGAAGTGATAGTGCATGTCTATAGCATACCTAGTAGTAGCAGATATGGTATTTGAGAAATTCAATCAATATGCAAGTAATCAATAAAATTATACACTAACAAGAAAGCTTTTATACTTCAGGCATTCGTTCATTCCAAAAAAAATTATCTTCATTCGTCACGTCACATATTACTCATTATGTGTGTATGAAGATTTAGCTGCATCATGCAAAATATTGTATAAGATACTACACTAATATGCAAACATGGTTGCGTAAATTATAAAACACATTGGGTGAAAAGATGAAAGTCGATTCGTTAGTAGGTACTATGACATTTAGCTGAGATGTTTAAAACGCAAATCACTGTATGCGTTAATGATTTATCATTATTCAAAAGAACAACTAAGCAGTTTTTGTTAAAGTTGATTTTAGTAGATAGTGTGACGAGAAAATACGAGTGTAGTATTGTAGAAAGCGTTATTGGTGGAGTCCGCATAGGTTTGAGCAATTTTGATTTCAACATTCATAGTGAAAATACTGAGGTTGTTTTTGTGCGATTATAACATATATTGTTTTTAAACTTTCGCGATTTTATTCATATTAGATATAATTATTTAAAGGTACGAATCTTTTATTTACCCGACGTCTCGATCGAATTGCACCGATCGTGGTCATGGGTCGTGCTACAATCCACGACCACGATCGGTGCAATTCGATCGAAACGTCGTCGGGTAAACAAAAGGTTCGTACCTTTAAATAATTCACGCGATTATGTCCCGAAATATATCGAATACAATTTATAACCAGCCATTACTGTACTATGAATACACTATATAGCGAGCTCTTTATAACTAGTTTTATAGAATACTAGCTTTCGCCCGCGGCTCCGCCCGCGATAAAAACTTTCTATGTCCTTCCCCGGGACTCAAATTATCCCGGGATTCACCTTACACAAAAATCGTGTTATCGCCCGAACATATTGTGAGTGATTTATTGACGTGATAACGTCTTATAAATCGATGACCGGCTGCACTAGTTCACGAAAAAATGTCAAAAAAGTCACGTTATTGATTGGTTGCTGAGCAACTACGAATGGCGATTGCAGTGACATCATATGCGATACAATTGAACTAACGTTAATGATTAATTGCTAAGCAACGCGAATGGCGAAATTATCATCAATGTTTTCTTATGACGTTATCACGTAAGATTATCATCCGTAAACCGACTTCACAGACAACCATTTTTTTTTTCAATTAATTTTATACTATAGATTAACTTAATGAAACTATGTTAAAATGCTATTCATACATTGGACCACAAGCACCACTCTAATGTGGTTATTGGAATTAGTTCATTATACAACTATATTTTAACGAAAGAGGGAATATTTGATATATACATACATATCAACCCATATGATGGCCCACTGCTGGGCACGGGTCTCCCCAGTAGAACCTACTAGTATGTAGATCCTGGGGGTAATTGCCATAATCGCCACGCTTGGCGAGCGGGTTGGCGATCGCAGTAAGGCTTTAAAGTACGCAGACGACGCTGCTGCCCGTCCTCCGGTGTGAAATCCCTTAGTCGCCTTGACGACACCCACGGGTAGAGATGGGGTGGTACTATTCTTAAGCCGGCACCACACGGCACGCCGGCACCACACGGCACAAACACAATATTTGATGTACCTAGTATTTAGATACGTACATACCTCATACTCAATATATTTCTTACTATGTTCGTGGATGCTAAATTGTTGCCAAAATATTTTAACGGCAAAGTTCCATACTAACTTTACACCCCCGTTTTACCCCCTTAGGGGAAGAATTTTTAAAAATCCTTTCTTTATGCTCCCCTACGTTATAAAAGGAACTCCTGTACAAAATTTTAAGGTTCAACCTTTATAGTTTAGGCCCTGCGTTGATATGTCAGTCCTCAGTTATTCCTTATTTTTCTTTTTCTTTCTTCCAAAAAATTGCACTTTAAAGCTTAATGAAATTAATTTACTAAGATTTATCCCCTTAATCTGATCATGACTGCCTCTATGGTGCGGTGGGAGTGTGTCCGACTGCTACGCAAGAGGTCGTGGGTTCGATCCCCACCCAGGATAAAACTTTATGTGATGAGCACAACGGTTTATTCTGTGTTTGGGTGTGATTTATCTATAATATGTATGTATTTAGAAATATATAAGTATGTTTATCAGTTGTCTGGTTTGCTTAGTACAAGCTCTGCTTAGTTTGGGATCAGATAGCGTTGTGTGAGTTGTCCCAAGATATCATTATTATATTTCACAAACGAATCCCTAAATCGAAAAATGGACTTTACAACCCCTAAACGTTTTTAAAAGACCTACCTATCTAATAATATCCCACACATAGATTTTATTCTTTCACTTTGTTGGCGTAGGTAATATGTGCATTTATACAAAATTACAGCTTTTAGCACTAACAGTCTCTGAGCTAAGCCGGGGAGGGATGGACGGACGGACATGGCGAAACTATGAGGGTTCCGTTTTGCATTTTGACTACGGAACCCTAAAAATGTACCTTATTGTTACTTCTAAGCTCATGACATAACATGTGCACCAAATACATAATTCGTTTATCGTATGTAGGTAACCTAATTTTGTAAGTTGGTCATCAAATTTATAGTGCAACCATAAAAGTGCAACTACTCGTATTTATACAATGCGACTTTTGCATTAAAGACACATATCTCTTATTATGTAACTATGCGTCTTCATTTAAATTCAATTTGTCTGAATGCCCTAGTGTCGCGGGACACTTTACAAATATACAAATAACAGACACAAAGTGCACCCAAACTCGGAACAACACTTAGTGAATCACACAAAGTTGTATCCCGTGTGGGAATCAAACCCATGACCTCTAGCTAACAGGCCAACCAAATAAATTGAATTTGAATATCCGTTGTTTTTACCCAACTGCGCTGGAAAGAGAGTAATTACCCCCGCGGAGGAAAAACAGCTATCCTCTGAAGATTGTTTAAACTCCTCCCGTCGTGGAGGTACTCACACTGGGCGCAATGTTCAATTTAATTTGCAACCCTACGTTTTTGAATGGGTAAAATGGCTTTTAAGGTAGTCAGAAAGGGTAACGAGGTCAAAAAGGTTGGGAACCACTGCTTCCTTAAAGCTAAAGAGGTATCGTTAGATTCGTCTCAGTTGTAAGAGTGACACTGAATACATAAAATGAAAAGGAAATAAAATGACGGTTTTTTTCTGCCAACATATGTATTTCCGTTATTAATTTTAAGCAGTTATGTTCTTTGTTTTTTAAAAATTGGCCTTGATTGTTTTTTAACAATTTTTTGGCGTTTAGACGCCTGCGCATGTAAGAGACTAGTCCGTGGAGGATAGAAAAACGTTAAATGTAGAAAAATGTGGGTTGCTGTTCGTTCTAAATGTTTGCTCTAGGGACATTGGCTCTATTTTTTTAAAGGTCGTGTTCAAAGATAATAGATCTAGCGTCGTGTTCTTTTCTGTAGTTCGGTTTTTCTATGATCTCGATTATTTGGGGGTACTTTTTGTTTACGATAGATTTAGTCTCTTGTCGTTATTCGATTCTATCATCGAGACTAAAAGCCGCATAGGCGTTGTAAAGGACACTGAAAGTACCGGCTATACCGACCTTATATGCGCAGGCCTTTGAAACTTTTTTTTTTAAAGATAACTAGCAATGTGGGATTGGGTCCCACATTACTAGCAATCGTGTTAACCCCTCCAACTAAGCCAATGACTTGTGTGAGGAGTGGGTTCACGTCGGTAGTTTAATGGGTAGGATTCGAACCCGCGACTTCACGATTGCTTTGATATTTATTTTTTAATTAGGCGTTCAGCACGTAGGTACCTACAAATTGTAACACATTTGTATTACACTTTATAGTTCACAAAAATGTTTCTATTTTTTTGCAAATGAAGCCGAATTACACAACAACACTATGATATCCAGAACGCGAGCGGAACAACAAAAAAATAATAGCTATGTAACATCGATTGCTCTCGTTACCGATTACCAATTCATATCGATTTTATCTTGCGAATCGCGTTTTACATACATCATTGCGTGTCGGCCACATTGTTCCGTTTCAAACGATTAGTTACAATTATCGAGTAATTGCAACCTGTCGGGAAAAGTCGAGAATAACACAATGCGATGTTTTTGCTTGTGAGAATGATAGTTTGACACTACCGTTGGTCTTTGTCGATGATAGAAAAATATGTAATTTATTGTGGAAATGACACCTTTCTCAATAACAACATAACGGCCCGGTTCACAAGTTACTTTTATTTTACCGTACGCACAATAATGATTTTTATTTTTAATGTCTCTGGCACGTAAGCTTTCAACTTTACAATAGCGTAGCCTGTTGTTAAAACGATCAGGAATTAAACCGGGCAAGTGCATGTCGGGCCACGCACACTCTAGGGTTCCGTATCCCCCCACCCCCCATCCGAATAATGCGGCTTAAGAAGTGGGTTTTCTGTTGTTTTTGTTTCATTATTACAACGTTATAACTACTTAATAATAATTTTTAATGAAATTTGTACGAAAATTTTGTTACTTCTCATTTGATCAGCTGTTACTCGTAAACTTGTAAATCCTGCTTAGCCGTGATAGTTATCCCGTTTAATTTCGCTATATATAATACTAACATGTTTTTTTCACATTTCACACTAGACTCTAACAAAAAATTGCACTTTAAAGCTTAATATTTCACAAACGGGTTCCTAAGTCTAAAAATGGCCGTCACCACTTTTCATATATATAGGGGAAGTACCCTGAAAAAAATTTATTCAAGATTTTATTCACATGCAAAATTACAGCCTTCTAACACTAACTATCTCTGAACAAAGCTGCGGATGGACATGGACATGGCGAAACTGCAATGATTCCGTTTTGCCATTTGGGCTACAGAACCCTAAAATTACCGCTTAACTTCACTTTAATATAAAATTTTATTATATTTCGGTCACCCAGTAGTTAAAAATTGCCTTCCATACCAGTGGTAGGTACAAATATTCAACCTTGTACCTATCTCTAGTACTTCCAGTAGTACTAAAGATATTGTGCAGGAGATATATTAGTACACGAAGAGGTTTGACTATAACATTGTAAAATAATATATACTACGGGTCTTAATCGCATTTATTGCCCGACGTTTCGACCGTATTGCAACGGCCTTGGTCACGGGTAGATGGGTAGAACGTCGGGCAAAAAACAAGGTATTTTACCTTAAATTATTCACGTGATTAAGCCCCGTAGTACCTATATATAATTTTATAATGTGTAGGTACAAATTGCAAAAGTTTATCTCAACATGACTATAAAATGTTATTGTTATTAAAGCTATGAACGAACCTATTTCATATATATATTTATCTAAATAAAAAGCAACTTAAAAAAATGTAAATGATAAAATATTTTGTTACGGACAGATTAAAAACCTGTCATTTTTACATGCTGTATATTGTAATAGCAACATGTACCTACGTAGGTACTATTTCAACTTTGTAATACCTTTGTATGCCCAGTTTTTATGCAAATAATTGTCTATTGGTAAGTGGCCCTCAATGCACCCAGGATCAAACTTTGTGTGATTAGCACGATGGTTTATTCTGTGTATGGGTGTAATATCTATAATTTGTATGTATTTTAAATATTTTAATTCGTGGAAGCGGAACATTGCAAGTCAAGGGTCCGGAGGTGCCTACCACTCGACTTGGTAAGAGTACCTGTCACTAATTTTCTTTGTTGCAGGTCTCTCTTTTTGAGTGCGGTCTATCAATCTATTTCCATTGGTTGTATTAAGGGCATTTCCTTACTACTTCAATCGTGGTGATTCACAGATCGACACAGATGACGTACTGTGAGTTGTCCCAAAATATTATTATTACGGTAAAAAATACGGTTTTTAAGATTCGGATGTACGTTTTACAACAGAACTCGATCTATGGCCCTGACAAAGGCATTAACATCTCGTTAAAATTTTTCATAACTAAAGGGCTCGCCTGCTACTAATTGACTGACACAAAATGTTGTACTGAAAAAAAATTAAACATCGTTTTAATCACAAGTCACAAAGATATCGTTTCACGTAAGCAGCAAATCCATGGTAGCACCACATCTTTCAACGACGCATTATCGAGTGTATAATTAAGAAGATTATTCAGCCGCGTAATATTGTGAATAATCAGTTGAAGTTTCATTTCAGTTTTCTTTAGTTATGAAATAAGTGCGTAAGTGCGGTATTCGACTCAATTTAATATACATAAGTTCAACATTAAATATAGAAGAAAATGTAAATACATATTGGGATAGACTGGGAATAAAATAACTTGTATTTTAGTGCAAACTAGGTCAGTCGGCCTTGTGGTACTGGTTTAAGAATAGTGCCACTCCATCTCTTCCCGTGGGTGTCATCAAGGCGGCTAAGGGAGTTCACTGGAGGACGAGCTGCAGCGTCCTCTGAGTTCTTTAAAGCCTTAATGCAATGCTAACCCGCTCGCCAAGCTTGGATTCTGGCAATTAACCCCCAGGATTTATAATAAGCAGGTTTACTGGGGAGATCCGTGGCCAGTAGTGGGACATCATATGGGTTGATATGATGTCAGTTAAATCAAACCGAATCATTGCAAAGAAGACTATTGCTTCGTCCAAGACCAAAACCACAGTGATGAGACTGTTAGAGAGATGTTTATCACTCTAGGAAATTTATGGGAAAAAAGACCACAATTATTTAAATCTCATACAAAAAATGGGACAATCCGGCACAAATTGAATGTTCAGTGGGTCTGCTTAGATCAAAATTGCCATCAAATAGCTTTGTACACGCAACTGTGGGATTGCTTACACTTTATAATGTGTGGGAAGCTATCATTGTTAATATATCATTAATCTTAAGTAATACACGTGCAAGTAGGTATAAATAACGTGTAACAGAAAGGTGTGGTCTAATGCAAAAAAGAAAACTTGAAAACGAGTGAACGAGACTTCGTGATTCAAAGAAGAAAACTAGAAAAACGAGAGAACGAGATTTTGGGATTCAAAGAAAAAAACTAGAAAAACGAGAGAACGAGACTTTGGAATTCAAAGAAGAAAACTAGAAAAACGAGAGAACGAGACTTTGGGATTCAAAGAAGAAAACTAGAAAAACGAGTGAACGAGACTCCGTGATTCAAAGAAAACTAGAAAAACGAGAGAACGAGACTTTGGGATTCAAAGAAGAAAACTATAAAAACGAGAGAACGAGACTTCGTGATTCAAAGAAGAAAACTAGAAAAACGAGAGAACGAGACTTTGGGATTCAAAGAAGAAAACTAGAAGGAGAATAAACTTGAGCGTGCGAGCCCTAATCCCTACCGAATAGTATCGGAGGGCCTGCCTTTTAAAATAGCAATACACTAGCCGCAATATGCGAAGAAAAAAAAGAAAAACTAAGGCTAACTGAACTATTTTATTTTATTAGGTACAAGAGAAAACGAAGAGTGTGTACCCAAATAACAATCAATTAACTTAAGATGTTATGGGCCCATTGATTTGCATCCGAAAAATGTAATCACATGTGAAATCAGAACCGAAAACATAAAAATAACCATAAAATTGTACAAAATGTACGTACGTGTAATTTCTCTTTTATTGTTACGACTTGTCAGAAAAATTGAAAGTGTCTTAAGTTTTTAATGTATTTTTTGTTTGTCGTGAAGTTATGGTGATTACAATTTCATTTTATTGTAAGTTAAATTTCGTTTCACACGACCAGACTCTAGAACCAGTTCAAATATTAAAGTGATTGTGAATTTGAATTGATTGGTCGCGAAAACTAAAATTACAATAAAATACCTAATTCAAGGAGTAATAAAACTATTTTTTACAAAAAAACATCTAACCGACTTCAATCACAGTGGATTTGTTGGCATTTATTGAGTTTCGTTGTCTTCTTACTAACAGATCTTTATGATATTTATATAGGACCATTTAGGAATTAACCTCTTTGAGCAATAAATAATTTTGAAAATCTCTTTATAAACGACGTAGTTATGCCAAAACATAATAAAAAAACCTCAAAATTGAGAACCTTCTCCTTTTGAAGTCTGTGACGAATAGACTGTCAGGTCAGTAGTTTTAAAATATTTCATATTGTTGTATAAAACGACAGATAGTTTATTTACGATCAATTCACGACATACAAGAAGTCAAATCGATATTTTTCTCTATTCCCGCCGATATTACTCGGTAGGGTTCGGTAGGCTCGCACATTCTCTGCTATCGCCAGTTTCGAGTTTATTTTGTTTCAGTTTCAAGCATTTATTTTAACAAGCTTTCTTCTTTGAATCACAAACTCTCGATGTCGAAGATATTTATTTGAAAGTGAAAAAACATACCTAATTAATCGTTTTTTCCAAACAGTAAACAACACCACTTTACCGTCTTTTTCTTTCACCAATGTCAGTGTCAAGTTGGATGGAGGAATTAATTATTTTACACAAAACATATTAATAAGTAGGGATTACTAATTGCAAATTAAAAAAAAATAAAGTAAGAAGTAAGTAAGTAGCTGTCAAAATGGTTATTGATGATCGATTACCCGCCATTTTTTCACGCCATCTTTCAATTTATGACAATGGATAAAAAAAATATATTGACAGGTATACATATGGATGGAATAGTTTTCTGTAATAATATAATTCTTGGTAGTCGGCATCGCATTTATCACACAAACATACTACATATTATTATGAGATCCTCTTCAAATCGTTAATAACGGCTGATAATGTCCCAACTGTCAGATATGATAATGTTTGTGAATATTAGATAATAAAATATAACTACTATAGTTAGACCGAATATTCCATTGTCTTACCTTTCCACAACATCGCCTTTGCTAATTTACGCTCCAAAACCCGGTCGTCCGCCTGCCGTCAGCTTTAATTTGATTAAAATGTACGCCTACCATTAAGGTTCATTTCCGTGCATCGCGGCCGATCGCGAGCCGCGCGCGGCTTACGACAATCGGCTGACGCGCGCGACCGATACGACAATAGTCAGAGTGCGCGCGCAGCCTACGTCAGTCGTCGGCCGCGCGCGTCTGTCGAAGACCTCGGAAACGGCGCCATACATTCTCATACTCTGACTATTGTCGCATCGGCCGCGCGCGTCAGACGCTTGTCGTTAGCCGCGCGCCTATTAGGCTGTTCTGACAGATGAAGAATCCCTCAGCCAGGACTCAGGTTGGTACTTACAGCCTTAGGCGTAGCAGGGATATAGGGCTCTCTCCTGAGAGGTGGTACAAACTATAATCGTAAAACACTGAGAGCACAAAATACCGGACTATTTATAACCAGCTTCCAAAAAGGTGGTTCTTTGTTTGACCCGTATATACGTACGTATGTTCTCAGAAACTACTGGACCGATTTTGATGCGGTTCTGGGAAGGTTTTAGTGTATAAAATGTTGTTTTAGCATAAAAAACACCAGAGATATAAACCAAAACGAAGGAGTGAGTCAGCGAAGTTTGCATTCGGTGATGCGCTTGATATATTTGTATATATTTTTATAGGTTTATTATTTTTTAATTATTGGTTCATTAATAAGTAGTTTTTCTAATAATAATCAAATCGCATGTTGTCTTTACCCTCTTCTGTATTTCTGTAAGGTGATGCTCCCATCCACACCGTAGGATCATCATTTAAAACTTGATTATACCAGATTACGTACCATGGTTATTGCTTGCGTGGGTTTCATGGTGTAATGGTTGCAGCACCTTACTGGCTTTACTGTATATATACAAATATATTGTAAAAAAATGGCATTTAAAAAAAGTGCCCATGAGTTTTTATTGCCAAGTTCTTTTCTCACGGCTTTACTCTTGCGAACTTGGCATTAAATTTGTAGAATCATTCTATTCCAAATTTTATCTGACGTTCATTAGCGTTGCATTTGTAACCTAAATAAATAAAGTATTTTTAATATATTATTCTTTAAAGGCCGTTCATCTTTTTTAAAAAGTGATACCTACTGTATTTTGCGCCGAGAGTACAGAAAAAAAGCTTCGGAACAAAGAGGTGGTAGATTCTGTATCCATGAACGGTTTCTACGTGTGCCTTGCTCGGTCCCACGTTTTATGAAGCTTGCCATTTGTGTGTTTTGTCATCAACATCATATCAATGTGGTTCTATTCAACACGCTAGCTCAATACAACTTGATGGATGTCAGATCTTCATTTTTCATTTTTTTTATTTCACAAAGCTTTCCTTATACCTTTGATTATACAAAACAGACTAAAGACTGAATACTCAAACGTCACTTTGACTTCACTGTCATTTTAAGCTGAATACTTGCGAAAGAAATACTTTTGAGCAGGACTCAAACTTAAACGGCTATTACACTACTCTGAATCAGGGACTTTAAACAAAAGTGGTCTTGAAATACAGTTAGAGAATAAGGAACCTAACTCTTATTACATGTCTCTTTTTAAGGGTTTATGGTCTCTGATTCAATCTGGTGTAATGCGCTTATTACACTACACTAAATCATGGACCCTAAATCCTTAAAAAGAGCGGTGTAATAAGAGTTAGGCCCTAATTCTCTAACAAATTTTCAAGGCCACCTCGATTTAGGGCCCTGATTCAGGGTAGTGTAATAGCCGTTTAAGAAGCGCATTAAGAAACGTTCTGAGTTTTAAGGGGTGATTTAGATAAGAGCGTATTTGCTTTTATTTTAAACCAGGTCATACTCCCCGTAAGTTACTATCATAATAGTCACATATAATTTTACATTGTGCAATACATAGCTGCTCATATAGCCTGGTAGAAAGAAATATTCTAAAGAATTCAGAACAATGCTTAACCGACATACGACACGAAATAAACTGCTAACGGAAGTTAGTCTTATTATAATTACTACTTTAAGTACTACTATTATTATACCTGTACTACTTATGTAATATGGTAATCATGTAAACAGACACAAAATGGGAACAAACGGTAAGTTTAGCGTTTACTCTAAACATTTATGCAAGAATGTATTACATAACAACACAAAAGAAATGTGGGAGCAAATTGCGCAAAAAATTCGGAAGTATTCGTTCAATGTACGCTTTGCGAGAAGACTTCTAAGTTTTGTTTAATTGTTTACAAGCATCACTTGTAACGCTCATTTGATAAAACCGAATGGTACTTGCACTTTCGAATCGACGCGAATGACTAAGTAAGTCTGCAGACTTTCTCTCGTTGGACATGTTACCAATAACGCTGTGTAGATCTACGGTATTGGAGCTTCTTCGGCTATTTTTTTTCTCCATTTTTAATTTCATTTGAACTGACGTCAGAGCGATTGTACTGCTTCGCTGCCGACGGTCATTTGCGTTCTAACATGAGACCAATACGGCCGCATTCGTTGTTCACCGCCATAACCATAAGTCTATAACTCAAGTGCGCGTTTTGTACGTTACGCGATACATTCAACAGTATTTGCGTTAATGTTGTAACGTTTACTCGAACGTTTATAGTTTTGTTATCGTTTTCACGGGCACCGCCGTTGATAAGGGATTTGTTTTAACGTTTTTCTGTTGTGACTGATGGCTGATTGTGAGAGGAATTTGTGGCGTTTGGAGAAAATGGAGTGTCATTAACGTTAAAGGTAAGTTGTGGCGCTTTTTGTTTCTTATTAATGATTGTTTTTGTTTTGTTTGAAAAAGTTGTTGTTTAGATGAGGCGCCGTACGGCCGTGGCCGGTGTCTGGTACTTTATATACGTTAGGTTTTAAGTACTGTACAACTGTATTACTTTATTTACTTAGAAGTTCTCTTTTGAAAGGTTTCTCGAATTAAAGTAAATAGCCTTAGCTATTTATTGTTTATGATTGACTGAAGTTGTTTTTATTTTGGTAAAGAAATTGTTTTTGTTGAAATAAAAAAAATAGGCTTCAATATTTTTGAAATGATGTCGTATGTTGGCGTGATATAACTTATATGTATTTAGTTCCTCTACGCTTATGTCCGGTAAAGTTCATTTACTGTTTTTGTAAAAATATTAGTAAATACGAGTACAAAACAATTTATCAATTCACTTGATAAATGTTGATCAAGATTTGATGAATTGTAATTTAATATTAGGCTGGTATTGTTATGTTTTTCTTAGAAGACCAATCTAATTGGAAGTCGGCATATAAATACGAACTGTTATGAATAGTGAATGAAAAAACTACCTATGCTAATTAAACCTAACATATAGGTACGATAGGTATTATTATTACGTTTCATTAGTACAAGAATATATTTCGACCGGATCAATCAACTTTAAATAGTTTGTAAACAGAATATTTTTTGTCTACACTCTTAGAATAGGTATTACCTAGATTGAAACGAGAACAAAACTATCGTTAATTAACAAAATGTCATGGTTAATAAATTGAATAGAACTATAATCACATACATTTCAAACTGGGTAGGATAATCCTCGTCAAATCACAGTCTCATATTTATCATGGACTTTTCATTGCATATTTTATTAATTTGGACTTACTTAGACTGCCTCTGTGGTCGGTGGGAGTGTGTCCGACTGCTACGCATGAGGTTGTTGTTTCGATTCTCACACGGGACACCACTTTGTGTGATTCACAAATTGGGTAGTTGACGACAATAATAGTGAATTATTTTATACTAATCAGGTAATAGTAGATCTTAAAATGCTTTGAAAATAACTGTTCTTTTACATTTTAACATGTTTTTGAATTTAAAAGTATGAAAATGAATACTAAAAGTAATGGTTTGACGATAGGAACTTATGACGTCATAGGTTCCTATTCCATACACATTTCTATAGAGCTTGTCGTTTTGACATTTCATAAAAAGAGACTTATTTGACTTGACAGTCAACATCCCTATTGTTGTTCACATTAAATATTTACGGATCTCACAAAGTTTCTGGGTCTCGTGAGGGAATCTAACAACCAGCAGTCGTGCGCTCTCCGAATGCGCCCCTGGCAATCTGTCTTATTAGCATACTTTAGGCCGATCTAGATTTTAAAGAACTTTATTTTTTTTTTACTTTTTAATAATTTTTAAAAACATACAATTCACGGACTCAAAGTGCACCCAGACTCGGAACAACAATTTATGTTGTCGGATTGACAAGTTATGTTGAGTTGTGTTTTACTTTTTTTAATAAAGTATTTTAAACTTGAGATTAAAAAATAACTACATTTATTAAATACATTATGCGAGATTACCCTACGAAGTAACTATATACAAACTATTAACATTATTTACAACAATTTCATAAAAAGGGAGTGACAACTAGTTTAGGCGTTGAAGAATTCCTCCCCATCGATGTCAACCGGTATAGTGCCCAGAAGGCTGGCAGCATTGCCACGTTGTATGGCAATGCTTATTCTCCGTGCAAGGAAAAAACCAGCCTTCTAGTTACGAGATGCACTGACAAGACGCTGGGAAATATCTTTGAATAAAAGGCGAACACTTGGACCCCATGACCCTAGCGTTTCAACCCCAAACAGCTCAAATATGTAATCTTCGACTAGAATACTATATATGCGCCGTACCTACTATACTTATAAATTTACACATCGCTGCAACTTTGCTAGTCTGATGTTCAAATCTCTGACACGAACCAACACAGACCCAGCAATAACAATTGGTTTTCCTTAGATCGAACCCTTAAGGCTCAACGGACGGGTGATTACCGTGATAACCAATTAAACCATTAAGCCAGCCGTGTAGGCAAAGGTGTTATTGATGGGATTATTCATGTTATTAACGAAGTCCTACAAAAATAACTTGTATCCAAGAACTTGGCACGCAATAGTGGCATAATCCTAACCTCCCCGACTTATAGTTTTAAGGTCAAGGGTTTAAAACCATATTATTCATAATTGGTAGGCTGTAGTAACACCATTTTAACTAGTGAATGTTTTGTCTTCTTCTATTCTATTTTGAAAATTGAATGAATAACAAAGACAAAACATTCGCATTTTAAAATTCTGTTACTAAAGTTTAATGAATGAGGATAAGAAGGTTTACTTTGCGTGTTGTGTTCATTACTACTGCTAAGAAACGGTGAATGTACACACTGTGAAATTGGCACTAATAAATAACAAAGCAATAAATTTAAATACTTATACAGACAATAAACATAAGTTAATCATTCTTCTGAATAACGTTCCCACTGCTGCAGGAACACAGGAACACTACGCGGACTCAGTACCGACAGTATCTATTCGTGGATGTCTTTTTTGCTTTAGCCTGC
Source organism: Herminia tarsipennalis (assembly GCA_945859575.2). Lineage (NCBI taxonomy): Eukaryota > Metazoa > Arthropoda > Insecta > Lepidoptera > Erebidae > Herminia > Herminia tarsipennalis. Next base: position 22,127,193 of record OX243835.2, on the reverse strand, counting down.
AAATTACCATTCTTGAGCAACCGATTCAAGCCGATTCCACTCCTGACAATCCTGGGCCACTATTATCCATCTAATCTCAACTACTTTGACCAAATAAGCAGTCTAGATACACTCTCGACAACAACTAAGCCAACCATGGCAAAATGGTGGGATCACACGCTTTCAAAGCGACATTCAACGGGCACGAACACGAGCGCGAGTGAATGTACTTGTGCGTGAATTTGGCACTAATAAATAACAAAACATTAAATTGAAATACTTATACAGACAATAAACATATCTTAATCATTCTTCTGAATAAGGTTCCCACTGCTGCAGGAACACAGGCACTACGCGGACTCAGTACCAACAGTATCTGTTTGTAGATCTATTTTTTTCCTTTAGTCTGCAAATGACCATTGTTGACCAAAGGCCTCAGTCGATTCCACTGCGGACGATCCTGGGTCACTATTATAAATTAAATCTCCGCTGCTTAGACCAAATTAGCAGTCTAAATACACTCTCGGCAGATGTCTGGTCTGCCTATATTGAGTTTTCCTAGTCTCGCCATCATTCGAGAATCTTTTTTTGTGAATGTTCTTTTTATTGTTTTTCTAGCTCGTATTAATTTCTCATGATCCTTCATCTGGGTTTTTATAAGTTCATAGAAGCATTTAATTTGACATAATACCAATCAACTTTCGGTCCGTATACCTACTGACGTACCCTCTTACAAAGAATGATGAGAGTCACACCAGTCAGACTGATGAGTTTATAACTAGGTTACTCGTCACTTTCTTCGGTTATGGATGAAAAGCGATACCCTGTGTCCAATAGTGTAATATAACACCTAACTGTGTATCTGAAAGATCTCTTGCCAAATGTGATTTGGCAAATCCGTCGTCATAATATGTGAATACTGAAGACGGTATTTCTGCTCTATTGTTATGGGTTTGGCAGATTCCAACTCTATACTACTCTCGACGAAAAGATCATAGTGAAAGTACCTAGTTTTACATTTATGTAGTACACGCGGAAGAGTTAAGTCCTCTGTGGGAGTAGATCTGCCAATAAAGTGATTTTTAATTAGTTAGAAACTATACATTGCCTGTATGTCGGCTTACCTACCGTTAGTTATCGATAGATCTCCTTCTTAATGGTATTTCTCAGAGCTACTTCTTCTCATTGATACGTATCTAGTTTTGGATAATACTTTCGGAAAAGTAACTTTACTTTCAGTTGTTCAATTGTGTGGTGTAGTTTTTAAAGTTTATTTATCGTAATTTCTTTTAGGTATTACATACTAGCTGACCCGCGCAACTTTGTCTGCGTCAATTTTTCCCGTTTTTGTAACATTTTTCACTGATGCTCCGGTTTTATTGGTCATAGCGTGATTATATAGCTTATAGCCTTCCTTGATAAATCGGCTATCTAACAATTAAATAAATTTTTAATTCAAACCAGTAGTTCCTGAGATTATCGCGTTTAAAGACAATTGGTCATATACAAACAAATAAACAAACTCTTCAGCTTTATAATATTAGTATAGACTACATTTTTAAGGTATCTTCCGATCTATGGAAAAATGCCGGTGGTGTTGAAAGATTATTCTTGAAAGACTTAATGAGAATGTTATGTTAAATTGAATCAACAGTCGGTGTTTTTTTTTAGTTCAACAACACGTTTCTATCATGCGGCTCGCAAGTGCCTATATAACTATCATACTCGTACTAGCTGACCCACGCAACTTCGTCTGCGTCAATTTTCCCCGTTTTTGCAACATTTTTCATAGCTGCTCCGCTTCTATTAATCGTAGCGTGATGTTATATAGCCTATACCTTTTCTCGATAAATGGGCTATCCGATAAAGTTTTTTTTAATTCGAACCAGTAGTTCCTGATATTATCGTGTTCAAACAAACAAACAAACTCTTCAGCTTTATAATATTTTATATAGTATAGATTTTTTGTTGTTTACCATTTATGACGTAATTACTACAAAACCTTGTTCACTAAGTGTGATTTATACCATTGTGTAATATCTGTATCGTCTCGAAGTATTGCTAAGTAACTACATACATCGTTTGTGTGTCAAACTCTACTTTGCTCGGCAGCGCATTGATACCTACCTACACCGAATCTCGGAACACCTTTAGTAAAAAGTGGTCCTAGATTCCATGTCTGGTGCAATTCCTCTTTAAAATATTAATTTACTTTTCGAAGCTACAAGCTTCCTCCTTGTCAAATTTCGGATAAAATGACCAATTATCTGTTAAGAAAAACGCGTTCAAACGCTTGCGTTCAAAGCGACATTCAACGGACACGAACACGAGCGCAAATGGCCATTTTTGAGCAAAAGCTTTAGCCGATTCCACTCCTGACGATTCTGGGCCAATATTATCCATATAATCTCAGCTGCTTTGACCAATTCAGCAGTCTAGATACACTCTCGACAACAAACAAGCCAACCATGACATAGTGGTGAGTTCACACGATTGCATTCAAAGCGACATTCAACAAGCACGAACAAGAGCGCGAGCGTGTGAATGAGCATGAATGTGCTTGTAAACGGCTTGTTTATCTTTAAACAAACTTTTCAGCTTTTTATATTAGTTTACTTTACCTGTATATACAAATATAGATCAAAGATATCTTAGAGAGGTATCCCATTGCAATTTTTTACTCAAATTAAACAGTCCAACTGGGAAATCTCTTACTAACCGCTATGAAACAAGTTGATGTTGGATTTCTGCTAGTGAATTAGGTCGACATACTCTCAGGGGATTTACCGTGCTGACAGTGGACGACCAGCTAATGTTGAGCCAAAGTAGTGCCACAAAATATCGATAGTACAGAACGCAAGTTCATACAACGCACGCATAGACATCGGTCATGAACTACGATATCGGGACACCTTTCGAAGAAATTGGTCTGTAATTCCACGTCCATGAATGATGTTTAATAGTCCACGTGTGTTTTGTTTGAGTGTTGTGCCTAGTACAGATTATTTAAGAGGTATTTTTAGAACAGAAAGCTATTTGACACTGACTGCAATTTATATATTAGAGCTGTTTATTTTTAAAAAACAATATTTTTTATTTTTATTTTAAGTCGTCAAACAAGGGTATTATTCGCATCAAATTCAAATATAACATCCATCTTCTTACAATAAATAACATGATGTACTACAGGAGTCCTTACATAAATGCAATTCGTGTTAACATAGATATTAAAACTAAATGGAAATATGTTTGAAAGAAATTAAAAAATATGGTTACTGGAAAATGTTTTTATAATTTGCAAGAATTCTTTAACCGAACCTAAATTTAGTAAGTACATTTATATGTACGTATTGCGTATACGACATGGATAGACTGTTGAACCAATGTAATCTAGTACACAGTTATGCAATAAAATATTTTTTATCTTTTATCTTTATGTTTTAGGTAGGTATGAATGTTACCTTCTGCGCTCTGGGTTTTTTGGGGTTTTGAGGTAGTGCTACGTCGATGAGCAGCTTTTTTTTAATTTGACTTCGACCACTTAACTATTTAATTGAGTCTCTTTATTACATTAACTCCTATCTTAGGTACTTGCTATTAATTATGGTGTATTATTTATTATATGACTTAATCACGTTCAAAGTATTGTATTTTATTTATATTTAGAATCATTACTAATATTTTAAACACCCTTGATTTTGTCTCACAAAATGTTACCACAAACAAAATAAATTGCACATTAAAATAAGTCTTTTGTATACACGTAGCCTTAACACTCTATAATTAACACTTCCTGGTTTAAACTCAGCCTACATTTCCGTCCTGGCATCCTTGTTGTAGGTATATACAAATAAGATGATTACTATAACAATAGAACAATAGTCACGATCCATGAATTAGTTTTTTGTGAAGTCTAATTCGTGAACCATATTCGCGAGGCGACAGGTTGAAGTCAATGACCTCTAATGTCATTGCCAGTCTGCAAATTTACGGAGCAAAATACTTTGTATAACTGTCACTTGAAATATACACAACTTGAAACGAGAATAAACACGTTTATTTTGTTTGTTTTTTTTATTTTGATTTTGAACTAGGATTACCGACCAAAGCTGACTCCTTGTGTCCACGGTCGGTGTAACCCGGTCGAAACGTCAATCATAAGGTAAATACATTACCTAGTTTATACGGGTTTATCCCGTGTCAAATCTATACTAATATTATAAAGCTGAAGAGTTTGTTTGTTTATTTGAGCGCTGTAATCTCAGGAACTACTGATCCGAATTAAAAAATTCTTACAGTATTGGATAGCTCATTTATCGAGGAAGTCTATAGGCTATATAACATCACGCTACGACCAATAGGAGCGGAGCAGCAATGAAAAATGTTGCAAAAACGGGGAACATTTACGGAGACGAAGTTGCGCAGGACTGCTAGTGTGTAGGTATATAATGCAACGCGTAAATTTAAAAGTTATAATTGTCACACGTAATATTATGCCTAGGTACTTACTTACCATTTTCTACGAATAATATAACTTTTTTAAGAAAAATGAACCGCCTTCAAGGAAAAAAAATATGAAGCACATCACCGCTTGCAAATTTCGCTGACTCACTCCTACGTTTCAGTCTATATCTCAGGTTTTATATAAGCTAGGACAACGTTTTATTTATTATTCATTAAAACCTTCCCAGAAAAATATGCAATCAAATAGAGAAAATCGCATCAAAATCGGTTCAATAGTTTCTGAGTACATACACATATACGGGAAACAGAGAACCACCTTTTTTGGAAGGAGGTTAAAAAGAAATAGTTTTTTTAAATAAAATGTAAAACACAAGTACAAATGAACCGTACAAAAAAAGCCGCGCCAACTTAAGACGCTTCCCCATGCAAAACCCAGCGCTAGCCGTGTTTTGTGCACTTTTGTGGAGCTATCAGCTCTTTATCCAAAAAGAAATATCAACCAATAAATATACATTAAATTTGTTTTTAATAAATATACATTAATTTTGACTCTCATTAGTTTCAAGTATATTTTACACTGTTTTACACGTTAAATGCGCCATTTTTACAACTCAGTAGGATACTTAAATGCTTTGGTTGATAAACATGGACATAGAGACTAGACTACGCCTGAGAGCGTGACAAAGCGTGAGAGAGACAAAACACTAGTGCGACCAGTAGTTGTCTCTTTCTAGAAATCCAATCCACATATGTATTGTGTCTATGTCATGTCACTTTGACATTATTAAAATGAGAAAATAGACAGGTATTGGCCGCATAGTCGCGTTGTGTCTTTTTAGAGAGGAGTCAATTTTGTGTGATTATGGCGCAGTCCAGTCGCTATGTTGATAAAAGTATTTTTTATGTATTTACCTAATAGGCTATGAATGTAATTACGAAGATTTAAGATAGGTACCTACAGACGAAGTTAGTAATTAAGTTAAAGTAACTATTACCGTATTTTTAGGGTTCCGTAGCCAAAATTGCAAAAACGTAAACCTTATAGTTTTGTCATATTCGTCTGTCTGTCTGTCTGTCCGTCCGTCCGTATGTCACAGGCATTTCATATTTTTTTCATAATTTGCTGGAAAGGTGTCTTGTAGTAGCCGCTGATTAGTTTAATAGCTAAATAAGTTGCGTTTCTCAACAAAAGGGCGTAAGTGCCATAAACATCTTCATCATCTTCTGCTGATGCAATTATCTGAGGCTGCGGAACCCTACACTGAGCATGGTCCGACATGCTCTTGTCCGGTTTTATTTTAGATTCAGGAAAGGAAAAGCTTCGATATTTTTTCTACACTATAAACCATACAAACAAGATAAAAGGAAATACCTAGAAATTTTCATTTTATTAGGATACTAGATGCTGATCATTGCACTTTGGTCTTAAACAACTGTACATAATACGATTTGTCAAGCCAGAATGCTATTAGTGATAGTATTGTGCCACAAAATAAATATTTTATTGTAAAATAATAATTTTAAATACAGCATTCTTAGTTGAGTCTTGTAATGATAGAAATACTAATAAGTCAAGCTTAAATGCAAGACTGCCTCGGTGGCGCAGTGGGAGTGTGCCCGACTGCTACGCAAGAGGTCCTGGGTTCGGTTCCCACACGGAACACCACTTTGTGTGATCCACAAATTGTTGTTCCGTGTCTGGATGTACTTTGTGTCCGCGTCTTGTATGTTTGTAAATACCTCGCGACACATGGCTTGTAAGCTACTGCGTTAGTCGTCTTTCAAAAAAAAAAAAAAATTAATTTTTTTTAATATAAGTATATCTAGTTGGTTAGCAGGTATCTACTTTAAAAACCTAGTCTAAAAACACTCAAACCTACACAATATTGAGTCGTGCTCAAAAGTATAAAAAATAGGACAAACCCATTTTGTATGCAAATACACATTTCGAATTACGTAATATTTTTGGTGGTACGAAATTCACCACAAAAGCTAGTTGATTAAATAATATCTATACGTACCTACTGACCCAATAAGTAACTTCATTTTTAAAAGAAAGAACTATACCTAAAAACCTATATTCAGCCTTAGTGGCTACAACATAGTAGAAAAAAAAATCACCAAAGAACTTACGAATATAGCAGACTTACGACCGGTCTCAATAATCTAACTATCGACGGATTTGGCTACTAGAGCTATAAATTTGACATAAACTACATATAAAATATGTCAAAACTCTACCTCTAGTAGCCAAATCCATCGATAGTTAGATTATAGAGACCGGCCGTTAATAAGGCACCTGTACCACCAACGACGATAAGCGAGAAGCAAGTAGCGATTTATCGCTCAATAAACGTACAACAGATGTATTTTGTAGATCCCGTCCGTGTAAACAAAAGAGATTCAGTAAAGAGCGAGTACTCGCCGGCATCGGCAGTATGTATTAATATCTGTATCTCTTTTGTTTACACGGGATCTACATAAGTATGTACGTGTCTTGGGAGATAAAATCGCTACTCGCTTTCTCGCCGTTAGTCGGACAGGTGCCTAACATTTTTTTGTAGTATTGATTATGAATCAACTGACATTCCCGAGTTGATGAATAAAATAGGCTTGTGTATACCATTTAGATTTTTGCATAATCCAATTTTTTTAAACATACGGGTTACGACTACGTATAGACAAAACTCATACTCAGTTAAAGCATGCCGTAACTATAACGCGACGAGTCGTGATCTCGTGATGTTGGCATCGATATTTTCAACACGAATATCTTAAGTTAAGAAAAACTTTAAGAAACCACTTTTTCTCAAGATCATACTTTATACCTAAAACCTTCATTTTCTACTGCAAGTAAAAGTAACTTAATCAATTTTCTAATCTGTTGTACCTACTTAACTTAAATTGTGCGTGGTCATAATGTGTTGCTTTCTAACTACGAGTACTTAAGTAGGTTAGGAGAGCTCAAGGCTATTGTATGTTCTAACTTATCTCACTGTAAGTCACACATCTTGGTATGAAAGCTATGAGTAGAAGTAATTAAAGTAGAGTTTATTAAAATTGTATCTTTCGTGTTGATGATTACTAATATTTTACTGTCTAAAATCCTAGGCGTTAAATGTAGGTATCTAGAGCATCGTAAGTTTTGTTATGCATTATAGAGCATAAAACGAATACTAAACTAAATTTAGAATTGCAAAAAGTTCGACCGGTGACCACGATCGATGCAATTCGATCGAAATGTCGGGTAAATATTAGGTTCGTATCACAACCTTTAAATATTACGCGATTAAGATCAAACAAACTCTTCAGCTTTATAATATTAGTAAAGATAATCGGGACGATTATCTTTACTAATATTATAAAGCTGAAGAGTTTGTTTGTTTGTTTGAACGTGATAATCTCAGGAACTACTGGTTAGAATTAAAAAAATATTTTAGTGTTGGATAGCCCAGTTATTGAAGAAGGCTATAGGCTATAAAACATCACGCTACGACCAATAAGAGCAGAGCAGCAATGAAAAATGTTGCATAAACGGGGAAAATATACGCAGACGTAGTTGCGCGGGACATTTGATGGTTTGTTATGGACAATCTCTGAAACTAGTGGACCGATTTTGTAGAAATTTATTTCAAAGGTAGGTTAGAGTGTGCAACGGACGGAGCTACAAGAAATGGCTATTCATATCAAAAAGAACAAAACCTGTTGTGTAGTACATCCAACAATTTGGTGAACACTAAAGCGAAACTACTAGACTATATTAACATAATACTCTCGATTGTGTTAAACATCACTAGGTACTTCGTAAACGAAATTCATTATTTCGTCACTTTATAAAAGAAATACTTACAAATAACTTCATTATTTTTTGCAAACCAATAAAACATTTTGCAAAAACTGCAAGTCGTGTATGAAAAACTATAAAAAATATTTTAATCGATCATTATATTAAAATTTATTACCACTAGTCCAATAATGGTAGATTATAATTATAACAAGTGTTGCCATAGTTACAAAAATATTTTATTACCTTTTCTCAATTGATTTCGATATTATTTTAATATTCCCATAACGTTCGGCATAATAATACTATCGCAATATATGGAACGGAGGTTGTTCGCCGACAAAATACAGTTACGTTAAGGCAAATGCATTTGCAACTGCTTTGTAAAGTATGTCAAATGAAGTGTTACTTTCTTTATCTGATTTTATAACTTCCTCGAAATGGTAGTAAAGAGATCCTACTACGCATAAAACAGAGAGTATCTATAGTAGTAATTTCACACAACCAGTAGTCATGCTTCATATAACTTGAGCGACTTACAATACGGACTTTTCTCCACTATATTTAAACGCAGTTTTAGTAAGGATCTCATTTTTTTTGGAGAATGAACTATGGCTTATGTCACTTCCCGATAGTACAGCTTTCTACAAGTGAATTTTTTTTGAAATAGGTCAAGTATTTTTGAGTTTATTCGTTACATATAAAAATACAAATGTTTTATCTTTATAATTATAGTATATAGAGTATAGAAGTATAGATAACAAGCAGAGCTATGATCACCATTAAAAATCTATATTATCGGGAAGTATCATAGGCTATATTTTATTTTCAAACAAATTAGAGATCCTAAGAAAATTGCATTGATGTAACTCAACAGTCGACCCGTGACAACGTGAAACGTCGGGTAAATAAAAGGTTCGTACCTATATATAATTCACGGGATTAAGTCCCGAAATATATCTAATAATGTAACTCAAGCTTCAAAAAACTACGACATAATACCCGTGTGAAGCCGGGGCAGGTAGTATACAATAAAATAAACACAGGCAATAATTAACTAAATTTTGGCTGGCAAAACTTTCCTTCTACTTACTAAGTACAATATTATTTTCTATAAGTCTTCAACTAAAAAAAATGGCGTTAGAAAAAAACTCTTTGTAAATCTTTACCACCGAAATTGATAATTAATTCAGATAGCATCACCAAGTTGACCCTACCGTAATATTATTCCTAGTAGGTACGTAAGCATTGACTTACTAATTAGGGAGCAGCTCTAAGGAATTAAAATATCTTCTGGGAAAATACCACTAACTGAGCCAAACAAACACACAACACTTTATGCTCGTATACTTACGAATTAGATAGATACTTGGTTCCAATGACGTTTTACATATGTAAAAGCTCATTGCTTAGTTTTGTATACTTTTCTAAACAAACGTACATACTACATACAAAAAAATAAAATTGAAGTCTCTGTTTGTAATGTCAAAATAACCATTTTTTACTAAATGCATATGAAAGTAATTATAAAATTATTTATTTCGTCACAAATAAGAGAAAAAAAAAAACAACAAGAAAAATTAAATACACACATTAAAGAGTAACAAAAAGTTTCTTAATTACTAGGTATTTAGTGTAGTATATGACATTTTTAATATTTTTGTCTGTCTGACTGTCTGTTTGTTCCGACTTATCCCCGAAACGGCTGGGCGGATTTTGACGAGACTTTCACTGTCAGATAGATGATAATGTAAGAAGTAACTTAGGCTACTTTTTATCATCACGCTAATGTCTGTAGGGAGTGAGCAACACTGCAACTTTAACTACGCAATACCATAATAAAGTAATTGAATCGCAAACTGAGAAATATTGAATAGTTCCGCTGGTCACCAGTGGTCTTCATCATCAGTTCCACTTCTCCAATTGGTACTTTTTGAGAGTAAATGCACAAATCACTATGAAATATGTCTAGGTGGTATAGGTATGCTTTTAACAATTGAAGAGTTCCCTCGATTTCTCTAGGATCCCACTATCAAACCCTGATCTGATGACAATGGGGCCATCTTGGAATTATACCCTTTAAAACACTAAAATATTTTTTCAAATCGGTAAAGCTGTTTGTTTGTGGTAACAAACACACAAAAAAACAGTCGAATTGAGAACTCCTTTTTTGAAATCGGTTTAAAAGAGAAAACATTTTTACCAACTTCATTTATTTTTACGAATACCTACCAAATCTTATTCTACCATCTGTCACTTCAAAAATCAATTAAAGAAACGATAATCGATACAAATAAAAAATATATCGATGTAGGAATCGGAACTTACTTTTTTATAACGACAAAACCCGTAAATGTTTATATGACACGCAAATATCGATTTTAATATGAAACTAATTTATATTTATTGAAATGTACGGTGTCCGTGAAAATGATTCGTACGAAAGTGGGTTAAATGTCGAAACAATAATACGAGTAAATGTAATGTACCCCATAATCCATGGTATTATTGGTAATTGAATGGCCCAAACACATAACTTTGTGGTTTGATTTCATTGGTTTTATGTATGTTAAGAGGTTACATTGAACTAAAACTATTGAATTGATTTAAGTTAATTTAACCTTTAAAACTTTTGTTATTCGAAATACTAATAATATAAAAAATTATTTGTAATATGCTCGTGGCTTCCTAACATACCTAACACTAAATAACATTGTTATATTAGTTTTAGAAAATATTTAATGTATTAACCCTTAATCACCTACCACTTATTTTTGAAATTCTAAATTTAACCGCCTACAGATTATTTTACTGGAGTAAAATCGTCGTTTATTGTGAGGTTTAGGCCCTAAACCTGATCCATTTTGCTCCGGGGTCTCTCAGATCTGGTAATTGGTTGTTTGACAAAAGTAGGTGGTAGGTGGTGAAAGGTTAATTTATAATGTTTAATTTCAAACAAAGTATTACGAAGTTTTTTGGTGTAATGTAAAGAAGGTAAGAGCGGGAAGTTATAACTATATTAAAAATCACCCTGTATAGTATCACCTATTGTATTTTGACGTAGTTTTAAATATGTATTTTGACGTAGTTTTAAATATGTATTTTGACGTAGTTTTAAATAAACACTTCCAGCTCGTCTCATTTAGATTTAGCCAAACCACAGATAATATAATACTATACTAGTAGCCAAACATAGATTTGGTTGGCACTGATATGCTATGGGCTAAAGCGTGACGCCTACCATCACGACCAGTTCGTCTCTTCATTTCGTGATAAAAAAAAACTCGAATTACAACACGATGAGAATACAACAAGAACAATATTACTATTATAGGAAGAAAATCTTAATACTCATAAAAGAAAACAGCTATAGTTATTACCTTTTTTCCATGTTTCTTAATATTCTGCCGGCATAATGCCCAATGCGTATCGTTGAAATACTCATAAAAACTAGGTAGGCAGGCTATTGTATTGTTTACGCCAGAAACAACGACCACAAAATAGAGAGAATATAGAAGGTAAGATTCATAGAATGCGCGCTCGACGAACGCACACATATACATCTTTTTTATACATACTACGTAATGAGGAGATGAGCAGGTCGCGCGCCGGATAGTACGCGTCACGCTATCCCATAACAGTATCAGTGCCACCCAAATCTGTTTGGCAAAGACCTGAATGTCATCGTATCGTACTCTTCATTTGAGACATCTATACTTAATATTATAAAGCTAAAGAGTTTGCTCGTTTGTTTGAACGCGATAATCTCAGGAACTACTGGTGCGAATTGAAAAAATCTTTTACTGTTAGATAGTCCATTTATCGAGCAAGGCTATAGGCTATATAACATCGCGCTGTGACTAATAGGAGCGGAGCAGCAATAAAAAAGGTTGCAAAAACGGGGGAAATTTACGCAGATTAGGTTGCGCGGGTCAGCTAGTTAGTGTTTAAGTCTCATGCCCAGTTATTACCTACACTTGCTACAGTGCCTTACGAAACACAGTGATGTATTAACATCACTATTTCACGGAAGAATAACTGACATTGTAATGGTACCCACCTATACGGCTTATGGCCTAGACTAGACCAATACAAAGTGGTTCGAAGTAGTTTGATATTGTTGGCGTGAACGATGTCTATGTGTGCGTTGCTCAATCGAAGTACGTGTTCAGTTTACCTTCTTAACTCTCTGTATTTTGTACAACGACATTCGACTAGAATTGACTAGATAGGATTTCTGATTTTCATTTCGTTTTGGGTGAACCACCAATTGTGAGATATTTGGAAGTGTTATTTATTTATTCTTACACAGCTTTGGTAGCTTTTGGATATGCAATCGGCAAATAATAACCTAAATATGCAAATAGACAGAAGTCAGTAAGAAATTTGGTTAAAATTAAATAAAAAATATATACCTGTAAGCACATTTATGAGAAATTTTAACATGAAGTATTTGTACAGCAACACCTTCTTTTTTGCAGCCTAAAAACTCATGTGAGAACCTACATGAGTTTTAAGGCTGCAACTTAATGTTTTATTCCATCATCCAAAAACGCATATTATCCTCAATAACCAGGTTTAACATCCAATATCGCTTTATCTTTAAGTTTTATGAAAGTACATACCTACTTTCCAAATGGAAAGCTTTTTGTCTCAGCAATAATCCGATTTAAAAATAACAACGGCCGCCATCTTGATCGCCTACCCTACTAGCCCAGTCACGAAAACATCCGCAATCATAACATCAATCTAGATATTTTTTACATAAAATAATTTGGCACAACGCAACACCAATTTTATAGATTTCACAAAATCGATCCGTTCCCGATACACTGAAAGAATGACGCAGACGAATGAACGACATAACTGAATGAACGTGTAAAATTGCCTTTTTATGTTGATGAAATGACTGAATTGTAATCACTGTATTGATAAGTCGATTACGTTAAATGTTGAATAATGCAGTAAGGCAATGAACTGCGTTTAGTACAAAAACTAACTGTAAAAAATTTACACTTAAAGAAGCATAGTAATTTATATACGATAAATTTTGTAGATACCTACCTATTAATGCTACCTACACTCTCAGTAAGCTAGGATCAATGATAATCCAAGACATAATATGATACCGTTAATCTCTGTGCCGCAGTGGGACTGTGTCACAAGAGTTCGAATTCCTACACGGAACACTACTTTGTGTGATCCACAAATTGTTGTTCCGAGTCTAGGTGGACTTTGTGTCCGTGACTTGTATGTTTGTAAAGTCCCCCGCGACATAGGGCTTGTACCCTACTGCGGGAGTCGACTTTTATATAAATAAAAACTGTGAGTCAAATAATTAGCAACGAATTTAATTGTTTCACATTGAGATTGTAGAAGATAAGCATAGACATTATTTTAATGACATTTAGTTTTTAGTTTGTTTGCGCTAAATAGGTACACGAGGACGAAATCGCTAGTAATTAACGTAGCAGTGTTTTATAAAGCTCATTTTTCGGCCATGCCATTTTTATTGATTAAATTGGATAGATCTATTTTTGGCTATATAACATCACTCTACGATCAATCGGAGCGGAGCATTAATAAAAATATAGCAAAAAAAGACCATTGACGCAGACGAAGTTGCGTGGGTCAGCTAGCAACATGATAATCTTCAATCTGACAATGTTAAACAATGTTAGTCGTATCGTAAATTAATCATTTAACTCCATAATTGTTACAAAACGAGATACAAAAAGAAGCAATGTTTATAGCCAACACAAGATAATCTGCAGTTAAATAACACAATGTAAGTGAACGTAAGATTATATCACTATTGCCGCTCAATAATTTCTTCTACTAGACATTAACCAGCCAGTCGACCGGTGATGTCGAAATTTCCTGTACCGACAGCATTATTATGTTTAGCGATTAAGAATCTTATGACCTACTTATACAGTCTTATTTATATTACAACAAGATTATCATTACAAAAACTACTTGGTAGACTAGAATGTTTCTTGAAATCCATTGCATTTTTGTTGAGAGTTCTAAGATAGCTTTTTAAGTAGGTACCTAAGCATCAGGGAAAGCTGAACTGTTACTGTATTAGTAGGTATGCTTATGAGTGAATCACTGAATAATGATGAAAATAGGATATTTTACTATCTATGCGAAAAAATCTATAAATATATTATTGAGATAGTTTAGGTAAAAAGCATCCCGAAAATGTTAGTATTACTTCATAAAATAACTAAATAAATTTTAAAATTCAATTCAAAGTTTTTAGTTTATTTTATAACACCATGAAATAGTAGCCGCCATGTTATTACGCCATACGACTGTGTAAACTAAAAGTGTCAACTGTCAACTGATCGGCGTAATTGTCATTCAAAATGTCAGTACATTTGTTTACCCAGCCAATTGACGTCATGACCACAGAGAAATATGGCGTCCAGTGCGTCCTGCGTTTTCGTCAAATTACGCGGGAAAAATGAAAATGCACTTTTATGACACTTATCGATTGAATAAAAAATTTGTATTTTTTTTAGTGGCTAATTACCACTATAGAATTTAATTCAACACTTTTCAAAAATGGGTGTAATACTCTATTTAAATGGGCAGTAACAGTTAAGGTATTATTATTACCTACATATATTATACTAGCTGTGCCCCACGGTGTTACCCGCGTTTTATTAGCCTATATGTTAATTCAGAGTGTCAGCTAACTCCATACCAAATTTTATTAAAATCGCTCCAACCGTTTAGACGTGAAGAAGTAACAAACATACACACTCACACACTCACAAATTTTCGCCTTTATAATATTAGTGTGATTACAACGAAATATTGTTTTGCGCTGTGGCCCGCACTGTGTGAAAACTCACCACGCGAATCTTATTTTCACGGTTTATTTTCAGTAAACGGAAACCGCTTTCACAAAATAGCAGATTTAAAATCGAAAATACATGTACATTCATAATGATTTCATGTGTTTCGAAAATAAAATTGGTAGAGTTTTTTTCGCAATGCCGGAGAGTTATTTCTTATGTGGATAAAATGGTGGATAACTGAATATTGTGATATTTATGACCAACAAGGCGTCTCATAAACCGTATTTTATTAAAATATTTTCTTAATTTGAACTCATGTTAAACTTTCGCGATTTGTACACATTATAAAATTATATATACTACGGGGTTTTAATCGCGTGAATAATTTATATTCACGCGATTAAAACCCCGTTATTACTATTAACTAGGTATTTGCAACGGCCGTGGTCACGGGTAGACTCTGAGTCTACCCGTAACCACGGCCGTTGCAATACGGTCGAAACAAGGTATTTTACCTTAAATTATTCACGCGATTAAGACCCGTAGTATACATAATTTTATATCATGTTACGAGATTATTTTTTTACCAATGCATTAAAGTCAATTCGTCATACATTGAGAGTCTATGGGTGCCATTTGTTTATGGTTGGTGATGACGAATTTCTTATGAACTATCGAAATAACATTGACGTATAGACCTGGACCGTGCCATCCCTTTCAATTAAAAAGTAAATATTGACTGCAAAGCGTCAAAGAGAAAAAAAATTCGTGCGGCCTTTGACAGGTATTGTCCACAAAGTACCGTTATCTCTTTCTAGAGAGTGGCCAATTTTGTGAGGTTATGGCGCCTGGTCGACCAAATAACGCATCTAGGTATATTTGTGGGCTAAAAAGGTTATTAGGTACTCTATAGTATGTTGCGGAAATGAAGCCAAGTGACAATTTATAGCTTGGTTCAAGATATTTCAAAATACCATACCATTGTGTGTGTATTTACTACAGGTTATTTAACATCATTTTATAAAGAAGCAAAATAAACTAAACGACTCTTTTATTTAATTTATAATAGGTACTTTAATGTCAGACCAAGAGAGATGATAGGACATTATAGAATTTTATAAGGTACGGGTCTTAATCTCGTAAATATTTTATTTTAAGGCTAAATACATTTGTTTATTGCCCGACGTTTCGACCGTATTGCAACGTGTGGTCACGGGTAGACTGTGATTGACTGTTGTGACTGAGATGATAGGACGTCCTATTCATTTCAGACCAGTGCTTCATAAACCGTGACTTTAAAAGATTATACAATAGACATGATTAATTAATTCGCCAATTCACAAAGCCGACACGTGAAAGAAAACCAACAGCACAAAACAAAACAAATTAAAGCGTTATAAAACGAACCAAGTAATAAAATTTGTCTTTTTATTTTACAGGTAATAAATTGGATAGAAGGAGACAGCATAACTGTTGTTTTATAATCGCTGAGGATATAAGTTCCATGCAATATTTGCGTTAATTACGAGATTACAAGACCCGTATTGCACCAAACTGTACAATGTACCTAACGGGAATTTAAAGTGAGTAACCTTTTAATGTCTTTTAAAACACCACAAGCATCAATTTTGTATGAATATTAATAAGGACTAAGTACTATACTATAGACAACGAGTGAGATAATCTGTGCAATAAGTTTATTCTCTAGATTATTGACGTATAAACCTGGACCACGCTATCCTTTTCTATTAAAAACTAAATAAAAATAATAATAATATCTTGGGACAACTCACACGACGCTATCAGATCCCAAACTAAGCAGAGCTTGACTATGGAAACCAGACAACTGATAAACATACTTATATATTTCTAAAAACATACATATTATAGAGAAATAACACCCAGACATAGAATAAACCATCGTACCTCGTAGGAACGAACCTACGACCTCTTGCGTAGCAGTCGGAAACACTCCCACCGCGCTACAGAGGCTGTCATATTGACCGCTAAGCGTGAAAGAGAAAAAAACTCGTGCGATCCTGAGACAACGCTACTTTGTGGACAATACCTGCCAAAGAGTGGCAGGTATTGTACACAAAGTAGCGTTGTCTCTTTCTAGAGAATGGTAAATTTTGTGAGGTTATGGCACAGTCCACGTCTATACGTCAATGGTCTATCAAAACGTCATTGTTAAAAAAGTAAAGTTTGACGTTTACGTAATGGGTGCACATGTCAGAACTTACACTAATTTGGGCGTATGTTTGAAATTTAGTTTTTGGAACGTAGTTCCATAATGCACGATTGTTTGGGGCTGAGAGACTAGACGCACAAAAGCGTAACATTTTGAAATCGATGAAAACCCTATTTATGATAAGGTATATGAAGGATCAGAAAGTTGTGTTATATAGGTTGATTGTATTCTTGTAAAAGCTTGTAATGTTTATTTACCTATGTCACACTAGCTGCGTGTAATATACCTAGGTACGTGTAAAACCGGGCAAGGGTGTTATTCGTAAATTTTGACAGACAAACGACTTCTATTTAAAATGTCGAACTACAAATCTCTAATTTATAAATCAAAGAAGAGGTTTTTTGTTCCCTGATATTTTGACGTAAAAATACTCTGTTATTTTAAAATATCATAAATCGTTCAAGAATAAATAAGTATCGTAATTAATTATCATTTATGAACTGTCTGTAGATAAATATACTTAATTACAACTGTAAGTAATCTAATTATAAATTCTAATTCTTACTTACGAGTTGAATGTAACTCGGTAGAATTGAAAGTAACAGAAAAACCTGTATTGATCATACTTTTATCAGTAACTACTTTGATTAGATAATTAAGAAATATGGTTTTGCAAATAACGAATTGAGTATTCCATTTAAAATTAATTTCATATTAACAATAGATTAAATCCAATATTAAATACATATTACAAATGCAAAAGTAAATCTGTATGTTACGTTTTCAAGCTTAAACCGCTGAACCGATTTAAATGAAATTTTGTATGGAGATAGTTTTAGCCCCGGGAAAGGACATAGGATAGTTTTTACCGCGATAATGCCTAGTTCCTAAGAGTATAGTAATAGTAATTTTGTGTGGAGTGGCGAGTAATTTAGTTACTAAACGTGTCTGAACACCAATCATTTAGAAAAGTAGATTAATAAGTAATTTAGTCGAGTCGAACCATTTTGTTCGATTTCGTTAGGCGAGTAGCGTGTACCACCCCGCGCACATGATCACTTGTTTAGCTGCTAAACAAGTCTGAACTGCTGTAATTAGTCGAGTTCAGTAACAGCAAAAATTTAATTTCGCTGGAACGAAGAAACAACAATAAAATTGATTAGAAATTTACTTTTCGTTTCTAAATAAACTATTAAAGTAGTCTTTGGAATCTCCCAATGATGATTCTTTTAGATGACAATTCGTTTTTGTAACACCTAGTTCGTTTTTCCTATTAATCCATTTTCGAACTCTCAATCACATCTCATATAGCTTTATAAGCGTATTCGACTTTTGTCTGCCTCCGTGGCGCGGTAAGAGTGTATCCGACTGCTTCGCAAGAGTGTTAATAAGTTAAGTGTTATTTATCTATAATACGTATGTATTTAGAAATATAGGTATATTTTTCAATGATCTGGTTGCCATAGTACAAGCATGTGTGGGTTGTCCCAAGATATTATTATTCATTTTATTGCGTTGCTGTCTGTTCATCTTACAAAACACTCTCCACTCGTTTAGCCATAGTGTGAACGGTTTTTGGGCAGTGAACGTGTATTTTACTCGCTAAATTACTTGCCACTTTACTAAATCACTAGTGGGAACATAAATAACCGATATCCACGCGGTTCCGCCCGCGTATATATCGCTAGTAGTATTTAATCCAGGGTTAATAAAATATTTTTTTACAAAACACCATAAACCGACGACTTCAAATGAAAATAATTGAAGTGTACGCGTACTTATATTACTGTAGCTGACTGTAATTTCCGAGAATTGGAAAAAAAAACGTCAGATAATAGGAGAGTCGTAGTGAGTACTCGCCTGTAATAAATATGGATAAAACGAGTAACTTGTAATGTGAGGTGGCATGCGTGATATGTTACAATGAATAATGCATCTAATTATATTATAATTCATCGCAATTATTAAGCCAATCATAATTATAAAGTTGATCGGAAAAAAACGATGTTTGATCGAAGTGTGAAAAAAATGAGTTGTATGTATGGAGTTTAACTACATCGTACGTAATTATCTGTCTTTTATTATACAGTTTTTACCCATAACTATTTTCTAAATGAAAATAGGTATCCAAATCTATACTAATATTATAAAGCTGAAGAGTTTGTTTGTTTCTTTGTTTGAACGCGATAATCTCAGGAACTACCTACCGGTCCGAATTGAAAAATCCCATTTATCGAAAAAGGCTATAGGCACATAACATCACGCTATGACCAAAAGGAGCGGAGCAGCCATGAAAAATGTTTCAAAAACGGGGAAAATTTACGCAGATGAAGTTGCGCGGGACAGCCAGTTAATATTGTTGCGCGGGACAGCCAGTTAATATTATAAATGTGATAGTACCTCTGTCTGTCTGTTACGTTTTCAAGTTTAGGCCGCTGAACCGATTTAGATGAAGTTTGGTGTGGCGATAGTAGTTTTTATTGCGATAGCCAACATTCACGCGAACTTAGCTGTGGGCAAAATAAAAATTACTTACTATAGGTACAAATAAAAGTTAAATAGACAATTATGAACAGTATTTTTTTCTCAAATAAAAAACAATAATTATACTAAGTTGTATTTTTTTTTGCATACAATATAAGAAACGGGAAAAGACTGCGCGGTAACAAAAAAATTAATTATTATAATCACTGTAACTTACCTACTAAGATTTCACTTTACAAGCGATCTGCTCGGATATAAAATCCTTCGTTTGACTTTTTATAAATAAAATTTAATTGAATAATTAAAGAATGAAAGTGAAAACCTCTACATTATGAAATAAATAACACGCGAAAATCGTTACAAGCGTTTTCAAGTAATCGTCTCCCATTTTAGTAGCATATAAGATATTCAAAAATTAACTGCAAGAATTTCTTGTGCTTGATCAGTATCAGAAAACTAGCAATTACAAAAAAAATGGCCTTATTTTTTTTTTTTTTATTTATTATATATATTTATATATACACACATCAAAAGTGTCTAGGGATCAAGCATTTTTATGCGGATTTCTTGAGATTGAGATGTGGCTTTGTAATAAATTTATGATTTTATAAATTTATATGGATCCTTTTTGGTGCATTTCATAATTTGAATCAGGAACTGTGAATCAAATTCGAGTAAAAGATGAAAATCAGCTGTCAATATTTTCCCTATAAAAACATACAACGCATTGAAGACATTATTAGTGCTTCTGTTTCCCTACTACTGATTAAAACCAACGTTATTATGGAGCGGCGACGTCATTTAAGCAGGGAAGAAATGCTCAGAGCCGTGGGAATGATAGAAGCTGGTTCCCGGCAACGTACTGTGGCTTTAGCTCTGAATACAAGTCAGAGTGTTATCAGTCGACTTTGGACACGTTACCGAAGCACTGGTACCGTGGCTGAGCGCCATGGAGGACGGTATCGCTGCACCACACGGAGACAAGACCGATACATTCAAATCTTAACTCGAAGAGGTCCAACAATAACCGCCATGATGTTAGCCGTGAGGCTTCATCACTCTTCAGGGAACTTAATTAGCGACCAAACAGTCAGAAACCGCTTGCATGAAGTGAACCTTCATTCCCGAAGACCGCTACGGGTACCACCTATAGCAATGCACAATCGTAGGATTCGATATCAATGGGCTCTTGAACACAGAAATTGGGCAGAAGAACAATGGCGTTTCGTGTGCTTTTCTGATGAGTCTCGTTTTGGTATGAGACCGGATACAAGACGTATACGACACTGGAGAACCCCTGGACGCCAACAGCGATTAAAATCCTGCCAGGAAGTCCATCCTTATAGTGGTGGAACCATCATGGTATGGGCGGGTATTTGGATCGGCGGAAGAACTGAGTTGATTTGGATCAGAGGCAACCTCAACGCTCAAATTTATGCTGAGACGATTGTATCAGACGTCATCGTTCCTCTACATGTGCAAATCGGTCCCTTATTTCAGTTAATGCATGATAATGCACGACCGCACACCGCAAGAGTTGTAAGACAGACTCTCGCCGCAGCTAACATCAATGTCCTGCCCTGGCCTGCTCAGTCGCCAGACTTGAACCCGATTGAGCATGCATGGGATATGCTACAGAGAAGAGCTCTGCCGAATATGGAGGGTATCCAGTCGCAAGAAGACCTTTTTTTGTTGTTGCAACGAACATGGGCGGCCATTCCACAGCGTGATTTGGATGAACTCATTTTGAGTATGCCAAACCGATGTTCTTGTGTTGTTAGTGTTCGCGGTAGAAACACGGATTATTAATTGTTTAAGTTACCCAATAAAATTTTAAAGAAAACTGTTATTTCAGTCTTTTTTTCGAACTTTAATGTTAGTGGTTCAAATGTCAAAAATCCCTTTATTAGGAAAATGGCAAATTTCTTTATTAATGCAAAGGTGACTTGGTTTATCGTTACTGTGACAAACGAAAACACTTTATTTGATGAATCCTTAAAGAAATAAAAAAAAAAAATCAATCAGGAGAAAAGTTATTGCAAAAATATATGTTGATCCCTAGACACTTTTGATGTGTGTATTATATAGTATATAGTACGTGAGGCTTCGCCGATCGCCCCCATCAGCACCGCATCGTGCGTTTCGTCACTAAATAGATAGGTAGGTATAGATGGCCAGCTCGGCTCTTAAAAAGCACTCGCACGTACAGTATACATAACAATATTACACAATATTGCTTTTAATAGATGAAAAAAAATTAAAAAAAACACGCAAATCATTTTTTTTTTTGTAATGGATTAGTTTTCTGATACTGATCAAGCACACGAATTTCTTGCAGATATTTATTTAACATCTAGTATATTCATTTTGTGTTTATTATAAATATATTAAAAATCGCCC
Source organism: Herminia tarsipennalis (assembly GCA_945859575.2). Classification (NCBI taxonomy): domain Eukaryota; kingdom Metazoa; phylum Arthropoda; class Insecta; order Lepidoptera; family Erebidae; genus Herminia; species Herminia tarsipennalis. The sequence goes on along the minus strand of OX243835.2, from coordinate 22,105,079 downwards.
TCGAAAAGAAAATTAAGTAAATGTTATGGGCGCCGCCAGGATTTTTAGGGGTACAACTGGAACACACTACAACTACCCACAATAGGTTCTACGCACAAAAAAATCCTTTAAAATTACCGTTAAAATCGTTATAACATTGTAATATTTCTAATCTAATTATTTATTATATTTTAAATAATGATTCACTAATAAAACCACAAGCCACATTTTCTATTTAACAAACTATTTGTTATTTAAAAGATAACTAGCAATGTGTGATTATTTTGCTAACTAGGGGGTTTAAGTGTACTCCCATCTTGCTGCAGGGCGGCGCCCTGGTAGATGTTCGTTCACGCATTAAGCGAGTGATACCTACCAACAATAGGCTAAGTTCCCAACTAGTCAAATTATCAACTCCTTAAGATGCAAAACGCAAATTTTATATGGCGACCTCATACAAATACCGTCCTATGACGTCACTTTTTTTTCTAGTCATTTCAAATCCTATTTAACACAAAATTTTATCGTTGGCAGTTTAAATGCCACTTTTACTTACGGCCGGTATTAATAATCTACTACACACACACTACAAAATTCTACTACTAGTAAAATTTTGACATATTTTTTATGGAGCTAATGTCAAATAAGACCGGCCGTTAGTAATTAGACTTTTGGTTTTTTGTTTACCATGAACTAGCCTAATAATATGACTGCCTCTGTGGCGCGGTGGGAGTACATCCGACTGCTACGCAAGAGGTCGTGGGTTCGATCCCCACCCAGGATAAAACTTTGTGTGATGAGCACGATGGTTTATTCTGTGTCTGGGTGTAATTTATCTATAATATGTATGTATTTAGAAATAAATATATATGTATGTTTATCAGTTGTCTGGTTTCCATAGTACAAGCTCTGCTTAGTTTGGGATCAGATGACGTTGTGTGAGTTGTCCCAAGATATTATTATTATTATTATAATATGAATACCAACGTACATCGATATCACATATCGTTATTAGATATAGCTACGTCACTTGACCTTTTTTACTTTCTAATCATAATCTGTTCCCAAAACATTTTATTTATATCATTAGATCCGCTCCACTTAACTGCCGTATCGTTAACATTGAATGAATCGAATAAAACTAAATCGAAATATGAATCGAGCACATAGAACATAAATAAAAATAGTTGCAGATACAGTTTGATAATCAAAATCGAATGTGTCGACTCGTTTGCATTTGTAATCAATTTAATTATAGTTGTCAAAAACGTTTATCTGGATGCTTTTCTGGCATGTTTTGTGAGACACAATAAACTTTAATGGACTAGTTTTTATTGCTGTTTCTGTAATTATATTTTGGTATCGATTTAAGGTCATATCATTGGCCAGACTGTATTTATTAATAGTATTATGAGCTTTATCCTTTAGGTTTATTTTTACTTAGAACGGTTTATGCAATGTTTTTACCGTTCAGTGCTAAAAATAGGGTATTAATAATTTCAATAGATATATATAGGGAGACGACTCTCTCAGTAGGGTACAAGCCCTGTGTCGCGGGGGACTTTATAAACATACAAGTCACGGACACAAAGTACACCCAGACTCGGAACAACAATTTGTGGATCACACGAAGTGGTGTCCCGTGTGGGAATCGAACCCACGACCTCTTGCGTAACAGTCGGACACACTCCCACTGCGCCGCTGTGGCAGTCAAAAAAATTTGAAACATAGAACAATTTTAAGTCCAGCCCAGGAATCGAACCCGAGACTTCCTTATGTTAAACTGTGGCCAGAATCGAACCACCTATCTGGACTATGTTACTAGGCCTTAAATTTTAAAACGCCGTGTTACTTAAAGAACTATCACGGCGTTTTTCTTTTTTTTCTATTTAAATGTGTTCTTGAAATCGATTGTTCGTAATCGATCAAATAAGTACCTACATCGTATTTCGTCACTGACCAGTCATTAGATTGTCTGGTGGTTTTTAAGGTCACTTGGTGAAATTAACACCACAAGAAGTTAATAAAGACGAAAAGCACGACCGCTGTCAACTTTTTTTTAAATGTTTATTAGCCGCGAAGTGAATGTCAACGAAAGAAACAGTAAATACGCGACATTAAAATATAAACTGCTATCATAAACTTGAGAATCACAGCAAATTATGAGTAATAAATATTTTTTGGAACGAAGATCCTTATCGCGCGTTGTGAAAGGGGGCTAGACGGAAAAAAATCATACGAAAAGTTGTAACGACACTTTTTGCTATAGTAAGCTATTGTAAGCCGTGCGGCGTGCGCATGTAGACTTACTAAAATTGAGCCTACTAATTAAGTTTATATTACATTATATATAATAATAATAAAAAAAATATTATTATAACTTAAAAATAAAGTTATTATAATTCCTTCACTAATTAATCGAAAGGAACTTCGTTCCATCCGGGTGTCCCTTGACACCTCTCAAGTTTTTTTTTCTTTTTTTTCGGTTAATAAGTTCGTAAATCATGTCAAAGCTTATATAAGGGGCATCTAAACAGGCCATTTTTTACGGCAATTTGTGGCGGCACTATTGGCAACTAATTGCTCGGCCAATAATGGCAGTATGTCTGCAATTTTATGACGCATGCTAAACGGGCTACACAACCCGGCAACAATAAAATAGAGAGCGACTAAAACAAATCATTGACGTACAGACCTGGACTCCGTCATAACCTCACAAAATTGACCACTCTCTAGAAAAAGACAATGCCACTTCATGGACAATACCTGTCAAAGAGACATGGCTGCACGAGTTATTTCTCTCTATCACGCTATTCAGTCAATATAAACTTTTAATTGAAAAGGATGGCTCGGTCCAAGTCTATACGTCATGTCTGTGACAGCTTTTTTTTATTTTATTTTTTTCAATGTTTTTTTTTATATTCAATAATTGTATCACATGTCGCTGCAATCGCTAATACATTGACGATATTGTAATAAATTACCATGCCTGTGAGTCCTGTGACAGCGTTAGTGGACCCGGTCGCATGCGCCCGACGGCCACAATACTTCAGCCTATCAACAGACGGAATCGCTAGTCGCGTTGCTTAGCAACCAGGCAATAACGTGACTTTTTTTATACACTTTTTCGTGAGTGCAGCCAGTCATCGATTTATAAGACGTTATCATTTCAAAATAGAAACATTTTCTTAACACGAAGGCGATGGCGCGAAAACTTTTTCATAGCAACGATATTCCTGTTTGTTCCGTAACTTTTTCACAAAGAGACCGCGGCGCATACAGTAATATCTTGTTACACGCGTTACTTTGATCTGTGATGTGTTTGCTGTTTTTATTTGTTATCTGACGCTGCACTCAGTTGGCACATAAAATAAGCGAAGCGAGAATTATATATCGAGTTATCCAATCGTGACATAACTACTAACGGTATTTTGTTGTTAATATTCCAAATGTGCGATCTTAAAATGTTTTTTTTAATAACTGTAATTTAGTTTAACCGTGAACTTGAATTGAACGAGTAATACTTTACTGGTCAATATACAAAAAAATTCTGTTTTTTAGTCTCGCTAAAACTCTTTTGTTTTGTTTACCTCAAAACCATAAAAAAAAAATTCCTCATTTTCATTTTATTCTAAATCATCCCGATTTAGAATAAAATGAAAATGAGGATTTTTTTTTTTAATTAACCTTCCTTTAAAGTTGGAAATAGTCAAAATTGGTTTTCTAAAGTTTTCAATTTTAGATAAGGTTTTACCGGCTCTGCTATACATGATGATTTTTAATACAATAATAATCTCCCGTTCTTGGCTTTTTTACATCACACCAAATAAATTTAAAATATATTTTTGAAAAAAAAATCCAAATTAACCCTTCGACACACCACTTACCTTTGTCACACAACCATTCACCACACATCTTCTATACCCCGGAGTAAAAGCGATGTTTTTTGTCAGGTTGACGGTCTAAACCTCACAATAAACAACGATTTTACTCCAGTAAAATAGTCTATAGGTGATTAAGGTCATAACTCCAAAAACAAGTGATAGGTGATTAAGGGTTAATATATTAAATATTATCCTAAACTAATATTACAAAGATATTTGGTGTAAAAGTTGATCAACTGTCGCGATTTGTACACATTATAAAATTATATATTACTACGGGTTTTAATCGCGTGAATAATTTAAGGTAAAATACCTTGTTTATTGCCCGACGTTTCGACTGTATTGCAACAGCCGTGGTCACGGATAAAGAAATCACGAGTGAGAGGTTATTAGTATATTACAAATCACCCTTTACATCTATACTAATATTATAAAGCGGAAGAGTTTGTTTGTTTGTTTAAACGCGCTAATCTCAGGAACTACGAGTCCGATTTGAAAAATTCTTTTTTGTTGGATAGCCCATTTATCGAGGAAGGCTATAGGCTATATGACATAGCGCTACGACTAATAGGAGCGGAGCAGCGACGAGAAATGTTGCAAAAACGGGTAAAATTTACGCATACGAAGTTGCGCGGGACAGCTAGTCTTTCATATAATCTTCATATCGATAAACAGTATTTAGCAGCACCTGGCTAATCTTCCTATACCAAAAATAATTTTCTTAATAAATAATCTAAACATAACTGTAACTTCTCAAGGGCTATTTAATTTTCGGTCTAATTCATCTCACTTTATTTTCGATTGAAGATTATTTTGTTGTGAAGAGTAGGCCTCTCTAAACCGCTCTAAGAACTTGTATTCGCAATAAGCCCGTTTGACTGACGTCAAATTCAAAGCAAGATAAAATAGGCTTTCTCGAGCCATCGATCCATCTAAAGAAAGGACTACCCACGCGCTTTCCAATTCGTAGAGCTAGTCGAGAATCTTTCTTCCTCACCGTTTATGGCTTCTTCGAACTAAGGCTCAATTCACACCGAAATGGCAGCGGCGCGGATTTACTGGATGAACTCTGGCTGGTCACACCATATTTTTTGTGCTTTAATATTTAAGTTACCATAAAAAAAAAACGGGTTGCATTCCGGGAGTGCCGGCAGAAGTGAAAACAATCGTTTATGTTATTAAATACAATATCCATCCCTACTCTATTAATATATAAATGTGAATGTAAGTTTGTTTGTTACGCTTTCACGCGAAAACTACTCAACCGATCATCATAAAACTGTGTACACATATTCTGAGGTATTAGAAGTAACATAGGATTATAAAAAAAGAGGGGAAAATTTACGCAGACGAAGTTGCGCGGGACAGCTAGTCTATTATATTTTATCTAAACATAACAATTTAAAAAATGACAATGACCACAAGTTGACAATCAAATAAAAAATATGAAATATTGGATCACAAATTAAAAAACAAAAATCATAAAATTAAAAACGACATGACAATAAAATCAAAAATGTGAAATATTAAATCACTAATTAAAAAACAAATACTCAAAAAATTAAATAAAAAGGGAAGAAATAATCATTTGAACTCGAATCGGGATCTTCTGATTTCTAGACCGCCCGATTTCCCACCTGTCTTCCCACCAATCCTCCAATCTTACGATCACGTGATTCTGACGCGACTTTAACATGTTATACCCAAACCAAAAAAAGTGCACAACGCCGTTAAAGAAGTTTTCACTTCAACAAAATTGACAAAGCTAAACGCTGTTTGCCCCGTCAAGCGATACTGGTCTTTTATGTATGTAATAAAGTTCGCTGCCACTTCGGTATAAATTGGGCCTTATAGTCAACCGATTGCATTTATATAAATACCAAGATGGTAAATTGATTTCTAAAATTAGCCTTTACTGGATTTTGTCGGATATCTACTGACGCAATTAATCGATCTCTATAATGAAAATTCTGCTGACTCATTCATATATTTCTGAGTATCCTTATGTATATTCTTATCGTTGGTGTACATCACCAAAGAAACCTTTGTAAGATTTCAGCTCTCTAAGTTCTTGAGTTTGGACTGGGCGTGATGAGTGTAAATGTTGATAAACTTTCGCGATTTGTACACATTAAAAAAATATATATATTACGGGTCTTAATCGCGTGAATAATTTTAAGGTAAAATACCTTGTTTATTGCCCGACGTTTCGACCGTAATTCAACGGCCGTGGTCACGACACAACGTCGTATTTTACCTTAAATTATTCACGCGATTAAGACCCGTAATTTATATATTTTCGTGATGAGTGTATTTCTTGAGTTTGGACTGGTCGTGATGAGTGTAGAAATGTATTAATCTTTCTAATACCTAAGTATATAAGAATCTTGTGTCACGGTATTTGTAGTCTAACTCCTCCGAAATGGCTCGACTGATTAATAATTATTTTATTCTATAGAGATTTTTTTTATAATCTTGTGTAAGTTTAAAAATAATTAAGCTATTAAGAAAAAAAACAGTTACAGCTATTTACAAAATCGTTTCTTTTTAGTCTTCATTTTTTTTTTGTCGGATCCCCTATGTAACCCACTTGGGGGTTGATTTTTCAAAAACGCCGCAACATGTTTTCTTTATTTTAAACCAATAAGACAAATACGAAATTTCACACATCTAACTTCAAAACTGACGAAGTTTCATATAAACTTACAACCACTATTTTAGCCCCTTAGGGGATGAATTTCAAAAAATATTGTTTTATCTGATTGTATTGCCTTCGGTCATTGATAGGTGTGCAAAGTTTAAATTAAATCTGACGTTCTGAAGTGGGTGTTAAACACGATGAAAGATTCCGTTACATACTAACATACCAACATACGAACATACGTATGAAGCTAATAAAAGCGTGTTAAAATATATATTTTATTACAGCTAGTTATGGTGTTTATCGAACTCATTTTAATAATATAGTAAACATACAAATGACAGATCAAAATATTTTATGAGTCATTGACCTCCAACAATGTATCGACTTAATTTGAGGTGGTAAGTTGCAAGTTAGTTTCAACAGACATAATAATAGACCAAGTCGTGATTTATCCGACCTTTCCACCATTCATGCAATCTTGACCTTTTGAACTGTACTGGACCCGAGCTTACTTTCAATAATGTTATGGCACAGAAGAAATATAATAACACTTACTCACTGGTTCCTAATCTTTTTGATTTCGTTACTCCTTTTAATTAGATACTTTTAAACCCATTTTACCCCCAACATGGGCAAGGGTGAGTAGCTCACACGACGGGGGCAAGGGTGCAATATACCACCTTCATTAAACGCTGATCTACCCCAACGCACGCGGGTAAAATAGGTATTCTAAAGGGTCTTTCAAATAGAGCGGGTCGATATTAATAATCTGTGGCGGCCATTTTGATTTGGCGGCATCTGTCAAATCTGTTTTTTCTTATTCAGTCACTGATGCCAAATCACCATGGCAAGTTACACGGTTGAGCAGCATGTGCAAATGATAAAACTTTATTATCAAAATGAGTGTTCGTTAGTGAAAACGTTGCGCGCATTGCGCCCATTTTACGGCAGACGCGGTGGCCCTTCAAAGTCTACTCTCCAACGATTGGTGACTAAATTCGAGACGACCGGTTCGGTAAACAACCAACCAACACCTTTACGTCAAAGGAACGCCAGATCGGCCGAGAACATCGCCGCTGTACGTGAGAGTGTTCAGGAGACTCCGAAGCAGTCGATTTCTCGCCGTGCACAAGAACTCGGCCTTTCGCAGACTTCAACTTGGAGAATTTTGCGTCGGGACTTGGGTCTGCATCTATACAAGATCCAACTGACCCAGGAGCTCAAAGTTAATGACCATAGACAACGCCGTGTGTTCGCTGAATGGGCGTCGGAACGCTTGGAAGAGGACCCCGATTTTGGCCAAAAAATAATCTTTAGCGACGAGGCACATTTTTGGATGAATGGTTTTGTTAATAAGCAAAATTGCCGTATATGGGATGACCACAACCCACATGAGGTTCACCAGATAGCAATGCATCCACAAAAAGTAACTGTTTGGTGCGGATTTTGGTCTGGCGGCGTCATTGGTCCGTACTTCTTCGAAAACGAAGTTGGCGAGGCCAGCACCGTCAACGGTGAGCGCTACAGATCAATGATAAACAATTTCTTTTGGCTTAAATTGAACAATATGGACGTGAATGACATGTGGTTCCAGCAAGATGGCGCTACTTGCCACACAGCGAACGACACAATCGACATTCTGCATGAACGGTTTGCGGGTAGGGTTATCTCTCGCAGAGGTGACGTGAATTGGCCACCAAGATCGTGTGATTTGACTCCGCTAGACTTTTTCTTGTGGGGTTTTCTGAAGTCGCAGGTCTATGCCAATAAACCACATTCGACCGTTGCCCTGAAAGCCAACATAACGCAGGCCATCGCTCAGATTCAGCCGGATCTATGCAGCAGAGTCATTAAAAATTTGACCTCTCGGATTTGTGCCACCATGCGAAGCCGCGGCGGACATTTGAACGATGTCATATTTCATGCATAATGGCATAAACGGGCCTTTCAAATAAAAAATAAATTTCGTTAATATCTCACACACATCTAGTTTTATTCAATTTTAACATCGACCCGTCTTTGTTGAAAGACCCTTTATAAGCAGTGGATGTTGCCCGTCAAGCGCCTAGGCCATAACTTTGCGTGTTCCACTAATTGTTGTTAGAGTCTGGGTGTACTTAATATCCGGGATAATGTGATTGTTTCCTACTATGGGATGAATAATAAAACGATCACTCACTCAAACACTAAATACAAATTCCATAATATTCAGTAGTGTAAGTTGTCTTAATATATTTACTACTTTCAAGACTTAGAAGGTTAGGGAGTCTGCTTGCCGCAAGCCTTTGCAATGGCCACATGGTTTTTACTCAACACCACCACAAAAAAAGGCCCCACTTTTTTTCTACAAAAAGAAAATTTACATTATAATGTTACACCATTTAAACATAAGTAATAGTAGTACAAACACCCACTTGTATTTAACGACAATGTTACTTAATATTGCGATCAGCGGATTGACATAAATTGAACGGTTTCTTTTGTTAAAACTAATGACTTACTTACAATATGAACGAATACCGTTACGTCAAACAATATATCGACACACTATTTTTGTAATCGCCTCAATGCACGCAAAAAAGAATATTTAGCAAGCACCTTTTTACTGGTCTATTGGTGAGTGTCTCTGACTGCTAAGCTAGATGGTAACTAGCATGGGATTATAGTAAAAAGGCAAAGTCAAGTCTTTGCGTATTAAGCACGATGATTTATTCTGTCTGGGGATAAACTATGTATAGTATCCGTAGCCTAACGACTAAGGTATCGTGGTGACTGGCCTGTTGGTCTAGTGGTTAGTGACCCTAACTGCAATGCCGTAGGTCGTGGATTCGATCCCCACCCAGGATAAAACTTTGTGTGATGACCACGATGGTTAATTCTGTGTCTGGGTGTTATTTATCTATAATATGTATGTATTTAAAAATATTTAAGTATGTTTATCAGTTGTCTGGTTTCCATAGTACAAGCTCTGCTTAGTTTGGGGTCAGATAGCGTTGTGTGAGTTGTCCCAAAATATTATTATTATTATCGGTTTCGTAATCGTGAGGTCATGGGTTCGAATCCTGGCTATTATACTACCGACGTAAACCCACTCCTAACACAAGCCATAGAGCTTAGCTGGAGGGGTTAACAGGATTGGGAGTAATGTGGGACCACAATCCCACATTGTTTGTTATCTTAAAAAAAAATAGTATGTTTATCAGTTGTCTGGTAGCCGTAGCACATATCCTGCCTAGTTTGGGTTCAGATAGCTGTACGAGAGTTAACCCAAAGAATTTATTTATTTCATTAATCGAACATAAAAAAGAACATTTAGCAAGCACTTAACTGCGTTTCTACAAACAGGTTAAAGCACTCTAAGACTGCTGCTACTGCACTTTGAGATACAGTTGTCTGAAATCTAATCATACTCGCTTGCGTCACATGGCACCGAGGGTGCGGAAGGTATGCTTCTTCTAAGTGGTGTGAGACTACGTGCAAATTAACGATTTCCGTGTGCAATGCTGGAGTGCAATACGTATGAAGCTAATATTACCTTTTGTACTGTCACTGTATTAGCTTCGTATTAGCACACGTTTTAACAGCATTTTAACTAGGGAATATTTTGTCTCCTGTTTAATTTTGAAAATGGAATGAAATAGAAAGACAAAACATGTTTAAAAAAGTATGTTACTTAACATTAAAACACCCTGACGAGTGAAACAAGAAGATCATCAAAGTTTGAACCATCCCGATGAAATTAACGTTCTAATAAAAACTGCATCTAAACTCGCTCATTCATTTAGAAGCAGGTATGGATCCAGGATCAAAATCTGGGGGGAGGGGGGGCACCGGTCAAGTGTGAGTCGCTCGTGCGAGGTGGGTGGGGGGGGGGTGCATTTCATAAATCGATGCTTTTGGAAGGGGCAACTACCTGTCAACGCGGACCAAATGTATTTATTCTTCTACAAGTACACCCACATTACATTTATAACACCTCTCCTTTTGTATCGTGGGTTAAAAGCATAAAAACTGTTCTTCAAGACACGACCACGGGCCAATACCGTTTTTACACCTAAATTTAATTTTAAAACAAAACAAACTCTCTTACAATAGAGGTAAAGTTTGATTTCGAATGGGTATATAGTATATTTAAAAACAAAAGATAATGATTGGTTTGGTCAAAATAATTGGGATTTGTTAGGTGCAAAGAAACCATTTGAAATGAATGAAGGTTATAATGACTTTTAATTTTAGTTTTGTTATAGTTATTTATATAACAGGTTATTTTAATGTTGATAAACTTTGTTGTATTGTAACGGCCGTGGTCACGGGTAGACTGCCCGTGACAGTCTACCCGTGACCACGGCCGTTGCAATACGGTGGAAACGTCGATGCTCTTTGATTTATAAATTAGAGGTAATGTCTAGATTCAAACAGGTGCACGAGGGGCACCGTACGTGTATCGCGACAATTAATGCAACTAATATTAATGCAACTAATAAGGAAACATCAAACAAGAACATACCTATGTCAAAACAAACAATTCTTAGCGTGATACATCAACTTAAAACAATTATGTAAACACTAAAAAACAATCGCAGAACAATTGCGGCGTTTTAAACTTTTTATCATCGTTGTATGACAGACACGCGAGATTTTGAAACCGAAAGTTTTTGCCAAACGAATCTCAACCTTATTTTGTTTGAAATAAAACAATTAGATTCCAAGAAAATGATATAACATGAAGTGATTATGGAGAACGGATTAATAGTTGCTAATCATTGATTAAATCTGGTTGATTAATCTTGTTTTAATTATGAAGTAATTAAGTTGGATGCTGTTTTCACTGGTGTACGTGGAAACCATTATTTTGTTATTACTGTAACATTGTAAGCGATTACGTTTAATGAAACATTGTTGACTTGCTTTTATAAATACTGTTTTTTTTCCCGCTGTTATACCTGCGTATCGCAATAAATCTAGGTTAATTTCACCAAAATAGTATCAATACAAGCGGTGGTAGCCTAATGGCTAAGGTAGCGGTATCGCAATCGTGAGGTCGCGGCTTCGAATCCTACCCATTATACTGACGAAACACAAGCCTTTGAGCTTAGTTGGAGGGGTTAAGAACCATGACAACCAGACAACTGATAAACATACTTATATATTTCTAAATACATAAATTTTATTGATAAATTACACCCGAACACAGTATAAACCATCGTGCCGACAAAGTTTTATCCTGGGTGGGGATCGAACCCACGACCTCTGAGTTAGCAGTCAGGATCACTAACCACTAGACCGACAGGCCAGTCAATTATACATAAGCTAAGGTATTTGTGTAGAACCTACTTAATATAGATCCTGGGGGTAATTATCATAATCGCCACGCTTGGCAAGCGGGTTGGGGATCGCAGTAAGGCTTTAGGTACGCAGATGACGCTGCTGCCCGTCCTCCGGTGTGACATCCCTTAGTCGCCTTGACGATATCCACGGGAAGAGATGGGGTGGTACAATAGTACTTAAGAATACTTAAGTCGGTAACACACGGCCTATCGATTAGGAGACCATTATTATTACATACCACACGGCCTATCGATTAGGAGACCACGAATACATAGAAAAAAAGAAAGAAATAACTTGAAACAAAACTGAAAACATAAATAAAAACAGTCTACAGCATTCAAATATCCTCTATGAGTTGATCAAGACGTAGAATGTCGATAGCAGCGTCCATTTTTACGTAATTTTTCTTATCTTAAGCGGAAAATAGGTAAAATACCTACTTCATACTTTCCGTTTTCGATAAGAATATTACGTAAAATTGCTACGATGATATCGCAGTGCCAAGAAAATCTATGATATTTGCAATAATACAACCTTCAATTGAAACTAACAATAGTAGAAAATATTCACCGTAGGTTCAACCACAATCACGTTGTGAGTACCTAGTATCCCTGCATGAACATTTTATTTAAACAACCCCCACTATTGACCAAACACCGCCTAAATATGTACTATGTACTTACCTACCTTTTTGCAATTTCGGGGGGATTTCCAACCTCCAAATCCACGGGGATTTGGGGGTTGGAACCCCCCGAAACTACCCGGCTTACCCAGGGGAACGGTCCCGCCGGGTAAGCCCAAGTAATGTATATTAGAGTCTTCTGGAACAGAGAGATTATTCACTACGAGTAGTGCGAGAATTGTTTTTTTAAAGACGACGTAAAGTAAAGGCTGCCGACAAATTATTTCTAGTTTTACGGCACTATCTAGCGGTGCAATCTTATCATTTGTTTCACAATAATTGTAGATTTAAAGATTTTCCTCTTAATTTTATTTAAAAACCGATTATAATTTGTAATAATATTTAACAGACTTATTTTTAAACTAATCACTATTATAATAATTAACCGTTGATTATGTTTGAAATATGTTTTGTTTACTATGATGAAAGAGAAGGAGACAGTGACTAGTGGCGAGGCATCCAGAGAGGTTAAGCACTGTCACCACTATCAGCCCATAGATGGGTGATCGTTTTCGAAAAATGTCATCCGTGAATTCATTTTTTAATCCTTTGATAGGTACTCGTAGGTATAGTTCGTAAGAATCTTTCCCTCGTTCTGTAACGCCGTCGCAGTAACATATTTATTATACAGGTTGATTTTTAATACGTTAATAACCCCCCTCTCTTTGCTTCTTTACATTATAGCAAATAACTTGATTATCCCTACTAATATATAAATGTGAATGTAAGTTTGTTTGTTACGCTTTCACGCAAAACTACTCAACCCATCATCATGAAACTTTGTACATATATTCTTGGAGGTATTAAAAGGAACATAGGATTATAAAAAAAAGGGGAAAGTTTACGCAGACGAAGTTGCGCGGGACAGCTAGTATAAAAATTAATTACAAATTAACCCTTCACCACCTACTTTTGTCACACAACCATTTACCACACATCTGTGAGACCTCAGAATGAAATAGTTGTTCCTTTGTTCTGGGCCTAAACCTCACAATAAACAACGATTTTACTGCAGTACAATAGGCTGTAGGTGGTTAAGCTAACTCCAAAAGTGATATTACAAAGTAGTGTTAGCCACAGCACGAGCGGGAGGTTATTAGTATATTACAAACCACCCTGTATAAGACGATCGTGGGCATTCGTAACTGCAAAATCGCCTGTGCGATTATGTTCAGAACGATCATAAAGATTCTAACGAACTATACTGTTCGTGCGTGGAGTAGTAGTACGTACTTACGCCGACAAAATGATAAAATAAAATCTTTTTAAACTTTTTTTTAGGGTACCTTCCCTACAAGTTAAGTGGGGATGTGATTTCTCACCTACCCGAACGTGTGGGGTATCGGTAGATAGGTCTTTCAAAATACGTTTTTTTTTAATTTAGGAATCTGTTTGTGAAATGTTAAGCTTTAAAATGCAATTTTGTGTTAGAGTCATGTGTCCACTCCCCTTGCCAGCTAAATGGTTATTGTTGGGCATGTGAAAAACATTCAGCTGTATGTTGACTGTGATAATACATAAACAGGTACATAACGAAATTAAAAGGAAAACTATCACTGTGCTTCAAGTGTGCAAATACTCCATGTACCTATATAGTTTAATTTTATAAATTACTAGCTGACCCGCGCAACTTCAAGTGCGTCAATTTTCCCCATTTTGCAACATTTTTCTTTGCTGCTCCGCTCCTATTGGTATTAGCGTGATGTTATATAGCCTATAGCATTCCTCGATAAATGGGCTACTCAATTGAAAAAGTTTTTTTTTAACTCGGACCAGTCGTTTCTGAGATTATCGCATTCAAACAAACAAACAAACTCTTCATCTTTATAAACTATGTATACTAATATTATAAAGCTAAAGTGTTTGTATGTTTGTTTTCAATTTAATTTTTAACTAGCAATGTGTGATTGTGGTACCACATTATTAGCAATCCTGTTAACCCCTCCAGCTGAGTGGGTTCACGTCGGTACCTAGTATAATGGGTAGGATACGAACTCGCGACCTCACGATTGCGAGACTAGGCTACCGCCATCTAAATAATTCGTTTCACGTATTAAAATAAAATAGGTAAATTCAATTTGTATAAGTTCCATACAAAAAGTACATCAATACAAGTTTATATTGGTTCCATAGATCTTCTAAATGAATGTTTAAATATAACAAACTCGTTTCCATGCAAAATGATTATCACTTGAAGTACTACATTGTATGCTAATATTTACAGTTTTCGCAGGCCGTAGTCAGTTTTATTGAAATTATGGTTTTAACTGAAATTCAGAATATTTTTTTATGACGTTACCAACTTAAGTACATAAGAACCTGACTAACCTCTGTAACTTTAGCTTACTACGAAAAAGTGGTTTGTTTTTTGATTTTTTAATAAGTTCCTATTATTTTCTATACCTAGCTTCCTATTATTCTGTTTTTCTGTGTCAACTAGTCAGGCGCGGATCCAAAAGAGGAGAGGGGAGGCAATAGAGGAATTGCCACCTCCCTTTTAGTCGACTAACAGACCTTTTTGTTTTGGGGAAATTGAGAATTTTCACACTGGGCCGGTGTTTTGCCCCGCCCCACTTGGCGGTGTTGACTGATGTACCGGTGTTGCATTAAAGGCACTCTCCCCCTCCGTCATGAGGGCGACTCACTCTTGGCCAGTTGAGCCAAATGTTGCCCCCCCCCCCAGTGTAAAGTAAATCCGCGTCTGCAACTAGTTGCAAAGCGAATCACAACCATATAATAGTAGTATCTAGCGGGGCAAGAGAATGACTGGGCCTGGCCTGTCGTCTAGTGATTAGTGACCGTCAGGGTCACTAATCTAACAGGTCATGTGTTCAATCCCCACCCAGGATAAAACTTTGTGTGATAATCACGATGATTTACCCTAGTACAGGCTCTGCCTAGTTTGGGATCAGATAGGGTTGCGTGAATTGTCCCAAGATATTATTTTGATACCATCATCCGTCATCTGAACAACTAGATTGTTCACTAGTCAACAGAACCAATTTATTTGACCGTACCTACAAAAATGTTATAAGTCATGATTACTATAATTATCCCATTAACACTTTATGAGCGTTAAGTATCATATACTTATACGCGATCTTGAAATATTATTTAATCTAATGGCTAAGGCATCGGTCTCGTAATTGTGAGGTCATGAGTTCGAATCCTTCCCATTATACTACCGACGTGAACCCACTCCTAACACAAGCCTTTGAGCTTAGCTGGAGGGGTTAACAAGACTGCTAGTAATGTGGGACGCAATCCCACATTGCTAGTTATCTTTATTAAAGAAAATATATATATATATTATTCACTTTATATGTAGTAGTCACGCTGTTTCACAATTCACAACGCGTAGTGAGATTTTTAAGTAGTTTGCATATTTACTTGAGTGTTGAAGATCGTAATGTACAGCTTCGTCATGGTTAAAAGTCTGTTTATCTATACTATATCTATACTATAATATTATAAAGAGGAAAGATTTGATTGTTTATTTGTTTGTATTGAATAGGCTCCGAGACTACTGCACGGATTTGAAAAATTCTTTCATCGTTGTGAAGCTGACATAGGCTATTTTTTATCCCTGTATTCCCACGGTAAGGGTAACTACGCGGGTGAAACCGCGAGGCGTTCGCTAGTTCCTAATAATTCTATCTTGCTTCTATCATAAATCCGATATATTATGAGAATGGATCAATGAATAGATTTTTGTAGCTCTTTCTTCTCAGCGACCCGCGCAACTTCGTCTGCGTAAGTGTTCCCCGTTTTTGCAACATTTCTCATTGCTGCTCCGCTCCTATTGGTTGTAGCGTGATGTTATATACCTTCCTCGATAAATGAACTATCCAACACTAAAATATTTTTTAATTCGGATCAGTAGTTCCTGAGATTACCGCGTTCAAACAAACAAACAAACTCTTCAGCTTTATAATATTAGTACATATTTTAGAAATCTTTCTTTCGATTTTGGGTTTTAAATAAAGAATCATTTTCACCGTTTTTGAAAATTTGCCCGTACAGGTGTGAATATTGACAGTCTACCCCTACGAAGAGTTTTCGAATTGATACCCGAGCCTACACATTAGATGAAAAAAACGGCACGTGCCAACTTAATTTGCGCCGAAGTGTAATCCGTATATTACTCATACACTCTGGGGGTACATTTCGCAGTACGATCATAAAATACCGAGAGTGCAGAAAGTAACCTTCATACAAACATGAGATATCGGTCATGAACATGACATCTCGCAACGCCTTCCGGAGAACATGGTCTGCTTGACATGTGACTAAAAAGAGTTCGATTAGATATGTGAGCCTACCTATTAAATAAAAGTTTTATCAAACCCGATATCAGTTTTCGTTTCAAAGAGTAACACAATTATACCTACAAACATACTTTTCCATTTACAGCTGATTTATTAACTGACTTGAGTAACACAAAAAAATGTAAAGTCAATACTAGCTAACACTAAAAATAACTGAGTACTTTTAACGCAAAAAATGTAAGTAGGTACATTTAATAGACAACTTCTATTCTAGTAAAAAAACTGTAAACAGCACGTGCCAACTTAATTTGCATCGAAGTGTAATCCGTATATTACTCGTACACTCCGGCCATTGTATCCGCAGTGAATACGATCATAAAATACCGATAGTGCAGAAAGTAATCTTCATACAAACATGAGACGTTGGTCACGAACATGGAACCACGCAACGCTTTCAGAATAAAGTGGTATGCTTGACATATTTGCTGACTTGGGTACCTTTTGGGGTCGGCCTTAAGACGCATTGCACATTAGAGTTTTGTTATTAAAGTAATTTTATAATTACTTAGTTACAACAATAATAACTAAGTAATTACAAAATTATAATGGATAAGCAAAAACAACACAATTAAAATAATATACATAAAATTTTGGTTCATGGTGAGGTCGCCGTTTCGAATCCTATCCATTATACCGACGTGAACCCATTCCTAACACAACCATTGAGCTTAGCTGGAGGGGTTAACAGGATTGCTAGTAACGTGGGACCCAATCGTCATCCATTCGTTTAATTTTCATGGACATTGTTTACCGACACGGAATCTCACAAAGCCTTCGGAAGAAATTGAATGATGTCCATGAACGTATTACTCGAGGGAAGTATCTAAGCATGAAGACTTACCTTCTGTACTCTCCGTATTTTGTGATAGGATGCATCCCGTTGCGCCTGACACATCAATTATCCGTGTACGTTTTGATGCTCGGCAGTGTAAACGGTATACCTTTATAATTTGCACGCAAGTGTAGTGTGGTGAGATGAACATTGTGTGCCATTTACAATTTAGCATTGTTGAGTACCTACCTTTCTGCCTGCGGCTTAGTTTGCGGTACAAATTTTGCGAACCATTTTTTCAAACATTCGGTTTTGTTGTCAGTTTATCACAACATCATTTAGACTTACAAAAAAAAAAAAATTTAGCAATGTGGGATTGAGTCCCACATTACTAGCAATCTTGTTAACCCCTCCAGCTCAGCTCAAAGGCTTGTGTTAGGAGTGGGTTCACGTAGGTAGTATAATGGTCAGGATTCGAACCCACGACCTCACGATTGCGAGACCGACGCCGTAGCCATTAGGCTACCGCCGCTTCACTCACACTTTAAAATAAGATAAAACGTATTTTTGTTAAATCGTTTCTTGGCCTCAGTTAAATCTATGCGAACCATTTTCCAAGCATTTTCCGTTCATGTTTATTTAATAATGTAATGAGGACATTCGCTGTTGTCTTTTTTATCTTCACAGTTCTGCGCTTTTGGTCTAAATTTAACATTTTCAATTGGAATTATACCAAATAAAAATTCTATCACAAATGTGCTGTTACGTAACTTAGTAGTTATTTTTGTTAACAACTTAATTCCGTTTTCCTCTCATTTTAAAGTTTCTTATTCACATACTATCAAACCATCTCTAGTCGCAACTACAAGACTGAGGCACAAAACGACTAATCAGAAACAATCTTTAGTCAGACTTCTCATTTTTGTTTAAATCAATCAATGTTTTTTTACACAAATCACATTGCAGTCATGCATAAAACTTCGTAGATATTTGACAGAGAAAGTAGATTGGATGTTTTCGAAAATCAATGAAAACTATGCTTGTTTACCTGTTTCGTTTATATAAAAATAGTAAAAACTATTGTGAGACTAACTCTGTGGGTCTCTGAGGCCAACTACGTGACGCACGTGTTGGTAGAACTCCGTAATCACTTACAACTTAGTATGATGTGGTCATAGACAAGTTTTTTTCTTTGTTTTTCTTCTTTTTATTTTAAATAATTCTTTCTTCATTTATCATAATAAACATTGTAGTAGGTACAATTTAATTACAGTCATATTATTACAGTATTAGGGTGTACAAAGACTACAATAACATGTTGGGTGAGGTGCTGTATTCCTAGCTAGGTTAAATAAGTAACCTGTATTAAGGAGTACAGTGCCGATTCTCATTGGGGGTGAATTTAAAAAGTATACAGTACATAAATGGTGTAAATTTATGCAGCAATGAGATACTACTTAATTTATATGACATTAAACAATAATTGAATGGTGTTGGTAGATGTGTAGTGTAAATGGCACCGAGCCTGATTAAATGCGTGTGTTGTAAATGAGTTCGTTTTGTCGTTCGTTCGTTTTAAGTGAGATAACTAACAATGTGGTATTGTGGGTCCCATACTACTAGCAATCCTCTTAACTCCTCCAGCTAAGCTCAATGGCTTGTGTTTTGACTGCCTCGGTGGCGCGGTGGGAGTGTATCCGACTGCTACGCAAGAGATCGTATGTTCGATTCTCAGACGGGACACCACATTGTGTGATCCACAAATTGTTGTTTCGAGTCTGGGTTTAATTTGTGTCCGTGACTTGTATGTTTGTAAAGTCCCCCGCGACACTTGCTCCCTACAGTAGGAGTCGTTTAAAAAAAAACTCTTTTGAAGAGTGGGCTCACGTTGCATAGGATTCAAACCCGCGACCTCATGATTGCGTATATAGATGGCGCTGTAGCCAACGAGTAAACATCACCTCTGTGTAAAATTATGTTTTAAAAATAATTTACGTTTCATTAAGTGATAAAAACAAGTGAATTAGTGACAAGACACTCCAATACGCAAGTGAAAACGTTATCAAGTTAATTAATAGTCAAATACATAAGTTATGAACAAAAAACTGATAAACACTTATATTAGCTCTAATTAACTTATTAGTGTCAGTATTCTAAAAAAACATTATCTAAAAATCTATGTCAAAACTTCTGTTAAACAATTACACTATCAAATAACATTTAAATAAACTAAAAACTATAAAACAATTAATACAAGTGACAAGTGACTCATCAGTGTTTCGAATATTTTAACCGTCGTCGTACAAGTGAATAAATTATACAATTATGAACCTTATGTGAAACTGTTTCATCCAACGACAGCATCAATCAATTAGTCACAAATTTCGTACGAGTAGTATCGAGTGTACGTAGCGTAGTGGTTAAGGCGTTCAGTTTTTGCCTTCCGCTAGCCAGTTAGAAAGGTCGAGGTTTCAAATCCTGGCGAGCAAAGCTGGGTCATTTTTTCGAAGATTAGTTTGAATATTGCAATACATTTTCAAAGTTTACCTGATTGAATACCAGCAATATTTCAACTAAATATATAATATTTCTGTGTAATTTGCTAAGTAACCTACAATGGATTTAAGCGACTGTAATGTTACACAAAGGCGCAAACATTCACACAGAATAGATAACCAAAGCAGTGAGAACAACAGTATTATTGACAAATCCTTAAGCTTTCATCCGCTATCAGATACAGCGCGCAGTCTACCGGATTTGTCACGAGCATTATTAAATACCGAAGTTGAAGAGTTGAGATGCGAGTTAATGAAAGTAAGAATGGAGTTAGAGGAATCTCAGAGTGAGGTGGATAATTTAAACTTAGAAAACCATTCCCTGAACCAAATAATAAATTCTCAACAAACGAAAATTGAACAATTAAAACTATTATGTATGAATTCTTCTACTCACAAAACAAATACTTCTTCTTCAAAAACGCGAAATAAATCTGTAACATCCAGATCTATCTTAATTAAGGACCAAACTACATTAAATAAAAGTTACACTGATCTAAATATACACCTGGAGAAAAACAGTGAGAATATTTCCTTACAACCCTTGGTATGTCAAACATCAAAACCAACCACAGAACCGTTACAAATAAATGAGTGTAAGATAAATAAACTGCCTCCAGATGCGTGTTCATATAGTACGGAGTCTCCCAAACGTCCAAGAATTTTAATATTTTCTGATATACACTCACGGATAAGGAACATGCTACAAAACCATATTGGATCATCATACTTCGTGTCATCTATCTGCAAGCCCGGAGCCTCAAGTGACAAATTACTGGAGTCGTGTCTAGTAAACTGCAAAAACTTCAATAAATCGGATTATGTAGTCATTATGTGTGGAAACAACGACAGAGATCCGTTAAGATTACAATCAAGCCTTTATTTTCACTTGGATAAACTGGCGCATACAAACGTGTTACTTTGTAACATACGCAATAGTAGATTGTTAAGCAAGAGTAAAATTCGTGACACATTTCAATTTATCTGTTCTCAATTTTCGCATACTATATTTGTAAACATAGACTATATTACACCTTATTCTCGTTACATTTTAGTATTATGCAGGTTATTGTTAAGAGAAATATTACACTTAAGTTACAAATTCAATTATGAGAAATACACAAATAACTATAAAAACATTGTATCGATAAGCACCCAAACGGATATGTTATTGCATCCAACCACATCTTCAATAGAAATACAAACTGAGGAACATTTTTTTCGAGACTAAATGTAATTTTACCATAATACACAACAATGTACAAGGTATCAGGTCCAAGATGGGTGATTTGGAATTGTTATTACAGTCAAATAGTATAGATGTTCTGTGTTTGAGTGAAACATTTCTGAAAGATGATAATGCAGAAATATTACAGTTATCAAATTTTAAAATGGCATCCTATTTTTCAAGGAAAAATAAATCTAGAGGTGGAGTATGTATATACGTAAAAAACTCTACAAAGTTTAAAAATATTGATTGGACTACTGACATATCAGTCGAATTTCATTTTGAATGTTGTGGCATTGTAATTCCTGAAAATAACTGGTATATAGTGTGTGTATACAGAACACCAACGAGCAATATTAATCTTTTTTTCGATAAGTTGGAATTTTTGTTGTTTAAGCTTACTATTAGATCAAGAGTAATGAACAAGAAAATATTTATACTTGGAGATTTTAATATTGATACCATGACTTCGAACAATAAAACTACCACGTTTTTAAATATTCTAAAATCGTACAACTTACATCTAGCACTAACTCAACCTACAAGAATAACTACCCACTCAGCAACATGTATAGACAATATTATCACAAATGTTAATCGTAAAAATTACAAGTCTGAAGTATGGGACTTAGGCATCTCAGATCATACTGTACAATCAATTAAATTACCATGCAGTTTGAGTTACCGTGAAAAATACTGGTTCAAAATGCAGCGTAAAATTAACGATCATATTGAGATTTTCGTCAAATATATTTCGCAAATTAATTTTAGTAGTGTCTATTTACAAACAGATGTCAATGTCGCCTATGATGAATTTTTTGAATCTTTTACTTTAATATTTAATCTATGTGTGCCCATACAGAAAGTTAAAGTACATCACAAAAAGAACCAGTCATGGAAAACAAAGGGTATAATTGTATCTAGTAAAAAGAAAAGAATAATGTACTTACAAACAAAAAACAAGCAGTGTCATGCGTATAGGGCAAAATATACTAGTTACTGTAAAATAATGAAACGCGTAATTAAAAAAGCAAAACAAAACTGTAATGCTAAATTTATATCAAAAAGTGAAAATAAAACAAAAGCAACTTGGGCATTAATAAAGCAACATACTCAATCAACAAATCTGATACAGCCTACCATAGATTCTATTATATATAATGATAAAGTTATTAAACTGCCTAAAGCTATTGCTAAAGCTTTTAATCATGTATATACCACTCAAAATCTCAATGAATTGACAACTAACACACATAAATCGTTGACTCTAAATAATGTTAACAGTATTTTTTTGAACCCTGTAGACAGATCTGAAATCAAAGAAATTGTCAATATATTAAAAAATAAATCTAGTTTTGGACATGATAACATTCCTATAAAAATAATTAAAGTAAGCATTGAATTTATAGTAGATCCACTTGTGCATATAATAAATTTAATGTTCGAAAATGGAGAATTTCCAAATAATTTAAAAAAGGCGCTTGTGAAACCATTATTTAAAAAAGGTTCACAGCAGGATATAAATAATTACAGACCAATCGCACTTTTGTCAAGCTTTTCCAAAATTTTTGAAAAAGTAATACATAACAGACTCATTACTTTTTTAAATAAAAACAACATTTTAAATATTAACCAGTTTGGATTTCAAAAAGAAAAAACAACATAATTAGCAATATACAAACTATTTCAGTCGATATGGGATAATATGAATCATAAAAAATAGTGTGCTGCATTATTTATAGACATGTCAAAAGCATTTGACTGTGTCAAATTTGATATTCTCCTAAATCAAATGGATAGAATAGGAATAAGAGGTATAGCACTGAAATTAATAAAAAACTACTTACACAACAGAACGCAAGCAACTATAATCGAAACATACAACGAAACAGATAAAACTATTGAAAGGGTTCAGTCAGAATTTGAATGTGTACAAATAGGTGTGCCACAAGGTAGCATTTTGGGGCCCCTTTTGTTTATAATCTACATAAATGAGCTTCCCAATATAATTGATCACTTATGCGTTATGTATGCTGATGATGCTACTATTTTTATCTCTAACAGTGGTGATAAGGATTTTAGCTATGAAGATGAAATAAATAAAACTTTAAAAACAGTAACTGACTGGTTACAATCCATTAATTTAAAAGTAAATTTAACAAAATCAAAATTAGTGCAATTCCGTAATTATCAAAGTAAACCTGCTATACTAACTGTAGCCTTGGCCGATACTATAATTGAAGAAGTAAAGGAAACTAATTTCCTAGGAGTTACTATTGATCAGCATTTAAATTGGAAGTCACATATCGAAAAAATCAATAAAAAAATTTCAAGTGCTTGTTATGCATTATCTGTTCTATCAGAAACAACCGATATAAATGTCGCTAGAACGGCTTACTTTGGTAATGTTTATCCTCTACTGACATATGGTGTAATTTACTGGGGAAACTCAACGAATGTCCAATCTACCTTTATACTACAAAAAAAATGTTTACGAACTATATATAACATGCACAGTACACAATCCCTTAGAAACATTTTCAAAGAAAAACTTTTTCTCACTCTTACTGGTATCTATATATTAGA
Organism: Herminia tarsipennalis; assembly: GCA_945859575.2. NCBI lineage: Eukaryota > Metazoa > Arthropoda > Insecta > Lepidoptera > Erebidae > Herminia > Herminia tarsipennalis. Next base: position 22,081,093 of record OX243835.2, on the reverse strand, counting down.
ATTATGTCTATTTGTAAGAAATAATATACAATATTTTGAACTTAAATCGAACTTAAAGGATAATTTACGTAGCAAATATAAATATAACATTAACTTACCTGCAATTAGAAATACAACTTTTTACAAAAGCACATATGTTACTGCCATTCGTGTATATAACCATCTACCTGTGGGTATTAAAGAACTGAATAACAAATTGTTCAAAAACCATTTAAAGAGGTGGTTAATAAACAACGTGTTTTATAACTTACATGAGTTTTTTGAGAGGAAGAATCACTAGCGATGTATCCAATCTGTTTAGTCTTAAGTCTAAATGTATTTATATCCTTGTGTCTTATTATTTTAATTATCTACCTATTGCATATCCGATTTGGGTAGACTGTTGAAACTATACCATATTTAATATGTTTAAACTAAGACCTATTTTGTACACAGTTATGCAATAAATGAATCTTTATCTTTTTATCTTTTGCGAGTCCTATGCCTTAGCCATTAGGCTAATGAGAATGGACTAAGCCAACCCCACAAACTTGCCACTCTCTAGAAAGAGACTACATGATTATGCGGCCAGTATTTATCTATTTTCTGTACTTGTCTGTAATGATGATACTTATAATGTCCTAGACATAGACATGACATGGACCAATCAGATTTCTAGAAAGAGACCTACTGGCCGCACGATTGTTTTTCTCTCATAAGCTATGCAGCCTATATAAACTCCATACCTGAATAGAGAACGCTCAGTCCATGTTCTATGTCTATAGATGTGGTTAAGTCTCATGTTGTTATTGTCACATTAAGAGGAAGTTTTAATATCGTCTTGACAACAAATAAGTATACATAATTTGGACAAAAGAAATAAAGAAATACATTTTAAGATTTTTCAGATAACCTATACAGGTTGTAACAGAAAGGTGTGGTCTTATTCAAGGGTTGGTAAGTGCCCATGATACTGAGTGCATATCCCTAATTTTATCAAAATCGGTGTACCGTAAAAAAATATTTATATTTTTTTCATTCGTTTATTTATGAATGAAAAAGTCTTTAAAAAGTATGACTTAAAAAAATCTATGCCATAATAATACAATCTAACATTGTACCATAGGAGGTATAATTCTTATACTATACGCCTTTCACTACTAAATTTTGACAAAAAGAATATGCTATAACTATGTAATAATAATGCAACCAGCTATGGCACCATGGTAGGTGCAATACTGATAACATCCGCTGCTGAAATTTTACCACACCTTTCTGTTACACTCTGTTAACTAGCTGTATCATTGCTACTCCGCTCCTATTCGTCGTAGCATGATGTTATATATCCTCCATAAATGGGCTATCTAATAATGAAATATTTTTTCGAATCGAATCAGTAGTTCCTGAGATTACCGCCTTCAAAGAAACAAACTCTTCAGCTTTATAATATTAGTAAAGATGATTTGTTTTACTTACATTAAACTTTATTTAAATATATTCGTTAATTTTGAGTTGAACAAACTGTTTCTGGTTAAATTGTACAAAAAATAAAAAAGGTAGAGACGCTTAGTGTCTCTACCTTTTTTGTTATTTTTTACATTATACTTGGTAATATTTTTCCTTATTTTATGTAAATTTTAATTACTTTTCCTTATTTTATTTATCATAACAAATATTATTTTATTTACTCATTTAATTTTATAATTATTTCCTTTTATTATACCTACATCGCGTTCAGGAATATTTTACCTATATATTAAAACCGGGTTGTCAATTTAGTATAATAATGAAATAATTGATTTATTTAGTACAGTTTTTAATTTTATAATTATTTCCTTTTATTATACATACCTACATCGCGTTTAGGAATATTTTACCTATATATTAAAACCGGGTTGTCAATTTAGTATTATAATCAAATAATTGATTTATTTAGTAGAGTTATTAATTTTATAATTATTTCCTTTATTATACATACAAACATCGCGTTTAGGAATATTTTACCTATATATTAAAATCGGGTTGCCAATTTAGAATAATAATCAAATAATTGATTTATTTAGTACAGTTTTTAACACAGTAAAGCTATAATAACTTGTTTCTAAACTAAATATGTATTAGCAAACTACATTAAACAGAAAGTAAGCAGACCTCGCCACAGAGCTCTTTCAATTTAAGACTTTTAAAAGAGTTTTTAATGTTCTTACCTATTTAAAATTAATTATAACTTATATAAGTACTTCTTTTACTTTATTTATTATTTAAAATATAATTTGCCGTCAGACCAGAAAATATTTTTCCATTCTCTCACAAAAATATTAGTTTATTTTTTATTATCAATATTCCGAGAAAGTAATTCAAAATGAAAGAATTTTATGAAATGGTTTCTTCACAATTTTATTAACTTCAAAGTCTGGTCTGCTGAAAAGCAATTTATTTAAAGGTTCTAATTCCATTAAATGTTCTGATTAACATGATTGAAAATGTAATGTTACTTGTAATATTACAACCACTGATTTTTTTCTAAAACTAGCGATCCGCCCCAGTTTCATATAGTACAATTTACTAATAGCAAATGTAGAGATGTCGCATTATTTAGATTAAGTATATATGAAAAAGCAATTCTGATAGATTTTATGGATATTCAAAAAAAGACACTTCATACAAACCTCATTCTAGAAAGAAAGAAGAAGAAAGAAAATAATTTTATTTGTCACAATACACAGAACAACAATTATACAAAGTATTTAAAGTCATTTTGTGCCGGAAAAATAGGATCTACGTCAGCTATTATTGCAGTCCGAAAAATTAACATCAAGACAAAAAAACAGCCAAATCAATTGAACCACTCGCAAGAGATGTTCTGTGACATGACCCATTCCCGCAACTCCGTCCGTGTTATTTTTTATTTTTGCCCATATTCAATTCTGATAAATATGAGTAAACTACATTACTGTAAAGTTTCATCAGAAGCCAAAAGAGCAACAAACGTCATCAAACATCTTACAAACAATCAGATTTATCTATAATAGCAGTAGAAACCTATTAGTATGTTATAACGAGCAAGCTTGTTTTTCATGAAAATTAGTATGCAGGGGGTTTCGGGGGCGATAAATCGATCTAACTAGGTTTCATTTATAAAATTAAAAAAAGAACAAAATAGCGAGCAAAGCTCGGTCATCCAGGTACTATTGATTCTTGTTATTTTAGATAAAAATAAAATAATAAATAAAGTTCAAATAAATCTTCTAAATTCAAGTAAATAAAATAATAAAGTATCTACTTTGAAATAACAATTTCTAAATTCTTTGTTAAATTATAATGGACCTATTTTAAAAGGCGATACGTCACAGTAAGCTCCCATGACAGGTAGTGAGTGATCACCAAAGATTAAAAAGAACTTAGGGATGGGGGACATTGTTTTGATCCGCGGGGACCATATTCTAAAGCATAATATAAAACAAAAGACAAAATAGATACGCAACCCCAAATATTCAAACTATACACTTTGGGGAATACTCAAAAGCATTTATGTCGCGTCCATTCTCCTTAAAATTACAGTGACATAATATCTTGGGACAACTCACACAACGCTATCTGATCCTAAACTAAGCATAGCTTGTACTATGGAAACCAGATAATTGATAAATATACTTATATATTTCTAAAAATATACATATTATTAATAACAAAACACAGAATAAACCATAGTGCTCATCACACAAAGTTTTATCCTGGGTGGGGGTCAAACCCACGACCTCCGGTTTTGCAGTCAGGGTCACTAACCACTAGACCAACAGGCCAGTCAAAAGTATGAAATATGCTACAGTAGTACACATTCAATTTTTGGGCAGTTATGACTAAAGAGCTGATAAGATTCAAATCAATAATGCTCCCGTGTGACAGTAGGTTTATGAAAAGTGTTACAACACTACATACATCAGTTAGAGTTATCTTTCATCTGATATAATAGGTATACAGTATTATCTAGCATCTCCACAGATTAAATATTATGTATCTAACAGAGGCGATACTTTACTGCAATTTGTTGAGACCTTAAACCTAAAATAACATCACTTCATCAAAGTTACTTTTGAGACCCGATTACTCTACAAGTCATATCAAAGTAAAAATCAATTGACAGCTGTCAATTGATACACCGCTGATGAGAAAACGTTAGATTTAACAAGTATTCGTTCATTTTTACTTTAAATAACGCTTCTGAAATTGACCAATTTCAGAAACATTCGTTAAAGTAAAAATATTAATAACAGTAACTAGTAAAAACATTGTATAATTTACATACATTTTTCATGAGTAAGTTGGTAACAAGGAATTACAAAAAGTTATTTAATATTGCTGTACCTTAAGCAACTTTTACAAACAATCACATACTGGAACTTTCTGCTTTTCACGACATGAAACGCTTTAACATATGTCAGTCCGTAGGCATAATACCCACCAAGTGTATCACTAGTGTCGAGTCTTCAACACTTACAACGATTAATCTTTGTAATAATACGGTAACTAAGGCCGAGCATGCACTTTGCGACAATTTGTCCTGGTTGCGACAAGCTATGCGCTATCTTGGACGTGTGTCCGTTATTTGAGAGAGACACATCGAGGCTTAGTCACTTCGAAGTGGTAAATTCAACCTTAATGCATTGTTTTAAAAACTTATTTCATAAATAGGTTTAATGTCTTGTTTATTTTTTCACGGCTTAACTGTGTTAGGATCATAGATATATTTTAACAGTTGTGGAGCGGATTTGTTTGTTTTTATATCTAAGTAGTGTGGGAACAAATAAATCCTAATGAATTTCTGACAGTTTCGTGATGGCGTGAAGGCCAAATAGGTTAACGCAGTGTTACCACTTTAAGACCTATTATATTTATTTTGGTTCGGGGTGCCATAAGTCCACCATTTGTTTCTCTCCAAAAAGATTGGTTACAACTAAATTAAAATTACATTAACAAAGAAATTAAGTAATAGTAATACATAAGAAATTATTAATACCCAGTAAGATAATTATAGGCGTTGAATTATTTTTCGGGCGGACTTTACAATAACACCGGCTACAGCCAAGAGCACGTTAGATAGGGATAGGGACTTTAATTTTTACCCGCCTGCGCAAGAAGGAGGGTAATGTAAAAATATCGCTAAGGCACGTTTCGAACCAGCGATTATCCGTTACTACCTACTTAACTAACTCCGGCACCGAAGACTCGCCGAGAAGACGAATTGAGCCTCCAGATGTTACGATTTATAAGTCAACCGTAGATACTAAACAATAATAGAGTATTTTCTATCGGTCAGAGGTAGCAGATTCTCTCGTTGTAGTGTTCTCAAACTATCGGCTAGATGGCGCAAGCGAGGGCCTGATTCGCGTGCAGGAAGGATAGAAGAATTTGAGGTTTAGTAATATAGTCCAGGTTAGATGGTTTGATTCCGGCCCCGTTTTGGCATGGAAGTCTCGGGTTCGCTTCCTGGGTCAAGCCTTCAAATTTTTCTATCCTTGAAAAATGGCTACCGCTATTTGAATTTACATTATTTTTGTAAGAAATGTCCACCCACACTAAACAAATTATAAAAGATTCTCCATAAAAGTACCAAAATCAGTTTCGATCATTTATGTACGGCCCGTCGACTTATTTTAATATACAGCGATGAATCACTGAAAGAAACTGACCATCTCCATTCACTATTCACACCAATCAAGGTGTTGTAAAAACTAATGAAACAGTATAATTTCATAACTGACACGAAAACTTTCTCACAAGTTAAGCTCTTGTAACAATGTCATTTAATTTAGTAACGTTTATGTGTAACGGTTTAATAGTCCCATTCATCTCGCGTTTAGTAACTTTACCATTTGTATGTTTCATTATTTAGGTTGTAAACTGAGTCATAAACATACATTAATAATTATGTTTTGTATGTAATAGGACGGTAGTACAAAATGCTGCATATACAAAAGCAGAGTCAGATAATGCGCTCTCGAGCAACGCACACATAAATAGGCATTGCTCCTGTATACGAAATCTCAGACCGTTTTGGAGCTAAGTGGTCCGAGATTCGGTATCTGCTATGACTGTGAGCAGCTTGCTCCACAGCAAGTATGTATGCAATTTACTCGCTATTTTGTAACTGGAGTGTAATTCGCACGAGCTTCTGTTATGTTCAAACACTATACTTAAGCATCCGCCTTCGTGTATGTTGTTAATCGCGACAAAGCTAGGAGGTGAGATAAGTATTTACTACTTAAATACTTTTACGTACTTTTTAAATCTATTTAAATATAAAAGAAGAAGCTGACTGGCTGACTGACTGACATATCAACGCAGGGCCTAAACTTTAAGGGTTAGAAACTTGAAATTTTGGACATGGGTTACTTTTATAACGCAGCGGAGCACTAAAAACGCATACGCATTTTTGAAAATTCATCCCGTAAGGGGGTCAAACGGGGGTGCAAAGTTAGTAAGAAATTTTGCCGTTAAAACATTTTGGTAACAATCTGGCATCCACGCGGGCATAAGCTTGACTAGCTTTTTAAAAATTCATCCCCAAAGGGGGTAAAACTGGGGTGCAAAGTTAGTATGAAGTTTTGCCGTTAAAATATTTTGGTTACCATCTGGTATCAATGCGTGCGAAGCCGCGGGCATAAGCTAGTCAAATAATATAATCAAATTTATTGTAGCAAATAAGTATACTGAATTTCTACAAATTTAGTTGACTCGTTTTAATTGGCTCGTTTTAAACAAACTTCAACTGTATTATACCTATTACTAACTTTCGCGTGCCACTCCGCCCGCATTCATATCGGTTAACGATATAGTAAAGTATCCTATATCCTAATTATCTCTTTACCTAATGCCATTAAGATTCGTCGCATCCACTTTCGCATTTAAAATATAATATTAGCACGCATAATTCAAGTAGTAGGTACCAACCTGAGTTGCTTGTTGAGCATCATGTCATGCCCAGTGCCCAGTCACCTACACACGGGAAGACTTGATTATTGCCTCCGACAATGCCGTTTACATCCATATAATACTTAAAGCCTATACTATTTGCTGTCTAAATACCAAGAAAATAATTACATGATACGATTTCTTGTATCTACGTAGAGAAAGAGACTGTTTGATTTCAAAGTCATGTAAACAATTATGCATATCTATCAGTGAAACACTATCAAATAAATAATCACAGATTACTAATATGATCCGTCTACAATTAATCTACAGCAAGGTCGAAGTATTATAAAAATAAACAAAAATGTAAATGACGAATCGACTAATCTATTAATCGCATGTCGTCACAAGATTGTCGCACAATATGATGTGACACTTACTACTGATATAAAACAATTGATAATTATGTTATAGAATATTTCACTCAGTGTTTTTTCTCTTCGCGCGAAGGTGGTGTGTGTGTGCAAGTGTGTAAAACAAAAAACAATAAAAAAAACGTATTTTCTATTTTCGTTGTGTTGATTTTGGTCTTTTTAGAACTAGCGTGAGCGCATTTCGAATTCAGTTTTGCGTTTAACAGTGAAATATTTACATATATGCAAATTAAACAGTGTTTTTCTTATTACGTAAAGAAAGCGTATAGTTTGTGACTTTTTTTCATGCATATCAGTTCTAGATAATTATGCAAAGTTGGTTCTATATGTAAAGGAATAGCTCATTGCAAAACAAATAGATGTACTCGTATGTGTGTGATTATGGTAAATACAGTCGGTACAGTTTCACTTACATGTGGAACATTTTTTAGATATTCTGCTTCTACTTTCAGTTAATTGAAACTGCAAGTGAATTCAACGATTGTAATTAGTCTTAGATTCTAGAAAAGGGTTTAGGAATTAAACACGTAAACGTAGATCAAAAACAAATTTAGCTAGCTTGAGCCCGCGTCTCTACCCTGTAAAAGCTGGACCTGTTTGAAATCCTTTTCAACCCTTGTTTAGATCACAAAACAAACCACTTGGCAAAATTTCGCCTCTCTTGGTCCAAGGATTCGGACTGGGCGTTGATGAGTAAGGAGTTTCATTTTTACTAATCGAATTTATCATAACTTTGGTATTATTCATAGAAAGTAAAAGCATTTATTTTTTACCCAGTACATTTAGGCAAATGTTATTTAAGAAACTTAAAGAAATGCCGTGTGGTGCCGGCTTAAGAATAGCACCACTTCATCTCTTCCCGTGGGTGTCAAGGTGACTCAGGGATTTCTCTCCGGAGGACGGGCAGCAGCGTCCTCTGCGTACTTAAAGCCTTACTGCGATCGCCAACCCGCTCGCCAAGCGTGGCGATTATGGCAATTACCCTCAGGATCTACATACCAGTAGGTTCTACGGGGGAGACCCGTGCCCAGCAGTGGGCCATCATATGGGTTGATATGTAACAAATTCACATATGTGTAAAAGATTTGGAACATGTGCTGCCTCTCCAGTATTGCTACTGGAGTAAATACTGGTTTTCAGTGAGATCCAAATATCATATGTCAATAGATAGCTGATCTGTAGGATTACTTAAATTAAAGTCTCAAATCCGAGACAATTCCCAAAGCAATTGAACATTATCTAGGTTTCGATATACAGATAGGTAATTTAGTTTAAATTAACTTTAGGTATGTATTATTAAATGCTACGTATGTACATTTGCTTATATGAAATGAATATTATTTCCTCTGAAAAATAAATATTTAAAGGGTATGTCTGCCCGATTTATTGTCTTCTCTATTGCCGCAAATTGGACAGTCTCAGACGTGTCTCAGTGCCGGAGTTGGTTAACGCTTAAGCAGGGTATCTCTAAGTTCGCGGATTCTAGTGTCTATTCCTTCATACATTTAATACTCATCATGTGAGTTCTTCATTCAAAGACATGTGATTTGTAATATTACATAAAAATAAGAACAATCATTCATCTTTCGACAGTATCACAAAACATTATCATTTTAAGACATCTATAGACTCTTATGCCGTTGGTAAAGAGTTCAAAATTGCGGTAAATGTTATGTTTATCTTGAACTGATCTCATGAATGACCTTGGCGTTACATAGGCACAAGGTGAAAGATGCCGGTGTATTTGTTAGTCTCTTGAAATAAGGTTTTTGTGCCGGCCTTATCTTGACGGTAGAAAAAACATATTTAACTATACATATATATATACCTACAATATCTACTTATGACTGGCGAGTATATTGGTAGGTAGATTTACCTATGTAAGTACTTACTGAGATGTGGGTAAATATATACGTAGATACTTACAAGAAACGCAATGAGCACTGTAGAAATAATAAAGTTGAAAAAGGTTTTATTTAACTACATATGTTAATGCTGAGTCCTTATTCGCGTTCGTTTTTCCGTTCCCGCGGCAAGTTCGTGTGAACTGTCAAAATTTTGTCATAATGGCAAATAGCGAGCTCCGCTTGGAAATGCATCAACGCGCATGCGCGGAGGACATTTTTGAACGCACCGCGCATGCGTCAGTTCGCGCGGGCTTGCCGCGTAAACGAAAAAAAAAGAAGGTGAATAAGGACCCTGTCTCTCTACTTCTACCATAAGTAGGACTTCCACGTTGGTTTGTTTTTCTGTTCTATGATGTTCATCATCCTTCTCCAGCACCACATTTCGAATGCTGCCAACCTCTCTCTGTCTCTTTAAGTCAGTCCATTTTTCGCAGCCATAAAGTTCAATACTCCGTACGTAGGTGTTAAAGAGCATTTTTCTAATATTGATGTTCATATTGGCTTTGAAAAGGTGTTTTGTGGTTAAAGGCTTCTTTGCGGATTGCTAAATATAGCGTTATTCAGCTACCTAAATATTAAAACTATCCACTTGCTCTCGATTTGCATTGCTTCCCCGACAAGAGCGAATTTAAGTATAGAAGAATAAAATATCTGGAATATTAACATACAATTCCCAGACGTTATTCATTCAGCCGCTTCCCGCCAAGCACGACCACCTCCCCTGGTCGGAGGATCATCCCTTTGTGTTGGAAGGACTTTGCCTTCTATAAATTTATCAAGTTCTTTATGTCCGAGTAATTACTTGACAAACAACAGTTAAATCTTCTGTGTAAAATTATACTTAGTAAAATAACTAGCAAAAGAAAAACAATATTACGCAGATAATGCAAAGTATATAGGTAGGTAAGCAACATTTTCCAAGCCGTTTTCGATTACTGCGGCTAATCTTATCCGATATTGGTCACTTTAAATGTGTGCAATGGCAAGTCCAGTATCTATCCCTGATGAGACAGAAACCCCCATTCCTCTAGACCTGCCAATGACAGAATGATTTTTAACGGAGTCTTAAAACTTTGCTTAAGTGTTCAACTATATGTCTATAAAGGTTCTAGTATATCTGATGTATGATACGTCGCGTATCGCCAGTTGCATAACCCCTAAGCGGAGAAATGAGTAAAAAAGTGTTCAACCTTACACACTCAACCGATGATGATGCGTTATCACTTCGACCATACTAAACAGATATTCATTTTCGGTCAGGGACCTTAATCACGATCTTTTTTACGTATCCACGGCAAGCCCATGCGGTACTGTCAAAATCTTGTAATGTAATAAATGCAGAGCCGTGCATATACGTGCACACCGTTTATAGAGTAGGTACATAGATAGTTTATACACCGTTTTTGGGCACACCATTTATAGTCCTACAAGGATCTTTTGGCGCTTTGATGACATTAAAAAGAGGGCGCTTTACAAGATGGCGGCGAAAGTTCGAATTTCGGCCACGTGTCAATGCAATGAGTTAACAATACTGACAGTTCCACATGGGCTTGCCGTGAACACGGAAAAAAGATCATGAATAAGGACACAGATGTGCTAGAAACCAATGTTCGAACGTTAGTTTTTTACACATACCTACCTATAGCTAAACCTAAACACGCTCTCACGATCTCAACGTTAGTTGTTTATAATATAATTTAAGTACATGCTTATATGAAATGTTGAATACATACATACCTATAAGCAAACAATGTAGGTACGTATAAATAGGTATATTTAACATGTGGTTTACTTAAACCATTTAAAGAGAAGATGTGCCGTCACGCTTTGTAAATAAATGCCATAAAATAATGTTTTTATTATGTAGAGAGGCAGTGCTGCTTATAACTACCATTAAGATCTGAAGATAACTTGGCAGGTATATGATAGTAAAACTCTTTATCGTTCAAATCTTCCTGGACTGATTATTCTCAAGCATATTGTAGTTAGAGTAAAGAGTTGGTAGCCCCGTGGTTACAGCCCCCGCTTCACGAGACGAAGGTCGTAGGTTCTATATACAGACAGGGGAGCGCGTACATTAGGGGGTTTGTTTCGTCGTCGCTCAAACATAATCAAGGAAAACATAATAATAATAAATAGATAATCTTGGGACATACAGCGCTATCTGATCCCAAACCAAGCAGAGCTTGAACTATGAAAACCAGATAACTGATACACATACTTATATATTTCTAAATAAATAACTATTATAGATAAATAACACCCAGACACAGAATAAACATCGTGCTCATCACACAAAGTTTTATCCTGGGTGGGAATCGAACCAATGACCTCCGGCTTAGCAGTCAGGGTCACTAACCATTAGACAAACAGGCCAACCGAGACAAACAGGCCCATGATACTAAATCAGATTGTCTGTAAGCACTTTTAAAAACACAATAACTTAGTTAACAGATTGAATCAGGCGTCAAACACAGTATCTAATTAGTTTTACGGGGAATTTATACAGAATGATTTTAATAGCTACACTAATAACACGGGAGGTTATTAGTGTAGGTATTACTCCAGTTATTTACTCTTGGCTTGTTTACATTACACATATACATACATATCAACCCATATGATGTCCCACTGCTGGGCACGGGTCTCCCCAGTACCCTGGGGGTAATTGCCATAATCGCCACGCTTGGCGAGCGGGTTGGCAATCGCAGTAAGGCTTTAAAATACACAGAGGACGCTGCTGCCCGCCCTCCGGTGGTAAATCCCTTAGTCGCCTTGACGACACCCACGGGAAGTGATGGGGTGGTACTATTCTTAAGCCGGTACCACACGGCCTGTTTACACTACACAAAAACTTCTTAATATATATTTTTTTTTAAATTACAAATTAACCCTTCATCAAGTTTTTGTCACATAACTATTTACCAAATATCTAAGAGACCACGGAGTAAAATCGATATTTCTTTGTCAGGTTTAGAGCCTAAACCTCGCAATAAACAACGATTTTAATCCAGTAAAATAGTCTGTTGGTGGTAAGGACTCCAAAAACAAATGGCGGTGATTTAGTGTTAAGTGAAGTATTACAAATCACCCTCTAAATCTACTTACTGTTTTTATTTTACAAGTGTAATCAATTTATATTTGCGTAGGAAAATGAACTTGACTACTAAAACATGACACAACCTACATCTAAAATAATACATATGTATAAACAAGATAATATACCAAAAGAAAAATAAAAGGAGTATACCAAACCGTTTCGGCATCTAAGAATCACATTAAATTGAATAATCACATTAAATATACGCAATGATACTTTTGCTCATTTATTCTATACTTTTGTTTGTTTGTTTAAACGCGCTAATCTCAGGAACTACTGGTCCCATTTGAAAAAATATTGTTTTGTTGGATAGCCCATTTATCGAGGAAGGCTTTAGGCTATATAACATCGCGCTACGACTAATAGGAGCGGAGCAGCAATGAGAAATGTTTCGAAAACGGGGAAAATTTACGCAGACGAAGTTGCGCGGGACAGCTAGTCAATAAATAAATACAAACATAGATAGCAAAAATAAATACTTAGCTTTATTAGGTATCTTCTTAATCTTATGTTATCGTAAAAATATTATAAATACACCCAGACACAGAATAAATAATCATAATCATGCTCATCACACAAAGACTTCTCATCGTAGGCGGAAATAAAACCTCTTTAAAACCAATATACGTATTACCCAAATGGAAAATATATTGTGGCGTAGGTGTTTTGCGCCCTTCAGTCATGTTATATTTAGACTCAATACAAGCAAAAATAAGTGTCTTGTATCGATATTATCTATACTAATATTATAAAGCTGAAGAGTTTGTTTGTTTGTTTAAACGCCGTAAGCTCAGGAACTACTGGTCCGTACTACATTTATCGAGGAAGGCTGTAGGGTATAACATCACGCTACGACCAATAGGAGCGGAGCAGCAATGAAATATTTTGCATTAACGGGGAAAATTGACGCATACGAAGTTGCGCGGGACAGCTAGTATAATATAAAGCGTCTTCTTGACGGTTGGAAACAAACGTACAAACCAAGGTAACTTTGCTTGTTTCCTATAGTGTAACCAGCTGTTGCAAACCTAGTACCAAGTAACAGGCGTCTACACTGTTGGAAACCAGCAAGGTCACCTTAGCGGGAAGGCTTGTTTCCAACCGTCTGGAACATGCTTAATGCCCATATTAATTTATCGGAAACGATTAAAGTACTCTTGCCGATTAACCTATTAACAGCCTCAAGTGAGTCGAGTCAACTCTTGAAATCAACTTAAAGGCATCGCCAACATTTTCTATGTAAGGCATTATCTATTGTAACAATAGAAATATTGATAACAATAAAATATTGCGTTACGCCCCCGCGTTGGGAATTTCCCAGAATTATGTCGAGAATAATACTTGTGAAGTGGAATTATGGATCAAGGGTGTAAAGGTCGCGCCTGAATGTCTCATGTTTCATAAAATGTACTACAACTAGCTTTTTCTGCGGCTTTGCCTGCGTAATTTTTTTTATCCTATTAGCTATTGTGATGTATAAATAAACTATATTACTGTAAAGTTCCATCATATACAGTTGTTATTAACAGAATTCTCAAAACCATCAGTGCTAAGCCCAACAGTCCCTTTTTGGCCCACTCACATAGATAGGGTAACTAGATGCCATAGGCCATTTTTATATGATAAATAGCTTTAAATATTAAAATAGATGGTTTTAAGAATTTGTTGTACTATAGATTGTGTTTATCCGAAATAAAAATATATTATTATTATTATTAATTGAAAGTAATCTCACAAAATTTTGGATTGATAAATAAGTAGGTATTATTAGGAAGTAGAATTATACCCACTATTTAAAAAGTAGGTACAATCAAACTGCCTCAGTGGCGCTATGGTAGTAGGTACAGTCGCCAAAAATATGATTTATCACCCTACGGTTGAAATTCATTTGCACATCATAAACTACAAGGTTGATTTTCCCTTGCAATTATATACTGACAGTTTCTAATTTCAACCTTAACGCCATGTTGGTTACAAAGCAAGTTTTGTTAAAATTGATAGATCACTTTCTTGGCCGACTATATGTACGACTACGTCACAAGAGGTCGTGGTTTCGGCTCACACAAGGATCAAACCTTTGTTTAATTCAAAAACATTTCTGGATGTAGATACTTTATTGCTATTAATTGCTTGTTTGTAAAGTCCCCTGCGACGCGTGTCTTATACCGACTGCGTCGAGGACAACAATTATCTTCATTTTATCAAATATATATATATATATGTACATATATTACAAGTGCATTTTATAGGTGTGGCAACTACATCGTATGTTTGTTGGCATTTATGAGAAAGTACGTTTAAAGGAATAGACTTTTCAGTGGAAAAGATATCTTGTAATCTAGATTCAAACTTGTCGAGATAAGAAGTCCGAAGTAGGTTTAAACGCAACAGAACTGGTTATCTTAAAATAACATTATTTACTCATATATTTACTTTATTTTTATCCCATTAACTGCCGAGAGAAATTCATGAAATGTTATTAGTAGCAAATGGTAACTAAATAAATAAAGTAGGTACTTAAGGAATATACAGGGTGCTCTTGGCTTTAACTTTTAACCTTTTAACCTCCTTAAATGGTTGTGTGATAAAAGTAGGTGGTAGGGGGGGGGGCTACCACCTACTTTTATCACACAACCATTTACCTACCACACATCTGAGAAACCCTGGAGTAAATCGATGTTTCTTTGTTAGGTTGAGGGCCTACACACACACACACACGCGCGCGCGCGCCCGCGTGTGTGTGTGTGTGTGTGTGTGTGTGTATGTGTGTGTGTGTGTGTGTAGTATTTCAAGATAAATATTAGGATTTTAGATAAATAATAGGATGATTTTACTCTAGTGAAATAGTCTGTAGGGTTAAGTCATAACTTCAAAAACAAGCGGTAGGTGATTAAGGGTATTTATTTTTAATATTTTACAAAACTGATATTACAAAGTTATTTAGTGTTATGTTAAGAAGCCACCAGCGGGAGGTTATTAGTATATTACAAATTACCCTGTAGAATATTCATATTTATACCTAGATCAAATTGAGCGGACAAGTGTATTAAAATTATTCCTATTCGTAGAAAAACCCAACTCAATAGATACCTAACGTAGCATCAACAAAAGGCTAGTTTCCTAGATAAACAAAGAAATCCAAAATACTAATTAGTACCTAAATAAAACTAGAATTTAAACTACCAGCGATTAGGACCCGATTAATTTTGTGTTTAATAGATAAAAAATAGAGTTTTATCATTAATCATATCATAATAACTTTTTTAAGAAAAATGAACCGCCTTCAAGGAATAAATAATATCTCTCACTCCTATGTTTTACTTTTAGTGTTATTGGAAAAACGTTTTATACACTAAAAATATGCAATCGAATAGTGAACACCGCATCAAAATCGGTTCATTAGTTTCTGAAAAAATCGCGAACATCATACATACATACATGTATACGGGTCTAACAGAGAACCACCTTTTGGTTGTTTCGACCAGTGTCACCAACCAGTGATTCACATTTGTGGTCTACCTCTAGGTCGTTTTTCACCCCAAGACCTCTTTTCTAATACGTAATAAATGTATATACATAAATCAAGTCGATTTATCAATAACAAGAAAAATGGTTTACCTTGACACAGTGAGGAAATCCCATTTTTCTTCTTTTGCATAAGGTTGCCGTCAGTGCTGAGAAAAAATAATAGTGAAAAGGACTAACGTTTATTGTCTGCTATAATTGTAACTAACGATTGAAAATAATAATTGCAATTGTAACTATTCTTGTAATTGCAGAATATTCTACTTTATTTTACAATGCTTACTTAACCGTGTGTCCCAAAACTATGCCACACTGTAGTTGTAAGAAGACTTCATTTTGATTTAAAAAATAAATCGAATACATTTAAAGTTTAATATTAATGTTAAAAATAAATCGACTGCTCATTGCGAAGGTCATTGTCGCCCGTCTGAATCGGGAATCGAAAGCTTGATCATTGATTGGGTGTATACGTAAACCGGGATATAATGAATCCGAAATGTGTGCAATCTCAAAGAGTATCTAAACATAATGTTAATGAATAAATATACGTATCAGTATTATCTTATCTGGCGGGTGCCAAACTGGGTTTCATCATGAAGATAACAACATATCCGAGACATGACATCATACATATTGTAAAGATCCAAATATCAGGTATTGACGCATATTGTAACTTTATAGTTTATATACAGCTCTAGAAATTAGCCACAGGTATTCACCGAAAACACTCTTGGGGGCCTACTCTATAAAACAATAATAATAAAAATGATTTATTCACTTAGGAAGCAAAATACTACACTTGTGAAAAGTCGATTCTACATTTACTTGTAATGCCTGTTCGCAAACAATAGGTAAAGCCCGAGAAAACAACAGGCAATTAAAACTCGTGGCCACTCTTTTCAAATTGCCAATGTTAACAATGTTTCTCTGTTTATAAACTGTATATGCAGGTAAGGTGCTGCCACCATTATATTATACACCATATTAGAGAACTGATGCAAAAAAAAAACTATTTCAATGAAAACGAAGTTTCGATCAACATGAGGTTGGTGTTATACAGAGCCAGGAACATCAATTTAATTCACTCGTATAAAGAAATTGTCCATGGGTTCGAACTTCTTGTGCTTATCCAAAAAGTAATTAGAATAGTCGCCGTAAACTTGTCAAATTTAGGTAAATGAAAAATTCACGAATTTCGTTATAAAGAAAGAGAGGCCTACTAATCTATTGTTCGTATAACGAAAAAATCCTTTACCGGCAAAAAGTTTCACCGAAAACAACTACAGTCGATCAGTAAAATTAAATGAACAAAGAAATCCTTCGTAAAACCAATCGTTGAATAAGAGTAATTTCGGTGAAGTTTAATCATATAAAGTTTAGATTCAAAGCCACTACTCATAAATGTATGAATTGAATGGATGTTGCTGGCTTTTGAAGTTTGCAGAATAGATACCAATTTGAAGAATCTCCGCGGATTCAGTTGCCATAAAATATATTGAATGTCTTTACAGAGTGCATTTGCGGTTTTGCAATCGTAGGTATTGGTGGGATACCTTAACGGTAAAAGATTGGGTTAAAACGTTTGAAGTGCAAAATTACGAGTAAGATGTGTGATATCTACAGTGCAACAAATAGTTAGACGAATCTGGATTCGTATATTTAAAAGAGTTGATTTGATATAGGAATTATGTAAATATATATTCCAAATTACTTCAATGTTTGATGAAATTTAGTTGACGAATCTGAATTCTGGGGATATTTTTTTAAACCAAAAAAAGATTGGGTTAAAACGTTTTATGTGCAATTACGAGTATGTGTGATATCTACAGTGAAACAAATAGACGAATCTGATATTTAAATATACCCAGAATTTAGATTTTTCCAAAAATCTAAATTCTGGGGACATTTTTTTAAACCACTACCTATTCAATGTATAATGAAATTTAGTAATTTCATTTTAATTTCTCCGGCTGTGTGGTACCGGCTTAAGAATAGTACCACCCCATCTCTTCCTGTGGGTGTCGTCAAGGCGACTAAGGGATTTCACACCGGGCGGAGGACGGGCAGCAGCGTCCTCTGCGTATTTTAAACCCTTACTGCGATCGCCAACCCGCTCGCCAAGCGTGGCGATTATGGCAATTACCCCCAGGATCTACATTCCAGTAGGTTCTACTGGGGAGACCCGTGCCCAGCAGTGGGACATCATATGGGTTGATATGTATATTTTAATTTCTCAGCAGTGTTTCTCTTTACGGCATACTGAGGTATCGTAATTTGTTGTGTGTGGAATGATTGACTTAACGCCGGTCAAATCCCCAAATCCCTCTGGATATGCCCATGTCTCTGATTATTGTGACAAAGCACTAAAGCCTAGAATAAAGTTATGACTTTAAATGAACATTAAATGTACCTACCTACACTTATAGTACCTACTTAACTAACAATGACAACATTCAATGTTTGTATACAGATTGCTAGTTATTATCTGATTCTGTGAATCATTATTATCACAATGCTAGTTCCCACGGTTTCACTAATTATTCTGACAATAATTATTTCAGTAAATCATTTATGAGCTCTAAGAATTATAATTATTTCATTATTAAAATAATTAGGCATTTATTTATGTATAATTACAATGTGTCGTCAAGCTATTAATTATAACTTGTTTTGACCAGCGCAGTGTCAATGTTCTTACGTGAAAAAAAAAAATGATCACACAATAGGTATACTGTGTTTCAGTAGTAGGCACTGTTATTACAAAGTTTGGGCACTGTAGCAAGTGCAGGTAGCTTAATTACTGAGCAAATGAGACTTCTTTGACATTAGTATGTATGTAGGTATGTTTATTTCTTAGGCAGCTACAGCCCTTCATAAATTTCATCATTTGAAGTGTCGTTGAATTCGTATCAATTGTGAGAGTGGTTAATAAGCTTCAGTTAATAAATTTTAAGTGGACGGGTTATTGTTTTTACCTGACTGCGCAAGAAATAGGGTAATAATATCTTGGGACAACTCACACAACGCTATCTGATCCCAAACTAAGCAGAGCTTGTACTATGGAAACCAGACAACTGATAATTTTTTAAATACATACATATCACTACATAGTAAAAAACAAAGTCGCTTTCTCTGTCCCTCTATCCGTATGTATGCTTGAATGTTTAAAACCACGCAACGGATTATGATGCGGTTTTTTTTAATAGATAGAGTGATTGAAGAGGAAGGTTTATATGTATAATAACATCCATATATTTTATACCCGTGCAAAGCCGGAGCGGGCCGCTAGTTATAGATAAATCATCAAACATCCAGACACAGAATAAACCATCGTGCTCATCACACAAAGTTTTATCCTGGGTCCCACGAACCCACATCCTCCGACTTAGCAGTCAGAGTCACTAATCACTAGACCAACACGCCAGTCATAAAATGTTTTTCGAGTGTATTATGTATTGTATATTTTTGGCACGCTCTGGAGACTAAACGGCTTGATGGATTTTACCTTGAGGGGTATCGATAGATTCGTCTCAGTTGTGAGAGTCACGCCTACATCAAAATTAAAAAAGAAAAAAAAAATAACTCTTGTATAAATTATCGCAATGTAAAAATGCTTCGAACAGACAAACAATACACTTTTACGCAAGAATGATACACCAGATACTTGTACACTCACTACTAGATAAGATAAACGATATTTACCGAGATGGATAGTGAAATCCGATAGTTGTGGTCACCACTTCTTGCCTTCTAAACGATTCTTTTTAGTCCTGTTATATTAAAATGACGTTATGCATATTGTGATAAAGAAGATTACTAGTAAGTAACAGTAATGATAACGATATTGATAGTTGATATTTGGTGTATATTGTACCTATTTGTTATATTTACAAGTGCATTATCTGGAAAGGAAGGTTGTTATGCAGATTAGTAGGTATTTATGATTCATATCGATAATAATTTTACACCTTTATTCAAAATACGTTAATTTACAGCATTTGATTTCCAAATGTAGGTAATGTCTCTTTCTATTCTATTTAAAAAAGCCATGAATGACAAAGACAAAATATTCGCTAGATAATTTGCTACGACATACAGTTCGACACTCTCAAGGAATCAAAATATATAGGGTATTTTCCATTGATCTTGAATTATGAAATTTGGCAAGTAATACCGTCTTATACAATAAGTATAAGGAAAAGTCTGAAAACTATACATTTGTAATTAAATCATATAAAATATAGTTTTTTTTAAAAAACTACGAGACTCGATTCCTAAATTATCTAGGTATACAAATAAATAAAATTGAAGTGTCTGTACGTAATGTCAAAATATTTTTTTTTTACTAAATGCATATTTAGCAAAAACACTTTTAATTTTTTGGTCTGCCTGCCTATCTGTTTGTTCCGGCTAATCTTGTGAATCAAATAAGTATGTCTTGTGCATCTTTACACTTTACATTTCAATCTGATGTTTAAAGAACTACCTATTGATTTAGTTTTACGAAAATAAGAGATTTGAGTTGGACCCAAGACCGACTCCATAAAGACTATCATAGGGCCATAAGTCATAAACCTCCCACTTAAATTCATATACCTACCTAGCAAATTATTTAAAACTTAATTTGTATAACCATTTTCAATTCAATTGATCTGAGATGTAGCCTCCTTTCACAAATAAGATAAAAGTTGCTCAGCCCTCAGTCTATGTTTATATTTTAGAATGTTTGCAAAGTTCCTTGTGACACAGGGCTTGTACCCCAGTACAAGACCTGTTTTTTTAAAAACAAACAAAAAATACTTATAATTATCTCACTACCAATTCTTCTCAACAAACACAAAACCTTTTATGGTCCCTTATAACCGTATACGCCATAACTCACGTACAAACCCAACCATAAACATTTGAGCGTTATCTTAAAACCATTGCTGACATGACTTCATAGTCATAGTCACACCTCACGTTGATAAACCATCAGATCTTAGCTCCACCTTGAGTAAACAATGGTAAATACATTAGACGGTATCGTCAAAGGCTATGTGAATCATTGTACGGGTAATGAACGTGTGTGTAAAGATAATTAGACTATTATTTATGGTAACGATTATTAATAAGATCACAGAATATAGACAGAATAGTTATTACACGGGAAAGTTATCAGATTTAAGTAACAATGTAAAGGTAATTTTAAAACGATCTAGTCGTGACGAAATAGATGATTGTAGCCTCAGGCACGGATACAAGGGAGAGGGGGGGGGGGGGATGAAACCCCTCCAGACTTGACAGAATTACCTTTTATTGAGGAATTTAAGAATTTTGACACTGAATCGTAGTGTTTAGGCAGGCATTTGCCCTTACTATTTCACTCTACTCAACAACGTTCAGCCCCATAGGCGTCGTCGGCGTACCCAGAATTAGGATTTTTTAGCGGGGAGTGCCGAGTGCCGAGAAAGGGGGTTCAGTCCAGGTTTAAAATGTGAGGGGGCCATTTCGGCCCGAGTTTATTTGTACCTCCAAATCAACCCTGGGTATCTTTTGCCTAGCCCTAAGGACCTAATATGGTTGAGATGTTTCTTTTGTGATGTAGGCAAAGAAGAAAGAAAAATTTTTTACTACTTACGCTCTAAAGGAGTCACGCAGGCGGCGGAGCCATCGATTAAACATATTTTTTTTTTTGTAAAATCACAAAAAATGTGGAATTGTGGGTTCCATTTAACTAGTCTAGTCCTGTTAAATTAGGAGTCGCTTTAAGTCGGTAGTAGGTATAATGGGTAGGATTCGAACCCGCGATCTCTCGATAGCGAGGGCGATGCCTTAGCCATTACGCCACCGGCGCCTTAGTTCAAATTATGAGTGTGCAATATTTGAGATTTTCAACTTCATCTTAAGGCACAACTAGTACTCACAATAGTTATTTAATCACTGGACCTAAATTCGGCAATAGTGTGTGGTTTACATAAATCTGTGGCTTTAATCTAGACATTGGGTACCTAATGGGTTTCATGGTCTTATGTTATATCAGATACTGTAGGATAACGGCTAACATCACAGCTCTTCAAATCAAGTCAAAAGTTTGACGTAGTGAATATAAGATCTAAAATTATGCCCTCAATGCTACTTTGAAAACAGACCATTTCAACACAATAAACGGAAAATGTACAACGATTCTTTCAATGTTTACTTATTTATTAGCACTTAGGAAATAGTGATAATGGGGTCGATACGTAACTAAAATGTCGGACAGCATAGAAGATTTAGTGAAGCAGTACAACGAGAATGTTTGGAAGAACGAATACCCGCGCAGTATTGGTTAGTATCACCATATTCTTACAGATATCTATGAATAGAATAAATTGAGTAGATAAGTAATGGAATTGAGGAAAAATTGTTAATAGTTTGAGGTAGGCAATCTCCAAGAAAACGAGGTCAAAACATCACATTGAACTATTTCTCTGAAAACTATTCTCGAGAAGGTAGCTACTGTGGTGGATGTCGATCACTCGAAACCTCAATGACAGTTGTGAAGCTAAATTTGAATAAGAAAAGTAAAAGAAAACAATTGGAAAAGAGAGAACCGTCAGAACCAATGGCCTGAAAAGTCGTATTGAACGAATTCATGTAAAATTACCTATTTTATTTAAGATAAAAATCAGTTTCATTGTGAATACATGAATATAAAAGGGGCGTTTGATTTCCCACAAATACGATTCTGTTATTCAGACCTGGTACCAGCTCTGCGTCTGTACTAGCGTTATTGTACCATAATTTTACAATGTGGTAAATAAACTAACTTTACAGCACATCTCCGACAGTTTTATGTTTGTATAAGCGAGAACCAATTTGCATTTAACCATTTTATTATAATAATGTAGTAGGTTAGTAGGTTTACATCAGTTTCCAAACACAGGCTTCACTTACAATTGTAGTATAGGACAATAGTACCATAGTCAATATTATGGTTACTAAGCAAAATTTTAAATGTGTGAGTACACCAAAACACGCGCTTTAGTAGTCCCGAGGTGTGCCATAACATAATTATTCGATACTACGGTATCCAAACTTAATCTAATATTTTTATGATTAATTTTCTATAAGGGTTGATTGTACCACAGGTCAATTGTGCCTACATATTAAAGTACTTTAGTTTTTTTGTTGATATAGAGGTAATTATAAAAAAATATGAAACGAAAAAGTCAAACATAAACATGTATTAAAAGGAACAAATTTTATTTTGATTGTAAGTGAAGAGATTTTTTGATTGTGAGAATTGATTGTAGGCTATCACTTTAACTTATCAAAGTTAAAGTGATAGCCTAAGTTTGTGTTAATATAAACGACTTAGGGCTTTTTTATTGTTTCTTAATCATTAATAATAATTATGGTAATCGTCACATTGTAAATGATGACTGAATAAAATGTGTTTTATACCGCTATGTGAGTTTTTTATCAAAAGTACTTTTGGTACAAATAACCCTTAAATGTAGCAGAGCGCCACATTTTATTCAAACTTGATTATGATAGTTTTTCTTATTTAGATTAATTTTAGGTATCGCCGTTGGTACATAATTAACTAAGCTTTTAAAATATCTATCATTTACTTAAATTACTATTGTCAAATTTGTTTAATCAGCCAATGTTTCAAAAGTGGTTCTATTGTCCCGGGTCTATCCTACCTAATGCCAAAGCCTATTGTTTAATCTTGTATAATGTTCTAAGGACACAATTGATACTCTGTTCTTAGTCAAATGCAAGATAAGTTCTAACAAATTAGAAATGGAAAGTAGTTCATTGTCACACACGATACATTCATAATGACATCGTATATATTAAGATAACACACCTAATTATCAAAACAATTGCATGTTTAATAAAATAATACAAATATTAATCAAGCAATTGTTGATAAGTTTATAATTTCGGAAGCAGCCCACATTATCGAGATTATGAGGTTACATAATTCCTCAAAAATGTGTTTTTGATGTTCGATAACCAATGAAGTCGCGAGAATAGGTCTCTGATTTCCACATTAGATCACTGCCCAGCATCAATAGGAGTTGTGTGATTCTGTCTACTTCAGCACCCATTTACCTATGTCCCATAGCAGCCGTGGCTCGCCAATTGGGATTTTAGCTTGCTGATGATTTTTATTCTAACAATGAAATGGGCGTAGTAATGAGATGGTGTATGAAATATAAAGATTTCTTATTAGGTACGATACGTGGCTTTGGTAGTCTTTTCGAATAAAATTGAAACAAATTTACTCACCAAATGTTGTTTCTCTTTTGCAGGGTTGTTCACGATCCCGGAGTACCCCGAACTGGAGGCGCAGCCCGGCATGTGGTCAGCGGCTCTGGACGCCATATTGACGACGCTGCGGTACCTCGCGCCGGCCACACTGCTCACGCTGTTCTGGGGCCAGCAGAGCTTCCTCTTCAAGATTTTAAAACATATTGACTCAGCTTTCAGAGCTAGTGAGTATCTAGTAAACTATCGCCAATTACATTCATCATTAACTAGCGTTTCGTCTGCTAGACCTACAGAATGACCTAAAATATGAATAGCAATAGGTCTATTGATTTTTTTCGTAAGCAACTAAGGTGTTCGTGTTACCACCTTACCGAAAATAAGCACTTACTCCATTAATGATAATATACTAATAGACTCCATAACTATTACGATAGCTGTTGGGCAAGGACGTAGTCAATAGCAAAAAAAAAAAACATAATATTCTTATCAAAGTTTAAAACTATTTTAATAGAGCAAAAAAAAATAATTTCCTCAAAAACGCATGTTGAAAGTTAAAAACTCTACTTGATCTACTTTTGTTGTTCACTGTACCTACGCTACATAATCCTGTGGGGTAGGTAGGTATAGGTATACTTACTTATATTTGTAATCAAAGCAAGTTTTTAAAATCTAAATATAATGTAGAATTTCATAGAAGAAAATATAAGGTTTTTTCAAGTGCTGTTAAACGTGAACAAAATTTTTATCTTATAAGTAGGTGCCTAGTAGTAAGAGAGCTGCTGGTAATTTTTGGGTACGTATTTGAGGCACGCTGAAAGCTTGTCTAATACCTTCTCCCTTATAATACCCAAGCACAGAACCGCAGACCTGGTTGGGGGATAACGGGGCTAATAATTAATCAAGCAATTGTTCTAAATAAATAATGTTCTAAATCCATCCTCTGTGGCGCGGTGGGAGTGTATCCGACTGCTATGCAAGAGGTCGTGGGTTCGATCACCATCCAGGATAAAACTTTGTGTGACGAGCACGATGGTTTATTCTGTGTCTGGGTGTTATTAATCTATAACTAGCTGTCCCGCGCAACTTCGTATGCGTCAATTTTCCCCGTTTTTGCAACATTTTTAATAAATGCTCCGCTCCTATTGCTCGTACCGTGATGTTATAAAGTCGTCCTCGAGATCCAACAGTAAACGATTTTTTAAATTCGAATCAGTAGTTCCTAAGATTACCGCGTTCAAACAAACAAATAAACTCTTTAGTACGAGTATTATAATTATTAGTATAGATATGTAGGTATGTAAATTTAAAAAAATACGAGGCACGCTGAAATTGTAATTGGATATTATTCATGTAATATAATGTTTAAAAATATAGATAATTTCGGTTGGTAATTAATCGTAAAATCGTAGGAACATATAAAAGTTTATTTAGCCCCGCTATCGGCCAGCCAGGTCTACAGTTCCCTGTTTGGGTACTATAGAAGAAGTATTAGACAAGTTTTCATCGTGCCTCAAATACCTACCCAAAAATTACCATCAGCTCTTGGACTATAGGTGTTTTTGCTTCAAAGCTGAAATCTCTGAGTAATGTCTCTATCTCGTTGATAATCCGCGAAGGCTAAAACACAATTCAATTCAATTCAATTCAATTTATTTATTCCATATACAGAAGATAACAAGATATTACAATTATTACAAATGTTTACTTAAATATCTAGCTTAATACTTATGCCTGAACTAGGAAAACCTGTGTTTCAGGCGATTAGTGCCTAAAAACAACTATAATCACATTTTAAAACATTTAAAAGTAAAAAATAACTATGAGTGAGTTTTAAAGAATAAAGATATAATATTTAGACAACACTATATGTACATATAAATCAATGAAACGAAAGCTGTAAATAATTAGTTTCTTAATTAAATTAATTAATATTAATATAATAAAAACTATATTTATTTGAGTACAATTAATAATTTCTCTGTATCTTCGTAAGACATATTTTGGAGGACTTCCTTAAGCTTCTTCTTACAATTTCCTAGGCTCATGGAATAAATATTTGCAATCGCATTTAGCCTATTATAAAGAAGCGGTCCTAGGAAGATGAAGAACTTGGCAGTGAAAGCATGTTTTATTGCTATTTCACAATACAATACACTTTATCAATACAATACACTTTATCTACTTATAAGATATATATGTATACTTTAGGTAAGTACCTAATATGATATAAGTACTTACCTACCAATATCTATTAGGCGAACTTTCATCTAAACATTTATATTTGGTAATAACTGTACTAAGGCAATAAACTATTCAAGTTGCCAACAAAAGTTTAGTTTTTAGTTTAAGTTTTATTAAGTTACATACTTTATTCTTTTAACCCAATTTACCTAACTAAGAACTATGAAATATCTAGCTAAATGTATAGGCAGAGCAAAATACTAAAATAGTATTTTGCTCTAGATATAATTCAAACAACCTACTATAAAAAAACAATGCGCCACAGAAATTCATGCTTTCTTTGAATAATATTACCATCTACCGTAGAGCGCGCCTCAGGCATCAAACTATTGTTGTGTTATTTCACTCGTGAGAATCTTCTCAAATATACAAACGCTCTAGCTACACAAAACCGGCTAGCAAATGTTTATTTATTGTTATAAAAATTTAGTACAGATGGTATCACAACCTCGAATCTAAATGAAAGCGAATTTAAAGTCGAGAGCACAACGAATTTGAGGGCTTGCACTTTATTTAAAGAAATTGAGCATTCTGTACCTATGCCCAAATTGAGCAGTTCGGCAATGCTCTACCCTAAACCTTACCATCTAAACGAGTAATATTTATCTGCAATTCGGTGGCCGGCAATATTGCAAGCAATTCTAGCCAGACTTGATTTGAGATTTGATATTTTTTCGTATCGCCGATATTGTTTTGAAAGTTTGCTGGACGATCGCTGAGCGATCGATTTTACTGCAATATTGACGTTATTTTTACTGTATTTTTTTGCTATATTCTGTGCTTTAACTATTGCTAATATATTGCAGTTGCCATAACATATTTTTGTGATGGCCGGACAATTCGTTGCCAATAGTGCCGTTTAATTAGTAATGGCCTACCTTCAGGGCCAGGTAATGCCCAAGGCAAAA
Source organism: Herminia tarsipennalis (assembly GCA_945859575.2). Taxonomy (NCBI): domain Eukaryota; kingdom Metazoa; phylum Arthropoda; class Insecta; order Lepidoptera; family Erebidae; genus Herminia; species Herminia tarsipennalis. The sequence continues at coordinate 22,053,840 of OX243835.2, read as the reverse complement.
TTAGTAATGCCCTATCATGAACTCAAGTTTAACTACGGGCCCAGTCTGGGAAGGTTAGCGGGGCTCATCAGTGACTTACTTCATCAATTTACGGATAAGGAAAGGGAAGGGGTCTGCCGAATATAGAGTCCATATAGTAGGTATGTGCTGTATGTAGTTACATTTAGTTACTCCTAACAAACACGGTAGTCAAGAAGCCAGTGTTAATCGGTGTTGTGCCTACCGTCCATAGATATATCTAACTGCTAATAATCAGAGAAGCCTCATATTGGCCTGCTTCCTATTTAAATACTTTCCTTCCTATTTATATAATAATACCTAATACCTAGGCCTATTTACTTTATTACATATAGGTATCTAATATTAAAAGTACACAAGCAAAAACGTTAAAATCTCCTTAAGCTTTGTTTTGTTTTTAATCGTAGTTTTATTGCTTTAGTGAGGGCATAGAAAATCTCACAAGCGCAACGCACAGGACTCGGAACAATCTCCGTTCCATGACGTGCGAACGCACGACCTCAAGCACGGAAATCGCAGTTCCGTCACCCGTATCCCACTTCGTTATAACAACTTCACTTGTTCAGTGCAGACTCCACTTTATAAACTTTTACCTCGACTTCACATGCAGAACCGTTAACCTTTGCCACGATGTTTATCTCACATACATTAAATTGTTTCATAGCTAAGTTTCACTTACTTTACGGCCAATTTTGGTACAAGCGCCACCAAGTGTCAAAACGAACTTTCGTGTATTAAAATGTTGAGATTTTAATCACTTTTGCACCTTCTACGATGAAGCAAGTTGTGTTGAAGAGATAAACGAATTTAAAGTTCAGTGTTACTCATGAAAGAAATAAGTGGTTGTGTTGTTTTTCCTGTGGGTATGTGGTCACTATTTATACATAGGCAATAGGTACCTACCTAGTTTAGGAATAGTGTTTTCAGTGATTATGGTAAATAACAAAGTGTGTTTTAGTGGTTATTTTTTTTTACGAGCGAACAGATCCACGTACCTTACTGATACTTACGTAGTTTATGAACTGAAAAGTGCATATCTACCTTAATTATCTACATACCTACCTTATTTATCTATATACCTACCTTAGAGAAAATGGCTAGGGTATATGCCACTTTTCCGTGCCTAGATTTGTCCACGTGAACTGATTCCTGTACTATTACAGGAATTAGTTCACGCGAACAAATCTAGGCACCAAAACTATGAATCATTAATATTTGTGATGTGGTCAGGAGCGTAGCTTGCCTTAGACGGGATCTATATCAAAATTTGCTTCGGGGCGAGGCGCCATTCTTCAGTGTGAATCGCTGGCACGGGGGAGCGGATGCACGTTCTGGGCCCCTGTAGCCCAATGCCCATATCATTAATACGACTGATATAGCAGTAGCTACGCCGCTGGATGTAGTACTTTTAATACTTATAAATATAAAAAGACTAGCACCCTCCTCAACGTCGTCAAGAGTGCCACTTTAAACCTTGGTAGGGTCAAAAGAAAAAATTAAGGTCCCTAATATTATTATGTATAACCTATTTAGGTTAAACATAATAACGTTCCTACGTTCTAGATATTTAAGTGCCTGTTAATCGTGACAGCTTTAAAAGCCACGGGCTTTAAAACAAGGAATTAACAGTGAACTGTCTAAATTTCCAGTATTATTCTCGAGCGAGGAACAAAAGCAGGCAGTCCTACAATGGCTGGCGGAGGCAGGCCCAGTGCGAGTGGAGCACCTGGACACAGTATGGCGGCACGGCTGGATACTCTGCGGCGTGTTAGACGCGGCGCTGCCCGGCGCGTGCGCCGGCCACCCGCCGACAAGACTCTCTATTAAGCACGCACAGGCTATTGCTGACCATTATCTTGGTGTAGAACCTGTGAGTAGCATTCGTTAGCTAATTAAATGAAATGGAAATTCGGTATACCTTAACATAATTGTATAACTCTGTAAAGGTACCTATATCTACGGGTTAACTTTAAAACCTCCTCCGGGTTTTGTTCGTCGGTTAACATTAGTAGACTGACTTACCTACTGATCGAGCCACAGCCTACCTAGTTACAGATGCCTCAAAAAGCAAGTATTCACGATTATTACACGTGTGTGATAGATATTAAAGATGATGGCCACAGTATGACTTCCAAGAACATCTAGACTTTTTCATAGTCAATTTGGTCCGGCAGTATTTAAACTTCAAATCGCGTACAATATAAAACATTCTTTAATTAACTGGTTCACTTTTGCCCACCGGCAGATGCTGGATAACGTTGAACGAAATTTAAAAATAGTCCAAACTAGTTAATTCGTAGTACATTCATATTAAAACGTTTGTAGCTAATAAAGATACTACTGAACTAAAGTAGGGCAATCTCATGCCGTGAACAACGGACATTACGCCTACACAATTAATACTTTCGAGACAACTTTGTAAAAGTGCTTTTGTTTAATATAAGAAGAACACGTAAGTGAAAATAAAGCTTCACACGACATTGTTCTTTGGAAGCTATTCTAAGTAGTGTGGCTTTACAGAGTTCCGTTCCATAAAACTCTAACAAAATAGGTACGAATATAGTCACTAGAAGTGTATTCGCAACTAATAAGAATTCATTTCGATTTCAGGTCTTCTCCCGCCAAGAGCTGGAGTCTAATGACTCGTTAAGCAGACACCAAGAATGGAAATTTTCTACGTATTTAGACCGCATTCGACAGTCACTCTCCAAGTTAACACCTCCTGTATCCAAACCAGTCTCACAAAGGACTTCTCCAGAAACCACTCAATTCATTCTTGACTACGTTGCTAAAGGGTCTGGACTTTCAGCAGTCCAAATAAATCATAAAGCATATTTCAAAATATACCCAACTGCGCAACAAGCCTTGGACCCTGGAGAAGTAACTATTCTGATCAGAGGCCCGAAAGATACGTACGGCATGGTAGTATTACCGCCAATTTTGGGTAAAGCACAGATGATCCGACAGAAACTCTTAGGTTTACATTCAAAACAAAGTTTTACTGAAAATGTTTTACCATTAACACAAGGTGCAACGTATTTGCGAAGCTATGGAAAAAACGATATGAATAAAACCTATTACATTCCTAAAACACACTACGCTATTGAAATCGACGTGGATACACGGCCCGATCACGTGAAAATAGGTTATGTAGTAAAGTTGGAAGGGAAATATCTAGTCTCGATTACAAGTAGAGGGCAATGTATAGTTGGATCACCGTTTTCTGTTACAGCTTCAAATAACATACTTAGTATTCTGGAGAGAGACAGTTTTTGTCTAGAAGATGGCGAAGAAATAGATATAGTTGATGTTCAAACTGACAGAAAAGTTGTATTGAGGATAGTGGACTTTGTAACAGAAAAAATGTTGTTAAAAGAAAATGGGACTTTGGAAAAAATTAGCGATGACGAAGCAAAGCTTTTATTGACGACCGTTAAGGAAACCAACATTCCCAACTTTGACGGTGAAACTTGCACTGAAGTTATCAACAATATGGAGCAACTATCAGTGAAAAGTTATAAGTTCAATAAGATCGCTCACAAAATCTTAACTATGAATAGAGTTTGTAAGAAATTCAATGATCTCATTGTACAAAAACAAGTAAAGTTAAGAAACGACAGAATAGAGAAATGTATTCGTTCAAGAAGTCAGCAACGCATCCCCGATATTGTAAATTCAACGCTAACCGAAATAAACAGCAATCCATACTTAATGACTGAAATGCGTGAAAAGTTCATCGTTCCGGAAAGAATTTCAGTTTCCCTTAGAGCGGAAGTATCTAAAACACTTTACGACAAAACAGTAGAAGCAGACAATAATAAAGATGAAGTTGATAACGCTTGCATAAATATATCGATGGAATCTAACCGAATTGATACGCCAGACAGTTTGGAAATTCAAAATTATTCACCGAACGAGCTAGAGGATAATATTTGTGTTGATAGGATGACACCAACTACCACAAGCAATCCGTTTTTGAATGAAATGTTTGAAGAAAATTATGCCGCAGCCAATAATTTTGGCACATTTGTAGCTTCAGAATATGAAACTAATAACTCCCAAAATGAAGAAACTAGAGACAGTTCAATAACGATAATAATTGACCCTAACTTAACGCCATCTCCAGCTGCCAATGCATCACCATCCTCGGTTAATAACAACCCTTTTATCAATCCAAATAATTTAGAATATGAACGACCAAAAACGCCCGTTTTCAAAATAATTTCCGGCGAAAAGGTGAATCGTGACGAACCTGTTTATATAGATCCAAAATCTGAAATGGTAATCGAAGAAGAACTTGGCAATGAATTCGTTAATCCATTCTTCATGCATCAATTCCAAACAAGTAATTTGGATCAGGCGCCTATGACTGATTTTATTATTGGGGCACCTGTATCTTTGCCTCCTATAATAAGAGCAGCGTCTCCCGAACCAGTAATGAAATCTTTAGTAATAACAGGAAATGAAAATACAACGAGGCACAAAAACGGCAAAAAGGGCCAAGATCATGAACACATGAGTGACATTATTTCAGAATCTGTGTATTCAACTCCTTTACATAACTTAACTATACCAAAGGATCGCAAAAAGGAAAATACTGCTATTTCATCGACATTTCATAGTTTAGATTCTACTTTAACAGAAACTATAGACAATTCTAATGCGTCAACTACTAGTGAAAGTCAATTTGAACCTGATCAGAGTGATTCAGATCGAAACTTAACTCCTCGGAAAGATATGTGGGATTCAGCATACGTAAGTATTGATGATAACAACAGTTCTCCAGATAGCAATAATAACGAAAATACAGCTTTATGCGAGTCAATTAGTAAACAGAAATGTTCTCCTAGTGAGGAGAGTACTGGTTTGAAACAGGAGGAGATATCTAAAATGGGTCCAGCTGAAAGAGAAATTTGGCAGACGTGTAGTGAGTTAAAATGTGATACAAGTAAACCACAAGAAGATGTAAGGCCATACAAATGGGAACTTAAACGGCCAACGTTTACACCTATAATGGAAGAAAGCGATCGAAGTATGTCATCGGGTGCTAAGGATGTACTCAGGTCTGAAATAAGTACGAAACAAGAAGAAACTGAAACGGTATCAGCGGCATTTGCTGAACTAAACGACATGTATCAAGAGTATTTTCCTAAATCAGAAACTAGTTCTACTGCTATTACTGATGAAAACAATAAACTCTACAGTATTGAAGTAGACTATGTACCACAAACTAAGGACAGTAGTGTCGATTCTGCATCTGAAACATCAGATGTGAAAAGACACAATGAAGAATTAGAAGGCGTGATTTCTGAGGTTCAGGCAAATGCCACTGAATCTGTTTCAGTAAGTCAGACCCTTCGTAATAAACATGACCCCTCTGAGTACAATGAAAACAAAGTCGAAACACAGTTCGGTGAAAAATACTGCAGTAACATAGTACTTGAGAAAAAGAAATATTGGGATGAGAGAATTCGAGAAATAGAGGCAAAATCACAAGAAACAACGATTATTCCCAAGAAACGACGTGTTCCTTCCAAACAATTAAAACACGATTCTTTAAGTAAGCGAAAAGGAAAACAGATGATTAAAAATTTCTTAAGCGCAGGCGACTACAGCCAAGTAAAAAATATTAATCAAAATGATGACAAAGAACCATCCTCATCTACGGAGGGGCTTGGAGAAGAATACATTCCGTCTGATACTGTGAAATCTGATGAAAAACTAGTTGGAAAGTGGAAAAAATATTGGGATGATAAATTAGAAGTCGATCAGATGCAGACTGAAGGCGAAATGCTTAGGATGAAATCTCCTAGAAATATATTACCTACCCCAACTCCACAGACCAATAATAATGAAGAGACAATTGAAGTGAAGAGTAATTATAGCAAAGATGAAATGTTTACCTTCATGACTAACGAAGATACAGATGTTACAAATAACCAAGAAGTTCAAATCAAGCAAGAACTACCAGAAGAGGTATTTAAAGCTTTTGAAACTAGTCCAAAGAGATTCTTCGGTACATCTAGAAAACAAATAATGAGTAAAATTGATACCTTTTTGGGAAAACCCACCGAAGTCGACACATCGGCAGCAGACATCGCAATGTGTCATGAGAGTGGTTTAGTATCTAGTCGGATATCTTTGTTTCATAATATGTCAAACACGGAAGAATTGCCTTGGGTAAGGAGAAAGAGTCAATCATTACAGAATATATCTCAGAGAAGAGAAAGTGAGAAAAGTATAACTTCAATGGGAAATAGTCTCAATGAAGAACAGATAAACGACATTGAACTCAGCCCTACAGAAGCAGAAAGAAATATTTCTGTAGATGCAACTAATACAAATGTTACAGAAGCTATCAATTTAAAAACAAAGAGATCTAGAATGATGAAAAATGTTTATCGTAAAACGTTCGATGAAACTGTTTATGAAAAACCTGAGCAACAAAGCAACGAAAAAAATGAAAAACACGAGCAAAAAATATATGTTAAGAAATCAATCAAGAATGTTAACGAAAGAGTTTTAACAATGCAACCGAAAGTTGAAGTTCTGCGCAAAAAATCATTCAGCAAATCAGAAATGGACATTTTCAATAAACTTCCAACAGATACAATAGACGATTTAGATAAATATAAATCATGCGACGAACTACCAAAAATTAACGTGAAAAATGTTATATCACTTTACGAGAAAGTATCCCAAACAACCGAAAAGCCTAAACCAGCAAAACGGGTATATAGAACTAGCTCCGCAGATTCACATAAAATGCAGGCCAACAGCATAACGCCAGGTATGTATAAAACAACACAAATTATTTTGAGAACATTTTTTTATATCAATAAATATGTGTATATTTGATAAAATCGAAAATTATTTTTATGTTATCTTTGCAGATGCTGAGGCTAAACGTTACATAGCAGCTGAACAACCAAGTGTATCCAACAGTGAATCTAAATATACGACCCCTGTAGTGACGCCGACAAATCTATGGACCAGTAAAACTTCAGAAACAGTAAGCGATCTTAGTTTAGATACGAAAACATCGGATTCCTACGATGTCGAAATTGTACCACTTGATAATAAAGAAACGACTTATCTAAGTCTTTCTGATATTGAACTTGAAATTATTGAATGCAATACGGATAAGTCAAGCGAGTCGTCACCAGAAAGACACGTTGCACCGGAACATATAGAATACAAAAATCGATTCAAGCTTGCAAAGGAATATTTCCAGTCTCTGGAGGAGCTAAGAGAAACTAAGAAGCCTAGGAAACTGAACGAATGCGAAATGCTTCTGCGCCAGCAATCAACTGAATCTCTCGAAAACGAACAGACGAACGAACGGCCACAGAAAAGGGTAAAGAAAAATATAAAATCTCGTTCGTTGCCGTCATCCGAAATAGCAAAGGGATGGAACCAACTGCAGGAAACTCAAGAAAGATGTGCGAGTGAAGAAAGCTCACAAACGAAACTGGTTAAGATTTCTGAGAAATTCAATGTAGACGATTTATTTACTGATGTCACAGAAGGGAAACTGAGTCGTCAAGGTAGTTTGCGAGGAATACCGCATAAGAAAGCGGTTCTAGAAACATTTAGATCGATGGAGAATGTTGCCGATACTACAATGAATTCATACGAAATCTCTGAATCGCAGTTGATTGATTTTGCTAAAGAGCATACAGTGAAAAATGCCCAGACTTATTTGAGTGAGTACCCGTACTTACCAACTACGGATCCATCGAAATATCACTCAAGGGTGGACGTCAAAGCTTCTGGTCTGATTTCTTTGAAGGAATTAAAAGAAAAGAGACCAAGAAGGAACAGTGTGCCTGACTTAAGATTAAATCCTAATTTCGAAGTAGACGTTTAGTTTATTCAACATAAAAAGGTCTCGTTTAAGTATAGGTCATTATAGACATTCTTGTTTTTAACAAGAATGACTTGTAACGTGTTTATACTTGAATAGTGGTCTTCATTAGTCATAATAATAATATTAACAGTATTTGCTAGTACCTACAAGTTAGTTAATACTCAATTTCCTAAGTTATAGGTTTTTTTTATAAATAATATGTCTTTATACAATAAGAGTAAGTTTCAATTAGTTCGTCTTAAGCTTATTTTTGTTTGTATAATTGAAAGTCAGGTTGAATAATTTTAACAGCCCCTGAGTCAATTTGCTGATCATAATTTTAAAACTACGTAACTTAAACTTGGTTTAAAAAAGAAATATCTAAGTACACATACTAGTGACATATTTTTGTTGAAATTCTATGTAAGTTCTAAGAAAAAATACTGAAAATAAGTCCTGTGTTGTCATTTTAAGTTATGATTGTACAATTCTGTACAGTAATTGAATCTAATTTCTTAATTGTAAGATTTTACTGTAATTATTTATTCTACTCGTACATTAAATAAATTCCCTATTTCCGTCTTATTCATTTATTTATTGTACATAAACTTATCAAACAGTAGAAATAATAAACATACATATTGAAGAATAAATAAACATACATATTTGGATCTTATTTTATTGTTCATGAAAAATACAATTACTATTTACAAATAAATTGAGCTATTAATCTAATTGAGAGTGATAAACTATTAGACTGAGGTATATTCTATTTTCAAAGAAAATGACAAATTACATTCATTTTCAAAGATATTGCTAATAATAAACAGTGCTGTGACATTTGAAGCAGCAGGTTTATTAAATACAATGAAATATCAACTCTATTCCATTCAAACATAGCTCAAAACAGCATGCAATAGTGAAATCTTAATCTGCAGATATCAGCTTGTGCGTGTATTTAAGACAACTTTATGACAATGGAATATGGTCGATATTTAATTAACACAAGAAAATTGCATGTACATTTTTTTGCTTACCCCGAATAGTCCATCACCTCAAATACTTAAAGGATACGTTAAGACGAAAAGTGTCTATATCGCTACTATTGATCTATAGGTGAAAAATTGCCTACAATGAAAAACAAAAATTATATTCTTATTACATTGTAGACAGTTGTGTTATTATCTTTATATTAATCAGGCAATAGTAATGTTTAAAATGGTCTAAAAATAAATGTTCGTTCACAAGTAACACCAAAACGAAAACTGAAAGTAAATTATTTGACAATGGGAAATTATAACGTCATTCTATACAAATCTTTACAGAACATTCGCTTTGACATTTCATAAAATAAGACTGATTGATGATAGCATCAGAAAAATCAAATGTTATACGTGTACCAGAATCTCATGAACCTTTTTTATGGCAATGTTAACTGACAGTTGTCAAAGTACGACTACGGATGATTCCTACTGCGACTTTGAATTTTGATACTTTTTCATCGAAACGTAAATTCTTAAATATACTTTTTATACCGCGGCAGTATGTAAACCTGATTCCTGACTGCCAGTCGTGGAGTCCGTGGAAAGGAACGGGAAGAAAAATAGAGCATGGATGTTTGTGTGTTTGAATTTTAAACATTCAATGCGAAAACTGACATTGGTTCAAAATAGTAGTAGTACAATTTTTTTTTTTTTGTTCGGGGAATGAAGATCCTTAGTTATATTGAGACAGAAATTGATAATGAACCGTTGTGTAAAATCACAGTAATTCAATAAAAATATACTACGATCAAGACATTTCGTTCAAGTAGGTCTTTACCTTTTTTCTCTTTTTTTTTCTTTTAAAAAGACGACTCCCGCACTAGCTCTGTATCGCGGAGGACTTTACAAACATACAAGTCACATACACAAAGTACACCCAGACCCGGAACATCAATTTGTGGATCAAACAAAGTGGTGTCCCGTGTGGGATTCGAACCCACGACCTCTTACTAGTAGATCGGCGCGGTGGGTGTGTGTCCGACTGCTACAGTCGGACACACACCCACCGCGCCGATCTACTTATTTAAACCCTGATAACCACCTCTAAATTATAATTTCCCCATTTTGCATCAGATTCTGGTACACCTATAATGGTATTTTGAAATATTTCTAATTAATTAAATATTCTAATACTGTCAACTAAAATACAGACTACATACTTTCCAATGAGTAGTGTTCCTATAAATGAACAAACTAAGAGCGGTTTCAGACTAGCGTTTTATACGCGTATAAGCTTGTTTTTGGTGCGTACAGGCGCACCTTTTGCAACTCGTACGAGGGATAATGCGTTTGTCAGCATGTTGATACTAACTCAACACGCGTATAAGCGCGATTTGCCGAAACGACTGTACACGCCAGTCTGAAATTTACAAAACTCCCATTCAGAGCTACGCAGGTTGTAAATGAGATCGTAACGAATAAAGAATTTGTAATAGGTACACCCTATAATAAAAACTACTAGTTACTTTGAAGTAATTTTTATAGGCATTTCTTGCCAAAGACTTTACAAATACAATAATTGCATATGTGATAGTTCTTTAACTACCGACTAGATGTCGCTACGGGGGCCTAACCGGTAAGCATTAAGAGATAGAAGAATTTGATATCTAGTAACATAGTCCAGATAGGTGGTTCGCTTCTGGCCCCGGTTTGGCTACGGAAGTCTCGGGTTCGATTCCTGAGTCTGGATTCAAATTTTTCTATCTTTCAAAAATGCAATTATTGTATTACTAGTTACTTCTAAGTTATAGATGTTTTAGTCTATCAATCAATGAACAATGTTTCTATAGTTATAGATTCACTGCGGTCTGGCAAAGTATTTCTCTCCCACACTATAGTACAAGTTCTATATCGCTTACAAACATACAAATCACGGACATGAATGCTTAAACTCGGAACAACAATTTGTGGATCAAACAAAGTGGTGTCCCGTGTGGAAATAGAACCTACTACGTCTGGCTTAGCAATCACTAGACCAAGAGGCCAGTCACAAATTGACCAATTTCAATTAATATTTTGTTGAATTTGGAAACTAAGATTGTCTGCTTGTTTGTGCTTTGTTTAAAATAAAACAATATCAACAGAATTGCACATTATATACACTCTTATTACTCTTATAGTACGCAGGCGCGAATCAGGAATCAGGAAAAAGGTATTTCAGTCGACTGAAATACCTTTTTTTAGGTCGAAATTCTGTCCTAAAAAAAGGTATTTCAGTCGAGTCTGGGAGGCAATTGCCTCTGTTGCCCCTTGGATCCGCGCCTATACATGGTACACTACCCCGTACAAAGTGACAGAAATTTCTTGTGCACCAAAGGAGTACTGTGAGCTGTTTTGATACTTACGACAAATGGATGTTATATACAAGAGTATACACTGAGTCATGGGCATACCCAGAATCATATTTCGGGGGCTTTACATGGTACAATTGTTTAAGCGCCGGCTAAATGTGGGCCGGGGTAGGGAGAAGATTTCAATCCCCAAATCCCCCCTCGGTGTACCAAATGTCAAAATCAAATAAAGGAGTCTTATTAACACAATAATTGCATTTAAAAGAAAAACTTAATGTTCAGACCCATTAATCGAACCCGAGACTTCTGATGGCTTTACCGGAGCGCGAAAGCCGAACCATCTAACCTGAACTATGCCGCTAAACTTGATATTTTTCTTTCCTAGTTGAACCCGAGGGCCCGGGTTCCAGATACAGATACGTTTATTTGTCAAAACATGTCTACAATTCGTGTTACATAATTGAAAGTAAAATGGTGTCAACATGCTTGGTCCATTGATTTAGACATACAAATAATTATTATACATTAATTATGAAATTTTTAAAATTATAAATAAAATCTTTATGTAATATTAATAAATTATGCCAAATCTAAGAAAATGTCAAAGCAAAGAATAATTATTGTTCATTATTGAAATTGAAGTAAAAACCTATACTATAAACAAAATTATACCAAATTACAATCATCGAGATATGCATTAATATTAGAATAGCATTTCTTTGTCAGAAGCTCAATTAACTTTTTTTTTAATTGATTTGTATTTAAATCTTTGTATAAATTGGGTACTTTGTTATATATTTTAGGGCCCATACAAAAAATGCTTTTTCCCATGCTTGTTCCTTTCTTCCGAGTCCAGTCTCGGGTTTTCTGTGTATGAGCTTCAAATTTTTCTTTCTAATGCAATTATTGTATTAAAAAAGCAATTGGCAAGAAATACCTATAAAAAGTCTTATTGTTGTCAGCGGTAGCCTGTGACTAATACTATGGAAGTTAGTGTCCCCTATGCTTATTTTTTCATCTATTTTATATGTATCTGCACATAAGTAGAAGCAGCATCAGCCCTCCTCCACTGCAACCAGGCGGTCAACTGAGGGTCGTTGCGATCTCCTCGCGCTTCCAACTGTTGGTAGTACGCCTCACGAATGATCCTGAACGCGTCCACGCTTCGGTATGGTAGCTTCGTTATTGGGTCGATGTAGCGAGCTGGCCTCCTGGAATAATAATATTGGAAGTTAATTATGTACAGTTACTGGTGAACACAGTAGATGTAATGCTGCTAGAAACACAGACAGACACAGAATAAACCATCGTGCTCATCACACAAAGTTTTATTCTGGATGGGGATCGAACCCACGACCTCTTGCGTAGCAGTCGAATACACTCCCACCGCGCCACAGAGGCAGTCAAATACTACTGACGTGAACCCAGGAGTGGGTTCACGTCAGTAGTAACACAAGCCTTTGAGCTTAGCCGTAGGAGTTAACAAGACTCAATCCCACAATGCTAGCTTTCTTTAAAAAAAAATGTTATACGTACCCTAACTGGTTGGTACGTAATAATATGTGAATAACAAAATTTGAATTAGACTTACTTGGTAACAGCGCAAAGCATTTGCCTCCGCTTCTTCGGCCGAGACTTCGGGAAGCAAGCTTTGAACGCTTTGTCTTTTAAATCATTCTCGAAGGATAACAGTGTACGTTCGTGGTATCGCACGTTATCATCATTTTTCTTTGTTGATTTATCTTCTTTGCTAGAAATTTAATCATAATTATTTATCAGTTGGTAATGTGTTAGTCCTATCGACCAATGAAAAGGGTTAACCGTTAACGTTATGCAAGCATATACGAGAACAGGAAATCGCCCGCACTCAGTCTAATTTACTTTAACACAATTGATAAATTACTTATAAAAATCTCGATAAACTAATTACTTTTTTGTTTTTTTTAAAGACGACTCCCGCATTGCCCACGCCCTGTGTCGCGGGGGACTTTACAAACATACAAGTCACAAAGCACACCCAAACTCGGAACAACAATTTGTGAATCACACAAAGTGGTGTCCCGTGTGGGATTCGAACCCACGACCTTTTGCGTAGCAGTCGGACACATTTCCACCGCGCCACAAAGGCAGTCAAAAAATAGTTTTGTAAAGTTTTTAACAAACACATTTGACTTATTTTTCCAAAAATAAGAGTTTGTTAAAAAAATGGTTGTCTGTAAAGTCGGTTTACGGACGATAATTTTAAAGTCAAATGCAACGCATATGAACGTCAGACAAACTTTGGAATATAATGATTCTACATTTAATGCCAAGTTCGCATGAGTAAAGCCGTGAGAAAAATTGTAATAAACAAACATGTCTGTGACAGTTTTAATGGATCCGGGCGCATGCGTCCGACGGCCTGCCTATCAGCAGGCGGAACGTAACTGTGACACTTTTTCGTGCGTGCACCCCGTCAACATTTTATAAGACGTTATCACGTCAAAATAAAAGCTGTAAAGTAAATGGCACAAGTGCAATAAATGCTGCTATATAACTATGATGTATTGATAAATAATATCAATAAATGAAATTATTATTAGTATACTATTGTAACGTACCTCATAACATCGTCAATGTTGACTTCCTCATCAGGTCCGATGACATCAATGTCCATCTTTATATCAGGTTCCAGCTTCTCATTTGAAAGTTCCGGGGTTTCACTCTTTAGTTCTGGCAAATCTAAGTCGCTGGGCGTTAGCAAACCTGAAATTATTCATATTATTTACTATTTACTAGTTTTCGCCCGCGGCTCCGCCCTCGTTGATGTTGGTTATCGCGATAAAAACTATCCTTCCCCGGGACTCAAACTATCTCTATACCAAATTTCATCTAAATCAGTTTAGCTGTTTGGGCGTGAAAGCGTAACAGACAGTACAATATTAAGTATGGATAAGTCACGTTGGAAAACAAGTGAAACTTAATTAGTTATTTTTTACAAGCGTAATATGGGACCTCTTACAACCGGTCCCAATAATCAATCTAGTGATTTGGCTACTAGAGGAAGAAATTTGAATTTATTTCTTATTTAATCTTGTTTCTATATTTTTGTACAGGCGGGTATTTTTTTTTCATACATATTTTTTTTATTTAGATTATAATATAATCTATACTAATATTATAAAGCTGAAGAGTTTGTTAGTTTGTTTTAACGCAATAATCTCCGGCACTACTGGTTCGAATTGAAAAATAATTAAAAAATTATGTTAGATAGCCCATTTATCGAGGAAGGCTATTAACATCACGCTATGACCAATAGGAGTCGTGCATCAATTAAAAATGTTGCAAAAACGGGGAAAATTGACGCAGACGAGGTTGCGCGGGTCAGCTAGTATTTTATATTTATACGTCTGATCTGACAGAACATGTTGATAAATTTATATTGTAACACCTCAGTCTACACATGTGATACCAATAAATATTTAATTATGTTTACAAAATTGATTTTTAAGCCCTAACCAAGGATTGTCTTTATTTACTCACACTCTTACATCGAAAGAACTGTGATATCATTATTGTGTGATATTTAATTTATCGTAGACATAAGTAACAAAGCTACTCACATAAATTCAGCTTGATATGCTATCATCATTTTCAAAAATGTTCCCGAAATCCTAGACTATTAAAGTTTGAGCATTCAGAGCAAATAGGTAATTTACAGTATTTACATACAATCAATTTCTTTATACAAAAGAGTGTGCAAGAAATGCAATGATTTTTCTTTAATAAACTAAGTTATGCAAAAAATTCTGCCTAATGGTTATAAAACTATATTGAATACTATTCAGTCTTAAAAGTCATTAATAAATAAATTACCTTCCTCACTTTTGATGATATCACTCAAGTTAAAATCACCCAACGGAGTTAAACTAGATTTCTCATCAACTGGTGGTATCTCTTCAATCAATGGTACAGCGAATGAGTGGTATCTGCAAATAATAAAAAAAGATTTTAAAAAGAAATTTAAACTTACGCCCTTTTGTTAACAAACGCAATTTTTCGGTAATAAATCAATGACAAATAATAAAATTATTTGTCATTGATTTATTACCGAAAAATTGCGTTTAATTAAATTATTTATTATTTTGACGTGATAGCGTCTTATAAATAGATAACCGGGAGCTCGCACGAAACAAGTGTCACGTAGCGACGGTCACATTGATTAGTTGCTAAGCAGTCACGTTATTGATTGGATGCTAAGCAACAGCGAACGGCGATTGCAGCGACATGTGATTAAATTGGAACTAAGCAATACTGGTTGCTAAGCAATGCGAACGGCGATGTCATTATCGTCGAATTTACAGACAACCATTTTTTTTTCTTTTTTTTTTTGGTCACACGATTGACGGGTTCTGTTCAAAAGACAGACAGACGGACATGACTAAACTATAGAGGTTCAGTTTTTGCCATTTTGGCTACAGTACCCTAAAAATGGAGTGCTGTAGTTAATCTTTCTCTATAGTACGTCGTACGCTAAACTGGCTACCCAAACTACAACAAAATGACAGCATTTCAAATGCCGAAACGGTTAACCGTCCTGTGAACTTTTTTGACACTTATGACAAATGGCCGTTGCTGTTACCTTTGTTACACAACAGTAGACTTCCATTTGATTTTAACTGGCCTGTTGGAATAGTGGTTAGTGACTCTGACTGCTAAGCCGGAGGTTGTGGGTTCGATACCCACCCAGGATAAAACTTTGTGTGATGAGCATGATGGTTTATTCTGTGTCTGGGTGTTATTCATCTATAATATGTATGTATTTAGAAATATATAAGAATGTATATAAGTTGTCTAGTTTCCATAGTACAAGCTCTACTTAGGTTGGGATCAGATGGCGTTGTGTGAGTTGTCCCAAGATATTATTAAATTTTTTTAACAAATTACCGTCTCCAAGTATCAAAATCAATGGAAAGTCTTGGTGTTGTCGACGGTAACCTAATGTAGGAGTTGGCAATTTTTAAGAATAATAAAAATTTAAAAGAAAAGGAAACCACCTTCAAGGGAAAAAATCAAGCACATCACCAATGCAAATTTCGCTGATTCACTCTTATGTTTTTGTCTATATCTCTGGTGTTTTATAAGCTAGGACAACGTTTCATACACTATAAACTTTCCAAAAAAATAAGCAGTCGAATAGCGCAAGCCCCATCTAAATCGGATCACTAGTTTTCGAGAAAATCGCAAACATACATACATATTGGGTCAAACAGCGAACCATCTTTTCTGATTGCAGTTAAAAATTCTACCTTAAATAATCAATCAGAGAACCACTTTTTCTGAATGCGGTTAAAAATTATGCTTTAAATAAATATAAGAAATTACCGTATGACAGGGCCTGTTATAGTTTTCTTTGTAGGTCTAATCTTCTTCCTCTCCAATTCAATTTGTTCAAATCTTTCTGCAATAAATATATAATATTAGAATAATTCCAAAAGTTGTATCTACTAGATTTATTGTATAGTACGTACGACAGCCTCTGTGGCGCGGTGGGAGTGTATCCGACTGCTACGCAAGAGGTCGTGGGTTCGATCCCCACCCAGGATAAAACTTTGTGTGATGAGCACGATGGTTTATTCTGTGTCTGGGTGTCATTTATCTATAATATGTATGTATTTAGAAATATATAAGTATGTTTATCAGTTATCTGGTTTCCATAGTACAAGCTCTGCTTAGTTTGGGATCAGATAGCGTTGTGTGGGTTGTCCCAAGATATTATTATTATTATTATTATTATTATAGTGTTATCTATATTATACTTGTCTTGTTGATAAATATATGATGATACGAGTCTTAATTGCGTGAATAATCGGCCGTGGTCACGGGTAGACTGACCACGGCCGTTGCAATACGGTCAAAACAAGGTATTTTACCTTAAATTATTCAAGCGATTAAGACGCGTAATATATATTTTTCATAATATATTATACTTATTTGTGTGTATGTAATTCTAAAATAATGTAAATTAAATATTTTCATTACCCGTTTTAGTAATGAAAATGTAGTAACAGTAGCTTACAGACCTTAGTGTGTACTAACAAACTATCACAAAAATAGGAAATCAAATCATAATCTTTTGATTCCCCTACTAAGTAGGGGAATCAAAAGAAAGATTACTTTTTCTAATACACATAAAGTAGGGCCTACTTTATGTGTATTAGAAAAAGTAATCTTATCTACATAACATTAAAAGCCACATTAGCATCTCACCTAAGCTCTTAAGATTCTCCTTTTCCGTTATAAGTGCCTCTTCCAACAACTCCTCTTGAGTTGGCATCTTATCTTCCACTTTCTTAGGTTTCTTTTTCTTTAGTTCAGACCTGATCTTAATTCTCTGCTGTGTTTCCGCTGACTTCACTGCTGTACTTTGTCTTATAGATTTGCGTTCTGTAATTATATGTATGTTAAATCATTAATACTTTAAACTAAGTTCATGGTGTTTCCACTGTGCAGAGTGGAGCAGAGTAAAAGTATGTGGACAGTTAATTGACCAATCAAAGTGCTTGAAATCATATGCAGGTTAATTTTGAGGACTGACTGGTCTGTTCAAGGTCTGTTCTAACCATTTTATTGACAAAGACGACTCCCACAGAAGGGTGCAAGACCTGTGTCTCAGGGGAATTTACACACATACAAGTCACCGACACAAAGTACACCAAGACTTGGAACTACAATTTGACTAATTATAACAATGTAATGAGTAATTGCATCTCTAATTCTCTTGGTTTAGTTACTGCCTCTGTGGGGTGGTGGAAGTGTATCTGACTGCTACGCACGAGGTTGTGGGTTTGATTCCCACCCAGGATAAAACTTTGTGTGATGCAGCATGATGGTTTATCCTGTGTCTGGATGTAATTTATCTATAGTATGTATGTATCTAGAAATATATAAGTATATTTATCAGTTGTCTGGTTACCAGAGCTTGTACTATACAAGCTCTGCTTAGTTTAGAATTAGATGATGTTGTGTGAGTTGTCCCAAGATATTATAAAAAAAAGTTTTGAATAAATTATTGAAAATGTCTTCTTACCTATAGATGTGTCAATCAATCTGTCAATCTTTTCAGATTTCTCAGTCTTTTCCTTTTCTGGTTTGGGTTCCTTTGGCTTCTTTTCTCTTTGAGCAAGATTTTTCACCTTATCAATTGTTGAAATTGCTGGTTTATCACCCTTTTTTAATTTCCTATTGGGATCCTGGAAAGCAGAGCAAGTAATTAAATAAGTATTTGAATTACAAATGGAACAACAAGACATTTTGAGTCTGAACTGTTACTAGATAAGACTAACAGTTCTGAAAGAGTAACTGACTTCAATTTTATGCTTCATTCATTGTAAAACTCAGTGCAATATGTGTGTAAAAACATAAACAAAAAGCAATAGCACATTATTTTCTGATAAACATTAATCCCATTCTTATTATTACTATTTAGTCTATTTACTGTCATACTCCATGAATTTTCCCAACAATCTATTTTGTCTATCAAATATGTTTTCACAATTAATCTGCATGTATGGAGATGTAGTTTTCAGTTCGGGGAAAGATATAGGATAGTTTTTATGGTGATAACGAACATCCACACGGGCTGAGCCACGGGCAAAAGCCAGCGTTTAATATGTCTCACCTTATATGCTTTAGTGCCAGACTTTCGGGCCTTCTTTTCATCAGTCTCTTGATCAGATGCAGGTTCATCATTCTCGTCTATATCAAAGTCTGAGTCTACCAAATCTTCTGCCTCCTTTTCTTGCCTATTAAATTAAGAAAAAAAATTTGAGCTAAAAGAAATTTTGTGATTCTTAGTTTAGAGTGACAACTGTTTATAGAATGTTTCTTTTTTAAATTAACTAGCAATGTGAGATTATGAGTCCCACATTACTAGCAATCCCATTAATCCCGACAGCTAAGCTAAATTGCTTGTTAGGAGTAAATTCACATTTGCAAGTATTAAAAAGTGAATTCACAGTCAGATCACGGATTTAAAATTAACTTTAATTTAAATACTTTACAAATCGATTAATGGCAGGTGTACCTCTGGAGAATGGGGCACTTAATATTATATTATCCAGACCAACATTAGAGAGCTGTAAGCGTTTGTTGTGTTTCATGAAAATATGTATGCATGAAAGAATATAGTATGAATGTAGAATGAATGTCAGGTTAACATGAGGGCTCCTATGGGGCTGGCATAGTCACCTAGAGTGACTGAAGCCCCGTTAAAACAAATAGATTTAAAAAAAAATACTTTACAAGAAAACAAGTCAGCAAAAGAAGTTAGTTGAAGATATATTTTATTAATAATGAGGTTTAGCTGAGCTCCTTACACATCCTTTGCTACATTTTAAGCTGTACTTCCCTAATATTTCGAGCCCTAATGTGTAAGTAAAACTCTCCAAGGTTTAAAAACACTCAGGTAAACATACAGAAACAAAAATAAACATTAACAAAGTCAAAGCAATGTAAACTTTTTCGGTGATATATAAGGGAGTTATAATTACTGTCTGAATTGAGTTCATACACCACCGTACTAGTATATTCTTTATTTGATGCATACAAATATGTTTTTAAGTGATACATACACATAATCATTATCTTCCTCGGCTTCTTGGAACCCTCCGTAAGTCGTTTTGTAGAAATCATCTTCGTCTTCATCATCAAGCAACTTCGCCATGCGGTTTCCCGCATTAGCACGACGTTCTCTTTGAGCCATTATGATACTATAAAATAAGTGTGTTTGTACGAAACCAAATAAAATTCAGGAATTAAATCTTCGTTTTAGTGATGGGTGATACAAATCGTACATAGATACGAAAACTATATATTGATCCAATATCTAAAAATCGCTTACTGGCTCATTCGGAATCTATGTATTACAATATCTAGATATTTACGATGCACCGAATACTTATAGCTCTATCTATCTATACAATACGATACACGCATCGGTTGCACACGACGGCACATCGCATCGGAGCGACAAAGCGCGTGAGATACAAACATTACACTAGTTAGAACGGAACGGCAACATTTTGGCAATTCATATCAGATATTGTGACGAGGGCAATATCAGATTTTTGAACCGATGAAATGTAAATTTAAATCTTAAAGTTAAGCAAATAAGCTCAGTTTCTATTCAATATTATTCATGTTAAAAAATGATGTTTTTAAATTTTGTTTATTTAACCTTGAACTTGAGTGCATTGTTAGGTACTACTTAGAGGAACTATTTATGCACGAATTTATTTTAGTTGTAACTGTTTATTGTGTCGGAATAGTTGCGCGAGAAAGCTTGCCATAAATTTCCACCGCGTTTTAAAATTTTTAAAAATTGTTCGCATGTGTATGTATGGATTACTTAAAGTGTATGTTTACAGTCGGGTTAGAAATTTAAAATATTTACATTTTTTTTCGTTTTAAGTAGTAAAAACTAAATACATTTTGAATTTCCTGCACAACTGCGATCATTAACCTAATTAATAATATAGATTTCCTGATACTAAAATTAACCTCTAAAGTAATTAAGTTTGACAACTCTTACAAATACATATTCGCATTGACTCTCCGGAATAATAATATTTTAGCACCATATCTACAATACCGAATTGTATCCAAACCTATGATATCGTTTTTCGTATTCTATTTGAACTGGATCAGATTAGATTTATGATTCAAATGCGAACGTAAAATATCTAGATATTAAAATACATAGTTTTGAAATCAGATATCGAAAACCGAAATCTGATTCAGATACGGTACCCAGAAAAAGCAATACGACCCATGCCTACTTCGTTTCGTCCTGTGAGTGTGCACCATAACAACCACAGAGTAAGTAATCACTTCGTTTTAAACTGTCAATGTCAAACTGTCATCTAACTGTCAACCTCAGTCTATAGTTTCTTTAGTGATGTTCAAGAAAAACTAATAAACTTTAGTCGAGTAACAATCATACTAATACAATGATAAATCGTCCCTCATCACACTTGCAACTTCCTTGGATTTATCGAATTACTCATGAAAGTCTGTATATATGATTCAACATCATCAAACAGATTGAAATTTAATAATTTTATGATATTTTACAAAGATTTTCTGAATCTTATCATAACATAATCTAGGAATATATCGGCCGTGTATTCAGTTAAGTGAAAAATGCACACATGTTTACGTTACATGGAAGAAGGAGGTGTGGTTTACTTTTGATGACAAGGGGGGATTTGGAAATAACTATAATATGTGGGGTGCAAATCAATTTGGCGCTGGCACCTGGCGCTCTCAATTTTGCTGCTCTTCATTTTTGTCGCTATGAGCATTTATTTGTCTGACTTGTCCTACTCCTAGGTACCTTTTTGTATTTGTAGAACCATCCTAAATCTGCACTCGAACCGGCCTGTGGTCAGCACCACATCTCGTCTTTGCCAAAATGTGATAAGTGTAAACGGTGGCGAAATTGTTTTTGCTTGGAACACCTAAATGATTAGCCTAGGGCCGTACATATTTAAGTCATTTTCATCCCCATCATCAATCCTCCCTTGTCAGCAAAAGTAAGCAATGCTCTCACCTCTCTTAGCGCTCACTCCTTCCCTACATGTAACGTAAACATGAGTGCTTTTCGCTTAATAATAAGATTTTACAAAGAATAACTGAATCTTATCTCAACTTAGTCTAGGAATATATCGGCCGTGTTCAGTTAAGTGAAAAATGCGCGCATGTTTACGTTACATGAAAGAAGGAGGTGTAGTTTAGGTACTTTTGCTGACAAAATGTGAAAGTGTTCCAAACTTTGTCTAATACAACTTCGGTTCTTTCGATCCTTTCATTAATTCTTAAACAATATTTGCAGTAAATATTTATATTATATACACGTGTTTTTTTAGACGATTAAAATACAGTTTTAAGCTCCTGAGCTGTATGGTAGGAACGAGAACCTTCAAATAGAAATAGGTCTGACTACAAATTTCTTTGACTGCGCCACCGCACACAATCAAAGACCCACTCATAGCCGTCATAGAGGTTTCGCTATCTACACACCGTCTTACATCTCGCGTATTCGTCGTCCGAGACACCTTCTCGGCGAGAACCTTCTAGTCACGAGATGCACTAACCAGCCGCTGAGAAATATCTTTAAATAAGAGGCGATCACTTGGACCCCATAGCCTTAGCGTCTCGACCCCAAACGGCTCAAATATGTAATCTCAGACTAGATTACAGCAGAAGTGCAGACACAGCTTGCCGTGTTTGGTTGATGGGAAGGCGCAAGGGTGTCGACGCTGGTTGTATTCCACACTAAAGGTCTGCCCATCTTCCAAGGTAGTAATGACATTCCATCTGGTCTCTTGCCATCGCTGCGCGCCAAACCATTAGGTTCAGCAACCGCTGGTACACCAGCGCTGACAAGAGCCCAACAGATGATATTATTAACACTAGCGTGTCGCGATATGCAGCCTGCAATCCTGCTGCATGATAGGCCATGATGCCCAAGGCTGTCTTCGGCTTCTCCACAGTGGCATCGTTGAGGAGAGACACATGGGACACCCAAACGCAAGCAAGTGGCAATGCGGAAAATGGTAACGTCCAATATAACGCCTGTATTGGACGATGGAAGAGCCTGAAGCCAGATGCCAGATTCCTATTCGCCCACAGCCAGCAGTCGAGCTCGCTCTGAAAGATTTGAAGCGCTATCCAAAAGATGTTGTCTTAGTAAACTTCAGAGCGGACCGTCCCATAGTCTCTGGGCGAATAGTTTGGTGGGCAAGCCATTTTCCAGGCCTTCAAGGCCTCAGACTTACACCGCACTTCAGAACTAACCAGTGTAGGTTCTAAAATTTTCCTAGTCAAATCATCCCTGCTGTGAAGTGAGGACAAGAACGCCGGTAAACTAATATCAGATATTTTGCAGACGCCGAGGCCGCCTAAGCGAGCGGGTACTGATGCTTGAAGCCACGCTCGGTCGTTCAATGCCACGTTTAAATTTTTGGACAGGGTCTCATGTATAATTTTGTCCAGTTTATCCAAAAGCCCTTCCCAAACCTTTGGTTTTGTGAAAGATAAATTTAAAGTCTAAATCAATGTCTTTAAATTTATCTTTCATAAAAGCTAAGTCCTTATATACTGACTCAACGTCTCCCCCAAGGTCCCGTCATCCAGGTACCAAAAGGAACTAAGTACGTTCCAAACGGGTAGACATACTAAGCCACCTCTTTGTCTTTTTCTAGACTCCTAGTCCTCCTAGAGCAGAACAAAAGGGATCTTCTTGTATTTATGGGTAGTGGACTATGAGGTCTACTCCTAAAGATTTATAGATAAAAAAAACAAGCTTCTGATCCACAGATTAAAGTATGGTCAGAGCACTGACAGACTAATGTTCTTTCACGATTTATATTAATATATTTATATTTTCATCATTAAAACAAATTCTAAAGTAAACTATTTAACGATAGTTATGACGTCATGGTGTGTTATCATTTATTTCATACAAATTTCGACATAGCATGTCGTTTCGACCATTCATAAAAATAAACTGATTTTATTTGATAGTCAACTATGTACTTTATCTAAGTCTGTTAAAAGTCCACCCTTTTTGGTATTTTTACCAGAGGAACCTATCGCTGGATTCTGCTAGTACCTAAATTGAATAAAAGTTTAAATAAATAGCTTGGAAATGATTATGTAAATCTATACTAAAGTTGCTAAAGCTGAAGAGTTTGTTTGTTTGAACGCGGTCTCAGGAACTAATGATCCGAATTGAAAAATTATTTTACTTTTGGATAGCCCATTTATTGAGGAAGGCTATAGGCTATATAATATCACACTACGATCAATAGGAGCGAAGCAGCAATAAGAAATGTTGCAAAAACGGGGAAAATTTACGCAAACGAAGTTGCGCGGGACAGCAAATAAAACAAAATATTATTTTGTGCTGTTTATTCAATTGTTAACAGTTATTATAAGATTTTACTTCAGTCATCTTTAGTTTTCCTGATAAAACCACTTTCCGTTAGTTTTTGTTTTGTTTCATATTGATACATATTCACTTGCTGTTTTAAGAGTATGTTTGAGCCTAGTCAATTTGAACTAATCACAGGAACACTAGCGATTAAATTCAAATCAACTTACACCAGACATTACATTTTAAAAATTAAATTAGTAGGTATTACATTTTAACTATAGTTTAAGATTCGTTCGATTTCATGTGATTTTACATTTAAACTTTTAATAATCTTAATTTAACTACGTTTTATGGAATACCATTCCTATGCAACTGTGATGTAAAATAGATAAGTTTGAACATAAAACCACAGGAAAAATAACCCTTTGGACACCTAGTGCTATAACTGAAATAAGTACAAGATGACTTATTAACATAGTAACACATAATAACTAACTAAATCACATAAACAAAATTAGTATTACACTTCAGTGCTAGATAATTAATAATAATTTAATATAATAAATATAAACAAAAATGAAATGGAATGTTTAGGGATCAGGCGTTGCTCTTTTGTGATGCTTATAACATTAAAATACTCTCAGATAAATATATTATTAATTACATATAATTATTATAATTTGAGATTACAATCTCAAACACTCATCCAAACAGGAGCAGCACTAGCCACTAATAATAAGAAAAAGTAAGTAAATAAATTTAATGAACTATTTCTTTATAATATATAATAATTTAATCTTTCACAAATATTTTAGTAATTATAGAAAAACAACAATATAATAATATATATATAAAACAACAACTTGTTTATAAGAAAGCAAATACAGTATAGTATTAACTAATAACAGTGCATAGTCAAAATGGACGTTCGGATTTTTACACATTTTCTTGTTATACCTATAAAGTCGTTATAATATCAATTCTTATTTCAGTATAGCAACATTATACCAACGTCCCATCAGCATTTGATGTATTCGATAGTTACCCATGTCAAGCACTGCCAGTAATGGTAGGTATTATTATAAAAGGAATTTTGTAAAATTGAAATATTGATGGCATAACAAACAAGTCTAAGACATTATATATTTCAAAAGAAATAATGTATCTTATTGTATAAATATGATTTAGCTAAGAAATAACTATCTCGTACATCATACTCATAAATATTACATATTTATATTCTCTAATATATTATGAAATCAAGTAGAAAATCTAGAATTTCGCAATACCGATAGAATAAAATCTTTAATTTTTAATAGCAACATAATTTGTATCTATAAATTGTATTTACGGTAAATAATTGCAATATTTTAACTGGCAACATTGAATATTTTCAACAAAACGTAGACATTAGTGCTACTCGTCACACGCCGTTTCTCGTCGCTTCGTTTACAATAAATAACTATTAATTCAATATTGTAAGATTATTTTATCTACTTTCATTTACTATTGATTGATTATCTTATATTATGAAAAACATTGAATTAATTAATAACAAAAAATACTAATAATTAACAAAACACATTTATAACGTGCCAATCATTTCATGTATACCTTACTCTAAACAGTTGCAAACGCATAAAAAGCAAATTAAGACAACAAATAACAAGATTAATCAATTGATTACGGAATTACAAATATAACATGTTCCAACATATTTTATTTAATTATTTTGCCACGTCAGATTGAGTACAATAAATTATATTTAACCATTTTTTATTCTGATTATTTGCATTATGAAATGCAATTCCGATCAGAATAATTACACACTCATGAACACATACATATAATTGCAATTCCATAAATAAACATAATTATAAAATTGAACTTCATTTAATAATAATAATCAACCCTTACAACAAACCCTACTTAGCCTACATATATTTAAAAGTAAAAATAGTGAAACAGTGAGAGTTATATAGTAAAATTCCACTACTCATTCATTATATTTATGTACAGGAATGTTTTAGTGCAGGCGTGAAAAAAGTATTAAAAGATGAACACTGATGCGGCTGACCTGAAATAGTTCCGAATGATGTCGAGGAAATAAGCTTCAAGTAGGCTTTTTCCCTAATTCATAATACGTTAAGAACAGTATTCTAAATAGCAAATGTTTTGTCTTTTTCTATTATATTTTGAAAATGGATCAAAAATCATTCGCTAGTTAAAATACTCTTGCGTTTAGGAATATGGGGAATTATCCTAAAAAGATTATTTAAACGACGCTTTTAACATTCAGATACAAGCGAAGAAAAACTGCTTGTGTAATGTTTTTCTATTACTAATATCGCCACATCGTATACCAAAAATCGACTAAAGTACTGTTAAAAAGCGCATTATAAACTATTGACAGAGATGGCGCCACGGTGTACTTGAGCAACAGTGCCATATGAACTCCGCGGTACAAGACCATTAGTATGGTGTTATACCTTGAGCCCCTGGAGCTTCACATGGAACCGTTTCATGGAAAAAATATGTTGCAGAACCTTCTCGATATTAATTTCTAACACTTGAATGTGAAATTGTGTTAGAAAGTCCTGTAACATTCAGCCTAAAGTGTAATCTCAACTTTCTAAAATCCGACCAATCATGATTAAATCATGTTAAAACAATCAACAATGAGTTATGAAACAATATATATTATGTATATCTAGCACAGCTCTCCAATAATACCATAAGTTTCCATGGCACCATTAAAAAAACACTTAAATTAATAAATTGCAAAGAATGCTCAAGTGAAAGCAATAAGTACAATATACAAAAGTGTTAGAAATACAAACTATATTTAATGAACAAAATGACTATTCCTGATCTTTGCAACCCTGTGAATTCTAATCCTGTGATATAGTCAATAAGACCGGTTTCCAACTACGAAATACTTGGGCACTGTGTCAGATAATTTTAGCTGCTAACACCAATACGATTTTAAATAGATACAGCTTCGAAAAGGTAAAAACTGATATGGCATGATATACCTACACGCTATAGAGCCAGAAAAGTAAAATGAGATAAAAATCAGAAATAAATGTGTATAGGAAACGTTATTTTTGTGCATTTATTTTTTATATTTTAATAGTATTGTACTAAACGGTCACGATTTAGTCGATATTGAAAGAAAAATTGTTATTCGATGTTATCGTTAAAACTATCACACAGTGCAATAAAATAGATTTCGTTAGCTGAAAAACGACAAGATTTTACAATAGTTTACTAAAGGTAGAATAGATCTTAATTTTAAATCTCGAAGTAAACATTTTGAGCTACGGTACATTTCTAAAGAATTATTTATTTAAATATAAGTTATGTACTAATGTATAATTATGTACATTGTTCCAAAAATCCTGTGTGTTGTGTCGTGTGCAAGTGATTTCAAAATTGTATTTTTTCTCCAAAATGTTGGTTGTCACATATTTGGCACATGTAGTGTATTGAGCTTTGATGTACCAAAGTAACAATGCAAGCTATTTAAGACTTTTAGTTACTCGTAATATTATAGTGTTTAGAATATTTAAGATAAATTAAACAATAATTTTATCACAACAATTAAAAAAATAATATTTCATTAAATTATATTACAAAGGTCTTTTTAAAAATCATTTTTAATGATATAATTTAATATAAAACCAAGAAAAGATCAAAATAACTAATTTGTGACATTATAATTATTAATATTGCCTATGTAATTATGTATACTCGCGAACGAAATTACTCTTATCTTCTACAAGTAATTCGAATTATTTACGCAATTATTGCATCTGAATTTGTGGCCCGGCTATAAGAACTAAGTATTCGCTACTGTAAATACTCGCGATAGTAAGTATTCACTGCTGTAAATATATGCAATGGTAAGTATTCGCCACTGTAAGTACTCATTACTGTGAACAACAATTCAGACAAGGTGTAGAGTATTATTGCTATGATAATTCAATATCACCATTCAATTCAAATAGATTTTTAATACATTGTCATGGATGAAGCAATATTTGATTATTCAATGTTAAATAGCAAGAGCATTTCTTTGCCTGCTATGTACCGACGACGCTAAGTATTCACGGCTGTAAGTATTCGCCATTTTAATTTGTAAGCATTTTCGTCTAAAAGTATTTACAACGTTTATATTTGAGATACAATGTTAGTATTTATGTAAGGCCAATGGTGGCATAGTAACAACTTTATACGTCAGAAACTAAATTATACTTGGAGTAATTTCGATCGTTGAATATGTACATATATTCAAAAGACGTCAAAGTTTGAAATTTTATGAATAATAGATAATAACTATGTATTTTCTTATTAAACAGTATCTAGGCAAAATAGGACAGCAAAGTATTTAAGTGTCAATATTTTAAAAGCGACGTGAAATCAATAATTTATTGTATTTAATAGTGAACAGAACGGTGTAATATACTTTATAAGTTATTATTTAGTTTTGTATAGATCTCCGATTGTATAGTACAATTTAGATTGATTTGGTGACATTTCATTTCGGTCTTTGGTCTGATTTTGTAGTTTTATGAGCAAGTGAAGGAAGATGGACTTTACGTATACAAGTTGGTATAGAAACTAAAAAACATCTTACAAGTAAATCGATAATCCAAATTCGCTATTAGTATTCTCATAACATCCGATCTCAAAAAATCTTTAAGTATCACCATTTACAATTTCATACTATTATTACGTGTTAAGTGTATTTAAAATGAAACATTATTAAGGTCAATATAAGGTCTTAAGTTGAGAAACAGTCCATTTTCCTTCGAGGAAACTTACAAATATTCAGCGTCGGATTGTCAGTAGACCCAAGAGACGGGGACCCATTGTGGCGTCGAGCGCAGGCGGGTCAGAGCCGCTTCTAGTTGAGCTAAAGTGTCGTCGATGTCGTTGTTCACGATCGTCAGGTCGAAGTAGTGGCCGTAAGTGCGACGGAGTTGGTCCGATTCTCGGACTAGAATTTCTATAGAGCCGTCATACTGGAAGAAAAAAGTGATACCTACAATTAGTAACGGGAGTGTTAAATTGACGGTCGAATTAAGACAGCAACTAGTATTAGTTGAAGAATTGTTAGATTTTTACAGGATCATTCATTAAGAGCGTAATTATTGTGCTTTACTGGGAAGAAGAGGGATTCTAAGCGAATAAAGTTGACATGAGCACAAACGATAGTGACGCATGAATGCATTTCGTCAGTCACTGCTTTATATATCAGAGTCTCATCTCCACTGCTTATTGTATATAAGCAGCAGAGGCGAAAATTTATATAAAATGATATCTTGCTGGACATGGTTCTTTACACCCATAATGCTAAGTAATTACGGGAAAGTGAAACCGAAAGTAATGGTGTTCTAAGGACCCTCTGACACTGATAAGCAGTGTAGCAATAACCCACAACCTTAAGTGCAATGCAGTGAATTACACACACCGTAATTTCAAACTCAAAAGGTTTTATTAAAGTCCACTCAAGTTCAGCAGATTAGAAATCTTAAAAGAATATACACTTGAAACTGACGAATGCACTGAATGTCAAATGCCATAATCCCTACCGAGTAATAAATATCAGCTGGAAAAGAGAGAAAAAAAGATACAACCATTGTTTAAAAAGCATACAATAGGACGACGCCTTTCAAGTTGTGATAAATGCCGACACGAGCGTCTGGAAGCTAGGGTTGGTCGCAACTAAACAATATGTTTGTATAATTTAACTGACGTCTAAAAAGACGGCAGCCCTAGATATTGAGAGCACGCTGTGTGCAAGCAGCGTGGGTGTCGTAGAAGCACTTACGTCGGCGACGTTGTTGAGCGGCGGCGCGGCGATGAACACGACGTAGGGCGCGAACTCCGCCGTGCGCAGGATCTTGAGCGCCTGCGGCTCCACGTCGAGGATGGCGCTGCGCCGCTCCGCGTGGATGCGCCGGATCGTCTCCAGCTTCGTGCCGTACATCGCGTCCTCGTGCGTACCTGCCAGACGCGACCTCAATATAAATATAGCTTCACATCGAGTAGGCTTACTAATGCAATAATACAATTATTGTATTAATAAAATAATTGGCCACCTATAAAAAATACTATATTTCAATAAAAGTCGTTTTGATGAAGCAGAGAAGTGTCGGACAAATTTCAGTTGCGCATGTTTTAGGTAAATCTTTTTAATACTTAATTTATTTTTTTATTGTCTACCAAAATCACAAAAACTATCAGGTGCAACTACCTACATAAATAAAGAAAAAAATAAAGTACTCCTAACCTACATAGTTTATGGTGGCGATTAATTTCAAAGAGTCTAGCTAATTACAGGTAAATTAGCTTGAAGAAATTTTTGCGTTTGTAGTAGTGTATGGTCAGCAAATAAAAAAAACAACATTTTATTTTTAGTTTTTATTGTTTTAAAGGTAATATACGTTTGTGGCTGGAGCACACCAAATGCGTGCACGTCTACGCATACGCACTACGTACTAATACGGTCGTGAAAATGTGTATCCACCGCATTGTAATCTATGGAACTGTATGAGGCAGACAAGCCAGTTCCAAACATTACAAGCATTGAATGCCGGTTTTCACTTCAGTGAAGACGTGTATGAATTAGGTGTTCTCCGGCCATAAATGTTTTATTCTAATAATTCATCAACCCCAGGCATATCACAATCATCCCCATCCTCGCTTTCATCAGATGAATTATTTAAATTAATTATGATTCGTTCTGATATTGTGTCTAAAGCTGCGTCTCTACCCTGATATTTGCTTTCCTCCTCAATAGCATGCAAACAAACTTTTCTCCATTCCTCTACAGTTATGGCGTTCATTTTTTCTTCAGCTAATGACATTATAACCTTCATATTCATTGCGACATTCTTTTTTGCGACATATGTTTTCACTATCCCCCATATATTTTCTATAGGATTAAACTCCGGATGGTATGGTGGTAAACGCAGCACAGTATGACCGTGCTGTCGTAATATTTCGTCTATCTTGTACTCTATAAATCTCGCCTTGTTTTGCAGAATCAGTTCATATAATTGAGGCTTAAGCAACGTGGATGAATGCTCAATGTTTCGAAATGTCAGCCAGTCTATCATTTGCTGTTTTCTAGAATTACTATTCGGTGCAGGATTTTGTATTGAGTTATGATATGGTGCGTTGTCAACAACAACAACACTATTTGGTTGTAAGTTGGGTATTAATTGAGTTTGAATCCACCTTGAATAGTTGTCATAGTTCATATTGTTGTGGTAATCTCCACTTTTTTGGTCGGCTTTAAACATAAGCAATGCATTTGGTATAAAGCCATCGATACCACCGGCATGAACAATGATTAAGCGGTTGCCTTTCGATATATGTTGCTTCAAACCTGAAGTGCTTCCATCTGACCAAGATTTCGAGAGGGTATGTGATGTATGTATATATGTTTCGTCGGTGTAAACAATTGGTCGGCGTTGTTCACGATATTCAGCAATTTTCATCAAATAATTAATTCGCAAGTATCTAATTTCGTGTTTTTCCATAAGAAGTTTCCGGTTATCTTCTGTTTGCTTCCAATTAAAACCTAATGACATGACGTGTTTTCGTAACGTGCTGACACAACCTTTATAATCGATATCTTCTTTCAATTTTGAGTGCAAAGTTTTTAAAGTGGGAACTTCTTTATTTGTGATGTGGAAGTCATGAATTGTTCTTCTGATAACTTGCTGATCAAAGTTATCGATTACTATTGTAGGTTTACGATTCGGTTTCTTTTTAGGAGATTTAAATGTTACTTCCTGATCTGAAGGACGACATTTGCTTTCTGATACTACCTTTCTGACGGATGCTATTGAAATTCCTGTTGATTTAGCAACTAATTGAGTGGGGGTCATAATACTGCTCGGGTTGTTATTACACTCAT
Organism: Herminia tarsipennalis; assembly: GCA_945859575.2. Classification (NCBI taxonomy): domain Eukaryota; kingdom Metazoa; phylum Arthropoda; class Insecta; order Lepidoptera; family Erebidae; genus Herminia; species Herminia tarsipennalis. The sequence continues at coordinate 22,021,787 of OX243835.2, read as the reverse complement.
TTTCGAAATATTTGTACAAACAGTACAAAACTTCCTTAGTTTGAGAAGTCAAAGGCTTGCCTCGACCATGTTTTAACACTGGAGCCATTTTGAATTATCAATATAAAGTTACAACACTTACACACTTGAAATTAAACACTTCAACAAATATTTTAACAATAATAACAAACAATAACAACAATCAACAAATACAAAATTTCACAATGAAACTACTACGTATCTAATAATTATAATTTTTTTATGAAATGCGTGCTTTATGTTCTAACGGTATCAAGCGACTGACGTCAGACTGCACGTGGCACCTGCGGACAGAGTAAACTGGTTTATTCTGGTTTTGTGCGTGTTTCCACTTTCCACTATCAAGTGACGATTTATTTATTTGTTTTGTTTCGTAATTATTATGGTCAAAACTTTTTACCTATAGCTAAACTACTATCATCTAAAGAACGACACGATATTTTATTGTTTCACGGTAGTCGCCTTGTCGTTTGCTCAAGGACGTGAAATTGAATGACATATTTTTTTTAATAAAGTCAAAACCTTTTTCTTTAAAATAAAAACTTGTTTTTATTGAAAACAAAAATCAGAGTGTTGCTAGGGATAAGTATTAAATTAAATAGTAATGTTAGGATATTGAAACATTTTTGTAAGGGCCAGAACGATATAGTGGAAACGCGCTCTAATATCTAAGTAACATACACACCACTACATATGCAAAAATTTCTCGAGACTAATTTCACTGTACGCATATGAATGCATTTCACTGTACCAATGTAAGTTCAGTTGCACTAATGTTTATGGACTTAAATAGGGCTTTCGATTATGTCGATCATACTTCTCAATAAGCTGGAAAAGTATGGAGTTAGGGATAATGTTCTAAAATTTCTTAAGTATCTGTCTAATATAGAATAAATCACATAAATTAGGAAAATATTTGCTCTTTGTAAATAATTCACGCATACAAGTACCCAGTACCAGTAAAAGTAATCCCACCGCGTTCCACAAGGAAACAAATTAGGGCCATTATTGTATTTAATCTATATCAATGATATCCCTGCGCGTGTGTAATATAATACATTTAGTAGCAAAAGTAGAAGTTAAATTTGAAAATTAAATAAATGCCTACCTTAAAGTATTGTTGGGTAGCTTCACTTACCGTATTCTAAATATTCGTTAGCAGCTATGTCGGCCATCATCTCTTCGTGAGTGACGAAGTAGTAGTGTCTACCGTTCTCTTCATCAGCTCTTGATGGCCTAGTGGTATCTGAAACAAATATAAAAAATAAAGTTTACTTACTCCCCTCGACCCTTCCCGCTCTCTAGACAAAAAGTATTTACCAGTGGATAATTCTAGTTAGTGACAAGTTACCAAAAAATTGCTCCAAATAACTACGAGCAAAAATAAAACAAATGATAAATAAGAGATATTGGTTGGCTAAAAGAATGTGCTTGCTTTTTTGAGTTTAGATAGTCGGCATGCGCGCGGCACTTACAACTCAATCACGTCCCAGGGCGGCGCAACGTATTGTTTGGGCAACCCTGATCTAGAGGTTTTAATATGATCGCTAGCCATTTTAAATAATAGCTATCCAATTCGACAATGCCAGAATTAATGACATTGTCTAGATATTTAGCATAAAGTATTAGAATTTTTCATTTATTTAGTTCGAAACGAGATGTAAGCCCGCTCCGACTTTACGTTACACTTTACGACACACCCCAAAAATGGATCGCGGAGAAAGGGCAGCCTCCGCCCGATGTAACAAGACGTAGGTTTCACGCAAACAAAAGACGAGCATAAAATAAAAATAGACTCACGTGGTATAGGGTAAGCATATTGATCAGGATGACGCGCGATGAGCGTGTTCTTTATGTGACGTCGACCGACGCCGTGCGCGCCCAGGAGAACTATGGTCTTTCTTTGGAACGCTGGAAATGTAAAACAATACACTTTATCAGTAACAAAGCAGACGGAATTGTGACAATGGTGGCAAACTAACATGTCACTATTTTCACAGCATCAGGTTTAACAAGTATAATATACTTACAATAGGGACGGATAACTGCCATGATGACTGGATAAGAACGAGATTTTGTGATTCAAAGAAGAAAACATAATATAATAATATCTTGGTAAAACTCACACAAGGCTATCTGATCCCAAACTAAGCAGAGCTTGTACTATCGAAACCAGACAACTGATAAACATACTTATATATTTTTAAATAAATACATATTATAGATAAATAACACCCAGACACAGAATAAACCATCGTGCTCATCACACAAAGTTTTATCCTGGGTGGGGATCGAACCCACGACCTCTTGCGTAGCAGTCAGATACACTCCCACCACGCCACCAAGGCAGTCAAAACGTAGTGTATGTCTTAAATAAATATGGTTCTATATCTACCTTATTAAATTAATAATATAAAATAACTTACATGGCAACTTGACGACCTCCTCGTAGGTTACAACATCCAATTGATCGAACACAGCGTTATGTTTTGCTAAATATTTGTCTTTTGATTGCTTTTTCTTACGTCCAAATATGGAACAATTTACTGAAACAAGATGTTTAAAACATTAATGTTGCCAAAAAAATTGTAAAAATGTTGCAAATAAAAAATCTTTAAGCCCTTTTGCTATTTATTCAATTTGGATTTTTATTGTGATTTTAAAATCATGCTGCAGTATAAATTTACATTACAATGGTGCCGTTTTGAATAAAAAATAATTATATTTAAATTAATTTGTTACTAATTTTAATTTCAATTTTCTATACATGCATTTTTTTTTGTTTTAATTTTCAAGCTCTTTTATCTTATTTACTCATAAACTTCCCTAGATCAATAAAGAATATTATTTCATGTCAATCTATTTCAGCAAATTACACCCAAAGATATAATTTCGCCACCTAGCACAAAACAATTAAAAATAATTTAACATGCATAAGTTGTTTGACAAGGTTCGTCGAGTCATCTAATACTGCCGATAAGCACTTGCTTATTTTAATATATGTAAAGAGCGTCCAATGTTTGTTTGTTAGATGCACTAAAATAGACCCGTTTTATCATAATACAAATATTCAAAGCTCTACAACTAATAACTACCTATTCGAAATATCTTTAACAATATTACGTAATAATGGAAACAAAATAGGTACTAAATACTACATCTATGGATATTTATAACACTACACAGCAATTTGATATTTAACACCGACTAGATATAAATATAAATACGAGTACTTAAAACTAATTTCATAGAATAAGTGAACTTGGAGATTTGGCCAAGAGTGTAGTTAAGTAACTCTTGTATTCATAGTAAGTACCTAACATAAATATAATTTATCGCCATATTCATTGCTAGCATTCTTGGTGAAGTACCTCATTTTTTTAAATCTCAAAGAGAATAATAAAAAAGTAATTGTTTATTTGAAATAAATGTACGAATACCAGTGCGGTCCAAAAGTTTCTGGCTGGAGATTTTTTTTGTGAATTTATTCTGCTTTTTTTGAGATTTCTGTTTGTTGTAGTTTTGAATTGACGGCGTTTAGAACAAAAGGAAATGTTTGAAATGTTTGGAATGGTTGGAATATCGTCGTTCCTTGACCAAGTTCCTAAAAAGGTCAGCTCAAAAAGAGGGTTAGATGCTGTGTAAGGAAGGGATGACGGAGAGGTATCTCCGTCATTTTCTACCATCAAAGAATAGAGTTTCGTGTAGGGCGGGAGTCCATTGACGACGAACCTCTCTCCGGCCGATCTGTCTCGGCACTCATCGTAGACTGCATTAAATTACAGGAAGAGGAAGTTCAGAATGATCGAAGACTTAAAAGTAAAGAAAAAGTGGTAAGAACAGGGCATTCGAAAAGTTAAGTTCTTAGGATTCTTCATGAACATCTTCACATGAATAAAGTTAGTGACAGGTGCCCAAACTTCTTTCAAGCTTGCAGCAAAGTAAGCGAAACGTGTATTCTCAAGAAGTTTTAGAAGCGTATAGACAACCCGGAGCGAGTTTTTTGGAGTCAATCGTTACGGGGGTCAAAACCATGGTTTTGTAAAATGACCCTCTTTCCAAAAGGGAATCGATGGAGTGGCGTCGTTCTGGCAAAAAGCCGCCTAGGAAGGCAAAGGTAACGCAATCCTCCTAAAAGATACTGGCTACTGTATTCTGGGATTGTCACGGAATACAAATGATTGACATAAACGTAAGGAATACCACGGTAAATGGTAGCTACTACGCCACCCTTAATGAGCAGTTACGAGAGGCGATAAAGCACAAGCGTCGTGAAAAACGTAGCAGAGGTGTTCGGCTTCTTCATGACCATGCTCCCGTTCACACAGATTCAATTGCCAAGGGTGCTGTTGCAAAATGTGGGTTCGAGGAAATTTGCGACCCACCTTATAGTCCCGACCTGGCCCCTAGTGACTATTAGGTATTAGTTTTCGTAACTGAAGGCGTATACTTCGTAAGATGAAGTGAGCCGTGCGGCTTACGATGACTATTTTTACAAGGGGATAGAAATACTAATTAAAAGATCAGAAAAGTGCATTGAAATGCAGGAAGACTATATCGAAAAAAAAATGAAAATATAATTATGTACTTATTTTCTTTGTTAGGCCGGAAACTTTTGGACCTTCCCCCGTACAAGAGCTACACCAACTAAAATACGTACTTACATTTTTTCTTCAAATAAATAATATCCAAAATATTCCATGAAATCAGATTGTTTACAGTAACCCAACCTATACTTTCGACCGTTATAAAGCCATAATAAGAAGAATTGACTATGGATATGTAGTAAACTAAACAAGGGCAGAATTATCCAATACTTGTCGGTTCAATTGTTATAAGAAAGAAGAAGCAGACAACAGAGGACGTTTGACCCTTTTCTAGAAGCGGTCATTCACCGACATATCTTTTTTGTAGGGAAAGGTAATTTATGCATAAGGGCGTAATGTCACGAAGCAAGCGCAATAATATGCGGTGCGAGTGACAAGGACAAACGTATATAAATATAATGCATTTTCCTTGTCACTCCCATTCACTGCCGCTAGCACCTCATAGTTTATTACCAAGCTATAGAACATTAGGCTCATATACCCCATATTCAAAGGGCGTATAGGTTGGGCTACGTTGCATTACATATTAACTTAAAATAACATAGATGGAGGAATACCTGTGTTCTCACAACCGTCGGTATGGGACACGCAGCCCTCGGCTCCTAGCCGCATGACATTACAACATGGGTCATGCAAACGGAATGGATGGTATACTGACTACTACTTGATTTGGGGGACACGCAATATGGGAATATGTTTTGCCGAGATATCACGGTTTTTAAGTAAAAATGTTATAAAATAAAAATAAGTATTTTGTTTTATTACCAATTTGAGTGACAATTGTGAAACTATTATTTTCAAATTAATCAAATCAATTTAAAATTTATTCACTCAATTCACAGACAATACATTTCCCAAAACGAAAATACTTTAAACTGGGATTACACAAAATTTATTTTTGTATAAGTACATAATATAATATTTTGAAATACTTGTTCATATTCTACGTAGATATCACTAGCAAGTTTGGAGTACTGGAATTATCATCAGATTACATGGATTGAAGTATAGATATATATTTTGTAGATCTACTAGTTTTGTTAGGGACAAAACAGGGCGTAAGTGAAATTATCATATTGTTACTGAGGTCTGAGGTAAAAGGTTACAAGTTAATCTATAAAAAGTAGGTACTATACTTGTATGGGTGCAGTATAATTTACCAATTAGTATAAACATCGGTGAATACTTTACATAAACGCAAATATGAAAGTATTTGTTATAAGTTTTTAAATCAGTACCTAATTGTCGTTAATTTTACCTTGCCAAAACGACTATAACGATTACAAAAAGTTTTAATTTATTTAGTACACATAACGTTATAAAAATACTTATCTGACCAGTTAACGAAAACTACGAATAGAAGGCACAAAATCTTTTACTAAAAAAGTATTTCAGGTTTCTTTACAATGTCACTTACGCCCCTAATATTTTGGTTTGTAACTTTGTACCATGCAGAATTGGAATAGGTACAATTTGTGTGACACAAATGTACGGGAGCTCGTATCACTCGTAAAATATAAATGAAAAGCAATTTTACATACCGACTGCTTCGTCCAATGATGATTCGCAAGCACAACACGAAATGTTTATGTAAATTAAGGAGGCAATGAATACAATACAATATAAAGCCAATTATTATAAATGTATGCAACACTATTAACGTTTGACATTGTAACGGGATGTATGACCACTGTGTCCACTCGTAATAAAGTGACACTTTGTGATAAAGGCATTTCTGTGCCGTGGGGCGTAAAGTACTGATTGTAAGAAATTTGCTACGCAACGCAAGATTCGTAGGAAACCTTGCTACGTCACTGATTAATCGGCTATGTATATACGTAGCACGTAGAACGTAAGTTGATTCGAGCTACGTAGATTACCATATCTTATGTGATATTGACATTAAAATTTTTACCCTATATACTTAGCTCATACTATCTTGAAATAATTATTATGAGATATATTATTTCACAACGGAGGAGGAGCAGCAGCGTCCTCTGCGTATTTAAGCCTTACTGTGATCGCCAACCCGTTCGCCAAGCGTGGCGATAATGGCAATTACCCCCAGGTTCTATTATAAATAGGTTCTACTGGGGAGACCAGCAGTGGGACATTATATATATTATCATATTGGTTATTAAAACAGTGGTGATACAACCCTAAAAGTAAATACGACAAATCCATTATACACCTTTACCAACGTGTGTTTTTATACCATACCAGTACAACTCAGTACTAATGAGTATACAACATCGATTTAATGAGATTGTAACAGTTCGCATATACCTGACGCGTTCATATATACGTGATCAAAATCACCAACAAAATGTGTGTGCTTTTAAACTATTTTGCATTTATAACCGCTGGTAATCCAAAGTAATCCGTCGATAATAGGTATTGTAACGCATCAAGCGTGTATTTGCGACCGTATGTCCAATACACGGCCACACAAATTCTTATTTAATAGGCCAAATCGAATGAATTTTGATTGCCATAAGAATAGATATATGCGAGCCTTTACAAACGTAGCCACGATTCCGCTAATGCAAGTTTACTGTTTCCATTTCCACAAATCATTCCCACATTCATTCTATGCACCCTGTACTTACTTAATAATGACGTCAATGGCAATACCAATTTCTTATGAAAAATCGAAATTATAATTCTAACACATAAAGCGTTTCAATCAGAAAACAATTCCTACATCGATAGTTAACTATAATCGTTACATCGATTTTCATACTTTCCTTTCCTCTCTAATGGAATCTTGGATCTCAGCACATATAAAATCGATTTATGTCCGCACTAACATCTAACAAAAACGTAAGTGATCGTTTCAATTTTCATTACTCAAAGACGTTAGACCTTTTCTTTCCTTTTTTTTTCAGAAGATCTGTAGATATGACAACAACAACCCGTCAAATATTTTCGAATCTCTGTTCAATTTTGCTGTCGAAATAACGATTTATGCATAATATCATATCATATGAAGCGGCATCGGTCTCGCAATCGTGAGGTCGCGCGTTTTTTTTCAATCGGGTTCGAATTGAAAAAAAAATAACCGATGTGAAATAATTCGTAACATAAGTTTAGCTGGAAGGGTTAACAAGATTGCTAGTAATGTGGAATCACAATCACATTAAAATTATTATCCAATAACACTTTTTTTTTAAAACACAAAAGAAAAATTACCAACAATGAAATCCACAAATAATTTGGCTTAGCTGGAAGTTTACAAATGCCTTTAAAATTGCATGCATTATTTTGTCAAAGTTATCTCCAATAAATGCTTGACCTACTGAAACATTTAAAAAATATCACTTTGCTAGATTAAAAATTTAACACGAGATATCGACAATAGATAATATCACACGCAGAAATTCGCAAAATTCTAACAACCAGATTTTTACCTCAAAGGTTTTAAGCCAATACGACCTAAAAAAAAATCTAAATCTAAAATTCCCGATTTGTTAGTGCGGACACATCATTCGATCCCTGTACATACAATCATACGTGTAGTTATTACCTTGATCAGTGGTAGACCTTTCAGCGGCGGCGCACGCCGCGCGCCACTCCTGCAGCTCCGGGCTAGGGATGAGGCCGGCTGAACCGCCGGACGCGTCTTTGCGTGCTTGCCACCAGTGAGAATCGTCTTTGCTGATAATCTGGAACATTTTGAGTTATATAAGGCAATGAGACGCCAAGATTTGTCAAGAGGCAAGATGGGAAATGTCGCCCGAAAAGTACCTGGACTTGAATCATTATCTAACAAAAATAGAGAATTAGTTTTAACGTCAGCGATTACCTAACATTGTGACATGGCGTTAGAATATCAGTGGCCACCCAAAATAAGGAATGCGTCGAGGGAATTATGTCACAATACAATTCACAATAAGATTTAGTTAAATCACCATATAAATTGAAGTACCCGTGTATGGTGTATAAAACAGTTATATATTCTAAATTTATAAGTATGGTTACACGGTACTGACATAAAAAAAAATGTTAAAAAAGAAATTTACCCTTGTCTGTTAGTTTCAGTAAACCTAATTTCAAATTATCAAAAATACTCCTTAGGTTATTCAACATTTTATTTCGCTGGTAGATTAGATAAACCAAATGCGCTTTGAATAAGCTTTTCGTTTTCTTTATTTAATTCAATAGTAATTCCTTGTTGTGTTCATGTCCTATTTACACGATGATGCCAGTAGAGTAGGTACATTATCCGACAAACTGAAGATAGCAATTAATTTAAACATACCTGCAGTATATCGCCCGTGTTAAAAGCGATGCCAGCTTGAGCGCAAGGAATCAATTCATCTTCTAAGGGATCATAATCGAATTGCGCTCTCACGAATATCTAGAATAGATAAGTTAGCCAATTAGAGCTTTCAGTGTCACAGTACAGGCAAATGGATGAAATTTTGATGAAGATGAATATTTAATTAATACGAATAGTATGATATAATTTGTGTAATTGTAAATGATTTTTTCATGTAGGTTACGTTTTATATTTGGCCAGAAATAAAATGCATATTATTAATATGAAAAGAAACGCAAAAAATGTGCATAACCTTAAGACATGAAAAGATTTTTTACTTTAAATCACATAGTACAGATACCAAGAGTGATTAGAGTGAAAATTCTGAAGTGATTGATGACATTACAAGAATGGAATAATGAATGAAATATGAATGATTTAGAAACAGCAAGAATACAAAGAAGAGACTAGACGAAACAAAAGACAGAACAATATGGTAGTGAGAAAGAGATGAGAGATGTAGTGAAGCAATGAGAAAAGAACAACAAGCGCACAGAAACAGGAGATCGCGGGGTCAGCCATGCCCAAGTGACATACAACAATATAAGGCTGTCCTTCCACCATAATGTGCTGTGTTGCTTGGCTGCAGTTGTGTCATGAACCCACCAATAGGATCGCTTGATTTTAAAAGCTTTCGAATTCCTGCGCGAGCGATGAATGCGACGGGTTCTGACTAACGTGATGGACGGGAATAAAACAACGACAGAGTATGTTCCTTCATAAACCGTAAGTTGGAGTATTTGTCTCTTACGTTAGTCCCGCCACTAGTCCAGCTTAGCTAAGCGATCCTTTAGCTGGCTTTCACACACATTCGTGGCTTTTCAACATAGCACATTTCTGGTAGAAAAGCAGCGTGAAGGCGGCCGCAGACATGCAGGTTTCGATCCGGTCCGTTCAAGCGCCCAGTGTAGTAGAAGCGTGTATTACAGTTAGGGCACTCAATTTATTTACAATTCCAACTCAGTCGAAACATTTCGCCTCAGTGGAAGGTCATTAATTCAATACATCATTATTAAAGCAGTCAGCATGGCAGAAGGCTACGACCGCACAACTCGCATCGCTGATAATAATAACTGCGTTTGCCTGTTCACCAAAATCACATTAAAAATCAAGAGATCAATAAAAGCAAAATTATTATTATATTATCTGCATAACTCAGCGATGAAATGAACAGACATTATCGAGACGGTATTGGCGCAAAAAATAATTCGGATCTGGTCAAAACCCGGACGTGTGGAGACGCCCTTACATAAAATAAGACAAACAACATAAAACAAAGTAGCAACGGGTCTGATCTCGTTACTTACTAGCACGGGCGAAGGCTTTATCCGGAAAAGCTAGTTAGAACAAAAATACAAAAATTTTATTCTCTTTTGCTAATTAAATACCAATTATGCTTCGAGACAAGCATTTATAGAAAATTTGTGTGCGCTTGTCGACTTTTTTTCTAACTTTTTTCGTGTAAAACAAGCGTTAGAACCACACTACTAAACTATTGTGTTATTCAAAAAACAATATTTATGTATATTTTTAGTCAAGTAATTCAAACTAGTGTTAATACTGAGCTACTGTTACATCTACGTTTCAAAACCACACTGACAAAAACTTAGGGTATACCACAAGGTATTGCACTCGTATCCTTATGAGTATTGGCGAAAAATGGATAAAGTAGGTGTTACCTCGCAAGGTGGTGGCGCCGAGCGGTATGAGGGCACGATCTTAAATGTCACTGATCCACGAGCTTCGCGCTAGAAACATTAAAAGTTAGGTATAAAGTAAAAGCTTAAAGCCTACATTTTTAAAACCTAGTAAAAGTTTCGTAATGGTCTTTCGATTAGAGAGAAATATAGTGAATTTATCGTTTCCACTTTCATTTATCATCAATCAATCGATATAAAAGAGCCATCAATTTGTGAAGTTAGTTGATGGTTTGATTGGGTCAATTTTTGCTCGATCTTATTTATTGGTTCTTTCGTATCGGCGTTTGTCGAGCATGAGACTGGCGGACAAAAGACTTTGTATAGCTATCTCGGGCCTTCAGCCAATTTGATCATTCAGAAGATAATTGAATGCACAGATGGTGCTATGATAGTACTAACAACTGCGTACTAAAGTGTTGTTGCATCGATTCTCATATGGGGCATACTTTGTGTCTATACTTAAGTATGTAAGTTCATCGTAGCACTAGGAGTATTTCTTCATTCTCGTATCTGTTTAAGTTAATAATAGCGACAGTCATTGTGAGCATATCTGATAAAAGACCTGCTTGAGTATTTGGGGGTAGATTTACCTTCAAAAACTGAAAAAAGGTCAAATTTCATACCAGCATCCTCTGCAGTTGAGCAACTGACTGATTCGCAACTGGCGTGCCGTTGATCTCTTTGATCTCATCGCCAACGTGCAGGGTCGCCTGTCTGTGTATCATTCCACCGTGCATGATGCGGGCTACGATGCATCTACCGTCGTCAGCTAGCTTCAGTGTTATGCCCTATAAAGATAATGTTTTAGTGTTACGGGGTTTCCAATAAAAAGGATACCAATGAAACACTTATACTTAGCCTGACTGCCTATCTTTTTTAAACGGTCAATTGGAGAACTTGAACCTCTGTGAAGCTGGTTAAAAATAAGGTAGGTAGGCTATAGCTGCAACCGCTGAGTACGGATGCTTAACATAGGTGAGTATTCCGACCTCAAATTGGACCAAGCCGTAAGCAAAAGCTGAGTATTTCAAAATAAACCTGAACATGGAATCCCAAACAGGTTCTACAAAACAATCACTCAAGCAAATGCATATATAGGTAGTGCTACTGAATACTCCAAAATCATCCATCAATTAATGAACATATACCTATAGATCTACGAGTATATCTAAATGCAACTGAAGACAGCCTCGGCCCGCCTTTACAGATGACGCTGACAAAACAGGATGTGTGCACAGTTTCGCGAACTGTGATGAGCATTGATCTGCAACGATTACCGCAGCACCTGCTTCTACCCACAATGATTCGTCTCCCCACGTATGCGTTAACATTGCCCCGAATAATGGAAACCTACGAGTTGAAAGCAAATATTTACATTTCGGAAACGTTTGGTCTTACTGTTTCACAGGCATATTTGCTGAAAAACTTAGAACTACGCAAGTTGAAATGGTTTTGTGTTTGTCTCTTTGAGAGGTTGTTGCATAGAGAAGGATCGTGGGGGTGTAGGCACGGTTAAGAATCTAAAAAGTTAAATAGGATCTTAGGATTTTACGTCAGACAACGGTTAAATTTTATTATCCCAGCTACTACGAATTATATTACTTATGGTAATCTGAATCCACGACGTAAGTCACGTTACGTCGTTTCTCCGTACCGTACCATATCGTATAAATAATAAATAATCAGCCTCCATTACTTTTATTCACATTATCTACCATCTCTGCAATAACTGAGAGCGTCGCCTATGTACGTTGGAAAACTCTTTCAGAGATTGAATTTCCAAATATGCTTCCTCAGTGTACACTTTCGTAATATAAGGAGCTAACATTTACTTTAATCTATTTTAACTGGTAATTTAGGCCGTAGATTCAGTTTCTAATACAGGTAACCCCTTACCATCGGTTCATCAGTATTCTTCTGGAATTGAACGAGGCGCACCCTGGTCACGTTCTCGAATTCCGGTTCGGTATCATCCTCGTCTTCGGGAGGCGGTGCCGTAGTACGCCCGTTGACCGGCGGCGATGCTGCCCGCATAGACTCTTCGCCGTACACCTCTCGGGCGACCACATCGTGCGCCTGTAGTAGGGCCTGTGAACAAAGAAAAGAATACGTAAGCATATGGATGGATTGACACAAACGTCTAATAACATGAATCGATTGAGCGTCAATAAAATTTCATTACAAACGCAAGATTGATTTCAATTTACAGTTTCTACGTCAATCACAGCTAGATGGCATGTCTGGCGTTATTGTCGTTATTAAGCTGTAAGTGTGACCCTATGTTTTCTGTAATAACTAATATATCTAATCATTACTTGAAAACATACAAGAGTTCAACTATTTGACAAACCACATATTTCTTAATGAATGTTCAAGTAAAGTCTCAATAAATTACATAAATAAACTAGTAAAACGAACAAGAATTATCTCAAAGTCCTACGTCGGCCATTCAGCATTTCAACATATAAATTCAATTCACTAACCAACTGCTGCATACTGAATGGTAAATTTAAAATGTTTTCTGCTTTCACACACCAATTCACTCCAAGCCTCTTTCATTTTACGTTTGAGTGCTTTTGGCATACGGCCGTGGACGGCTATCCCCAACAACAGATCCCAATATTGCGCTAGTAACGTAATCCATGAAATGTACTGGTGACCGCAACAAATTCGCTTCAGTTTTCAGTCCGGGTCGGTGAAAATCTGTGTGATCGTGCCCAATACGAATTAACTGCTAACTGCCAATATTTAAAAAAAAAAACGAAAGGATAAGCTTTAACTGTATTAAGTGTGCGACGCACTATAAATATACGTATACCAAAAGCTGTTATATTTTCAGGACAATTTATGAAGCGCTCAATATTTACTAGAAGCGAATTTCGTAAAATTTGGTGGCGGAATTTGTAGCAAAATTAGTCGAGCATATTCTGTGTAAAAGATGCTTTAAGCCAGAGCTTGATGTTTATAATCAACTACCTATCTCTAAGCAGGATATCCCATAACACAGGAACAGTTTTTTAATATGGAGTATGTATGAACGGAATTTATAGAGCTCGATATGCTTTGAGCTTCAAAGGCAAGTTGGTATTTCATAGAACTAATTCTAGGTAATTCTCCAATCATCCGTTGAATGTCAAGCAGCTACGACTGGTGTGCACATGCCTTTGGTCTCAAACCACATAGCTAGTTAATATCTATGAGTTACATTTACGTATAGTAATATATTCAGTACAAAAGCAACTTTAAATTAATCGACGCGATAATGCCGTAGACAAGTTTAATTACTTGTGGTACAGTCAAGTGTCATACCGCAATATGAAATGTGTCTGAAAACGTAATACGTGGGTAGTTATTTGCTTTTAATTAAAATTATTTAAAGGTCAATATACAGGGTGATTTGTAATATACTAATAATCTCCCGCTCGTGGCTTCTTTACATTAGCACTAAATAATTTTGTAACTTCAGTTTTGCTAAATATTTTAAATATTAACCCTTAATCACCTATCACTTGTTTTGGAGTTATGACCTTAAGCACCTACAGTCTTATTTTACTTAAAAACTTAAAATCGCTGTTTATTAGGTTTAAGCCCTAAACTAAACTAAAACTAAAAAAAACTAACTACCTGACAAAGAAACGTCGATTTTACTCCGGGGTTACTCCTGGATCACTCAATGTGTGGTAAATGTTTAGGTGACAAAAATAGGTGGTAAGTGGCGAAGATTTCTTTTTTTTTTTAAAAGACGACTCCCGCATTAGGGTTACAAGCCCTGTGTCGCGGGGCACTTTACAAGTCACGGACATAAAGTACACCCAGACTCGGAACAACAATTTGTGGATCACACAAAGTGGTGTCACGTGTGGGAATCGAACCCACGACCTATTGTGTAGCAGTCGGGCACATTCCCACCGCGCCACACAGGCTGTCAAAAGAAATTAATTTGTATTTTTTTTTCAAAAATTATAATATGAGTTATTTGGTGTAATTTAAGAAGCCCAGAGCGGAAGGTTATTAGTATGTATATTTAAAAATCATTCTGTATACTAATTGTAGTATAATATTATTTAACCTCTCTGAAATCTCTTATTGTTCGCAATAGTTCGGGCCGACAGTTTCTTGGGTTTAAAGAAAGTACTCAACAAAAAGGAATAATTTGTCTGCCTACTGTAACTGCTTGGTGGCTGGTCGTGACTACTGGGGACTACTGGGCAAGAGAATGTGAATTTAATTCCAACACTGGAGAGAGTTTTACGAGACCCATAATTTGGTTCCGAGTGAGAGTATACTTTGTGATCATGTACCGTGTACGAGTATTCTATAAAGTCACCTGGTGACGTAAACCGTTTTATTCGTTTAATAATAATAATATTTTGGGACAACACAGCAGAGCAACTAAGCTATCTGATCCCAAACTAAGCAGAGCTTGTACTACGGAAACCAGACAACCGATAAACATACATATATGTTGAAGTAATTTTTATAGGCATTTCTTTACAAATTGTAAAGTAATTGACAATAAATTTACAAATACAATAATTCAAAAATGCAATTATTGTATTTGTAAAATACTTATATATTTCTAAATACATACATAAATAACACCCAGACACAGAACAAGTTTTATCCTGGGTGGTGATCGAGCCCACGACCTCTTGCGTAGCAGTCGGATACACTCCCACCGCGCCATAGAGGCAGTGCAATTATTTGAATAAAAAGAAACTAAACCTATAGTAGAACAAAACAAAACACATTAACAGTAACATAATTAGGAGCTACACCGAATCCATTCACAAAAACAGCAACGCCCATTCGTATGGTAATGCAGGAACTGCACTGGTAGAAGCACCACTATTGTTTTACACGAACTGTTCCGTAAATTGTGTTTATTTGGATAAAACATAGATAATCCCCAGCTACGTGCTTAATGCGCTGCCACAAATCTGCCTAAGTGAAGCTTATATGAAAATCTCTAATGTATTCCGTCGCTTAATTTCCAGATTTAGTAGATGTAGACCCGATTATGTGTTTGTAGGTAAAGGGATGAAGATGGTGATAATAACATACAATGCATATCAGTATCATACACACAAGTATCGATATCTAAGTATACTGATAATATAAAGCTGAAGAGTTTGTTTGTTTGAACACGATAATTTCAGGAACTACTGATTTTAATTAAAAAAAATATATTTTAATGTTGGATAGCCCATTTATCGAGGATAGCTATAGGCTGCATACTTTTACGCTACAACCAACAGGAACGGAGCATTAATGAAAAATGGTGCAAAAAACGGAGAAAATTGAAGCAGACGAAGTTACGCGGGTCAGCTAGTTTTAGCATTAACACGGGCAACGCTTAATTTTCAGATTTGTAGTTGTAGAGTCGGTGACAATTATACTTTGTAAGTGACAATAAAATTGTAAAAGTAACATATATATATCGATACCATATACAAGTATTGTTGTTGTTATTTTAATGTGAACATAAGAGCTCTTAATATTCAGATATTATACATGTAGACGTTTATGCACAAAATATATCGCATATTTTGTGCATAAGCATGAAAATAATACAAGTAATATAAAAAGGAATATCGATAAAAAACAAAAGTATTGACATTTCAAATAAACATGGGCAACAGCAAATCATCGGTTATACCATTCTTATGACAAATGTCGGTAATAAATCTCTCCAAATATACCATGAACATTTCGACATCTTGTTTCAATAAAAATGTGATACGTTTCAGCATTATTCATATTTCTTTTTTTAATTTTAAGTTATATTTTCGTAGTGCGTATTAGTCGTACTCAAGGAATACTGCTTTCTTAATTTAAATAAATAAGAGTTTTCTGGAACCAAATGACGGCAAATGTAAATCAACAACAAACACAGTTACGTGGACAAATATTTGATTAAATAGAAGCGAAAATGAGTTGGGATACTTTCAACATAACTGCTTTGAAAAAATAGAGTGTAGGTACCTAATGTTTTAAGTATTCTAGATGTTTATTAGTTTCTTTATTCCATCATAACTTTTTAACATTGAATGGATTTAGGTGAGTTAAGAAGTAAATTGGATAGCCTTATTTAGAAAAGATATGGATGTTGTCAGACGTAAATGATTTGTACACATACATATGTGCATGCATAATGTCAGTGCATACATATTTTAAAACATGTATGTATATATATATTTTTAAATTTAGAACAATACAAGATAAAACTTACTAGTGAATAGGTCATGTTATATTTTTGAAATAATTAGAAGAATAGCGTTGTTTTGCTTATATCTATATATTACACAGCCTTGTTAACGAATAACGTTATTAAATTAAGTAAAATAGAAGGTTCGACGTAAATTTAATTAGGTTTTCGGTATGACTACAAAGGCATTGCTGATAATAATTATATCAGCTCATAATCATATTACATCTAAACGTCAATAATAGGATAGTAGCGTACAATATACAACAATATAGTACAATGTGAAGTTTGTCGCTAGCAATACGGCTACATATAAATATTTGATTATATATAGTGTATAATTCTGCCGGACTTCTTTTAAAAGAAATAAATAAAAACATTTCATATACCTACCACTGAAAGTCAAATAAGAGCAGACCAAAACTCATGGGAAAAAGAAATCATTATAGCTTAAGAACGCACACAGTATTATTTCAGTAGGTACTCTTGATTCGGTGTCATGTCGAAAGAAAGTATTGAGATATAAGGTAAGTGCCTATATTACCCCTGCCCAGTACAGCGATCCCTGTGCCCTTACGCACAATATGATTATGAGCATATTTTAGTATTACGTAGCTGTACATTGATTCCGTACCCATTCCAGTCGAGATTACTAGAAACCATTGGCCATGTGTTGCCACATTCATCAACGTAAACAGATAAAAATAGGCAAAATAAATAAGCTAAGACGACTTATCATTATTCATCTAAGCCGGTATTTATTTTGCATATGGTTTGGTCCTAATCTAATCACCAATA
Source organism: Herminia tarsipennalis (assembly GCA_945859575.2). Lineage (NCBI taxonomy): Eukaryota > Metazoa > Arthropoda > Insecta > Lepidoptera > Erebidae > Herminia > Herminia tarsipennalis. Next base: position 22,004,135 of record OX243835.2, on the reverse strand, counting down.
ATTCCAAATTCCAAACAATAATAGGAAATTCTAACACAGCTAGTCAAAGAAAATAGTGTTTTCTTCAGATGAACACCTCAAAAACCAAATTGAAAATGAAAGCCAGGTCTTGAGCAAGATTGGATTTTTTAACGTGATAATGTCATAAAAATCGATTACCGGCTGCAGGAACGAAAAATTGTAACGTTCCGCCTGCTTATAGGCTGAAGTATCAGCCTATCAGCGAATGGCGATTGCAGCGACATGCGATACAATTGGAACTAAAGCTGTCACAGGCATTGTTGTTTATTACAATGTCATCAATGTTTTCTTATGACGTTATTACGTAAAATTATCGCCCGTAGACCGACTTTAAAAAAAAACCTTTTTTTTTCAATTTGCTTTACCCTGCTTGCTTTAATTGCAATGATTTCAAACCAACATAGAATATAGGTGAAACTCAACCTGAACTTTAGCTCAGATGAACTGTGCAATTAATTTGACGCTGCAATAATATGTAATTAATAAAGCAATTGCTGAACGTTACACCCTAGTTGCAGATGTAACATTGCACCGTTAGTAATTCTGAGAGCTTTCGGATGCGGTTGTGTGCTTTCAGAATACGGGACTATCTATATTAACTGTTCAGTGAAGCAATATGCAAACAAGTAACTCAATTAGGTACCTAACATTAGTATAAGTTTGTATGATAAACATCTGTAACCATCTATTGCCACATGATATGTGATGGAGCTTTACTTGAGAATGGATTGTCCAATTTGGTTGTTTTTTTTTTGTGTGTTCATTGTTTCATTCGGTTAATATTTTATGTTTGATAATCTTTTGTTAATCACCAACTGTCGTTCAATTAGACTGATTAGTAAATTGCAACCGTGCGAAGCTAGAGGTGGATACTAGTTTTGATATATGAAAGGAAATCGTGACTGACACACGGCTCAAAACAGTGTACGGATTGGGTTGAAATTTGGTACAAAATTAGTTATTATAACGTACATCTATACCAATATTATAACGCTGAAGAGTTTGTTTGTTTGTTTGTTTGAACGCGGTAATCTCAGGAACTACTGATGCGAATTGAAAAAATCTTTGTTGGATAGCCCATTTATCGAGGAAGGATATAGACTATATAACATCACGCTACAACCAATAGGAGCAGAGCAGCAATGAGAAATGTTGCAAACACGGAGAAAATTTACGCAGACAAAGTTACGCGGAACAGCTAGTATTGTGTGGCTTTAGATACTAGATATAAGATTAGAAAACAAGCCCCATCATATATTTTTCAAAGATTCGTCCCCTTAAAGTTTGAAACGGGAGTACAAAATTTCAAACAAAATCAAATGAAACGCGGGCAAAGGTGTTTAATAATATAAGTATTGGTATCTACCTTGTAGGTAGGTTAACATTATTGAAAAGATCAAGTACAAGTTAACAAGGAAGTGGGTCAGCATTATTATATTCATAAAACCTGTCAAAATACAAGCTGCATGCACAGTGTCCCCCATATTCGTTTGAAAGCAATGACCCAATATTTTTATTCACAACTTGAGATTAATGTCATGCTTCGGTGAGCCTAGCCGGAGCCAATATCGGATTTCCAATACAAATAGCGATATGGTGGCCATTTAAAATATACACTTTCTTGATCGGGGTATAGAAATATATTGAATGTCTCGTAATAGATAGGTATACTTCTCTATAACAAAACGAACAAAACGAGAGTAACAACTACGTTTTGGGAACTTGTGGAAATATTCATTGACAATTAACCAAAATAAAAATATATATTATCCCGTATTTTTTTCCAGAATAAAGCGTAGTATATGTAAGTTATTTGTGTTTTCACCAGTCGTTCATGCTGGAAAAAGCGTACAATACATACGTCTTTACTATTACATCACATAGAGGAAACACATACAGGAAATCCATTATAAAACAAGCGTCTAAAACTCTGAACTCTTTGCTGCGAAAGATGCTAAGTTAGGGATTTGTAGTGGGTACCTAAAACTCTTGGTAAAAGTAATACGAACGCTTTCCTATCAACTGAGAGAATTCAGCTTGCCAACCTTTTGCAATCGCGGAGAGCTTTATTTGCAGGTAGTACAACAATGGTGACAGATAAATATCCGGAAACCAAACACTTCATAATTAATTTTCTAATTTAAATCGATGACAAAGTTGCAAGCGAATTGTTACCTATATTCACGTGAATTGAGTAACGATGAAGCCTTAATTCAATCTGATAGTAGCTGGAGCTGGGAATGCGGATTGACAATCTGTACAATGAGTATGTTAATTTGTACATGACGTTCACATATCACAGGCTTTGCAGGCAGTGGCCATCCGTTTGTCAAGCTAAAGGCATTACCTAGCATTATGACGTCAAGAGGGTAATCCTTCTTAACAAGTTAATGCTTTGCCATCTGATTATAGTTTAAACAGCAATATTATAAGTTTACTCTTATTATACATTTAAGTTGGAATTAAAGTATACGGGGATTGACGCCATACCTGATGGCGTCAATCCCCGTATACTTTACGTAATTTACTTAGATATTGGTTGATATTTTGTCCACATTATACTGGTAGTGGTCATAAGCAAATTAAGTTCTCTTGCCATTACGGCTAGTGCAACCTGGTCGAGTCGTGTAGCGATCTACAGTTATCTAAATAATCCATTATTTTGAGATTTAGTCAATAAGGAAATTTAAGGATAATAATGCATCATCGCGTTATATCCCTTATTTCGTAATTTTAGAAACGCGAGTCTTAAAAAAAAAACAAAATATAATTTTAAACTTTAGTGCAACCATTATGTTAGGTGTTATTAAATATTTCAAAACCCTCTTAATATAATACCTCAGTGTACGGTTTGCAGCTTTAAATTTATTTTTCATTTCATTTCTCCGCGTGACTTGTTTCGAAAAATGTTAGCAGGGAACACAAGAACTTCGCGAATGGAGGAACAGTAACATCTTGGTTAAAAATACCTGCGTATTCAACTTGTAATTGCAAAATTATGTAACAAGATACAAATATTAATAATTCAATTAATACGTTAACAGGGCTGTAAACATGTAGGGACTCTGGTATATGGATTTATTGAATATAATACCAATTTAAGCATAAGTTTAGAGTATATTTAATAGGAAAATAACACGTGGCAACTAGTAGGTAAATGAAAATGAAGTACAGGTGACCCAGATATTGGCTAATCAAAAGAATAGCGAAAATCTACATGAATATGACAAAAAGCCTATGTACTTCAGAAGAAAGATTGTACGACCGCTTAAAGCATGTAAGGACTAAATAACTCTAATGTGGTATTTTAGTGTTAAGAGTGTCCATTTTTGTATCCATGTCATGTCGTTTTAAATAGTTAAGATCATTACGTATGCCAAATGTAGGGTTTATTTTTTGTAATGAATGAATCATTTCTTTTTTTTTTTGTGTTTTTTTTAATTTGTGGCACCTATGTCAGATAATGGTGATTTAATAAATCCTTAAGTATGTTTAGGGTGGCGTCAAATATGAACGATTTGTAAGTATAGCGCCAATAGTTTTTATTGTGAACCGATGAGTTTTTAGCATTAATTAATAGTATCAACCATCACCACCGCCAACAATACTACTCTAATATAATGCCAATAGATGGTAGGATAAACAGAATTTAATACAAAACGTTTTCTATTAATAAAATTCAATTTCATATTAGCTTATTTTCAGCTCACCATAAAATGATAAATTATACGCAAACTACTCTGGGGAGAATTTAATTAAGTAATAAATTGTAATATATGCGAGGATGCAAAATAAATACCTTGTCAAGTGAGGGAAACAGAAAGAACATTTTAATTATAAATTTCCTTTTTTCATTTAAAGAGGAATTTTCCATAAAATGATTTTTAAATGCCGTCATTTATGTTGCAGAAGTTTTATAAAATCGCTAATAGAAAACACAAATCAAACAACGTAATATAGTAAAAGCAACAAAATAACATTTATGTAGTTTGCACACATTGTTATTTTATGCACCTGCATCAAACAATAAATCGAATCCTAACTCCCTGCATACATCTAACAAAACTTTCAACAGGCATAATTTTCTACCAATTTACGCAATTGTAGAACTCTCGTATAGTCAAGAAATGAAAACCACGTAGGGTTATTTACACAAAAAGTTATTCCAAGTCAGAGTAGACGTTTTTGTCGGTGAATTGAATATTTGGTAGAAGGAAAGTTGACTAAGTTTAGAAAAGTAGAATAGTAAAAGCCATTACATTAAAATGAGTCGTAAAAATTTGTTAGTCATTAATCAATTTTACGCAGTTTCAAGATCCCATCTGCTAATGTTAAGTTGTTATTTTGAGCCACTTTCCATTCTTAAAATATCACAAAACAAACGGCTGCAGGAATTACTTAAATCAAGATTCAAATAAATTATACCATCAACAAAGGCTTCAGTGCCATTATCCTAATAATTGATTAAGCATAATCCTTCCATGCCACTGAATCTTCGAAACAACTCACGTATTTTTCCATAGAACAAAACAAAATGAATGCCTTCATTGGAATCAATGCAAACAAATGTAAACTGGAAACTTGAGAACAGTTGAGACAAGACAAAATAATATTCTCGGAAATCCTTTCTATTAAACTTGCACAGATCAAATAAACGTAAACAATTCGATATTCTAAGTCGCAGTTCTCAAAGAAAATATCTTCAAACGTTAAAAAAAATACAAAAGTAATGACCGACAAATTGATTCTGGCTGTAGAGGCGGATATTAAATTTCTTTTAAACAATGACCCAAAGGCAAAATAAAAGATAGACACAGAATTCACTTCGTTTAAGCGAAAGAAAGAAGCTTAAAAAATCAGTTTAAGGAAAATGTCTCAACTGCACAGAATACAAATGAAAGAATTTACAACTAATGCCAACAATCTGTACTACAACATAATAGGTGGGGTGCCCTAGATCAAATTTTAAAATGATATATCTAGCTGGAATTGTTATGGTAACTTCGTTTTGACGAGAGCCCAACTTTATGTAGGTATACGATAACTTTATATAGACTTAGAATTAAGCACCTGCTAAACATGTGTTTAATAATACCTCATTGTATTTCAGTGTTTAAGGATGGTTTAACAAGTTCTTTAAATTTAAACATGTTCGCGCTGAAGCAACCAAAATGTTTCATATAAAAAATAAATAATTCGAATGGATAGAAAAGATTATCTTTCAAACGTCAACTAACACATTGAGCTTACGTAGCAGTTTGACACAAATCTCTTCTTAGCGAGCTTCCAATGTCTAGCTGCCAAACTATATCTCCGGTCAGGGATTACAAGTACAAATGTTATTTCAGTTAAAACCTTTGCTTGTAGACAGGTGAAGATTCGTGGAGTAAGAACATTAACGACAAGCGAGAGTGTACATGAACGACACATTCTTCGTTTCTGAGTAAAACGTTAGTGATAAATAACACGAAAATGGTTACCCCAGCGATTTAAGGCTTTTATTCTTTAGCGGTTGTACTCTTTTTAACGTATTAGGCGAGTATTTCGTTTTGACGACCATTTCTAAAGAACATAAATTTACTTTGGTATATACTTGTAGGTCTGTTTTGAATCTGTTTTTAATTACGTAGTTATATTTTTCAAAAGAGACCTAATTCAAACGTCAATAATGCTTTACAATTCATTACCTATTAAAGTATTAAAGCATTTCAGGTAGTACCACAATCAGATTGCTCGAATAGTTTAGTAGGTGGTCATATTTACATACGAACCTACGTATTTACCTGTTTGTAGAGCAGGGAGGATCTTACACCTTTAGTGGGTCGAACAAAAACAATAGACCTTCAGAATTTAAGGGATACCTATTAATAACGACAATGTTATCGACCTCTGTTACATAATTATTTATTAGATCATGTATCAACTCAACAATGCCTGCTATAATTAAGGCAGATTCTCTCGCAAATAATACTAAAAAGACAAAGAGCAGAGAGAAAGGAAAGCTTGATTTTAATAAAACTAATAAACATGACGGTATAATAAAGTTTAGACAGATAAACGAAGTCCACGCTTCGTTGTTTTAAACAATAAATCCTTTTGATATTACAGTCGAGTCAGCTGCGATGCAGTCGGCCGGTATGACAGTCGGTGACAGCATAATACCGCCTCACGACCGGTATAAAGCACACTGCTAACAAGTCAGATGTTAATAAAGTTCCGTAGAAAGTACAAAACAGCAGTATAAATGTTAGGACGATGTAAATGAAAAATTGTTCGAAGCGGCTACTGTAACGGTTTCCAACACACAAATTAAATTTATAGTTTTGTGACTGTGTAACAAAAAAAGTAAGGGCGCAGTATAATTTAGTCGTTAATCAAATGTTGATAAGCTTTTTTTGTTAGTGAATTATGAAAAAGGGCTCGTTAAAAATGGTAATATTTTTTGTCGCAAAATGTAAACTCCTACTCTCTTTAATATAGAGTTATCTTCTGATAACTCTTTAACTGTGTCGTTTAAAACACACAGAAAAGAGACAAATAAGGTCAGAAAAAGTTACTATATATTTCCATTTAGTGCAAGGTCAGAGTTTATTACGCTCGAATAACAAATGAAGTTGTTTTGAGCATTGGAATAAAAACAAAAGGGATAAAGTGAATATCTATAAACATTGCTAAGCCAGGTTCATTCCCCATGTAAACAATGTGCCTATAAATTTTCGTTAGACAGCTTAGTTGGTCAATTCTGCCGATGTATCGGCCGAAACAGTCGAAATTTACGATAATGACGTTATAAAAGCAATTGTGTGTCATCAGCCTATTCAATAGAATGAACTAGACAATAAATATGATATTGGAACCGCTTTAAGGAATCCTATTTGTGTTGAATTGGAACTTAAAACAAGTCACGATTATATAGATAAAGTATTAAATATTCAAAGCAATATTAATGTTGGCATCGATATATCAAATGTAAATAATTCCAAACGAAACTTGATAATGCATACGAATTTACACATCATGTTCATAAATGCCTTCATTACTTTCCCTTCCATATTTGTATAACGTTACATGCTTTTAAAATGCGGAAAGCAATTTGAATACATTACACGTGAACCGGTAAATAGGTTTCCACTCAATTTATTGTTACCAAAAGGTGCACAATAAACAACAGATGTCACACAATTTGGCAATAAAAAATATTCTCCGGTCGTATATCAATGCAAAGTGCCATTTAGGTAGCGTTCGTGGGATACTAAATTTTCTTCTGGGTGTAAAGATTTAAGCTATTATTGTCTTATTATGTCTGTGTTTCAAATCTGTCAAAAGGATAGTTGAAACAAATATGGATGGTAATAAAGTTTATAAACCTGTTTTGGTTGTTGATAGTAAAATATTATACAATAGATACACAAAGACAGAAAAAACAAAAGCTTTTTTTCTAAAATTTCTTACTAAACAAGAATTTGAAACTGGTCAAGGAAAAAACATTAACGAGAATAATTAAAACAACTCGGAAATTTGCGAACAAAACATAATTAAAAGACAAAATATAAAACAATCTTCAGTTACGTTAGTACTATTTTTTCGGTTCTTCATTGTTGAAACAAACAGGTAATAAATCATTGTCCAAGAGGCCGTGAGTTCGATTTCATTCGGGATAGAACTTTGTGAGATCCTTAAGTTTTGGTTCAGGATTTGGGTGTCCTTTGTTTTGTTAAATGTATGTTTTTAAAGTTTCCCGACTCTTGTGAGGAAGAATAAATGAAAAAATATTTTAGCGTTAAAATTTATGAACGTTTTCCAGGCTTTAGGCTTTATATTTTATAGTTTTCAATATATAGGCAGTAAATTTCTTATCTGGAAATGTATCTTTTATCTATTCTAATAAGTGTAGTAGTTTTACCCAGACTTAATTCACGTCAGTGGAAAAAAACAAGCTATCCAACATTATTAGGCTTCGAAGGATAGTAGACGGAGCCACCGAACCAATTCAGGAGATTTATTAATGTGTTTGCGAGCTGTGACAAAGGCCGGATGACGCTTTGGGTTGTTTGATACAAAACATAAATAACAGTAAAAACGTTGGTTCTGTGCGAGGTACGTTAAAATTTATCAAATGCTTTCGAAACGCAGTGACAAAACTGTTAGAAATCGACTCGCATGGGTTATACTGTGAAAATTTGTGTACTTCTAATTTAATTTGTTTGTGTATTCTTATTTTCCGAATAAAATACTAGGTATCCATTAGCAGATTTTAAACAATTCATATTTGAATTTGTTACATTTTGTTTAACTTTGATGTACTCAGTTTTGAGCTCTGAATAAAACCTACAGGTTTAAACAAACAAATAAATTTTAAGCCCGAAATAAATTATGCAATGAAACATTCATACTAGCAAATATATACAGTTACAATAACGTATTCACATTTAATTAAAGGTACACATAAAGCGTATAAATGACCCGTTTAATTACTTTGAAAGGCACAAAAAATCGGGAGAAAATAAAGAAATAAATACGAAAATATGGCAACGAAAAGTCTTTTAAAGTCTTCCAAGGGACATATTTGGACAAAAGCTCCACGTAACAAGGGTAACTTGAATTTAATTCTGCGATCGTAACAACAGTTAAGCGGGATAAGCGGTTTCAGTCTTATGTTCATACAGAATATCTTTGGAGCCAATACTGAACTTTACTTTCCCGTCTATAGGATTATCTTGAGTCTTTGATGAGAATTTTCAATTTTGAAGGTTTTCCACAGTTCAATAATTGATTGAAACCTCTGATTAGAATACGTGATGAGGTGAGAACGGTATCTAGAATATTAATTTGAAATCGATACTTGTCTGGCTTTATTGGATGGTCTTATCTGATATTATTTGAATCTGTAAACAATTACTCATTTAAAAAAATAACTTTTTGCCTAAATAATTAAATTCTGGAGAAAATGCAGTTAAGGTACTAAAAGTCGTGGTCAATAGGGACCAAGTTACTAAATGGGACTTCCCCTGTTTAGAAAAGTAATTAAACAGCTTCAACGCAACTTATATTCTTATCTTATGCGTAATTAAGTTACGAATAATCATTATCTACACGCACGCCTTTACAGCCTGAGTCACGTAAGGGACCATTTTCTTCGTTATTTATTCCTACTGCCTCATTCTTTAACGCTATCTTACTAATTTGTGATAATAACCACAGTTACGGTTTGGTGATTAACCGAGATAATTTTGTAAGCACCTGAACATGCCTCCCTAAGATCTCTTTATAAACAACTCACATAGTAATAAAGGCGCTATGACTAGTTGTTGCTTAGTATACAAACTTACGTTCACGTAATATGCCACCGAAATGTACTAACACGAAAATAAGCCAGAGATTTCGTTTGCAGATAGTCTCATGTTATTGGTATTTACCCCAAATGATGTAAGTTTGATGAGATGAAGCCAATACATGGAAGAAACTTTAGCGAAAATGGGAAAAGCAAATGTATATGAAATACCCGAAAATAAAATGAACATAAAAACGTTATGAAAATAAAAAGTATGTACTTAATTAAACCAAATACATTGTTTAGGTCTAAGTTATTTGTATGCAGTACACAGGAGATTTAAGTTTCATAATAATAATTTTCATTATAATCATACACATCACTGACAAAGCCCTTAATGTTCCGTTTTATTACTTGAGCGAAAAGTTACATTCCCTTGGAAGTTTGCTTAAAGAAAACTTGCGCAATATCAGCACACAAATGTCACAGTTGGTGCTTAGAGAGTAAACAAATGGTAAAATGCAAACATTCCACACTGAATGTATTTTCCTTGTCAAAATGCTAACAGAAATTGTCGTGAAATTTTCTTGGCCAAACTGAGTCAATGAGCCAGCTAAAGCATCTACACTTGAGTAACTTTTAAGTGCACTAAGTTATAGTAGAATTTCCTTAAAACATTTTCGTCGTTCATTACAGTGACAACGTGAGAATTTAGTTTTTGACGACAGGCAAGTGCTTTATAGAGCGTGAGTAATGATAGGGGCGAAATACTAGCGACTGAAAACAAGCTTGAAATCTGATCGAAATAGTGGTCGTTTGATTTGATAGTCTTATTTGCTTGTTCGATTTCAACAGGCAAATAAAAAAATCTGAGACGGCATACGTACGCAACAATCACAAACATGAACATTTCATACCTTACATCACACGAATGATAAAAGTTTTGGCGTGTGTATGTATCCTAATCCAAATATATAAGATGTCGATCGCAAAGTCAATTTCACAAGTAAATAAATTACGAAAGGACCACGCAAAACTTTTGATATGAGTAAGATCAAAACTGAACATATAACTCATGCAAATTCAGAAGTTTATATAAACGACGACGTCAGAACTTTCGATATAGTTTCATTACTTTTCAGACACTCGATTTCTTTTTTGGTGAATGCCATTTGAAATGTACCAATGAGTTTCTATTAGTTTTAGAACTTTATGGCCATCATTTATTTAAGAAAAGGTGGTCTAAGTGTAAAACTAATAAATATTTCATATCAAATATCTAGAGCTAATTAGTGACTCAGCTAATTAGTAAGAACTAAGAGCCACAACAATAATATTATAATAGAGGCCATTCTTTCATTTATAATATTACCTACCTTCAATAATACGAATCTATATATAAAGACGTGGAAGAATAATATACGTGGTTTAGATAACAATTTAGTTTGTAAAGCAAGTAAATAACTGGAATAATAACCAATATTATCTATATAATAATACGTGAATCAAAAGGGTTGTAGCCCTTTCAAAGAGAATTGCGCGGACGGAGGAGTATGAAATTTCGCATACTTATTTATATTAATATTATAAAGCTTAAGAGTTTGTTTGTTTGTTTTAACGCGATAATCTCAAGAACTACAGGTCCGAATTGAAATATTCTTTTGCTGTTGAATAGCTCTTTTATCGAGGAAGGCTATAGGCTATATAACATCAAGCTACGGCGAAAAGGATAGGAGCAGCAATTGTTGCAAAAACGTGACAATTGACGCAGCCAATGCGCGGGTCAGCTAGTAGTTTATATAGAGAAGGAGTGCAAATTAAAAAATATATAAATTAACTAGCTGACCCGCGCAACTTCGTCTGCGTAAATTTTCTCTTTTTTTTTTTACAACATTTTTCCTTGCTGCTCCGCTCCTATTGGTCGTACCGTGATGATAAAAAACCTATAACCTTCCTCGATAAATGGGTCATCTAACAGTAATTTTTTTTTTTATTTAGGACCCGCAGTTCCTGAGATTATAGCGTTCAAACAAACAAACTTTCAGCTTCAGCTTTAAAATATTATAGTATAGTTATAAATGTTAGGGGTGGGCAATGACCCGCGCAACTTCGTCTGCGTAAATTTTCCCTTTTTTTTATTTTACAACATTTTTCATTGCTGCTCCGCTCCTATTGGTCGTAGCGTGATGTTATAACCTATAGCCTTCCTCGATAAATGGGCTATCCAACAGGCCATTGCCTAACTGAGACGACGAGACAGAGATGACGGCTCACATCTTGATTTTCAGTTCCCTAAAAATACAAAGATAGTAATATATTAGGCAACAAGGTTCTTAATAAAATAGAGGCGAAAATATCACTCAGCATCTATCACAGCGTACAAAACATCGAGTATACAAATAGACACAGGAGCACAAAGGATATATAGGGTCTTAACTCCAGGGTAGTAAAATACCCGCATTCGTTAAGTAAATAACCTAAGTGCCTTATAGTCCGAGAGCCAGGTGAAAATTTGGTTAATTATTTCTTCTCGAGAGATAATTGGTGATATGCATCAGACAATAGTATCATGAAGCCTTATGACCGTCAGCTGCGGCACGGTGGGGGGGATGAGGAGTTGCAACCTCCCACGCTCGAAGAAAAAAAAAATACATTCATTCATTTCCTCTCGGCTAAAAATTTATCAAATTATAGCTGACCCAATGTCTCAACAAAAAAAAAATATCAGCTGGCTATAACATAGTGTATTGTACGTCAGCTGATGTCTTGATCATGGAAAAAAAAATCTTCACTTTCAGTGATATCCTCGCAAATAAAAATTTACGTGATGATAGCTTATATGTAACTATTGATAAATATATACGTCAGCTGGCTGTATCTCGGTGGAAAAATCGTCAGCTGATACTTTGAAGGTCGTTACGTAGAAGTTAGTCAGTAGCGTTTAATAATAATAATAATAATAAAGCTTTATTTAGTTCCATGCATAGTACATATTAGACGATAACAGTTGGTAACTTATTAATTTATTATATTCAATTACATTTATTACACATAACTATATGAATTTGATTTCTAATTATATATATATTTTTTATTTTTTTTGTAATTACTTTAAATTGTTATTTGCTTTAATTATCGACTACCTATTTTTATCGACTACGCCTATAGAAAATATGTACTCAGTAGATGTGCAATCATGAGCTTTCGCTAAGTCCTCGTAAAAATTGTCTATTTCTTCCTGTGATGAGTTTTCAGTGGGGGCGTGCGCTTGAATTACAGCAAAATACAGGTTTTCTATTTTGATTTCCAGTACGCACACTCTCTCAGATATTCCAGTAAATTTTACTATGTTATCTTTGTGTTTCTTTTTTACTAGAAAACCTACTCCATATAGACCTTTTGTTTGGCCAATGTAGTAGAAGATGTATTCGTCGTCTTCGATTGTCTTTTCTCCTAGGCGGCGAACTTCGCTCAAACCTATTATATCATGCTTAATATCTTCTAGTGCAGCTTTGAGCTCAACATATTTTTGATCAGAAGATAATGATCTTACGTTGAGGGTGCAAATGTAGACGGTATTTTTCGTTTTGATAATTGTTCTTAGGGGGTTTTGGTCGAACTCTCCCGCGGTGACCGGCCGTACTGGGAGATTTGGGGTTGGAAGAGGGTCCGATTTTGGTTGCTATGCCGTGTTATGGTCTGATTGGCGTTGAGTTGATTCTGTCTGAGCGAGAATTAGTTTGGGCTTTTGTATTATATAGTTCTTCATGTCCCCTTTATTTTTCTTAGGTGGTTGTTTACTAGTCTGATGAACATTTTTGCTGTCAGGGTGGAGCGTCTCCGGGTCTCTGATAGGTTTCTTTTGCTTGATTGTTTCTGTGGGGGTTTTTTGTTGCTCAGTATAATAATTTTGTCGTATTTTATAAAAGCGGCGTTTCCTGCATCTTTTTCTTTCTGTAATTGGACTTGTAGCTCTTTACGCTTAATTAAGACTTCGATTGGGTAGTCTTCTTTTAAGTAATAGGAAGTATTTTGAAGGTTATGTTTGTTTTTTTGTATTTTTAATTTAAAACCTAAAGTGTTGAATGTTATTACTATCGGTCGAACTTTTTCACCTTTTTTCCCCAACCTTCTAACAGCTTCTATGTTGAAAGTGTCGCATGAAATTTTTATGTGTGTATTTATTATATTAATTACCATTGTCATTCTTATTGTAATTTTTCATAATTTTTTTATAATAAATATTTTCTATCAAGTAACTAGTTAATTTCTACTAAGCAAATAGATTATTTAAATATTGGAATAGAACTAAAATTTTTTGAATACACACGTATAAGTTTAAAAATATTGATAAGGAATATTTGTTTCACCTCAACACTCATATTGGAGTGCTATGTCGAATAATTAAAGAGATGTCATTTCCTCCCACATGAAAATTTGTGAGCTGATTTTAAATATATTTCTGTGATAAATAAAAAAAATTAGCTAGCAGTAAGTCGAGGGAAACCTAGTCAGCTGATGCATTTAAATAGTCAGTAAATGCTACTGACTAACTTCTACGTAACGACCTTCAAAGTATCAGCTGACGATTTTTCCACCGAGATACAGCCAGCTGACGTATATATTTATCAATAGTTACATATACGCTATCATCACGTAAATTTTTATTTGAGAGGATATCACTGAAAGTGAAGATTTTTTTTTCCATGATCAAGACATCAGCTGACGTACAATACACTATGTTATAGCCAGCTGATATTTTTTTTTTGTTGAGACATTGGGTCAGCTATAATTTGATAAATTTTTTGCCGAGAGGAAATGAATGAATGTATTTTTTTTTTCTTCGAGCGTGGGAGGTTACAACTCCTCATCCCCCCCACCGAGCCTCAGCTGACGTTCACGAGACTTTATGGTTCGATTTTCTGATGCATTTTACTAATTATCACTTGAGAGGAACTTGGTCATATAAATCTGTTACTGGCTCTCGGACTATTAAGTAACCAAAACATGTTTTCATATGAATATTCGCAACTTGAATGTATCGTAAGCCGGTATGTCTTTGACCTGTTTATAAGGGTAGACAAAGCAAGTACTTGTATGATATACACTATTATTATATCTGTATAAATCTTAAATTATCGGCTTTTAAAATTGGACAAATTAATTTCCATCCACAAAGTTAATTGACACCATCTGTTCATCGTTGTGATATCGAATCTTAAATCTTTCTTCTGATTTTTGTTCTCAAATTGTGTTAGACATTTTGAAATCTCCAAATAAGTATTGTGGCATCAAAACACTGACTCTCACTTACACAAGTAATTGCGTCACTTCTAGTCAGTTCCGAGCATTAATCTAATGCATTGTTTATTCAACCCCCATTTCTATGTCAAGTACGATACAAATGCGTATCTTTTCTTCTGACGTAAGGTTTGATACTGTGGTAACTCCTAGCATCTCAGATGTGGACGCATTTGTTTCTCCACTTGCCTTGGCTATGCAAAGGTTTCAGCACAATAGAAACACTTCTTCGCTTAGTGCGCTTCGCCTGAGAAATAGTGTTGGCAAGACAATAACAAATAGATTCAGACGGAACGTTTCTTAACGATATAGATTAGGTTTAAAAACAATGTCGCTTGTCTTAAAGAGTGGATGGATGAATTCGTTTTAAACTAGGTTTAAATAGAGCTTCATTTAAGTCTGTAGAGTTTATTAAATGCAACAGTGTAAATGTTTTACTTTGTATAGGTGCTTTTACTGTTAATTTATTGTCTTAGTATGTACAGAAAGTTTTTTTGTATTGTACTAGCGGCCTGCTCCGGACATTCTTTTCTTCTAATATTACCTATACATATGAATCATTCGAAAGAAATTACCTGAATGATAGTAAAACCGCACGAAAATTCCGTTTGGTAGTTATTAAGATTATCGAGAACATACAGACAGACTGGGCGGGGGAATTTGTTTTATAATATGTAGTGATTTTCAAATTAGTCATAGGTATATCCATTTTTTCAGTCAAACAAACCTAAAAATCGCTTTAGTTAGGTGAACAATCTTTAGTGAAAGAATAATACTAGAACGAGTAGGTGCTGAATTCATGATTAATATAAAAAATATAATCCAACGTCATTCAATGTCACAAAGATTTGCGTTTGATATAGGTTTGTGTTTGTTGAATTTATGACATGGGATTTTTTTCGTATTCCCAAAATTTATGACGGTTTATCGCCCTTAAATACGGCCGTAAACGCGTTCCCTTGCTTTATTATTTTATCTGCCATGATAAAAATAACTCGCTGATATTCTTTTTATTCGATATCGTATATATTACCCATTTAAACTTCGACATTTTTGTTCTCGTAAAGCCCACGTAATCTAGACACTTAACAGCACTATTCTGAAAGCTTAGACGAGTGAGTTTGTTCGTGGCCCGTATGTGGGGCACTTAAAATGTGAAACTGTTGAAGAACAGAGCGCAGTATGGACCAAGTTCGCTTCCTAAGTGAAATCCGTACAAACATTTGAACTAAACATTTAGGTCGTATGGACGTGAAACTAATGCAAAGGATTATGAAACCCCACAATCAATAGCGTATTAAAGACGAACGTACAGAATATTTACTAAAGCCAAATAACAGAGTATTTTATAAAGAGGAAAATGTCAAAGGCAAAAAGCAATCAGATTGAAATCTGGTACTAATATTATTTTATCAAACACCGATATAAACGATGAAACGAAATATAATGACAGTAGGTATCTGCTACTAGACAAACACGGCGATAGAAGAAAAGCAAACTTGACTCAGATTTCTTTCTACATAATAATACTGATACAAAAGAGTGTACACAAGGTGATTCATAAACAGTTGTTTGTAAAAGAGTATCAAACATTTAGAGTTTGAGTAGGTATAAAGACAATACAAGGATTGATCTACTGCATACAAGACTAAACATATCTCAGGTTTTGTATTACTTTGTATGAAAGACACAGTTAATTGTTTAAGTGAACTAAAGATTTAGACCAACTGGTATAAACTTTTTCTTTCGCCTTCAAATTTCTTCAACTATTTTCTAACTACACTAGATAACGTTGGTCATTAAATTCAAGTTTATAGCCATGAAGTGAAGTAAAATGAGAATTAATTATCCAAGTGTTGAACTGAAACAGTGGTTTTGATGTCACAAGCCATTCCATTGTCATTAATCTTTTGAAATTGCTTGCCTCTAGTGTTGGCCGGTCTGAAGAGAGAACTATGGGCCAAATTGCTTTTTGAATTGCATTGACGCACGTTGCTCGCGACTATGGCTTTATATTGCATCAAATTATATTTTAGAAAATGACAAAATAATGTGATAGAATAAAAAACCGGGCAAGAGCATGTCGGGCCATGTTCAGTGTTATATATAGCGTATGTTCATGGCACTTATGCCCTTTTGTTGAGAAACGCAGTTTATTAGCAAATACTCAACGACGGTATATCCGGTCATGTGCGAAATAATTATAGTTTATTTTATAAATTAGGGGGGGGGGGGGGGGAGAGATATAATTTATGCAACTTTCGGAGTGATTATTTCCAAAACTATTTACTCAATCAACAAAAGTTCATTAGAAACCTAAAAGAGTTTTTAAAAGACCTATCGAATGTTGTGCCACACGTTGATGTTAGCTGAAAAAAAAGCTTCTGTTACAAGTATGGAGTGCCCCCCTAAAAATATATTATGTAGCTATTAAACTAAGTAGCGCCTTACCAAATTTCATGAATATTCATTGAGTACTTTTTAAATAAAATGCCTGTAACATACGGACGGACGGACAGACAGACAGACGGACATGACGAAACTATAAGGGTTTCGCTTTTTGTCATTTGAATTAAAAATGTGCTTTGCAATCTTAATGTTGTGAATATCACTAAAATAAATGTATTGTCATGTGATGCCATTCACATGCCGGTTAAACCATAAATATACTGCAACGCCAGCATTTTATTTGGAGTTCAGCCAATATCGATGGATATAATCTTTCTTTACTAGTAGACAGACGCTTGTAATAATAATGTAAAATCTATACTTCTTAGAGATAATCAAATTAATAGAAATGCCTAACGAAAATAAAAATCGATTAAAAGATAAGACGCAATCGGAGTTGACAATAGCGTATAATTTCGGGCAATACTTATAAAGCAAATTTCAAAGACAAAGTTAAAAAATTCTTCTCAATTTGGATACAAAACACCGAACGGATGTAACGTAACGAAGTAAAAAAATAAATGAGTCAATTTGCAATTTAGAATGGGACATAATTCAATTTCGAAGAGGTCAGAGTAAGGGTTTGCAGGTATTCAAATATTCAGGTTTGTTTTTTGTTTTCCCAAACTTGGTTAAATTCAGTTAGGTGTCTTACGGCGCCCAGGGACAACAGGAATGATTTAGTGCCATTCAGCGGTGTGGAATTTTAAATGAATAGCCATCTATTCGTAGGTACGTGGTAAGTTTTAAAGTGCTAGAAAGTTTTATCGACCACTCTGTGTAAATTTATTACAGCTGTGCTATTCTTAGTCAAACACATTATTAAATAAATAAAAAAAAACAAATTAGATCTAGTAGAGAGGGGAACAGAAAACATGTTCGGGCTAAGACCATTCATGATAACAAAAAAATATGTAAAAGTTTAAACACCTGTAAGGCTCCCAGCGATAAGCTGAGACATAGTTTTTATGTCATACTAAAATACAATAGCCGTTCTCGAGAGTGCCACAAAAATCCATCTGAAAACTTTATAACGTGACATAAAGAGAGGCCGGAGAGACAGCCAAAAAACGGTGCCTCTTGAGGTTAAAGCTGATAAAAGTTGCAACAGTGAGCTTGAATACGCCATTTCAAGCGACACGGCATTGTTTGTGGATAGGGACTATGCAAATTTTATTAGTAACAACATGGCTTAGTAACAGAGGTATTAGACGTATCAGACGAGAGTATTGCTGTAGGGGCTTACAAAGTGATTCAATTGAACTATTACGGAAGATGGGAGCTAGGTGATTGTTTACTATTAATGGGTAGCTGGTGCACTGTGCAATAGGTAAGCAAATACGCCGAACATGGTTTAGACCTCAGTCGCTTAGTTTCAAGTGCAATTTGTCTGTGATATGTAGCTCCAGGGCTTAGAACATGACTCTGGCAAGTATTCCAACAAGTTTAGTTTACAGCAACATTAAAACTGAGAATATAATAATTTATTATTGGTAACAAAACTAGCTAACCAAGTATAGCTAGTTTTATTTATGCGGGTAGTTTGGCTATTATAGTTTCATAATATAGTTTTATAATTGTCTAGTTAGAATAATAACTGTAAAGATATTTGTTACTGCCAAATTGGATGTTTTATTTGATACCTTAATCGCATTTTGAGTTATGCTACTGAATCTAGTTTTCCATAAAATATCTACTTTGTTTTTTGGTAATAAGTTCAGATTGAAACTGCTAATGCAAATGAGTTTGGAACTCTGACTGTAAAAGTTATTGGGCTTTTTCTCTCAGGAAAATTCACCGCCAGTCTGAAAATCTAGTGCTAAGGGAAACAAGATATCGCTGTTTACGATGAAAGTGGTTCATACTTGCTATGATTCTATTGTAGTAGTTAGAAAGTGCCGAATTTCAGAATATTAGATGAGAATAACTTGGCCTTTCATCATAACATGTTTTGACGTCTAGTTGTTCTTCTCATTGTTCAATGAACTTGAATTTATTTTTGCTGAATATTACTATATTTATTAGATGTAGGTAGTACCATATTCAATATCTCGTTTTTTTTATAAGATAAGTCCATTGTAACATAGAGTAGAGCCACTATACGTGAACTATTCTTGGCGTAATCTATAAGAAAAGGCAGTGGAGTATAGTATTAAATACGCTTTATTCCCTTGCTTGTCTAAGATTTATGATGTGTATAATGCCATTACCACTTATTTTCATGTCCCAGGGGAATGTACGCTGGCTATAGGCCAGCAACCAGTAAGTTTCACAGGATGATTGCATTTTTAAAACATTGGTGCGGTGGACTGCATAAAACTTAGATATTTTTGGGCTATTTCCGAAAAAAATAGTTTTTTTTATTTAGTTGATTTATTGTGAATTATGTTTAAATTTATTTATGTAGATATAAACCAAGTAAATCACAATATTTTGATTGTTCTAATATACGCAACCAAAATCATAAGAGACCAATTCCACCAAATTAAAATGACATAACCGAAATCCAATCTAATTAAGCTATATTCAAACATTTTACCAGTCGATTTATAACTAAATGATGTTACCTAGTTGGTACATTTCGACTGCATCGAGTGGCAGTCGCTGCAAAGCAATAAACGTTTAATCTGCACGACTACAATCCGGATATGAAAAGCGGTGAATTGTGCAAACATGATCGAGCAAAATTTCGGTTATTGGTTTTTAGTATGAATTATTACAATGGAAAGCTGGCTTTTTAAGATGAGCGGAACAAAAACTATAGCTTTGGGTAGACGGTAGCTTAATGGTTAAGGCATCGGACCGGAATTGTGAGGTCGCGGGTTCGAATCCACTAGACTAGACTACCGAAGTGAACCCACTTCTAACACAAGTCATTGAGCTTAGCTAGAGGGGTTAACAGGATTGCTAGCAATGTGGAACCTACAATCTCACATTGCTATTTATCTTAAAAAAAAAGTAAAAGAATTTTACAATTGATCGTTCTCGTGAACTTAGTTTTACTTGAGATAAATAAATAAAACAGCATGTTGCAGAATGAGTTACAACATCCGCCCGACTTGGAACTTACAAGTGACAGCTTGTTTTCTTTTTACGCATGCCAGTTACTCAAGATAAATGTTTAGAGTATGTAAATATATTTTCGAAGAAATAAAAGATTTATTGGTGTTCTCAAATGAAATGGTGACTTGCAAATATCATATTACTCAGCTATCAAATATAATATTTATTCACATTTTGCATTCCTGAGATGAATTGAACGATACCAATTTTAGTTTAATTATGACCTCGTTTAGACAAACCATGTACCAGTAAACAAAATGTAGTACGTAGTACGAAGGAAAAAATACTCTATAGGTAGATTAATCGAGTCTACAACATACCAGACACAACTAATTACTTTAGAAGTCTTCGCTGTGTAAATCATTTAACGACTGTTTACAACGCGAGTTTGAAACTTCTTAGTTTCGCCTTAAATCAAGTTTCGGAAACGACACACTAGAACATGTACGCACTAATGAACACAATTTAGAAACTGTAGTCAAACTAAACTGTGAAATTGATACTGTGGGCAAAAATAACGTAGGCAGGTGCGTTATCTACACACACGATTCGCCTGTGGCAGTTTTAGTACATCAGAGCGGACAGAATTGCAATCATTTATTGCATTTTACGACAAAAACTAGAACATTCACCATAAAACGTTTTTCAATGTTCACTATTTGAATACACTCTACAATTGTTGAAGAATCGTCCTGTGTGTATTTGTTTGTATACGTTTGACAAAGAACGCTTGTTGCCTATTCCTTGATCTTATCGCTGTCGCGGGCATTCAAGTACTAAATTACAATTCAATGGGGTTATCCTTGTCGACTCAGCGATACTGAAAAGAAAAAGTGTTACATAGAAACGGATAGAATAGAAAAAATGTTTCGTCTGCCAAGGGATTCGCGACAAAAGATTGCTAAAACTGTCATAGAATTGCATCTTATGAGGGTTGATAGTGGATGTTTCCTTGTAGCGAGTTTTGTGTCTTATTGGTTCAAAGACAAGTACGAGGAAGTTCGGTTTATAAAACAAGCATCGCAAAAATTTGCGTATACTCTCTAACATGTAAAAAACTTTCTCTAAAGAATAGTAATAGATTTTTTCACACTGTAAGCCTCTGTCTAGTGGTTGAAAGGTAGACATTAGTAATGACTTCTGAGATTAAACGTTCAAAGTAAAAATGCCTACAAACAGTGTGTAAAGCTGAGATTAAATACGCGTGTGTGGTTTTTAATTCGATGGACATAAAAAAAATATTAACGATTTTCACGTTGGTACAACATACAGCTTAACGTGTTCAGCTGCATGCACGATGTTATATTAAAATGATTATTTTTATGTATTTCATGATAAGCCTTTGTATACTACAATTTTCCTGCAATGTACAAAATCCAAGGTATTATTTTGCTGATATAAAACAGCGAAAATACAGCGTGCAACTATGGCATATAGCGACAGAGCAAAAATATCAAATAGGCCTATACAAAACTTATTGATGGGTTCCATGTTCTTATTTATTTCGTTCACTTAGTTATTTATTGATATTGGACGTTAAGAGAATCTATTTTAATAAAATAAACGTCTCTAACTTATATGAGCTTTAGCAATTTTTCGTAACAATTTGACGCTCAAGTAGTCGGCTTGGTGAAGTACGAAATTAAACCAATCGGAGTGGGATGGCAATAATGATCGATTGGGTTGGCCGGTACCGGCGAACAAGTCCATAAAACTTACACAAAACTAGCAAAAAAGAAGATGAAGCGATTGTAACTGTGGTCTAGTGCCAACTTGTTACATTTTTTTTGCATCAGCTGGACTTGTTTGCTTATTGGATTGTAAAATATATTTAGTTTCAGTTTGATTTAGTGCTAAAGTCTGTCTGAAATTAAAGTTCTAGAAACGCGGACGGAGCCGCGGGCGAAAGCTAGTAATATATAATACTAGCTTTCGCCAGCGTGGATGTCGGTTATCGCGATAAAAACTGTCCTTCCCCGGGAGTCAAATACTATCTCCATACCAAATTTCATCTAAATCGGTTTACCTGTTTGAGCGTGAAAGCGTAACAGACAGGTAGACAGAGTTGCTTTTACATTTATAATATTAGTATGGATTAGTATACACTTACATCATTTTCATCAAAATCCGCTCAGTATTTTTATGTGAAAGAACAACAAACGTCCATACATCCTCACAAACTTACGGTTTTATAATATCAACAGGATTCAATTTTAACTGATAATATAGCATTGAAATGTCCTGTAAATTCGTTACAAATGACTTAAATAAATACAACGTTTTACATAAAAGAGCACTCTAAATTACAATGCGTTCTTTGGGAGTGACTGCAGACTGGGTTCTCTTAGAAATGGAAAAAGTAATTGCTTTGCATTTGACACATAATTACTTAGGTGCCAAGAAACTGGTCTACCAGTTTTGATAAAACTTCCTGTGTAACCAAAATAGCGTTAAGATAGAATTGTAACTATCACAATATTATTGGGCAAATCTATCTCTTTCAACCGACTTCAAAAAGATGGTTCTCAATTCGACTGTATTTTTTTTTAATGTTTGTTACCTGATTACTCGCAGACGGCAGGCCCGATTTGAACAATTAATTTTTTTTTTTTGTGTTTGGAAGAATATACTTCCAGATTGGTCTCATTGTCATCAAAGTTAGGATCTAATGATGAGATCTTGGAGAAATCGAGGAAACTCTTCAAATATTAAAGGCACACCTATAGTAATTCGTGCATTCATTTTTCATTCATTTACTCTCAAAAAACACTATTGAGTGAAATGGAACTGATGATGAAGACCACAGATGACCAGCGGAACTATTCAATAATAAATATTGCGGGTTGCGATCTGAGTACCGTGATCGATAGCTGATTCTTCGCCTCCATCAAATCTTGTAATGGAACTGACAGTCTAGTATCAGGTGAACTCCTCAAAGATCAACGGAATTGTATCGCTAACGCAACATTTTGTAAAAAGAAATGAGTAGATAAGATAATGCTATTGTAACATAAATCAACTACAAACCAATACACTAAAAAGTACGAAATAAAAGCTTTTTTACGAAAAATGAAAACCTACTTCCAAAATAAATATAAGGTAAATAAAAGCAAAAAATAATATATGTAGGTACAACAACAAAACATGAAAATACATTTCCTGGCACCAACTTCGAAATGTTTAAATTTGTACATTATTTTTAGCTTTTTAGTTACCTTATATTTTTTTTGGAAGTCGGTTTTTATTTTTTGTAAAAAAGTTTTGATGTTTTTTGATGATGAAATAAAATTCAACCCTAGGGTGGTACCTACACCACAATTTTGGTCGATTGTTTCTAACAAAAGAGGTACCAAATAAGTATACTACGTCACGCAACGTAATAAATTCGTATTAGTTATGTTCACATAACAAGTAATCTTATTAATTAATATACCTAATTGACAACATTACGTTGTAAGGGCCCGGCTACATGCTCAATCTTATTTACACAGACTCTTGTTAGTACAAGCAAACATGTGCGTAGACGGACGACGACGGAGAGAAGACGGCAAAACGGTATACCGCATAAAACGCGAATTTGTACAACGCAGTTTGCCCCAATTTTTGCACAAACTATTTGCACATGCAAGTCGTTATCGTGTAGACACTTTGCAGTTTTTTGCGCAATTTTTTGCATAAACTGCTTGCACATGCAAGTAGTTATCGTGTAGACACTTTGCAGTTTTTGCGCAATTTTTAGCACAAACTGCTTGCGCATGCAAGTCGCTGCGTGCGTAGCCCGACTCTTATTTAAGTATATTAATAAGATTATTTAATGTAGCAGGTTTATAATATGTATTATCATAATATTATCGTGTCGCGATACTGACTAATATGTTTAACAAATAATTTAAACCTATTTGTTAAGTATTGCACTTACTAAGTATACAAAAAAAAAATACAATAGGCCAAGACATCATACAAAATCATAATTTGTATTAATTAATATTATTTAGTAAATCAACTATGTCAATAAAAAGACATGGACTTTTGCCGGCCAGTATGAGAGTACAAATGAAATACTTAATAAATATAAATAATTCTGATCCGTCAAAGCCTTTTAAAAAAATAAGCTCCTATAAATTGCGATCTATGCCTCCAAATAGAGAGAAAAAAAAACGATTTCGTATTTACGAATGCGATAAAAACATTTAGGTGCCAGGTGTGTGTTACCGATGTGATAGACGGTCTATTTTTTTATTCTCGACTCAAAGCGACGTACGTCAGTATGAGTAAACCTCTCATTCATCAAGACCAACTCAGCCTGTTCACACTTGCTGGTTATTGCTTACATAAAAAAAGATTTACCTATTTACCTTTTTTTTTTCAAGAACGCCGCTTAGGGTAATGTTTCCATGTAGGTATTACATTACGCTCGTATATCTCTGTAAGGTTAGAGAGATTTATTGTACCTACATTAAGGGTTAATAAAGTACCACAGAGTATACATTTCAGACTATGCTAGAGGTTACATATTTATCAAAATTTGATTTTACTGTGGTCTCAGAGTTAACTACATTAGCGATGTATATATAAGTTTATTTTTATGTCAATTAAAAAGGAAACGCCAAGCACCGCAGGACTAATTTAAGGCTATTTGTTTTAAAATATTCGTTGAAGAACGAGAAAAAATTGCCCTGAGAAATATCTATTATTTTCTTGTTCACATCTAAATTGCTCAATACCCATGCGGGCGCAGTTGTAGGGGAAAGCTAGTGTTAAAATATTGTAAGCTTATTATTTATCACTCTCTCTCTCTCAAAATTTAAAGAGGTTAATGATACGCTTTTGACATGACTATACGTATCTTTAGAGAGTGCATTCAACATTTATCTTTCGTCATCATTTATTTACTTGGAGCTTGCGGGAATCGAGGTCAAACTTGAATCAAGATTTGTGAGTTATGCGTTTTGCCTTGCATACTACATATAATTTATGGGTATATTATTTCTTGCCAGGAGTCTCGGACTAGGTAGGAACACTGCATGTTGTCCAATATCTAAATAGCTGCATAGCCGTTTTTATGAAAATCTATGTAGTAAGATTTCTGTCTTCCTCTTTTCCATAAGACCAGGTAGGTTTATAAAGGCAAGAGTATGTCGGATACTCAGTGTAGAGTTACGGAGCCGTATAAAAGAAATCCGATTCGAATAATTGCACCAGCAGCAGAGCGTGTGTATTTGGCACTTACGCCCTTTTGTTGAAACGCAGTTTTTCGCCAATAACTCAATGAAGTGTTTATTTCTAAAAATATTCGCAAAATTTTCAGCTCCTGTTACATGGAGGGAGTGCCCCCCCCCCCTCTAAAAATATTAATTTTTATTATTTTGCTATCAAACTAAGTAGCGGCTACTACAAGACACCATTTCACTAAATTTAATCAATATTCATTGTCTTTGAGTAAAATGTCTGTCATATGCGGACGGATAGTCAGATAGACAGACAGACGGTAATGACGAAACTATAAGGATACGGAACCTTAAAAACAAATAAGGTCAGATTGGAGATATGTATTGGAAGTTTGGGTTTCGGCGGTAGCTTAATTTCTAAGGCATCGGACTCATAACAGTAAGGTAGCGGGTTCGAATCCTACCCATTATACTACCGACGTGAACCCACTCCTAACACAAGCCATTAAGCTTAGCTGGAGGGGTTAAAAGGATTGTTAGTAATGTGGGACCACAATACAATTTTTTTTTTTTAAAGGCGGCCTCCGCAGTATATTACAAGCCCTGTGTCGCGGGGGACTTTACAAACATACAAGTCGCGGACACAAAGTACACCCAGACTCAGAACAACAACTTGTGGATCACACAAAGTGGTGTCCCGTGTGGGAATCGAACCCACGACCTCTTGCGTATCAGTCAAACACACTCCCACCGTGCATTGCGAGTCCGATGCTTTAGCCGTTAGGCTACCGCCACTTTAATATTTAAGTTTTTACATTAAAACATAGTACCTTCATTGAAGGTGCGACTATTTTCGGATCGTCGTCAGCCGAATGACAGTGAGAATTTGATAATAAAGAAAAAAAAAATACTCGCATTCACGCGTGTTATTGCGGTCATCAATCAATCGATTAGGAAAAAATTGCTGGGGGTCAATAAAATTATAAAGAAAGCTGTTAGCATAGCAGGTTATGATCAAATTCGCAAAGTAGGTATTTTACGCAAACAATAACATACTCGTTATAATGTAATTTTACCTGTTTTTTTATTTGTAAAAAAAAGCAGGTAAAATTTACATAAAAACAAACATGCAAACGGGAAAACATAATTAGATGAATCAAATAATACGTCAGGAAAATTGAATTTGATTTTCTACACAAACCTTTTGTACCAATTTTTTCGTAGGTTTATTTTTAATTCATATTAGGACGAACAAAAACATGTTGAATGCAATTTGTTTGTGTTTTGATTTATGAGTGCTTTTGTAAAAGCTTGCCTGCTTTTGGGTAGTCTTGGCTCGTCAACAGCAGATGAAACACTGATTAGCTACGCTTGATTAATTCTCCTTTTCTTGAAATTCAATCACGTCAAACACCGCCATGTTAAATCGATGGCGTAATGAAATAAACACGCATTTAAGCGGAATGAATTTATAAGCTTTTACTTTGGAAACTGTTGTATACTCATACATTTTAAATGGGAATTAATGAGCTGTTTCCAATCATTAACTTACTTAAGATTTAATAAAAACTTTTTGTAAAGTCGAAACAGACTTCGTGCTTTTGCCGATACTTTATTATCGGATCTTAACCAAAATAACAAAGAAATAACCAGCAATTTGAGAAAGTACTTTACACAAAATGTAATTATAAGACAGCCAAATTAAGTAATACTTTTTACAAGCTTTTATTCGAAGCCAATTAAACATAAAATGACCAACTTTATTTTACAAAGTGGCTCTTAGAATCCAGAGAAATAACATTTATTACGTCATACAATGTAATACCGAACAAATTTCTGCGACAAAAACTTCAAATGACACATAAAACGTTCACGACGCAAAAGCTGTTATCTGCACTTTTTATAGTAATAAGCACTTTGACGCGATTCCCATTCATGAATGCCGTTTTCAAAGGAAATTCTACTCAAATAATGAAAGAAAAATGCCATCCGTTCACCGAGTACGTTTTCTATAGTTTTAAATGAAAATAAGGTTGATTAATTGTAAGTGCTAATGAAGAGAGCTGTTGATATCATTTGTTGATATAATTAACGTGTACTTCATGTTTGTGAAGATGTAAGGATGTTTGTTACTTTTCACGCAAAAACTTCTGAACAGATTATGCGGAAACTTTATTAAATATATCATAAAAAAACTTGAGAGGTGTCAAGGGACACCCGGATGGAACGAAGTTTCTTTCGATTAAATTAGTGAAGGAATTGTAATATTTTTTTTTTATAATCGTCGCGACACCACACTGTTCAATGCGAAATAGAAAGACGAAACGAAAATAACTGGCTTGCTTTCTATGAGAGAGAGAGAGAAAGAGAAAGAGGAACACGCGCACGCCGCACGACTTACAACTTTTGGTCTAATTTTTTTCTGTCTAGCCCCCTTTCGCAACGCGCGATAAGGAACTTCGTTCCAATAACACATAGGATATTTACTTTGTATCGCGATATTTAAACACACGCGGGCGAAACCGCGGGCTAAAATTTAATCAATAAAAGAACTCTGCTAGGCTAACTATAAACCAATCAGTCATGATTCGTTGATTTATATTATGTTGTTTTTTAAACCGCACTAAAAATGCAGTTAATTTAAAACATAAACATATCACCCTCAAACGTACAAGAGAGAAACTTGGAGAGAGTGCTCTCAAAATTGTAAGATCTTACCAAGTTTTCGTACATCAACACAAGATTTAAAGTTCAAGCTACAATCTAAACATACAAAGAGTCCACTATATCTTTAAGACAAACTTGAACTACAAAATGTACCATTGCGAAGTGTAGATTTATAACAGTACAAACTTCACGAAAACAATATTACATTGCGGTCGAGAGCGTTTATAAAGTTTCCGACGACGGTACGTACACAGCAATGGATAACATCTCAGAGTGATTTACTAGCTGCAATGTACGGGACGACAGGAAACTTGTCGCGAAAATACTATCGGATGAGAGTGTCATCGCTGGTGACGAATGACGTAAGCTGAATGGGGAAGGAGAAATTAATTAGGGCACTTCCTTTGTATGAATTATATGGGCTTTTCGTAGATCTTGATGAGTCATTGTGAAGCGAAGTAAGTGGACATGACTGTGTTAATAATGTTAGATATTTATATCGGATCTTAAAGCTCAATTATTTAAAGGTACGAACCTTTTTATTTACTCGACGTTTGCTTTAAATAATTCACGCGATGAAGTTCCGATATACATATCTATAAATGTATAAAAATCGCGAAAGTTTTGTTTCAGGCTAGAAAGTAAAAAGTATTTTAATAAATACTCACTGAAACTAAAATTATAATTAATAACTAAAAATAAGAACTTACGAGAACTCGTATTTGCTAGAAAAATCAGACAAATAAATTAACATTTACAAAGTAGATCATTATAAGAGATCTGACAAAAATAGGTTTTATTTATTTTAGTACAAATACCTAATAAGTTTTCCGTCTGTTCGTATGACATGTCTAGTAATTGCGAGTTTATGGCCTTTTTTACAATTAAAATCATTTAAGTGGTATATATTAACAATTTTATTTAATCTATTATACAAAAAGGGGCCTAAAAAAAATCTGTTTGAAAACGTATAGGTATCTTGAGGTAGAATCAGATGTGCAGACTTTATATCTTTTGATCTCTTGTTAGTTATGTTACTACTAAAGGTATATATTTATAAAGGTATATATAATATATAAAATTTTGTACAGTTGAGATAACCATGTAGATTCAGTAAATTTATTATGAGAGCCAAACCACACGGCGCGGTACAGCGACGGTGCGACGCCTGAGCGGTGCCGCTGCGGTGTCCTGCATAAGAAAATCTATGGCATGCCACACGGAGCGGTGCGGTGCTCGAGCGGTACCGTACCGCATCGAGTGGTTCGTAGTAAGTGAAAATATTTGGCCAGTACCGTTTGAAAATATTGCATTGTGATCAGTTTAAAACGTAAAAAAAAAATATTCGAATTCGAATAATAGACGAAACGGATAACAGACGGACGGACGAATAATAGACGGATTAATAAAAGCCTTTTATTAATCCTTAAAACTTGAAATCCAAAATAATTTATGCATATACTTATCATACAATAGATTTAAAATTAAATGTACCATACATAAGTTAAATGTAAATTCAATTTTATAAAATTCGAATTTGAATACGATTGAGTTAATAAAAACTATTCAGGTAGTCCTACATGTATTATGTTTAGTGAAGAAAGTTTGAGCGAAAAGGTCTCTAGTTTAAAATATATCTGTAAAATATTTTGTTTAGTTTATCTAAAGCAATTTTTATAGCATTTTTATTTTCAGTCTCTCATATCCAGCAATACGACGGAGATAATAAAGTAGTTTTAACCATTTTTAAAAGAATATTCTCTTAAAAATCTATTGTGTGCATCCGGGTGAGATATGATCCTCTTTTTATGATCTGAATTAATGCAGACTGGAGTAGGTAAAGTAATAAAATAGCTCTAATAAAATATGAGGTTATGACAAGGAGCAAAGCTTTGGTGGATTGAAATTTCCAAGGGTTTTTTTATCCTAGGACGAATGTTTCATTATAAGATAAGATTTTTAGGCTTATAGTTAAGAAACGGATCATTGACTCGTGATATTTGGCCTGTTAATTTTAATAAATCGATTAGATACATATTCGTATATACAGTTTGTTTTTAACATACTTAAAAAAGGAGGGGGTTCTCAATTGGACTGTATTTTTTTTCGTCAAGCGCAGTGACAGACATATCTCAAAAAACAGTCATATGTGTCATTTTTATGCCGAATCTGTATCTACATACACTGAGACCCCCAGATCACGGTTGTCAACCATAATGTACAAGTATCCAGTGCTCTTTATTTCCCTTTGGTCCCATTAACACCATAGGAGGCTAATTCATTTAAAATTTGATTGACACTTCACGTACTATGGTTACTGCTTACGTGAGTTTCATGGTGTACTGGTTGCACCACCTTACTGGCATAACTGTGTAATTGTGTTTTATTCGTTGTAATTGGCATTTTAAAAAAGTGACCATGAGTTTTTATTGCTAAGTTCTCTTCTCACGGCTTTACTCTTGCGAACTTCTAGTCTGTCGGTCTCTTCTGTAGAATCATTCTATTTAAAATTTTGACTGAAGTTCATAAGCGTTGCATTCTGTAACCTAAGTGAATATAGTACTTTGACTTTTCTCTCACTCCTACTAATTAGCAGGACAGTCTCAAGCGACAAAAAAAAAGGTAGTCATAACAACTTTTTAGTTACATCCTCCGAAGCAAAGTGAGACATGTGATATTTTACAAAATAATAAAATATAGACATAACGTTTCATAACTCTCAATGATAAAACACATTTATTTCCACTAACGTTGTTCGCGATAAGAGCTGTACCGGCTTGTATAAAGCGCTCAATTAAGGAAAAAACTTTGTCCAACAAAAAAGCTTGTTTGATATATTGGAAGATTTTGGTTCACTAGCGCATGAGCTCGGATTTATTTTGTCCCAAGATTCAGCAGCTTATTTATATGAGGTATCATATTACATTGATGGATGAGCGTCTTTAATGGATGGTGTTAAAGCAGAGATCGCCAACGGCGTTGATTCACAAGTAAATAAATTGACCCATCGATGTTATTTCTTTCAAGATGGATGAATGTGAGTCAAGCGTTTATTAAAATATACAATCATCTACGACAATTTTGATTCTACAAGAAATATGTGAAGGGCTAGAAAGGATAAGGATTACCTATTCATTTTACATTAGTGATCGATTTCAGCCATTTTAGTATTTTTTCTTGAACGCTATCTATTCAATAGCAATTTGTTATCATCTTTAGGTTTCTGAAGCAAGAGGCGATCTCAATTTGTTACTCGTCTAAGGACGGTCCCTCCCTGCGAGCCTTAGCCTGTAATGTAACGTTACAAATCCGAGCATTACATTGGTGAAAGAGGAGAACTGAGCATTACAATGCTCAACCGGTGTAATATTTTGATACAACTTGTAACATCAATGAAAAAATTAAATGATCGATTCGAAAATCGTAAATCAATATATTTAATAATCGTAAATGTTACATTTCAGGCGCATGCTTGGCAGTCAGGGTGGCAGAATTGTAACGTAATGTTCAAAATCGAATCATGCATTGCAAGAGCATGCTCGCGGTGAGGGAGGGCCTTTAGCGTCAGTCGGTTAACCACATACATCGCTCAATCTCTACGATTACTTTAAACCAAGACCGTATCAAATAGCTACACATTCTATAACTCGTCTAATAAAAAAGGGTTTTTGAAGGCCTTTATAAACGAAAAAAGTGGAGTTTTGTTCACTCTCTTTTGAAAACCGAGTGGGTAGACATCTCCCTAATGTTATTAATTATTTTGGTAGACAGAAAAATGACTTGAATTTTTTTTCAAAGTACTTTTGTTTCAGCATATTTCCGAGGCAATTCTAAAAGCATTTTTAACAAATCTTATTTTCCTTTAGAAGCATAAATTTAGTTATACCCGTGTCATATTTTACGTCTAAGTCGTGAAAATACAATTGCGTTATAGTCCGCTGTTGTTATATAAGTTTTATTACGTTGCTAGCCTATTCCCACGGCTCCGCTCGGGTGTCTTTCTGTTCTCCGGTGTCTGTAGATATAGGTATCAAACATTATTTCAGAAATACATTAAATTAACTATCACATTTATAGTTAAGGTAGGTAATAAAACTGTAGATATAAGTGAAAATCAAAAGCCGCATATATAATCATTCCTTCAGAACTAATTTTGAACTGAAGAACAAGATTTTCGTGAAAGTTTTTTTTTTATAATCTACCGGAATAGTCGCAAATTTGATTTTAATGTTGTATGAAGATCTGCAACTGATGTGACGTTTGTTACAGCTTGTCAATAGTAAATTGCAACCGTGTGAAACTGGATCGCGTCGATGGTATGAAATAATTACAATGGGCTAAACTGTTGACGAGATAAACCATAGCTTTATAACTAAGTCGGCCTATTTGCCTGATAAAAGCAAATATTTCGTCAATTTGAGTCCCCACATAACAAGTTCACCCCGCTATGTGTTCAACACAGGAACGCTCTCTACTTGATGAAATAATTCATACAAACGAATATTTTTTACGTTGTTTGTTCTAGAAGGCTTTTGAAATAATAATTTGGTTCATTTGAGCGCGTGTTTTTATTACACGCTGTAAATTGTTATGCTTAGTTCGAATATGGTAGGTACTAACAGTGAGAAATAATGTTTTTTTGTTGCCACAAGAATGTCAAACAACAATAGATTTACTCTGCCTGCTTGGATTCGGAACTTAAAATCTTTATGTCGAAGATACACATGCCTGTAAAACAGAACGGTAGCGTACATGCTAGTTGAATGCCTGTAAATCAATATCAGATACAGGCATACCTATTACGGTGCAGTCTCACTATGTCGTGACGATAATTTATCGTTGGACGACTGTCGTCTCTAGCTGTTTTATTATAACGATGCTAGCCGGTACAACCAATCGTGACTTCTAAAATGTCGTAGACGACAGTCAGTCACGTTGTCCTATATGGGAAGCCCTCACACGACGCTTTATACGACACGATAATGTGTGTGTCAATGTCACGACATAGTGGGAATGCGCCCTTAGACTATTCACATGACAATTAGGTAGCACGTACACGAAGCTGTAATGCAAGTGTGCCAGTCATAGGCACATGTATTTCGCCTTAATAATACCTAGCGACACGACATGACCGCCGAATGACCGATTATGGCTGCTGGAAAGAGTCCTAGAGTGGAGACCTCGACTCTATAAGCGTGAAGTAGGCCACCTACCAGTCAGATGAACCGACGACCTAAGTTCGCTGGGATGGATAGAATGCAGAAGGCGAACAACCGGTTGCTTTAAGAAGAGGTCAATCGGTGGTAATCAGAGACTAGCCAACTACGCAGAAAATTTTATAGTGCACGAGTGTATGCGCAGACACAAGTGCACTCTCTTTTCCCTCACTCTCATAGCCCTATGGGACGGAAATCCGACACGACCGGAGAGAGATTGGGTGCAGGACTGACGGCTTAACGTTCTCTCCGAGGCACGGGTTCTGACACTTTTCGAAAACGGTCAGACCGACCGTGGCAACGTTGCTTAACCTCGCCGATATCTGGATCTGCTCGATTACCACCGAGTCAGGGTCAGATCAGAACCCTCTACGGGTATAATAATATCTTGGGACAACTCACACAACACTATCTGATCTCAAACTAAGCAGAGCTTGTACTATGGGAACCAGACAACTGATAAACATATTTATATTTCTAAATACATACATACTATAGATAAATAACAACCAGACACAGAATAAACCATCGCGCTCATCACACAAAGTTTCATCCAGAGTGGGGATCGAATCCTCTTGCGTAGCAATCGGATATACTACCACCGCGCCAAAAAAGTATAATACACGTGTGTGTAATGGTATGGCAGCAACGAGTGCGCTAGATCAACTCGACACTCGCTCGACGATAGTATCACAATCCACACAATGAACCGCAAGTCGGTTTCATTCTTTGACTTTCAATAAGCACTACCTACCCATTTGCCACTTATTTGTGTTAAAAAACAGCACCAATTATCTACGAACGTAACACAAACTACACAATCAGGAGGCGTCCCTATTGTGTCGCTCAACACGTGCAGTAAATATTTCTATTCACTTTCCAGTGCACAAATTCTATATCGTTACGCTGAAGAGGGAATCATTGGAATGGATACGTTCAGTGCGGTGCAAACAGAGAATATTTCACAGTACATCGTTAAAAGTTACCGCGTCCTGTTCCCACCGCTTAAGCACGTCCGATCGTAACTCTAGTTTTGAATTTAGCATTGTTGTACACAACTTACATCCATCCTAATATTTATTATAATAAATGCGAAAATACTTCGCATGAGTCTTGAAACAAATCTAAATACAAATAAATAAAATTGAATTGTCCGTTTTTATACCAAAATAATCGGTTTTTATTAAGGTAATCTATACTAATATTATAAAGCTGAAGAGTTTGTTTGAACTCTTAATCTCAGGAACTACTGGTCCAAATTGAAAACATCTTAAAAGATTTTTTATAGCCTCTCTCATTTATCGAGAACTGCTATAGGCTATATAACAACACGCTACGACCAATCGGAAAAATCGGGCAGTTGAATTTGCGCGGGGCAGCTAATGTATTATAAGAATGTTTGACGTGGCACTTATACCAAACAACCAATTTATATCTCTTTGTTTTTTGCGGCTAATCTCTGAAACAACTGTGCCTATTTTTACGAGGAGATATTATTCAATGAAAACTACGTCTAAATTGATTATAGCGTGTACAAAAAACAGATCAAAATATGAGTTCACGATAAGTATACCATTTACTAGACAAAATTAACTCAGGCAAAATAGGTCTACTAGAATAATTATTTTATCAGTAGGTTGGTAGGTACATAAGAACCTTTTGAAAATTCTACTACGCTAACCTTTTTCAACAACCTAACGATCACCAATTTCAGTTACGCTCTAAAATTTCTATTTGCTCCATAAATGATTGATTGTTCAGCGAAAATAAAATTAAACGACGGCGCACCGTTTGCAGGAAATTCCATTACATTTTTCCAGTCATTTACCTGTAAAGCTGTACAACTGCATGGTATTTTCGAAAGTTTCACATACCACAAATATTGTAATAAAGAAAGTTTTCGCTTATATTAACCGAAGCCATAAATAAAAACTTTCGTTATATTGTACGGAAAGCACAATAAAAGTTTTTAAAACCCACTTGATTATGTTCTACAAATTGTAGCATTTCTTGGTCTAGTTTATCGTCACACATTATGTGACTTAAGAGAGTAATAAGTTATATTGTATGTCTTTAACTCTATATAAAGTAGTATAAAGAAGATTAGAGACAAATCCTGGGATTTGTCTCTAATCTTCTTTATACTCTAATCACCAAATGTGTTGCTAAACTTGTTAACGGCTGGACATGGCTACATTTTTTTTTCAAATATTTGCAGATTACAGGTAAGGTTTTTATGGAGAGAAAAACGGAAAAACATGCCACGAAATATGTAAAAATCACGTTTCTCTTTTTCCATCTGAACTGAGGGTTCCCAAACTTTAAAAAATCAAACATAGCGCGGACGAAGCCGCGGAGAAGTGCTAGCAATGTTACAGATACTAACAAAATTGCAGAAATATTGTGAAAGGATTGCTATAATAATGTAAATATAACAAGATAATTATCTAGGGATTTAATCGCATAAAATATTTAAAGGTACGACGGCGACGGTGATGATACCTTTTGTTTACCCGACGTTTCGATCGAGTTGCACGTTGATCGTGGTCACGGGTAGTAGATACAAAAAAGATTCGTACCTTTTAACATTTCACGCGATTAAGTCCCTAGTATTTAAATAAGTTCCCTTTATATATAGGATATAATAAACTCCCTAATATTGAAATAAGTCCCGCGAAAGTTTATCTATTTATCTAATACCTTTAAACGAGCAATTCTTGTATATATAATCTGAATCTAGGAAAGGGTTCCAACGATTTAGTATGCAGGGGGTCATTTTTAGAAAACGTTGCTTTATCCGTGTTTTAAGGCAATGAAAAACTGCTACAATATAATTATTAGAATACAAAAGTAAGTTTTGACACTATCTTTGTGGTAATAATAGGTCAGGTGGGAATCGGGCGGTCCCGAAAGCAGAAGACAGAAGAAAGGAAAAAAAGTAGCATCCGGAGTCCGTCCGGAGTCGGTTTTTTTTTATATTAATATTTTTGATTTTTTGAATAATATGATTTATATTTCATCAGTATGTAATTCGTATCTACATATAATTTCCAAAAAACACGATTTACCAATAAAAGAAATACCGAGCAAAACTCGATTATCCAGGTTCTAAACAATTATACCAAGATTATGTCTGTGTGTAGGTACATGTGGGAGGTCCGTAGCCACTACGTGGGCCGATACATATCGAACTATGCTCAGTGTAGGGGTCCCGGAGCCGTTGCAAAATGAAAATCTGATTTGAATAATAATAATAATACTCAAAATTCTTTCTTAGGAAGCAAAATACTACACTTGTGTAAAGTCTATTCTACATTTACATGTAATGCCTGTAAAAACTAGCGGTCACTTTTTTCAAATTGCCAATGTTTACATTGTTTCTTTGTTTATAAACTGTATATGCAGGTAAGGTGCTGCCACTATTATATTATACACTATATTAAAGGACTAATACGAAAACAAGAGGTAAAAAATATTGAAAGAAGATGGGCACCCTTTTGTTGAGAAACGCAGATTTTCGGCGAAAACTCGATGACGATACCTTTATCCGATCATGTCTGGAATATTTTTTATTTAAAGTATTCGTTAAGCGCTACTTTTTAGATTTTTTCGAATATTTTTGGTAACATGGTCCAAAAACAGGGGGTACACAATTTATGCAATTTTCGGAGCGGATTATTTTCAAAAATATTCAGTAAATCATAAAAGTTTATTAAAAAACTTTATTATGTTTTTAAAAGACCTGTAGAAGAAATGTATTTATATTTATTATTTACCTATCAAACTAAGTAGCGGCTACAACAAGACACTGTTTTACCAAATGTAATCAATATTCATTGTGTAATCTTTGAGTAAATGCCTGTGACATACGTACCTGTCTTTGAGTAAATACCTGTGATATAAGGGAAGGGAATTCCGGAACCTAAAAATCCCGACATTTGAGACAAAAAGTTGATTAATTAAAAACGGAAAAATGGATTTTCATAAAAAAAAAACTATTAATAGTGTTGTTCTACAATTGGAGAGTTTTTCTAGATCGGGAACAGTTCCAATTCAAAAATGTATCATTAAGAGGTATTGGCACGAGATCATAAAAAGTCACAATAAATCGAAACGGGTTGCAGCATTGCAGATATTTTTATTTTATATCTACAACCTAGACATAAGCAGCTATATACCTATATCATATTTAATTTTTAGCTTAAAATATAAGTTACTATCTAATCCGTGCAACTTCGTCTGCGGAAATTGTCCCAATTATTGCAACATTTTTCAGTGCTGCTCCGCTCCTATTAGTCGTAACGTGATGTTATATATCCTATAGCCTTCCTCGATAAATGGGATATCCAAGAGTAAAATATTTTTTCGATTCGGACCAGTAGTTCCTGTTATCTCCTTCAAACAAACAACTCTTCTAACCTTTAATTTTTTTGTATGTTACGATGCTTTTGAAAAGTCACGTTCTTCAAGTGTTCAATTTGAGTGTGTTAAAAACATAGAAAGAAATAGACAATATTCAACACAAAACATATTTTAATAGCTGTTCGCTATTAAAATATACGAAAAATGATGTTATGACAATTCTAATTCTAGTTGTTATGTAAATTCTAACGACTCGTACTAAAACTTTCACAAAGCATTTGAAATTGCTCTACAGAAACTTTTGTCATTAATTTTATCCGATAAGTCTAAGAGACAACTGAAGAGTAATTTAGTACACTAAAAAAAACCTTAATTAAAAGTGAGTTTCAAGGTTTTTTCTTGTCGCCACAGTCGAGTTTAAGGAGTATTAAAGTATCAAGACGATGCTACTACTCGGCTGCTAGTTCGTTCAGCTCCGTGAGTATAAAATTAGAAATAGATTTTCTAGGAAATTTCGAATCCAACATATACTCGTAAGGCTCAGTTCACAATCAGGCAGTGTAACGCTATAACAGTTAGAATAACGTCGCCATTTCAAGACGATTCGAGTGCTGTTGAAGCGTCAGGCTTTCAATACCAATAAGACCTAAAGTTGGCTGTACCAAGACTCGGAGAATCTAATTCTAAATGTAATTCCCAATGAAAAAATCTACATCACTACATACTATGAAACAAAGTCGCTTCCCGTTATCTGTCTGTCCCTATGTATGCTTAGATCTTTAAAACTTCTTTTAAATTTGATGCGGTTTTTTTTAATAGATAGAGTGATTAAAGAGGAAGGTTTATATGTATAGAACATGTAAAAAAAGATATTCTGCAAACTCTGGCTGAACCCTACAAAATAGATCAAAATGATGTACTACAGTATAAAAGGCTCTTACGGCCGGTCTCAATAATCTAGCTATCGATGGATTTGGCTACTAGAGGTATATATTTGACATAAAACAACCAGACAAAATACAACCAGCTAACCAAGTTTGAAATTGTTCATCGTTTGCGGTTCACCAATAAACATTCAAAAGGTCACTTCCAACTCAACTCATGCGGATAAACTCAGTACTGAAAGTTCAAGCCTACGACCGCTGACATTCTAAATTCTAAGCTTTTAATCAATGGGTTTTAAGACTTAGTAAACTTAGAGGAATGCGGATCGAAACGGATTGGAGGCGCCATTTGTCTGCAGAGACGAAAGCAAAATCCACAACCCTTATTTACAGACCACTCGATCGTTACCTACCGTGAGTGCTTGGTTTCCGAAATAGCGACAACAATAAATCTAAAGTCAGGGCCGGATTTCTACTGTAAATTAATACGGGACAAGTGCAAACTTCTAGCTTCTAGTGTCTAAAGTTTGTAAATGCGCTGAAACTAGCTTTGTACAATTTGTGTAAGCATAGGAAATGACTACAATGGCACATTAGTGTCAAGGCGAAATGTAGTGTAAGTGTTGAAATCTTGTTTAGTTAACAACCTTTATTCTAGTAATATAGATAAGAGCTTGCAGTTATTACGAACAAAAACATCTTATCAGATGGATTAAGCAAGGCACTTCACATTAGGTTAGCCAATTCTGTTGCCTCTGGTAATAAAGAGGTCAAACGAAGAATCTTGTTCAAAGAAAGAACGTCCCAACTTAAGACCCTGAGGTCCCGAATCAATCAAACGAAAGTAACGTCATTTAGACTTCCATCTGATCCATTACACAAACACATTTACATTCCATTTTTTTTTCAGAATACATACAACTACTTATGCGTAGGTACGTATACCTCTTTATCCAAGGCTTCGGGCGAGAATCCGTGGCTTTATCTGCAGAACCGGATCGTCATCGTAAATAACACAAAATGTGTCATTTTATGAAAAGACAGGATATCCTTCCCATATCGAAATCTTTACTGTATCTCGAAGTACTGTGATAAAACATCAGTGTTAGATTTATGGATGATCTCCCGACACCCTCTAATATTTCAAAGGGTATCCATATTTTTATATACCTA
Source organism: Herminia tarsipennalis (assembly GCA_945859575.2). Lineage (NCBI taxonomy): Eukaryota > Metazoa > Arthropoda > Insecta > Lepidoptera > Erebidae > Herminia > Herminia tarsipennalis. The sequence goes on along the minus strand of OX243835.2, from coordinate 21,964,561 downwards.
CAGAACTATAAGGATAGCTAGGTGCTTTGTTTTCTCAAAAAATGTACATTTTAATAACGTTCTAAATGTAATGACACTGTATCTAATTGTGCTACCTAAGTAAATTTTAAGGCTACCTCGTAACATAGGAATCGTGCCAAACTTTTTAATAAAGTCGTGCATTAATTCAATGCTATGCAGAGCGAACTCTAATTGTTGCAGCACAATTCAGATCTTTCCTCCAGGAAACTCGTTTGTAATAAAGATACAATTTGTACATAATTTTCGTAACATCGAGGTCAGCTTTAATGATCCGTCATTATAAATCCGCGTTCGTGCCAAATATTAACATCCTCCAATAAGATTAAGTACAAAGATATTTAGTCGGATATAGTATGTCTCCTGTCCCGTATTTTGGCAGTGTTAGCTACCTTATGATTGCTTGCGACTGCTGCGCGATCGTAAGATCGATTCCCGGACGAAACACCATTTTGTGTGATACACAAACTGTTGTTCCGAGTCTGGGTGTACTATGTGTATTTGGTTTTAAACCCTAATGCAAAAGTTTTTGGAAAGATAAAAGGGTAAAAGTTTACTAATCAATTAGTAAAAACACTATTACCTATCCATAAGTTGACATAGGGATGAATTAGTGCTACACATAAATCAAGCTTGACCACTATTCGTATCGCACTTGAAACTGACACGATCAAAATAGAGTTTCATAAACTTCCATTTAATAAATTGTCTAAATTTGCCGTTAGATCGATTTGTTTTGATAATGGATATATCAAATTGAAGAGTAGTCCATTAATACAAATTGTTTGTTTAGTAGGTAACTATTATGCATATAATAAGTGAATTAAATACAAACAACATTTTGCGTTACAATTATTTCTCTATTTAATTACACTGCTTTTAGTTTGATGAATTGATTTACATACGTATTCTAATTACTTCCGCTTTGTTTGCGCTTTCTTTTAATATAGCTTGCCAATGTTTCTTTGTCTAAATACATTAAATTATATATTGTATGCTTAGGTACTTTTATATTAGGACTTTGTTTAGTGGTTTTCTAAAAAAAATACGTCATATGATTTTCTTTGTCTACCCAAGGTCTGCGTACATACTAAAGAAAAAGTATTACGAACACGGATCAGAAAATTACTGAAGCTACAGCCTAAAAACTGGGAAAACACGAAAAGGGACGTAACAATGTTTGCAGTAACATTGTTAAGCCACTAACGTTTGACGTCATCGACACTCCAATGGATACACGGTAAATTGGCACCCGTCACTAATCGTTCTTTGGCAATGTATCCGGCTATATTGGCCTCAATCCGGCCCTGTGTTATTCGATGGACTAATCCGGGCAATGTCTCAGTAAAGGAACGTTTAATATGTGGCTGTAAACAAAGACATTAGAGATGAAGATAACAAATTGGTTCAATGATTGTGTAGCAGTAAGTATTATATATAATAAGAAATGAGAATAGTAGGAAAACAAAACAACAAAGTATTATTACATTTCATAAATTGCAGCCTAATCTGGATCGATGAGAAAGTTGAGATTATGAATGATATTGAACAAATCAATAATAAATGTCGAATCAAAGGTCTGCTTTTTAGGGTTCCGTAGACAAAATGGCAAAAACGGAACCCTTATAATTTCGTCATGTCCGTCTGTCTGTCCGTCCGTCCGTATGTCACAGGCATTTTACTCAAAGACTACTCAATAAATCTTGATTAAATTTGATGAAAAGGTGTCTTGTAGTAGCTACTTAGTTTGATAGCTAAATAATAATAATCAATATTTTGGGGGGGGGGCACTCCATACATGTAACAGAAGCAGATTTTTTTTAGCAAAAACCAATGCTTTCTAGGTTTCTAATAAACTTTTTTGATTGTTTGAATATTTTTGGAAATAATCGATCCGAAAGTTGCATAAATCTTGCCCCCCCCCCTCCTTATCTTTTAAACCGTGTAACCAAAAAATATGGAAAGAAAATCACAAAGATAGCGCTTAATAAATACTTTAAACTAACAATATTTCGGATAAACTGTTATTTACTACGTTTCTCAACAAAAGGGTAAAGTGCCATGGACATACGCTCCTCCTCTGATGCAATTGTTCAAGGCTGTAGAACCCTACACTGAGCATGGTCCAACATGCTCCTGTCCGGTTTTTTTAAGCTAAAATATATAGCTTAATTTGTATCAATGTTGAAACACTGAAATCATTAAATCATCTAGGAAAAGTCTTAGAATTTCGTTTTATAATACCTAACGGATTTCAGAACTTTTCGACTGTAACGTTGTCGTGCGGACTAGTGATTTATTTATTAGATTTCGGTAGAAAGCAAAATAATAAAACAGTTAAACTACATTCCCGTGTTCTTTAAACAAAGGACAATATATCATACAAGGACACGACGGCCTTTGTATGATTCGACATCCTTTGCTGATGCAAAATTCATCCAGGACACATCGTACGATACCCTGAGAATATACTAGTACAAAACTCGGGTAGAGTTACCCTGTAAAACGTAAAATATTAATAAGTTTCTCACATCAAGTGTTAGGCCGCGGTCGGCTAGGCATAACCCCGATTTCACAAGGGAATATCACACTTGGCTCCCTCGTGGCCAAACATGTTTGTGCTAAAAGTAGCATTTGTTCTACATTCATAGATTCGGCCAGGGATGGGACGGAAAGTAGTATATGGATAGGGTTAAAAATAGAGATTTTATGTTATACAGGTAGCCCAAGAGGTAATATTAAAGTATAGCTACCAATAAGTGTGTTTCATTATGTTACTAAAGTTACTTGAATTATGTAAAAGCCATGGTCGTAGATATAAAAACCGGGCAAGAGCATATCGGACCATGCTCAGTGTAGGGTTCCGCAGCCTTGAATAATTGCATCAGCAGAACAGAACGCAGTTTTTCGGCAATAACTCAATGACGGTATATCCGATCATGTCCGAAATTAATTTAAAGTATTTATTAAGCGCTACCTTTGTGATTTTTTTTGGTCACACGGTTCAAAAGATAAGGGAGGGAGGGGGAACAATTTATGCAACTTTCGGAGCGATTATTTCCAAAAATATTTACTTAATCAAAAAAATTTATTAGAAACCTTAAAATGTTTTTAAAAGAATCGAAATAAGTCGAATGATGTGCTACATTTTGATGTTTGCTAAAAAAAAAAAATTCTGTCACTATGTATGGAGTGCCCCCCAAAAGATATTTATTTTTATTATTTAGCTATCAAACTAAGTAGCGGCTACTACAAGACATCTTTCTTCGTTCTTTGAGTAAAATGCCTGTGACATACGGACGGACGGACAGACAGACAGACAGACAGACGGATATGACGGATTGCCATTTTGGCTAAGGAACCCTAAAAATGCAAAACTATGTATTTTAAGTACTCTTTCTCTCTCTCTCCGTACTCTCTGATTGTTACCGCCCGTTGCAGGGCTCAGTACAACTGAATGGTCTCCGACTAAGAGCAGCTTAAAGAGAGAACTGGTTACCCACGAAAAGACAGACCCCCGTATATGTTAAATATTAAAATGTTGCTTGCATAGTATATTCACAGAGTATCTAGATAATTGAAATTGTTAGTAATGGCAACTAGCGTTCGATCTTCATTAAATTATGTCAGGGATCGTCATGTTCACTAAAATGTAATTGCTTGTGGTGGCGGTGTGGGCCAGGTAGTCTTCTTTTCCTACATTAAGGCGAAGGGAATGTTGTTGATGAGTTATTTTTTTTTTCTTTTAAAGACGCCTCCCGCAAGCCCTGTGTCGCAGGAGATTTTACAAACGTACAAGTCACGGACACAAAGTACACCCAGACTCGGGACAATTTGTGGATCACACAAAGTGGTTTCCCGTGTGGGAATCGAACCCACGACCTCTTGCGTAACAGTCGGACACACTCCCACTGCGCCACAGCGGCAGTCAAAACTACTTGGGGTGACTGGTCGACCTTGTCTTTGTTTATTTGTATATAAAGTAGTTTTTCTTACAATAATCGAATCGCATGTTGCCTTTACCCTCTTCATGGTTGCAGCACATTTTTGGCATATATATATGTATACAAATAACTAACTAACTCATCTGCTTTTTTCTGAGCTGATCACAAATATCAAAGTGTATGTTGTAAATTAAAAACAATAACCGTGATAGTTAAAAGTATTCCTTAAAATATAATAGCTAAAAATTAATCTCAAACAATAATGTAGATTTAAGTACTTAATAATTCAAATTTATTAAAAGATGAACCAACAAGCACTGAATTCATAATGAAAGTTCCTATCATAATGAGATTGATGAGATGGCTTAAGTAAATTAGTATCGAATAACTAAATTAATTATTCTTAAAAGCTAAAGATCAGTTTTCTCTCGTTAAAACCATAATATTTTAACTGGGTGAGGAAGATAAGTATTGCGTAGAATAAGAAGAAAATACTCATGACAATAAGAAAGAGATGAAATAATCTAACATAATACTGTTTTAAATAATTGTATGCTTTGAAGACTAACTTGTAAAATATTTAAAGCTAACCTATATAACCACCTCCCTTCTGTTCCATTTAGCATGGAGGGCAAGAGAGACTCTAAGGAAATTGCAAATATATATAAAGATCATTCCAAGTAGGCTCACTTCTGGAAAATGCACCGAGGATGAACAGTGCTGAATCCGGTCAAGCCGAATCACACCTACAGTTAACATACAAAGAAGTCAATTTTATAATCAAAGGTATGAAGCGAGGTAAATCACCAGGACATGACGGGCTCAGCATTGAGCATCTTCAAAATGCCGGGATTCATTTTCCAAGGATGTTGACTATATTTTTCAACCTATGTATAGGACATTCGCACTTACGGCGGGAGCTTTTAGATACAATAGTTGTACCTATTGTTAAGAATAGGACAGGAGACATAGCAGACAAGGGTAACTATAAGCCTATTTCACTGGCAACTATAATCCAGTGATAGTGTCATTATTGCATTGAAGCATATTGTTAAATATTATATTGATAGGAGAACACCGGTGTATGCTTGTTTCCTGGACCTCTCGAAAGCTTTCGACCTAGTGTCTTAAAATATCTTATGGGAAAAGCTTCGAGAGGAGGGCGTTCCTGCTTTAATATCAATGCTATCCTTGTGGTATGATAAGCCGATAGCAATTAGATATTTTGCATAGATTTTGAAAAGTGGTCAAACAAATTGTCTGAATCTTATAAATTAGAGTGTGGTATTAGATAGGGTGGCTTAAACTCCCCGAGACTTTTAACATTTACAAGAACAAACTACTTGTTGGATTCGGCGTACTCATGTCGGATGTCATATAGATGGAGTGAGCTTAAATAATTTTAACTATGCAGATGATATGGTGCTGCTGAGCCCATCAATCTGTGGATTAAGTAAACTCCTTTCTATGTGTGAATTTTATGCAAAACAGCATGGGCTTAAAAAGAATCCCATAAGAAGAGTAATAGAGGTAGGAATTAAAGTCCAACATATGTACCACAGATAAAACTGAACAGGGAACCACTGAATAGGGTAAACTAGTTTAAATATCTAGGCCACATTGTGAATGAGGAGTTAAAAGAAGACTCTGATATGGAAAGGGAACGCCGGGCGCTGGCTGTGAGGAGGAACATAGTAGCTCGAAGGTATGCGGCGTGTTCTGTAATAGTTAAGATTACACTTTTCAAGGGATACTGCCAAACAATTTATACCTGCAGCCTTTGGGCTAATCATGCCTTACGAGCAGACAATACTGCCTCTGTGGCATGGTAGGAGTGTGTCCGACTGCTAAACAAGAGGTCGTGGGTTCGATTCCCACACAGGACACCACTTTGTGTGATCCACAAATTGCTGTTCCTAGTCTGGGTGTACTTTGTGTCTGTGACACAGGGCTTTTTACACTGTGTTTTCAATACAAGCCTTCAGGATCTTGTTACGGCTACTACCGTACTGTAGTGCGTCAAGTATGTTCGCAGACGCGCATACTGACGACTACTTTGCCATTATGAGAAAGAAAGTAGCGTCAATTATATGCAGAGTGGGAAAAAGTACGAATGGCATCCTGAAGGTATTAGCGAATAGGATGGATAAACATTGGGTAGGTTTATCAAGTTACATGTTTATGGAGCTCGATAGACCACCTCCAAAGTAGGTACAATTTAGATTTAGATAGTAAGTAATAAAAAATACTAACATAGATATAAGATTATTGTTACTAACATGGATCTTTAAGTGTCTGAAAATATATTTTTTTATGAGATCACAAGTAGAGTTTCCACCATAAAAGATTTATTCTCAAAAAACCAATTATTTATACTTAGCTAAATTACTTCCTTTAAGTTCCTGCTAAAGAAGTGCAATTTTTTTATACAAATATTTAAAGTTTCAAGTCAAATGTAATTCAAAATTCACGCTTTCAATATTTACTCCTCGTCTGCTTTCAGTTCGTTTCCTCGTTTTGAAATATGAATTAAAGATAAACTGTCTGTTGAACACTCTGTTGAACTCTTGTCTTAGGTTTGTTGTTTGCCCACCACTCATCTTTGTATATCTGTATTGGTCAACTATCCAAACCTAATTACCTCCAGAAGTTATAATATCTGCGGGGTATAAAACCGATCTAACTTTTCAAACAACTTAGGATTATATTTATCTATCTAAGCTATGAGAAATAGCCTATAAAAGCTTTCATTTTCAAAGTAAAATGATATCGTTAATTAAGTTGGAACAGTTGAGTAGTTGAGCCTGCGCTATCATTTAGAAAAGTTATAATAGGTACTTATGTTGTCGATTGAGATATGTCATGTCCAGTCAGAATAGGATTTTCTATTGCTGGATTAACGGCTTACACTCAAATGTCACTCAATTACGAGACGCTGTTAACTCACGCTGTCTCCATCACTCAAATGTGAACAGTTGAGATGGCAATACTTTTCAGCATGACTCAAAGTTAGGCATCGTTTGAGATTTACCTCTTATTCATTATAAATTAGCAGAAGTTTCAACAGCATTTTAACTAGGGAATGCTTTGTCTTTGTTTTAATTCTATTTTTAAAATAGGATAGAAGAAGACAAAGCATTCGCTAGTTAAAATTTGGCGATTCAAAAGTAATTATGTAATGGTAAAGGGTTTGGGAAATGATCAAAACGGTTGTTAAATTGTGTGCAATGGGACCACTCATGAAGATAATTTAAAATTATGTGCCACATGTTACATGCCTGGCATTATATATTTTTTCCACAACACCAAGATCACTGATATAAATGTGTGATTAATCGTAGTTTAAGTAAACCGACCGGTAATTTAAGTATAATCTTGTAATAAATAAAAACATTTTCTAAATCCAATTTTATTTCCAGTTGAAATATTTGTCGACGCTCAGTGTAAATTATATAAAGTGATTTTGTATTTAATCAGAAGTTCATTATTCAAGTCTTGGTCAACAAAAAAAAAACTTTCTGAGCGGCTTAATTTTGTTCTTTTGTAAAAAAAAGTATGACAGGCCACTCCAATTTCGTAGCTCAAATTTTGTAGAAATTGTATAAGACCCCAAAGAAAATAAACAATGTATGAAATTATGACAAATCTCATACTCTCATCTCTCTACATAACGTAAAATTTTGATATATTACTATAGGTATGATTTATAGAAAATAGGTACTTAAGGCGCCGATGAAAATGAGAATGTCGAAAAAGGACGCCGTACATTACCTGACCTTTATGGAAGTCATCAACGATATGGTAATTTCCTACAAAAAAAGGTCAGTTATGGGCCTAAGTATTTCAATCTATTGAACATAAATAAAAAAGGGGTATAAGGATCATAGTACTTCTCAAGAAAAGTTCTCAACTTAGTAATGCCGCTAAAAGAGAAAGTCGTTGATAAACCACGATGTACGTACTTATTATTGTAAAATTTGCTTCTTTATTTCTTATGAAGTTCTTTAACTTGACTATAAAAAGCGAGAGGTGTCTTTTTTTTTTTTTTTTTTTTTTTTTTTTATTGCCTATGGTTGGCAGACGAGCCAACGGCCCACCTGATGGTAAGCGGTAACCGCCGCTCATGGACTACAGGAATGTCAGGGACACACCCAAGCCGCTGCCTACCGTGAAGTGAAAACTCTTTTTAAACCTCGTTTGAAGAAAGACATGTCGTAGCGCTCGGGAAACACCGCAGCAGGTAGTTCATTCCAGAGTCTACACGTACGTGGACGAAAAGAACGCCGGAATCGATCCGTACAGGACCGTATTGTTTCCAGGTGGAATGGATGAACCCTACTACGATGTCGAGTGGTGCGGTGGTAGAAAGGTGACGGTGGCACCATGTCAAACAGTTCCTCAGAGCACTCCCCGTTGAACAGACGGTAGAGTACGCAAAGTGCACCAAAGTCACGCCTCTGCTGTAAAGACTCCAGTCTGTCCGTGAGATTGGGGTCATCAACGATCCGAACAGCTCGCCTTTGGAGGGAGTCAAATGGATCGAGCAAGTATTTGGGGGCACCCGCCCAGAGATGAGAGCAGTACTCCACGTGCGGTCGAACCTGCGCTTTATAGAGCACAAGTCGCTGTGCCGGCGAGAAGTAACGCTTCGTTCTGTTGAGGACACCCACCTTTTTGCTCGCCAATTTGGCTTTACTTTCCAAATGACTCCCAAACTGGACTTTGCTGGAGATTTCGACACCGAGGATCCCAATACTCTCGGTGACTCGGAGTGTAACTCCTTGGAACTGTGGCACTAGGACAAATGGGTCTTTCTTCGCAGTGAACGCGCATACTTGTGTCTTTGTGGGGTTGAATCGAACCAGGTTCCTTTCACCCCATTCGGAGACCCGCCCCAGAGAGTCCTCGACTTCTGACACAAGTTGCAACCGTCTCTCCTGAACAATGCTCCGAGGGACGTTCTGTTGGCTGGTATATCGCGCATCACCCGTGCTGTCATCCGCATAGCAATGTATGTTCTCTATGGACAGCAAATCATTGATATGCAGAATGAACAGTGTTGGGGAGAGCACCGAACCTTGTGGAACGCCAGCATTAATGGATTTCAGACTGGAACAAGCACCGTCAACGACGACCATAATGCTCCGATTGTCCAGAAAGCTAGCGATCCATCTGCAGAGCCCCTCGGGGATTCCATAAGAAGGAAGCTTCGATAGAAGGGCCTTGTGCCAGACCCTGTCAAACGCCTTAGCGATGTCGAGGCTGACAGCAAGAACCTCGCCCTTGCCTTCCAAGGCTTCAGCCCAGCGGTGCGTGAGGTACACAAGGAGATCACCAGCTGAGCGACCGTAACGGAAGCCGTACTGGCGGTCGCTTATCAGCTGGTGCTCCTCAAGATACCGCAAGAGTCTGGTGTTGAGAACTATCTCCATCACTTTTGATAACAAGGATGTTATCGCTATCGGCCTGTAATTTGACGGGTCTGACCGGTCACCCTTTTTGGGAATAGGGTGGACATTGGCGACCTTCCACGAAGATGGAACCCTTCCGGTTTTATATGAGAGGCGGTCTGATGTCTTATGGACAGCCGGTTGAAACGTAGTTTCTTTTGCTACACCTATCTTATTTGTTTGTATTAAATAATTATTATAAAATAAAAAAGTAGAACAACATAATTTCAAAAATTGACCCATTTTAAATTAAGATTTTTAACACATATACACAGCCAGTTTGACATTGGTAAAATATACATTATACATATACAACCTTTTACAAAAACCCCATCCGAATCTGTCAAACTATTTTAGAGATACGAGGCCAAGTTCAAAGTTGCCCTCTAGCGTGTTACCATCGTAGAATCAACTTATGAAACCCTTTACATAAAACCGAATATGAAGTCAAACCGTTCTCGAGGTACACAATATAATTATGTTATAAAATATATTTAAGAACTATGGCAGATAAATTACACACCTTTAACAAAAAACCGTATTTGAATTTGACATACAGTTATTGAGATAAATTACGACATGCAAGTGCACAAGCAGCAACACGCGCGCACAAACACAATTTCTTACTCTAACTAAACGCATAATACCGTCTCCGTTCCTTCATGGTAAAATATATGCCAATTAAAAAAATACAAACAACCTATATAACAAAACCTCCATTTTACCTTCACATAATCATAAATAATAAATATTTGATCGCTGTCATAATGTTACGATTTTATATGTCGAGTGGCTAGGCGAATAAAATCGTTACATTTTGGCTGAGGGGCGACTCTAGCCCCTCAGCCAGCAAACAAATGTTAACGTACGTTCCAATAATCATGTAAAATTAAATGGTATAATTTAAGCTGACTTAGGTCATAATTGTCTCAAGTTGACTACTTCGGTTGCGCGTACGACTGCTGTGCAAGAGCTATCGGTTCAATTCCTACACGGGACATAGCTTTGGGTGATACACAAATTGTTGTTGCGGGTCTATGTGTCATTTGTATGTTTGTATAGTTTCCCGTAACATGTTTTTTTTGTTTGTTGTTCCCCTAGTCTTTTATAAACGAAATTTAGCAGGAAAAAATGGAATCCACGATTATAAAAACCGAAACAAGTAATTAGCTAAGTGCTTATACAAAAATACAGTGTTGTTCAATGAAGTGTAAGTATTTTATGTACAAAATGTAATTGGTTTAGCAAACGCGACAATCGTAATATATTTACCCATAAATAACTACACGGTAAATGTATCATAAATGCTTTATAGAGGCAATTCTCTTGGTATTGTGGTTAGTTAACAAAAGTTTTGAGTCCGAATCCCTTTTCAGTTCCCAAATGATACACATATTCATTTGATGTAACTATATTAAAAGTAAGATAAGGATATCTACACAAATTGAAGTGGTAGTAGTAGTAATAATAATATGTAGGTATAGGCATTTTATGACCTTCATAAATGTTGGATATGAAAATAGAAACGAATGAATGTAATGTGATGTAAACACGCATTTATGGATTTTACCTAAACATTTTTTATTTATCGGGTGTATTTAGCGGGGATAAAAATATAGTATTAAAAGGTAGGTATAGGCTTTTTTTAGGAAACAAAAATATTTTTCCCCGTAACCAAAGTTTAGTTTTACGATTTAGATTTTCAATTCGTACTATGAAAACTTAACTCAATTTTGGCATACCAATGTTTAAAGATAGATACGCGGGAAAGAAGTAAAAATATTGCACACATCAGGAAACCCGAGTGGTGCTTTTTAAAATATTATTATAGGCACTTTTAGTTTCTTTCAAATTTTTTGGATCTCGTCGTAGGTAAATTGAAATTCATCAAACTGTTTAGGCTACAAAGGGTGTTTCAATCACACACAATACAATTCGTTGAAATTCATCCTTCGACAAGTCGAATTAAAAAAGAAAAGAGATACCAATATCACCGTTTCCTGACCCAACAAATACGTCCTTAAATTTTAATTACAGTACAAAAACGAGCTGTAATATCATGTCATACGTAAACATGAAAATTTCATTTAGAGAGATAATAAAGCTTTCAGACGAAAAATGTAACCTGTGTGTATACCGAGGATTTTACATTATAATTGAATTATTATTAATTAAAGGTTAATGGGTGCCTCAGGTTCGTTTTATCCATTAATGGGGTAGGGTGATTTTGAGTAGATACAACGTCAATATCTATATTGTCGCATTAATTAAGGTACACTGAAAGTGTGATCAATCTGTGATTATGTATTACTATTATAAAGGAATTGCAGAAGCCTCCATTGTCAAAATATATAAAACTTGCTGACCCGTTCGTATTACCTAAAATGTAAAACAAAATTACCTAAAAACTCCTGGATCAATTTGAATAACATTTCAAATGAAGTTAGTTTAAAATCAGTGTACAAATTTATTTCGAATTTATTTTTTGGAACTGACTACGAATGCGAAGCCGTTAGCGACAACTAATCATATCCATATTGGCACCTAATTAAAACTTTAAATGAACATAGCGTTACTGAACTTTATGATGAATTTTGTTATAATTACATTTTGCCTATACGTTAGTTAATTAGGACAAATTGCTTTACACTAACGCTCGAATGAAATCAGTTTATAGAGACATGTGTAAAGAGAATTAGTAATATTACATTCGACGTACGCGAATACGTAAATAAACAGTTCGGTATATGTGCCATCAGTGAACATTATAATATAAATCTAACAACAATATTAAGGAAACTTATATAATATTCCTTTGCTAGCTTTATCAGCTTTAATACAATTCGAATATATTTAAATAACAAATTCATTTATAAGGTAGTATTCATAAATATAAAACTTCAAAGAAAATCTTTTTTGAATGTATACTCCATGCAAAAAAGACTTTTTTTTTTGTACATACTATACCTACACCCTAATTAACTATACTATAGTAGGTACTATATAAGTCGTTGCTTATTGCCACTGTCCATAATACTATAAAGTCGATTGCGACAAGTCGACATGGTAATATCGCTCACTTATTGCAGGAACGAGAAAAAACTAAAAATGAAACCTCTTAACTAAAAAATACTCATTTTACTGAAGACCAATTTGAACTTTGAATTCGATATATTCACAAAAAAATAACACAAACAGGTTAAACCTTCATAGCATCAAATTATGATATAGGTAAATAATAAATACTGATCATATACGCACGTAGGGTCTCGGCGAACACTTTTGCGCCTCTAAATTAGAACTATATTCAAAAGAACACATACCGCCTAGCAACAGTGTGTCATGACGATTTTTACGCCATCTGTATTTCATTGTATTTTTCATATTTTCGCAAATAATTAAGATTTTGAATTGATGGTCTTGCAATAAGTGAGCGATATATTGATATGAGGAAAGAAGGGGAAGTCAAACATTTCACGTCCTAGACCACTGTGGGCAGAGTCTGTGCCACAGGGACAAAGGGTTAACATTTTCCTGAGGTCTCTCGATATAAAAATATATCTTACTAGACACTGTTCTGGCTATAATATTAAGCATCTAGAATTTAAAGGGACAGCTGCAAATTATTGTGTTCTATGGACCTATGTACCTACTGTGCCATCGTAATCCCTGCACGTTGTTGCATACAATAGTAAACTAAAAATGAATTCGAAAATTGCCATTTTATGTTGTTTTTTTTTTGTGGCTGCCTACTTACAATGCTTACTAATATTATAAATATTAGATGTTTGTCCTGAGCGAATTTGGATTAAATTTAGTAAATAGGTAGACGATTTAAAACCACAAGTTGTACTATTTTCAATACAAATAATACTGGCACAATGTTACGATTGCAAGCCGCTACTGGCTTTACCAGCCATTTTCAGCTCTTTGAAGCTTTCACAACAGAACAGTAATCAAGTTGGGTCAGGACAGGAAGGCAACATAATTACATTTGTTCAATCCAAAGGACACGAGAAATTCGCATCCTTTTCTAGCTACTATAAAAGGTAAAAAAAAAACTTCCATACAGTTTAAGCATGAAATAACAATAAGGGAATTCATTACAATTAGAGGGATAAATATGCGGCAAAATGGTAAAAATCCACGATATTTAATTTGTTTATATTTTGTACCTGTCTAAACCATATTGAAATAATAACAATATGATAATTAATAAATAATAAATTTCATACTTACATAGCAGAGCATTTCTAATCATTTATTTCATCCCATCAACATCCATTTAGTCTCCGAATCACTTCAAAATAAAATATTATATATTTAATAATCGGCAAATAATTCAGAAAACAAAAAAAAACACAAACATTTACAAATAATAGTTTTAGCATAAACGATTCCAAATATTAATATATTTCATTTAAAGTTTAAAATGAGTTTCATTTTAATCGTACAAGTTGCAAGGTTCGTCGTAAGCCATCCGCGCAGCGCGCGACGCGGCCTCACGGCTCGTCTCCAAACACCGACTGAAGCTGAATATAACGTCAACATCCTACCAAACGAGAACACGACTGCCCCACATTATCAAAACTAAGCAAACATTTTATAAATGCACCAAAGAGCTCATAAAGCACGCACTACCAACAACCATTTATGTTTTGGTTCAAAGAAAAACTTGGAAATTAAACGCCTTGGACCTATGACTACTTTTAATATTGAGAGATCAATTTGGAAATTGTAAGTTGAGAAAATTCTTTTACGAACGGCATTGGAACTGTGCCCGATAAATGTCGGCCGAAAAGGCCCCATCTTCTAAAGTAAAATGGGACTTTCTACTCACTATATTTGGAAAATGGGAGAGTCTGTAAAAATGAGACCTGAGATCTATTTAACTATTGCAGCAACTGAAATCAACCTTATGCAAATGAATAAATGCTCTTCTAATATTATTTGTAATCAAATGATTTTGTTTCTTGTTTTAAAAGAGTGTGCTTGTAGAAATAAACAAAGGAAGAATATTCTTGCCAAATATGTCGCTTGTTTTTTATATATGAATTCGAAAATTCCTGCATTTTCCGGTTAACACCTATTCGTAGCTAAATGTTTTTACACAGTTTTTTTGGTAAAATGTCATATAAATTACAAACTGATGTATAAAACAACAATAAATTGCTTGGCCTGACACAGTCACATCTATGAAGCCAAACCAACCAATAACTATAGTGTATTTGGGAAATCATTCATGATTACGATCACGATATGTTACATTATCCTACTAATATTTAAAAAATGGTTGTCTGTAAACCGTTACAGACGATAATTTTACATGATAACGTCATAAGAAAACATTGATGACATTTTGAAACATTAGTTCCAATTGTATCACATGTCATGTCGCTGCAATCGTCATTCGCTGTTACTTAGCAACGAATCAACAACGTGACCGTTGCTTAGAAAATCAATAACTTGACACTTTTTCGTGTGTGCACCCGGTCATCAATTTATAAGACGTTATCACGTCAAAAGAAAGTTGATTAAATATTACATCACTTATTCGAAAACAAATCGTTTTTTCCTCGTCTTTCCTTGCGAACTGTGATCTATAAGGTTCTTTAGTACAATTTTCAATGATGAGGATGACATATTACGCAATTTCGGTATATAAGTGGAAAGATTCTGATCATTTTTATACAAACCATTGTAAATTATTTTAAGTATAGTATTTTAACATAGGTAGTCATAATATAGTATATCTATACTAATATTATAAAGCTGAAGCTTTGTTTCTTTGAACGTGGTAATCTTAGGAACTACTGATCTGAATTGAACGATTTCTCACTGTCAGATAGCCCATTTATCAAGGAAGGCTATAGGATATGCAACATCGCGCTACGACTAATAGGAGCGGAGCAGCAATAAAAAATGTTGCAAAAACAGGGAAAATTTACGCAGACGAAGTTGCGCGCGACAGCTAGTATATAAATACTAATACAAAAGTTGGTACATATTATAATGTACTCGTATTTAAAATGTCAACAAACTTCGTAAGCTGCAGTAATACATACATATTTTTTATATTTTTTTGTTGCGTCATGAAGACTGCGTCATAAAAATACAATGTTTCGTTGTCTCGCTTCTTTTTATAGACTTTTGTATAAAAATGAATGTGCTATTTGACACTAATGAATAATTCCATTTCTCATTACAAAGTCTATTATGTAGATTTTAGCATTTGAGTCAGACCTGAGAAAATTTATGAAGAGTAGTTTGACTTTGAAAATAAAAAAACAAGTGCTAGTTGTTCGACTTCAAAACAAGGGTAGAGTTTATTAGTGCCTGACTGTTGGTGCTATTCGACGGATTTCAACCGTTATAGACGCGAACGCTTTGAATCTAATTGGCGTTCGAAAATTGTCGAGCTGACTCGCTATCTCTGACAAAAGTTCGATGTCAAATGATTCTTTCTGATAGGTCCATAGTGAAATAGATTGAGCACTACGAACAAAGTGAACAATTACGCGATCGGTTTATTTTGAGACCTTGGGTAACGTAACTGTAATTGTGTCATTATCTGTCATGACAACCGATAAATGTATGTCTTGATCACGATATTCATATATATCTGAGTTTTTTTGTTTTCCATGATTACTTCTATTAGGGCTATTACTAGGGTTGACATTGTCTATACAAAAATTAAAAATGTAAGCAGTCACGTAGCAACGGTCATGTTATTGATTGGTTGCTAAGCAATGCGAATGGCGATTCCGCCTGCTGATTGGCTGAAGTATTGTGGCCGATGGACGCATGCGCCCGGTTTCACTACAGCTGTCACTGGCATAGTTGTTTATCACAATGTCATCGATGTTTTGGCGATTGCAGCGACATGTGATTAAATTGAAAAAAAAAAACTGTCACAGGCATGGTTGTTTATTACAATATCATCAATGATTTCTTATGACACTATCACGTAAAATTATCGTCCGTAAACCGACTTTACAGACAAGCATTTTTTTCCATATTACGGTTCCTCAGTAACGTGTGCTTATTCTGAACCTTATTAAATCAAGAAATACATACTCAAAAGCCTGCTGTAATCAGTCATAGCCTAAGGTGTTAATATATAGGTAAAGCTCCTATTCGTAGATGAAAAAGCGAATGAGTGAAAATTACGAGATCACATACTAAGATTACTTACAACAATCGTCGCTTTATTACAAAACACAATATGTTCTTTCAGATAAAATATACTTTGAGTAGGTACCTATATTGTTCATTTCTTTTTTCTTTGTGGTATTATAAACGCGAATCTAAGAAGTGCGGACAAAAGATAAGTGGTTTAGTATTGCGAAGGCAGCGTGAGATTATTACGTAGCATCGTATTATGAAGGAGGTCTTTACTGTAAAGTAAGTCTGCAGTGAAAACGTAAATAATATGATATCTAGGCGTACTAGAACAAGGTGCTTTTAAGCTGTGAATGATGATAATAACGTCTGGGAAGAGCGGTTAGGTAGTTGGTAAAAGAGGGGCAGTGACTTTCGGGCGTTATTTCGCTTGAAATATTTCAGCGTCTATGACGTTAAGACGTGACATCCGATACAGAATTACGACTAAATAGTATTACAGAACATTCTCTATTGGGTAGGTAAGAAATTTTCTTAAGCAAAGATCAAAGTTATGGCGTGTAAAAGGTTGTGGAGAGTCAACATTTAAATTGGCTAAAATAAAACTTAGTACTTAAGTATTTCCTTTTGTATACAGTGTTAAGTACTTCATAAAATATAACTCAGTACCCACGTATTTACTTTTGTATACAGTGTAATGTTGTTTGCTTCGTTATAAGTTGTAAACTTACAACTTATAATTAACTGCAGAGTTTTGAAAATGATGACAATTCATTTTGCCGCCATTTTGATGAAATTGTATTTTATAAATGGACAAATTGACTATACGATTATTTCATTTTTGTAGTCACTCGAGGCTTATTTTTAAAATCAATTACAGGTAAATTAGCTTGAAGAAATTTTTGCGTTTGTAGTAGTGTATGGTCAGCAAATAAAAAAAACAACATTTTATTTTTAGTTTTTATTGTTTTAAAGGTAATATACGTTTGTGGCTGGAGCACACCAAATGCGTGCACGTCTACGCATACGCACTACGTACTAATACGGTCGTGAAAATGTGTATCCACCGCATTGTAATCTATGGAACTGTATGAGGCAGACAAGCCAGTTCCAAACATTACAAGCATTGAATGCCGGTTTTCACTTCAGTGAAGACGTGTATGAATTAGGTGTTCTCCGGCCATAAATGTTTTATTCTAATAATTCATCAACCCCAGGCATATCACAATCATCCCCATCCTCGCTTTCATCAGATGAATTATTTAAATTAATTATGATTCGTTCTGATATTGTGTCTAAAGCTGCGTCTCTACCCTGATATTTGCTTTCCTCCTCAATAGCATGCAAACAAACTTTTCTCCATTCCTCTACAGTTATGGCGTTCATTTTTTCTTCAGCTAATGACATTATAACCTTCATATTCATTGCGACATTCTTTTTTGCGACATATGTTTTCACTATCCCCCATATATTTTCTATAGGATTAAACTCCGGATGGTATGGTGGTAAACGCAGCACAGTATGACCGTGCTGTCGTAATATTTCGTCTATCTTGTACTCTATAAATCTCGCCTTGTTTTGCAGAATCAGTTCATATAATTGAGGCTTAAGCAACGTGGATGAATGCTCAATGTTTCGAAATGTCAGCCAGTCTATCATTTGCTGTTTTCTAGAATTACTATTCGGTGCAGGATTTTGTATTGAGTTATGATATGGTGCGTTGTCAACAACAACAACACTATTTGGTTGTAAGTTGGGTATTAATTGAGTTTGAATCCACCTTGAATAGTTGTCATAGTTCATATTGTTGTGGTAATCTCCACTTTTTTGGTCGGCTTTAAACATAAGCAATGCATTTGGTATAAAGCCATCGATACCACCGGCATGAACAATGATTAAGCGGTTGCCTTTCGATATATGTTGCTTCAAACCTGAAGTGCTTCCATCTGACCAAGATTTCGAGAGGGTATGTGATGTATGTATATATGTTTCGTCGGTGTAAACAATTGGTCGGCGTTGTTCACGATATTCAGCAATTTTCATCAAATAATTAATTCGCAAGTATCTAATTTCGTGTTTTTCCATAAGAAGTTTCCGGTTATCTTCTGTTTGATTCCAATTAAAACCTAATGACATGACGTGTTTTCGTAACGTGCTGACACAACCTTTATAATCGATATCTTCTTTCAATTTTGAGTGCAAAGTTTTTAAAGTGGGAACTTCTTTATTTGTGATGTGGAAGTCATGAATTGTTCTTCTGATAACTTGCTGATCAAAGTTATCGATTACTATTGTAGGTTTACGATTCGGTTTCTTTTTAGGAGATTTAAATGTTACTTCCTGATCTGAAGGACGAAATTTGCTTTCTGATACTACCTTTCTGACGGATGCTATTGAAATTCCTGTTGATTTAGCAACTAATTGAGTGGGGGTCATAATACTGCTCGGGTTGTTATTACACTCATTTTCGAAATATTTGTACAAACAGTACAAAACTTCCTTAGTTTGAGAAGTCAAAGGCTTGCCTCGACCATGTTTTAACACTGGAGCCATTTTGAATTATCAATATAAAGTTACAACACTTACACACTTGAAATTAAACACTTCAACAAATATTTTAACAATAATAACAAACAATAACAACAATCAACAAATACAAAATTTCACAATGAAACTACTACGTATCTAATAATTATAATTTTTTAATGAAATGCGTGCTTTATGTTCTAACGGTATCAAGCGACTGACGTCAGACTGCACGTGGCACCTGCGGACAGAGTAAACTGGTTTATTCTGGTTTTGTGCGTGTTTCCACTTTCCACTATCAAGTGACGATTTATTTATTTGTTTTGTTTCGTAATTATTATGGTCAAAACTTTTTACCTATAGCTAAACTACTATCATCTAAAGAACGACACGATATTTTATTGTTTCACGGTAGTCGCCTTGTCGTTTGCTCAAGGACGTGAAATTGAATGACATATTTTTTTTAATAAAGTCAAAACCTTTTTCTTTAAAATAAAAACTTGTTTTTATTGAAAACAAAAATCAGAGTGTTGCTAGGGATAAGTATTAAATTAAATAGTAATGTTAGGATATTGAAACATTTTTGTAAGGGCCAGAACGATATAGTGGAAACGCGCTCTAATATCTAAGTAACATACACACCACTACATATGCAAAAATTTCTCGAGACTAATTTCACTGTACTCTATAACATCGAAACTAAGTAAATAATACAAAAACATTGAAGAAAACACATTAACCCAGCCCCTGAAAAAAGTAAAGAAAAGATATTTACCAGGTATAACTTTGTCAAGTAATAAAGCATTTGCTCGCTAAGCGGTATGACCTATTTGGGAGCAACAACATCCACTTTAACCGAAATCACGTCGAAACGAAAAAACCTCACTCATTTCATGAGTAATCTTATCCTAAATTATGATGGCGTTTTGATAATTGTAGCGTTTTAATAACGCAATTCCGTGGGTACTTATATCTACTTTCTGCGGTGATGTACGTATTCCAACGCGAGATTAAAAATGGGTTGAAATATTAATTGGACGATGCATCATCATTTCAACGTCAGTCACAAAGCAATTACATTTCTCTTGGCAGTGGTACACTTTTAGTAGTCATGGCTGTATGCTTTATTGCAGTATGAATATCAGCTAAGGTACATATACAATACAGATACATATTGTAATTTACCAAAACATTGTTTGATAAAACAAGTAAAGTTTAATCTGAATATACTTAAACAATACGTTCCTACCTTTCCAATAATCCAATAACTGTCTATACAAGCCCAAGGTAAAACAACATTGATAATTTGTTTAAAAAGTAAGTATAAATGATACAATCAAGATAAAACGTTGTCGTAGTTCCGTTGTTCGGGAAATTGTAGGCCTACAATACTACCCTACATGTTACATTTGCGGACTTTCCTACCCACTTGCCAGGGCTTGCTAGGGGTTTTATTTATGTTTAGATGGAATAAATTCAAGTTTATTTGATTAATCCGACACGGGTCGAACGACAAAACATGGAACAAAGTTGGCGTAAGACCGCAGGATTGTGTGTTACGGACTCACGAATGAAGTTTTAGCAATTATATTACTGTTACAGTCAGAACTTTTCTACTATTGAGAAACAATTTAGACATAAATAGGTAAATTTTAAGCAATTTTCTTTGTTTGATACGAGTTTAACACGCGGGTCGGTTCGCGGGTTTGTTCTTGCCTAAGACTTACGACGCGTTTAAAAACTGTAGGCGCCTGTTTTCTAAGCAGCACTATGAAAGTGTTATATTCATAAGCAAAATTTCCCGTTAGTGAGTTTCATAAATCCCTTCTTAGTGCTTTCTTGTATCATTAAAGTAAACTGCGCAAAATTTCAAGCTTCTAGACCGATTTAGGCTGTGCGTTTATAAGTAAACTCAGGCAGTTTTGGTTTTTATAATACCTAGATGGCTATTTTATTAAAAATCAATAATTGAAATTACTAATATAACATGAAGTTTAATTTTACCCGACTGCGCAAGAAGGAGGGTTATATTTTTCCAGTGTATGTATGTATATTTATTTCTTTGGCAGGCTCTTGAGTCTAACTGCTTTAATGGATTTGAGCTTGAGAGGTATCGTTGGATTCGTCTCAGTTGTGAAAGTGACATTGGGCGGAAAAATTAAAATGGCGGTTTTTGGCGCCAAAAGATTTTAGTTATTAATTTTAAGCAGTCGGTTTTTTTTGTTATTTCTCCTGTTTTATTTGTCCTAAACTAGGTAATCTGTATTTTGGCAACTAGACAACTGATAAACTTAGGTACTTAAAATATTTCTTAATATACATTACACCCATAAACAAAATAAACAATCGTGCTCATCTCTCAAAGATTTATCCTGAGTGCGATCATGACCTCTGGCTTAATAGTTAGAGTCATTAGCCACTAGCCTAACAGGCCAGTCGATCATCTAGGACTTTAATGCCTAAAGAGCCCGCTAGAAAAATCTGCAGTTATCGTATAAAAACAAGTGCACAAAATTGTATTCATTGTAGCTTTAATTTTATTATTTACAAGTGTTGCTATAAAATACGTATAAACCCGTATATTGTAACTGGAACAAATAAATCAAAAGTTTGCGTAAATATAGCGCAGTAACAAAAACAAACAAGTGATTGATCAACTGCAACAATTTGTTTGTTCCTACAATGTTACAATGTATACAGTTCAAATAAATTCGCTGCATTTCGTAACTCTATATGAATATCATATCAAATTAATATGATCAAACAACCTATAAAGAGCTCCGTGTAAGAAATATCAATGTATTGTTTCCCTAATTTCTCCTGTATAGTTAATCAATCATGTTAGGAAAAGGTCGGATGTCCTACAGAAGTTTAGACAAGTGTGAATTGAAATAAACAACTTTGCAAATTTTACTATCACTACTTAATAACGATCAAACTTTTAAGAGGACAAACGTAGTGGTCTAACGATTCATGACGTATTACAAATGAGTTTAAAAGTATAAATAATATGAGACGGGAATTATTTACAACATGCAGCGTAAAAGTTTAAAAGCGTTTCTTAATATACAAGAGAGAATATTTTGATTTTCAGACCCAGTTTTGTTACCAC
Organism: Herminia tarsipennalis; assembly: GCA_945859575.2. NCBI lineage: Eukaryota > Metazoa > Arthropoda > Insecta > Lepidoptera > Erebidae > Herminia > Herminia tarsipennalis. The sequence goes on along the minus strand of OX243835.2, from coordinate 21,942,389 downwards.
ATACGGGATATATGCTGTGTCCAAATACGTCGACCTTGCTTTGACTAGTTTCTAGTTAAGATTTCAGTGTCTAGTTACTAACACTGAAAACATTTATCTTTGGCGATCAGGTGTGCCAGGCAAAGTAACAAGAAAACCACAGTGAATGCATCTACGTTTGAATGACTTCAATTTATACTAACTAATAGCTTTCCTGGGGTTTCGGCAGTGGTAAGTTGGATTATTATTATAGCAAATGTGCTTTTCTGATATATCAACTACATAGGTAATTGTAGTGTTTCATCAAAATCCGTTCAGTAGTTTTTACGGAAAGAGCAACAAACTTCTAGCCATCTATCCATACATCCTCACATACATTCGGATTTATAATATTAGTAGGATAATATATTAACTACTGGAAACTGGTTGTATGAAACACGAAACACTAAATATCTTCGTTTGCTCAATGCCTCTATCTCGTCCTAGTTAAAGTGTCATTGGTACATATAAAACAACACGAATAGAAACCACAGTAAAATTGTGCACCTAAAACATTAGAATAGAGCCAATAAAATCCGTATACAACTTCTGTAGATAACAAAATTACTATAGTACAGTGCATTTTGAACTTAGCTTCAAGTTAGTGAAAAGTTTGAAGTTTAAGAAAGCTCACGTTTCTAAGTAACTGAGACAAAAGATAATAGAAGTGACTCGCAAGTAAATCACAAAGTAAAAGGCAATTAAAAAGTCACACATTAGCTATGTGGTTATATTATACCTATCTATCAAATGTAAGGAAGGATATAGAGTATAGGTCAAAGGTGATGGCGTTTACGTTTGTCTAGCCACTAATTAATAGACCTAGATAGATTTGTTACGCTGTCTAACAATATACACCTGATAGTACCAAACAGAATAGGTATTCTGTTTGGTACTGTCAGATGTATATTGTTTCGACACCCCATCACCAAAACGTTCCACATTCCTTTCCGTAGAACTAACGTTGGCAAGCATTCAATATTAGTGCGAATATGTACCGAGTACAATACCTTGCGCAGCAGCACAGCTAATCTCGACATTTTTCAGAACAAATTCAAAATTTTCAAACTAAAAGTTGTACAACTCCTACAATAGTTACCAGATCATAATTTTGTTTTATTTAAGTTGATCTTTACAACTGTCAAAACAAAACAGATTTTTCGATCACAAATCTGAATACATACATGATAGGTACAGGAGTAGAATATCCTTTAATGATTAAGTAATACTCAATGAACGTTATATGATCGTATAATCTGACATGAAATCAACCTTAGAAACGAATATTATTGGCAATTCAATATGTTATGACAGATAAGTACTATAGTATACCTGATCCTCATAGGTTGAAATACAACATTTCTGGGCTCACTTAAGCCTATTTTTATCCGTCTATAAGCTTAAATAATAGTCAATAGTCTATAGTCAGTCCACATTTGTAAAACAAGTAGTAGGTAGTTACCTACATTTCTCTCAACAATTCAGTCTTTATTTTGCGAAAAGATTTATTGCTAGCTAAAAACGAGGCATTCACGGACCGAAAAGAAGAGAAAGTATTACGATTCAGTACTCACAATGTAGTAGTTTCCTTTGCGACAATGATCAGTAAAAGAAAATTCTGAATCAAAGGCGCAGACAAATCTAATACGTCCTCTGCACATCGTCACGAAGTATCATTTCTTTGTATCGAAGAAACGGGGCGCGTTTAATCTTCACCCCTCTTGCAGTCTGTTAACGTCAAACAAGCACGACAAGACGACACGAAGGAACCTGCAATTGGTTCAACGGGAATTCTTTTCTTAGGAACAAGTTTTGCATCTGTTACAAGGATGCCGCCCTGCATTTGTTAAAGAAACTACCAACTGACGTTTTATTTATGTCTTTGTGAATTAAATGTCATGAAGAATATTTACTTAAACATATTTTGAAACCGATAACTTATAAAAGTTAATGATAATATCAAATAATCTCTGAAAGCATTATGTAACTATGAAGTAGGGTTTTTAAGGTTTACACGATTAATTATGACCAGTTAGAAAAATATGTCCAATCATAATAATGTCCAATTCGAAATATATCCGGCGTGCTCGTAAATATACTCACATAAAACCTAAAGTTGAAATTTTTAGTTTCAAAATGAACTAATTATGAACACGAATTTAAAACCCAAAAAAAAAACTTGAGAATCCCCCTGAGGCGTGCCACAATTAACATTAGCGGTACGTTAATGAATTTATTTAATTTACCACTTACTTCTAAGGTCATGATTGTTATTTCAGCATAATTAACAGGTTTACAAGATATTTTCTTCAGCCTCGGGCTTCAACCTTTACACTTTTCGTATTTATCTAATTTATATAGAAATGCGAAATAAGTTTTCTGTTCTAATGATTGTTTTACGTTTAGTATGAGCTGCGCCTAGTTGTAGTTGTAGAGTGAACATATAACTACTACAAACTAAAACCAGTGTGAGAACTTGAAAGAATATACTCGTATTTTTAATCGTAGCAGACTAGTCCGAGTATGTTAAGCTCAGTACAACTTAGATACATTTATTTCCACCGCAACAGTGCGCCACCTACACAACAGAAATGTCAGGAGCTCTTAACAAGAGACAGAACAATATTGCATTCCAACTGTGGCCGTAGCCCACAAAGCAATATCATTTGTCATACGATGCACGGTAGTTACTACTATATTGGTGTAATCCCAAACTGGGCGACGAACAACCGAATAACATTGAGCACAAAACAGCAACGGATTTTTGTCTGCAAATAAAATAGGATACTCTTTCAAGAAATTAATCTTCTAGATAAGTCACTCATAAATAAACTCCTCTTAGATGATTAATTAGGTGACCGTACTGAAACAATTTATCAAGTCAGAAAAGCTTATGTAAAAAGAGAGATTTGTTACAAAAGTTGGGCGTAGACGGAAGACACAATAGTACTCGAGACATTCTGATTTAGTATTCGCAAACTTTAATGTCCGTAATTTTACGAGCGTTTCTAAAGTTCCTGTATTCAATTTTAGTAGTAACCGCAAGTTGGACAATACTAGAAGACTGGTAACATCGTTCGTCTGCGTACTACCGGAGCCAAGTTCGGTAATTAATAATTCTGAGAAACGGAATCTTGTAAATTAAATTCAGTATAAGCTGCAGACATTAAATAATACATGTTTAATATAAAGTTATTGTCACGTAAGATGTATTCCTAGGCACGTGCCGTAAATATATCATACGATATCTAGTGACTTACATAGTCAAAGTTAGCTTCTAACAACGCATACACATACACATTGTTCACGACCCAAAATTTACAAGCGTACATCACATAAATAACAGATAAAATAAGCGAGGCAGCGTACTGAGCGGATGAAATATAAAGAACTGACGAACCATCGACACAAGAGAAAAAGAAAGATAAAATTAAAACCATGAACGGTGGAGTATAAATACTGAATTACTCGTTTGTCGTAAAATCAACATTCTAAATGAAATCAAATGTCTTTTGAGGCCATTTAAGTGCCCACTTGAATACAGAAAATTTAACGTAGAGCTTGTTTACTTCCTAATTAATTACTCAAAATATTGTTGTATGCGGTTACTTTGTTTTAATTTTGATGTTGATTTTTATGGCAATCAGTGATTGATAAACTTCCTTAAACTGTGCTGTATATATTTAAGTTAGTTTCATTTATACTTTTTTTGACATGATAACGTCTTATAATGGATGACCAGGTGTACGCATGAAAAAGAGTCACGGTTCGTCAAGTTCCGCCTGTTGATAGGCTGAAGTATTGTGACCGTCGCGCGCATGCGCCCAGGTCCGCTAATGCAGACACAGGTATGGTTGTTTATTACAATGTCTTATCAAGTCAACTGTTTATGGTCGTTTTGGCAATTGCAGCGACATGCAATACAATTGGAAATTATATAAAAAAAAATAGAAATGTTATTACAATGTCATCAATGTTTTCTTATGACGTTATCACGTAAAATAATCGTCCGTAAACCAACTTCACAGACAACCATTTTTTTTAATGTAATACCGTATGTATGGAAGAAAATCGCTTGAGTCGTAACTATACGATACTTTGCAAATCTAGGGCGGATAGTTGAATATAAACTGCGTTCATTGCTAGTGTCCAAAATATGATTTCTCACTCAGAGACTTTAAAACTAAAATTGAAGTGGTTTATTTTGAAATTTCATAAAGTTTGATTGGATTTTTATAACCCTGTTTCTCTAACGTCTCCCTATAGGACTTTGTTTAGAACCAGCGTACTATTAAAAACGATTAGTGGAATCTACTAAGTGTGGTAGTTATTACATTTTGAAGTACAGATGAATAGATAGGTATTAAATTCTTTTAGAGCGGTATCCTTCAAGTCAGACTTGAGAAGATGTTGAGAATATTCAAGAGTACAAGGAGAGGAGATACAAGGAACCGATATCGATTCTTTAAGTAGGCAAGTGGTCGTGGTTGGTGCGAACGTGCCTAAGGACCGACGACAGTCAATGTTAGAACGAGTTAAGGCAGCCTCAAGATACATAAATGAAGTGTATATCGATGAAATTAAAAGAATAACCTTCAAGTCCAACAGCAGTTTTAAATTCATTAGTTTGTTTGTTGAACGCGGTAATCTCAGGAACTACTGGTCCGAATTGAAAAATTATTTCCACTGTTGGATAGTCCATTTATCGAGGAAGGCTATAGGCTATAAAACATCACGTTACGACCAAAAGGAGAGCAGCGGCAATGAGAAATTTTGCAAAAACGGGGAAAATTTACGTAGAAGACGTTGCGAGGGACAATTAGTTTTTAATAAAGACTTCTGAGTACAGTTATAAACGGATCTATTCCAATTTAATATTGAAAGAACTATAAAAGAATTCCAATTCGCTGTTATACGACTAGTGGGAATTGACACTCGTTACAGTTGTACGTTCTTCCTTTTAAGTAGGCAATCAAATTGAATACTTTAGAAACTGACACTTAGTTCATGGTACTAATTCTTATTACATTTATTTTCTAGCGACCGACTGGCTTTGCAAGGGCTCTTTTCAATTTGTTTATAAATTCAATAATAAGTTTCTTTTGTACTAGAAATAAAAACCGTATCAAAAACCGCAATGTAAGTTTATTTGAAAGTAGAAAGCAATGCTTGTTATAACCTAGTGATTATAAGCATAGCATTGTGTAAGTACCCTGACTGCTAGGCCGAAGGTCGTGGGTTCGATTCCCACCCAGGATAAAACTTTGTGTGATGAGCACGATAGTTTATTCTGTGTCTGGGTGTTATTTATTTATAATATGTAAGTACTTAGATATATATATATATAAGTATGTTTATCAGTTGTCTGGTTTCCATAGTACAAGCTCTGCTTAGTTTAGATCAGATGGCGTTGTGTGAGTTGTCCCAAGATATTATTATTATACCGCAATACCTATGTAAAATATTGTTTGTAATAAAACAGTCTCGTAGTATGAATATACAGACAGATCCAAAACACTCATTCAATAAATAGTATCATGTGTAGGTACTATTGATAAAGCTCAGTAAAGTTAAGGAAGTACTACTCGCAAGGAACGTAGGTACTACTAGGGATAGCGTCATCACATTCATTGAAACCGTCTCTTGTTAAATGGGTCAGCACCAGTTCAAATACAAACATCCAAACTCTAAACAAATATCTATAGGCCAAACTAACAATGTTCCTGGTCCATTACATTCGGTTCGATAGCAGCTGTAGACTCTACTACGAACCGTAGCACCTACGTAGAACTTGCTACAAATACCTACGAAGTTCAGAATACCTCGTAAAATTTAAATTTTTCTTTATGAAAAACCATTCCCATAAGTAGTTTTCAAACTCTGAAGAGAGTTGGAGTTAAACGAATTATCTAAAGAAAAAGTGTGAAGTCTTATTTCAACGCAGTGTTGCATTTAAATTAGTTTGAAACAGAAGAATTGGTAATCAAGGAATTTGCTGGATTGTTAAATTACTTTGTTTCGTCAGTGAAATAATAATGAGCCAATTTGATATTCTGTTCTTTCTATCTTACTTTGAGTAATCTATTTTTAAGTTAATTATGTATTTGCTTACTGTTCAGATTGGCTTGTTTACTACTACAGCGTTATTTGTTACCCTATCTTATTGATTTATTTTACAATTTCAGTTACCTTATGTAAAATTTGCGGCCTGTCGCCGTCACAATTTGATATTTACAAGCAAAGTTAGATGGAATAAGTTACAGCGAATACGGCCATGTCTACCGTCTGGAAAGAAACTCATTTTCTTGACATCACACGCGAAGACTCTAACATGTTTTTCTCCGAATATGTTCAAATAAACGTTGACATAAAGCAAGCAGGCGTAAATCTCACATGATAGAGTATTTTTTCGGCATAACAAAGATATAAATTTGCCATAAATTCGTACGTTATTACTGAGAGTGTCTCCCCGAACTCTTTACACTTGATAAAACTTTGGTACTCATGAAACCTGCAGAACTACCTTCGTTTTCTTGTCATAATGTAGGGAAAATACGGCAGTTTAATGTCTTCTGTTTCCTTCAAGGAATTTCCTGCCAGGTAATGTAAAAGGCTTGCTTGATGACATTCCGGCATTTACAAGCGTACCGACAAAGTTATAGAATAGTATTAACGTTTTATGGGATAAAAGTATATAGAAGTCACTTGGCTAAGATTCATATTTGTCATTTATGTAATTACATTATTATACCTTTAATAACCTTATTAAATTATTATTATATTAAAAGTTCTAAGCTATAAGAATGTAATCAAATATTATACCTTTTGTATTCACGCGATTAAGACCCGTTTTATAACTAATCTGGCCATAAATACTGTTACATAAAAACTTTTTTTTTTCAACAACAAAATTATTTTTAAAAGTTCTTTCCATTTCACATAGTTTTTCGTGTTCATTATCAAATTATAATATAGATCGGGGTGTTAAAGAAAATAGGATTGCGGTGATCGCCTTGCACAAAGTGGGTATGGGGCTGTCGGTCATATTCCAGCCGTATGTTCGTATATCGTACTATCAACAGATACAACGACACTTTCTCTGTCGAAGACCATAAAAGATCGGGGCGGCCGCATGCTGTTAGAACTACAGAGGCTGTTAGTGCTGTTAAAGCCAGATTTCGTCGAAATCCTTTTAGGAAGCAAGAAATCTTATCGCGAGAAATAAAGCTTCCCACCAAGACTCTGTCGCGTATTATAAACTAAGACCTGAAGCTCTGTGCTTATGGTCGATATACAAGACATGCTTTAAATCAATCTTTACAACTAAAGAGAGTGGATTGATTAAAACGCCTTATGTCGTGAAGGGCACTGGAATATCCTCTTAACCGATGAAAAAAAAACACGATTGAAGAGCACTACAATAAGCAAAATGATAAACTGTACGCTCACAGTTCTAAAGAAGTTGCCTCATGTGGTCGAAAAGATTTTACAATGTGTACAAATCGCGAAAGTTTATCAACATTTATTTGACCACATCTTTTAGTGACTCGTTGTATACGCGTCTTTAATTTATCATGAAACAAAAGATGCAGTATAATGCCTCTTGAATCCAGTCTTAGGGTCCTTAAGAAAGCCAAGCGCAAGTTCACCTTCTGTAAGCATATCCTTTACCTTATTTTTTTCACGACTTGCGCAGCACATAGTCATAAAACGATAAAATATTATTCACTCATAACGACATGGGACACTATAAATGTTTTACGATGGTGTTAGAAAATTTTACTTATCGATTTTATGGGAATCTGACGCCAAAATGTAGGAGCCTTATTCACTGTACGGCTTTGACCGATGGGGCGAAGGCTGCTTCCATTACGATGATTGGTATCAGAGACAGGTTAGCTCTATAGGTACTGAAAGCAAAAGACATTGTACTGACGCTAAATGAAACTAGATTGGATCATTTCAAAATACTACCTATTGTGGTTCGATTTAAAGCACATTACTATAAACTATTATGAGATTTATTACAGAAATATATGTTTAATCCTACAGATAGAACATGCACAACTGCAGTGCGTCAAAATTTGAAACCAAATGCTACGAACTGGCGATTTCAACAATAACATCCGACTAAGCGAACGAAAAGCACCCACAAGCGCGAGTAAAATGAAATTATAAACGTCATATTCTCAAAATGAATATGACGAGTTTTGGTATATTTTGATTAATTATTGTTTTTTATGTAGTCAAATTGTATAAACCAGAGTTATATATAGACTAAAACATAGAAGTAAGTCAGCGAAAGTTCCATTAATCGGTGATGAAGTGCTTGATCAAAATATGCTTCATTTTACAACACTGAATACTTCCTTTCTTTTTAAGTCTGTTCATTTTTTTAAATAAGGAAGTTATAGGTACCTATAACGGTATCCTAACTGATGTCGGTACCGGCGACCAATCTTATTAGAGATTAACCAACTATGCAGAAGATATTATACAGCACAAGTGTATGCGAAGACACAAGCGCACTCTCTATTCCTTTAAACTCAAAGTCCCATAGAACAGACAGCAAGTTATGTCTAAGTCAGCTCAATTAGATAATGGTGTGTGGACTGGACTAGTCATGGTCGCGTAATGTATTAGACTCTTTATAAAAGAAACGATGTATGACAAAGCTAAGCTATTTACAGTCACAACTGTGGCTGAATATCTATTCTTAGCACGTAGGGGGACTTATGCTTGGATATGAGTGTTACCAGAATACCCACCCAATCTTTTAAAGTGTAGCGAGTAATGCTAACTTATGATAACTACGGTTATGTAAAAGTGACGTCCGTACAAGTATACTACTATAGGTATGTACAGTATGCTCACACTCACAGTATTATTCATGATTCATTCTGTATTATAACAATTTATAATTTTTACCTACTTATATAAATTGTATATTTTGTATAAGGTCATCAAAAGTAAATGCAAAAGTTGGTGGTATAGTATTTTAAAAATTATTTTAATGTCATTCATTTAATACCCGACTATTTTTACTTACAGTCTCCTAATGACAGCTTTCTTCTAATAAAGATTAAGTTGCCTGTTTGTACTGCTCTGGAGCCGCCGTAACATGTTCATGTTACGGCGGCTCTTCTATAAGAGTTCTCTTATAGAAGGTCAATTGTGACTTCCAGAACTGACGAGCGACCTATTGTCTATTTCTTAATTCTTCGTACATGACATTAGTTCAGCAACTGACATGCGTCAGGTTCAAACATGAAGTTGAGCTGTCCTGCGCTTGACAAATAATTGAAATGCTCATCGTACGACCCTTATTTATAAACCAGGCAAACGGATAATTCTTATACATGTGAAATCTAGAATTTCTCCCAGATATTTTCTAGTCTCTCGACATAAACAAATTGAATCCATGATACCTACTGGTATGCAATATTGAGAGGAACAAACTTACGAGAGATACAAACATATAAAGCTAAGGATAAAGTATCTGGCATCCACAGCGAACGTGTTGTCATTTGCAAACGACAGGTCAGCGGTTTTGTTACAAACAAGTAGGTATGTTCACAACTTATTGCTTTTGAGTAGAATTAGATTCATGTTTATAAGTGAGTAAGTTACATTATATATTTATAGTTACAATATAACGAGGTAAATTCTTAATATGCCATTGGTTAGGTGAAAAAGTATTATAAAAAAGTGCATTACTGAAAATATTTAATGAGGTAAATATTTGAAACAATTGGAATGGTTCAGTTATCACTACTATCAAATATTAGGACTCCATATACAGGCTGATTTGTGATATACTAATAACCGCCCGCTCCTGGCTTCTTTACATTACACCTAATAACTTTGTACTATCAGTTTTAAAAAAAAGGTACGTTAAGTGGTCAAGGGTTAAAATATCAAATATTTTGCCAAAACTGATATTATAAAGTTATTAAGTGTAAATGTAAGGATGCCCCGAAGGAGAGGCTATTAGTATATTACAAATCACCCTGTTTATTAATATTAACAATTTATTACAACACTGTATAATTATTAAAGTACAAGGTTTTTTATTCACTTTTATTAAACTTGCTTTTTATTAAACAGCACTATGACGCCATCTATTAGATTTTCACGTTAACATTGTACAGACGGAAACCTTCATTTTGCCGCCACCTATGGCTTTTATTTAGCAATATTTAGAAAACCGTCCCTGAAACAAGGCTTCGTAGTTTTCCCTGCAGAACGTATGCATGTTGTACACAGGTTTTGAAATAGATGTCGCTACGGGTTCATTCATTTGGTTTCGCAGGTTCTTTTACTAGAGGGCACTGAACATGAAGATTAGATGTATATTACGTTGGCGCCAATAGAGGGCGCCTGTAGTTCATGCGTTACGCTTGGTATCACAATAGATGGCGTTGCATTTTGATGAAATTTGAAAATTATGATTACGGGCTTCAATTTCTGCCCCAACAAAACTTACGGAGAATTTATTTTGTAGTTTTTATAATCACTGTGATTTTTATATTAAGAGGAGTCTTGCAGCGTTATGGTTGGAAACATAATAGATGGCGTTGCATTTGAATAAAATTTAAAATGATTGCTCCTTTCGACTCCTACCCCGACAAAAAATATGGATAATTTCTCTAGTTGGTTTATAATCACTCTGTGATTTTATTTGAATTTGGCATGTATAAGTAGACTTACGTTGAATATGGGTTTCGTTTATTTCGAAATTGATATTTACCTGAAACAAATAAAAAGCACGAATTAGATCAATTTCACCATTACGCACAGCTTTTCGGGCGTGCATTTTGGTTCATATTTAGAATATTATCCAGTGTTGTGCGACAGGGTAGCATTATTATTTTCCATTTGTCAACTGTGTGATTAAGGTTAAACCCTTCATAAACGCGGCAGAGGCTTTTTGGGCTGAAGATGATGATGACGGTAACTTACACTACTTAACACTTTCACTAAAAGCATATTAACAAGGCTATGAACCCTAAGCTCGTTTCCCAAACAAGTCATGATTCCCGTGTGTTAAACTTAATTTTAATACAGTTTTCATACAGCCAACTAGATAAAAAACAGATATTAATTTCAACTTACAAGATAAACGATCTCACAAACTCGACATAGATGTTCTTGTCAACAAACTCCCATAATTTTGTAGGGCAATTTTTTCCTCCTTATTTTTCAATTTTGCATTTCACGCCCCAAAAAGGACCGCAAACATGGGTTATCCCCTAAATATTTCATATCAAAATGTACACAACTTAGTTTATACAACATAGGGATATTCTAAGACGAGATACTCACGCGTAATGAATGAACGTAAATTTAATAATACGAGGATAATATCTTTTGCAGGGTAGAAAATGCAACGAGACGCTGAAATATGTGCGCACAGAATATATTCTAGTGATAACCCGAGTATAATTTGCTGTCTTGTTTAAGACAACCTTCACGACAGTGGGGATGTGACCGTCAAAGGCAATTACGGCTTTCATATCCGGTGTAGAGGTCGGAGTGTCTCTGTGGTAATTGATTAACTTCATTGTGGTGACCTGGTATATATCTCAACGTTTTAATGTAGTAATATACGCATGCGTATCGTGTATAATAGTCTAAACTAAAATCATTGGCAACTTATTAATATTTAGTAAGTTTATAAATAAGGACGGCCATTAATTACGTGAGGTGTTTATGAAGGAAGGGAGGGGGGGGGGGAAGCAAAATCTCAAGTACTTTTTATTCGCAAGAAATCAACTAAAGTTGGATTAATTGTAGTAAAAATATATATTTTTTCCATATTTTTTGAGATCTGAATCTTTCTAAATCTCACGTGGGGAAAAGGGGGTGTCTTGGAAAATCTCATGTAATATATTATTCGCAAGAAACCATCTAAAACTGGATTAAATGTAGTAAACATACATATAATTTTAATCATATTGTTTAAGCGATTTTGACATTCCTTGCAACCATCAGTCATGCGAGTGTTAGATTTTACATCTATATAAATAGCTATAAATATACCCCTTACCTATCACGAGCGCCTCACACGTGACCAGTGTTGGGTCAAATGTGAAATTTACGTGAGATTAGGGAAGGGCGGAGGGGGGGTCAAGTCAAATCTCACGATATCTCACCAGAGGAAGGAAGGGGTAAAAAATCGAAGACACCAAACGAATGTACTTTTTTGGAAACGTCATTTCTGATCTTAGGAATCGCTGCATTTAACGTAGGTACAGTAGGTTGGGTGTAGGTAATATAGATGAGTTAGTATATTTATATTTTCTTAAGAGATAACTAGCAATGTGGGATTGGGTCCCACATTACTAGCAATCTTGTTAACCCCTCCAATTAAGCTCAAAGACTTGTGTTAGGAGTGGGTTCACGTCGGTAGTTTAATGGGTAGGATTCAAACCCGCGACCTCACGATTGCGAGGCCGATGCCTTAGCCATTAGTTGAGTTTAAAGTGATTTTGGTGAGTGATAAGTATAACATTATGTGGAACAAAACATGATATAATGTGAACTTATAAAGACCGATCTCAACAAAATAACCTTTGGTGACGTTCACATAAGCTAGACATAAATTGCAACTAGGTACTTCCTCATTGCTCCTATTTTTTAAATAGGATCAAAGCGTTATACGTAAGTTAGCATAAAATCCAGTGTAGATAAATTTAAACGGCTTTCAACTCCTTGGCAACGATTTTGGCAAAACGTAATCTGTCTATTGGCACGAGAGCTCGTTTCCTTTGCCATCGGATTCACGATGACACGTAGTATCGACAAAGCTATCTCTCTACCTTACTCATTACACGAACACAGAAATGTTCTCTAAAATAAATCTCTTTTAATGGCCGGCTTTCCATGAAAAATTTTGCTGTATCATTAAAGTTGAAATACGGGTAGGTACGAGTATGTAGGAAGCACACAATACTCTCGCTTTCCAATTCATTACTGTAAAGATAGAACTGCTGCTACTATTTCCTCTCGTATTTATTTTTCTTAAGCCCCTTTCTTACGATCATTAGTAGTGAACGTGAACGGTTTCCAATCAAGATGAAATATTGGTTCATTTTGGGGGTTATTAGTATAGTAAATTAATAAAAAAATACGTAGAAATAGGCGGAATGGACCCCCATTCGACCTTATTATTTTTAATATCAGCAGTTTGTGTATTTCAATTCTATAGGTATAGATGACCTGATTTTTATGTTAAAGAGAATATAGAAATTTATAGAGATACTACCCTGTCCAATGCAACTTCGTCTGCGTAAATTTTCCCCGTTTTTGCAACATTTCTCATTGCTGCTCCACTCCTATTAGTCGTAGCGTGATGTTATATAGCCTTCGTCGATAAATGAGCTATCCAAAAGTAAAATAATTTTCAATTCGAATCAGTAGTTCCTTAGATTACCTTTGCTTTACAATATGAGTATAAGAGTATAGAAGTATAGATTTACGATAAAACAATTCAGTCGCAAAAACATTGAATAATTTTCAGCAACAAAAACTACTACTATCTAAATACTTACCTTAAATCGTCAATAAATATGTATATCTAAGAGGTGTATATTGTATAAGGTCTAGACAATATCGAATATTTGATTGAAGCGTGAATTCAAAGCGAACTGTTTAAGATTCAGTAGTAGTATTGCCTTCCGTTTATTAGTTCTGTTATTGCCTGGACAGTAATAGGTATCCAGAATATTCGAGACACACAAATTGAATTATTAATATTTATTGGCAATATCAAGTAATAATTGGAAAATGGAGTGAACACAACCAATAATGTTATTTAGCGAAGGAGTGCAATGAGAGAAGCTAGAATATATAATATAGAGTTATATAGAAAGCAGAATAGTATTCAACGGCTACGTGCTAGTGATAGGTAGGTACCTCGGGTTTTGTTGAACACTAAATCGATACATTTTTTGTACATATTACGTATAAAAAAATAAAATTGAATTGCCTGTTTCTAAATGTTAAAATAACAGTTGTTTACTAAATGCTTAAGATCTTTCTTAACTTTTTTAGTATATTATGGTACTTATTACAAAAAAAAGATTTTATTTTTTTGTCTGTCTGACAGTCCGGCTGTCTGTCTATTTGTTCTGGCTATTCACAATCGATAGCTAATGAGGATAATGTAAGGGCCAATTTTATCGTCACGTTAACGTCTATTGGGAATGGGCAGCATTGCAACTTCACGCGGGCGAAGGCACAGCTAGTTTTATCATAAGTGTTTTAAAAACCCAGCCAAGTATGAGTCGGACCCACTGAGATTTCTAACTAATTTATTTAAAGAACCCTAAAAGCTAAGCTTTAAGTTTTTGACTTTGCATGCCGCATATTTCCACGTGACAACTGTCTGGATTCCTGAATGTTAATATTTGATTTTTCAATTTGAGTCTGAATTGAGTTATCGGTGTGACAACACAATGTTTTTTATGTGTACTGAAGATTATTTCAGTGCACAAAAAAGTACCTAACTATCTCTCGATAGATACAATATCAAATAAGACAAAAAGAGAAAGACCCTTACGAATTGTATAAAATACAATAATGACACCAAAACACTGGTCTTTGTTGTTACCTACTTGGTTACGAATGAGTGGGTCTCACTATACTAAATTGTATAGCTCCCGTTTTCTACCGACAGTCATGTAAGGAAGTCCTTTGAGAGACCTGTGTGCCCCTACTCATTACAGACATTTCGGCGTACATAGGTACATAGATAGGCCTGTACGAATTATGTTGACACAATTTCATAGAGAGGAATCGTAAAGCTTATTTACTTCTGACATTCTAAAATTAAGTAGTCTACATTTTTTGCACGTATAAGTGTGTAAAAGGTTAAATAAACACAGGATGCAAATAGATTTACAATCATAAATACCTACCACACCAATTAGAAACATGTTGGTCCGAAACAGCAATGCAATATAGCAATATACAATGCAACACAGCCACACTTCAGACCCTGTGAAGACCTCTTGCGGACTACCTACTCAACGGCGACGTTATTAATGGCAAGCTAAAGTAACTCCAATAAATTCTACAGCATGGCTTTAATTGATGTTATTTACTCAATATATTGTGGGATATTGATTGTATAGGGGCGTAATGGGCGGCACTGTTTCAAACGCATTTCAGAACGCCCCGTTCGATGGTGAAACAAAAAATATGAGGTTATTAGCGTTCGTAAAACGTAAATTGAATGAGGGAATTGGGTTGTTAAGCAGCTCACTTCAATTCGGTGCCAAGGGGTTGGACAGCCATCATTATTTATTTTGTGTAATTAGGTTATGTTAGGAGATAAAACCTTACGATGGTCAAGATAAATGCTACGGTGAAACTGAATCGTTAATTCTGTAGCATTTTGAAGCGTATAAATAGAAGTTTGCTTGAATGAAAGAATACTTAAATAAATACAATTCGTCTGGTCTGTCAATCGCTCACTCTCTGTCTTATATCCAATCAGAATTTCGTAACAAAGAATTCTGGAATCGATTTACAAATCTCGGAACCTTACAATCAGAACCAGACTTCTTTCGAGACTGGGATTGACACTAGCCTAATGAAGTAGACTAGGTAGTAAATACACAGAACCTGAATTAGATCTCTTTGACAGTATCTCCAGGGAACGCCCAATTTGTAGATATCTATCAGCAGGCAGACGGCTCGTGTTTGCAATTCAATGTTATCAATACTCGACGGACTTTATTGCGTGTTTCTCTGATATAATCCTGCAGTGGAGTTAAGTTATATGAACAGTAAATGAGCTTCGGTTAATCTCTTCAGACTTGCACAGGGTCGAAAGTTTGTACGGGCCCTGGAGAGATGTCTAAACTAGTGAGGGTACGACAAGTTTTGCGTAGGACAAGTCTTGCATATGCCAAATAATTTAGAAGTGTGAATTACAGTGTACGAGTAGGTTTGTTTTATTTGAGAATAGATCTGGTACAAACTACCCAATATTGCAATTGACTCTTAAAATATATTTGGCGGCAGACTTTCAGAAACCAAGCATTAAATTAGCTAGGTGCTTTTGCTACAAGACTCAAACCTGATTCGAAACAAAACAACCAATAAAGAATTCAATCACTCAAATGGAAACCTACAAGAATTTCCTTTTACATGAAAATATTTCTAGAAATACAAATGACGTATCTATTTTTTCTACAGATTCAGAAAAATATTTCGGTAACGTTGAAATACACCTCTACTTATCTTCAGCAATTTATTCCACTGGCTAATTTATTTTAATGAATAGTATATATACAATTTCTGGAACAGATGTTTTTAATTAAAATCCACCGCGGACGCTATCGCCTCCCAGATAATTAGAATTATAAACATTTTACAACCCCTAAGATGTTTTCGTAATACTGCGAAGAATGCTAATTAACTATTACACCAGGTGTTGTTGATACCCACACACAATACTTGATCGCCAATTGCCATTTACCCACTCCTGCAAATCATGTAAAGTTGACCTGCCGCACTCATTCATTTAAAGCTAATTAAATAAATAATGAGTAACGATTTTATATGACAACATTTAAAAAAAGAATGTATTAAGTAAGCATTAAACAACTGTGAGTACGGCAGTTTTTCTCTATTGTTTGCATTGCTTGCATCCCTTTCAATTAAAAATATTGAATGCAAAGAGTGAAAGAGTGAAAAAAACTCGTGTTGCCCTGTGTCTTTGGCAGGTATTGTCCACAAAGTAGCGTTGTCTCTTTCTAGAAAGTGGTCAATTTAGTGAGGTTATGGCGCAGTCCAGGTCTATACGTCAATGGGTATACTCAAGGTCAAAGTCATCTACAATTCGACCTTATATCTTTGGAAAAACACATTTTTTGTATGTACCAAAATAAGCTGTATCGACCAAGACAATAACTTGATACAATAAAATTTATAGACAACGGGTTCCAATCGCGTGGATATATTTAACGATTGTCTACGAATATAAATTTTATTGTGTGCGCGTAAGTGTATACATATCGAGTTTCAAAATATTTCACAACTTATCAATTAACCTTCCTCGTACTTTTCAGCAACTTTAATATCATTCGTTCTTTCTAGAAGTACCTACCTGTTTTTCATTTTGTCTCGCTTTTGTTACATCAGTGCCACAAGTATTCCCATATAGGAGGTTATGGAAAACGAAAAATTTGTGAAATCTCCAAAACACAAATACTGGGAGGAGAATTTCTTTATTTCTCAACAACTTGGGGTCTGCGAGGTAAATTGACTGCGTTTTTTGTACGGAATGTATATTCGATGCGAGTTACCACGCCTCTCTCATTCTTCCTTTTATTATTACATACCTACTTACATATATATTGGTATTAGGAGACTAAAGTGTTATCCTCGTGTTCGTGTGAACGAATGAACGATCAAATGGATTTTTCAAAAATGAGGGACAGTGTGATCGCCGACGGTGATAAATGCTGCTTTTACTGCTAGGATTACAGTCTAATATGCCTATTCGGGGGAAATATTCTCCAAAGTATCAACCGGTTGTTCTTGTCCGTAATTTTTAACTCGTGACCACTTCTTTTGAATTATTGCTTTTTTTAAAAATTATCGTTAGGTACTGTGAACTGCAGTTGTGAAGTGATAAGCAAAGCTTAATAATCAGCTTTGTGGACTGTTATGAGATTCCTTTAACCGTATTTTTTTTTGTGTCTTTAACGAAAGTCATCGAAGAGTTGGAAATAAGAGGACCAAGACAAAGTAGTATTTACATTTAACACGATGATAATATGCCTTTTCAATTTTTATATTAACGTCTATTCGTCATTTCGAAACATGTCCTTCAAGCTTTTAAGTTACCGCCTTTAAAGTGGGGAGGGGGATGATCAAAATCCCTAGTGATTTAAATGTATAAATACTAAGTTGTCAAAAGTTTAAGGTTAATTATCAATATTTTCTGTACTCAATTCCGCTGTCCAAATAAACCAAATTAATTGTTGAAGTTGCCAGATTTACGTAATATTTGGGAGCAAATATAAGAGAATGAGGTTAACAAGACCTCTTTAGATTGTTTGGACGCCCACACGAAACCTGTTTTGTTTTGCCCTTTAGGAAAATTGTTAACTGATTAAATAACCTTTTCATGTCCTGTGATAAGCAAGTAGAAATTAAAAAAAGAACATCACTTGTGTTCTATTTTATAACAAAATTCTAATTTCACTTTATTTATGTAAGTCGAATCTCATGGCACACTCGACTGCTTCAAAAAGTTGTGGGTTGATTCTCTCACGGGAAAATCTTTGTATGGTCTATGAATATTTATTCTGAGTTCAGATACCTATACACATTCCATGTCCATAGTATTTCCTAATAAAATAATAACAGCATTTTAAATAGCGAATTCTGTCTTTGTTTTTTATTCCTTTTTGAAATATAATAGAAGAAAACAATACTGGCGGTAGTTAAAATACAGTTATTAATGTATTATGAATGAAGTCCTACACTGTGTGGGACTTTTAAACTTTAAATTTCAAACATCTTTATTTAGAAAACCAAGTCAATAATAATATCTTGGGACAACTCACACAAAGCTATGTGATCCCAAACTAAGCAGAGCTTGTACTATGGAAATCAACAACCGATAAACATGCTTATATATTTCTAAATAACATATTATAGATACATTACACCCAGACAGAATAAACCATCGTGCTCATCACACAAAGTTTTATCATGGGTAGGGATCGAACCCACGACCTCTTGCCTAGCAGTCGGATACACTCCCACCACGCCACAGAGGCAGTCAATGGTTGTTTGAAAACGACAAATAAATACAAGAATAAAATAATTATTTGTTCATGAAAAAACAAAATGAAACACTAAAGCTCATGAGAAGAAACTGCCAAGAAACTCATGGCTACTCTGATAAAATCATCCAGTTATACCTATTACATAATGATTTGATTTTAAGCGTTCACAAAGAGAAAAAGAAATGCAAAAACTAGCAAAATTCCAACGCAATCCTACATTTATTGCCCGGTTGGTAATGCGATAGGTGGAGCCCATAAAACGAGGCTGTTAAACCTTATGGCACCGGCACATAAATAAACCACATAAAACTTTTATGGCTATCATTTTTAAATTTTCGCGATTTTTTCACATAATTATTAGTTATAATATCGGGACTTAATCGCGAGCAATAATTTTAAATAAGGGTTAAGGTCGTACCTTTAAATATTTCACGCGATTAAGTACCGATATATATCTAATTTTTATGGTAATACTAACTGTGCCCCGCGGTGTTACCCCCGGTTTATTAGCCTATGTGTTAATCCAGGGTGTCAGCCAACTCCATACCAAATTTTACTAAAATCGCTCCAGCCGTTTAGACGTGAAGAAGTAACAAACATACACACTCACATACTCACAAACTTTCGCCTTTAAAATATTAGTGTGATATAATCAGAATGGAAATGCGTGGCAAAGGAGTAAAGGGCTAATAAGTCTTAGAAATTCATCATTAATATATTTCAACTCGAAAATTCCTATTGTTCTTTCAGTTGAGTTCTATTTAGGTAGGTACTCGATTTTAAAGACTAAACTTTGTATTAGTTTCAAATTCAGATAGATAAATTCTAAGCTTGTTCGAGTCTAGTTTTTATACGAATTAAAACTATTGGATAAGGGATTATAACTTGGAACAATTTTAGATAATTCTGTGATCAAGAGCGAGTACCTATTTAAACAATTTGATTTAAATTCGTTCTTAACCGAGGTATAATTCAGTCATCGTAATATACAAAACAAGTACTTGTTTTATAACTCTATATTAGTAACATACATTTTACTTATAAGAAAATGTCAAACTGAACTGCGCTTTCTTTAATAAATTTTAAAACAATGTACAATCCATATTAGATATATTTCGGGACTTAATCGCCTCGTGCGTGACCACGATCAGTGCAATTCGCTCGAAACGTTCGGGTAAATAAAAGGTTCGTACCTTTAAATAATTCACGCGATTAATTCCCGAAATATATCTAATATGTATAAAAATCGCGAAAGTTTAAAAATAATAATGAACCAACGACTGTTTTGGTGCATTATCAAAAACACATTTGTTTTACCAATTAAAAACACAACCTTGTTCTACCAATTATAAACACAACAATGAAGAAATGAAATAAAATTAGTTGAGCCGTTGTCAATACTTCGTCATACATGATGCAGGTGATTTTTACATATATGAATAAAGCTCAGTGTCATTGTCGACGCACATCATACACGTAGCTCCTGAGTAATGTTTAGTGCAGATTGCCTCTCATACAAGGAGCACAATGCAGCCCTCATCATTTGTTCCTTCTGTGAGCGAAGCCACAACAAATACAAGCTGAAAACCAACCACAATGGCTGTCTGTAATACGTGAAGTGCACGCTTTTGTACCAAAGCCGTTACGTTATTGGAAACGGATTGTTAAATATGAAATTTGAAACTTATGATATATACCTACTACAAAGGGAGTTTGTGTCAAATTAGCTGAGGCTTTGTTGAACAATACAACTAGGTGTATAAATTAAAATAAATGTTTGACGGATCGCACGGCTCCGAGCGATTTGGCTGATTGTATTGTTGTGTTCGCAATTGTCAGGGTTTGTAAAAAAAATGGGACGTTCAGTGAAAATACAGGGTGTTTTGTAGTATATTCTAATAACCTGCCGCTCGTGGCTTCTTTACATAACACTAAATAACTTTGTAATATCAGTTTTGGAAAACATTTAATATATTAACCCTTAATCACCTGCCACTTGCCACGGATTATTTTACTGGAGTAAAGTCGATGTTAATTGTGAGGTTTAGGCCCTAGTTTTTGTTTGTCAGGTCCAAAGAAACGTCGATTTTACTCCGGAGTCACTCAGGTGTATGGTAAATGGGTGTGGAACAAAAGTAATTGGTAGGTGGTAAAGGGTTAATTTGTAGTTTTTTATTTTCAAATATTACCTATATTATGAAGTTATTTGTTGTAATGTAAAAAGCCAAGAGCGGGAGGTTATTAGTATATTAAAAATCATTCTGTATAAATAAATGAATGGTATTTTTGTATGAAGTTCTCTTTAGTAAAACGTATTGAATTGCTGCAAATCTGGGGCGGGAGTTCGTAAATATTTTACCTTTGAATTTCTTTACTCGAAATGAATGTGGTCTAGGTAAACAATAGAAACACAGTCAATTAATTAACGACATCGAGTAAAGCGGTACT
The DNA here is from genome assembly GCA_945859575.2 of Herminia tarsipennalis. Classification (NCBI taxonomy): domain Eukaryota; kingdom Metazoa; phylum Arthropoda; class Insecta; order Lepidoptera; family Erebidae; genus Herminia; species Herminia tarsipennalis. Next base: position 21,921,111 of record OX243835.2, on the reverse strand, counting down.
AAAGGCGTACAATAAAGATTAAAACAAAGGAATGGGTTCCTGCTACGTACCCCCAACGCGTCAACTGCTTCCGAGAGCGGCAATTACCAAGGTATTTTAAAAGAAAAGAAAAAGATAAATGACTATTTTATCTCGAGGAATCTTACTCGTTATCCCGCAGAAAAAAATAAGGCTCCTTGTGGACATTCTATGCTAAACAAAGCCACTTTCGACATGATGATGGATTAAACCGCGACTATATTGTAATATATCAAGTGCTTTCTTCTCGAAACATCGATACAATTTGCCCAAAACATATTTTTCTTAAAAGTAGGAGTAACTTTCATATTATCACGTTTTCAGGATTCCGTAGCCAAAATGGCAAAAACGGAACCCTTATTTTCGTCATGTCCGTTTGTCGGTCTGTCTGTCTGTCCGTCCGTATGCCACAGGCATTTTATTTAATATTGATTAAATTTGGTGAAAATATTAGAGGTGGCACTCCATACATGTAACAAGCTTAAGAAATTTACTGATGTTTCACGGCATGGCATTATAATATTCCTTCTGTATATTATGCTACAGCACGCACATATAGATAAGTGATAGCACTTATACCTATGTAAAAGCGAAAGGTCATTCCCTAGATGACCAAAACACAAAATCTGAGGACGCCTCGTGCAGAGGCGAAACACGTGTCGAAGTTTCACTTCGTGAAAGCAGAATATTGCAACTCAATTTGGGAATACTTGTCACTAATTTCCTTTGTTCTCTGTATTCTTTCATCAACTGAGAGTGGTCGGTCTGTCAATACATTTCGGTTGTTGTATTGAGGACAATCCCTTAGTTCTTTCGCTGTTGAGATAGACAAATCAAGGGTTAGTGGTGGATAGATGTCTCTATGGTTAATTTAAGATTTTTGCCGTGAGATGCTGACTGATTCAATCGATTACAAACAAATTCATATAGTTAATAATATTGGGTTTAATATTCAAGCATTGAATTTATTAGCGATGACCCTAGTAGATGCTATATATATTAACAAAATGTAATTTTGACCAAAACCTGTCAACGCTATCCACTAACTCAACAGACGTCACAACCTAAATTGGGGCACGGCCTAACAGCACTGGATTGACGTTTTATTACGTGGCTATTTCCCTTAGGTAAATAAAAATGTAAAGTCGACTAGGGTAGAACGCGGCAAAATAGCTCTCGATTCGTTCCGAATTGCACCATCGAGCCTTCTAGTATCGAAGCAGCCTCTCGATCACGTACCCGCAATTTCTACCCATCGACGAGTTGTTGAGACTTGCTCGACTCGCCCGTTGATCTTCGATTCAATCAAGAGAACACGTTCTCATATGTTTCAAACAAGCTCTTACTTAGCCTCACAAAAGAAACTTAAGAGCTACCCTCAAATTCCAGATAGCGATAGTTAAAAGTTTGGGACGAAAGTAATTAATGTTTTAATCGCAGTAAGGTACATTTTTTCTAAAGAAGGTGCGTTTTATGTTTAAACTTTATTAGGGTTAAATTCCACAGAAACACTAAACTGAATAAATTATTTTAAGAGAGGTGCAGAGTTAAATGAGATGAATTCCTGTGAGTAATTTTAGACGTTAGATAACTAATAAAAACAACAACTAAAAAGAAAACTGTCATTATAAAAAACCGGCCAAGTGCGAGTCAGATTCGCGCACGATATGGTTCCGTACCATTATACATACAATATTAGACATTATATTATAATATCGAGCAACAAACGCCAAAAAAACCACGTTTGTTGTATAGGAGCCCCATTTAAATATCTATTTTAATATCTTTTTGGTATTTGTTGTCATAACGGCAACATAAATACATCATCTGTGAAAATTTCTACTGTCTAGCTATCACGCTTCATGAGATACAGACTGGTGACAGACATGCGGACAGTAGATTCTTAGTAATAGGGTCCCGTTTTTACCCTTTGGGTCAGAACCCTAAAAATTAAAGTCAGCATATTGCACATAAACTTGGGAATAGCTTTAATAAACCTAATGAGTAAAACAAAGTCATTTATGTGTATGAACGAAGAAAATACGAGGATTTGTTTAATAGTGTTAAAAAGGTAAAGACTCAGGGAATTGAGTAAACGGTCCATTTCGATGTAGGTAATCCGCAGTGGAGAACTTCTCGTGACAAATAGCCCATAAATAGGATAAAATGGTCGTCCTGTACGGTGGGCTACAGTTGACGGAAACAAAGAAACTATATAGGTAGCAGTCCGCAAACTGCTTTTGTCCGAAGAGGACGTAATTGATGAGCTAAGTGAGAAAGTTTACACTTAAAACTATAGCAATGTTGAAACTGTACTTAAAGGTTTGAAATGTCTACAGAAAATACGACAGCGTTAAATTTGTTGTAAGTCAGGGGCTTTTTATGGGGTGTAAATACATATGCCTAAATGATCTAATTCAGCTAAAATGATTGTCTACTGCCGCCTTGGTTTTTTATCCCACAGATCCAATATTCAATTGCGTTAACAAAAATAAAAAAGGGAAACAATTGAATATACAACAAAAGAAATGAACAAAACAGAAAACCCATTCAAATATCGCGTTTGTTAGATACTAAAAGGCTTACAAAGCTTCGACCGTTTAAATGATCTGAAAATTCGTGACTTCAATGTCTTATAAACTATCAAATAAAATGTAACTTAAACACAAAGGTAAGATGTTTTATAGCATCGTATTGCTGTTTTACAACCAATCTGAAGCCAAATCTAGCCTTCCGTTTCATTGACCAGAGAAAATAAAGAATTTCAATTTAAAATATAATATGCATTGAAGAGATAGAAAGCTAAGTGTTTTTATTTCAGATAAAAAAACTAATCTTAACCAGCCATCTTGATAGATGGCTCAAAACGGCAACCGTAATTTATATAAAAAGTTTGTCACAAAAACGTGAGTAAAAATAAGTACCGCTTACCGCTTGCTACTTGAACTTGGACTCAATTTGGTACCCCACAGATGGGGTGAGTTAGCGGAAAATTACGTTGGCAATAAAGGTAATAAGAAAGCTATTTATTGCTTGTTTTTAGCTTCGCGACGGTGACGAAAACACAATGGCCACAAAACACTTGACTACACTCGGTGCTATGTCCGACGATATTTATTACCAAGTTGCGGCCCACCGACATTTGGCACTTGGCACCCTGGCCAGAAAAGCTAAATGTATCGAATTTAATCTATCAAGGTCGGCTGAGAGAAGAGGGATAATATATCCGTTTATTTGGGCACAAATATTCGCTGTGGGCCCAGGATTAGAGTAAGTATATAGTAGATTTTTGATAACGATTTGTTTTTTTTTCATGGTAAATTTTTCACAAGAAATCATCCAGTAAATTGAGCCTTTCATTTCCATGAGAGCCATTTCATCTTTATGCTTACTTCCTTTCTCCCCTTTGTATAGTAAATGTAAATGTTACTTGAAATTCCAATTTTCATAGGTAAGATACATTCAACATTGAGTGTAAGCTGTATATACAGCTTACACTCAATGTTGAATGTATTTAATTTAGCATCAAGTGTTCCAATTTACACAACATCGCTGGCAACTGAAATGTAATACTCATTATTTAACTTTATTCCGACCTCATTATGGAAATAATGCTTTTCTATAATACTAAAAGTTAAAACATCACGATTTCCAGCGATTGATACGTAGGCACGGTACGGTACTTTTACGTTAAAGAACACGCTAACAATACCTCCATTAGAATAAGTATCTACTTCCAGAACGATACTTCTGCAAAAAGCGAGAGATATTTAAGAAAGGTTGAATTGGAATAAGGATTATTTTAATGTCTGTAGAATCGACTTGGAATGCCAACGACCAAAGTATCTGCAATTTCCGATCCACTTTTATTATGTTCTCGGAGTAGCTTAAATGTGAATACTCATTTTCAGTCGTTGAATACATTCGTTACTCTTATCCTGTTGTAAGAATACACTTAAGAGGTCTCTCTTAGTTCCAAAGCTCACTAAATACAAAAGGTCAAGAGATTCCATTACGATCGTAAACCATTCGGACAATTTGTTCCAGATGGAATCTATTGGTATTGCCAACGTATGCATTTTACCTCTAACGTTGGAGGGAAAGAGTACATATTTAATTAATGTAACTTACATACAACACGCGATGTTTGTTAATTAGTAAAGTTGAACCACTGGATAAGATGTACGAAACAATGGGATGGTAATTAGCACGAAAGACGAGTACCCTCATTTTCCTTAATGAAATGTTTTTTTTTTCAGAAGCGAAGACTTTAAAATAAAACAATACTTTTGAAAAATCTTTATTATCTGCTCTAACATTAAAATGACGATAATTTCACCGCCGATATTTTTACATTTTGTTATCTTTTTAGTAGTCACTAAATATAGGCTCGCATTTTGTCACTAACATTCTGTTTATTCGTTACTAAATGTTATCCGTGACTTCTTCACGTAGAAATTTTACATCCTTCTGAACCGTTAAGACGTTATTAGTAAGTGTACCACCCAACGAGAAAGTTGAAAAGTTGGTGGAACATTTTCGCACAATAATTTCTTACGAAACTATTAGGGAAAATATTCCTGAACTTGGGCAACACCAAACATCTGTGGGAAAGTGTCTGTGGTCAATCTACTACAATATATATTATAGGACAATATTAATTTATTGGTGCTATCTTTATACATAGCAGTTTCACGAATAAAAGTTTTTGGATTAGTTTGCTGGTGAGGGGTTTAAGTTTGATCATTTGGAGTTGTTTACTCTGATTGTAGTACTTTGGTACATTATTTGTTCTGTTAGTAGAATCCAAGATTGTTGCTTCTCCTAAACTTTTTTATGTTATTTGCTATTGCCCTATCTATACCTAATATAATACATCTAATAATAATGTAAAAATAATAATATCTTGGGACAACTCTTACAACGCCAACTGATCCCAAACTAAGCAGAGCTTGTACTAAGGAAACCAGACAATTGATAAACTTACTTATATATTTCTTAATACATACATTTTATAGATAAATAACACACAGACACAGGATAAACCATCGTGCTCATCATACAAAGTTTTATCCTGGGTGGGCATCGAACCCACGACCTCTGTCTCAGCAGTCAGGGTCACTAACCACTAGACCAACAGGCCAGTCAAGTCGAGCTGAAGAGTTTGTTTGAATGCGATAATCTCAGGAACTTCTGGTTCGAATTAAAAATTTATTTTAGTGTTGGGTAACCCATTTATCAAGGAAGGCTATAGGCTACATAACATCACGCTATGACCAATAGCAACAGAGCATCAATAAAAAATTGCAAAAACGGGAAAATTGGTCACCTAGTTTATTATATAATCAAAACTACGCTCGAAAGTGTCTATTATTTATTTTACGAATGTAAGCATAGATAAATCTTAAGTAAAAAATCGTAACTTTAGCAGTCACAAAGTAAATATAACCTTTTTACATAAATACATTTTTCAAGATTCCAACTGAAATTACAGCTTATAGCCATCACTAAAATGAGCGAATCAAAGAAATTGGCCTCTCAGAAAAATGATTCAAAAGATTGGCCTTTTTAAGCAATTTTATCAAATCGAGATCACTACGCAGTTAAATTCCACCTTCACCGTTCATAAGTCTTATAGAGAGGTACAACCCGCAGAGAACTCAGTACTTTTGCTAAAACCGGCCTCATATTTTTTGTTGCAAATGAATTTAAACTGAAGATTTAATCGCTGACTTTTCAGGGCTATCAATTACCCGCCCTCCCGTTCTTTGTTAAATGTTAATGCTTCTATGTTACCCTTACGAAGAAACGTATTACTGTAGGTACGACTTTCATTATTACGGTTTAAAATATACGAGTAATGTGGAGACTAAGAAGAGTAGTTTATCGTAGTCTTAGCGCCGAATGATTATGCTTTTATCTAATATACCTATACTAATATTATAAAGCTGAAGAGTTTATTTGAACGGGATTATCTCAGGAACTACGAATTGGAGAAAAATTGTTTACTATAAGATAGCCCATTTATCGAGGAAGACTATAGGCTATATAACATTACGCTACGACCAATAGGAGCGGAGCAGCAATGAAGTGTGTTGCAAAAACGGGGAATATTTACGCATACGAAGTTACGCGGGTCAGCTAGTCTTCTATAACCTTAATGATCCGGTAGTGTAAATATTTACCCTATTATTATTCTAATAACTGCAGTTTAGCTAGCGAATATTTGTCTTCTTCTACTCATTAAAGTATTATAAAATTAGAATTTACTCATTACTCGTAACTCGTGGTTGTGAAATTTCGTCCTTCATTAATACGCAATAGCCTGTTGAGAGAAAAGCTATTGCGTCTTGGTCGCGGTTAAACAAGTACAATATGTTTATATAAATTATTTCATCACATTTTCCCGCTTTTCCTCTTCTTCGTATATTTTCACTTTCTTTGCAATATACTTCGCTTGTTAATTATTTTAACACCCACGATAAAAGTTTGTGTGATGAGCACGATCATTTAGTCTGTGTCTAGGTGTTATTTATCTATAATATGCATGTATTTAGAAATATATAAGTATACTAGCTGACCCGCGCAACTTCGTCTGCGTAAATTTTTCCCATTTTTGCAACATTTTTCCTTGCTGCTCCGCTCCCATTAGTTGTAGCGCGATGTTTTATAGCCTATAGCATTCCTCGATAAATGGTTATCTAAAAGTAAAATATATTTTTCAATTTGGACCCGTAGTTTTAGAGATTATCGCGTTCAAATAAACAAACAAACAAACTCTTCTCTCTCTTCTAATATTATAGTATAGTTATAAATGTTAGGGGTGGACAACCCTTATCACTTAGGGGCATGAATAATAGATAGTAATTTTACCTTTTTTCTTTTTTCTTCCTTTTTTTTATAACATTTTTCATTGCTGCTCCGCTCCTATTGGTCGTAGCGTGATATTATAACCTATAGCCTTCCTCGATAAATGGGCTATCCAACAATAAAATATTTTTTCAGTGCAGCCCAGTAGTTCCTGAGATTATCGCATTCAAACAAACAAACAAACTCTTAGGGGTATGAAAAATAGATGTTGGCCGATTCTCATAGATACCGGATAAGCACAAAAAATTTCATCAAAATCGGTCAAGCCGTTTCGGAGGAGTATGGCAACGAAAACTGTGACACGAGAATTTTATATAAGTATATTTATCAGTTGTCTGGTTTCTATAGTACAACCTTTGCTTAGTTTGGGATCAGACAGCGTTGTGTGAGTTGTCCCAAGATCTATAAACAATCTTAATGAAAATTCAAAAACACAAAAGGTAACTCTAAATTAAGATTGCCTCTACATTATCCATAATACAATCAAACAATTAAGTGAATTCTGTGCCCAAAAGGATAATGAAATTTTAACATAATTAAATTACTTACATACCCTACCATTGTCAATATCCCTTGTCTACTTACGCTCTAATACCGCCAGTAAATGTGCTGAAACATTCAGACTCCAAACTTCAATAAAGATTTTTCCAAACCTTTCCAAACTCAGGTAGCAGAAACTAGATGCGAACCTTTGTTTCACGCCCAGTTAACCTATCGCTTCCAGATATTCTATCTTCCTAAACGCCTCATTTGTTTGCCGGCAGCTTTCGGCAACATCAGAATATGACGTGACTAATAGCATTATGCTGGAGATTTATTGCTTGGAACGCTGCAACACTGTGAGAATGAAGCATCTTAAGATAAGATATAGAGGCGCTTAGTTTGATGTTGTTATTCGATTACGAGACAAAAAATAAAGTCAGATAAATACAGTTCATTTGTGGAGGGAATATAACAGAGTGAGTGAGAGACAATATGAATGGTGCAAGGGGCTAATATAATGGCAATAAAACATGTTTACTTAGAATCCTAGACGTGGTATTATGATTGATTTAATTGTAAGTATTTACAGTATTTATTCGTAATTAAAGATCAGGTGGCCATTTTCTTAGTTTGCAATCTTGAAGCTATTCGTGTATGTTTACGTTCCATCGTATTCAAAAATCTGTGTAATCGTTTGGGCTAAGAGATTAACAGATTTTATGCTTTCAAATTAATTGTTTTAAATTTAATAATGACCGTCTCTTAATAGAAAATAATTTGTTTTTCCTGGCACCTTCTAAAAGCTGGGGATAAACAAGTCTGTTTGCGAGTTTTCTTAGTAAAAGAAGGTTGGAAAAGATCGGCCAAAAGATTTCATGCTTAAGACGGCCCTCGAGAATTTTAATTATGAAGTTTTGTTAAGTTTTAATAATTTACCAGAAAATTAGTCTAAGGGAAACTTTAATTAGGTCATGTACACAAAGGAAGGAATAATTTAGTTAGGTGAAAAAGTTGAAGAGAACAAAACTTCATTTATTACTGGGGTAGGTGTCGTTTGTTTAAAAATTCAAACAGAGAAATTTCGGCTTGATAAGTATTGTTATTATTTACCCTTTATATTCGTGGTGTATGTTTTTTATCTATTTTACTGTGCCTCGTGGATATTATAATTAAGTCGTGATATTGATTCATGATTATATTATAATATTCACGAGGCACAGTGGTTCGAATTTCGTGCGGATATAACATAACCGCGAATGCACAAACAATAATTGGTAAAAGCAATTCAATTAAAGCATTTCCGGATTAGAAAAAACATTTCCTTTTTTACTAACGTCACTTTTGGAGCGGTGGAAGAGAAAAAAAAAGTAAGAGCTTTCATTCATACAATGAATATAAAGGGGTGCCAAAAACTGGTTCGAACGTCGGAGTCGACACTAACAAACGGTAGCTCACCACAAAATACGAACAGTGAATACATGTCAAACTAGCTAAACTGACCTACATTCAGACAATATCAGGAGAAATTGAATGGGACGCTCTTAAATTATTGTCCGTGTGTACGAGGGACTCCTTTGACACACGGGACAATGGAGTGAGTGACGTCAGTTATCGGGAGGTCGGGATAGATCGAGGTACTCAATATACATAATGATTTACGTGTACAGAGTAATGTATCGACGTCATGTCCGACTGTTTGTTAAACTGGACTGGAATTGTTAATTAAACGATACTTGATACTACGTTTTTCAAAATGATTAACTGAAACCAATTGCGAAGATGAACGAACGACGAATATATTTTTATGATATCCTATGACTTTTTTAATAATTTGACAAGGAAACAAAAGCGAACCGGATCTAATACAATCGCGTTCCTGTGTTAAATTGTAAAGAAACCGGATATTATGTACCTAAAAAGCTGATGAAATTATTTAATTGAAGGATGGTCATATTCATACGCGTATATGTGCATAATTTTACATTAATTTAATAACATCAAGTGGGTAAAACTTCATTGAAGTACTCGTGACTATATTATCATAACTACTTTATGTAAAAAATTAAGCTTTATAGTGGTATACAAATAATTGACTTCTTGTTTATCGTACGAGTACATGTCAGGATCAAATGTAGGTGGAAAATTTAAAATTGAATTTCAGTTACTTTCAGCTTGTTCTCCGAAACTAGGATGGGTATGAATAATTACATGTGGATTAATTAGTTCAACATTTATTGACAGCATATGTTTGTGGGTTTGTGAAGGTACTCAATATTAAGACATACTTTAGTACCTACAGAATATAAATAGGTAGAAAGTCAGAAAGTTCAGATGTAAACCGACCAAAGTACTATACGATATAATACAACATTTAGAAACTTGCTTGAAGGATCTCCACTACAATTACATATTTTTAAAATAACGATGTAACTTGTACGGCTGGGAGCAAGATAAAATGTTCACGGTACAATACGAAATAGGGAACGGACCGGCAAACCGTTTGCTTAGGTGAATTTGTAAATCGGAAGGTCGAATAGATTCTATTCAATAAAATAAAATGCCGTAATATGTGCTATATGAAATGGTTATCGATCTTGTAACGAGACCTTTCGAAATGGAAGTACCTACCGAGTTTGATAGGCTAATAACGTTGGGATCGCTGAGTAATACCTTCGTTGTTTCTTACAAACTAAATAATAAGTCAAGACAATCTTGGGACAACTCACACAACGCTATCTGATCCCAAACTAAGCAGAGCTTGTACTATGGAAAACATATGTACTTATATATTTTTAAATACATACATATTATAGATAAATAATACCCATACACAGAATAAACTTAGTGCTCATCACACAAAAAATTATCCTGGGTGGGGATCGATCTCATGACCTCCGGCTTAGCAGTCAGGGTCATTAACCACTAGAACAACAGGCCAGTCAATATATAAATAGCTGTAGGTCGTAGGCGTACTATTACGTACATATTTATTTATGAAAGTTAAAATTGTGGTGATTCGTTTAAACCAAAGTATCATAATAATGAAACTTTTCATATTCCCACTACTAACAATGAAATCTCTTCTCTGGGATTGCCTGCAACCTACCAAGCGATTAACTAAAGGTGCACAAAAGTAATTCAATTTTAATATTTATTCCTAAATCTCAAACGCTATCGAACATTCCAGAAACCATAAATTGATATAAAAACACGACCCACAAGTCCAAAGCCATAACAGATGGAAAACGGTTTCAATAACAATTGATAGGGTGCGTATTAAACGGTGGAATGCAACGTAAGAGCCGTTTGCTCTTATCTAAGTGCCATTTATGTAGCGGCCGAAGTGTTTATGGCCCATTGGCATACGATATTTTGGGAGGTGAAAATATTGACAAGATTTCGAATAAACGCGTTGATATTATATTGATCTAGATTTTGCCCGCGATTTTTTTAGCCCATGTGATATTTTGAGGCAAATGCTACATTACTGTAAAGTTTCATGAAAATCTGTTAAGTAGCTTTTGCGTAAAAGAGCAAGAAACATTCATCCATTTATCAATGCTCTTAACCTTTCGGATCTATATTTTTAGTAGGATTAAAGTTTTTAAACAATTTTCGTTCATGATTTTTATGTCTGTGAAGATATAGACAGGATTATAATCTCACTCTAATTTTGAACACTGAATAAAAAAAAATGTGTGGCACTCGGGGACTGCCGCGGTAAAGCTATTGCATAGCATTTTTTATCAACTAAAAAAAAATCGTTTTTTTTCATAAATAAAAACAAAAATTGAATAAGTTAATTTTTTTTTTTAATTACATGTCGGAGCAACTCGTCTCAATCCTTGCGAGCTTTGTACAGTCGTACTATATACCTACATATACGTTAAGCGAACGCTCGGCCGAGCTACATAGTAGGCGGAGTGGGGGGTGTTAGGTTTTATTTTCGTTACGGAATTTCTTGATTCGGTCGCCGCGCTCAAAGCCCGCGATAAAAGCTATGCAATAGCTTAAAACTTTACCACGTTTTATTTTTAAATCGAAGCTCTTTAAAAACCTATAACATTTGCGTGAAAAAACCTGTACATTATTAAGATGTCTAAAATATAAATTATTTATTTATTATTGTTAAGGTATCCAAATCAATTTCACTTAAATTCAATATTGTTTTAGTAGAGATTAGTCTCCTGCCCAATGCACAACATTAAAATGTAAATGATTTATATTCTCCGCTCTAAGCAGTAGGCATTGAAGAGTTATTGAGTTCTCTGTTTGAAAAATAAACCACTTTAAACAGACAGCGGTGAAAAATAGAAAGGGGTTTCAACGTCTTAATGCCGAGTTTCGTGTACCCGCAGAATGAACGATTCTCGAGTACAGAGCAGTTATCGAGTATTGAAGAGGTATTGTTAAGAAAATATAGACCACTTCTCGAGATAAATCTCCTAAGAATCAAACTCCAATTTTCGTTTATCCTGGATTTTGTATGGAAGAGTAGGTATAGTGTTGCTGTTGGATAAAGTCGTTTATATTTATTTTATCAACACTAACTATAAATGAAATTGGATAAGGTATTTTCTTCTTATAAAAGTAATTTTGACAAAGGGATTTTAAATAGGTACAAAGCCACGCGCACATACTTTGTTTTGCAAAGCCAAAACGAACTGAATGTTAAACTAGAATGTCGTACCTAACGAGTTAACATTTTTGTATCTTTACTTGCTTTGAATTGTAATCGAAACATTACTTATGTTTTTCGGCACAAAAGTAATACAATAACTTGATTCAGCAAAACTTGTACGATTGCCAAAGGGCAATGAAGATTGACCTAATTCTGAATTTGTTCTGATGTCTGAAAGCTATTTGGACCTAAGATCAATGTAGGCACAAATTCATCTTAGTAAAACAATGCCGCACTATCCAAACCGAAACTATGAACTATTATACTATTGCAGCTTAATTCAATAAAACTCAACACAATCGATGCTAACCGAGATTCGATTCGACAAGTTAATCCTTTCAATCTTATCGATATAGCGACATGATTCGCATACATCGAATGTATCAAAGCAAACCACTAACACATCGGGGATTAAGCAGTCACAAAGGGGCCAACCGTTCATCATAATATGTCATCTTACCAAATTGGTCTAAAAGTCCCTGACAAGAACCGACGTCACACTAACTACGAGAAGTAACTTCAGAAGGACGTAACATGATCCTGCTTTATCCGGAGTAGATGAGGAAAAAGGGGATTTTTTGTCTATCCATTTTATTGTTGGAAACTTCATATCTAACGTTGTTAGAAAAAGTTTGAGCCGCATAATTTTATAGGAAGCTTATGTTTAAGGGGGAGGAGATCCATAAAAAGAAAGGATACAAGACGATATCGGTTTGCGATCACTATTTGTTGTTGGTTGGACGATATTATTCATGTGAGCATATATAAATATTTATATGAAGGATAAACACGTCATTTTTAGGGTTCCGTAGGCAAAATGGCTAAAACGGTACCCTTATAGTTTCGTCACGTCCGTCCGTCTGTCTGTCTGTCCGTCCGTAAGTCACAGGCATTTTACACAAAAACAACACGATGAATATTGATTAAATTTGGAGAGAACGGTCCAATTGTTGACAAACCCAGTTTTTGGAAATAACTCAATGACGGTATATCCGATTATGTCGAAAATCATTTTAAAGTATTTATTAAGCGCTAGCATTGTGATTTTTTAATATTTTTGATGACACGGTTAAAAAGGTAAGGGGGGGGGGCACAATTTAGGCAACTTCACTGTCAGACAGCTGAGGATATAAGGAGTACTTTTCATCACGCTAACGTTTATAGGGAGAGAGCAGCACTGCAACTTCACGCGGATGAAGTCGCAGGCACAGTTAGTGTCCTATAAAATATTCAAAAGTAAAGCTATTGACGACATAATAGATCGACCTTAACACTGGCATTTGAGTAACAGGTCAAAGGCGGTGATATTTATAGTAAACTTTCGCGATTTGTACACATTATAGAATTTTATAAGCTACGGGTCTTAATCGTTAAGTCTACCCGTGACCACGGCCGTTACAATACGGTCGAAACGTCGGGCATTACAACAATGGTATTTAGCCTTAAAATAAAATATTTACGCGATTAAGACTCGTAGCTTATAAAATTACGTAATTCTGCATAGTAATAACACCATTGAACAAGTAAACAGTGTTAAATTGTTTATGTCAGTATTAAAGGAACGACCAAGCACTTCTTGGCTACAACTATGATGGTATATCATGCGTATGTAAGTTCCATGATTCGCTACAGAATAATAATTAGGGGAATTTCCACAGATATTTCTAAAGTTATAGTAGCACAAAATGCATTCGTGCCATTTGTGGCATGAAATGGATTGATTCTTGTAGATAGTATTAATATCCAAGAAACTGTTAACAGTTCCAAGTATCTACATTTATGAAATGGCCAAAATCGTAAAGAGTAATATGTTACTATTTACGCAAAATAATATCCAGGTACTTATTATTTATGCTAAAAGCAAAAGTAATTTGTATGTCATAATTTGGTAAATGTGCTGAACTAAATTATGAATATTATCTAAATGTACCACATTAGAGCAATTAAAATTATAAGTCGACCAGTGACCACGATCGGTGCAATTCGATCGAAACGTCGGGTAAATAAAAGGTTCGTACCTTTAAATAATTCACGCGATTAAGACCCGAAATATATCTAATACAATTAAAATTTAATTAAAATTTGAGCAAATAAAACAACTTACTTGTTTTGTAAAAAAGTAACACAACGAAGTATTTTTATCAGAATCGATAAAAAGAAAGTAGATAAGATAATGACTAATGTAATAGCTGTCTTGAACTTTCCATACTTTTCTTACATTGACAGATAAAATTAAAAAGCTCTTATTTGATCACCTGGCGTACAATATTTGATTATATTATTAAAAATAAAAGTCTTATGAAATTGACTACGTACCCATTTAAGATAAACGTTCAATATCCATTCGACACGTTCATATATAACCTGTCTATGGCTTATCTAAGCGGTACCTACAGATTGTGTGTACCTGTATGCGAATATGGCGCTTGCCGCTTTTTCGGTAATATACTCCAGATGAGCCCATCACGTAGCGTAGACAGTTTCCTAAATAACGACAAAATATATGACTAGTGTTTTGCTGACGTTAGTGCGATGTGACGATAGGCACGCGATCTGCCGTTCAAATTAACGTTTTGCTTAGGTTTTGTCGTGTTGTGCTGCACTAGTGTGATTGATTGATTCTTGGTACAAGATGTTTTGATGACAATGTATATAGCCATAATCTTTATTTGTTAAATGCAAGGACTACAACAAAACGTTAGGTTTTAATAGGAATGTTTTTTTTTAAACTTTAAGTTAGTATGTTAGGCGTTAGTGATTGAGATAAGAAATAGAACATTTAAGATCCATTTAATAAACATTACAAATGAGACTAGACATGGTAACATCAGATAACCGATTGAATCAGGCGTAACATGGCGGAAATCCTTCTTAAGCAGATTATAAGGGAGGGATTCCACCACCCACCCTCGATCTGTGAATCACCGCGATTGAAGTAGTAAGGAAATGCCCTTAATACAACAATCGAAACAGATTGACAGACCGCACTCAAAAAAAAAGACCTGCAACAAAGAAAATAAGTGACAGGCACCTCCGGACCCTTGACTTGCAATATTCCGCTTCCACGAAGTGAAACTTCGACACGTGTTTCGCCTCTATACGAGGCATCCTGAAGACAGTTTGGCACCGACTGAGCCTTATGGTAACATCAATAAAGAAATTTATAAATATTTATCCATCGATGTACTTGTATGCAGTAAGGTTAAACAAGATAAAAATATTTAACGCCTTCCAGAATACCAACTATCTGCTTGCCAAATTTCATTAGGATTCACTCAGCCATTTAATCAAGAAAAGGTAACAAACAAACAGACAAAGCGACACACTAGAATTTACAATATAAGTATGTATACATTATGTTTTAAAATAATATAATCTGAGAGCATTTTAAAGATTCCTTTTACGCTTCTTGTTTAAAGGCACTAAAGTAAAGTCAACAACAGGTTTCCTTCAGCTGTATCAACACATTCTTCAACACAAAACCGCAAGTAACAATTCAATTTTCCAGCGATAAATCAAAAGAATGTGAATGGTTCTGCCACGGATACAACCAGAGGAAAGTTTTGATGGAAATAAAATCTCTGAATATACTGCCGAATAATCGTTTTAAAGATTCAGTCATCGGAAGAAACTCATTCGTGAATACAAATACTCTAGGATATACTGGATATGTTCAGGAATATTTGGTGTTAGTATTCTAATATTTTTAACAGATATTATTTAATTTTGATAAGATAATATTATCACTAGTCAGTTATCGCTACATTATTATCACAAAATATTCAAAAGAGAGATATTTTTGAAAGGACAACGTTAAAACATTTTCGGATAATATACCTATCATTATCAAATTCACATTTAACGTTATCGTTCTATTTGTAAAAGTTAAACTCGTTCACTATCAATTGTATTTCATTGTCACTAAGCCAAATTATTTCACATCATGTATCAAAGTCGAATGTTTTAGGAACTGCAAACACGTTTCAAAAGAGTCCTACAAGCTATTTCGGTAATTTTGACAAAACTTTTAATACCTACGTGAATTACACTCGTAGTGTCCTAAAAGCCACCATCATTAATACCTTTTTCATAAAGTTTTAGAGGAGCCTGTACAAACAAAGTTTGGAAGCTAAATGTCTGTAAAGTTTCGACGTTCTCTCAAATAGGAAGTCATTGTGGACGTCGAAATTAACATCGAAGCAGTTGGACGTAGATAGAACTGGAAAATTCGTGGACAGTGTCAGGCGAAGTTTTTATGAATTCCTTTAAAATTAGGCGACCAACTGTTCCAGTAGGCGACCGATTTATGAAGGTTTGAAGTTTAGGCGACACCGCCTCTAATCTAATTCTGTCCGGCTTTTTGTTCGACTAGTCAAATTTCCCAGCTTGAGAGAAACTTTCATGTCGGGAGTGTTACTCATTACCTTCATTAAGCTAATTGTTAATATGAGAAGGACGTGGTTTGTGTGGTCCAGAGATTAGCAGACCCTTTTTATCATCAATCAACGTTAACGTCAAAAAATTATGACTAAAAACAATAAAGAAGCGTTTTTAAATAAATTAGTTACTCTTCACAAAATTCACGATACAAGTACGACAGCGCCAAAACTGTAGACAGGTCTGACAACAGAAATAAAAAATAACATTTACCCACAAAAAAGATAAAAATATAGGAAAAACAAAGGTAAACAAAGCGTAAATGAACACGAAACTAAACAGCGAAGCGAAAAGCGTCACATCCGGGCTACCGTGTACACACCACAAAATATTTTTGTTCCCCTCTTGTCCTTAATTTTAACTAATTTCTGGTGCGAAGCCCGTCATGTCCACGCCATCCGGGCCAACTGTCCAAGTAATTACTTCCAGGGTAATCCCGCAGAGCTTATAATCCCGTGTAATATTATGTAGACGGGTATGATGGTGTTCTTAGACAGTAATAAGCATTGTAAGTCTCGAATTTTACTCTTAGGGGAAGTGTAATTTAATGGTGTTTATGTATATTACACGACAAGATGTCTCAGGGTAGGCGGAGATTTTTCAGCAAAAGCCTATTCATTATAACAAGAAATGTTTAATTCATTGGGTAATTTTAAGATGAGAATGATCGAGGTATTCATTACCTTTACAGAAGAAAATAGACACTGGAAATTGTGTGATAAAATTTAAAACAAAATGGAGCTTATATTATGAAGCTTATCCGATCCATCTGTTACTTCACAGTACTGTGACTAAGGCAAATATAAAAGATGTTTTACTTATATAAAAATCTAGATTCCCGTCACTTAATCTTGGACAACGCTTCTTTTTCGTTTGTGGCTTATTTTCTCTGATTTTAATGTCAGCACGACGATTTTTTGCATTTGAAAGCTTACGAGACGGATAACTACGTTTGATATGATATTAACCTACTTAATATTATATTCAAAATTTAAACATATTTTAATGTAGTGTATGGTTTCAAAAAAATAATAATAAGGAGATTGAAGGATCTTTATATTCCTTAATCAGTTTAAATATTTTAGAAACCTATATTACACATCGAGCCTCTCAAACTGAACAGATTTGATGTAAAGAAGTGTTTCTTTGTATAACACATTGGCCTACTTTCACAGTTTTAATTTTAAAAATCTTAACTGATAATTTAAAGCAGTCAAGCGAAATCCTGTTGATAATTTTCAGCACCGGGTGTGCTCTCATTTCGAAACCTTTCCTTAAGCCACAAGCATGAAAAATCTGATATAACGAGGCCTTAAAAAGTCATGTTGGAAACAATGTAATTTGAGTGTTCAGTAGCTCTAGGGTGCTCCGACATTCCGCTTTCATGATATCACGTTTGTTACCAACTTTCACTTACAATATAACGATTTCGGTTTCATAAAACGTGTTACATTCATGACAAGTTTCGAAGTTTTATTGATTTTAATGAAGATTCTCTGATGCCAGTACAATTAATTGTAATGAAAAGGAGTTTAATTAAAATGAAATTAGTGCAGCCTCGTCACGCTTGTAATCTTTGCAATGGATTCCCCGGAGACAGAAATAACAGATGTATAAGGAAGTGGCCGTACCTACTTTCGAAATCAAGACATTTTAAACAGTAGCAAAAGAGGAGTTAGGAGCTTTATGACAATATCTCGACAAGAATCAGTTGGATAAAGCCAAAACTAAGACTGTACAAATATAGGCGACAAAACACGAAGGAGTAGCGAAAAACATAATAGTTTAAAACAATCCGCCAGCATGTATTTCCTTTACCATAAAAAAATCTGCAAAAAAGCGTATAATTTCAGTTTGAATCGATACAGATTAAGCATCGTATTATACAGAATGAAGAGAAGTTGAGTGTAAATACAATGGCGGTAGAGGTTTTTGTTCGGATGCAATACTTTCATAGCCACTGGCATCAAACGCTACTAACGGTTCATTAATTCACTCGTTTCTGCAGCGTTCTGATAAGTCGAGTTGGGATTTATTGAGTGAAACTGAAATTTAAGAACAGGGCTTTAGGTTATTTTCCACGTTCATTTTCGATTAAGCTACCGGTTGCTTTTTTAATGAAGTCGGAGAAAGCCAAACATTTTTTTCCGAAACTATCACAACTCAGAAAACTCTATAAATTTAACATTTGGCCATTATTTACACGATTTTCTTTGTAAATTACGATTTACTTTGCATATTATCTGTTGTAGCATTATTTTTTTAATTTTGGTTACAGCGGCTATAGTAATACACACTTTATGAAAGTTTTAAAATTCTATCGAATAAGGTTCAAAAGATACAGACAGAGAGATGCACACTGCGACAAAAAAAAATGCACCGTAGTACTCGGATAGTAGTTGCGTAACCAGCGGGTGTTAACGTAGTCCAAATAAAAGACAAATACTAACATTTTAGACAGAACATTTGAGTATTTATGGAAAATGTTTCAAAGATAAAACAATAAGATAATAAGACTAATACTTCGTCCGATACTGTTGAGTTTGATGTCTAGATGTAAGATAAATTTACAAATTCTAACGTCGGTTGGCCTAAACGAGGTCAAAGTACAAAGTTTTACTCTTGATTTGTGAAAGTTACACGACGGTAAGTACAAACTTGACATAAATAATAAATTGTATGGAAATTGGCAAACTAGATTTATAGATCAAAGTTGTATAAAGGGCTCCAAACGCGTACGTTCTTGGGAGATAATGAAGAGAGTTTCGGTAAGAGCCATCGATTCACCATCCTCAATAACGAAACACATAAATCACTACTAATACCGTTCTTGCTAAAACAAATGTACCGGTATTATTCGTTTGAACGCAAACGTAAGTGTTCAAACATCTTGCGGGTAACAAATATATACAATCTTAATTTTTCACGTTTCTTTTTCAAAGTATCGAAGACCTAACAGCAGGCTGGGAACTTTTATGTTTCGGAGCCTAAGTGATGGAAAAAGCCTATTATAATATGTTAGTCTTTATGCCCAGGTCTGATAGTTTTCTCTTTTTGTTTACTCATTGTTTGAAGACAGTAAGTAGTATTTATTGATCCATCGAAAAAGACTTACGATACAATAAGATTATGTCAGCCGCATCTTGTTTTTCATCGAATTACCTGAAACAAAAACAGTAGAATGATGAATCAATGGAAATATTAATTAAGCTCAGCCCGAAGGCAAATTATGTCATCAATAAATAAGGCGGGAGTAACGTTTAATGCCCATAATATATCGCCATTCCGATTTTACGAGCACTTAATACAAAATATTATTTCAGAAAATAATAAAGAGAAAGAAATGATGTATCACCAATATTTATAAACAAGATTTTTAATAATGCTTGTAGCAATCGCAGGGGATCTTACAGATATTTAACACAATGTGGTACCAACACGATAGTGCTAGAAAGCTAACGCATGATTATGTTACCTATAAGACCGAAATAGTTGTTAATTAATTAAGCCAAACAAAGTATTGGCAAAACCATCCAACTTTAACACCCTTTATTTATAAACACCAACGTGATCTGAAGAGTATACTTAAAAGATTAATTGAAGGAATAAATTACATGGAAGTTTCAAGACAAATTACAAACTCGGGCGTCTTTCACTTAATTCTATTTTTAAACAGACTTCACAAGAAAAGGTTACCTTGCTTAAAATATAAATTTTTCAATCCATTTACTAGAAACATAGACAGACAGATTCCCTAAACGACCGAAGAAATCCTAGAATATAATTTTAACTTCCACGAGTGAATATGTCTGATGTCATCAAAATGTCCGGGCTTTTATCGAACCAATACGTATTTAATAGTCACTAAAGGGTTGTATGTTTACGAGCATCCAATTTCCGTGCATGTCATGCTTACTAACTTTCAATCCCATATCAACAACTGTCAGGAGTTACCGAAATATGCACATTCCTTTTCCTTATGAAACCTTTATTCGCCTCATGGGGCTCCCCGTCTTATGTATAATATTTAGAGTATGGAATTTGGTATTTTTAAGACGACAAGGATATTGGAACGAGGGAATTTCAAATATGGATATCGCGTGGGCGCGATTTCATTTTTGTTTAGGAATATTCCATAAGTACACAATATTAGATCGGTGTAGATACCTACAGTTTCTTACTAACACTTAAATCTTTAGTTAACCAAACCCGAGCGTATAAATTATAGGAATAAAATTTGAAGAGAAAAATTTGCATGTAAACTTGAATTTCAAATATCTTTTAAGTGAACGATCCGGGTAGCGCATAGAGCGACCGCTTTACCGATGAAAGGGCTCACGTAATAGATTTTTTTATCACCTACAGATGTTACAGATCTAAATGTTTGAATGTGATGTGCGATAAGAGTTTACCGAGCTGAACTGGATTTAGTACACTAGTTTTTATGTAAAAGGTTTTTATGAGATGTTTTCTGATTTGTCGAGACGTATTATCGCAAATCGATTAGATCATTAACTGGGAGTATCCTACTGTCCCTTTAACTAAAACAATAATAGCCTCAAAATGTGTTTAGAATAATGTTGTCTATTTGGATTTCAAATGTGTCTATAAGCTGCTTCATAGAAAAACTAGTATTGTAAAAAACAAATACATGACAACTAACACAACAGGTTCATCTTGCTTTGCGTTCCACACGGGAATGCTCTTTACTTGATTAAATTGAGTAGGTACATGATTGACAGTGTTTAAATCGAAATATTAAGTTATATCCTCAATACCAAGCGTTGTATTCGTCATTGGAATGTTTGCAAAATCCTGTAATACGGATTATACCCCCAGCGTGGGAGTCCTGTTTTAAAACGACGACGTGATTAGAAATAATAAGGTTAAGAGGGGAACGTCTTCCTCCTGTCTTATTATTTGAAAAGATAAAATTGAAATAAACACAAATATAAACTCGCTTTTTTCGTCGTCACAAGCACAAGTGAGTTATCGCCAAATATATTCATTTTCGTGTTTCATTATATGTTCACCTCAGAAATCCGAAAAGCCAGATGCTCAAAATTGGTCGCGAAATCTTACTTTCGTTCCCATACATATTCAAGTCGCATGTAACTCGTGACGTTTCAGTTGAGCATGCCAGTTATGTTGTATACGATGCGCCGATACACACGTCTTTTTGTATTCGGACCGTGAAATTAAAATAAATCGATGCCCGATTCTAGTCAGTTAAGTTAGAAAGCTTTTATATCGTTGTTTTCAATTTCGAGAAAATCGCTCAACGGATTCGATGGTGCGCAAATTTAATAGTACCGAGAATATAGGCGAGGCTTCTGTTGATTTTAGAGATGAATAGTCTGCGTCTGTTTGTGGTCGTGCACTAGACAGTATGGAAGCTAAAATTACGTTACGTACGTAAAACCTACTTTAAATGCTACGCAGCTCTCGTTTTTGACGTAGAGGAGTTACTAAACTGACGGCGTTCGTGTTACGTGTCAGTAAAACATCCAAAAAGCTCCGGCAACCTTTTTCAATCCCAGACACACAAAATCAAGTAAAACAGTTAGCAATTTCCATATAATACCTAATTATTTTAGATCAAGATGAGTGAACAATATAATCAAGTCCTTGGTGCTACGTATTAGCATACCCGATTAATTGCTTCAGGAGTAATCTGTGCTCTAAGCGTGTCGCCACAACAATCCCTGTTCTAGAGGCTTTATGCTAATGGTGCTATTCATCTAAATATATTTGTTGTTTGTATATCTTTGACTTCTTTAACTATACCTATGTAATTTATCAGGTCTTGATTGTCGATTTGTCGTAAGCTGCATGGACATTTAAGTACGAACTTTATGAACGGTACATTTTAAAATAAGCACTAACTATCGTCTTGCTAAATGTGATTTTTATGTGACAGCGGCTGTCAAATCGCCAACAAGTCAGTTGCATTGTAATAAGAACATTAAAAACAAGATAAGATTAACTAGATTACGTTAATTATTACTAGTGAACCTATTCGTAATACAAAACATCTATTATAAAATGCTTCTCGTTTACGTTAAAATAAATAGGCATACGTATTTGTTTCTACCTGCAAATAAGTAGTCTGTGTGCACATGTCCATTGTAAAATGAAGCCAAGCGGTCACGTGACCTCGGAAGTAATAAAGAGAATCAAGAGAGAGCTTTGCAACGAACTGTTGAGTCGCGAACTCTATTTGCGTAGCCACGTAAATAGAGCAAAACGTACCTGAGTACTTTGAGGGCATTCAGATATAGGCATAGATTTGTTAGCTAAAATGCCTTAATTTATTTTCATTAAAGCATAATTTGAAACTCGTGAAAAATTTTCAAACCTAAATCTCAAACTATTTTTCAATACAACAGTCGATTTATTGTACCGTAGCAACTACACTTTCAGCTGCTGTAAGGTAAATGCAAGCCTTCAAGATCGGAACATTCATCTCTTTCAAGAAAATATCTTAACCTAAAGAAAGCTCTTAACAGGCGCTCTGGATACATTAACAACAAAGTTCTACTTTGATGTAATAGTGAAGTAATGTAAGTGTGTTTTAAAGGCCCGTCTCCACTAAAGAAAAGTTTCCAATTTCTGTGCTGGCAACACGAGTGTGTGTGAGTGGTGACAGATTTTTTCGATGGAAATATAAATTGACAACAAAATGCCCAAAAAATGAAATAAGCTACTGATTTTTGAGCTTAGCAAAAATACTGGAGGCGCCTTGTTTAGGAACTTCTTAAGTATATTATTCGTAACCCGCATCAAAAGAAGCAAGCAATGAAACTTCCTCCTAGTTATTCTGACAATCGCAACACTTGCTTTTTGCGCCCGACTGAGTAAATCACAAAGGCTTCTCAGATTTATACTAAAGTAAAACGTAAGCACAATAAGAAATATATTATAGTCAAAAGCGTCTTTGAGAAGAGGGTGTCACGCTTCAGATGAAAGGACCTCACATTCTTATTTGTCGCACGAACACCTCCAAATAACTATGAGTTTTCGTGAATATAACATGTCAAGAATTTTGTGTTCGTATTGGGGAGTAATCGAATCGACTTTCGATGGTAAGGTTTGGCATACCGGGCGAACGTGTACAGGATACGTAAAGTCGGGAATATTAGTAGGAAGTTGAAGTTATTTTATAAACTTGTTACTAGTTTGAAACAGAAACATTGTTACAAAGTGAGTTCTAGTAGGTATATACACATAGAAATATAATGAGAGGTCAGACAAGATGGTTCTCTATCGTTCAAACAATTTCTAATTGAAATAGCTTTTGATAATAAAATATAAAGTTGGGTATTGCAAGTTTGTATGAAATAGAAATAATTGGAATCGGAGAAGTTTGACTAAAGTTGATTTCGGAACTCGTTTACAAATAACGAAGCGAAAATTCGGATACAATAACCGTCTACCTATTTAGCAATATTTCAAAGGAGTTAGAACAACTTTTGGTGGCATTATATTGTTTGATATTGTGTACTCAAATATTATAACGGCACAAATCCACGGACAATATAATGTGAATTAGGCATTCACTGGCAGTAGCTATTGGTAACATAAATACCTATAACTACTAGTACGTTTTAAGGTCAAATAACTCATTAATTCTCCGATGTCCGACCTAATTTGTTAAATGTGTACAAATCACCAAAGTTTAAGAATATATACAAGTCGCTTCACTTCGGTCTTTGGCAAGTGTTTCTCCTCAGTTCAGACTGAACAGGAAGAAAGTAACTGTGCCATCTAGTAACAGTATTTCGTTGCGTGTACAATTTTATCCGGTTGAAGTGCTGAGTGCAGAATATTGCTCGAGAATGTTTAAACTCTAAAAAGGACGTCGACTTACTATTTTGCTGTCGTGCTAAGATGAAATACTTGCCAGTCAACAAAATGACAAGTATTTCATATTTAGTGAAATTTTGCAATCTTATATTTTTCTATGATAAATAGACTCTGTGCGATTAAAAGACATATTAAAAAAATTGTGGAACGCTAACTTACATTTATGCATTAAACAGACGCAAACCTACGTAGATACTTGCAGAAATATTAATGTGAAACTGTAAATCAAATGGAAATTAACAAAAACGTCAGATTCGTGCACAACGATTCTATCTAGTATCTGGGGGCTTAGACAAATGCCACACGCTTCTTTTTTGGCACACGCTTCTGTTGTTTTTGGTCCACCAATTCAGCAGCAGTCACGTGACGTATTGTCAACTTTATGTCAAATGCATACATTTTTTAGCGTTAGCGTGTGCGGAAAAAGAAGTGTGCGGCATTTGTCTCAGCCCCCTGCGCTTCTGATTCGAAATCAGTATATGTTAAAAAAACTAATGCAATACTTTCTTGTCAGTTGCAATTATAAATACACAATAACGCAATAATTTGTTGTAATTTGGAAAAATAAATAAAACAAAGAACTTTCTCTTGATGCACATCGTTCAAAGCTGTAACGAGTTTCTCTCAGATATTATATTTCACAGCTGCTATCATATAACCCTGTTGAACTTTACTGTACACTCTGTACAGACAATAACTAAGTTACTAATTAAATTTATTTTAGTTAGCACAAGAGAGCGTAAGAGTCATAATAAATAAACTGAAATTTACAATATTGGTATCAAGAACACGTACTTAGAAACGAGTATGTTACAAGATAATGTTACTTAACATTAAAAAAACCCCACATGTGATACTGATCAACTCGGAAAGGGATGCAGGTCACCGTAGCAACTCGAGCGGTTCAGTATTCTTTTTATGAAACTCCTTTCTGCAACACACTAATCGGATTCGTAACGTGATCGCCTCGCCTCGGGACAAGCTCACGAACAGTTGACGGCGAGATACGTCCTTTGGCCTTAATTTAAAACATCTTAAAATATTTACATTAACTAAATAAAAACCTATTTTACAAAAAATTAAAACCGAATTAAAAAAAATATATATAAGGCAATTAAAAGCAATTAAACGAAAAATAATTAAACCTCTTCATTTTTGAAGTCGGTTGAAAAGAGCCATAAACCTATAATAAACTAGCCGTGTAGTAAAAAAACCACATCCGAATTTGTTCACCAATTGGGGCGCTACGATGACACAAATTGCCACATAATGGTGGATGCCGATTTACTCAATCGACTCACGCCATGATAATAAAAAAAATGTACTTAATTTTTTATATAAACCTATAGTTAGTATATTGACTCCGCGCGTTGTCTTCGAAATCGAATAATGATTTTAAACATTCTGTAAAAAGATACATTACGTCTTATAAATCGACGACCGGATGCACACACGAAAAAAGGTCACGTTATGTATTAGTTGGAAAGCAACGTGAAATTGACTAGTTGCTAACCAACGCGATTGGCATCATTGATATGACATCAATGTTTTCTTATGACGTTATCATGTAAAATTATTGTCCGTAAACCGACTTTACGGACAACAATTTCTATTGATTTCGGATCACCACAAGTGGCGGTGGCCTTATGGCTAAGGCAACTGGTTTGAATCCTATCCATTATACTATCGATGTGGGTCCAATCCTTTGTTTTTTGATGTGGCGGGAAAAAATTCTCACGAACACCCCCACCGTCCGGGGAAGACGATGGAGGTAGTGTGGGGTTTGCACCCACTTAAATCCCGCCGTGTATCGCTCGCCATCTTCTGATAAATCAACGTTTTAAACCTTTACAACCAATAACACCTTATACAAACAATAAGCAGTTTTAAATAAAAAATAAATTTATCATCGAACGTTCAGGTGATTCGACCGTTCAAAACACGATTACTTTCACTATATTGCACTGAATGATATCCCCCAAAGGTAGGTTTAAATGGAATCTGATGATAACAGATAAAAATACACTTATCATTTTGTATGAGTTGTATTCGCTTTTGTATAGTATACCTCGTAACTAAGTATCAAAGAAATAATACAAAAAATATCGACTGCCATTTCAAGGACGAAAGAGGAGAAAGAAGTACAACTGTTTTTACAATTTTGTATCCCAAACCAAAACTTGGCACAATAGGGACGCCTCCTGGTACAGTAGTTTGTGTTACGTTCGTAGATTTTGGTGCAGATTTTTAACACAATTATGTAGCAAATGAGTTGGTAGTGCTTGTTGAAAGTCAAAGAATGAATGAAACAGACTTGCTTTCATTGTGTGGATTGCGATACCACTGTCGAGCGAGTGTCGAGTTGATCTAACGCACTCGTTGCTGCCGTACTATTACACACACGTGTATTATACCTCTAGAGGGGACCCTGACTCAGTGGTGTCCGAGCAGATCGAGATATCGGCGAGGTTAAGCAACGTTGCCACGGTTGGTCTGACCGTTTTCGAACATTGTCACACCTCTCCGTGTCTCGGAGAGAACGTAAGACGTCGGTCTTGCACCCAATCTCTCTACGGTCGTGTCGGATATCCGTCCTATTGGGCTATGAGAGTGAGGGAATAGACAGTGCACTTGTGTCTGCGTATATACTCGTGCACTATAATATTTTCTGCGTAGTTGGCTAGTCTCTGAGATTGGCCTTCTCAATTTATGCCAAAGCAACCGGTTCTTCGTCTTCTGCAACCTATCCATCCCAGCGAACTTAGGTCTTCGGTCCATCTGACTGGGAGTTGGCCTACTTCACACTTCAAATAACTATTCCATTTATATATCATTATTTAACCATAGGTATACGTTTTATACCCATTGCATCACAATTAAGTTTGTCCAGGGTTCAAACTCTAAAATCTGTATTGCAATGTTCTCGTCTGTTTTATTTGAAGAATGCAGTGAATTGAAAAAAGGAACACTCCCAATCTGGCAGCCGCATTGCGCCCAAAACTATCGACGTAACCGCTTCGCGCCAAAATGTGTAGTGATGCGTGTTTAACTTGGCCCACAGTCCCACAACGAATGCGCGGGTTTGCATAGCCAGCGATATGACATATTGCAAGAGGAACTTCAAATATTGATATGGGGTTGTAACTGATTTTTACCTGACCGCGGAGGAAGGTTATGCGTTTGACGCCGTATGTTATGTATGTAAGTATGTATGTATTCTACCAATTTTCCTATGACCGCTCATAACTCCTCACTGATACGTCATTACATACATCTCGACGACGCGAGTGTCAATAGGTACATAAAATTCTTACAAAATCTTAATGGCGGGTTGTATGCGCTTTAATGTGTGGCAGAGAAAAAAAAAACACTACGAAGACCCTCGAGTGGGGTATCAAATTAAAGGCCATTAAAAGGCGAGTTCGAAAATATATATAATCCATATGTCAAAATAAAATTTTAAGTGACAAATCATTAAAAAAACAACGTCAATAATGAAACAAATAGTTCATAATAAATCATTAAGGAATTCTGTTGAACTAAATATTGTGCACCCGACTGCATGGTATTAAATTTGAAGGGTATCTTGTTTTTGTATTTTGCAGGGGGGGTTTTTATAAGTTTTTATTTTATTTTTAACCTAGCTTTTGCTGGAGGCTCCATTTGCATAGTAGCCGAGAAACTAATCCTTGTTAGTGTCCACTAAAGATTCTATGTTGTCAGACATTACAATTTAAGAAAAATCTAAAATCATTAAAAAAAATCTAGAAAATTATACTTAAACTTACACAAAATAAAATTTTAATCACCCAGGTAGGTCCATAGAATTCTATTTAAATACATTTCAATATAATATTCGTAATCGAATTGTATACTTAAAGGTTTTTTATTCCAGTTGACTCCACTTCAGCATTCACCATCAGACTCAATTCCATTTTGTTCTCAGTTTAATTGGCTTCGCTAAACAAAGTAATGGAGTTGCCGAAATGGATTTGCATTGATTTGAAAAAAAGGACACCGCTTTTCTGTGCTAACATTTTCCAGTTTCGATTAGAATAAATATTTGAGTTATTCAGGCACGTGGGGACAGATGGGATTAGTCGATTTATTTTGTTTGTTACCAAGGGATTCGAAAAACACAGTATGATAATCCTTTGGCATCGATGGAAATGACAGGTGTTGTTTAGGTGAAGACTTGATGCTTACAACGTATTATGGTCATCAGTATTCACCAAGTACTGAATTTACTGAACGTTTAGAATATATATTCGTAAACTTTCGCGATTTGTACGTTGTAGAATTTTATAAGCTACAGGTCTTAATCGTGTAGCGTGTGGTGGGAGTGTGTCAGACTGCTACGCAAGACTTGTTTCGGGTCTGGCTGTAATTTGTGTCTGTGACTTGTATGTTTGTAAAGTCCCCCGCGACACAGGGCTTGTACCCTACTAAAAAAAAATAAGGCTTAATACTTTTGTTTTGTTGCCCGACGTTATCACGATAAGGAGGTGCTTAGCTTATAAAATTGTATAAAGAACGTTTAGATTAGTGTTTTGATATGTGTGATTATTATCTATACTTCTATACTTATATTATAAAGCTGAAGAGTTTGTTTGAACGCGATAATCTAAAAAACTACTGGTTCGAATCGTAAAATTGTTTGTGTTGGACAGCCCATTTATCGCGGAAGGTTATAGGCTACATTACATCACACTACAATCAATAAGGAGCGGAGCAGCAATAATAAATGTTGCAAAAACGGAGAAAAAATATTCCTTTTGAGAGCTTCCGTTGCGTGCGCTGCGTAAACGGTTAAAGTTACACAACAATAATGGATGATGGATTTGTTCCTCTTTAAAAGTTCTAAAAAAAATCAGCGATAGCAAATGCCTATCTTTTAAGGTTGACCCACTTTTATAAGGTATTCAAATTTTGTTTTTGTACTTGCGAAAGTATTCTAATAAACAACGTATTATTATTTATTTGGTTAAGGGTATCAAAATAAATACATTATTTATCACAAATATTTAATTTTGAACAAAACTGCTCTTCATATGATTTCAATGAATATCTTAGGAGATATCATAGTTTTTAAATATTAACAAGTAACAAAATCAGGTGCTGATCCAGAACTTTGTTCAGGGGGGACAACTATTGGCTCAACTGGCCAAGCGTGAGTTGTTCGAATGATTGGAGGGGAGGGGGGCATTAGATTTAACACCGGTACATCAACCACCACCGCCAAGGGAAGGGCGGGGCAGCAATATGCCTGAATAAATAATACCACCACACAAAAACCTATATAATAATAATATTTATTGTCATATTATTATTATCTGCCTATATTTTATTTTTAGGTAACAGTATCGTATCGTAGCCACCCCGTTCCTCTATTATTCCTGTTTCACTCTTACCGATCATAGCGTGGTGTACCCTAAAACAGCCTATGTTATATTTATAACATTAATTAAAAAAAAAAAGTATTTCTAATTATAGACATGATACAAACAATGTTTCCCCTGGTTCCTTCCGCGTGCTTTTAAATTAGCATTGTAGGTATCAAATTTTGTTTAATTGTTCTCAAGTGGTCCGTGGATAAAACACCATCCACTACAAAGTCTAAAGCAAATCTTTAAAGGGGTGAAATGGTAGTCCCAACTTAACGCGGACGAAGCCGCGGGCGAAAGCTAGTAAATTATAAAGATACTCGTTCACATAGTAAGTTCCTAAATATCACTGTATCGCGTCAGTAACAAATACATAGCACAAAAGCAGATATTTTTTGCCTCTGTATCCATTTCGCATCAGAACTGTAGAAAACATGTAATAAAACTGACCCGGTAGACACGAAACGTATGGCCTTGTTTGTTTATTCTGTCAACGGTATGTGATCTAAAACTTATTTAACGGTATATTCCACTATGTTCACCTGGAGGTATACAGGATGTCCCAAAACTATGCCACACAGAGAGAAAGTACCTTAAATATTGTAGATAGAAGGTTTTACTGAAAGAAGACTACATCTTGATTAAAAAAAAAATCGAACGGTATCCAAATTTTTTAAATAATCACCTGTCGGGAATCGAACCCGACCAATGTGGAAAAGCACCATTCTGTATTTTTGTAACACCAATTCAAAGGGTCAGTCATAAAGAATTTTTTTTTTTCCAATAATATAGTATCTTAAATAAAGGGAAGGCTACGAAATTTTACATTTAATAAAATACAATTTATATAGTTAATCACGACGCTAGGCCCAACTTTTGCATTTCCTACAGTGTTTCTGCTTTTATATAAGATTTCAAGTTACAAACTGAACTTAAACGTATTTTTTCAAACATTCATTTCGCAAATATTAGTAAATCAACAAATAGTGATACGCTACCTACTAAACTAAAACTGATTTTAGTTTCGAATCTTTATGTTCCCTAACAGCTTTGTAATTCCTCTACAGACACCTGGCGTCTGCAAAATGGATTGCAGCGTTGGTAGTTCCTACATCAGACAAACCGAGCACACAATAACGGAAAGGGTTAAGTAACATATCGCGGCTGTGAAAAACCAACAGACAACAAGTCAGCAATAGCGGAGCATTTGGTGGATGCGGGAACCAATCACTGGATTGAACTACACAAACCACAGGTCTTCTCCACTGACCGTAACTATTACTCCAGGAAGGCGAGGGAAACGGTTGAAATTTAAAAAACATGTCAAATTCAATGGAGAAGATGGATACCGTTTGTCAACATCGTGGAATCCCGTGATCAGCAAGTGTATACACCGCCAAACAAACATTAAACGCTTGTGCAGATGTTCTTAGCGTAGTGTGCCGAAATATCGACAGTTCAGTAATAGTGAATTATAAAAATCAAGCGAGGGTAGTTTCCGAAACCCGAGCTTCACGGAGGCGACGCTGAGCTAAACCAGTCTACCGTTACAATACGGTCGAAACGTCGGGCGATAAACAAGGTTTATTACCTTAAATTATTCACACGATTAAGACTCGTAATATATATATTTTCATAATGTGTACAAATCGCGAAAGTTTATCAACATTTATGTTAAATCATAATTCTATAGTTAATTTGTACTAAAAATAAAATCCATATACCAGGTGTTTCTAATAGGGTGTCCAGCACTTTATATTATACTAGCGGATGCCTCGCGGTTTCTCTCGTGTAGTCCCCGTTCTAATGGATTACAGGGATAAAAAGTAGTCACCCGGGGTTAGTGTAGCTTCCCAACGGTGTAAGAATTTTTGAAATTGGTCCAGTAGTTTTTAACTTTATTCGTTACCTACATACAAAAATATAAATTCTCCTTCCTATTCATAATATTAGTATAGATATATATATATATAGATATATTTCCCTTGGTCACTAGATAACTATAGGACGAATTTAGTGATTTCGTTAATTCTTTTTTCAGGTTCTTTCGTTAATTCTTTTTTCAGGTTCTTACGTAACAGCTTTAGTGGACCCGTGCGCACCCGACGGCCATAATCCTTTAGCCTATCAGCAGGCGGAACGTGACGGACCGTAACATTCAGCCTATCGCAGGTGGAATGCGACGGACCGTGACACTTTTTCGTGCGTGCATCATCGATTTATAAAACGTTATCACGTCAAAAATAACGGGGCGGTACGAGGTTCGCCGGGACGGCTAGTCTACAATATATATATATATATATATATATATATATATATATAGGGAAAGTATCTTAAGTACTTCCCCTCCGTGTAACGTAGTTTTGGGACAGACTCCTACCAAAGAGTCTGTATTAGCTGGTAAAGGATACCAATCCTTTGATAACCAGATAATATCTTGGTGTTGATAGGGTACTCTATTCAAATTACAATTTCAGTATTTGATATCAGATGGTTTAGAAGAAAAAAGTAGACACCCAGGTGATATAAGTCAGGTAAACATAATGGAACAACAGCATATACTGTGCATCTAGCCTTGGCCTCACGTTTAAGTCTAGTATCCAAGAAATATAGATAAAGACACAAGCTTCAGTATGTAATATTGTACGGCAGAGTTGTTCTTGATATTATTTAATTTGTACGATAATAAAACAAGTAATAACTTTATGAGTATTACACCGACCCGTTTTCTGTTTATTCCAATCGAATGGAATAATACAGCTGTAATCATCATTATGTAAAATAAATGCCTTTTGGAAATAATTACATTCGAAGCCTGTTTGTTGAATCGCACCTGCGTCTCTTATTGCCCGTTGTGCTAACTCTCTATAACCGTGTTACTCTGAATTTTGTTACGAATATTAAATTACTTAGAGTTAATTGAAAGAATACGGGCGTATACAACTTTGTGATGTAAAATGAGCGTTTGAGGTAACAAAACTGATGGAAACAAACAAGGGAACGTGACATTTATACATAGTCTCGGGAAATAAGGACCATTCTTTATTCAGCTGTCATGCATCACTTTGTATTTTTATAACCTTTTTTATATTGTGACTTCAGTTTTTAAATGGTAATGAGTTATAACTTAACCGATATTCTGCTGGGTTTTTATTTCCTTTGATGTGTGAATAAAAGTATGTTAATAATAATGTCTCACATTAAAAATGTCGCCATATAAATGGTTGAATAAGTAACAAAATATAAAAACATAAAAAGTAAGTAAAAAACTAAACATTAAGTTAAGTTTAAGTTTTTCTCTAAAGATTTTATTATTCTTAATCCCTAAACAAACAATTACGAAAATGAATTGAAAATGAAATGACATTTTGTCAAAGTCAAAATATTATATCGAAAGAAATCGTCTATAGAAGACTTAATCGATTTCATAAGTGTTTCGTTTATCAAATTATGACTAAGCTTAGCAAAATATTAGGTCATTTTCCTCAAACTTGGAAACTGTCCATTCGTTATTTTCACAGAGGCCACTTGGCTCAGCCATAGAGGTTTCAGCACTTGATACAATAGACGCAATATATCCCTGACAAGTTACTTTTTGCAGTTTAATTTCCTAGGGAAGTGGAGAGTCGGCCAAAACTGACGGAGTGGCACAGCGCCAAGCTGCCTAACAAAACGGGACGCCTAGAGGAATTTCATTATTGAAAGTATTTCATTCGGGGAGCTGTATGATTTGTCAGGTCATAAAATCTGTTGGCAGCGTCAAAGAGGTCACCTGCGAAATTTGATCTTATGATAGCACTTTGTACCTGGCTTTTAATTATATCACGAAATATTTTCGTGAACCCAATACTTTAGACTTTGCTTAATTTATTAAACTGTCTACCACTATTATATAAAGTTTACGAGGAACTGAAGTTTCAAACTGTTATACACGAGCTTACCAAAAAATAAAGAGCCCTTAAATGTCGGAAGTTATTGTTTGTAAAACTTAATCATAATAAAGGCCCCACAAGACATAGAAGTTATTAAGAGATGGCACTTTTGAAATTAAGTTTAGCGAAACGTGCGATCCAGAACAAAAGATTTAAGTGAATGAGTGAGGCGTGGCGATCCAAAGTTTGTTCAAATTTTATAGTATTGGAAAACGATAGTTCTCTCAGGAGAGGCGGTTGATCCGTTAAATTTTTCATGAAATATCTTTCAAGATGCAATAAGTGATAAACATAGATATAAACTGTCATATACTTTATTTATAACGTCTAGATTTCTTCTGAAATGTTGAGAAAACTTTTAATTATCAGTAGTCCGGCTTTTATCACCGAAGACAGTTAAAATGACTTGCAAAATAATCGCCAAGCAATAATTTAAAATTGAAGGGACGGGAGAAAAGTTATTCGCAAAAGAGAACGTAACGCAAGCGAAGAATTAAATATTCGCTCTGATGGGCTCCTGATGGGCCAAGTCATTCGCGTCGGTGAATTTTCGATTTGTTACTACTTATGCAACTCTCTAAAAACGAAACATGAACATTTTTTTAAATGGATTGGTTTTTAGTGAAATGTTGAGAGTGATATAACAACGTGACTAGAAAATTTCTCGCCCAGATTTAAAACGTCCGACGAAATAAAAAGGCCTTTAAAGGAACTTCACAGCTAATATTATAAAACTTTCAATAACTTATATAGTTTTGTCATGAACTTTTTCTAATCAAATTTACTAAGTAATAGTAGTCATCCCTCTGGCGTAGGCCTTTCCTGGGTTATTTCATTATTTTTTTTCTCGGACTTTCTAAACTATAAAATGATTTATATTTAAAGTTATTTATTAGGGTTCCGTAACTCAAAAGGAAATAAACGGAACGGAATAATAGGATCATTTTATTGTCTGTTCGTCTGTCTGGCAAGACTCTTTATCTGGGCGTGGAGGTATCGAGTTGAAATTAAAACCATATAAAACTTAGGTTTAAAAAAATCAAACTTCTAAGTTAACGTAAAAATGATACGGCCGTTTATGCCGCAAAAACGTACATTTCGACACTCTCAAGGAATCAAAATACAAAACAAAACCTAGAACTTTGAAATTTGGCAAGTAAATATACTTTGTACTTGTAATACAATAGTATTACAAGTATAGGGAAAAGTCTGATATGTATGGTACATTTGTAAATAAATAAAAAAAAAAATTCTTAAAAATTGCGAGACTCGATTCGTGAACTATTATATACCTACAAATTTGTACGGAACCCTCGGTAGTCCGATTTTTGACATTAAAATTGACTAAATTAATATAACATGAACTGTATAAAATGCATTTCCATGAACAAAGTTTTATGCACGTAATAATGAGAAAGCAAAGCAAACATTATTTCCTCGTCAAAGGAATATTCGCGTTCAACGTTCCATATTTTGATGTCATTTCTTTGTATCTCAAATTGTAATCAACATGCGATATTTTGTGACAGAGTGCGGTAATTATGCTAATTAGATCCATTATTATGGTACGGTACAAGCGAGTTACACATTCTTCATAAAATTAGGACTGTTTTTCACATTTCAAGTTTTTAGTTTTTGTACAAACAGTCTCAAAAGCGCTCTTTCTCAACCTGTATTTAGGGATATAGCTGGTACGTTGTTACTTAAGAAACCACAGTACGAAGCTTTAAAAAAGTAATGAAACCTACTTCGAAACTTTAAGCATATTTGTAGACCTAAAACCTCTTCAGAATTTATAACGGGTTATACAAAAGTATTATCAAAATTTTAAATAAAATATTGTTTAGTCTACAACTAGCAGTAATGTGGTTAAAAAGGGGCATTTGGGCATCAACCGAAAAAATACAAAATAAAATATCTTTACAGAATGGGTTCTACTGACGAAAGAAAAATAGACCGCTTAATGAATTATTCAAATGAAGTTAACGACACAAATATACCGCAAATACGAGTAAATTAATGTTCTGGAAAACTCTGGAAATTAGAGTGCTTTGGGGGTTCTAAGATTCTATTAAAACTTTATTAGGTCTAGGTTGAATATGGACTCAACAAAGTTGACTTTAACTATAAAGTAATTTGCTAAATCGAAATATAAATTTAATATTTCAATTTGGTGAACTATAGTTTTTAATTTCACTGTGGCAACATACGAACCCCCTGACGCTGATGCCTAAATGCCTAACCTAAGACGCTAGCAACACGTTATTGTATGCCATCACGTTAACAGTCCTCTCACAGCAATAATATTACAACGCAACTGTCCCCAATTACATTAAAATGCTGATGTTCAATGAATATGTAATCGTGGAAACGAAAGGTAAATAAGCCGTCGTATAAACAGTATAACCCATCAACCAGCCATATTCAACTTTATTTGTATATCAGTAAATTTCCACAGTTTAAAATGCCCTTGGGCAATAATTTTTACTGACAACTTATCTGTTTACATTTTATAAAAAAAAATAGGCCGGCCATTACTTACCCCGTCGCCCGTATTTTGTCCCCAAAGGACGAACGTTTGCCAACAGGGGACTGACCAATTTTCACTCAAGCGTTTATTAACCGTTATCCTAAACAAAGACACGAACGAACAATTTAGTTGACAGTGTGAAATGATTTAAAAATCTTTCATAAGCGAAGTGTTCACCATACACAAAATCGCACAAGTAAGCGTTGGCAAGTCACTACCTGTATAGCCACTGACAACAAATATTTCTTTTGTTTCATAGTTTATCTACTGATTTCTACCAGAAATTGTGAAAGTTACTCTCTAGTGGACATTTTGCTTTACATAATGGAAATCCTTAACATAAAAGGTAATAGGGGTGCTTATGCAAAGGAACGTTAGGGCAAAGATAACGAAAATTCTTATTAAGTTAACATTATAAGACAAAATATATATGAATAAACTATTTTGTACCTTAAATTCGTAAAATAAATATAAATACCCACCATTAACTAGAAATTGTATCATCTGCTATACGACGAAAATAGGCAATAAATGTTAGCAGATTGTATGATAATATTTAACTTAAACGACGACAGATGGCAGCAAAGTTGAACTAGGCCAAGGGTTGAACGGAGAAAAAAGATAGAATCGCAGCACACAACCCAGTAATCCATGTAAGCTCACCAAGAAAAGCTGTAAATAGCAAACCATTAGCATTCTTGGTGCGGGCGTAGCAGAGGCTAATCCACGCGATTGTTCCTTAAAAGCCTCACCGAGTAAAAGTCAATTGTAGGCGCTATGTTGAACATTCGACTGTGAAATCATTTAGCAATGTGAGACGTTTTATTCGAAACGAAAAACTCGCACGTATACTGGGTGCCGATTTAGTCAGTCGAATTCTTGCAGGGGGGTGATCAGACCATGATACTAAACCGAAATTGAAAAAAAATAAGTACCTACCATAATTTTTTTAATAAAAATGTTAATTAAAATTCGAATTGAAGATTCGCGATTCAACCCGCGACAACCGTTACCAATATGTACTAAGTTGATAAATAACAATTATTTTCGTTCGGTAAAGTGGTCACACGTTGAAGTGCGGTTACCGTTGTGACGAATTTTGATTAACATTTTATGAAAAAAATCGGGCAAGAGCATGTCGGACCATGCTCAGTGTCAGCAGCCTTAAATAATTGCATCAGCAGAAGAGCGTATGTTCATGGCACTTACGCCCTTTTGATGAGTAAAGCAGTTTTTCGGCTATAACTCAATGACGGTATATCCGATCATCTCGAAATAATTTTAGTTTAAAGTATTTATTGAGTGCTTTAAACCTTACCTTACCTTTGTGATTTTTTTCATATTTTTTAGTCACACGGTTCAATTTATGCAAATTTCGGAGCATTATTTCCAAAAATACTCAATCAAAAAAGTTTATTAGAAACCTTTTTTCAGCTTCTGTTACGTGTATGGAGTGTCCCCCCTAAAAATATTTATTTTTATTATTTAGCTGTCAAACTAAGTAGCGGCCACTAGAAGACACCTTTTCACCAAATTTCATCAATTTTCATTGAGTAGTCTCTGAGTAAAATCTGTGACATACGGACGGACAGAAAGACAAACAGACATACGAATATGACGAAACTATAAGGGTTCCATTTTTGCCATTTTGGCTTTACCCTAAAAATTAAGATACATTGTTTCAAAAATGTCGGTTCAGTACCTATCATGGTCTGATCACCCCCCTGCAAGGATTTGACTGACTAAATCGACACCCTGTATAATCGTTATGGTAGTTTTGTCGTCCCATTTAAGGTAAGAGGCAGATAAAAAGAAAACCTCCGTCAATTCGACCCGTGTTTAGATTTTGTGACATTTGGCTGTCAATAATATTGTAGGTTGAAATTAAGATTATACTTTTTTACTCTTCCTTAAGTAAATATAGTTTAGTGATGAAAACCTATATCAAAATGCACAAAGATTAGACTTTATATTATGTTACGAAGTTATTATATTATTTTTCGTATGTATAACGTATCTATCAATCACACTAATATTATAAATGCGAAAGTATGTGAGTGTGTATGTTTGTTACTTCTTCACGTCTAAACGGCTGGAGCGATTTTAATAAAATTTGGTATGGAGTTAGCTGACACCCTGCATTAACACATAGGCTAAAAAAACGCGGGTAACAACGCGGGGCACAGCTAGTACTAATATATAAATGTGAATGTAAGTTTGTTTTCACGCGAAAACTACTCAACCGATCATCATGAAACTTTGTACACATATTCTTGGAGGTATTAGAAGTAACATAGGATTATAAAAAATGGGGAAAATTTACGCCAACGAAGTTGCGCGGGACAGCTAGTTCTAAATAAGATAATATTAATGTAAGTAAGACTTCAATAAAAAAAAATATTTTTCACGTTATTTTGCAACCCATAATAGGAGTTAGCATGCCAATCAAATTTAATCCAAAAAATATTAGATACTGAATCCAGAGAGCGACATTTGAATTGATTGAAAAGTCTATGTTTGTTCAAACTCATGTTTGGATTGCGATTGCGTTGACCGTAAAAATGTAGTTTCACGAGTGTTGATCGAACAATGATTGTTTTAAATGGTTTGATCTACCTAATAATAAAATTTAGTAAATGACGGAAAAAGTCACAAAGCAACGAAGCAACGTTTATTACAGTAGGTACCACCTATTGGGACCAACACGAGTCGTAAGAAATATCTGCTCTTCATTGATTTCGATTTATAATGTTCATGTGACTTTTTGATTGATAAATTATTTATTTATCAATAAGCAGTGGTAGCTTAATAGGTAAGGCTTCGGACTCGCTATCGTGAGGTCGCGTGTTCGAATCCTACGCATTATACTACCGGTGTGAACCCAGTCGTAACACAAGCAATTTAGCTTACCTGGCGGGATTAAAAGGATTTCTAGTAATGTAGGACCCATAATCCCACATATCTAGTGATAATATTTAATAAAAAAAAGGAACATGTCACAACCGGATAAGTTAATCACTGTTAGGAATATTACTACAGGACAGGCTTTTTAATACATACTTTTTAATGTTAATACAGAAAACCAAGTATTTTTAAGCTAAGGACACATGTTTTGACGTGATAACGTCCAAACATCTGCACGCACGAAAGTGTCACGTATCAACGGTCACGGTAATGATTGGTTGCTAAGCAGTCACGTAGCAACATTAGTTGCTAAGCAGTCACGTAGCAACGGTCACGTTGTTGATTGGTTGCTAAGCAGTCACGTAGCAACGGTCACGTTATTGATTGGTTGCTAAGCAGTCACGTAGCAACATCACGTTATTGATTGGTTGCTAAGCAGTCACGTAGCAACGGTCACGTTGTTGATTGGTTGCTAAGCAGTCACGTAGCAACGGTAACGTTATTGATTGGTTGCTAAGCAGTCACGTAGCAACGGTCACGTTATTGATTGGTTGCTAAGCAGTCACGTAGCAACAGTCACGTTATTGATTGGTTGCTAAGAAATCACGTAGCAACGGTCACGTTATTGATTGATTGTTAAGCAGTCACGTTATTGGTTGGTGGCTAAGCAATGCGAATGGCGATTCCGTCTGCTAATAGGCTGTCAAGGGCAAGGTTGTTTTTATAATACAATGTCATCAATGTTTTCTAAAGACGTTATCACGCAAATTATCATCCGTAAACCGACCTTACATACAACCATACTTTTTACGTCCTAAAATTAATATTAATAATAAAAGTTTTGCAGATTAAATATTTTAGTACCTATTAAGTCCATGCTAAGATAAAACATAACACGTATTCATTAAAATAATAAATGTTATGAAAGTAAAACGTTTTAAGAATATTACCTTTGTAGATAAAATATGTTCACATTCAGTGTTCTGATAAGAGTATTCTCACAAAAATTATGAGGGTAAAAGGTAACGTTTTCACTGTGAAAATAAATATATACGTATCGTGTGAAACACGAACGTTTCCTAATAAACAACATACATCCCTTACACGCGCACGTGCAGAAAATAAATTTTTGTGACCAATATAAAATGGTCCATATTTACAAGAGAAGTAGGTATATATTTCAGACTGAAATTTCAGCATAATTGGGTTGCACTTATTTTTGTTTCAGAAGCATAATAATTAAAGCAATTTCAAAATAAAATCTGGCCATAAGTTCTGTTACAAATGAAAATGCAACGCTTTTTAAAGAAGTAATGTAATATTACTAAAACTTATATGTACTTATTTATTAAAGCCTCAGCAAAAAATAAAAACAATATTCTATTCAAAATGGCCACCTTTGGCTTTTATACAGGCCTTTAATCTGTCTGGCCACGAATCTAAGGATTTACGCACTGTTTCCATGGGAAATTTCGCCGCTGCTTGCTCCAGAGATTTTTTGAGAGACTCAATGTCGCCGTGTCGTTTAGAGCAAGCCCTGTCCAGTCTTCAGCTCTTATAAAGTCCGGAACGTTGGTTTCAAGCCAGGCTTGGGTAGCTCCCACCGCGCCATAGAAGCAGCCAAAAGAGTATGCAGTCAATAAAGTATCTAAATCAGTATGGGTTATGCCTTTAATGTTCGAAGAGTTCTCTAGATTTTTCGGAAATCCTATCATCATATCTTGATCTGATGACAATGACACCAACTTGGACCAATTCTCAAATCGGTCCAACCGTCTTCTCATAGTCGGGAAACAAACACAGAAAAAAAAACGGTCGAATTGGGAACCTCCTCCTTTTTTTAAGTCGGTTGAAAAATAAAAGTCAGCCATATTTGCAAATACGAGTATGTAGTAAAAATTTGCATGATAATGTAGCTGCCCTTTTCTGCGAGAAGGATATGATTGCGAAAAATTTAATTAATGGAACTGCCAGTGGAAAAAGGTCCTTTAGTAGTTTTTTATTTTAAATACAACATTTCGTGGAATCCGGTAAACAAAAACAAAGAAAAATATGTTGATTTCGTTGTGTGAATACTATTGTTTTATATGTTTATATAAAAGGCTTGAATCTATGACCGGAAATACCATGAGGGGCTTAAGGACCGGCTGACAAAAGCTTTGACTTGCCGCTTCGATAAAATTGGCGTCCCCAACGAACAAGTACGAAAGATGGTAAAGACGAAAGCTTTTGTTTATCGGTACATATATTTTGTAACCTTTAAGTCCATACGTTATTAGAATTTTAACACTGAGAAAAATGAATATCGTATTGGAAATTCCTTTAGCATATAAATAACTCCTTCGAAAGTTGGTAATGTAGCAATCTTTAAAGCAGCAACAACATTTATTTTAGAAAACTTGCTAAGGTAAGAACGATAACACAAACATCGTTTAGTTGAAAACTGGAAAGGAAACTAGCTGTACTACCGCAGCGTATTTTTCAAAATCGCAGAACTAGCCAAGTTCGTTAAATCGGTTTCTAGAGAAAACTACATAATAGTGCTGAAGAAAATTGCTTTAAGTTTCGTCATCGGTTAAAACGTCACATGGCTAGTTGGAAAGTCTCGGTCCGCTCGTCGAACAGCAAACAAAATTTATTACTCAACTCGATTTAAATGCAAAACAAACACTACAGAACCATGTTAACTTCGCTTGAGTTTTTATTAGTAAAGTTTTCAGATGAAACACGTATTTAAAGAGTTCCTTCAATTTATTCAAGCTGGATTGAATATAGTATGAAATTAAACAAAAGGTGTTAAAGTTACAATTATTTAATCGGTATCATAGATAGCAGCACTAAAGTTTCTGTTAGATATTAGGTATATTTGTAAAGTATGCTTAAATAACCATAATTGATAGTAGGTAGACGATACGGAAGCGGGCGGGTGACCAAACGACGTGTCGACTCGATTGTCCCTAATGTCATAAACCCATTGTTGTATAGTTGCACACTTAATTTTATACTTCCAATATAGAAAGTCTTTCGAAGTGTCAGAGAAAAAAGAGAAAAAAGGCAACACGTAGTTCCGACTTCCTCAATAAGGATGAAAGAACAAACACGTTATCGCAACAAATATTCGAAGCACGATTATCCACAAAAGCGTGACTGGACCAAAATTGAGCTTATATTTTTTATTCTGACACTTCAAATGTTCTATTAAACGAATTGGCGGCCTGCGTAAATATGAACAGGTGCGTTACCCCGCCTAAAATGGTCTTCATAGGCACGTCTAAAAATTTTGCAGAAAAGAAACCTACTCAGACATAAGAAACTCAGGTTGTAAAATAAACAGTAATAATAATAAGAGAAAATGTCTTTGAAAGGTGAGCACTTAGTATTTTATAGACTGTCCTTTAGGTGAAAGTTTCTTATATAACTAGTCATATTTTTGCATTCTGAGTTAGATATTACTCTACGAAAAGGCGATGTGAAACCCTGAATGCGATTTTAGTGCAGACGAATATTAGAGAATGAAAAACACGTGAGATGAATTGACAAACGGAAAATTAGCATACTTCGAATTCGACCGTCTCGTAGTCAGGTCGCAGACGAATTTACTACGAATATCCTACTGGTGTTGGAAGCGACGTGGTGAGGCTTCAGAAAGAGTAAAAAATAAATGAATATTTATATTCTTCTCCAGAAAAACAGATGTGTAAGTAGTCTTGTATTTCTGAGGGAAATAGATTGTTACATAATGACACTGTCGTTAGATAGTTGTCTCATGTGAGCAATTTCATTAAAGCAACAATCGGCGTTTGCTGAATTGTGCTTTATTTCGGTACAGTATCAAATATTTATCTGATGTACGAGTACATTTGGGATTTGCGTTCCGAGACGTTTGAAAAGATAGTATACTTTCCTTACCTTGCTTAGGTATGTAAAGTAATGTAAAATAGACGGCATTCAAATGATATATTTAATTTAACTGAAACCGCTAACATCAGCTCCATTCCATTTAGCATGAATGAATAAACGGTCAACTAAGCGAAAACATCGAATGACTAACAATAATAAGCAAAACAATTCAATAACTTCAACAACATTAAATTCATTAATTTGAACAAAAAGCCTTTGTTTTGTCGTAGAGGTCCAACGTCGCCTTACCTAAAATCCGTATACAAAATTTGTTCCTCACGTTTCTAAATGTAACTACTCGTACATATACCATGCCAACTATAATTACGTCACTGCTCCTAGAAATGGGTGACATATTCTACTCTTTGACGTAATTTCCAGCTAGGTACGGTAGTATAATAATATAAATAAAGCCAGGCAAGGAGCTTGAACCGCCACATTGTATGCTGTAGATGTTTGCATCTGTTTCATTTTATGATAAGTGGAACCGTGAGAACGAGCTCTACTCTGTATATTGAAACAATTTATTGGATTTAAAACATCGATATGCTCCTAAAGTGCAATGGCCCAAAGTAAAGCTAGACAAAGCAATTTCATATTTTATAACAATTTTATTCAGTCTTTAGTACTCTTTCTGCATAACGCCCAGGTTGACATGTAGCAAGGAGAGCTTAAAATAGTAACGTATTTACGTGAAAACATATCTTACCTAATAAACTAACTGCAAGTCGAATGTTATCTAACTTCATTGAGCCGTTTTTGCGTGAAGTTTCAAGCAATTAATTTATGTTTGTTTTTTCACATAATACCTATATTTAATGTAAAAAGCGGCGGTAGCTGGCTAAGGCATCGGTCTCACAATCGTGAGATTATACTACCGAAGTGAACCCACTCCTAACACAAGCCATTGAGCTTAGCTAGAGGGGTTAACAGGATTGCTAGTAATGTGGGACCACAATCCCGCATTGCTAGTTATCTTATTAAGAAAAAAAAAATGTGCAGCTACTTTATAATTTCAAAAGAGTATAAAGAAGACCGTTAAGAATAGAAGAAAAAATACTAACTGCATATTTCTGTGGATATTTCTGGGTAACTGGATAACAAGTAGCCATTATGAACACTGGAACGAATCACCCAGCTACTTACCTAATGCGACACGTTTCCAATACCAAACCCGTTCGTAATCACCATATGTACGTCGACCCTTGGGGTCTTACCCTGGATGCGAGTTTCGCACCAAGCCTTTGTAATTTTGATTCCCGGAACATTTCCAAGGACCCTCTAATTATGGACGCACGTTTGTCTGCAATTGTCTGTCTATTGCGGAACTTAACTCGTATACGAGTTGTCCAATATAGTACATTTTCAGAACTTACATTTGACAGAAAAAAATAATTTGTTCAGTTCAATAATTTATTTAAGTGTCAAAATGTGGTCATGAAAATTGTTGTATGCATGATCAAAAAAGTCATAAAGATATTCAAAGAAAAATCAGAGAGAAAATTAGTTTAAGAAAAATCACCAATTTCTACCTTAACTGATTCATCAGTTTGAAAATAAACATATTTATTTGAAAAGATAGGTCTTTTCCGAAATTGTAGGAACGAAGGATAGGATTTTAGAAATTGTATGAATGTTCGTATGGGGTTCTACCACA
The DNA here is from genome assembly GCA_945859575.2 of Herminia tarsipennalis. Taxonomy (NCBI): domain Eukaryota; kingdom Metazoa; phylum Arthropoda; class Insecta; order Lepidoptera; family Erebidae; genus Herminia; species Herminia tarsipennalis. The sequence goes on along the minus strand of OX243835.2, from coordinate 21,876,449 downwards.
TGCGAATTTTCGTAAATATTTTAAATGTATGTATGTTGTATAGAAAAATATGTACCCAATAAAATATGTTAGCCAACCGCACGCTATAGTATTTGCATAAGTGCTGTTACGGCAGTACCAAAATTGATAGGATAAGGAAATAGTGACGCATTCTTTATCGATAAGCAACGTTGTAACAATTCTCAAATATCGACTATAATCCTAAAAAAATTAAGCACTATAGAACTGTAACTCTCAGTAAATATCATAAAAGAAAATCAGTATTATATACCACTAATAAATGTCAACACCAGCGGTTAATATAACAAAGGAAAATGAATGGGATGTATATCCAGAGTGCATGTAACCATACCTTTTGTTCAGTATTAATCTCAACTGAGGTTTAATTAAGAGTTTGTTGTATCTATTACAGACTACAATAGGTCTATTACGAGTAAAAAGTGCATTTTTGAAGACGGTTCATTTTTGTAAACTATTTACTTGCAAATTTGGCAACGGACTTGCCAATAGCAGTGCTCTTTAATTAAGGTTAAATGAACTTACAGATGTTTATTTTGGCAACACGAAAAAGCACTATGTATTTGGTACAACCGGAATACGACTTTGATAGTATCTTTTTACATAAGGAGGTCATTAAGATCTTAATTACAACAAGTTTCGCAAAAGAAATAGGTACTTAATTACAGTATTATAGCCAACCGTTGGAAGAGAATTTATCGCAAATTTTCACTGAGTTTTGCATTCTGTTTGGTTTAGTCATTCCAGATGGATAGTTTCAGTATACCAGTTTTGGTAGGTAAATAAATATAAACCTGCAGTAAGAAAGTCTCTAAATGATTGTGATAGCTTTTATATGTTTTAGATAAACTAAGCCCAGAAACGGACAAGTGAAGTAGAACTTCACTTTTTACCAGGTAATAAATTCGAATGTCTTATTGACAGTAAAATAAGTTTTATCGACACGTGCACATCACTAGTCATGAATAATACGCAGCGGCGACCGCCACATAATTCTTGATATGCGACTATATACGTCATACGGAACGTGAAGCTCGCCCTTCACTCTAACGCGGCGTTCAGAGTGCCATGAGTATTCTAATGGGTGTCTTAGTTCACCTCTACACCGCCTTTGTGAATACGTATTGTGTAGTCGGACAGAATACATAAGTACAGAAGGCCAGCTCCTTACAATGAGCAAAAACCCGCTCACGCACACATAGACGCGCACAGTTACAGATCTCGGACGAAGCTCAACCGAAACTGCGCAAGTTAAGATCGTACGTACGTGCGTATATGTTGTTGACCATCAGTAAGCCAGTCTTCTGTACCTATGCATTTTGTGGTATAAGTTTGTACGTGTTGCGTTAATTTGCATGTGTCAGGGGTGATAGGCGTGTATCAAAATTTAACAATCAGAATATGTTGTGTGCGGTTTCAGTTTTCCCTCGTCATAAGTTAATTAAGCGTGTCGAAGATCATATTAATAATCATATTACCTATATTCGCAAATCAAATACTGGTTGCTATGTATATTTCTGTAATCAGTCAGTCATAGTTATGAACAAAGAAAGGTAAGAGTTTAGGTAGTTTAAATTTAATCATTCACTCAAACGTACGCTTTTGTAAAATGTTTAATCTTAAATCAGCTGTCATCTTACTTTTACTCACCTATAATTATATTATTGTAACAGTTCACTATGCTATGATTATTTCTTTGTAGTTATTGCTTGTGGATAACGGTGCTGGTTGCGTGTCAAATTTATATTAGTCAAATCGGATAATTAGAAATAAGGAAATTGTTAACTATTATTAAGCAATTGTTTGTTACCTCGAATAAAATAAAATAAATAAATACGCTGAAATTTCTTCTACTATTGTGAATCTTTTACGTACGGTCAGGTAGCCAAATAAACTCGTTACAAGATCTTAAAATCTTACACAACATGGGGTTATTTAAAGAGGGGTTGTAAGTTTAGTTAACTTCGCATCAAAAAGGTATATACACTGAAGAACCAATGGCTCCACATGATTACGAAGGCAAAGAGCAGCCGATACGTAAACAACAACTAACCAACGACTCACCACGTACATCGATCTTCAGACCACAACCAAAACTTTACCTTATGAAGATTCTTAAAGGTACGGGTCTGGGCTATTTGTCTATAATGTTGTTGCTTTTCTTACGGTCCGATGATTCATAAATAAATTTGTGTTGTGACGTCACGATACAAACAAACTGTTTTGTGTAACAGATTTATGCGTTGAGTCGATTGGCCAGATTTTGTTGTTGTGACAACTAGTGCATAAAGAAGTGTCGGTGTTAATTTAAATGTTTTAAAAAGAATAACACTAGTCGTCGATCAATTTGATTTCAATCGAATCGATTTCAGTCTTCTCATTCGTAAGTGCTTCGATTCGAATTCAAACGGATTCTCAAATTTGTACATTTATTTTTTACTTTTGTACTTTAATTTTGTATGGGCCCATTAGACGCTATATCTATTTTTCTTTTTATCTCAAATCACAATTCACATTAAATGAGGTACAAAAAAAATTGAACACCTGACCTTTATAAAACAATTCAGATCAACTGAAAGGATTCTAATGATCAGAGATCATGAATATTTAAGAGGGACCCCTTAAACATTTATTTTATTCTTTTTTCATTTATATAACAAAGTATTGATATTGATAATGACAACAGGTAGACGCTAGAAATATTCACAAAATATTTAGTTATATATTCAATTTTAAAATAAATAATTAAAATAAAATAAAAGAAATATTTAAGTGGGACTCCCATACAACAGACATTTTTTACCGGTTTTTTATTCCTAAAACGAAGCACGATTAATGTGCTATAGTTATACGTAAGCCCGTTTTGAATGCAATTTATAGACTTTTTGTCAGCACATAATACTTTTACTGTCCACATTTTTATAGCATATGTACAGCTTATAATATTTCATTAGATTAGAGCCAGGAGTTTTAGTTCTATATACTATAATTTAAATAATGGATTCACTACTCATTTTAATAATAAATTATATGTTACACTAGCTGTCCCGCGCAACTTCGTATGCGTAAATTTTCCCCGTTTTTGCAACATTTCTCGTCGCTGCTCCACTCCTAATAGTCGTAGCGCGATGTTATATAGCCTATAGCCTTCCTCGATAAATGGGCTATCCAACAAAAGATTTTTTCAAATCGGACCAGTAGTTCTTGAGATTAGCGCATTTAAACAAACAAACAAACTGCCTCTGTGAAAAAAAAGCGACTGCCTCTGTGGCGCGGTGGGGGTCTATCCGACTGCCACGCAAGAGGTCGTGGGTTCGATCCCCACCCAGGATAAAACTTTGTGTGATAAGCATGATGGTTTATTCTGTGTCTGGGTGTTATTTATCTATAATATGTATGTATTTAGAAATATTTAAGTATGTTTATCAGTTGTCTGGTTTCCATAGTACAAGCTCTGCTTAGTTTGGGATCAGATAGCGTTGTGTGAGTTGTCCCAAGACATAACAAAAAAAAAACTCTTTCCCTTTATAATATTAGTATAGATAAAGTTAAACAGCAATTACGCCCCTAAAGAGACTAAGGAGGAACAATTACCCCGGACTACCGACCGCCGCAAATCGCCGTATGTGGCTGTGCCGTCGAAATCACCTAGTGCGGTGCAATATTAGCCTACCTCTGTGTACCTTATACAAAGTTTTAGTTGGGCCATTCATCGGATAATGTTCGGTCGTGGGTTTAATTAAAATCGGTTTCGCAGGTCCCCGAGACTAGCGTTTAATAATTCAGTTAGGGGGCTCTACTTTAGCTTCGACATAAACTGAACTTGTCTAAGTAGCATAGAGAAAAGTGATTTAGATAAAAATGAGGTATTCCAAGCAGGCAGTTATAACTTTAATAATATACATAAATTGACACGGGAATAAACGCGTTTAAACTAGGCAAGTATTTTCCTAATGCTTGAAGTTTCGACCAGATTACATCGACCGTGGTCAGAAGCTGATCGTAGTCAGGTTGTGACATAGTCGGTGTGTTTATTTCCGTGACGAATAATATATAATCCAAGTAAGCAGCACAGGATATCTCCATTCACATTTACTGATCATGTGATCCAGTCTACCCGTGACCAGGGTCGTTGCAATATGGTCGAAACGTCGGGCTATAAAACAAAAATATTTAGCCAAATAATAAGACCCGTAGCTTATAAAATTTTATAATGATCATAATTTTGAAAACAATACACCAAATACTTGACAAAGGTTTTGTACAAATGGATTACGATTGAGCATTTTTCTGTGAACAAATATCACTTACAAGTTCAGAGCCGACTCTTTGCATTAATGATACCAGAGAAAATAAAAGAGACACACTAGCACAAATTGGATACACACGGTTATGACGGCATACATTAAACGACATATTTATCCAGTTCTTCGCTAATAGGTAGGTATGTACCTGACATATGATGCGATCTTACCTATACATTCAAAAGCAATAATTCAGTAAGTTAACAGCTCGTTTACACGATGTCAAAGTGTCATTTCGAAAATGCAATTTTGTAGCTTTAATCTATACTAATATTATAAAGCGGAAGAGTTTGTTTGTTTAAACGCGCTAATCTCAGGAACTACTAGTCCGATTTGAAAAATTCTGGATAGCCCATTTATCGAGGAAAGCTATAGGCTATATAACATCACGCTACGACTAATAGGAGCGGAGTAGCGACGAGAAATGTAGCAAAAATTTACGCATACGAAGTTGCGCGGGACAGCTAGTTTAATTATATACAACAGGACCATGTGAAGGGTAAAGCAACTGAAAGCTAACGAAATTTTACTGTAAGTACAAGTGTACACCCACACAGGGTACTGTTTGAGTGAAAGCATTGGGATTAGCCTTGAGCCTTGGCAAATTAACGAGCCTACGTTTAGCTTTGCCGCGGCTTGCGTCACGGTTGGTAACTGTGTGTGTCAAGTAAAAGGCGACAATTTGAAATTGCATACATCTATACTAATATTTTAAAGCTGAAGAGTTTGTTTGTTTGAACGCGGTAATCTCAGAAACTACTGATGCGAATTAAAAAATTCTTTCACTGTTGGATAGCCCATTTATCGAGGCTATAGGCTACATAACATCACGCTACGACCAATAGGAGCGGAGCAGCCATGAGAATTGTGGCAAAAACGGGGAAAATTTGCGCAAAGGAAGTTGCGCGGGAAAGCTAGTCCGTGATATAATTGGACCTTGTATTTTTTTTTTATGAAGATGACTAGGAATGTGGGATTGTGGTCTCACATTACTAGCAATCCTGTTAACCACTCCAGCTAAGCTCTATGGATTGTGTTAGGAATGGGTTCACGTCGGTAGTATAATGGCCGCGATTCGAACCCACGACCTCACGATTGCGAGACCGATGCCTTAGCCAATAGGCTACCGCCACTTATTTATTATTTTGTTAGTTTTAGTCTAGTCTAGACATCGGTATATATTCGAGTATTTAGTCATTTCAGCGTTATTCTTCTTGAATACCTACTACTCTTTTTTCCTTTAGTTACTTTCCCTATTTCCCTATGAGGAGAGGGATATAACTATGTAAAAATCACGAAACGACCACTTTCTTGTGTAATATCACCGCAGCCGAATTCAGCCGAAACATACCTACTTCAAGACAAAAAAATCCAAAAGTACACTAGGTATACAAACATGCTTGAGTTTAGCGCACATTGACATCGTTCACGGAAACGGAATTTCGGGACGTATTTGGAACAAACTAAAACGAAGTAGACTGAGATTCAACAGCTATGAACGATGTCTAACAGTGCGTCGCTCAACCAAAGTATGTATAAAACTTACCTTCTGCACTCTCGGTGTTTTGCGAACTTACTGAGCTTCACATACAAGTAATGTGAAATGTCGTTTAATGCTTCTAAACCACTAGCATTTACCAAAGTACCAAGAGTGCCACAATCGCACTTTAGTAACGCACACTTAAGAGTGCTCTTCTGTGTCTAGTTTCAGTATGATACGACTGAATGTCATGCTCGAAGACCCCGTTGTTACGGATGGATGCCCGGGTCATCTTCGTTTGTTTTCGGTCAGTTAGCGTGGCTGTGTCAGACGTTTGTCCAATGTTTGGTTCAAGAAACTTGCAGTGTCTTATAGCTAACTACTATCGAGTTGCTTCTACCAAGAGGAACCAGTTTAAATATTAGTTTACTAAACTGGTTTAAGATGATTCGGTTTTGGGGAAGTCGGTATGAAATTTAATTTAAAGATCTGTCTAATAGCAAGAAATGATTTATCCGTAGTGTATTTTATAATTATTGATATACTATATATATATATATATATATATATATATATATATATATATATATATATATATATATATATAGATATATTAATTGATAGACATATTAATTGCACTTATTTATTTAACAGGCAATAAAACATTATTGCCTGTGTGTGTGTGTACAATAATGTTTTATTGCCTGTTAAATAAATAAGTGCAATTAATATGTCTATCAATTAATATATCTATATATATATATATATATATATATATATATATATATAGTATATATGTTTTTTTTAAGAACTTTAGATTTTTTTTGAAATTTAAAATAATAACAAGTTAGTGACAACTTCAACTTCAATCAACGTTAGGAGAAACCTTTAAAGCCTCATACTGTTTTCATTTATGTACGTGGCCTGTACAGTAATTGTTCGTAGTTTTTGCCCGAACTTAAGTATTAGGTACCGTTTTTAGGGTTCGTAGCCAAAATGACAAACGGAACACTTATAGTTTCGCCATGTCCGTCCGTCCGTCCGCAGCTTAGTTAAGAGATTGTTAGTGCTAGAAGGCTACCCTATCGTGTGGGGTATCATTACATAAGTCTTTAAAAACCGCTTGAAGTTGTGAAGATCATTTTTAGATTTAGGGCTCCATTTGTAAAATATTAAGCTTTAAAGTGTTTTTTTTTGTTGGAGCCAGCTAAATGGTCAATGTTGGGTATGTGGTATACTCGTACATAGTGAAATAAAAAGGAAAACTATCACAGCTAAGTAGGCTGCACAACTTTACGAGTAGGTAACAGCTGATCAAATAAGTAAGAAAATTTTGGTACAAATTACATTGAAAATTATTATTAAGTAATAATAATATCTTGGGACAACTCACACAACGCCGTCTGATCCCTAACTAAGTAGAGCTTGTACTATGGAAACCAGACAACAGATAACCATACTTAAATATTTCTAAATACTCGTACATACATATTATAGATGAATAACACCCAGACACAGAATAAACCATCGTGCTCATCACAAAGTTTTGTTCTCGATGGGGATCGAACCCACGACCTCCGGCTTAGGAGTCAGGGTCACTAACCACCAGACCAAAGGCCAGTCAAGTAGTAGTTATAACGTTGTTAGTATGAAACAAAAACAACAGAAAACACACTTCTTAAACCCTACATTGTGCACGGCCCGACATGTACTTGCCCGGTTTTCTACGCAAAAAAGTACTTACCAATAATATAGATGTCTATAACATAAATTCCTTCCGGAATTTTAGTTTCGTCTACTTCATACGGAATTCAAGGAATAATATCTAATCAAATACGAAAGACCCTTCATCAGTCCAATAATGTACTTCAAACGAAACCTGGAGATATACGGCTAATAACATAGGATCAAACGGATAATATCTTACCTCGGCTAAGGCGGGTAAAGCTACCTGTGGCATTTTTCGTCATTATGTCTTATATATCGGTATACAACGTGTAACAGAAAGGTGTGGTCAAATTTCAGCATCGTACAATATAGACATAAGTATTGCACCTTCCGTCATTGGCACCTTGGTGTCGAATCAGATTGCATTGTTAAGGCATATAGATCATCATCAGACTGCTAAGCTGGAGGTCGTGGGTTGCCCACCAGGGATCCCCACCCAGGATAAAACTTTGCAAGATGGTTTATTCTGTGTCTGGGTGTAATTTATCTATATTATATATGTATTAACAAATATAAAAGTATGTATCAGTTGTTTGTTTGCCATAGTACAAACCCTGCTTAGTTAGGGATCAGATGACGTTGTGTGAGTTGTCCCAATATTTTAAGATATTATTATATTACTAGAAAATGGCAGCTACACCCACCTATGTAGTGTATCTTACTTATGGCCAACCCTTCCATGAAGGAAGTAATATGCGGATAATATCGACATATATCCCGTCGTAGTGGTTTCGTCAGAGTAGAGGCAAAGGTGTCCCATGGGATGACTAGCGTAATAGTTATGATCTGAGAGATATCTATCAAATTCTAGCACCTCTTCATAAACTAGGTCACAATAGGTCAACACAAAGTAGAAATAATAGACAATTGTAAGCGATCGATTAAGCAATCGAAGCCAAATTGTTCCTATTTAAGCGAATTTATTTTCTATTTGTTTATACCTATTTTCGTCACTCCCATGACTTATACGATATTTATAATGTAACTGTTATCCTTTTCACACTCGACTAGCGTGTATGAGCAGTTTTGTACGCCCCTAAAATCCTCTTTGAAGATCTACGCTTAAGAAATATTGATACCATTCCTTTGGAATTTTAAAAAATCCGGGAAGAAACGGTATCAATTTTCTTTAAGGGAACAAATAATATTTTATTCTATACGCAAGTGAGGTAAAGCCCCTGTTCGCGTAGCGTTCGGCAGATTTAATATTGTATAAGTACTTTTTATATGGAATAGATATCTAGGTAGATATAAGGCTTACGACTTAAGGATCAAAGCTTTTCATTATGTTTGTTATATTTTTATGGTTGTTTTTCTTTTTATATTTTTTGGGAGCTGTCTTTAACTAGGTGCTAGATAAATAAAGCAAGAGATTTTTTAAGAAAATAAGATAGAATTATTGTTACTGAATTTTACTCAAAGTCTTTTCAGGGTTCCGTAGCCAAAATGGCAAAAACGGAACTTTTATAGTTTCGTCATGTCCGTCCGTATGTCACAACATTTTACTTAAAGACTACCCACTGAATAATGATGAAATTTGGTGAAAAGGTGTTTTGTAGCCGCTACTTAGTTTGATTGCTAAACAATAAAAATAAATATTTTTAGGGGTGCCTCATGTAACAGGAGCTGATTTTTTTTTTCAGCAAACTTCAACGGTGTGGCATTCGATAGGTCTTTTAAAACTTTTTTGATTATGTGAATATTTTTGGAAATAATTGCTCCGAGAGTTGCATAAATTGTTATCTTTTAACTAAATGTAAATCCTTACACCGTGTGACTAAAAATATGAAATAAATAAAAAAAGCGCTGAAAAATTTACACTGAGCATGGTCAGACATGCTCTTGCCCGATTGTTTTTAGAAATTCTCTGAATTAGTAGATACGATAGTCTTTGAATTTGGCAGTAGTTAGATTTTGACAATTCTCAGAAAGACATTCAACTCGCTTTTTATTTCATGGGTAAAAGCAGCATTATCTACAAGATCTTCGTAGGTATCAGGAAAACTAATAAGCGATCATTTACTGTTCGTAGGTATAGCTATATAGAGGGAACAAAGCCATGTCTGTAGCTCTATCCGTATATCCTTAAATAACCATTTACGACACTGCAATAAATCTAGTATGAAAATCCCCTAAGACGCTCATCTCTCGCGATAAATTCGAAAAGCATTGGATTTTAATAAGCCCGTCGTATTAGCTTTAAGCTTAGTACTACCTACAAATGTTTATATAAGAAACTCTACTTACATCAAATAAACCTATGAATTTATGAGCGAAAGGAATTACTTTACCTTCGTGGAAACAGTAACATATACAAACTTACCTTTTAACAGAACTTGATAAACTAGAAAAGTTGATTCAGCGACCGGAATAGGTAATGCAACCCATATTATGTATTCTTTTGGAGGTAACAAAGTCTTGATAATGTTGAGATAGTTTAATTTGAGTTAAAGAAGGTCTAAGTATGCAGGCTCTTAGGAATTACTCCTTGCATTATCAAGACGTACCCAAGGAAACTCGTTAGGTAGTACTCAAAGCAAGACGTGTCAATTTAGCGTAGTCTTACGAAGAGAATGAAGTATAGACCCCTATAATTTCAACTTTAGACCGTCGTATATCATTTGATGTTGTAATATAACGTGATGTCTTGTGTAATAAATTGTACAATGTATACGGACTGGTTACAGGCTAAAGATTGACATTTAATTGAATTTTACTCGCGAGGCGTTAATAAACATAATTATATAGGTACAGCATTGTTCGAACCTTCATATTTAACTGATTCGAAAGTAATTGGATAGGCAACATTAAGGTATAGTAAAACAGGGACATAAACAATGTTTTTTTTGTTTGAATAATGGCTAAAGTCAATATTTCCTGTGGATCGACTTATCAATAAAGTAAATAATATTATTTTAAATTCAAAAGTAGCTCTGCTCAGCTTTCACTGCTTAAAAAGAAGATCAACACCTTAGTCCGAAGAAAAAGCAAAATCACTTTATATGTCGCTAATATGTGACTTTTCGACCTTAAATTACTAGATATCACTGTCTGTTTTCGAAAGCTTAGAATCATTTCTATCCCTGACCAAACTAACATTTCAAGCGGCTAGTATAAAACGATTTATCATCTTCTTATATAATAACGTAGACGGGGCGGCGTGGGCAACAACAGATCTGTTGCTAGGCTGTCAAGCAAAAAGTTTTTATAGTCTCAGACTTTTCTTTATCGGGCCCAAACGCTCGGCTGTTGCCAAGCAAAACGATACCTTGTTGACAATATTCGTAAATATCAACCATAAATATACAAATCTTTTTTATTTACCTTTATTTTCTGGTTCAAAGCGGTCCATTCAGAAAGAAAATATGTATATAAAGTAAAATATTTATAATAATGCGTGATCCGCACAAATAAAGTAGACTCAAATGTAAGGCCTTTTATTTGCCAGTTTATAAGCAATATGTTGGCAATTCATAGATACTTTTCGACTATTGTAATCTATATAATAATATGACCATAGTCTTTATGTGACTTACTTGGAGTTTCGTTTTACTTATCTGAAACAGTCTATGAGCTATATTATAACAAATTAGTGTCTCGCCAAAAGGCGCAGTAAGTATTCCAGTTTGCTTATTATACTTTGGTATTACACGGCAAAAAGAAATAACCATTTTCATACATGTTTAATGTCAGAATTGTAAAGGTTACCGAATTTGTGTAGGTAATTGTGCTATCAAATTGTACAAATGCCTTAATACTTGCTACGATGAATATGGGAGTACTAGCCAGTGTATACCAAGAACGTTTTGAACATTAATTGGTGCAAATTAAAATTCGCCGAGGCTGGCTGAATGCTTTCGTTTAATAAGTAGGTGATTGTAATTAAACATCTTGTTTCTTCGAATATAAAACTAAATTTCAACAAGAATTTCTTACGTAAACTGTAGTAGATGTAGTAGGAATAAATGTAGGTAATCACCAGGCTCAAAAATTATCGGAAGATCATCATGTAACAACATACCTATTTACTTTTAGTGATAGACTAGCTGACCCGCGCAACTTCGTATGCGTCATTTTTCCCCAATTTTGTAACATTTTTCATTGAATCTCATCATGTTATGTTGCATATTGCCTTTCCTGGTAAATGGGCTATCCAACACTAAACTATTTTTTCAATTGGAACCAGTAGGTAGGTCCAGAGATTATTACGTTCAACTAAACAAACAATTAACCAAACAAACAAACTCTTCAGCTATATAATATTAGTATAGATTTTGAAGGGATTCATGACTCGTGACTCATTGGTGGCCAAGTAGTCTGGGAATTCAGCAAGGTTAAGCAACGTTACCTATCGGGTTTAATAGGTACATGAGTGACTGTTGTTTGGAAAAGTACCCCACCAATCTGTGCCTCAAGCGTGCGATAATGATAAAATCATTTTAACTAATCAGAATGTTATCCTTTGCAAACATTGGCATCTCTACTTTCTAAAACCGATTTTTTTTGTTATTGAACATCACCAAAGGAGTTCATGAACTTATTCAAACGCACGCATAAATATTTGACAATCATTGAATATGTCATTTGTCTAGGATTTTATGGTCACACTACACTGAAAATTTGAGTTAGACTTAAGCGCATAATCTGGATCTATAAATTTAAGTTCAACGAACTATTCGTGAAACGTTAACTATAAAATTACCACAAAGGCACTGCCGATTTAATCTGAATGTGTACGATCCTTTTTTATTCCCAAGTGATAAGATTTTATCAAAAGCTGAAGGTATAAAGATAAAAGAGTCAATACGTAAGTAGGCACTTACTGACCGCCTTATATCCCCAAATGTCCACTCAAAGGATGTTCACGCCTCCCCTAAACTATTAGCGAGGTTCAAACCTTTATAAAATATCTTATATTAGAACCTCTGACCTTTTGTGTCCCAGTTGGAACATTACACAAGCTTCATATACTTGTTAATATTTTAATAATCTCTGCATTGCGTGAAATAGGGATGTTTGACATCCTACTCGAGCGACCCACTTTCATTACCTACTCGAGTTTCTTGAAAATAACTTGTTACATATATTTAAAATAATATTTTACGTGAACGACATACCTGTCTAAAACGGACTCTCATTTCTTATTAATTTTAAACTCAAATACCATTACTTGACAAAACGAAAAGGCAGTCCTATCTGCCATCTAACCTCCAACATTTCGAGATTAAAGATATCGTGGACCGACGCCAAATTTAATAGCTTGTACAAATTTATACTACGCGACTTGATTTGGGAATGAACGATGGAAACAGATGCCCTTACCTACGAGTATTTAACAGTTTTGTAACATTCGTTTTTTAATAACTTGTCCTTTTACAAACACGAGTCGAATACAACACGCGTGCCGCATCACTAGTGTAAATATTTGCTCAGATACGTAATATTTGCGGTTGCAACGTGTTTAGAATGCAATATGTAAATTCATACGTAACCTCAACTATTGTGTACGGTATTTGAATTCCGTACATACAGTGTTTAATGAAACAATTGTTTATCATTCTAGAGATTGTAAATAATTTGACTAACAACCTCGTCAAACAATAGGATTTGATTAGTCTTCCTTCTCTATTTACCAAAACATATTTGTTTGAATTGCTTTGAACGCTATCACTAACACTGCGTAATAACATATAGATACAAATATAAGTCTTTAAATATATAAAAAATAAAAAAAAACTGACTTCTAAAATGTCTTCTATAGAAAGAGGGGAAATCCAAGAGGGGAGCGCTAAAAATACAAGAACTTTATAAAGACAGATTTTTTGATATTGCGTCATATTAGTGAAGAAAGGAAATAACCATTCGTCAGTCAGCTGGATTCCAGAATCCTTTAATCTTTTTTTTTCAAATGAACTAAATATATCGTGAAACTGCTTTGTTAAACAAAAATAAATGTTTTCTAGCACTATATTTATTCAAAATAAGTTTTACGTTTCAATATTTTGTAACCAGACGCGTCAGTCACGCGGAGTTGTATTTTAAATAGTGCTCGACCTGCGCGTGCTATCAAATAGTCATCTGAAATGTAGTATTTCCGATACAGAATATCATCAGAATCACATAACAATTGGTCAGTCATTATAACTCTGTAGAAGATTCTGTAAGTAGCCGATTAAAGTTCTGTACGCCAAACGCTAAGGAGCCCCAACCAGCTGACGGACGGAAGGGTATTTCGTTATCCACTGTGACGTTATATAAAAAATCAACCTTTATAAAGTTCTTGTATTTTTCCTGGTCTAATAGTAGTTTGTCAATAAGAACATTTTTGAAAACTTTGACTGCCTCTGTGAAGCGGTGGAAGTGTGTCGTGTCGTGGTTCGGTTCCCACACAAAGTGGTGTCCCACCACTTTGTGTGATTCACAATTGTTGTTCTGAGTAAAGGGTGTACAGTCAGCTTCAAATAGTTAGTTACACTCAAAGTGCTCAAATAAATAGGTGCAACCAAAAAGTCAATAACTTCGTTACAAACAGAGTGTCCTTAAAGTTCGAGACATTTAAATCGCCATATAGATAGTTGCAATCAAAGCGCCATAAATATAGTTACAGTCATCCCGCATAAAACCTCTTCTCACTCAATCTAGTGTTGTTTGTTATTGTCTATCAGTCATATCCAATGTCAAATGCAATAGTAAGTCAAGCGGATATCTATTACAGCAATAATAATATTTAAAGTTTAAGTATGGCTACATATACATATCGCGTGAATGACAACATAAAGCATCACATTATATTCTTGAGGAATGAAGGCCTATCAGTAACTGAAATATCAAATGAATTGGGAATATCCGTAAGTATCGCTTTATATGAGTTACCTATCTTGTAGAATCTAAATCAAAATTTTATTAATAACTTATTCTGTATTTTTTTTAGAGAACCACCGTATACCGTTGGATTGAGAGATTTGAAACCGAAGGCGCATTACATAACCATGTTTCGGTTGGTCGTCCACGTCAAACAAGTGCAACATGTGATAGAAATATAGTACAGTGAGCTATTACCAACCGATTCATAAACTCCAGGAGTATCGCTGTGGAATTTGGCACATCGCAGAACACGATAAGGCGACGACTGCAAGAACACGGGTTACGCCATCGTATTCCAGCGAAAAAACCCATTTTAACACCGAGGCTTAAAGCACAGCGTCTACAGTTTGCACAAAATTATATAAATTACAATTTTGAGAATGTAATCTTTGTAGACGAAAAAGTATTTTGTTCATCTGCCCAGGGACGCCTATCATTATATCGCACATTAAACACCAGATACGACGAAAGGAATGTCCTCCCTAACAATCGTAGTGGTCGAATCACCTTAGGGTTTTGGGGATGGATGAGTCAAAGTGGACCAGGAGAGCTCGTTGAGGTAGGAGGCAGAATGAATGGCGCCCGATATAAAGAGATCCTCGAAAGTGTTTTACTTCCGACAGCCAGGATATTTTTTCCTCATGGAAGAATCATTTTGTGCAAGACAACAGTTCCGTGCACAACTCCCGAGTTGTACAGCATTACTTGGCAGATAACACGGACCTGGAATTGATTAAGATGCCGCCTCATAGTCCCGACCTAAACCCAATTGAGAATTTGTGGGGCAAAATGGTTCAGGTTTGGGACAATACTCGAGCACGAACCACCGCCGCCTTAAGGACTCATGTCGATGAAATCTGGGAGTCCATGAGAGGAGAGCAATTTTGCTACAATGCTGTCCAATCTATGCGCAGACGTCTTTCTGATGTGATTCTCGCAGACGGTGGATATACACGTTTTTAATAAATAAAGATATTTTTTACAATATATTACTACTTTTTACAACTATGTCTTTTTTTTAAATTTTATATCCGATGAGAATTTTTATTGTTCCGGTCGTTCGTTGTGTGTATTTATATCTACTTATTTACTAATTAATATGTGTATATTTTAAATAGTAAATACGTAGAAATAAATACGTATAAATTTCTTAAATAAAGTGATGTAAAAATCATAATTATTTAATCATAAATTAGCATTCATATCTCATACTAGGAGCTTTTAACTTATACTCATTCATTTTAGCAATGAGGTTTATTAGGTTGAGATCTATTTTCAGCCAGCTGTTTATTGCTCGTAATATAAATATTGTATACAGCTTTGCACAAAATTCTTTACAAACAAATGACATATCAATGACGTCACGCACGAAATGAAAAGGACAGAACTACTTCTTATAGTTCGGATGACATTTTAACTATCATTGAACCTGACAGATGAAATTATATTTAAAACATATAGCAGTAAAGTTTATTTTTGTAATGCGTCGATGACTGTAACTATATATATGGCGCTTTGACTGAAACTATCTATATGGCGATTTGAACGTCTCGAACTTTATGGACACTCTGTTTGTAACGAAGTTATTGACTTTTTGGTTGCATCTATTTATTTGAGCACTTTGAGTGTAACTAACTATTTGAAGCTGACTGTACATTGTGTCCGTGACTTGTATGTTTGTAAAGTCTCCCGCGACAAGAAAATTAGGTATATTTTGTACGTCATATATGGCAATAAAGAAAGTTTTCTTCTACCTACGACATGGGGGTCTTTCAAAAGAGGCGTGAAGAAGCACCTTGCAAGTGTGCAAGGTAAGAACAGCCAGTGCTGCACATAGTGGTGTACTGTCTGGCCTTGCGTTTGGACTCTTTTTCCACTTAACATCAGGAATGGAGTCATTTGCTTACCAATAAAAAAAAAAAACGTTTTCCCATTTCTACGCAGGATGTACGACGAGCAACAGCTAGCTAAATAAAAGGACACGAAGAGCGTGTTCGTTATTTCTAATTTGTTCTTCCAAGACAAGGAAATAAAGTGAAGAAAGAGTGAGTTCGAACAACTTAACTGATTGTATTGCTTTCGATTTTCTATTTTCACTCGACAAAGAGGATTCCAATCGATCCTTTTCCTTCCATTTTATTTGCAGACTTACTCTTAATGGGTGTTTCTTGCAACAAGAAGTTGTCAACGGCTTTGATTAAATTAATTGCGTGTGTACTGTGTATAGTCAAAGGGAACTTGTTAGCAAATTAATAGGATGTGGTTTTATATAAGGACGAGTACAAGCTTGCTCTTCTTTGTAAAGTGAAGGACTATTCTACTATTCCATTAAACAAAAGTTATCAAATTCATTGTATATGGTAATATTGGTTGGTGAATAATATGTTCGTAAACTTTCGCGATTTGTACACATTATAGAATTTTATAAGCTAGCTTAAAGGCTTTTACTGTATTGCCCGACGTTCCGACCGTATTGCAACGGCCATAGTCACAGGTTGGTTCAGCTCAGCGTCACCTCCATGAAGCGCGGATTTAGAAAACTATCCACGCTTGATTAAAAATAAAGGTATTTGGCTTTAAAATAAAATGTTTACGCGATTAAGACCCGTAGCTTATAAAATTCCATAATGTGTACAAATCGCAAAAGTTTAATTCGTTGGTAAAGTTTGATTGATTGAATGTCTAAGACCAGTCTTATAATCACCGACCATTTAGTAGAGATAGAGATATTACGATACATACCTAATATGTATAAAAATCGCGAAAGTTTAAAAACAATGTTTGAAATAAATCATGAGATACACTATTTAGTAGTTAAGTAATGTTATGTTACTACGAATTTAAGAACACACACATAGGTTTTAAGAAATGTAAAATATTAGTATCATAAAGTAGAACATTAACAATATTGTAGTTACTTATTAAATATAGAAAGATATAAATAAATAGTGTTTATAGTCATCATTAAAAAAACATTGACAATCATTAACGAAACTAATATAATGTATATTACTACTGTGAACCAGACTGTAGAATGTACGAGTATGTTTATGCTACGTCTTGTAGCCTATAACAAAGCTACGCTGCTACGCGGCCTTGCTACGAAAAACAAGTGTACTTCCTTTTTGGCTCGGGTTATTGTCCCTCTCTACTGTGACACTGCGGATTTTACGGTATATAAACATATATTAAAATATTGCAGTTTGGATGAAAATTTGTAAACAATATTCAAGATAGGTTGTTTCGTAGCTGAATAGATTGAATAATATACGAATGGGAATAATTCTAGAATTCTAGATGGAAATCGTATGGTTCATATTGTCCGTCAGTTCTATATCAACTCGATCTACTAGGTGTAACCTAAACAAAGTCGTGATTTAGGCTAAATAAAGGCCAATGGCTAATGGTTAAGGCATCGGGCTCGGAATCATTAGCTCGCGGGTTCAAATCCTACCAATTATACTACAGACGTGAACTCACTCCTAACACAAACCATTGAGCTTAGCTGGAAGGGTTAACAGGACTGCTAGTAATGTGGGACCAACAATCCCGTCGTTTACATAAAGAAAAAAAATCTGAGACGTACTATTTAAATTATCTGAACTTACTAATCTTACTTTCGTAAGTTGCACATATTATTTAATGAACAGAAACACAAATAATCCACGACAATATCGAAATGCAATAACAGAGACCGCAACTGCTATTCCTATAATCCGATTCCTATACCACTATGATGTATGACAGACGGATTAAGTACTGAAATGTTGGTAGTAGTGCGTTTATATAAAGGATAAGTGTTCGATTGGATGAATGGTTATTTGGGAATGGCACTATGTACTAGGAAAGCGTAGGTATTTTGTACACAGGTTTCTATTGGGAAATATGTAGCATATTGAATAAAAGTAGCCGATAGTAATGTATTTATGCATTATTTCATAGGTATAGGTGACAATAATCATCTTTGATATTAATATGACTTTAATAAATATATTAATATTTTAAATTTTCGGGTTAAAAAAGTTTTAAATAAGTCTTGGACTTAGCACATTGATTTAAAAGGAGGTGCGAAGCGATTGCGACTCTAACGGGCAGCTATGATTAATGGTAGGCGGTCCCTGTGGCGCGGTGGGTGTGTGTCCGACTGCTACGCAAGACTACATGGGACAAAACTTTTTGTGATCCACAAATTATTATTTCGAGTCTGAGTGTACTTTGTGTCCGTGAATTGAATGTCTGTAAAGTCCCCCGCGACACAGGGCTTGTACAAACTAATGCGGAAGTAGGCTTTTAAAAAAAATGGTTCGATATGTTTGGTTTGATATTCTTGAAAAAGGAGTGTTATAGTGTCAGAACATTTGGAGTTGAGAGCTTTCAGCAACTGGAATAGGAGAATGTTGGTTGAGTATCCGGAGTGAAGGAGGCCCGCGGTCTCCATGAATATAGTGCGCGTGTGCGTCCTGTGTATCAATCTACTATTGTGAAACGGTCAGTCTGTTTGGCATATCTTCTTTACAGAATTAGTCTTCCACAGTATGTGCTATCGGCAGGCCGTTGATGACACTGCCTTCACTCCGTGGTCGACGGATAACAAGTGTGAAATACCCGGACATGTAACTCAAGAGCGATAATAAACCTTGTGAAATATGAATATTGATTGAACTTGCTTTTACCTACATAATGCCAACTAAAACATATCTACGTTTTTGAGAAAGACAAACAGAATAATAATAGTCTCCCAATAGTAATTATATCGACCGAAGCTTCTTAATCGATTTGATATTTATATCGATATATGATTTTACGTATGTAAAAAGCATAGCCATATCAACCGTCGCCTTTATTACATGCATAATCGTCAACCGTCTACAATTTTTCGATTTTTCAATAAAATGACAAGGTATATTTTTACCCACTATATCGATTTATTTTGGTGATATCGAATTCAAAATTAAGTAAAAATTAACGAAAAAAAAATTAAGTGCACTGCTTACAAAAAAAAATCTGAACTCCCTTTCATACGATTCAAACTTTCAATTTCCAATAAGTCTGTCTCTGTCTAAGCGTGTAAACGCAATTCTGGCATCATAAAAGTGGAACGTTTGATGTGATTGTTGACTAGCAAGTGCCAATCGCCTGCAGGAAATGGACAGTCGACGTTCGATCGGTTATGGTGTGCAAAAACGTTTAACGAAATAGTCTAGCGAACAATTTTCTCCGTATTTTGTTTGTAATCATTATTTGGTTTAGTTAAATCGTGCAAGTTACTAGGCTCTGAAATAAAACGTGGTTATTTTACGGATACGGATTTACTTTGCGGATTGTTTGAAACTATCTGCCTTGATTTTTAATAAACGCATGACCGCGTTAATCCATATTTGGATATCAAAAATGGCTAAACAAATTAGCCGTTTGAACATTATCAATAAAAGAGCCAAGAAGAACAAAGTACGGAGACGAGACGACAAAACATGTCTTCAGAATTCTGCGCAACTAAAGTTAAGCGTGGTAGAGAAATACAAATAGCGTGGTCTACAACATATCTAACCCTCGCTTATCTCCTCTAGCAACTTCAGAGTTATCATGTTAAATTAATAAATATGGTACGTAGGCACACAAACAAAGTAAGCACACATTAGATAATTATGAATTTAGGCAGTATGTAACAGCGAACTCAGACAGTAATCCCAAAGGGGATTCAGACGAAAATCTCATTAGTCCTAAACTAAAACAGAAACTCAGAAGTATTGTGGTTACGCATAATGTACTGGTGGCTACAAAAGCCAATAACAAACGAATGTTAGGAGCACTCAACTTTCTTGAACAAATCATGTACCTACTGCGAAATGTTTTATGACTTTTTTTTGTTTTTATCGTGCTTTGATTAGTTCAGGTTTTCGTACTTTCTTTCGAAATTCAATACATTATAAATACGGTATCGAGTATACGTGTTCTGCACGCCCAAGGTTACATACAAAAAGGGATACGTATTCGAGGAAAAAGTTTATTAACAATAAATTTCATATCGACTTTATACCATATCAAGCAAGTTATTCTGTTGTATTTCTTATAAAGTTTGGCGTAACATACTCGTACAAAATGTAATAATAATGTTACCAATATTTGCGAACAAATCTCTGTGTAAAAACGACGTTGTATGCAGACGATATACTGATTTTTGACCTGTCTTTTTATATTCACATAAACTTTTTAATTTTAAACCCTTTAAAAGCGTGTAACGTAGTACCTTATTTATTATGTTTGGATTAACATAGTCTGATACAGCCATTTAATAATAAAGTACGGTCATAAAAAGGTTTTATAACCCTATAAAACATTTAATTAAAAAGTTCATCACGAAAGTACACAGAAAGTTTTAGAATGATATTACGTTAAAACAAGACAATTTCCAGTTATAATATTAGTTTTATGTAGTGTATAAATGTTTGATTTTTACTACAAAACTGTTGTAAGGCAGATAAGCTTAAAGTCCGCCAAATAGAAAGCAGTTAAGTACCGTAGATTATGCCCGAATCGAAATTAAAAGCACCTGTAGCCTAATGGTTAAGGTATTGAACTCGCAATCGTGAGGGCTCGGGTTCGAATCCTACCCGTTATACTATATACAAACGTGATTCCACACCTAACACAAGCAATTTAGCTAAGCAGGGGCGGGGGGTAATAGGATTGCTAGTTATGTGGGACCCATAATCCCACATTGCTTAAATTAAAAAAAAAAAAAAACAGTTTTATCAATTAAGGGTACCAACATTTTGTAAAAACATGAAATGATATGCTTAAAATAACAGTAGGCAGGCAAGTATATAATATATAAAACAATTGTGACTCAGAGAGTGACACGTAGAGCGCGATGTGATGCATTTTAATAAACACACTAAGCCGCCACGAAAAATAAAATCGAGGGAAGCAGTCAGCTCGTACAATTTTTTGTAACTTTACAGAACGCGGACACACCACGAATTTTAAGTAATTATGCATAGCCTGCGATCTCTCACTGTAACTTTTTATACAAGATATTATATAACTCGAAGCAAAAAGCAACGGAGAGTATGTGGCATATCTCCGATGGTTATCCATCTGCTAGCTTAAACAAACATTTAAATTGTTAGGTAGCTAGATAAAATTCAAAACAAGCAATATCACTGAATTAGATCATAATTTTCTGTTAGACTTTACACTTTGTATATACCTACGTATCTATATATTTCAGGAATAAGTAGAATCTGTGCAGGTAAAGTTTCAGGTAAAAGTAAATTACGAAATAATATTGACTCCATAATGAAAAATAATGCCTTTTTTCAAAGGCAAGAGTCATTTGATTCGTGAAAGATCGTTTCATTTACGTACTTCAAAGAGATTGCTCCAAAGGAAGATTTCAAACGTTATCCTTGAAGGCGTATGAGCTGCTACAAGGTTGGCAATATATCACTCGGATCTAACGATGTTGCTTTGTTGAAGGTGACTTCATAACTATCGTATAAAGTTGCAGCACGTAATATTTTACGCGATTGGAAATTTTAATATCGAGTATACGATATAAGCAAATATATTGCAAGTGTGTTTCCATGTTGAAAATGAAACGTAGATGGTATAAAACGCTTCTATACAAAAGGTGAATTGAAACATTGTTTGTGTCACTATTGCCAGTTATTGTTAGCACTTATTGGAACGAAGTCCCTTATCGCGCGTTGCGAAAGGGGGCTAAAAGACGGAAAAATTAAGACCAAAAGTTGTAACGATAGATACTTTTTTGACACACACAAGCCGTGCGGCGTGCGCGTATGATATGAACATCTAATTTGAAGAAGAAGTCACCTGCCGATTTGGTCTAGAGGCATAAATTCGGTACACAGTATTGTTGACAATTGTGAAGCTGTGGGTTCAAGCCATCAGTACAATCGTCTTTTTGTAAGTTATTTCAAAAGACCAAAAGTTGTAACGACAATTTTTGCTATAGTTGTAAGCCGTGTGGCGTGCGTGTCAGCCAGTTATTTTCGTTTCGTCTTTCTATTTCGCATTGAACAGTGTGGTGTCGCGACGATTATAAAAAAATAAAAATAAGCTAAGAACTTCGTTCCATCCGGGTGTCCCTTGACACCTCTTAAGTTTTTTTTAGTAGCTAGGAGTTGTTTCTGAAGTCAGGCGCAAAACGCTCTAGACCAACTCGATTACAAGATAAATAAATAAAGATATAGAACAGTAAAGAAATAATCTCGATGAACTATATTAGCAAACGTGGTTAGGCCAACGTTATTCACACTACGGTCCAAATACGTATCCGGACCGTAGTACTAATCAATATTCCAGACGTTCAAATACCATTGATTTATATTATACTTGTACCTATGTATTCCGATCGTAGTCTACGAGGGAAATTCGTTTCCGGAAAATATCTAACAGAGTCCGGTCATATTCTGTGGACGTTTTTGTCAAAGATGATTTATGGAGGTATGTTTTGCAATGTCGTAAGCTGATAGTTAACCTACAAATCACCGTCAATGGACAAAAAATATCTGCTACTTTGTTGATTTTTAATGCCGGAACTATTATGATGACTGAATATTTACGAATACAGTAACTATAACAGTTACTGTGTTCGTAAATATTAATTAATTTATATTATAAAGGTTTTTCCCGGTAATCTCTCTCCTTGCAAGTAAGATCACCTGTAAATTTAAGTCTTAAATTAGGCCATGGGTATATTATTCGTATTTAAAATATAATAATTTTCATATTAAAAGCTTATTTATTTACAATAGTTATATCTGATACTAGTTAACCCGCGCAACTTCATTTGCGTAAATATTCCCCGTTTTTGCAACATATTTTATTACATCTCCGCTCTTACTAGTCACGGCGTGATGTTATATAGCCTATAGCTTTTCCAACAGTAAAATATTTTTTGAATTCGGACAGACTAGTTCCTGAGATCATCGCGATCAAACAAACAAACTCTTCAGCTTTATAATAGTAGTATAGATTTTTGTTCAAAAGCATACTACTTACAGTACTCCCAAATTAATAATGCACATGCAGATCTTCGCTAATTGTCGTATTCCCGGAAACACTCGAATCATGGAATCGTAAGAGCCCTAAACAAGGCATTTGCATTTTGCACCTTGTTTAAAAGAGATAGGAGTCAATATCATGTGTGCACAATCGAAAACAAATCGGGCGTTCGGCAGCTGTCGCCGGTCAGCGAAATGTCTGTCAGTCGTCTTTATATATTGGTAGTGACTGCACGTGTTCTCTATTTGTGGAAATATATAGAGCTGCTATTACACACCCTTCTTGGTAAATATAATTTCAACATTAATTAGCTTATTCAGATTTAAATAGTATATTTTGAAAAAAGGAAAATAAATAACATATTTCACGTTTTTTTAATATTAAAAAAATAAAATACCTACATTAAATACATATTAAGTACTAGAAAAACATTTAAAAAATGAGATTTATTTAAATTAAATAAATAGATAAACATGCATAAAAAATATATACCTAACTCTGCCCATGCCATTTTCTTTCAGACGAATTCTTCCAAAATGGATAAATTTAAACGTGGAAAACCGCTTAATTCACAAGCACGGCAAATGGTATTTAATGTGTACCTTTATTTCTTAAATGAAGCCAATGTTTTCAACAGAGACCATGATGGTTATTTTAAAAAAATTCAAGACCGTGTTACAAAAGCTACAGGAATTTCGCGACGAACTTTGAGTAATATCTTAAACGAAAAAAAACATAATCAATCAAAGAAATTTTCTACACCGAAAAAAGGAAGACCTAAAAGTAGATTTCGGCTGGTACTTGATGATTTCGACTACTGTGTTATTCGTAATATGATATACAATTTTCAATTGACGCTGAAAGAACTCCCAACTGTAAATAATTTAAGAATAAAGTTGATCGAAGCTATTAATTTCAAAGGCTGTGCCGAGACTTTAAGGTTGATCTTGAAAGACATGGGGTTTAGGTTTCTGAAAACTGATAATAACAGACAATTACTTATGGAAAAACATGATATACGCCTAAAAAGGATCAAATATCTCAGAGAAATACAACAGCTGAGGAGTTCTGGTAGAAACATAGTATTTATGGACGAGTCGTATGTGCACACATCACATACTAAGGGTAAAACTTGGCAAGATAGCAACAAAAAAGGTATCAAACAACCCATTTCCAAAGGAGAGCGAATAATTATTGTACACGCAGGCAATGAAAAAGGCTTCGTCCCAGGGGCTCTAATGTTACATAAATGTGTCGACTCAGAAGGTGACTATCATAAAGAAATAAACGCGGAACGTTATCAAACTTGGCTACGCAATCAATTGATTCCCAACTTGCCTCCTAATAGTGTGTTGGTAATAGACAACGCCCCATATCATAATAAGCTGTCTGTGAAACCACCAAACTCAAACACATCTAAACCACAAATGACAGCTTGGTTACAACAACACAACATTCCGCATGACCCAAAGAAACTGAAACCCGATTTGTATAAAATTATACAAAGATACAAAGAAAATTACACAGAATTTGCCATTGACCGTATAATGGAGGAACATGGGCATAAAATTATACGATTGCCACCATATCATCCCGATTTTAACCCTATTGAAAATATTTGGTCCCAAATAAAGCAACACGTGGCCAAGAGAAATATTGCAATGACTGTGACGTCAGTTAAAGATGCTATATTAGAAAAAATCAATAAAATAGGACCAGAAGAATGGAAAAAAGTTTCTGATCATGCGGTTCAATGCGAAGATGAATATAGAAAATTTGAGCCAAGAATCGATAGTTATTCCGATAAACTGATTATTTACACAGGTGATAGCAGTGAGGAAAGTGTAAATGAACAAGAGCATAATGAAACTTCTGATGAATCTGCGATGTCGGGAATAGAGGTCTTCCTCGATTCTGATTAATTTTTTTATAATTGTATTATTTTTCTGGAATGATTAGTGCTGTAAACAAATTTGAACTGAGATTTTGATTATATTTTATGTAAACCTCTATTTGAAAACGTTTTTTTCTCCTTCTAATAAAACCTTATGTTATTTAAACCTTTTCCTCCATAATTACACCAACTTCGGTAAGACACTTGAAAACTAATCACTCCAACAATGATTGTAGCGTTTTCGCTATTTACTTACATGGAATTATCGAATCAAATTTCGTTACAGGTAAATCAAATCTGTTTTAGCACAAAACACATAATATATAAAATTAGGCATAGAGAAATTGCTCTTAACCACTCTATATAAATATCGTCTTTCGACGCTCGGGTAATACGACCGTTGCCGAACAATGACGAAGATTTCCGAAGATTTCTATGCGCATTATTACTTTTGGAGTACTGTACTAGTATACGGCGTCTATAAAAAGAAACACAGTATGTTACAGAAGCTTTTTACGTGAAAGAACTATGCACGTCCTTTGAAAAACGTAACATAAAAGCACCTATTGTCGAGTTTTAAGGTTGGCGTGACAGGTGTCACTGCTATCGACGTTCGATCACTTTTTATTAACGTTACACCGATCGACGTCAAGACTTTTCTCACGATAACGTGATAAAAGGTATCATATAATATGGTTATGTTTGTTAAATGTGTTAACTCTGATCGTTACAATGAATGGCCGGTTATGGTTATATTCAGAGTTGGCTCATTGAAAACTCAATGGCTATATTTTGAGGGTGGGAAAACTGGTGTGCTAGCAATGTCTCGGTAGATTGTGATTCAGATATGTCATCATGTTATTAATGTAAGGCTACGCATTGGTATGGTGTGTGATATATTATTATTTTTTAATAAATTTCTATGAATGATTCCACAATTGAACTTCTCTACACTCATACATTTTTAACATGGCTAACAATTTAACATAATTAATACATTGTATCATAAAATCATCAATATAATTATGCTGGAACGTATCAGTCATTACAATATTAAAATTAACGTGTTCATTACTATCAAACAGTAGGTGCTTGAACAGAGATCATTAACATTACATATTACATACAATTATCGTTATATCTGCCACAGAGGTATGTTGAGAGGACCCACTTCCGTATGCTCGTGTGTAGGTGTAATGGATATATTAATCAGAAGGTCAAATTGAAGATGAAAGGGTTTCCATATCGATTTTTTAAACATGCGTTGATGGTTGAAATTTGATAATACTTTCAAGAATACAGCCGAGATGGAGTTGTTTAATAGCTGATCTGTACGAATGTTAACTCTTAAAGTCTAAATCAAAACAGGCATATAGAAGCAAACGGACAGTCGTTGACTCATTCGCTCACTGACACTTGGTTCAAGAAGCTATGCAAGAAATAGCTATTAAAATAAAAACTAAAGAATACGAGTTTACAAGATTGAGACAAACGCGGCATGTACTCGTACCTACACTGACACCGCCTTGCGATGTTTTGTATTTTAGTTGATGTGCGCAATTTTATTTATACGGAACTAATATAAGATGTAGGCATGTCTGGTAGACAGAGGCTGATTGTAATTTTGGCAACATTAATTTCTGTTACCAATCGATTTGTTTAGGTTTTCGCTTAGAGAAGAATTCGTCCTTAGCTGACGTTTCGTATCTAAAACTGGCGTTTTTCTGCTTAAAGCACTACAATGTTAAAGCAAAATCCGTCCTTCGCTGAAGTTTCGTATCTAAAACGGGCGTTTTTCTACTTACACACCCGTTTTAAATACGAATCGGCAGCTAAGGTTGGATTTTTCTATAAGGGAAAACCTAAACAAATCGGTTTGTAACAGACATAATTAAATTTTGCCAAAATTACACACAGCCTCTGCCTGTCAGACATGCCTACACTTTATATTCGTTCCGTATAAATAAAATTACGCACATCAACTAAAATAACCAAGAAACATCGCAAGACGGTGTCAGTGTAGGTACATGCCGCGTCTGTCTGAATCTCGTAAACTCATATTCATTTACCAGCCACCAAAACCGACAATGATATAATACAATCTCAGTACATCAACAAAATGCGTTACATTTGGAAAAAGGCTTTACTTATTTGCACAGGCCGGGAGCTCGGTACTGCGATATAATTTGTCATGCACCTTGACCCAGTTTCGCTGTGTCGAGGAATAAAAAGGAAAGAATAATTCATTAAATCCCCGTCGCCTGTTTGCGTTGAGATTTGAGAATAAAGCTGCTGAATTAGCGATGAAATTGATAATCGCAACGTTATATCTTACTATATGCCAGAAGTCGAAAAAGCTTTCTTGAAAATATTTCTGACACGTTTGAGGTTGGAATCGCTTAGGCAATGATTCTCGTTTCAATGTTATGATCAAGAGGGCTGAATCAGCCTTGAAATTATTCAAATTGTAATAGCACGAAATGCGGAGGTTCACAATTCATTGGTTGATTGAAGTGCTGGGAGTGCAATGTTCATCAGGAATCGATTAAGTGAATTGATTAGACTGGCTGGTCGAGGCAACTAGCTAAATTAAATACTAGCTTTTGGCTAACGTTGAAGTTGGTGTATTCTTTGAACAACGTTTGTAATGTAAGGCATACTATTCTGAACAAAGCTTAAATACAATTCAGAAGCTTTGATATTAATATGAAATTCTGTTCTTCAGTATGTTGGTTTGTCAGTTTGGTCACTGGTTTACCTACCTTCACTGTTTACCTTCGATTACATTTTTAATTCCGCACACCATATTTTAAAAATCAATTTGATTTCTAAAATATAGTGAAAAATCAACTTATTTTTCAGATGTCAGGGACTTGCTTGTTCTACCTAGAATATTTACCTATTTAATTCAATCTATTTGTATGCCTATGAACAAAATGTACCATAGTAACCAAACACAATGAACCGCAACAAACAAATCGAACAATACACAAAAGTGCCAATATTTTTTACAACTAACATAAAAGTAGCTGTCACGTTTGCATTTGTATGTTCAAAAATAAAATTCCTTGGAATATTGTACAAGAACAAAATACTTTCACGTTGCAAGAATCTAGCGAGCGAAATTTGAACTTGTAGTGTCGCTGAAATGTAGATAGATCAGAAAGAGTAGCTCAGACTATTCCTTTTACTTTGTATTGTAGAGATGTTA
The DNA here is from genome assembly GCA_945859575.2 of Herminia tarsipennalis. NCBI lineage: Eukaryota > Metazoa > Arthropoda > Insecta > Lepidoptera > Erebidae > Herminia > Herminia tarsipennalis. The sequence continues at coordinate 21,847,920 of OX243835.2, read as the reverse complement.
AAATGTCTATAAGTTTCTGAAAAATCACAGTGCTTCTGGGTATTTGTAAGTTTATTTGAGTTAGTATCATTTGCCGCATGTATAAAACGAGAACAATCAGTTGAGAACGATATGATGTGACAGTTTTTTTTTGTTGCTTCGTAACTATCAGAACAAGGGGTTTATGATATACGCCTAATTTTTATAAAAAAATCCTTCGCAAAGTCGGAAATATTGAGATGTTCCAGTTTCATAGTTTGTCAATTGTAAATTGCACTAGTGCTAAAGTAAGATATAAAAAAAAGAATAGTCACGTATTTATAAAATGAACAGGAGATTATTTTGCAACAGACGTTTATTTTTGCTAAAGCGTCTAAATTTGGTCTAATTTAATAATTTATAAAGATCAAATGTATTCAATTTGTTTCGTTGCGTCATTTACATAGCAAACCCATTTTCCCCCTTCGTCCAATACCCTGCTAACGAGTAGACGTGTGTTAAACTGTGCGCAAAAATAAAATTAATTCAATAAATATTGATTCCGGAATTATAAACTCTGTGGTCCTAGTGTTATTACATATAGTCGCATCAAGTTGGGGTAGCATTACCTCCGTAACGGACCTGAGCCGTGAGCATCCCAGTCGCCCGCTCAACCCGCCTTCACCCCTGCGAGAACGGAATCGGTCTTCATAATTGCTATCCCGCTCTTACGAGCTGCGATTGCTGCGTTGCTGCTATTGTTCAACTACCCGAGTTTGAATATAACGCCGGAGAGCGCTACAGATATCTACAGCTCTATCGCAGTAGCGGTACGGTATAAATTCCCTCGGCGTGTTCACCATGTCTCACCTACAAGACTCGGATATTCAGCAAGTGACAGTCAGCGATAATGAGAATGATAACATCAACACTAATTTGCGCCAAAAACGCCCACGGCCGATTTCATCACCAAACAGTGCATTCCTGGAGTTTAAGTTAGATATTAAAAATATGCTGAGAAACTGGAAGGCTGAACAAGACGAACATATAAACAAATTGTTTAACCAGCAAACTACTATGATAACAAAACTGGTGTCTGAAATAACAGATTTAAAGTTGCAAATTAACACAGTGCAAAAATCAAACACAGAGATTGAGAAATCAATAGTATTTGTAAATGCACAGTTTGAGGACCTGAGACAGCAAATTGAAATTTTAAAAAAGGAAAAAAAATCGTATAATACCTGCATAAGAAATCTGGAAGACAAAGTCCAAGACTTACAGCACGTATCGCGCTCATCATCAGTGGAAATACGTAACATACCAACAAAGGAGAACGAAACCATTGCCGATCTTACCGCAACGGTAGTCAAAGTGGGAGCTGTTGTTAATTTACCAATTCCAGACTCGCAGATTCGTGACGTGTATCGTCTCCCCGGGAAACCAGGGTCTACCCGACCAATAATTGCTGAATTTAACGCCGTCGAAATAAAAACACAGCTTATCAGTATGGTCCGGAAATACAACAGAAACCATAGTAAGGAAGATTGCATCAATACCAGTATTATTGGCGTCGGCGGCGATCGCAGTCCCATATATGTGGCTGAGCATCTACCGGCTAGCGCAAGGAGACTCTTCTTTAAAGCAAGAGAATTTGCGAAACTAAAAAATTACATGTTCTGTTGGACAAAAGGTGGGAACATCTTCATTCGCAAAGAAGCTGGTGTTCGCCAAATCTTAGTGAAGTCTGAAGAAACCCTTCTAGAACTGGAGAACAATTTGTGACTATACACTGCATACGTGAGCCTGTTCATTTTATTTATAGTTCCATATCTTTACTGTTTCACTAATCATGTTTTATATAGTGTATACACCTGTTACAATACAAAACATTATACAATACTTTTGGAATACATTACACAACACCTTACCAATACCTCTACAGAGTACTTTTTGTTAAAGCCATGTGTGAAATACAAAACCTTAATAACTAACAACAAAAACAAACACAAAATAACACTCATCTACAGTATCCACAATTTACTTAACATCTATATACACACAATATTCACAATCAGCTATACACACATAATTCATACTAAAGGTTGCCCCAACATTAGGAATGTTATTTCTACAACAGACTCGATTGCTCCGTTTTCTAACTTATTTAATATCTTTCTTGTAATTATAGCTCATATATTGCCAACCAACAGTTCCACATATCTGCACTATACATTTTTCACTATTCGATCGCTGTCATAATACTTTTATTGACGAGTTAGAAAACGATGAGCAACAGATTGACTGCTTACTTCTTAGTGATACCAAACTATGTTCCCAATACATCAAATATGTAAATAATGATAGAGGGTCATTATCCGTTCTCACATTTAATATAAGAAGTATTCACAACAATTTAGACTTATTTCTGACATTTATATCAGCATTGAATTTCTCGATAGATGTTATCGTTCTGACGGAATGTTGGACGGATGTAAATAACCCGCCACCTACTATGGACTCCTATGCCACGTTCTGGACCAAAAACAGTATTAACCAAAACGATGGTGTAGTGGTTTATATTCGCGAAACCATACAAGCATCATCGCAAGAGCCTGCATGTTCGGAGGGTAATTTTCTAATACTCAACATCCAGCCAGACTATTCAATAATATGTTCATATCGTCCACCTTGTTTTAAAAATAAAACGAATTACTTAAACGCACTTGACCTAATACTAGCCTCTATCAAAGCAAAAAATATAATACTTACAGGCGACATAAACATAAATACCCTTAATGACTCTAAAGAATCTACGCAAGATTATTTAAACCTCTTGGCTATGCATGGTCTTAAAATAGGAGTTACTAAGCCCACCAGGTCTAAGACCTGCCTTGACCACTTTATGATCAAAACAGGTAGCCCATGTAAGATCGTAGTTTTTGAACAACAGCTTACGGACCATTCACCTATTTTGCTATATATCCGGAATGGTATTGTAAATAGGAAGGAACTAAGCTATAGGAAAGTGACCATAAATTATGAGAACATCTTTAACGATTTAACAAAGGAATCGTGGCAGGACATTTACCAAACCAATGACACTGACATAGCCGCCGAGATAATCTCAACTAAACTACTATCTATTCTGAATCTTAATACTAGAACTACTTCGTCTTCAAACCGGTACAAACCACTAAAACCTTGGATATCCAAAGGAGTTGTTAAATCCATACGGAGACGAGATAAGATGCACGCTAAAATGAAAAAAGCACCTAACGACTGGACCCTAAATCTTAACTATTTGAACTACAGAAATACTTTAAACAACCTAATTAAATACCTAAAAAAACAATACTATCAGGACAAATTCACTAAAAATCAAAACAATACTAAAGAGACATGGAAAATTATTAAGGAAGTTTGCAATATGAATAAAAAAAACCCTATCCCTCAAGAGCTTTTGAATATTAAGGACACTCCAGCTAAGTCCTTAAACACCGTTAATAACTACTTTACGTCAATTGGTGGTACCCTAGCGGGTAATTTGCTAAATTTAATGCACCAGACTGAGGACGAACTTGCCTCCTTAGCTAAAGCTAGAAATCCTCCTTTAGAATCAATGGCCTTCGACCCAATTGACCCACAAGAAGTAGCGGTGGTACTGCTCGGAATGAGATCCCATAGCGCACCAGGTTGGGACAAAATCACTACTGAAATCCTGAAACAAAACATCATCTCCTTAGCTTCTCCTCTCACTTACTTATGTAACCTTAGTCTTGGATCTGGCTCGTTTCCTAAAATCTTCAAAAAAGCTGTAGTATGTCCGATACACAAAAGTGGTGACAAAAGTAACCCTACTAACTATAGACCTATTTCTCTTCTCTCTGCTCTGAGTAAGGTTCTCGAGAAACTAGTTAACAAACGTATCATTTGCTACTTAGAGAAAAACAAACTCCTGCATGATAGGCAATTTGGCTTCAGAGAGCGGATGTCAACTGAAGACGCTGTTCTCAAGTTGACAAGCGCTATTAATTCTTTCACTGTGAAAGGAGAAAGGAGTATAGGTATTTTTCTAGACCTACAAAAAGCATTCGACACAGTTTCAAAAAAAATCTTATTTACAAGGTTGGAAAACGTTGGAATAAGGGGCATCGTACTAGATTGGCTTAAAGACTATCTAACTGACCGATTGCAATGCGTAAAGGTAGATAATTATACGAGCGACAGTCGTTTATGCTCTTTCGGCGTCCCTCAAGGGAGTACCATTGGGCCGACTTTATTTTTAATATATATTAATAGTTTAACTAATATAACGTTACCCAATATGGAACTCATTATGTTTGCTGATGATACCGTTTTATTATTTCACGACAAGAACTGGAATGCGGTTCCCGAAAGGGCTGAAACTGGCCTAGCTAAGATAACGGAATGGCTCGAAGATAGCTTGCTCAACATCAATGCTTCAAAAACAAAGTTTATGTGTTTCTACAAATCCCATATGACGAGACCTCACCCTGAAATTGAATTAAAAATCCACACATATCCATGCAATCGCACTTATAACCCTACAAATTGTCACTGTTCTTCGCTTTCTCGCGTGCAAACAATCAAGTACTTGGGAGTCACTGTGGATGAGAAACTTGATTGGAGCGCTCACACACAAAATTTGGCTTGTAGAGTCAGGAAAATGATTTACATCTTTAAAACTTTACGTGACGTAACAAGTCATAAAGTCCTAATCCAAACATATAAAGCCCTATGCGAGTGCTTGATCAGGTACTGTATTTCTGTTTGGGGAAATGCAGCTAAGACCCACATGATAGCTGTTGAAAGAGCTCAACGAGCTGTATTAAAGGTGCTTATGCGGTTATCTTATAGGCATCCAACTACAAATATATATGAAAGGGCAGATGTACTTTCTGTGAGAAAATTATACATATATCAGATCTTATCAAGATACCACAGACATACTGTCCCTTTCCTAGCGCCGTCGACAAAGCGCGTTGATCGCTGTCCAGTCCCGCGCGTTTGTCGTACTTTTTCTCAGCGTCATTACAATTTTATAGCTCCGCATTTATATAACAGAGTCCTAAAAATCTACAAAGACTGTAAAAGGTACAACAATTTTAAATTTCGTAGAGTGTTGGTTAAATGGCTTAGTGAATATACTTACGACGATATTGAAAATTTGCTACTTATAAAAACCTAAAAAACTACACCCATGACCCATCATTCCAAACACACACACCCTCACCCACATCCACACCCACACACACACACACACACACACACATACACACACACACTATTTATCTTTTACTTATATAATTAATTAATAATGTTTGCTATGTAAGCTATAGTTGTAGACATAAAATTGTTTGTACACTAATATAAGAGACGAAGACACTGGCCCCTGAAATACAGTTGATACTAGTTCGGGGACCAGAGTATTTCACTTTTACTGTAATATTTTTATGTCAATAAATTATTATTATTATTATTTACAAAAGCTGAATATTACATCGCTCTGAATAAACTAACAGGTTTCCATTAAAAACGTGTTGACTGTTCGATGTCTGACTTATTTATCTTGTGTTGGCGAGTACTAGCAGGCGGTTCTCTAAAGGAGTACTTATATGTTGTAATACTTCTTTATCAAAATCGACATTCCATTCGAAAAATCCTTACGTCCCGGAAAACTTTCTATTACATCTTTCCAATATTTGAACTTCATTCTGTTAAGGCTTTAGCCTTAGTAGTGAACATTCTGTCTATACATTGGAAATATTTACAGTTCTTAAAAATGTAGAACGGAACAGAGGAAACTTTTGAATGTAAAGTAGCTTAAAACTTGTAGAATCAATTCTAGTTGACGCAAGTTGAGGATAGATTCCAATTTAAAGACCTGAATTACTTAGTAGTTGGAGGTTGGATCATGCACCATGTGCAGTCTAGGCAAACTACAGATTAACCGATTATGCGCCGAGTGTAGTTTATTGCAGCTTGTATGTACTAGTGTTATTAAATAATAATCTGTCTTGCGATAGTATATTCAGAGTAGAATATCGAACGACTTTATATAGCCTAAGTAGATTCATGTTTGAAGTTTCCTTTATACCCGTTACGTTTTTATTAGGGTTCCGTTGCCAAAATGGCAAAAACGGAACCCTTATAGTTTTGTCATGCCCGTTTGTCTGTCAGTCCGATCGTATGTCACAGCACGCTTAATAATATATAATACTTTAAACTAAAATTACTTTGGACGTGATCGGATATACCGTCATTAAGTTATTGCCGAAAAACTGCGTTGCTGAGCAAAAGGGCTTAAGTACTATGAACATACGCTCTTCTGCTGGTGCAATTTTTCTAGTCGGCGTTTTTCATACGGCAACGGCTCTGGAACCCTACACTGAGCATGGTCCGACATGCTCTTGTCCGGTATTATTTTAAGAGCAAGTCTAAATAAAACTAGTTTGTCTTTTGTATACCTACCCTTTTTATATAAAATCTCTATTAAACTGTATGAACATCTCAGGATTAGGTCTTAGAGTAAATAAGATTCATAGGGACGATGTCTCTCAAGAGACAAGTAATATTATATGAGCGTGTGTCAGGCAAATTCATAGACTGAATTTTATAGGCTTTATTAAATTCAATATAGGTCTTCATGACCAAGTACTAATTAATGGTATATGAACCTGTAACGTTTAAGATTTTGGCTGCCTCGGTAGCGCTTTGGGAGTGTTCAGGAAGTTGTGGGTTTGATTCCCACATAGGAAATATATTTTTGGGATATTACTGTTCTAAGTCTGGTTATATATACCATTACGTTAGTAAAGTACCCCGAGACGCAGACATTATTCTGTAATGCGGGAGTTATCTTTTAATAAAGAAATACAAATACAATAGATACAATCAACTCAAAAACAGGTGTTTTCTTTAAGTTGTTACAACTAAAACACTACTTTGCTGTGTCAACCGTAGAATTGGCACTTTAAAATAGAATTGAATGCAGAGAATCTCGAATCCGACATCAGCAATATATTACACCACAGCATTGCAGGTTAGTTTACAAGATCTTCTGCAGGCTAAAGTTGGAGTTACGCCAAATCACTGAAATTGTTGTCACATGTAGCTATCTTTTTACTTTTACACCCAAGGCGTTAAGTCTAATTTGAAATTACTGCCACCCTAACGCAAAACTAGTTCACCCTACGGCATAAATTAGTAAGATCACGGTCAGGCAATTAATAAACTGCTCGTTTAGGGGTATTATATTAAAGCTGAGAAAGATGAACGGGCAAAGTTCAATAAATATCTCGTTTAATATCGAAAGTTTTTGAATGAGGACAAGATTTAACACATGGTTTATTTTAGTTATGTCCCTTCTTTAATACAGAGATGTGACTTTTAACGCTTGGTGTGTTACATTGTACTCTAAAGGGACTCTTTTTGAAAAATATCCGACAGCAACAATGGAACGCGAGCTTAGTGACCATAAACATCATAATACAAAGGAAAGAGTGTCGGAACAGTAAGGGACACAGGAACATTTTGACACTCCCAGAGCGCCGGTGATTAATCAACCCTCAGTCGGTTATTACTCACTTGGGGATTCTTATAATACCTCGGTGATTTTTCCCCGACAAAAAAATTCAATATCTGAAAGTAACATTTTTCAATATGGCGCAGGTGAAATTTAAGTTGCTTCAAATTTTTGAAACGTATCCATTTCAATATTGTCTCCGATTTGAAGCTCAGAATTCAGTGAACTAGATAAAGACAAGAAGTATACGTTAACAGCTGGAGCATATAACTAAACTTGAAAGTACGGAGAATCACCAAGACGAGTCGTTTTAACCGTAAAGATGTCATGTTAACAATACACCAGTATTATCGAGCCTAAGGTATATAGTTAAGAGGTTGGCAGGGGTCTCAATGGCCCGATAAATTCTATATACAATGGTGTCATTTGGCTCAGAGCTTCTAACGTTCCTCAAGGACACAGTCTTCAATTAAAGCTTAAATATAAGGATAGGCTAATACTCTCAAGCTTCGCAATGTGTTAGTTCAGTATTAATACTACGACAACATAGGCAGTATCAAATATTCTGTAGACAGTATATACAATAATAGCAAATCAACAAAAGGGCTTTCAAAGGATTGTAGCTTCTGTTGATTTATTTATTATGGCGTGAGAGAATTATATAACAATGATGATGAATAAACAATATCCATATATCTGTATTACAAATACGTACATCTGCAAAAAATATAGTGCTATAACTCAGCATTTATTTTGCGGAAAGCGGCCACACAAGGCTCGCGCAAGGGTTCGATGTTCATAGGGATCTAATAGTGTGTGATTCACAAATTCCTTTATTTATTATTGTGAGTATCGATATGCTGCAGATGCTGCTCCAGTGATTTGAATGTTTGTAAATACGATATACATGCATTAAGGCATATTAATACTAATCGATGGAAGAAAACGGAACAGAATCAGCTTGTAACCACGGTACCACCTACAACCCGGTCGAAATGTCAACAATCTATGAGTAAAATAGTTACCTAGCATGTTATAGAATTTTATAAGCTACGGGTCTTAATCGCGTAAGTATTTTATTTTAAGGCTAAATACCTTTGTTTATTGATCGACGTTTACAGTCAAGCATGGTTGGTTTATTTTACTAGTTAAGTAAAATGAAATCTTACATGAATTTACGACATATTTTTTTCAAAAAGAGTGAAGAATTTGCTTTAAATTTGTTTAGTAGGCAACTAATTTTACAGGTATTGTAACTAATATAAAACATTTTCGTACGAGATGACTACCCATATCAAATTCGCAGGTATTAATATCATGTTTGAATATTATACCGCTATATTCGTACACAACTTAGAAAACAAAACTAAATACATCTTTGCAAAGAGTTTGGGCTTGAACACGAACTGTTTGGAAGTTCCCTTGTAATGCCGTTTTGTGAACATAAATCCCAAGAGGATAGCAATTAACTGTCTAGCATTATCGAGCCATCTCTTGGGATCGACCTCTTTCAACGAAGGACTTTATAAAACCTTCACCCGCATACCCTACATAGTTTTGTCTAACGAATTGAGTTCAAAGGGCATATACCTACTGAAAGGTGCGGGCCTCATAATCTATACTAATATTATAAAGCTGAAGAGTTTATTTGTTTGTTTGAACGCGGTAATCTCAAGAACTACTGGTCCGAATTGAAGAATTTTATTTTTTTGTTGGGTCGCCCATTTATCGAGGAAGGCTATAGGCTATATAACATCTCGCTAAGATCAACAGGAGCGGAGCAGCAATTAAAAATGTTGCAAACAACGGGGAAAATTGACGCATACGAAGTAGCGCGGGTCACCTAGTGTTCAAATAAAATCGTACTCTATATTGAAACGTTATAACTATTATCTATTGTTTTTTTTTATATACTAATCACAAGAAACTACCCTTCTGTGTCCGTGGTCAGATTTATTTTAACTGGCTACATTATGCATGTTTTAAAAGGTATCCATGGTCATATTCATAACAAAATACAATTCAATTAGTTATCCTATGAAAACAGCAAAATAAACGCTCAATTTATTATTTCGGAAACTACCGTTTTAAAACTAAAAAAATGATTTGTAATTTAACGATTAATCTGTATATATAATTAAAACCGGGCAAGTACATGTGTACCCCACACGATAGGGTACCTAGATGACAAAAAAAAATCACATTTTGCGCATGCGTGTTTTTTTTTAAATACAGTAGCTAACAATTTAGTTACGCCAGAGGTAAGTTATCATGGTGTTTTCCTAAAATAAAAACCGTAATCCAACTATAGATACCAATCTAACTAAGGATTCCTTAATTTAATCCGCCTGACCAAGGACACAAAAGGGAAGAGGGTGGTCAAACCGATCTAACAATGCATGATTCGATTTTTGTTTCAATCTGATAGAAAGCTTGTAATGAACTCGGTGTGAAATAACAAATTAGAATATGTATATCATCTTAAGTAGATAAACTAACGGATAATTATGAATACCTATTGTTAATAGTTCCCCTCAAGAAGAATCGGAATCCCACTACAACAATCTTTTTGGTTAAAAAAACAAGAAATAAACATATCAAACAGTGTTTCCTGAATTATAGAGAACAAGCAAGAAATGCAACGTACTTGTAATCAAAACTTGGATAAAACTTATGATGTAAAACTTTGGGAAGAACAATATGAAAGAGTCATAAAAATTACATTTGAAGTGATACTTATACTTCAATCACGTTTTTAACGAAACAACTCTTGAGAAACAACAATTTCGAAAGGGAAATATTTTGACCTAGAAATTGTTCTTGTTGATAACAGTAATAAAATATTTACGAAAATCTCCAACACAAAAGGAGTACCTAATATAATCAGTTAACTTCGCGAGAGGTTCTGGATGTACACCATCTTTATCTGGCACCTGCCTATTATTATTATTTGTTAAAATGACGTCAGAAACGTGCCGTTTCGTAGATTCCATTAATGTCTCGAGCCGAGTAGCTTTGTTTGTCACTACGTTTGTCTAATTAGCGTTGTCAAAGCGACTGGTAGCGTCCTCAGTGCAGACGCGACCGAGGCCAGACAAAATAATTCATTTAATTACTATTTAAACTTATAAGCCCTTAAGGTTGATGAAGATTTTAAACGATACCATTAGAAGAATTTATGATCGTATTTTCAAACAGTCTACGTTATTCAAAATTCAGAAATATTTATACGGAAAATGTAAATACTGACCTCCTTTTGGAAATACCTTTTAGAAGCTGCTGGTTAAAGAGGTTGGAAAATATGGAAATTGTTACAATAAGAAGTCCAATTTAAAACCTAATTTCATATTTACTAAGTATATAAAGTTACTATTTACAAATAGAAATATATATTATTTCTTATTAGCTCGTCGATGAGTTATTGTACAAATGCGTGAAAGCGTTCAAGTTACGTAGGAAATCGTGAGCAACCTACACCAGAATATTGTGTTGTTAAAAAAGTCACATAGAGTACGGAAACTGTTTTACTCCATATGGCGTTACTTTTATTAGTTTTCTTCCAATACGGGACCGGGCGGACGAAATTCCATCATTTGGGATTCGGCGACCGTACTGCACATACTGTTTTTATAGTATTTTATATGACGTTGCAATTTTTTCCATTGTGAAATATGACTGTCGCTTCAATGCAGGGATAACTTGAGTGATACATTGCTTTTATTTGGACAGCCCGAATGTTAATACTTGATGAAGCAAAGGCCATCAACAATACAGGATATTGTGTTACATCTATCCTGTTTATGAAAAGTTATTGAAATTAATTAAATTGAGCTGTACCTACTTACATTTTACTATTCAAATATAGGTAGGTACAGCTCATAATTATTAGACTCAATATTATTCTAATCCGTTATTTAATATAATTTATTCTATTGTTATCAGAATTTAACTCAATCATAATTTAAAAACGTTATTGAGATTTGATTTAGACGGTTGACATTCAAAATGTAAATGTCGGTAGTGACATGACATGACGTTGACAACAGCTGTCATGCGGATGTCACTCCGACATGAAGAGGGAATAGAAAGATGGCAGACAAATTGTATTCGCGTGTTGAACAGTGCAGACGTTTGTAATAGTTCAAATAAATCCGTTTATTACTTTGTAATCCAACGCATTTTTATTGAAGTCCGAGTTGATCCTTTATAATGAACTCATTAACTGTTTCAGTTTGAAATGAGTTAACCCCGATTAGAACTGAATAAAAGTCACATCTTATTAAGCTCACGTTGTAAAGATCTACACTAAAATTCGACTCAAATTCAGAAATAGATAAACCAAATTAATAAATTCAGAAAATACGTTTAAATTATTTTACATCACTGAACTGTAACATAACTTACATAGCTTCCAGCGTAAAGAAATGCAAATTTAACAGTAAATAAAAAACATAACATCACAGAGTTTCTCGTGAAAGGCGTGAAACAATTTCACAAAAAAGAACTTCGAACAATGTAAATACGAAACAGTGCTATAAATATTAAGCAAAGACCGTCCGTTCTGCTAGCACTCGTAGGAAAGGAATACAAAGTTATTAATTAACGTTCGTTTGCAAAGCAAGTGAACTAGTTCCACTTATGTTTCAGTTAGTCTGTGAGCTAAACGAGATCTCGTTTGTGGACCACGTACGAGCTTAGTTCACAAATGGCCGATTTAGTATTTCCTCAATATTTGAGGAGATATAACGTAGTAAAATATGAGCAATTGGGTAAGATTAATGACATAATGCTCAGAGTCGCAGATGGATTGAAAACGTATTCTTTTTTTCGCTCTTCTGTTATTAGGAGAAATAATAAATGTTATGAATTGTTATTGTCTGGTAGAGTTCTGATTTAATGTTATCATTAAATGTTTAGTATTCTTTTGTAAAAAAAAAACATGATAATTCAGTATTTTTCTAATTTGTAATTCTTTAAACGTGGCTTTATATATAAATACAAATAGGTGTAAAATACGAATATTATAAAACACAATTGTGCGAAGATATTAAAAAAACTAGTTACGCTGATAAATCGTTTTTTTACTTTAGAGTAGGTATGTAGTAATTTTTTATTATTCGTTTTCAAATAAATGTAAAACTACCCAATTTAATAAAAAATACTGAAGATGTTTGCATGAAAATGTCATTAGATTTATTAAGAACAGAGAAGACTATTAAAATTATTACGTAACTGAAAGTAAAACTCTACCTAGCTTGAACATAAACTTCGACAGTAAAATAGACATAACTTCTACATTTCAGAACCTAAACCGAGTAGTGAACGATCCAAATCGTAACCGTTTAGAGCACAGATTATTGTTAATAGTTGCGAGGTAGCAGCGAGTAAATTGTCTTGCAGAAATCGGATCGTGCAAGTTTCCTGAGTTACTGTTACTATGTTACACTCGATCGATTACCGATGACATTATGTATGAGTGCATGCAGTAGCATAGCACCTATCACTGCATAAGACTGAAGCTTCGGTTTATGTTATTTTTTTTATTCTAAAAACAAACCGCGTCACAGGTAAGCTGAAATAATGTTATACTTTCAACAATATAAATCACAGCTTTATTTATTATTTACTTTTATTTATTATCTAGACTTAAAACAAAGATTTTACTAATACATATGGGAACTGAACTCTAAAACATAAATTTGTACGCAATGCCACACAAAAATGGTATCAATGATGAAAATTAATACTGATTTTTGACAATATATTATTACGTAAGTGAGAGCACAAAGAAATTAACAAATAAATATTACAAATGAAATACTTGCTCCAAATTTCAAAGCAATATGTAATAATTCTACGTTATGTAAGTATTTGTGTCAGAAACACATGCGACTGTACCTATACATTTGCGAAATATGGTTGATGTATATTAGAAATCTAATTGGTTAATATGTTAAAGGGCAGGTATAATTAGCACGAATATAGGAATGAGAAAGCGTCAATATAGTAATTTAAATTAATATTACAATTTTAGATGGTAATTTATGGCAATACCGCGGTACTATTTTTAGATGTCTAAAGCTACGTGTGTTTAATTACATTCCCCTGTATAGAATAGACGAGTACATAATTAAGGTTACATATACAGAGTGATTTTTAAAATATTAATAACCTCCTCATGGCTTCTTTACATAACACTAAATAACTTTGTAAGTTTCGGAAAATATTTAAAATAAAAACCATTAATCACCTACCGTTTGTTTTTGGAGTTCTGACCTTAACCACCTACAGACTTTTTACTGAAGTAAAATCATTGTTTATTGTGAGGTTTATGACAAAAAACATCGATTTTACTCCGGGGTCTTACAGATGTGTGGTTATATGGTTGTGTGACAAAAGTAGGCAGTTGGTAGTGAAGGGTAATTTGCATTTTTTTTAAAGCGTTTCGAAAAAGACCTATATTATTAGAATATTTTTCCTAGACGCGACTGGCATAATATAAAACCTTAAAGCTATAACTAATTTCTACTTCACTACATCAATTTCTACGGTCCAGTTTTAACAAGATTCCAACAGACTGTTGAATAACAAGAAATAAACAACTTTTATTCAACTACCCTCGTTATTCCAAGCAGGAAGACTCGCTAATCCGACAGAAGTTACTACAATCTTGAAGCGCAATATCTTTAATGAAAAGTACTGAAAGAGCTAAGTGCAAAACGAATTCAAAGCGTTTGCAATCCGAGCGGACGATATTATAAACATTGCAAACGAGATACTAAGGACAATAAAGTTGACTAGTGTTCCTACGAGAAATCTCTAGTGCACTGTCGGACGCAACAGTTTTATTTAGAAGGAAAAGGAAAAAAATCAGGTCGCGAAAACAATGGAAGCCGCAACAATTCTTTTCTTTTCGGTTGGCTTTAAAATAATTTATTCGATGTTTAACGCTTTTCGTTTACGTAAATTGAATTTCGTTTCAGTGAGTTTCAGTTCCGTGAACAATGTCTAATTGTTATTAAAGTCTGGCGTGCATTAAATATTTTTAATTTTAATTTTCGGCAAACGTTTCTCGGCGATTTATAGTATCAATGTAAAATTACATTAAAAGCAATATTATAACGCAAACAAGAATTGGCTTTTCAATTTTATTAACACGAACAACGTTTTGGTTGTGGTCTCTTCAATCTCTATCGAGACTAAGAAATTTTCTTATCTTTAAAACCCAATGATTTAGGTAGCCTTTTTTTATAACTGGTGAAAATCTATCTCAAGTAGAAAGAGCAGAGTAAGTAGAGATGCCTAGTATAGAAGTGAACATAGGTATGTCGAAATTTTACTTCGTGGAAGCGGCATAGGTATTGTCAGGGTACGGAGGTGCCACCACTCGACTTGGTGAGAGTACCTGTCACTAATTTACAGTGTTGCAGGTCTCTCTCTTTGCATTCGGTCTATTCATCTATTTCGATTGTTGTATTAAGGATATTTCTTTCTACTTCAATCGTGGTGATTCACAGATCGAGGGTGAGTGGTGGGTTTCCTCTTTAATAATCTAGCCTTTTCTATTCTATTCCATTCCGTGTTCATTTTACTGCGGTTGCATAGCTTTACTTCTTTTTGTCCACAGTGTCACAGACAACATAGACCGTGCCTATAAAGACAAAATCGCAATTTCAAAATTATAAGTAGGTACTTAAGCCTCTTTGTTGGCAGCTTCACCGCCAACTTGTACATAAACAATATAAAACTGAGCAAATGTCTTTATGCATCGTTTGTTCCTTTCGAGTGACAATCTGAACTTCTCAAATAAATAATGTTTAAAAGAGCAAGACGTCTGGAACGTTTCTGGTTAGAAAATAAATTTTATTATAAAATATCACCAAGTATAAGATAAAAGATAGCACCGACCCAAATTTTAAGTCGCCAAGACTTGTTTTGCGTCTAGATATGCCGTATCTAAAAGATATATTATCATGAAACTTGGAAAATCGTTAGCCAACAGCAGAAAAATTGGGAGTAAATTCACTAAACTACAATTGCAGCATTTGATTTGAATTTGTTTTAAATTGTACAAATAATAGAGTATTACATGAGCACAAGCTTTTTCCTGCAAATTCATCCACGTATGGCATTTGCTTAGCAACCAGTCAATAACGTGACACTTTTCAAGAAAACATTGATGACCAGTCCAGTCATGACACATTTTCGTGAGTGCAGCCTGTCATCGATTTATAAGACGTTATCACGTCTAAGATATGTCAAAATAATTTATTGCATAATAATAGTGCATAGATACCTTCAAAACTTCTAAAACGATAATGTATTTGTAAATAAATAAAACACACTCCTCCAAACTATTCTTGTTCTGAGAGCTCATTAAGAGACTAAAACTTGACTGAGCTCATAAAAACATAAAGACTTGAACAGAGTTTCAATTTATGTATTTAATTTGCTCAGAAGTGAGAGGTAAATTTGACATTTAACTACTAAGAAGTGAAACATACTGGTACCATAGCCGAATTATAAATGAACGAGGTGCCTTTGCACTACAGTCGCTTATTAAACGCTGCAGCTACAAACAATAGTTAGTTAAGTTATACGTGTGTGCTGAATTAAATTTTGAATGGACTCTTTGAATTTTAATGTATATTTGACACGTGACTTTTCTTCTCTTCTGCAGTTTTCAAAACTAGGATAAAGAAATAAATGTATTTATATAAAGGTTTACTTAAGGCCTTTATACTTGTGTGTGTTATTTAACAACTGGTACGTCTGACACGTACTGAAGTTTTGGCAATATTATCAATATCAAACAATACTCTATTACATATTATACTCAATAACAGAGTAAATATTTGTATCGCATTAGACTATTCCGAGTTGCCCATTTGTTACTTCTCATTTGATCGGCTATTACTTGTAAACTTGTGAATCATACATAGCTGTGATAGTTTTCCTTTTAATTTCGTTATATATACTACGGACTCAGATATTGTTACATTTCCTAAAACATCCATTTAGCTGGGACGGGGGGGGGGGGGGCATTTGGCTTTAACAAAAATGATTACTTTAAAGCTCAATATTTGATAAACGGATCACTAAATCGAAAAATTGTCTGACCAACCCCTTTTTTTCAAATACCTATCCAACCACACCCGACACGATGGGGTAAGTGACAAAAAATTACACCCTGCTTTGTGTTTTTGACGCGACAGCGTCTTATAAATCGATGCCACGTCACGTCACATAGCAACGGTTACGTTATTGATTGGTTGCTAAGCAGTCACGTAGCAACGGTCACGTTATTGATTGGTTGCTAAGCAGTCACGTTATTGACTGGTTGCCAAGCAACGCGAATGGCGATAATGTTTTCTTAATACGTTATCACATAAAATGATCGTCTTTAAACCGACTTTACAAATAATAGGTATGTATATCCATGCCAAATCCCAGCTTTCTGGTACTAAGGGTCTCTGAGCTAACCTGGGGACAGAACGGTAGGACGGACATAGCGAAACTATAAGGGTTACTTGTTTCCTACGAAACCCTAAAAATATATAGATAGCCAAACTTACCTACCTGTTGTTAGTTTAACAAGGTTAAGTAAGTTAACCTAAAGTCAAACTATTACAATATATTCCAAGACCAAGCGACGACGGTTTGTTGTTCGAACTAAGACGTTTCAGCTTCCTTCCGCCGCAGAATATCCCTTCACAAGGACAATTTGCAGTCACGGTTAAAGTCAGACACAGTTACGAGTCATTAATTCACCATTCAATTCGTATACGAACCGAGGGAGGGCGAATATTCGAATTATTTACGAGTATCGACGGGAACCGAGACCTAACAACCTCTATTTGTATAAAATGTTATTCAAGAACACAGCTGAAAATTCAAACAGTTATGGCTCATTCGGTTCAAGAGATATAGTAATTGAAAAAATAACAATACGCCTGTATTGCGCTGTGAGTAAATGACTTTTCACTTCGGGGCAATTCTGATTAGGTCTTGTGTAATATGAGGCTTTGGATCAGGTTCAAAGTCTGCAGACCACAGGAACAGCACTCTTTGTGATCAGTCGTCTTAGGATATAATAAGCAAAGTAGTATTTACGTTTTCTTCAGATAGTTCTTGCGAATGAGCAGATTGTACCGTGGTGAAGCAAGTAAGCGTGTCAGAAGAGTACACATTGCTAGTACGCTACCTGCCATCGTCATAAGGTGGCAATGGCATCTACGAATTACGCATACGTCATTCGTAGCTACAAAAGTTTTTTTTTTTTATTTGTTTATTAAATAGGTACGTCAATAATATAAACAAAGTACATGATTTAATAATTAGGACATTACGTTGGCTAGTACTAGTGTTTACATTTATAACAAACATGCACAGCATTATAAATAACACCATATCAAAATAAAGCTACTTACTAGGTACTTACTTACTAAATTCAATCTACAGTTTTTTCACTAACATTTAAAGTACACAAACATTTTTACGGACCAACAAAAATATTTTTAATGCCATTTTTAGGATTCCGTAGTCAAAATGGCAAAACGGAACCCTTTTATTTTCGCCATGTCCGTCCGTCCGTCCGCACTTTTTCTTAGAGACAATTGGTGCCATAATTTTACGCATATTACTCACGCCTACAAAGCGATAAAATCTTTTTTTAGGGTACCTCCCCTGTATGTAAAGTGGGTGGTTTTTCTCACCAACCTCATCGTGTGGGGTATCATTAGACAGATCTTTTAAAAACGTTTAGGATTTGGAACGACAATTTTTAAGATTTAGGAATCCGTTTGTAAAATATTAAGCTTTAAAGTGCAAATTTTTGTTAGAGTCAGAGCCCCCCACTGCCAGCTAAATGGTTGATCTTGGGTATGTGAAAAAAATCACGATAGTAGTATATATAGCGAAATTAAAAGGAAAACTATCACAGCTAAGTAGGCTTTACAAGTTTACGAGTAACAGCTGATCAAATGAGAAGTAACAAAATTTTCGTACAAATTCCATTGAAAAATATTATTAAGTAGATATAACGTTGTAAGTATGTAACAAAAACCCACTTCTTTAGACACATTATTCGGATAGGAGTGGGACTACGGAACCTTACATTGTGCGTAGCCCGACATGACCTTCCCCGGTTTTTTATCATTTAGCTTTACCTAAACCATGGATAACGAAAGGGTATTTAAGCATTATAACAACAGATGTTGAACCACTTCCACCAACGAGATATTAAAAGGCCATCAGTAGTAACTACAGCACCCATTTGTCTTCATTACTTACGAAACATAATCTTTTTCTCTTCGTTTATACATACACTCGCTCCACTGTTTTACCCGAGTTTGCATTCCAAATATATTAATATTGTTTATTACCACTTACCAGATTGATTTACATTTATGACTAATATTAGGTACTAATTGTTTTGTGATTTACTATACTCAAATGAGCAGGATATAGGTATCACACTAATATTATAAAGGCGAAAGTTTGTGAGTATGTGAGTGTGTATGTTTGTTACTTCTTCACGTCTAAACTGCTGGAGCGATTTTAATAAAATTTGGTATGGAGTTAGCTGACACCCTGAATTAACACATAGGCTAATAAACCGCGGGTAACACCGCGGGGCACAGCTAGTAACACATAAATATAAATTTAGGCCCTCATTTCCCAAAATTATACAGTTATAATAATCGAGCCGATCGTATGAGAGTTTGGAACTCGATAAAATCAAAATGTCAAAGACAGCATTAAAGATAAAGTTTGCAAGTTACCGGATCGATATGTCGAACACACACCCTATTTAGCATACCCATTCACTCTGAAATACAGTTATTGCACGCGTAAGATCCTAAAACTTTTCTACCTTATGTTAATTTGTTTTTGCCGCTGTAAGTAAACTTAAACTTACTTGAAACTTTTAGGTTGCCTGATAAAGTAAGACAAGTTTAACAAATAGCATTACTTAATCCATGGTCTAAATTTAACTGGAGTTTATTTAAATTTTTTAGCGTTTGTAATTCAAACTGGCTGAGGTAAAACATTTGATTCGGTTCCGATTGCTTCTATTTTTACAAACTTATGGAATTAAAGCTATGTTGAATGTAATAAAAGAATAAGTTGAACCAAAGCTTAGCACTCAGGGACTCATGCCAGCTTTGAAACCACGTATTCGTTCTTTTTTATGTTATACGTGAGCGCATGGGTTGTGCATACGTAATTTATAAACCCATTAATAAATAAAAGATTACTTAGTTTTCAGCCGCGCTAAGGTAACGTATCTTATCTTATTGCAAAATCCAATGCTGAGAATAAAAACTAATTGAATTAGTATAGGTATCGCCCAATGGCGGCGGTAGCTTGATGGCTAATGCTTCGGTCTCGCAATAGTGAGGTCGTGGATTCGAAACCTGGCCTTTATACTACCGACGTGAACCCACTCCTAACACAAGCCATAGAGCTTCGCTGGAGGAGTTATCAGGATTGCTATATATAATTTTTTTAAAGATAACTAGCAATGTGGGGTTGTCATCCCTATAAATTGCTAACAATAATAATAATAATATCTTGGGACAACATACACATCGCTATCTGATCCCAAACTAAGCAGAGCTTGTACTATGGAAACCAGACAACTGATAAACATACATAGATAGTTCTAAATACATACATAAAAGATAAATTAAGTTAAAATAATAATAAAAAAGCCATTTATTCCGAAATTAAATAGTTACAATAATAGTGTGGTAAACAAACAATTACAAAATGTCTCTGATTTAAACTACCGCGATTTATACACGTTATGAAAATATAATCTTACGGGTCTTAACCGCGTGTATAATTTAAGGTAAAATACTTTGTTTATTGCCTGACGTTTCGACCGCATTGCAACGGCCGTGGTCACGGCTAGACTCTAAACAAGGTATTGAGACCCGTAATATATATTTTCATAAAGCATCTACCTATCCATGAATAAAGTAGCCCTTAGCATAATAAGTACATTTTCACCCGTAAAACTAACCTACTAATGAAAAGCTAGTAGCGTCTAATGGTCTCCGCCCAGTACTCCTTATCATACTAGAACTACTAGGTTCTGACACCAAAAAAGGCAGTTTGTATGTATATGACCAATATATATGACATGGGCAATAATCATTGACGTACAGACTTGGACCGTGCCACCCCTTTCAATTAAAAAATAAATAAAAACTCGTGCGACCCTGTTTTTTAGACAGGTATTGTCCACGAAGTAGCGTTGTCTCTTTCTAGAGAATGGTCAATTTTGTGAGGTTATGGCACAGTTCAGGTCTGTACCTACGTCAATGGGCATAATACGGTAAGTAACGTTTTGGTACGAATACGTTAAGCTACCCGTCCTCGGACTTGTGTACGCGATGATTACAAACCGCGTCGCAATCACAGTTCACAGTGAGTGACGAAAAAGTTACGATATCGGTACGATACAACATACTGGGCGGAGACCATAACGCGGCAATCCTCATTCCAAATCATTACAAATGAGAAATGGAAATGTTCTAGGACGAGAGTGACAAAGGGTGCTACGGGCAAACAGTTTTAGTGAAGCAAATCAGGCCTAATTTCAGCGCTTTGGAATTAGGGTTAGGACTAGTAAATGTAGGACTATTACAAGTACCGATAACTAGTTACTATTGAATTGTGTACAGGTATTGTTTGCCAGGTAGGTTTATTACCATAATTTAGAAATAAAATTGAACACAAGACGACCCGTGTTATTGTAAGTTATAAATGAAATGGTTTTTTGTTCTTATCATTTTTGTCTGCCATTTTGTTTTTTTTATCTTTACAAAGGATTTTATATTTGTTGAGTAACGATAACATCATTATTTTTCATAAATGGTGACGTCAACACAGACATTAGCTGTGTTTTGTCTGAAATATTAATTCTAGGTTCCCTGTCAATATAAAACAATAGCGTGCTAAAACCTACTATTAAAGTCTTGCTACATATATAAATGACAGCAACGACCAACCGTGGTTAACAGGCAAGGATAAAATCACAGAAATGTAACATTTATCCTTGTCTCGGGCTCCTGTCACTGTCGCTCGTCACTTATGATCATGGTTAGGTCATTCCCAGTTTTGTACATCGCGTTATGATTACGTTAAGTTAAAGTGCGACCGCTTCACTCAGTTCATGCGTTGTCTGCGTTGCAATATGTGGGCGGCAGATCCTATTGCCCGCTCACCGCGAAATCCCTGTTGCTATCTCTTCCCGCTAATTTAAGCGATCGCACTGTACATTTTATATAAAACCAAAAGCTCATTCACTCACTGACTTTTTAGAAGGTCTACCCCTAACTGGGGTAACACCTGCGCAGCCTAGAAGAACGACTAGAATGTAAAATGTCATCATAATGAAAGCGTTTTATTATGTAGTTCACGCGGACAAAATTGCTAAAAGGTAAATCTATCTAAATATAATTTATTTGTGGTAGAGGATTAGTCAAGTCTCAGATGTCTTCAGTGTGTTTAGTCATTAAGTAATCCTAGATTAACCATAATTACGACAGATTTATGAGATCCAGAACCAAATACTAAACTACGCTGACTTATGCTATAATCGTAAAGTCCTCGTATTTCCACAATCAGTCTATAATCGTAACTTGTGTGTTGGTTACATAAGGCCTATTTCATTTGAGCAGGTATACAAAAGTATCTACTTATATAAAAGTTTATTCTCCGAAACGATTCAAAATCAATCGATATATTAAAAGACCAAATTTGATCGATAGTTAGCAGCTATCGATCAAATTGGTAACGTCCATCCATCCACTGTCGCTCTTTTTGTTGGATTTTTCATTATCCAACTGGGTTTCAGAAAAGTGTCCAATTAAGTAAAATTCAATGGCATTGGTATCAGATCAAAAATAATAGTATGTATATAGGATAACATCTTTTTTATTATCAAAGATTGCATTAGGAAAGTATTGCCCTATGAACTTCACCGATAAAATGTAATCGTGTGTATAAGAATCGTGCAAACTGTAATCTAATCTCAGTCAGTTCGACCGTAACGACTTACCGTACTAGTAGGTACGTACATGAATTATCTACGAGTAATACTGCACGATGTAAATAGTACAGTATGCCACTATGCTAGAATGTGGGGAAAAATAATAACATTTTCTACTGTAATAGAAACTCAAACTGATTGTAACCGGAATATTGTGAAATATTATTTTTTGATTTTACTTTCTCACGTACAACGTAGGGTAATAACAACTGTAACGCGATGTCATAAAGTGCGATTTAGCTTACAGAAATGATATTTCAATTTGTAGGCTATTAAAATGTCGGCATTCTTTATCATCGTCGGTCTAGCCCTAATAACGTATAAAGCGCAATATAAACTAGCACCTTATCACGTTGTGGCAGACATCTTCAGTCATACGAATGCTAGGAACCTACTTAAACTTTACGTGTTTTCATATCGCAATAGCTCGTAAAAGGGGCTTGACGTCTGTGCGGCACACACATTTTTGAGTTCGTGAAACCTACACACAAAAGGTTTTACATTATTCAGTTGTCTTTATGCGAGTTTATGAAACTGACAGAAACCTACCGCCAAGGTACCTTTTAAGAATAATTTTGAATTATTAAGTAGGTATTTAATCATACGTATGAGAGGCGTAATCTAAATGAATGAATCAAGATTATGAATGATACACGTTTCATTGTTTCTTACATTTATGATATTTATGGTAGAAACACGTTCTCCGGCAATGTTAGCTAATGGGTAATCGTTTTCTATTTTAATACTGCCATACACATGCTTACTGTAGTCTGTAGATTCAATTGGAAAATAATACCGGCAGGGATAAATATAATAAAATTCCAACTATCCCTACCAGTGGAGATATATGCAGCTAGGCAGGTATAACACCACTGGTAAAGATACGGAATAGGCGAATAATATTGTAAAATGGCCAGTGATACATAAAAGCTATTTCATCTAAAACTACCTCAACTATGGCGTTATGACGAGGGTGTAATCATGAATTAGAAATTTGTTAATTTACAGCTTTCAACTAGGTAAATAAAATTATTAGGTATTAATATCTCAAAAGGGAAATCGCATTATCAGTTTATCATAACTTTATCATCAGATAAAGTAATATGAGTATTTAATTGATATAATTTTATGTGTAACAAATAGAATTCTTAAAATTATTTAGCATTTGAAAAAATGGACGTAAAAGTTTTTAATGGCATTTCCATTAGTCAGTGAAGGAAACGGGACCGTCAACTTTTAAAGGCAAATTTATATTCTATATAAAAGAGAATTTCGTATAGAAGCGGAGAGCGGTGGTAACAAAAAATCTGAACATTGAAATGTGTTATAATTCTAGTTAAAATCCTAAAAAATAAAACTATCCGTGCCGATGAAAATTCATACACTACCTTTTGTAAACTTCGTTTAATTGGAATAAATATCAATTCTAATTGTTGGTTAGGGTTCGATTTTATGCGTAACACGGCCTATGGAACTTACAAAATGATTCAAAAATAAAATTAATGTTTGTAGCGCAGAGCGTGAGAATAAAGGAAATATACACAAGTAGAGAGGATACGGTTATACTTAATATCTATTGGACCTTCTTGTTCGCTTTCTTCAATCAGCAGTGTGAGAGGAAGGGAGACGCAGGCCTTTTCAAAAAAAATATTTACAGACGTATCTGCTTAACCAAAATACACTAACGATCGGTTTCAAAAAACCTGCTTCCTCACGAACTATTCCAGACTATTAACTGGATAAACTGAATTGTTCGATCAACCTTTGAGATAAAAATACAAAACAAAGTAGTGAATCATATTGCGGGTTTCCCAGAAGGAAATGAAGCAACCAATACGTACATAAATAACAGCAAGTGAGACTTTACACGCGCCATTACCTGCAACAAACAATGAAAATATTATATTTTCGTTAAAATAATACAATATTCTTATATCGTAGTCACCATTTACTGACGGCTAGTCAAAGACATGATAAATAAAGTAAATTTGTTTTTGTTTATTTTTGTATTTAAACACCACTGGGTTTTCATTAAATTTGTACAGGTGAACAAAGAAGAAAAAATATTTCGTTAATGAAATAAACTTTCACACAGTTGCTCACTGCTTTTACGTAAAGGTACCTACACATTTCAGAAGAGCAGTAGCTTCCGCTTTGCCTAGGCCATTTTGCAAAATCAACATATATAATTCAGTCTGGAATGTGAATAAAAAAATAAATTATAAAAATAAAAACCCCCATGCACAAAAAAGATGGAAACAAGATCCCCTACATATACTACCAAATATAATTATATAATTTCATGCAGTCGGAGGCACTTTACTAAGTTCATCGACATTCATTATTGCCTCCGAATGCATGAAATTATATAATTATGTAGCGTATCTTGTTTCCATCTTTTTTGTGCAGGCGGGTTTTTTTATTGTTATAATTTATTTTTTTATTTATAACTTTTTAGTAGTTGTAGGATGTAACCGATGTAGCAACTTACTTTTATCACAGCTATTGTCAAGTATTAAAAATTATAAAAATAATGGTTGCTAACTAACTTTTTTAGTATAACAGTCATAATCATCATCATCACCTTTTTGAATTGCTTAAGATGAGCCCTTTAATTTGATACCCATTTTGCAGTATTTAAAACAACTTTTTTTTCACACCTCTTTATTTTGACATCTCATAGCCGCCATGTTTGTTTTTTTAAAACGTGACCTATTTAAGAACACTTGGGCAATTAAGACGAATCTAACGACGTGTAAATTAGGTATTTGAATGTCAAATAAATCAATAACAATAAATTATTTTACACTTACCAAGTAATAATATGCCTTTAAATGATCATAAAAATATATATTCGTGCATAATTTAATATGTTTTAATATTTATAATCATCAAAATAAATACAAAAAGTAAATGATTTGAAACCAGAACATAATGACGTCACAATGTTAAATTGCATACAAATCTCTACAGAACGAATCATTTTGACATTTTATAAAAAAGATACTGATTTGACTTGACATTCAAATACCCAATTGTATAAATCCGTTCAGTGGATTGTGAGATATCAGGTAATAAAGAATATTACATACATAAACATAACCCTTCTTTACAGTCGGGTAAAAAGAATAATGCGAACGGCGTTTTCACATTCTTTTGGGATTGTTTTAATTTTTTTTTCTCTATTAAGAACTTTGTTGGACTCCGAAAAATATTGAAAAAATCGCTAAACCGTCCTTAGGTCTGGCGCTCAGAAACTCACTATAAAATTGCGTTGCAATACGGTCAAAACGTCACGAAATAAAAAATTTTATCTTATAATATTCACGCGATTAAGACCCACTGAGCAACACATTTGGCGATAACAACATTTTTTAGTTACATAGATAGACAAATATATATAACAAAAATATGTCCATAATATACAGTGTTCATTTTCAATTATTCCAAATACCCTTCAGTCGACTAAGTAGCATAGATTGTATACGCAGATAATGAAAGAATTTGACGCTTGACGTAGTCGTAAAGAGGGTATAAAATCAGAACCCGCCCCAGATATATATTCACTAACACACAGCTATATAATATACATACAAATTGCTGTATACATATAGAAGCGTAATACATAGGATGTTATTGGAAGCCTTGAAATCTCTTTCGTGCATTAGAGGCGTTGAGAGAGTATTTCTGTTATAGACACTATATACTGCGTACCAAAGTAATTTATTTGAGGATTAGCGGTCTGCCAGTTGCTAGGATCATGATACGATAGATGAACTGTTGTGTTATTTGTCTTACTTGGAATAAGGTATAATATATCTTAGACACCTAGTACCCGTCTTGTTCCTCAATTATGGAGTGATTGAGGTATGTGGGTAGATTAATAAGTCAAATTTTATCTATCGGTACTTAAAAGATTCACTTTATGGTCATGTAATATATAATAATGAATTCCTAGTTCCCTTGGTCACGAGATAACTAAAGAACGACTTTACCGTTTTCATTAATTACTTTATTTATTTTTTAATATTCTGTAGAAGGTTCTTATGTAAAAAAAATGGTTGTCTGTAAAGTCGGTTTACGGACAATAATTTAACGAGATAACGCCATATGAAAACATTGATAACATTGTAATAAACAATTCGCTGTTGCTTAGCAACCATGCCTGTGACAGCTTTAGCCGACCCGGGCGCATGCACCCTTCGGCCACAATAATTCAGCTTATCAGCAGGCGGAACGTGACATGACACTTTGTCGTGAGTCAACCTGTCATCGATTTATAAGAGGTTATCATGTCAAAAGAAAATAAACGAAAAAAAATGAATAGCTCGGTACAAAGTTCGCCGGTACGGCTAGTTATCTAATATACCTATAAAATTCTCCTGTCACAGGGTGCGTAATCGAACTCCTCCGAAACGGCTCGACCGATTTTGATGAAATTTTGTGTGCATATTCGGTAGGTCTGAGAATCGGACAACATCTATTTTTCATCCCCCTAAGAGTTTGTTTGTTTGTTTGTACGCGATGATCTCAGGAACTACTGGGCTGCACTGAAAAAATATTTTACTGTTGGATAGCCGATTTATTGAGAAAGGCTATAGGCTATATAACATCACGCTAAGACCTATAGGAGCTGAGCAGCAATGAAAAATGTTATAAAAAAAAAGAAGAAAAATGAAAAAAGGGAAAATTTACGCAGACGAAGTTGCGCGGGTCAGCTAGTTATATATACCTAATAAGATCAGCAGTGAGTAGGTTATAATTTCTACTTAAACGCATTTTCCATCATTTGAGTATGCAGGCACATGTCAAAATTTTAATAGTGTAAACGTAAGACTGACCTCATTACACTCCTTATTCATAATTTGACTTAATAATGAATTAGTACCTACGCATTACAGAGGAACAATAACATTATAACAAGCTCGTAACATATTCAGCAAAAAAAAACTTAATGTACAAGAGAAAGTCATAAGTTAGTATAATAAACGAGGCTAAACCTAAAATACCAACAGTAAAGCGTAACAGCAGATATCTACCATAGACCGTCGTTGTCGCATGTTTACATAACGTATAAACCGACCAAACAATAAAGCCAACAGTATGTTCCCCCATTAAATACATGTTTCTAATATCAAATTTCGTCAGATAAACTATGTAGTTTCAAGCTTGACAGTTCATTTACGAATACAAAGATTGTTACAAACAAGCACTTGTCTTGAAACATAAAACTTGAAGACGTACAATGGTTTACTTTTATTTTACGGTATGTCTTTATGAGATGGCCGTGTAGTGACGTGGAATAATATGTTATAAGAAGTCTTTGCAGCTCACCAATTTGGATTAAAGGACGATAAATTTTAGACAAAAGCTTGCTTGCTCAAAAGCGTTTTTATCCTCTGAAAATACCATTCACTTCAATAAGTCGTTAGCTAAGGGTTAAATCTCACAAAATTGATGCAAATACATTTTGTGTTTGTGCCAAAAAAGACCTAATTGATTAAAGCCAACCAGACTTCGGAACATTATGTAAAACGGACAATATGTAAAAGTCAAATAAATGCAACAACATACACAAAATAATCTAGAACAGCTTTCCAAACGAATGGATGACAATACTTTGACTGTAGTAAAAATCTCTAAATACAAACGCGACAAATAACACATGACGGATTTGATATTTCCGTATCAAAAAATCAAGCTTTTCACAATGTAGGCCTCGTTAAATCCGATATGAATTATTCGTGTCTGACTGCAGTCGCTTCCGTGGACTGTTTCGCTTTGCATCGAAAAACCTCCATGCACTGAATAAGTAAACCATTGCATTGTGGTGTCCGGCGCAACGTGGCCACACGTTAATGAGCACGGAATTAGGTCACAGAGTCACGACGGAGTCAGCGTCCTCGCGCGGATTCATTAAAGTGCCTACATACCCGCTAAATCGTGGTACGGTAAAATTCTATTCATATTTTAGAAGTATAGATTCATTTTCAAAGTATCCTGATAATAAAATGTTGATGGGCCATTAACTGGAGCTTGGAGCGTAATTGACACGTTAGCGATACAGTGCAAAATAAACAACGTAAATTAATTGAATCCATAGACATTTGCAGCAAAATGAAGGTAGACAGGCAACCAGCTTTTTACTAAGAGACCGTTAGTAGATTACAATATACACCTAATTTATTCAAGAATATGATTATATTATACTTGAATAAATTAGGTGTTATCTATACTATAAAGCTGAAAAGTTTGTTTGTTTGTTTAAACGCGATAATATATAATATAACATCATCTTATAACAACAATCAATCAAAATGTTGCAAAAACGGGTAAAATTTACGCAAACGAAGTTGCGCGTGTCAGCTAGTCTATACTTATATTATAAAGCTAAAGAGTTTGTTTGAAGCGGAGCAGCAATGAGAAATGTGGCAAAAAATGTACGCAGACGAAGTTGCGTGGGTCAGCTTGTACTTAATACAGCGAGCGATTGAAGACTCCAGAATGAATACGAACGATATTTAACCAACTCTCCAAATAAAAATATAGAATACAGGTAAAGATTGATTTTAAATGAAATCTAGTTGTACTTACTATAGTTGTAAGCTCCCCAAATAAAATAAAACTAAAACTAGTATCTCTATAAGAACATAAATTATTACTAAGAATTACATTGTCTAGTAGTACTCGTAGGTACGTTTAAAATACGTTACTGACAAACATGCCAGAGATTTCTATAAAAGATAAAGATGGTTCTTGGCTCAGTACTCTTTTCTTATTCTCAAGAATATTGCACAAATATCTTTGCTGATATAAGTTTGGAGAGCCAACCAAACCCGTACTGGAAAAATAAAGGAAATTGCTTCTTAGATTTACATGCATAGGTCATGAGAATTCACGCAGTAGAATTCTTAACTTCAGGAGAAAAATCCTATAGTGCTAAAACCACAGTCTAAGTATGAGACTCAATGATTTCTTACCCTTTAAATCTACTCTTAACTCTCACTAAATCAACAGGTCTTAGCAAATACTTTTACACGCAGAATCCATCCAACTAAATTGTAGAAATAATCCCACGGGCCCAAAACCGAGAATAAGGACCGCGCGATAAATCTACCACCAACATTAAAGTGAAATTTATCTTAACAATAGACGGATTCTGTCGGATGGTGAGGATAGATTCGATCCCATTACATTCCAATATTTGAACATCCTCATGCACTTTCCAAGTGTGAGCAGGAAATTGTGTAGTAATAAATCTTTGAGTGCGCGAGTGTGACATTCTGTACCAGAGGTATCCTGCTAAACGGGAGTGCGGAAGCAGTGATTCTAGAGAATTTGCCACGGATAAATCGAGTGCTACGGAACTGGGAATGCTATGTGTATTCGCAGGGTTATCTGAGTCTTAACAAACGATTAGACGTTATTTATTGCTTCAAACACTTGGCTCACAACTTGTTTTCGAGTCATTCGATAGTCTATATGAGAAGTAAACAAGATGTAAAAGTAATATTTTGATTATTTATTTCATCAATTTTTTACTTCGTTAGAACACGTATAACATTAGCTAATAAATACTGTTTAGGTAGGGTTCCGTAGCCAAAATGGCAAACTGAACCCTTACTAGTTTCGTCTTAGGGGGGCGGGCACTCCATACATGTAACATACTGTTTTTTTTTCAGCAAACTATCAACGTGTGGCACATTATTCGACAGGGCTTTTATGTTAATAAAACTTTAGTTTCCAATTTGCTTTTCATTTTTTTTTTGTTATTATTGCATAGTGTATGGCTTACGTTGCCATTTGAATGAAAATATCTAAAATAATGCTTTTTGTCAATTACTGCATTCTTCGTTACGACAGCAGAGCTGACTATCGCCATCCTCGTCTAACAAATGATGTAGAGCGATAAGTCTTTCTCACTCTAAACAAACTTTAAACGCTGGCAACTCTGACTGCGGGCACTTTTGCATAGGCAGAGATAGTTTATCATGTACAGAAAATAAATAGCTTTAATTTGATATATAAATGATGAATATCCCCATGAACGTAATAACGTAACAAAATATTACCTGCTTACACCTGGCTGCGAAGGGGTTGCGGGCAAGTGCGCAAAGGCACCTATCGCTTTTAAGTTCTCTACGTCTATTTCTATAAAGTAAAGTATATTTCATTGTAATAACAAGTTGATTTTTTTTTCCCAGTAAGTCGATTGATATTAATTTGATTAAAAATACTAGCGGGCAAAATCTAATAGGCAGACTGGCCAAAACATATTGCCCCTTTTATGATTGTATATAAAAACATGATTTTATTACAATACTCGATGAACGATGCGAATCTGCAGCCGTATCTCAGTTTATAATTCATATCTATGTTGACTAGGGCTAATGAGTTAATCTATATATAGGTATGTTAATCTATAAATAGATAGAGAGAAAACTATCGCCACATAATAAATACTTTTACGTAGGTATAGTAGGTATTTAGAGTATTTTAAATAATTCAATGCAAACGTAAAATTTTTGGCATTACGAAGCCAGCGTAAATCAACATAGTTAAAATAAACTTAAGTACCTACCTACAAATACGAAACATTGCCCTGTTAACATATTACAGGCACGATGTTTTATTAAATTTGGCGTACATCGCCCAACCGATTTACGAGTTGAACATTACCTGGCCGTAATGAAACGCAATCATATTAATGAATATTTAATTTATTATGTTTAAGCTGATGGGATGTTATATGAAGTACAATATAATTTTATTGTACCTACAAAGGTAATATATCTTGTATTCATTCATTTGTAAATATAAATTAAACTTATCCAATTTTATGTTAAGCAGTAGTTTTACTCTTCTGTTTTATACAGTACATTCATTCATGTTGTTTATTTTATTTAAAAAATATATATCCGACATTAGGGAATAGTCCCCGAGTCGCGCTGGACTTTAGTAAAAGTCCAACTACGACATAGTTTGGTTAGAATTTTTGGTTTTCGTTTTGTACAGCGAACTACAAGCACACACACATGGGATTGACATATCGGCACTTGAGTACTTTGGATTAAAATAAAGTTAAATAACAAAACTTCAAATTAGTCAGATTTTATTAAAAGATACAATATAAAAAAGCTGCTAGCAAGTAAAAGGAGAGTCTGAATGGAAACACTGTTGTCTACAAAAAAAAGACAAAAACGTTCCAAGTACCTTCCTAGAAAGCTCAATTCCTTCAAAATCATCATATAATTACTATCTTAGTTGATGTAATAGAAATTGTGTCAGCAGTCTGTAATCTGTGACAACAGTACGTGACTCAAACGATACAAACAACGCTTAGTTGTGATACTTTAATACCAAGTTTACATAGAGACACTTCTGCCGTTTTCCCAATATTTACATACAAAATACTTCAGTAAATTATGAAAGCGACAGCTCTGTTTCACAATCCCTGGGGGTATTTTTAACTTAGATATAATTACAAAGATACGTCGCAATCGATACACCTTTCACAAAATATGGTAAAGTTTATATGGATACCTAGTGATATACTTATTTATTAATAGGTAAGTTGTTCACAATTGCTTCGCTCGTGTTTTTGTTGGTAATCAATGAAACGGCTATGTCCTACCCTAAGCTTTACCTTTACGCCAAACTAAACCAAAATACCTTCCAAGATTACCTGCAACAACCAATTTTTTTTCCCTCTTTATAATATAGAGAAACGGAAAAAATAAGTGAATAGAGAAAAAATAACCAATGCTTGCTTGAATAGCTTGCTTCAGAAATAAAAATATCACAAGTTGATAGGTATTCCGGGCCTGTCATTAATGCTCTTTCAAAGATATTTTGGTCAAATTTGATTTGGTAAAGCAAAACTATACAGCTTTGCAATAAAACACAAATCTTGTAAATGTGTAACAAAAATAAATAATTCAGCACGTACCTATATAATACTTTATGACCCGAGTAATCTCCCTAAGCTCACCAAAATTGGACAGTGGAAGAGGACTGTTTATTAATGATAAAAGTATTACTTCCATTTATAATTCTCTAGGGTTGACTCCCTTCTAACTTATTATAACAATTATACAGTTTCATTTGGAATGAACCCTTTAACGTATGGAAAATCCCTACGGATGAGACCGAAATGACGACACAATGGTTATGTTGGAATCCAATCCTATGAAACATACGGTGGCTATATTTATACGTACACTTTATTTAGCTCGACATGTATTAAATAGTAACTCTGTAGTCTGGTAATATATTTTTTTTTCTAGGGTTGACTCCCTTCTAACTTATTATAACAATTATACAGTTTCATTTGGAATGAACCCTTTAACGTATGGAAAATCCCTACGGATGAGACCGAAATGACGACACAATGGTTATGTTGGAATCCAATCCTATGAAACATACGGTGGCTATATTTATACGTACACTTTATTTAGCTCGACATGTATTAAATAGTAACTCTGTAGTCTGGTAATATATTTTTTTTTGCAAAAAGCGATGAAATATAATATTTTTGTATTTCACTAGGTACGATGACAATAAATTATTTTACACCAATCAGGCAATTGCACGTCATTAAAATGTTCTGACAAAAATATGTTCGAAGCGATAAGGTTGAATAACAAATTCATCATTATTCATTATCATGAGGTAAAAAACAATATTTTTATTTGAATTAAGATTTCATTGATTAAGATACAAAGTGAGTATTCACTCAGTCCTTATTTCACTTTTTCAGAGTGAGTTTCTATAGACAAAAATGATTAATATTTTTCCTAATAATAAATTCATAACTCCTGTATAGGTAATATATGAGTTATGAATTTTATTTTGTATAAATTACACTTTTAGAATTTTTAAATTGTATCATCAATCAATCAATGTTGTGAAATATATATATATTTCTTTTTTAATGGTATTTACTGGTTACTTGAATGATGTAAAATTCATGGGCGTAAATGTAAAAATGCAGAATAATGTAGGTATTTCTGTTAAATATTAAAATTATGCTAGCATTTTATATTCACAGAGTACCTAGATAGTTTAAATTGTTAGTTACTAGCGATCGTACTTCAGTAAATTATATAAGGTTATTTTCGTTTCTATGAAATGTAATGTCAGGGATCGTCATACTCACTAAAATGTCATTGCTTGTGGTGGCGGTGTGGGCAGCACCTTCCTGGCATAACTGTATTTAAAAATTGACATGGTTTTACTCTTGCGAACTTGGCATTAAATGTAGAATCATTATATTTCAAATGTTGTCTGACGTTTATAAGCGTTGCATTTTGTTACCTAAGTGAATAAAATACTTTGATTTATATTTAAAAATTGGGCAAGAGTAAAGAAACCGTAAAATGTTTTTAAGAGACCTGTCGAATGATTTGCCACACGCAGATTTTTCTGAAAAAAATTGCTTTAAGCTTCTGTTACATGTATGGAGTGTCTCCCTAAAGATAATATTTTTTTATTATTTAACTATCAAACTAAGTAGCGGCTGCTACAAGATACTTATCCTCCAAATTTTATCAATATTGTATTGTGTGTTGTCTTTGATTAAAATGCCTGCGACATACGGACAGACAGACGAACATGACGAAAGTATAAGCGTTTTCTTTTTGCCATTTTATATACGGAAACCCTAAAAAACTATCAGTTTCGATTTTATGAAAGTTTAATCTTAATCCAAGAGAATCAACAACAGCATTTTGGGGTGCCTGAATATTACGTCTTAAGACGTGAGCGAATATTGAGTTACCCAAGTTAATATCCGTTAAAACAGACTAAACTCGTGTCAGAGTGCATGCCGCTTGCATTCTAGTAGACCTGACGGAGCAACAGTCAGTTGATTGAAATAGAGCTAGCGCGGTAAAATAGTCGAGAAACAGTGTATTGGCTAAATAGTATTCGTCATAGCAGCAGATATTTGGTAAAAATAAAGGAACACAAAAAATATTGTTATTTTGCATTTAAAAAACCTCCGATATGTGAGACAAAGTTGATTATCATCCAATCGTCTAAAACATCATAACCATAACTTCAATTGTTTTCGAATAAAAATCCGCGTGAATAAACGTGATACCTATTCTAATAATACATTGTAAAACGAACAATATTCCCACTCACACAAACATTGGGTAGATTGAGACAAAAATATATCTAAGTGAGACATCATTTACTGTTTTGGGATTCAAGTCATTATCTGAATATTGACACTTATAAATGACTCAAGAGAGACATGGAGCGCCATTTATCGCGTTAAACATCGACAATATATCAAAAGGCAGTTTAATGTTCTCAATTGAATACATCGGTCTCCCCCAGAACGCTGCAGTGAACGATCCAGCGGGGATAACTCAATAATGACTAACGTTGGCAATCAGATTCCTGGTAGGTATTCATATTCCTTTACATAAAATTATGAGTATATATTGAACCGGTACGTAGATGATAGTATTATTAACCATTATGCATGTATATGATACCTCTATTTACATATAAATTATTCGTATCCGAGATACGAGGAGCTCAGAGGATAGATTTTCTCTTTTGAACTCTATGACTTACATGGATAAATCTATATTTAACAGTGGGAACATGCTAGATATACAACGTTATTCTTGGTATAGTGCAAACCTGAAAGTAGTTTGCTCAGAATCAGTAACACAATCCAATGGGATAGTTTTTAGACTTATTAATCTTTCCTACAGTTCGAATCCTGTTCACAATGATGTGAAATGTAATCATAACTTATTTTTCAATAATAACCATAGATATATATAGACGTGACGCAATAAGCACGATTGTGCGAAGAACACAAGACAACTTGAATGACTTATAACTCTGCAAGTTTTCAATATTTTAAATTTGTTTTATTTTAGGTGATTTCTTGAAGTAAACATCTTGTTGGGGTGTCTGAGCTTTGCACTATACCAAAAATAACCTTGTATAATCTTTTTGGTACTTAAAGAACTGAGCTTTTTCCTTTGTAAGGGCCACAGCTCGATCCATTTTTTTTCTCGACTTGAAATAATGAACCACCTATCACGGCAGCAAGGTTCCAGTGTTAAACATTGTCTGGAAATTAGTCGTAATATGTAAAATGAACACCACCAAGCCGGGAGGGTTGATTACTAAAGAGAGTTTATTTTGCGAATTTTAAGCTTGTGTTAGCGTACGAGTTTACATGAACACTAAATTTCGAATACATACCTACGCGTTCGCAAAAATAAGCTTATCTGCCCCCAAATTAGTAATAAAAACGAATGCCGCGTAGATAAAGCATTTATTAAAAATTTATAGACAAGATTCTTTTACAAAGTTTTACCTGTTGCTTATACAACAAATGGCATAATGTACCTACATAATTAAAAATCCCAACTACGTAATTTTCTATGCAGACTAAGACCATATCTTGTTTACGATTCTGGATGTACCGTGGGCGACGCACGACCGAATCAAATTACTTTCGTGTTGACAAAGCTCTCAAACTTGCGCTAGTAAGGTTTCGTTGTTTACATGTTGAGGATGTAGGTAATTAATGTCATGTGTGTTGTACCTACATGTATTGTTAATTCTATGTAGGTCACTTTGAAATATGTTGTACTTTCATAGCATGTAGCAAATCAAAACAAACCAGAAATGTAAAATAAATAAAAATAGTTGTCTGTAAAGTCATAAGAAAACATTGTTGACATTGTAATAAACAACCATGCGTGTGAGTTTTTTTTTTCAATAGTATCGCATATCGCTGCAATTACCAAAACATTGATGACATTGTAATAAACAACCATGCCTGTGGCAGCTTTTAGTGGCGCGCGCATGGGCCTGACGGCTACAATATTTTCAGCCCATCAGCAGGCGTAATCGCCATTCGCGTTGCTTAGCAATCAGTCAATACCGTGACTGCTTAACAACTAATCAATAACGTGACCGTTGCTACGTGACACTATTTCGTGCGTGCACCCCGTCATCAATTTATAAGATGTTATCACGTCAAAAACGGAAACATAAAAGCCTCAAAACTTTGACTTTATCTATACTAATATATAAAGGGGAAGAGTTTGTTTGTTTGTTTGTTTAAACGCGCTAATGTCTGAACTAAGGGTCCGATTAAAAAAAATATTTTTTTGTTGGATAGCCCATTTATCGAGGAAGGCTATAGGCTATACAACATCACGCTACGACTAATAGGAGCGGAGTAGCGACGAGAAATGCTGCAAAAACGGGGAAAATTTACGCATACGAAGTTGCGCGGGACAGCTAGTTAGTTTTATATAAAAGAAACTGACCTGGTAACTAGACAATGCCGTAAAGGTAATAAGATATCCTAACATTTTTATGACGTAGCCGAGTAATTTGCGTAATTTCGATGAATATTCGATTCGGTATTCGATTAACACCGAGTAGATATTAGTATAATTAAATTTAACTTTCATGAGGCTTCGTATCACCACGTTGCTAATTCATAAGTACTGTAGTGTTTACGAATTAGCAATGAGTAGGTAGATTAAATTAAAGATTAATTAAATTATCAATAAATAGGGTATTCCACTACCTATATATGAAAGAGTGCTTTTGTTTGTTTTCATTAGGAAACAAACAATTAAAAGCACTCTTTATATTAAAAAAGCCACAAAAACAATATATTTCAGCAAAATGAGCGTGTTCAGTTTGCTGAAATATATTATTTTACTTGTCAAAAAATTACATTTAAAAATTAAACACTTTACACTTTTAATTCCCACGAAAACGCTATCAGTTCATGACGTCGTATTGGTAACGTGCCATCCGTGCTGGCTATTACGCAACGTAACCATTATTTACGTTCCGCAAGCACTAGGTGGCGCTACTTTCTATGTGCATTTTTATTGCCATTATTAGTATTGACAGTTTCGGTGCCGTGTTTTTGACAGGACTGACAAACGACAGCGGATTCTTTTGCCTTTAATATGTCACAGTATGGCGGCTCGTGTTTCAAGTCACGTGATATAAAAAATATCAAATTTTAATTTAATAAAACAATCATGTACATTTTATGACTCAATATCAGAATAGGTATCTGTGTTTACTTCTATATATTTTTTTTTATCGAATTTCATAATGTATTGTTCACTATCGAAAGTACCCTATTATATTTATTGATTAAATTAACCATTTTAAACGTTTATTTTTACGTAGGTATTAACATTAATAGGTTAATATTAATGTTTAAACCCCGATTGCATTTGGTTACACGACAGAAGTAGGTAAGCTTTTGAAACATTTTATATAACCGTATTATCCTTAAAAAGTATGGCTGTACTTACTACTTGGTAACTTTAGCATAGTCTGATGGCAACAAGGATAATCTTAAGTATAAAGTTTCAAAGTCGATGGGATCGCGGTGAACGTCGATACGATTGAGTTCATAGCTTACGTAAATATGGAGTTTGTATATCCCGAGTTTAATACTTCTTGTATGTTGTGTAAAGTTCTGAGAAATTGTTGGGTTGATTAGTTTCGATTACCGATGCGTGGTAAAGGAATCCGAATCTAATAATCGAACACTGAGAAACCGATATCTGACGGGTGTTTATAAGTATTCAGGCTCAAAATCTCTCTATGCTTAATTAAGCATCATGTTTGTTAAGTTATCCGACTACGGCGAAGCCAAATGAAAGGGTTTAATTTCATTACAGCCTAAATTTATCAATTAGTGAAGATATGGCAATATTTTGACAAATCTACAGATGGAAAACGTGTTTAATTCCACTTGTCTTGTACACCTATGACAGTAAACTCTCGGGGGTTCTGACATCCGAGAGTGACAACATAAATATTCTTACAATTCATATTACGTCAGCCTAGCTACCTAGGTCATCCAATACTTGCTCACAGCTTATCTTTGAAAAATGTCTACAGTAAGCATGAAGGATAAAACTAACTGGTAAAATATGAATAGTTCCCAGTATTCCAACTAAGTAATACAAATTGCAACATCTGTAAAATTAGTCTCATTCCAACTTGCAAAAGTTAAATAACTTGTATAAAATGCTGCCGGTTTTTTTGTAACAGCGTAACTGGCGTTTAGATGAGTTTGTAGAGTGAATCGTTATACATTTTTCTTCAAAGTTTTATTATTTGTAATAACTATGTTTCCTCTTTTTACTAACAAACTAACAAAAATTAAAAAGGATGCTATTAAAGTGTACATATCTACATGTTTTCTTCAAAAAGATGTCACAAATCTGAAGCGTTGTTTTTGCTTGAAGTAACAATACAACCAACATATACACTACAGATCGGTATCTAATGATAATAATTATTACAAAAAATACAAATATGTAGCTTTATACAAAAGCGCTTGAGCAACGTAATCATGGATACGGAATCTAAATCCACTATATTCCGAAGCTGTCCAGAAGTTCCGTGTCCTGTCCGTAAAATGTGGCGGATTCATTTTCAACTATCCCAGTTAGGGGGCTCAAGCCCCTCCGCCCCACAAAATGTTTCACCATTCACCCATTTGATTCGTGTAAGTGATGTAACAACGGCCCCATCTGGTTTAAGCCCCCCCCCCCCAAATGAAAATTCTGGATCCGCTACTGTCCGTAAACAATGTCTATGTGTCGAAGTACCTACGTAAGGAGCTAACCTTCTGTACCAGCAGTGTATTGTGGTAGCCTTGCGTATAACGAATCAATCTAATTGTCTGGCAGTACAAACTAAACATTAACACAATAAGCAGTCATCAGACTCGCCAATTTGTAATTACTTTGCGAGAAATTTTAGGACCATCGCTCACTATATCACTGACAGCGAGAATATGGCGCGTGAATAAACTTTATTCGTCGACAAAAAGATATCAATAGATTTTTATCTTTCTGGGAGTGACGTTAGAGAAGTGAAGATATATGATAGCTTGAGTTTGGCATATCTCTTAGATCACCTACAATGTGAAGGAGATCATGTCAAACAAAGGTGTTATTATTAAGCCAGAGCAATTCCTTGAGTGCGATGGTGGGAACGATTATACACGTGTACAGACACACGACAAAGTAATGGCTTAACCAATTTAATTTGAATTTCAATATTGGATGATAAATAAAGCAACATAAATTTAACTTTTGTATACTTATAGTTGTATGATGGACGATGGTATCTTTTTAGCCTATGTTATAAGTAGTTGAACTTGCTAATAAAATTATGGAAAAACATACAACGTGATAGCTTTTTAAGCTAATTAAGAAAAATACATAGGTTTTTAGTCTAACTGCTTAGCTTGCGTAAGGTGCTCAAATAAATTTGAAACTGACTATAATTTTAATATATTCTATGTAAGTAATCTGTAGCGTGTAACAAAAAAAGATGGCAACATTCAAGAGTCTACATTATGAAGAAGTCTGCAGTATTGCACTATATTTTACCTTTCATATTTTTTTTCTCGTTTTTCAATGTCGCAATATTTTGACTAAGATATACAATCAAATATAACACCATGGAATTTCTACTATCAAAATCTGACCACACCTTTTTGTTACATCATTTTAAATATCATAATTTGAATACTGAAAACTAGCAAGGCCACGAGCTTTCTTTAGGCATAAGTAGGTATCCGTAATTTATACCTACCTACCTTATATACGTCCTCGCTTAGTTACAGGAAATGTATTAAGATTTTCGCCGAATCATGGCCCTTTAATACTACGCACAGGTACCTAAAGAGATCCCTAATGACTTTTCATTTGTGTATTCTACTGTAAGTTAAGAAAGGGATTTCGTTACAACAGATTTCTTTGTTGCTGCCTTGGAAATCTTAAACATTCAAGACCCGTGAGTAAGACGTGATTTGGGTGTTAAATAGATTAATTAAATTAAAACAATAATCTTATGTAACATGATTGATGATGATGACCACATTTAAATTCTTACATTAAATCGAGTTGCAAGTTATGCCGTTATGATCTATGAGGACCTTTAGGTTCTGGAAATCTTAACAAGTATATTTTTAATGCATAATTAAACTGAAGCATTACTGCTTCGGGAGCACAGACTTAAAATAATAAATTTGTGTCCCCCTTCTTTTAAAAATGACGCTGAAAAGGGTATAGATTAAATATTTTTGACGATGTATATGGTCAATAATATGACAGTAAATCAAAATTTATTGTTCGCTATACTCATTATATACCTACTACATCTTTAAGCACACATTTATTATATAAAACGCCTATAAAACCCAACGGCAGCCTCGTCACAAAGTCATAAACTACGCTTATATCGCATTATCATAAATATTTTGCCATAAAATACTTTTTTATTAGCTAACTAGACTTTGCCTGCCGTTTTGTCTGCGTATAGTTCTGTATTCGCAAGCCGTAGTAGCTTGCCTCCGCCAGTATTTGTACCGCATGCCGGCTCAAGAGTAAAAACGCCTGCGGTAATATAAATTGACATTGTATAGTGGATTAGATATTACATTGAGAAACGTATCCAAATTTTCCTTTGCTCACGAGTTAAAGTTTAAAGATAAAGAAACTCGACTAGGCCTCCTGTTCGAGCTAATGGCCTATACATGCCATGGGCATAGCGACGAGTAGGCACAGATAAAAACGTCATTTCTCTAATAATGACGACAATATTTTATTACTTACAGTTTTAATAAATGTAGCATGAGCAAAAAACTGCAGAATAAAAAATCATACACGTTTTTTGATATACAAACGCTTTAATAAAGATAACGTTTCGCTATAATCTTCTTTTCGATTCACAGTGTAAATTGCACTCTTGATGAGTTATAAACCTGTTTTCGTTGCCTCCACAGCCGGAGTAGAACATAGGCATGCATTGTCGTCTCACAACGTCGAAAAACCATACTTCATACATATGATTACATGGTCCTTTTATAGGTACTTGGTAACAATAGTATGGTATATTCTTTAAACTGGAAGGAAATGGACCGTCCACTGGGCCTGTTGAGCATAGAAAATTATTTATTGCTTAATGTTTTAATAAGTGTATTAGAATGGTATGGTCAAATGTTGTTGAATAATAATAAGTGCTTGTGCTATTATTATTAAAATCTAAGTAGGTAGTTACCCATAAAACATTACGGTATTTTTAAACATCCCTTGCCTGCTATAGTATTTGAAATGTTTTTAAGTTATCCTTTATTTTGACCCGTTTAGACGAAAAAAATAATCGAGTGTGATTTCAATCACGTCTGACTTTTTTATAAAATAACAAAGTCTATGTTACCTGGAATAAACCCGGATTATATGATCCTAACAATACTCCAGTTCGTTCAGGCATTTAGACAAATCCTGAAAATACTCTTTTCTTAGGAGCAGTGGTGGTGTAAAAAAATCGCGATTCTCATTCGTAAAAAAAAAAGAAAATCCATTTGTGTTGCTACTAGCCACCACAAAATTCAATGTTTAAATTGTACACCGTATATTGTTGAAATTTGACAATAGTCTATTACCTACGCGTTGAATAAACTTCAATACATAAAGTATGACAGGCCTGTTGGTCTAGCGGTTAGTGAGTCTGACTCCTTAGCCGGAGGTCGTGGGTTCGATCCCCACCCAGAATAAAACTTTGTGTGAGCACGATGGTTTATTCTGTGTTTGGGTGAT
Organism: Herminia tarsipennalis; assembly: GCA_945859575.2. Lineage (NCBI taxonomy): Eukaryota > Metazoa > Arthropoda > Insecta > Lepidoptera > Erebidae > Herminia > Herminia tarsipennalis. The sequence continues at coordinate 21,805,709 of OX243835.2, read as the reverse complement.
ATTTATTAAGTAGTGTTGTGCTCATTAAGGCTGATGTATCCAGTCTCGTGTACTCTTCTAATATAATTGACCTATTTTTTTGCATCAGTCATGTATTATGGTGTATAATATAATGGTGGCAGCACCTTACCTGCATATACAGTTTAAAAACAGAGAAACATTGTAAACATTGGCAATTTGAAAAAAGAGGCCACGAGTTTTTATTGCCTGTTCTTTTCTCGGGCTTTACCTATTGTCTGCGAACAGGCATTACAAGTAAATGTATGTAAAAAGTCGATTGACTTTTTACAAGTGTAGAGTATTTTGCTTCCTAAGTGAATAAATCATTTTTATTATTATTATCAATAATATTTAAGTATTTCAAAATATAAAAGTATGTTTATCAGTTGCCTGGTTTCCATATTATAAGCTCTGCTTTGTTTGGGATCAGATGACTTTGTGTGAGTACGATATTATTATTACAATCGATACAACATTTCATAAGATTTCTCCTACAGAGCCTTTAATAAACTCGTTGCGAGAATACTACAGAAATCGTTTTAAAATTAATAGCCACGTAAATCGAATGAGTTAAAAGCAATTTATATTTAAAAATACCAATTTAAAGATCAAACCCGATGGCCGGCTTGATTCAGAAATCGCGGTTGAGAAAACACATCTTTATGCCCTATATTTTCTACAGTAAATTTAAATTTTCATCTTTCGCGAAATCGTATACGGAATGCAAATTGCATACGAGACTATTGTAAAACAATTTTGTATGTAAAATGCATTCCTCATGAGTACTGCTATTCTTTGAAGAACGCAGCGTGACTGCATACGAAATTTAAAATGGTGATTCTGGTAATTTAATAATATGACAATGCGCAAAGCCAATACCCGTTTAGCGGTAAATAATATTGATTGATAGAGCATCATGCAATCATGATGATTTGTACGTAATTAATAGTTCTATGGAACACACAATTGCCACAATTACGAAAAAATTGGCAATATATTTTCTTGTCTCATGAACAAGGACCATCGCAGCGCTTTACTTGAAACGCTGCGACTGCAAAATGGTAAAGGTTCACTTACGTCCATCCTTCACGTAGTCGTGTTTATAATTACTGCTACAATGACATGATATATTGATTAGTAACAAACAAAATAATACGCATAACACTCGCATTGTTCAATCCAATTTCGTCTTCAGTCATCGTGTGGTGCAAACATGTCGAGTTCCAATCAAGCGTAGACACAATTAGGGTCATCGAGCCTCTATTTTCTCGTCAATTCATTTACAACCTGGTGTAATTTTAAGTAAATCTATAAGCTCGGCTGAAAATGACCGGTAAGCCAGTAAGGGACCGATAGGTTAATACAAGGGTTCAATGAACATGACAGCTGACCTTTGCTTCACATAAACCTTCTGATAGCGAGTTTATAAAGTATTTTGGAGCGAGAAAATATATTACAAAAATAGATCGCAAAAGTTCTCTCCAACTGATACCTTTTTATCACGAGAATACGATTTCAGAACAAATATTATTCTTGTATTTATTATGAACTGATTTGCAGTTGATTATAGATATGATATGTTTTAATATTTATTGTATTTTGAAGGCGCACAGCCCTACTCGCAATCAGAAACCATCAAGCGTTATATTGATGTAGCCAGTTTTATTGCCACAATCTATATGAATTTTAGATAACGGAAAGATTGGTCAGTTATTGCGTGCTGTATTTACGCAACTTGCATCCAAAGCCGTTCAGTTGGCAATTTGCAAATCGATTATTTTGCAAACTGCGAACGAGCTTCGAAGTCTTGAACAAATATGATAGGTATGGTGATTTTGAATGTTAATGATAATAAACAAATTTCATAGCACATCTAATTAAATATTGTTGAACTTGGCTCAAAACTATAATTATGAAGTTACCAAAAATAAATTTAGAAATAAGATCATAAAAATAAGGCACCCGTATGGGTCACATACGGGTGCCTTATTTTTTGCGTGTTCATTAAAGAGGAGATAACCACAGAGGGCAGGACAATTTTGCTTATTTTGATATTTGGCAAAAATATCTTTGAACCGAAATATGGCCTATAAAATAAATCCAGTAATTCCGTAACCATTGACAAATACAAGAGTTAGGTTAGTACGTAAGAATAAAGATGAAATAGATGTCCTTGTAAGTTCTTGCCATGGAAACATTTAAACTCCTCCTCGAAATACCTATCTTTGGTAATGCTTTCTTAATATTAAAGTTTCATAAGCAAATTATATTGAATAACTGCTCATCAAACAGCAATTTCCAGAATTGATGTGTTTTGAACATTTCTGTTTAAGTATATACCTACTACCTACCTACTGTAAACTGTAAATACAAATTTGTATTCAAAACTCGTGCCGAAATCTGTGCATACCGGGAAAAGTTTGAAAATGTAAATATTCCACAGGGTATTGGATGAAACGTCAAATAAATGGGGACGAAACACGGATAGCGTTGATTAAACAGAATTCAACATTACAGTTGAAAATTAGCTCAACCGAATGGGCTCAATATGCGAATGTGGAATAACCGTAAAAGCTTTATTTCCCAAATTGAACATTAAAACAAAGGTTTGTCATGAAAATATAGACATAAATCCGTTCTACGTTCGCAAAAGCAAAGCTCAAATTACCGATTCGCATGAAATATATTATGGAATACCCAATGGGGACCGAATAATGTCAAACTTTATTGGATTATGCATGTTACAGAAAGGTGTGGTAATTAAGGTTCTTGTCAAGTAACCGACAATAGGTAGGTATATACGTAAATTCAAACCTTATTTAAAACAAGCTGACATAAACGAATCCTACAGTAATTAAATTATTTGCAAGATTTATATTAATAAGGTATGAGAATTATTAAACCAACGACATAAAGTTGAGTAACTATTTCATTATGTTATAATTATACTGTTTGTGTAGTTAAACGTATTGCGAACTCGTGCAAGTGGTATATTTCCATTCAACCCCTGAAGACTCGCCCGTATTAGCCCGTATGATCAAAAAATATGAAACTTTAAACTAAAATTATTTTGGACATGATCGGATATACCGTCGTTGAGTTATTGACGAAAACCTGCGTTTCTCGACAAAAGGTCGTAAGTGCCATGAACATACGGTCTTCTGCTGATGCAATTATTTAAGGTTGCAGAACCGTAAACTGAGCATGGTCCGACATGCTCAGTGTAGGGTGCCGACTGGTTTTTATTATTTAGCTATCAACCTAAATAGCGGCTACTACAAGACACCTTTTCACAAAATTTCCTCAATATTCATTGAGTAGTCTTTTAGTAAAATCCCTGAGATGTACGGACGGATGGACAGACAGACGGACATGACGAAACTATAAGGGTTCCGTTTTTGCTATTTTGGCTACGGAACCCTAAAAAATAGCGAGTCGCTAGTCAGCCGCAAATATGGAATAATTTTGAACAACAAGTATCTACAACTTGTACAACATTACTGTTACAACTAATATCAAATGTAGAAATAGACATTAGTAATATGATTATTTATTGTCATACCAGCATGTCGGTGTCAGCAAAAAGCAAAAACAGCCTGCAAACAAGACAAAGGTTTCTATGTCGTTTATCAAGGGTAACATGCTCAACAATTAATCAATAAGACAGCGGAATCTGGGCTTTTCGGTCGCTATGACAACAGTTATTTCGTCTAAAAATACAACGAACAATTAAATAATATAAAGCTGTGACTTCAAACGAATGTAGTGATTAAAAGTTTTTTGTAACAATCCACATAATAATATCCTCCAGCGTTAAATAAAGATAAAGAAAAATTTCGCTGATACCCGTGTCCCTGCGGGGAGAAAGTTATATGGCCGATTGTGTTATGCTATTATGAACCTAAAGAAAATAATTGATTTACCTCAGTTTGCGCCGAAGTTTTATGAGATTAAATGATCTTAAAAAAAGTTTTCAACAGGCATTGAATGAAAAGCTAGATTTTTTATTTTGTTAAAGTAGATGTTGAGCATTTATTGAGGATGCTAATTTGGCTACGCTGTAAGTATAACTTGGAGAGTTTTAACCAGAAATATTGACCTTTCCCATACAGCTAAATGAAGTCCATCACCCCACTCTTACCTACTATTTCTAATTTTGAAAGTTATACGATAATAGCGTTCCTTACTCTGTGTCCGTTACCGACAATTCAAGGATCATTAATTTTCATTCATATCGTTACAAGGGTCGAACCCTGTTGTAATCGGCAGTAAATATTCCATCGGTATGATACTAACTTCAAAAATAATTACATGGGGAAAGCGAGCTAAATTATGGATCTTATCGGAAATGGAACCTTTGCGTTTATATGGTCACTTAACTTCATTCAGAATTTCTTCATTCTTAGTTAGAAAGACCTAACATTTCTTATAGTATATAGTAAATAAGTTGAAAAGCGTGAAAATGAGTGATAAAACTCTTATAAATATGAGCGACAGCTCATATAGAAAAATATATTCGCAGGATTTTACGGCTTATAAAAAGTTGCAATTATTAATTTTAAAAAAAAATGTTAGGGAAAAACAAGGAAGTTATTTAGTTTCGTGACAATAACATTATAACTATAAATATTTAAGGATCGAAACAAAAAAAAATTTTTATTTTACATTATGTAGTAACACACTAGTGCACAACTTTGTACTGTATATATTTTTATATGTATATTCAACCTCCAATAGAAATTGTTGTACTATAGGATAATTAAATAACATAGTTAATGTTTAATGTAGTCTTTGTACACCCTTCCCCTTATTTATAATAAACAAATAAATTAGCAGACGTTTTAAGAGCAATTTAACAAAAAAACTCAAGGTTCTATTTACTTTTAATGCTACTAATTTATTTGTTACAGTAAACAAATAAATTATGGTTGTAATCAAATTGTACTAGGTACAATGATTATTATGGTAAATAAAAGACTATTATTATTATTTATTATGTACATATAAGGGGGTACAACACTAACCTTTAGCTAGACCAACACCCAACAGGCTAGGTGATGTAGGTACCACATTATTTTCAATCTATTTTATTTCAAAATTGTAGCCTCCGTAATTTTAAAGGGGTTGTCGATCATCATAAACTAAAAAAAATATATTTACATAATGTAGTTAGCCCAACTTTTTGTTACATTCCTTATTTGGTTCCCCATAAATGAAATCCCCATTCTTAAAATTCAGACTTTTTATTATTATTCCTACAATCTATAGGTTTAAAGCTATCGAATGTATTTTTTTTTTGACATGCTTACAATAAGCCAAAGGAACTTGGCTGTTACAGTGAAGTATATGTAAAAGCAAACATTTGAAAATAATTGGAAAGTTTATAGTAGCATAACTTTGTAAAAATATTTTTTGTTTTTGTTTTTACCACAATACCATGTGTTTCGATTACACGATATACTTTTCAAAATTGTAAAATTGGTATTTACTACCATATAAATTTTTTATATGATATGCTGTCGCCACGCGGTGCCACGTCTGTGATAAAACAGACGCGCGGAACCATATTTTCGGAGTTAAATTAAAACCATAAATAATGGAGGTACAGCTGCAGAGTCAAAACTTTTTTATAGGAAATGTCCTCCCCTTTAAGAATATAACATGATTCGATCTCTAAATATTTATAGTTATAATGTTGTTGTCACAAATACCTTGTTTTTTCCCAACCAATTTTTTTTTATAATAATCGCTATTTTTTATCTACTGCAAAATCCTGCGAATTCTTTTTTCTATAGCTCATTACAAATCGAATGAGCTATCGCTCATATTTATAGGAACCTTGTCAGTTAATTTCACACTTTTTAATTTGTTTACTATACTATTAAGACAATAAATGGACTTGTTTTAATGTGGATAAGGCAACTAATCAAAAAAATTGCAATTTTTTTTAATGACACAAAGTAGATACAATGTTACATTATTTTTAGTACCTGGATGACCGAGCTTCGCTCGTTATTTTTTTTAAACGATGTTTTCCAAAAATGAAACCTAGCTAGATCGATTTATCTCCCCCGAAAGCCCCTGCATACTAAATTTCATGAAAATCGCTGGAGCCATTGCCGAGATTCAGATTATATATATAGGTATATATATACAAGAATTGCTCGTTTAAAGGTATAAGATATTAACGTAATATTTATAAGCGATAAGCGAAGTCAATTAATAACAATAGATTATGTTACACTGACTACAGTGTAATATAACGTATTGTTATTAATTGATTTGAAATTCAAATACCTACTCGGTCGAATATAAACTTATTTATAAGTGGACACTAAACGGGAAGCATTTAGTATAAGTACCTACCTATTATTTTAAAATAGTGGGAAAATGCTTTCAAATGAAGCCATGACTTGCTAATATTTATAATACCAACAGGTAGTGCCAAGGACGGCAATCATATAAATCCCAAGTAATTATATTCTTCAAATGAGACTCAACACTCCGTCTAACATACTAGGAAAACTAATAACTAAGCTGAATATACACATAAACCAGAATACATGTTGAACTCAAAGTTATATCTTTACTGCAGTGTTTCTCAAGTTTAACCCCACTTCGCAACTCAGGTTATTAGTGGAATAACACACACAAACATACATACACGTATACAGGAATATGACAAACTATCGCAGAATGAGGACATGTTCTATCCATATCCCAAGGGTATTCTTGGTAAATATTGAGGATGAGTTGAATATACATATATATTCAACTATTAGACAATATGTATTGTAACTGCTTAAACTCAATCACACGGAAGACTGATAAGGAAATGTATGTGTCAAGATATGCATGTCAAAGTGAGTGAAACGTGCTCTAGAGACTACCAACTATTAAGACCCTTGGCACACTCGATTTGTTCGATGATTGGGCACTATATATTGCTATATCTACAATATTCATCAAGCTGCCTTTGTTTGATTTTTGTGCAGGCGGTTTTATTGATTTTTAAAAACATTTTTTCTTTTAGTTGAAATAGCCGGATAATATCTTAAAAGTGTCAATACATTTTATAAAGAATTAGTATGAAAGTCAAGACTTACAAGCTAAATGCATAACCTATTACAGGCAAACACCGCATGCATATTTTGAAGTCGGTGCCGAATAAAACATACAAAATTTCATTTCAATTTCATAGGACCCACTTCAAAAAGAGCAAAAAAAAATGAAACAACAAAAATAAACAGTATTTTTGTTGTTTCATTTTTTTTTTTGCTCTTTAGTTACCTTGCATTTATTTTTTAAATCGGTATTACTTTTTTGTAAAAATGTTTTGTAAGAATTGAAATTACATAAAGGTTGATTTGCTAGTTGATCTCAATTAACCACTATTGTAAGGTACAAGCATAGAAGAAAAGGGTAAACGATCGCTGATACATACAAATTAGATAAGTCTGGTTCGTCCTTGGATCGATAAAACCAAATGCCGTCCTATTATTTCGTGTCAGAAGTAAATAGTGTTCCAACACATTATGTAGAGATCGAGAAAGAATAGTTAAGGTACCAAATAGGAATACTAATTGACTTTTTATCTTTTGCTTAAAAATAAAAAAGTACACTACCTAGTTACTACTACTAGTTTTTCTAACTATTAGATAGTATTATTGAATGTGTGTATATATTATTATTATTTACTGAACGTCTCAGGTGGTTACCTACAAGTTTTACTATCTAAAAGCCTGAATAATTTCTTAATGGGACGGGTCTGGAACATTTCAATCGCCTGCCTGATGCCTCACATAAGAAGATTTAAATATTCATGCTCTCCTTTGATACTACTACAGAAATTGTAAGATAGGTATGAACCTTACAGGAAGACTTAGTGAGCGAAATTGTATTACCCTCACAGAAGAACTTATTTGGATTGCCCAATCAATTGCATGCTGAATGCAATTCATTAACTCTGATCATCTATTAGCACTGTAATATATTATTATCTACAAAGTGTAACAGGAAGGTGTGGTTAAATTCAAAGGTTGGTATATATGATACTGAGTGCACATACCTTATTTTATCAAAATCGGAGTACTTACCTCAACATTTCATTCATATTTTTTTTTATCAATGAAAAGTAATTTAAAAAAAAAAGGACTTAAAAAGTTCTATGCCATAATAGTCCTATTGAATTTTGCCGTATGGGGAGATATAATTTTTTTGCCATACTTTTTTTAAATTAAGAATTAGAATTAGAGAACGCCGTAACTGTGGTATACCAATGCAATTGGATATAGCACCATGGATGGTGGATGCATTACTTATAACTTACAAGTATTGCATGTGGTCAAATTTTAGCAGCGGACCGTGTATTATAAGTTATAATACACTGTCCGCTGTTGAAATTATACCACATTTTTACAAATAATGCTAATTGGCAATTTAATGTTTGAAACCACAAACGGGGCGACCTTCAATGTTACGAGGCACATAAACCTGGCAAGTTGTCAGATATAATTTAATAACAAGCAAGAGGTCAGTAACGTAAACGTTGCTCGTAAAACCAACAAGTATAAAACTATTACTATTACAGGCGAGCTAAATTTCACTTGCCCGTGTCGTTTTTGACACTTCAATGAAACGTTGGCCAACACTGCTACTTTTATTAGCAACAGTAGGATGAAATAAATAGAATTGCTCGAAAAAAAACTAATGTCACCAGTAAAATTTGAATTATAATTCTTTTTAGAATTTCGTAGCTAAAATGGCAAAAATCGAACCATAGCGTCATGTCCGTCTGTCAAACTGGTACATAGGTGTTCCGGAGAAGCCGCTCCTTAGATTGATAGTTGAATAATATTAAAAAAATGTTTTTACGGGGGGGCACTCCATATACACACATCAAAAGTGTCTAGGGATCAAGCATTTTTATGCGGATTTCTTGAGATTGAGATGTGGCTTTGTAATAAATTTATGGTTTTATAAATTTATATGGATCCTTTTTGGTGCATTTCATAATTTGAATCAGGAACTGTGAATCAAATTCGAGTAAAAGATGAAAATCAGCTGTCAATATTTTCCCTATAAAAACATACAACGCATTGAAGACATTATTAGTGCTACTGTTTCCCTACTACTGATTAAAACCAACGTTATTATGGAGCGGCGACGTCATTTAAGCAGGGAAGAAATGCTCAGAGCCGTGGGAATGATAGAAGCTGGTTCCCGGCAACGTACTGTGGCTTTAGCTCTGAATACAAGTCAGAGTGTTATCAGTCGACTTTGGACACGTTACCGAAGCACTGGTACCGTGGCTGAGCGCCATGGAGGACGGTATCGCTGCACCACACGGAGACAAGACCGATACATTCAAATCTTAACTCGAAGAGGTCCAACAATAACCGCCATGATGTTAGCCGTGAGGCTTCATCACTCTTCAGGGAACTTAATTAGCGACCAAACAGTCAGAAACCGCTTGCATGAAGTGAACCTTCATTCCCGAAGACCGCTACGGGTACCACCTATAGCAATGCACAATCGTAGGATTCGATATCAATGGGCTCTTGAACACAGAAATTGGGCAGAAGAACAATGGCGTTTCGTGTGCTTTTCTGATGAGTCTCGTTTTGGTATGAGACCGGATACAAGACGTATACGACACTGGAGAACCCCTGGACGCCAACAGCGATTAAAATCCTGCCAGGAAGTCCATCCTTATAGTGGTGGAACCATCATGGTATGGGCGGGTATTTGGATCGGCGGAAGAACTGAGTTGATTTGGATCAGAGGCAACCTCAACGCTCAAATTTATGCTGAGACGATTGTATCAGACGTCATCGTTCCTCTACAAGTGCAAATCGGTTCCTTATTTCAGTTAATGCATGATAATGCACGACCGCACACCGCAAGAGTTGTAAGACAGACTCTCGCCGCAGCTAACATCAATGTCCTGCCCTGGCCTGCTCAGTCGCCAGACTTGAACCCGATTGAGCATGCATGGGATATGCTACAGAGAAGAGCTCTGCCGAATATGGAGGGTATCCAGTCGCAAGAAGACCTTTTTTTGTTGTTGCAACGAACATGGGCGGCCATTCCACAGCGTGATTTGGATGAACTCATTTTGAGTATGCCAAACCGATGTTCTTGTGTTGTTAGTGTTCGCGGTAGAAACACGGATTATTAATTGTTTAAGTTACCCAATAAAATTTTAAAGAAAACTGTTATTTCAGTCTTTTTTTCGAACTTTAATGTTAGTGGTTCAAATGTCAAAAATCCCTTTATTAGGAAAATGGCAAATTTCTTTATTAATGCAAAGGTGACTTGGTTTATCGTTACTGTGACAAACGAAAACACTTTATTTGATGAATCCTTAAAGAAATAAAAAAAAAAAATCAATCAGGAGAAAAGTTATTGCAAAAATATATGTTGATCCCTAGACACTTTTGATGTGTGTATGTAACAGAAGCTGTTTTTTTTACAGCAAACATCAACGTATGGCACATCATTTGACAGGTCTTTTAAAAGCATCATATTTCATTTGTTCTATTAACTTTTTTAAATAAGTGAGTATTTTTAGAAATAATAGCTCCGAAAGTTGCATAAATTGTGTCCCCCTTATTTTATAATAAATACTTGAAACTAAAATTATTTCCATCATTAAGTTGTTGTCGAAAAATGTTGTGCTAGAAACATACGCTCTTCTGCTGGTGCAGTTTTTTCATATGTAGTGCATTTATTTGTAATAAAGGCTGCGGAACCCTGCATGCATTTATTTGTAATAAGGGGTCCGACATGCTATTCCCGGTTTTATTATTATATTTGCTGAAGTTTCATCACATTTCAGCGTATTCAATCCAACACCACAAACGAATTTTAATCATGACAAACAGATTTAATTAACGCTGTTGTTTTTGCTTAAACATTAAAGTAGTTGGTCACTACTACATCGCATTAAATAATTTATGATTCGTATAATTCATCCCTTTGCAATTTATGTAAACACAATTGCGTACATTTTTCGCCAAGTCAAACAAAGTGCTGTGTTGTTGTATTAGGTAAATTATCATTAATGGCATAAATTTTATATAGCTTCCCTTAAAGCATTGAAGCCTTATACCTGGGCACGCAACCACGTAACCACATTCATTACACGTCGCTTAAACCGCATGATGCGGTCATTGCATGTGGTTATATTAGACATTAATGTACCTGTGTACATTAACTAGCCTGCCGCATCGATAACCAGAACGGTTATCTCTTTTAAAATCAAATTTATAGATATTTTTCAAGACTGGTCTTTAATCTGATTTTCTAAATCGAAAAGATATCTCTTTCTAGTCAGTTATCAATAAATAAATACTTAGACATGACGGATGAGAAAACTATATGTAAAAAATCCAAGAACTTGGCGATGCAACAAATTCACTTAACCTCGATCGATCTTTGTAGCCGTCAGTTTATATACAAACGCCTCTAATGTGGTTTAATTAATGAATACTATAGGTATATTAAAAAATAAATAAAACTCAAAGAACATCAGTGTTAATGCAGTTTTAATTAAACTTTCGAAAACATTTTAAAATATTCAGCAAAACGAGCGGAGAAAAAGTAAACGCTACTAGACAACATTAAATAGAAATGAGACAGAAAATGACTGCATCTGGCCAGACACTAATTACTGGGGGGAAAATTCCCACTATTCGTTCAACGTCAGGGGAATAATTTATTTGCAGAATATTGTACAAATAAGTGACGCGTACATTTTTTGCTGATTTAACTCAGAAAACACATTTTTACAAAGTATGCACAAAAATAACTATTGTAAAACCTAGATATGAGTGTGCAGAAAATATATTGCAGTATTCTTTTATTTACATGGTGATTTGTACTAAATAACGCCACACTCATGGCCTCTTTACATTACACCAAAAACATGGCACACTTATTACAAAGAAAGAATAGAAGAAGAAATACTTGATACAAAATTGACAGAATCTCTGCAATTCTGTGCCAAACAAAGATTTCATCAGTGAACTGCATCTTATTTGTCATTATTCAAATGTCTTTGTGTTGTAATGATGTATTGTCTCTGCTAACTCATCAGTTAAAATGCAAAGTATTGACCATTGACGCGATAACAGGCCCAATTTAATTAAGAATTTAAGGGTGTAATCAAGAGAAAAGATTAAAATGAATGACCAGTCGTCTTTCATTGTACCAACGGTAAATAATATTTTGGTATATTTTGAATTTTCCTCGAATTTCATTAGGATGATTGATGATTTCTTGTACTGTGATCACAGTACAATAAATCATCACATAGATCAAAATAAAACAGGTTACGTATCAACGAAGGTTTTAATAAAGTTATGGTAACACATCAAAAAAAAAACATCAATAGATTTGCATAATCATATATTATAAAGTTACTATTAGGTAGTGGTTCATAAATCCTGGAAATATTGTACCTACCCCGTATTTCATAACGACGTGACATTTTAGAAAATAGCTTAAGAAAATTCTAGTAAAGTTAAATCCATTTAAATCTAGTCATTTTATTACATAATGACATCATATATCACGCATAGTGAAGTTTTGGCTCACATTCGAGAAACTTTTTGTGTGGACGATTTCATTCTTCCATTGTCATTTTAAAGTCAGCAATGGCGATAGGACTCTGCCAAGTAACTGAATTCAGTTCTGAAGTTATTTAAGTTAAATGTGTTTAAAATTGCTCGGGTATTCTTAATATACTTTGGTAATTTAAAGTATAACGACTATTCGAATATTTTCTTTACAATTTTCTTTTATGCAGGGTAAGAAAAGTTACGAATTACTTTCTTTTAATTTAACCATATCTCAGGATCTCTCTCAATATTCTAGATTATATTAGATTTATATCTTATAAAATTCTATTAAGAGATACTTGGTTGCAAATCTAATGACAGTCAAATTATACCATACTACGGATGTACTTAAAATGTATATTAAGATATTTCGACATGATGCTGTTTTCCCATTAAACCAATAATGCCAGCAATCAGGATTATTTACTTATCATCCGTCATTTTAAACATTAAACAGAACCTTGGATTTACTGAAATATTAATTGAACTGCGGCAGATTTAAAGGATCAAAGTATTATTAAACTTATTTTAGCCAGCAACTCAGAATTTGAATTATTTATAATTTCGTATTTATTGAAGTCCAAGCCAACCACAGTGGTTAAGAGAAGAATATTTCGTTGTATAAAGTGGGTGTGCTTTAAAATCTAGAGGTGTTTCGACACGATAGCATACCAAAACTACTGTACCAAGTTCAGGTTTTATTGCAAACATATTCCTGTATAATCCTGTTCATTTAAGCGCCTGGAGGACACGATAAGCTGTTACGTGCAATTTAGTCTGTTTCAGCTAAAACATTTACAGTCTAGAATGCAGCTACAATATTATTCTTTTACTACCACTATTGGTACAATCTAGATAAGTTGCTGAATATTTACAAATATATAAACTAACTTAGCAACCTCATAGTAACGAAAATGATGATTGCAACTACAACATAAATAAAAAGATTATCGTAATCACAGTACAATTTAATAAAAAAAAACGATTATTTATAATGTTGCTCTGCTCATATTAAGCGATTAGGTATGTAGCCGACTAACTACTTGGAGCTGTAATAATAACAAACTTTGATTGATTCCAGTTTAATCCATAGACACGATGAAGAAATATGAAATTAGATATTGTTTTGTTGTTGTTGAGTATTAGGTTTTGATTAATTTCCCTTTGAGGATTATTATAATGCGTATACCGCGTAACCAATATTATTGATGAAAGTCGTCATGTCACGAATCTTTTAATAAATAAAAACGCCTCTGAAACGGCTTTTTTCAGAAAATATTAAGATTTTTTTAAATTATTGACTACCTCTGTGGAGCGGTGGGAGTGTGTTCGACTGCTACGCAAGAAGTCGTGGCTTCGATTCCCACACTGGATAAAACTTTGAACATGATGGTTTATTCTGTGTCTGGGTGTAATTTATCTATAATATGTATGTATTTAGAAATATATAAGTATATTTATCAGTTGTCTGGTTACCATAGAACAAGCTCTGCTTAGTTTGGAATTAGATGACGTTGTGTGAGTTATCCCAAGATATTATTATTATAATGAGGGAAAATTGATGTCGACGTTGTTGCGTGAGCCAGGTCAATCTTAATAATATTTAAAAGCGAAAACTGACTGACGCAATTCTCTAGAAGATAGAAGAATATAAAATTGTAAAACCATTTTATAATGATTTGTTATTTTACAAATAGGTAAATAAAAGCCAATTTGAAAGTGAAATGATAAACAAAAATGTAGTAACAAAGAAATAAACATCATAAATATAGGGCGAAAACCGCGAGGAACAGTTCGTATTAAATATTAACCGTAAGAGAGACATTGAAGCAGTATTAAAACCAGGACTGACAAAACGAACATTTTAATTATACACCGGTGTGTACATATACCTACCGGGTAACCCGATTTTATCAATTCGATTAACAGACATTAAAATAAAAGGAAATGTACACCTGAGTGACGACAGCTGGCAGATTTTTAATTTCCCGCGAGAGCACATACGGGAACATTAAATTTTCACCTAGGCTAGGAATTCCACGTTTATTCGTTGACCGTGCCATAGGAATGCCCTCTAATTTGTAAACGAATACTTGGCACGTGTAAAACAAACTATTTCTAAGGGTTTTAGTTACATTACAATAGTGAAAAGTGGAATACTCCGAGACATTCACCAAATAAACTTGGCAACAGAAGTCACTGAATACAATCAATAGCAATTTTTAAAACACTGCTAAAACGATCTAAGAATATAAAACAAAACCGGGCAAGTGCATGTCGGACCATTCTCAGCGTATGGTTCCGCAGCCTTGATTAATTGCATCAGCAGGCTCTTGCGTATATTCATGGCACAAAGCCCTTTTGTTGAGAAACGCAGTTTTTCGGCAATAACTCAATGACAGTATATCCGATCATGTCCGCAAAAAAAATAGTATAAAGTATTTATTAGGCGCTGCCTTTGTATTTTTTTAATTTTTGTTCATACGGTACAAAAGTTAAGAGGGGGAGGGACCCAATTCATGCAATTTTCGGAGCGTTTATTTCCAAAAGTATTCAGTCAATCAAAAAGCTTTACTAAAATACTAAAATGTTTTTAAAAGACTTTTCGAATGAAGTGCCACACGTTGATGATTGCTGGAAAAAAAATCTACTTCTGTTTTTTTTTTTTTTTTTAGCCATCATACTAAGTAGCGGCTACTACAAGACACCTTTTCACTAAATTTTATCAATATTCATTAAGTAAAATGCCTGTGACATACGAACGGACAGACAGACAGACGGACATGACGAAACTATTTAGGTGACGTTTTTTCCCTAAAAATCGTTTCTTTTCTAGGAGATAAATCGTAATATTGTGAACGCCAGTGTGTCAGAAGGTTTACTTAGAAGTATTTAATTATACAGTATAGAATCGATTTAAAGCGTTTTTATATTGTGGTACTGCTTCGACAAGCTGAAATTGGATTGAATTCCAAGTAAAATTTTAGCCTTTGTATTTACAATAATTACCAGTAACTGATGGTCTAAGATAACCTCATAATTCATGCAGCTCTCTTAACATAATTACTAAGAAATGTACTCACAATCCTGGCAGAAATGTATATCAAGATTATTTAGTAATAAAAACACAAGAAATGGTTCTACCGCACATTAAGAAAAAAAAAACAATTTTAACTCAGACATTAAGCTTAACATTGTCATAATATTCGCTTTTATTACTCTCACAGGGGCGATGACTGAGTTTCCAGAAAAATATTTTCAGCACGTTTACAGTTGTATTGTAAATTCTTACAAACATTATTGCAATTATACTGCAGTTACGGCAACAACGTTTATTAATCGTCAGTACAGTGCCGAAAATCAGATTTGAACACTGAATCAGAATGCAAATTGCCATAATCAGCACGTTTGACCTAGCAATCAGATTTACACAGTAAGCATTTTATGAAAATGGCACATGGCTCTTTGGGTATATAGGCAATTTGATTTTTATAGCCACACTCGTAAGATAAATACCAATATAAGTTAATATGAACTCTTATTACCGAGTAATTGTACGTGCGTGACATATTTAACAAAGTTGTTATTAAAATCAAAAATAATAGTCTGTAAAACATTGTAAATAAACACTTTACAATTTTTTACTGATTATTTTTTTTTGATTTATTAACGAAAAGCGCCTAATGAGAGAACAGATTTTATCACGGTTTTCACTTGATAGGAATTCTATTTACCACCCGTGAACGAAATTCGACCATTATTAATTTATATATTTTTTTACATAAACTGTAAGTGTACGAAATGTCATGCCCCTCCGTCCACGCAATTCTTGTTTAAAGGTACAATCTTTCTGCTTCACGTATTACTATATAGTTGCGAAAGATCTACGATGTGGTGATGTCAAATTTAAATTTAAGCTTTATAACGGGCGGTGAAAACGTAAAATTTAAACTACACATCAGGTCTTTAGTCAGATTTATACGATAACTTATGTTTTTATATGGAGCCCAAGATCATTCAAAACTTATTTCTTTTGTGGTGTTTTTTATTTTATATATCAGACAGAGATTAAAATGTACTTACTTCAACTAGGAAGCAACACTAGTAAGAAGCCGATAATAAAATTGATATTATGATTTCACATTTATATATACAAGGTTATTTTTGGTATAGTGCAAAGCTCAGACACCCCAACAAGATTTTAACTTTAAGAAATCACATAAGAAAAATAAAATGATAATATTAAAAATTTGCAGTCTTATAACTGTTATAAGCCATTCAAGTTGTCTAATGTTCTTCGCGCTATAGTGCTCATTGCGTCCCGTAGTGCGTAATCCATGTTTATTTTTGAAAAATAAGTGATAATCACATTTCACATCACATTGTGAACAGCATTTTGACTGTTAGAATGATTAATGATTAAATATCGATTGATTAAATTAATATATATATATATATATATATATATATATATGCCCAACGGTAGACCATCCTACATAGCAATGTTCGTCCCTAAAGTTTATTTCATATCTACACATGTCAAGACATGGATAATCAGAACTCATTATCAATATACCGCCCCTTTAACTTCTAAGAAATCTGTCTATTAACGATTAATCAAAAACGTTTTAATGACATTTCTATACACTATCTATAAAGTAATAAATATCGATCATTCAGAGCTCGTTTATTTTAACTTTAATGATAGGTATTAGAAAAATTGAAGCCAGATGCTGACAGCGGATCGTATAATTTGCTAGCTGACTGACAGATTGAAATAAAAAGTCTGAAATTCAATTAGTACTGTGACTGTGATATTAATGGTATAACATTTCTTATAATATAGATTTTCTTATACATACAATTAGTACGAGATCTAGTATAAGATATATAATTATATACCCTTATCTGTTATTTGATCCTAACAAAGATTATATTATAGATATGGTCGATTTTATAAGCTACGGGTCTTAATCGCATAAATATTTTATTTTAAGGCTCGCTTATTGCCCGACGTGACCCGTGACCACGGCCGTTGCAATACGGTCGAAACGTCGGGCATTAAACAAAGGTATTTAGTCTTAAAATAAAATATTTTTACGCGATTAAGACTCGTAGCTTATAAAATTCTATTATGTGTACAAATCGCGAAAGTTTACGAACATATGCAAAAAGATATGGTCTAGATTGATAAATCGCAAATGGGTTGCCTAGCTAAATCACATGCTAATAAGGTGCACTAAAACCTAAAGGATACTTCCTGTTGACTAGAATCCTAAAATTTTCAACAAAAAAACCTAAAAAGCATTAAATTGTAGTCACATCATAAGAAAAAAACAAGTTTGTAGGGTAACCTCGGTAAGCGAGCTCGACTTGCGTTCAACTGTTTTTTTTATTTTAAAATTATATTTTTGATAATACTATTGAATAAGGAACAAAATAACCTTTAGTACCTATCAATAAAAAAAAACAATGACATATCTGACGCTATTAATAAACTTGCATTATTAATATACACAATAATGCCAGTTTACAACATTAACAGGTGATTTAGCTAGGAAACCCATTTGCGATTGATCAATCTAGACAATATCTATCATTTAATCTTAGATGAGGGTATTTCTTAGACCAGATCGTAGACCAAATAGCTAGGCAGCCGGTAACACTGAAGCCTCGACTTACATACAGTCGAAGGTTTGAAACCAGGCAACGGTAGTGGTTTTTGTGTTTTTTTTTATCACTACTGTCCTTAAATGATGACGAAAACAGTGATCAAATAGTAAAAAAATGCTCTGAATATACAGCACACAAGTACCTTGTTTTAAATATATCAACTGAACCTAAACGATCCCCTATATAGTTTACTAACAGACAATATACAGGCTGATTTGTAATAAACTAACAACCTCCCGCTAGTGGCTTCTTTACATAACACTAAATAACTTTGTTATATCAGTTGTAGTAAAAAATATAATTATAAATAAATATATATTGGAGTTATGACCTTAACCACCCACATACTATTTTACTGGAGTAAAATCGTTGTTTATTATGAGGTTCAAGCCCGAAACCTGTTAAAGAAATATCGTTTTAACTCTGGAGTCTCTCAGATGTGTGGTAAATGGTTGTGTGACTAAAGTAGGTGGTGAAGGGATAATTTTGTTATTTGGTATAATGTAAAAAAAGCCAAGAGCGGGAGTTTATTAGTATATTAAAAATCATCCTATATACACCGGGCTATTACTCATAAGAGCATTATCCATAAGACTAATATTGCTGAAATTCTATAGCATAAATAATATATACCTAAATTAACTTCTAACACTAAAAACGATCACTTATAAGAAATAATGGAGTTGTAAACACAAAACATTGCTCGCCAATTTATCGTAGCACTGGAATCTGAATGTTCGAGTCGTTTAAATTCCAGTACTACGCTGCGTAGCAACTACTATAAATCGTAGAGGTACTCGTAGCGCAGTCACATTCCAGTACTGTGACTACCTATTACCCAATAAATACAGTGAAAATTCCATAACATGAATACAAAATGCACAGATTTTGAAATAACTCATTATTGAATGGACCGTTTTGTGGAATTTTACTGACAATTGAGAAATGAAAGCTACGATTTTATTGAATGATTTTCCACTAACATAATAACTGTGAAAGTTAGTATACTCCTAAATCTCAACAAACGATTCGATCGAATCTTGTGCGACCAATGAAATTAACTACTATTTAGTTGCACGAACGCTTTTGGTGAATTCAATTCATGCATCGGTCTGATACGACCAAATCTGATCGTCTGTTAGGGGTTTTAAAATTAAATGTTACTCAGTGATTTGGATAAAATTTATCGCAGAATTTTACGGTATCCTGAATTAGCAAGGGATTGAAAACCCATGAGAATTTAAACGCGTGGATACAGAATATATAGATCACAATATATCAATTAGCTAGATAGGCAAAGGAACATGTATCTAGCTAACAATTACGTTTGTGATTATATGTTTTATGCTTATTCTGCTCTTTATAAAGTTAAGATTTGGCCTTGTCCTAATGACGACCATAAAATAAAAAAGATTCTCCATTTCTTTTTGTGATATTTAAGCATTATTATGATAAATTGACTGCCCCTGTGGGTAGCGGTAGGATTGTATCCGACTGCTACGCAAGAGGTCGTGGGTTCGATCCCCACCCAGGATAAAACTTTGTGTGATGAGAACGATGGATTATTCTGTGTCTGGGTGTAATTTATCTATAATATGTATGTATTTAGAAATATATAAGTATGTTTATCAGTTCTCTGGTTTCCATAGTATAAGCTCTGCTTGTGTGATGTGTGAGTTGTCCCAAGATATTATTATTATTAAATTATACATTATATTAATTACATATACGATTAGTTTGAAGTATACGTACAAATTTGATAACTCTGTGTGTGGAGCGGTCGCGAAGTGGATAACACCATTGGAAGGGTTTCTCTAAGTTCGTGGGTTCGAGTCCTGCCCAAGTCGATTTTTTCTACATACATATAAATACGAAAAATGGTTATTTTTAAAAACGAAGAGTTATATATATCTCTTTAATGTTCGTGCACACTTTGTGAACCAAAAACAATTTGAGTTCCGCTATTGCTATTGTCACGCGGGATACGGTATTCATGAAAACGTTATAAAAGGATTATTTCAACCCTACTTCCTTTTATCGCGTTTGATTTTGATGGAAGCCTTTACAATTCTTTATTTAAACTGCACCTTTGAAGTCTTTTTTTTTATTTCACGCTTGAGTTATTTTAAACATAATTGATATACAAAGTCTCTTGGCAAATAATCTAGTTTATCTTACATCAAGTTAAACGCGCTTATTTTTGCCAATAAAAGAAGGAAATAATTAAAAAGTAATTAAATTTGAAAGAAAAATTTGTAGTTCACACCCAGGAGTTAAACCCGAGATTTCCGATAGCTATACTGGAGCGCAAAAGCATACCAAGTAACAACTATACTAAAGGTTTAACAAGCTCAAAAGTGTACTTAATACACTTTTGAGCTTGTTAAACCTTTCTCTTTCACATGCAATTATTGTATTAATAAAGTAATTAGCAAGAAATAACTACAAAAAAAATTTAAAATCAAATGGTTGTCTGTAAAGTCGGTTTCGATATCGTCATAAGAAAACATTGATAAATAGATAGGTAGATAAAAAACTTTATTCAAAACCCTATTTTTTTTGGAGTTTTTTTT
The DNA here is from genome assembly GCA_945859575.2 of Herminia tarsipennalis. NCBI lineage: Eukaryota > Metazoa > Arthropoda > Insecta > Lepidoptera > Erebidae > Herminia > Herminia tarsipennalis. Next base: position 21,784,840 of record OX243835.2, on the reverse strand, counting down.
AAATTTTAAAATACATTTTAAAATTTTAAAAAAAAAACTACAAAACCGATTAATCGGTTTTTCTGTGGAAATTATATGTCATGACATGTCATGTCATGGTGATGACATATCACCATGACATGACGCTGCAACCTCCATTCGCTGTATCTTAGCAACCAATCAATAACGTAATGGTTGCTACATGAGACTTTCTCGTGCGTGCAACCGGTCATCGATTTATAAGACGTCAATAAAATTATCACGTCAATAAAAAACGTAGCCCGTATAATCTTTTAAAGTTCATCTGCAAGCTATCCATCCTTATAGATTCAGAACAGTTTCCTAAATACATCAATCTACTCACATTACGCCATATAATGTACTAAGTTCCCATCAATCAACAGCAGCTGCTATACAGTTATGGCATCATATTAGAATGATATAGTGCGGTAAACTTGTTAGAAAAAGAATAAAACTGCGGTATTACAATATTGGTTTTAATTTAAGATGAGTTTTTTATCTTAATTATAAAAAAAAAACTATAATAAACGCTTTTGTAAATATCTGAACTAAAAAGTAGTGTCAAGTGAATGTCGGGCCACGCAAAATGTAGGGTCCGTATACCCCCCCCCCCCCCCCATCCGTATGATACGGCTTTAGCAGTGGTTGTTTTTTTTTCGAAATTAAATGCTCTTACTTTCGATACCAATTTTTATAGGCTGACCTATAAAAAAATATTTAGCCTGTAGATAGGTATTGGTATAGGTGTTACCTATATTGACTTACCAGAAATACTAAACATGAACAGAAATACTACAATATCAAAATATATTCTCTATATTAAAATCTGTCAGTTAAAACTAAATTTGTTGGGTTATCAAAAGAGTGCAGGATTCAAAAGAAAATTTAAAATTAGCTATGCATATTTTTCAAAATTTGGTATCTGAGATTTTTCTCCATTTAATTGGGTACCAATTAAAAATTGCATACTGTTGTTCGTACATAATTAAGTACTATACCGTAACGAAAAATAAATACCTATACTTTATTTCAAATATCGTATTTTTCAAACATAGACAAATTTAAAACAACCAACCAACCAAATATGATTCTTCTCACGTTTATATAGGATCACTGACAACACCGTTCCCTACGTAGAAAATACTAATATATTGCATATTTGTCACAAACAAAACGTTACACGGATATAACTTTTCATAAATTGTTCTTGCCTGTCATAAAATAAGCGAATTCCTAACGTTTTATCGATATATTCCTTGCTATGTAACATGTTTGAAATCATAGCTTTTATACCAGCAAGCAATGCAGACTAGTTCATAGAAAATTTTTTAATCATATATTAATTTCTTTAAATATTTTATCGTCTCTGACGGCAAGCGAAGAGCAATCGCCAGATGCAAATCGACGTCATTGAAAATGTGCTCTCCTGCGTCGAAGGCAGCCACTTGTAATAAATTAGGTGCAGGTGCCGCTACCTCGTGACTCGATTTCACAATTCGTTCGACGAGCTAGCAGGCTTGATAGCATCAATTACTACGTCAGCACTCCTTACCTTTGAGGACTCATCTATCACGACAGTTCACAGGATCATATATGAATAATCTAGGTAATTATCATACTGTGTTATAACATGCGGTAGACTAGTATGTTTATATAAAATCCGTTTATTTTTTGCAACATACGTGATAAACAAAAATGATATATACCTGAGAGTGTGCGGCGCAGTACTCCGGGGTAGGTTGTCTAAACGGGCTGTGCACTGGGCACGAGGTGGAGTGCTGCGCATGTTGCGCATGCGGCAGATGGTGGGCGTGCGCGTGCGGGTGATGCGCATGGGGGGGATGACGGTGCGCGAGCCTCGCTGGCTGTGGTGCGTGGCGCGCGCACAGGTGCGTTGCGCTGCCATGGTGCTCTGCGAGCGACAGCGTCGAGCAAGATGGCCGCCAATAGCCACCCTCCTCCATGTCAGGCCCAGGGGGGCATCGCGCCGCGCCGCAGCACGCGCAGCGCCGGGCGCACGTCAGTGCATGCCGGCGCGCCTCGTGCGGGCACCAGTCGTCGCGCTCGCGGCCCGACACCCTTTCCGATCGCCTCTACCTCTTCCGCTAGCGTCTCCGCTCAGCGGACAACTGCCAGCCGCGCATCCTCTCATCCGCACCACCGAGCCAGAACAAGTCTAGCTTTGTCACTACTACGCGTTAATAGTTACACTCCTCGTTTATGACACTTCACTAAGTAATTTAACTGCGAGTAGTCCTTTCAATACATCTGCATTTTATTGCAGTACGTTTCTCGCAGAAATTTTCACAAGACTCCATCACTTGATCTTATAATGTAATCTCCTCGCCCTTTCCAAAAACAACTGAAATATTGTTGACTCGAAATTTAGTAGGTAATAACAGCTAGCAAAACTTATTTCTTAAACGATTCAAACAAAGACCGACAGTTTCCAGGTAGTTGCGAATTGCATAGAGAGACCGTAATAACTGCATTCTACGTAATGTTCACAATGGCTTAAGTTTGTCTTTTCACAGTAGGAAGTAACCGCGGAGACCTGCCCCAGTTCGGGGGCAAACAATATGCACTACCACACTCTAAGTTCGTCCTCACAAGAATGTACCACGATGTTCGATTTCGAAATCTAAACATCTAAATCAAGATAAATAAACTTCAAACGATTTGTAGTAGTAGTAGGTATAACTTCCAGTGAACGAATACTGCATTTATTTTATGAATAATAAATAACTAATAGCCGTTATTTATAATTCAGAAAAAAAACATGAGCTCGAGTTAGTGCTTAAGTTAAATAATAAATAAAAGTTCCACGGCAAATACTAGGCGTAGTGGCAATTCGCAATTATTTATGTGGAGCATACAGGTGTGTGGAATATAAAACATTTATTCCAAAAGAACAGTATAAATGAGAATTTAGGCTGTGCCTTGGCTCAGGATTTTCGCTAAGTCCTGGGGCTTTATAGTTACAGATTTCAGTTCTGCTTTTCAACTTTTGTTGGTAGCATTCAGCAACATAAAAGTTTGAGCTTTAGTCGCGCTGAAAGAGATTTTGAAGATAAATATAAAACTTCACGGTTCATAAGAAAACCTTTTTACAAAATAAATATAAAATATATAGAAATCTTGGAAATGAAATCTATGACAGCTTATCACATTCACTCATAATACAGAAAGCAAATGTCCTAAAGGAAATTAATGGCATCGACAGTTAGTTGAGCTCAATATTTTACAGAAATACTTGTAAATTGAGGCAGTTAAATTCAATTCAATTTGGAACATCTGGCAAAATTACACAATGAAAGCGTTTAAGCCATTATCAGGAAACCCGTGTATTAATAATACTAGTACCTATATTTCCATTTATAGTACCTACTTAATTATTATTAGTAGTATATTAGTGAAGTTGCCTAGTATAGATGTAGTAAGTATAAACTATATCTACTATCACTACTAGCAATGATTCAAATGAAGTTTTAAAAGTAAAATTAAAGAAGAACGCAATATACCTACATAAAAAAGACCAACCCATAAACACTGATATTAACCGAGACAATAAAACTATTGTCACGGATTTAACAATCTCAGCTACAACGGACCTTTTTAATAATGCAACAAGAGCAATCGTGTCGCATTTAAAAATGTATAAGTATAGGTAAGCAATTGATTGCGCAGCACGTAGTTCACGCACGAAATTGTTCTTACATCAGGTTCGGTCAATAAATAAGGGTCTCACGTAGGCAAGTGAGATAGTGAAATAATAGGGTACAGAGTTACGTCCCCGAGGTACCCGACTTGCGTGCGGTAAGCCACAGTTTAGGTCTTAGTGGTAGTGCCTACCTGACGAATCCAATTCCCTATTTGTTATCACTCCCTAGGGTCACTACCTTCGCAAGTATGTTTGGATCTTGTTTCGTTGAACGACTTATAGAATCACTTTATTTTTATTCTTCATATTAAACGTAGCTCAGGTGTAAAATAAAAAAAAAAAAATAAAACAAAAAACCTTCATGTAATGAGAATTTATCAGACGATTTAAAAAGTAAGGTAATAGAAAAATGTAGGTCAATTAACAAGGTACAACCACAGATTCCCATCTTTAAAATTCTAACGAACCGCACTGAAGAAAAATCTTAAGCACAATGGTTTAGTGCACCCAGCATTAATTTCCCGCGAGACTGCAGGCATAAAATATTCAAGTCGTGCACAGGCGAAAGAATTTGCTAGCACTGCACATTTTTAATTGGAAAAAGAAAAAATAGGCACGAGCCTATGCGATCATAAGCTGACTAATCGATCGATATAGCTGAAAGTAACTGTGATTTAACCCTAAAGCGAAAAAAAAACTAAAATAAAAAAAAAACTTTGTAAAACCCGATTGAAATAATTTCATTTGGGTGTATTCGTACCGTAGCAACCATTGAGTTGACCATTAAGTGTCCAACCTACAATATATAAGGGCTATTGAATATCATAACAATAGTCTATTGTATGTGTCCAATTAAAGCAAATTATCCATCCATATTTCAAAATTGTTGATGCAAAATTCAAACTGAGTCGTCGGAGGCTGTGTAACAGACAGCCTTGACCTAAATGTGGTTCATTAAATTTCAGTGCCTCGCTTATGCCAATTGCTGAATGACAATTAAAGAGAACCTTGAGAGTAACGACAGAATGGAAGCAGTCTTTTTTTATTATCATCATACGCATTTTATGAGGTCTTCAAACACAAATTTAGTACCTTGAGTGCCCAAGCTAAGGTAGCCAAATCGAAAGTGCTTAATTCTGATCATACATTCTGATGAATTTCATACATTTGAATAGGGGCCCCCCTACCTAGTTGCTGTTATCCATTGCCTAATAGATAACAGCTAGGTTAACCTTTTCTAGGGAAGTTACAATAAAAAACACGATCACCAGGTAGATTTTAAATTCTCTAATTCAGTCCCAGCATCCGATTATAGTCAATAGAGTTCTGGCAACCTAATTCAGTAGAAAAAATCAACGAGTGAATGCAATAATTTGAGGGATGAATCTCGATGGGCTCAACGTCTCTACTAACGAGAACAATTGTATTAACATTACGGAGAGAGGAATTCTGTTCCGATTGCTATTTAATTATTTACGGTTTCGAGATACCTAAGCACATTACTAATACAATAGGATATTACACTTGGGCGTGTGTACTCACACATTCAATGCGGTGCTAACACGTCCCGAGACGGAATTGATGAAAATGATATTCCGCGCGATACTGGATAACTTTGATCTAGATTAGCATTACGAAAAGCATACACTTGCACGGGACATATTGCGGACAATTTTAAATTAACCCCAAATACAACTATTGAAATGAGAGATACATTTTTGACGCGGATTTAAGAAACAAAGTTAGGTAAAGCATTCGTTTTTTAAACTGTGTACCTACCAGAAAATGTTAAAAAGGGACCCTTACAGCATTACTTCGTAGTTTGTTTATCTGTCGGGATATCATTCAAACAACAATCAAGAACCTTTATAGAAACGAGTGGAGTTATCGAGTTAAGATTAATACAACATAATACACGAAGTGTAAGAAAATCCTATTAAAAAATCAAGAAAAGGAAGAATCAAGGAGTCAAGTAACATCAAGTAGGTCGTATTTCTTTTGTTGCTTTATTGATGTAACTTTTCTTAGAAGTAATTATCCCATTTTTTTTTTAAATCTAGAGACATTAACGTTCTTGAAGTTTAGCTTTAGTGACATTGACAAAATACCTCTATTTCTACACAACTCTGACTAGATGAAAAAGTATCTGGTTGATTAATGACACCTGTTTCAGCAATACCTTGATCTCAATATATATAACTAAAAAGATCAGGTTACCAAATTTTGCGCCGTAACTTAAAAAATAACTTGAGAAAAAAACTTCGATAGAGATATTCAAGGCACTGGATATATACATATATATATCACTTTTAATCTTGGGATTGCGTTGGTATCTGTAACACAGTAACTTACTACTACAGTTATCATCGTTTCCATATTATTGTACTGTGTATAAAATGTTGTAAGTTCCAAATAAACTTATTATTATTATTATTATTTTATTTTTTTATCTCCCTTTTGGGGGCAAATGACGTGGCATGCGGGCCTAAGCCAAGCATGACGCGTTAAATGGAATATGTTGATGATAAAGATGATGTGAGGAACTTTCGATATTATTATTATTATTATTATATACGGAGCCTAATTGCCTAAGTGCCTGTGTTTCATTTCAAGAAAACAGGAGAAACAGGGAGGGGAACAGAACATAAGTAATAATATTATTAATCGGTATTCAAGATATATCGGTAAATGTTATATATCCATTTTCATTAATATAATAATACACTCAGGGAAACAAACATGTTTACATAGTTGAGCTAGTTGTTGCAAATAGCACAGGCTTTAGGCGATGTAATGAAATTCAGTAAGTCTTCGTCTTATTGATTTCCCAGAAGGTTTACCTAATATATCAACAACGACGCCTTTGCCAAGAATAAGCACAAAAAACAAACAGTGACCTTACGCAACAAAGAAATGAGTAAATTAACCGTACATATTTGACAAAACCCAATTAAAATGGACTTACATCTGAAACACGAGGAAAATTCCCTCAAGAATTGCTCAACGCCATGAATATGTATAAGTTAGGTGGGAATCACTGCCAGAACTTAAAACAAATAGGTACACAGATCGCCGACTGCTGCAGTCCAGAATTAGGTCAGTAGGTCATCAGCTCGTAGTTGCTGTCATACAATGAGATATCTTTGCAGAACCGACCGGGTTTTGCATCAGCTGTCCACTGCCAAATTCTCTTGCCTTCAAGGATAGGTATTGAATAAACATTTGGCTGACGGTACCTGTCATGTTCAATATGCAAATTGTCTTTCGAAAATGTTACAATCCGACGAAGAGATCTTTTTTTAATTTTGGTCACGAATCCTTCTCTATCTAGGTCAGTGAAAAATATAGCCTGTGATATAGCTGAATACCATAATGAAAATAAATCAACGAAACGCCGCATTCCTTTGCATCGTAAAACCTCTATACGTGCCCGGCCACTTCGGGGAGACAAAAAACCATAGTCACTGTTCGCTCTTCGAGGGTTAAGTCAACAAGCTTTAATGGAAACATAATATGGCTGTAAGTATGAGATCCCTCTATTTCTGGGTCGCGAAACACCGAATGATGAGGGAGGGCTTTTGTTTATTATTTATTTGTTGTATCTTTGAGATAAGGATGCAGCATTTCATTGTAATAAGTAGGTTGGGGTAGTTTCTAAAGCAACACATACTACAGAGCTTTCATTCTTTTTAGAAATCTCCTTAAAGTTTGAACTGAAGTATTATCAGAAGTCAAAGAAATAGACATGTGCTGTAACCTAATCAAGCTAACACGACCAAAGGTAAAGTTGAATTGGCCATTTCAATAAAGTAAAATTATGAAATATTAGCTGACCCATGCAACTTCGTAAGCGGCAATATACCGTTTTTGCAACATTTTTCATTGCTGCTCCATTGGCCGTAGCGAGATGATATATAAATATATAGCCTTCCTCGATAAATGGGCTACCCAACAGAAAAGATCTTTTCAATTCGGATCAATAGTTCCTGAGATTAACACACCAACCGCGTTAACCGCGTTCAAACACACAAAAAAAACAAACTTCAGTATAGCTTTGAAACAATCATTAATCCATAGTAACAGAGATAAATTACCTTTACAAAACCCCCTCCCCCGCTGTACTCCTACTAAACCAAACGGGCAAGATTTAATTCGAAATATGACAATAAAGCCACATATCACAATACAAATTAAAGCACCTATTTCCACTTGTGGCGTATAAAAATAATAAAGCGCCCACGGGTACGGGGGCGACGAAACTTTTATTTTACAGCATTGCATAAAAACTCACTTTATGCCTGCCCTGTATTGAAACGGGGTGTCACCTCACGGCGTGAGGAAAATAGGTCATGGGCAATAGATCAGTTAGGTAAATGTACCAAATGAAAGAATGAGAAACTGTCATAGCCCAAGTTAGCGAGCATCATAGCTGTAATATACATAGAGGACGTACTAGGGTTTATTTAACGCGTGATTTCGTTGACTTTATAAGGGTGACACTGTGTGAAGTTCTTTGTATGCATAGATAAAGGATTCTTTGTGTTTCGGAGCCCCAATAACATAAAGGATAATGGAACTTTCAAGTCAAAAGCCATTACTTAAGTTAATAAGAATTATTTTTGTGATAAATTCTTGCCAGAAAATACAGTATGATTTTTTTTCAAAAGAAGTTAAAAGGTTTTTGTGAAATTTTATTTTGATGTCACTATCACCAATACATATTATCAGATAGGGTAGATGATTATTGTCATTTTACTTTTCTTTAATATAACAACATCTCTACAGTGATTTATGTTAATGTAGATATTATGTAAATTACTGGCCGTATCAGATCAAAGAGGTTTCATTTAAACAAGTTGCGCAACAAATTGGAAGTTGTTTTAGATGTAGCTTACAAAGAAAAGTGATAGCATCATTAAATAAGTCAGCTTGTGACCACGGTCGGTGTAACCCGATCGAAACGTCAAGCATAAGGTAAATACTTTACCTAGATTAAACGCGTTTATTCCCGTGTCAAATTGTATTTATCATTAAATAAAATTGAAAATTAGCTTAACATGAATAATATGCAGAAAATTTTAATTTATATAATAAGTTCCAGACTTTTGGGGATTTTTTTCAATGCTGGGAGCTATATTATATAATCTGGGAGCTATAGTATATATTGTACAACACAGGGGCTTGAGTTTCATTTTCAGAATTAAATATTTATTCAAAAATATAAGCTTCTATATGATTGCAAACCTCCAACTGGAACTATTCTGCAGTTGAAGGTTTGCAAGGCTTTACGTTTTTACTTTTGCATACCAGTAGTAAAATTGTAATAAAATATAAAACTTTTTATGTCACATAGCTCGTGAACATTGCAAATGAAATGCAACCCACACACCAATGTACTAAACCAAATTCTTTAGCCGGTGTAGTGTGACAAAATTAATGTTAACAACTCCAATTCTATCTCGGAACCGAAAAAATATTACGGTCTTTACTAACGAATTAAACAAATAAAACACGTGTAAAAGACAATTGAATTAAGGATTAGTCACAGAACCGTAGACAGCTTTAATACAGACAGGTCTAAGTCCAAATCAATAAATCTATACTAATATTATAAAGCTGATGATTTTGTTTGTTTGGTTGAACGCGATAATCTCAGGAACTACTGATTCGAATTGAAAAAAATCATTATTACTGTTGGATAGCCTATTTATCGAGGAAGGCTATAGGCTATATAATATCACGCTACGACCAATAGGAGCGGATCAGCAATAAAAAATGTTGCAAAAACGGGGAAAAATGACGCAGACGCAGTTGTGCGGGTCAGCTAGATAAAGATAATCGAGATTCTAAATTAATTAAAAAGATTTAGGGACATTTTCGGCAGATGAATGAGGAAAGGAAACGTTAAATGAATTATTTCTTTGGTTGTACCTATCTGGCAATCCTTGGTTTCCAACTAAGTCTGTTTAATCCGACAAGCGAGCTCACTCTCGCTAACCAAATCCTTTTGAATTTCTTGAACGCTTATCGCTTGGCCATAGTACTTGGTTGTGGCAAGGGAACTGAGGTCCTTAGTAACTAGCTAAATACATTACTAATACAAAATATTAAGAAAAGTTCTTCATAAAAACAAAGACGTAAAAAAATATGTGCCATAAAGTAACAAAGTAGTGGTATAGAAATATTCTCAAGAAAATATAAAAATATGCATATGTTTTAAATAAAATATTTATATACCTATACTACTAGCTGTTCCCGCGACAATGTTGCAATGCTGCTTTCTCTATAGACGATGATAAAAAGAAGCCTAAGTTACTCCTACTCCTTACATCATCAGCTGTCTGACAGGGAAAGTCCTGTCAAAATCCATCCAGCCGTTTCGGAGATTAGCCGGTACAAACATACAAACAAAAAATTAAAAACTGTGTTTTTGTTATAAGTAGGTACCCTATAATATACTTTCATATGCCTTTAGTAAACAGCTATTATATTGAAATCACAAACAGACACTTCAATTTTATTTATTTGTATAGATAAGTTATGTTCAGAATGAGAAAGGAATAATACCTACTGAAGAGAATAGTAGCTTAGCATGCCCGTCAGCAACTTGACATATTAATCCAGGTGAAATTAAGTAAAGGTTTGACTGACCTCAAGCACTGATACATTTAGCTCCAAATTTTAGAAACGAAAGGACGGAGACGGGTCAGCATTAGATTATACCTCGGAAACGTATCAACGAAAGCTCCCATGAAGAGGGTAGCGTAATGAGGTTATACATTTGCGAGCTGAGTTAAGTTCGTTGGCGAATTTTAATTTGAATTTTTGAGTGGTAATTTTAATTAAATTGATTCCAGATTCAAATGTTGCAATTTAAATACCGTACTTATTTAAATTACGTTGGCAGAATATTTAGAAACATTTTCATTAGTCCGTTAACACAGAATACCTAATATATAAGCTGCAATCTTACCTAAGCCAATATCTAAATATTTTTGCTAAGGTGACAGTAAAATCTCCCCTTCTACAACAAACATATAAAACGAAAGAATTATTTTGTTTGAGGACAAAAAGTTTCGCAAATGTCGAAAAGGCATCCAATATAAGCTAGAAACGAGGCTACACGACCGGATTACGATAGTTAACAGGGACTTACGGCCGATCCCACTCGATGTGTAGGCGATCTACAAAGAGAGTACGAAATGTCAGTGGCTTGCCAACTGAAACGTACCTACTGACCATTCGTATTGACTTTAAGCTTTGATCCCGAATACAGAAATCCATTTGTAATTTCAAAATGAAATTCAAAGCTAATTTATTGGTCCATGTGAAACCTAAGTAAATTGTATCATACTCATCAATGTGATAAATGAAGGCTTGTAACAATTGACAAGCCCATCCCTTTGTCAAATAAGAATGGCAAAATAAATATACGTCTATCAAATATTACAGTACATTTAACTTAACTACACTTTTTAAATAATTCACTGAATCTTTGACGAGGGTCATTCAAATATTCTTGAATGGATTTTCGTCGATCGAAAAGCGAAAAATTTCAAGACGTCGTGCACAATACACGTGATTGGCGCGCACACAAATGTACCTCACTAACATCGTCTACGCAACGACCTCTAGACATCTCAGGTGACTAGGGCCAGATCGTACATTGAAAATACATCAACTTTCGCCACGCGAACGACTATAATTGCAATTTAATAACACAGAAAAGCTACAAGAAGCTATCGCCAGCAGCGTCAACGTTTCAATTGACGATGTTTTTGGAAAGGTCGATTCGATGATTTATGCACAGGTTAATTCCGAAGGTCCAATTTTGTAGTATGTCGATGCATGACATTACTTACAATAGTGAAGTTTTGCACTTAAATACCACTATTTGGTTAGTTGTTGAGCGTAATGTGAGCGGGTAGCGCGTGGTGGTGCCCGCTTGGCGCGACGTCGACTGGCAGGCGGCCGGGCCGTTCGGAGGCTGCGCGGACCAACCGCCCCCGCCTTCATTCACTCACCCACCACTGTCGAGGCCCAGCTCAAAACAGCCGGACTTTTAATGCGGCATGTGCTCTTTTCACACAAAACAGGGGTCCAACTCGTGTCAGCATTAGATATTCAAGATCAGCTAAAATAAGATATATGATATCACTAGGTCCTTACGGCATTATGAACGAATTTGCTTAAATAATGAATTTAGACAAGTCTAAATATTTATGAATATCACATAAAATCGGATTGACTAAATCTGATTCCTATGTTAGGCAAACTGATGGAATTTTGTCGAAAAAATAACTTGCCACGCCTATATTCCCTTGAGATTTAAACAAAGGTATTCTCATTCCTGAAACGATAATATAAAAATGTAAAAATATGGGCAAATTACGACGTGAAAAGTATCTAAAGCTTTATTTCGCGTACTTACTTACTTATTTGTCGCTACCGAGATAATAAAGTAAATATAAATTATTAAACTACATAATTATCTAGCTTCATAAAGATGAATATTTGCCCAAAACTCGGTTATCTAATTTAGCGATCCGCAGGAAATATCATACAATAACAAATTTTCACGTATGAAATCTAATTACACAGGTAGGTTTATGTGTACGAAGTTAATTTCCCGTCCTTAACCTAATTTAAAAGTTGAGGAGACCAGACATATACCTACCAGCCAATTTGTGAACAGAAAAACATCTACAAAAGTTTTGCGCCTGCTTGCAACACAGATGTTTTGGGTACAAACCGCTATAAAATTCTGTTATTCACAAAGTTTTATTTTAACATACGCGTTTGTTATATTTACCTTTTTATACTTATCTTTACTTTTTAGTTGTTACATTTCAACAACTTAGCATACTTACCTATATAATAATATATAGAAGTTAACCCCATGTCAAGATATCAGGAAAACCCTTGACAGAACAAAGCGTATGGAAATTCACAAATACATATGGGGCCAGAAGACATTGTCGCTACGAAATCACGGACAAACGCGCACCCAACATACAAAAGAGGAACAAAACATGACCGTACAACATCTTTTGAATAAACAAAGAGAAAACTGAACCGACCCGAAAATTGTGAACAAAAACTAGAAGGACTCCCGTTTCAGGTGTATATAAATCAAATTTTAGTTGTTACGTTGTAACAGAGCGAAACTATGCAAATTGCGGATGCTACGTTCGACGTTCAGGGTTCACCCCGAAGGGGGAGTCGAGCTGGAAATAATTCAATTTTAGGGCCGATCATACGGGCGGGCACTCTCTAACCATCCCCCGATTTATTCATAAATAAAACAACAAAGCCCCGCGTCCCGTATACACGTTACGTCTAAAATGGCGGTTTTAGTGTGATTCGATCAGGAGCCCGTCCCGAAGCTCAATCCTAACCAATGATGTATAAATTCCATTTCAGCAGAAATCCTATAATTTATTCTAATTCTCGCAACGTTGTCGTGGCTTTTCCTTTGTTTTTACTAGCTATTAATAATGCAAGATGGCATAGGGCCACGATAAATTATAGTTAAGTTAGAACCCCTTGTCTATGAGGATTTTTCTATCACCATTGGCCTAATATCTATGTAAGCATTTATCATCTGTGACGTTACAATAATTGCTCTTTACGAACTTTGTTTTATGTATTTATATAATATTATTATTTCTACGAATATTATTTGCAAATCATTTACATTCATTTGTATCTAATTTGAATAGAATATTCGAATCTAATACTACAATGCAAAGATGTTTCGCGGAACAGCATGGAGTTAATTATAGTTACGTATTAATATAGACACAGGATTAATATTTCGATTAATGTTACATAACAGAAATAATATTCAATAAAATAGATAGATACACATACACGCGAACATATCATAGTCATAGTCATTTATGACTATGACTATGATGCCTCTGTGGCGCGGTGGGAGTGTATCCGACTGCTACGCAAGAGGTCGTGGGTTCGATCCCCACCCAGGATAAAACTATCTAAAATATGTATGTATTTAATAATAACTTTTTTTTTTATATCAGACACAGTCCATTTTGTTAGTAGGTATACATGATTTTAAATAACTAATGTTAGTACTTATATCTATGTTACAACCACCGCGCGACAGTTGCATGTAGGCGTACCCAATGTTCCAACATCGGGCTATCCCACCCACATATCATTTAGAAATATATAAGTATGTTTATCAGTTGTCTGGTTCTAGCTCTGCTTTGTTTTGGGATCAGATAGCGTTGTGTGAGTTGTCCCAAGATATTATTATTATTAAATTACATTGTGTTTGAATGTTACAAAATTATAAAATAATAATAATAATTGACATTAAATAATAGAAAAATATAAAATTATCCCTCGTTCTAATACAGGTACTCTCCTTTTTTTTACTTATATTTCTTCTCTTCTTTATTATACTTGACGAATGTACTATCCAGAGTCCAGGAGAGGTTGGTAATGTAACAGGTCTCCTAGTACCGAAACCAGTATCTCACACAGATTAAATTAACTATAAGAATACTATGAATCAACTGTTATATATAATGTATAATGTAAAATACTGTGTGAAAGAACAATAATACAACTATTTTGTATTTAAAGAATCACAGATCCAAAGCATTTTCCAACTACGTTTATACCCGATTAACATTTCTATGTGCCAGCTTTACCAGACTATATCATTTATCATCCTGTTTCCTGGTTTTTCTGTTATAAATCATTTTAACACAATAATACCCAACAATCACTTTAATATTTCATTATTTAAATAACAAAATAGAAATGCAAAATCCTACTGATGCTGCCAGACGGTATTTAATAAATCAACTACCATATCGGCTGTTTATAATTAATTGTGTCTGTTCTTAAGGCCGAATGATTGATCGAATCAAATCGATTGTAAAATCAAACCGATGAAGGGTACCTAAGGGATTTGAGTTCTAAACCTAACTCTAAATCATTACCAAAACAGTTCAGTATATGCGTTTCAGTTCTTAAGGATATACTACAAAGGACATATCCAACGGTTCATGCTAATACCTAATTCACATAAGCACAAAATTCAAGCCACAATTGCATTTGGAACAGCAAGCTTTTTGTTTGATTCCAAGACCAGACCGCTGAATAGGATTATAAGGGGCACAGCTACCTTGACCCAGATATTCCAGAGAATACGCGGTTGACCTGTGATGTGCTTGTTACAATTGAAAAGGGAAGATTCTTCGGACGAGGCCAGAATTTGAAAGTCACCTGTAGTGTTTTACATAGCTTAAGTGCCGAAACAAAAGGCCCACTATGCATAAATATTATTCTTTTCCCGCAGAACTTCTTTTATTTTTCACGAGATGGATAAGCAAGTTTGTGTGATGAAATAAAGATTTTTAAACATATAACGAGACATGATATTTTAAGACAAGGTCTGTCCAAATAAACCACTGCGGCATACGCTGCGTATATTTGGCGGAGCTGAAACCCGGCCGCACACTTCCCGGACTTTCTTTTGTACTATTAGCCTAGTTAGTATTAAGTTCGGTCGCTGCATATATCTTTATATTAGTCAAACAATGCGAAAATTGGAGTAAATCTTGGCATGAAAATATGCAGCTGACATTTGCGTAGACCGCTTTTAGCAATTTGTAGACTGGCTCAAGAAAAGACGGTAAGAGAAAATCCTTTAGGTATATATAACTAGTCCAGCCATAAATAGTGTTACATAAACACTTTCTTCTTCTAGACTTTATAAGAGCAAAAGGGCTAGATGAGGGCCAGGCCTCATCTAGCCCAGACCGTTGAGGTCTGGCCTTTAGACCACAAATTATGGTCAGTTTTAGAGGACATGGCTTGCTCTAAACGACACGGCGAAATTAAATCTCTTACAAAATCTCTAGAGCAAGCAGTGGCGAAAATTCCCATAGAAACTGTGCGTAAATTCATAGATTCGTGGCCAGACAGATTAATGGCCTGTATAAAAGCCAAAGGTGGCCATTTTGAATAGAATATTGTTTTATTTTTTGCTGAGACTTTAATAAATATATACATATAAATTTTAGTAATATTACATTACTTAAAAATAATTGCATATTTATTTGTAACAGAACTTATGGCTGAACTAGGTATATATATATAAACGATATATTTGCTAAAAAAAGATACTTTCCTAAAAACATGACAAAACATAACATATTGACTTACTATTTAGTTATTATGAACTTGTAGAACATGACATCATATATTATATCCGCTTTTTTCTTTGCCCTTTTTCTATCACCAACAATTTTCTAGCTTAGTGAAAATAATATTTATCTCACTGGACCAGGGTTGCGACAGTTAGACACGACATCTGCCAATGTATTGATTAGCTCTCTTTGATATTTTGTTATATAATAATATATGTAAGCTGTAGCATGTCACTCGCATGATGAGCCTAATTTAGTTAGGTCATCCAAGCAATAAAGAACGCAATACACCGAAAGTCGTAAGACATTTCGCTTGACAGTGGGAAAAAATAATATTACTCCATTTCTGTTAAAACATACCAGCAGATGAGCTGAAAAGAAAAATAAGGGCGGATACTAAAGGAAAAGGGGCATTTATTTTAATGCAAAATACTCAGCGCGGTGGAAAATGTCATATTAATATTCATGGTGACCTTGGGACCTTCCTGTGTGTCGTGTTTATAATCTTTAAGGTCGCAGAACCAAAAGTTAGTGTTTAATGCTTGCGGATAAGCCGATTACTTTCGTAAGCATAAATAAACTGAAATTGTTATTTTGTTTTTGTTTAGGCAATGAAAATTAATTTTGTATTCTAGATACGACAGTAAAACTTTCAAATGAAGTTGCTTGCCTTTGTCTTAGTTGTGATGGAAATAACACGATCCTAGGCGTAGTACGTGGGCGTAGCAACTTGATATTTTACATACTTGATATTCGACAAAGGCAAGAGCATGTCGGACCAAGCCCAGTGTAGGGTTCCGGAGCCGTTGCCTTATGAAAAAATCCGATTTGAATAATTGCACCAGCAGAAGAGCGTATGTTCATGGCACTTTCGCCCTTTTGTTGAGAAAACGCAGTTTTTTCACTAAATTTTTTCAATATTCATTGAGTACTCTTTGAGTAAAGTGCCTGTGACACACGAATGGACTGACAGACAGACGGACATAACGAAACTATAAGGTTAGCCATTTTAGCTACGGAACCCTAAAAAACATTTAATGTAAAATCACACTAGTTTTAAAGCTATAAATATCAGTTTATTTTTACTTCTCACAACCTATTCATCAATTAAGTAAAAAGCACATTTTTATAGCTGTTGAACTGTCGTCTACGACTACGGCTATCTGTTAACTACAGACTAACGGCGTCCATTAATTTTTTATCATCATAATAACGAGCAAAAAATTATAACATTATAGTTCCGTACTGTATCTACCGAAGTATTGGGGCGTAAAGAAACACTGTTCGGATGACTACACTTGTTTAATAGATATACTAATGACCATATGTTATAGATAGTTTAGAACATTTTATTCCTTACTTACATAATAATAAAAAAAACTTATGTGATAACATATCCAAACATTTATCTCTTCTGAACAACTTACAGCAGATGAAAAATAGTTTGTACTGTACGCAATTTCTTATGTAAACATTACAGATACTCTATGCATGAATTTCTTGGCATACGTCTTACACAAAAGTAAAGGTATAGCACCACTACGCCTCGTTTTTAGAATGTAAGATTAATCCACGTCGCGGTCGCCTTAAAAAACGAAGCGCACTGTGTGTTAAACTATTAAACTTATAGCTATAAAAAAGGATATATGAATTAGTCACAGGCGGTGTGCCGTTGTGTGGCAGACGCAGGAACGAAGTTACCTCGTAAAAATAACTATAGTCGACTGCTCTATTGCGGTTGCGGCTAACTTTTGTGGGCGCGTCGAAAGTGCGGTCTCATCTCTATGGTAATTCTAGGAATATTCACAAGTTCAGCCCGACAGTTTAGCTTCAAGACAATTTCGTTTTTAATTGGCTGCTATTTCGTTATTTTCATTTTCACGCCGAGAAACTTGAGCGGCGGAAAACTGCATAAATTGTGGAAGTAAACAACTTTTACTTATATAATATGTTTAAACGAAATGTTGATTTTCTTTCCAATCGAAGGGTTGGGTTTTGTGAAATTCTCATTTTTTGCCGAAAGAAATATATTTAGGTCTTTTTGATATTATTGAAGGTTGATTTCGTGGTGTCTACTACCGCTTATTTGTAAATATCGTTCTAAAGATTTTATCTTAAAGCAAGCTGAATTAACTACTTGTTCTGGTGCCAAAAAAGTCTCCAGTAAAATATATCATAATAAAGGTTTGTACCCATTGTGGTTTGTATTACCAGTTTGGGACCTACACGTATAGTGCAAATAAATCTCCTTTATGGACCGTACTTCATCAAACATAGGGTGACAGTATTGCATGAACGGATTTTGTTTTTAAAATATGTATTGGGGGTTTGTTCTGCTGTTCATGCGAATATTTTTCAATTCGAAATGGAAATCATATATGCATACCTATGAACCAATGTAGATGGAACAAAGTACTTACTAAAATGTTGATAGACTCGCGATTTGTACACATTATGAAAATATATATATTATGGGTCTTAATCGCGTGAATAATTTAAGGTAAAACACCTTGTTTATTGCCAGACGTTTCGACCGTATTGCAACGACCGTATTGACCACGGCCGTTTTTATGTTTTTTTTTTTATCTAGTAGTTACATAAGGAATTGTCACGTATATGAATATGTAACTATAGCTGCATATTGCATATGTGATGTTTTCCTTTTTACAGTTGATTTAAATTGAAAAAAGAGAATAGCAACTTCATACATGTTATTCGTTACATCTACAGTAACGCGCTAGTATGGTATTTTTTGAAAAGAAAAATAAATTTTGCCCACGTGAACATTTTTCCAAGATTACATTTTAAAACATTTTTACAAGTTTTTACAGTAACTTTAATACATCAGAAACACTTTCAGGTAGGCTCAGGTACCCATGGTAAGATTTAACTTGTGTTATGGGTAAAGTCTATACGTACTCGATTTCAGACCATTATCTACATTTCTGCCAAATTTCGTCCGTCCGTTTGCGTTTACCCATTGAGGCATGATTGACTAACAAACATCCATCCATAAATACATCCAAACCTTCGCATTTACAATATTAATATAGATATGTTATTCTTATGCATGAGCTACATAACTGTAAAGTTTTATTGAAATTCATTCAGTAGTTTTTGCGTAAAAGAGTAACAAACATACATTCATTCCCATTTATAATATTAGTAGGAATGTGACTCCCTGATAATGTAGCATTTCATAGGTTTTTTTTTTTTATATCAGTTCGTTAATTTTTGTGTTTCTTCATTACAAATCAATATTAAAATTATAAAGCTAAAGACTTTGATTGTTTGTTTGAACGCGATAACCTCAGGAACTACGAGTCCGAATTGAAAAAATATTTTACAGTTGGATAGCCCATTTATCTATCTATGTATTTATATAACATCACGCTATGGCCAGTAGGAGCAGAGCAGCAATGAAAAATGTTGCAAAAATCTGGAAAATTTACGCAGACGAAGTTGCGCGGGTCAGCTATAAACAATACAGCAGAAATTTGACCAGAATCTTACACCTGACTACTACTAGAGTGCATCCCCTTTTAAAACACAAATAATGACAGGCCATAGATCAGAATAGGTTGCTATAGTAACAATTTAATTTGATAAAATTGTAATAAGTAATAACAGTCGTACAGTAGTATTGTTCGTCACAGTTTTCATTCATTTTTTAGAGATAATTTAATTAAAATATTTTATGGCAAAGTCATATGAATTTGCCCGGGTTTTATATAAACCAAAAATATCAGAATTTTCGATGACTTCTTTACTTATTGTCGCAAAGATCTTATCTGTCAATCTAAAAAGTCAATAATGTTTTGACATCTCGACTATTTTATTGTATTTAATGAGCAAAATATATAATAAAGAAAAACTATAATAACTATCGTATGTCCTTACCCAGGACTCAAACCATTTCCATACCAAATTTCATCTAAATCGGTTTAGCGATTTGAAAACGTAACAGACTGGCAGTCAGTCAGACAGACAGAAAGAAGAGTTACTTTCGCATTTATAATATTAGTATGGTTTACATAACTATCCATTTTGAATGCTCGTGGCCTTCTGACGGCTCGGCCTGCCTCGCGAGGCTCGCCTCGGTGTTTCCGGGGAAACAACTGAATAAAGGCTGCCTCGCGAAGCCACGCTATCAATACGTTATGCACGATAACATATTTCAATAATAATAAAAAGTTTAGGCAGCGTCACACATTAATGTTTATTTAATTACAAAATTTAGTATTTGTTTATCTATTTTTAAGGTCTAGGTAGATAATGTCCGTTATTAGTAAGGCACTTTTAAGTTATAAGACAAAAACTATTTTATATATTTTAATGTTAATCATCAACTACTGTCTAAATCAACATGAATGATATTTCTCAAAATAAATCAGATGAAAGTCAATGTGACCGCTACAAAAATACGTGGATATTAATAAAAATAACATCAAGATTGTCTGAAGGAACAGTCACGTATATGCAAGGAATTTTTAATCATGTTGTGAAATTTTGAATTTTTAAAGGACAGTAACGTTGTTACATGTAATATTTATTTAAGCATATTTGAAAGTGACGATGTTTACAAAATAAATACATCTAAACAAAAAAATCATAAACATGACAATAAAATTGATTTGAATGTTGAAATATGTTACAATAGATAGAGAGAAAGTTACAATCGATCGAATTGCACCTACTAAAAGTCGGTGCAATTCGATCGATTGTATCCTTTAATATTTACACGAATAAATCCTAATATATTTCGTTAAAATAGGCATGGCATATAAAGCTAATTCAGGGTATTGCTTCAAACCAAGCAAACAAAAATGTGCCACGCTTGTGACAATTGTATCGTACAACGTATAAGAAGTTCTAAATAAAGCAACATTAGCAGAATCTTTCAATGTTATTGAGCGTTGTATACTGTTAGGCAAAGGTACGATAGCAAGCGAGTTCGCTACTAAATAAATTAAAAAAAACATGGTTGTCAGTAAAGTCGGTTTACGGACGATAATTTTACGTGATAACGTCTTATGAAAACATTGATGACATTGTAATAAACAACTATGCTTGTGAAGTTGTCACCCAACTGTTCTTGAATTTACAATTTTTTTAATCATTATACCTAGTTTTTCATTTTTTTTAATTGTATAAACTGGTTACTTGAATGATGTAAAACTCATGGTCGTAAATATAAAAATGCATGATGTAGGTATTTGTGTTAAATATTAAAATGTTGTTTGCATTGTATTATATTCACAGAGATAGTTTAAATCGTACTTCATTAAATTATTTAAGGTTATTTTCGCTACTGTGAGATGTAATGTACGTCATGCTCACTAAAATGTCATTGCTTGTGTGTTCCCTCCATTATTCATTTAATAAAAAACCTGTGACATACGGACGGACAGACAGACAAACAGACGAACATGACGAAACTATAAGGGTTCCGTTTTTGCCATTTTGGCTACGGAACCCTAAAAATGGCATTTAAAAAAAGGGGCCTTGAGTTTTTATTGCCAAGTTCTTTTCTTACAGCTTTACTCTTGCGAACATTAATGTAGAATCATTATTTTCCAAATTTTGTCGGCGTTCATAAGCGTTGCATTTGTAACCTAAATGAATAAAGTATTTTGACTTTTTCTTGACTTTACACTTTTTTTTATTTTTTTATTTCCAAGTGTATAGCATCTCGTGGCAATCGTCAAAACATTGACGATATTGTAATAAACAACCATGCCTGTGACAACTTTAGTGGACCCAGGCGCATGCGCCCGACGGCCACAAAACTTCAGCCTATCAGCATTCGCCATTCGCGTTGCTTAGCAACCAGTCAATAACGTGACTGATAAGCAACCAATTAAAAACGTGACACTTTTTCGTGCGTGCACCCCGTCATCGATTTATAAAATGTCATCACGTCAATAATCCGTTTATTTATTTACTTATCTAGTTTGTTTCGGTATAACAATAATAAAAACTGGGTTTGGCAAATATGGATTATTACAATATTACCTAAATTAACTGAAATATGAAGGTACGTTATTATTATTTAATAATAACGAACCTATACGATATTTTAGTTAATTTAAAATTATCTCAACAACTACCAGTCGATTTGCCGAAATTATCTCTGTAAATGTACCTTCAGATAAATTGATCAATTGGATTTTCACGGAGTATAAAACTACCCATTGACACATTATTTAATGCCTTGATCTAAAAAAATAAGTTTAAACACAAAAATGCTTTATTTATGGAAGTCGAAACTTTTTTCTATAAAAATCATGAATAATGAAAATCTGCTGTATATATTATTAAAATATATATATTACGGGTCTTAATCGCGTGAATAATTTAACCTTAAATTATTCACGCGATTAAGACCCGTAGTATATATATTTTAATACTGCTGTATATAATTATGTTTTATACTCTATTTTCAATGTTTTGCTTATAAATCTCCGCTGCAGTACGCATCGCTTCTCTACCGACGATATTTGCGGTAAAACCACCAAGTTGTCCCATAAAAATTCAATATCAAATGAAAATTACTTTCCGTTTGGTCGGTTTACTGCGATCAACCCAAGCGTCGACTGCAGTTCTCAATTTTTAATATAACAAGGAAGTATTCCTACTGATACCTTAACTTCTTACATTTGCGTAGATTTTTTGGTTCCGAGCGGTAGTAAAAAAGTTCTGGCTAATGAAGCAAAGGCAGGGGTTATGAGCGAAATTAGTTGCGAAGAAGAAAAACTACTTAGTAGTGAGATTAATAAATGTACGACTAGCGTGAGACAAGTTATAGTCTCATAAAAATTGTTTAATTATCACGACTGTTACGAGTTACAAGCAAAAATGTAAGTGCAAAAATATCTTTTATTTCTTCTTTCTTGGCATGGTAACAAAGTTTTTGAGACTGTCGTTTGGGAAAGTGCCTTGAGCTTAGGTACAAAAGACTGCAGTAACATGAATAATATCATTGAATTTTATAGAAGCACTAGGATATATAGGCAGAAATCATCATAATTTAATGAAAGATGATGAAAATCTCCGTCGAGCCAGTCCAAGAAAACGTAGAGTGAATACCTAGACGATTTTGAGGAGTAGTGAAAAGAGAATGCTCTAGACAGAGAAGTTTGATAGTGCATAGGAAAGATCTTTTCATTGGAACAGTACAAGTTAAAAATGGTAAGATATACTTGTACGTAGTTAGTAAGTACTAACAGCTTACCAACTACTAACAGAACATGAAGTTTACATAGAATAAAGTAATCCGACGCAAGAGTATTAAACTGTTCATTAATCAACATTCACAAAGCATTACGGGCAGTATGATGAATGAGTCTGATTACGCCAATTAGACGCTCGATTTTAGACAGTTTGATATCAAAGAGATAACTCTGTTGTTGTTTTTCGGCCAAATAATATTTCCTGAAAATAACTCAATTTAAAATTTGGCAAAGTTGTAAATTAAATGGCATCTGTCTACTCCGGATGACAGTGTTTGAAATCGACGGGGTCAGGCCAGTACTGGCATCGCCTAATACTATTAGAACTCCAATTAAGAATTACGTAAAAAAAGGTACCTATATATTACTACTTTCAAAGAAAATTTTAAACTAACAGACTATATTCCTGTTATCTTTTAACCTCTACTTCGCTTCACAAGATAAAATTGATTAGAGATCACTTATTTGCACGAAAAAAGATACAGGATACCGCAAATATATATTCACTACAAAGTACCTACATAGAGAATAATATCAAATTCGGTTGATGTTTCCCCAAAATAAAATCCCCATAAGGGAAATTCATATCCCCAATATTTTTTCACGTGAAAACTCCGTCAGCGGTGGCGCGAACGGGTGAATTATCATATTTATTGTTGATCGTAAATTCATACATTATTTTTCAAGTTTCAGTTCCTGCCGTCGACCTAATAGAAAATAGATTACTTATACGTAAAATGTACCTATATGTAGGTACTGAATATAAACAGATTAAACAAATTCACGTCCCAAGAAAAAAAAGCTTTATTTTGTAGAAACATTATTGAAATTGTGGTGATGTATATAGCACAAGATTTTAAAGAGCAAGTAACATGTCTTTTTACAACTGAACCTAAGAAAATAGCCTAAGGTAATCTTAGGTAATGGTCAGAGCTGTTGGCAACAGCATTTTTAACACTGTAAATACAGTGCCTGGCAAAAGTATTTTCGTATTTTGAATGTATTAATAGTAATCAAACCTCTTTGGTTGTACTGAATGTAGCTGGCTGGTTTTAATGCCATTTAAAGTTGCCATTGTGAAGATGCAATAAATATAAAAAACTAGTTCCCGCCATTATTCAATTGTTTTTCAAGCAGGCAAAATGGGGTTCGCGTCATATTTCTTCCTCGTCAATTTCAAAAATTCACCAGTTTACTTATTAGACAGTTTCTGAGTTCGCCAATTTTCATATTTGTCAATTTCCCTATTAAGTCGGTTTCCTGGTTCGCAAGTTTCCTCGTTCGTCAGTTTGTTTAGATTGTCAGTTTTGCTATTTCGTCATGTTCCTAACCCGTTACTTTCCTTGTTAGCAAGTTATTTTGTCCGTCAGTTAGTTCAGATTGTGTTTTACTACTCCGTGGTGTCATGTCATATATTAATTTAATTACCCATGACATTCCTTATTAAGTTATTACCCGAATAGTATTATACTAGTGAACGAGGAAACTGAAGGATTACGAAAACAGCAAACTGGCAAAATTGTCTAGCTGACGTAACTGACGAATAGGTAAACCGTTCGATTAGCGAAGCTGACAAATAACGAAACTAGCGGATCGCAATTCTGGCGATTTTACGAAATAAACATCCTAGCTAAACTAGCGAAGGAGGACACTGAAGAATCAGGAAAATGCCTTACTAGCGAAATTGTCAACTTACCGAAACTGTTGATAAGTAAACTGGTGAATTAGTAAAATTGACGAAGAAGGAAAATGACCGGTGGTACGCAGACCCGCAAAATGAAAATATGTGACAAAAAAATCGGTACATTTTTAAGTTTTATTACAAAAAAAAGTAAAAATACGACGAACGCCGCAAAAAAAAATTGTGCGGTTTACGGACCTAATGCGGTATCAATACGAATAGCACAAATGTGGCTCAAGCGTTTCAAGTCTGGAAATTTTAGTGTGAAGGATGATGCTCGCTCTGGACGCCCGGTCACGGATAATATCAGTGCCAATTTTTCAAAAGTGGAGCAAGATCGACATGTAAGTAGTTACGATATTGCTGAATAACTGGATGTTAATCACAAAACAGTTTTACGTCATTTACAAAAGTCTATTGGAAAGGAATCGTCTGCTATGAGCTTTTGCCGCCAGGTAAAACTATCGATTCTGACCTCTATTAACAGCAACTGATGAGGTTTAAAGAAGCCATTAAGAAAAACCGGCCGGAGCTGGTAAACAGAAAGGGCGTGGTGTACCATCATGACAACGCCAGACCGCACTCATCTATAGCCACTGACAGCAAAAGTTGGGAGAGCTTATCCGGGATGTGTTGATACATCCTCCGTATAGCCCTGATTGCTCCATCAGAAACAGGTGGAATGTTTCAGTCACTTCAGAACTCTTTAGGAAGCATAAACTTAACCTCAAAAGAAAACTGTAAAACTACCTGTCAGAATTTTTTCACAGCAATAGGATCATGGCACTACGCATAAGATGGCAACAAGTCATCGATCAAAACGGCACCTACATATTACATATAAATAAAAAAATATAGGTACCCATTTTTTATCTTAGTATGAAAAATACGAAAATTCTTTTGCCCCGACCTAATAGTTTTAAAACAGCTATAAACACAGTATCGCGGTAGTTATAACAAATCACAAACTTACGAACATAAAAACAAACTCCAGGCCGTCCTTTTTAAGTCCGGCATATATTCTGCAAGTCCCTTACATAAAATATCCGTCGACGCCTAAGAAGGCTTCAGAGCTCGTATACATTTCACACCGTGCTTTTGTGGCCTTGTGGCTTGTCTCCGGCACTCGCAACCCTCATCAGTTTCAGAAGGAAGTGTCACGGGTATGTCTCGACTCTCGGAGTGTGTAACATGAGCAAGCAATAGCTAATGTGATACACGATAATATTATATAAAAAAAAAATCAGATGACGTTATTGTTGGAAATATAAAAGCTATAGAATAGATTCGTTTCCGGTCTGTAACAAAGTTCAATGCTTCACGAATAATATTCATAGGTTTACTTAAGTTGTTAAGTTATTAAAACATAGAAAACTTATTCTATAATAAGACTGAAAGCTAGTAGATTACAAAAAATTTTCATTTTTATTTTTACATAAAGGAAAAACTTATTTGTACATTGTGTTCGTACCTACATACACGTAGAACTTCAAATACAGTTGAATCTCACATAGACACTAAAACCCAGATCGAAACTTAGATGTAGATCGCATAAATGTGAACCGTAAGAGATTTAAACGTGCGACGCACAGTGCATTAAAATAAAGGCGAAACTAGCAACACATAGTTACCGCTAGCTTCACTGTTTTTTTTTTAAAGGTGAAAATGTTTATCCTACAAAGAGATGAAGACAATACAGTGAAACACGTGGCAAACAGCAATTTTTAATACAAGTCTAGTGACTAATATCATATTCATCAATTAAAATGCGACTTTTAAGCTTGCGACTCTTAAGTATTTATTGCCAGCTTAACTACACTATCATCATTATTTTCAACTGGCTTTTTTTCTTTATCGTCAATAATCTACAAAGTACAAAAGATAAGTGTTTCAAACGCTAAGAAAATGACACAATAAAAATAAACGCAGCGACATAAAATTTTATCTAAATGCACTTTTATTAATTACTGCGCTGTTCTTTGATAGACGTATAAAAGTTTTATTGCAGTACATCTTCAGTACGTCTGGTTATGAGTATAATCTAGGATTTTTTTCTTTTCAATGCAAATCTATGTAGGTGCATTGCGGGACAGACATGACTGTGTAGCTTTTATGGTTTTGTAAGTGTATTCACCAAAAATACGTCTTAATTTATATATTGCTTTCGATTCTCAGCAAGACACGAAAAATACATAATATGTCATTGATTCCGATGTTTAGCATACAATGTTAGAAAACGCCAAAAAACTAAATTCAATGAATTTAAATTCATTTGTATTTAACGACAAAACATTAAATATGTCAATTTCATAGTTATGGAGAAAACGAAATCGACAATAAAGTAACATTTAGAAATCAAACTTATTGATTCGATACGGGTGTTATTTAAAGATACTCCGAAAACCGTCAGCTAATCAGATTCGGACCGCGAACAACAAACTTCTAACAAATTTATTCAAGCCTCAACTTCGGCTGTAGATAATCTGACCCTAAACTAATAGGTACCACCGGTGCTGCATACATAACGTCATTCATTAATCAATTATTCCAAGCGCTGCAACAAACTTCGAGAAGCAAAATTGAATGTTCATGATTATTAAACTAATACTGCTTTGAACATTGTCTCAATTTCATGTTAGGTTAAATTTACATGACACAGATTTGGGAATGTGGGTTAGTTGTTACAGAATAATACGTTATTTCACAGGCCTGCAAAATTTTACTTGTTTTGTCCCCTTCCCATAATTTTGTTAATTTTATATGTATGTTAAATGAAAATACAGCTTTGTTTTTTCTAGCACCCTCAGATTTTTTAATTGATAATAATAATAATATCTCGGGACAACTCACACAACGCAACAACATACATATTTTAGATTTTTTTCCAACCATATTCCTAAACAAACAAATACTAATAATGAATATAAAATTATTATTATAAATGTTTATACGTTTCGAACGTATTGCAACGGCCGTGGTCACGGCAGACTCTACCCGTGACCATGGCCATTGCAATACGTTCGAAATGTCGGGCAATAAACAAGGTATTTTACCTTCAATTATACACACGATTAAAAGACCCGTAGTATATACAATCTGTAATACAAATCGCGAAAGTTTTTTAACAATTATGATCTTTTTGACAATCTACCAACCACCTTTCTTGTGTGTTTTAATATTTAAATATAACAAATGTATTAAAAAGAATAAAACATCGTCTAGTGATCAAGTGCACACGCCCATGCCACGACAATAAGCAATAAACTGCAAGCATCTAAAGCTCCTTTATATCGGTCATCACCTTAATTTTATTGCCCTCTCCATCCGTACAGACAAATTTAAAAAGGTTTGATACAACACTTAAAACTTCTTACTCAATGTAATTACGAGCCTTCAAAGATCCTTTACAAAAAGCCCTTGTACTTACATCACCATAAAAAAGGGAAAAGTGGTGATCATAAAATTTCTTAGGGTAAGTTCTTTTTCTGGTTGTGTTTAACGGCCACTTCGGGTAATCGAACCCCATTCTAGATATTGGATCTGATTACAAAAACCATCGGTCTTATTAAAGGGCGCAGGATATTACGAAAATTCAATATTCGTTCACTGTTGATGCTAAATGGTGACGAGTGCATTCTAAAACGTTTGAATTGTGAAGTACGTAAGAGTGAAAGGAAATAATTAAAAGTAAATTATTCCCTTTAACTTCTATATCCATACAAATATTATAAATGTGAAAGTAACTCTGTCTGTCTGACTGTTACGCTTTCACGCTCAAACAGCTAAACTGATTAAGATGAAATTTGGTATGGAAATAGTTTAAGTCTCGGGGAAGGCGGTAATGCGGGCGGAGCCGGGGGCGAAAGCTAGTAGCTATATATAGCTTGGGACCTTTATACCTAGCGATTTCACGAACAACTGACCAAACTGTCCAAGTGTTCTGGTATAAATATAATTCGTATTGGCGTGTGTAATGTAGCGTATATAATTTCGTGATATGGCCGATCATATCGTATCTCATGATATTGAACACTAGCCGCTGGCCACACCAAAATGTGGTCTGCCAGATCTGCCCAGATCAATAGTAACACTGCATTTGATGAGAAGAACAGTTAAATTTAAATGCCCAATTATTACAAGACTGAAGATTATTATGACCTGACGACAATATAGATTGATAAAACATACATACACGTCTAACATATAACCCTTCTCCGCAGTCGGGTAAATAAAATCTGATTACGTCAAAACATAAAATTTAACTGCATTTTTAAAATGAACTGCAATGCTATCTTATTTCCCGTTTTCTGTACTATCTAATAAGTCTCTGTACAATTCTATATTTCTACATCCTGCCGATCTACAATCCAAGCGAGCACAAAATGAAATTATAACGAAACAGTTTATCTCTGCCAGGAGGTATAATATGAAATAGTGTCTCAGTTTCCCGTTTGTATTCATCTAATCCTGGTCAGAGCTCGCTGCACTAACTCAACGAAAATACCAGGGATAATGTAGCTCTGCTCGTTACTACTACACCTGAGGATAAATCTCCTAGATAAATCATTAAGATACCAACGGGCTAACTTAAAACTGATTTTAAATTTGCTTCATAAATCATAGCAATGAAAAATATTGAAGCCAAAGCAAATGGTGCCCGCTAAAAAAATAATTAAATCGAGTAGAGCGTTGCGTTGGACAGCTGGCTGCTCATGCGAACTACGTAATTTTCGTATATTTATATCATTTTAACGTTGAAAGCCAGAATCAAATAAACGAGAATTGAATGAATTATTTTATATTAAACAGTCAAACTGATAAACGATACCGTTAATATTGAGATATCTGTAGTATACCAAAAACATATAGTACTCATAGTCTGTCCTGTAACATGTAAAATCAGATAGGTCGGTTAGTCCATTCAACTTCTAGGGAACTATGAAAATGGAATGCTCCTATAGATTTTACCAGGAAAATGTTCACCCTTTGATGTCAAACTTTACGATTCTGTGCCCAAATAATTTATAAATGCAAATCGAAATGTCAAAGAACTTTATAAACTTTTGAGTGGCAACACAAATGAGTTTTCAGAAAAAGTCTCTAACTACCGCGGTTGCGACCTACATTTTAGAGGCAAAGGATGCGGGCGTTCAAAAGGCGAACATTGCGATGCAACTACTTCACTCATTACTGAAGAGTAAAAAGGACAGCGTTGCAGCGAATGCATTAGGAACAGTAAATTCTGGAAGTATTACAAGTATTTTTTCATTTAATGGAAACGGAAAAAGGATGCAAAAAGATGAGAAGCGCTTTCATCTATCCATTAGAATGTGGTAAGAAACTTTCTTGTTTTATGCATTATGTTTGAGAGCTGTTGTTGTCATCTTGTCATACGGTCACTGACATACGGACATGTGCACTAACAATGTTATATAAATAACATTAATTTATATGTGGCCTACTTTTAGTACCGAGTGTAGTCCTATTACTTGTTGCTAAGTGTCTGTAATATTAGAGTTACTCAGTATGAGTAACAACCCGGATGATACGATCGGGAGTGCTCAGCATTCTCACTCACCCGTGAAGCAGCAAAACCCAGCCCGAGAATCAGGTTTCTCATTTGAACTAGTGGCTACGCCTGATATCCAGAAGTGGATGTCGGCTACTGACCAGCAATAAAGCGAGGTATGCTCAATTTCTTCTTCTGAGGGCAAACTAAATAATAAGCAAAAATTGAAAATATCTAACCTGTGCCAAAAAGTTCAACACAATGCGTCACAAATGGCCGTAATATACCAATCGCTCAAACAGAAGATCATTGAAGCCTCTGGCATTATCAAGGAACTTCGAGAAAAAGGTAACCTGTCGGAGCACATTACGGTGCTTAAGCAGACTATTGAGGAGTCCTGTTCGGGAAACAATATTGTACGTCCTAACAATTTATGCGCTATTGCCATCCATCCACAGAATAAACAAATATTTAGTGACGAAACTAAGACAGTTGTGGAAACAATCCTAAGGCCTAATCAAATGAAGCTACATATTCGAGGTGTTAGAAAAATGACTAATGGAGGTGTTATCATTAGCACTGAAACGAAAGACGACGCTGCTAATCTTAAACATGCTGTCCTAATGTCCTAGTCCGGCTTTACCGCCGGCGACCCTTACAAGCGTAAACCACGAATGATTGTTGTTGGAGTACCAGCTTCTTTGTCGGAAAAGGATTTTCTAATCTATATATATGAACAAAATATAGCCGATAAAATACCTTCAGTGTCCATGCATTAGTTTTTGTCCTCTACAAAATTAAGTCACAAATCTGGTATAAAAGACGCCTCGACCTGTAACTTCATAATTGAAGTCAGGCACAGATTAGGAAAGTGTTGGTTTCCCAAGCTAGACTTTTCATTAACAGGACTTCCTGCCCTGTCCGAGATTTAACGTCAGTAACTATATGTTAAAACTGCCATCAATATGGCCATGCAGAGACACTACCCCAACATGCGGACATTGTGGGGAAACGGGCCACTCGACGACGGAATGCGTCAAGAAACAGGGCTCGCCGAAATGCGCAACATGCCGACGATTCAATAAGCCGCACAGTCATAATACAGGTGATGCCGAGTGTCCTGCCTAAAAAGGTGCAGAGTACTGCTACAAAAACTCGGTGGACTACAAAGGCTCCTAGAGCACCGCTTAGTACTTCAAGCATTGGACACCGTGGATTTTGTCCATCCCCCATCCTACATATCATATCAAACTAAAGGTCAAACTTCCGTACGTGACATTTATTTTAAATTCTTCCATTATGAACGCGATTTATACAAAGTCAACTTTAGCCCAGTTTCTAAAACTGCTGATGTAAACTGTTTTGAACATAATATTATTACACACAACTAATTCCTATACGTTTTATATTTTAAATTTATGTTGTTAATAATAAATATTCGATATAGGTAAGACTAATATTAAGCAC
Organism: Herminia tarsipennalis; assembly: GCA_945859575.2. Classification (NCBI taxonomy): domain Eukaryota; kingdom Metazoa; phylum Arthropoda; class Insecta; order Lepidoptera; family Erebidae; genus Herminia; species Herminia tarsipennalis. Next base: position 21,753,102 of record OX243835.2, on the reverse strand, counting down.
TTTTACCGCCTGTGAAACAGGTATTACCCAGTACAGGCATCCATTTACCTAAGCACTACTCTTGTTATTCGAATTAATTTGTAACTTTGTACTTGTTATATGTAAATAAATATAATATAATATAAAAATAAGTCGAGACAACTCACACAATATATCATATAATAATAATAATAATAATAATTTATTTATTTCTTCTCACAATACTTTAAAAACAGAGGTAAATTAAATACAATTGAATAGAATTGAATAATCAATTCACAATTATCAATAAAGGTATGTGAGAAGCTGGTGTCCGTTGTAGGTGTAAACCTGTAGTACAGACCACCAGGTCCTCACCCCTTGGAAATTTGGTAAACACTAAGAATAAATTAAAATATATTAATTAGTAACAAAGAAAATAAAAATAAAATAGAAAAATAAAATTGATAAAGTACTTTAGCCCTGTGTGTGTGTGTGTGTGTGTGTTCGTGTGCGCGCAGTGTGTGTGTGTGTGTGTGTGGATGCGTGTGTTTGTGTGTGTGTATGCGTGTTTGTGTGTGTGTTTGAGTGTTGAAAGCTGTGTGCATATATTCCCTAACTAAGCAGAGCTTGTACTATGGCAACCAGACAACTGATAAACATACTTATATACTTCTAAATACATACATATTATAGATAAATAACACCCCAGACACATAATAAACCATTGTGCTCATCACACAAAGTTTAATCCTGGGTGGGGATCGAACCCACGATCTCTTACGTAGCAGTCGGATACACTCCCACCGCGCCACACAGGAATTATGAATTATAATCATTTGAGAGAAGTACGAAACCTTATATATGGAGCACAGTTATCGATTAATTGCAAAGCCAACATTTTGCTAGTTCAGCACATGGACACGGGAAAACATTAATATATTGGGCTCCCACCGTGCTTCGTAGAGCACGTTAAGCCATCGGTTGGTGATTGATGACGTTCATTACCGTTGGGCAAAAAAGCGAAACCAATCCTTATGGTGCTAATATCCCAATTGGCTGATATTAAGAAAATCAGGCGCCAGGTGCGTGATTATTCGATTATTGCCGAAAATATTGGCAAGCAATCTGAGGAAAAAAATATTACAAAACGTATTTGAAAATAATGTAAAAATTATAAAATAAAATAGTTCGTGTCGTTAAAACCGAGCCCTTGATTATGATGTATGGTAAAGGGTTTCAGGAGATTAAACGTTCAATGTGCCGAATTTAAACCACTAGGTATTAAGATTGAACCGACATGCGAAAGAGACGAATATGTTAGGGCGTCCCAACAAATCGTAGCCATCAATCTGTTGATCGAATTACGATGTTAGCGCCCCCTTTAATCACCAAGAGAACCTTTAGGGATTCTCTTAATACTCCAAAGCTGAATCCTCTAATCACCACGAGGACATTTTGAGGCACTGACTTAGTTTAGAGGCTGTAGCTTTTGATTCAATTTTTGTCTTCGTAATGTAATTGATAAATAAAGATCTATGGACAATAATTCTGTAATTAGAAAAGTTGAAACAACGATAAAACACTGTCATACACATGGAAAGCGGTTACCGCTGCTTAACTGAAGGCCGCCAAATACCCCTATTTGGCGACACTCCTAGAGACGGAGATGCCCATTGTCGTGGTTTTGTTCTTAAAAGGTACGAGGTACTCGTATATAGGGCATTAAGCCCGTATGTTACGGTAAGTGTGATTAATTGAAAATTAATAATAACTGTCTATTATTATTAATAATTACCGGAATTCGTGCTAAAAGTACGAAATTAATGACTTTTATCCGTGATTATTAATCACTTAACCTTAGTCCGATAGATGTAATAAATTAGTTATATTTAATGCGTTTTTGTATATATTTCATAGTAATTTAACTGTCAAGTTTACATTAGTCAAAATTGTTATTTGCATCTTTTCCGGCGCTTCGGGAAGTGGAGCCTCTTCGTCCTTGCGTAACAAAACCCATGAACAGACCTATGCGTCTTCGCAGCCTAGGCTGCTCCTACGAGCGGGGCGTTGCCCTCCCACCGCGCCTACGGTTTTAAAAAACACACTCGGGAGTGTTATTAATATCAGCCAAAAAAGTGACGAATTTCAATATTATTATCGCATTTACCAAATCATAAAGTAATTATTAATAATGATAGATAATTATTAATAATTTTGTAACATATACCTTGCATCCCGTGCATTACGCGTAGATATAAAATTGCCTAGTTTCGTTACATTATTATTTCGACACTAAGTTGTTGGTGAATGTGCTAATGACTCTAAAGCTCCGGCTAAAATTTGCTTGTGTAAGTACATGTGTAACTAGAAGGCACTTAATTTGTGTGCAATTTGTGGAAATGTCTCACGTTAAGGAGAAATTTGGTGTAGAACTCTTGTTGCTAAATTTACATATGTTTTAATGCATACGCGAGATATACGTAGTTAATAAACATGTATTGTTATATTCACCCTTAGGAACATTATAAATGCGAAAGTAACTCACTGTCTTTGTCTGTCAAATTGTCACATTTTCAATGTTATCATAAGGTACACCATGGAAATAGCTATGATAATTTGTTGTTTTTATCAAACAGACAGACAAGACCGCTCATTAAACTATCAAATTCGAAACAAAAGCAATGCTAGTAAATCCAGAACTATAACTAATGCAATAGGTACTGTTAAGGTTTATTGTTAGAGTTCCGTAGCCAAAATGGCAAAACGGAACCCTTATAGTTTTGCCATGTCCGTCCGTCCGCAGCTTTGCTCAGAGATTGTTAGTGCTAGAATACATAGTGTATACATAGTGAAATTAAAAGGAAAACTATCACAGCTGAGAAGGCTTTACAATTTTACGAGCAATAACTGTTCAAATAAGAAGTAACAAAATTACGTACAAATTCCATTGAAAATTATTATTAAGTAGATATAACGTAAGTATGAAACAGAAACAACAAAAAACCAACTTCATGAGCCGCATTATTCGGATGGAGGTGGGGGGGTGACTACGGAACCTTAAATTGTGCGTGGCCCGACATGCACTTGTCTGGTTTTTGCTGTGCTATTAAATAAAACCTAAGTCTCAAGTGTGTCATTTTAAAGCGCCCTGCTGTTTGACAAATAGTCCCAGGAGGTTTTGTTTGTGGCAGTCTCATGTCATTTAAGAATGTATTACTCAGTTTGAAGATTAAGCATTTTAATTAATGGTATGTATCTTATAGTGCCGCTTCGTACGACTGCACGATTTCAAGCCGTGGTGATGCGTGTCAGACATTACAGACTATATTACAACAATATTTATGTACGCATCCCTCATACGTGTGGTAACATCATGATGTTACACCGTGAAATTTCGCAAGGAGAAAATTTCACGTTGAAAATCTTTTGTTCCATATTTGCGAGGGGAAAAATTAAGTCACATTTTCAGCTAAGCGAGCAGAACCTGCGGGTTACTGACACAGAACAATGATGCAAATGAAGCTAACCTACAGTAAATACAAAAAGTAAATGATAAAGAAAATTCAAGCCTTTCTCAATGTGTATTAACATTTTGCTTTTACATAAACGAGAGTGCTTCATGTATTTTAATGGTACTTACTTTCAAAACCTGTGACGTTCGCGGGATTACCGTCACGCCGTCATCGTAAGTATGGGGGAAGCGAAAATACGAATTCTGTATCCGAAGTTTGACAGCTTCGATTAAAGTTCCATTTAGTATCGACACACAAAAGTGATGCTTTGCTCTACAGTAAAAAACTATATGTATGCTTTCTAAGGCATTTTTTTTAAAGTGGGATTTAGATTCAATGAAATGAATTTCATATGACTTTCTTTGACTGCCTCTGTGGCGCGGTGGGAGTATATCGGACTGCTACGCAAGAGGTCGTGGGTTCGATCCCCACCCAGGATAAAACTTTGTGTGATGAGCACGATGGTTCATTTTGTCTGTGTGTTATTTATCTATAATATGTATATATATAGAAATATATAAGTATGTTTATCAGTTGTCTGGTTTCCATAGTACAAGCTTTGATTAGGATCGGATAGCGTTGTGTGAGTTGTCCCAAGATATTATTATAAAAACATATATTATTATATGGACTGTAATACAACGCCAAGCATGCATTAAGTTAAGTTTTATCAAAAATCTTAAAATGGTTTATGATTAGTAGGAAACATCTAAAATACCATGATTTCTATGATCAACTTCGCACAACAAGCTCAGGATTTTCCTTGGAAAGTAATATACATGTATTGTACGGTGAGTGGCAATAACTTTTCTGACGGGAACACAATCATAACGTTTACCAACAGTGACTTTCACTTTTCCCTGCACACGGTAGAAATGAGGGCAGCGGAGTGTTACAGCCAGCTCCCATAGAGGAAGGGTGCGCTATTGGGTTGTGCTATTGGATATTACTCGTTATCGATGTTTTCAGTTAAACGAAGGTGTATTAGAAAGGTGAAATGTATTTTTTATTTTTACCTGCCAAGAACGAAAATCGGTATTTGCAATTCTACCTTTGCAAGCTTTGAAAGTGTAATGGAAAAAGTGTAACTAAATTAGGAATCCGCTTTAGAGTGATTCTTTTATCTGTTAAATGTATATCTAAAAGACTTTTATCTTTCGTTTTTTTATTTTCGTAATTGTACTGTAATCCATCCGAAACCATGCCCGATACCGCTACTCGAGCTACACTCTGTTTCGGAACCGACGCAGTGGGTGATTGTCCATGTACCCAAAACTGTGGCCCCTTATTCTGTTTATAATTAAACATTCGCAAAGAAATATTTTATGTAACTTGTCTTAGAAAAGTCACAAAATTTGGACAGTATTTTCTCGGATTTGGATAGGATGCAAATAGCTAAGTAGTTTGTTTTTCGTGTTTAAATAATTCTCGTGAGTATCTATTTTTTTTTGTAGATTCGACACTGACACTATCTATTTTCTAATAAGAAGTTATAAGAAAATTGATAATTTCAGAGTGGAATCCACTAAAAAAATGTACAGACCTATGTTAACAGTGAACCTAAAAAATACCCCATTGTTTATTGTTTCCGCTCCTTCCTGGCAGAATGTAACCGACTGTGTTGTTAACGAAGACAGACCTCCGAACAAAGAACCATAGAAGCAGAATACAAGAAAGTTCATCATAATAAATTAAAATACACAAGGAAACCATCGCCTTGGGAGTACAATAAAGCATGCAGAGAGGACCAGGGAAACAATACACCGTAAAACAAAAGGCTCATTTCGGTAGGACGCTCCGGTACATGCAATATCGATATATTTCTATAGCCGTTGAGTTTGGAGGCCTGAATAGAAGCCCGTATGTTTGCCGAGACTGAATTGCGACCGCCGCGGGCTCCAGGTCGTCTATGTTAACCGCAGACGCGATCTCTTTACGTGTAGATAGGCGTAGATTTTTCTTGTTGCAGACAAATTGGAGCAAAGAAAATGTAAACATACAAAGCAAATATCTATGCCTAGCCTAGCGGCGGTAGTATAATAGCTAAGGCATCGGTGTCGCAATCGTGAGGTTACGGGTTCGAATCCCACCTATTATACTACTGACGTGAACCCACTCCTAATACAAGCCATTGAGGGGTCAACAGAATTGCTAGTAATGTGGGACCCACAATTCAGAGTTATCTTTAAAAAAAATCATATACGACCTGTGATATCGCCTTAAATATTATCACCGTAGATGTCTCGTAGCAAATGTTAAAAAATATATTAGCTACGAGAGGCTACGGAAGAACATTATCGATACGTTGTGAATATGTCTATCTATCAGAAAAATTAAACGCCCAGTTAAAAGCTTTTCTAATATTTACCTCTGTTTATGGTCATTTCTTTTTAGGTATTTAATATCAAAACTTAATCGCGTGAAATATTTAAAGTACCTTAAATGTATAAAAATCGCGAAAGTTTAAAACCAATTATCGTCACTTCGTAACAATTGACACCTAATAATGTATCGACTAGGTAAATGGCACTTACCTCCTTGATCCTCCTCTGAGAGCATAATTTACAATCTTAACTAACAAGCAATTAGGATTACAAAATCTATGTCATGGCTTCACATACCCTTGTTTGGTGAGAACGAACCCATGTTGATACCCCGCTCCGAGCATTATTACAAAATTGAATTTTGTATCTATTTAGTCTAAATACATTAACGATGGTAAGGAGTTAAACGGAAGAATTAATGTCACTGCCTGGGACGAGATAATTCTCTACGTTGATGAGGTCATAAATATTAAGTAGTCATTATTTGGATGAAATGATTTTTCGCTTATTTACATTTGGAATTTGGTGTCACTAAATTTTCTGGTTTAAAATACCTTTAACTATATTGTAGATTGTAAGCTATTGTTATGTCACGTGCCAAAACACAACACCTACGTTTTATACTGGGATACCGTTGTTAGTCATCTATACTAATACTATAACTTTTAAACTTACGCGTTGCATTATATACACAATTTGACACGGGAATAAACGCGTTTAAACTAGGTAAAGTATTTACCTTATGATTGACGTTTCGACCGGGTTACACCAACCGTGGACACAAGCTGACTCACCTAGTTTAAACGCGTTTATACCCGTGTCAAATTGTGTATATACTAATATTATAAGAGGTAAAGTTTGTGAGGCTGTAGGGGGTAATCTCTGAATCGACTGAACCGATTTTGAAAGCCACTTTATTTGTGAGTATCATAGTATTATTGCCCGTGAGAAGCCGGGGCAAGCAGCTAGTATTAAATACGTCAAACCAATACCACTATAAAATCAGACTAGCAGTATGTTAACGACAAGGTCGTTAAAATATAATAAAAGCAGCTAAATCGATTTTGATAACGAGAGTGATTTAATGTAATAGACTTCTGTAATGGTGCGCTTTTAACGCCTCACTGTAAATCGCCAGTTTTGACTGAAAATAAAATTGTCGTAGGTACTCACCGCCCGCCGACGGACGGAATACTCACCTGAAAAGAAAAAAAAACATTTTGTATAAAACAGGAAAATACAAATTATAAATATTACGCGGCTCTCAAAATGAGATCGTACAAAGGAAGTCCGGAAGATTGGATTTCTTTGCAGAAATATTATTAAGTTGTTTTTGAATACATTTTCAGAAGTCATTATAAGAGTGGTGCCCGAGGCAAATAAATTGAAAGGTCACCGATTACAATTTGTATCCACCCCCTCACATCTGCCACTAGCATCGATAATGTAGGTTTTTTCGATTAAAATTATTTTTAAACAAAACATTCTATCGGTATTCTTTCAAATTATTTCAACGCAATATACAATACTAATGTCCTATTCAAAATAGGATAACATTAAATACGTTCAAGTAAACGTTCTACCAACATCGATTATGAATTTAAAGAACCCATAGCCGCTACTGGGACTGATTAAATTTTATATTTAGAGGCCGTTATCTTGTGTCGTCCGCTTTGCTAAAGAGGGAAGCGGATTTATAATAATTGTATCTCCTACAGTTTCGTACAATACGGGTTCGAGGACATTTTAACTTTCTTCAGAGTTCACTGAGTATTTAGTCCAGTGTTCTGGGGCGTGACTGCAGTTAATCCTGGCTGCCAAAAGCCAGTGATCGATATATTCGTTGAAGTGAAGAGGCAAAAATGTATTGGCAGTTTATGAAAACACTAGCGGACGCCTCGCGGTTTCACCCGCGTAGTTCCCGTTCCCGTGGGAATACAGGGATAAAAAATAGCCTATGTCACCCGGGGTTAGTGTAGCTTCACAACGATGAAATAATTTTCTAATACGTCCAGTTGTTTCGGAGCCTATTCAAAACAAACAAACAATCAAATAATCAAATCTTTCCTCCTTATAATATTAGTATAGAAGTATAGATCAAAACAAAATCAATGAAAACGATTGAACCGTTTCAATTTGCCCGTATTGAGGTGAAAGGATTCACTAAGCACGTTTCAGTGCGCATTATCCATTGCGACGTGATATTTTTTAGTCTGAACTGAACACATTCTGGATACTTCATAGCGCTTTGCTAGCAAAAGCTGCTTTTCACACGACAAAGGAAGGCCTGCTAGGCAACGATCGTACTGAATACGCCATATGTTTCAAAAGAGCAGGTCTATAAATACTATTTATTGAAATCTGGTTGAAAAATGGAAATATGTTACTGGCGTGTGTACTGAAAATGCGTTATATAATGCCTATACATAAATCAGTAATAAAAGCTCAAAATAGACGAGAATTAATTAATTATGCCGGAAAAGTGTCAGTTTAGGGAAATTTTATCGAATACCCAATTAATTTACTTTCTCATCGATGAAATTAATAGCATCTCACTATATAAAAATATTATGAACACCAAAAATAGACGGCAGGAGTAAGGCAGCATTAATTTTCCCAAAATAATTAAACGGCACAATCTACTTAAAGAGTCCTTTTCACAAGTATAATTACATTCAAATTATGGTTAACTTGAAGATAATAAAGAAGAAAGAGGAAATACGAGAAAAGTTCAGTGTAGAAAGCACAACATAATTTAAAATAACACCGTCTAATGTTAACGTAAAAAGTGCTAATGTTTTATGTGAATTATAAAAATAAAAAAACCCGCCTGCACAAAAAAGATGAAACAAGATCCCCTACATAATTATATAATTTCATGCAGTCATAGGCACTTTACCAAGTTCATCGTGATTCATTAATGCCTGCGACTTCGACATCTTTTTGTTGTACAAATCCGTTCAGTGGATTGTGAGATATCAGGTAATAAAGAATATTACATACATACATACAAGATACGCGCGAAAAACATAACCCTTCTTTACAGTCGGGTAATAAAAACTGTAATAAATAACAACAAGCCGTACGTAAGAACCTTAAAAAATATAATTTTAGCATTTAGTTATAACATTATAACACTAGATTATCGTTTAAAATGATATCTTCGTGGAAATAGAAGTTGTTTCGTAATTTATACTAATACTAGCTGTCCCGGCGAACTTCGTCTCGACTCTTTTTTTTTTGTAAATCGGGTTCAATTGTGAATCTAAACCATCCTCGAATCCCCTTGAAGTCACACAAAAAAAATCATCAAAATCCGTCCAGCCGCCTAGGAGGAGTTCAGTGACATACACACGCACACAAGAAATATATATATAAAGATTATACAGCTGAAGAGTTTGTTTGTTTGAACGCTGTAATCTCAGGAATTACTGATCCGAATTGAAAAATTCTTTCACTGTTGGATAGCCCATTTATCGAGGAAGGCTATATAACACGATCATTACGCTACGACCAAAAGGAGCGGAGCAGCAATGAGAAATGTTGCAAAAACGAGGAAAATTTACGCCGACGAAGTTGCGCGGGACAGCTAGTAGTAGTATATAATGAAGACCTTATTCATTCATATTGTAAGAAACAATAAGTAATGCTTAACTAGTTTGTTTTAATGTAAAACTCTTCTAGGCCTTAATTTACGTTTCTTTGTATATAGGTAGGTACATATAAATACACATCGAGATGTAAAAACTTAAATGGATGTTGATTTCAATACACGAAAATAGTTCGGTTTTTTAGGGTTCCGTAGCCAAAATGGCAAAACGGAACCCTTATAGTTTCGCCCTGTCCGTCCGTCAGCTCTTTTGCTCAGAGACTATTAGTTCTAGGAGGCTGTAATTTTGCATGGATACATATCATAATAAGCCGACAAAGTGAAAGAATAAAATCTTGAAAACTTTTTTTTTTTAGGGTAGCCCTTTAAGTAAAGTCTTGCTCTGATTTTTTTCTCACCTACCCCATCGTGTGGGGTAACATTAGATAGGTCTTTTAAAAACTTTTAGGAGTTGGGAAGACGATTTTGAGATTTAGGGATCTGTTTCTAAAATATTAAACTTTAAAGTACAAATTTTTGTAAGAATCAAGTGTGTGTGTCCCCCGCCAACTAAATGGTTGATGTTATGTATGTAAAAAAAAATCACGCTAGTAGTATATATAGTGAAATTCAAAGGAAAACTATTACAGCTAAGTAGGCTTTACAAGTTTACGAGGAACAGCTGATCAAATGAGAAGTAACAACATTTTCGTACAAATTCCATGAAAAATTGCATGCAAGAAATGCCTATAAAATATAAAATTTACTTCAATATTCAGCCTGCGACATCATAATTTATTAAAATGCTTTCTGTAATGAAGCAATAACAAAAGCTGTGATAGTTCTTTAACTACCGGCTAGATGGCGCATGCGAGGGCCCAACTCGCGAGCATCAAAGGATAAGAAAGATTTTAGTTCAGATATGTGATTCTATTCCGGCCCCGGTTTGGCTACGGAAGTCTCGGGTTCGATTCCTGGGTCTGGACTTCAAATTTTTCTATCTCCTATCTATATCTATCCTATAAAAATTACTTCAATTCATGAAAAATATTACAAAGAAGATATAACGTTATAAGTATGAAACAAAAACAACAGAAAACCCACTTCTTACATTATTCGGATCGGGAGGGGGGGGGACTAGGGAACCCTACATTATGCATGGCCCGACATGCACTTGCCCGGTTTTTACTATTATGAATGAGTAAGATATAACTTTTATTTGTAATTTTCATTAAGTAAAACTTAACAAAAGCTGTCACAAGCATTGTTGTTTATCACAATGTCATCGAAGTTTGTTTTATGATGTTATCGTCCGTAAACCGACTTACTTACAGATAACCATTTTTTTATTATGCATTTACATTTTAACTTTATATTAATATTAATATCAAATAAATTAATAAGTAATATAATACATATTGTTTTCTTGCCACAACCCTAACTTATATCAGTATTCCGAACTGATATCCAGACTATTGCTATTAAAGAAAATATTAGGTTTTAAGTTTATAATGGTGGTATGACGAGTCATGAGTTTTGTTAAATTACTACTGGCCACACCAGACAGTGTGAGGGTGACACCGGTGTGACAAAGCGGTGTGACGTCGAAACCGGCGCAAACAAAATGCATCCAAAAATCAACTGATCACCTAATGACGACAAAGCCGGTAAGCTATTTACGTTGCGGTATGAACAGGAAATTACTTGTGGAATTGGATTCATTTACACAATTTGGCGAGCACGTATATTTCTGATACAAACATGAGACAGTATCGCAGAATCAATATGAGATGAGAAGGCTTATATTTGTTCTTTACGCGCCTTTAATCCCGTGTCAAAGGAAGCGTCGGGCATCCCTGATATAAAGCTAATAACGTTATATTGGCAACTTGGAGCTTGTTTTATGGTAATATCTAATATTTTGTTAGTAACACGACAAGCTGAAGCGAATCTTATATTAATATTGGCATCTGCTTTTACTGTATAATACTGGCCCCAGAGCTGGTTTCTAATTTAGAAATTGCTCACGTACTCATACGTGGATGTAGTTTGCCGGCTGATTGAAAACCTTTAGTGCTTTCGAGTAGTTCTGTTATCAAAGGTCACATAAGTAGGGTAGTAGGGGAGGAATACATATAGGGTAGGCAGGTAAATATTACCAAAATGACGTCTGACTAGATTTCTCATACCAAGTAGGTTCCTAAATACACAAAAAACAATATAGTAAATCCCACCAAAAACATTTTTATGTATAATTGACGACAAGACGAGTAGGTTCTTAGGTATAGGTATACCACTCTAAAAAAGTTATCAGATATCAGATTTTATAGAAAGCCAAACTTCTAACTCTCCACGCCCTGACCTTACACTCCTTTAATTCTAATAATGACATATAGCGCTCTGCGTGAATCCTAGTCTTAAGTTCTCTATAAACCCTATACCGTCGTCAAAATATGTGGCTTGGCTGTTCCGTTTCTCAAGACTCTATTAGCACAAAATTCACACTACTTTCTTCTTAGTCAATATTTTCTGTTTATAAGCCCACGTCACTCTTACGTAACGGCGTACGGTCCCTTTACCGAGTGCATAAAATGAGATTTTTCATATATTTACTTGATATATAAATTATGACATAATCTATACTTCTATCTATTATGTCGTATATAAAGAGGAAGGATTTGATTGTTTGTTTGTATTGAATAGGCTCCGAAACTACTGGACGTATTTGAAAAATTTTTTCATCGTTGTGAACCTTTACTAACCCCAGGTGACGTAGGCTATTTTTTATCACTGTATTCCCACGGGAACGGTTTTTTTTTTATAATAGTTATAAAAAATATTTTATAACTATAATTTTCATTAAAAAAAAAAAATTCAGTCGCCATTGATATGTGTAAACATTAAATTAAATTAAGTAATAATTACCGTCTACTTACAAAAACATTTCTGCAAAAACATGACTATCTTACTTCACACCTAAAGACACAAAGCCTACCTACAGCCATGTTGGTATAATTAGTCGTATTTGTAATTAAAGCCTACACCTCAATACCTGACACCTTGGATTGTTCTGAGAGAGCTTTGATGACAGGTTTTGTTCCCAAATCAATTGTAGTTGATAATGCAGCATTAGTTACTAGAACATGGGATTTCAATCAGTGCGTCAGCCCGGGAACTGCGGATGATTGAGGTTAATAATAGATACCACTGTATTATTAATACTACCTTTGGTTTGCATTCGAATTTAATTGAATTAGCTTGAAAGTTCTCAAAAACTTTCTGTGACTGTTTATGTAAACAATATATTTAGTATTTAATACGGTTTTAGACTGCCAAAAATTTTTTTAGAGCATTATCAGGGTGCCGATTTTGTCAGTTAAATCATTGCAGGGGGTGTATATGTATATCTATTTTTATTTTCGAAAATTTCAGTTGTATCATGGTCTGATGACCTTTCTGCAAGGATTCGCCAGACTAAATCGGCACCCAGTATACATACTTATAATAATCAAAAATAAAGTTTATTTATTTACTAGCTGACCCGCGCAACTTCGTCTGCGTTAATTTTCCCTTTTTTTTTTACAACATTTTTCATTGCTGCTCCGCTCCTATTGGTCGTAGCGCGATGTTATAACCTATAGCCTTCCTCGATAAATGGGCTATCCAACAATAAAATATTTTTTTAATGCGGCCCAGTAGTTCCTGAGACTATCGCGTTCAAACAAACAAACAAACTCTTAGGGGGATGAAAAATAGATGTTGTCCGATTCTCAGACCTACCCAATATGCACACAAAATTTCATCAAAATCGGTCAAGCCGTTTCGGAGGAGTATGGCAACGAAAACTGTGACACGAGAATTTTATATAATAGATTTGTCACCCTCTAAAGCGTAGCGTACACAATTAATTTTTGGAAGGACCTTTTTTCGGACCGTTACAAGAAAGATCTGATTTTGTTCATTTTGATTTAGTCAGTGGTAGGTATATACTACTGTTGATGTCACACAAAAAGTCGGTCCGACAAAAGGTCCTACCAAAAATCAATTGTGTACGCTTATAACTTTCAAAATATTGATTTATTTTTAATTATGGCTGCCTACAGACCTAGTATAAGATAAAACAAATTGATACTAATTTTAAGCTTTGACTTACGACCTCATACATCATATATAGAGGAGTAATTACTTATTCGCGTTTGTGTGGTACAATCATCGACTAGGGCGCCCTTAATATTGAAAAAGCCGTCCTTAAAAAAAATAACAGTCGATTTTTTTAAAGTTTTTTTTCTTAACATTCGTCTGACAAAATCTACAATCCTAAATCAAAACTTGCGAAAAAATAATCCAAGCGATTGTCAGCGTAGCAAACAAAGCAAAAATGGCTTAATTAAAAGGACGGATTATAGCCAACAGTGAGCATATAAGGGTTGAATAGATAGAACGTTAGATAGTCTCAACTTTTAATTACATAACCCGAGTTAATCACCGACACGTGTAGATATTAGACAAGATATATAAGAAATAGAATAGAGAGCGATAGAGAGAACGGCTTTATTTCTTAGCTTTGAAATCTATGAAAGTAAGTTAAACTGTGTAACGAATAAAATGTAAGGTTTTCCGATTTATTCATTTCTTTATTCGGTACAAAATGTCTCACTTGCAGGTGACCGGTCCAAACATTCTGATAAAACTTTTTAACCCCGTAATGAAATAAGAAACTATAATAAAAACAAAATATGACTGTTTAAAAAACATAAACCTCCTTCGGACACAGTCGGGTAAAAAAGATATATGACTAATAGACCTTTATTACCCGACTGTGCCCGAACGAGGTTTATGTTTTTTAAGCAGTCATTTTTTTTGTTTGTGTTTTCATTTAAAACTCAATAGGAGGTTATGTTACCAACATCCCCAAAATGATTAGTTCTATCAACCACTTTCGATGGGGACTCGATTCGATCATTCAACGTAAATATCAGATATACCCTCCGGTCACCTGCAAACGTGACAATGTATAAAAGTAATAAGAATGTTGGTTGGCAACTGAAGTTTATATTTTCGATGTTTCCAGTTTATGTCAGTTTCTGACATAAACTGGATTTATTGCGTATCATAATAGTTGTACGATCATAAAAGGAAAATCTCATAAACAATAACAAGTATATTGATATTTAAGCGAGCAATTTCGACTTCCGCATTTCTATAACATGTAGGTACCTAGGTTTTATTTTCAGTATTTATGGTTCACAATTGAAAATAGATTACGACCGTATTTTGCATTCACTTTTGAAAATGATAAACACAAAGCGCATATAAAAGAGTTATATAGAATTTCTAATACACTCTCTTGTATTTAAAATTAATTGTAGTTGCAAAAGCATTATTATTACGAACAAAGTACGTACACAAGAAATTATCCCCACGGTTCAATTACAAGATTATTTTCTTTGAGCCTTTCCCTAGGCCTTAGTAATTAAAATTTTTCGTTTGAGAGCTCAGTTTCCAAGCAACCCGTATGTACAAAGGAAAATGTACTTTCTAATAAGTTTTACGGACGAAATATGTCACATATTGTAAGAAAATTAGATACTAATATAAATGGTTAATTAAAAAAACACGAATATATTCTTGCAAATGACTTTTGTATGTCCTTATAACTTTTCTTGATGACTTTTACATTCCTTCTCATTTTGGTTTCTCTTCTCTTATTTGCTAATCGCTATTTTAACCACTACAAGTAATATCATTGCCATTTAGAGCAAACAATTTTATTATTTTAAATAAAGTAGCTTTTACACTATATAACTTTTTTATAAACATTTCGAAACTCAAGATTACAATTTAACTTTTACCAAAATGATTTTTTCATTGACAGATACGAACAGGCAGATACTTTAGCAAATTATTTATTCAACTCGATCAATTCATTATCACACAGATTCACATAAAACATTCAAAGTAAAACACTCAAATAAACCAATTAGTGAATGTTAAACCTACTTCGTTGTGTATAATCAGCAAAAATCCAAACGTAACAAGTGAATCGGATTAACATGCACGGAACTTTTTCATTCATGGATTATTCAGTTTGCTTGTTTTCGACACGTGATTCCATTGATAAACTTTTAAATTCAATGCAGTTCTGAGTAAAAGAAAATAGAAAATGAAACTAGCACTTCACTAAAGGTATTTATTGTAAATATCGGGTTGAAAGTTCTGCGTTTATCGTAAATATCGGCCTGTACAATTCGTTGGAACTTGGTTCATCATTAACACTGTGAACAACATACTTCAAAGATATGTTTTTCTTTAACCACGAACACAATTTCCCGAAATCAGTCATATTACTTACTTGAATATTTTGCCATCTGTCAAAACAAAGAGAACTGTTGTTTCGTCAACAACATTAGTATGGATTCTACTTCACAGAATACGTAACAATTACTATACCATAATGTCACGGATAGCCACAAAACATTGTCACAATTAAGTTTTTAGAACATATCGTTAGAATCTTCATATTTCTACCTACATTTGGGTATTTTTTATTTAGCTACTAGCTGTCTCGCGCAACTTCGTGTGCGTAAATTTTCCCGTTTTTGCAACATTTCTCATTGCTGTTCCGCTCCTATTGGTCGTACCGTGATGTTATATAGCCTGTAGCTTTCCTCGGTAAAGGGGCTACACAACAGTAAAATATTTTCCAATTCGGACCAGTAGTTCCTGAGATGATCGATTCAAACAAAACTCTTTAGCTTTATAATATTGGTATAGATTATTTACGCCCTGGGTCCGATTTTTTTTACACCGTAAGTTAGTCTATCTTCTAGGTATATATACCATAATCACCTATTGCCGGATACGGAGTACCTATTGCCCCCAGTCTATAAAACTAGTCAGAACAACTTAAGCTGACAGACATGAGCACCAACTTAATTTTCTACCGTCCAACTATTAGCTGCAGTGGAGGTGGTAAGTTCAAAAATTGAGTTCCACACGACCCAGTTCATATTGTTCGGTTAATCAACGCTAATCTTGTTAGGAGTCGCTCGTATCTCGTGCAGTACATTTATCATGGGGAATCTAGTTAGATCCTCGTCTAGGGAACGATGCTGCCACATATTAATACCATCATATTTCTAGAACTTTCCTTGGCTGTTTACTTCGTATTTACAACATATGCTCCTAAAAACCTTCGCGTCATGAACTCTAACAAATCGGCTGGAAGAAATCTTCCTTCGTGAACAGGTTATTTATTCCACGCGAGCGAAGAGAACGCATTATCCAAATGTTAAATATGTATTTTCAAAAGAAAATTCAAGATATTTTATACTTCAGTAAAGTTAGCAGTGTTTATGACGTTTCTTATGATAAAATATTAGGTATAAAAAGAATGTACGGGAAAAATGATGCGACGACGATAGATTTATATAAAGACAACTAATAAAACTTAGTTTTGATCTTCGGAAATGAATAAAAGTATCAAATAAAAAAGTAAAAACGTATTTCATATTCGTCTTTTATAACTTTAATGAGATATCGGTGGAGGCTTGTCATTAGCAATTCTGTATATTAGTCTGTAAGCCTTACCTACTATATTTTTTTTTTTTTTTTTTTAAATACGACTCCGTTGGTTACAAGCCCTGTGTCACGGGGGACTTTACAAACATACAAGCTACGGACACAAAGTACACCCAGACTCGGAATAACAATTTGTGGATCACACAGTGGTGTCCCGTGGGGGAATCGAACCCACGACCTCTTGAGTAGCAGTCGGGCATACTCCCACCGCGCCACAGAGGCAGTAAAAAATAAAGAAAAAAATAATGTCGCATGTTATTATGTAGGTAATATACACAATATTATCTATTTTAGCTTTCTTACAAAAGTTTGGCAGTGTTTTTTAGATCATCAGATTTACGAATAAGTGTAGAATAAATTGCAACAAAAGTAAAAGCAAAGTTTGTTTGGCATCTGCTTAGCTATTTATCATCTTAAAACAGCGCAAATCTGCTTTAGTCACTTCATTACTCGTCTGCGGTTAACGAGGATCTCATGCAAATTGTTCTTTGCAAGACGTATTTCGTTTGCAATTAAAACGGAGTTTCCCCTTCTCATCATCACCAAAGCTACAGTACGCAGTCTGTCGCATAAACTCTTAAATTCTGATGTATGGCCATTGAAATTGCCTTTGTATTGTGTCTCGTACTCAACATTTATCATGTCGAATCTAGCTCCCGACATGTACCGCGAACAAAGCTTCTTATTTAACGACCCAGTGTTATTGAGGACTAGCCATAACAAGCGGTACTTTGTGCTATATTCCTTTTATTATAGAGAAATCGGTCGACAACTTGCAGCTGTTAGAGAGTTACGACAACGTATTTATTTAGTATTGAAGTTAGTTTTTTATACTTCATAAATAAATAAGCAGCAGGCAGTGGCCTAATGAAGACTTTATATCAGTAATTGAAAGATTAGGATCACACTATTGTATGGCACCAGTACAAAAGTACATGTGTATTGTCGAGTAGGTACGTAAATCTGGTCAAAACACAAGAATAGATTAGTTGGACGAATTAACAAAAGCATCAATCTAACATGCGACGAAATAACGTATGTCATCTTGAGAGGAAATTTTTATTTCGGAATTAGAAATGTCTCTAATAAGGTAACATAAATTTCTTGTACGGTGACCAAGATAGAACTAAATGAAACATAAAATAAGTTACGAGTACCATCGAATGAAATATACAAGGTAATTTTTGGTATATTGCAAAGCGCAGACTCCCCAACAAGATTTTTACTTCAACAAATTACATAAAAAAAAAAAAAAAAAATTATTGAAAACTTGCTGAGTTATAAGCCATTCAAGTTGTCTTGTGTTCTTTAAGCTATCGTGCTCATTGCGTCCTCTTTTTATTGAAAAATATTTAATATTTCACATCAAATTGTAAACAGGATTTGGACTGTTAGAATGATTAATTAATTTATTGAAAAATATAACAAGGCCCAAAAACTACCCCAATGGATTGCGTTACTGATTCTGAGCAAACTATTTTCAGGTTTGCACTATACCAAGAATAACGTTGTATAAGGTTACATTCGTACCACATTAGGATTTTCCTTTAAAGGGTGAACCCTCAATTATACTTATCCTTTGAGCGGGGATGTTGCTCGTGACAACACATATAGTGCATAAATACGGTCAGGGTTCGAGGATATGAGCCCATAGTCTAGGAAATACAGCATTAACCCATTTCGTCCGGTACTCAGTATAACAATAGAATATATCTACTATCTTTATCTTCATATATTGTCGTTATAGACATAGCCTCAAATAAGTTAACTTATTTGAGGCTATGTCTATTTCTTTGAATTATTGAAATTCGAAGGCGTAGTTGCGGTTATCATGATTAAATCTTTATCAACTTCTGTCTTCATTCATCACCATATCTGCTAATTTCATATGAAATTAAATATATACTATAACTTAGCCAGATTACATAACATTAGAAAAAAAAACATGTACTTACTTAGGTAGTAAGCTTATAGCGATTCTCAAATGAAAATAACATATGGAACAAAACGTTAGTTTTATAATGTAAAGAAATCATAACAAAGGCCAAGCTGAGTTACGTGAAACAAAGATAAATCTTTGATGCCATCTTGTTTCCTAATCAGAAAAAGTCCAAAGTTCCCCTAAAAATCCAATAAACCCTTCAAAACCTTCAACTTCCAAATCAATAATAGATAACGAAGACAATGTCGACTGAAGAATCGAATATAAATTCCTCTCTGTTTCAATTCATCTCCTTTCGAACAATGACTGGGCTGTGATCCAATTAAAATTAGATTTTAGTTTGCTAGGAAACAATTAATGGGAGGAGACAGTCGCCTACTGCTACTGTTATGTAACTCTAATTTAAACCAATTTATAGAATAGGGTTGAAACTATTTACAGTCAAAACTTTAACAAAGCAATCCTTTATGAAGATGTCTGATTCAGTGACAGTGTTTGTTTAAACTTGACCTTCTCACTATTTAGATTAATTAATATATTGTTCGCTTAACAAGTTTTGATCACTGCCACCGATTTCAACGGAAACTAGCTATCTCGAATGAAATATTAAACGCACTGACACAAGTGCACTTAAATATTTTCTACGAGGCATCGGCTTATGCGATTAAGGACCATTTAATATTAGTCTCCACACAAGTCCAAAACAGTCCAAGCTAAGTAAATTCGTACCAGCTACATGTCACACGTTTAGCATTTCTGGGTAGGCTGATTGATGATCCGGTCGCATGAAAGATGCTAGGTACAACCACAACAAGGAAAAGGAAAAAGCCACAATTGCCCAATTTCAACGCAGGAACTATTCCATCTATCTTTTCATAACATTAAAATTGCCGCATCCCGTCTCTAGCTTTCAGCATTGACTTTTCATATTTTAAAACTTGTTCCACTATCAAATGCAAATTCATCCGTCGTACGTGAATGCTGCTGAAACTTACAGATTTCAGGAACTAGTAAAAAGATGTTTGTTTGGTATTACGTAATTTCTTCGTTCGTCTAGAAATCGCCCACGACGTACGGGTGACGCTTGTTTCATGTTTTAAAAATAAATCTCTTTCTATCCAATTGTTTTAAAGTTATTCGTTTCTTTAAGCCGTTGTCTTGTAGCAAAAACTTCCAGAATCGTGACGTTTTCCGACGACACAAAGGGACTCTTTCAATTTAAGTTCTACAATTTGAACTGGGAAACTAATCTCGGACTGCATTTAAAGCTGTGTAGAGCGTTACTGAGCTTAGGTCAGCATTCACCCCGTTCTCAGTCCACATTCTAAAGTCGTTAGCGGTTGATTAATGAGCCGACGAGAGGGGATTACGCGCTAATTCCGCAAAAAAAACCCTATCTCGAATGAAAATAAGCGTCGCCCAAGTCGTAGATTTTTTTAAAGTTTTAAATTTAATACCCAAGAAAAGTTAAGAGTTCCATGGTTAATTTAGTAGATGGTAAGTGTCAGTTGAATATTAAACAGTTGAAATTAACTTCGAAGGATGAATTACGTTTGTTTTACCTTAGTAATAAAACTTTTACGTGTACTTTTTAATCCTCGCCGAGAGTTATTTTATGAAACGGTGCTTAACTCCATGTCTCGTGCATTACTTTAGTAATAAATTTTAAACTCGTCGGCTCTAGCCTTTATCCAAAGGACACAGCATATTTAAAATACAACAAAATATTTGTCTACCACATATCTAAGCTGAAATTCAAGCAAAACTACTCTTAAAATTTTACCGCCGGCCACATACCGTGAAATAACTGAAATTTTAAACAATAAAAAAGTAGTTTAACAGCACTCGAGTTCAGCTCTTGCCGCATTTTTCAGCTCGTTCTTTTAATGCAACGGGAACATGGGAACCTAACATGTGACGCACTTCAAGACATATTTCCCGGGAATGTGTTACAACCAGATGCTACTTGGAATTTCCACATTATCCCTCCAATTCTATCGTCGTAAGTCCAAGGTGACAAACTTTAAACAGTCCGCGGAGTCTGTGAGAATGCAAAGTAAGTTTCAGTGTTTTTGTATTTTATCACTCTTGTTGTCATGTCTGCGTAATAAATTTGAAGTAAAGGGACGCTTGATTCCCTCGACGGGATACAAATGACGCATTGAAAACGTTTTGTCTGGCTCAGTGTTTTATTTACAAGTGCAGATCGCTTTGAAAATTGTATGATTGGTCAACGTGTATATACTAAAAGAACACTTACTTCTTTTCAACAAAACTGGATTAGTAAAAATACTGCACGGCCTGTCTGCATTTTTAAACTTAATTAATAGTAGTTCCACCAAATAGTGTTCGCTTTATAATACAACAAGTTTGGCGGAGACAAAAGTATTTTTAACTGATACTCTCTCGGAAAGAACGCTTGAGTTCCAGCCAAACAATCTTGAGTCTAAACACCATATAAACATAACGTCTCTCTAATCGACATGGGGCTCCCTCACTATTACGGAAGGGTTTCGGCATAATTACGGATTGGGGATTGGAATATTACATTCACAGATAAATACCATTGCCTATAAGCTGGTTTCTACAAACATTCTTATCAACTGATCTCTGATAATGATGAGCCCAAACTTGAGGAGCTTACAGATATAGTAAACACATAGGCTCTTTTACCAGACGGAACCAAAAGCACGGTTTTGTATTTGTATATCCATTTCTTTGGAACGCTCTAGGTACAGCCCAAACGGCTTGACGGATTTCATCATGTGTTAGATTTGCTTCAATTGTGGTAGTGACATAGGCTATATTATTTTACAACTAATTAATTTTAAGCAGTCGGATTTTAGTCAATATAAAATGTCGTAAGGCAGTTCAATAAAAATTAAAGATATCGATCTCTCAAAAAGTTTATAAGCGTGTACATGTGATAAAAGCGAAATATGTAATAACATCAAACGATAAGGTCGTATTAAACTTAATCCCATTCATTAAACAATAAAGGGTCGCTTACAAAAAATTATATTTGTAAGCGAAGAGTGCAGTATTCATTAATTATGCGTTTATTCGGTGGGTAGGAGAGGACAGAGAAGTTCTGTTAACAGTTTGGTCTCCGTGTATTTCATATTTAACAAGACGTGCGTGTGTATGGTATAATGTAAAGCACTTTGGGGAATAACCGCTTTTAGATAGTCTCTCTCGCCTATTTACAAAACTTGGATGTAGATTGGTTCGAAAATATTAACGAGAGCAACAAGTTAAATGAAACATATATTTTAACTATTGCTTTAAAAAAGTATTTTCTTGCTAGATAAGAGAACAAATGTTGTATCTCAGACGACTAATTAAATACATTATGTATATTTTAATTAAAACTTAGGTACCAGTGTTTCACATAATTAGTTAGAACTCGAATATCATTTTCTTTGTTCTATTTTAACTAGAACGTAATTCATGAAAAATTTTAGTTTTCATTTTTCCTATGAAACTAATTAACAAATTATGAATATTTTTAAAATTAAAAATAGCCTATTTTAGAACCTTAATGTCCGATCTATATATGGCATCGTCCAGTCATTGTGATAATTAGCCGTAAAACAGGTTTTTGAATATAAACGCTGAAAAAATGCACTAATTTCAATAGGTATACTACATATGCTTTTATTAAATTATGACACCATTTCCTCCAAGGAAAGAAATATTCAGAACCTCTTCAGAATGGCATACCTGAATAGTATTTCTAACAGGCATTGTAATTCAATTCAATGAGCTATTCTGTAGGGAACATCTGCTTTACAACGCGGTACAGATAATGTAGTGAGCATAACGTCATGTTACGGTAATATATTTGGGTACTTTATCAAAGGGGGATTGAGTGAGCTTTACCTGCACACTGAATAGATTCCTTCTACACCTATTTGATGTATCCCTGTATTTCCTTGTGTCCACGCTACGGATAACACAACTTGTAGTAAAAAGGAGTGAAGCATTTCACATATAAATGTAAAACTTCCGCCAGGAAAAAGACGAAAATTGGCTTCTACTCGTATCGTGAGGTATTAGCAAAAGAAACTCCAAAATATCGATATTTCCTAAGAAAAGAGAGTTAAAGAAAATTATTTTGTATTTTAAAGTAACTATTGCAGTAGGTATTACTTTATAAACATATAAAGTCTAAATAAAATTCTGTTCCGTGCTTTAGGTAAAACCTAAGCATATTAAGATCACAAGCACTTGACGCGCGTATTGCTAACGCGCATTTTAAACATCTTCCATATTATTCAAGGCGTTCTTATGGTAACGTGTGCCGTGGTGTACCGGCCTAAGAATAGTACCACCCCATATCTTCCTGTGGGTGTAGTCAAGGCGACTAAGGAATGTCACACCCGGAGGAAGAGCAGAAGCGTCCTCTGCATACTTCAAAGCCTTACTGCAATCGCCAACCCGCTTCGCAAGCGTGGCGATTATGGCAATTACCCCCAGGATCTACAACAAGTAAGCTCTACTGGGGGGACCTGTGCCCTGCAGTGGAATATCATATGGGTTGTTATGATATGGTAACGCAAGTAAGAAATAAACACACGTCAAGCGCTTGTCATTCGAACATAAGCTTATTGTCGCAGATTCAATGCAGCAACACATGTGCATTTAATGTTCTGATTGGCATCACACAAGACTTTTATATAGGGCAGATCTTTCAGTACACACTTAGATACCTAGCGACCTTACTTAAGTACCTACTTAAGTAAGGTCGCTCTGCGAACCACGTTACCACTTATAGCGTGCGGTATCACAAAATGTAGGAAGAATACCGCATTGTTTCGTTTTTCTAGAAAGCTTTCAAGTCCGTATTTTTGGCCTCTACGAGAATACTTTTAGGACAAAAGCGTAATTTAGATTTTTCATTCGTCCTTATCGTAATGAAAATTGTATTTCAGACAATGCTTTTGATATCGTCAACTTTCATTTATATTTCCCTCATTTTCTTATCAACTTGACTGAAAAAGAAAATTTGCGTCTTCAATATCATTACATATTATAAAGAAAATGTCTAGCCCGCATTTGTGTGTTAGTGCGTTTAGATAGTCTAAACCAGGGGTTCCGGGGTACATTATCGCTTTTTAAGGTGTCCACATAAACCAAAACTGATTTTGGGGGTTAACGAGATCAAAAAGTCGACCGTTATTAATTAACACAAGTTATTATTTGAAACTTTCAAGATAAAGTTATAAGTTGAATTACGGTATTGTTAGAAGATTTTTTTTTTTTTTTATTCTTGGGTATAAAGAACATAGTTCTTTACAATTCATTACGATCTAGCCTATAAGGCTAATAAGCAATTTTACTCTAACTTAATTTTAGACGTTTAAAATAATTTTATAACTAAGAATAATGTCTGTTGCACTTTCTTAGAGTCTGATAACATGAAAACACTTTGTTCTTGTGTAAATTTAAAGCACTGTCACTTTTATTTGTTCACTATAACTACACTAACTCAAATGGTTTAGTTCTTTTTAGTCTTCGCACTAAATCCGTGTGGTCGGTCAACAGGAATGCCTCGACATTCACGTGGTGACGAAGTCTATGTTCATGTGCTTCAGCACTTTTATGGATAATTTGGTGGACTGTATCTATGTTAAGATCACGATGAATATTTTCATTTTTGATATACCAGGGGGCATTGACAATGTCCCTTAGCACTTTATTCTGAAACCGCTGGATAATAGCTATGATAGTGGGTTTTGTACAGCCCCAGAGTTGGATTCCGTACGTCCATATTGGCATGAGAATCTGCTTATACCTAGTCTGGCCATAAATACTGTTACAATTAAAAATAAGAAAGATATTACATTTGAATTTGGAATCTGTCATTTTTATACGATTGTTCATTGTATTTTCTAATTTTGGCGCCAATACATTGTACAATATTTTGCTATATTAAAATGGAGTGGGGTGATAAAGAAAACCGAATCGCTGTGATTGCATTACACAAAGTTGGTATGGAGCCGAATGTAATTTTTAAAACTCTCCATACGCTTGGTATTAGTCAAATGTTTGTGTACCGGGCTATTAATAGGTACAATGAGACCTTCTCTGTTTGTGACAGAAAAAGATCTGGCCGTCCACGTAGTGTTCGTACGAAAATGGTGGTCAAAGCAGTAAGGGAAAGAATTCGAAGAAATCCTGTCCGAAAGCAAAAGATTTTATCTCGGGAGATGAAGATAGCACCCAGAACCATGTCACGCATTTTAAAAGATGACTTAGGACTTGCAGCCTATAAGAGACGCACTGGTCATTTTTTAACTGATAATTTAAAAAAGAATAGGGTGGTAAAATCGAAGCAACTACTGAAGCGGTACGCAAAGGGAGGTCACAGAAAAATTTTGTTTACGGATGAGAAAATCTTTACAGTTGAGCAACATTTTAACAAACAAAATGACCGTATTTATGCTCAAAGCTCTAAGGAAGCTTTCCAATTAGTCGACAGAGTGCAACGTGGGCATTATCCGACTTCAGTGATGGTTTGGTGGGGTGTTAGCTATGAAGGAGTGACTGAGCCATATTTTTGTGAAAAAGGTATCAAAACATCGGCACAAGTGTATCAAGATACCATTCTTGAGAAGGTAGTTAAACCCCTTAACAACACCATGCTCAATAACCAAGTATGGTCCTTCCAACAAGACTCAGCGCCGGGTCATAAAGCTCGGTCCACGCAGTCTTGGTTGGAAGTGAACGTTTCGGACTTCATCAGAGCTGAAGACTGGCCGTCGTCTAGTCCCGATCTTAATCCGCTGGATTATGATTTATGGTCAGTTTTAGAGAGTATGGCTTGCTCTAAACGCCATGATAATTTGGAGTCCCTAAAACAATCCATACGATTGGCAGTGAAGAATTTTCCTATGGAAAGAGTGCGTGCTTCTATTGATAACTGGCCTCAACGTTTAAAGGACTGTGTTGCAGCCAATGGAGACCACTTCGAATAAGCTTTTTATATTTTGAATTGTTTTTTATTTATGTATTAAACTAACACACTGTAAAAGTAATAAATATTATTTGCAATAAAAAAAAATGTTTTTTCTTCGTAACTATATTTATGGCTAGACTAGGTATATTAAAATTTTATTATGTATAGACACACTTGTTAGAAGAATGACTAATATATTAGTAGGAAATTTCATTGCTATACTTTTAAACAAACTTTACAAGACAATAAGCTTGCGTGATTGTTTTTTTTTTTGTGTCTGAAGACTCCGAGGTCAGTTCATTAATCATTTTGAAAATTGGTTATCTAGCCCAAAATAGTTTGTCGTAGTTTTAACGGGTTTTTAACACGGTTTTAATCTGATTCTACAACAACATTTATGATGATTCATTAGCTAACTTTGGCCAATATTTAAACACATGTAGTTTTTACCATTATGTTGATATACTTTATCTAATGTTCCGATTTTTATTACCTATATTTATAGTATAACCTCCATCAGTTTTTTAATATAGTGTATAATATATTGGTAGCAGCACCTTACCTACATAAACAGTTTATATTATATGACTTCTACATTCTTCTACATTTACTTGTTGTTTCTTTTCTCCGGGTTTACCTATTGCGTCGAGAAATCATTACTTATTACAAGCGTCGCTTTGGATTCTAAAGTAAATAAAGAATTCGGAATATAACATCACGCTACGTCCAATAGGAGCAGAGCAGCAATAAGAAATGTTGCAAAAACGGGGAAAATTAACGCAGACGAAGTTGCACGCAGACAGCTAGTCATAACATAAATACAAAACGTCCATAACAGTACAAGACTATGTTATTGTGCTAATTCAACCACAGATGTCACACCATGCAGTGAATGATGACAGGGTAACCAGTTCTTCGTCATAAGATACGTTTTATTATCACGTTTAAAATAGTACTCAACAAAACCGAAGGTAAAATTGTAAAAGAGAAAATATGAATAGTTTCTCACAGGAATGGCTATCACTTTTATTTTAAAGCTTTACTGCAATATGTAAATCCAACTTCACACTAAGCTCGACTTTACGCGAGTGGTAAATATAGTTCTGGTGTCCACACTTCTACAGCGATTTTCTCACTATCTAACATAGTAGAATATAATATCACCCACAATTTTGAATTCAACAATATCTCTGCATCATCATGACTGCATCGGTGGCGCGGTGGGTCGTGGATTCGATTCCCACACGGGACACTACTTTGTGTGAACCTTTTGACCGTAATTTCTTATTGTTTGGCCTAATATTTGATATACCTTACTAATAACATTTCGTAACATTGAGATACTTCTAATGTCAAATAAACTTCATGATACCAATCAAATTAATCCTATAGCCTATATGTTAGCAGAAATGAAATAAAATATAACAGCAAATTCAAAGAACTAGAAAATTAACGCGATCGTGCTAGATCAGCATACCTTAAGGCAGCCATTTCACGTTCAATCTATATCGAGATCCCGTGGTTTTGACCCAATTTTTTTTTTAAAGGCAACTCTCGCAATAGGGTACAAGCCCCTGTGTCACGGGGGACTTTACAAACATACAAGTCACAAACAAAAATTATTGAACAACAATTTGTGGATCACACAAAGTGGTGTCCCGTGTGGAAATCGAACCCACCACCTCTTGCGTAGCAGTCAGTCACACTCCCACCGCGCCACAGAGGCAGTGGACTGACTGTGTAATGTCTGAATTAAGGGATCGCGACAAGTTACAACTAGCCGAATCAAGATGTATCGATCTATTGCGATCCGCGAACTTGATCAGATCACGATCTGGATTAAGCATGTAATGGCTACCTTAGATTGCTTGACGTTTAAATGATTGAGTGGCTATGGCTACCGGCCATGCAACCTGATGTTGTAGCGGCCACAGTCACTTATCTAAGCCCATATTGTAAAGATTTGATTTTTTGTTTGTTTATTTGTTACGATTTAACACAAAAACTTTAAAAAAATCTTACAATATTAGAAAGCCATATTATTGGGGAGTAACATAGGCTAAATTGTATTGTCAAAAAAATTAGAGATCCCTACGAAATTGCAATAATGTAGCTCAAGGTATAAAAATCTACCAAATGAGACCCGTGCGAAGCCAGGGCAGGCAGCTAGTTCTTTATAATTGTAATCATACAACGCGATTTTGTTAAGTAAATAATGAAGTAATTTTTATAGGCATTTCTTGACAATTACTTTACAAATACAATAATTGCATTTTTGAAAGATAGAAAAATTTGAAGTTTATCTCTTGATGCTCGCGAGTTGGGCCCTCCCATGCGTCATCTAGTCAGAAGTCCAGACCCAGGAATCGAACCCGAGACTTCCGTAGCCAAACCGAGGCCAGAAGCGAACCACCTATCTGGACTATGTTACTTGACCGCAAATTTTTCTATCCCTTGATGGTTTATCCTTTGATTTCTCGCGATGCTCGCGAGTTTGGGCCCTAAGTAAATAATGTTGCATCCGTATAAAAAGTTCTGACTCATTCAGCCCAAATCCTTGGACTTTATGACTTGACTTTTGCAGATGTTTATATTTTTTGCGATGTAAACAGCATATGTAAGGACTTTAGGAATCCAAGGAGGTGAAGAAACTTAAGGCGACGAAAACCATGGGCAAAAGTTAGTGCGTGTGTGGAATTTGTGAAAGAAATATGTAGAACATTGGCTTTGAATTCAATACCCACCCACCATTGAATGGATCCGATTGTATAATAAAATATTTTACGAAATACTATAAAAAATGTTAAAACAAAATATTTAAAAATGCAAGCTCCATATTCTTTGTGTCTTTGCTAGACGTTTTGCGACGGAAATATACTCGTTTTAACAATAAAATGTAGGCTGTGAATGAACCCAACCGTAACGGCCGTACCGGCGCAATTCGCATGAGGGAACGAATCAAAGGCCTGTAAGTGCATATAGGTGTCAATAGAATGAAGCCTAGCAAAAGAAAATAGAGGAAAAATACTCGTGAACTATGCTCGGATCATGCCCCAGTTGCGTACAATGCAGATTCTTTAGGAATGTGGAGCATTTGAAACTTCGGACATCAGGAATTGGCAATTTATTTTCAAAATAACGACTGATATTATGATCCCTTAACCGTGAAATGTGGATGTGTAGCGTAACGGTTAAGGCATCGGAATCGCAATCGTGAGGACTTGGTTTGAAATTCTACGTATTATACTACCGACGTGAACCTACTCCTAATACAATTTGAATTACTAGTAATGTGGGACTCCAATCTCACATTGATAGATATCTTTAAAAAAACATTTAAGCCCAATGCAAATCAATGTTAATCTAAGTATCAAAACGTTATACGGCATTGAATCAGTCATTAAATCGGTAATTGCCTAAAGTAAGTGTGTGCCTAAGTATCAATGTGAGTATACGATTGGATAAGGGATAAGAAAATACTGATACCATAATCCAAAATGGCGGTCGAAACTTATAATTTGATGGTCTTTGTTGGTAACAAACAAAACGATATTTCATAACACTGATTAATTATCTGATGTCCTCGGAAATGCTCCTCTTAAATATATTTTTATTTATTATTATATTCGCTCTGTTAATCGGGGAAAGATAAAAGAGAGTTGATATTCGGCTGCCAAGTGCAAGTGGACCGGAGGGAATGAGTTTTCCCTTTGATTTTTCCTTATATGACCTTGATGTCAACTGGTCGCAATGGTTACTGTTTGATAAGAAATTACTTTTAACAGATGGTAGCTTAATGTATCATTTATTTACTATCGTCCACCATGTAATAAATAACTTCAATCAAGTAGTGAGATGCCAATCGGCTGTAGACTCTTTAAGACATCGACCCACCCACACATTATAGCTACCGAAGAAAACCATTCTTAATATAAGATTACATTAATGTACTTTACATACTGTACCTTTTTGAATAAAAAAAGAATCTTAAGACAAGCAATTCAGCTTAGTATCAAGGGTTAACAAGATTTCTAGTAATGTGAGACGCAAATTCAAAAAATACTAGGACACGATATGTTGTGATTGAGACATTGACCTACGTGATTGAGACGCCTAGTTCACAAAATTGTATCAAGCAATGAAGTAGGTACCTACACAAACCGAAAACACGACCATAAAAGAGTATATTATTTCAATATAATGCGATAACTTAATTATAGGCAGTACAAACAAAATTCGACACAAACATCCATTGGCGCCGTTTTTGTAGATACTAAACAAATTACAATGTATAAAATAGAGGAAAATGCGAAAAATGCCAAGAGGAAAATACCCCACTTTGCGATATTGCTGTTTATATGTATGTACCTACCTTTTACAACATTTTCTAAATAAATAACCATCGGTTTTCTTGTAGATGGAATTATTATTATCAATGTCGATAAATAAATCATTTGATCAAGATAACAAACTTGAGGATGTCTCTGTGAATAAAAATGAAATGCGTTGTTAAGCGTGAAACTCGAGAACGAATGGACAAATTGGACTTTTTTTTAAATTCGTTGATGTCCAAGAAAGTATCTCATGAAAAGAAAAAAAACGAAAAATTGGCCAGAAAAACGTAAAACCCATCTTTAAACATTTCTCCTATACAAACCGTCCCAAACATCGTGGGTTCGAATCCTGGCCATTATACTACCGACATGAACCCACTCCTAACACAAGCCATAGAGCTTAGCTGGAGGGGTTAACAGGATTGCTAGTAATGTGGGACGACAATCTTACATTGCTAGTTATCTTATATTAAAAAAAAAAAAAAAAAATAGTATTAGAGCTCAATATATTAACCAGCCTTCACGCGGGCAGAACAGTCGATACAAGTAATATTAGAGCAACTAAGCAGTACTATATTAACATTATTTTCTTTTCGACACTTGTGAAATAAGTTTTTGAAAGCATAATAATATACACCTTAACATGCTATTAAATGTTATGTCAGTAACAAAACACCCGTCCGTATTACCCACCAGATATAATTTAAATACCCGACGGCTGTGGTTTTTAATTAAATTCGAATATTGGTAAAAGTCTTGTTTACAGGGTTGTACACAAAGTCAATCCATAAGTCCTTATCAAGACAAAGAAAAACGAACCAATATTCAAATTCAGTGCCCCGAGCCAAACTTGATCTACATTTCACAATTCGATCCCAAAGCTCGTACAGCCATGAATTTTGAAGAACACGTTCTGACACGTTCTGTTGAACATTTTAGAAGCGGATCTGTACTAGGTAATACATAATGCTAGTACTGACGGAAGACTAACTACCAAGCTCAACTTTTTGAATAAATTTATAGGTACGACATAAAAGTTGACTTCCAAAAACAAAATTACTAACGCGAATGCTGTTTACATTGTTATTCGAAATGTATCGATATATAAATTCAAATACGGGAACGAGCAATGTATCATTATTATAAACGAGTTCTTGAGTGGAGACCGCGGCTTGGCAAACGTAGTGTAGGACGCCCTCAGGCCAGGTGGAGTGATGATATACGCAAAACGGCTGGCAGGAGCTGGATGCGAGAAGCCGAAGATAGAACAAAGTGGCGTGCAATTGGAGAGGCCTATGTCCAGCAGTGGACTGCGATAGGCTGATAATGAGCAATGTATATAGGCACCTAATGTAATACTTACATAAACAGATCTAATGAAAATGCGTGTTCGGAATATCGCATCACAAAAACGACTCACTTTGACATAATTATGTCGAAAAAAGAGATAATTGATTTTTGTTAACCTAACCTCTGTTTCGATTAAATAGCAAGTGTATTAACTCACTTAGATAACTGCATTATAACGGACTTTGCTTGAGGCATCCCTAAGTGGGCTACCTCTTGCAAAGTAACATTATGAGCTGTAAATATCTCATACGGTTACCCTAGATTCCGACTTTACAAACAGTCGTAGTACACCATAAGACGTGGCTACAAAAAACAACCATCAAATAAATATAACCGAACCCAAAAAACGCAAATGGAAATAACCCAGAGAATAAACGTAAAATTTTATTCTTTCTTCAATCCGTGTCCACGATGCAGTTCCGTCTAGAAACGTGAATAAATAAAACACGACGCCCATGAAAGTTGTCCGTCATTGTGAGTTGTAGTGGTGACCCTACTAAAACATGCAGATGACGAGGTACGAGCGCTTAATATGAAACTTTTACAAGGCCAACCTGCACGTAAATATTGTACGTATTCACTGGTATGATTTGATACACTTATGGGCTATGAAACAAAACACTAAGAATATAGCTTGGACAATGCGCACATAGACATCGCTCACGGATATGGAATGTCGAACCATTTAATTCCGAAGGTATTCCGAAATGCTGTATCCATGTGTGCGTGTATTTAGCCGAAACACAAATGAAGCTTGCCTTCTCTACTCTCGGTGTATTGTGTTTATGTGTTTTCGTTCAGTTCACGAGCGGCATCTTGATATTTTTTTGCGGAACAAAATGTTATGGTGTATCTTCTTTAGTAAAAGGTTCAGGTTTTTCTTTTATTTAGAGTATCGTAAAATATGTACAATGTTGGTATTGCCGAGCATTGAGGTGAGATAAGTTTATGGGCACTGTTGTAAACGGTTCGGAGGTAAGATGTGACGAAGTAAGGTTTGCTGATATATCGGTTTAACTGGTGTAATAGAATATTTAGTACACTGAAGTATTGACGGACACCGCTATAAAGGGAATGAATACTGAAACTTATTAATAAATCTGTAGTACTGAATATATCAAGACTGCTACCAACTTGTGTTTCGTGAGAATTCCGAAGAAAAAAATATTTTGTGAGAAGGCGGAGACAATGTCGCTATCTCAAATTTAAATCGAAACCTGTCAACAACCTGCAAAATACGATATCAGATCTCTGCCTTCAGCAATCTCATTTGAGAGAGCCAAATAAATTGGCACATTTTGCTACTCACGTTATTTTGCTTTAATAAAAGCAAAATAAATAAATAAAGCACTGTTTCATCTCTAAGTATGTGAATCGAAGTAGTAAACACCATGTATAACATTGACTATCTTTGAGGCCAATAGTTCTGCTGTCTCACATAAATCTCAGCAAACAAATTTCTTTAAAATCGATTAATCAATTTAGCCACCAAAAACAAATACGCTCATTGGATCATAATCAATACTAATATGATAAAGCTGTAGAATTTGTTTGTTTGTTTGAACGCCATAATCTTAGGAACTACTGGGTCGAATTGAAAAAATATTTTACTGTTGGATAGCCCATTTAACGAAAAACAATATAGGCTATATAACCAAGCTACGACCAATACGAGCGGAGCAGTAAAGAAAAATGTTCCAAAAATGGGAAAAAATTACGCAAACGAAATTGCACAGGTCAGCTAGTGCTTTAGTCTTTACCGAGTAGGTGGACCCTACTGCGGGAGTACTTTTTCGTCTAGCCCTGTGTCGCGGGGTACTTTACAAACATACAAGTCACGGACACAAAGTACACCCAGACTCGGGACAACAATTTTTGAATTACACAAAGTGGTGTCCTGTATGGGAATCGAACCCACTACCTCTTGCGTAGCAGTCGGACACACTCCCACCGCGCTACAGAGGCAGTCATAAGGTTACATATAACTTCAGAACTACAAAAAAACGAAATATATTGTAACATTAAAACATAAAAACTGAATCGCAACCAAGCCCAAGGTATGCAAAAACAAACAGTAGATCAACTGTATCTTTTAAATAAAGACCTGTCCGTAAACAAGTATTCACTACACTCGACTCTAGGACCGGCAGAATCCCAGTTGTTTATGCCCTCAAGTTATAAACAACAGAGGATATGGATATTGAATTTTGTTTGAATAAGACAAGCCTCATTTCGTATTCGCAACACGTGTGCTCTAATAAAACTTTTGTAAGGGGATGAAATATTTTGTAAATATACCTAAGATCGATAAAATTGCTTCTCTTTGTACTACGATTTTGTGGTGGACGTGACGTGTAGACAAATGTAGTAGTCGTACAGTCGTATCAACGTTCTATCTGTTATGAAGGTACAATGTTACTCCCGACTACTCTCTGGGGGTTTTTGTATTGGGCCGTTTGTGAAAGAATTTTCGTAATATTAGAACAAATTGGGTTGGTGCGACACCTTATTGTTATTGGGATATGAATGTTATATTGTCAGTTTTATATTTATACTAATATTATAAAGCTGAAGAGTTTGTACGTTGTTTGGACGCGATAATCTCAGGAACTACTGGGTCGAATTGAATTATTTTACTGTTGGATAGCCCATTTATCGAGGAAGGCTTTAAGCCATATAATATCACGCTACGACCAATAGGAGCAGAGCAGCAATGAAAAATGTTGCAAAAACGGGGAAACATGACGCATAAGAAGTTAAAATACATGATGCATTCTTTGCTACTCTACAAGAAACTAGCTTTCGCACGCGGCTCCGCCCGCGTGGATGACGGTTATCGCGATAAAAAGTATCCTATGTCCTTCTCCGGGACTCAAACTATCTCCATACCAAATTTCATCTAAATCGGTTCAGCTGTTTAAGCGTGAAAGCGTAACAGACCGACAGACAGACAGAGTTACTTTTACATTTATAATATTAGTATGGATTAGGTATGTTACGGTCAATCGCGTGAATAATTTAAGGTTTTGCTTTGTTTATTGTCCGACGTTTCCACCATATTGCAACAGCCGTGGTCACGGGTAGACTGGCTCAGCTCAGCGTCGCCTCCTTGGGTTTCGGAAACTACTCTCACTTGATTTTTATCACTAACTATTAGGGAACTGTGTGTACTTCGACAAACAACACCAAGGACGGCAAATATAGTGTTATGCAACAAAAAAGGTATTTTACCTTAAATTAATGTTGATAAACTTTAGCGATTTGTACACATTATGAAAATATATATATTACGGGTCTTAATCGTGTGAATAATTTAAGGTAAAATACCTTGTTTATTGCCTGACGTTTCGACCGTATATATATAATTTAATAATGTGTACAAATCGCGAAAGTTTATCAATACTACAAGAATATCTAGTTCAAAGATACTTTGTAATTAACAGAA
Organism: Herminia tarsipennalis; assembly: GCA_945859575.2. NCBI lineage: Eukaryota > Metazoa > Arthropoda > Insecta > Lepidoptera > Erebidae > Herminia > Herminia tarsipennalis. The sequence continues at coordinate 21,718,103 of OX243835.2, read as the reverse complement.
TATGACCGTGAAAAATGCTTAAGTACACCTAGCCCCATTTAAAATTATTATGCTATTACAGAAGTTCAAAATTGTGTTCTGTCTACTACTGGTGTCTAATAGTGATGACGTAGCCAGTCACACGGTATGTGACGTCTTGTTTTATGTTTTGGCCGTTTGCAGCACGTGGCCGCAACCCCCGACACTCTTATACAACCCGCGCGGAATAGCCTACACTACTACAAAAAACACATAACGTGTGTACACGCGCCAAATGTTTGCGTGAACTAAAGGGTCTTTCAAATAGAGCGGGTCGATATTAATAATCTGTGGCGGCCATTTTGATTTGGCGGCATCTGTCAAATCTGTTTTTTCTTATTCAGTCACTGATGCCAAATCACCATGGCAAGTTACACGGTTGAGCAGCATGTGCAAATGATAAAACTTTATTATCAAAATGAGTGTTCGTTAGTGAAAACGTTGCGCGCATTGCGCCCATTTTACGGCAGACGCGGTGGCCCTTCAAAGTCTACTCTCCAACGATTGGTGACTAAATTCGAGACGACCGGTTCGGTAAACAACCAACCAACACCTTTACGTCAAAGGAACGCCAGATCGGCCGAGAACATCGCCGCTGTACGTGAGAGTGTTCAGGAGACTCCGAAGCAGTCGATTTCTCGCCGTGCACAAGAACTCGGCCTTTCGCAGACTTCAACTTGGAGAATTTTGCGTCGGGACTTGGGTCTGCATCCATACAAGATCCAACTGACCCAGGAGCTCAAAGTTAATGACCATAGACAACGCCGTGTGTTCGCTGAATGGGCGTCGGAACGCTTGGAAGAGGACCCCGATTTTGGCCAAAAAATAATCTTTAGCGACGAGGCACATTTTTGGATGAATGGTTTTGTTAATAAGCAAAATTGCCGTATATGGGATGACCACAACCCACATGAGGTTCACCAGATAGCAATGCATCCACAAAAAGTAACTGTTTGGTGCGGATTTTGGTCTGGCGGCGTCATTGGTCCGTACTTCTTCGAAAACGAAGTTGGCGAGGCCAGCACCGTCAACGGTGAGCGCTACAGATCAATGATAAACAATTTCTTTTGGCTTAAATTGAACAATATGGACGTGAATGACATGTGGTTCCAGCAAGATGGCGCTACTTGCCACACAGCGAACGACACAATCGACATTCTGCATGAACGGTTTGCGGGTAGGGTTATCTCTCGCAGAGGTGACGTGAATTGGCCACCAAGATCGTGTGATTTGACTCCGCTAGACTTTTTCTTGTGGGGTTTTCTGAAGTCGCAGGTCTATGCCAATAAACCACATTCGACCGTTGCCCTGAAAGCCAACATAACGCAGGCCATCGCTCAGATTCAGCCGGATCTATGCAGCAGAGTCATTAAAAATTGGACCTCTCGGATTTGTGCCACCATGCGAAGCCGCGGCGGACATTTGAACGATGTCATATTTCATGCATAATGGCATAAACGGGCCTTTCAAATAAAAAATAAATTTCGTTAATATCTCACACACATCTAGTTTTATTCAATTTTAACATCGACCCGTCTTTGTTGAAAGACCCTTTATATAGGAGTATCGCCGTCGCCATCGCTTACTCCACAGCTACGAATTGTATCGCATAAGGTACTTTACTCAAAGATGGGTCAGGCCAACTTTAAATAAAATTTCGACAGCAAAAAAAAAATCAAATTTCGTAGAACTTCGAAAAGGGTTTTTGAAACAAAAACAAAATTCATCACAGCAAATGGGCGAAGGCGTTTTTTAATAAAATACAGTTGTCAGTGACACGTGGAAGCAGTGCCCGTTTTTTAAGTTAAAAATTAGATTTCATTTAAGAGGAAAATATACCTTTTAAGAACGGGTGATAAGTAAGGCGCTATTTATTTATATACCGGATTAGCAAGCTGAAGTGGCAGTGGGCTGGCCATATTAGCCGAAGAACCGTTGGGGTAAACGAGTTCTTGAGTGGAGACCGCGGCCCGGCAAACGTAGTGTAGGACGCCCTCAGGCCAGGTGGAGTGATGATTTACGCAAAACGGCTGGCAGGAGCTGGATGCGAGAAGCCGAAGATAGAACAAAGTGGCGTGCAATTGGAGAGGCCTATGTCCAGCAGTGGACTGCGATAGGCTGATAATGATGACGATGATTTATTTACTACGTAAGACGATTTTGCCCAGTTTTTGAATCCCCACAGTATGTAAGCAAAATTAAAATCGGAATACCACCTGCTTAGTATTTACTACGTAAGAATCTAAAGAAAATTAATAAATAGTAGAAAAATACTTTTTTAAAAACAACCTTTATTTAAATGTAGGATGTTTTAAAAAAAGTAAAATGTCTAATGGCTCAGGAATCGGTCTCGCAATCGTGAGGTCGTGGGTTCGAATCCTAACCATTATAATGGTCAGGATTCGAACCCACGACCTCACGATTGGGATTGTGGTCCTACATTACTAGCAATCCTGTTAACCCCTCCAGCTAAGCTCTATGGCTTGTGTTAGGAGTGGGTTCACGTCGGTAGTATACTACCGACGTGAACCCACCCACATTGCTAGTTATCTTTAAAAAAAAAAACCTTGCGCATTTTGCGCCCTTAATACGTAAGACTCCTTGTCATTTGTTAAAATAAAGTGACATGATAGGTAGTAAATGAATAGCGCCTAATAAGATTTATTATGTCGGTAGGCTTAATAAATCTTATTATTAACCAGCCGGTCCAGGCTAACTTCGTACCGGCTCGTAATATCTTTTCGTGAATTTCAATTCAATTGTATTTTGAAACCATTCAAAGACCCACACAAATATACATATATAATTTCATCCAAATAAGTCCAGCTATTAAGGAGGAGTTAGGCGACAATTACACACACACACACACTCAGAAGAATTATACGGAGTGATCAGACCAAGGTACTAAACCGAAATTTTTGTACTTTAAAATTGTAATCCGAAGATTCGCGCTTCAACACGCGGCAACGGTTATCAATATGTATTATGTTAATAAATAACAACTGTATCAACGTTTGACCTTGTACGAAAACTCGAACTCGAACCGCGACATCGGTTAGCGCACTGATGTGCGCTAACCGTTAACGCGTTTGAGTAACATTTTTATGAAAAAAAATTAAGGTACTTCATTCTTTTGCCACGCACTCACGCCTCGAATCCTTGCAGGGGCAAGGATTCGAGTGGCTAAATAGGCAACCTGTATATGTAAAGATAATTTTACTTATAGAATTAGCAATAATTATAAGTAAACTTAACCCTACGACGTCAGGTCATCACATTGGCGGGGGGAGGTGTGTTGTAATGGGTAGTATTCTTTGATGTGACTTGGCAACAGCTAGTCCGCAAATGTCCGCTATGCGCGTTACCTGTCACACAGACTATATCTCTCCGCGCGCATTGTATTAAGTTGTCTGTACACATCGTGTTTTAATTTATTTCCAACACAATCACAATATTTATGTTAGTGTAGTTTACTTACTGGCGTCAGTCGTGATGAGCAAAAGCGATATCGCTTCGTTTGGACCAGAGCAGGTATGATTCGTTATTGATTTGTGTAGAAAGATGAGAGTAAATTTCAACTTCCATAAACTCACCCCCTTATTCATAATAAATTACGTTTGACATTTTAACTAGCGAATGTTTTTTCTTCTATTCTATTTTGACAATGGAATGAGATACACATGGTCGCGGGAGTCGGGTTACTCATTCCTGTAGTTGACGACAAGAACTTACCTTTAAACGCAGCAGCGCAGCCGTAGCGGGCGCGCACCAGATGTGTTCACAGGTCAGCAACAAGCATCTATGTGTGTGGACACACACACACATGGATGGTTGTTGCTGCATGTTGCATGGCGCCGGTGTGCCGCAGGCGCGTGGTGCCTGTACTGTACTGTATGTAGTGTACACAACACGTTACCTTGACATGCGGCAGCGCCAGCAGTCGCCGCACCTCGTGTATGGCGGCGGCGGTGGCGGGCGCGGCGGCGGCGGGCGCGGCGCCGGTGTGCCGCAGGCGCGTGGTGCCTGTACTGTACTGTATGTAGTGTACACAAAACGTTACCTTGACATGCGGCAGCGCCAGCAGTCGCCGCACCTCGTGTATGGCGGCGGCGGTGGCGGGCGCGGCGGCGGCGGGCGCGGCGCCGGTGTGCCGCAGGCGCGTGGTGCCTGTACTGTACTGTATGTAGTGTACACAACACGTTACCTTGACATGCGGCAGCGCCAGCAGTCGCCGCACCTCGTGTATGGCGGCGGCGGTGGCGGGCGCGGCGGCGGCGGGCGCGGCGCCGGTGTGCCGCAGGCGCGTGGTGCCTGTACTGTACTGTATGTAGTGTACACAACACGTTACCTTGACATGCGGCAGCGCCAGCAGTCGCCGCACCTCGTGTATGGCGGCGGCGGTGGCGGGCGCGGCGGCGGCGGGCGCGGCGCCGGTGTGCCGCAGGCGCGTGGTGCCTGTACTGTACTGTATGTAGTGTACACAACACGTTACCTTGACATGCGGCAGCGCCAGCAGTCGCCGCACCTCGTGTATGGCGGCGGCGGTGGCGGGCGCGGCGGCGGCGGGCGCGGCGCCGGTGTGCCGCAGGCGCGTGGTGCCTGTACTGTACTGTATGTAGTGTACACAAAACGTTACCTTGACATGCGGCAGCGCCAGCAGTCGCCGCACCTCGTGTATGGCGGCGGCGGTGGCGGGCGCGGCGGCGGCGGGCGCGGCGCCGGTGTGCCGCAGGCGCGTGGTGCCTGTACTGTACTGTATGTAGTGTACACAACACGTTACCTTGACATGCGGCAGCGCCAGCAGTCGCCGCACCTCGTGTATGGCGGCGGCGGTGGCGGGCGCGGCGGCGGCGGGCGCGGCGCCGGTGTGCCGCAGGCGCGTGGTGCCTGTACTGTACTGTATGTAGTGTACACAACACGTTACCTTGACATGCGGCAGCGCCAGCAGTCGCCGCACCTCGTGTATGGCGGCGGCGGTGGCGGGCGCGGCGGCGGCGGGCGCGGCGCCGGTGTGCCGCAGGCGCGTGGTGCCTGTACTGTACTGTATGTAGTGTACACAACACGTTACCTTGACATGCGGCAGCGCCAGCAGTCGCCGCACCTCGTGTATGGCGGCGGCGGAGGCGGGCGCGGCGGCGGCGGGCGCGGCGCCGGTGTGCCGCAGGCGCGTGGTGCCTGTACTGTACTGTATGTAGTGTACACAACACGTTACCTTGACATGCGGCAGCGCCAGCAGTCGCCGCACCTCGTGTATGGCGGCGGCGGTGGCGGGCGCGGCGGCGGCGGGCGCGGCGCCGGTGTGCCGCAGGCGCGTGGTGCCTGTACTGTACTGTATGTAGTGTACACAACACGTTACCTTGACATGCGGCAGCGCCAGCAGTCGCCGCACCTCGTGTATGGCGGCGGCGGTGGCGGGCGCGGCGGCGGCGGGCGCGGCGCCGGTGTGCCGCAGGCGCGTGGTGCCTGTACTGTACTGTATGTAGTGTACACAACACGTTACCTTGACATGCGGCAGCGCCAGCAGTCGCCGCACCTCGTGTATGGCGGCGGCGGTGGCGGGCGCGGCGGCGGCGGGCGCGGCGCCGGTGTGCCGCAGGCGCGTGGTGCCTGTACTGTACTGTATGTAGTGTACACAACACGTTACCTTGACATGCGGCAGCGCCAGCAGTCGCCGCACCTCGTGTATGGCGGCGGCGGTGGCGGGCGCGGCGGCGGCGGGCGCGGCGCCGGTGTGCCGCAGGCGCGTGGTGCCTGTACTGTACTGTATGTAGTGTACACAACACGTTACCTTGACATGCGGCAGCGCCAGCAGTCGCCGCACCTCGTGTATGGCGGCGGCGGTGGCGGGCGCGGCGGCGGCGGGCGCGGCGCCGGTGTGCCGCAGGCGCGTGGTGCCTGTACTGTACTGTATGTAGTGTACACAACACGTTACCTTGACATGCGGCAGCGCCAGCAGTCGCCGCACCTCGTGTATGGCGGCGGCGGTGGCGGGCGCGGCGGCGGCGGGCGCGGCGCCGGTGTGCCGCAGGCGCGTGGTGCCTGTACTGTACTGTATGTAGTGTACACAACACGTTACCTTGACATGCGGCAGCGCCAGCAGTCGCCGCACCTCGTGTATGGCGGCGGCGGTGGCGGGCGCGGCGGCGGCGGGCGCGGCGCCGGTGTGCCGCAGGCGCGTGGTGCCTGTACTGTACTGTATGTAGTGTACACAACACGTTACCTTGACATGCGGCAGCGCCAGCAGTCGCCGCACCTCGTGTATGGCGGCGGCGGTGGCGGGCGCGGCGGCGGCGGGCGCGGCGCCGGTGTGCCGCAGGCGCGTGGTGCCTGTACTGTACTGTATGTAGTGTACACAACACGTTACCTTGACATGCGGCAGCGCCAGCAGTCGCCGCACCTCGTGTATGGCGGCGGCGGTGGCGGGCGCGGCGGCGGCGGGCGCGGCGCCGGTGTGCCGCAGGCGCGTGGTGCCTGTACTGTACTGTATGTAGTGTACACAACACGTTACCTTGACATGCGGCAGCGCCAGCAGTCGCCGCACCTCGTGTATGGCGGCGGCGGTGGCGGGCGCGGCGGCGGCGGGCGCGGCGCCGGTGTGCCGCAGGCGCGTGGTGCCTGTACTGTACTGTATGTAGTGTACACAACACGTTACCTTGACATGCGGCAGCGCCAGCAGTCGCCGCACCTCGTGTATGGCGGCGGCGGTGGCGGGCGCGGCGGCGGCGGGCGCGGCGCCGGTGTGCCGCAGGCGCGTGGTGCCTGTACTGTACTGTATGTAGTGTACACAACACGTTACCTTGACATGCGGCAGCGCCAGCAGTCGCCGCACCTCGTGTATGGCGGCGGCGGTGGCGGGCGCGGCGGCGGCGGGCGCGGCGCCGGTGTGCCGCAGGCGCGTGGTGCCTGTACTGTACTGTATGTAGTGTACACAACACGTTACCTTGACATGCGGCAGCGCCAGCAGTCGCCGCACCTCGTGTATGGCGGCGGCGGTGGCGGGCGCGGCGGCGGCGGGCGCGGCGCCGGTGTGCCGCAGGCGCGTGGTGCCTGTACTGTACTGTATGTAGTGTACACAACACGTTACCTTGACATGCGGCAGCGCCAGCAGTCGCCGCACCTCGTGTATGGCGGCGGCGGTGGCGGGCGCGGCGGCGGCGGGCGCGGCGCCGGTGTGCCGCAGGCGCGTGGTGCCTGTACTGTACTGTATGTAGTGTACACAACACGTTACCTTGACATGCGGCAGCGCCAGCAGTCGCCGCACCTCGTGTATGGCGGCGGCGGTGGCGGGCGCGGCGGCGGCGGGCGCGGCGCCGGTGTGCCGCAGGCGCGTGGTGCCTGTACTGTACTGTATGTAGTGTACACAACACGTTACCTTGACATGCGGCAGCGCCAGCAGTCGCCGCACCTCGTGTATGGCGGCGGCGGTGGCGGGCGCGGCGGCGGCGGGCGCGGCGCCGGTGTGCCGCAGGCGCGTGGTGCCTGTACTGTACTGTATGTAGTGTACACAACACGTTACCTTGACATGCGGCAGCGCCAGCAGTCGCCGCACCTCGTGTATGGCGGCGGCGGTGGCGGGCGCGGCGGCGGCGGGCGCGGCGCCGGTGTGCCGCAGGCGCGTGGTGCCTGTACTGTACTGTATGTAGTGTACACAACACGTTACCTTGACATGCGGCAGCGCCAGCAGTCGCCGCACCTCGTGTATGGCGGCGGCGGTGGCGGGCGCGGCGGCGGCGGGCGCGGCGCCGGTGTGCCGCAGGCGCGTGGTGCCTGTACTGTACTGTATGTAGTGTACACAACACGTTACCTTGACATGCGGCAGCGCCAGCAGTCGCCGCACCTCGTGTATGGCGGCGGCGGTGGCGGGCGCGGCGGCGGCGGGCGCGGCGCCGGTGTGCCGCAGGCGCGTGGTGCCTGTACTGTACTGTATGTAGTGTACACAACACGTTACCTTGACATGCGGCAGCGCCAGCAGTCGCCGCACCTCGTGTATGGCGGCGGCGGTGGCGGGCGCGGCGGCGGCGGGCGCGGCGCCGGTGTGCCGCAGGCGCGTGGTGCCTGTACTGTACTGTATGTAGTGTACACAACACGTTACCTTGACATGCGGCAGCGCCAGCAGTCGCCGCACCTCGTGTATGGCGGCGGCGGTGGCGGGCGCGGCGGCGGCGGGCGCGGCGCCGGTGTGCCGCAGGCGCGTGGTGCCTGTACTGTACTGTATGTAGTGTACACAACACGTTACCTTGACATGCGGCAGCGCCAGCAGTCGCCGCACCTCGTGTATGGCGGCGGCGGTGGCGGGCGCGGCGGCGGCGGGCGCGGCGCCGGTGTGCCGCAGGCGCGTGGTGCCTGTACTGTACTGTATGTAGTGTACACAACACGTTACCTTGACATGCGGCAGCGCCAGCAGTCGCCGCACCTCGTGTATGGCGGCGGCGGTGGCGGGCGCGGCGGCGGCGGGCGCGGCGCCGGTGTGCCGCAGGCGCGTGGTGCCTGTACTGTACTGTATGTAGTGTACACAACACGTTACCTTGACATGCGGCAGCGCCAGCAGTCGCCGCACCTCGTGTATGGCGGCGGCGGTGGCGGGCGCGGCGGCGGCGGGCGCGGCGCCGGTGTGCCGCAGGCGCGTGGTGCCTGTACTGTACTGTATGTAGTGTACACAACACGTTACCTTGACATGCGGCAGCGCCAGCAGTCGCCGCACCTCGTGTATGGCGGCGGCGGTGGCGGGCGCGGCGGCGGCGGGCGCGGCGCCGGTGTGCCGCAGGCGCGTGGTGCCTGTACTGTACTGTATGTAGTGTACACAACACGTTACCTTGACATGCGGCAGCGCCAGCAGTCGCCGCACCTCGTGTATGGCGGCGGCGGTGGCGGGCGCGGCGGCGGCGGGCGCGGCGCCGGTGTGCCGCAGGCGCGTGGTGCCTGTACTGTACTGTATGTAGTGTACACAACACGTTACCTTGACATGCGGCAGCGCCAGCAGTCGCCGCACCTCGTGTATGGCGGCGGCGGTGGCGGGCGCGGCGGCGGCGGGCGCGGCGCCGGTGTGCCGCAGGCGCGTGGTGCCTGTACTGTACTGTATGTAGTGTACACAACACGTTACCTTGACATGCGGCAGCGCCAGCAGTCGCCGCACCTCGTGTATGGCGGCGGCGGTGGCGGGCGCGGCGGCGGCGGGCGCGGCGCCGGTGTGCCGCAGGCGCGTGGTGCCTGTACTGTACTGTATGTAGTGTACACAACACGTTACCTTGACATGCGGCAGCGCCAGCAGTCGCCGCACCTCGTGTATGGCGGCGGCGGTGGCGGGCGCGGCGGCGGCGGGCGCGGCGCCGGTGTGCCGCAGGCGCGTGGTGCCTGTACTGTACTGTATGTAGTGTACACAACACGTTACCTTGACATGCGGCAGCGCCAGCAGTCGCCGCACCTCGTGTATGGCGGCGGCGGTGGCGGGCGCGGCGGCGGCGGGCGCGGCGCCGGTGTGCCGCAGGCGCGTGGTGCCTGTACTGTACTGTATGTAGTGTACACAACACGTTACCTTGACATGCGGCAGCGCCAGCAGTCGCCGCACCTCGTGTATGGCGGCGGCGGTGGCGGGCGCGGCGGCGGCGGGCGCGGCGCCGGTGTGCCGCAGGCGCGTGGTGCCTGTACTGTACTGTATGTAGTGTACACAACACGTTACCTTGACATGCGGCAGCGCCAGCAGTCGCCGCACCTCGTGTATGGCGGCGGCGGTGGCGGGCGCGGCGGCGGCGGGCGCGGCGCCGGTGTGCCGCAGGCGCGTGGTGCCTGTACTGTACTGTATGTAGTGTACACAACACGTTACCTTGACATGCGGCAGCGCCAGCAGTCGCCGCACCTCGTGTATGGCGGCGGCGGTGGCGGGCGCGGCGGCGGCGGGCGCGGCGCCGGTGTGCCGCAGGCGCGTGGTGCCTGTACTGTACTGTATGTAGTGTACACAACACGTTACCTTGACATGCGGCAGCGCCAGCAGTCGCCGCACCTCGTGTATGGCGGCGGCGGTGGCGGGCGCGGCGGCGGCGGGCGCGGCGCCGGTGTGCCGCAGGCGCGTGGTGCCTGTACTGTACTGTATGTAGTGTACACAACACGTTACCTTGACATGCGGCAGCGCCAGCAGTCGCCGCACCTCGTGTATGGCGGCGGCGGTGGCGGGCGCGGCGGCGGCGGGCGCGGCGCCGGTGTGCCGCAGGCGCGTGGTGCCTGTACTGTACTGTATGTAGTGTACACAACACGTTACCTTGACATGCGGCAGCGCCAGCAGTCGCCGCACCTCGTGTATGGCGGCGGCGGTGGCGGGCGCGGCGGCGGCGGGCGCGGCGCCGGTGTGCCGCAGGCGCGTGGTGCCTGTACTGTACTGTATGTAGTGTACACAACACGTTACCTTGACATGCGGCAGCGCCAGCAGTCGCCGCACCTCGTGTATGGCGGCGGCGGTGGCGGGCGCGGCGGCGGCGGGCGCGGCGCCGGTGTGCCGCAGGCGCGTGGTGCCTGTACTGTACTGTATGTAGTGTACACAACACGTTACCTTGACATGCGGCAGCGCCAGCAGTCGCCGCACCTCGTGTATGGCGGCGGCGGTGGCGGGCGCGGCGGCGGCGGGCGCGGCGCCGGTGTGCCGCAGGCGCGTGGTGCCTGTACTGTACTGTATGTAGTGTACACAACACGTTACCTTGACATGCGGCAGCGCCAGCAGTCGCCGCACCTCGTGTATGGCGGCGGCGGTGGCGGGCGCGGCGGCGGCGGGCGCGGCGCCGGTGTGCCGCAGGCGCGTGGTGCCTGTACTGTACTGTATGTAGTGTACACAACACGTTACCTTGACATGCGGCAGCGCCAGCAGTCGCCGCACCTCGTGTATGGCGGCGGCGGTGGCGGGCGCGGCGGCGGCGGGCGCGGCGCCGGTGTGCCGCAGGCGCGTGGTGCCTGTACTGTACTGTATGTAGTGTACACAACACGTTACCTTGACATGCGGCAGCGCCAGCAGTCGCCGCACCTCGTGTATGGCGGCGGCGGTGGCGGGCGCGGCGGCGGCGGGCGCGGCGCCGGTGTGCCGCAGGCGCGTGGTGCCTGTACTGTACTGTATGTAGTGTACACAACACGTTACCTTGACATGCGGCAGCGCCAGCAGTCGCCGCACCTCGTGTATGGCGGCGGCGGTGGCGGGCGCGGCGGCGGCGGGCGCGGCGCCGGTGTGCCGCAGGCGCGTGGTGCCTGTACTGTACTGTATGTAGTGTACACAACACGTTACCTTGACATGCGGCAGCGCCAGCAGTCGCCGCACCTCGTGTATGGCGGCGGCGGTGGCGGGCGCGGCGGCGGCGGGCGCGGCGCCGGTGTGCCGCAGGCGCGTGGTGCCTGTACTGTACTGTATGTAGTGTACACAACACGTTACCTTGACATGCGGCAGCGCCAGCAGTCGCCGCACCTCGTGTATGGCGGCGGCGGTGGCGGGCGCGGCGGCGGCGGGCGCGGCGCCGGTGTGCCGCAGGCGCGTGGCGGCCTCCAGCGCCTGGCGCGCGCGGTGCCGGCCCTCCGCCGCTGGCGCGCGGCCCATCGTCACCACCACCGTGCATGCGATGCGGTCGTAGATCTACAACAAAGTGTACATCGCATCAGTGACCTATAACACGCATGCCACCTAAAGTTGTATGTAAGTACCATGTACCCGTTGCTGCGTATCGACATCGGTGCGTGAGCACTATAAGCGGCTATACTCTGATGTCGATACCGATCTGCTCAATTCAGTCCCGATCCGCACCATGTAGCTCATGTCGACCGGCTCAATAGAAGCCCACTCTCTGTTCGAGATGCCGCGCGGCGTCACGCGATCTTTTTAAGCAATACTGATCTTTAAAGTATGTATATAAAGTTTAAAATGATTTCATACTAAAGGTGCTCGCCGCAACGCTGCCATGCGGGTAGGCAGCAATTTCTCGCTGCTGCTTGATTTGACTATGATAATATGTTGTTTAGCGTGAAAGGTGGGAACGCAACTTAGAATGCCCATGACGCAAAGTGTGCGGTAACACGCTTTGAAGTCACGTCATTTTTCGTTTCGTTTACCAAACTATAAATTTCGTTTTAGCTAACCGTACCACAATTGATCAAATGCATCCAATAATAATAAGTAAGAAGACATCAAAAGAAAATAAAGTGAATTCTACAGTTCGTCGACCCGTGACCACGATCGGTGCAATTCGATCGAAACGTCGGCAGGGGGTGTCACTCCGCGGTTTAAGTATATTCGGGCAGCGCGCCCCTCGAAGGGGCGTATGGCAGTGGGTTGTCTCTCGGCTTGCACGACAGTCGCGGTTACGTGCGTAACGCACGCGCGTAAGTACTTGAAAATATTTTTTCGACGCCTTAAACGTCAATGAAATCCATATAAAAGATATTGCTGTGTTTACGGATGTCTGAATAAAACGAATAGTGAATCAGAATTAACATTTAATTTCACTGCGTCATCGAAGTACGTGTAAAAGCAGCGTCGGCAGCCGGTCGTTCTTTTTTATTTCCTTAGATCCTTAAGTACTTAGTAATAGTTAAAATAAAAATCCTCAATTAGTTGCCTGGAAATAATGTTAAGAACAGGATAGGATAATGATTACAAAGGAATATCTATACCCGTGGGAATCGAACACACGACAATTGGAATTTGTATGTTTATAATGCTAAATGTGCGTTTGTAATGCTTAATCTACTTATTTATCTTAAAACTAATAAATTAACTAGGAACAAAACTTCTTAAGTGTCAACCCCGTTCGGACTTCGCAGCTCGGTCATAAAACTGTGGCGGGCAAAGAAAATTCACGGTTCGCGCGCTGTCACAAGTTTCAATTTAGCTTGCAGGCGGGTAGCTCTGGCGCGTCTAGGTATATTTTTACATCTAAATCTGACTTTTGTTAGGGAGTGAACCTTCTGTACGTAGTACTATTACTTATTCTGTGACGTCGGGTAAATAAAAGGTTCGTACCTGTAAACAATTCACGCGATTAAGTCCCGAAATACATTTAATATGTATAAAAATCGCAAAAGTTTAAACACAATTCGATAGTTTTCCTAGACGTAGCAGAAGCATTTGATCAAGTGTGACATAGCAGTTTCACATTTTTATAAACTAAACAATATATTCCTGAAACAGTTTGCAGACGTTTTGGAATTTAATGCGACAAAAAGATGTTCTTAGTAAGACAGAAAGATACACGCTCAGAACTTGGGCAAAAAAAAATCTGGAGTACCTCAAGGAAGCTTATTTAGTCCTGTCAAAATACATGTGATTATTCCAAAATTAGAAGACAATTCCATTGCAATATTCGCAGATGACACAGCTATGACTACAGTAATGTCTCATGAAGATACAATTTAACGAGCCATTAATAGTGTTAACGACGGCACAGACTCGATAAATAGATGGCGAACGAAAAAAATTAATCAAAGGAGATTCATATAGACTTTACACACAAAAGAACAAGTTATCAAACGGTATACATTATCAGAAGTTTTGTCTGCAATGAGCAAGAAGCGACTGGACACCGGGCTCCGCGGGGTACTGTTTCACCATGACAACGCACCCGCGCACTCAGCGCTCAAAACGAGGGACTTCCTGACTGACTTTTATTTAATACTTTTTAGTGGTTGTAGGATGTAACCGATGTAACAACTAACTTTTATTACAGCCAAGTATAGAAAATAAAAAAAAATAATGGTTGCTAAACGTCTTTTTAGAACTTCAGTCATAATCATGTTATACTTTTTTGAAATGAAATGCTTACGATTAGTCCTTGATATGGTATTCGAAAAAACTTTTTTTCACACCTCTTGTTTTTGACATCTCACAGCCAGCCGCCATGTTTCTTTTTTTTAAACGTCACATATCTAAGAACACTTGAGCGGTTAGGACAAATCTAACGACGTCTGAATTGTTTAAATCCGTCTAGTGGTTTGAAAGATATGAGGTAATAAAGCACATACATACATACAAACATACATACAAGATACACGCGAAGAACATAACCCTTCCTTGCAGTCGGGTAACAATATTACTAATGTACATAATGAACCCTTTTTAGGAAAATTCGGTTCTTTCGGTTATTTAATAGTTTAGTCACATCCTTAGTAACATTGCTGATAAATTGTCAAAAATATAAACTTTAACGTAATGTGAACGCAATATAATCGCAAGCTAAGAATGCCAATCAAAGCCATACATTCTGCTATATACAGCAGAATAGTAGCGTAGTCTGAAATGCACTTAATATCATACCGCACGAAAAGACTGCCTAAACCTGGGTATAACATTAATTGTGAAGCTTCGCTGAAAGGCTCATGTCAAGAAGAAGCGAACGGAGTTGGAGTAATGCCATAAATAAATGAACTGGTTACTTGGCAAACAATCCACATTATCAGTTCACAATAAAAATGTGAACAGATAATGCGGATAATGTGATCGTTGAGGCCATCCAGTGCAAGCCATTTGCCCAAAAAAAAGTCTGCGCGATAAAAACATCTACGCGGTAAATACTAGCACTTCTGCTCTTGAACATGATCAATTTTTAAGCTGTATATCCTAAAGCGCAGATTTCGCGTGATTTATGTGACCTTGTGTTCAAAATGTAAATCTAATTGGGACTACGGTCACTGTTATAAAACTAAGTATAGGTATTCGCCAAAACTGTATTTTGAGACCTCGAATAACTTTTTAGCGACACTCGGATCGATGGGGACTTTTGGGATTTGTTTTAGAACTAGAAAAAGATGATTCGTGTAAAAATCCAGCTTTCCCCTAATTTTTCCGCAGTTCCGTGGTTTCTTTGTTCTTTATTTAACCCTCGCAGATTGGTCATGTCTAGACGTCTTTGTTGAAAACAGTACTTACGATTTATTCACATAAACGGACACTTGCGTTAAATAATAAATTCATTGACTGCTGTTAATCTATACTAATATTATAAAGCTGAAGAGTTTGTTTATTTGTTTGAACGCGGTAATCTCAGGAACTACTGAAAAATCTTTTATTGTTAGATAGCCCATTTATCGAGGAAGGCTATAGGCTATATAACATCACTCTACGACCAATAGGAGCGGAGCAGCAACTGGAAATGTTGCAAAAACGGGGAAAATTTACGCAAACGAAGTTGCACGGGACAGCTAGTATTTACAATAAACCGGACTGTGGCTACTTATTTGCTAGTTTAATAAAATAAAATTAATTGAAATATTTACCTCTAAAAGAGCTCTAAGTTGCAGATCATCAAGTACACTATGAAAGAGGTCCGGGTCCATAAACATGGGTCCATCTTGAAGCACCGACACATCGTCCAGAGACTCCACGACTAAGTTCACGGCTGTAACAAACAAATAGTACCAACTAACGTAAAACATTACGACCAGTACTTACAGTACGATCAACGTAACTTGACCGGATAGAAGTTAGATTCTTAACACTTACGCGCATGTCATAGAGATGCGACCTTAAAACTATTTACGAAAACGATTAATTATGCTTAATCGATTAAAATACTGACAAAATTTTAATTCAACAATATAAAAACACTATTTAAATGAGTTCATAAAAGTTTAAATTTACAACAGTTTTAGTAAATACTAAAGAAACTTTGAAAAACAATTTCTTTACGAAAATAATCACAAAAAAACATGAGTTAGTAATACTACAGTTAGTAATTATGACAATGTCGCATCTCCAATTCTCTTGGTTTAGTTACCGCCCCCACCCCCCGCTTCCTGTCACCATTTACTTCCAAAAAATGCATCTGTGCAACCACTTGTCGCCTACTTCAGTCCGGCCTATAGTTACGTTGATCCTACTGTACGTTCTATATCTTTCAGTGTAAAAGGATTTTAAACCTAAAAGACCAGTATAGGTAACACGTGTGGCTGCGAACTTATTATATACTATATTTCTTAAGTTTACTTTGGCGTCGTTTGTATAATAGGTATGTCAAATTTTAAAACACTGCCATCTAGGTGAACATGATATGAACTGGTTCAACAACAAGTACGAAATCTTATGACGGGAATTAAAAAATAAGTACAAGATACAGTAAACGCTCTCACTTACTGAACACGTAAATATCAGTGAATAAAAAAATGGTTGTCTGTAAAGTCGGTTTACGGGCGATCATTTTACGTGATCATAAGAAAACATTGATTACATTGTAATAAACAGCCATGCGTGTGACAGCTTTAGTTCCAACTGTATCGGATGTCGCTGCAATGGTCATTAGCTGATAGCTTTAGTTCCAATTGTATCGCATGTCGCTACAATCGCCATTCGCAAGCGAAAGCGAAACGTGACAATTCGTGCGTGCAGCCGGTCATCGATTTATAAAACGTTATCACGTCAAAAATATATATCTTCAACTGTTGTTTTTTTCCACGCTCAGTCTATTATCTATGACTATGGTCTCTAGGCTAATTATATACCATTGACGTATAGACCATCCCTTTCAATTAAAAAGTAAATGTGTGAGTTGTAAAAATGGCGGCAATCTGACATGTCGCTATTTTTACAGCTCCGCG
The DNA here is from genome assembly GCA_945859575.2 of Herminia tarsipennalis. Taxonomy (NCBI): domain Eukaryota; kingdom Metazoa; phylum Arthropoda; class Insecta; order Lepidoptera; family Erebidae; genus Herminia; species Herminia tarsipennalis. The sequence continues at coordinate 21,701,534 of OX243835.2, read as the reverse complement.
TTTAAAGTGTAATACAGTGTAAAATATACTTGAAATACGTGATAACTGGACCAGAACGAGACTTTGTGATTGAAAGAAGAAAACTAGAAAGAAATTATACTTGAAACTTGCGTATGCACATAATGTGTGAGCCATAATCACTACCGATTAATATTGGAGGGAAGACTAAAAAAAATGTAAATGTGTCTCTCTTTCACACTTTGCATTCTTTGACAGGCATTGTCCACAAAGTAGCGTTGTCTCTCTCTTGAGAGTGGTCAATTTTGTGAGGTAATGGCGCAGTGGTCCTGGTCTCTACGTCAATGTGATACACACACCTGCAGCATTAGCTTCTTCGAGCAGGACCTGTCGCCTCGCAGTGGTGTCGTCCTCCTCGTCCTCGTCCACGGCGGCGGCGCCGAGCGTGGCGGCGCGCAGTCTGCGCCGACTGTTGAACTTCTTGAGTTCCTCCACGGTACTAGCCAGGTGGATGCGGTTCTGTTTCTCGCGGTCCTGGGTTGGAACAAACAGGGTTCATAAACGGGTAAACTGGAAAACATACAATTAAATGTATTCTCTTGTTTTATTTTTTTGTTTTAAAAAGACGACTTCTGCAGTAGTGTGCAAGCCCTGTGTCGCGGGGGACTTTACAAACATACAAGTCACGGATACAAAGTACAGACTCGGAACAACAAATCCCGTGTGAGAATCGAACCCACGACCTCTTGCGTAAAAGTCGGGCACACTCCCACCGCGTGACAGAGGCAGTCATCGGTTTCACAACTACGTTCCACATGGATCTCAATTATCACGATAAAAAATGTTCTACGTATTTTTGTTCAAAAATAAGAAATCGACCAAATATGAAAATAGTTCCAAATACAGAAATATATATAGTTCCAAATTCTGTTTTTTTTTTCTTTGCACCGGCAAAATATTACCAAAGTAACCTAAATAATGTGGAAGAGAAGTGAAAATTATAAGTAAACTTCAAACTGATATTCCTACCAAATCAAACGTCTTTACCCAAGATATTGTACTATCTCGTGTGAACAGGTTATTCTTCAGGACTACATAAAGTCATGCTATACTTTACATTCTATAAAATATTATGAAAACATAATCTTACTCTTATCCAGCGATGATTGAGAACTTCTTGTATGTTAATCCTCTGGGTGTGGTCTACAGTGAGCATGCGCTGGACCAAGTCCTTAGCCGCGTCACTGATGTCATCCCACATTGGAGCATCGAACTAAAAAAAACAAAATTCACCTTTATTTGTTAATCTAAAATTCAAAATCATCATTACGCCGTATCGGTACAAACGGCCTCTACCAATTTACGCTACAACAACCGATCATTCCGTATCCAATCTGAATAAATTCGCGCAATTAAGGCGCTGACAAGAGCCAAATAGGCTTAACCTAAACAATTTTTTAGCCAAATCTACGTAGTTTGTGACGGCAGAAAAAATATATGTTAATCTTGAACATATTTCTAAGAACCCTGTTGTATTGAAAACACGTATTTGAATTTTTTTCTCGATAAAAAAAAATTGCAAACTAACCTCTTAAAATGATCTTCTAACAAAAATATCTGTATTACTTAACAACGTATGTTGGTAAAATAATTAACAATAACGTATCATATTATAATACAGAATCTGGTTGTTTTTTATTTTCGACTACTCGACTTATTTTCAAGTAATTAATTGTTTTATGGTTTATAATTAGTTACGAGCGCCACGTGATCGCACTTCTCTTTCTTTTTTATGCAATCTGACAGTGATCGCAGAGACGCGCAGCTAGACGGACGTATGTCGCTTTGCCTCGCTATCCATTCACTTCATATTTTGTTTGTTATTTGAAAAAGTAAAGAATATAAGTTGCATAAATATACTACATATATATTTATACTATCTAAGTTGTAAATTAAAAATATATTTAGTTCTAAGTTGTAAATATAGTTCTAAGTTATAAAATATTTGTTACAAAAAATGGGAAACAAACAAAAATGTCGGAGGCCAGCAAAAAAGCGCTTCTATATCAACAAACAAAAACATCTCATGGAAGTAGTAAAGTAAGTATTACATTTTTGATATTGTAATATTGACAAATAAATTGCACGAACAGAAGTGAAATCGTAACCAATCCACAAATATACACTAAGCTGTTTTGTACAACGTATAGCGTAAATTCATCAATGACGGTATCGCTTGGTTGGTCTAGCGGTATCTGCGTAGGTTCAGAATTTTTAGTTTCGAATTCGAAACCTAGGTTCGACTATTCAATTTTTGTATTTATTTTTAATACTTATTTTAACATTATTTTTCTTTTCAGTAAAAAGAGACGTTTGACGAACAGTTTAGAAGCAGGTGAAACTTCGGAAATTGTTTTTCACCAGTAAGTTGGTAATAATTACCTACATACTATTATAGATAATAATTTTATTATTTATATCATACAAAAAGAATCGCCACATAGACAAAGAGGATCCCCTTTACATTTTAGAAAGATGGTCACAAACAAGTTCAATGATAAACTATTACATTTGCATAGACCTACGGCTATCTTAGAACTGGCCTAATAGGAAAATACTCCTAAAATACTTGTAGCTTTATCCTTTGTTTCTTGCCCTTCTCAAACAAATCATTGTGTAGGCTTTAGTATTTTTTAAGTATACATAGCGATCTATAGGTACATAGTAAAGTGTCTGTTTGTAATGTCAAAATAGCAGTTTTTTACTAAATGTTATGAAAGTACATAGTACTTATAACAAATATACAGATTTTTTTTGTCTGTATGTCTGTCTGTGTGTTTGTTCCGACAAATCTCCAAAACGGCTGGACGGAGTTTGACAGGTCTTTCACTGTCAGACAGCTAATGATGTAAGGAGTAACTTAGACTACCTCTAAGGGATATAGAGAATGAGAAGATGAGAAGACGAAGTCGCGAGCACAGCTAGTTAGACATAATAGGTAAGTTTAGTGCTGAAGTAATTTTTTCTATTGAAAAAACTTTATAATAAATATTTTTTACAGATTAGAAAATGTGCCTATTGCAGTTACATCAAAAAGTGATGTTATAATTCCCCCTGAAAATGTTACCAGGTAAGTACCTAGAATGAGATGTTTACAATTTTCCAAGTCATATGAAACTTTCTCATGAGCGTTCTTATACTTATCATGTTATTGTGAGTCATAGTTTTTTTCCATCACAGGTTTGAAGTATCGGCAAAGGTATCTGCGACAGTTGAATCCACCGATAATATTCCTGAACTTGAGGTAAATATTATTATCTTGAACAGGTCTTGGTTGTCAAAGATAAAATCTGGCAGTTAGTATTTAGTTATTTACGCATGGATAAGCTTTAAGTATTTTTTTTTTTTTAGACTGCTACAAGTCGCCCTGCACAACAAAAAATCCACATCGGACGACGAATTATAAACTTATCGCATTTTTTTAAAAATCTTCAAAATATTTCTGGCCACGGACCCTTGGGTTGTAATTTAAGTCACATTGATTTGGTAGGAGAAAACATAAATGGATTCTCGTCGAAGTTCACTCTTTTGTGTAGGATGTGCAATTTAAAATTTATCATTGAAAGTGATTCTAGTGACGAAAATTATTTACCAGTCAATTATTGTGCTGTAGCAGGTATGATATCAATTGGTGGTGGACATTCAAATTTGGAAGAATTTTCTTCAGCGCTAAATTTACCTATTATGTCAAATAAAAAATACCAAAGCATACACGATGATTTATCTAAAGAGTGGGAACTGGTTGCGCAAGAAACAATGGAAAAAGCTGCTGAAAAGGAAAGAAATTTTGCTATAGCGGATGGCAAAATTAGTAAAAATGGTATCCCAATTATTGATGTTATTGCGGACGGATGCTACTCCAAGAGATCATATAGAACTAATTACTCCGCGTTATCAGGTGCTGGTACTATTATTGGACGGAGAACAGGAGAAGTTTTGTACTACGGAGTTCGCAACAAATATTGTTATACCTGTGATCGGGCGGAAAAACAAAAACTGCCTATAAAGGAACACAAATGTTTTAAAAACTACACGGGTCCTTCGACAGGTATGGAGAGTGACATAATTGTTGAAGGATTTAAACAATCAGTACAAAATCACAATTTAATTTATGGACACTTGATATCTGATGGTGACTCCAGCACCTATAGTAAAATTCTCCAATCACGACCTTATCAACATGAAGGTGTCACAGTAGAAAAAATAGAATGTCGAAATCATTTACTGAGGAACTTTTGCAATAAACTGCAACAATTACAAACCGATACCAGATACCCAATCAGCCATCGTAAACATGTAAGCAAAAAAGCAATAATGAGTGTAAGGTCTGTTATAAAAAAAACTATCGCTAAAAACAAAGGCGCTGAATGTCCAGAAATTCAAAGTCTATTCGACGATATTATGCTGGCTCATTACCATGCTTTTGGCAACCACACTAGATGTAAATCATACTTCTGTCAGAAACAGGGCGAACAAGAAAACACTTCAAACGACTTCTTTTCGAGTTCACTATGGCAGCGAGTTAGTTTACTCATTCAAAATATTGCAGGCCACGCTCGAAGTCTCATCCATGATGTGGACAGTAATGTTGTAGAGCGCTACCACAGCATAATAGCAAAACATGTTGGAGGAAAAAGAATCAATTTTTCTATGAAGAGTTCATATGCTACGAGATGTACTGCGGCAACTGTGTCATTCAACACAAAAAAATCAATATCTCGACTGTATAAACACATCTTAGCAAAAAGTCCACAAGGAAAACTAAAGATGTTAGAAGAAAGAAGAATGAAAAAGAGACACTTAAATTGCAAGTACATAAAGAAAAAAAGACGTATAATGTTCACAAAAACAGATGAATGTTATGGAGATCAATGCAATAAACCTGATATGCCGGAAGAAATTCTGCAAAAAATGAAGGACAATTTTATTTTTTCGTTAAAAAAAACTGACGCAGAACGAAAAATCATAGAAAAAAAAACGATTCTTCAAAAAGATAGTAGTGAGTGGATGGAACTTAGGAGGTCACTATTGACAGCTTCCAATTTTGGCCGTGTGATAAAGAAAAGGCCAAATACTGGATGCGCCAATTTAGTAAAAGATATAATATATAAAAAAAATATGGATCACATTTCCTCAATAAAACATGGCCAGCAAAATGAAAAAATAGCGATAATGCAACTGTCGAAACAAGAAAATATTAAAATTTCGCCTTGTGGGTTGTTTATAGACGCAGAGTTGCCTTATCTTGGAGCCACACCTGATGGTATCTGTGGCGAAGATACCATAATAGAAATTAAATGCCCAATCACTGCACACAAGATGGGACTGAGTGAGGCAATCAGTAAAAAAAAAGTAAATTTTTGGGTAAAAGATAAAGAAGGGTGCCTAAAAATAAATACCAATCACAACTGGTATTATCAAATTCAGGGACAGCTCCATATAACAGGACGCAAGAAATGCTTGTTTGCTGTATGGTCTGGAGAAGAAGTTAAATTAAAGACAGAAGTAATAGATAAAGATGACTTATTTTGGCAACAGAAAATGAAACAGAAACTACAATCATTTTACCTGACCCACCTACTCCCTGAAATAGTAGATCCCAGATTCACACGGAACCTGCCTATAAGAGACAATAATAAAGTGCTTCAGGCACCAATTGATCAACCCACATGTTCAAGATACCTCAATAATACAGACTTGTAAATACTAAATAAATTTTATAATAATAATTATTATCTATCCGTGCAAATAAATAAAATTGAAGAGTCTGTTTGTAATACCAAATTAAATTTTTTTGCTTATGAAAGGATATATGTTACTGAACACAGTTTTTTTTTGTCTGTCTGTTTGTTCCGGCAAATCTCCGAGAGCAAATAAAGTATACAATTATGCGAAAATAATTAAAATTTTGCTAATATACTTTGGAGTTTTATTTTCCTTCCTTTTATATTGTTTTGAAATTCATTGCAAATAAAGTCTCCAAAAATAATTAAAAATACAAACGTATAAAAAATATTTATTGTTTTTTTTAATCGCCCTGTCTAATTTCTTTCTAGTTCTTCATACAGAACAAAAATATAAAGCGCCATCTATTGGTTCTTTGTTTATTATTGACCGCGTCCCTTTGTGTCTGTCTTGGTAGTTCGCTGTATTACCGTCCTATAAACGATGGCACTAGGATATCGGAGAAATAGTGGGCGTGGCTAAAAATACCGAAACATCGAAGTTCAATAGCTGTTGTCAGCGTCTTAAGCGCTGATTTCAAAATCTATACTAATCTTATAAAGCAGATGAGTTTGTTTGTTTGAACGCGATAATCTCAGGAACTACTAGTACGAGTTAAAAAAAAACCTGTTGGATACCACAATTATCGGCTACGACCAATAGGAGCGGAGCAGCAATGATAAATGTTGCAAAAATGGGAAAATTTACGCAGACGAAATTGCGCGGTACAGCTAGTAAACGAATAAAATTGTCGTGTTTCATTGAATATGGTAACGCGGTGAAAATGGGGACATATTGAACTGGTACCATTTTCATCGCTCCGCATTTAAAGTATAAAAATACATTTAATACGCTTAAAATACGCAAAACCGAGTCTCTGTGTACTTGAAACAAGCCGAAATAGACTTGAAACAAGCCGAAATAGACTGGAAAATCAGCTAGATTGCCATCCAAAAAGGACATTGGTAACATTCTTCTTAGGAAAGATATCATCCCGTTGAGGGCGCAACGAGATGTTGCCTCGCTAACCATCCAGGTTAGCAAGTAGCGAGTAACTAATCACAAAGAATCAATCTCAAGAAAAATGGCGCCGCAGAGTATATAGCAATGTGACTATTTCGTATGGATATCAAACTATTCGTACTATTTCGTATGGATATCACTTACCCTTAGAAGTGTGAGCAATGTTATCACTATATCTTTTTTATTTTTTTTCAGAGTTTCCTTTACCAGTTAGATAATAATTCCTGTGTTGCGGCAAACATACTCATACATTATCACGGTAACAAACTACACCCAGCCTCATTAATATTATTGCTTCTGGATCACACAAAACGGTGACCCGTGTCGGAATAGAATTCATATCTTTCACAACTTAAGCAGTCGAACAAGTCTATAATCGGCATTTTCCGTCAAATTGGACTACTACACAAAGTTTGTACATCCTGATTTGAAACGCTTGAACCACATTTGTGTTACTCGTATTGATACCGCACAAGTTATTCGCATTTTTACCTTTTTTGTAATTAAACTTTAATCGTACCGAATTTCTTTGTCACATACGTTCATTTTGCTTGCTTGAAAAACAAATGAAAAATGGCGGGAACGCGTTTTTTTTATTACATCTTCAGAATGTCAACATTATTAATAATAGTATTAAAATCAGCCAGTTATATTCAGTACAACCAAAGAGGTTTGAATACTAACAATACATTCAAAATACGAAAATACTTTTGCCCCTACCTTATATTTATATTATTTGCACACTTGGCATGCTTTTCATTGAAATTAATTAGAAGATACTATTATCACTCACCCTCAATCTTCCACGACAAATAGCTTCAAAGAGCCGCTCTCGTGTGCCAGTAAAAGGCAGATATCCCACCAGTAGAACATGCAGTAATATTCCCGCTGCCCACACATCGACAGGCTTGCCATAAAGCTGACTGGAGACCACCTCCGGAGCCATATAGTGAGGAGTTCCGATGCGACCTGAAAAATTAAGATAGACTATTATAGGTCCTATTTCGTAAGACGTAGACCTGTGAGAAGCTCCAAAATATTGAAACATGTGTTTCTGATAAAATTATAGATATAATCATTTCACAATTAGATTACTGTCAAACATTATCACAATAGAAATTGTAACTAAAGCAAATATCGTAGGTACTTAGGTACTTTAGTTGGGGGTTAGGTTAACGCTTTTTATTTAAATATTAGCAACAAACCGAATATCAGAAACCCCACAATCTGTTATTACAACCACAAATCAGGAGAACAGTTTTTACCTCCAAGGAGCAGATTTCAACATTTTTTTTTTAAATTTAATACAGTAAAGCATTTTACTAACAGGTATATCGTCCTCTGATTTTACACAAACCTTAAATATTAAAGCAAACCTTACATGTTACATAAACCAATATGAACACTTTATTTTTTTTTATGTAACTTGCAAATACTTCTTTTTAATCGAAGTGCTTTTTACACAACATAGAAAAAAGGTAGTTAGTATAAGTTCAACGCTTTACATTGTTTTTATTCAGCATTTAAATCCCTATTATAATGAAGGAAATAAATCAAGTAGTTGCAAATTTTCTCTCATACATAACCAACACCAAAACAAACATGATTAGTTAAAAAAAAAACGAATAAATTTCAAACATCGGCAATTGGATTTGTGACAAAGTGCATCAATAAATATTGGCACATGTTTACGTGCAAGAATTTATAGCGTGTCTTATTAACTAATTGCATTAATTCAATGTTTATTTACATGACAAACAATATTTCGCTTTTAGGTATATAATCTCAATAATAGCTTAAATACTGTTACTAAGAATAAGGCCTAAACTCCATTAAAGCGGAGACGGGACGAGTAAATGTGTTATATATAATATTATAAACAATATATTTTAGTTAACGATATGAATAGATTAAAAATATATAAAACACGGGAATTAACTTGAAGTTTTCATCAGTGCCGTGGTCACAAGCAGAAGTCCGCTTTTAAGGGTTTGTAAACACGCAACGCAAAATTCCGAACTTCTGTATTCTTTGCTCATTCGTGTCTACTATAACCAGACTTTTACAAACAGATTGTTAAACCGGAATTTCAATAATATTTGCCGTGTAAAATTTTATTTCAGCTCCTGTTAACTATTTATAAAGAGCCGGTGAATGTTGGGCTAAACTAGTTAAATGGTGGTTTGGAAAAAATCTCTTGTCTCGACTGGTATCGGCTTTGGTGGAGTCCAGATTTAAAGGTTGAACCTTAATCGTCAGCACACACATCGTAGATTTTTTAAATAATCGCAATGTCACAAAACTCATTCGATATTATAAAAGTGGTACTAATTGTGGTACTAATTTGTGCTGATATAATAGATTCAAACCCAGAAGTTTATTTATAACATAATTTATATATTTTAAAAGTGTATTTAATATTATTCTGCAAATACTTTACTTTAGAGGACTATGCACTAAGCATGTTATAAGCAAATCAATATTTGGCTTAATGCTGTGCCAGTCTCGAATCGTTTTGATCAAATGATATACAATGTGTGACCAAAGCTTAGAAACTTAATGTTTAGAATCAACGCACAACTGAAACTGCTAGGTAGCTAGTATGAAGTTTTGCAATATCGTTATAATCATAAGTAGGCACTAAGAGATTTTTGAAATCTAATCTCCCAGAAAACTTAGGGTCATTTTATATTTAAAGCTACTGACTGGTATGAACCTATATACATTATAGGTTAAGGCCATAAGATCTGCACAAAATTACGCATATGTACCAACATGCAAATAATTTCCTTTGCTGGTGTGAATGGCAATCGCAAGAAGTAATTCAAGAGAAGTAAGTTTTGTCACACATTGCAATGCTTATAAATACTGATGATCGAAACGAGAGCCGTACGCTGTCTGGCACTATAGCGTAAATTATGCCATAAGCAATCGACGTGTAACAAAATGACATCAACTGTTACATAATTAACTACGAACGCTACTTGAATGAAATCACCCTTGAACGCGTTTCTCAGCGAGTTTTCCTTCTTTACAATTCTATAGCTAAACATTTATTGTTCAACGATATTACATACATTTGTTTATGGACCACAATGAGAGAATGAGACAGGGAATTCAGATATCAAAAGTGTTAATAATGAAGAAAAGTGCCAATACGGATTATTGTGATCGGAAGCATGTCTGTTATAGAAGACATGTTGTGTATCTAGGGCTGCCATCTGTAGGATTTGAACCAGCTTTGTCCTACATAATTCGAATTTTTTATCTGGTGAATAATTTGAACATTTCCAATTTTTTTTAATAGTTTAAGCGGGACCATCAGTCGTCGACATAAGATCCAAATTAGTGGGGTCTCGCCCTGAAATATTTTGGAAGCAAATATAGATAGATTGGATATTTCATTATGTAGATGGCAGCCCTATTTGTATGAGACATTGTGCGATGATCTTTGCACATAATGTCCATGCAGGGCACAGTCTTACCATACTCGTCTGATTTGAGATAGGCTTGGCCCATCGGACCCATTAGCGGTCGGGTGTCCATCACCAACTCTGCATAATACAATTCCTATTGTCATAAACTAGGTCGAAAAAATAAAAATATTAGTCATGCTATAAGTTCTCATTTTAACGCCCGAACGCTAAGCTAAATGGGCTTAAACGTCTTCACAAAATTTGTTTATATTCGTTTGTTTCGTTTAATATGTGAAAGGCGGTGTAAACATACTATTTATCTATATGACAGTATAACCACAGGGTAATAACTAATATAGTCATCGTAGTAGTTATCGGGTAATCGTGCTACCTCCGTAGCGAAGATCGACGCAGCGGGTGGACGGACCAGGGGGGACAAGGTACATTCGTTCCGTGGCGAATTCGATAACGCCGTACTATACGTTCGCAAAAAAATAAAAAAATGTCTATGGCCTGCACCGCAAACGTCAAATTCCATAATAAAATTATTTTCCAATAACGACATCGCTTTTTGAATGTGACTTTGTCTAGACCCCCAGACTCGCGGTCGCTAAGCCGGGTCCGTCCACCCGCTGCATCGCTCCCGTCATCGGCTTCGTCGAACGACTGTATTAGTTATTACACTGTGGTATTACCATCTATAAGCGATAATGGATTGTAAAACTGCATCTATATATATCTATAATTCTAAGAGAAAAATGTACGTATCAATCGTAGGAAAATAATACAAAACTTGAGTGTTAACCTATCAAATAACATAATATAATACAAAGTATTCCTTCTCAAGCGTTCGGCGTAAGGAAATTTATGAAAATTTAGATTGACTAATTTTAAAAATGAATAGCACATATATTCTAAATATCGTTTAATTCTCACCAGAACCGGATTACATAGGTACTTAATAAAATAACGAAAACAGAGCTATGGTGTTTGTACACCAAAGCTAGGTTTTTGTACCAGCAATCATAACCGATATTTGTATTTCGGTTATGGATTGCTGGTGCTTGACGTAGGTATATAACTACCTGTATCACAGGTCTTCAACATTACGACAGGAAAATTAAGTTACAAAATAACCCCCGTATTCATTAGTTCACAGCCTTTGAACTTGCGAATGTTTTGTCTTGTTTCAAATTAAATAAAAGAAAACGAGTAGTTAAAATACAGCTACTAAAGTGTTGTGAATATTGCGGGTGAGAGTATGCAATTCTTACATACTCTCACCCGTATGTAAGAATTGCCAATAATTTTGGTCTATTCAAATAAAACAGAATATCGTCACTAGATGGCGCCACTGCATGCGACATTCAGATTGGACTACACTACTACTATCACAGTTCTAGAAAACAGGGAATATGCATGTATTTTTTTAAATTCTTATACGATACCTGACATCTTTATACAAATGTAAAAAATATGCACTTTCATGAAACTACAAAATGAAGACTGATAATAGAGTTTTCAAACGCGCGCCATCTTGGCGCGTAAAAGTCATAGACTTAGGCGTCACGCCAAACCCTCTAACCAAAGAACGTACACAGCAGTGGCGAAGGGTCCTTAGAAATTGAAACTAAAAGTTGGTATTTTTTATCTGTATATCACATGACATGAAACACGAGCTGCCATCGTGTGACGTAATATAGGCAAAACCAATTTGCTGTTCTGTCTCTGAAACTGTCATACCAAAAGTGGCGACTAGTACTTACGGAATATAAATAATGGTTAGCAGCTAACAGCATAGATTGCATGGCCGACACTGTATTTAACACCTATTAACACTAATTCGATTGGTCTGTGCCGTAATGACGTCATGAACATAGCAGACATCGTTTTCAAAATTTTAAAGCGTCTTATTTTGCTAAGATATTCGTGTTTGAGGCTTATTATTAGGAAATCAACATTATAAACAATTATTTGAAGCAGAGTAGACTATCCTATTCCGAGCGCTACTCATACAAACAACCTGGCGCATAGACAGACTAAACAAATGTTACAAATAAAAAACATGACGGCGCGTCTATAAAAAGTGACTTTTATTAGAGCGAGAGAGCTAATGTCACTCGCTCTGACGTAATACAGAACACTGGCGCCACCTGGATGAGGAGGGGGAAAGGCGACACGCCACGTGCACCAGGCATTATCCGTTTAGCTCTCGTCCGAGCACGACGTGTTCTGTACAACGTCTTTGAGATTAAATTATCTAGTGCTGGTGAAAAAACATGTCTGTTGTATGGGAGCCCCACCCCACGCTCCCGCATCCGAATAATGCGGCTTAAGAAGTGGGATTTCTTTAGTTTTTGTTTTATACTTACATCGTTATACCTACTTTATAATAATGTTCAATGATAGAACTATCAATCAAGATAAAGCTAATTTTACTTTGACATTTGAATGAAATATGCACAATTTGACTTTTTTAAGTATCAGAAGACTTGTATAAAAGGAGAAGTTGACTGACTGACATATCAACGCAGGGCCTAAACTATAAGGGTTAGAAGGGGTTTCATTTATAACGTAGAGGAACACTACAAAGGATTTTTTAAAATTTATACCATAAGGGGGGTAAAACGAGAGTGCAAATTTAGTATGAAACTTTGCCGTTAAGTTATTAATTTTAAAAACGCTCATACGTGGCCATACAGTGGCGGATCCAGGATTGTTGTATGGGGGGGGGGGGGTTAAACCGTCACCTACTACCTGCCCCCGCCCGCACCTCGCCTCGCTCGGGTAAAATTGTGCCCAGTTACTGACGGTGTTTTAACGACAACCGTATTCATTTATTTTTTCAATTGCCAACATAAAATATAGCAAAACAAACATACAAGGCATTTTCGACCTTATCAACAAATTTAACAATACATTGTTTTGATGTACTATAGATGACACCGATCAGAAATATGTAACAAAAATATTTCAGAGTATTGTCAATAAGATCGAAAATTACTTGCACCTATTATTGCGACTGTAGACACAAAATACCAATTACATGAAAATAGGTGTAAGCACTTTTAAACCTGCACTATAATATTTATCAGAAAATGAAATCACTCAAAAACATAATGTCCTTCAGAAGTGTAGAGATCGAAACCAGCAATATAATTACTCAGTTTTTAAATTCTCTTAAATTCACATCGCAGAGAATGTTTCCGAGAACTTAACAGCAAAGTTCTCGATGAGGAAATGTTCTCGGGAATTTCCCATCACTAAAGTAGGGACAAGATAATAGGTCACTTTTGACAGATGTCAGTTTTATATTCATAGTGAGGTGACCTGCTTAAAAACATCGATTAAATGAATGAATCGAATGAATCGATACAGACTTGAAACATATGTGAATTTTAAAAATGATCATGCGAAGCCCTGTCCCATTATTATTTTTTCTTTCATAAATTAAAGGAGCTAAATAAGACAAGTACCTACGTAATTTAACAAAAAAATTGCTTTTATTCACTTGAACTATCGGAACTGCTATCTTCATCACTGCTGTCAGCACTCATCTCTGAGTGCTGACAGCAGTGATGAAGATTTATTAATTCATTTTCAATAATATTGTCTATTCTCACATCTCGTTCAAAATCTTGTAAAATTATTTTCTTTGTCTTCTCCACGACTTTTCGCCAGTCTTCTGTAGTGACTTCTGCACATGCAGTTTGTAGCAGAGTCATCATTTTAGCAGTACTGAAGGGTGGTTCAGTATTGTTCCGCGCTGCATGACCCTTTATTTGTGCCCAAATAAGCTCGATGGCGTTATACTGGCAATGGTAGGGAGGCAATCCAATAACTTCGTGTCCATGCTCTAGGGCTAGTTCATCGATTACATAGCGGAGCTTGGACGGCTTAGTTGCTTTTACCAGATTTAACAACTCAACTTTTAATAAAGTTGGACTTGCCTCCACACCATTTCTTACCAGCCACGAGACAATTTCTTGCTTTTTATTTGCTTGAGTTGGTGGTTTATCAACTTGTACAGAATGATACGGAGCATTGTCCATTATAATTTTCGAAGGGTTTTCTAAGCTGACTAGCAGCTTCTCAAACCACTCTTTAAAAACATCAAAGTTCATTTCCTCATGGTAATCTGTTGTAGTTTTAGAGGCGAATGCGAGGAGGCAGTCTGGAATAAAACCTTGAGAAGCTGATCCCGCGTGACATATAATAAGTCGGGCTCCTTTTCCCGATGGAACTTTTGAGGTGGAGGCCGCTGTATCATCGGTCCATGTCCGCGCAACCGTATGGTTCGCATTCAACCAAGTTTCGTCAATAAACACGACATTGTCCCAATCCGTAATTTTATTTACCTGACGTAAGAATGTTATTCTCTTCAAAATAATATCGTAGCGTTCTAGCAGGATTTTCCGCTTGTCGGATTTTTTAAATCTAAAGCCAATCGATTTCAAAACCTTTGATAGAGACGATTTGCCTCCAAAAAATAAGCCTGCGCCTTTTAACGAACTCAATAGCTTTTCCCGTGTAGGATATTCTTTTCTCGAGTAATATCCATAAATGTGGTTGCGAATTGCAGCAGCATCAAAATTATCAACGTCAACAATTTTCTTGTCCCTCTTTCGTTTTTTCGGTGTACGTAAAGTATTATCTTCTGAGCCTGATGGTCCGTATTTCTCTTTCAGAATTTGAGTTACTGTCTTCTTCCCTATTCCCAATGCTTCGGCAACGCGTTCTCTCGGTGGTTTCAATGGTAAAAGAGGCCCATCGTTAACTGATTCACGTCCAAAATAATTGTACAATTTCAGCACTAGTTCGCGAGATTGACTGTTTAGAGTTTTCCCTCGTTTCGACATAGTAAGACTGTAATGTTTTTCTTGTTTAATAATCGTTAAGCAATCGGAGTCCAATTTATACCCAGGTAAACGTAGTCAGTAAGATCAGTTCAATGAAAAAGCCGGATCAGAAGAAAATAACAGAGAGCACACCAAAAACGCACAGTCACTTCGCACAACAACAAAAGACTGCGTCATCATCATGTTATGGCGACATGACATGCGTCATCGACAGGCACTGGTGTTGCCAGCAACATCCACCTAAATTGCACCCAACATCAATGACCTTTCTATTTAGTTATTTTTTTGTATTTTCATAGTTAGTTAAAAGAATAATAAATATGTATAATTAGGTTTTATTATAATCACAACGTGGTTATAAATTTATGGTGATTTTTCTTCACAAGTAATCATTGCATTCGATTCAACTTACAATCCTATCAGCTTTCGATTTTTAGAGTAACATCCCTAGTGTTTAAAAAGAAAAAGGGTTGACTGACGCAACATTGTAACGACGTTCAGTTCTTTAGATCAGAAATTGTTTATTATGTTTAGAATGGTTTATTAGTGAAAGCAAATCGTAAAATTACTCGTATCGGTCATTATTACAATAATTATGTAAACGTAATTGAAAAAAGTTAAGCAATTGTGCAGTTCTTATTTTATGCCCGCCGTTACAAGGTTACGTTGTTGAATTTTGATGAAATGTCAAAAGTGACCTATTATCTTGCCCTACTTTAATCTACTACTTTGGTGCGCAGTGACCTATAATATAAGTAATTCCCCGAATCGCTAACATCGCGCACCACTGCGCAACTGTGGCATAATTATTATATAAACAACGCCCTCTATCAATAGATGGCGCTGTGTGTTTAATTTATTACTTTGATTATTGTATTGTGTTCCTAATGCTTAAATGTAAAAAGTTAATAAATATCATATACTAAGTACTGGTAAGTTAGTTTAGGAATATTCGCAGCGTAAGTGTCGAAGCTTAAGTACTACAGACACTAGAACATATTGATTATAAGCATACCCAAGGAGGAGGAATCAGGGGTTCAACCCACCTCCCCACTGAAAATATTTATCGCCGTGTTTCATTGTTAGAGTTATGCGTCGCTCTCCTTTTTTACCTAATATAAACCCCCTAACTATTATATCGTTATTATTATAATCGTGATCACATGTATGCTTTACCACCAGTAGATATTTTCTTATTATGGATTATTCCTGTCTAACCAAAGGTTACCTCAAAGAGGTCTCTCTCAGCGATGAGGCCGCCTATTGTGCATGTGATTACTCTATGTAATATGTGATTCTATAATTTCAATGTAATCTTGTTATGTGCGGTATACAATAAAGAATTTTCTGTCTCTATCTATCTAATAATACCTTTTAAAGTGGACCTTACACTGTCAATATTATTGGGGTAATACTATTGACTCAATACTGATCAATATACTCCTTACAGTCCGTCAAATCTAAGAAGTACCGTTTGACAGTTCTGACAATTGAATGATAGGGATGGGATGAAAAAATCGATTACTATAATATCCGAACTTTAAGAGATCGATTACTATAATATCCGAATTTTAAGAAATCAATTGTTATAATTAAATAAAAGAAATGTTTAGGATATTTTTTTATTCACTACTAGTACTAGTATCGTCGTCTTCGTCATCATCGTCATTTAAATTAATGACCAGTTGATTGTCCATTACATTATCAAAGTGTACGTCTCTTTCGAAGTCGTCCATTATTATTTTCTTTGTTTTTTGTACTACTTTACTCCAATCTTCCTGTGTAACTTGGGCACATGCTTCCTTTAATAAACCTTCCATTTTCTTGACACTGAAGGGTGGTTTTGTGTTGTGTCTTGCTGCATAACCTGTAATACAATAATGTAACTATTTGATAGCAGACGAAAACCATTGTTTAAATTATAAATGTTAGAAGTACTCGTGTTATTATTATAATATTATAAAATATTACCTTTAACTTGGGCCCAAATCAGTTCAATGGCATTATATTGGCAATGGTACGGAGGAAGTCGTATGACTTTGTGCCCGTGCTCTTCGGCCAATTGGTCAATTACATATGTCGGTTTTGGTGGTTTATGCAATTTCACTAACTGTAATAATTCAGCTTTTAATAGTGACATGTCGGCATCCACTCCTTTTCTTTGCAGCCATGCCACCAAATCTGCTTTCTTATTGGCTGACGTAGGTGCTTTATCAATTTGCACAGAGTGGTATGGGGCATTATCCATTATAATTGTGCTGTTAGGAGGGATATTCTGTAATAAATTTAAGAACCACTCTCGGAACCTTACTGCGTCCATTTCTTCATGATACTCTTTAGTGCTTTTGGATTGGAAAGCTAATAAAGAGTTTTCCACGAAGCCTGTAGACGCTGACCCAGCATGGCATATTATGAGGCGTCCACCTTTTCCTATCGGCACCTTCGAGCACGAATCTTCAGAATCATCAGTCCATGTTTTCGGCACAGAATGGTTGGAATTTAGCCAGGTTTCGTCCAAAAATATTACATTATCCCAGTTTATAATTTGTTTAACTTCGCGCAGGAATGTTAGTCGCTGCATAATTATGTCATGTCGCTCCATAACAATTTTTCGTTTGTCAACTTTTTTGTATCTGAAGCCAATTCCTGTTATTACCGTTCTCAACGACTCTATGCTTCCCTTATACAGCCCGGCATCTTTTAAAGTTGCACATAACTTTGCCAATGTTGGAAATTCGCCTCTTGTAAAATACCCGTATATATGGTTTCTAATAGCATGACTATCGAATTCATCGATGCCTGTCACAGGTTTATTTCTTTTTCGTTTTTTCGGTGTGTGAAGTACGTTACTGTCACTCCCCGAAGGCCCATATTTTTCACTTAATATTTTGCCAACGGTGCGGCTACCAATACCGAGAGCTTCACCGACGCGATCCCGAACTTGTGTAACTGTGTGTTGCCAGAAAAAAAAAATTGTAGAGACTTGGACACCTGCGATTTTGCCTATTGACCTAAAAATAATTAAATTAATTTATTTTAGGGTATCTGTGTATTCAGTGCATTATGCGGTCGCGCAGTAACGTCGTTAATTTATAACATCAGGCAACAACATTTTTGTGAATGGGTTCTACATACCTTATTTTTATTAGTTTTAGACGTAGAAATAAGACTTAGAAGAAAAAATTGTAATTGTAAAATCAATGGATGTGCTTGTTAAAAATTTGTTTATTTCTCTGTAATATGCAAACCCATACTATCATACACAAAAATAAATGTAAAAAACACTATCCCTGACTCCATTTACTATTTCGACAGCGTTAGCGCGAGAAACCCCGACTTATTTGGGCGCGAAAATCAAAAATCGACAAATCGCTTTCGACAACTTTTTAAAGAAGCAAATATATTTGATTTATAAATACGTATTTTTGGTGAATGGGTTTTATCTCATATTTTACGATTACATAACTATTTAGTTATGTAATCGTAATATGTGAGATAAATCCCATTCACATGAAAAAATATTTGTTTGGTTGTCAAGTGTAATTTGTAAATAATACATTCGATTTTTCGTATATGTAAACGATTTTTTTGCATACAAGTGTATCCGAAGAGTCGCAACACTACGTGCAGTGACCTAACTACGTAACTTTGTAATGAGGTCAAGAATATAACTATTAGAAATTATTTACTGTGTAAATATGTGTTATTTTGCTTTGTTTGAAAGTTTTCAATTACATTTAGATATTAAGAATTGTACATTTTTAGATACAATAATGAAATCTTTCTAAATTCATGGTTTTATGAAAAAGGTTATCGAAACTGAATAATGTACGTATGAACAAAGTTGTTTCGGTTTGAAAAATATGAAACGTCAAACGGTACCTCTTAGATTTGATGGACTGTAGGCATCTATTACATGCTCAATCGGCTAGTTGTAACATGTCACAATCCGTCAATCCAACACGTTACACAGTCAATCTGTATCAAGATCCCTGAACACGATCACTGATCAGGGATCACAATAACTGGTCACGATCACTGATCACGAACACTGGTCACGATCACTGATAACGATCACTGATCACGATCACTGATCACGATCGCTGATCACGATCACTTATCACGATAGCTGATCACGATCGCTGATCACAATCACTGACCACGATCACTGATCACGATCACTGATAACGATCACTGATCACGATCGCTGATCACGATCACTTATCACGATAGCTGATCACGATCGCTGATCACGATCATTGATCACGATCACTGACCACGATCACTGATAACGATCACTGATAACGATCGCTGATCACGATCACTTATCACGATAGCTGATCACGATCGCTGATCACGATCATTGATCACGATCACTGACCACGATCACTGATCACGATCACTGATCACGATCACTGACCACGATCACTTATCACGATCACTGACCACGATCACTTATCATGATCACAGATCACTAATCACAGATCTCGATCACTAATCACAAATCACTGATCACGATCACTTATCACGATCACTGATCACGATCTTGACATTGAACGTGTAACTGCATTACATGTACAAGATATCCATCAATATCGATTTTGACACAGTAATATTGACAGGCTAGTACTCCAAATTGGGAACTGCTGCCAACAAGCCAGTCAAATGTAAAACATAATATTACCGGGTGGTGCGCGATGTGCCGTGGGAGTGGGCAGCTGAGCCGCGACGCCGAAGCCGCCGAGCTTGACCGGCGCGCAGTTGTCGCGGCCGGCGAGCAACACGCAGTGTGGCCGCACGTCGCGGTGCACGATGTCGTTTTCATGGCAATAGCGCAAGGCTTCCAGGATTTGACGCATGTAGTGGCTGTGCACGGACAAATATTGTTATTTTTTTTTGAACATGTAAAAGTGAATGAATGTCAACAACGCCATCTAGTGATTTAGATGGTACATGTAAAATATCAAATCTAAATCACTAAATTGATTAGAAGTTTTGTGATCAATGTGAGAATATCTACAATCTATCTATCTAATACATTTAAGCGAGCAATTCTTGTATAAATGCATAAGCATATAATCTGAATCTCGGAAACGACTCCAATAATTTTCATGAAATTTAGTATGCAGGGGTTTTTAGGGGCGATAAATCGATCTAGTCAGGTTTCATTTTTTGAAAAAATTGTTTAAAAAAATACTGAGCCAAGCTTAGTCATCCAGGTACTAATGTTATAAAAGTATAATACTCAGTTTACAGGTTCTAGTCAATTTACTGACTTAGATGGTCTTCTTCTTTGAGTTTATGGCAATCTAGCCGTTTAACGGCAAATTTCTGCCAGTGTCAAGTATTTATGCGCTTATTACATGCACACAATACACAAACAATACTTCTAATTGGTTTTTGTGAAACAAAAACCAATTAGGAGTATTGTTTGTGTAGGCCTGTACATAACAATATCAATATCTTTTTGACCAAATTTGAAAACCTAGCAATAAATAATTGTACAAAAAATTCTCAGTAAAAGTAGATTCTCTGACTGAGACTTTTTGTGTAGGTGATGGTAGAAGCTCAGCAAGTGTTATATGATAGGTATCCTATAAGACCTTCACCCCAATGATTTACTTGGGAAAATAATATGTATGCGTTGGCTATACTATGGTAACTGATAAACATACTTATATATTTTTAAATAAATATGTATCACAGATATTACACCCAGACACAGAGTCACACATAGGTTTATCCTAGGTTGGAATTGAACCCAAGACCTTTGGCGTAGCAGTCAGAGTCACAAACCACTTAATTCTGGGCCATTGTCGAGTGACTAGACCAATGGGCCACTGTTATTTTATTACTTACCATGCAACAGCCTCACTGTAGACAAATCCAGCAGTAGCTCTACGAACCACTTCAAAGCAGAGATCAGAACCGTCCATACTGAAAATAATAAAGAAAAAAATCTGTTTTGTAATAAAATTATGATAATTAATTACATTAAAGAATATAAAAATTCGGACACGTGCGAGTTGAACTCGCCGACCATGGGTTCCGTAAATAGTTTAGGAATCGAGTCTCAAAATATATGTTTTCTGCTGTATAAACGGTTGTATCTCGTTTTTAGCTTAAATTAGAAGTTTTATAATTTTACAGCTTCAACAGCTTCAAGGTACTGTAGACCTGAGTAGAAAGGAATGTAAATTTAAAATGATAAAAACAGCATGGAACATAACAACTGATATTATTGAGTTGCATTTAAGAATTCAGCTACAAGAAAATTACAGTTCACAACAGTAATTTGTAGCCCGGATAATCAACTGATATTCTGGCAAACACAGTTCTCAGTCAGAATGTCAGTTGCTAAGTAAACTACCGCAAAAATTTAATGGGATTTAGACCTAGAACATATAAGTAAAGGTGTAAATCAACTTACTATTCAAATACCATGTAGAGCATTCCCTCTGAGCTGTATGTCTCTAATAGCTCCACAATATGAGGATGCTTCAGCATATGGCATATTGTTGCCTCACGTTTCAAATCTGGAAAATAAATAATCAGTATTAAGTCTTATGTAAGTTACATATATATTTTTCTTGTTTATTAACACAAGAGCTGCCATAATAATTTTATCATCAAGTTTATGGCCTGGCCTCGACAAATGACAGCATGTGATGACCTCAGTGAATATTGAGGAAATACATGATATAAATACATTTAGACTGTCTATTGAAGTGCATGTATTAAAGTTTGCATGTGGACAAGTCAGTAGTCATACAAATAACTCTTTGCATTCTAAATTCTTGATCTAATAATTAAGGAATTATAAAATCTATGCTTCTGTATGTTAGTATGGGGTACTTAATCTCAAAGATACTGGGATTGATTTAGATAAAATTTGGTATGTATGTATGTATGTACCCTAAAGCTTGAGGAAGGCTACAGGCTACTTCTTATCATATTTTGATCCAGAGGTACTAAGCCCCAAGCGAAGCCTAGTTTTGAATAAATATTTAATTTCTGTTAAACATTAACATTTTATACCTGCAGTACTAAGGCCGGGGCTGGCAGTGAACCGTGCCACATCAACAATTTTTACAGCAAACTGTTGGCCTGTCTGCCGGTGCACACAGCGGCGAACCAGGCTGAATGGTCCCCTGAAATGTAACAACAACTTGTATAGTTGGTAATAAATACTAATACTACACAGCATGAGCTATACACATCCTCCCTACTATCAATAATTGTGAGGTCTAGCTAGTATCAATGTTGCCTGTATACATGTATTTTATAGCAAAGCCTCCTGTTATCGATGTGCAAGGCTTCACTTGCTAAGTTTCAGTTTTGAAACCCTGACTCCGGCTCTTTGTTAAAATTACCATCTGTGGGTCAATTTTCATCTCAATCCATTCTAGGTTTGAGCTGACAATCAGTCTTCTTTAATATTTACAGAATTTTATGACAAGTGCAGGAATTAATGCCAGTTATATTATCGAGGCTTTGATTTCAATGAAAATTGGTATGAAGATATCTCATTCCCAAAACTTTTGGAAAAGCATAAATAGTATTATTTCTAATGATGCATGATTCCAAAACATATGTTTTATGGTTACTGTACTGTGGCCTAATCAATAACCACAGATACCAGTATTATTAATCTTGAAGATTGTTAATTACAATAGCATAAAATGATTAGAAAATAACAGCTGTTTAGAATCACAATATTATTCAAGTGTTATACAAATTCTGAGTCATTTTGCTACCAATTAACTACAACAATAGTCTATGGACTGGACAGTAATTATAGCTACCTACTTACAGCAATCTAATAGGCAATTAATTAATTCATTAATCAATTATCAGTAAACATAGTGTGCAGCAATGTACACGGTCACACTATTACTTTCACTCTTAAAGCGACACTACATTCTTGTAGTTTTATTTGTAATTTTTCTTCTGTAATGTGTCACTGCTGGGCAAAAGACACCTTAATGTGCAGCCCAACTTTCCTGTCGGTACTTTCTTTATTTTTTGTTATATGCATCCAGATAATCATGATTTTGTATACTTATTTTAAACACACAGAGAGACTGATATAGTTGTATCTTAAATTTTATGAAAATGTATGTCTAAGACAAGTGATAACACATCATCCACCCAGTACATAACATCTTTCTGCAATGACACATCATGCTGTCAAATTAGATTTTTGGTTGTTTTGCACTTTGGCAGGTAATTTCTCAGTAAAAAAAATTGACCAAACCATGCATATTATGTCTAACATATTTTTGTCTTTTTTTTTATTATTATTTGGTAGTTAACCAACCATATGTACTATCTAATACTGACTGACAAAATCACTAATACTGACTGACAAAACAGTTAAACTGGAGGTGGATTTTACCTGTGTAAAATTTTATTTAAACAAAAATGTGTCAATATTTATTACATAATATTGTTTCTAACAATGAAACCCCAGATATAATTACTAATATTTCATTATTTTGATAACCAAAATACACATATTAGTCATATTTTAAAATTTTCCATTAAATGTCAGTCTAATAAGAATTATGTAAACATCACAGATTTTCTTATTCAAAATCTAGTCAGAATTTTAAAACAGATGTTAGTTCAGTGCTCAAGTGTGATGTCTGTTTTGTCTAGTTATAAATTGATAAGAAAATGATAAAATATAATTTAAATCAAAACATTCAAGTGGATGTTTGGTAATAATGTGATAAGAGATAACCATACAAGCATGATAACTTGTGATGTAAAATAATAATAAATAAATTATATGCAGTAAGCATATATTTTGCTAAATTATTTTTTTTATTTTATGAGAAATAAATATTGTCATGTATTTTTAAATAAACTGATTTTTATGTAAGTATTTTTGTAAGTAAGTATTTGTTATAGTTATTATTTATTTAAAAACTGATAGTTTAACATACAAATTTTAATATTTTCGGGATCAGGTAGGTACTGTTTATAAGGAGAGAAGGAGAGGTATAGGGAAAACGCAGTCGCTACTGGAGCACGAACATAAATCTCGCGACACTTTCAATACGACATGTAAAATCGCAAATTACATGCATTACTTACTTGCCAATGATCTCGCACAGCTCATACACATCGTCGAAAAGCACTTCGTCCTCAGCCATTTTTCACAATAACACTGTTTTCTACGTTTCAGAAAATTTTATAAAATATCATTTTAGCACAGCCTTCAACCCCTCTGAGCAATGGTTACGCCCTGAGAATATTCGTCACGATTTAATAGAACACTAAATATTATATGAACACTAAATGATATTTCAGTAGGAAGTCTTGTACTTGAGAGTGCAGTAGAATATTAATATCTGTGCTTAAGCCAAAAATGTACATTTTACACAGTAAAACGATTTCATTCGCGAAATTTTCCAATAAGACTGGTAAAAGATTCTATTGAATTACATTATTCTCGTGAAACACATTAAATTAAACACAATACGTGCAGGCTATAAATATTAGTAAAAACTATAACTAATATAGTATAATCAGTATTTTATTTTAGAAAATATTCTTTTTATTTACTTTTGACATTCTGAGGGTTGCAAATGTCCTGAATGAAGTTAGGTGCGTACCGTTCTTGAGTATAGAAGAAAATAGTTGCCAGAAAAAAAAATCGTGTACTTAGTAGTTTTTTTAAATGTGGTTGATTAAAAGAGTGGCTCCGTTTTTAAACGCTTTTTAGAAACTTTTATTTATCTTGCCTTGTGTGTCAGTTAATTTGTGTGGTTCAAATTTTGAAAGCTATACTAACCAAAACCCTTTGTGACGTGACGCGTTAGATAATGACGTACAGTACTCCCAAATTAATAATGCACATGCAGATCTTCGCTAATTGTCGTATTCCCGGAAACACTCGAATCATGGAATCGTAAGAGCCCTAAACAAGGCATTTGCATTTTGCACCTTGTTTAAAAGAGATAGGAGTCAATATCATGTGTGCACAATCGAAAACAAATCGGGCGTTCGGCAGCTGTCGCCGGTCAGCGAAATGTCTGTCAGTCGTCTTTATATATTGGTAGTGACTGCACGTGTTCTCTATTTGTGGAAATATATAGAGCTGCTATTACACACCCTTCTTGGTAAATATAATTTCAACATTAATTAGCTTATTCAGATTTAAATAGTATATTTTGAAAAAAGGAAAATAAATAACATATTTCACGTTTTTTTAATATTAAAAAAATAAAATACCTACATTAAATACATATTAAGTACTAGAAAAACATTTAAAAAATGAGATTTATTTAAATTAAATAAATAGATAAACATGCATAAAAAATATATACCTAACTCTGCCCATGCCATTTTCTTTCAGACGAATTCTTCCAAAATGGATAAATTTAAACGTGGAAAACCGCTTAATTCACAAGCACGGCAAATGGTATTTAATGTGTACCTTTATTTCTTAAATGAAGCCAATGTTTTCAACAGAGACCATGATGGTTATTTTAAAAAAATTCAAGACCGTGTTACAAAAGCTACAGGAATTTCGCGACGAACTTTGAGTAATATCTTAAACGAAAAAAAACATAATCAATCAAAGAAATTTTCTACACCGAAAAAAGGAAGACCTAAAAGTAGATTTCGGCTGGTACTTGATGATTTCGACTACTGTGTTATTCGTAATATGATATACAATTTTCAATTGACGCTGAAAGAACTCCCAACTGTAAATAATTTAAGAATAAAGTTGATCGAAGCTATTAATTTCAAAGGCTGTGCCGAGACTTTAAGGTTGATCTTGAAAGACATGGGGTTTAGGTTTCTGAAAACTGATAATAACAGACAATTACTTATGGAAAAACATGATATACGCCTAAAAAGGATCAAATATCTCAGAGAAATACAACAGCTGAGGAGTTCTGGTAGAAACATAGTATTTATGGACGAGTCGTATGTGCACACATCACATACTAAGGGTAAAACTTGGCAAGATAGCAACAAAAAAGGTATCAAACAACCCATTTCCAAAGGAGAGCGAATAATTATTGTACACGCAGGCAATGAAAAAGGCTTCGTCCCAGGGGCTCTAATGTTACATAAATGTGTCGACTCAGAAGGTGACTATCATAAAGAAATAAACGCGGAACGTTATCAAACTTGGCTACGCAATCAATTGATTCCCAACTTGCCTCCTAATAGTGTGTTGGTAATAGACAACGCCCCATATCATAATAAGCTGTCTGTGAAACCACCAAACTCAAACACATCTAAACCACAAATGACAGCTTGGTTACAACAACACAACATTCCGCATGACCCAAAGAAACTGAAACCCGATTTGTATAAAATTATACAAAGATACAAAGAAAATTACACAGAATTTGCCATTGACCGTATAATGGAGGAACATGGGCATAAAATTATACGATTGCCACCATATCATCCCGATTTTAACCCTATTGAAAATATTTGGTCCCAAATAAAGCAACACGTGGCCAAGAGAAATATTGCAATGACTGTGACGTCAGTTAAAGATGCTATATTAGAAAAAATCAATAAAATAGGACCAGAAGAATGGAAAAAAGTTTCTGATCATGCGGTTCAATGCGAAGATGAATATAGAAAATTTGAGCCAAGAATCGATAGTTATTCCGATAAACTGATTATTTACACAGGTGATAGCAGTGAGGAAAGTGTAAATGAACAAGAGCATAATGAAACTTCTGATGAATCTGCGATGTCGGGAATAGAGGTCTTCCTCGATTCTGATTAATTTTTTTATAATTGTATTATTTTTCTGGAATGATTAGTGCTGTAAACAAATTTGAACTGAGATTTTGATTATATTTTATGTAAACCTCTATTTGAAAACGTTTTTTTCTCCTTCTAATAAAACCTTATGTTATTTAAACCTTTTCCTCCATAATTACACCAACTTCGGTAAGACACTTGAAAACTAATCACTCCAACAATGATTGTAGCGTTTTCGCTATTTACTTACATGGAATTATCGAATCAAATTTCGTTACAGGTAAATCAAATCTGTTTTAGCACAAAACACATAATATATAAAATTAGGCATAGAGAAATTGCTCTTAACCACTCTATATAAATATCGTCTTTCGACGCTCGGGTAATACGACCGTTGCCGAACAATGACGAAGATTTCCGAAGATTTCTATGCGCATTATTACTTTTGGAGTACTGTACTTAATTATAAGGAGTCAACTATATCATATACATCTCCCTACAACTATTACTATCACATCGGGTATTCCGCAAGGCTTACATTTAAGGAAATTATTCTTCGTGACATTTAACAATTTAGATGAAAAAAAATGTTGCCCTAGTCTGTACGTCTATACGCAGATGATTTAAAAATATTTACTGCCGTCAATAACATTAACGACTGCTTTTTGCTGCAATCAAACTTTTTTTAAATGATGGAAAACATTAGGAGCAATTAATTATAAGGTTATTTATAAATTTTTTTTTTTTTCAAACTTATCTAACTTAAAATTTATGTTGTACTTTTTTTTAATTCCTAAGTCTGTTCATTTGTATTTCATATTTTATTCAACCACATTTAATCTGATTGACTGACATGACTGCTGAGGGCCACCTTACCTAATCATCATACCCTGAACATAGTTCAAGTGTAGGGGCACTTTGTCAAGGCAAATCTACATTACATGACTCAAGAGTCATGTAATGTAGATTTGCCTACCTACCATGGGACTACAATCCAACATTGCAAAAAAATATAAACAACATTTTATTTAATTGCTCCTAATGTTTTCTATCAATGTTTTTTTATAAATAGATAATTAGCAATGTTGGATTGTAGTCCCATATTACTAGCAATCCTGTAAACCCCTCCAGCTACGCTCAATGGCTTGTGTTAAGAGTGGGTTCACGTTGGTAGCATAATAGGTAGGATTTGAACCCACGACCTCATTACTGCGGGACGCAATGCATCGGTCTTAGCTATTAAGCTACCGCCTCTTCAAAATGTGTTACACATACTGTCGGTCATTGGCCGTAAGTTGATGACTTGAAGCCTTGGATTGGTTGCAGCTACGTGAAACGCGCGTTATAGACGATTCAAAGGTTTCTAATCAACTGGAACCTCTACAACTGCGTGGAGAAGTAACAGCACTAAGCTCCTTCCATAAACTTTACCACGGCGAATGCTCCGATAAACTTTTTAATTTCATCCCTCCTTCTCCCTTCCTTAATCGAACCACGCGTGCTGGCCTTCGAAGTCATTATCTGACCGTGGATATAATATCATCCCGAACAAAGGAATTCGGCGACATTTTTATGCCGCACATCCAAAAAAATGAACTCCCTACCAGCACATGTGTTCCCTCTTACCAATAACATGGGGTCTTTCAAAAGAGGCGTGAAGAAGCCCCTTGCAGGTGAGCAAGGTAAAGACCGTCAATGCTACAAATAGGGTTTGCGTCTGTACTGTCTGACCTTGCGTTTAGACTCTATTATATCTTAACATGAAATGGATTCATTTGCTTTCTTAAAAATAACAAAACAATTGTAAAATCAAATCGCAAAAAGGTCTTGATATTGACCTCGCGACAAGCGTTTACACTCGCGTTAGGCATTCCGGGCCCATAAATACATGTAATGTCACAAATTGCTGGGTTTGTATAAATTTTAAAAATATTTTCTTTTAAAGCGTTTAAATAAAAGTTTGTTTAAAAAATATGTTTGTATATATATATATATATATACAAACATATTTATATATATATTTGTATATATATATATATATATATATATATATATATATACAAACATATTTTTTAAACTTTCTTTTAAAGCGTTTAAACAAACTTTTATTTAAACGCTTTAAAAGAAAATATTTTTAAAATTTATACAAACCCATATATATATATATATATTCTTTGAATTTAATTTCGTATTTTTTTAATAATATAAAATACATTAAATTTATCAAACCACCATAGTCCATACCTCAATAGTGGCATTTTTGTACATAATTATGTACCCACTTCACTTCTCTTTTAATTTCATTAAATATAATATGCAGATATGTACAAAACGATCTCTTGAGGTAAAACGATTCCCTACAGTTTTAAACAAAATATTACTGCTATCTATTAGTTTCACTATGCAACGACTTCCTCACAACTCGCCTAGTTGTCCGGCGAAGTGTCATAGCGGCATAAACACTCTGCACTGTATAACGATACAATTTAAAAAGAAAGGTGTGTTTGATGTAAGGTTAGTCTAAATTCAATGCTACTTTACTGCTTTTTGATACTATACTTGTAAATGTACATTTTTGTGAGGGTTTGTACTGTTATTCTATAAAATTTTAAGATTGTTTTGATTATTATTGAGAAACGGTTTGAGGTTAATAATGAACAAGATTTTTATATCGCGTATTTGGGTCCAATGATCCCTATCCGTTGGTTTAAAATGATCCGGGGATCATTTTCATGATAATCTCACACCCATATTCATTCACCAAATAAAGCACGTAAAGATTGACTCAAAGGATTTTGGACGCTCCATCCTGACATATATCTCCACTCTCCAGAGTATACTTTTACTTTGTTTGAAAGGGACTTTGTGACAACTATAACAAAATGTTCAAAATATTTATTGAGTGCTAATTATTTTGAAATACTGTTAATAAGAGTTTTGCTAGTTATAATACCTTTGAAATGGTACTGTTACATTCTGACTGATTAAGAGTATAATTATTTTAGGAACACTTTGAAATAAATATGGTTGTGACCAGCAAAGTATTTCATTTGAACTTGAGTATAAAATGTTCTATGGCATCATTTTGCCCCTTTCCCAGGGATCATTTTACATATCCGAGTGTATAATATTATGATCCCTTATTAAACTTCTAGAAAATTCTTAATAGATCTAAAGGTTTGCACAAACTAATTAAATAACGTTTATCAAACTTTCAGCACTTAAATGATTCTTAAAAAGCTCCTTCAACATTTTTTTCTCATAAAGGGATCATTTTATACACCCTTATATCCAATTTTAATATAATTACAGAATTTATGTCATATTCTAGAGAAGGAGCATAGTTATTTTAGAGAATTTTTCGTTAGTCATAAACACTAGTGATTGTATGACTGACCAGACATTTTTAGGGGCATACTTCTGGTGCTTGATAGACACAGGACATTATTTGAAAAACATTTTTTTCAGCAATAGTGATTTCATGTCCTGGTATTGCTGTCCTACCTATAAAATGGCAAAAGTGCAAAGATAATCATGGTAAATATTTCAATTGATTAAATATCCGCTACCCAGTCCCATCAAAATGGCGCTAATACCATGGCCGTCACCGTACATCTGTCAAATTGACGTCAAACGTCGGCCGGGAAGGATACGAACGATATATCTTTAGAATTATGTATTAAACCTATTTAAATATATATTTATAATTGTTTGTTGATAAATAAGCTATGAGAAAAAATATAACTTTGCACATACCACCTTGTAGAATTTTATCAATTGGAAGTTAAAGGCGCGTCACGTGATTTTTTCTCCTTTTATTTATAAAAAAATCATAAATAATAATAAAAGCCATTAATTCAAATACTAAATAATTTATACGCAATAATATAAACCACTAAACAATAATCAATCATAAAAACAACCCACTTCATACATTTTTTTTACACCACCAGCCCACTTAAGACCGGCACTTAAGTACCTGATAAGAACGACCCGAAACGTAAACAAAAAAAATATTGTTTACTTTAAACTTCAATTGTAGCGTGCCTCGAGGTTCGAGTGGCTATAAATCTTATCTTAATAGCTTCAGTCGGTCTTTGTTCGTAACATAAACAGTTCCAAGTGCTATAATATTTATTATGTAAACAAACGAGTTCCAGCTAACTCGATATATATAGCGATAAGAGTCTTGTAATATGATACCAAAATGGAGGGTCTCACACTATTGCGTATTTATCGTAATTTATACAATTTTATTTTGCATGTTAATGTATATTCTTTAATTAAATGTTATTTACTAATTAAAAAATACAAAAATAGAGATGTTTTATACGAAAATATTAGAAAAATCACTGGTATTGCCTCGGCCCCTCGGACCCCCGGGGGTCCCTGAATTTCGTTTTTTTTTTTTTTTTTTAAGTTTACGAAATATCTAATCGGAGTAATTCAAATGAAATGAGTGATAAGTCTATAGATATGTATGTTATCGGTAATAGTAACAACAGTTTCCAGCCACAAGAATGTTTTTGTTATAAAAACAATAAAACAATACGATTTTTTTTTTTTATGTTCAAAATGGCGGCCAATTTACGATAAAATGTAAAATTTGTATCCAAATCGTTATTTGAGACGTTGTGTTTGTATTAAAAAGTGTTTAAAGTTTAATAATATGTATTTTTCTCCTACGCAGTCTCCTACTCCTAGCAGTGGACCGATACACGCTGATTAATTAAACACTTTTTCGTTTACTTTTTATGAATCTAATATTTGACCTACTTTCAAACATATTTACTTTCAACTTACACGTGCTAGTCACGTTAGTAGCCAGAAATTCTTTCTTATCGACGTCATTATAAAACTCATTTTCAATATTCCTTCTTTCTAGAATCAAGGGTTTGGGCTAATAACTTAGGCGCCATCCATTTATTACGTAAGACGATTTACGGGGGGAGGAACAAATACTGACTAAAATCGTACTACGTATTATATGAATGGTGCCATAAATTTATTAGACTATCATTTTTTGTTATTAAGAAAAATGTCATGTAAATAAAATGGCAAAAGAGGTCTAGAAGGTACACAATTTATTAAGGTATAATAATAGTTGTGTAAAAGTAATAAATAAAACATCGACATTCAATTTGTTGTCTATCACTAATAATATTAGTTATGTATGTATTCTAAATGGAGATGTACCTACATACAACTTTATAGATAAGTACAATAATTAAAAGATTCTTGGATAGAAGTTATCACTAAATATAAATATTATTTACTGCACACACATCGCGAGTAAATAATATTTAGAGTTTGATGTACTCTAAAACATTTGCGTACTTATATTAGTATATTTTTTCGCCACAAATAATACAATTCTAACAAAAATACTGATAACTTGTTACAGTTTACAAGTCACAATTATAACCTTTGTCTAAATTAGGTAAAATTTAAAATTACTTAACAGATTTTGATTATCTCCATTTCTTTCTAAGTGTATTTTCATGTTAATTTCGTAAAGTATTCAAGATTACTATTTGGTGGCACAGTTGACGGCAGAAGGATTTGATTTTCGTTTAAAATATTCACAAGATGGTATATTTATGTTAAGTTCGGCGTCAATTGGTCTAATACGTGGAGATAAGTTGACATTTACTTTGTATGCGCAGAGGTAGTCCAGCTCATAAAGTTCAAAGCTTGTTTGCTGTAAAGAAACAACAATCCATTAAATAAAATCTTTTAATGTTAAATTAAATTACTCATAAAAACACACATTGCAGTTTTGTTTATTTTAATATTTTTTTTGTTAAATAAAAATATAAACACCTCAATAGCATTTTTTTAAGTTAGTTAATATTACGATTGTAAGAAATTGAAATAGTAAAAATGGCAACACCAGGATACTAAATAACTCGCGCTCTTTTGTCTCGCAGCAAACTTCACTTTGCTATTTCAAATTTGAAAGAAATCTAGGATTTAGGTACCTACCATTCTATTACTTTAAAGGAATAGGAAAAATCATTATTTTCGCTATAAAGAAAATTTACAAAATATTATAAGTAACTAGCTGACCCGCGCAACTTCGTCTGCGTAAATTTTCCCCATTTTTGCAACATTTTTCCTTGCTGCTCCGCTCTCATTAGTTGTAGCGCGATGTTTTATAGCCTATAGCATTCCTCGATAAATGGGCTATCTAAACGTAAATTTTTTTTTTTCAATTTGGACCCGTAGTTTCTGATATTATCGCGTTCAAACAAACAAACAAACAAACTCTTCTCTCTCTTCTAATATTATAGTATAGTTATAAATGTTAGGGGTGGACAACCCTTATCACTTAGGGGCATGAATAATAGATAGTAATTTTCCCTTTTTTCTTTTTTCTTCCTTTTTTTTTAAAACATTTTTCATTGCTGCTCCGCTCCTATTGGTCGTAGCGTGATGTTATAACCTATAGCCTTATATTTTGCCTCTATAAATGGGTTATCAAACAATAAAATATATTTTCAATGCGGCCCAGTAGTTCCTGAGATTATCGCGTTCAAACAAACAAACAAACTCTTAGGGGTATGAAAAATAGATGTTGGCCGATTCTCATAGATACCGGATAAGCATAAAAAATTTCATCAAAATCGGTCAAGCCGTTTCGGAGGAGTATGGCAACGAAAACTGTGACACGGGAATTTTATATATTAGATTTATTTGATGTTACCTCAGTTGTGGCCGATAAACCGTGTTTAGTTAATTTTTTAGGATCATTACATTTAGTCGCTCTCCAATGTACGTAATACCTGCAACATAATAAGTAAAAGGTTACAAAGTTATCTACGTAGGTACTGTTACCTACATAACGTATTTTATATTTTATTATAACATGTATTGAGGATTACATAATAGGTAGGGTACCTATGTATTATTAATTGCTGAAATATTCGATTTCTGTTGGAGGGATTAAGAATGGGTATTACCGGTCACTTAGTGGAAATAATCATAAATCTGATAATATTCAATACAACATAGTTATTAATCTTTTTGCATGTTAAACTTCCACTTTCTTCTAATATCTATTAATTCAGATCAATAAGTACAACAATAAGTAAATGAAACAAAAAAAAAAACGACTGACCGGTATTAAACACCACGGCGCGGCGGGTAATACCGGCCGCCTGGTTGGTATTCGTTCAAGTTTTGTTGAAGCGAAAATCGCAGTTATTTAACTTAGGAGAATCGTACCCTGAGTAGGTACTGAGCGCGGCGTGAGCCCAGAAACTCCACAACACACTCCCATACCACAGCTTGTTGTTGTACCTACCCATAAACTAGCGTAAACTATTGTTATTTTCTAAGTTCTCATCGTATAAGTAGCATGTATTTGATTTAAATTTCGAAGTCAGAAGTGTTCATTGGCAAAAAGTTTGTTTAAGATTTTTCGCATCATTCTAATTTCATTTAGAAATTAATCTTTATCTAGTGTTCAGTAGGTACCTACTAAAATGTACTAATTTTACTTCTTGGTAATACCGGTCACCCGGACCGGCATTGCCTGGAAACATTTCCAAAAAAATACAGATTTAGCTTAGAAACTCGTCGAGACACACTCAAAATCGATTATCATTTATGACGGTTGATAATTACAGTATCATAATTATAAATAACAATATACTTACGATATGTAAATTAACAAACCCTTATCGCTCATTGTTTGAACTCGAAAAATTACTATAGATAGGCGCGAAAACAAATAATGTGCCTTGGTCCTAGAAGTCGGCTCCAGATGAGTTGATAAATGGTGCGCTAACCGCACCCGCACGTGTGCCATACGTAAGTATGCAGTAATATAGGAGATAAGTGACTGGTGACCGGCGTTACCCGGTTTGACTCTAATAGGTATACACTTTTGTAATACACTCCTAGGTAAAGAGTACGGGGATATACGTTCATATTTACCTACTTTATAATTCCAACAAGAATCTTATTGGTTTGTGAAATAGGTCGAACTACCTACCTACTTAGTATTTTTTTAATACCACGACATGAATCTCTTCAAGTAGGTCATGCGCCTTATATTAGCGTCAGGCTAGCCCATTACAGTATCAGTGCCATCCAAATCCCTCTTAGGCAAAGAATGTCTGCGCTGCGCTCTCCATCAAAGTACACCCAGACTCAGGACAACTATTTGTGGATCACACAAAGTGGTGTCCCGTGTGGGAATCGAACCCTCTTGCTTCTGCTCTTGCGTAGCAGTCGGACACAGTCCCACCGTGCCTGATTTGTCCGGTAATTACACTTCATACACAGTGCCTTTAACCGAAATATATACCGATGTTAAAACATCACTGTTTTACGGTAGAATGACTGACACTGTGGTGTACCAACCTGTTTGTGTCATATCTAGATACCTAATTATAAAGACGTGAACCTCTCTATCGCTGAAGAACTTTTAAGTCTTTGTCATAATTAGGTATTTATGATTAGCTCTCCATCAAACCAAGATCAGAAGTTATTTTTATACGGTGTATAGGTATAGGTCCTCGTCGACTCTTACAGTCGTGTCGTTACCTAACCTACCTATCATATAGTTTTTTTTTTTTTTTTTTTTTTAGAAAAGACAACTCCCGCAGTAGGGTACAAGCCCTGTGTCACGGGGGACTTTACAAACATACAAGTCACGGACACAAATTACCTACACCCAGACCCGGAACAACAATTTGTGGATCACACAAAGTGGTGTCCCGTGTGGGGATCGAACCCACGACCTCTTGCGTAGCAGTCGGACACACTCCCACCGCGCCACAGAGGCAGTCTAGTCTAAGTCTAAGTTTACATTATATTATGTGTTTACCTTCCAGTTTGTTCGTAGACACTCGGTATTGGCTGCCATGATATTTTAGCTTTCACTTTATTATCATACCACAATACTTTTGTCACATTTAAACCCTTGATCTTTTTACTTTCCTTTTTTAATGCTTCAGGTTCGGGATCTGCAGAAGTTTCTAACATTAGTAGGTGTAATAGTACAGGTTGATTTGTATAGCTTAAATGCTATTCTGACGTATAAGCTATAAAATTGTAGATTTTCATGAAAGTGTAGTAGCTTTTGCGTGAAGGAGTAATAAACATTCATCGTTTTAGACAAAGTTCGGGTTTAAAAGGTGATTCCTCTAATCGTGTTCTAAAAGAAAGATATTTTATTTTTCTTTCAGTAAGAGCGTGACATTTTCAAGATTATGTTTGTACTCAAGTACGTCTAAGTTCACACAAAATATAGTATTTTGCATGAAATATGTATCTACTTCTTAAGTACAGACTAGAAGTCATGGGCGTACTTTGGGGGGGATTTAGGGATTTACGCCCCCCCCCCTCCCGAAATTGGCAAAAGTTAGGTATACAGTTCAGTGTTTAGTCATTAAAAACCTCTACCCATTCCATTTTTTATTTTTTTATTAGCAGGGACTTAATACCTATCAAATTACCTTGTTTAACGTGACTAGTGGTATTGTAGAAAATGGATGCTTTTTCGCTACGAAGTTTACCAACACCAAATAAACTTATTGTTTGAACTTGCAAGAAATACATTGAGTTCGGCAATAAGTCTTTGATTTCGATGTAAGTCTGGTCCTGTAACAAACATTATTTAGAAATTAATTAATTTATATTTGAACTAGTTTTCTTTCCAAGCGGGCGGAGCCGCGTGATGTTGGTTATCGCGATAAAAACTATCCTATGTTCTTTACCGCGACTCGAAGCTATCTCCATACCAAATTTCATCTAAATCGGTTCAGCGGTCTAACGTAAAAAAGTAATAGACTTTCAGAGTTACCTACTTTCACATATACCTATAGGTAATATTATATAGTTTGGATTTAATTTTGAATACCTATCTACCTACAAAGTTGAAATATGTAGGTATCTAATAGCAATAGTGGAGTTTATCTTCTTCCTCATCTTGTGCATTCCACGGAGTTCAAGGTCAAATGCGAGGAGTAGGAGGGAGGAGGGTTGGGGTGGTAGAGAGCAGGAGATAGGGTTGCCAAATAGAAAAATCGAAACACATCTAGATAATATTTCAGAATGTCGGTATTTAGTCTGAAGGTTTATGTCTGGAGCTCAAATAAGGAGGGATGGGTGCAAATCATTTCACCCGAATCGCCCGATACCGCCTAAGTGCCTAGGGAGGGGGGCGGGGGTTTGTGGTACAAATTTAATATAGCGACCTTTGACAGCATTTATCGCCCTTGTTTCCTTTGGAAATGATGATGAGCGGTTTGTCGAAAGGTTAAATAAAAGGTTCGTACCTTTAAATAATTCTCACGATTAAGTCCCGAAGCGGGGCGGTAGCCTAATGGCTAAGGCATCGGTCTCGCAATCGTGAGGACGCGGGTTCGAATTATACCCAATATACTACCGACGTGAACCCACTCCTAACACAAGCCTTTGAGCTTAGCTGGAGGGGTTAACAAGATTGCTAGTAATGTCGGACTCAATCCCACATTGCTAGTTATCTTCTTATTTAAAAAAAAAAATCTAATTTGTCGAAAAGTTTTGTTATTTGTAGGGAGTCTGATCTTCACATGAAATGTCGGCAAA
The DNA here is from genome assembly GCA_945859575.2 of Herminia tarsipennalis. Taxonomy (NCBI): domain Eukaryota; kingdom Metazoa; phylum Arthropoda; class Insecta; order Lepidoptera; family Erebidae; genus Herminia; species Herminia tarsipennalis. The sequence goes on along the minus strand of OX243835.2, from coordinate 21,664,168 downwards.
ATCCAGATGAATCTCGACCATCTGGCAACCCTAGCAGGAGACGGGGAATTAGCGAAGCACAAAGTTAACTGGCTGTCCGTGACTAACAGAAGGGTCAAACTTCGAAGCTATCCCTTATAAAAACCCTTATCTTAAATGCCGCGGCCATACAATGTGAAATTATACAATACTGTTATCTTGACTTTGCTATACCTTAGGAACAGTTTGATGATTAACTAGTACAGAATCCAATTCTCCTCCTAAGCCTTTGACACGTCTACTCCAGAAAACTTTATACCGCATTATTGGCAGGTCCGAATTCGGCTCTTTCCATTCCAGTCTGACGGTGACAGTATCTAAAAAAAACAATCAATTTTGTTAGAAAAGCAAACCAAACAAAAAACAGATTTAATGGGCCCATTACACACCATAATCACGTAACACAGTAAATTGTACTAAAACATAAATAAATCAAGAGAAATCGTATAAGGCAATTTGACTCCGTTGGTGGTTACGATTTATGGGTTTATTTTGATTTTTTCATTGGCTAGGTTGCTATATTTTAAACTCTTTATTATTTATGTTACACTCACCAAACACACTGGTTCATTCAGTAAAAATTATTTTTGTAAAGAAAAACTTGATGATTTTAAAAGAGTGGCACATGAGTTTCTTCGCAGCTTCTTCTCATGAACTTTACACTTGGAACTGCCGCTTAACCTCATTTTGTTTTTTTTTCAAACAATCAATTTTTTTAGTAGGTATATATTAATTTGACGATTTCAAATAATCATTAACCTGATTTTACGAAATAAAGATATTTGAGTTTGAGTTTGATTTTGAAACAATAAAGAATCGCTGAACTATCCAATTTTGTAAATTAGTCAAAACTTTGAAAGCTGGAGGCTTTTTTTACTTACTGTTAGCATTGTTGACTCGTAAAGGTCGTACTTTTAACTTCTTCGGCGCCGGTGGAGGACGTGGTCCTCTTCTAGGTGTGAATGGAGGACTAGGAGCCGAAAACCCTCGAGTTCCTGCAGCGCTTACTGCAGCCACACGAAAACGGTACCACCGGCCAGGCTTCAGTGCATTTCGAAGTGCCACTTTCGTCCTGTTAAATAAAACGGATTTTTATTTGGCTGTGTGCAATGTTTTATCCTTACCTTGCTTCATTTAGGATGTTGGAAATCCGTTTCAAAGTTGAATATCGTGTAGCGTGCTAAGTACATACTATAACCGGCATATCGTTAGCCCGAATGATAAGTTTTTTATACCAATTATGTTGTCATTGTATTGACCGTATGGAATCTAACTCTGGGGCTGTACAAAACCAAGTATAGCACAAAACCAAGGGCTGTACTTTTGTACAGCCCTTGGTTTTACAAAAGTCGCTGTTTTACAAATATCGCTGAATAATAGTTTACTTGATTTTTCAAGTAAACTATTATTTAGCGATTTCAGAATAAAGCGTTTAGGGATTGTCAATGCCACCTGGTAATGACAATCTCCATCGTGATTTCAACATGAACACAGTCCACCTAACTATTCATAAAAGTGCTGAAGCACATGGATAAAGTCTTCGTCACCACGTGAATGTCGAGGCACTCCGATTGACCGGCCACACGGACTTAGTGCAAAGACTAAATAAAATAGATAATACAATTTGCATCAGTCCTTTAACGTGGTGTATAGTATATTAGTCGCAGCACCTTACCCCCATATCGAGTTTATAAACATTCAAACATTGTAAAATTGGCAATTTGAAAAGAGTGGCTGCGTGTTTTTATTGCCAGGTTCTTTTCTCCGGCTTTACCTATTGTTTTCGAACTTGGCATTACATGTACATGTAGAATCCCGACGTATCACAAGAGTTGTTTTGCATCCTAAGTGAATAAAGAATTTTGAATTTTGAATTTTTAAAAAAAGAACTAAACCGTTTGAGTTAGTGTAGTTATAGTAAACAAATAAAAGTGCAAGTGCTTTAGATTTACACTAAGACAGTGCAACAGACATTATTTTTAATTATAAAACTAGTGTAATCGTCTAAATTAAGTTAGAGTAAAATTGCTTATTAGCCTTAAAGGCTAGATCGTAATGAATTGTAAAGAACTCTGTTCTATAGGCCCAAGAATAAAAAAAATATATAATTACCTACGATTTAATTATTTTAATGAAAGTAAAACTATAAACTTGACTATTATCTAATTAGAATAAGCAAAACTAGCTGTCAATATAAAAAAAAACCGGACAAGTGCGAGTCGGAGTCACTCTTCGTGGGTTCCGTACAAGTTTGTAGGTAGGTAATATACTTATTTATAATAGCTCAGGAATCGAATGTCGCAGTTTTCAAAATATCGCGCGGCCGTATCTTTTTTGTAAGTTTGTCTTTTTCTCAGCTTCAAGCGACCTATATGGTTTAATTTTTTTTTTTAATTTCAACTTCACGTGATTCTGAGATTAAGAATCTTGACAGATAGACGGACGGACAACAAAGTGATCCCCTACAAGAGTTCCGCGTTTTCCTTTTGAGGTACAGAACGAGTGAGTTTTGGCAAAGGCGCTGCGTCTACCAAGGTAGGGCGTATTTGGGACTTTTTTTTTAGAGTTAATACAAGTCATTCTCACTCATATTATGGAGTATTGCTAAGTTTGAAGCAAAATCACTTCTTCCTGAAATAAAGCTTTTGACGGAGAAACATGCACAACGGAGAATAAACTTAAACAATTGTGTTAATGTGGGTTTTATTCTTTTTGATGTGGAATCTTAGATGTGATTCATTTTATGATAATTAAGCCTTGAAATGAACAACGGAAAATGTTTTTTACATTTTTTTTGCCTTTGTGCATTGTTTTCTCTGCAAAGCGTTCCTTGTTTCCACTAATTAGCAATACTTTCTACTTAGTTTTTACCTCCATCATACTAAAGGTTCAACAAAGGAACGTTGAACGTTAAAATACTGCCTTCGCGTGAGAAACGGTTAGGTACTAGACTAGAGCATTTACTTATGATTACCTATTAAAGAAAATTTCACTGCAGCGTTTTTTCCAAGGTGTCATTTTGTACAAGGTAGGTATGTAAGAATATAGTAAATTGCTATACTTAGTGGTATATAATTAGGTACTCTGAGCTGCCTTGCCCTGCGATTTACCTAATAGTTTTCTGAAGATAATGAATAGTATTTCTTTAGCAATGCATTTCTGCGTAGTTATTGAAGTTTTTTCACTGTTAAAATTGAGTATGATTCCACTTTCCAAATAATGGCTCGCGTCGGTGACTTTCTACTTTTTATCTACTATTTCAACAATAATAAGTAGTTAGTTATTATAACAAAAGATCATAAAATGACCCCCAACATAATTTACTACTTTGAAAGAAAGTGGCTTTATTTCTATTATCTTTTTGTTCAAAACAAAAACACCACATTTAGCTTTACCTACCTCCAATAGACTTACGTCTGTATGCTTCTTACTTAGTCATTATGTTGTGTACCTAATTGTCAACTTTCTTTTTTTGCGTAAGCTATTTAAATCTATATAACTATAAATAGTCTGTGCACATTGATCTTTAGATCTATGCAACGGATTTTAACGCAGTTTTCAGCAATAGATAGCGTGATTCAAGTGGAAGGTAATATAGGTACATATAATACACCATTCCGCGGAAATGGGATCCACGCGTACAAAGTCGCAGGTTTCCGCTAGTTTTGAAGATTTCAAATCCTACCCATTACACTACCGATGTGAACCCATTCCTACCAGGTGCGGATCCAAGGGAGGGGGCGGCTACACGGGCAGTTGCTCCCCCCCCCCCCAGTCTCAACTGACAGACTTTTTTTGGAGAATTTCGACACTGTACCGGTGTGTTTTGAGGTAGGTACTGACAGGCAATTGCCTCCTCCCCTTGGCAGTGCCGGCTGGTCTACCGTGTTACATCAAATATGCACCCCCGTCATGCGAGCGACTCACATTTGGCCGGTTGGATCATGTTGCCCCCCCCCCCCCCTGAACAAAGTTCCGGTTTCGTCCTGCCCCTAACACAAACAATTTGCCTTAGGTAACTGGAATGTGGAAGCACAATCCAACATTGCAAATTATCTTTTGAAAAAGAAAGAGGTTCATAGTTATTAGTCAAATTTATGTCCAACTCACTTATTCGTTCTCAACAATAGATTCCACTCTCCAAGTTTCATCTCTTCGTATTTAGGCCCCAAGTGGTGTTGTTCTTCCAGCACAAAGTAGACTGGACCGGGAACAGCTCTGGCGGCGTCCCCTACTCCGTCAGACCACCTGACTACGACTGCTCGTTTCTTCTCTTTTGGCTCTTCGAGTATTGGCATCCCTGGAAGACCTGTAGACCAAAATCTTAATCTTGAATATCCTTATCTATACTAATATTATAAAGCTGAAGAGTTTGGTTATTTGTTTGAACGCGGTAATCTCAGGAACTACTGATCCGAATTTAAAAAATCTTTCACTTTTGGATAGCCCATTTATCGAGGAAGGCTATATAACAACACGCTACGACCAATAGGAGCGGAGCAGAAATGAGAAATGTTGCAAAAACGGGGAAAATTTACTCAGATGAAGTTGCGCGGGACAGCTAGTCTTATATATTCAACAGCTGCTCCAGATATCATCATTTTATATTTTCTATAGAATAACTATTATCTGACCTTTATTTAAGAGGTGATTTACCGGACTTTTGATTAGTCCCAACTATCACAAGTGAAATAAATTAGAAACCTACATAAATTCTATTTTAAGCGCAAAACATAATATGCACTTGACCTTTCGATAAACAAAAACATGATTAGCATCAAATCATTGTTGCTGAACTAGACAGAAGCTAAAAACCTAAAGTCATTCAAATGTTTTTCTGGCATGCTTTTTCTGGTCTTATTTGTAAACAGTAATTTAATGATTTTAAGTCTAAACATTTTACAACCTACCCGAAATAATAAGCATTAGGTTAGGATACATCCTATATAAAAAAATATTACAAAATAAAAATGAATTAAAATACATTCATAAAAAAGTTCTGTTTATAATCACTCTAAGTCCTCGAAATACTCGTATACAGGGTGATTTGTAATACACTAATAACCTCCTGCTCGTGGGTTTTTTACATAACACTAAATTACTTTATAATGTCAGTTTTGGAAAATATTTAATACTAGCTTTTGCCCGCGGCTCCGCCCGCGTGTATGTCGGTTATCGCGATAAAAACTATCCTATGTCCTTTCCCGAGACTCAAACTATCTCCATACCAAATTTCATCTAAATCGGATTAGCTGTTTGAGTGTGAAAGCGTAACAGACAGACAGAGTTACTTTCACATTAGTATGGATATTAACCCTGAATCACCTACCACTTGTTTTTGGAGTTATGACCTTAACCACCTATAGACTATTTTACTGGAGGTAAATCGTTGTTTATTGTGAAGTTTAGGCCCTAACTAAACCTGACAAAGAAACATCGATTTTACTCCGGGGTCTCTCAGGTTTGTGGTAAATAGTTATTTGACAAAAGTATGTGGTAGGTGGTGAAGGGTTAATTTGTAATTATTTTATTCAAAAAATATTTTACGAAGTTATTTGGTGTAATGTAAAGAAGCCAAGAGTGAGAGGTTATTAGTTTAAATATCACCCTGTATATCTAATCCAAAGCTCGGGATGATTAATCTATTTTTACATGTGGCTTATATTAGAACCATCCATTAAAATTTGTTTTGATTCGATATGAGTGTACTGTGATGGTTACACAAAATATTAGCATTGCAATGGATGTTACCGATGTAGTGGAAACAGATGCTAGATAGACCTACTTACATATCACTTGCCTGGTTTTTATTCAGACCACCTTTAAAAGAGAATGGATGGACATTAAAAACTATTGCACAATGTTTTAGAGCTAGGATCAAACTACAATGTTGACGAATAAAGTGTGGAGGGTTTAGAAGAGGAAATGAACCTCATGCGGGAAATTCGAGGGTGTCCAGACGACCATATTCCAACGCTCGTGATACTTTCTTCAGGACCTTACCTGGTACTGTTAAAAGGTCTACAGGTTCACTGCAAGCAGAGCCACAGGTATGGTGACAGCATCGTTGCGTGCCATCACACTGCGAGTCGGAGTTACATGCCTTCACACAAGCTTCCTCCCATTTAGGAGTATCAGACGCAGGACACGTGCCTGGCTTATTCTCGTTTGATCGGCATTGTGATTTGCACTGTTGACAAAAAAAAACCATTAATTTTCATCTTATATACCTATTATTTTTACTTTATTTTTAAAAGATAACTAGCAATGTGGGATTGGGTCCCACATTACTAGCAATCTTGTTAACCCCTCCAGCTAAGCTTAAAGGCTTGTGAAGGAGGTTTACGTCGGTCGGTAGTATAATGGGCAGGATTCGAACCCTCACGATTGCGAGTCCGATTCCTTAGCCATTAGGCTACCGCCGCTTTAGAACACAAACCATGTATAAAAGAATGGGTATGAAAAACATTAGACAAAGCTGAAATTCCTATTGTAACTTTCTTATAAAAAATGAAATTATGCGTCGATACAAATAGACAGACGCACATAGTAACATATTTTTTTCGAGGGTTAGAAGATCAAGGGTTTTATGAGTATCGTGATAAAAAAGTTGATCTGACTCTTGACTACCTCTGTGGCACGGTGGAAGTGTATCTGACTGCCACGCAAGAGGTCGTGGGTTCGATCCCCACCCAGGATAAAACTTTGTATGATGAGCACGATGGTTTATTCTGTGTCTGGGTGTTATTTATCTATAATATGTATGTATTTAGAAATATATAAGTGTATTTATCGGTTGTCTGGTTTCCATAGTACAAGCTCTGCTTAGTTTGGGATCAGATAGCTTTGCGTGAGTTGTCCCAAGATATTATTATATTATTATATCATATATCATGTACCTATGTAGGTATGCTTGAACACAAAGCCGGAACACCGACGGTGGGAAGACTCGTATTGTTTTTGTCTCGAATGCATTTTGAGATCTTTTAGTGTCGTTGGTATAAAAACGAACATTTGTTAGACTTTTTCTGCACTGTCTGGAGTATTGTGCTTTAGTTACAGTCACACACAAAGTCATAATGCATTGTGAATAGGAGCATTCGTTTAGCGAACTACGGTGTCATTAGCTCCAGGCAATTAGCGTCTATAAAGAAATAAGTACATAGGTACATAGCTCCGTGCATGTTATTAGTATTGGCAATCTATTTTGGGTTCACCATCTACTGATTGGACTGTGTTACTTAAATAAGTTTCATGTCTCAACGGAATAGCGCGAATTAATTGAGGAAATACGTGATCAATAAAATATTAATTCGGGAAGCCAAAGAATATTAACCGCGTATTTTTATCAATAGGTATACGATTAATTCTCAATTTCCCTTAGCTAATTCCGTTTTAGAAATGAATGTTATAAAAGGTCAGCAATCGGTATTAAAAATATTAGATTTTGCTTAACCTAGAGTTTTTTTATCGAAGATAGCTTAACACAGTATATTTAGAGATTAGTCTACCTACTCCTATTACCTATTTAATATATATTAATTTTATAAAGCTGCAGGATTTGTTTGTTTAATTGAACAATGTGGGACTCAAACCCACATTGCTAGTTATATTTAAAAAAAAAAACCTCAGAAACTATTGATCCGAATAGAAAAATTATTTTACTGTTGGATAGCCTATTTATTGAGGAAGGTTAAAGGCATTACATCACGCTACGACCAATAGGAGCAAAGCAGCAATAAGAAATGTTGCAAAAGCGGGGAAAACTTACGCAGACGAAGTTGCGCGGGACAGCTAGTCTATACTTCTGTATCTATATCTATACTAATATTATAAAGAGGAAAGAGTTAGTTGTTTGTTTGATTGTTTGTTTGTATTAAATAGGCTCCGAAACTACTGGACGCATTTGAAAAATTCTTTCATCGTTGTGAAGCCACACTAAACCCGGGTGACATAGGCTATTTTTTATCCCTATATTCCCACGGGAACGGGCACTACGCGGGTGAAACCGCGAGGCGTCCGCTAGTAATAAATAAGTAAATAACACCGAATCACATCTGCCGTATATAAACGAACCTTTTTAATAATATATTGGGACAACTCACACAACGTCATCTGATCGCAAACTAAGCAGAGCTTGTACTATGGCAACCAGACAACTGATAAACATACTTATATATTTCTAAATACATATATATTATAGATAAATTACACCCAGACACAGAACAAAATGATCATGTTCATCACACAAAGTTTTATCCGGGATGGGGATCGAACCCACGGCCTCCGGATTAGCAATCAGGGTCACTAACCACTAGGCAACAGTCAACAGACCAGTCAATACCTAAACCTATTTGGATACTGCGTCGTATATATACAGGGCAGGCAGAAAAACGCTCTAATGGTTACTTACGTAACATTTCATTAAATGTGGGATGATTCATGGCGATGCATGGCATGCAAGTTATTTCCTATTATTTTCATAATAGCGTGTGTTCATGTGTTCCTATTTTTTACCCTACGATCGTGTATCACGTACCAAAGTGGCTTGGCCTAACCAGAAATGCAATCAAAACAAAAGGCTCATAAGTGCTTTCTAAAATGGGAAACATAATTATCTTCGTAATGAAAGGAGGAAATTTATCAGCCGAAGTCAATTATAAGTAACAAGATTACTTTTGCCTTCTTTATATTTATTATATTTTATTACTTTGAATGTTATTTTCGGTTTTTAGGGCTCCGTAGCCAAATGGCAAATCGGAATCCTTATAGTTTCGGCAAGCCCATTCACAGGTTAGCTCAGAGGATTTTAGTGCTAGAAAGCTGTAATTTTGCATGAATACACTTAATAGTTACGACGACAAAATGAAAGAATGAAATCTTGAAAATATTTTTTTAAGGTACCTCCAATAGTGGGAATGTGATTTTTTTTCTCACTTACCCCATTGTGTGGGGTATCATTAGATAGGTCTTTAAATCCGGCGATCCGTTTGTGAAATAATAAGTGTGCGGTAGTAGTACCTAGGTAAATATAGTGAAATTAAAAGGGAAACTATCAAAGCTAAGTAGGCTTGTCAAATGTTGATAAACTTTCGCGATTTGGTGATTAGGATTATGATTATGATATTGTGGATTAATAATATATAATTTTAGTAATGTGTACATTATAAAATTATATATACTACGGTACACCCTATTAATTGCCCGACGTTTCGACCGTAGTGCAATGGCAGTGGTCACGGGTAGTCTGTAGTCTACCCGTGGCCACGGCCGTTGCAATACGGCGATTAAGACCCGTAAGTATTATATTATTTTATAATAAGCTTTACAAGTTTACCACTTGAAAATTATTCTGTTATGTCAAAACAGAACAATAGTTATATTAATAAAATTAACCTGGTGCATCAGAATATCAGAGGAATGACAGGAAAAGACTTGGAATTGGAATTGTTCATGAATGTTGAAGCTATTGATATTTTATGTATTACTGAACACTGGCTAAAGAGCGATCAGTTCATGTTTAATTTCAACAATCACCAGGTAGGCAGCTCGTTCAGCAGGGAACTGGCTGTACATGGTGGTTCACTAATATTAATAAATAAAAATCTTAAATTCAAAGAACGCCGTGATATTGTTAACTTCTCTGTTGAACGTAGCATAGAAATAGCCTGTGTAGAGTTGAAGCGGTTTATTGTATTGACTGTGTACAGACCACCTTCAGCACAATATCATATTTTTGAAGATGTTATGGATGAAGTCTTGCATAAGGTAACAAACCTTAATAAAAATGTAATAATATGTGGCGACTTTAATGTTAATTTATTAGAGAATACTACTTTAAGTATGAGGATTTTAGCTCTATTCAAATCATTTAATCTGTGTAATTTATTTTTAGAGCCTACCCGCATAACTGCCACTACAGCCACATGTTTAGATAATATATTCACAGATATTATTGTAGATAACAAGAGAGTAATTAATCAAATGGATTCTGACCACTGTGGTCAACTTATTTCCTTTGATATTAAAAGTAGAAAAGTAACTAAAAAATGTATAACTGTTATCCCTAAAACTGTCAGTCGATTTGAGAGTTTCAAAAGCCGCCTCATTTGTAACCCTCCACTGTTGAATGAGGACAGTGATCCTAACATTTTATATAAAACATTCTTTAATAAATTTTGTCATAATTTCGATTCGGTTTTCACTCCCAAAACGATTATGGTTAAGAGAAATGCAACTTTTAGTGAGTGGGCTACTGTCGGCCTACATAAAAGTAGAAAAAGATTATATGAGCTGTATGATGAACGAAATTATAACTGTTGTGAAAGATTTCAAGCTTATGTAAGAAATTATGCTAAAACATTTAGGCAGACTTGCAAAACAGCAAAAGCTTGCTACCTTAGTTCACAAATTAAAAACAGTGATAATAGAATTAAAATGACTTGGGATATTATAAATAGTGAGACTGGAAGAGTCAGAAGTCAGAATAATGATTACTGTCTTAAAATAGATAGTAAAACCATCACATCGGACATAGAAGTAGCCACTGCATTTGAAAAATTCTTTACTGACATTCCAGTCTCCACTACAAAGTCATTGAATTCCTCACCTATTGCAGCTGAGTCTATCTTGATTAAAAATGTTAATAAATGTGACATCACTTTTCAATTTGATTATGTTACACATATAGATGTCATAAAAGCTTTTAATTCTATTAATGTTAAGAAGACTACCGACCTCTGGAGTAACTCAGTTGTGATTACTAAGTCTATAATTTCTTTTATCGCGCAGGACTTGGCTTTTATATTTAATAAATGTATAGATTGTGGTGTATTTCCTGATTTAATGAAATATAGTAAAGTAATACCATTGTATAAATCAGGTAGTATGTCTGACCCCACTAATTTTAGACCCATATCAGTACTACCAATATTTAGTAAAATCTTTGAAAAAATAATATATGATCAGATGCAGAACTTCTTTTACAAAAATAAATTATTACACTTTAAGCAATTTGGTTTCACTAGGGGTCGCTCTACAACCGATGCTGGTGTGGAGCTTTTAAAACATATTTTTGACGCCTGGGAGGAATCGCAAGATGCTTTAGGCGTCTTCTGTGATTTATCTAAGGCATTTGACTGTGTTCTGCATGAAACATTAATCAGGAAATTGCAACATTATGGTATTAAAAACACAGCTCTGAATCTTCTTACGTCCTATCTGAGTAACAGGATTCAGAAAGTTGATGTTAATGGTAAACGCTCCCCGGGGTCTGTGGTCAAAATGGGAGTCCCACAGGGTTCTATTCTCGGGCCGTTATTGTTTTTAATTTACATAAACGACTTACCATATTTAGTAAATAATAATCATGAGATAGTCCTGTTTGCAGATGATACATCACTCTTATTTAAATTAAAACGCCAGCAAAAAGACTTTGAAGATGTAAATATGGCTATCTCAAAAGTGGTTAACTGGTTTGATGTTAACAATTTACTCTTAAACGAGGGCAAGACTAAATGTATTCGATTTATAACACCTAACGTGAAACCAGTAAAAACCACTATAAAAATAAAAGAAGATGAGTTGAACCCTGTAGAGACCACAAAGTTTTTAGGAATTACTCTAGATTCTAAGCTTCAGTGGGGCCCACATATAAGTGAATTGTCTAATAGACTCAGTTCTGCAGCGAACGCAGTTAGAAAAATTCGTCAGCTAACAGACGTTGAAACAGCGCGATTAGTTTATTTTAGTTACTTTCATAGTTTAATGTCGTACGGTATTCTACTGTGGGGGAATGCTGCCGACATTCAAACCATTTTTGTTCTGCAGAAGAGGGCTATTCGATCAATTTACGATCTTAGTAGTAGACACTCACTTAGAGAAAAATTTAAGGAAATCAATATCATGACTGTTGCATGTCAGTATATCTATGAAAACCTTATATATGTTCACAAAAATATTGATAGTTTCTGTAAGAAATGTGACATACATAATATTAACACGCGGAACAAACATAAACTTGTTGTACCAGCGTCAAGGTTACAAAAAGTAAACAAATCATTTCGGGGCCAATGTATACGTTTCTACAATAAAATCCCTAGCGACATTCAAAAATTAAGTCGTAATAAATTTAAGTGTACCATTAAGAAAAAATTGTGTATGAAAAGTTACTACTCAATAATTGATTATATGGAAGACAAAAACGCTTGGGATTGAACTGCTTTCTCTCACAGGCTATTAAAATGTACTTTATGATTATATGTATATATACATATTTACTTTGTAAGAAGTGAAGTATTGTGTTTGCTGAATACGTTTATATATACTCATTTTAGAGTTACTAATAGTATTATTATTTAGTTATCCTTATTTTATAAACGATTACACTCACCAGACACACTGGTTCATTCAGTAAAATTTATTTTTGTAAAGAAAAAAATTGATAATTTTAAAAGAGTGGCACATGAGTTTCTTGGCAGCTTCTTCTCATGAGCTTTACACTTGGAACTGCCACCTAACCTCATTTTGTTTTTTTTTTTTCAAACATTCATAATTTTATAAAATTTTTAGTATGTTTTAATTTGACGTTTTCAAATAATCATTAACCTGATTTTACGAAATAAAGATATTTGACTTTGACTTTGAAGTTTACGAGTAACAGCTGATCAAATTAGAAGTAACAAAATTTTCTTACAAATTCCATTGAGAATTATCATACTACTAAAGACGTTATATTTAATAAGTATAACGTTGTTAGTAGTATGAAACAAGCATAACAGAAAACCCACTTCTTAAGCTGCTACATACTGATGGCGGACTACGGAACCCTACATTGTGCTAACCCGACATGCACTTTGCTCGGTTTTGATTTGTTGTATCGCGATTATTGATACCAATCAAGCATCTTGTAAGTCGCGAGCTTTGTTTTTACTTTATGTTACCTCGTAAAATAAGTTTACGAGCACAAACAAATTGAGTAGGTATCTGACTTAGCTGCTGTAAATAGAAAAAATATAACTCTGACCGAACTTTAAGCACGTTAAATCCTATCTTGTCGTACAATGCGATCAAAATGCGATTGTCTTTTGTCACTACATCTCGTCGCTTAATTTTTTACCGGGGATACGAGTTTGCAGTCTTTTTTTGCGGTTCTGAAATTAGCACAATGTGCCCTTTTTAGGCACGGCCTGCTTATACTCAGGTTAAATAACTATCTTCAGAACCGCAAAATCATTTTTGTACAATATACCCGTTGCATCTTGATTGTGTTTCATTTTACGTTTCGTTTACAATTTTTTTATATCGCTTTTAAATCTGTTCTGAGAACTTGTTAAATCGTGATCGTTGTGACAGCATGTGCTAGCGTAAAATGTTCTGGATCACATTATTTTTTATGGATTAATATAGGCGTGGAATCGTGAATGTCAAGATATCTACAGTTTTTTAAGCAAAGGTACATTGAACTTCAATGGTTGAGTACGATGTTTTGAAGTATCTGTTTCTTCGTAATATCAAGATAAATTGGGTTTTTCCTGTTTGATATCATTGTCTGTTTACCTATCCACTTCCTTGTTGTGAGGTAAGTGAACCAAAACAAGAGTAATAGATTGTTTTTAAACATTCGCGATTTTTATACATATTAGTTATATTTCGGGACTTAATCGCGTGAATTATTTAAAGGTTAACTTAAGGTTAAGGTTACCTTTTATTTACCCGACGTTTCGATCGAATTGCACCGATCGTGGTCACGGGTCGACTGGGTAAATAAAAGGTTCGTACCTTTAAATAATTCACGCGATTAAGTCCCGAAATATAACTAATAAAGAGTAATAGGTACCTATCATGTATTATAGGTAGGTAGCAGGTACACATCATTGGTATGATTTAATGTTGACATGATATAATAGGAATTTACTCAGTTTTTCATTTTTGTTTATTCATCTCTAAGTAGGTAAATAGATATTGGAATTAGATACCTGCTGCCATCTATTGTACTGTACCTACTAAGAGCGTCAGTTTTTAAGTAGGTAGAATTTTATGTTTTTGTACTGGACATACATATTGTTAGCAGATCTATCATTTGTTTTTAACAGAGAGATAAATAAGGGAGATAATACATATGTGCCTTTTTTCACTATCATCTCCCACGCCTGAAAATCTGATTGACTAAATATTTTAATGGTTTTTCCCAAACTGTTTTTGTGTTTATAAGACATAGGTTAGTCGATCGGTACTTTATGTCGATGTCGCTCATCGACTTCGATGATCTTCTGGTCGACTAATCTTTCAATAGACAGGGTCAATAGGTACCTACCTATTGACAGTGATAGGCGTAGATGATAGACCTATGTGATTCAGGCACAGAATAAGTAATAGTAGGTACTACGGCTCAAGCCAAAACTTGCTATGTGTAGGTAGGTTGGTATTTCTTCAAGATTTTATCTTTTTTAACTGACTTTATAAAAATATTTTCTCGATCTAGATTATTATACACCAGTTATAAAATAAAACATGAGAGAAATCACTGAAATTTCCATAAATTCTGTGATATGCTTGTTCTAATTTTTCCCTTGATTAGGATACTCCCTTGAAATTTATTTTGTTTAGCCAAGTTAATCGGCTGTGTGTCTATTTATTTTTTCTTATAGTAACAATATAATGATCTTTTACAATCCAAAAACTGTTACGGGTATAAAATAGATATCTGGGTCCTTATTCATGATCTTTATTCCGTGTCCACAGCAAGCCCGTGGGACCTGTCAAAATCCTGCTATAATGATTAATGGGAAGATGTGCTCACAAATGCATCAACGCGCATGCGCGGCGCTCAAAAATGTTTGCCACGCATGTGCGTTGATGCATTTTTAAGTGCAGCTCTCCATTGACCATTATGACAAGATTTTGACAGACCGTACGGGCTTGCCGTGGACACGGAAAAAATATCGTAACTTAGTGCTCAAGTGCCTACTTTGTGTTGTTTGGCACATAGCAGATTTAAAAAGATTTGATCAAAATATGAATTTCCTTACTCACCATAGGCTTAGCTTCTTTACTTCTTTCGAAGCACATCAGATCACACCGAATCTTGTACAACGTATTCTGCGACTGGGACTTCGTATACCTTTTGGTCTTCGCCAAGACCATTGGCATAAAGCACACTACAACTAACACTAGAAACACTTTTCCGTGCATGTTTATTGTTTTTGTTACACTTGTCATCAATTGATTAGAATATCACACGCATCTGAAAACAAAAGACCTTTTAAAGTAGGCTGTTTTATACAATTTGTATCTATACTTTAATTATTGAACTCTATCTAAATAAATTTCATACTAGAATAAGTACTTTTATATTAGATACTGACTGCCTCTATGGCGCGGTACGCAAGAGGTCGTGGGTTCGATCCCTACCCAGGATAAAAGTTTGTGTGATGAGCACGATGGTTTGTTCTGTGTCTGGGTGGTATTTATCTATAATATGTATGTATTTAGAAATATATAAGTATGTTCATCAGTTGTCTGGTTTCTAAAGTAGGTACAAGCTCTTTGGGATCAGATAGCGTTGTGTGAGTTGTCCCAAGGTATATAAAAAAAGTGTTTGTTATTTCTTAAGATTAGTGAAAAATTCTATTTATAAAGATATCGAAAAATCAGTCTTCAAAAAAAATATTTATTTGTAGATCGAATAATAACACTCAAATTAATGATCTAAATCTATTCTTTGAAACTGTCACTAGTCGTGATACCTATACTTTATTTTAGTGTTAAATTATGTAGAATAGGAATTTGTATCCATTTAATATTTATTAGCTGTTCATTGCAAGGAAAGGTTATGCTAGGTCAATTTTTACACGTGAACTTTAAATACACGTGTAATAATTGTACAATAATAAATTATTTAATTGAATAACTCGTTTAAATTTAGTTTTAAGAGCATAGGTAATAAATTCCGAAATTTAAGCGGAAGATGCACTTGAGCTGTAAATAGAAACTGTATAATTAATAATTAGGTAGTGCTTATAAAGAATAAAATATTTTAAATACTTAAGACCACACGTTTCATTGACCTATATACCTAAGTAAACGATTAAATTAACATAACAACCAATTAGTTTCCATCCAAATAGTATCCAAACCAAACAAATCACAATACTAACATCCTAAACTAATCGATCATAAATCCGAGAATCGATTAAAACCATAATACATCACGTCCTTCTGAACTTAAGTCATCGACCTCAGAGATTTTTGGAAAATACATTTGCAGTTCGCGAGTGTATCGTTTGAAATGCGCGGTAATACTGCGGCGCGCGCGCATTCTCCAACGATTCGTGCCTCGGCTTCATTAATACACATCGATGATGCTTTCCTGTCTGAACGCCGATGACGGAAGGTTGCTTTTACTGAGCCGGTTTCCTAATTAAAAAAAATCACAGCGTCTTCCTGGACTATACAGTTGCTTTACAATAGTCGCCTTTACGTCTAGTTTGGATCGTGAATGGTAAACAGTTAGCGTTATAATTGCACATGCAATGAAATGTTAAGTAGAAGCAATTATTTTTGAATTGCATAAACATCTAAAGAGTTTATAGTCGTTTATGGAATGCAATTGTTGATAGGAGCTAATAAAAACTTTATACCTTATAATTACGTCAAAGAGGAATCAAAATATTATATTTAAGTATTTAAAACATTATAGTATTAACTCATTACATGTTTAATCTGACTCTGGTTGTCACATTTCAAATTTTCAAAACCTTGTTTTTGTTGTTACAAATTCAAATTAGATGCGGAGAAGTATAATAGTAAAATAGGCTATTCTTAAATAATAATAACAGTTAAAATATTGTAATTATTGATCATTTCGTTCGGCTTGTTCTAAGAAAACCATTCACGTGATTTCACCGAATCGCTCGGAATCGATTTAATTAGGCGTTTGTTTTTTAAAAGCTAATAAAACAAAATGGCGAAAGATAAATCGTTCACAAAGAAGCTGCGGATTCAACGACCGGTTGATTGCTCTGTGCGTATGTGCACGCCGGATGCCCTTCAAGAGCTTAATTAGAGTTTCTGTTACCAGTGCATCATGCACTTCGTCTGCACAGATTAAAATATGTATTAGGATTCTATTTAGAATTAAGAACCACTGGACTAGGTATCTAGTTTGCAATATGATAGGTACTACACACATAGTGCAGTAGGTAGATAGATAGTTTTTGAAATCATTAAAGTTAACTTTTCTGATTTCAGATTAAATAACCTTATTGATTTCAAAAACATTATTTACTCAACATGATTACCTAATTATTACTTCCATATCTTTTTTTTTTTTTAAAGATAACCAGCAATGTGTGTGTATATTATAAGTATTATACCTACATCTCTAGCTAAGCTAAATTGCTTGTGCTAGTGTGTAGGTACTTAGTTATCAGGGTCAGCTAGTGCTATGACTAGCTTAGCTGACCCGCGCAACTTCATCTGCGTAAATTTTCCCAGTTTTTACAACATTTTTTATTGATGCTCCGCTCCTATTGGTCATAGCGTGATGTTATACAGTCTATAGCCTTCCTTGATAAATGGGCTATCCAACAGTACATATTTTTTCAATTCAGACCAGTAGTTCTTGAGATTATCGCGTTCAAACAAACAAACTCTTCAACTTATTAATATTAGTATAGATTGTTAATTTTGTGTAACAAGAACAATGAGCAATTAGGTATTAATAAATATCGATGAGAGAGTAACAATTGATAAAATAATAATAATAATAATATTTATTTATTTCTCTATAAAACATTTGTTAAGAAATCACACCATAAATATAATAAAGATACGAAAACGAAAATAATGCCAAGTGGTTAAATTGAAACGTGCAAATGTAATAAAATTCTGGCTTTGTTTATCAAAATTGAGCTTCGCCATTATGCTGTAAAAGTAAATATTATAGCGGCCATAAAATTAAGGAAGATAATTTAATGCCTCTGGGATAAATTTTATTGAAATGATTCATTTAAAATGTGCTAAGTGTTCAACTGCTTTTATTTAATTGCTCGTTACTTCTTTACGATGTTTATAGTCCGTGTTCATAAAACGATTATAAAAGACTAGTCTTTTATAATCGATTTATGAACACGGACTATAAACGTTGTTTGTAAGTGTCATAGGCATATAATAATTATAACATCACGCTACGACCAGTAGTAGCGGAGCAAAAAAGATTGAAACAAGATAACCTTAAATCATGCAGTCGGTAGTCGGAGGCATTCATGAACTTGCTAAAATGCCTCCGACTGCATGATTTAAGGTTATTCTGTTTCAATATTTTTTGAATAGGCGGGTTTTTTTGAAAAAAAAAAAAAATTTTTTTAGTGATTAGTTGTAAAACGTAACGTAATAACTGTAACTACCGAAAATTTAAGTGAAAATAGTTGGTAACAAACTTTAAATCGCTTTATAACCTAAACGGATATTTTAAGTGAAAAATGATTTAGAAACCTCAACATGATTTTAAAATACCTAAGACTGGTCTTTTATAATCGTTTTATGACCATTATAAAAGACTGTTTTTTTATAATCGTTTTATGACGATAATAAAAGACTAGTCTTTTATAATCGTCATAAAACGATTATAAATACTAGTCATTTATAATTGTTTTTAATTTTTCAATTATTATTTTACTAATAGAACGCCACATTATTGTTGTGTCATAGGCTATATTAAATGTACAGAGATACTCTGCACATTCGTGCGCCGGCTTGCCCTGAAGCCTGGTACCTGCCTGAGGTAGGTCAGTAGGGTAACGCAGTTTGAGGAATAGTAATAAAACTATATCAGTGACTGACTAGTGTATATATTTCAGTAAGAACATGGGTACATTCAATTACTGAGAGAGATCCATCAGTACGAGAACATCACGCTACGACCAATAGTAGCGGAGCAGCAATGAAAAATGTTTAAAAAACAGGGACAATTTACGCAGACGAAGTTGCGCGGGTCAACTAGTAGTTTAATAAAAGATAGGTCTGGTGTGAGTTGCGTATTGAGTTTTCTTAATAACGTAGGTAGGTACTGTTTCACCAAGGCATATAAGAGTATTTATATTTATATTTATATTCCATTTTCACAATTGAATAGGTGTTTAAATGCTCTTAAAATGTCTGCTAATTTATTAATATATCTATACTAATATTATAGAGCTGAAGATTATGTTTGCTGGAACGCGGTAATCTCATGAACTACTAGTCCGAATTGAAAAATTATTTTTCTGTTGAGTAGCCCATTTATCGAGGAAGGCTATATAAGAGCATTTTATTTTATTCTATTTTAAAAATTGAATAGGTGTTTAAATGCTCTTAAAACGTCTGCTAATTTATTAGTTTATCTATGCTAATATTATAGAACTGAAGAGTTTGTTTGTTTGAACGCGGTAATCTCAGGAACTACTAGTTCGAATTGAAAAAATATTTTTTTGTTAAGTAGCCCATTTATCGAGAAAGGCTATAGGCTATATAACATCACGCTACGACCCATAGGAGCGGAGCAGCAATAAAAAATGTTGCAAAAACGGGGAAAATTAACGCACACGAAGTTGCCCCGTCAGCTAGTTATGAATAAGAGGTTTAATGTTTAAACATCACGATGAATACATAAGCTCTGAATACGTAGATACCAACAAAACGTACCCTTGTCATTTATCGGCTGTCAATATCAAAGGATCTCATCAACAATAACATGTTACTTAGGAAACAGTTATTATTTAGTTACCTGTTTACGAACAAGTTAATTTCAATACAGATAAATGTCCATTATAGTAATTTCAAACAACTCTTAACTATCTGCCACAATCGCATTTATATTGTAAGCGTTGAAGTACCTACCTGCTCTACTTTTTTTTACCCGACTGCGGAGGAGGTTTTTACCCGACTGCACTTTGAAGCACTCTACGGACCAAATTCAAAAGATTCATACGTCAATCGAATCGTATTAATCTTGCGAGTGTCACTAAACATGACAGCAATCAAAATTCAAAATGGCGACAGCCAGAAGCCATAATTGTGATAGAGAAAAAAATAAAGTCAACAAACTATGTCATGTGGGGTATCAACGTGTAGGTATTTAAAAATCATGTTGAGGTTTCTTAAATCATTATTCACTTAATAAAACCGTTTAGGATATAAAGCGATTTAAAGTTTGTTACCGACTATTTTTTCTCAAATTTTCGATAGTTACATTTATTACGTTACGTTTCGTCTTACAACTAAGCACTAAAAAATATTAAATATTTTTTTATAAAAACCACCCGCCTGTTCAAAAAAGATTCAAAGTCAAAGTCAAATATCTTTATTTCGTAAAATCAGGTTAATGATTATTTGAAAACGTCAAATTAAAACATACTAAAAATTTTATAAAATTATGAATGTTTGAAAAAAAAAACAAAATGAGGTTAGGTGGCAGTTCCAAGTGTAAAGCTCATGAGAAGAAGCTGCCAAGAAACTCATGTGCCACTCTTTTAAAATCATCAATTGAATCATCAATTGATTGAAACAAGATAACCTTAAATCATGCAGTCGGAGGAATTTTAGTAAGTTCACCGGGATTCATGAATGCCTCCGACTACCGACTGCATGATTTCAGGTTATTTTGTTTCAATCTTTTTTGAGCCGGCGTTTTTTTTTTCTCACTATAGTCTACAGTGGCAGCAGGAGGAGTTGTATAGAGCAGTCTGAGCAGTGAGGTAGATGACCATATACGTTTTTGAAAAACATAAACTTTATTACATGTAGGTACATATTATATCCACAAACTGTATGGGGTAGGCGCGGTACTGGCATTCTGTCTGTAGACTTGACCTCAGTGAGGAACTTAATCTTTTAGGTAAGGGAGCTTCAGCCCACTGAGGGTAGGTATGTTTTACAGAAGCGAAGGGTTAAAATTTTCCTGAGGTAACCCGATACGAAAATGTATCTTGTTAGAGACGGTTTTTGTACGTACAATATTAACTAAATACAATTTAAAAGGGAAGCCGAAAATAATGGTATTCTATGGAGGTGGGTCCTTAAAACATCATCTTTTCGGCTTCCCTTTAAATTGCCACTGATGTTTTATCAAAAGGGATAAGCACACACCGGCGGTCAGGATACTTCGTAGACAGGGGGGAGGGGTTGAATCCCTTAGTTCCTTCCCCCTCTGCACCCGCCGTGGTTAGGTACAGATACTTACCTACATGTAATATTATAGAATTTTATAAGCTACGGGTCTTAATTGCTTCAATATTTTTTTTAAGACTAAATTACCTTTGTTTATTGCCCGACGTTTCGACCGTATTGCAACGGCCGTGGTCACGGGTAGACTGATTCAGCTCAGCGTCGCCTCCGAGAAGCTAATAAAATTCTTTATTGTGTACAAATCGCGAAAGTTTACGAACTTAAACTACATGTAATAATTTACTGAGCCTGATTGGTTGATAATCAAGTATAATAGTTTTTTTTAAATCAACGCAACAGTAAAATCGCATTTAACTTTCTACCTTATAAATCGTTTACATAAGGATTTGATAACATTAGAAATGTGTTTCAATTATATCATAGTTACCGTATATGGATTGGTACTTACTAGAGATGTACCGACTAGTCGGTGCTGGTTATTTTAGTCGACTAGTTGGCCCATTATTTATTTTATACTAGCTTTCGCCCGCGGCTCGCTTTGATGTCGGTTATCGCGATAATAACTTCCCCGGGACTCAAACTATCTCCATACCAAATTTCACCTAAATCGGTTTAGCTGTTTGAGCGTAACAGACAGAGTTACTTTCACATTTATAATATTAGTATGGATTTCTATTCTTAAAATAAGGTGTTTGAAAAAATGGTTATTAGCCTTCATTTCGAGATTTTACCACACTGACTAAAGAATATTAACCGTAACATTAACGTACATATCTAGGTAGATACATATCAACCTATAGTCCTGCTGGGCACGGGTCTCCACAGTAGGACCTACTTATTATAGGTCCTGGGGATAATTACCATAATCGCCACGCGTAACTTAGATTAGTTCTTAGTTTCGCGTGGCGTGGCAGAAGACTTTATCAATATACAAGGTTATTTTTGGTATAGTGCAAAAATCGTGTTGGGGTGCCTACCCCAACACGATTTTTTCTTCAAGTAATCATAGAAAAAAAGAAAATGAAAATATTGAAAACTTTCAGAGTTATAAACCAACATGTTGTCTTGTGTAATGATTCTGAGCAAACTTCTTTCAGGTTTGCACTATACCACATATATAAAAATCAATGTTTGTCTGTATGTCCTCTTTGCGTTCCCAAACCATTGATAAGATTGTAATGAAACTTTCGCAGAATGTTCTGGGAAGGCCGTTTAGAAAAAAAAAATCCTTAGTAATAGTGATCCGCTTTGTTGACTGGCCGACCATTTTAAAACCAACTAATCGACCAGTTGGCTATTCGGTTTTACCGACTAGGTAGTTAGCACATCTCTAATTGATATCTACGCAATCCGGTACCAACGAATGCTATTCATGTAACAGCGATTGTATTACAATGCTTATTATACAATGCTCAAACATTTTGAAAAGGAACACTTCCATTTATAAATATGTCATTTTACTTTGGTGATTGTTATGTAAGTATGTAACATGATACCTACGGAACCGGTTGCTGGTTCATAACAAGGTTTAGTGGGTGAATTCTTCAATAAACGTGGAAGGCATTACGTTTATTAGAGAAGTCGTATACCTAAGTAATATCTTGTGAATATAAGATTTAGTGATGGAGGGTCCTTAAAATAGAATCCCTTTGAATTCTCGTTGCTTAATATTAAGATCAGTGTCCAGCAAGATTGACTGGCTACTGGCTTATTGTTCTAGTAGCGAATGACCCTAAGTGCTAACCCAGCCAGCGTAAGTACGTCTTTGTGTAAAGAGCACAATTGTTTTTGACGTGATAACGTCTTATAAATCGAAGACCGGGTGCATGCACGAAAAAGTGCCACGGTCCGTCACGTTCCACCTGCTGATAGGCTGCGCATGCGTCCCGGTCCACTAAAGCTGTCACAGGTTGTTTATTACAATAAAATCAATGTTTTTGTGATTGCAGCGACATGCGATACAACTTGAATTTAAAAAAAAAAATGCTTTCACAGGCATGGTTGTTTATTTTAATAACATCAATGTTTTCATAAGACGTTATCACGTAAAATTATCGTCCGTAAACCGACTTTACAGACAAGCATTTTTTTTCTGTACTTATCTGGGTGTAAATTTTCTATAACTAGCTGTCTCGACAAACTTCGTACTGCCTCGCCTTTTTTTTAGTTTTTCGCTTAGTTTTTTTACGTCTAGAATTAAAAAAAAAAAGAATGAATAAAATCGGTAAAGTCGTTCTCTAGTTATCTCGGGACCAATGAAAATAGGGATTCATTTTTATACATAGGTATAGATAATAATAGGTTATAATTTAGTTGATATCTTGTTCATCAGTTGTCTGGTTGCCATTGCACTTTGCAACTCACTCAAGTTGTAAAAAAATTATCGTATCGAGTTAACTCTGGTAATAATCAAATCCGTCGCCTCTCAAACGTTCTAAGCGGGTGGTAAGTTAAGTCCTACCTAAATTATATGTTAGTTGTTACAAGGGACGTTACAAGGGATGTAAGCACCTAGAACTCACTCTCTTATATACATACGCCCTTGATTGATCACTTTAATTTAGGTTTGCTGCAAATATTAGGTAGATACATATTGAAGATTAATTAAGAACCCACTGCCACTGGGGCAGTGGGTTGTTAGAACAACATTCTTTTCGGTTTCCCTTTGAATTAAAGTAGTATTATAGAATCTTATAACCGTAAATAATATAGACGATTTCGACCTTATTGCAACGGCCGTTGCACCGAACACCATTCTTTTCAGTTTCCCTTTGAATTAAAGTAGTATTATAGAGTTTTATAACCGTAAATAATATAGACGATTTCGACCGTATTGCAACGACCGTTGCAATACGGTCGTAAATCGTCGGGCAATAAACAAAGGTATTTAGCTCTAAAATAAAATATTTACGCGATTAAGACCTGTAGCTTATAAAATTCTATAATGTGTACAAATCGCGAAAGTTTACGAACTAATATTACTTAAGATATTTTTATGTATCGAGTTACCTTTGCAAAATTGTAACCCTTCGCCTCTGGTAGGTACATACACCATGAAACTTACGCAAGGAATAAAAACAAGTACGTATATATAGTACCTACTTAGGTATAATTAAGTATGGAGCGGCAGTAGCCTAATAGTTTTGAGGCATCGGACTCGCAATCGTGAGATCGCAGGTTCGAATCGTCTCTAACACAAGCAATTTAGTTTAACTGGAGGGGTTAACAGGATTGCTAGTAATGTGGGACCCATAATCCGAGATTGCTAGTTATATTTTTTTAAAACAAGACAAAAAGAATATAATTAGCCTTCTATGGTGCGGATGTAAGCATCAATTTACAAGAGGTTAATAGGGTATTTTAAAAAAAGCAACAGATTTTAACTATGGTGTATGATTTGTAGAGAACTTAAGAACGATATACGTCATAAATACAATAATATCATTTTTTACATTTTTGAAAGATAGAAAAATTTGAAGTCCAGACCCAAGAATCGAACCTCAAAAAAACTAATATTGTATTTATCAAATAATTGGCAGAAATGCCTATAAAAATTACTATAATGCTATACGACATGATGAGAAGTAAAGAATATTAGGTTAGGGCGTGGAGAATTAGGAGTTTGGCTTTTCATAAGATCTGATAACTTTTTTTGAGTGGTAGCAAATGAACCTAGTCGTCTTGGCGTCAATTTACATGAAAAGGTTTTTGGTGGAATCAATATTAAAGGTACCTACATACTTCGCAATGTTTTACTGTCATCCACTAGGCAGATACCTATATGAATTTATTGCATGATGCAGACGCGATGTAAGCTCACAGCATCAATCAAATCGGTTATTTGATACAATCATGGCCAACACTTCCTTCTCATATAGTGACATGTAGCTCCGGTAAGTAATAGAAAGCATTATTTCTATTAAAATGTTATTCGTTTGGTACTTTATCTTTTGTTCGTAGAACAATAGATGGTTATTGATAGTTTAGGCGTTCATATGAATAGAAGTATTATCAGTAGAGTACCTAACACAATTTTATACCGGACTAGTAGTTGCCCGCGGTTTCGCCAGCGTGGATATTTTTAATATATGTTCCTAAATTTTCGTGATTTGTACATATTATAGAATTTTATAGTCTATCCGTGACCACGACCGTTGCAATACGGTCGAAACGTCGGGCAATAAATAAAGGTATTTAGCCTTAAAATAAAATATTTACGCGATTAAGACCCGTAGTTTGTAAAATTCTATAATGTGGATATTTTATCCACTTAAGGGATGATTTTTTAAAAAACTCTGAAACACGTGTTTTTAATTGAAAACCAAATAGCAAAAAATCTTTTCAATTTTTACAGATTTATCTTCAAACTGATGGAGTTCCATACAAACTTGCAACCTTTGTTTTGGGGACTAATTTACAAAAAACCCTGACATATTCGATGCCTTTAATGTAAAGGGCGTCAATCAATTACTAAAAAAATAAGTTGGTAGCCCGAGCAGTTTGGTTTCTGGGTTAATGAACCAGTCAGTCAGGACAAGTAGTTAAACATAAAGATATAAATCAAATACTCTACAAATAAAATAAAAAAATAATTGTAGCCAAAAATGAATTATAACAAGTACCCCTACCTATCTTTTTCACCATTGAGCGAGAACTTTAGGAATTCTTGTAATTATTTCAGCACCGGCCCTTCATTAATCACTTCTTGAGAAACATTTTCGTGACTATTTTATATAAGCCGAGAGGGACCTCTAAAGCTTGGTGATAACTGATAACAGGAAAGAGAAAATGTTATACATTTTCTTTAATAAAATTTAACCTACTCATGATAGGAAATACTTAGCTAATGATGCATCTTTTTTGTTGTATTTGTATTGTCAAACTCGAAGATAATGTTCGGAAAATATGTTTTCCAAACATTTCCTTGGAGAAAGGTGAAAAAATGCGTCACACGTGTGAAGCTGGTGCAACGGAGGTGGCAGCGTACTTTATGAATATCGTTAGATTGTACCTACTTATAGAACTTTTTCAGAGAATTAAGTAGTAAATGACGTTTTCTAAAAATAAAACCTAGCTAGATCGATTTATCGCCCCCCCCCCCAAACCCTCTGCATACTACATTTTATGAAAATCATTGCAGCTGTTTCCGAGATTCAGATTATATATATACTAGCTGTTACGCGCAACTTCGTCTGCGAAAATTTTCCCCGTTTTTGCAACATTTATCATTGCTACTCCGCTCCTATTGGTCGTAGCGTGATGTTATATAGCCTATAGCCTTCCTCGATAAATGGGCTATCCAACAGTCAAAGATTTTTTAATTTCGGATTAGTAGTCCCTGAGATAACCGCGTTCAAACAAATAAACTCTTCAGCTTTAAAATATTAGTATAGATATAAGTATACAAGAATTGCTCGTTATTTTAGTTAATACTTAGATCATAGTATGTATTACAAATACAATTTATGTATAATCTATTATTTCTTCTACCATGTATTAAATACTAACTAATAACTAGGAATAGTTTTACACGTTAAAGAGTGACTAATATTTTTAAAGGAGAAGGTAGGGAACCTTCCTATTTAAACATGTTAGCTCACTCTTTGAATAACTAGTCGCCCAGAAATCATATGGGCTTGTCTCTACATTCCGTAAATGTAAATCGCACGAATGAATTAAACTTCGGAAGCAATTTTACTATTTATACAATAGCAATTTTACAGTTTTGAAGCGGTTGTTTAGATGAATTACGATTATGAGTCTAGAGAGACAGACGCGGAAGGCGACTTTTCATTAAGTATTCACTAATAAATCAGTCTAATGATTTTAACAGTGATCCCTATGTTCTGATAACAGAATTTTATTATCAGTTAAATTAAATATGTTAGGCTCGTTTCATTGTAAGTATCAATTCATTCAACAGTATTCAACGTTATAAAAAATATCGTACATTGAATTTACAATATACCTAAATACTTATTTACTGAACAACGAATTCTTTATGTTGATGAATACTTTGTATTTAATCATTAAATACTTTTGGGATAAGGATATTGCTTTGAGTTATTTACAGTTATAATTATGGGCGGATATGAACCTACCTTAATAAAGTTAAATTATAGATAACCTATAAATACAGCGAGATTTAGGTACCTAAGTATTATCAACATTAACCTATGCTATTAACAACATTTTGTGTAGAATATTTTCTCCGTGTTTTTCGTTCTATTTTCAAAAGGAAGAAGAGGAAGACAAAACTTTTGATATGTACTTAGTTAAAATACTGTTAATAACTTATTTATTATTTATGAAAAAAATAATGGGTATTTAGATCCTAGTAGATATTGTTATTGAGCTTGTGATAAGTATCAAACATTATATTTAGTATCTACGTAACTTTATAGAACGCCTCTCAAAATACCTACTCGTCAACACTCCAAATCTACTTAGCTTGTCAAAACAAATCATTGGCTCTATGAAATAGAAAGAGAAAGTACGTAGTGATATTTAATATTTCACTCGTATAATGAAGATAATAGTGATAAACCATAGTAAACTGAACCCCTGTCACAATGTAAGCTGCTATTAACATCAGGTGTTCACATTCTACCCTTTCTGAAAACACTTTTAGAACGTAATGAATGCTTTTACTGAGTCGCTGCGTACTTAGTTGTAAACTTGTAACCCAAGATAGGTAATTTAGATAGCTTAATTATCAGCTGTGTGTGTGTTGTGCCATGTGGTACTGGCTTAAGAATATTTATTTATTTATTAAAAATTCAAAATTCTTTATTCACTTAGGATGCAAAACAACTCTTGTGATACGTCGAGATTCTACATGTACATATAATGCCAAGTTCGCAAACAATAGGTAAAGCCGGAGAAAAGAACCTGGCAATAAAAACTCGCAGCCACTCTTTTCAAATTGACAATTTTACAATGTTTGAATGTTTATAAACTTGATATGGGGGTAAGGTGCTGCGACTAATATACTATACACCATGTCAAAGGGCTGATGCAAATTGTATTATCAAAAAGTTGAAACACGAGATAAAGCAAAATCAGCCTTAGAGGGTACAATATAGTAGGAGCATCTATTTACAACAAAGGTAAAAACTATATGTGCTTAAATATTGGCCAAAATACTTGTAACGAATGATTAAATATAAAATATTAATTCTTATATTAAAAGGAAGAAAAGAATAGCCTTTATTCGTCACGCAGAATCTTTACTTACAAAAGTCAAAACATGCTCTTTATCAATGTGACAATTAAAACAAAGTGACAACAAAATTCACCCAAGCATTTTAAAGTAACAAGGAGCAAGCAACTAGATCCATTTTTCTTTATTATTTAAATATTTATTCACTGTATAATAACCCCTACGTATAAGATGATTTTGACTACATTTTTGAACTTAATCACTGATAGACTCATAATACTAGCTGGTATCTTGTTAAATACTCTAACAGAAAGACCCATAAATGAATTATGAGTCCAACTCCTCCACTCTATCCAACTTATACCAACAGATAATCTAACCATATAAGTTCTAAGTACCACCCCAACTCTTTCCGTGGGTGTCCTCAATTCGACTAAGGGATTTCACACTGGAGGACAGGCAGCAGCGCCCTCTGCGTACTCTAAAGCCTTAGGCACCTGTCCTACCAACGGCGAGAAAAAGAGTAGCGAGTAGCGATTAATCGCTCAAGAAACGTACATACTTATGTAGATTCCGTGTAAACAAAAGAGATATTTTTTTAAATAGATAACTAACATTGTGGGATTGTGGTCCCACATTACTAGCAATCCTGTTAACCCCTCCAGCTAAGCTCAATGGCTTGTGTTAGGAGTGGGTTCATTATAATGGTTGATCGCTCACCGGTCCCACTGCCGGCGAGTACTCGCTCTATACTGCATTTCTTTTGTTTACACGGACGGGATCTACAATGTATGGTCGTTGACAAAATACATCTGCTGTACGTTTCTTGAGCGATAAATCGCTACTCGCATTTCGCTTATCGTCGTTGGTGGGACAGGTGCCTTACTCCGATAGCAGCAATAGGACATCATATGGGGTGATATAAGTATATATAATTAATATTACCTATTCAAAATAAATTACTTATCAAGCAGTAGTGAGTGTTAACACGTTCTGAAAAAAACTTTTTATTAAGAATCGACTTCATTCACGGTTGATTTGCTGGCATTTATTAAGAAGTTCCGTTTGTTCCAAAACTCATCATCAGATCTTTGGGTACGAAATTTATATGAAACCATTTCGGAATAAACCTCTTTCAAACAAATAAACAACTTTGAGAATCCGTCTAGGTATATTGACGGAGTTATGCCTGAAATTAGGTACGTACATAAAAAAAAACAATCACCCGAATTGAGAACTTCCTCCTTTTTGGAATTGGTTAAAATAAGTTTTAAGTACCTACCTATACAAAATACTAGCTGACCTGCGCAACTTCGTCTGTGTAATTTTCCTTCGTTTCTGCAACATTTTTCATTGAATCTCAGCCCCTATTGGTCGTAGCGTGATATAACATCACGCTATGATATCCTCCTTGAAAAATGGGCTATCCAACACTGAAACATTTTTTCAATTCGAACTAAAAGTTACTGAGATTATAGCGTTCAAATAAACAAAAAACAAACTCTTCAGCTTTATAACATTAGTAATATAGATTTAATTCATCAAATCAAACACTAAAAAGAAATGATTGGACATTACCTACGAATGCCGCAAATGTAGGGTCATCGTAGAATCTTCTAAAGAACCTATAGGTAATTTTGACAATTCAATAAAAGGAACCGAGTTGACTTTACTGTCCGATATCTATTATTGTTACCTATCTACTTACTAATTAGTATACTTTTGCATCAGCAGAAGAGCGTATGTTCATGGCACTTACGCCTTTTTGTTGATAAACGTAGTTTTTCGGCTATAACTTTATGACGATATATCCGATCTTGGCCGAAATAATTCTAGTTTAAAGTATTTAATGAGCGCTGCCTTTGTGATTTTTTTCACATTTTTTGGTCACACGGTTCAAAAGTTAAGACACAATTTACTTACGGTTACTCCTAACTTAGTTAGTTAGGAGTAATCGAAAGTTACCCCCTTAACTTCTAAAAATACTTATTTTTATTATTTATTAATCTAAGTAGCGGCCACTAGAAGACACCTTTTCACCAAATTTAATCAATATTTATTGAGTAGTCTCTAAGTAAAATGCCTGTGACATGCGGACGGACAGACAGACAGACAGACAGACATGATGAAACAATAAGGGTTCCGTGTTTTTTTGCCATTTTGGCTACAGAACCCTAACAAGTCACATAACATGTCATGCCATCGAAGATACCGTTGAAATTATATAATTTGCATACTGTTATACCTACTTGGTAATAGAAGTTTTTAAGGTGTTCCTGCTTAAACACTTAAATGTCACTGAGAATCCTTGCATTAATCATGTCTAGGTGCTTAATTGTAGGTTTTAGCTACACTTTACTTAGGACCTAACACTTTTGTAAATTTATGGCTCGCACAAGCCAGTTTCAAGTTTATTTTCTTTCAGTTCCAAGTTTTTATTCTTTCAAATTTTCTTCAAACTATTACTACTAATTTTAACATGTATTTCAGGTATATTTTTCACTCGTAGAGTATATTTGTTCTGTGATATTACACGTTAAACGCGGAGCTGTTAAAATAGGGACATTTTTGTTTGCCGCCATTTTTACAACTCCTAAATGTATGTTATTATTTACTAGATTTTTCCTGTGGCTCGCCTGTGTAGGTACGTATTGATCTATGTGGCGATGGAACGTATACCTTTATTTGTTCCTACAGGTTATACCTAAACTGTTCAGCCGTTTAAGACGGAAAAACAACAAAATAAAATGTAGGATTAAAAAACCATTAATCTCTAGATCTACTATAGATCTAAGTTAGCTTTTTTGATTGAAAATATATCGATGCCTAGACACAACCACATCACAATTAAAGGTCTTTAATATTGCTACCTACACACTAGACGAGATGCCATGAATATTCGGTAACTATTCGATTATTCGGCAATATTTTATTCGTCCATTCGAGCGTTACCGAGTAGTGGCCGAATATTGCGAACTGTTCAGTTCGCAAATTCTGTATTTGCCCGAATATTGAGAACTGAATAGTACGCAATATTCGGCCAAATACAGAATAGTAAATCACTCGAAAAAAGAATATGCATTCTTTTACTCACAAAGATAAAGAAAAAAAATGTACTGCAATACACTAATAGTGTAATTTACCATAATAATTAAACAGTACGTTCTCGTTCGTGAGATAGCTGTGTGCCTAGTTTCCGGGTTCAAGAAACAAACGTTATATTTTGTAAACGGTGCTATGTTTGTATTTTCAGGGTCCTTATTTACGATCTTTATGCCGTGTCCGTGACAAGCCCGTGAGAACTGGCGCATGCGCGATGCGCTCAATATAGTACGTTCGCCGCACATGCGCGATCATGCATTTCTAAGCGCAGCTCTCCATTTACCATTATGATAGACCGCGCGAGCTTGTCACGGATACTGAAAAAAATCGTGAATAAGGACCCAGGTTTAAACTATTTTCTCAATTTTAGGGAAAATTCTATTTTTGGGATTTAACGACACGAATTAGTATTGTTTGTTGCTAAATATGCCTGGCACGCAAAACTGATCGTCATTTTGCCGTAGGTACTGTACATATTATGACTGCCTCTGTGGCGCGGTGGGAGTGTATCCGACTGCTACGCAAGAGGTCGTGGGTTCGATCCCCACCCAGGATAGAAATTTTGTGTGATGAGAGTTGAAGAGTATTGTCAAAATATTACAGCCGGTATTCAAAACATACGGATTTTTTTGCACGAGACGCAAATCGGTGGTAGTTGTAACACATGCTGATGACGAGGGGGTCGTTGCATGCACGGTGCTCCAAAAAATCGTTTGGGAGGGGGGGAGGAAGAGGCAAATTGGCAAAGAAATTCAACACAATACAAGAAATTCCGTAGACGAAACAAAAGGATCCGCCTATTGGCAAGTGTACCTAAATAGGTAGCTATGGCGATGGTCTACTGCTTATTGTACCTGACTATATGTAGGTTTAAGTAACAATACTTATATAGATTGACGCAGGTCTTACATACCAATTGATTGAGTAACTAGACCACAACAAAACCAGTTGAAGTGAAGCGCAAGCGCAAGCGCGCATTACGTATGTACAAAACGTTATCTATTAGCGCATTAGCGCCTGGTCGTGCTTATTAGTAAATGTTTCTTTTGCTTGTTGCTAACAAGCATTGTACCTAATGCACTACAAACGCGTAACAGAGAATTCCTTATTGCTAGGTACTCAATTACGTCTGTGTATTTATTTGGTGAAGATACTCGTAAATACACAGTCGTGACTTTTTTTTAATTTGCACCTCAATGTGAAGGCAGAATAAGATGTGTCATAATTTAATTAAGAACTTTCTGGACCTCATACATGCAAATAAATGATTTTCATTGCTCTATCTAAATACTTAGTACAATACATCAGGGACGAAGGGTCATTAGAACACTATTCTTTTCGGTTTCCCTTTGAATTGAAGTTAACTACTTAATATTTTAGGTATAAAAAACCGTGTCCACCAAGATAGATAGGTTTCGAGTTATCTAACATTTATTTTAATCCTTCGCTACTGGAATACATACCTATATATTGTTGTATTTCGGATCTAATGTTAAGGTTTAGTTAGGTACCAATTCACCGACTTCTACATTCAGTCATTTGTCGTCAACGTTTTTTATTTAGTCGATCTTGGGGGCTAAACTAAAAATTCGTCTAACAACTACAGGGTCCATTGATTTTTCTTTATATTAAGCCATTGTCATTTCAGATTGCTAAATAATATTATGAGTTCATCTCCCCAAGAAATTCCGATTATGGATCAGTTCTACCTTGAGTGTCCACATCTTAGCATTCGATCGAACCATGCCCTTTGAAGGATGATGAGTCTTACGCTGGTTTAAGATCCTCCTTTTGATCAGCATAAAAATAAAAAATAAATAAAAATGATTTATTGTTCAAAAAGTTACAAATAGATAGTAATAAAGTATGGTAAAGGTGAACCGAAGTATTCTGACAAATCCTACAAATCCTTCTCTTGAATAGCTTTTCTTGCAATTTCACTATATATACTACTACCGTGATTTTTTTGGCAGGAAAATTGAAAATACCTATATAATGATACCCCACACGATGGGTAGGTGAGAAAAACAAAATCACATCACGACATTACTTAAAGGGTTTTTTTAAATTTTTATTTTATTTAAATTCTCCTTTAAATAATGTGGGGATGTGACCTAAAATTTAAAATAAAAATGTTTTCAAGATTTTGTTCTTTTACTTTGTCGACATAAGTAATATGTGTATCAATGCAAAATTATAGCCTTCTGCACTGACATTTTTTGAGCTAAGCTGCGGTCGGACGGACATGGCGAGACTATCAGGGTTCTGTTTTGCCATTTTGGCTGCGGAACCCTAAAAAGTACTTGGCTAGTAATAGGAACCCAATAACTGCAGATGAAATTATTACCATCCAGCTTTTAGAGTCAAATTTTATGTATCGATATAACTTGGCTAACAAAAAACCACTCCGTAAAGTTTTCTTGGACTTGGTGTCATAATACTTACCCACCTTACCGGAATACAGTATTGTAACAATCAGAGCAGCGTACTGGATGTAACCCGAGTATTTCGTCATGGTTCCTTGGAAGGTGAACTAGTTTTATCCAGCAGGTACCATAAGTTGCAATATAATGTGCAACTGCTCCTTGCGCTTTACACAATTCTACATCAGATTTGAATACTTAGGCACCGTTAATTAATTCAAGTACATTCAGTTCAGAAGGCGTTTTGTACATTTGCCTTGCTATTGGGCCACTTATTTCGATTGATGTTAGGACTCTTGGTTTAAGTTGGGTATTCTATCTACTTATTTAATAATAATCTAGATCTTAGCCTTAAGAGTCTAGAGGATAGCATGGATCGAAGCACAACAAGCAATCGTGGAAGGATCATAAATCAAACGAATATAACTAGAAGTTCTAAAATAAATTATCATCCATTTAGTACAACATTCGTTTCCTGGATAATGATAAATGAATGTTCTCCTAACAGATTTGGGTCACGGCGAGACTAGCCAACCACGGAAAAAAATGTAGTGCCCAAGAAATTCGGTAGTATATGCGTTGCTACCTGCAGCGCTGCAAACTTCGGCCACCCCGACGTTTCCGTGTTGACTGCATTGCCTGCCCCGGTGTAATCTCATGTACCACAAGAGATTATGCCCACCGTGGCGCCGTATACGCCGATGTACCTACATCTGGCGCATACACTATACCACAAAACCGTACACCTCGACGTATGTGTGCCAGATGATCCGCTACACGCCGAGGGTGCAGTTCTGGAGTCGCGACGCAACGTCAACTTCCTAACGTTTGTAGTGCGAGTTCCAGATTGGTTTCTGCACCTCGTCATGGAGGAGGATTTCTGGTCGTAGGGTGTGGTTTTCCGTCGCTTTTGTGGACAGGTGCCATAAGAACGACCAAAGACATAGTGCAAGTAAAATGTACTATTAACGTTTTAAGTTGTATTTACTAAAACCTTTTGAATATGTTGTCCACGGCAACTACATCTCGGTGCACATCAGCGTCCACGTGAAGGAAATATTCCCGGAGGTTGCATACCTCGCGGTTGTGGAGGGTCTTAGCTTTTAGGAAACCATTAAATCAGGTACTAGATCGATGATTGATTTCCTTACGTAAGCAATAATGACCGTGAAATAAAATACAGTCTTAACTAAATAAACCAAACGATATAATAATAATATATTTATTTAAGGTCCCAATGACATAACAAGATATAACAATGTATTCTTCAAATGTCTTGAAATTTCTAAAAAAGAACCGCTACTTACATAAATTAAAAACTATAAGCATAGGTACGTATGTTATGTACGTATTCATTTAAACAGTATCAATACATTCGCCATGCGTGGACCGAGGACTTGCAACAATGTCTACGTGACACGCATTCTATATCAACGCATATTATTTACCTCTGGGTATTTTGCTTGGACCATGACATACTTTGTTTCTTCTAAACTTGTCAGGATTACGGACACAAGGATTAGATACGGCGAATGTTACAGAAGTTTGATTATAAAAACACTAGATCATGTTGTCCCACTGCTAGGCAAAGGCTTACCCTGTCCCCTTCCTTATTCCATTGTGTTTGATCCAAGGTTTTCCGGGTCCAGTCCTTAGAGTATGCATTTCTCTCTGGGCCTGCCACACTGTCTTTCTATTTTCTGGCACCCACTCTGTGGTTGATTTGGCCAATAGCTTATTCGACATGCGGCAGATGCGACCGTTCCAGTTCCAACGTCAGCTACTTGCGTTTTAAAGCGCAGGGTTCAATTTCTGACACGGTCTATTAGTTTTGAACCCAGTCCCATCTTAGTTTGATGTGATTGCTAGTATGTAGACTGCGTCTTTGGCGCGGTGGGAGTGTGTTCGACTGCTACGCGAGAGGTCGTGGGTTCGATCCCCACCCAGGATAAAACTTTGTGTGATGAGCACGTTGGCTTATTCTGTGTCTGGGTGTTAATTATCTATAATATGTATGTATTTAGAAATATATAAGTATGTTTATCAGCTGTCTGATTTTCATAAATATATATAGGACATAGTTCCTTCGCGTTGTCCCTATGTCTTACCTATGTGTATTTACTCTTATATCTACTAAGCTATGTACCAGATGAGATGCGGGTTTTACTATCATTCAGATATTTTTTTCCGGGTGGTTTATAGGTTTAGTACAAAAATGGAAGCCCTGACATTCATTACACCTTACACCTTTGGATACGAATTGAAATTTTGCAGAGAAGTTTCTGTCGTGAAGTAAGAAACAATTTCGGAAACACATGATAAACCAACTTAACGCGGGCAAAGCTAAGGCAAAAAGCTATTGTTTAATATAGAGTGTCCAGTATAACATAGCAGCCTTATTAAAAGAAATCTTTATTCCCGATGTAGATACTTACTTACCTATTAGTATGCAGATACTTAGATATTGGTTGATACCTAACATGATTTATGTCTGCTTTCACGTAATAAGTTAATTTAATAGTAGAGTTGTCTTTATCAATGCATTTTTTAAATTATATTATCATCGGTCCCTGATAAGATGAAAATCACGTTGAAAAATCTTTAAACGTGATTTTCATCTTATCGGAATCCCCGGAATCGGATTAACTCGGAATCCCGAGTTGAAGCTAATTAAAGAGTTTAAAAACTCTCTGAAATGAAAAACTGTTATGTAAACATCCTACCCCCTCCATTATATCAGTTCAAATGTAAATACTTATTCAATTCAAAACGTAACACTGGCACAGATATATCATAATAAGATGGATGATTCATGAATTGTTATTCCAAGCGAATAAGAAACAAAAAATGTATTAAGACGTCTTAAATACTATTTGTTGGAACCTCGGAATTTAAAAGAACGTTTGAATGATGTATTTTGTTAGGCTACTTAGACAATTTGCTCTTAATAAAACAAAAATTAAAATAAAAAAGGGAAAAAATAATCATTTGGACTTAAAGGGCACTTCTGGTTTCTAGACCGCACGATTTACAACTTGAACTATTAAAACAGTGTAGATTGCGGCGAAATTTACCTTCGTATTCTAAGAATCTTACGGATACGTGATCTGGTCACGTGATCCTGACGAGAGTTTAACTTTTTATACCCACCCGTATGGGCATAAAAAGTTAAACTCGCGTCAGGATCACATTGCGGCATTGTGCACTTTTTTTGGTATCATAAAAATGCATATGGCCACTTAAAAAGACTAAATACTATTCTTCAAAAAAAAACTTAGTCTTATCTAGACTAAGTTTTTTTTTGAAGAGTAGTATTTAGTCTTTTTATTCTTTCTTTCTTTTTAAGAGTAGTATTAAGGCTTTTTTAATAACTCAGGCTTGTAAGACAAAGCGGTTCAAGGGATTTTCATCAAACCGGCCTTTTATAATAAAAATACCTATCCAAATTGATCCGTTTGACCGTTAACCACCACAGGACTGGACCACAAGGTTGGTTGGATGGTTAGACGGATAGGTACACAAGTTAAACTTAACTACTTCTTTTATATCGGGTGTTGATAAAGAAAATTTACAAAATAACTAATAAAGTATGATGATGTATTTAAAGTAGATGTTTGATGAAATAGCACATGTACAAAAAAAACATGTAAGGAAACCTCACACTCAGAACAAACAATATGTGGATAAAATATTTCTGATTCTGTAACATCGCAGCTTATTGTAGTTGTTGCGGACGATGAGTGGAGTTGTGAAAACAATATCATGGGTGGTAGACGTATACGGGCGGACCTACCCGGCGGCGACAGCACAGAACACTATTCCAGGACTTACACTTTAAAATATTATTTGCAACCCCTAAGTAACATAAGCTAATCAAACATTTCAATCTCCCGCCGCTACTTCCGTGACTTAGCAACCCACTTAAGCGCGCACGTCGGCGGGCCGAATGTCGAATAGTAATACAACGAAAACATGAAATCAGCAAGAAGGAAGAAATCCCAGAAAAGAAAGCGAAACAATAGAAGAAATCCCTCTGTACGGGCCGAGTGAATCGATGCGATGCGAATCGATCGAACACCGGGACTTCGAGTTCAAGTCTCAAGAAACAAGAAAGAAGTGTTAGGCATACCACCCCACCATTGTTCATCGTTTTGTAATCAATAAATACGGCGGTGTGCCTTTCAACGTTATCGAGTGTTTTCATTGCATCCCCATATATAGCTGTTCCGTGCAGTAGTAATATAGCTTAAAAAAAATGAACCTACAAAAAAAAAATTAAGCACATCACTAAATGTAAATTTCGCTGCCTCACACTTATGTTTGAGTCTATACAACGTTTTTCTTGGTACAGTGCAAACCTGAAAGTAGTTTGCTCAGAATCAGTAGCAGATTCCAATGCAGTCGTTTTTGGCCTATGTTATATTTTTCGATTAATTTAATTAATCAATTATTAATTAATTAATTAATCATTATAACAGTTCAAATCCTGTTTACACTATGATTTGAAAGGTAATCATTACTTATATTTAAATAATAATCATGGATTACGTACTACGCGACGTAATGAACACGATAGCGCGAAAAACGCACGACAACTAAAATGGCTTATAACTCTGCAAATTTTCAATATTTTCATTTTCTTTTTTTGACTTCTTAAAGGAAGAATCTTGTTGGGGTGTCTAAGCTTTGCACTATACCAAAAATAACCTTGTATATCTGATGTTTTATAAGCTACAGCAACGTTTTATTGCTCACACTAAACCCTTTCCAGAAAAATTTGCAGTCGAATAGCAAAAACCCCATCTAAATCGGATCACAAGCTTTAAGAGAATTACGAACATACATACATACAGGTCAAACAGATGACCATATTTTTTGAAGGTGGTTCAAAATTAATTATAATTAGTAAACTTATTACACTAGGTGTACTAGTAGTAAACCTTGACAGCCTCTTTATTTCATTAAGTACGGCCATCTTTTCTTTAATTTCCGGGATATTGCGATTGATTGTCGGAATTATGCCTACCGATAGAGTTGCGTGATTTCTACCTATCGCCCGATAAGTTTGATATTGCATCAGCTTGTGATATCCAAGGAGTACCTTGAATACGCTGAAGTGATTCCTCAATTATCGCACTAAGATTGCACACACGTTGCGTGATATGTAAAACGACGGATACCGACTTTGAGGCAATAAATTTAATTATAAACAGTTCACACGCATAGACTATGTAGTTCAAGCTAATACAAAAAAAAAAAAAAATATCGAAATACTGGTGTGAACTGCGTGCGGTTCCTCTACAGTAGATATACTTACTTGGTGTTTATTTAAATCACCGATTTCGTTTTCGACTTCTACCTATGTTTACTACCATTAATAAAAGTAATGTGTGTTGAAAAGTTAGAAACGCAGCCACGGGCGAGGATTATCAATTTTTATTTTAAAGGTAGTTTTATTATGTTATCAGGCGTGGATCCAGAATTTAGTTCAGGGGTGGGGGAGTAACAGTGACTCCACCGGCCACGTGTAAGTTACTATCAAAACACATCTGTCCAATGTCAAAATTGTCAAATTCCCCAAAACAAAAAGTCATTCAGTCGAGTATGGGGGTTGCAATTGACCTTGGATCCGCGCCTGTCTGTTATACTGGTGGGGATATAATGGTAAAAAAATTAAGATTACCAATGCCCCGAGCTTAAACCACATTCCATACGCATGTTCAAAAAAACTACAACGTTTGTTCTACTTTTAATCTTAAATAGATTATCTACACATCTTAACAAATAATTGTACACCAACTATCAAATACACATTTCATATTTCGTATTGTTTTAGTTTTTAAATATTCCGATATATTCAAACTACAACAGTAATCTAAAATAATAACATCCCTTATTTTTATTAATTGTAAGAATTAATAGGATTATTTTTTTATAATCTTATCATACAAGTAGTACTATAAGTTACCTACATATAAAAATAATGTAAGTGGTTAGTCTAAATATTCAGGACTAAAGCTTATCTAAGTATAATATTTGAAGAAATAAGGCACTATTCACGTTTTTGGCTTGAATCCGAAAGCGATAGGCGACAGCGAAACAAACAACCTACTTCTGTGCATTTTCTTCGAATCTGGACTAAAATACTCCGATATTTAAATAATATGAAAGAACCAGTAGTGTCACTTGTCGCTGTAGTATTTCATTCTATTGCCGTTGTCGTTGATGACTGACTCAATTCTTTGGAGTTTTAGGCAGCTGGAGCGGCAGTAGTCGCTGCTGCAGCGGCTGCAGCAGGCGTCGCTCCAGCAGCAGCAACTGTAGTTGCTACTAATGGTGCTGCTGTAGGAGCAGGTGGCCCAGGTGGTGGAGGAGGCCCAGCACCGGCGGGAGCCCCCATGTTCCAAGGCATCATGTTCATGAACCATCCAGACATACCATTAGGCCGCCATAGAGTTAAGTTTGTAGCGGTTGCGGAAGCAGCTGAAATTTAAATTTCTTTTGGTTAGGTTCAGTTAGTTATGTGACGTTTTAAAAAAAACAAACATGGCGTCTGTGAGATGTTATTTAATGAAATGTGAAAGAAAACATTTTGAATGGTGTAAAACTATGAATGACATCTTTCTTATTATCGCAGTACCTATTCTTTTTACGTGAAATTGAGTAGTTACCACAAGTTCTCATTTATTTTCGCAAACGAATAAATTTATTTTTATAAAAAAAATTGTACCTGGCTACCTATTTTATTAAACTGATATTTTTATAGACTAATAATGATATGAAGTTCACAATTTTCGGATACAAAACGACTACAAATTTGCGGTATATTTGCAGGCATCAAACTTTGAGGTATTTGTAGCAATTAACATACAGTCACAGTTAACATACAGTACACACAACATAGCCATGAAACATCGATACATTGCACCATGAAATACATGAACAGGGTAATTACGATAATTACGATCAGTCAACCTATCAATCAAGTTTCACTGAACATACTTGCATGAATGAAGCATGTTGAACTATGAAAAAGTTGCAGACCAAGGACACATCTAAGTAAGTTTAGCTTCCATAGCTGACGTTTTTTTGTTA
The DNA here is from genome assembly GCA_945859575.2 of Herminia tarsipennalis. Taxonomy (NCBI): domain Eukaryota; kingdom Metazoa; phylum Arthropoda; class Insecta; order Lepidoptera; family Erebidae; genus Herminia; species Herminia tarsipennalis. The sequence goes on along the minus strand of OX243835.2, from coordinate 21,623,203 downwards.
CTGGTAGGGGTGTTTGTTATATTTTGTAATGTATACATAACAAAATAGCACATCGTTATTTAAAATGCTATTTACGTGGTATTGCTATTATTGCTTTAGAGTTTGTTAAAAGCGCCATCTATTGCATGTACTCTGAAACCGCTGTAAACCCTTTTAAAATCAATAACACATGTATCCCAAACATACATCTATTGCAAAACTCAGCAATTTTTGAAGTGCTGCTTGCATGCACAACATCAATCAATAGCATAACGAATAACGAAACAATACTCTTTTATTTCTTTGTAGCGACAGCATCGACTTCAATGACCAGATATCAACATGGTAAATTGTACTTTATTGTTAGTATGTTAAAAACTTATAACGGTTACTCATTACTTCGTTATTCGTTACTTGCGTTTGCGTTTAACGTTACCAGCTTTGTGATTTGTTTTTGTTATTTAGGTGTTATGTGTTTTGTGAGCGATTATAACACATTGCCTTGACAAAACAGATTGTTGTTGTTTTGATAATTGGATTCCTAATTTGATTTAATATTGTTGTGTTTAGAAAGCTGTAGGTTGAGTTCGATTAGTGAGTGTAATAAAAACCGCGTACCGACATAAAATCAATGAACTTTTACGTACGCATGGCTGACACGAATTGAAGTGCCTATCTGCTTGTTTATTTTACTATTAAATACACTAGTCATACCTAATTATTTTCCTCAGTCAGACTAATATATAATTCGAGTAATAGTACGAAGGAAACTTCCGTGAGCTTATTTAAATAAACATTATCGTTAATCGCTAACACAAGTCGATGAAAGTGATGTAATCGCAACATCTATATTGATAACGCATAACATAGTAAACGTCTAAAGTAACAAATAACAACATGCATTTCGGTTATCGCTAACGAAATGCAATGTTCCTCATTCTCGTTACTTGCTATTGCTACGTGTCGTTCGTTATTCGTAAGTATATCAAGAACGATAGCACTAAAAACAACCTGCGATTTAAGGATAGCAATAACGTAATAACGTGATTTAATAAATAGCCGTTGCGCATACTTCTACCAATAGGTGACATTTACCTCACCCCATAGTAACCATATCAGTGTCACTCAAATCTTTGGTTTGTAAAAACCCGAGCGTCACAGTACGGCGATCCTCATTCTAAGATTATTTCTTTTTAGGAAATTTTCAAGTCAATTGTAAATTGCTATTTTTTATTCTAAATATGAAATTCCTATTAATAGGAGTGCCAAATAGTAGAGCACTTGTGCCTACTTACTCGTACTAGTGGCGATTAGTTACTATGGCAATACCTACGTGTTGAGAGATCATTACACAACTCATTTTTACAAGGCATAAAAATTGACATAGTACGGGTTACCTACGTAAAAGAAATAAACATTTTAAAACTCCCGTGGGCGGGAGAACTTCAGTGATGAATCAACGTACCTTATAAAATCAAAATGATGGGCGATATTCATAGATGGAACTGAAATATGTTTTTACCGGATTTTGTTAAAAGGCAATTTTATTTTATTTTGATTAAGTAACTAATCTTCCATTATTACTTAGTTACGTTGTTTTCACAAGAGAATTAGCTATTCGATTGTCATGTTTTATTTAAATACGTCGCCATTTACCTATGTAACCTGGCCAGGATAATTTCTAGTTACGTCTTTACGTAACACTAACCGCCTCACACGGCTGTCATATCGTAGTTTTTTTATACCCTATTTTACATTATTACAATTTTCGTAGGGATCTCTAGTATTTAATATAAACTATAGCCTATGTTACTCCCCAATAATGTAGCTTTCTAACAGCAACATATTTTTTGAAAACGGGCCAGTAGTTTTAAGTTCGTTCGTGATCAATCTTTATAAATTATATTCTTATTTCTATGTTATTTATAATTATAATACACGAAACAAAGTTTTGTCCTAAGCCTAGGGTTAGATTAATTAATTAAGATTGATCACGATTACTGACCTCTACGTTATTATAACTGGGAGTAAAAGTTGGTACATGTTAGGTACCTACCTACTATTGATTGAACAGGTAGTACTATACATTTTTCTGACCATTTTCGAACAAATAACATTTTCAATTGTCTGTCTCTTTTACAATCAAACTCTGTTAACTTAATAAACTTAAGTGACACTTTAGTAGCATTTGTGACTATGTTTTTTTCACAACAGTGCTTTCCAGCAACACCAAGACACGATTATGAAATTAAATTCATTAAAAATAAAATACGGAACTTATCGCACAGTTTGCAAAGGGGGTTTTCATTTAAATGAAAGTCATTACTATGAATCTTACCCTTAGGGTGCAGTTTAACGAAGCGAAAACTTTCAGCGCCCGTCAATGTCAAATAGGTAGGGTATTTGAGGGCTTTTGTTCCACGTTTATGTCCCTACTTAGTAGATATTGGTGTAGGTACCTATTATGCCTAGACACCAAGTATTAATAATAATAATATCTTGGGACAACTCACACAACGCTATCTGATCCCAAACTAAGCAGAGCTTGTACTATGGAAACCAGACAACTGATAAACATACTTATATATTATAGACTAGCTGTGCCCGCGACTTCGTTCGCGTGAAAGTCGGGTTTAAATTAAGATAGTTTATGTTACGAAATAACTTCTGTGTAAATATGTTGGAAACAGTCCTGTCGGGTGAACCGCGATATGATTCAGCAGCGGAGAATCATCATATAGTCATCTATTGATAGCTTCAACACCCAAAAGCTTTGTGAAAATGAATAAGTACCAAACACAGACTCTTTAGGTATTCGTTTACTGTGTTTTTCTGTCATTAATATGTGTTATTTGTGTCTCTTTTCTTCTTGTCTATTGTTATTTTTATTATTTTACTGTTTTATTTATTGCTTTTTTTATCTTCTGCATGACTTTTCCTGTTAAATTATAATAATGTATATACATGTGTCTTCTGTGTACTAAATAAAAATCTTTCTATTCTATTATTTTATATAGTTAATTTGGTGTGCGGCTTAAGAAGTGGGTTTTCTGTTGTTTTTGTTTCATTCATTCAACGTTATACCTACTTAATACCTAATAATTTTTAATAGAATTTGTACTAACATTTTGGTACTTCCCATTTGATCAGAAGTTTATCGTAAACTTGTAAAGCCTAAGTACTTAACTGTGATAGTTTTCTTTATAATTTTAGTATTTATACTACTACCGTGAATTTTTTCACATACCCAACATCAACCATTTAGTTGGCAGGGGAACACTTGACTCTAACAAAAATGTTCACTATAAATCCTAATATTACACAAAGGAATCCTTAAATCTAAAAATAGTCTTCACAAACCCTAAACGCTTTTTAAAAGACCTATCTAATGATACCCCACACGATGGGGTAGGTGAGAAAAAAAACACATCCCCACTTTACATATAAGAGAGTGCCTCTCTTGTCTTTTTTACTTACTTGCATCAATGTAACATATAAGAGAGTGCCTCTCTTATATGTTACATTGATGCAAGTAAGTAAAAAAGACATGGACTCCCCCTCCCCCAGACTCCGCGTTGACAGACAATGACCCCCCACCTCCCTCCTCCCGTCACCCGAACTACTCACACTTGGCCGATGAGTCATTCATTATCGTTGAATTGATGAACACTTGATATCCAACCATAACCCCAAAACATGATCTTCGATGCACCTGTGTGATGCGTGGTCAAACGAACGGACAGAAAGACAAACATTTCTAAAAATGATAGCAATATGTTTATTTTTAATACTATTTTAAAACTTCTTTTACTAAGTATAGAACATTATTGAATACAACGCCATCTACTTTCAAAACCAGTGAAGTTTCTTCTAATACTTAATGTTTTTTTATTAATTTAAGCAATTTAAATAAATAAATAGGAGAATGTTGCCACTCAGCAAAAAATGAATCCGTCATCGTAAGCACCTATACCCTAATAAATGTTTTCACAAATAAGGAATTGTTGGATCACGGTGACCAATTTGATTTCATAGATGGCGCTACACGTTTTTTTACGTGTGAAATGTCTTTTTTTTGAACACGAACACATCAATTCTGGAAAATATCGAATACTTGTTAAATTAGAATGTAATATTATTTTTCATTTCTACTACGATTAATTCATTACTCTCTGCAGTGCATGCAATACCTATAGATATCTTACATAAGTGCATATTTCACTTGATTTTTAATATAAAAAAATATTAACCAAAGCAAATAAGTTACCTATGGTCGAAAAAATAACTATAACATTGAGAAAAATATTAAAAAAGGACAAAGACAATTTTAAAAAAATACAAAAAGAACATAATCAGATATCAGATTTGAGCCTGAGACTTCGTCGTCGTCAAAGACCGCTAGCATAGCTTCGAGGCTATACTGTTCGCTACATACCATGTCAAAATAACTGTTCTTATGAAACTTAAAAATTTTGTGTATAGCTCCTTATAGTTTTAGCGTGAAGTTATTTATGTATACGATGGGTTACAACTAAAGATAATGTCTAATTGTGGAAAAAATTGTGATAAACCATTATGGTGTGACAAAAAATACGTTGCTACTCGTTCCCCATAGACGTTAGCGTAATGATTCATAGTGTAAATAATGTCCTAAGTATAGTATTTACTATAAAACTGTAAATTTTCATAAAGATCCGTCAAGTAGTTACTGTTTTATAACGAAAAATAGCTACAGACATTATCCCTCACTGCTTAGCTCCTATGGGAAAAAGCGTGATAATTTATAGCCTAAATATTTATCCGCATCTATTAAATTGCACGTGCAAAATTTCAACCGAATCTGTCCGGTAGTTTTTGCGTGATTCGTGTTCAAACAAACAGACAGACAGACATTTCTAAAAATGCAGCTAAGTGTTTAAATACTCTTTTCGAACATTTCCTAATTTTTTTTTTCACTAAGTTCGGCCATGTACAGACACGTGAAATTTACAATTTTATTATATGTATAGATATAGATAGATAGCATGATTCAGTATTCAAGCGCGATGGCTTATTATTAGCGTATTTCATGTATAACTTTGGTGTTTATATACCGATTTCTATGATTCTTTTTTATGGAATAGTTAATTATGTTAACTTTTTGAATTAGGGATGACTGAGAGTGTTATAAACGTAAGAGTAGACAAATATAATTAGAAAGCTTCGAACTGCTAAGCTATCGGGAGTTACACGTGATATTGTGAGTCAACCATAAAAGATAGACATATGCTGTCGTGGGATATTTTTTATATAATTTTAAGGAGAACATTTCCGTTATACATGATTTCTGTGTAGCTTTAACCATTAAGGTTGCACACGCGACGGAAGCTTAAAAAATGGAGTAACTTTGCCCGTTTTCCCTTCGCTGCTTTGCTCCTATTGATTGTAGCGTGATGAAAAGTATACTATAACCACCTCAGGAGTATGAAAAATAATTGTACCAAGTTTCGTTAAAATCCGTCGAGTAGTTTTTGTTTCTATAACGGTTATACAGACAGACAGACAGACAGACAAAAATTTTACTGATTGCATTTTTGGCATCAGTATCGATCCCTAATCACCCCCTGATAGTTATTTTGGAAATATATTTCATGTACAGAATTGACCTCTCTACAGATTTATTATAAGTATAGATAAATAACACCCAGACACAGAATAAACTATCGTGCTCATCACACAAAGTTTTATCCTGGCTGGGTATCGAACCTAAGACCTCTTGCGTAGCAGTCGGAGCACTCCCACCGCGCCTCAGAGGCAGTCAAATTAGTCAGCTATCATAAACGCAAAATATGTAACTATTGTCTAATTTTCAATGTAATTGGGCCTAAAAAGCAATGTAATTGTGCTTAAAAAGCAAGGTAACAAAACTTTTGATCATTTCACTAGGCAATAAGTACAATCGAGTTTGAACGATTGAATGAAAACAAAATGATTCACACCTCACTGTTACTGATACACCCCACTGCCCCATCTAAATCTTTAGGTTTAATAGCTTGAAATTTTGCCTACAAGCTCTATGCAGTACTCGCAAGTATCTACTACTACTATTTGTTAAATATTTTTTACGTTTTGTGTTTACTGATTGATATTGTACACTAGACTAAGTTTTTTGGCGTTGTACTAAAGTGTATTTAAATAAGTGTAACAATTGTAAGTAAACTAATAAATAAATAAAAAGGCAATCCTTAATTAAAAACCAACGCTAAGTCTCATGCTGTCACTTCAAGTTAAATTTGCAGCTTTGAAAATATTTTGAGAACGTTCTATAATATGTATTTAGAATTATTTAAGTAAAATTATCAGTTGTCTAGTTATCATAGTACAGGCTCTGCTTAGTTATGAATCAGATGGCGTAGTGTGAGTTGTCCTAAGATATTATTATTATGTTATAAAATATTACGATTATTTGGAGATAGACTTACGTATCACTACGTTGAAGGGCGGTACACCGGGGTTAGCGGTAACACTTGGTGAAGCTAATGTGGTTGGCGCAGGCGTCGTCGTAGTTCTTGGTCTTCGCGGCTCACACGGTCCGCACCAATCATCGTAATAGTCTTCTGTGCTAGTACTGGTGGTGGTGGTGGCAGGGTCATCGTCATCACAAAATAATTCACAAAATATAGAATCCCATCCCATCCCGAAGAAAGGCTGTGAAAAGCATAATTTTGAAGGGCTAACAGATCGGTTTCGGTAGTAGTCAAGGAATGGAATCGACCAAAGATGATCGTGCTTCGCTCATAGTCATCAAACCATAACGACGACAAACGACTTAAGGCTGTTGCTGCTTTCTATAATCTATCTATAGATGGATTTGGCTAATAGAGATAGATAGGGTCGATCCGTGACCATGATCGGCGCAATTCGATAAATAAAGTGGTTCGTACCTTTAAATAATTCACGCGATTAAGTCCCGAAATATATCTAATATTAGTATAGAATTTTGACATATTTTATATATCTTTACAAGCCAAACCGATCGATAGATCGAATATTAAAAACAGCAACAAAAAGGATATTTACGAGAACTCCATTGGGTCCACTACATTGGTTATACAATGCCTTGTTAAACGAGGAATCTGTATTCGTGATTTATCAATAAAAAATAGTAAAATAATATTGAAAAGGTAAATAAATTAAATTTGTAAGTACTTAGTGTAAGACTTTCTTTTCAGACAAGGAAATATAGATGAAATAGAAAAATTATATGCGATCCAACATTTCAATTGTTTAATTGAAGTAGTATTTGAAAATGTTTGAATCGGGTATCTAGCTAAGGAACAAAATATTGTGATAGTAAACTTTAAAAAAAGCTGTACCGTATTCTTACATAGATGTTTATAGTCTGTAACCACAATATTTTCCAAAATGAAGCTAAAGAAGAAAATATATTCAAAATATTTTACTCTTTGATTTATGCTTTCTAAAAACTATAACTGTTTTGCCTTTGAGCTACGGAACACTTAAAAAGTAGTATCATATTTACACAGAAAATATGATGAACATCTCTATATTTTCCAAAAATAAAAACTGATTAATCAAATACTTTTTGGGGTATCTATATACTTTACTTTCAGGGCAGCTTATTAATTATTTACTATCGAAGAGATTAATGAGTTAATTATAACTTAGTACAAACCTTGCCGATGGCGACATGGAAACTCAGAAATAGCACAAAAAAGTAAACACACGCTCGCACTTCAACCATGTTTGTGATGTTATCATGAAAAACGTTCCGACAGTTCCTTTCATACTTATAACGAAGGCTTTGCGTAACCGCCTGAATTACTAATACATTGCCAAAGAATATACAATGTGCATTATTTTAAGTAGACTTAAGGACGAAGAAGTTTCAATTTATTCAGGGCCGAGGATCTGTGGTATTGTGTTTGTAAATGCATGTGTCGAATTTAAAAACTTCACGTGTTATTACAAGCAAGGGTTTCTAATTTTTATTATATTTTTTTGGTCTACGACAAAGCTTTAAAATATTGTAATTAACTAAATATAAATAAATTGTTTACATATCAGAACGGTTTCAGCGTATGAGTCAGCTATCAAAGGTCACGAGAATATAGGTTTTTTGGCAGGTTACTTACGACTTACGAGTGAAACCAGTAAACAACGAAAATTTTTGGTAACATTAAGATTCTATGTCGTATTAGAAAAGTTATAAAGATAAAAATTGTTGGCACAGGTCATTCGGAAACTACATTAAACTATTTGGGAAAATATGTAACGACGGAAAAGAAATAATATGCAGGCTATTAGTCACTTAATATTTTTTAATTATGATTAATAACGAATACAGAACAGAGCTTTTGGTGAGATCTGAATTCTTGGCGGCATTTTTTCATCTAATTATACAAGTTTTTTTAAACAAAACCACATAAATTTTATCTTTTGTGAAAATGACGTTAACTCATGTCTACTTACATTGAATACGGGTATTAAAACTGGTGAACCCTTTTTATCTGACCATGTAACTGTCAACGTAGTAGAATATTCCAACTTGATTTTCATTAGCTTCCTGTCGTTCGAATATCACACTAATATTATAAAAGCGAAAGTTTGTGAGTATGTGAGTGTGTATGTTTGTTACTTCTTCACGTCTAAACGGCTGGAGCGATTTTAATAAAATTTGGTATGGAGTTAGCTGACACCCTAGATTGACACATAGGCTAATAAAACGCGGGTAACACCGCGAAGAACTGCTAGTTGATTATAAATAAGTGAATATCGTACTTCATTTACGGTATCGACGCGCTTCGTCTTTACGTTTTTGATGACAGAAAAACGCGTTCCTGTAGTTTTTAATACTAAATTTTGTTTGATTACTGTAGTTAAGCTGCCATTCATATTCTGTTATGTTGACAGTGATCCAGAAAAACATTTAGAAAATTCTAGGGATATATATAAGAAGTTAGAAGCTACTCGTAATTAAGTACCGGCAGTAGAATTTAGTGAGTAATTTAATAAGAACCTAACCGATCTATAAGTATGTCTAATTTATAAGTGTGATCTTAAACATCAATATTTCATAGTACCAGTTTTGCCATTATACCTTGATTACCTTGCGTAACTTTACTCGTTGGTATATAGTCGGTAGTTGGGATTCGAATGAACTGTAAATGTAAACAAAACATATACAATAGAGGGTGGGATTCCGAACTTAAGCTTACCGACAGCGGACAAGGCTTTTCCTAACACGGGCTAATGACAATTTATGCCAACTGTTTTGTCCCATTGTTAGGTAAAAGGTAACACGTCTCTATTGAGCCAGTAGAGTTGCCCCTTTCGAGAATTTTACTTAATGTTTAGTGGGAGGTATATGCCTTGTAACTCAGTGGCACATCGATCGATCATCATAGGTACATAGGTGACCGTTTTCTAATATAAAGACCGTGCCGTAAAGCCGTGATAGGTGATATACATAGGATTTTAGAAGATACGTACGTACTATGTGTTTCAAATGAGTTGATAACTGTCATGATGACATTTTGTTTCGCATTACGACTGCAACTTCATTGTATGAAGTAAGGTCAGCAATAAAATGATTCGTAAAAAGGTGTTATTAGTATTACACAGAAGTACCTACCTACTCTAATGAACTATATTTAAGCACTGTATTTTATTATTTATTAAGTTTTAGTTAAAAAATTAAAAGGCCACTAAAGTGTAGAAAATTCTTTTATTTCGCCGAATTACTAATAATATTATAATAAAGAAAAATGTTAGGTAGGTATCTACATGTTACGTGGCACAAAAATGTTAGTAGGTAATACACATACGTACTTTACCCGACTTGGGAGTTTTGTTGCTAGCGGTACAATTTTGACAAGTACAGAGTGAAGTTGTCGCGATCGCTATCTTCTCATTTGAAACGCATAGTACCTAATATATGCATCTTCTGCGTAGTTGGCTATTCTCCATCTTCCTGGAGAATGGTTCACATGATCGACAGTGGTTTATAAGATTAAAGATTCATCTTTACGTTTCGTTTCTTAACAAATTCGTCTACTTTTTTCTTAATCTATGCATACGGAAATTCTAAAATAACGAAGCTTGACAATACCTATGTTCTACACGGATGATTTAATTTTGCATGGCTATTGTCTATTTTATTAGACACGGTCAAGTCTGAATGTCATAACTATAATATATGAGTACATAAGTGTTTCTGTTATTATACTGTGTGTGTTCAAACACTAACTGCGGTGCATACTAATTACGTCATGGAACAATGTGCATGCCCTATCAGTTCTTTGCTAGAATACTCGGCATTGAATTTACAATATCATTCAACTGTGAAACTATAAACATTTTTATTCGTTTTTATTTTTTTGTCCTGATGATTTGACTAGGTATAACGGAAAGGTGTGTTCAGGAACCCCCCCAGGCTCATGAATTTTCAAGTGTTTGTCATTTGGCCCGTCGCGCGACGACGAAGGATTCACATTTGGCGGTGTTGGGTCAAATTCCTCCCCCACGACATGATTCTGGATCCGCGCCTGTCTATACATAATATTTAATAGGTAAGGTCCACTAAGCCATAGTAATGAAATTAGATTTGGCAATACAAAGCAGTCATGGTATAGGTACATGGCGCCCTCCGGCAACAAGGTGAAGGAAGGGAAGGGGATGACTGATGATCTCTGATGATGATGATCACTTGAACCGTAGTCGCAAAATAATATATAGGTTTAGGTATTTATTTTTATTCGTTTCTTGTTTATTATCATTGTTTTTCTCTAAATGTTTTATTTATTGGTTTACTTTTATCAAACAGTCATTTACCCAGGTAGGTAAGTGTCTTGTGTCGAGTGGTCTAACACAGCTAGTTTTTGCGTGAAAGGAGTAGGTATCCCAATGACTGCTCTGTAAAATAACACGTCAGAAAACGTGTACACTTAAACTATTTTATGTATTAAGTACTAGTTGATACGCGCAACTTTGTCTGCGTCAATTTTCCCCGTTTCTGCAACGTTTTTCATTGCTGCTCCGAACCTTTTGGTCGTAGCGTGATGTGATTGAGCGTCGATGCCTTCCTCGATAAATGGGCTATCCAACACAAAAATATTTTTTCAATTCGAACACGTAGGTTCTGAGATTACCGCGTTCAAACAACAAACTCTTCAGCTTTATAATATTAGTAGGTATAGATTTATTTATTTATGAAAGGTGTGTCATTATGTCCAACGATTACAGTGTTTTTAGCAGTAATTTTAAAAGAATTTTTATTCTTTCATTTCCTTCTTTCGCGTAGCATCGTGTGTTGATATTGTTGCACCCCCTGTATGTTTGTTATTGTCTACCATAATGTAGTAAACATCTGTAACACGGTGTATTATTGGCATCGAATGACTAAAGTATTTGTTGGTTTGTCCTTTTTGTACTTAACATTCTTATATTTGCAATCACACTAATATTATAAAGGTAAAAGTTTGTGAGTATGTGAGTGTGTATGTTTCTTACCTCTTCACGTCTAATTGACTGGAGCGATTTCAATAAAATTTGGTATGGAGTTAGCTGACACCCTGGATTAACACATAGGTTAATAAACCGCGGTTAATACCGCTGGGCACAGCTAGTATTAAATAAAACTAAACCGGTGTACTTACTTAAAAAAATATATTTGCAAATCTTTTAAATACATTAATTAAAATCATTGGCTTTTGAAAAAGTTTTAACATTACATACTATTATTTTCAAATTACAAAAGAATTAGTGACCAAAAGCCACTTTGTAACTGACGCCAGGCCTCCTCGGAACTTTGCTGCCGACTTCCACAAGTATCGGCGTATAGTCTGGTCTTGCAGGCTTCGAAGAACAATCATCATGAGGTATCGGGAACACGTAGTTGACGTCTACGTCGTACCTGTAATTAAATAGCAGATTTTTGACGTGATTACGTCTTATACGTCGATTACCGAGTGCACTATTCCTGTTGCAGATGTACGGAACCCGCGGTGCGCGAGTACCACCCGCATTTTTTTATTTTTGTTACCACCAATTTTTTGTCCGGGCTTACCCGCCAGGTTTGCCACTGCTACTTCATTATTTTAAAAAATGAGAGCGAGGCACAGTAAAATAAGGAATCTTAGGTACTAAATTGCAGGACGTAGCAGAAATTACTTTGAGTTAAAAATGGAAATGGGCTAGACACGTTTAAAAAACTCCATAAAACAAATGGTAAAAATCGTCACTAATTGGTACCCAATAAATCAAAAAAAGATGCAGAAGTGCGAGCTGGCCTCGCCCGCCGAGAGTTCCGTACAAATTTATATTTTAAACAGTTCAGGAATCGAGTCTTGAAGTTTTTTAAAGACTATATTTTTTAAGAATTAATTACAAAAGTAGTTTTCAGACTTTTACCTATACTTCTAGTATAAGACAGCATTACTTGGCACATTTTATAGATTTAGGTCAACGGAAAGTAAAGTATCCTTTAGATAAATGTTGATATCTTGAGAGTGTCAAAATGTACGTGTAAGAATAAAAACAATTAAAATTATTTTATATACTAAAATATTTTAAGTAAAACTCGAAATATAAATCTTATTGTCGAAGTTTTATGTAGGTAGTAGCTGTTCCGCGCAACTTCGTCTGCGTAAATTTTTCCCGTTTTTGCTACATTTCTCATTGCTGCTCTGCTCCTATTAGTCGTAGCGTGATGTGACGTAAAATAAATTTTCAATTCGGATTAGTAATTCCTGAGATTACCGCGTTCAAACAAACAAAAAAACTCATAATAATAATAATAAAAATAAAAATGATTTATTCACATAAGTACCTACCTACTATTGATTGAACAGGTAGTACTATACATTTTTCTGACCATTTTCGAACAAATAACATTTACAATTGTCTGTCTCTTTTACAATCAAACTCTGTTAACTTAATAAACTTAAGTGACACTTTAGTAGCATTTGTGACTATGTTTTTTTCACAACAGTGCTTTCTAGCAACACCAAGACACGATTATGAAATTAAATTCATTAAAAATAAAATACGGAACTTATCGCACAGTTTGCAAAGGGGGTTTTCATTTAAATGAAAGTCATTACTATGAATCTTACCCTTAGGGTGCAGTTTAACGAAGCGAAAACTTTCAGCGCCCGTCAATGTCAAATAGGTAGGGTATTTGAGGGCTTTTGTTCCACGTTTATGTCCCTACTTAGTAGATATTGGTGTAGGTACCTATTATGCCTAGACACCAAGTATTAGTAATAATAATATCTTGGGACAACTCACACAACGCTATCTGATCCCAAACTAAGCAGAGCTTGTACTATGGAAACCAGACAACTGATAAACATACTTATATATTATAGATAAATAACACCCAGACACAGAATAAACTATCGTGCTCATCACACAAAGTTTTATCCTGGCTGGGTATCGAACCTAAGACCTCTTGCGTAGCAGTCGGAGCACTCCCACCGCGCCTCAGAGGCAGTCAAATTAGTCAGCTATCATAAACGCAAAATATGTAACTATTGTCTAATTTTCAATGCAATTGTGCTTAAAAGAAATGTAATTGTGCTTAAAAAGCAAGGTAACAAAACTTTTGATCATTTCACTAGGCAATAAGTACAATCGAGTTTGAACGATTGAATGAAAACAAAATGATTCACACCTCACTGTTACTGATACACCCCACTGCCCCATCTAAATCTTTAGGTTTAATAGCTTGAAATTTTGCCTACAAGCTCTATGCAGTACACGCAAGTATCTACTACTACTATTTGTTAAATATTTTTTACGTTTTGTGTTTACTGATTGATATTGTACACTAGACTAAGTTTTTTGGTGTTATACTAAAGTGTATTTCAATAAGTGTAATAAATAAATAAAAAGGCAATCCTTAATTAAAAACCAACGCTAAGTCTCATGCTGTCACTTCAAGTTAAATTTGCAGCTTTGAAAATATTTTGAGAACGTTCTATAATATGTATTTAGAAATATTTAAGTAAATTTATCAGTTGTCTGGTTACCATAGTACAGGCTCTGCTTAGTTATGAATCAGATGACGTAGTGTGAGTTGTCCCAAGATATTATTATTATGTTATAAAATATTACGATTATTTGGAGATAGACTTACGTATCACTACGTTGAAGGGCGGTACACCGGGGTTAGCGGTAACACTTGGTGAAGCTAACGTGGTTGGCGCAGGCGTCGTCGTAGTTCTTGGTCTTCGCGACTCACACGATGCGCACGGATCAAAAATTGAATCGAGGAAGTCTTCTTTAGAACTGGTGGTGGTGGCAGGGTTATCGTCATCACACCCTTCACAAAGATTAAAATCCGATACCATCCCGAAGAAAGGCTGTGAAAAGCATAATTTTGAAGGGCTAACAGATCGGTTTCAGTAGTAGTCAAGGAATGGAATCGACCAAAGATGATCGTGCTTCGCTCATAGTCATCAAACCATAACGACTTAAGGCTGTTGCTGCTTTCTATAATCTATCTATAGACGGATTTGGCTAATAGAGATAGATAGGGTCGACCCGTGGCCACGATCGGTGCAATTTGATAAATAAAGTGGTACCTTTAAATAATTCACGCGATTAAGTCCCGAAATATATCTAATACCTATTAGTATACAATTTTGACATATTTTATATATCTTTACAAGCCAAACCGATCGATAGATCGAATATTAAAAACAGCCGTTAAAGGATATTTACGAGAACTCCATTGGGTCCACTACATTGGTTAAACAATGCCTTGTTAAACGAGGAATTTGTATTCGTGATTTATCAATAAAAAATAGTAAAATAATATTGAAAAGGTAAATAAATTAAATTTGTAAGTACTTAGTGTAAGACTTTCTTTTCAGACAAGGAAATATAGATAAAATAGAAAAATTATATGCGATCCAACATTTCAATTGTTTAATTGAAGTAGTATTTGAAAATGTTTATTTATTTATTTATTTATTTATTTGCTTAAAATGTAGGTTACATGAAGATGTTCAAATAATCGTAAAACAGTCCCGAATACATTTTATCATCTTGTGACATGCAAATTTCATACAATAATTTATTTTTATGAACTAAGAATTTAATAAAGTTAACAATGATATTCCATTACAAAAACAAATAATTAATAAAATAAAATTATATTCTATTACAAAAAACAATAATTACCTAATAAAATAAAATTAAGAATGTCCGAAATATTACTGAAATTATGTCAATTAAATAATGATCGTAATTAAATAATAATATCTAAATGTCAAATGATAAACTAATTATTTCAATTTTACACTAATTATTTAAATAGTTCTGAAACTGAATAGAAACATTTATCCATAAGCCATAATTTCAGTTTCTGGACGAACAATTGTTTTGGATATTTTTTTATGTCCTCAGGAATATTATTATAAATGCGACCACACATAGCAATACAGCTTCTACTATATAGACATGTTCTAGGGATCTTATTTAAAACAATCCTGTCTGGATCTCTAGTATTTCTAGGAAAGATATCTTTTGCCTTCTTAAATTGTTCCGGGTTATATTTAACAAATTTTGCCGCTTCCAAAATGTATATACAGGGAAAAGTTAGAATTTTAAAATTTTTAAACCATGGCTTGCAGGATTCCCATGGCGGTATACCTGCAGCTGCCCTAATACATTTTTTTTGGGCCAGAAAAACTCTTACTGAATCAGTCGAATTTCCCCACAGTACCACCCCATAACTAAGAACAGATGCTACATACCCGTAATACGCTGCGAGAATGGACTGTTGAGTGGAAGTCTTCCGCAGCTTGTATAAAACATAGACGAATTTATTGATTTTCGTACAAACTTTATCTACATGAGTCTTCCAATTCAAATATCTGTCTAAATTTAATCTCAAAAATGTCGTATTGTTGACTTCACTTATTACGATTCCGTTGTAATAAATATTTAAACATTTATTACATTTATTGTAAGTGCTAAATTGTATATAATTAGTTTTTTTTAAGTTTACCTGAAGATTATTATCACTAAGCCATTTTATTATAGAATTAATAGAATTGTTAATATTATTATTGTAGTATTGAATGTCAGAATTATTTTTACATGTCATGATCAAGGATAAATCGTCAGCAAATAGAATACAAGGATATTTTGTAACATCCGGCAAGTCGTTGATGTATAATAAAAATAGTAGTGGACCCAAAACGCTCCCCTGGGGAACTCCATACCTATTAACTAAATATTTTGACCGATAGGCCTTTAATTCTTTATTATTATTAATATTTTTAACTTCTGCTGACTGTTTTCTATCTTTTAAGTATGTTTTTAGCCAATCTAGTGCAGGGCCTCGGATGCCATACTTCTCCAGTTTGTTCAATAGTAATTCGTGAGAAACAAAATCAAACGCCTTACTCATGTCAAAGAACACAACAGTGACCAAGTTTCTGTCGTCAAGATTTCTGACAATGTTATTTATAAGATCAACACACGCCATTGTAGTTGACTTTCCTTTTTGAAACCCGTATTGCTGCGCTTTCAATATGTTGTGTCTCTGAACATAGCCAATCAATCGATTATACATTGCCGACTCAAAAACTTTTGACAAGACGGGTACCAGAGTAATAGGCCTGTAGTTCTCTAAATTTGATTTATCGCCTTTTTTATACAGGGGTTTAATCAGAGACAGTTTAAGTGGACTTGGAAAGCACCCCTCAGTAAACGATAAATTAATGAGATGTGTTATTATAGGCGTAATTTCAATTGAACATGATTTTAAAACCTTGGTAGCTATTTCATCATATCCCTCAGCATTTGTGTTATTTAATGACATTATAATTTTGTGGGTTTCATTGTAACTAAAAGGCTGTAAGAAGATACTGTTGCAAATATTTGTTTTCAAGGTATTGTAAAGATTTGATTTACATGTGTTGGTAGAGTTAATAAAGTATTCGTTAAACACTTCTGCCACTACACCTGAATCCTTAAGAATGATGTTGTCTTTTTTAATATCTAGAATAAAATCGAATTGTTTCATACAGCCGGATTCATGTTTTATTAATTGCCATGAAGTTTTACAAACATTTTTTGAGCCAGATATAGTCTTATGGTTTTGATTTTTAATGGATTGGTCAATACAGCGGCGGAGAAGTTTTTAATAATTTTTAAACTTACTTCCCAGAAGTCCATGTTTATCCATATAATATTGGTACCGTAGTTTTCGTTTATTTTTGCAACTTATTCTCAAGCCTTTAGATATCCACTTAGGCTTACGTATGTTATTTGATATTTTAATTTTGAGTTTAGGAAAGCACAGGTTGTAAAACAAACGGAAGGTTTCATAGAACAGTTCAAATGCACCTTCAAAGTCAGTTTGTTCATACACGTCTTTGAATGAAAGATTTAACATACATTCTTTGAATTTTTTAATATTTTCTATACTGTAATCTCTTTTATATATATAAAATTCTAATATTGACATCTCTTTTTTGTTTATAGGGATATTAAGTAACTGAGCAGTATTGTGATCTGAAATATGTAGTTGTAATAATTCACTTGTAGCATTACCAACGTTGGATATTATGTGATCAATACATGTATTTTTGCGAGTGGGTTGGTTTAAATGTAAGTTTAAATTGAAGTTTTTTATTAAATCTATAAGATGTTTAGTTTCTTTCTTATTTTTCTCTAAAGTATTAATATTAATATCACCAGCAATAACCATTTTTTTACCGAGTTTGTGAATTATTCTATACAGCATAGTTTCCAATTTTGCAATGAATACATTAAAGTTAGAGTCAGGAGTACGATACAAACAAATGACAAACATGTTTTCTGATGGAATTTCAATACAACAGCATTCAAAATGCTTGTCCACAGAGTAATCATTGCTAAATTTTGTTGGTTTGTATTTTAGGCCTTTTTTAACCAAAATACAAACTCCACCCCGTTTTTGTTCAGCTTGTCTACAATAGGTTTGAATCGGGTATCTAGCTAAGGAACAAAATATTGTGATAGTAAACTTTAAAAAAAGCTGTACCGTATTCTTACATAGATGTTTATAGTCTGTAACCACAATATTTTCCAAAATGAAGCTAAAGAAGAAAATATATTCAAAATATTTTACTCTTTGATTTATGCTTACTAAAAACTATAAGAGTTCTGTTTTGCCTTTCATCTACGGAACACTTAAAAAGTAGTATCATATTTTCACAGAAAATATGATGAACATGTCTCTATATTTTCCAAAAATAAAAACTGATTAATCAAATACTTTTTGGGGTATCTATATACTTTACTTTTAGGGCAGCTTATCAATTATTTAATATCGAAGAGATTAATGAGTTAGTTATAACTTAGTACAAACCTTGAAACTCAGAAATAGCACAAAAAAGTAAACACACGCTCGCACTTCAACCATGTTTGTGATGTTACCATGAAAAACGTTCCGACAGTTCCTTTCATACTTATAACGAAGGCTTTGCGTAACCGCCTGAATTACTAATACATTGCCAAAGAATATACAATGTGCATTATTTTAAGTAGACTTAAGGACGAAGAAGTTTCAATTTATTCAGGGCCGAGGATCTGTGGTATTGTGTTTGTAAATGCATGTGTCGGATTTAAATACTTCACGTGTTATTACAAGCAAGGGTATCTAATTTTTATTATATTTTTTTGGTCTACGACAAAGCTTTAAAATATTGTAATTAACTAAATATAAATAAATTGTTTACATATCAGAACGGTTTCAGCGTATGAGTCAGCTATCAAAGGTAACGAGAATATAGGTTTTATGGCAGGTTACTTACGACTTACGAGTGAAACCATAATTTTTGGTAACATTAAGATTCTATGTCGTATTAGAAAAGTTATAAAGATAAAAATTGTTGGCACAGGTCATTCGAAAACTACATTAAACTATTTGGGAAAATGTGAAACGACGGAAAAGGAATAATATGCAGGCTATTAGTCACTTAATATTTTTTAATTATGATTAATAACGAACACAGAACAGAGCTTTTGGTGAGATCTGAATTATTGGCGGCATTTTTTCATCTAATTATACAAGTTTTTTTAAACAAAACCACCTAAATTTTATCTTTTGTGAAAATTACGTTAACTCATGTCTACTTACATTGAATACGGGTATTAAAACTGGTGAACCCTTTTTATCTGACCATGTAACTGTCACCGTAGTAGAATATTCCAACTTGATTTTCAATAGCTTCCTGTCGTTCGAATATCACACTAATAATAATATTATAAAGGCGAAAGTTTGTGAATATGTGAGTGTGTATGTTTGTTACTTCTTCACGTCTAAACGGCTGGAGCGATTTTAATAAAATTTGGTATGGAGTTAGCTGACACCCTAGATTGACACATAGGCTAATAAAACGCGGGTAACACCGCGAAGAACTGCTAGTTGATTATAAATAAGTGAATATCGTACTTCATTTACGGTATCGACGCGCTTCGTCTTTACGTTTTTGATGACAGAAAAACGCGTTCCTGTAGTTTTTAATACTAAATTTTGTTTGATTACTGTAGTTAAGCTGCCATTCATATTCTGTTATGTTGACAGTGATCCAGAAAAACATTTAGAAAATTCTAGGGATGTATATAAGAAGTTAGAAGCTACTCGTAATTAAGTACCGGCAGTAGAATTTAGTGAGTAATTTAATAAGAACCTAACCGATCTATAAGTCTGTCTAATTTATAAGTGTGATCTTATACATCAATATTTCATAGTACCAGTTTTGCCATTATACCTTGATTACCTTGCGTAACTTTACTCGTTGGTATATAGTCGGTAGTTGGGATACGAATGAACTGTAAATGTAAACAAAACATATATAATAGAGGGTGGGATTCCGAACTAAAGCTTACCGACAGCGGACAAGGCTTTTCCTAACACGGGCTAATGACAATTTATACCAACAGTTTTGTCCCATTGTTAGGTAAAAGGTAACACGTCTCTCTTGAGGCAGTAGAGTTGCCCCTTTCGAGGAATTTACTTCATGATTAGTGGGAGGTATATGCCTTATAACTCAGTGGCACATCGATCGATCATCATAGGTACATAGGTGACCGTTTTCTAATATAAAGACCGTGCCGTAAAGCCGTGATAGGTGATATACATAGGATGATAGAAGATATGTACGTACTATGCGTTTCAAATGAGTTGATAACTGTCATGATGACATTTTGTTTCGCATTACGACTGCAACTTCATTGTATGAAGTAAGGTCAGCAATAAAATGATTCGTAAAAAGGTGTTATTAGTATTACACAGAAGTACCTACCTACTCTAATGAACTATATTTAAGCACTGTATTTTACTATTTATTAAGTTTTATTTAAAAAATATATTGCGCCTGACTGAAAGGCCACTAAAGTGTAGAATATTCTTTTATTTTGCCTATTTACTTATTTCTGTTTGGTGTTTATTAAATAATAAAGAATACTAATAATATTATAATAAAGAAAAATGTTAGGTAGGTACCTACACATTACGTGGCACAAAAATGTTAGTAGGTAATACACATACGTAGGTACTTTACCCGACTTGGGAGTTTTGTTGCTAGCGGTACAATTTTGACAAGTACAGAGTGAAATTGTCGCGATCGCTATCTTCTCATTTGAAACGCATAGTACCTAATTTATGCATCTTCTGCGTAGTTGGCTATTTTCCATCTTCCTGGAGAATGGTTCACATGATCGACAGTGGTTTATAAGATTAAAGATTCATCTTTACGTTTCGTTTCTTAACAAATTCGTCTACTTTTTTCTTAATCTATGCATACGGAAATTCTAAAATAACGAAGCTTGACAATACCTATGTTCTACACGGATGATTTAATTTTGCATGGCTATTGTCTATTTTATTAGACACGGTCAAGTCTGAATGTCATAACTATAATATATGAGTACATAAGTGTTTCTGTTATTATACTGTGTGTGTTCAAACACTAACTGCGGTGCATACTAATTACGTCATGGAACAATGTGCATGCCCTATCAGTTCTTTGCTAGAATACTCGGCATTGAATTTACAATATCATTCAACTGTGAAACTATAAACATTTTTATTCGTTTTTATTTTTTTGTCCTGATGATTTGACTAGGTATAACGTAAAGGTGTGTTCAGGAACCCCCCCAGGCTCATGAATTTTCAAGTGTTTGTCATTTGGCCCGTCGCGCGACGACGAAGGATTCACATTTGGCGGTGTTGGGTCAAATTCCTCCCCCACAACATGATTCTGGATCCGCGCCTGTCTATACATAATATTTAATAGGTAAGGTCCACTAAGCCATAGTAATGGAATTAGATTTGGCAATACAAAGCAGTCATGGTATAGGTACATGGGCGTCCTCCGGCAACGAGGTGAAGGAAGGGAAGGGGATGACTGATGATCTCTGATGATGATGATCACTTGAACCTTAGTCGCAAAATAATATATAGATTTAGGTATTTATTTTTATTCGTTCCTTGTTTATTATCATTGTTTTTCTCTAAATGTTTTATTTATTGGTTTACTTTTATCAAACAGTCATTTACCCAGGTAGGTAAGTGTCTTGTGTCGAGTGGTATAACACAGCTAGTTTTTGCGTGAAAGGAGTAGGTATCCCAATGACTGCTCTGTAAAATAACACGTCAGAAAACGTGTACACTTAAACTATTTTATGTATTAAGTTCTAGTTGATACGCGCAACTTTGTCTGCGTCAATTTTCCCCGTTTTTGCAACGTTTTTCATTGCTGCTCCGATCCTTTTGGTCGTAGCGTGATGTGATTGAGCGTCGATGCCTTCCTTGATAAATGGGCTATCCCACACAAAAATATTTTTTCAATTCGAACACGTAGGTTCTGAGATTACCGCGTTCAAACAACAAACTCTTCAGTTTTATAATATTAGTAGGTATGGATTTATTTATTTATGAAAGGTGTGTCATTATGTCCAACGATTACAGTGTTTTTAGCAGTAATTTTAAAAGAATTTTTATTCTTTCATTTCCTTCTTTCGCGTAGCATCGTGTGTTGATGCTGTTGCACCCCCTGTATGTTTGTTATTGTCTACCATAATGTAGTAAACATCTGTAACACGGTGTATTATTGGCATCGAATGACTAAAGTATTTGTTGGTTTGTCCTTTTTGTACTTAACATTCTTATATTTGCAATCACACTAATATTATAAAGGTAAAAGTTTGTGAGTATGTGAGTGTGTATGTTTCTTACCTCTTCACGTCTAATTGACTGGAGCGATTTAAATAAAATTTGGTATGGAGTTAGCTGACACCCTGGATTAACACATAGGTTAATAAACCGCGGTTAACACCGCTGGGCACAGCTAGTATTAAATAAAACTAAACCGGTGTACTTATTTAAAAAAATATATTTGCAAATCTTTTAAATACATTAATTAAAATCATTGGCT
The DNA here is from genome assembly GCA_945859575.2 of Herminia tarsipennalis. NCBI lineage: Eukaryota > Metazoa > Arthropoda > Insecta > Lepidoptera > Erebidae > Herminia > Herminia tarsipennalis. The sequence continues at coordinate 21,600,782 of OX243835.2, read as the reverse complement.
TTTGAAAAAGTTTTAACATTACATACTATTATTTTCAAATTACAAAAGAATTAGTGACCAAAAGCCACTTTGTAACTGACGCCAGGCCTCCTCGGAACTTTGCTGCCGACTTCCACAAGTATCGGCGTATAGTCTGGTCTTGCAGGCTTCGAAGAACAATCATCATGAGGTATCGGGAACACGTAATTGACGTCTACGTCGTACCTGTAATTAAATAGCAGATTTTTGACGTGATAACGTCTTATACGTCGATTACCGAGTGCACTATTCCTGTTGCAGATGTACGGAACCCGCGGTGCGCGAGTACCACCCGCATTTTTTGATTTTTGTTACCACCAATTTTTTGTCCGGGCTTACCCGCCAGGTTTGCCACTGCTACTTCATTATTTTAAAAAATGAGAGCGAGGCACAGTAAAATAAGGAATCTTAGGTACTAAATTGCAGGACGTAGCAGAAATTACTTTGAGTTAAAAATGGAAATGGGACTAGACACGTTTAAAAAACTCCATAAAACAAATGGTAAAAATCGTCACTAATTGGTACCCAATAAATCAAAAAAAGATGCACAAGTGCGAGCTGGCCTCGCCCGCCGAGAGTTCCGTACAAATTTATATTTTAAACAGTTCAGGAATCGAGTCTTGAAGTTTTTTAAAGACTATATTTTTTAAGAATTAATTACAAATGTAGTTTTCAGACTTTTACCTATACTTGTAGTATAAGACAGCATTACTTGGCACATTTTATAGTTTTAGGTCAACGGAAAGTAAAGTACCCTTTAGATAAATGTTGATATCTTGAGAGTGTCAAAATGTACGTGTAAGAATAAAAACAATTAAAATTATTTTATATACTAAAATATTTTAAGTAAAACTCGAAATATGAATCTTATTGTCGAAGTTTTATGTAGGTAGTAGCTGTTCCACGCAACTTCGTCTGCGTAATTTTTTCCCGTTTTTGCTACATTTCTCATTGCTGCTCTGCTCCTATTAGTCGTAGCGTGATGTTATAGCCTTCCTCGATATATGGGCAATCCAACAGTAAAACAAATTTTCAATTCGGATTAGTAATTCCTGAGATTACCGCGTTGAAACAAACAAAAAAACTCATAATAATAATAATAAAAAGGATTTATTCACTTAGGAAGCAAAATACTGCACTTGTGAAAAGTCGATTCTACATCTTCAGCTTTATATTAGTATAGATTCAAATAACTTGCTATAAATGTTGATAAACTTTCGCGATCTGTACACATGGGTCTTAATCGCGTAACAAATTTAAGGTAAAATAACGGCCGTGGTCACGGGTAGACCTGTCTACCCGTGAACACAGCCGTTGCAATATTGTCGAAACGTCGGTCAATAAACAAGGTATTTTACCTTAAATTATTTACGCGATTAAGACCCGTAGTATGTGTAATTTTATAATGCAAATAACTTGTAAGTAAACATTGTAAGGAACAAATAAAGCTTTTATTATTAATATTATTATCTATCATAGATATATATATATATATAAATTGTGTAGATATTTGAGGTGACATAATTTGGTCTGGATCGCTGACGGTTCAATTTGAGATGCCGGATTATGAATGTAAACACGCATGATTCTTGAGCGCAGAGCTCAAGAATCTTGCCGATATCCGTAAATAGGTCGCAATTCCCAAAAAAGCTGTCATAGTTTGGGAATTTCTTCTTTTAAGTATGTCTCAATGGAGCCTGTCTGTCTCTCTCTCTATCTTACTTCTCTTTCCTTCGATGGCTGCACTTCCTACGATTATGTGACACGCATTAGTATTAGTAGTTCGTTGTTTCTACGTGTTCAGGCTTCTAAAGTAGCCCTATTGATTAAAATAGTCGTGGGAATTAATGAAAGAACGATTCTGTATTTGTTTATATATGCTAATCTTTGCTTTGTTATTTAGATTCAAAATTTGTGTGGTATCTATTTGGTGGTACCTACATCTTTCTTCTATCTAATCTTCTTTAAATTAAAAAATTGTCAAGAATATCAGAAGGTAGTTACATGCAAAAAATGAAATTTTAAAAATAAATTGAAATCAACTAAATAAGGGTTTTTTATGTTTGTTTGTTTGACACATGAAACTGAGTATTATATTTTGATTACTTTATTGTACTTTAAATCCATCTATCCGTACCCACAGCCTCACAAACCTTCGGTTGAATAATAATAATAATATCTTGGGACAACTCACACAACGCTATCTCATCCCAAACTAAGCAGAGCTTGTACTATGGAAACCAGACAGCTGATAAACATACATAAATATTGCTAAATACATACACCCAGACACAGAATAAACCATCGTGCTCATCACACAAAGTTTTATCCTAGGTGGGCGATCGAACCCACGACCTCCGGCTTAGCAGTCAGGGTCACTAACCTCTAGACCAACAGGCCAATCATCTAAAATACTAGTAGAATAAATTACCTTGCTGTTAAAAGTCAAATTAATTGAATTATTTGATTATGACAGAATTCTAGCAAACCTAGTCAAACTTTTAATTCCATATCTGGTAATGCAATAAGTTACTGGGGTGTGACGGTGTGAACACGCGTGTGCACCTACATTTGTCAAAATTATCGGATATATACGCATTCGAATTGCCCTTACCTATTACAGGCGCGGATACAAGTGGGCCGGAGGGCAGCGGTGGCAATTGCACCCAGATTCGACCGAATGACCCCCCCCCCCCAGATTCGACCGAATGACTTTGGGGGGGGGGGGGAATTTGAGAATTTTGAAACTGGATCGGAGTGTTTAGGCAGGCTATAGGGTAGATGACTGTCAAGTCAAATCAGTATCTTTTTATGAAACGTCAAAACGATGTGTCCCGACATAATTTATATGAAAAACAAATCAATGACGTCATTCTTTCGTATGAATTGAGGGCCACGTAAAATTGTGGTGGCGGTGAATGATGTACCGGTGTTGAATCAAATGCACCTCCAATCCCGTCATGCTAGCGACTCACACTTGACCAGTTCAATATAATATTGCCCCCTCCAGAACAAAGTTTTGGATCCGAGCCTGACCTATTAGTACCGAAAAATTACCCATTTGTCGGCCTGGATTCAATTCGTATCATTCTGTAAGAGTTTCACCAACAAGTACCGCAGTTAAAAAAATATGACTGAATTTCTAGATAAAAAATACCAATATTATATGTTAGACGGTCGTTCGACCGATACTGGTGTAAGTAGTGCACTTTTTTAGCAAAATGAAAATTTCCGGTCAAATTATTTAGTTTAATTATAATTAATTGTTACGATATGTTGTTAATTAATTAAAATTAAATTGATATTTGTTGAAAATCAGTTTAGTCTTTTTGAGGTAAATGTACTTTTGTATTATTTGTTGGGGCTTTTTAAAATGCACATTCTTTTTCTGTAGGTTAATTGTTTCTGTAACTAATTGTAGTTCAATTAGTTCATTTTGTTTCAATTTGATTCATAAATGAGGATCATAACAGATTGACAACTGAGAGATCTTAAAAGGGTTTTATTTTTCCTTTTTGGGTTATGTAAATCTCCCCATGATTTGGGGGTGGGATGTGGGGGTGGTCAACCCCAAAAACATAACCCGAAGTTGTAGAAAGGTACCTACATAGTTCTCATTTGGTCGGTCTTTAATAAATGGAACCCTAATGAAACCAAGGTCCTTATTCACGTTATTTTTTACCGTCAGCGTAACTGATGTTATTCACGCACACCCCATCTATATGACACCCGATGCCGGTGCTGCTAAGCTCAACGATCAGTCGGTTGACGTACAAGTTGAAGAGCGTGGGAGAGGTCAAGCCCCCCTGCCTCACCCCGCATTCCAGCCCGTACTCCTCCGAAAGAGATCCTGCCCATCTCACCGAGTTCTTTTGATTATTATACCAATGTCTTTAATAAATGGAACCCTAATGAAACCAAGGTCCTTATTCACGTTATTTTTTACCGTTTTCGCGGCAAGCCTGTGCGAACAGACGCATGCACGGTGCACTCAAAGATATCCGCCGCGCATACGCGTTGTTGCATTTTTATGCACAGCTCTCTATTTACCCTTATGACAAGATTTTGACAGTTCGCATGGGCTTGCCACGAAAACGGAAAAAAAACAACGTGAATATAGACCCTTAAAAACGAGTATACTTTGGCATATTTAGTAAATTGGACACAAGTTACTAAATTGAATGCAACTACTGATTAAACCAGATAAGACTTGTTATTAGTAGCTATATAACTCGGTAGACTCGGTCGTCAGTAACTTTGTTTCATTTAACGTTAACCAATACAAGGCAAAACCAATGAATAATATTAAAGTAGAACAAAGATTAAGTATTCTTTTAATACAAAGTAGTATAGATTGTTTGTTTTTCTGTTCAAATTATATTGTTAGTGTATCTTTTTAGTCAGTTTTGACTTAGTGTGCAAAGAAATTAGTTCTAGATATTGACATACAATTATGTTGGAAAAGGCTATGCTTGATAAACATAGTGTTATGCCATTATTATGGCATGAGGAACGATAATCGTAGCCCATAGAAATACTGAGAAAATAATCTTAGTGTTCAAGGGACTACCGATTGTTCGATGATATCATTAAGTTCTCGGAATCTTTTTGGACTGGATACGGCGCCTCTAGGTTACAGGGGCTACGAACATGTGGTAGCAATTTGCACCTGCCAGTGACACACATTGGTCGGGACAGTGTTATGGCAAGAGTTAATTTTGTAAATTGAGTAAATTGTTTGGCCTTTGTTTGACCATTTCGGCCTTTGGGAATCTGACCCCCCGACAAATTTAGATACTGGGCCCGTCTAAGGCAAACTACGCCTCTGTTAGTGCTTGCCTCAGAAAAGCAAATGCCTCCTTTATGAAACGGGTACATGAGTCTGATAACGGGGTGTTGATGGCCATATACGAGGCAAAGTCCTTCTTCGTGTGGGGTCATCAATCCTGCTAATTGCATGGTATATCTAATCTATACTAATATTACAAAGCTGAAGAGTTTGTATGTTTGTTTGTTTGTTTGAACGCGGTAATCTTAGTAACTACTGGTTAGAATTGAATAATTATTTATCTGTTGGGTAGCCCATTCATCGAGGAAGGCTATTATTAGCATAACATCACGCTACGACCACTAGGAGCGGAGGAGCAATGAAAAATGTCGGGGAAAATTGACGCATATGAAGTTGCGCGGGACAGCTAGTTATAAATATGTATAATCTAATGCTATTGAATGTGAATGAAATGTAATTGTATTATGATCGTTATTATTGTATTATTATTATTACTTATTTTATTATTGTCTATTATTTATTATTATTATTGTCAATTTTTAAATATGGATTTTATATCTGTAATAAATTAATTATTATTAAAACTAAATGAAAAGGCTATTTACCTTTACCTAGGTAAGTACTCGACAGTAGGCAATCTTGGCCAGAAAATGATTAGCATTCTCACCTTGGCAGTTTATCTCTTAAGTAGGCCATGACATTTTTCTTCAACGAGGTCGTTCGAGACAAAACGAAGGCACTAAGGTATCTTGCGCCTTCTGTCTGCTCAGCACAGTGCAACAAAAGGGCCCAGGTTTTGTACTCGGTGTCGAGGACGTATGTGTTGTAGATGCCGTCGTCTGAAAGTTCAAATAATCAGGAATCAAAAATACTCGTACATCAACAATGTCATCAATTTACAGTACGAACTAACTGACTACATGACTCTTCTGACTTGGTCAGTATTTTCCCATGCGAACACATTATGAGGTTATCCGCAAATAAAATTCTTTGTCCTGACTGCATGATCAACGCACAATCTAAACTGCTAAACTGCTGATCGTTGAGACTTGAAATTTCGAGGGTATATTGCCTATATAATGTAGGCATCCCATATGAAGGAATTTTTGAAAATTCATCTCCTAAGGGGAGCAAATAGTGGTAGTAAGTGTGTATGAAACTCCGTCAGTTTTAAAGTTAGATCTGTATTTGTTTAAAAGGACTCACGCGATCCGTCACCATTTGTTATCTTCAGTAACAATGTCCATTTTACTGACTCTATCATAAGATACCTAGCTATTATGTGACAAATATGTGGTGACATTACCACAAACCTACCAACCTACTGATAAATTACTCATTTCTTCTTCGTCCTTTGCAGCTACCATTTATTGCCTCCAAAACCAGGCACTAGTATACTTACGGCCGATCTTAATAATCTAACTATCAATGGATTTGGCTAAGGTATATATCTGACATAAGCTCCATACAAAATATGTCAAAATTCTACCTCTAGTAGCCAAATCTATCGATAGGTAGATTATTGAGACCGGCCGTTAGTAAGTTTAAGTAGGTACCTAGAGTCATGTAAGTACAACAAAATAAAGTATTATATTTTCTTGTAGGTACAACTATTAAGTTTTCAATTATGTCTACACAATTTGTATTTTTATTTGTATTTTCATCTGTACTTGCTTTTAACTGAGTGTGTTATTCGAAAAGTTTGAACAACAACTTACACGTTCTCTCGGCGTGCGTCCAATGAGCAGGCTCGTTCAAGTCAACCCGCCAAGTGATATTGCCAAGGAGATTCTCGCCAAGAGGGTCGTCAGCGAAACGGTACGTGAAGTTCATCGTTACTCCTGGCGTCCATTCTACGGAACCATCTAAGAACACAAAGCAATATAAAGCTCTATTTAAAAGATAAATAGGCAAATGTCTGTAACCTTAAAAATATTTCAGCCGTCTGGTTATAAAGCCAATTTTCTTCAAATATTTTTATTCAAATTTGGTGAGTCCAATCTTTGAGTAAATTACCTAACACTTATTGATTAGCAAATTGCTTTAGTTAGACGATCATCTTTGAAATGAACCAATAGCTTTTTGTCTGTCTTTTTAACTAGATTGATTTTTTCGAATTGTGTAATTTAGATTGATGAGCACCTAATGATCAATAACACAATGTAAGTAGGTCAATACAGTTTGCCAACTATATTAAGTATTAACTGCCTCAAGCAACTTCGTACGCGTGAATTTTCCCCGTTTTTGCAACATTTTTCATTGCTGCTCCGCACCTATTAGTCGTAGCGTGATGTTATTTATCCAACAGTAAAAGAATTTTTCAATTCGAACTAGTAGTTCCAAAGATTATAGCGTTTCAACAAACAATGAAACAAACTTCAGTTTTAAAATATTATTATATTTTTTGAATTGTATAAAAACAACACAATGGCTCAACCGTAGGTACTCTACTCTGACATTGACGTAAAATACAATAACAATATCTTGAATGACTTTCAATGTTTACTTATAACAATAGTGTGTCTCTTTGACTTGTTACACGGTAGCCAATTCTATGAATGTGTAAAATGTATGAATTTCCAAGTAAATACAAACCTGCGGCTGGGACGTGGTCGTCTTGAGTGAAAACTGCTTTCATACAGCTGTACGAAAGAGCCTCTTCAGCACTCGCATAATATTCCACTACGTACCAGTCTCCCAGCATCTGTAAACGAATATCAACTTTAACCTTTAACGTTAAGGTTTAGTTTCAAGTATTTCGTGTTAGATTTGATTTGCGCCTTTACTTTATGTACTATGATCTCGGTGCTCTGCGGTTTTGCTATAAGTTTTATGGTAGGCGTGTGTTAATAAAATGTAAAGGAAAGTGTTGGGTAAATTATGAATAAATTGGGACAAAATGGCAGTTTTACTTTCAGACATAGACATTTTTTATTTTCATTGAATTCATAAAATATCACGATTTCACGATACACCTGATTATGAAACAATAAGCAATATCTACTTAAGTAGATAAAAAAATAAAAATTTGTATAATATTTCATTTTTGTTACCCATTACTATATAATCTATACTCCATAAGTCCTTATATTAAGATCTTATGAGATGTATAATGTAAAGGCGGCATTTTGGTAGTCCGGTTATAAAGGATTGCATTACGCTTAGGTATTTGATTAAAGGATAAATATAAAACAAATAGCTCGTAGTAAGCACACAATATAAATTAATAAAGCGTTTGCATATTTTATCGGATCCATTCGTGCATCAGAAATTCGTTTAATCGGATAACGGGAAGCGAAATTTAATCCATTTGCAAGATTTGATTGCCACTGAACGGTAGGGGTAATAAAATCAAAGTATAATTTAAAATAGTCGGTGCCTACTTATGACTTACTAACAACTTACACATACACTTAAATTACACACTACACTAGTTGACCCGGGCAATTTAGTCTGCGTAAATTTTCCCCGTTTTTGCAACATTTTTTATTGCTGCTCCACTCCTATTGGTGTAGCGTGATGGCCCATAGCCTTCCTCGATAAATTGGCTATCCAACAGTGAAATTATTTTTTTAAATTCGGATTTGTAGCTCCTGAAATTATGGCTTTCAAACAAACAAACAAACTATTCTTCTCTTTATAATATCTTTTAGTATAGATTTCATTTTATGACACTTATTTTTATCGAGACGATCTTATAGATCTGCGATGATTGTCATCTGTGCGGGTGTTATCAGTGGCGATACGGGTTTTTGATTCTGGAGAGGGGTGGGGGGGCGGCTTTGACCTCGCTGAGTCTAATTTTTATTTAGATACGAGTAGGTAGATAATCATTAAAGGCTCACACGCACAAGAGTAGTCAGATGAGTACTTTTAGTTTAAGCTACTTAGCAACCTCAACAGGCTGTTTGAGTAGGTATATATAGATAGATATATAGAAAAAAACTTTATTAAAAACCATACATACATTTTAGCATAACTCCACAAAAACCAAATAATCGGTTTGTCTGTGCAAATACATTGCACTCAGGATACCTACTTACAAAATTTCTTAGGCATAACATAGTAACTATGTAGTTTTATAATTAAGTACGTTACATACAGGTTGGCTGCAAATTTAACAAATATATACATTAGTCATTTACGTTATATGTGTCCAGCAAATACGTCTTATAACATTTAGAAAAAATATTTTTGTTTTTCTCTAATCTTAACTCTTGTGGCATTTCGTTATATAACAAAGGAAGTCTACGTCTAAGGGTTCTTCCTCCAAAGTAATTATTTATGGATGTAGTTACAAATTTACTCTGAGTCACACCTCTGGTACATATCTTGTGCTGAAGAGTAGGTAATTGTTCCATGTTGCTATGATTACGGGTTACTAATAAATGTTTATGTTGTATTCGTACAGGAAGTAATTTACATATTTTAAATAATTCTTTATAATTGTGTTTACATTTGTTTAGTGTTTTGTTGTTCACTAGTAATTTTAAAAATTGGATTTGAAGTGATTCTATTTTGCATAAGTGTGTTTTGAATGTAAGCCCGTAGCATTCCAAACCGTAGCCTATAATAGGTTCAATCAAAGCTTTGTACAAGTGTTTAGTACATTTTTGGAACTTTATATTGTAGTTGAGTGAACTTAGATAAAAGTATTCTTAAATTTACCCGAAATGAAGTCTCCATGTTCCGTCCTTTCGTCAACCCTCATGCCCAGGTATGTAACAAGAGGTATTTACCTACCTACGTTTGATGCTAATGTTTTATGCATAGACAAATTTATAAAGCTATAAAGCTGAAGCTGTTGTAACTAACTTTTGGCAGACCTATTTCTATTTTTAGCAGGTAGGCTCGTTTAGGTAAACTACGATGAAACTTTAATAGAGATACCTAAGTATTGCCGGCATACAGGGAGATTACGAAAGTTATCCGTAACCACAAGTGAGATAGGTACTTAGTAAGATATACATTATATGCCTTTAATGAAAAGTGGTATTATTAACTTTACAGGAGGTCCAAAACCCACAGCTTGCTTAAAAAAGTTAGTCATAGTAAATATCTATAGGTAACTAGGTATTTTATGCAAGCCTTATTTTTAGTATTGTAGCTAAATACATATAAAGATCAAGAGGGAAAAAGAAAAAGAGGGCGCCCTAGAAAAAGATGGATAGAAGATATAAAAGCGATAGCAGGAAGCGAATAGAGAAAGAAAGCTATGGACATAGAGGTTCTAACTCATGGTAATAAAGAAAATTCAGATAGTAAATAAGTAAAAAAAAAGTTATGTATTATATAAATATATACTTTAAAACGTATGTAATAACATTTATAGATTGGAAATAAACGGTCTTTATTATTATTATATATATATAAAGATAATATACAGGGCGATTTTCAGTATACTAATAACCGCCCGCTCTTGGCTTCTTTGTATTACACCAAATAACTTAGTAATATATTTTTTTTTTAAATATTACAAATGAACTCTTAACCACCTACCACCTACTTTTATCACACAATCATTTACAGCACATCTGAGAGACCCCGGAGTAAAACCGATGTTTCTTTGTCAGGTTTAGGGCCTAAACCGCACAATAAACAACGATTTTACTCCAATAAAATAGTCTGTAGGTGGTTAAGGTCAACCAAAAACAAGTGGTTGGTGATTAAGGGTTAATATATTAAATATTTTCCAAAACTGATATTACAAAGTTATTTAGTGTTATGTAAAGAAGCCACCAGCGGGAGGTTAATGGTATATTATAAATAGTTCTGTATAGTAGGTAGCTATGTATCTATAGTAGAATTCGGAAAAAAGTCCCTTTTGCACTAGAAGCATACATACATCATATATACATATGTCCCACTGCTGGGCACGGGTCTCCCCAGTAGAACTTACTGGTATGTAGATCCTGGGGGTAATTGCCATAATCGCCACGCTTGGCGAGCGGGTTGGCGATCGCAGTAAGGCTTTAAGTACGCAGAGTGAAATCCCTTAGTCGCCTTGACGACACCCAGGGGAAGAGATGGGGTGGTAGTATTTGGAAGCATGGATCTCTTTATTACAATTTAGGTACCTACTGTAGTATCTAATATTTGTTTTTTTTTCCTAATTATTTCAGTACATTGTACGTTATGTCTTAATTTTATCAGAGCGGCTTACTTCGAGTTTTTTAGACATGAAAACAATGGAATTTCTCAGAAATACGACCTGAATTGCTTTGTAATGAGATTTACATTGATTTTTACGTCCCGTAAACGTCTGTACAGGTAACTTCAGTTAATTTTGTTGAATAAATCGGTTACCAAGAAAACAATATTACTTTCCTGTTTTTAGTATTTTGTGGTTATGTACCTACATATATCTACTTACTTCACTTAGGTAGGTAGTAAGTGGGTACTTTAAGATCGGTAGGTACAAAATCCCATTACGTATCTATATTAATATTATAAAGCTGAAGAGTTTGTTTGTTTGAAATTCGATAATCTCAGGAACTACTAATCCAAATTGAAATGTTTTGCTGTTGGGTAGCCCATTTATTGAGGAAGGCTATAGGCTATATAAGATCACGCTACGACTAATAAGAGTGGAGCAGCAATGAAAAATGTTGCAAAATCGGGGAAAATTTACGCCTATACAGGCGTAAATTTTCCCCGATTTTGCAACATTTTGCAACATGCCTGGGAATGCGACTCATTGGTTACCGAGCAAACCGTTAAAAAACCGAGTAAAGCAACGTTACCTCTCGATCCATAGATGGGTGACCGTTTTTCAAAAATATCACATCTGTACCTCGAAGAGCATATTAAACCATCTTTCTCCGGTCGCGTTTGATTTCCATCCCATCATTGACACTATAAGAGTCAGGGGATAGAGACTTGAACGTCTGTACAGGTAACTTCAGTTAATTTTGTTGAATAAATCGGTTACCAAGAAAACAATATTACTTTCCTGTTTTTAGTATTTTGTGGTTATGTACCTACATATCCTATCTACTTACTTCACTTAGGTAGGTAGTAAGTAGGTACTTTAAGATCGGTAGGTACAACGTATCTATATTAATATTATAAAGCTGAAGAGTTTGTTTGTTTGAAATTCGATAATCTCAGGAACTACTAATCCAAATTGAAATGTTTTGCTGTTGGGTAGCCCATTTATTGAGGAAGGCTATAGGCTATATAAGATCACGCTACGACTAATAAGAGTGGAGCAGCAATGAAAAATGTTGCAAAATCGGGGAAAATTTACGCCTATACAGGCGTAAATTTTCCCCGATTTTGCAACATTTTGCAACATGCCTGGGAATGCGACTCATTGGTTACCGAGCAAACCGTTAAAAAACCGAGTAAAGCAACGTTACCTCTCGATCCATAGATGGGTGACCGTTTTTCAAAAATATCACATCTGTACCTCGAAGAGCATATTAAACCATCTTTCTCCGGTCGCGTTGGATTTCCATCCCATCATTGACACGCCTCTGTGGCGCGGTGGGAGTGTATCTGACTGCTACGCAAGAGGTCGTGGATACGATCCCCACCCAGTATAAAACTTTGTGTGATGAGCCCGATTGTTTATTCTGTGTCTGGGTGTAATTTATCTATAACATGTATGTATTTAGAAATATATAAGTATGTTTATCGGTTGTCTAGTTTCCATAGTATAAGCTCTGCTTAGTTTGGGATCAGTTAGCGTTGTGTGAGTTGTCCCAAGATATATATATAAAGAAAGTCCACTTGTGTCTACGCAAACCCTTGTGTGCATTATATTTTCTAATCTGATCAGTTAAGAGACCATTGTTTATGCTAGTTGGATCAACTATTTGTCTAGTAATCTATACGTCTATACCAATACTAATAGTAATACTAATACTAATATACTAATACTATAATATTATAGAGAGAAAAGATTTGATTGTTTGTTTAATTGTTTGTTCCGAAACTACTGGACAGATTTGAAAAATTCTTTCATCGTTGTGGAGCTACACTAAACCCGAGTGACATAGGCTACTTTTTATCCCTCTATTCCCACGGGAACGGGAACTAAGTGGGTGAAACCGCGAGGCGCACGCTAGTATCAAATAAACTCATAATTTGACGGGTAGGGAAACCAAAACTACCCATTAAAATCCTAGCGCAAGGCGACGTGAAAGCTGAATCATTCACTTGGACACTGAACTCCCTATTATATAAAACGTTATGAATTCATTAGAAAATATTATCCTTTGCAAATAGAAAGTGAAATCAATGCTTCTGATTGAGTCATAAGATGTCAGCTTTCAAAGCTTGTAGCTTTATCTCTATATGTAAATGATTGCTATTGAAATGTCAAGATACACTTGTTACTAAGCCGACAGGGATCTCGGGTAAGTAACAATAATTGTCTTCGTTATTTGATTATGTATGTTTGTTTTGTGATAGGTATCTGCCTCTAAAACTTCTAGATACTTACTTATTATTGTGTATGAATGTCTTTATCAAAGGTGTTCATCTATATGTAATGTTTGAGCTGTAAGTTATATTTTAGGGATGTTTGATGGCTGTGTTCGTAGGTAGGTATCGGTGTTGCATCAATTTTCTGGAATTTTCTTTTAATTTTCGTACTAACTTTTGCGTATCACTCAACCGCTTGTATCAATTAGGTACCGTTAAATACCAATAACTAGGCTTCTAACTAACTCCTATTTTCGAATTTAAATGTAAGTATAGAGTCAATGAGAGTCTCTAATTAAGATCTGTGGTCTTTTTGAATCAACATGGGGACATGTCAAAAAGTCCTTTGGTGTGTGTGTAAGTGGACTTTTTATGATTGCGACTATTTCATTTAACATTGGAACTTATCACGCGCAACAATATCTTGTAAATTTGATCTAAAACTAACATTTTATCACTTATAAAAAGTTGTTCTACAAAATCCACATCGATATATAGAGTAAACGATGGAGTGAATCCTTATTTAATGCTCCGTGAGTTTCGGCGATCCAGAATTCTTAAAACATTGAACAGCTTCGATCAATAATTCATAATCAGACGGCAAAGCTCTTTCAAAGACGAGTTTTTTATTTACTGCTCTTTTACTAGAGCTACGAGATGTAATTTACTAAAGAATATTCTCAGGATATAAACTTCATCTGTTATTTGATTTTCAAGGATGATTGGTTTTCTTTCTATAAGTACATTTTCTTTATTCATCTAAGTGTATTTTTAAGGATGTGTTTTTTCTACACCAATATATAGGTAAGTATATCATGATGGTACGTCATGAACCCTGAAAACATTATATTTTGGGGCTGTCGTGGAATAAAAAACCGGGCAAGAGGATGTTGAGTCATGCTCAGTGTACGGTTCCGGAGCCGAAATGTTTCAGCTTCTGTTACATGTATTGAGTGCCCCTCTAAAAATATATTTTTATTATTTATCAAACTAAGTAGCGGCTACTACAAGACACCTATTAACCAAATTTAATCAATATTATTTGGATAGTCTTTGAGTAAAATGCCTATGACATACGGATGGACAGACAGACGGGCATGACGAAACTAAAAGGGTTCCGTTGTTGCCATTTTGAAACGGAATCCTAACAAGTACCTACCCGATGAAGGAAGTAATAGAACTTGATTTTTATTTAATTAATAAAAATTTGCTATGGTTTCAGAATACACAGGTCACATGACGACACAAATAAGGATAAAAATCGATTACAATTTCGTTCGCGTTTCATTCCAGTTCAATATATTTAGGTATGTTTCTCGATACCTATTGGTACCTAATATCAATTTCACAATATACGGTACATCATGATTATTAGTCTAGATCATGATTCTAATCATGATCTAGACTAATAATCTAGATCATGATTAGACTTGATTGACATGATTTGACTGCCTCTGTGGCGCGGTGGGAGTGTATCCGACTGCTACGCAAGAGGTCGTGGGTTCGATCCCCACCCAGGATAAAACTTTGTGTGATGAGCTCGATGGTTTATTCTGTGTCTGGGTGTTATTTATCTATAATATGTATGTATTTAGAAATATATAAGTATGTTTATCTGTTGTCTGGTTTCCATAGTACAAGCTCTGCTTAGTTTGGGATCAGATAGCGTTGTGTGAGTTGTCCCCAGATATTATTATATTATTATTATTATTATTATTAATGTAAATCAGTACCTACAAGTTACACGCACACTGAGTTGTTAAATGATGGGCTTTCCTTTATCAGTGGCTCGCGTCCGCCGCGCCAGCCGCCTACGCTCGAACACATTGTTTTATTGCTCCGTATCACTTGTACGCTTCCCTATTGTTTATTTTATACCCGTTCACGTTCAATATTATCACATACAATGGTGTTCACTCACTAAACTTGTTTAGGTTTGACAAAAAAATGATTCTCTTTTTTTAACCTCCGAAAACAATGCTGTATAAAATACCAAAACAATGTGAAAGATTTTTCATCAATCACGTCCAAATTGCTATACAGTTTGGTTTGGGATGATTTATTTGGTACACAAATAGACCTTGTCTTGGATAAGAAAATCCAGATTTTAGCTATTGTATCAGTTTTGACTATAACCCATCTTCATTTGATAAATTTATACACGTGTCGTAAATTATGGATATGCAAGTGTTAAAAGAATTGGTAGGTACATTGCGCAGTTGTCAAAAAAATACTTTAAAAGAAGTTAACTTTTTGTCCAAATGTACATTGCCGAGGTACAGGGTTGAAACCGAGTTTTTAATATTTGTATAAGACATTAAAGCAAATAACCTTAACATAAAACGGAACCGCAGCTTTGATCTTAGGAGGTACGCGTGCCTTATTCAATTTTCATTACAGTGTTGTCATGAGTTAATGTTATTTATTACGGCAAATCGAATTCGGTGTCCCGTGGCGAAAATTCGTTAATTGAAAAAGGTTTCACGATTTACTTTTGGCAGTCTCAACGACTAGGAGGAAAGAGGACAGCAAAACACGAAAATAACCTGCGGGAAGAAGATAGACTGTGACTACATTTATGTCTTGTTACCTCTTTAAAGAGGTGAATTACAAGAGTGTTACGCAAGTTGAAAGTTGTGAATGAAGAGAATTATGTATCATAATTCATAAGTAATCAAGTTAACCTTTAATTATAAAATAAAAGAAGGACTAGAGTCGTAAAAATGGCGGCAAACTAACAAATCACCATTTTTACAGCTCCACCCAGAACAAATATACTCAACGAGTGCAAAAAATACTTCAAATACGTGATAACTGGATAAGAACGAAACGTTGTGACTCAAATAAGAAAACTAGAAATCAAATTATAATAAACTTGAAACTGACATCGATATTTTGTGATTCAAAGATAACTTGAAAGAATATAAAATGGAAACTGAAAAAAAAAAACTTGAAACTATCGAATGAACAGAATGTGCAAGCGGTGGGAAGAGAAAAAAAAGGAATAGAGAACCTCTAAACTATTGGACTTGGCTGATCTCGGTTTCCAAGAACAATAGGTATAGTACAGAATAGGTCTATAGTCCGCAGCTATAGTTTCAAAATTCTACCAGATTAAAGGGTGGTTAAACAAGGACGATTAGAGAATTAAATGAAACAACTAACACCAGTTCCACGTGTGACACTTTACGTATTCAAACAAGATACTTGTTCAAAATAGTCTCCATAGGGAGACCATTTACAAGTTACACATGAAACCATTGCGCGTTTCAATTTAGCTAACAACAAATAAACTTAGCGTAATAACCACTCACAATTTCTTAAAAGGTATTAATTATGTAGGTAAGTACACCACAACACCATTGAGATCATAAACACAAGTCCTGCAAAATGACGATATCTTTTCACTTAACCAAGGAAACTTGTTCTAGTAAATTGTTGACACTCAATAGTCTTTGGTCTTAAAGACTCTAGTTTCTATTTGATCCAGTTTGTAGTAATTTTCACGGAAATAAACCGAGTGAGAGATGTATTATATCGCGTCTTGTCCCATTGGGGCTGGTTAATAATGTAAATAGCCACTTTCTGTTCATTTACATTGAAGTTTATGCTGTACTTTATTGAAGGACTCAAGGTTTTGTTGAAGTAAATGCGGACATTCGTCTTTTACTGATTTTACTTTTGTTTACGATGCTTTTATCTCTCTTTGTCTCCGGTATCTCTTCTAAGATTGTTTCTGGTTTTAAAATATTTATAAGGTGGTCGAATACATGAAAGCTAAGCGGTGACTAAAAAGAGGAACCTATTAATGATAAACCCACGTCGTCTCATACTAGTTTAAAGAAGACCAATATTTTTGAGTTTCGTTCCGAATTACTAACTCCATAAGTAATAAAAAAAACAAATTTCAATTTGAGTCGCTAATAATACCTACTTATAGTCAAAATATTTGACGTGGGTAGTCTATTATTGTAAGTCAGTACCTCGTATCTCTCTATTTGTCTTCAGACACGAGAGATAAGAGTTATTGCAACTGATTATGATGGGCCAAATTGCGGCTAAAGGTTAATTTCCGAGCATCGCGGCCGATCGCGAGCCGCGCGCGGCTTACGACCAGCGGCTGACGCGCGCGACCGATACGACAATAGTCAGAGTGCGCGCGCAGCCTACGTCAGTTATCGGCCGCGCGCGTCTGTCACTGACCTCTGAAACGGCGCAATACATTCTCATACTCTTAGTATTGTTGCATCAGCCGCGCGCGTCAGACGCTTGTCGTAAGCCGCGCGCGCACGTGCACGAAAATGAACCTTTAACAAAATTGATTGATAAAATTGCAGGATAGGCCGTCGTATAAAGTCATGGCTTCGAAACATTCGCGAGTGGACTGGAGGCAAAAGGGCCGCGGAGAGTTTCACCTCACCAGGGCAAGGAGAGTTTATCAAGGTTGATGTCCAACGTCCACTAATTGGAGAGGATTAAGAAGAAGAAGCTATTATCCCTCTCGGCTGGTTAATTAATCTGATTTCCTTCTTGTTTAACTTATTAAAGGTAAGTAAAACCCAACTTACATATATTTTTTTTAAATAAATGCACCTAGCAATGTGGGTTTGAGTTGCCAGTAATGTGGGCATTACTAGCAATCTTGTTACCCCTCCAGCTAAGCTCAAAGGCTTGTATTAGGAGAGGGTTCACGTCGGTAGTATAATAGGTAGGATTCGAATCCGCAACCTCACGATTGCGAGACCGATGCCTTAGCCAATAAGCTACCGCCGCTATATAAGTACCTACTACGTCTGAAATCGATAAGACCGTAGATTACAGCGTACAATAAGCATTTGACTCTATCTAAGTACCTACTTTACTCATTTTAAATAGATAAATGATCGGCGGTAAGATTTGACAATTGTAAGGAGTGCCGTACGAAATATTTATAAGTTGAAGCTGATGAAGCCCACACCTCTAGTTATCTTCTATTACTAATATATGTTAATAAGACTTTCTCGTTGGTAATTGAGGTTATGCAATAGAAAATCAAACATGTAGTCAAACAAATCAGCGATGAGCGAAGCGAAAAAGAAAATGTTCAAACATCGCGCGACCGAGTCCCTACAAAGCTAAAAGTTTGGTCACGTTTGTATGAAATATCTTTATCAAATATAGTGATGTGCTTTCATAGCACGAAATCTCTTATTTTATTATTATCTTTATATAGCAATTTGTAGGTAGTATCTACCTATTTTCTTTTAAAGTTTAGTAAGTATAATATAAACTCAAGTTTTTAAGGTTACTAGAGGATAAGAGTTGCTCAATTTATGTAATTTAAGTGTCGTACACTTTTGTCTATTTACCTATTTAGGTAAGTACATAAATACAAGATTAATCTTTAAAAAGTATATGAGATTGGTTTTGTCACGAATCTTTTTCTTACTGAATTAAGTAAATAAGATTAGAACGTCGTATTTAGTGTATTACCCGACTCCAAGGAAGGGTAATGTTTTTCGCGCGTATCTTGTATTCATGTGTGTATGTAATATGTCATATTCTTTATTAAGTACCTCATATCTTTCAAACCACTAGACACATAAATACAATTATGACGTCATTAGATTCGTCTTGACTGCCCAAGTGCTCTTAGTTAAGTGTGGTTTGAAAAAAAAAACAAATTAAAGGGCTCATCGTAAGGATTTCAAAAAGGTATAACATGATTATGAGTGTAATACTAAAAAAGTTAAAAAGCAACCATTCTTAACTTTAAAAGTGAGATGTTACATACTACAACCACTAAAAAGGATTAAAATTAAAAAAAAACTAAAAGCTCGCCTGTTAAAAAAAGATGGAAACAAGATCCCCTACGTACACGTACAGTCGGAGGCACTTTACTAAGTTCATCGAGATTCATTAATGACTCCGACTGCATGATATTATAGGGGATTTCGATTCCGTATTTTTTGAGCAGGCGAGTTTTCTGATTTTTAAATTTAAATACATATTTTTCAAGTTGGGATGCATTTATATATGTGTCATATAAATTATTACCAAAAGCAGTCGGTACAACATATTCGATAATAGAGATAATAAAATCATAAATTGGGCGTTCAAGACCATCAGACATCGTTCTAACATAATAATAATTTACATACAATAAGCCAAACAACACTGCTATATAATACGGAAGCTTTGAAACCTTAACGTTCAATATATATCCTATAGGTACGTTGTGTGATGAGCACGATGGTTTATTCTGTGTCTGGGTGTTATTTATTTAAAATATGTATGTATTTAGAAATATTTGAGTATGTTTATCAGTTGTCTGGTGTCCATAGAAATTAAAAAAAAAGCAAATTCTTGAACTTACTTGTGGTAAATCAAAATGCGGCACAGCTCTGACTTCAGGACACTTTCTTTTATCGACATATTTTGTCGAGACTCCCGCAAACACTAAACACATCACTAAATAGAACACCTTTGCCATGTTTAAAATAAAATTTAATTTTCGAATTTAAAAAATCGAAACATAGAACGTTTAAATATACCGAGTGTTGGTAACGCACTAACAAAAGGGAATTCTTATCATTTTGTATGGGACGCCAACTAATGTTGGGAATGCTGACAGCATACCATTATCGATGTGACTCATTTACGGTTTTGTTATAAATATTTATTGTTCTTGTGCTTTAAAGTACACAAAGTTATCGATGTGATTAAAATATTGATAAATGGGGAATATTAATGTTGTCTCGTTAAAAATGTTGTTTAAGTGATTTGAAGTAAAATACTAAGTATATCTAATATATAAAATTCTCGTGTCACAGTTTTCGTTGCCATACTCCTCCGAAACGGCTTGACCGATTTTGATGAAATTTTGTGTGCATATTGGGTAGGTCTGAGAATCGGACAACATCTATTTTTCATATCCCTAAGAGTTTGTTTGTTTGTTTGAACGCGATAATCTCAGGAACTACTGGGCTGCACTGAAAAAATATTTTACTGTTGGATAGAGCCGATTTATTGAGAAAGGCTATAGGCTATATAACATCACGCTACGACATATAGGAGCTGAGCAGCAATGATAAATGTTGCAAAAACGGGTAAAATTTACCCGACGAAGTTGCGCGGGTCAGCTAGTAATAATATAATAATGAAGCTCTAAAGTAATATAATAATGAAGCTCCTGCTGCTGAAGTGTACAACATATAAGGTACTGTGGGTGATTAACGCCCCACTAACGTTAATTTAAAATAGTTTTGGTATTTAAATGAAGAAGAAAACAAACGACTTTCTAAAGAAATGATGTTTATTTATGCTACAAAAAAAGACACATTACAATGAGTTTTACTCAAAATACTCAGTGATATTCAGCTTTTAAAAAAGCTGTAGTTTGGGCGTTATTAAAATTTATGCGTCTATTGACGCCCGCTTTATAAACTAGGCTTTCATTATAGAATTAGGTTCAAAACAAAAAAAAATAATCTCACAATCGAATTCTCATTTTGTGTTATCGTGATTACACTAAAAATAAACAAATAAAATCAACATTTAAGATAGACTTTGTTCAATTTAACAATACACCTAATATCACATGGTATATTTGTATTTGGTCATAATTAAGGAACTTTTTGAGTGTTTTCAAATAAAATTATCATGAGCACTTGCATACAAATCGTTTTTAGGGCAGAATTAAGATAATCCTTATTATGTTCATTGGGCGCAATTACACCTAAAAAAAACCTAAAAGGAGTTCGACTATTTTTTCAAACAAGTAGGTACTAAGTCATTATATAAGAATTATAATAAAATCGTAGTGGTAGGTAGTCGTAATAATATGTCTTACAATATTCAGTCTGAACTTACAATATTCAGTCTTATACAAACTAATACTTACTTATTTAAGATATTTTACAATATGGACAAACAAACTTTACTATATCACATTCGGAGAGGCCTAAGCATTCCTCATGGTACCATCTTTTACATACTATGCATTGCGCCATGTCTAACTCTTCTATTTCGCCACAAGCATAACAGTACCAGGCTTCATCGTCATTCTTGTTCATTTTCTTTTTATTCTTAGTCTTATTTTTGGCGCCTTTCTCTTTGTTCTCTTTTTTACGTTCTTTTTCTTTTTTCTTCTTATTTATTTTTTCTTCTTTGTTGTCATTCGTCTTTTGTGTTTTATTAATCTGTAACTTTTTCTGCTCTTTGTTAGTTTTCTTTATGGTACTGTCATTTTGATTTTTTGTTTTTTTTATTTCAGTTTTATCATTGAATAAATCCTTAGTGATTCTTTGCCCTTTATAGTTCATCGCTTTCTTACGTGGTTTTGAAGATTTACTTTTTGCATAGTTAGGCGTGGGTAGAAACTGTTGAAATTGTGTTTTATTCTTTTGTTGTAGACTGGCTAATGGGACGTTGTCTTCATCTAGGTTGCAAGTTTCATTAATAGGACAGATCATTTGTTTTTTCGGTGTTGTTGTTCCTTTGTTAAGATGACACTGACTTCCATCTCTTGATGATTCGTCTGATGTGTAGTTATAGATATTTTCAGCAACATATTTGGATTGTTTGAAAAGAGGCCTAGTTACGAACAAATCCAAATCAGAAATCGTTGAATCAGAACTGGGATCGTTGCGTATAGGTTTTTGTAATCCTGAACAGCTGGGAACGGCCAGATCATATTGTCCCAAATGTTTATCACCATCATTGTTGTGTAGCGAATCAATTCCAGAAATACAAGTTAAGTTGCTATCTGATATTATGGAAGGTGAGTCACGATCTACTTCTTTCATAACTTGTGATGCTGGGTTCTGCCAAATTGATGCCATGTCAGAATTATCGGATGACGAGCTATAATCCACAAGACGGTACTTAACTTCTGGGTTAATATTTTCATGACATAAGTTTGATTTTCTTTGAAAAGTCGATAACTCGGAAACTCCAGCAAATTGGTGATCATGATCTTCATTAGTGTCATCACTATCAGTGTCATCGTCTAAAGGGCTAGAAATGAGATTCTGCAAAGGCTCCTGGGTTTGGGGGCATGGAATTTCTGACAAAACAGATGGGGCAAATGCTTCCTCTGGTATCACTTGAGGATCGAAGGGGAAGAGACCAGTTGCCTTGAACCCATTGACTATATTGCTGTGCGTCATACACTTGGGCCAAACTTTGGTAAATATTTTATTGAATGTAGCTTTCGTGAGTATTCTGTCGGCGCTTGCGCATAAATAGTTTAAGACTTCTTCGTCCCAATGATGTTCGAAAGACTTGTTTACTGACTTGTCCAGAGGCTGTAATTCGTGGGTTGTGTTTGAAGGCAGGCAATATAGCACTATGTCATTATTATCGGCTTCTTCAAGGGCTTCAACTGATAAGTGACACTTAGCGCCATCAAAAATGAGTAAACATTTTCCTGCAATTTTGTATTTAGCTAGGTGCTGGATAAATTCTACAAACAGATCGGCAGTCATTGACCCTTTCGGCGCCATTCTTACCAAAGTTCCAGCAGGTAAGTTTTCTGAAAGGTCTGGTCTTTGTCTTTGCCCTTTAAATAAAATCATGGGAGGAATAGCTGTTCCTATGGCGTTGACACACATTGCAATGGTCACGTTTTCAGCGTGCTCGGGTGCAATTAGATGAACTCTCTTACTTCCTTTCTCCGCAAGCACAGTCTGTTGGTTGTGGACTGTAATTCGGCAACCCTTCTCATCCATGTTGTACAGTCTTTCAGGATGTTGAAGAACGTCTAACTCGTCGTATAACTTTTTTACGCTCTGAAAATGTTCCTGAACAATTGGTTTATTAAGCTTTTGAGCCCGAGCGGGATTCAATATCTGCGGCTTACGTTTACTGATCGATGGGTTTCGCTTCAGAAACTGTCTTAACCAATCTGCTCCCGCAATCCTTTTTGTAGAATTGAAAGTATGTTTTATGTCAAATCTTTCACAAAACAAAAAGGCTTGTTTTCTGATAAATTTTGGTGTGAGAGGTATTCCAATTTTTGCGAACCTCTTGATTCTGTGACACAAATCATTTTCCTGAGCATGTGTTAAAACAGGTTTTCGTCCCATACGTTTCACATCTTGACCGGTTTTTATATGGTCCCTCAATGTTCGTCGCGGAATTTTATACTTGAGAGATATGGCTCGCTGACTCAATTTTCCTTTTCTAATAGCTCTTAAAGCCGCTTTCAAACCATCTTCTGACCAGGATTCTCCTCTCTTTTTACGAGGCGACATCTTGATATCTAAAAATAAAATAAAATAACATCATATATATATATATATATATATATATATATATATATATATATATATATATATATATATATATATATATATATATATATATATATATAAAATTCTTATTAAAAAAATATTTTAAAGCATAAACAATTACTAAAATGAAAATAAATATTGGAGTTCATATTACTCGCGTCGATAATAAAATTAAAGTTACATCAATGACTATTTATTTTCAAAAAAATCCACATAAATGTGACTCTCTATTAAACTTATTAAGCAGCTGCGTAACAAATGTATTTTATATTAAGTATTAGTTGTTTGTGAACTTATAAATGCTCTACCTATGTCTATGGTTATAGCGCCCATGTAGTCTAAAAGCGCCCAACTGTTATTTTAACAGGCGTTATTAACCAGTCGGGCGTTATTATCGGACACTGATTCAAATGACACGTTTATGGGAAAAAACATAAAAATCACCACCAAATACTTAACTAATAGTGAACTAAGTTTATCTTGAAGCAATTAAATGTTATAATTTAATCGAAAACGCATAAAAAGACATAAAAAACTTACGATTTCATTAAGGTACTTCTTATAATAGCATGGTACGTGTCCAAGCCTGTAGGAGCGCGGCGTCACACTGCCGGGCATAGTGACGTGAACGCGGCGCCGCTCGCCTGGCGGTTTCTTATTGGTTCGTTCTATGTGTGCGTGGAATATTAACCGAATAGTTCTACATTTAGTATGTTTTCTGTTACCTGGGCGTAGATAGACAACGGGCGTTAATCACCCACCTTACCTTAGGTCAACAAAATTTAAAATGTTATTTTTCCTCGCTGATAGTACTAGTATAGTATTATATTATCTGTGCTGATAGCAAACCAGAATACAAGATAATAACAAATTTATTTTATTTTGCATTACATTTATTACAAGATAATGCCTCTGTGGCGCGGTGGGAGTGTATCCGACTGCTACGCAAGAGGACGTGGGTTCGATCCTCACCCAGGATAAACCTTTGTGTGATGAGCACAATGGTTTATTCAGTGTCTGGGTGTAATTTATCTATAATTTGTATATATTTAGAAAAATATAAGTATGTTTATCAGTTGCCTGGTTTCCATAGTACAAGCTCTGCTTAGTTTGGGGTCAGATAGCGTTGTGTGAGTTGTCCCAATATATTTTTATTATTATTTTATAATACCTGCCTACTTACTTATCATCAATAAGAAGATAATTTTCTTACATGAAATTAGTTAAATAAATTCATGACACTTGAATCCGTTTGCTCCGATTTCGTTCGGTATTTTTTTAACCGACGTTTTCTAAAAATGAAACCTAGCTAGATCGATTTATCGTATACTAAATTTCATGAAAATTGCTGTTACCGAGATTCAGATTGTATTATATAGATGTAGTACCTATTGCTCGTTTAAAGGTATCAGATAGATGAAAGCAAATGGATTCAAGTGTCAATATTTAAGTGATTGGAAAATCCAAGACATGACACGAAAAAGAAAACATTAGGTATTCGTTTTAGGAAGTAAATTGTAATATCATTACGCCACGAATAACTAAGTAAGTTCATTATCTAAATTGATATCGATATGGGTACGGACCTATTGGTATGATATTGCAAATGAAGCGAAAATATCGATAGTAATATCATAATAAAATAACATTTAGGTACCCCGAAGTGGAAGAGATAATGTTATTTATTATATTAGCAGAAATTAGTAGTCAAGAGTAGCGTTGGGTGGTAGCCAAGAGATAGCAGATAAAATATTAACGTAGAGGACGTCCTGCCCAGATGATACGTATCAGGCCACCTTGGTACTAGTACTGGACATTATTCGAAAAAGTAGTTAAATATATCTAGTAATAAAAAGGTTGGATTATATGATATTATGGTAGGTATCTTTACAACGTGTGGGTAAGAGAAAGGTGTGGCCATATTCAAGGGTTGGTATGTGCCTATGATACGGAGTGCATATACCTATTTTTATCAAAAGTAGAGTACCCTAATTATTATTATTTCATCAATCATCGTTTATTTATGAATGAAAACGTTAAAAATCCCTATTTACTTTGGTCACGAATTAACTAGAGAATGACATTACCGATTACATTCATTCTATTTTAAAGTGATAACGTCTTATAAATCGATGACCGGCTACACTCACGAAAAAGTGTCTAAAAAACTCACGTTATTGATTGGTTGCTATGCAACAGCGAATGGCGATTGAAGCCACAGGACTTGCGATATATTGGAACTAAATTGATTGGTTGCTAAGCAACGCGAGTGGCAATATGTCATTAATGTTTTCTTATGACGTTATCACGTAAAATTGTCGTCCGTAAACCGACTTAACAGACAACCATTTTTTTTAGTTTTCCAAATAACGGGGCGGTACGAAGTTCGCCGGGACAGCCAGTTATTATTAAAAAGGAATTGGTTATTTTATAATTGTTTGATTACCACTTTAAATTAAGTATGAGTTTGGCTTGTTGCTTATTACGTAGGTACTTGTAGTTGTTTTTTTGAAAAACAACTAAAAATAGGCACTTAATGAAAAAGTGCAAGGTGCTTCGTGCGGGAGTCAGACTCTTGCACTTAGCACCTCGCCCTTTTCACTCTCATTGGATATTTTAGGGTTTTTTTTAATCTTAGTTTAAAGAACTAAGTACGTCTATTTTTAGGGTTTAGCAGTAAACAAGAAACCCTTTTAGTTTCGCCATGTTTAGCTTATTATATTTTGTAAATAAATACATATATATAACACAAAATCGAGAATTGCGAAATTTAATTTCATAATTGTACTTGAATCAACAGTAATATAACGAATAACTTATTCAAAAGCTTTGCCCTGTTCTGTTGATTTATATTATTAATCGAATTTTGAGGCTCCCATTCAATTTGCAGAATTTCAGTTTAACAGTGCTCATAAGCCTTTATTAAATTATCTGTAGTTACCTTTGTCCCTGTCTCTGTCCAACCTACCTACAATTTAAAGCGGCGGTAGATTAATGGTTAATGGAATCGTTAGGTTGCGGGTTCGAATCCCACCTATTATACTATTTGGCGGGTAATATTCCTGACGAACACCCTCGCCGTCCGGGGAAGACGATGGAGGTAGTGTGGGGTTTGCACTCACAAAAAAACCCGCAGTGTATCGCTCGCCACCTTCTCGAACGGCCGCCGGAGTTTGTTATACCGTCGGCGGCCGGCCCAGTGGCCATGCCCGGACGCATTGTTGTTGCATTCCGGGCATTGCTCACCTACGCGACCTAATCTTGAGGTCACGGGTTCGAACCCATTATCCATCATTTCATTACCGATGTGAACCCACTTCTTACACTAGCATTGAAGACAATGTTGATAGTACTTATGTGTAGGTCTATGTACCTAGATAATGTATTTTGTGTCTGTGGGTTCATTGCAGAACCAACATTTGGACGAAGCGGCGGTGGCGTAATGGTTAGCTATCAGTCTCGCAATCGTGAGGTCGCGGATTCGAATCCTTCCCATTATATTACCGATGTAAACCCACTCCTAACACAAACCATTGCGCTTAGCTGGAGGGGTTAACAGGATTTCTAGTAATGTGGGACCACAATCCTACATTGCTAGTTATCTTAAAAAATACTCAAAATTTATGTAGAATGACCTTGTCAATTTCAGTCACTTTGACTGAAATTCCTATCACAGTTTCAATGACTAGGCTGAATAAGGTTTATTCTATATACTTTATCCCTGTTTTATTATTTACAGTTACCGTGTCAATTTTGTGTTCATTTCAGTTACTTTGTCCCTATCCTACCAGAGTTATGCCGGCCACACACACTAGGGTTTGCATGCCGGTTATAACCAACATAATCGATAGGCATAACCGAGTTATTTATACAGATAACTGTACAGTTTTATGCCACACCATGGTTTGCCTGCAGGCAAAGCTTGTAAGGTTATAACCAAACCCTAGCGTGTAATATGGCCGGTATTAGGTACATACAAAAAACGCAAATTTGTGTAGGGTCACTTTGTTCATTTGAGTTCCCTTGGCCCCGCACAGCCACCTCGTTAACCCCTTTAGAGAGGACTGAAGCCACTAATAGATAAGTTTTTGAATTTTTGAGCAGAAGTTATTCTTATTGTACTCGTATTTAAGTATGTATAGTGTTTGCAGGTTCGGTTTTCACGGTTAACGTATATAGGCGACACGATATTATAGAAATCCTCTATGTGAGATTGAGGATTTCTTTAATATCGTGTGTATTAAAATAAAATTTTATAATAAAATTGTTAAAATATTGTTCTTAAATAAATAATACAGGGAGATTAATTAATTGGCTCATTAAACAGTCTACAGACCTTAACCTATTGACGTGATTACGTCTTAAAATGATGACCACGCACGCACGAAAATGTGTCACGGTCCGTTACGTTCCGCCTGCTGATAGGCTGAAGTATTGTAAAACGCTGATGAGTATTGTGACGACGTTATTTTTTTATGACGTAAAATTATTGTCCGTAAACTGACTTTACAGACAACCATTTTTTAACTAAAAACCAGGAAACCCGTGCGATATTTAGGGAGTCCATAAATATTTAGAGATAATTTCCCGAAACCGTTTAGGTCTCACTTAAGTCACTCTACTCCTTAAATGCAGGCGGATACCTACTTGTTGGTAAAATCGGCCACTAGTTTAATAAACTATCTTTAGAAGTATAAAGAATGTTTTAATTATGTTAAACCGATTATTAGAATTCTTATCAAATAATCTGAAGATGGATACTTGATGTGAAACACTCAATCAAATTAATGGAGTCTATTCTGGTGTTAAAGTAGAAAATACTCCTTACGAACCTTGATACGTACTTCGTTCGAGACACGTTTAAACAGGGTGATTTGTCTTAAAACCTCTCACTCGCTCCAAGCTCTTAACCAATCAGAGAGCCAAACACGACGAAAACGTTTCGGCCGCGTTGACGTAAAAACAATTTGCACTCGAGGCCCATGAAGAACTCTTATTCAAGGCTGCGGACACTGAACATGTTCCGACATGCTCTTGCTCGGTTTTTATTATTTTCAAATTAAAGACATAGGTATATAACGGCAGATCTATAGTGCGACTGGTAAACTCGGTCTTTGAATATGTGTCCAAAAACGATATGTATGTGTGCGCTGCTATTGTGCATGTTGTTTGAGGTTTACCTTCTGTATTCTGGGTATTTTTTGTGTTTGCGGGCGGCGTTAGGGCTATTTTAGCGTCTGATTTTTTCACCGGGCGTCGTATGGAGTTTGTACGTCTTTCTTACATTCGACGACATTCAAACGCCTGTCCGCTGTCGATTGCGTGTTACCTATTTATATATATATATATATATATATATATATATATATATATATATATAATATATATATATATATATATAGGAAAGTTTTGATTGTTTGTTTGTATTAAATAGGCTCCCAAACTACTGGATGGATTTGAAAAATCTTTCATAGTTGTGAAGCTACACTAACCCCGGGTGACATAGGCTATTTTTTATCCCTGTATTCCCACGGGAACGGGAACTACGCGGGTAAAACCGCGAGGCGTCTGCTAGTATTAGATATACCTAATATTAATATTAGCATTGACTTCCATAGTTTGACTTAGTATAAATATCTAACAGAATCGACCACAGGCACAATTTATTTATATTAGTTATTTGCATACGACCTACTTGTCACCTGTAAAGTTAAAATAATATACTTACTTAAATTAATGACTTTAATCACAAATCATTAGATAAAGTCTCCATAATTACTACCTAGAACTAGGGAACTTTGTTGAGATGAATATTTATTAAATACTCGGGTACTTAGTTCATAGATTAACAGACCACTCGAGTTATATACCCACAGAGTCTCGGTATCAACATGAACAGCCAGAAGGAGGCTATATTACAAGTATTTAATAAAAAGCAGACCGTACATACGTAACTACACATAAGATCGTTAAAATTTGGAGTAATAATAATAATAATATCTTGGAACAACTCAATCAACGTCATCTGATCCCAAACTAAGCATAGCTTGTACTATGGTAACCAGACAACTGATAAATATACTTATATATTTCTAAATACATAGATATTATAGTTAAATTACACCCAGACACAGAATAAACCATCTTGCTCATCACACAAAGTTTGTGGGAATCGAACCCACGACCTCTTGAGTAGCAGTCGAACACACTCCCATCGCGCCACAGAGGCAGTCTTTCGGAGTAAACAGTAAACAACGTTTTAATTTAGTTTAAAAATCTTGTTTAGATGCGATGAAAGTAAGTACGTTGTGACTTGCGCGTGCTTCGTTTTTTTTTTTTTAAACACAACTCTTGCATTGAAATACAAGCACAAAGACTACAAAAATACAAATCACATACGTACCAGTAGGTACATCCAGGCACAAAAATTTGGGAAAAACCAAACGATAGCAGGAGAGGCTTTTCAAAGTAACCTTGTACAAAAATATCAGTAACCTCTTCATTATAGTCCACGTAGCTATGATTCAAATGTGGGTTAACAGAAAACTAGTTATAACGGAACGAATTTTGCTAATACCTACATATGTAGACCTGTCTGCAGTCACACCTGCTAGGAGTATGTGGCTCAGATAAATAATTAAAACATGTTTTTTGGCTGCCATATATCATTATTGATGTATTAAATACCACACAAAATTGTTTCAATCAAGGCAAGTGTAACTTGGCATACATTTGTGCGTAACGTAAAACGTTTTCTCATTGAATATTATATTAATAAGTAGGTACACTATTTAATTATTTAAAACTTTATGCACAAAGTTGTACAGAGGCGGACATTCTCTGCCAGTCTATCTTAGAGTGAAAAAGAAATGGAATGTGTAGATGCAGTAAACTAATTGGAAATTAATAACTAAATTATATACTTTAATCTATGCTAATATTATAAAGCTGAAGAGTTAATTTGTTTGTTTGAACGCATTAATCTCAGGAACTACTAATCTGAATTTAAAATTCTTTCACTTTTGGATAGCCCATTTATAGAGAAAGGTTATAGGCTATATAACATCACGCTACGACCAACAAGAACGGAGCAGCAATGATAAATGTACAATGACAAATTTACGCAGACGAAGTTGCACCGTTTATAACGCAACAAAAGGGTGGTTTGATTTAGAAAATTGGGTATCGCTATCAAAATGAATTTAACTCGTGAACATTTTCGTTCAATGATTTTTATCGTTGTGGCTTAAGTCAACAAGAGAGTTGCCAGAGACTTGAACTGACATTTGGTGATGAAGCACCATGTCTCAGCTCTGTGTATTTGTGGTTTGGAGAAGTTAGACGTGGACGTCATCATTTCCATGACGAGGTACGTGAAGTTCGGCCGGCGATTGCGGTTACAGACTCTAATACCGTACGACAACTGATGACTAAGAAAAAATTGGAAATGGAATGAGCCATTTTACAATTAGGTTACTGCACCTACACATTCCATTTCTACATCACCCTAAGGAAGACTGGCAGAGAATGCTTTTAGCATTAAGTCCACCTTTGTACAACTTTGTGCATAAAGTTTTAAATAAATAAATAAATATGCAAAACATTTTACATCTGAAGTTTTGGAAGCTTTGCACTCGATGGATACCGTATGAATGAACGTAGGACCAGAAACGACTGCGTTTCCAATGGTGCCATAAAGTGATAAAAAAGTTTAACGGAGGATAGTCATTGGTTATCTATAATAACGTGACAGGTGACGAAACCTGGGTCTACTACTTTGAACTCAAAAGCAAAAGCCAGTCGGTAGACTGGGTCTTTCTTTTTGCAGATTTGCCAATAAAAGTTAAGAAAAGTCGAAGCATTGCTAAAAAAGCAAGTGGGCAAGTGCATGTCGGGCCCTCACAATGTAGGGTTCCGTAGTCCCCCTCCCATCTGAATAATACAGCTTAAGAAGTGGGTTTTCTGTTGTTTATAGTTTTCGATTTAATTTTGTATGAGTTACTTCTCAATCACATACCCAACATCAACCTGGCAGGAAGGGGGGGAGGACACTTGTGTGTAACAAAAATTTGCACTTGAAAGCCCTAAATCTAAAAATGATCTTTACAACACCTAAACATTTTAAAAGACCTATCTAATAATACCCCTAACAATGGGGTACATATCCCCTAAATGTAAAGTGGGAATGTGATTTTTTTAGGTTGTAGTTACCCTTACAAAATTGTTTTTCAGGATTTTACTTTTTCGCTTTAACGGCGTAAGTAATATGTGTCAAACATCAATCAATGCTAACAGTCTCTGAGCTATGCTGCGGACGGACGGACCTGGCGAAACGATAAGGGTTTCGTTTTGCCATTTTGGCTACGGTACCCTAAGAATGGTTGCTTCTATCGCTAGAAGATTAAAAATTGGTACGCAACATTTGCTTGCCCACAGTCTTAGAAAAAGTTCGCGAAAAGCGTCT
Source organism: Herminia tarsipennalis (assembly GCA_945859575.2). Lineage (NCBI taxonomy): Eukaryota > Metazoa > Arthropoda > Insecta > Lepidoptera > Erebidae > Herminia > Herminia tarsipennalis. The sequence goes on along the minus strand of OX243835.2, from coordinate 21,568,807 downwards.
TCGAAGCAATGTTCTCCTTCACTAAGATAACGCTCACATTCCGTTATGGTAAAAGAAGTCGGTTTGAAGGCTTCAAATGTAGAATTGATGACGCATCCGCCTTACCGCCCGGTCCTCGCACCCTGCGACTTCTTTTTGTTTCCAAAAATTAAAGACAAACTTAGAGGCACATGTCTTAAGATACCTCCATCGGCGAATGCGTTCCTTGAAGCCATTGAAGAGGTACCTAAGGAAGACTGGTCCAACTGATTTGTACACTACATGTACCTTTAAAAAAAACAATAAATGTATCGTAAGTCTTTTAATTAGTCTTATTTATCAGTATCCAGAAACTTTCATCAAGCCCTAGGTATATGTTCCTACCTAAAGGGGATTTGGTTTCCATCTTTGTAAGAAGGCGGGCTTTTTGATTTTTAAGTTTATTTTATTATTTAACATTTTTTATTGATTGTGGGATCACGACTATAATCATTAAGATGAATCCACCTTTTTGAAATCTTTATGATGAGTCCTTTAATTTGAATTTCACTCTTCCTGTTTTTGTAATCTCATAGTCACCATGTTTTTTTGACGTCACATATCTAAGAACACTGGAGCGGTCAAGACAGATCTAATGATATCTCAATTGTATAACTCCGTCCTGCGGTTTGAAATATATGAGGTTAGATACCTACATACATGATACGCACGAAAAACATAACAATTTTATTGCGTCAGTCCTCTAATATGGTGTATAATTTAATGGTGGCAGCACCTTACCTGATATACAGTTTATAAACAAGAGTGGCCACGAGTTTTTATTGCCTGTTCTTTTCTCGGGCTTTACCTATTGTTTGCGAACAGGCATTACAAGTATTATGTAGAATCGACTTTGCACAAGTGTAGTATTTTGCTTCCTAAATCATTTTTATTATTATTATTAACCCTTCCTTACAATCGGGTAAGAAATAGAGATAAATTATATCAAGTCTGCCTAGATTACAGATGGACACGTGCGACATACTACCGAAAACTAGTAATAAATCGTACAAGAATTACCGTTAAAGGCTAATAATATCATGCGCTGGAATCCATACTAATATTATAAATGTGAAAGTAACTCTACCTGTCTGTCTGTATGTAATGCTTTCACGCTCAAACAGCTAAACCTATTTAGATTAAATTTGTTATAAAGATAGTTTGAGTCCCGGGGAAGGACATAGGATAGTTTTTATCCGCCACTGTGAGCTTCATTCCAGACTATAATCTCTATGCTGAATTTCATCCAGATCCGTTCAGCCATTCTGGCGCTATTGAGTAACAATCATCCATCAAAAATTTTGCATCCTTTGTTGTAAGAAATAGTAAGAGTATAATATCTCGTAGTAAGATAAAAGCTATGTTACTACATCACCGCGGTTGAAGCATCTACCTACCTAGTTATTTAAGGTTAAACTATAGAAACTGAAGACGTCACACCAGATTCCCATGTCAACAGCTGAGTACCTCATTCATTTCTCGTTTATCTCTATGAGCATATTCCGACAGATTCCGGATGGAAGTGGACCACTTACAACACTTGTGTACTCGTATATCTACAGAAAGTGTTTTTACTTTTCTCGGTCATTGTACAAGTTTTCACCGATTTGTCGTCTTATCTCAAGGCGGTCAGGGGAGCGTTGATTTTATATTCACGCCGTTGCGCACTTCAATATGCACATTTTGTACTTCTGCTTGCTTTGGACTGATAAAGTTTAGACCTGACATGGGTTTTGTAGTTTAAAGGCTTTGCGAAGTGATAACATTGTATAATTAAATGAGACCAGTTGCTTTATTCATAAATTAGTACATTCGCGACCACAACTGATATAATTCCATAAAAATGTACGCGTCTGGGAAATAACAGGTAAAGGGCTTCGTAAAAATAAAACAACAAGAGTAAATTATAAAGAGTTAAAATGTTAGTTACCCAAAATGTTTAATAGGTTCCTTCCATAACTGGGTCAAAGGGAATTGCAAAATTTTGTAGAAAAATATAGCCTGAGATTTGCTTGTATTTTTGACAGGTAAATAAAAAAATAAACGAAGGTATTACAAGCGTTTTTAAGATTTCATAACCAAAATTGCAAAACCTTATAGGAACCCTTCTAGTTTCGCCATGTCCGTCCGTCCGCAGCTTAAATCATGAAAAACATTTTTTCTGAGGGTACCCCTTATATTTAAAGTGGGGATGTGATTTTTTTCTCACCTATTTCCTCATGTATCCTTAAATAGGTCATTTAAAAACGTTTGGGTAAACACCACTTTTAGATTTAGGGATCCGTTTGTGAAATATTAAGCTTTAAAGTGCAAATTTCTGAATAATTGATGTTGTGTATGTGAAAAATTCACGTTAGTAGTATATATAGTAAATTAAAAGGAAAAGTAGGCTTTACAAGTTTTCGAGTAACAGCTGATCAAGTTAGAAGTAACAAAATCCTAAAAATTCTATTGATAATGTTTATTATGTATGTAGGTATTACGTTGTAGGTACGAAACAAAAACCACAGAAAACCCACTTCTTAAGCAGCATTATTTGTATGGGGGGGGGGGGACTACTACGGAACCCTACATTACACAGGGTAGGCACAAATTCTCAGCTTAAAAATAAATAAATTTAAAAAATAAAAAACCTGCCACTGGAAAAAAAGATGCAACAAGATCCCCTACATATGTAATATCATGTTGTCCGAGGCATTAATGAATTTCGATGAACTTAGTATTGTGCCTCCGAGGCACATAGACATTCATGATATTACATAATGTAGCCCATACCTTTTTTTGCACAGGCGGGTTTTATAATTTTTAAATTTATTTTTTTATTTAATTCTTTTTAGTAGTTGTCGGATGTAACCGAAGTAACAATTAACTTTTATCACAGCTATTGCATAGTATTGAGAATTGAAAAAAGAATGGTTGCTGAGATTTTTTTAGTATTACAGTTATAATCATATTAGATACATTTCGGGACTTAATCGCGTGAAATTATTTAAAGGTACGAACCTTTTATTTTCCCGACGTTTCGATGGAATTGCACCGATCGTGGTCACGGGTCGACTAATAATAGTTAAAGAAAAGGTTTGTACCTTTATATAATTTCACGCGAATAAGTCCCGAAATGTATCTAATATGTATAAAAATCGCGATAGTTATAATCATGTTATACCTTTTTGAAATGCTTGCAATAAGCCCTTTAATTTGATACCCATATTGCGGTATTCGAAACATTTTTTTTCGAGGTGTGAAAAAAAAATGTTTCGAATACCGCAATATGGGTAGGTATCAAATTAAAGGGCTTATTGCAAGCATTTCAAAAAGGTATAACATGATTATTTAGATTGTTTTTGACATCTCACAGTCGCTATGTTTGTTTTTGTCAAATGTAAATTTTCTAAGATCAATTAGGCCTGCAACAAATCTAACGTCTTAATTGTTTTAACCCATCTTGTAGTTCAAAAGTTATGATGTAATAAATAATATGTATACATACATACAAGATAAGCGCAAAAAACATAAACCTTCGTTGCAATCGGGTAAAAAAAGCTGTAACTATTAAGATGTAGTTTGCCGCTTCTATTATCCACTTAGCCTCAATGTGCTCAGAATCTCTGACGAATCTAAATTAGTTTGCGCGCCAGGAATCACAATCGCGGAGTTTTTGTGTCGCTTCCCATGGCAAGCAGAGCACGTTCTGGGGTTACACACTTTCCTAGCATTCCTACACTATGTGCGTCTTACCTGTTTAGGTGATTTGGTGTAAATGGACTAGGAGTTTTTCTCTTAAGTATTTGTTGTTTCGTTGTTGGGTTGGATTTTGAAAATCGACTGGAATGTTTTCCCTTTGTCTTTCGCATGAGATGAAAATGGTATTTGAAAAATTTACAATATTTTTGCCTACTTGACTAGCGTGTTTTTCGAAAATAGCTTTTAATTCTAATTAGGTAAATAATAATTTTATTGCCAGAAAGATCTTATTTTCTTAGTTTGAATGAAGTAACCGAATATTGTCCTGTCTATTACGTACCTACATTTGCTTCACTTTTCTTTATTGCAGGTATACCTATAAGTTTATATAGGAAGGTATTTTAAAAATATTAGACTTACACTGCATTAGATAAAGTTTTGCCTATAATGATTTTGGCTATATCTATGAGATAGAATAAACACAGAACTAGATAATCTATATAAATTAAAATTAATGCAGCATTTTCGAAAGACCACACTGTGCTTTCTAAATAAACTATAAAATGTAACATAATACGAGTGTAAAAATTTGTTTATTTTAGGAATTTAAAATCGATTTTGTATATAAATGTTCTAATCTGATGTTTACTAGGTCAAAGATAACTAAATGGCTCATGAATATTGTATTTTTAAAGTACTCGTACAAGGTCGAACAAAACTTTTGAATAATTTCGTTCGGAAGCAGATGCGTTCCGAATGTTTAAACTAAAAGCGAAATTGTGTCCGCATATTTTAGAGGTGAATGATTTTTGCTACTGGTTGTTGAACCAATATAATTTCGACTAGCTAGCAACTGCCCTGGCAATAAAATAAAACTCACAAATAACGTGGTTTTCTATTGGTAAAATTAATTACTCCCCCCCCCCCACAACCTAAAAAAACTGACAAACTTTACTACATTATAATATTAGTATAGATGTATCATAGATGGTACATGCTTAAAGGATAAAAACTGTATCGCTCTAACGGAAATGCCTATAAAAAAAGGTCATTGGTTCTTCGCTCATTTTTAAAGTTGCTACGGAAACAGACATGCAAAAATTGGATAATGAGATGTTAAAATGTAAGTACCTATACTTTTATATTTATTTTAGGAGCTTGCAGTTCATAGTTAGTTTACATTTTTTCTAAGCAATTCACAGAATTTATCCATATCTCATAATGTCATGATAAGGACAATGTGCGTGTCTGTAAATAACTAATTATAATTAACATACTCGTACGTATACAAGTACTGTACTAGGTACTACTTGTTTTTAGAGTTCCGTAGCCAAAATGGCAAAAAGGGAACCTTTATAGTTTCGTCATGTCCGACTGTCTGTCTGTTTGTCCGTCCGTAGGTCATAGGCATTTTATTCAAAGACTACTCAATGAATACATCATTCGACAGGTCTTTCAAAAACATATCAAGGTTTTTGAAAAACTTTTTGAGAGAATATTTTTTAATAACTTTACTTATTTTTACCCCCTTAACTTTTGAACCGTGTGACCAAAAAATATAAAAACAAATATGGACATGATCGGATATACCGTCATTGAGTTATTGCCGAAAAACTGCGTTTCTCAAAAAAGGACGCAAGTGCCATGGCCATACGCTCTTCTGCTGTTGCAATTATTCAAGGCTGCGGAAACCTACACTGAGCATGGTGCGACATGCTCTTGCCGAGTTTTTAACTAAAGCAAAATATTTTTTGCTAACAATATCCAATTCAATAAATGACGGTTACAAAAGCTTTTTTATGTTATTCTACTACTACTATCATCCACCAGCCCTTAGATACGAGAATCTAGATTAATTTGGGGTCTGCGCAGTACCTGTTTTATCCTACCATACTTTTATGACAGATTTCATCTCTGTACTCAAATCGTTCATGGCCATAATCAGCTTTTACACAGCCCATCCATATCTTCCTAGCTCTTTCTTTTCATGTAAAACTAGTTTATTTATTTTTACTATTTTATTTTATTGATTACAAAAATAGTCAAACAAATTTGACTATCAAGACACTACTGGATCACGTGGGTGGCAATTGAGGGAGCGCGCCCCGGGCGCCGCTTTCAATGGGCACTAAATGTCATCTTTTAGGGGTGCTAAATATACGTTACGGGGGACGCCAAATGCTATTATGGGATGTCAATTTCACCCACACTTGTCCGACGCAATTGTCGTGAGCACTTTCTTATAAGCACTGAATGCAAAGGGGCTGCATTACCAAGTCTTTGCCCCTCTCATATACCACTATATCAAGTTAACAAACACTTTATACAGCTTAAACTTTAAAGATTACTGGACCACGACCACGATATGGTATCATCTCAATGAACTGAGTTCTAACAACCTTTTTGCTTCTGCATAGTAGCATTTCCGAGTACTTATCACAACTCAACATGTCCAACGCCATACAGAGTAAATTAAAAAACAATCGCTGCCTTAGGCGATAGATGACCGTCTACAAAGTAAGTAGAGGCATCCGGCCAGACAGCTCCCAGGTTAATTCAGGTTAAGAAAACAACCAGTCAAACAAGACCCCTCTCGATTCCCTCACGTCAACGATCGTAGAAATAAAATGTAAGTATGTAAGCTCCAGTTGGGCTGGTCATCTGATCGATTTTATGTTAACGATGTTGTTCCAGCCTTTGTGGAAGTTATATCCTAGTAAACTAACTAAATGTGCTCAAATTAATATTCTATTACAATATTAAGGATCTCGATGTCAACACTTCTGGTAAATACGTATGTTGTTTGGAAAGGGAATTTCAGAGAAGGTACTAAACGGTTATTATATCTAATCCATACTAATATTATAAATGTGAAAGTAACTCTGTCTGTCTGTTACGCTTTCACGCTTAAACAGCTAAACCGATTTAGATGTAATCTGGTATGGATATAGTTTGTATCCCGAGGAAGGACATAGGATAGTTTTCCTTCGGCCGCCTACGAAACCGGAGCTACGTAACTAAGTTTTTTTCGCTATAACCGACATCCACGCAGGGGGGAGCCGTTGGCGAATCCTAGTAAATAATAAATAATCTACATTAATATTAAAAAGCTGAAGAGTTAGTTTGTTTGAACGTGAAAATCTCAGGAACTACTAGTCCGAATTTAAAATGATGAATGAAATTTACACTTGGATAGCCCATTTATCGAGGAAGGTAATAGGCTATATAACATTACGCTGCGACCAATAGAAGCGAAGCAGCATTAAAAATTTTGCAAAGACGAGGAAAAATTACGCTTAATATGACTTCAACTCTGTAGAAGGTTATAATTTGTAAAGATTGGAGTTTTCTGTTTCGGTGAGTATTTGGCTAACTTAGACAACTGTTATATGTTTATGCAAAAAACAGATGTGGAATATGATGGTGATTATTAATACAGAATCAATATAAGTATATTACTGCTCCAATGATAGTACCTACTCGTATGTGTCATTAACATGGTGCTTCTTCTTCTATCGACATTGTCGGTTAATAATATCAATAACGATAGATTATTGTAGTAACACGCTTATGCGAATTCTGTATTCCTCACGATAATAATAAAGTAAGTTCACTGACTTATGACACGTGAGTGGAGCTGTAGGGAATAATCTTACCTTATTTAGGTTGGCTTCAAAGCCGTTTCTATGATAATAATAATAATAATAATAATATTTATTTATTTCTCTCTCACACAGGGTAATTGTAACAAAAATAAGAAATCTTACACTAGGTTCACATAAATAGTGAGTAAGTCTGTGTGAGAGACTGGTATCCGTACTAGGAAAACCTGTATGACAGATTACCAGCCTCTCCCAGCTCTAGACAAATGGTGTTCACATATCTTAATATTATTCTTAGTTTGCAATGTAGGTCTACTATGCAAGAGGAGGAAAGGTGTGTGTGTGTGTGTGTGTGTGTGTGTGTGTGTGTGTGTGTGTGTGTGTGTGTTTGTTTGTGCGTGTGTGTGTGTGTGTGTGTGTGTGTGTGTTTGTTTGTGCGTGTGTGCGCGTTGTGAAATGAGTTTACGTGTGAAGATATTGCTAACCCTACGACGCAATTAGTGACATCTTGGGATCAGAACTAGCTGACAAGTTAGCAGATCTGTTAGCTTATATCCGCATTGCTGCGATTTGTAATTGAAATAGATAAATGAAATAATAAATAGATGATACAAAAATAATAATATGGTATTTATACAGCAATTTAAGAGGGTACATGGAGTAGGTTTTCAGTGTCTTCATAACTAAGGGATTTAAGCCAGGCAGAGACAGCTTTTTTGCAACTAAATTTTGTAAGCGAGTAGATATGGAGCTTCTCGTTTATTTTATTATATAAGTATCTGCCCAAAAAGCCGAAGAATTTACCAGAGAAAGCCGTAGACCACCGATTAATCCCTCGAGAGCAAACTTTATGCTTCAGCCGTTTTTTACCCATCGAGGAGTCAAATTTGAGTAGTGAATGTTGTTTTAGAGTAGTGACTAAGACGTAGAGCTGGCGTACCGTCAGGACATCAGAGCGCTTGTAGAGCTCTCTAGTTGGAAACAAAAATGGCAAGGAGAGACTTACCTTAAGAACTGACCTTTGAGCTCTTTCCACCTCCATCAAGCTGGTTTTGAAAGCGCCTCCCCATGCAGAGATACAGTATGACAGTATCGGTTGGCATAAGGACATGTAGACCATTTTGATGACATTTTTATCAGCAATATTCCGTAGATTTTTAAAGAGGAAAATCAATTTGCGAGTTCTAGCGGCGACAAGTTCTATATGCTGTTTAAAGTTTAGCTTATTGTCTATGATAACACCAAGATATTTGGTATGCGAGGCAGATTCTAAATAGTTTCAAGGACATGAAGTACGGGTCTGGTGGCAGGAATGAGCTATAAGATTGTGAGACTGAAGTACATTAGATGGAACAGATTTAATTGCGAATGGAATATATTTGGTTTTGTCGACATTAAGTGTCAGTCCATTGTTCCTCAGCCATTCCGATACAGCATTAAAGCCTGTTTGTGCATAGTCATAGGCATCTTTCCACGTGTCGCCATAAAAAATTAACGCTGTGTCATCGGCAAAGGTTATAATTTTACCATTTGTCAGTTGGAGATTACACAGATCATTGATATAGGTGAGAAAGAGCGTCGGGCCAAGCACACTGCCTTGCGGCACGCCGAAAGTTATCGGGAGATCGTCACTGGTGATTTCACCAACTCTTACTCTCTGGTATCTGCCTGTAAGATAGTCAGTAAATAGTTTTTGTTGGTTGCCGCGAACACCCAATCTTTCCAATTTGTTTAGCAGTAGTGAGATAGAGACTGTGTCAAAAGCTTTCGCTAAGTCCAGGAATATTGCGATAACTTTTTTCTTTTTGTCAAGCTTGTCAACAATCTGACCCGTCAACTCATGCACCGCATCACAAGTTGAGATGCCTGCTCTGAAGCCGAATTGAGATTGTGATATGAGGTTATGAGACTCGAGGTAGTGTGTCAAACGTTTATTTAAAAATTTTTCCACTAATTTTGATATGGTGGGGAGGATAGAGATGGGTCTATAATTATTGACACAGCCTCTATCTCCACTCTTGTATATGGGAATTACTTCCGCTAGTTTAAATAATATTTCTTTATTCATTTAGGAAGCAAAATACTACTCCTGTGAAAAGTCGATTCTACATGTACATGTAACGCCTGTTCGCAAACAATAGGTCAAGCCGAAGAAAAGAAAAGGCAATAAAAACTCGAGGCCACTCTTTTCAAATTGCATTTTTTTACAATGTTTCTTTGTTTATAAACTGTATATGCACGTAAGGTTCTGCCACCATTATATTAAACACCATATTAGAGGACTGATCCAAAAACAAGAGATAAAAATATTAAAAGAAGAGTACATGATATTGGATATATCAACCTCAATGGGTAGGAGCATCCACTTACAATGTAAAAACTACATGTGCTTATTGACCAAATTACCTACTGCTAATTAATGAACAAGTATAAATGTTTTGCAAAAGAAAGAAAAGAATAACCTCATTTTTTATTATAAAAAATGTATTGAAACGGCGTTGACTTGTTGAAACTCTCTGAGTTTAATTGACTGTCATCATCACTGTAAGCATCTGTTAAGACAGATGCTTACAGTAGTCTCCCTATTTCGTAGTTGAACTCAGAGATTTTTAAATTATAAAAGAGGTCTCAATGCGAATGTAAGAAGCGCAAAGTATGAGATACCTCAGCATCACTTAAAACTAATTATGATTGGCAAAGTACCTAGCTGGTAAACGAATTCCTGTTGTTGAGAAACAAACGAGAAAGGAGTTTCGAATGCCAAGGAACTTTTCCATATCGCTGGGGCAATGGAAAGGTATGCAGAACTCACTGCCAACATTCGCAATTGGGAGAAGCGATAGAAGAAGAATGAGAAGACTAAGATGCACCTAACACATCCAGGACGGGCAGCAGCGTCTTCTGTGTATTTTTAAAGCCTTAATGTCAACGATAGTCAACTCGCTTGGCAAGTGTGGCGATTATGGCATTACCCTAGGACCTAAAATAAGTAGGATATACTGGGAAGACCAGAGCCCAGCAGTGGAACATCATATTGGTTGATATGTTAACACGTAGTTAATACGTGCATACAGCAAAAGTTAAATTACAATAAAAAGCAGACAAGTGCGAATCGGACTCGCTCACCGAGGGTTCTGTACAAATTTGTAGGTACCTTTATAAAAAATCGAGTTCTACAAATTGGGAAGTGCCTATGCACTTTATCAATTGGTTGAGCCAAATTTGACACCAATCTAAAATTGACAATTCTAGGTCAACAAGAATGATCCTATAGATTTTGGGTCGAAACCCTATACGGTAGTTCCGGTAGGAATTTAGCAAAAGCAAGGTCTTACTGCAAGTAAAGAGAAAAAAAAACGTTGAAAATGAAGGTAAATTTTGGTAACTACTTACAAGTTTTTGCAAACATCTAAATTTGCCCATATCCTTTAATCGTGTTGACTCAGGATCTTGATTTTTATACAACTAATAAGAGTATAAATTTCGATTTGCTATCAACCCGTTCCTAAGAAAATCTGTGGGGTCGTGGGTTCTAATCCTACCCTATACTATAGACGTGAACCCACTCCTAACTTACCTTAACTGGAGGGGTTAACAAGATTGCTAGTAATGTGGGGATCATTACCACATTGCTAGTTATCTTTTTAAATAAAAAAAAAGAGAGTGATCTTGTAAGGGTTCCTTTTTTACCTTTTGAGGTATGGAACCCTAAAAATACGTTCAAATTACGAAAAAAACGTTTAAAAGAAATGACATGGATACCTCAGGTACATTTAATAAGTTCAAAGGAGAAAGTGTACATTTCCAAAGCCCTGCCAATAACCACGGCACGGACACCTTACATAATATATCCATAAACATGTACCCAAGCTATTATGTCAACAAAACAGAATTTTATGACATGCATAAACATCTGCCGCGTCCCTATATAATGTTTATTAGTTTGATATTCACCAAATTTCCCGACAACTTTGTTTATTTAACTTTGTAAAGTGAAAACCGAGGTGGCACCACACAAGTTGTAAACAAAATGTTTTAATTATGAGTTTGTAAACATGAATGTGTAAACCGGGAACATTACTAGTTAAATTTATAATTATTATTTATTGCATATTTTAAGGACTCGACTCGATAAATGTGATGGTTTGACAGAGGTTTTTGGTTAAAGAAGTTTATGCTAAATGTCCATAGTGTGCACATGTACCTATACTTAGGTTTAAATATTCGCAATTTGATACCTACAGATGCGAAAAAAGAATAACAGTACGTAGGTAGCTATGCATCTTATCTTAGTTTATATATATGTATAAATGATATAATCTGAATCTCGACAACGGCTCCAACGATTTTTCATGAAATTTTGTATGGAGAGGTTTCGGGGGCAATAAATTAATCTAGCTAGGTTTCATTATTAGAAAACATCATTTAAAAAATAAAATACCGAGCAAGGCTCGGTCATCTAGGTACTTATTATAAATTTAGTCGTGGCAGACCACGACTAAATAATGCAAAGATCTGTATTTCGTGTGAAGTAAGCGGTACAGAGGAGAAAGGTGTATTTTAAGGTATTAACAAGTAAATATGCTCTGCAGTGTTAGTATATTTTTTTAATAGCCACACCTCATACAGGTAAGTTCTTAAGATGATAAAATGGAGGTTCCTCTGTTCTGAAATAAACCTGCTTAGACAAAGACTGGTCTAGACAAAGTCACATTCGAAAAACCATGTCGATAATGGAAAAGAATCATAGTATAGAATTTGAGGTTTGCGATGAGACCATAGACTTTTTTTAGTTTTTTGAGAACGATTAGTACGGCGTTATCGACGGAACCAATGCACCTTGTCTAACCCCCCTGGTCTCCTAACCGATTTCGGTTTGGGCAGCCAATCTCATTAGAGACTAGTCACATGTGTAGGCGCAGGCACAAGTGCACTCTCTATTCTCCCAGGATGGGACGGAATTCCGACCCGACTGGAGAGAGTTTAGGCGCGAGACCGACAACTTAACGTGCTCTCCGAGGCATGGAGGGGTGTGACAATATTCGAAAACGGTCACCCATCTGTGGACTGACAGTGGTAACGTTACTTAACCTCACAGATATCTTGACCTGCTCGGTTGGTCATAACTGAGTCACAAAGCCCTTCAAGAGTGTTACAAGCTACATATATCTAATTATACAGAATACATTCTTTAGTGAACATTTCCTATGTGAGGTAGGTACTACTACTTAACTTGAGTTTACACTCGTAAATTTGATGATAAACATATGAAAATGCCTTCAATGAGTAGTCGAAGGGATTCGAGTATACCTAGCGTGTGATTCTGTTTAATTATCCATGTCAATGGGACGCTGTGAATGAACTTGACCGACTGCCCACATAAAGTATTTTTATACACTGTCGGCCAAGTGAACGAGCCCATCGGGAACTGCAAAGAGAAAATAAGTAGGTAAGTAACATTAAAAAAATATGTTAAACGATAAAATATGTTATTAACATATTTTTAATGGAATAAGGTACTTTCAAAATTAGGCACAGGTCCTTATTCACTATGATTTTTTTCGTTTTCGCGGCAAGTCCGAGCGAATTGGCGCATGTGCGGTGCGCTCAAAGATGTCCGCGTGCATACGCGATGCAATTCTATTATGACAAGATTTTGACAGTTAAAAGCGCGGGCTTGACGCGAAAACGAAAAAAACGGTAGTGATTAAGGACCCAGTAAATAATGTTTGTTGTCGATCTTTAATAAATCATGACGACTTCCTGTTAAATAAACAAGTAAATATTTTAGGGCCTACTTTTATCTCAGAACAAAAATATATCCTTGTTCTGTGCCTGCAGCCCTGTTTAAAAAAACCCAGGCCCAACTGACATAGAAAAACAAATCACGTCTAAAGTTACATTCCAAACTTTATCTATTACAATAGCAAGATTTTGCAAATTCAAACCGTGAGCGTCTTACAAAACAGTGTCTATAACAAAAGTACAATTAAACACTTTCGTCCAAGTTTGAAAACGAAGCCATTGTGATCACTTGATTGATGATAACGTCAACTTTGACAGAACAAAGACGGCAATATAATACAAGACCGACGCTTTGATAGTCAATAATTACACCGTACTAAAGAAATGTGTAGTAATTGAACAGATGAAAGCCGAGCTAGCTATAGATGAGTAGGATTTTCCGTATCTCAGGGCGTACGTAAATCGAATTACGTGCCCGATATTTGAAATGGGAGGTATCTAAATTAATTTGATTCATTTCTGTTGTAATGTATATTCGTGAGAGGATATCTACTCAAATAAAAGTAAATATAATTGGATCTGCCAATATTCCCCAGAAAAATAAGTTCTGAGCTTGACTTATAATCATTTGATACTAACTACTTAATAAGTAATTTAAATCAACGTGTTTGTCTTAACACATGCCTACCCCAAGTAGTAAGTGTAAATCCAAAACGCACTTAATAAAAAAGAGTCGTAAAAACCAACTATGATTAATGCATACCGTTTAGCATGAAATGGCAGACATTTGTTTTAATTTGTAACACATTACTCATACCAGGGTCTTTAATCACGATCTTTATTCCGTGTCCACGGCAAGCCCACGCGGAACTATCCAAATCTTATCATAATGGTTAAGCGTTCAGCATGAAATTAAGATAGTGGATATAAGGACTCAAACTTTGTTTTGCCTACAGTTTATATTAGGTACTCACAATTCATTCGACGAACAACGAATCTCTCTCCGTTCGTGTCTGGTTTCCGTCCCATCGGATATGAGAGTAGGATAATAGAGAGTGCACTCGTGTCTACACACACACTTGTGCACTATTATCTTCTGCATAGCTGACTAATCTCTGACGAGATTTAGATTTATTTCATACATTGTTAGGTAAGTCTCTATTTATTCCTGACTGGTGTATTAATTTGGCCTAAAGTGTATGATCAAAAAACACGATCGACACTAGGGCGAAGTTGGCATGCATGTAAGAGCGATTAATTAGCATTCCCTATGGCCGGTTAGTAATTAAGTTTTCGGCAAGTGTGGGCGGGCCCTTAGGCTTCTTTCTACTACTTTCATGTTTATGTTTTCGAGGAAAACATTTTTTACGCTAAGTAGGGCTTTGTTAACTTGGAGCTATGTTGACGTTGTTTAAACGAATTATGTGCTTTGAGAGATTGTTTGTGGTAATCTCGAGATTCCATTTATCTGTAGAATACCTTTAGTTGGTTTGTCTTTGTGTGGCAAGAATGTCATCTGCAGGTTCGCTTATATTCTACCCACAGAGTAGGTTTAATTCTAATTTATTCTAGTTAAATATATGCGAAATGAGAGTTGATGTAAAACAGGACGACCTACTCAAATAAAAACGGACTTTTCAAAAATAAATAAGATGATAAAATCCAGCGCTAACCATTATAGCTTTATTGGATTGAGCATTAATTGATTATATTTGATTACTAATGTTATTGCCTAAGAAGCCCAAGTAATTGAACTTGTCATAACATTATTTAAAGCGGCCTTCTTTTATTTTAGAATGAAGTTTAAAGATCTGAAAGTTAAAGACAAAGATTTGTAATCTTTCTGCGATGGATAGTAAGTAGGTACTATCTATCGTTGAAATATCAGAAATTCAGTGAAAACGTCAAGCTGTCCAAAAGATATTACCAAAGCTAGCACGATTTCATGTCAATTGTTCTTGTCTTGAATGTTACGCGAAATTATAAAAGTTATTGCGTACATTTTTGTACGGGGCCTCACAATGCCTGGCAGGCGATCATGACGTGATGTTAGAAATATCTGCCTATAGATAACGGGATTCAAAATTAGGCACAGAATTGATTTTTATTAATTATAGAGAAGGTATAGCCATAAAGATGCCACTCCCTTCGACAGTACTTACTCATATATAAATGCTTGGCTATATTTTTCAATCTAACAAAATAATATAAAAACCGGGCAAGTGCATGTCGGGCCACGCACAATTTAGGCCCGGAGGATCCGTAGTCCCCCCCCCCCCCCCGCCGTGTGTTGGCTGTGTGTGGTGTGAAGTGGGTTTTCTTGGGTTTTCTTTTGTTATTGTTCCATACTAACAACGTTATATCTACTTAATAATATTTTTCAATGGAATTTATACGAACATTTTGTTACTTCTCATTTGATCAGCTGTTAATCGTAAACTTGTAAAGCCTACTTAGCGGTGATAGTTTTCCTTTTAATTTCACTATATAAACTATTTTTTTTTATTTTTCACATACCCAACATCAACCATTTAACTGGCAGGGGGGGGGGGGTACTTGACTCTAACAAAAATTTGCACTTTAAAGCTTACATATTATTTTATATATTTTATGTCTTAAATCTAAAATTCGTTTTTCCATCCCTTAAACGTTTTTAAAATACCTATCTAATACCCCACACGAGGAGATAGGTGAAACCCCACCCCCCACTTTACATATAGGGTGGGTACTCTATTTTAAAAAAATATTATTGATTAAGATTATTCTTTCACTTTGGCGGCGTAAGTAATATGTGCCTCCTAGCACTAACAGTCTCTGAGCAAAGGTGCGGACGGACGGACGGACAAACGGACATGGCGAAACTATAACGGTTCCGTTTTGCCATTTCGAAAGGTTAGACTGGTTCTGTAACGTTCGAATGACCAATCTATCCTTTTTTAGGGTTCCGTAGCCAAACCCTAAAAAAGGATAGATTGGTCATTCGAACGTTACAGAACCAGTCTAACCTTTACTTGTATAAAATGTATGAAAGAAAGGAACATGCCTTATCTTACGGCGTCAAGATGAATTAGCGCCCTAAGATAAGGAGAGCCTACCCCACGCGATATGGGATAAGGTGAAACCAACGAAGAAGACTTAAATGACTTAATGATTCATAGGGCCAGATCATCCCTGCGCCATTTACCAGTTCGGCATCTAGCCACGCCCGAAGCCGTCGAATTTATTCTTGATATGAAGACCTAAGGCAATCGTCGAATGCCGCTGTGGCGTGGTGGGAGTGTATCCGACTGCTACGCAAGAGGTCGTGGGTTCGATCCCCACCCAGGATAAAACTTTGTGTGATGAGCACGATGGTTTATTCTGTGTCTGGGTGTTATTTATCTATAATATGTATGTATTTAAAAATATACAAGTATATTTATCAGTTGTCTGGTTTCCAAGATCTGCTTAGTTTGGAATCAGATGACGTTGTGTGAGCTGTCGCAAGATATTATTATTATTATATTATTATATACCGCGTCCTAAAAGCTATATCTTACCAATATTTCACATAAACAAATCGATAAGTTCGCAACCACTTTTGTTATCATCGTAAATATTGTTTCTGGAGAGTTCCGCCGCTCGATTACCATTTATTTGTAGATAGAAATTAAAACAAATTAGAAAACTACCGTTTAAACAATACCATCTGAAGTAGAAAGTATTTGCGACGTGCATTTTAATTGGTATGGAGCTTCTTGTTATACCAAGAAGCGACCAACCTAGGGTTGTCATATCTAAAATCTGGCAACCAGGAAAAGATGCGTAAAAACTCTGGATTTTGAAGCTCAGAACCCGGACATATCGACATTTATTTTTAAACTTACTCAGTATAATTTAAAAAAAGTGTTCAAATTTATGTTCGTAAACTTTTGCGATTTGTACACATTATAGAACTCCTTTAATTAGTACCCGTGACCACGGTTTTTGCAATACGTTCGAAACGTCCGCCAATAAACAAAGATATTTAGCCTTAAAATAAAATATTTACGTGATTAAGACCCGTAGCTTATAAAATTCAATAGTGTTCAAATTGTCTTAACCTTCCGTCTGCGGTGTCCCATGGCTTGTGCTTATACCTGGCCTACAAATGACTTCCGATCAGACGCTTCCCGGACGCCCTTTAAACTACGACTAATCCGAGGAAACCCATACGGATGACAACCCTAGACCAACGGCTTCAAATTAGCGCCGACTTACTTCATTTGCATTAACTTAATTTTCGAGACATCACTGTCATTGTCATCAATAGTTGGTTTCCCTCAGTAGTAAACTCAGTCTGAATGACAAACGTTTTGGTGCTTAAGGCTGTTTTTCATCAATTTCCATGCAAATTAAAAGTGAAAGATATCTTTTGTCAAGAATTATTGGTAAAAGTAAGTTGACAAAAAAAACTTCAGATTCTATAAATGTAATTTAAAATATCTTTAAGTCTCGTTTTGTCAATTAACATTAAGGTATTTTTTTCTGTTTGTCATGCTACTTGCGTTATTTAACTCACTCTACACTGTAGTCTTACGGGAGCTATTAACTGCATTATGATTTATTTACTGCGTGATTTTATGCATAGACAACTTTACTATAAACTCACTTATAATTATAATTGCAGTCAGAAAAAAATATAAATTACTTCTAGAATAAACTGTAGAATTCAGCACTTATTCTGGATATTGGACGTTTGACATCTGGCTTATCAGGGTACCTACTCTACATGAAATCATAGTGTAATAAGTAATTAATATAATAATGAAAAAAATAGTAATCAAACATTTATTTTTGTAAGCAATAAAATTTGGTACCTAATAACAACATTATTTTATTTTATTTTTTTAATTTTAAATTAATTAATATCGATCGTATATAAATAAAATAAACTTGCCTACTAATTAACAACTCAATTGGTTGCTAAGAAACAACAAATGGCGATTGCAGCAACTTGACATGCGATACAATTGGAACGAACGTTATTGATTGATTGCTAAGCAACGCGAATGGCGATATGTCATAAATGTTTTCTTAGGACGAACACTTTAAATTATCGTCCATAAACAGACCTTGCAGAAAATCATTTTTTTTAAATAAGTAATTACACTAATGATATTACAGAAAAGTAGATATTCTGGGTAGTACAATGACAAGAACTTATTACCTAAATGATTATCGAATTGTGTAGGTTTATCAGGTACCGGGGAAGGACATATTATAGTTTTTGTCGAGATAACCGATATCAGCGCGGGCGGACAAACCTTAGTATTAAATATACAAGGTTATTTTTGATATAGTGCAAAGCTCAGACACCCCAACAAGATTTTTACTTCCAGAAATCATATAAAAAAAAAGAAAATGAAATTATTAAAAACGTAGTTAAAAGACTTATATGCCATTCAAGTTGTCTTGTGTTCTTCGCGCTGTCGTGCTCATTACGTCTCGTAGTATGTCATCCATGGTTACTATTGAAAACTAAATGATGATTACATTTTACATCACATTGTGTACAAGATTTAAACTGTTAGAATGATTATTGAATTAATTAATGATTGATTAATTAATTAATGAAAAAATAACATGGTCCAAAAATTAACCAATTGGATTGTGTTACTGATTCTGAGCAAAATACTTTCAGGTTTGCACTATATCAAGAATAACGTTGTATAAACAAACATTCATTTGTAACGATCTAGTTTGTAACTATCTACAACAATAAGACAAACTTCTAATCCAAAAATGGTTTTGAATAACCGTAACACAATCAATAAATCAAAATAATGATTACCACCCAATTCAAAATACGATAGGCAGCAAGATTTTCTAAGAGAAAGTGAAAGATTTTGTAGTGAATACCTTTAAACTGGTTATGTGTAATGGGATCGCAATTTTTACGATACGATACAACTATTGATTACTGTGTATTGGCACGTTGGCTATGATTAGTGGGTTCAGAAACGTTTATCGCTCATAAACATTAACTATAAAATGTAGTCTTCACTTAGATATTTTTAAACACTGTTGCCGAAGATCATATGAATTTCTCCCTACCTTTTTCTTCCCCTAAAAAAAATCTTCTTGACAAAAATACAATGTGAATGGCGATTTCAATATACCCTGAAAATAAGCTTCTTGAAAAAAATACCAGAAATTCAGTACTGGTCAAATGTGAATAGCTCGTGCGACGGGGAGGGCGGCAAGAGCAATATTGTGGATTCTAAACGAAAATATGATACTAAAACACTATTAAGATTTCCCACTTAAGCCCTTCAATCACATAAAATACCTTCAAAAGAATATTACCTCACGAATTCCACGTCAAAGCTGAAAAACCCCGTATTTGCAGGGAATACCCCCAAACTGGCAACATTGTTTTTAAATTATAAGAAGATGAACTGTGATACTCATTTTTGTGGAACTTTTTCTTCTAATCGAAACATTACTTTCAATTAATGATCAACGAAATCAATCGTAAACGAAATAATCGAAAGTAAATTAGCCATTTTAATCTAAACTAATATTACAAATGTGAAAGTAACTCAATCTGTGTATCTGTTAAGTTTTCCCGCTTAAATCGGTCGCTAGTTTGGTTCCCAGAAAAGGACTTGGGATAGTTTTAATATCCGACAGCCACGCGGGCGGAGCCGTGAGCAAAAGCTGGTAGCTAATAAATGAACTAAATAAGAAAAATCAACGCCTCTCTATCAAATTTTAAGCATGTTAAAACTATTCAACTGTGCATATTTTAGTCAAATTTTATTCTAGAATGAATACCAAATGTCTCGTAAACTAGTGTTCATTTAGACCACTACAATATCAATAAATCTTAAACAACCTCAATACTTATGTATGCCGTTGACAAAACTGTTTCCTCAAAACAAGTTTTGAGATAACAAACTAAGCTTAGGTTACTTATCTCGAGATAGAAAGACAGACATTTCTCCTATAAGTTCTAGATCTTCATTAAGTATCTACGGAACTAGAATCATATCTATTTCAATAGTAATTGAGTCTATTGATACTTCTGGCTTTATCTATCTACTTAAAACTAAACGAGTTAATCAGAAGTTTCTGTTTAATTGAGGCTCTATCTTTATAGAACACTAGCTGTCCCGCGCAACTTCGTCTGCGTAATTTTTCCTTGTTTTTGCAACATTTCTCATTGCTGTTCCGCTCCTGTTGGTCGTAGCGCGATGTTATATAGCCTTCCACGATAAATGGGCTATCCAACAGTGCAAGAATTTTTAGTTGGGTCAGTCATTTTAGTAGTTCCTGAGATTACCGCGTTTAAATAAACAAACTCTTCAGCCTTATAAAATTAGTATAGATTATTGTACACCCGTCTACCCCGTCAGTCTACCCGTGACCACAGCCTTTGCAATACAGTCAAAACGTCGGGCAATAAAACAAACGTGTCAAATTCTTAAAATAGAATATTTACGCAATTAAGACCCGTAGCTTATAAAATTCTATAATGTGTCCAAGTCGCGAAAGTTTACGAACATATATTATTTTGCCGTGTGGTGCCGGCTTAAGAATAGTACCACCCCATCTCTTCCCGTGGGTGTCGTCAAGGCGACTCAGGGATTTCACCCCGGAGGACGGGCAGCAGCGTCCTCTGCGTACTTAAAGCCTTACTGCGATCACCAACCCGCTCGCCAAGCGTGGTGATTATGGCAATTACCCCCAGGATCTACATGCTAGTAGGTTCTACTGGGGAGACCCGTGCCCAGCAGTGGGCCATCATATGGGTTGATATGTATGTATATGTATTATTTTACATGTGACTTCACACGTATATATGTTTGTAGTACCTAACTTAGTTATTAATAGCTAATGTTTTTTCGTAAGGGTTCATTTCCGTGCATCGTGATGTGTATATGCGCAAATAATCGCCTCGGTGGCGCGGTGGGAGTGCATCCGACTGCTACGCAAGAGGTTGTGGATTTGATTCCCACACAGGACACCACTTTGTGTGATCCACAAATTTTTGTTCCGAATCTGGGTGTAATTTGTGTCCGTGACTGGTATGTTTGTAAAGTCCCCCGCGACACAGAGGTTGTACCCTACTGCGGGAGTCGTTTTAAAAAGAGAAAACCGGGCAAGAGCATGTCGGACCATGCTCAGTGTAGGGTTCCGCAGCCCTGAATAATTGCATCAGCAGAAGAGTGTATGTTCATGGCACTTACGCCCTTTTATTGCGTAAAAAAATAGTCAGAGTATGAGAATGTATAGCGCCGTTTCCGAGCTCTGCGACAGACGCGCGCGGCGACGACTGACATAAGCGCGCACTCTGACTATTGTCGCATTGGCCGCGCGCGTCAGCCGCACGTCGTACGTCGTCAGCCGCGATGCACGGAAATTAAGCTACTTCTATACCAAATTTTACCAAAATCACCTAAGTGATTTTAGAGATTGCTCATAACTACCAAAAAACAAACAAGGAACAAAAAATATTGTTTTATATCCAATGTTATAAGTAGATTTGACATAAAATTATTTGTCCACTTGCTTGTTTGACATCAAAATTATTGAAGTAATATTAAAGATCCATGTATAGTTGGAGAATATTCTCGAACAAAGACTGATTTTAGAGATTGCTCATAACTACCAAAGAACAAACAAAGAACAAAAAATATTGTTTTATATCCAATATTAGCGGCCCGCTCCGGCTTCGCAGGGGTATAAAATATTTGGATGTCATTTTACATATAAACCTTCCTCTTCAATAACTCTATCTATTAAAAAAAACCGCATCAAAATCCGTTGCGTAGTTTTAAAGATTTAAGCATACATAGGGATATAGGGGCATAGAAAGCGACTTTGTTATATACTATGTAGTGATTATAAGTAGATTTGACATAAAATTAATTGTCCACTTGCTTGTTTAACATCAAAATCATTGTAGTAATATTTAAGATCGATAATATGTATAGTTGGAGAATATTCTCGAACAAAGACTGAAGACACAAATTACCACCGATATTCCAGGAATCGGAATAGGTAAAGCAATTTTGGGTTAACGATCTCAAATGTTTGTAAGTCATTAAGGGCACGCTCCCAGAATTCCAGGAATACACAATATATCTACTTTATTTGTTACCCGACTATTAGAAGCCTTTAAGGAAGGGTTAGGTTTTTCGTAGTCTATGTTTGTATGAACGTATGTTCTACAGCATCAGTCACCAGTGGAGCTGATCAACTGATTGTAATTATTTTTATTTTATTGAAACTTATTGCACACAAAATGTATCAATGGCGGAGTTTTTTTTTAATGATTTGTGGCGTCAATGGATTTGTTATTACCGTTCGGATACTTATAATAGCTGTAGTTTTAGAGTTACTGAGAAACGGATAGTTATTGTATTAAAAAAAACGGGTTGCACTCCGGAAGTGCCGGCAGAAGTGAAAACTTGAACATTAACGTTGTGCATTTCTGATGATTTTGGAATGGTTAGGGAATATTATTTTTTTATTAATATAAAAGTACTATCATTTATGTGGTTTGTGCTATCGTACACGAACATGACAATTTAAAAAATGAGAATGACAACTACATGACAATTAAAAAGTTTATCTCTCAGAAAATAATACATATTGATGAAATTTGAAATATATTTTTCGACCTTACTGACACAGTAATAAAAAAATATTTAATAATAATAATATGTATATCACATATTAATATCATATCATAAATCAAAAAACCATAGTCAAAAATAAAAATAAAAAAGGGAATAAAATAATCGTTACTCGGACTCGAACTCTTATGGTTTCTGGACCGCCCGATTTCCCACCTGAACTATAATAAAATTGTAGATGGTGGCGAAATTTACAGAATCAGAATAGGAAATTATTTATTTGTTTCTCCGTTTTATGAATTTTCCATTAGTTGATCTACGAATTTTCGAACAGGGTCACGTGATCCTGACGCGAGTTTAACATTTTTTACCCATACTAATAAAGTGCACAACGCCGCTAAAGAAGATTTAAATAAAAAAAACCAAAACTTTAAATCCCTACAGCTGAAAATCGCAATCTAAAAATATTGCAAGTCATAACCACGTTTCAGTTTTTGTTTTTGCTTATTACTTATTTATTATATTTAGTACTAGCGGACCGCTCCGACTTCGCACGGACTTTTCGCCACTATACATAAACGCAGTTTTCGTAAGGATCCCTAGTTTTTTTAAATAAAATATAGCCTATGTTACTTGCTAATAACGCAGCTTTCTATAAGTGAAAGAATGTTTGAAATCGGTTCAGTAGTTTTTGAGTTTATACGTTACATACAAAAATATAAATCTTTCCTCTTTGTAATATTACAGTATAGTATATAGTTAGAAATTCTTTCTATTTTGTTGGATTTCGCATTTCAAAAGAATAAAAGGAATCCATAAAGGATCACTTCGCCTGTTTATTAAAGGTTTTTTTAGAAACGCGTGTATGTATTAAGTTCCAGGTAATATCATATACTCAGGCCTACAATGCCTTGGAGGTGGAAAAAAATCAAGCTTTTATGTCAATAGAATCAAAAGCACATGTTTTGATTGCTTATTGGTGTAGTACTTCCCAGGGACACAAAACAAAATACGATATTATCCGTTTATGAATGTATTTTCACGACTTGCTTTTATTTTTATGATTACAAATTTACCATCTTGCTCTTCATCATCTTTTCCGGACATTTAGGTATTTATATTTAAAAAAGTAACTCCCTGTTTTGGTAACATAATTAGTAGGTACATCTGATATTTTTGGGGAGTCAGTCCAGGTTTAAAATCTTACTATAACACCCTCGCTAAGCCATTAGGTTGAACCTCCCCTCTTCCCAGCCATGGCATCCGCTAGTAAATAGTGAAGTAAATAGAGTGGTATCTAATTTATCAAGAAGCGCTAATCGGATAGCGACAAACGACGAATGCTTAAATACGTGTAAATATATAAAATTGCGCACAGGTACAAAAATGTGTGTCAGTGTGTTGAGTGCGGGCGTCGTTCGTCCGGCTTCGAAGGTACTAGGGCTGTCACAAACACTTCATTTATTTTTGGTTGTGATTTTAAAAGGTCCCATTTTATACTTGTAAGTAAAAAAATGTTAAAAGGGGGGTTTCTTTATATTTTTTAACAAATTGTTTAATCAGTTAATGTTCCTGTTCGAATTTTATTAAATAAACTAACCTAACACTGTCTCACAACGTATGCACTTTTGTGGTACCATTTACTGAGAAACTATCACGCTTTCAGGTTTGAGCTTTGATACACTAATTTAAGTTTATGTTTAGATGTGTTATCTATAAAAGACATATTATTTCATACACATTTAAAAAAAAATGGGGCTAAAAGCTAATTGTTGTAAAATTACTTCGTAGAAAACTTCTCGAGCCCTCTTAAAGCACTGCTTTTTTCTAGTCTATAAAATTGTTAATCGCTACTAATTTGATTGCAACCTTAGAAGGGGATAGAGTCCTACTATGAATATAGGCTTAGTGAATTAATGATTCCCTTGCGTGTCATACTCCATTACGCATAACGCTGGGACTACACACTTTCGTAATGGTATACCAGCTATGGAGCTGGTATACTACGAGTATAACGGAAGTGTGTAGACCCGGCGTAGTAATTTACACGATCATGGGACCATGTAAACTTCAACTATATCTTGGCAGGCTCTGAAATCAAAAATTACTCGCGATCGTACAAAATGACTAGGTACTAAGTAGATAAACTACTAAAAATACTTTTGCAGATACCGTGTATTGTTAGTGAGCCATTTCAAGACACTTGCTATTTTTAGCAAAGAAACCTACTACATCTGTTTTAGTATGTATTATATCCGTTTTAACCAAGGTTTTTAATATTACTATGCAATTTAATATTACATTGCTCGCTTCGCCCTTGAGAAATCAGCAAAAAAGCTTATTTGCCAAGATTTTGATTGATTATCGTTAATGATTCATAGCAAAAACTATGAGTAGGTATATCATTTTCATCTCATTTGTAAATAAATTAACCTCTGACATAGATAGTAGATGCAAAAAGTATTGCTATAATTTAAAAAATAATTTGAACGGTTAATGCCATTAGTTTACTAATTGCAGTTACTCTCGCTTAGGTAAAACATGATTACTAAATATAACTTGTTACTTGATTTAAACAGATTTAAAGAAGAGTATAAGTACAGATGTTTGTATGTATGTAAGTACAGATAACTAGTACAGTCAACGGCAAAAGTACATGATCGAAAACGGAATGTCAAAATTATTGAATGATATTTGTGGCAAATCTAGCTAATGTAATAAATGATGGAATAAGTTACCCATAAATTATCTGATTGTACTGTTGCCAGGACTGGATGATCAAAAAAGTTCAAAACTAAGTGATAGAATTGAAAATCATAAGTTAATGAAGTCATGCCATTTGCATCATGGAATGCAATAACAATAATATAAAAAAAAATTCTATAATTATTCATCGAATTATGAAATTATAAGAATTATAAGACGAATTGAGAATTCTTACATTGTTGTGACTATTTTGTCTCTCAGTTTATTTAAATATTGTACTTAAAAGTGACAGCCCTACCAATAGCCCTACTCACAGAACAGATGTTTAGGCGTCTTCCGATTCTCACCTGTCAAGTTATTTGAACTTTTACAAAATTACCCGTAAATATTACAAGCGGTTCGAATGGATCGTAACAAATTGTACATTTTTAAGAAAAGTAAAAGACTTATAATTATATTTACATTCTTCTTAAATGAGATTAACAGTTGGACAATTATAACCTACGCCTGTTGGAGTGGTATTTAAATGATTGTCTTTTGTGTTTGATAACACTTTCATACTAAAATATTGATTGTGAAAATTACAAGAGGGAGAGAGACTACTCCAAAGTCATACAAAAATACGACAAAAGTTAATATGTAAATAAGCAAAGCGTGAATAACCTAACACTTTCAAAGTGTATGTTTAAAATGTGACTCAATAATGCTCTTCCATTGGAGTGCCAGTCATTGTCACAAACTTGCAGGGTGGTTGGAAATTTGCTAGGGTAA
This sequence comes from Herminia tarsipennalis, assembly GCA_945859575.2. NCBI lineage: Eukaryota > Metazoa > Arthropoda > Insecta > Lepidoptera > Erebidae > Herminia > Herminia tarsipennalis. The sequence goes on along the minus strand of OX243835.2, from coordinate 21,542,676 downwards.
TGTCTATCACCTCTTTCCAGTCAGATCGATCAATGCACATGTTTTCCAGATACAGTAAGGTGGCAGGGGTAAACTGATGGAAAATAGAACTGACTTTTGTGAAAGGTTTACCCTATGTTTAACAGTAAAATACAATACAATCCATACTAATATTATAAATGTGAAAGTAACTCTGTCTGTCTGTCTGTCTGTCTGTCTGTTACGCTTTCACGCTTAAACTACTGAACCGATTTAGATGAAAGTTGGTATGGAGATAGTTTGAGTCTCGGGGAAGGACATAGGATAGTTTTTATCGCGATAACCGACATCCACGCGGGCGGAGCCGCGGGCGAAAGCTAGTATAGACTATAATTGAATTGACAGTCCAAGTTGTCAATAAATTCTAATTTAGACTCTTGTAGAAAAACTCTAGTCTAACCACACGATAGACATCAATTATATAATGGATTTAATAAGAGTGTATTTTTTTATAATTTCCAAATTTTACAAATAACTAATTATTTACATTTTTTTAAAACTAAGTAACTAAATAAGGCAAGACCCGTTTACGCGTCGAAATATTTTTCCCCATGGATTTAATTGAATTTGTTTGTTTATAAGCTTAAATAAACATTCAAAACAACTGCTATGAATAAAATTAACGTTACATATTTAATTTTCTTAATCTACAATATTCACTTCTTTATTAACTGCCAAGAAGACATCATTTGTCCCATTTTAAGCATCATATCGTATCATTTTATCTTAACAGTCATCACCTCGTAACTTAGCATCATCACTAGTCTCATATTACTTTGTCGTAATTGATTTGAGCACATTATTTGATGACTTGATGCTCAGTTTCCCTTCAATCTCATTCCTCAAACTCAAACATCTCAAGTATCACCAGCTCTCCATTTTAAATGTCAATTAATGTCGTAAATTTTTATCTTCGCTCTTTGGATGCTGATTCAATTTCAGATAGCCATACATCTTTATATTTTTTAATTCGTATATTGACGCTTGGTGAATGAGAAAATTGTTTTTAATTATCGCCATAGGCTTTATGAACTGTGAAACGAAAGTGTATTCAAATAATTTTTTATAGGATCATTGTGCTGAGTTTGGATATTTTTTATTTCTATTGGTGTGTGAGCAGTTATACAGGCATTGTTTTATTTAATACATGGCTGATGAATGATAAAGGAAGTGCAATTGTTGTAATAAGCAATTAAGATGAGTGTCATTGGCTGAACGCCCACTCATGTAACTGGAGTCTAACATTCTTGAATCTAGGCCTAAGACATCTCTTCAAAGACTTAATATGTTGAGATGTTTGGGTAATTGTTGGTCTGTTATATTCAATCCTGGAATAGATTGTATGAAATTTAGTGAAATATACTTTGCGTAACTGCTGACGAAGGCCAATCTATATACAGAGTATAAATATAGGTTATCTTATTTAAGTAACATCCGTTTCAATTTCCGCCCTGCGTGCACTGTTAAAAATCAGGGCCAATCATGAACCAGTATTGGATTTACGAGTATTAGATACTATACTACCGATTTTATATCTTTATATAATCTTATGTCATGATGGTCGTTTGTACAGGTTAATCTAGGAAACCATTGAAATAATTTTAATTAAATTTTGTTAATGTGACTTGATTAGACTAACTTGCTTTACAAAAAATTAAAGGGTCATTTGAATCTTATAGTTTTGATTCTATTGATCCTTTAATTTTTTGTTCCATTTTTTATAGCACAATCAGTTTTCATATGGGTAATTATAAATCCATATTAATCCATACTAATATTATAAATGTGAAAGTAACTCTGTCTGTCTGTCTGTCTGTCTGTCTGTTACGCTTTCACGCTCAAACAGCTGAACCGATTTAGATGAAATTTGGTATGGAGATAGTTTGAGTCCCGGGGAAGGATATAGGATAGTTTTTATCGCGATAACCGACATCCACGCGGGCGGAGCCGCGGGCGAAAGCTAGTATTATATAAATGTGAAAGTAAGTCTGTATGTATATCTGTCTGTTACCTTTTCACGCTGAAACCGTTGAACCGATTTAGATAAAATTTGCTGTGGAGATAGTTTGAGTCCCCAGGAAGGTACATAGGATAGTTTTTTTTGGCGATAACAGACTTTGAAGCGGGCGGAGCCGTGGGCAACAGTTAGTATTTCATAAGTAGGTACACTAGTAGGTTATTTTAAATGCGATTTTTAAGGACTTTTTAGGGTTCCGTAGCCAAAATGACAAAACGAAACCCTAATATAGTTTCACTATATCCGTCCGTCCGCTGAAATTTTGTATGGATACATATATTACATAAGCCGAAAAAAAACTTTTATAAAGTAGGGATGTGACTTTTTTTGTCACCAACCGCATCGTGTGGGGTATTATTAGATAGGTCTTTTAAAACCATTTCGGGGTTGTAAAGACCATTATTCGATTTCAATATTAAGCTTTAAAGGGAAAACTTTTGTTAGAGTCAAGTGCCACTGCCAGCTAAATGGTTGATTTTGGGTATATGGAAAAATTCACACTAGTAGTATATTTAGTGAACTTAAAAGGAAAACTAACACAGTTAAGCAGGCTTTACAACTTAACGAGTACACATTCCATACTAGAACAAAATTTTCGTACAGATTCTATTGAAAAATACTTATATAACGTTGTTAGTAGTAAAAGTCGTAGTTAATACATTGTTATACCCATCTAACATTTATGCGGGTGGTGCTGTAAGTAAAAGTTACATTTAATATTTTGAATTTTGTATCTTATTATAGACATATTAATTGCAAATACTGGATTCAATAAGGCAAATACAAAAAGTACCAAATAGGTTCTAAGTAACTTTCGATGGAAAACAAACATGGCAGACATAACCTTACGAGAGTAGGTACGCAGAAATTAACACATCTAACGAAAGTACCGCATCATACGTTATATTAAAAGGAGCCCAGAAAAAAGAATGTTCAAATAAGCAAAACAAACAAAACCAACCTTTCGGTCACCGATAGCGAAAGCTCTTATTGACACGTTGGAAAGTAGTCGCTCTTGGGAGACGTTAAATTTTTTTAAACCACCATGAAAAGCGATTTTGATCACTGTTGTATAGGCAATAAGGTCTACTCCAATAATCATTTCGGGTTGTCGTAACCGCTCTGACTGTAGGCGGACCTTATCACCTACTGGACATTTAGGTTGAGTGCTCGTCAATAAAATTCAGGTGCATCAATCTTTTTGTGTAACATATAAGTTCTATTCAGCCTCTTTACAATTCAATAATGTATGAAGACGCTTATGTTTTATATTTGGAATTCAAAAGGCACCTTTTACTTGAAAACTTTTCACTTTTTTGGTATTTACATAAACAACATATTAAAGCGTTTCCATTATTTAGAGTGGCGTCTAGTTTTACTCAATTCCTATTCATTGAGGTAATATTTTCATGCAAAATCATGGATACATTAACATCTCATTGCACAGACAAATACGTATAAGATAACGCCGTCAGAATCAGCTTCTTCATTCCTTACAAATGCTGTGACTTCACCAATAATATCCCTACAGATAAGCTTATTTTGTGAAGAAAAATCTCCTTTCTTGCTCACTCTTAAGACTTATTCTTGATTGAAACTTTAGATAGCTAAGTCTTTGGAACTTCATCTGCTACATGATTGATGATTTCTATTCTAAAATGAACTTTATGCATAATAAACACAACGTTGAATTTCGTCTAATCGTAGATTCAAGAGTTAAGGCATCTGATATCCATCTAACACTTTATATCGGCCACGAGGTTTGTACTAAAACAAAAGTTGGTCAAATCAGCGTCGTTAATAAACCGGATCCTAGGTGGAGATTCACTGACAGATCGCTTCGCTTCGAATAACTATGTTTTATGGCTAACTTAACATGACACTTTACGAATTGATATTGGAAAATAAAGTCTCTAACAGGGAGCTTCACAATATTTTATGATCTCAAAAGCTTATGTTCATAGTCTTTCATCAATATTTATAAAGGTTTTGGGAACTTTTGAATAATCATTGAAACTTGTGAGCATAATCATTTCTAGTGACTATTCACTAGAAATTAACTAATTTATGTTCACTAGAACTAGAAAGAATAAGAGGGGTTACAGGGGGATCATTCTTTCGACAGACGAGTTCAGGCGATTAATGAAAATAATGGTAAGTTAGCTGCTTAAGATGAATTTCTTCAAGAGTAGTTCTCTGTACTTTAGTTGAAATTTTACGAATAAAGTTGATTGAGTTACCTACCTTTGTATCTTTCTCTCTAAACATCCCTAATTATATATTCAATATATTTATTATTCAGTGTTTTCTATTCAAGAAGATACATGAATGTACCTAAAACTATTTAAATAATAAGCCCTCGATGTGTTAAAAACCTTCCAAACGTAACATTGCAATGCAAGAATGTTAATTAGTTTTCGATATTTCTTAGAAACGTTTGCGCAGCGATATTACCTTCTACCCACATAGTTTTACGCATTGCTGTTATTGATTACACATCTGGTTTTCAACCAATCAATTTATTCGACAATGCTTCATTGATTAAACAAAGTACGCAAAATCCATTTAAGTTTTGTAACTTTATCAATTAACGACTTTGCCACCAATTTCTTCTTAATGCTTTACATTTCTGAATACACAACAGCTGAATTGTTTAGTTCGGATACCATTGCTTGATTTGTTAGAAAAGTTTTAGTTTCTTTGGTACAAACACCGCAATGTGTGTTGAAGTTTAGTTTGATTGTAGTTTTCTTTTAATGTGTGTATGTTTGGTATGAGCAATAAATCGTGGTTATTAATGCGCGCTCATAAGGTGCGGTTTACGCTGTTCAGGTGTACATCCGACAAATAACCCGTAATTTTACAGGAAGCTCTTGTAATACCAACAGTAATTTGTACTAATTCGTTTGATTTGTTCCTTAAATGCCTACTACTTTGAATATTAGTATGGATTTGTTGAAGTTTTGTATTTTTTTTAGCTAATTATGTTCCTGTTGTGATTGTTGCCTGAGTATCGCGCTATTAGCGTTATTTTCGGGTTTCCGCTGTCGGAAACGGAACTGTTTTTTGTATGTATTTTGATTAATGACTTGAGGAGTAGTTAGACGAAAACTATTGAAATGTAAGTACTTCCTTGGAAAAAATATTTATACGAGTGTTTCCTTAACCGAATAAAATATGATATGAATTTAATCAAGGGCAGTGATGCGTGAACCATCCATCTTTGTTACTTTCATCAGTTACCTACATGTTGTTTACGAATGAATTGGCAACACGGTGTAAGAACTTGTGAATCAAAACCTGCCAGATTGATGCATTCGGCTTCCTTTGTTGCCGATATAGCCTTCTAGATTTTATCGTAACGTGCCTCCTAGAAAAATGGGAAGATTTTCCGAGCTGGTTCATGTCTACCGGGCCGTGGTCGACTATGCGATAATGATAAGTATTATAAGTAACGCTTATCAAAAGATAAAGGACCTTGAGCAGATATGCCCTATGATGTCCACAAAAGTGACGTTTGTACAGCAGCTGCATTAAATAATTTGTGATTTTTAATAAAAACATAATTATTCTCAAAGCCGCCGATATTAGTTATGTATTTGTAAGATAGTTTAATGCTCTGCAATTTCCGAAAGATTAAATAATGTCACTTATACGTTTTATTTTTCCTGGATAAATATTTAAAATAATCATAATAGGATAACAGTAATACCTATAAATAATGGTGATTAATAAAAGTTAATGCCGATTGTATCATTTTAAGTAACAATACCTTCATTTTTGTTAAAAAAAAAATATTTCATTTAAATACACTTTAACAGGAACGAAATGCATTTCATGACATATCAACCTTTTTTGACGAACTTCTTGTTAAGAAGTAATTATTCTAAATTATTTTTGGTAACAAAAACGTCTTAATTAGTCTATGATAATGACTCGTTTAGGTGTGGCGTTGATTTTTTTTGAAATTGTTACTTTTTTAACAATTTATTCTTTAATAGAGATTAATTGTACAATTATGTGGTACATCAACTTTATCACAAGCGATTTTTCACAGCACTTGTAAATCGTTGACAGATTAGTGGACATTGCTTGTGCTTCAAGTCAATGCTTCCCGTAAGTATTTTATTATTTATTTACTTTACATGTAATGCAGTACGTAAAAAGATAGCTAATAATTATTATTGAAATTAATAAAATGTCGGGGTAAAAGTATTTTCGTATTTTTCATACGAAGAACAATATATATATTTTTATTTATATGGCGTTTCGATCGATGACTTGTTGCCATCTTGTGGGTAATGTCATTATCCCATTGCTGTCAAAATTTTGACACTTTTGATCAAAAAAATCTCACAGGTAGTTCTTTTGAGGTTAACTTTATGCTGCCTAAAGATTTCTGAAGTGACCGAAACACTATAAATCTGATGTCGCAAGATCAGGGCATCCCAGCCAAGCTCTCTCAATTTTTGCTGAGTGGCTATAGATGCGTGCAGTTTGGTGTTGTTATGATGGTACACCACGCCCTTCCTGTTCACCAGCTCCGGCCGGTTTTTTCAATGGATTCTTTTAACCTTATTAGTTGCTGACAGTAGAGGTCAAAATCAATAGTTTTACCCGGCGGCAAAAGTTCACAGTGAACGATTCCTTTCCAATCCCACTATACACACAGCATCACTTTGTTCTGAGTCAGGCCGGGCTTTGCCACGGTCTGTGGAGCTTGTCTTTACCACGATCTTTTTCGGACATTCTTATCGTAAATGACCCATTTTTCATCACCCGTAATCAACCGTTTAAGAAATGGATCGGAATTGTTACGTTTCAACAAAGAATCGCAAATGGAAACACGTTGAATTAAGTTTCTCTCAGTGAGATCATATGGTACCCAAATATCAAGTTTTTTCTTGTACCCAGACTTTTGTGAATGTCGTAAAACTGTTTTGTGATCAACTAGAAAGAGAAAAAAAGAAAAAAAAGAAGTAAAGAAAGAAAATCCAGTTCTTCAGCAATATCGTAACTACTAATATGTCGATCTTGCTCCACTTTTTCAAAGATGACACTGATTTTATCAGTGACAGAACGTCCAGAGCGAGCCTCATCCTTCACACTAAAATTTCCATGCCATTATGCCGTGTGGTGCCGGCTTAAGAATAGTACCACCCCATCTCTTCCCGTGGGTGTCGTCAAGGCGACTAAGGGATTTCACTCCGGAGGACGGGCAGCAGCGTCCTCTGCGTACTTAAAGCCTTACTGCGATCGCCAACCCGCTCGCCAAGCGTGGCGATTATGGCAATTACCCCCAGGATCTACGTGCCCAGCAGTGCCCAGCAGTGGGCCATCATATGGGTTGATATGAAAATTTCCAGACTTGAAACGCTTGAACCACATTTGTGCTACTCGTATTGATACCGCATTAGGTCCGTAAACACACACAAAACTTTTTCGCGGCGTTCGGCGCATTTTTACCCTTTTTGTAATATAATTTCAAAATGTACCGAATTTCTTCTTCACATTTTTCGTTTCATTTTTCTTGCTTAAAAACAATTGAAAAATGGCCGGAACTATTTTTTTTAGTGAATCTTTAGAATGTCAACATTTAATGGTATTAAAACCAGTCAGTTACATTAAGTACAACCAAAGAGGATTGATTAAAAAGAATACATTCAAAATACGAAAATACTTTTGCCCCTACCTATTATGTGGGGGTCTCAGTTCTGTACATGGCAATTTATTAAGAAGGCAAACCATTTAATAGAGTTCTCAACCTTTTTTGAATATACTTTATTTATATCAAACCCCCAAAAATCGGCAAATATAATTCAATAACAATATAAATATAATTTTGCCCTTAGTTTCTACGTACTATTCTGTTCTTTCCTGCGATTTCCAATTCAGGTTTTGTAAAATTAGTTCCCGAATCAACTAATCTACATTTAACATTAAAGTAACCCGTTTCTCAGTAATCTAGAACAAATTGAACGTGTTTCGATTTAGCAAAGCATCACTCAATCTCGTTGACATTTAGCTCGGTATAGTTAACCCATTTACCAACATGTAGAGTATAATGAATAATTATATGGATGAGTTTTTGCTTCTTGTCCGTTGCTTCGGTTTGTGGTCCATATGCCGCCATTTTTCTGTCTTCTTTGGATGATCTGTGGCCAACATCTCCAAACATTAGTTTTTATTTATGACGAATCTTAACTAAGTAACTATTTAGGGGGGAATCTAACATTTCATCCAGATACTGTCTAGCTTGATTAAGGAACAAACATCTATCCAAACCTTCTAATTTATAATATTATTAGAAAGTAGAATAACTAGATAACTCGACTTGCATGGGTGGAGGTTATCACAAAAACTATAATTATAATTATTCTACATTCTACTTATTATAACCTAATGTTTCATCAACATCCGTTTAATACTTTTTATTTGAAAAGCTAACAAACATTCGCACACTATATATATAATTCGATCAAAAAAATCACTGAACTTGCACGCAATACTCCTAATTAGTTAAAAAAACCTCTAAAAGAAAATACACGCGTATTTAACCGCTTTTCTCTTGAAGAATTATATCGATGGAATTATAAAGTGCGTAATAAAGTTGCTGTGATTTGTGATTAACGAGTGGCAAAGAAATAAGTGTAATAGCAGTTGATCGCGACGCGGGCGCAGGCGTGGGCCCAGGATAAATAGCTTGGTCTCCTAGAAAACCATGTGTCGCATCCGGGGCGATGCGCACGCGACGAGAGCACGCGCGCCTACTAATATTCGACGTGCGAACGAAGGTAGTGCGGTCTAAAGTTACAATAAAATATTTTTTACAACTTTTACGCTTTTGATAATGAGGGTGAATGAGCTATCCAGCTAGGGCCCACATAATACACATTTCAGAAATATTAATACCAGACTTAGCAGAATAAAGACTATGTGACGACATGTCACCACACGTCTGGTGCAGTATTATATAAATAAACTAGCTGTCCCGCGCAACTTCGTCTGTGTAAATTTTCCCCGTTTTTGCAACATTCCTCATTGCTGCTCCGCTCCTATTAGTCGTAGCGCGACGTTATATAACTTAAAGCCTTCCTCGATAAATGGGCTATCCAACAAAAAAAATATTATTAAAATCGGTCCAGTACTTTTTGAGTTTATTCGTTACATATCAAAATACAAAACTTTCCTCTTTATAATATTATTATTATATTATTATTATTATAATTATTATTAGTGTAAATGTAGATAAACTAGCTGTTCCGCGCAACTTCGTCTGCGTAAATTTTCCCCGTATTTCCAACATTCCTCATTGCTGCTCCACTCCTATCGGTCGTAGAGTAGATGTTATATAGCCTATAGCCTTCCTCGATCAATGGGCTATCCAACAGTGAAAGAATTTTTTAATTCGGACCAGTAGTTCCTGCGATAACCGCGTTCACAGAAACAAACAAACAAACTCTTCAGCTTTATAATATTAGTACAGATACTCCACAGTACAACTGCACGTGCCCCCGTGCCCAAATCCGCTTATGTCTACGTTATATTGTACTTGAAAGAGCGCACTATTTTTTCTCGTACAAGCTCAATCCACGTACGTACATACGTGTATCGCGTCTTTGAGTGACAACAGCCCACTTGCGCGCATCCTACTAGTGACCCTGCCGGCCGACATCGTCACGAGATTTCACTTCCTCTTGATGCGTTTGAAAAAATTTGATCAGCGCGAGCTTTGATCTTTCTTTTATTGAGAACAGAGGTGCGTTCCGAATGTTCTCTCTCTTTTGATACTAGATGTCCGTTCGAAATATGTTATTTGAGTCTATTTACGAAGCGGAATGTGAAGAAGCAAGCGATTACATAAAACGGTTTTGGAATGTTTAAGAGGTTCCGTTCCACTTTCTTTATTGAGTCAATCAAGGATTGTGATATAAGATGAGGTATAGTTGGTGATAATAATTCTATAACATTCTTTCTGTGACTGAAAGTAGAATGTATCATCGATTTTAACATTTTGCATACGGAAATTGAAATCTTGCATGGAATTCGATTTCCGCTTTAGGTAAGTAAGGTTTATGTGTCCATTTGTAGAATCAGCATGTTTTTTCCTCAGCCAATTTATCGCTGCAACGATTAATTCTCTTTACAAATGACGACACTAAGTACACCCTAAATCGGCATTTATGTCTCACAGTACTTTGTCACCAAAGAGATATTACCTAATAATTTAGGTGTAACTAGCAGTTACCCGCGACTACATTAGCGTGAAAATTAAAAAAAAATACACGGGAACATTTTTCCGATATAAAAAGTACCCTATAGGCTATTCCAGACTATAATCTATCTCTGTTCTGTAATCTCTGTTCTCGTCCAGATCCCTTTACCCGTTGTAGTGTGATTGAATAACAAACATCCATCCATACATGCAAACTTTCGCGTTTTTAATATTAGTATAACTTATTGGAAAAAAGATTACTGATTGGTGAATTAAAGATTATTTGTGAGTTTGTAATAAATTCAGTACAGCAAAAATAATTGATTAAATCCTGACATTTTTAACTTATACTATCTGTTAAAATAATTCACGAAAACATTCATAGGCAGAAACGAGATTATTATTACTAGAAACTTTAAAGTCTGCATCTAACAGACCAAACTTTCTCATACAACGCACGTAAGTACTATGTCTACTTATTAAGAAATCCAAGATTACTTATCTCAGTTACTTATGCTTAAAGGTCCCACTAAATCCCAAAGAACATCTTAGTTTGCATTTGACGAAGCAGGTGTAGGAAAAGAAATTTTTGACAAACACCGCATCGCATCCGGTGAAAACATGTCCTAAGATGTACTACGGAGACGTGGGAAATATATGTGTTTACGTCAATAAATAAATGTACTTGTCTTCACTTAGACTTTTTTGTACAATAGCGGAAGAGATTGTAGCAAGGCATTTTCAAAAACAACATAGGTAGTCCGCGGGTACTCCAGCGGCGTCTTACGCATATACGATGCTGTGCAGTCGCGTAAAAAAGTAGTAGCAATTCAATTATCAAAGTTAAGAAACACAATGGGGCTGGCGTATCCGTGTGGATAAAACCTCCGAGTAATTTTATAAAATAAAAATAAAATAGAATAAAAAAAGTAAAAAAAAACGGGTTGCACTCCGGGAGTGCCGGCAGAAGTGAAAACTTGAACATTAACGTTGTGCATTTTTGAATATTTTGGAATGGTTAGGGAATATTTTTTTTTTTCAGTATACAAGTAGGTACTATCATTTATATGGTTAAATACAATATTAATCTATTGCGCTATCATACAAAAACATGACAATTAAAAAAATTACAATGACTACATGACAATTAAATAAAAAATATTAAATCTCAAATTAAAAAAGCAAAAATCAAAAAACCAGGCAAGAGCATGTCGGACCATGCTCAGTGTAGGGTTCCGCAACCTTAAATAATTGCTTTAGCAGAAGAGCGTATGTTCATGGCACTTACGCCCTTTTTATCTTACCTATTTTTTTTTTTTAAATAATACACTTTAATTATTGAATATTATGTAAAGTCGTAGTACAGGATAGTCTAAAGGAGAGAGATTTGATTTTCACCTGTTGTTGTTGTATGGTATTATTTTTAACTTTTCATTAAGTAGGTATTAACCATTAGGAATTGGTAAGCAAACTTTGTCTTCTCTTCGCCTCTACCGCAATATCTGATGACTAAAGCATTCAATCAATGTGTCCTACTTGATGACCTATGGTGTCGAGACGTGAACACTTACGGTTGGGCTAGTCCACAATTTTAAAGTTGCGGAGCGGGATATGGACCGAGCTATGCTTGGAGTCTCTTTAAAGGGTAACAAAGACCCAAAGTTATCGTCATAGCATACTGAAAGTGGCTATGGGCTGGCCATATTTGCCGAAGATTCGATGACTGCTGGAGCAAACTAGAGTGGGGACGAACGTAAGGTAGAAAAACTTGCCTGACCTCCAGTCAGATGGACTGACGACAAAGAAGGTTGCTGGAATAAATTGGATGCGAAAGATGGAAGACCGGGTGTGGTGGCGAAAATTAGGAGGGGCGTATGCCCAGCAGTGGACTGATACAGGCTGATTGAATTGATATGAAATAAAATTTCCAAGAAATAAAACACGATTGGATATAAACGTAGACAGTAAGTAGGTAAATATACGATATACCTACACACGATATAGACTACCTCTGTGACGCGGTGGGAGTTTATCCGACTGCTACGCAAGAGGTCGTGGGTTCGATCCCCACCCAGGATAAAACTTTGTGTGTCTGTGTCTTTGGGTGTTATTTATCTATAATATGTATGTATTTAAAAATATATAAGTATGTTTATCAGTTGACTGGTTTCCATAGTACAAGCTTAAATTATTCACGCGACTAAGACCCGTAGTATATATCACACTTAACATTATAAAAGCGAAAGTTTGTGAGTGTGTATGTTTGTTACTTGTTCACGTCTAAACAGTTGGAGCGATTTTAATAAAATTTTGTATGGAGTTCGCTGACATCCTGGATTAACACATAGGCTGATAAATTGCGGGTAACACCACAGCTAGTAATTTTAAAAAGCTCTGTTTAGTTCGGGATCAAATAGCTTTATGTGAGTTGTTTCAAAATATTATTATTATATTATACCTACCCACTGTTATATATACACTACCCAGTCTGTGACTAGAACTACGATAGAGCCTATCGAACGAATAACTCATATTACTCATATATCCACATCGCGTATTACGATCGTACGTGTTTGATACCGTACACTGAAGCTTTGAACTGTTCTTTTAATAAAAATATCACGAATAGCTTTACTTATGTCGTTCCAAAGGAAAATCGTAAAATAAATGTATTTCTTTGTGGTTTGCTTCAAATTGATTTCTTTACATTTGTATGGAATGAATGTCTATGTTGTTTTGATTCAAATGTGATTCAAAGTTGTTAGACCGTGACGACCGTGATTAAAATAGCTGAGGTAATAATGATATTTACACGATTGCTGAAAAAATTGTGAAATGTATGTATTGTATTGTTTTCAGGGTTCATGAATGTATCACCGAGAGTTAGGTATATAGCGTATTTATGTGACTTATTTTAATTTGCTAAGTATAAGTATTTTTTATGAAACAACATTGCTTAGGTCACAGTCATTTTTAGGGTCCCGTACCTCAAAACGAAAAAACGGATCACTTATAGGATTACTCTGTTGTCCGTCCATCTGTCTGTCCGTCCGTTTGCCTGTCAAGGCCGTCTCGGATACCCGTGGCGGTATCGAGTTGAAATTAAAACAATATTATACGGTCTACGGTCCCTTGAAGCTGTGAAAAAAATCAAACAGTACGGAAAAGATACCGCCGTTTATTCCGCCAAAAACATATACATACTTTGACCCCCGCTAGGGAATCAAAATTTTTAGGGTAGTTACATTCCGTTGAACTAGAACTATTAAATCTGACAAGTAATACCGTCTTATTCTACAAGTATATTATAAAAATATAAAACTCTGAAAACCATACATTTGTAATTAAATCATAAAAAAATTACTCTTCAAAAAACTGCGAGACTCGATTCCTGAATTACTTATAACTAGCGGCCCGTCCCGGCTTCACACGGGTGACATAGGGATAACTATTTTTTTCTAGTAATAAATATAGTCTATGTTACTCAGGGATAATGTAGCATTCTAGGGGTAATTTATTTTTTGAAATCCAGTTTAGTTTTAATTTAATCGTTACAAACATACAAAAATACTAATCTTTCCTTTTTATAATATTACTAGCTGTCCCACGTAAATTCTCCCCGTTTTTGTGTCATTTCTCAGAAATCAGTCACCTACCGCAAATGTGCTGACAACTGAAGAAAGAACATAAAATACGTGGGTCGCACTCTACTAGTAGGTAATTGTGTTAATTATTCTCTCTATACTATGCTATGAAGTACTAGGTATGATCTATTCGTTAGGAGAGGATTACGTCTACTGTATGAGATGTCAAATTTCGATTGCGAATCCGTTGTAACCTGGATTCCACCACTTAATTTAATGGCATTAATCAGGTATTTACATCCTAAAGCAAATTACTAACGCACTCTGGTTCATAAGAACAGCAGAGGTCCACGAAGACTAAGCTAAACATACCTTTGTATACACACGAAGCAAGAACCCAAGAAGCTAGTTACAAATTACGACTGCAAAAGCACCCATATGAACTTGCGGATCAACTTACCATCGCCGAAAATATGTCCACTTAAAAGTGACGGAATATCTTAGACTATTAGAATTACTAAATAAAAGGGCTGGCTCCACTACAAGTCAAGTCCTGAAGCAATCATTACATCTGCTTATAGTAGCACGACTGATTGCATGATAATACATCTTTTGATCATACTTCCATACTAATATTATGAATGTGAAAGTAACTCTGTCTGGCTGTTACGCTTTCATGCTCAAACAGCTAAACCGATTTAGATGAAATTTGGTATGGAGATAGTTTGAGCCCCGGGGAAGGATATAGGATAGTTTTTATCGCGATAACCTCCATACACACAGGCGGAGCCGCGGGCAAAAGATATAAAGATATTTATTCTGACAACCTAAAACAAGGACGAGGATTGGATGCAGAAGGTGGAGAACCGGGCGATGTGATTTCAAGTAGAATTTAGCCAATTCTACTTGAAATCACATCGTCCAGCACAGTGCAGCATATGTCCAGCAGTTGACCGATACCAGGCTGATAAATTAAATAAGGTTTTAATTTCTAAGTAGAAGAATTAATACTATGAAAATATATATATTACGGGTCTTATTCGCGTGAATAATTTAAGGTAAAATACCTTGTTTATTGCCCGACGTTTCAACCGTATCGCAACGACCGTGGTCACGAGCAGTCTACCCGTGACCACGGCCGTTATGACCCGTAATATATTTTCATAATGTGTACAAATCACGAAAGTTTATCAACATAAGACATACTTCAACAAGTCTTATGAACATAAAAGCTAGTTAGAGAACAATAATGCTGAAGTAAATATTAATATATTAAGAAAAGCCTACTTAAATCTAAAAACCAATTTTCCATACTTTCTCGTTACTTAAACAATGTTATTTAAAATCTCAGCATTACAATTTAATTTATGTAGAAGCGATGTAAAATATTTACAATTCATCGTTTCTTCTTTACACATAAAGCAAATATTTGATTAATTTTCTGGACTCTTAATTGGATTAGTCTCAAAATGTTTATATAAGGATGGTTTAATGCTAGATATTGCAAGTTCTGTTATATTTTTGGTAGCATGAAGTTTATGAATATTTATTTTTCGGTCCATAATATCTCCTCTGTGGACAGTGTCGGTGTAAAAATTTACATTTAAAAGGTTAGCTTAACTTTGAGCGCGACGATAAGTTGAGTTTTATATTTATAACCCCGTTTTGAATAACTTTACGGGTATGTGAACTAGGTATACCTAACGAGTACCAAAATAAAACATTTTGAGAAGCCGATAATTTTTGATAAATTAAGGGTAAAAAAGACGAGAAAGTCAATTGTTATGTAGTTGAATAGAAAAATAACTTAAAATTTACATTTGTAGATCGATCTCTCTTTCGAGTAATGAATATGAACCTTTTATAACTTACTGTGTTGTTCCGGCGAACTTCGTACCACCCCGTAATTTTTTTACGTAATAACCTTCTACAGAGTATTAGAGAACTAACAAAAAAAGAATGAACTAATTCTGTAAAGTCGTTCTTTAGTTACCTCGTGACCAAGCAAATAGGGATTCATTATTATATTTAAGATGTTATTTTTTTTTTTTTTTTATTTTATTTACCATAAAAGATACATTTGTTTATTTTGTACATACAAAATCGCCAAACTGTTGAACAGTAATATAAACGTAGAGCTTGCAATTTGATTGAAACAGTAACTCAAAGGAACTCATGTGTAACATTTCACAATTTTACATTCGTTTACTCTACTTTTTAAATGAGAAAAGGTGCGTTTCTTTTTTATGAAAGGCGCTTTAATGTCATTTTATTACAAAAATGTCAATGCCTCTAATAAATAAGTCGGTGTGCAATACCATGTTCATTTATTACGCATATTTTATTCGACGGGTGGTCGCGAGCCGCCCCGACCTACATACACCGTCAATGTCTCTAGCATTAAGTAAATCATCCTTTATACTTTCTAGTGCTTATGCCATAGACAATACTTTCGCGAACTTTTGAATATGGGGCTAAAACTGTCCATGATTTGAATGTTTATGGTAAATTGCGAAGAATTTCGTGACTGAGTTGAAAAACTACATTGCTATGTAGTTTTTCAACTCAGTCACGAAATTCTTCAGGTCAAAAATTGCTGACAGGAGACAAACGAGGCATCGAAACGGGTCAACATTCAGCACCAGTACATTCTCTTATCAGATCTCCAGTAAGCTGTGTGGATCTTATATTGGCTATCTAAGTATAATAAGTATTGTGTCACAGATACTGCACCTAAAATGATCTGTAGGTAATAGACGCAAATAGACCTATGAGTCAGCTTAAATAATCCTATTTGACACTCATAAAAGGGGAGATGATTATTTATGTTATATATAAACTAGATATCTTTCCGATAAGAGTTATCAACTATTCATATTCCGTAAATGTGAGATAAGAGCACAAAAAACTAAACGTTATTATGGATCTGTCAGCAACACGCAACGGCTCTCCGCAGTGGCGTTATGTGCTGTGAATGAAACGTTCTACAATTGACACCATTGTTATGATTCTATACACTAGTGGCGATAGTACAAGTTGATACTGCAACAGACATCACGCCAATATTAATAATGTAAAGTAGTAACTGGGACTAGGCTGGGGACAAAAGCACACTATAGATTGGCTTAATATAATGCAAACAATAGAAAGTATAAAAATAAATTATTCGGAGCAGATGCCACCAATCTCTTATTTAAATGTAGATCAAATACTCTTCGAAGACATAAAATTTTCTCAATATAGACTTAATTACAATTGTAATAGAAAGTTTATAGACTTTTTATAAAAACACAAAATAGCCCGAGTCCATTTAAAATTAAAATAAATTAACAATTCATACGGGCGCTATCATTAGCGTACTATGAAGTTTTAGGTACAAAATAAAAGTACTAGCATATAAGGTTCATAAGAATGAGAGAGATGTTGTTGTATAAATAACAAAAACGATGCGCGGTCACAAGTCATTTAGTGTCCTGCGGAGGCGGAACGGAGAATAGATACACGTGATGTGACGTTTTTGCGAGCCCTGTATAAATTTTCCCTACGCTGCTAAAGGCATATTTACCCGCCTAAACAAAAAGCTAGCAAAAATATGATAGATGTTAAGTGTGTCTCTATTTTATACTTTAATGTTATACGGACTATACGGACATCTAGATCTACATGTTCTAATTTCAAAAGGTGATACGATCAAAATTTAATACGACGAAACGTTTATTTTTACTTATCGATGTAGATATACAGATTATCATTAGCCAGGTTTATAAGCTTGAATAAGCCCGGGGTTGTCGGAGAAAGTAGTATACCTAATGGTACGAGGCTACACGAGGTAAAGTCCTTTGACCTTTAGCTTATTGTGCCTACGTCTATTTTCGTTCTCGTATCGTAAAAATCCACCGAACCTTTTTTCTCGGCTAAATAGGTAAGACAGAAAATCGACAGGCACTTTTCAATGACGGAGAAATATAGTACCATTAGGTATATATTTATATACGGTTATCTTATCGAAGAAAAAACGAAAAATAAATAATAATTTTAATCGATTATATTATTCAAAATTTATTGAATAATTGATTAAGCCACCGTCAAAATTACTAGGTATTTTTTGCTTAAATTTTTAAATAAGACTTCCTTGTGTAAATTTCTTATTCAAGTATTAAGAAATATTATTGTTTTTACACTTTCGCAATTTTTATACTTTATATTAGATACGGGTAAATACAAGGTACCTTTAGATAATTCACGCGATTAAGTCCCGAAATATATCTAATATTAGAAAAAATATTTTTTATATTTCCACTCTTGTATGCAAGTGGCTGATACTACGAACAACCGAGCCGAGCAAACGATAGTTAAACATAAAACCTATCATTAGTATAATTTAGTTAATATACTACCTATTAAAATTAAGACAGTCATAAAAATAAATCTGCCTCTAATAAGAAATAACCAATTTGGGTGACACATTCCTGCATAACGTCATCTAAAAATAGCTCGGAGACTCAACAATGCGCTTATTTATAACTAACGAATAACGAATAAATTAACATAATTTTGTAGTAATAGACTATAAAGAAAGTGAGAACCAACTTCTAAATTAGGAATTATTTATTAAAATGTCTGTAAACTGTGAAATCGATCTAAACATACTTATTGAAATAGGTTTTTAATTGGTAGGTAATAAGAATTTAGAATTAGTTGTAATAGGTACGCACTTTGTTCTTAAATGTGCTTAGTAGTTAGTTCGATCCTGGCGAATTTATATTAATCTAAATAAAATAATTATTTACATGGCTATTGCTTACCGCTGCGTCCTTGTTGTTTGGCATTTCTTTCAAAACCTGGGGGTCTAGACAAAGTCACATTCGCAAAGCGATGTCGTTAATGGAAAAGAATTATAGTTTAGAATTTGACGTTTGCGGTGGAGACCATAGACGTTTTTTTAGTTTTTTTTTTGCGTACGATTAGTACGGCGTTATCGAATTCTCCACGGAACAAATAAACCTTATCTAACCCCCCTGGTCTTTCCTCGCGTTTCTAGCTCATTACATACCAAATTTGGTCAAAATTAGCTATACTTTGGAGATTAGCGTATTCAAAGAAACAAATTCTTGAATTTTAGAAGATGAGATGATAACCAACAATTAATCTATATATATATATATTATTATTAGATTTTTATTAGACGCTTAGTTGCCGAAGCACATAGTTCAAAGGCTCCGATTGCAAAAGACAAGTAATTAGAGTTGTCATTCGTTGAAGATTAAAGGGTTCCGTTTGCCAAATGAGCAAATTTCGATCAGATCTTAATCTCCAAAATATATTTAATAAAATATCGTTCAAAAGTTTTTTTGCGACGACGATTTGCTGAAAGAGCCAAGCTTTCATGAACTCAAACCCAGACTTGGATTTGTTTAGGGATAAATGGAAGCTGTCATTTTCAGAATGTCTGAGGTATTGCGAGTTAAAGGCATGGCTGTATTGGGTATTGTTAAGTGGAATTTTATTTTGACTGGCGTGATTTTTATACCATCATCATTATCGACCTGAAGCCATTCACTGATGAACAATTAGTTTTATATTATACAATTTGACTGCCTCTGTGGCGCGGTGGGAGTGTGTCCGACTGCTACGCAAGAGATCGATCCCCACCCAGGATAAAACTTTGTGTGATGAGCGCGATGGTTTATTCTGTGTCTGGGTGTTTTTTATCTATAATATGTATGTATTTGTCTGGTTGCCATAATACAAGCTCTGCTTAGTTTGGAATCGATGACGTTGTGTGAGTTGTCCCAAAATATTATTATTATTATTAATTTAATAAAATAAATAAATCAGCAAAATAAAAAAAAAAATCTATTGATAAGCTCGTTATTTTTAAGCCCTACATTCGCTTGTATTAGTTGTTCATAAAACAGTCAAATAGAGCCTCAGTTCCTAACCAGACAGGATGATATTAATGTCATGTTCACATCTGCGTGTAAATCATTATCAATCTGAAGTATGAATAGCTACTGCAAGTATAAGATTGAATGTTGATTACCCCGTCACAGTAATTGTGAATGTGTCTAGTTGTCATGTTGATAGATCGAGCCTTTTGTTGTGCATGAGGTTCTCCTGTTAAGATTAGATTAATCATTTAATAGTAAATAGTCTAGACTATGTTGTACGAGTACCTAACCCGGCTAAAGTTTTGTTTCAGGTTTATCGAGTTCTCTTTCGATTTAATCGTTCAGTTTATACTAATGTTTTAAATAGGAAAGCAACTTATTTTTTTTTTAATTATTGAATCTGTTATGGCTCAGACTATTAACAGAATAATTTAAGGGCTGTAAGCATATTGCGTCATGACTAAACAAAGTGTTACAAAGTCGTCCTATAGGTCGACTTTGTAACAATTAAAACCTTTGAGGTAAGGTGTTGTATGGTCGGCAACCACTCCAGCGGCTACTAGAGGAAACAAAATCGCTGGTATCTACTTAACCGATCGACTTTCCTCGAATTCAAACTTCGTAAACAATCTTATTTTATGATTTAATACATTTTTGGAAAAGCGCAAGAATTTTCGTAAAAGAATGTTTTGAATTATAACCATAATTTTATTTTTCGTTCTTTGATATCTTGGCATTGTAATAGACATTTTTTATTAAATCTGGGATGCTGATTCACAGACCAAACCCTTGGTCCTAGAGACTTGAAGTTTTACAGGGCGGTTTTTTTGTGATGCCGACTTAGCTATACTAACGAATGAATAAGCTTAGAGCTCAAAGGGGATGAACAAAATTACAAAAGCGAAGCGACGGATATAGGTTAGTTAGTTTTCAATAAGGCGGGTTGATTTTTATTACCACACAACTATTCTCAACTTCTTAATGCGCGTTTAGGTCATTTTTACCGTCTAAAGGAAAAGCCTCTACAATCACAAATGGGCATAGATAATTTGAAAAGAGTGGCCGCGAGTTTTTATTGCCAGGTTCTTTTATCCGGCTTTACCTATTGTTTGCGAACTTGGCATTACATGTACATGTAGAATCCCGACGTATCACAAGAGTTGTTTTGCATCCTAAGTGAACAATTTGAATTTTGAATTTGAAATAGGTGGCATACTAACAACGTGGGTCTCAAAAAGATACGCAAAACTGACCCCAATTGAAATGGGATCGCAGCTAGGATTGATGATGATGATCACAATATTGCAACTTGGGCATAAACTAGTTGTTAAATTCATTTCACGTTCTGATCTGCGCGTGGATTATACATGCGTGATATGAATAACTACTACATACATTAATTTGAATGTTGATTACTCTCTCGTTATTTTAAACCTCTACTAGCGGCCCGCCGGCTCCACTATTTATGCATATAATATGGATATGCTATACATATAAATCATCTGGAAGAAATTGTCTAAATGATAATGAAAACCATATGAAAATCCGTTGGATAGTTCAGAAGATACAAGCGTACATCGAGACAGACGGCGGGAAGTGTCTTTGGTTTATACTGTGTAAATAGGTGCCAAGCAGTTTTTGAAGATATGGTAAGCTACATGTGAGTTCGGTTTTAATTACAAAATATGTACATTGTCATCTTAAATTTAGATGTGAAAAGGACTGTGTCTGTCTGTTGCGTGTTCACGCTAAAACTTTGAGATCAATTTTGAAGTAATCTTAATCTTTGTTAATGTAGAGCAGCCGTGTCATAACTCAAAGTACACTGTAGACCAACTGGACCGCTAAACTTAATCTTAATCACTGTTTAATAGTACAAGCATATTTATCAAACTTCCAATAAAAGTAACATTACCAAAAGTATAAATATTTACTTTTTAACAGATATTTTTCATCTTTTGTCTTCAATTATGTTGTCTGTAAGTGGCTTGAATTTATCGGCGGAAATAAGTTTTATAACTGCGTCCAAGTGTGCCTCCGTTTTGCGTTTTTAACACGCATGTTTAACATGCCTGATGTATACCGCGTTTCAAATATGTAGTCCTTTTTGACAGATGTTTAAATAGAATAATAGTGAAGTATTATTGTAGTTGCTATTGGGCGATATCGATTTTCGATTACCTTTCTGAACAAATTTAAATCGCATTTATTAGCATTAAAGTTTGGTTTTATTTTTAATCCAAACGAATATTATAAGGTGTCCGTCCGTCTGTCACGTTTTCACGCCTAAACGGCTGAACAACTTTAGATGAAATTTTGTTTGGAGATAGTTTGCTCCCTGGGTAAGGACATAGGATTTTTATTGCGATAACCGACATTCAGTAGTCAACGCTTCGAATCGAAGTTATTAAACTTAATAATAAAGATATTGTGATGTGATGTGAGTAAAGAGTACAGCTTATAATAGCAAAAGACATAAGTAGGTAGTTTTATAAAATTGGAATAAATCCTGTATCCACATGTATCTAGTTATATTAAAGTAATAACCAAAAAAATGTAAAATAATTTTATATTTCACTGGCTGACCCGCTCAACTTCGTATGCGTCAATTTTCCCTGTTTTTGCAACATTATTCAACGCTGCTGCGCTCCTTTCGGTCATAGCGTGATGTTATATAGCCTATAGTCTTCCTCGATAAATGGGATATCCAACAGTAAAATAATTTTTAAATTCGGACCCGTAGTATCTGAGCTTATCGCGTTCAAAGAAAGAAACAATCTCTTCAGCTTTATAATATTAGTATAGATTCCATTTTCCCATCGTGTAATGTTAATCGATTTCATTGGTTCAACACTTGAACGATTTAAGTTCACCCCATGACTATCACTCGTTGTCAAAGCAAATCACTGTATTTATGCGAAATTATAGTAATGCTCTACTGAACTATTTGTGGACAGTATTTAACTGAATTATGTTATTCAAATTATACTTATTGCCCGGGGTTTTGAAATAAATCCGTATTAATTAATTTAAAAAAATCCCAGGGCTTGTTTACTCATTGTCAAAGTGACGTTGTCAAATGTCAAAATGGACTTCGTATATGAAACAAAGTACAGTACAGTGTTGATGTGACGCTTAGCGAATCGACTAGCTGGACAGTGACATTTGGGATACTTTTTTTTATCGCGATAACTGATCTGCATCTGCGTGAAGCTGCGGTCAAAACGTAGTGGACTGGTGTTTTATATCTTTTTTTTGTATACCATTCCGCTTGTGACCACGGCCGGTGCAACCTGGTCGAAACGTCAAGCAATTTTAAGGTAAACAATGCGCGTTAGTTTTCGTATAATAAATAGTTATAATCACGCAACGCGAAAGTTTAAATTTTTTTTTTTTAGAATACAGACTAAATCTGGTGTTTTAGTCTGGTGTCCTTAAAAAAAGATACGTCTGTTGGTGATCTCTACGTTGTTACAGAGAACAACGGTGCACGATATTGGTAAAACGTTCACTGGCAGGTGCTTCATTTGTTTGTGAATATAAATTTGAATAATTATTACATAAATAAATTTTGGATTCAATTGCAATGTAAGTCAATCGAAAGATCATTTAAATATCAATATTTAACTCAAAATCTTTCACAAAATATTGAGAACAATGACATAACAAAACCTTTGAAACATATTGACCCAGATCAGCAGATCACAATAATGTGCAAGTCATCGCTAAATTGCACCGAAAATATTCAAACAATAGGGCATACTATTTCATGACCATAATTAGATACTATTGATGCCAATATTTCATCGACTGTTCAAAGAGTTGTCAATATCAATGACTAATAAATAAATTAAATGTATTGAAAATGTTGATGTATAAACCTATGTAATGAATCAAATCTATGTGGCCTAGGCTGTCGAACTGTTAGTTTATTACTTCTTCGTATTAGTATTACTTCCACAAATATCTCAAACTGAGAGCTGATACGGTACGATACAAAAAAAAATGTGGGAGTATTTTGTTCGATTCCTATCCAAGAGATCAACGGTTCGAAACCCATTCGGGACACCACTTCGTGTGACCCCCGGGGGTCAATTCACGTATTTAAAGCAGTGCAGTTGCAGTTCAGTTGCAGTTAATATTCGATTTCGGCCATTTTTGTATTCTTGTAACTTTGGGATCGATCTCAAATACGCTTGCGTCAAGTATGCGCCTCGAGAGCGCAATAACGACATTCTAGTACGGTGCGCAAGCGTTTTTGAGATTGATCCCAAATTTAGGAGAACACGAAAATGGCAATGGCATCGAAACTTAATTGCAACTGAATTGCAAATGCACGTATTTAATGAATTAAATACGTGAATTGACCCCAGATTGTTGTTCCGAGTCTGGGTTTTATTCGTTAAATGTATGTTTATTATCCCTGACTCAGTGGCGACCGAGCAGGTTGAGATATTTGCAAGGTTAAGCATCGTCCATAGATGGCTGACCGTTTTCGTCACAACCTTTCTTGCCTCGGGGAGCCCGTTAAGCCATCGCTGCCGTGCCAATCCAAAAGACTGTAAGTCGACTTACAGTATTTTAGCTTAACAATGCCCAATCAATTTCTTTTTGTCTGTTTAGTACCCCTGATTAACTCTTTTTTCATTTCAAAGGTTATTTTGCAAGATAAATCAAGTAAAAAAACACTGTATTACGTTTAAAATAAGGTATAAACACGCAAAAAAACTGTAACATAGTATACAGTGTTTTGTCAAAACAAACTACGCGCGTCGCTAGAAAAATACAGTGTCGCGTGCTCGCGCGTTGATGTTAGCCAACCAGCGTAAGTAGAGTTGACAACAGTATTACTATCTCGCTCTTTCATGCGCTATTATAGACTCCTTTTCCTTGTTTTTCACGTTGAAGGCGGTTCGGTTTACGCCAGTCGTGTGCCGCGCGCTGAGACCGCTGGTTGCGGTTATGATTTGATCGGATGATTGCGTGTTTTATTTGCTTTAATTAGAGTAATCAGATGCACCTGGGGAGGGATGTAAGGGAGCGCATCACCATCTTTCGGTTCAAACCAACCTCACCTGCATGCGGTACATCCTGCTGTACAACGAACGAGGCTCTGGCGACCGGCTGGTGGCGGTATAACCATACCAATTTAAGGCGTAGCTAAAGTAATAGGTTAGTGACGGGCAGCAGCGTCACTGATGCGAGAGCTACGCCCTGCGATCGCCAACCCGCCTGCCCAGCGTGGCGAATATGGGCATTACCCCAAATGTACGAAGCACAAAAGCCACGGCCTCCAGTTCCCGGCAGTCACATGGTGGACCTGCACCTGGACATGGTGGCATCCACGGTAACGGCATGGCGGGGGTGCTAAGAATCTCGAGGCTACGGAAGGCCACCACAACCGACTGACCCTGGCGACATATAACGGACGCACGCTTCGGCTAGACTCGCATCTGGCACAACTTGAGGTGGAACTTGGGAAAATTATGTGGTATATCCTCGGGTTAAGTGAACTCCGAAGAGAGGGAGAGGACACCATAACCCTCGAGTCAGGCCACCTTATGTACTTCCGCGAGGGAGACCAACAATCCCAAGGTAGTGTTGGGTTTCTGGTAAATAAGTCCCTTTCTGACAGCGTTGTGGAAATGTCTAGCGTGTCGAACAGGGTAGCGTACCTCATTATCAAGCTCACCGAGAAGTATAGCCTCAAGGTTGTGCAAGTGTACGCACCGAACTCGGCACATCCAGACTACGAAGTGGAGGATATGTTCGATGACATATCGAGGGCACTCCACCACTAAGAACCACTACAACGTTGTTATGGGGGACTTCAACGCTAAAGTGGGAGTACAAAATTGCAGCGAATTGGTAGTAGGATCCCATGGATTTGGAAGCAGAAATCATAGGGGGCAAATGCTAGTCAACTTCGTCGGGATTTCTCTTCTTGATGAACTCCTTTTTCAAGAAACGGCCCCAAAGGAAGTGGACGTGGCAAAGTCCCGACACTATGACGAAAAACGAAATCGACTTCATCATGACGGACAAAAAGCATATATTCAGAGACGTCACCGTGATCAACAAGTTTAATACCGGTAGTGATCACCGACTTGTACGAGGCTCTCTGAATATCGACTTCAAGCCGGAACGTGCCCGTCTGATGAGGTCCAGGCTTCGACCTACTTTGCTCCAAACCATGATAGGATCCGAAGCGTTCCAGTCAAACCTGGATAACCGATTTTCTGCCATGGAAACCACAACAGACGTAAACCAGAAGCTCGTAAATGTGGTTCGGATACTCAGGGAGGAAGGTACGAGATTTTGTCAAATGCAGCGTAGGGCAAGAAGTCAAAGCTTTCGGAAAAGACTTTAGAGCTAATGAAAAAACGATGTGAAAACCCACCCGTCACTTCGTCGGAAAAGCGCGCTCTAAACCAAGAGATCAACAAGCTTATACGACACGACCTTCGGTGCTTCAACACTCTTTTGATTAAAAGAGCGATCGAGCAGAACCGGGGTCAAAAGTGTTCGTACAATCTCTTGGAAGAAGCCAACTGACGAAGTTGACCAAGTGGAAAAGTCGTTTCTTCGAAGCCGGCAGTCCTCTCCGAAGTGGAAGGCTTCTATGACCGGCTATACGCTTCGCATGCATCTCGACCTGATCCTGAAAATGAGGGTCCTAGAACCACTCTACCACGCCACTACACCGAAGACCTGCCAGAAGTCAACCTTGAAGAAATCGTGCTGGCTCTTAGACAGCTAAAAAATGAAAAAGCCCCTGGAGAGGATGGCGTTACAACAGAGCTGTTAAAGCTAAACCCATACTAAGGGAGCTCCAAAAGCTCTTTAATGCTGTCATGTTTGAAGGGAGAACTCCGGAGGCATGGAGTAGAAGTGTAGTCGTCTTGTTTTTCAAAAAAGGAGATAGGACCCGGTTGAAGAACTACCGACCTATTTCTCTTCTAAGCCACGTCTATAAGCTGTTTCCAAGAGTCATCACGAACCGCCTTGCGCGAATACTTGACGAATTCCAACCACCGGAACAGGCTGGATTTCGGAGCGGATATGGCAGCATAGACCACATCCACATAGTGCGGCAGATTATATAAAAGACCCAGGAGTATAATCAGCCCCTGTGTCTACCATTCGTGGACTATGAGAAGGCCTTTGCCTCGATTGAAATCTGGTCCGTTCTGGAGTCGCTGCAGCGATGCCAAGTAGATTGGCGATATATACAAGTGATGAGATATCTCTACGAAGCCGCCACCATGTCTGTCCAAGTACAGAATCAGCAAACAAAACCTATACCATTGCATCGAGGAGTGAGGTAAGGGGACGTAATTTCCCCGAAACTGTTCACAAATGCAATGGAGGATATGTTCAAGACGCTGCACTGGAAAGGGCGGGGCATCAACGTCAATGGTGAATACATCTCTCACTTGCGATTTGCAGATGACATTGTCATCATGGCGGAAACGCTGCAAGACCTGCAACGGATGCTGAATGACCTGGCTGACTCCTCTGTACGCATCGGCCTACGGATGAACTTGGATAAAAGCAAGGCCATGTTCAATGAACATGTACTACCGGAACCGACAGCGGTGCACGGCGCCGTTCTCGAAGTTGTTCAAAAATATGTGTACCTCGGCCAGTCATTGCAGTTAGGTAGAAACAACTTCGAGGACGAGGTGAACAGGAGAATTCGGTTGGGTTGGGCAGCGTTTGGTAAGCTACGTCAAGTCTTCTCATCGTCGATCCCACAATGTCTAAAGACTAAAGTCTTTAATCAGTGCGTCCTACCCGTCATGACATACGGAGCCAAAACGTGGACACTGACGGTACGGCTGGTCCACAAGTTCAAAGTCGCTCATCGAGCTATGGAAAGGGCTATGCTCGGAGTTTCTCTTAGGGACAAAATCAGAAATGAGGTGATCCGAACCAAAGTTATCGACATAGCCCACCGAATTAGCAAGCTGAAGTGGCAGTGGGCTGGCCATATTAGCTGAAGAACCGACAACCGTTCTGGTAAACGAGTTATTCAGTGGAGACCGCGGCTTGGCAAACGTAGTGTAGGACGCCCTCAGGCCAGGTGGAGTGATGATTTACGCAAAACGGCTGGCAGGAGCTGGATGCGAGAAGCCGAAGATAGAACAAAGTGGCGTGCAATTGGAGAGGCCTATGTCCAGCAGTGGACTGCGATAGGCTGATGATGATGCACCTGATCTCGATAAAAATATTGATTCTGATTTGTAATCGTCTTCAAAACTATTTTTTTATGTTGTTTTACTATATATATTGATCTCAAAGAATAAAGTTCATGTTTTTAAAAGTTCATGTTTTGTTTCGTTCTTTTTTTTAATATATTTTTTAATTTTAGTACATTCACTTACTTTATTACATTCTATAATACGCTATTGATCTCATAGAAACCCAAAGAAGTTTGTCATTATGATGTGTAAGCTTGTAAAAATATTAGAAGGCCTTGTTATGTTTCCTTTATGATTGTAATAATTATAGTGTGCAAGTGCATTAAAATATTCATTAAAGTTTATTTTGCCGTCATATAACCGGTTTTATTTATAAATTATCTAATTTTTGATATACCTCATCTATCTTTTCAAAACACTGTATGCTTGGATACAGTGTTATGGTATAATTAGTTCATAAAGTTATAACACTGTACTATGTTTTACAGTGTTTTACCTCGTTAGGAATTTATTAAAATTTTATAATTTGTCTTGTCAATACAAGTTTGTGGCAATATATTTTTTCCCTACTAAAATTATTAAAAAAATACTGTTTGGCTATATGCTAGAGATGTACCTCTAGCTATTTAATGCATAAAATTATTTAATATTGACTAATTACGTTTAAAATAGGCAAATAATCAGCAAAACAATATTTTGTCAAATATCTCAAAAGCGGATTTTGAAAGTTACAGTGTGTTGGCTTGGCAGGGCAGATCGGTTCTGCGCACAATCTCTCTCCGGTCGTGTCGGACTTCCGTCCCATGACTATGAGAGTTAGGGAATAGAGAGTGCACTAGTGTCTGCACACACACTTGTGTACTTGGATAATTGACTTAGATAGTCTCAAATTTGACTGCCTCTGTGGCGCGGTGGGAGTGTATCCGACTGCTACGCAAGAGGTCGTGGGTTCGATCCCCACTCAGGATAAAACTTTGTGTGATGAGCACGATGGTTTATTCTGTGTCTGGGTGTTATTTATCTATAATATGTATGTATTTAGAAATATATAAGTATGTTTATCAGTTGTCTGGTTTCCATAGTACAAGCTCTGCTTAGTTTGGGATCAGATAGCGTTGTGTGGGTTGTCCCAAGATATTATTTTTATTATTATTATTATAATGAGATTAGCCGCCGAAACCGACATCGATTAGAAGACCATAAAGTTGTGTGATACGTAGGCTTGTTTTGTAACATACTGCGGGAGTCGTCTTTTAAAAATAATCAAATGTTATCAAGAGAACGCTTTAGTAACGATCTTAAGTACCAAGGATAAGTTACGTCTTTTTACTTTAAGTATAAGCTATAGCGTACTTCAAAATATTAGCAACGGTTTAAATTATAAACGACGATAGTTAACTTACATCTAGTACTGAGAAAATTAATGTTTTGTAATTAGTTACACATGTTCTACAATATGTAGAGTGTGAGTATTTTAATACCTACCTGCCGACTGAGTAATTAATCGTTTAATGAAGGAGTTATGTTTGTATATCATGTAATAGTTTATGGTTGATATATTAATATTATTAGTAGGTATAGTAACATAGGTTTCCCAGGAGAGCAGGTACCAGGTCTGTAAATCAGGATGGTAGATAGGCGTTAAAATGAAAAGAGAAACTTTCCAGATTAAATACAATGTTAATATTATCGCTTCAGACCCTGAGGTATTCGTGACTCAGTGGCGACAAATTGAGAGCTAAACGAAGTTAAGCAATGTTACCACTGTCAGTCCATAGATGGGTGTTCTCTTTCAAATCACGACACATTGCAACTTTAATAAAATGTTGTAATAAAAAGCTCAAATATTTAAAGATTTATCATCACACATAGCTAAAAATCATCCCAGTCAACCCTGCTTTTTAATAAATAAAATAACTGCTTCAAATCCGGCATACCGTTTGGTTGCCAAGTTCTTACATACCAAGCCACTACCTGATATATCAACATACCCCACTTTTTCTTCAAGGGAATCAAGTAGGTATACTCGTATACAGGATGATTTGTAATACACTAGTAACCTCCCGCTCATGGTTTGCTTACATTACATTAAAAAAACTACACAAAAAATATATTCACCCTTAACCATCTACCACCTGTTTTTGAATTTTTGACCTTAACCACCTATCGACTTATTTATTGCAGTAAAATCATTGTGTATTGCAATGTTTTTACTCTGGGGTCTCACTGATTTCGAAGTAAAATCATTGTAGCAAAAGTAAGTCATATGTGGTTAAGGGTTAACATGTTTTTTTTTCATAACTAATGTTCTAAAGTTATTTGGTGTAATGTAAAGAAGCTACGAGCGCAAGGTTTTTGGTACATTACCAATCACCCTGTATACTTTAGTCGATAGATTTTATAAGCTTTGAATAACATTACGATTGCGAACAATACACGATTTAAGTCTAAGGGATGAAATATGAAGCTATAAAAATAAAGACCTAAGTTACACGCTGTATTAGCTTTTGCTGACAGGATCAAACGAAACACTCTATTTATAAAAACCCTGAGTATATTTATTGGATGCCTACAATAAATACTAACATTTTAACTTTCGCGTTGCATGATTATAAGTATTTATTATACGGGAATTAACGCGCATTGTTTACCTTAAAATTGCTTGACGTTTCGACCAGGTTGCACCGGCCGTGGTCACAAGTTACTGGACTGTCCCATTTTAAGGTAAACAATTCGCGTTAATTCCCGTATAATAAATGCCTACAATTAATACAAATCATGTACCGTATTAATGTCAGAATTTATGATAAGAGTAATGCATTATATCAAGCAATGATCTCGTGACAGGTCATGTGAATGAATAATTGTGTAAAAATATTTATATTCAAAATTTAACATTCTTTATTCACTTAGATACATGTAATGCCAATTTTAAGGCCGCAGAAAAGAACATGGCAATAAAAACTCGTGCCCACTATTTTCTAATCGCCAATTTTTACAATGCTTGAAAGTTTATAAACTAGATATGGGGGTAAGGTGCACTAATATACTATACACTGTGTTAGAGGACTGATGTAGATTATAATAATTAAAAATGTGAACAATTATACATACTTATAAAATCAGCCTCAGTGGGTACGACATAGTAGAAGCATCTACTTACAACAAGGTAAACTTAATATTGGCCGAAGTACCTACTTATTACGAAGTAACGAATGATAAATTTTAAATATTATTTCTAATTTCAAAAGAAACAAAATAATGGTATCTATTCGTCACGCAGAATTTTTACTTACTTATGTCAAATCATGCTCTTATAAAGGGTCTTTCAACAAAGACGGGTCGATGTTAAAATTGAATAAAACTAGATGTGTGTGAGATATTAACGAAATTTATTTTTTATTTGAAAGGCCCGTTTATGCCATTATGCATGAAATATGACATCGTTCAAATGTCCGCCGCGGCTTCGCATGGTGGCACAAATCCGAGAGGTCCAATTTTTAATGACTCTGCTGCATAGATCCGGCTGAATCTGAGCGATGGCCTGCGTTATGTTGGCTTTCAGGGCAACGGTCGAATGTGGTTTATTGGCATAGACCTGCGACTTCAGAAAACCCCACAAGAAAAAGTCTAGCGGAGTCAAATCACACGATCTTGGTGGCCAATTCACGTCACCTCTGCGAGAGATAACCCTACCCGCAAACCGTTCATGCAGAATGTCGATTGTGTCGTTCGCTGTGTGGCAAGTAGCGCCATCTTGCTGGAACCACATGTCATTCACGTCCATATTGTTCAATTTAAGCCAAAAGAAATTGTTTATCATTGATCTGTAGCGCTCACCGTTGACGGTGCTGGCCTCGCCAACTTCGTTTTCGAAGAAGTACGGACCAATGACGCCGCCAGACCAAAATCCGCACCAAACAGTTACTTTTTGTGGATGCATTGCTATCTGGTGAACCTCATGTGGGTTGTGGTCATCCCATATACGGCAATTTTGCTTATTAACAAAACCATTCATCCAAAAATGTGCCTCGTCGCTAAAGATTATTTTTTGGCCAAAATCGGGGTCCTCTTCCAAGCGTTCCGACGCCCATTCAGCGAACACACGGCGTTGTCTATGGTCATTAACTTTGAGCTCCTGGGTCAGTTGGATCTTGTATGGATGCAGACCCAAGTCCCGACGCAAAATTCTCCAAGTTGAAGTCTGCGAAAGGCCGAGTTCTTGTGCACGGCGAGAAATCGACTGCTTCGGAGTCTCCTGAACACTCTCACGTACAGCGGCGATGTTCTCGGCCGATCTGGCGTTCCTTTGACGTAAAGGTGTTGGTTGGTTGTTTATCGAACCGGTCGTCTCAAATTTAGTCACCAATCGTTGGAGAGTAGACTTTGAAGGGCCACCGCGTCTGCCGTAAAATGGGCGCAATGCGCGCAACGTTTTCACTAACGAACACTAATTTTGATAATAAAGTTTTATCATTTGCACATGCTGCTCAACCGTGTAACTTGCCATGGTGATTTGGCATCAGTGACTGAATAAGAAAAAACAGATTTGACAGATGCCGCCAAATCAAAATGGCCGCCACAGATTATTAATATCGACCCGCTCTATTTGAAAGACCCTTTATATTCCGTTCGCAATTGGGTAGATGACGAAATGAATGATGAAATTATTTTACACTATACTGGAAATAGCATTGGTTTTTCTACAATTTTACGTTGTCATGAATTTATAAACATCATCAACAAACATTGAAACTACATGATTTGACCATACAAAAGAATGACGTCATTGTTTTGTACTTCATGTAAATTAGTACGAGGCGCATCGTTTTGACGTTTCTTAAACAAATACTGATTTGACTTGACAGTCAGCTACTCTCCCTACCCTATTGGGTATTTGAAGTTTACAAGTCTAACAACACAAATAGTTCAACGGTAACAATTCAAATTGTTACTCCATCGCACGTCTGACTTTGGCAGAATTGTCGACATAAAAAAAAAGTCAAATCAGAATCTTTTTTATTAAATGTCAAAACGATTCGTTCTGTAGAGATTTGTATGCAATTTAACATTGTGACGTGATTATGTTCTGGTTTCAAATAATTTACTTTTAGTATTTATTTTGATTATAAATACAAAAAACATATTAAATTATGCACGAATATACATTTTTAAGATGAATTTAAAGGCATACTAATACTTGATAAGTGTAAAATATTTTATTGTTATTGATTGATTTGACATTCAAATACTTATTCTATTAAAAGAACTTTCTGCAAGGCTCTGGATGAAACAATATTTCTGCTGCGCTGATGATTAATACTTAGTAAGTAGAACTACCATTTAAATTGCATCAGAATCGCTTAAAATTCATCTCTCAATTACAATTTTGTAGTTATACTGATGTAATTTGGACACAACTCTGATACAATCCAAACAGACTATAGCCCTTGAATGTTGCAACTATCAAAACCGTCGATAGTGTGATGTGTTCCGAGATAAAACGATTCATTGACCTTACACACATTTCATTCATCATCGGCACATAGTTAATTCAGTCAGCTCAATCGGTTCGAAAATTTGGTATGTATGTAGGCAGACTTTCTCCGGGTGAAATGGGTGTGAGAGAGAGGGGGGCGCGACCTTGTTAGAGGGAGGTTGGCTTTGCACCTGCGCAGTATCCACTTGTCACTCTGAGAGACGCGAGCGCAGCCGCGCTCGTTCGAAACACGCGTCGCCCGCGCACGTGGACGTCAAACTTATTCTTTTTTTGAAAATTCAAATCTGTGGAACGTTTTTTTTTTAGTGCGAACTGTGTTGTGCCTGGAACATTGTTTGACTTTTGGCCTGTTTCGTTGTTCGTGTTTGTGGAACTACGGTATGTTTATTTATTGAAATTTATGCCATTAATTAATTCTCTCATTAATATCGCACGCATTCATCATTATTTTTTTGTGTTGACAAGTATTATGTGGCATCCTATTACGACTAGTATCGCATCGATACCGCCTGAATATTCATGACATAAGCTTATTACGATGCGTTTAATAATGACAAATGGCGTCTATTATGTACACTCACGTTCAAAACTGTATTTTATTGGTATCAGTTGCCACCTAGAATTTATCTGAAGACTGCTTTTGAAAAGTTATTTCTGTGGTCTGCTGCTGTTTAATAAGCACATCGTAATAACAAATCATGCTATAAATTATGTGTAATTGCTCTCTGTGCTCATCTGTACGAGCTAGTACAGTGCGGAACGGAACTGTGTGGGGTATTCAGAGCGAATCGACAATGTGGGCCAGTCAGGTGCCGCCCGCCCTCGTGCTTCCGTCAACGACTGTACCCTGCATTATTTTGTTGTTAAGAAAGTGTGTTGATGATTGTACTTTAAGTAGGTGATGCACTTATCATAAAGTTATTATTATTATAATTTTATTCGTTTTCGTAGAGTAAATTAGGTATTCTTAATAAGCAGATAGTACGGCCATGAACGCTTTTAAGTGCTTCAAATTTTTACTCGGTTGTACAAAATGGAAGGTAATTTTATAGCTTAAATTACTGATAGACTTTATCGTATTAGGAGTCAGTTAAGTATATATCTTTATTATTCATATCACAAGCAACATTTTTGTATAAAAAACTAATATACGTTGTCGCAGGTACAGTACATTGGTACATAAAGTTTATTTAAATTCTATTATTATTTCCGAAGGTTCTTACCTCTTTGTGTTGCTATGATAACAATAGCAATATCAACAATGATTAATATAGAAAGTTTAGAGATGACATAGTACAATAGGAACAGTTTAGAGGTCATTTACACTACGCATATTTTTAAAACTTAGTTTTTTGTATGCATTTCGTCGTGATTTCGATATTGGTGAGATAAAATAGCTTTTATAAGTTTATTTTGTTTAATAAAATAAATAAATAAAATAAATAAATAATGTTAAAATAAAATGCTGCTCCGCTCTCATTGGTCGCATCGTGATGTTATATAGCTGATAGCCTTGCTCGATAAATGGGCTATCCAACAGTAAACTAATTTCGAATCAGTAGTTCTTGAGATTATCCCGTCCAAACAAACAAACAAACAAACTCTTTTGCTTTCTAATATTAGTATAGATTAGGCTTAATAATGTTACGAATTGGTTCGTACTTTTATTAGGATTTTGTTAAAAACGCGGTTTCAATAACTTAGTAAATGCAAAAGTTATATTTACGGAATATCCTGACTTTGTCATCTATCTTTGAATATACCCGACAACTTTGCTTAACCGCATTTCGCCCGGAAAAGTCTTAAAAAAAACTGTTCAAATGAAAACAGTGTAAAATTTATTTTAAATTATCTGTTCCAATTAAATAAATCCAACATTCTAAATTTAAATTAAATCTTTATTCTTACGGTATGTTGTGTTCCGCTCTGGCGCATGCGCGTTGCGTAAACTGCGTTCGCGCAGACACCGCTGGTCGCGTTCTACACGTGACCTTGACAATGAACCACTAAGCGTTCGGCTAAACGCTTCCGTTTCCTTTTGTTGGCGTTTTAAAGTTTACTTTTGTTTCAACCGTTTTTGGAATTGTAATAAATAGTTTTGGTAATAACTATAATAAAAGTGTAAGTAAATAATAAAAGTGACAGTTTTTAACCTAATAAAATAATTAGAGGAGGTTCTCAAATTAATCCATATATATTTTTTTTTTTTTTTACAGATTAAAATTACTATTTTATGCACATCATGTTGTTTTAATTTCAGTATACCAACGTAAATATCACACAAAAAGTCAGTGTACGCCTTCACTTACGTGGAAATCAATTTATTGAAATACTAGCTTTCCTGCGTTAATTTTTCCTCTTTTTGCAACATTTTTCATTGTCGCTCCCCTTGTTTTGGTCGTACCGTAATGTTATATAGCCTTTAGCCTTCCTCGATAAATGGGCTATCCAACAGTATAATATTTTTTCACTTTGAATTAGTAGTTCCTGAGATTATCGCTTTCAAACAAACAAAATCTTCAGCTTTATAATATTAGTATAGTAAGTATAGATAAAGTAGCCCATGTTCTGTCCCAAGCCAGTTCCATTTAACTTGCAGGGAAAGCCAATGAAACGGATATTACGAATTAATTACAATTAAATAAGTATAGCTATATTCAGTAGGTATGTACCTATCTACTTCCTAACTTTCTACTCGATACTACGAAGTTAAGTATCCTTTTAGATCTTGTTTATATCTCCTCCATCATTTTTATCAGGATATGTAAGTAACGCTTCAGACGAGCAAACATTATTTAAATATATGAGGCCCTCCAACATTTTTATATGAAGCAAAAAGTGCTTACTCATTCATTTTTCCCCGCTTCTTCCGAGCGAGAATAATGAGATTCGTTTTTTACGAAATTATTTCTGTGTTATGTCCCTGAGTTCCTTCTTTATAAGAAACCCGTGTTTTGTTATGTGGTTTCATGCAAAATACAAAAAAACAAACTTCACGAAAACGCTTTTTATATTACATTCTTCAGAATCATAAATCCTAAGGTTTGCCCATTAATTTATTTTTTCCAACACGCAGTTTTGGCCCCTACTTACCTATTGTTAGGCACTTATAAGTCAAACAAAACTGCGTGTTGAACCCGAATCCTTATTAGGATGAAAACCCACGCGAATAGCGCACACTTAACGATTTTTTTTCAACACTGCTGCTAAAAAATTGTGAAGCAAGCGTGTCGTCGTGACTTCTAGAAGACTAGAGAAGATAATCTTGTGTTTCCCCAATCCGTACAGGGCTGGTGTTTAGGATTATGGCCTATATTGCACTAACCTCTATATTACTAACTAGCTGACACGCGCAACTTCGTCTGCGTAAATTTTCCCTGTTTTTGCAACTTTTTTCATTGCTGCTCCGCTCCTATTGGTCGTAGTGTGATGTGATATAGCCTAACCTTCCTCGATAAATGGGCTATCCAATAATAAAATAATTTTTAAATTCGGACCAGTAGTTGTTGAGATTTTTGGGTTCATACTAATAATATTAGTATAGATACGCAGGACTCTGGACTGGCTACCCGGCACAAAGTGACAGCAATTTCAAACGTCGAACTGAAATACCGGTCTGTAAACTTTTTTCATTTAGGGCCGTGTAACGCAAGTATAGTATAACCATTGATTTTGAAAAATTACCCTCAAAATATTAAAATCTAATGAAAGTCCTGTTGTTGTCGATGCCCTGTCCAGCTTTAGAGTACTATAGAGATCAGTGCCCATACTGCCTTACAGTGTCTGACTGTGTCTCAATAGTGGACAAGCTCACAGAAAAGAAAAGTGAAAACTTGACAAATAAATAGAAATAGTTATTTTTATTGACGTGACAACGACTTATAAATCGATGACCGGATACACTCACAAAAAAGTCTCATGTTCCGCTCACGTTCCTCGCTGATAGGCTGAAGTATTGTGGTCGTCCGTAGGGCACCCCACACCCGCGCCCGAGGGCTGGTTGCTAAGCAACGCGAATGGCGGTATGTCATCAATGTTTTCTTATAACGTTATCACGTAAAATTATCGTCCGTAAACCGACTTTACAGACATTTTCATCATCGTTCTGTAATGTTTTAGTTACAGAGGCGGAGAAAGCTGTGTTTATAAAATAAATGCATTAGGCTCACCGGGGCCCATATAAAAGAATATATTTAAACACAATAGGCCTATCGAAACCAATTCAATCAGCCAAAATCAAATATTTAGACTACGTAACACAGGTAATCGAACACAGACCGTTCAATTTCAATGACACGGCCGATTTCGCAAACGGAATCGCTTCAACGCATTACTTTGTTCGTAGCGATCGATCTAATTTAATCTATTCTGTTACATAAGTGGCTGTGACGAATTTATTTATTCCAATTCTGTGTGATATGTTTAAAAAAAATATAGTTGTTTCTTGAAGTATGTTGAATGGGAAAGTGAACTCACGAAGTTTAAATTGCTCGTGATAATGTGTGAGTAAAAATATCTTGAGTAGGTACAGTACCTTCATTCCTCGCCGCTCCGCGCGTCTCAGCAGTCGCCGCGTTAATTTTTATTTTTATTTTGTTTATATTTTTGTACCTGAACGACGAGACCTAATTGTGTTAGGCATTTACGGTGAGGCGCGCGCGTGCACCACCATATTTGTTATGTATACTTGTGTATGTCATTGTTGTTTGTGTCCAAATCACAGCGAATAAACGTTTCTTTCTTTCTTTCTTTCTTTCTTTCATACGTATTTTTCTTTATAGTTCACGAACAAGAATCTCAGACGGCTTTAAACCACTCTGTTCGGGGGGCTTTCAAAGATTCCGTGTCTGTGAGGGTTTTGGGTAGATGACTACAATAATAATAAATTATTTTACATTATACAGGAAATAACATTTGCAAAAATATTCTGAAAAACAATCTATCTCCACAATTTTGCGTTGTCATGAATTTATAAACATCAAAACAAACATTGAAACTACATGATTTGACCATACAAAAGAATGACGTCATTGTTTTGTATTTCATATAAATTAGTACGGGGCGCATCGTTTTGACGTTTCTTAAAAAGATACTGATTTGACTTGACAGTCATTTACCCTATTATGTTGCGCATTTTATGAAGGATTTTTTTTTAATAATAATTATCAATAGTTCCCTCTGTACCGGCAAGGTACAGGATTAAGCTCAAAGCACACTGATCAACTCGTATCAATAGTAAAAGGCCGGCAACGCATAAGCTATGCCTTCAGTGTCATAAGTATATACCTAATGTCCATGGGCAGGGGTAATTAATCATTTACCATCGGATGAGTCCCTTATTTGTTAGCCCCCTATTACGTTAAAAAAAGTGGTTGTCTGTGAAGTCGGTTTATGGACGATAATTTTATGTGATAGGTAGATAACGTCATAAAAAACATTAGTGACATTTTATTAAAATAAAACCATACATGTGACAGTTTATTTTTTTAATTTTCAATTGTATCGCATGTCGCTGCAATCGCCAAAACATTGATGACATTGTAATAAACAACCATGCCTGTGACAGCTTCAACTTGCTACGTGACTGCTTAGCTACCAATCAATACCTTGACCACTGATTGCTACTGATTGTACACCCTGTCGTCGATTTATAAGACGTTATCGCGTCAAAATAAAATAATAATTTAAGTGTACTCAATACAGTATACAATGTTGGGGTTGTTTACCGTCGTTTGACTTCAATAATTCTGTGACATGCCTACTCACTGAGTAACATAATTCAAAAAGATCCACAGCCTTTAAATATGTATCAGTTGTACTCATTTAAACCAATATTTCCTTCCATACATTTATGAATACATTTTACTTTATTCAGACAATAAATATATAACTCTTTATTAATGCCATAACTAAAGATCTCTCAGTGTCCATCCTGTAATCATTAGTATTGATATGTCAGAACAATGGGTTATTAAATAAAGTTAACTTATATTTTATTAAGAGAAAGTTGTTTTCAAAATGTCAGCCTCTGAAAGTGTGCGTGAAAAATGAACAAGTTACTGAGTGAAGGGGACGGAGGATCGCCCTTTAATCTGATTAAAACAAAGGAAAAAATATTATACACGGCAATATTATTTTTTTAACGCCCGGTTGCACCAAATGGTTTGAAGATTAAGTACAAGGTTTAATCAAGTTAATTTGTTGTTACACTGCGAAAGTTAAATACATCAAAATACATAGTAAAAATAAGAGACTCGTATGGACTACCGAAACTAGTTCTTACTCAACTCTTAATAAAATCTTTTTGGTGGAAAAGTTACTATGAAGTTTACTTTTTGTTATACTAAGAAATGAAGAGACAAGCAGACTCCCAAATCCTTGTTTGGTAACGATCTAAATGTCATCGCACCGCGTTCTTCATTTGATATATTAGTTTGTAAATCTCATTTTCCCAGTAATTACACTTGCTACAGTGGCCACTAATGAGAGGAAAATTATATGGCAGATGAAGATTGAAACTCCCAGAAGCAGCAGAATAAACTCCTTATCTAAAGTTAAGCTTTGCCTTAGCTTAGAGACGTAGAATGCAGTTGGATTTTTTTCTCAAAACAAGCACAAATTTGTAGCATCGATCTTGTTTATCTTTTGTTCGTACGATCTGTTCAATTAGAGTGACACACTCACTGTTTGTGATTCGACGATATGTCTCCTGATTTTACAAACATTCATTTAGAGCTGTTGTCTCATTAACTACTTACCTACCTGTGTACAAAATATTCGCCTCTTTTAAATTCAGTTTTTTTTTTATTTGATTTGATACGCTTTTACATGCGTAGATATTATAAACTTCAATTTTATTCTACGAGTACTACTAAGTTATTGTAGAAATAGGTATAATATAACAATTAGCTTTTGTCCGCAGAGTCCCTCGCATTTACTTCAAATGTCAAAGAGATTCCGTTCCCCGGCTACTGCATTGTTTCGTTAGGATGTTTAAGTACCTATTTCATGCTTACAATATAATAGTTCTATATTTCTATGGGCCTACGAGTTCAGTGACCTATTTCTATTCAAACCGAAGTACCCATCGACGTCTTAGATTTGATTTTTATTACCTAAGTACGGAATGCCTAATTCAATTGATTATGAGTATAGTTCTTTAATAAAGTAAGACGTTGAAGGTGGTCTAACTAATGTTTAAATTTTATGAAGTGAATATTTAAGACCGACTAAAAATTGTTAAGTATTTACAATTTTACTCGATTTTTACCTAGATCAAATTCTCTGCTCTGAGTTAGTAAAAGACATTCTTTTTTATGAAAATATATATTACGGGTCTCAATCGCGTGAATAATTTAAGTTAAAATATCTTGTTTGGCCGTGGTCACGGGTAGACTGTCACGCGATTAAGACCCGTAATATATATATTTTCATAATGTGTACATTCTTTTTTATTTTATAGATAAGTGAGTATGCTCCACTAATTTAAACACATAATGGACACTTTGAAATACATAATTAGTAAATTTAAGAAGAACATTCTCAGCTATTTTTCAAAGTCCCAAGTAGCCGCTGACAAAAATTCTATTAAGTCATATTATCTCAGAGTCAAATCTTAAAACGAAGCCTAACGAAGTTCGTAAACAACATAATTATATTATAATTCTAATTAAGTAACAGGAAGCCGTACTCTTGGTATTCATTTAATCACAGTTTAATCGTACGTTAATAGGTGAAACTCATCTCCGTTTACCGACTCCTCTGTTTTTGTTTCGTCCGTCCGTCCGTACTTTCTCCGTTTAGATACAGATTAATTGGTATTTGTATTTATCTGTTTGTAAATATTATATGGTTGTTGCATGAATATCTTGAGTTTGATTTGTCTTACCTGACTATGTAACAACAATTAAAAAAAGAAAACTATACACTACCCTCTTCGGTTTAGCAGCCAGAGTCACTTCAATGACCAAAATTCCAGTCACACAAGCGCTAATAACATAGGCAGAACAAAACACAAGTACCTTTGTTGTATTCTCATGTATTGGCATTTCATTCGCTCTTCATTCTACGCAAAAAAAATCAACAATAGGTACATAGTCTTACTTTAAATCAACATGTACCACATTCACTACACATGTTTTATAACTACCATAGTCGGCTACCGGCATTATACCGGTAACCTTAAACCTGAGCGATTAAGAAAGGGAATGAGGCTTCGGTACAGCCATACCGCATAGTAACTTGATAAGCCGCGAAGATAAAACATGTTATTTAAGTCGACCGGGATACAAACCTGTGACACTGCAACCATCTATTTAGTGATACCTACAAGGCCATTAACACGTTTCCGTCGTCTCTTATAATAAAGCCAGCACTTTCTCTCAGTTACGAAATAAATCGAATAACTTTTATTCGATTATAGACCCTTAAATTGTAAATTTATGTCGATTGTCCGTGAACTTCTCGATTTTCTATCGATTAGACGGGAATGATTGATTTAGAATTTGATGTGTCGAATCGTTATTATCATGTAGTTTATGCCTTTTAAGAGCCTAATAGGTGGTAAAAAGAAGAGGTTAATTAATGTTGATTATTGCCAAGAGTTTATTGTTAATTCCTAGTGGTATTAGTAAACCATTAAACAGTACTTTCATCATTTAGCTTATAACCGCTTACGCACAGATTTCTTTGCCTTGGCGTCTTTATCATACGGTATCTGATAGTTGACGCTACTGTTGTTTTTGGTCCACCAATCCAGCAGCAGTCACGTGACGTATTGTCAACTATATGTCAAATGCATACATTTTCCCGCGTTAGCGTGTGCGGAAAAAGTATCGTGTGGTATTTGTCTAAGCCTCCAGGCTAGCCGTATTGCATGCCATACGACCACCTTATACAGAAAAGAAACTCTTATATTAAATTTAAAAATAAACAATAAAGACTACTCCATTAAACCTTTTATACAGCCTCAACCCGAAACTAATCCGATTATAGAGAAACGTTGCAGTAAAGGTTTCGTACACACACGAGCTCTAACGATAAACTTAACACAGTTTTTGCCGGACCGTGAGAACTTGGTACAAATTAATTTCTATTTAATGTTGGGAACATCTTTGTATAACAATATTTGTCAGTTGTAAAATGGAAAGTTGTGAAGCAGGTTTACCCAGATGTGTATCGATGAACTACAAAATGGGCAATTAAGAATTTGTTAATACATAGTTTCACGGTCGTTTTGCTTTATCTTCGACTTGGAATTGGCGAGAGAACAATGGTTTTTGGAAGAGATTAAGCAATTTTGGTCGTATTGAAGATATCTACCGTAATGAATATTCAAAGGAATTTGAGTTCGGAAACTCAGGACCTAGTAACTAATTGTCGTGAAATAGATTATGTTCTAAATCCTTAGTAACGTTTACATCTCAATGGTTTTCAAACCTGAACGGATACCAAGAACTTAAGAGTAGGCAACTTTCTGATTCAAACAAAAAGGCTTCAAGATATAAACTGCCTACATTTACGTAATATCTGAATGATGAATAACCGTCAGATGTTACAAAAGATTTATTCCGAAGAAAACAGCGTTTTTCTGAAACATTTGTTCCGTCTTCAATATCGTTTTGATTTCCGAGAGATAATAACAGAAAAGTATTACGAACTCATTATCCACCCACTCGAAACAATATATCATTATCTTTTCCTTATAAATATACACTTAATTATGATTTCGCGCCTAGACGAATGAGCAAGCACCTTTTGGCCTGGGGCCGTCTATGAGAGATAAGTGACTGCGTTTATGAACTATTCATTATTCGCACTCAAAATAAATTATTTTCGCTGTCCAATAAAAATAATATAGTAAAATGAAGACGTACCCATGACTAGATAGTGGATTGAAACCAGTATAGAGAAAGTTCAAGCCTGTCTTGGGTCAATAGTATACACGTGAGCTAATATAGTATCTGTGTTAATAAATTGTGTTTATAGGCAACGTCCGATTTTTTAATATCATTTACATATATAAAAGCGTAAATTAATATAACAGCCACATTCTTGCGATTTTTGCGAACATATTTTTCTATAATACAGTTAGATACATTAATGTGCCAAAATTTGACATAGTCTGAAATTATTTTTCATCAAAAGTTTTTTGATATACAACGTAGGAACGCTGCCAGCTTTCTGGGCACATAACTGCCTCGGTGGCACGATGGGAGTGTAAGTAACTGCTGTGCAAGAGACCGTGGGTTCGATTTCCCACACGAGACACCGCTTTGTGTGATCCACACATTTTTGTTTCGAGTCTGGGTGTACTTCATGTCCGTGAAATGAATGCTTGTAAAGTCCC
This sequence comes from Herminia tarsipennalis, assembly GCA_945859575.2. Taxonomy (NCBI): domain Eukaryota; kingdom Metazoa; phylum Arthropoda; class Insecta; order Lepidoptera; family Erebidae; genus Herminia; species Herminia tarsipennalis. Next base: position 21,498,899 of record OX243835.2, on the reverse strand, counting down.
CCGCGCTTGTACCCTACTGCGGGAGTTGTCTTTTGAAAAAATAAAAAACATTACCAGTAGATATCGATGGGGTGGAATATTTCGATGCCTGGTTAGATCTGATATGATAAACATGATAATTAAACAAGCACATAAATGTCTTGTCAAAATTACATTACGGGCTAACCAATATAAAGGAAATCAGGTGACTTTTGTCGGTAATTTTAATGTTATTTTTACTCAAATGTTGTTCGAGTAATGGCTTCAAAGTGAGTATTATCTACTATTAATGATTTTGGTCTGAAATAGTCAATTTTTATAGTATACTAGCGGACGCCTCGCGGTTTCACCCGCGTAGTTTGCGTTCCCGTGGGTTAGTGTAGCTTCACAACGATGAAAGAATTTTTCAAATCCGTCCAGTAGTTTCGGAGCCTTTTTAATACAAACAAACAATCAAATCTTTCCTCTTTATAATATTAGTATAAAAGTATAGATATAGAAGTATAGATATAGACTAGCGGTCCCGCGCAACTTCGTCTGCGTAATGTTCCCCGCTTTTGCAACATTTCTTATTGCTGCTCCGCTCCTATGGGTCTTAGCGTGATGTTATATAACCTATAGCCTTCCTCGATAAATGGGCTATCCAACAGTGAAAGAAATTTTTAATTCGGATCAGTAGTTCCTGAGAATACCGCGTCCAACAAACAAACAAACTCTTCACCTTTATAATATTGGTATAGAAGAGATGGAAAATGAACTTCACAATGAACATCAGATGTGATTATTATACTAAATAAGAAGTACGATGTAGCTAGTCTAATATGAGATTACAGGTATTTTCAGGGTCGCGAAGGTTAAATGCCTAGTCACTCAGAGTAAGCAATTTATGCCAAATTTATGCGGGCATGTGGTATTTGAATTGAGCCTTGTGAAATACCTGTGGTCAACCTGTGTGGATTTCTCTGGTAGTACCAATCTTGATAGCAAGAAAGCTGCTTGTCATAAAGCATTTTGAAGTTTGGTTTTAGGTCCTACTTTGAAAATTACATATTTTTTATTGTTTATGAATGTTAGCGTTAAGTAACAAACATTTCGACAGCTATATAAAAGTTTTAACTAGAAATAGAAGGTGTAAATTAATTCCCGTCCGACCCGAAAGGGGTACATCGGTATTCATTAAAATTACTTTTTTATTGAATATTATAATTCACGATTTAAGTACCCAATTTCGTCGATATGTGTAAAAAAATCAACATTGATTAAAATTAAATTTTAAAGCCAATTAAATTAAAAAGCCATTATAACATATGACTTTATCAAGAAAAAAAAATCAAGATATTTTTTTTCGTAATTGAATTTAAAAAAACGGCGTAAATTGAATGGGAACATGATACCTAACAACACATTAACGGGTCGGACAGGGATTAATAACATGCAATCAGGTTGACTAAATACCCTATTACAAGTTTATATATCTACGTAACAAACTATTGACAATCTTGAAATAGCTAACTCTGTACTGTACATGTACCAATCTTTAAAATTGGGCTTTTCTAACCGGATTGTAGTAGATACTAACTGAAACAAACACATTAGATTGCGCACTTTATATTCACAGCAATGGACCCCGCCAACAAAAAATACAATGCATATCAAATTGAGATGTCCAACTAGAAAGGTTTTAACGAAACAGTAAAAATAAAGTTTCATTTTTTGTTCTGTGATGTCAAATTCTATACGTTTGTTCGTCAATCTTGTTAATTGAACTGGAATAGTGTTAATCGGACATCGATTATTGTAGGTATATCGATATCGATAGATAAACTTTTGCGATACTACTTATGCGATAAAAAATATACAGGTTATTGTAGAGATTGTGTGTCAAAATTTATGAAGTTTGACAGGTATCGAATGATAAGTTAGTTCCACCTTTCATTTGCCTACTTGGTGTTGGTTGGTTTGAAATGCAGATTGTAGGAACAAGTTAGTAACGTAATAGATTAGTAAATTGTTTATATTTCGCTTAAATATTATTTTAATGAAAATATAGAAACTTAGTTTTAAACACTTTATTTTACGTTGTTTATCTCCATAGTTACTGTACTTTAAAGAGATTATAGTTTTAAAAAAAAGTTGTAAACCAATTCTAAAAAGAATAGAAATTAAACTGCCAAATCTCTAAATTATGCCATTGGAAAAAGAAATAAGCATTCAAATTATTAAGTTAAATTACACACACAAATCTGATTAAGAATTAGCATATGATTATCAGTTATCATAGTACAAAATTAAATAATGACTGTTAACTAAATCGGTTACATCAGTGATTGAAAGGACAATCGCTGTGAGCCGGAACTGTTACGAAACAGGTTCCAACTGCTCACACTCACTGACAGCGAAAGTGCTATAATTTGCTCACTGACATTTCGGCATCCTTTGTTCATGTCAATTATCGTCAGTTTTGGTTTTTGTCATATTTTAAATTTTGAATGTTTCTTTAAACTGGTTCTTTTGGAGTTTTAAATACTTTAGGGTAGGTACTAGCAAGTATTATGGTGACGGTAAATATGAATATTGTTGACAGACATTACGTATTTGACGCAAATATTTATTATCATAATTGTCATATTAATTCAATTCAACTGACAGTGTATGTACAAACAAGTCTCAAATTTAAAATACGAAGGCCAATTATAATATAATATATAAATAACATGGAGGCATCTCGTCGACTCTACATACACTTTCTACAAACTAACGCGCGTTAAGGTATTCTCAAATTAAATTAATCGAGTTTCTCGATGCACGAAACTTTGAAAAAGCGAAGTATGTTTTTTACACCGAGCGCATGTGAACTCTTCATTGGGGAAAGCTATTGAACATAGTGTTTAATTGACATTAACGAACGATCTTTTGTTCTTTTTACTAGTTATTCAGTTTTAGCAATACATAATAGATGTTTTCCTTTGTTGCATGTAACTATGAATCTATAAGTGATTGTTTCTTAAGACGTCGCATTTAATTAATGAGCTATTTGTGTTTGTAACTTGATCGTTAAAATGCGTGTATTTATAATGAAATATTTATAATTTGTCTACATGAGATTCCGTTAGACCTAAAGAAAGAGAGTCGAATGATCGTCAAGTTTGGTACTCTTAAATTATGATGTTCAATATTATATCAAACGGCGTGGCGGTAGCCTCTTGGCTAAGGCATCGGTCATTATACTACCGACGTGAACCCACTTCTAACTCAAGTCTTTGAGCTTAGTTGAAGGGGTTAACAAAATTGCTAATAAATAATGTGGGACCCAAGCCCACATTGCTAGTTCTCTTTTTTATTTAATAAAAAAATATTGCATTTATTTTTTAATTTGAATGTCAAGTGTGAAATTAAAAAAGTATTTATCACGCCAAATGAAGCCTATTTTAATAATTTTTGTAACAGCTTTGAAGCCCGCCTCCGTCAACAGTATGACTAGAATTTTAAAACTGCCTGTATATATAGGTACATTTGTTACGTTCAGGACCTTTGCCCCAAGTTAAATTATGACAGGACCGTCTGTGGCTCGACAACTGTTTGTCATAAGATAATTTGCCCCTGTCAACCTTTTTGTGAGTACATTTACATGCGTCCAGGAGATTTAAGTAAGTTTGCTTAATTTATTGCTCCCATATCTTATTAGGCTTTTGAGTACCACATATGTACTAGTCATATTTCTTCCACACACAGGATCTACTAGGCTTACGTAGAGATTTTGTGTATGGTTAGTAAGTGAATGGAGACCTTTCGCTTTCATGTGAATATACTTTACAGTGTACTTTTGAATATTAAAATTTGTATAATAGTTCCTTAAACACAGTCAAACTGTTGAATAGATTTAGACGACGCTTGGTATTCCGTATAACTTACGACATTAGAAACTCAAAAGGATAAAAATCTAGGTAAGTAGTAATTTAATTAGTTCGCCGTAGATTAAAGTTAGGTATACATAGTGTATAGACAGTCCTGTGTCTTTGACTTTAGACAAGGTGAATGATGCGGTTTTGAAGCTGTGTATCATCATTATTTTTTTATATAAATTATTATTATTAAAAAAACCCTCTATTTTTAAATTTCTCGAATGCCATACATACTTACTTATCTTAAATTGAATCGGTGTAAAATATTTCACTTTGTCACTTATATACAAAGTATGGAGTCAATAAATATTTAAGTGAAGGTTCGATCATAACTACAAAATGTATGTTGTATCGTAATACATCTCTGGTTTGCCCGCCCAATTGATTAAAGGCGGGCCCAAATGCGTACGCGCCGCCGCGACGGTCAGCGGTGGGCTTTTGATAGTGATGCACCACACCGTGTTTTACAGACATTGATTTATATCGATAGTAATAAAATAACATTTTTATAAATTAATCGACTACTTTTTTCAAATAATATGTACATACATTGTACAAATAATTTATTTCCGTATCGTTTCTCATTTATGGTTTATAATATTTAGACTTCATTAAATCTGAGTTATACTAATGCGAAATGATCAATGAATTTATTAATGAAAAACATACTTGAGCCAGTCAAATACAATTACTGTCACTAACAATACTGATGCAATCTAAAGCTGAGTTATAAACACGTTATCTTGATACACTAATTCCCATATCAAACTAGATGGAATGTCATCAATTGATAGATAAGGAGCATAATATCGATATCGATATTCGATGAGGTGGTCTTGTAAACATCGATACTCGGTATCGCTAATTAGTCGCCGGTGAAAGTCACCGACCGACTGACCACAATCTGAGTCCGATGTTTCGGCACTGTCGATTCTAGATCGATTCTACTTTCGTTTTTGACTACTCTTACTTACCGTTCACTACAGGTCGATTGTATGATTTATTTCATACTTACGTTACATAGTAATTATATAGCCTGAATATATTACGGTGAGTCGATTTCTTTGATGTATTTTGAGCTTAATTAATTTTTGTTGATATCGATTTACTATTACATTTATTGTGTAAATTGAAACGATAATTATTAAATCGATAGGGTCAGCGGTGCCACGTATTGTTGTTTTGCTGACATGAATGTATTCAAATACTTAGTATTATTTATTTCAAGCCAACACTATTTCATTTGTGATTTGACAGTAAGGAAATTATAATTTGTAAAACTTGACCAACGAAGCTGAAATTTGGCAAATGCTAGACAGTTAATTATGTCCCCAAAGAGAAGGAAGAGGCTCCAAGTTTATATGGAAATTGGTAGACTTTTTTCATGATAATCAAAATATACGCGGGTCGTGGTTCCCCACGGTAATATAATATACCAAAATTTAAGATTATTTTTTATTCCGTTCCTTTCATTCACGATTGTATTCATGAGCTACGGTTGGGTTTCATAGATTAGTTACAAAAGAAAATCTGTTGTCTGACAAACTGTTTTGTTCAGCTCTTCATGCTACGTTTCGATGTTTCGTCACCTTTCTCTATTTACATTTATTTCTTTAAAACCATGTGTAGATAATATTATGCAAAATACACAACTGTTTTTATAATTGTGATTGATCACATAACTGGATATATAAATATGGGAAAATATTTCGTAGATCGATTATGAATTATGGTCAATTAAAAAGTCAAAACATCGATCGGATTGATTAGTTTGTTGAGTGAAGTGGATTCTACAGGATTGAGTGACAGAGACCACACAACTTCACGTTATAATGTCCTCAAAAAGCTCCTTTTATTCGTTTAAAAATTGTTTCTATGTATTGTTCAGTGGCTATTTTAAAAAGACTACTCCCGCTTTAAGGTCTAAGCTAATGTGGTACGGGGAACTTTGCAAACATGCAATTAAAGGATACATAAATTATAGGTATACAAAGGTCTTCAGTGTAGGAATAGAATCCACAACCTCTTGCACAACACGCACACTCATTGCATCACAGAGGCATAAAGGGTAGATTACGCGAAACACGGTTCGGTTCTCTCAAAAAATTATATAGAAAACCTAAATATTAGGACATAAAAATTGGGTCACTAGTCAAAGAGTTTTTCTAGTAGATGAAATAAAGAAATTCAAGGATATGTTTTATTATGATCCCGCAAATAAATCTTGAAGTTGCGGAAAAATGCAAAAACGAGCATTTTCGTATTGTCATAGTCATGGCGTTCGTAATCTAACATGTGTACGAACGAACATTCTATTTTATTTTGACCTGCGCTCCTGCGCACGGTTGTGTGCGGAAGAGCGAGGCCGGCGATCGTTTCGCTGTGTACGTAGCGCTAAATAAATAATTCTCTCAGTGTAATGCCCCCTTAAACGAACGAATAAGAAAGAATAATCAAATATGTACGTACATTAATCTATAAATTAATAGTGTTCTCAGTGTTTATACACTATGTCGAATACACAACATGAGTTTCATGAACACTTTCCTTGAGAGACTTCCAAGTTCCATTAGTGAAATGAAAACTCAATTTTATAAGGGGGTCCTTATAAAATTGAGTCCATAGACTATACATCAGTAGATAACAACTAATTGTTTTTTAATGAAGGTACTTTATTTAAAAATTGCCCATAAAACTGCATATTAACCGTTCGTCTCGACCTATTGATGAAATTCGTGAATTTGTGTAAAGTTATTTGTGTATGACTGCTTAAAAAATACAAATAAATCTGAAATAAAATGTGGTACCTACTGTACTATATGGTACTATACTGTGGTATAAATGGACACCTGAGTGTGTTCACAACACTCTTAGGTTAGCAATATGGGATTATGGGTCCCATATAACTAGCAAGCCTGTGGGTTCACGTCCGCGTCGGCAGGATTCAAATCCGCGACCAATGCTTTAACCATTATGCTACCACTGCTTTCTCAATTACGATATCTGTGTATATTATAGGATCGGCGTACTATGTACGTTAATATATATATATATATATATATATATATATATATATATATATATATATATATGTGTGTGTGTGTGTATATATATATATTGACGTGGGTACATAGTCCAATTACAGGCCGATAGCGGTAACATCCTTGTTATCAAAAGTGATGGAGAGAGTTCTCAACACCAGACTCTTGCGGTATCTTGAGGAGCACCAGCTGATAAGCGACCGCCAGTACGGCTTCCGTTACGGTCGCTCAGCTGGTGATCTCCTTGTGTACCTCACGCACCGCTGGGCTGAAGCCTTGGAAGGCAAGGGCGAGGTTCTTGCTGTCAGCCTCGACATCGCCAAGGCGTTTGACAGGGTCTGGCACAAGGCCCTTCTATCGAAGCTTCCTTCTTTTGGAATCCCCGAGGGGCTCTGCAGATGGATCGCTAGCTTTCTGGACAATCGGAGCATTATGGTCGTCGTTGACGTGCTTGTTCCAGTCTGAAAACCATTAATGCTGGCGTTCCACAAGGTTCGGTGCTCTCCCCAACACTGTTCATTCTGCATATCAATGATATGCTGTCCATAGAGAACATACATTGCTATGCGGATGACAGCACGGATGATGCGCGATATACCAGCCAACAGAACGTCCCTCGGAGCGTTGTTCAGGAGAGACGGTTGCAACTTGTGTCAGAAGTCGAGGACTCTCTGGGGCGGGTCTCCGAATGGGGTGAGAGGAACCTGGTTCGATTCAACCCCACTAAGACACAAGTATGCGCGTTCACTGCGAAGAAAGACCCATTTGTCCTAGTGCCACAGTTCCAAGGAGTTACACTCCGAGTCACCGAGAGTATTGGGATCCTCGGTGTCGAAATCTCCAGCAAAGTCCAGTTTGGGAGTCATTTGGAAAGTAAAGCCAAATTGGCGAGCAAAAAGGTGGGTGTCCTCAACAGAACGAAGCGTTACTTCACGCCGGCACAGCGACTTGTGCTCTATAAAGCGCAGGTTCGACCGCACGTGGAGTACTGCTCTCATCTCTGAGCGGGTGCCCCCAAATACTTGCTCGATCCATTTGACTCCCTCCAAAGGCGAGCTGTTCGGATCGTTGATGACCCCAATCTCACGGACAGACTGGAGTCTTTACAGCAGAGGCGTGACTTTGGTGCACTTTGCGTACTCTACCGTCTGTTCAACGGGGAGTGCTCTGAGGAACTGTTTGACATGGTGCCACCGTCACCTTTCTACCACCGCACCACTCGACATCGTAGTGGGGTTCATCCATTTCACCTGGAAACAATACGGTCCTGTAAGGATCGATTCCGGCGTTCTTTTCTTCCACGTACGTGTAGACTCTGGAATGAACTACCTGCTGCAGTGTTTCCCGAGCGCTACGACATGTCTTTCTTCAAACGAGGTTTAAAGAGAGTTTTCACTTCACGGTAGGCAGCGGCTTGGGTGTGTCCCTGACATTCCTGTAGTCCATGAGCGGCGGTTCCCGCTTACCATCAGGTGGGCCGCTGGCTCGTCTGCCAACCATAGGCAATAAAAAAAAAAAAAAAAAAAAAAAAAAATAGTACGCCGATCCTTTAGTATAGGTACACAAACAAAACTTATATGTCCCATACGATGTTTATCCCGATATCCGATATATATCCATATCTTTTTTTCCGTATCCACGGTAAGCCTATAAAAACTGTCAAAACTTTGTCATATTGCCAAACGGAGGACATTTTTGAGCGCACCGCGCATGCGTTGATGCATTTATAAGCTCAGCTCTCCTTTTAGCATTATGACAAGGTTTTGACACGGAACATAGATCGTGAATAAGAACCCTCATATTCAGCATTCTTCAATTTTATAACACTGTATGTTATGAAAATACAAGGTCATGAGCAGGTGGCATTAACTTGGCTACAAAGTCTCCAAGTACTTATCACATACATATAATTTCTCTACAACCAATTTAACTAGTTCGTAGGTATGTGTCGATGTTTTTACCGCATATTCTGAGGCCTAACAGTCTGCGACCTCAGATGTATGCCAGCGGGTCTTCGATGTGGGTTTACGATCCAGCCCCACGGGTTCCCAGCCGTGTGGGTGCCTCATTGTGAACAACAATTAACTCTAACTGTCAACATTTCCTAGGAAGGCATGTGAACGTCACATCAATAGGAATTGTTGTATTTAATTATTATAATTGTTTCTCTAGTTGATAAGAAATATACGAGTATGTGTAGCGCTCGGAGATGGTGTGTAAAAGCTTTGACTTGAAATTCTGTCATTGTGTTTAGTTTTGACTGCCTCTGTGGCGCGGTGCTACCTTTTTAAATATTTTTACAATGTCATATTACCTAGTTTACAAACATAATGATGTAGCTGAATTTCTTTGTAGTGTTGATGAAAATACTTGAAACCTACTCATCATGCTCCATTGTAAAAGTCTGGGCTGTTTTTTGTTTTTTAACTTGAGTCCTGCAAATGTATATACGTTTGCCATTACCCATATGGATAATTTACAACTTATGTACAATATGTCGCCACTAAGTTTGCGTGATTGATGTTGGCGCGTAGGCTGTGCACAACTTGAATTTTGGTATTGGAGGGGATAAAGAAGACGGGCAGGAAACGACGTCCCTGATCCGAACTACATTCGAATACAATTTCACAAACGCAAACTTAGTTGGCGCGTATTGTAGGTACTCAACGGCGCTATTTAGGGAAACTTCTAATCTTAAAATAATAATTATTATACTAACAACAACGTTTAAATTGGAAAGGTCTATAAATCAACCGTACATACTGATATTAACTATCCCCCACTATCCGGCTCTAGCAATATTCCTTAGTCAGAATCAATTTATTCGCAGTGGTAAAACCAACACAGAAGTAAAATGCAATTACCAGCTGTAGGTACTAATGGTGCTTGTAATGTAATGGAACTTAGAAGTACACTCAGAAGCTTTTGTAACTAATCGATTAGGACGGTTTAAGCAAACATTAAACTTACTTTGTTGCAAAGAAAGGGAGTAAATAAGCGTATTTTCTTACTCTTTTCACAATGTTGTATGCTGACGAAAATTGAATAGTTAAGTAGGCACTACTTACAAAAGGAATTGTGTGGCTAATACTTAGGTTAGTCCCTTAGTCACGTATACAATTATTGATAAGCTTAGAAGTAAATATTGCCAATACACTTTAGCGTTTAATGTACCTAAGTATATTCGACGATATATGTGTGATGATTGAGAATTCCCATTTTATAGTGTAACAGCTCAAGAATGAATGGATGGTTACCGTTTCATATATTTTTGGAAAAGGTTATGTTTTTAAGTATTTTTCTTTGTCACGCCCTAGAGCCTAAACGGCTTCATGGATTTTATCTTGAGAGGTGTCGTTAAATTTGTCTTACTTGTGAGAGTGACACTGGGTACATCATTACAAAAAAAATAGAAGATTTTTGGCAACAAATTATTTCAGTTATTAATTTTAAGCCACTGGGTTTTTTGCTTTGTAATAATTTAGTGGTAATTCTTTTCCGATACCATTGATAAATTCTAAGACTCATGAATCATCCGACACGTTATTTTTTTTTTACGAATGCCGACTCCCTTTTCCAATTGTTTAAACAAATCTCCATCAAGCCATGAGCCATTCCAATTAATTTGGATGGAGGAACTAGTCCTCAAGAGTATGCAGAAACATTAGCACTCGCTATTCCCTCACTCGCATAGTCCGATAGTACAGAAATCCCATACAACTTATTAAGCGCAAAACAGACGGCTTAAATTGCTCTTTTTCGAAAACGGTCTCTCTCAAGTCGTCACGGACCCTCGAAACAAGGGTCATTACTGCCGTGGTATAACTAAAATGCCGTTATCTACCAAATCATAGTTTTGAGTAAACGCCAAAAAACCGCGGGGAAATTTGAAACCACTGCCACTTGATAACTATAACACCTATTTGAGACTTAAAGGTACCAAAAAGTAGATAAATTTAGATACTTTTGAACTATTATCGTATTATTTTGTAAATATTATTATTTTTTTTAATAAAACCTTTTTTGCGCTTTAGTGTAACATCGGTGTTGCCAAAATCTAATAGATGATTGACTATAATGCCGCTTCGTGAACAGTAACGGCATTATAGTGTGACATTTTTATTTAAAAAAATAGTTTGTTAAAATCCTAAAAAAGTTATTACTTATGGTTAACTTTAACGCCGTCAAAGCACATAACGTCGATTTAGCTTAATATTCAACTACTTTATTTCAGACTGTAGTGCGGTTAACGTCACTTTACTGCTTTTAAGTCTACTACGGATTTAAAGCCGTTGATAGAACTGGACTCTATGTTACGTTAGAATGCCGTTAAACTGAAAACCTTGTAGCTTAACGACATTTTAGCCTAACAATATCAAAACATATTGAAACGTAAAAATATGATCAAGAAAGAGGAAAACACTATTTTTAAATCACAGTCCTTTATTAATTAAGTAAATGCTTATCAAAATTAGACATCATATTTTCTTTAAACTTAATGAGTATCAAAAATTTCACTTAAAATTAGATATTTGTCAGAAATATTTTAAAATCACAGTCTTCATTAATTAAGTAAGTAAATGCTTATCAAAATTACACAATATTTTCTTTAAGCTTAATGAGTATCAAAAATTGCACTTGAAATTAGATTTGTCAGAAACTTTTAGTTCTGTACTTAATTAGTATCACATCAATAATATTATTATCAATAATATCACCCTCTGTAGCTTTCTATGTCATTGTGTCTGCAATAATTAAAAACATCTCTTTTAAAAAAATACGGACTTACAAACTTATAATTCCTGGAAACCAAATAAATTATATTATTAAATATATAGGAATCACAAAAAAGTTTAATCTAAATACTCTTCAAATAAACAAAAAAAAAAAAACAAAACTAAACTTTCTTCTTAAATAAAAACTTAAACTCAAATTATTACAAAAACAATTTGTCTTTGTACTTCTTGACTATACCTAAAATCTTAAAATATAATCATTAACAAAAACAAAATAATTAATTATTAACTAATTACGAGTATTTAAACTTGTAAATCAGCCTTAAAAAACTTATCATAAAAATCAGTCATGTTTATTATTCCTATAATTAGAAGTTTCGTTTTCCGTACAAGTAGGCAAGTTATTCCAGAATATCAGTTTGTGTGGGGGCATTAGGCTTGATAGCTTTTCTTGTATTTCAGCTTTTCTTTTAGCATCAACACCTTTTGGTTTGGTCTTGAATTCAAATACCAATATATTGGGATTTTTTAAATATTTGTCATTCATGAAACGGAGTGAAGTATACGTGGCATCGTCGAAATTGTTCTTATACATAAGATCGTAACTGTTACGCGTGAAACATACCTCAACCATGTTTTTTAAATAAGCTCTCGGGTTAGATGTTTGAATCCTTCTTTGTGACACATAGTTAGGTACAATTAAATTTTTTTCTGGCAACATAGACTGGACTGTTACTTTTGATTTATTAATAGAAGAAACACAATGTTCAAAATCTGTAAAATCATATAATTTTCCTTTTTTCTTCATAGCCAATTCTACTTGGTGATGAACCTGATCGCTGCTCATAAATGTGTGACCAGGTTCAAAATAATATAATGTAATTCTTTCAGTTCCAATAACTGCACTATTAATCAAATGAATGAACATGGAATATAAAAGCCAATTCTTGTTTTGCGAGCTGCAATTATCAAGCCAAATGTGAACATGGCTAACATCTCTGTTGCGCAAAAGAAAAATGTAAAATGCAGACATTATATCTTCTTGTTTCCGACCCGCAATGCCATCATGCCAAAGTACTGTTAGTGGTTTATGCTCTGTGGTAATCTTTCCAAGTGGTGCAAAAGTTTGGTTGTAGGCTATGAGCCGCTGACAGAAAATTACTGCTTTAAAAGTTTCCAGTCTAGGCAACATAATTACTTTTTCTAAGTCAGCGCTGTAGAATACATGTTCTGAACTATTTCGTTGTTCCTCTTTGTGTGCTTTGTACAGATCTCGAGCCTTCCTATATTTTTGGTGATGTTTATCCCAATTCACACAAGCTGAACACTCTTCAACTACCTGGCTAGTGGCATCATGTGACGTTTCCTTTTTGTGAAAATTATATGCCTCACATAATTCACATTCCTCGTTGCCAAGATCAGTAAAAGATATATTCAATGTCTTGAGGTGTGATCTGTATAAACTATAAGAAACCTTATTTTCGGGGTAAGTCTCATTAAAGTGTTTATGCATTTGAGTAATTGTAATGTCACTTGGCAAGTATCGTCTCAGAGGTGCATGTTCACGCCTATAATGTGGTTCCAGTGGGTTAAAAGATTCGACATGTTTCGTCAGTAAATCGCGATCAAATAGTGGTGTTTTCTGGTGCTTACCACGTCGATCTGTAGAAGAATCTGTAAATGTTGTATGTAGTATTCTATCATTATTTTTTAAGTACCCTAGTGTAGTCAGAAATAAGATCTTGCAAACTATATTTAAGGTGCCGTCTTCTTTTTTTAATGTAAAATTCCTTTTCGGTTTTCTTTTTGGATCGCTGGTGAATTTTCTTTTCGGAATTGCAGTTTGTGTATGCGCTTTAACAAATGCATGTTTTTCCTGCCATGTCATATCCCAATACATTTTATTAATTCTTTCTCTTTCTTCTTTGGTGAATATTTCCATACATTGTCTCATACATTTTTCGTTACAGCCAGGTTTGACAGTATGCTTGCTTTTTATTTTATTCTTAGCATCTAGTTTACGCTGTTGTAATGGCAAATCATATTTCTTACGTTTGTGGGGTAGTTGGGATAGCTCAGACAATGATGAACAGTAATTACCATCGACAGTATTGCTACGCTTGCGGAAGTTTGGTCTGTTAGGCGTCTCTTTAAAGCAAGGAGCATCTAAGGAAACTCTACGTGACTGGTATAAAGTTATTATGTTGTTTGTAGTTAATTCATTTCTTTTAGTAGGTAGCTTCTTATTATTTGGTTTGTTTTTCGTTTTTGACTTAATAGATATAGGGCTTTCTGGATCATCTGATGGATAATAATCCTTATCTTTAACTGAATCGTCGGAATCAAAATCTTTTGGACTATTTTCAAATGTTAAATCGTTAATTATTAATTCATTAAGTGGAGAATCCTCGGAAGGCATTGTTTCATTGCACATTAAGTCTACTTGAATGGGTGAGCTTTTGTCAAGTTCGCTACATGTTGTATTAACTGAGTTTTTTAGTAGAGCCTGTTTTAATTTATTAGTGCCTAAACTGCATAAATGAAATGAATTGTTGGTTGTCTGCGTCTCGCAAAATGTTTCAAATATCCTGCCCACCATTTAGTATGGTCGCTCACAGTAATTTTCAATATTATAGTTAGCTGCTGCAGCTGGAACATGCAGCTCACGTTCCGTGTTCCTGGTCACCGATGAATAATTAATTGATTCTTCATTTATCATGTTTAAAATACTTTGGCTTCTGCTTCTGTAATAAAATAATTAATTTTATAAATAGGAATCGTAAAAACACAAACACATAATACCTTCACACAAATATAATTAATATACGTAATTAATAATACACACTTACACACGCACACACACACACGCACACGCACACAAACACGCATGCACGCACGTACACACACGCATACACGCACGTACACACATCGGAATCAAATATTAACTGCTAGTGAAAGTCCCATCAAAATCGGTACAGCCGTTTCTGAGATGCGCCCGACCAAACAGATAGAAAGATAGACTTTTTTTTAATGTTGTTTAGGTATACCCATACTTAAACAACATTTAAAATTGTTGTAAAATATGTTAGGTACCTACGCTTATACATCCATAATATTATGTATAGAATAAAAATCGGCTATTTTAATATAACAAAGAGAAACTCCAATTTTATTTATATGTATAGATATTGCCACATTCACAACAATGGCTACACCATCACCAATCTATGTAGAAGCTTGTATAATGTAATTATCTTATATTAACTTCGAGTCCTATTTATTGATAATGAATTGATCCGAGTCTGGGTACACCCGAATATATTTACAAAAAAGTTATATTATATATTCCCATCCGCGTTTGCCTTTAAGTCGCTATGTGAATGTGGTAGAATATTAATGTTATTATATTATTATTATATTAATGTTATTATATTAAGCAAACATAACTAAACTTACCTAAAGCGACGGTCCGTCATTGTTGCAAATTTGGCGGGAACAGACCCGCAACGAAACACGTCCTTCACCCGTAAGCGCTCGCGGCGTTATGGCGTTATGGCGTAATAGAATCAAAGCCCGCGCGAGAGCAACTTAACGGCATTTTTGTGAAACAATGTGAGATAACGACATTTTAGCCTACCCTTGACGTACAGATATGTAATAACATCATCGTTACTGGATTATAACACAGCATTAATATAAAAATATGTATATGTAATAATAATCTATAATGCCGTTAAACGCACTTAATCACATTTTAGTCTAGTTTTTTTAGTTAACGGCATTATAGCTTATCAATATTAAACTGTTTTTTATAATAATATCATAACAATAATGCAGTTAAAGTACTTTTACAACTTTATAGTTTAAAAAAATCTGTTAACGGCAATCTTGTGAAATAATCATATGACTAAATTAAAACAAAAGTTCGAGTTAACGTAACTTAGCCGCTTTATAGTCTCACAATGTTGATTAACTGCATTATAGCTTATTTGACACGCGAAATATAGGTAAATAACGGCATTTTAATTATTTTTAATTCCAAAACTAATAAAGATATCGATAAACTGAAAATACAGATCGATAGAGATTTTTTTTCTCATTCTTTTGGCATCAAAAACTGAAAATCGACCAGATGTTGGATAACGGCATTTTAGTTATACCACGGCAGATTACACGACCCACCACATTATGAAAGCACGTTGTCAAACTAACGCACCAATTAATTCACACTACGATAACATTAAGCTTTAGCGAAAGCAAAAGTATGATATGTGGCGTGTCATTGACCTTTGAGATTCGACGCCGAAATTGTAACACTGAAAACGTAACACCTATCTGTCTTTCTCACATAAGCGATGACCATATATGGCTATCTCGCTCTAAGCTGTTACAACCGTGTCAAGAACTCAGACGCATGACAGGTAAACCTCAGATCCTAGAAGTGTCAGCTCTAGAGAAAGTGTAAACAGAAACTTTCTTCGGTTTTGTGTGTTTAAAAAATTACTTGATTTGTTTTCCTAGTTTGTATGGGAATGTTATATTTTTGGGTATTTTTAAAAGTGTTTGAAATATCGTGGCGTATAAATAAGATAAACTAACTTTACTACTTTGGTCAGCATTGTGCTTATCTTAAAACTGTCAGATAAGTCTCGTAAATAACGTCTTATAAAATATGATTCTTTAGAAACTTAGGAAAAAATATTTTTTAACCTTTGACCAAAATATGGGATGTTGTTAGTTTAACGAGTATTTGTGTGTCTGTGTATTAACAAGTTTAATCGAGATGGTTCTTAGCTTTTTTTGATTAAAATCTGCTCTGTCGTTTTGAAAATAATCCACTTTATGTCTAACGTCTTTGGGATTTTTAATGTGTACATGTGAATCATATTCTATGACAGAAAAATCTGTTTCGTTGATCATAAGGATGTTATATAGAGAAGTGACCCGAACCGATATTAGTCCACAATATTTTAACCGATGAAAAACAACAAGAGGTTCTCAAGTCAACCTGTACATTTCTTTTATTATGTATTATCATTGATCATGCATAAGTTATTAAAGCACAGCACATTTGCGACTTATGATTATTACATATACAATAATATTAAAATCAAAGTTATTCCGTTTGCCTGTTCATGTTATTTTGTTATCTTTGTGATTTTTGTAATTCATAACTATAGTTGGTAGGTATAGTCATGAATTTGAAAAAATATGATGATAATATTATCTAGCCAGGTTATAGAATATATTCTGTTGTATTAAATAAAGTACGAAATAACTAATTAAGATCACGGTGTATCCAAATCATGAAATTATAAAGATTATTGCGGCAACCGATATCCACGTGAGCAGAGCCGCGGGCTAAAGCTAGTATAAACCCGTTCAATAAGTACTTAAAGAGATGGAATGCGCAGATACGTTCATTAATTTTGATTTTGTTATTTCAACTTAATGAACTCTGTAGTGTGTTTCGAAGGCATTCTATATAGTAAGTATCTACTTTTCCCAAAGTCTCAAGTGCTTACTTATAGTAGATATACCTACTCCTTTAAATATATATATACTGTCGCGAATTACTTTCAGTTTCGTCAGAGCGAGCGTGGGTCAACGCTCGCAGATCTAACGATAGACTACTTCACTCAATGGTCTTGTTTACTTTAGGTTTAAGCACAAAAAACTTCTCTTCGACTTTTAGTTGAAGTCAACTTTTTTTGGGGTATCTGCAATCAGTCCAAGCTTTGCTAGATTTCGTCAGCGCATGAGCTTATTGTTTGTATTTATTAATACATTAGCTGACCCGCGCAACTTCGTCTGCATAAATTTTCCCCGTTTTTGCAACATTTTTTATTGCTGCTCCGCTCCTATTGGTCGTAGTGTGATGTTATTATATAGCCTATAGCCTTCCTCGATAAAAGCGCTATCCAACAGTAAAAGAGTTTTTTGTAATTCGGATCAGTAGCTCCTGAGATTATCGCGTTCAAACAAACAAACTCTTCAGCTTTAAAATATTAAGCATAGATCTTTCTGCTGTTGTAAGAATAAAAACGAAAGTTTCCTATGATGAGTGAGTGACAAATGTATTGAGGTGACAAATGTAGGTATTTTATGCTAAAACCACTCGCGGGATTATGATATAACTATAAAAGTTTGCAGTAATACAGCTTATAGGAAATCAGGATTACAAATTTTCAAGTCTCAGTTCATTTTCATCAGATCTGTCTATGAACCCTTTCATTGATATTTTATACTTCTAGCATTAGTGTAAACTTCTCTAGGCAGCCATTGAGCGTATAGCGCATAATTTGTTTGTTAAGCTCTTGGAGTAGTTTACAACTAAGTGACTTTTGTTTATTTACTTGTTTTCTAACTTCTATAAGACCCGTTTATGTGTATCTTTTGACATTATATGTTGGTGTGATAACATCTTATAAATCGATGACTGGGTGCACCCAGGAAAAAGTGTCACGTAGCAACGGTCACGTTATTGATTGGTTGCTAATCAGTCACGTTATTGATTGGTTGCTAATCAGTCACGTTATTGATTGGTTGCTATGTAATATGGCGATATGTCATCAATGTTTTCTGACGTTATCAACCATTTTTTTTAATTCAGGCTCAACAAACAACATTCAGTAACTTGCTATAATATGTAAGAAGAAATCCAGTTGTTACGTATAAGAGTTAGCTCTACTTTACAAAATTAGTTGGAGTAGGTACACTAGTCAAATATGATACCATGTGAGTGAGAACAAGTAACATTCTAAATACAATTTGACACGGGAATAAACACGTTTAACCTAGGTAAAGTACCTATTTACCTTATGCTTGACGTTTCGACCGGGTTACACTGACCGTGGTCACAAGCTGACTAAGGGGGCAGTGCGGGCGTCACGACTCCGTGTGTGAGTCGGACGTTTCTTCATCCACTGACTTACAGAATCCATTGACTTACAGAATAGGGACACGGTAGTGTGAGGGTGGATCACGGAAGAGAAAAAACAGGGGTGATACACACGGAGTCGTGACGCCCGCCCTGCCCCCTAGTCACCTTGTGACCACGGTCGGTGTAACCCGGTCGAAACGTCAAGTATAAGGTCAATACTTTACCTAGGTTAAACGCGTTTATTCCCGTGTCAAATTGTATTTATAATGCCACGCTTAAGTTTAAAAGTTATAAGGAACATTCTATCAATCGTCGAAACTTCAATCAGAAATTCATCACCGTTCATAAGAATGTTGTAAGTGTCATTTCGAATTTACCTATCAATAACATTGATCAAGATAGAAACTTGCTGCATAAGATTCGTGGTAACTCGTCACGGTGAACCTAATGCAGTCACGCGGCCCATAACAATGCACGCTTTAGCGTTTGACATTTTAACTTTTGTTTTGACATCTGACAAAATGACAACATGTCAGGAATAAGGTATGATTCATAATTGCGTTAGAGAAATCAATAGCTACGTATAATCGCGACAGAGAAACGTAGCAATTTTCAAATGCATATTATGCACATAAACGAAAGCGAGATTAAAATTAATAAAGGCATTCGACAGGAACTGGTATGGACTAATAGCACGGGAGCTGATCGAGTGTAGGAAACGAAAGCGACTGTTTTGGTATTTCTCGTTTAAAATCATATCCCTATTTATGTACCTATCTGTCGTGGACTATTAAAATATATATATATATATATATATATATTCACTTAGGAGATAAATGCGACGCTTCTGAATCATGATTCTACATGTGCATGTAATGCCCAGATCGCAACGCAATAGGTAAAGCCGTAGAAAAGAACAAGGCAATAAAAATTCGCGGCCACTCCTTTCAAATTGCCAATGTTTTTTTATAAACTGTTTATGTAAGTAAGGTGCTACTACCAATATATTAAACATTACTATTGTATTATTAGGTAGCTAGGAGAGGTACAATATTCCTAAAATATTTATCTATGAAGCCCCTTAGAATGTGCACCTTTTAGCTCGACAAAAATTAAAGAAAGCGTACTTATCTATATTAAAATATTATTATATTAAACAGCTGAAGAGTTTGATCGGTTGAAACGCGATAATCTCAGTTCATCTCAATTTGAACCAGTAGTTCTGGTTTGAATTGAAAAATTATTTTACTGTTGGATAGCCCATTTATTGAGGAAGGCTATAGGCTATATAACATCACACTACAACCAATAGAAGCGGAACAGCAATAAAAAATGTTGCAAAAACAGGGCAAATTGACACAGATGAAGTTGCACGGGTCAGCTAGCCTTTAAATATTTGATGAAAATATAGCGGGGAAAAAGGATTTTTTTTTGTTTGTGACTGAAATATTCGGAAAGGTAAAGATAAAGTTGTGGACATGAAAATATAGCAAAAGTTACTGGTTATATAACAACAGTTTAATTGTCCATCTCTTTAGGTGGACGAGTAAAACTATTCGTAAGTTTAATTGTACCGGTGTAATGTAAGTAAGAAGAACGGCAATTTTATGACATCTGTTGAAAAACAAATCAAAAATATATAATACTTATTATGAACACCAATTTGTAACGCTGCGTTTCACATTATTATCGTCCCACGCTGTAATAAACTACAACATAGGTACCAAATCTATTTCATACAAGTATCATGTAGACTAATACACAAATTCTCTCAGATAATAAATTGAAGGAAGGGCCCCGGCTAATCGTGTCAAGTCCGTAGTGAAAGTAAGAGGTTGGTGCGCATGAGACGGTCGTGAGTTCAACACCGTACACTGAGAATCCGAGAGGCGATGACTTGCTACGAGGAGAAGTTAGGGTAATGACTTATAGTGTCGTTATTCAACCGTAATTATATGTGTTCATTGATATATTATAGGTTAGGACACGCTTAATGGAATGTTCGATAACTTTTTTTATAATGTTGGCCCGCAAGGGGAGTGTTCAAGTTTTAGTAATTGACGCTTGTACCTACTTGGGCATTTTTTTTCAGAGCGTATGAGGTATTTTTCCCTGTCCCAACAAAAATGCTAATGGAACGGTGACAAATAAATTATGGTGCCCAAAAGACTGGCGTATGGCAATTACGTAAATGTCAGTTGGAGCCAAGGTCTTTTCATGAATGGAATTGTAGGAATAGGTATTTTAGATGCTACTGAAGCATCTTAAAATTTTGGTGGACGATAAATTCGGTCAAGTTTTTGAAAATTTGATCTTGAAACGTTATCAGATTTTTTTTTTAAAACAAATTTGATCATCATCATACGTTTCTGGTGAAATGTTTCATTTACTTTAAACATTTTTTTATAAGATTTTAGTTAGTCAGAAAGCATTAAATGTAAGAAAGATTTGTAACAAAGACGTAGACAGAAATCAAACTTGTCCATCCACTAACTGAGCTGAGGTACTTTAATTTCCGAATTCCTCCTTCTTCTTTAAGACTATACTACTTAGGTACCTATATCGTGATAGAAATCTTGCTCACCATTGAATACACAGTACACGTTACAACAAAATTATATCTAGTTGGGTTGTGGCTGTAATGACGCCTGGGCATTTTGGCACGCGTAGGTGAACGTAGGAATAAGCTGTTATTTGCACGTAGCTAAAACTGTTCAATCTCTGGAAATCATTGCTTCTATTGGTGCTAAGTTAGTTTATTTAGTGGATAATATAGACAGGAATAGTTCGGAATGTATAGAATAAAACGAGCATCGGTTCGTAGTTCTCTCTCTCTCTTAATCTCTATTGTCGAATTATAATATTTTCTTGTATATTCATTACCAATATGAAATGCCATTATTGAAGGTCCATTTACATAATGCCTAATTGTTGTTTAGATCACGCAAGTAATTTAATGCTTCAATAAAGAAACGTAAAAAATGTGATTCTTGAATTTTGGGAGTGCACAATCACATTTGTTTTTTTTTTAATTATAGAGGATGCTCCGAATGGGATTCATACATGGCAGAAATTATGGTAATGATACCAGCAATCAAGCTACGTTCTTCGATCATTTTCATTTCTCCAAAGTACCTTCTACCGGTCGATGGGAAAAGTTTATACTCAATAATCCATATTTTAGGCTTGATTACTGTAAGTAATAAATTACTTATCACGTACTCATGAGTTTAATAAGTAGATGACCGCTTTTAAATGGACGCTGTGTGATTTAATAGCTTGTTTTATGGTTGCTACAACCATTAATTGATGGAGAAATGATTGAAATAGTTCGGTGGACCGGTTATGAAATCGATTTGGTTAGAAATGGTGCTGAGGTACTCTTTAGAAATGGAATTTTGTTTTCACTTTTTGTGTAATGTTGGGCGTTGAACTAGATTATTTTAATAACTAGTTGATATATGTGTAATCCAAAATATTAACAGGTATTTTTATAATGTAATTAACGATTCGGCTTTTCTTATAACATATTTTCACTCGCGAGCGTAGAAATATATCGACACAACGCTAACATACTGGATACTTTCAGTACCTATGTTAGCGTTGTGTTTTTTTTTCATTATCTGACCTCTATAACCCCGTTTGCCCTTATTTATGGGTATTGACTCCCATATATTCCAGACAGGCGGGATTGACGGCTTTACTCGATTTCTAGAGCACCGAAGGGCGTATCTTACTTACGTTATCGTACTTTTTACGAACTTTTTGATTTAAATTAATATGCAGGTAGGTACTTTCGTTTTGTACTACATAAAGTCGTTACGTAAACGTTAATAAATTAGCCTCACAGGATCGTCCCTGTAACAAGCAACACTCGTATCTTGATTAACATGTAAATAAGCACGCGTCATAACATTAAAATTTAATTACCGGCCCAAGAAACAAACAGTACCATCAAGAAACATTAAAATTATATTTTATCGGCACGTTTAAAGCAAGAATGACCCGTAACAGCCGTGTAACCATAAAAATAATGAATCGTTTTATTAATTGTTAATCTGCAAATAAACGGGGGCCGCGGCGAAGCGTTTCGCTGATCACCCGAGGTGCAATAAAACTCCGCCGAAGGCCCACCGCACCCAGTAATTATACAATGGACGCACCGCGACCGCATATTTTACAAGCGAAAATGCACCGCAAAAACTCTAAAGTAGCATGTATAAAGAGTTCCGGTATATGTGCTTTAGTACTTTCTCCCATTGCTCCCACGGCCTACTTGCCCCGAAAAGCAACTTGTTCAGCGGGAACGCCCAAAATTTGGTGATTAAAGTGGTGCGGTGTGCCCACGTCTTTACTTTCGCGAAGGCTCCCGCCAATTAAGCCGCGGTCGCCCAGTGTTTTGTTTTTATTAAAGCGCTAAATGAGTTGGTCGAGGTACAACGGTCTAGGCAATTATTTTGCAAGCTTACAAAACTATGCTTCCATTCTCCGTTACTGAATAAATAACGCCGAGCCAAAGGGTGAAATGGGTACCAATAGAGAATCAAACAATGAGGCTATTATTTCATTTACGAGTAGGTACCTATGTATTATTTTTTAGTATTACCTACAACTTTCATAGAATATAGTAGGTACTCACCTTCTTCTCTTTATACAGCTTAAGACATTTATTTTTCTCAAAAGATTACAATAATCACTTATAGAGAAAAATACAATACTTAATAGCAAAAAATATTAAGCTATAAGCGTTGTTAGTAGATAGTATTTGTAAAGTAAAATAAGAATTATTCGAAAATGTTTAGAATTACATACTGTTAAGGAATATACATACTGTTAAGGAATACTGTTTATGAATATTACATACTGTTAAGGAATATTTTAAATTTTGTTTTCGCTAAAAGCGACGATAGGATTCATGGATAGTGATGTAGTAATATGATTATTTCAATTCTAAATGATTGTTTTTTTGTTGTTGGTTTTACAATTATTTCTGTCCGGCTTTTTGTTATAATTTCACCGGTAAATCGCGGAAATAGGCAATAAAGATTAATTCCAATCTGACTCCGAAGACACGCCGATGAAGTAACGTGCAAATAACAAGAAATAAAGGATATCCCCAAACGATGGATGAATGAGAAATGAAAACAAAAGTTTTCTCACGCGACACATGTTAAGGAAACTACATATAATAAATACGTAAGAGTACGTTCATATAAACAATGATATTGCATTCGGGAAACGGGGTCTCTTGAGGAAACATTTACTATAAACATACCTACCATGCTTAATGCACATGCTCGAGATAGCGCAGATAAAGACGGCATCACAGACACGGAATAGGTACCTACAGTACCTATGGATGGCCGACTCCCTACAATGAGACACCACAAAACCTTAATCTGGCTACAGAATTTTTAATTTAACTAGAACTGCTACTGTGTTTGTTAATGTTCCCACATTGATCAATTAGTTTTATTGTGTACTGATTAATATTGTTCTTTGGCATTGAACTAAAGTGCATCTCAATAAGTGTAACAATTGTAAGTAAACCAATAAATAAATAAATAAATAAGCGAAAACAGACCCATATATGTATAGACGTACCTACGGAGTACTGAGACGTCAGTCGAACTCGGTCGAATGCCAACCGAGACGCGTTGACGATGTAGCGATGTAGGTATTTAAGTAGGTATGTACGTGCGCGTCTATGTGTGCATGGATTCATGCGCGTATTCAAGATTTGATTCTAGAGGAGGGAGGGGGGCACGAGAGGTATATGGCAGTGCCGAATCTAACATGCTTACAATGGGGGGAGG
Source organism: Herminia tarsipennalis (assembly GCA_945859575.2). Lineage (NCBI taxonomy): Eukaryota > Metazoa > Arthropoda > Insecta > Lepidoptera > Erebidae > Herminia > Herminia tarsipennalis. Next base: position 21,474,542 of record OX243835.2, on the reverse strand, counting down.
GGCGTGGTCAAGCGTGAGTCGAACGCACGACGGGATGAAGGCTGCCCCAAAAAAGAACGTTCTGGGGGGGGGGCAAAAGTAATAAATGGGCAAAGAAATTCGGTACACAAAACAACCGTCTGGGGAGGGAGGGCTGGGCACGTGCCCCTGTTCTCCCTGATTTTTGGGGGGGCGGAAAACCAAGTTGCACATCCCCTAGGTACGTGCATGCATTGATTTGTTGTTGAACTGTGAGCCAGAATCTTGTCAGAGACAACAAAATTGCATGCCGACAAGCCCCAGCATGCCAACTTAATACAAAATACAAACTTTCCCTTTTTAGTGAAACAGAAGGGAAATAAGTGGGTAAATTCCTTTCGCGATTCGATCAGCGCAGTCTGACCCATTCACCCTTGAACTTCAGTTTCTAATGGGAGATGGTTCATTATTTAAAATAGACATGATTCAAACGTCAGCAATCGAAAGTATGCAGATTGATACGTTGATAAGGATCAATACAATGATTTATGAAGGCAGAAAATACATCATTACAAATGCAAATAGGCTTAAATGATTTAGGACTTCGTGTTCGGAAAGAATTATAATATTTTGTTCGTGATTTTTACCCGCCTGTAAAATAGGTACCTACTTTGACCCGTAGGTGTGTAGTGTGTTTTTTTATAGAGGTAGAAAAAATACTTTTTGCATCGTCATGACTAGGAGGCCTACTCTAATTTAATAAAAACTAAGTTTCGATAAAAAATGAGGAGGTGATATACAGAACCAGGAACATTTATTTAATCCACTCGCTTCAGAAAATTATCCACGGGTTCGAACTTGTGCTTATCCGAAAATGACTTAGCTGTCGCTCTTTCTTCACATAGTTAAAGCCACTGCTTCTTCTCTTCTAACTGTTTTGTCTTTTGCTCGCTTCCTTTCTGTGGTACGGAGATCCTGGAGAACTTCCGTGGTGAAGGTATTGATCGGGTAATGTCTATGATTGGACTGTCTGTTTTAGGACAGTCTCCAGAGATAAAGTGCACTCTCTATTTATTCACTATCGTAGCCCAATGGAGCGAAAATTTGACACGAACGGAGAGAGATTAGACGCAGGACCGACGGCTTAACGTGTTGTCCGAGGCACAAAGGGCTGTGACATTTTCAAAACCGGTCATCCATCTATAGTGGTAACGTTGCTTAACCTTGCAGATATCTCGGTTTTCACTGAGTCAGGGACACTAGCATATACCTATGGACAGACAACAGCAGGAAGTATTGTTTTATACTATGTACAGAAGATACGCATTCCATTTACTAATCTAATATTTGCAAATTTTCTATTAAACAAGCACAGATAAAACATACATACATATTACCCCAGGGGGTGGGGAGTCTCCAGTAGAACCTACTGGGGGTGATTGCCATAATCGCCACGCTTGGCGAGCGGGTTGGCGATTAGCGATCGCAGTAAGGCCTTAAAAAACGCAGAGATACCTATATAAGATACGAGAGACGAGAACAGATGAGATTAATACCTTATCTATTTATTTTTTTAAAAATGTACATTTTGCATTTACTCAATATGATATGATGATTCATGTATGTTAATCAATTATGAATTAAGAAATAAAAAAATCCGCCTGCGTAGAAAAAGAAAGAAACAAGATCCCCTTTATAAATAATTTCATGCAGTCGAAGGCCTTAATAAATCTTGATGAACTTAATAAAGATGGTAATAGATAATTTACCGTTGATAAAGTTATGATTCCGTTATCATAACGAAGCATAGAATTATTGTAGGCACGTTGTTAACCTGCAATAGGTACAAGAAATTATAGCAGCAAATAAGATCCCTTCCCATATAATGATATCTAACCATGCAATTCAATCAGCCTAACTGGGAAATAAAGCGCTAACAGAAAATCCTATTTTGGTCTTACCCTATCAATGGAAACGACATTTCGATTAACAACAGGACGCCGGCTATCAAACTAACCATTCATCTTCAAGCACTTTTATTCTTGGACGTCGAACATAGTTCTTTTCGTACAAACAAAAAGGTCTCATATAAAGGCCAACAAGAACAAAAAGTATGCGACATGTTGTACAAATGAATACGGTAATGTTTCGCCTGTACGGTAATAATGTTCCATGAAATGCTTCAAAGTTCAGAAGCATTATCGTTCATTCATCTTATCTGTTCTGTCTATGTCTATATATTTTTATGTCACCTGCTATGATGGTCTCCTAACCGTTGTCGCTTACGGCGGCCAATCTCAGCAGGGACTAGCTAACTGCACAAGTGTATGCGCAGACACAAGTGCACATTCTATTCCTCACTCTTATAGTCCGGTGGGACAGAAATCCTATACGACCAAAGAGAGATTTGGCGTAGTACCGACGGCTTAATCTGCCTTCCGAGGCCTCCGTTCCTTGGACTCGGGCTACGACATTTTTCCAAAACTGTACTTTCTTCATCTGTCTCTCTTCTTTACCTCTTTTTGTTTTTTTTATCTTTTCATTTTTTTTATTTAAGAAGACGATACCCGCAGGAGGATACAAGCACTGTGTCGCGGGGAACTTTGCAAATATACAAGTCACGGACACAAAGTTCATACACCCAGACTCGGAGCAACGATTTGTGGATATACAAAAAGTGACCGAGACCTCTTGCGTATCAGTTGGACACACTCCCACCGCACCACAGAGGCAGCCGATTTAACCTCTATATTTTCAAATGATAGGCACTAAAGTTTAAGTCGTGCTCAAAACTATTTTTGTCGGCACTATTGACAACCAACAAGTTAACGGCCGCGGCGCTGGCGTCTAAAAACCATTGACAAACCGGCAGTTTATGTATTGACTGCTCAAATCCGTGCGTGTATTACCGGCCTTAATCTCTCCACTGAGCTTAGAAATCACAAGTCTTTGTTATAAAATTTACGATTGTGTAAACCAGCACAGATAATACGACATTTATCAAACTACACTATTAAAATTTTCTCTTACGCTTATACATAAATGTACGACTATGTATTATAAGTGTGAAATCTCAAGTTATCTGTGTTTAACGCTCACCCCCATTCTAATTAAACCACCATAACGAGGCATGTGGCTACACTTTCTCATTTTGCCACATATTGTTAAAAATAATTTTATTTTTATAATAACGCGGGTTGTACCATGCTTGCGGTGTGCTGCCACTTTACGCCATATGATACGGCAGGTAACAAGATGAGAAAACCTGAGAAATGTAATAGATGATAATAAATTTTCTCTTAACTAAATCTGTTTACAATAACCTACGTACATCTTATCAATTACTTATCTATACTCACTAATTTCTGAAGAATTAGACCGATTTAGATGAAGGTGCTCGTAGATTTTAAGAAGGTAGCTTGAAACTATAGGCTGTTTTTTATCGCGACCCTTGCCCGGTGTGAAGTCGCCGTGAATACCTACACAATATTAAATATCCATGTTCTATTGTACCTCCCTAAACATAGATTTATAATTAAACACCAATCTAACTCGTAAGTACTCATTTCAACCAGAACTGCCCATTTAATTGCTTTTGTTTCGAAGTTCATTATTGAAAATTTCCTTTTATTTGGGTCTTTTAAACGTTAAATGTTTTTCCTGTTTTCTACAAAGCCCGAGTCCATAACATCATAACATGTTTTGAAATTGCCAAATTACTCTCAGAACTTTTTCAATTTGCCTTTAATGTTTACCAAGACTGGGAAACCTAAAAGTGTTTACAAATATTCAAGGATGAAATGAATTAGCATATTTTTAATCTAACCCAAACCATAATAATATTCCTTTGAAAAAAATATCTAAGATTGTGAAGGCAATTTAAATAGCCATAAATACCTACTAATTTGGTGAAAGATTAATCGGATATTACTCAAACGTGCCTGTAGCCTTAAGTGAATATCCGTGAAATTACAAAACTACTTTAATATGTGTAAGTATACCAAACCTCCTTAATCGTAGTTCCTATTTACTAGTATTATATATTATACTAATAAAAAGAGAATTTAAACTATCTAATGTGTTGTCTTTGTCTTTGATTCTATTTACTAAATATTAAATTTTGAAATAGAACAGAACAAAACGATTTTGAAAATAAGTAGAATGACCAAAGACCAAACATAACATACGTAGTTAAAATATGATTAAAAGGTATGATTCATAAAATGTATAAAACACACGTGAAAACAGAATTACAAACACGGGAAAGGCTTTTAATCCGAAAATTGTGCTGAACATAAATCTGAAAATAAAGCTCCGATTAATTAACTTCATATAGTAATGATTGTCATAATTTTACAGCGTCAGAGTAAATTTACGTCGTTCTCGGTGTGAAACAATCGTATCATTATCTCGTATGTTTGTTACACTGTAGTGGGTTCACAGAATCAGTATACTCCCATAATGAACCCACTTTGTCTACTGTTACAGTTTCCAACAGTATGTAGGGCGGAATCTGGTGCGGTATTGTCATTTTGTACCCACGACTGTGTATCTTTGAGAATTGTATCATATTTGTTAGGATCTGTTTGGCTGTTATTCATTGTTTGAGCTTTAAATTTAGCTGTGAATTTTAAACGATAGAATTTTAAAGATAGTATTAGGTATGTTTTACAAATCCCTAGTCGATGGTCCGTGACTCAGTGTCGATCGAGCAGATTGAGATATCTGCGAGGTTAAGCAACGTTACCACTGTCGGTCCATAGATGGGTGACCATTTTCGGACATTGTCACATCCTTTTGTGCTTCGGAGTGTACGTTAAGCCGTCATTCCTGAGCCTAATCTCTCTCCGGTCGTGTCGGATTTCCATCCCATCGAACTATGAGAGTGAGGGAATAAGTGCTCTTGTGTTTGCGCATACACTGTGCGCAATAAAATCTCCTGCGTAATTGATAAATCTTTAATGAGATTGCCCCCGTTACCGAAATCAGTTAAGAGACCATTGCAAATCTCCGAGAATACAGAATTAAAGCTTAACACAAATACGCTTGAGCTACACACACACACACACATCACTCACGGACAAGGAATCTCGGATCCCAATTCGGACCAATTTGTTCCGAACATGTTCCCAGATTCTGTGTTCATTAACGTTATCTGTATGTGGATTTGAACGAACGTTTGAACCCAATTGACATGAAACAAATGTAGTGTACGAACAACGTGTCTTCAATTCGAGGTATTTGTAATAACCTGTATCTACAGATTAAATGAAAATGTCCTAGATGTAAGAAATCTAGATTTAACGTCTGTCTAAAGTAGGTAAACTTTTTATTTACAATGTAGGCGGCAGTTTCTATGAAACGATTAGCAAAAATTCAAATCTATTATCACCTAGAGTTTGGGTACACATTTAAAAGATGTTTTTATTACCGAGTGTCTCAATAATAGAAACATATTTGAAATGTTGTTATTGATATTGTGTGTTAAAATCCATATTATATTATACTTAATTTTATAATGTTTTGTTAGCAAATATATGTAACTAACTTTTGTTTTTTTTTTTCAGATCAAAATGCGGCTGCGTCGCGGATTTACTATAGGTGTTCTGCTCATATTACACATGGTAAGGATTTTTTTTTTTTAAATGTTGATAAACTTTCGCGATTTGTACACATTATTAAAATATATATATTACGGGTCTTAATCGCGTGAATAATTTAAGGTAAAATACCTTGTTTATTGCCCGACGTTTCGACCGTATTGCAACGGCCGTGGTCACGGGAAGACTCTTCCCGTGACCACGGCCGTTGCAATACGGTCGAAACGTCGGGCAATAAACAAGGTATTTTTTTTTATATTTGAGAGTTCTGAATCCGCCTGTGCTAACTCTAGTACTGACGGTTTTGCCGGCGACATATAGAAAATGTTTCTGGTTTTCTATCTATAAAGGGTTATCGAAACACAAATGAAAGTTTCGCTAGTAAGAGTTAACAATTTTAACAGACAGTTAATGATAGATACGTCATTGAAAACGGGTGTAAATCGGTTAAAAACATAACAGACAGACTGACTTACTTTGACATCTATGTTATTAGTATTATAAAGCTGAAGAGTTTGTTTGGTGGAACGCGACGCGATAATCTGCCCGTGCAACTTCGTTTGCGTAATTTTTCACGTTTTTGCAACATTTTTCATTGATGCTTAGCTCCTGTTGGTCGTAGTGTGGTATCCTATAGCCTTCCTGGATAAATGGGCTATCCAACAGTAAAGATTTTTTCAATTTGGACCAGTACTTTCCCAGTCCTATCACGTTATTTCAATACATCTTTTAAGGTATGATGATCCAAAACTAATACTACTGAAAGTATCTGGTGTGTCTTAGTTCAGCCAGTCATTTGTCATATTTTTAGCCAAAAGGTTTAGGTTACACAATATCATCATTGACAGGTATATTGGCCATAACTTGGAAGTAACTATCTATTCCTAGTTCACATTCCAAAATTGGTAACAAAGAATCCAACAGGGTATTAATTGCCAATTCTAGCAACAATTCGTTATATCACTATGGTTGGATGAACCGTGAAAGAACGACTTGATTAACCGATACTATGTGGGAGTGCCTATTAATGAAACGTCCATATAAGTCCTTACTTTTACACTACATTCTATAGTTGGACAATGGGCATTTAGATCGACACAGTACTTAACCTGATCGATAGGATACGTTTGGAAAATTGCCATGTCGTTTTGCGAACTATTTACGTCTATTAAGTATAAATGCTTGAAACGAGAATTGCTGCAAGCCAAATTATTTATTCACTTACTTTAAGGGGGGCCTAGTCGATAATTCTACCATACAAAGGTGCTTTAGTTACTCCTCAGTTTAAAAGTCGTAAGTCAAACCTAAAAATTAATATCAATTCGATTTATGATACTACAAAGTCAGTGATAATTAAAAATAAATTAATAATTCGAAAATTATATGCCTTAAAAAAATTAAGAATTTTATCAACAGTTTTGGCGAAATTGCAATGTTTTATGGCATAAAACTTTCAAAATATTAATTTATTTTCAATTATCGCTTTCCACAAGCCAATTAAAAGATAAAACGAATTGATATTCATTTTAAGCTTCGACTTACGACCTTATACAGCGGAGTAATCACTTATGCGAGTTTGTATGGTAAGATCATCGGCTAGGGTGCCCTTATGATTAGTCCTTTAATAAGCCAATATTCTTTTTTTATTTAATAGGGGCGTACAATAATTGCATTTTTGAAAGATAGAAAAATTTGAATCCAGACTCAAGAATCGAACCCGTAAGCATTAAGAGATAGAAGAATTTGATATCTAGTAGCATAGTCCAGATAGGTGGTTCGCTTCTGGCCCCGGTTTGGCTACGGAAGTCTCGGGTTCGATTCCTGAGTCTGGATTCAAATTTTTCTATCTTTCAAAAATGCAATTATTGTATTTGTAAAGTCTTTGGCAAGAAATGCCTATAAAAATTACTTCAATCAGGGGCGTAGCTACTATCATATCAACCATATCTATGATATCCTGCTCCCAGACTTGTAGCCTGTTTGTTACGAAGAGTCAACTCACACTAGTTCTTTGGTCGTCTAAACCTTTGGGCAATTGGGCTCTCCAACAAATTTTGGGCGTCTAAGGCAACGCCCCTGGTGACAGTAGAATATTAGAATGAATAACAAAGACGATCATTCGCTAGTTAAAATGCTGTTGTTAACGTATTATGAATACCTAATGCGCTAAGACGCCTTCACGGGTAGGTATAGAACGTGTACTGTCTTCGTCTTCCCCGTCTAACCTCATAATTATCTAGATAGTAATGTCGCTCTCTCGCAAACTATAGGTACTTGTTTAGAATTGGTACATACATAAGCGAGTCCGCGTCAATCCGGCACTGGCCGGGTGGTAAGTTATACTAATACTAGCTGTCCCGCACAACTTAGTCTGCGTAAATTCTCCCTTTTTTTGCAACATTTCTCATTTAACTCCTATTTGTTGTAGCGTGATTTTGTATAGCCTATAGCGTTCCTCGATAAATGGGCTACCTAACAGTAAAATAACTTAAAAACAAACAAACTCTTCAGCTTTATAATATTAGTATGGAGTGAAGATTAAAAAGCGGAAGAGATTGTTTGTTTGTTTGAACGTGATAATCTCAAAAACTACTGGTTTGAATTGAAAAAATATTTTAATATTAGATAGCCCATTTATCGGTGAAGGCTATTTGCTGAATAACACCACGCTATGGCCAATAGGAGCGGAGCAACAATGAAAAATGTTATAAAAACGGGGAAAAACAATACCGAATATATGTAGATGAAAAAAGCTGATCATGCCGAACATAGATATTAGGGTGAGCCCAGCCGGGCGTCAACTGTCAACTTAACCCAATCGGCAAAGCATTATAACAAATACTGCCGAATCGAATGATGTATCATCCCGAATTAACTATCTGATCGAACATTGTAATAGAACAGTTGTTTCGGGTCGGCTTTGTTGTTCGGCAAATACTGCCGACCCGCTTATGTGTGTAGCAACCCTTCGAAATCAACCAATTACGTAAGTAATCCGTGCAATTACCGACTCTATTAAACATAAAACTATCAGCCCAATAAAACAATGACTACTTGACTAACCAATGACAATGTATATTCGTTCATAATAAATCTGGTCACGTACTTAATACCAAATATAACAACCAATAAATAGTACGAAAGAATGGGGCAGGCTATTATTTATTAACGTATCGTGTATCTAGTGAATGGTTCTGCATACACAAAAGTGTTACAGAAAAGTGTGGTAAAATTTCCGCGGCGAATAGTCTATGGCAGTGGTTCCTAACCTTTTTGACCACACCTTCCTGTTACACGTTGTTTGTTAAATTATAAGGCAGCTTGTTTAATAATATTAACTAGACTTGATAAAGTGCGTAACGACCACGTCAGAGAAAGTTTAAAAAAAGCGTCCATCACAGAACAATGTTTACGTTACGAGACGTCGACCAGGGGGTCGATTCACTATTTAAACCAGTGCAGTTGCAGTTCAGTTGCAGTTAATTTTATATTAAAACGTCCATTTTTGAATTCTTGTAACTTTAGGATCGATCTCAAATACGCTTGCGTCAAGTATGCGTCTCGAGAGCGCAATAACGATGACGACATTCTAGTACGGTGCGCAAGCGTTTTTAAGATCAATCCCAAAGTTACAAGAATACGAATATGACCGTTTCAATCGAAACTTAACTGCAACTGCACTGCAACACACACACCCGCATGTGGTGAGAAAAACCTTAGCTCATTCCAACATCAAAAGGGGAGTTGGACGCCCTCCAGCCACTTGGTGGTCTACTACAGTGTCTAAAGACTTAGAGAAAGCCCAACTAACACAGACGACCCAGGATAGACGCTCATGGCGCATGAACACGAGAAGAGCCGACCGAAAATGAATACAACACAACACTCTAGTAGTTGATAAACTTTCGCGATTTGTACACATTATTAAAATATATATATTACGGGTCTTAATCGCGTGAATAATTTAAGGTAAAATACCTTGTTTATTGCCCGACGTTTCGACCGTATTGCAACGGCCGTGGTCACGGGAAGACTCTAGTAGTGTTATGACACCGTCAAAGTCAACGTTGACCGCGAACAAATGTACATAAGCACTTGGCATACAAAAGTACAAACTTGTACTTTTGTAAGCCTTTCTTCTTTATTCTACCTACGTGTATGTGTGTGTGTGTGTGTGTGTTAATTTATCGAGATGAAAATTAATCCAAGCTTCAATGTACCAAATTTTATCGTTTAGGTCTACCTTAATAGATCAGTAAATTAAAAAACTCGTCTCAATACTTTAAAAAAAGTTAATAATGATAATAATGAATCGATGGAAAATACATATTCCCAAAATCTGTAGGCGATTGTCTCGTTTATATTCAAGTTTATAAACGGCTGAGAGAATAATTGAAACTAACAACAGCTGATATTTTAATTTATCATAAATCCAGTGAAGTCAAAACAACTTAAGCCTGTATTTTCCGGATAAAAATATTTTTTCATAATGGAAGCCGACGTTTATTAATGTTCAGCTTAACTTTAGGGGTGTGCCTTTTGTTTAATACTGGTGTTATCGATAAAAGTTTTAATAGGATAATATGCAATTTCACATTACCAGAGTTTTCACAAAAACTCCAAAGTAATTTTTAATTAACCTTAAATTACAACAAATGTATTGTGAAACGATGTAAAATATAATTAAAACGGACAATCAAATCAAATCGTGTGTATCACATACCATGCCCGGATTGTAGATTATAAATATACTGATATTTGCATTAAAAAACTACGTTCACGATCAAAGGTATCCTATGTGATTCACCTTATAAACTATCGATGTTCCAAGTTTGATCTTAATATGTTTAGCCTTTTTATTTGATATTGTTTAACCTAATACGGAAAAAAACAACAATCGTAATAACTGTTGAAATGTATTACAGTACAGAGTTTAGTAGTAGTTGAGTAATTGTATTACAAATCAAATCAAATCAAATAAATTTATTTGTGGAACATAGGTACATGGTTATAACATTAAAATACAATCGTCTCACTATGTTTCGCCTATGTAAGGCGTACAAATATGTTTTAAACAAAAAAAAATGTATATTATATAAAAATAAAAAAAAAGTAAAGTCACTAAAGTTAATAGAATAATATAGAAAAACAATTAAAAAATAACATAAATAATTCAATTAGATCAATTTAAAATCAAACATGTCAATAATTAATTTTTTAAAAAAATAAACAATTTATATAATTAATAAGTAAATCAACTTAACATGTTATTACACCAAAAACTAAGCGAATGTCGGGATTATTGATCATTTAAAAAATCTATTATTGTGTAGTACGCTTTATTCACCAGAAATCTATGGAGTGCTGTCTTAAAACGATTAAGGTTATCTAGACACTTAATACAATTTGGCAATTTGTTGTAGATTTTAGGTGCCATACCTAGGAAACTCTTAGAAAAAAGTGCAGTTTGATGTTGTTTCAGACGTAGTGTACCCTGATGACGTCTATTTGTAAGAGTTTCGAAACGATTAAAGTTAACTTTGACAGATATAGCCACTTCATAAACATAAAGCGATGGAAGAGTTAAAATTTTTAAACTTATAAAATATGGTTTGCAACTATCTGTCGTTTTAATCCCGCATACTGCTCTAAGACACTTCTTTTGCGTTTTGAATGCAATTTCTCTTTCTGAAGAATTGCCCCAGAAAATAATACCATATCTGAGTGTACTAGAGACATAAGCGTGATATGCAGAAAGAACAGTTTCACGATTTGCAACCTTGTTTAAATTATGAAGAACAAAATAATATTGGTTTAGTTTTTTAATTAAGTTTTCAATGTGTACTTTCCACGTCATATTTTCGTCCAACCAGATACCTAATAATTTTGTATGATCTACTTTAGCTATTGACATTTGTTCATAATTAATATTAAGGTAAACAGAATTTGTTCTTTGTTTAAATGACATTATGTGAGTTTTATTAAGGTTAATTTTTAAATTATTTGCTTCTAACCATTGAATTATTAATTTTAAACTATTATTTATGTCACTTTCACTTACAGTAACACAAAGTACAGAGGACCTACTTTATGATATTTAGATGAAACTAAGTAGGTAAATTTTAATAGCAAGTGAGTTTAAATGACATTATGTGAGTTTTATTAAGGTTAATTTTTAAATTATTTGCTTCTAACCATTGAATTATTAATTTTAAACTATTATTTATGTCACTTTCACTTACAGTAACACAAAGTACAGAGGACCTACTTTATGATATTTAGATGAAACTAAGTAGGTAAATTTTAATAGCAAGTGAGTATAAAACACAATATTAGTTACTTATTCTACATTTCAAAAGAGTTTACTGCGAGAAACAAGAAACTATACCAAGTTTTCTTTATCAAAAATTTCAAAAAATAATGAGAAAGGCATTTCTTTAGTTATAATTTATAAGCTCAAGTATTTCAGCTTGAAATATGATGAAAATGATTTATTTCTTCAAGTTGTGTTGGCCTAGAATTTTGTATTTTTTTTATTACTCCGTTTACATTATGTAATAAGTAGATAGGTACTAATAACGGTAAAAAAATTTAAAGCTTTATAAAATATTATTATTTATTTAAAAAAGTTGTCCTGAACTTATTTAGGTATTTATTATATCCGCAAATTCAAATTTTAATTTAACAACTTTATGACAAGTGAATTATCCTCTAAAAAATGCCAAACATAACCGACCCCAGCGGCTCAACAAAATTGTAAGTTTATAGTCCTCCCCAACAAAAAGAAAACCAATAAAATAGTCAACTTAATTAGTCTGTATAACAATCTGCATAATTTTATCGATCTTATGAATAATTTCAGAATGTATAGTTTAAATCGATGTATAGCCGGAATAAACAGACCATGTAAGATTAGTTGGATTATTAGAACATATTTGGACCGCATCGTCGGTTATGTAGCACCATGAAAAAACTATTGATCGATTGGAAATTAACGTATCATGGAACATACTGTTTATAATAATTATTTATTGCTTATCACGAGTAATAAATTATAATAAATATCCTTTAGTCACTTAGGAAGCAAAATACTACACTTGTGAAAAGTCGATTCTACATGTACATGTAATGCCTGCTCGCAAATAATAGGTAAAGCCGTAGAAAAGAACGAGGCAATAAAACTCGCGGCCACTTTTTTCTAATTGTCTATTTTTACAATTTTTCTTTGTCTATAAACTGCATATGTAGGTAAGGTGCAGCCACCATTATATTACACACCATATATATTAGAGGGCTGATGCAAAGACACGAGATAAAACATATTAAAAGAAGTATACATGAGATTGAATATATCAACCTCAGCCGGTACAACATAGTAAGAGCATCCACTAAAACGATATATGCTTAAATATTGGCCTAATGGTAATTAATGAATTAGTATAAATGTTTTGCAAAAGAAAGAAAAGAAAAACATGAAGTAGAAAGTAATAATCTCAATAAAGAACATTAAATAAATAGTTTACATTAAACTGCAATGTATAAGCGTAATGGCAATGACAAATATAATGTAAACCACCTTGATGAAACTTTTATAGCAGCTATTAATAATTACAGATATAATATAGCTAATAGTAACTTTTACTTAAATCTCAGGCGTGAACATATACGCTTACTCGTTGAACATTCATAAAACAAAAAAATGTTATAATTGACTTAAAGACCCTAATTTCAAATTTATATTTCACAGGTGAAACAGAGCGCTTACTTTGAAAGTATGCATCACAAAGTACGCTTTGGAAGAAGATATAAACATTTAAAAACTTTTAGAAACGTAGATAACAAAATTTACATTATAGGCCTTATTCATGAACATTCAATAGCGGAGTTTTCATCTATTGAATATTAAATTGTAATCTATCTTATTTGGATTACAGTAAGAGGGTAAGCTTACTACCCAATGAATGTTTAATTTATAAAGATTACTTAAGTCTATAAAATGAAAATATAGTTTTTGACCTTCTGTGTAGTTTCATGATAAAATCCTTGTTTCGAAATGAAATGCACCATGTCGTCTTGTCAAAAACCACTTGACTTGTCAAATCAAAATCAACCAAATGAGGCAAACTATTTTAAACGTTTAAAAATATTTCATGAAAATAATATTTTACTTACCGCAGAATTCAACAATACTTAACTTATGAATGCCCTAAAAAGTAGTATAGTCGCTACAATTCACCTTTAAGTGACAAGAATAGCATGAGCCATTACAACATATTTTCACATATATACTTCTATAAACGGCCATTATAAATAAATTACATCCAGACACAAATTAAACAAATTGTTCTAATCACACAAAGATATAACCTAGGTGGGAATTGCACACACAGCCGACTTTGCGGTCAGGTTCACTAACGAGCCTTATAGGTCAGTCAAAAAATATATTATTATTTTTTAATTGTTGATTCTTAGAAGGTTACAATAAAAAATGTACCTAATGAGATAAAAGCTGCGTTCTAAACTAAAACGATTGAATCAGTTTTAATGTAAATTAATCGGATAAGTGTTTTTATAAGTAGTTCACATGTAAGTAAAGTATAGAAAGTTAATTAATTTAATCGACAAGCCATGCATGGACATCACTAGCTGCCGACTAGAAATCACCGTATCAAGTGTTTGTCTTTCCTATTTTCACAAAAATTGCTATAATTTGTTTGAAACGTTTTAACTAAATGTGGACAATTTTCTAGTCTGTAAGCTTTTGAATGATGAATGTATGTTGACTAGCCGGTCCCATGCTTTTAGTCTGCCGCTAACTACTTTACGATTTATTTATGATAGAATATAAAACATTCTCGTCTTTTAGATATGAAATGGTCAAATAGAAACATGTTTTCTGATTTAGGTCCCATTTCGGTGTTGTCTATGCTATCGACCAATTTTCGTTTCTCTTCACGCGAGAATTTTGATTCTTCTGTGTGTGTTAATGCAGGATACGGATATATTTAAATCCGTTGAGTGAACATGATTGAATACTAAGCAACCAATCCGGACAGACAGACGACGACGGTCAGACAAATTGACACACATCCGAAATTAACATACGATAGAATCTGATGAAGACGAAATATATGACGTTTGTAATAGATAGCTTGTCTAATTTGTCAAAACTTTACATCTATGATAAAATATTAACTTTAATAACAGAGATATCAGATACGACTTAACTATTAATTTTGACCCATAAATACATGGGTATTGTAATGTTAGTTATACCGAACATAGCGATAGATACATCGACGACCCCTACGTAATTCATCGAAACAGATTTTAAGCATTTTTGGGGGAGCCGTTTTGTTTAGCGCATATTTCTTACAAAATATAATTGTGTATTTGAAATATGGCTTCCTGAAATGATGGATGATATTTAATGATAAAACCTTTAATAATAATATCTTAGACAACTCACACAATGCCATCTGATCCCAAACTAGGCAGAGCCTGTACTATGGTAACCAGACAACTAATAAACATATTTAGTGGTCGTCACACAAACTTTTATCCTGGGTGAGGATCGAACCCAACTCTGGCTTAGCAGTCAGGGTCACTAACCACTAGACCAACAGGTCAGTCAAAAGAAATTGTAATGTATATTACTTATGTCTTATTGTATGAAATATGCACTGAAAAAAACTTTAAACGGCTCTCCAAAATAGTGTTAAAAATCAGTTTCGATGATTTACGTAGAAGCCGTCAAGTATGTTGACGGCTTCTACGTAAATCATCGAAACTAATAAAGCGAATAAAGTATAAAATATTTGAATTGTAAACGTAACATACAATTTAATTCTTACCTGTCCAAGTGCCCACTATCCCAAATAACCCAAATGGCCTGCCATACCCACAACATCCAATATAAAAATCAGACCAGTAAATCACAGACAAGATATCGGAAGACCTAGATAGTATCAAATACGGTCATCGGGTAGAACTACCAAATAGGGACGCGTCGACCCACTGGGCTGACGGACGTCGCAGTTCCGTTTGTGTTCACTATTTACCTGTTTACCCTACTGTGGAAAGTAAGAAGGCTACTGAACCCGATCACAAAACAAACATTGTAAGTGTTACGGTTGAACTTGTTTATGAATGGGAAGCTTTGACTGAGTAAAGAAAAGCGCTCATTAGTAAAGCGGGCGTGCTTCGCTCGGGAATGTTCGATTTTAAAAGGTATTCGATTGATTAAATATCAAATGAAATCGATTTAAAATTATAGTAATATTTCAAGTGCTATTTATCTATACTAATATTAAAAGAGGTTAAGTTTGTGAGGTTGTTATTTCCGGATCTACTGAACCGATTTTGGAAATTCTTTTACCAATAGAAAGCCACGCAACTTGTGAGTATTACAGGCACACATAACATCACGCCACGACTAACAGGAGTGGATAATAGATCAATGAAAAATGTTGCAAAAACTTCTCTAATATTTTGATGCTTGTTTATTAAACCGCTAAATGATTTGAACAAATTTGACACAATTTAGATCATCCTGGACAATCATAAGCATACAGAAAATGAAACCTACGTTAATAGTGTTGTATACCTACACGTGAGTTCAACATTTTGGAATCAATGTACATAAATTACGTAATTCTTAGTATCTTAAACCCGGAAGTCTGGACTAGGTACTGTACTCAATGAATGACAATAAGACGTTCACCTCTTTATATTATGTCTAATGGTTTATACTATGTAATGTGGTGCCTTCGGAAACCTTCAGAATGACATTTTAAAATCATGGAGAGAAATTGACCAACTTTAATTTTTTTTACGACCAACTAATATTCACATCTAAATACCTAGTTCCAATAGGCACATAATAATTATAGTTGCGTTGGAAAATTAAACTAATGTTTTTTTTTTGCAATTTCATCCATTCTTTTCTAAGAAATTTTGGTCGTATATGACCCGTGTATCACTGCACTAAATAATCAGTGAAAAAAAATTCTGTAATAAGTGTAATTATTTCGAAATTAGACCTATTGAGCTAGAATGCTTGGAAGTTGGAACCAACGATAGCTTCAACTCACACGGATAATGTCGCTAGTTACGAAGAAAAAATACATAAGCACTATACTGCCGTGCTTGCGATATTGGCAGTAAGTGACTGTAGTCATATATTGAGAAAATGGCGCGCAAACTTTTTGTTAGTATTTTACTTTGTCTGCTTTTTGCCATTGAGTTTTTCAAAATATGATAATTGGAATATGTGACTTAAGAGATGTTCTGTAAATGTAGTTTAACGGTTAGCTTCTTGTTAAATTGGATAAATTATAAATGGCATAAGACCGTTTATACTAAGTACGCGTTGACTGCCATAAGACATTGTTTACTTATAATAACTGGAGTAAGTACGTAGTTACTGTTCTTATGGTAAGCGACTAGTACAATAGGGTACTTAGAGCTCTTTAAAAAAACAAGTAAATGTATCAAAAACATGTTTTCTTCATTCATTTATTAATAAAAACACTTACATTAATGTTTTAAAACTATATTATTTTAAGTATCACAAAGAATTTGGACCATAATTATTTCTATTTAAACAAAAATAAACATTCTTATTACTTTCTATTTAAACAAAAATAAACATTCTTATTACTTACATATATTTTAATTATTAATATAGAGATAAATCGACACTTCAATAACTATTTATTGAAGTGATATAACAAGCTTTTGAAGATTGAGATCAGTTGAATAAAAATATCTTTATTAGTTAAAGAAATTAAAAAAAAACAAACTTATTAATCATGAAACATAATCAACACTGAAATAAAAGTTTTTAAACTATCTCTAATAAAGCTAACATTGTATATTGAGATCAATTTAACAAAAAATAGCTACTACTTAGTTAAATGTATAACTATGTGTTGCTTGCAGAGTCTTAATCAGAATCATTATTAGCATCTGAAACAGGTAAGCTTAGCCAAAACTCTTTTCTATTATCTGGCATAAGGTTCAAAAGGTTCTTTAGTATGCTGTTCTTAATTGATTCCGGTATACCCCTGGGGGATGATTTTTGAACAAATTGAGGAAATTTTCTTGCTTTCATATATTTTATTTGAAGAAAGTCTAAGATTTGTTCATTTTTGTCACTGTGATTATTTTTATACTTGAGGGTGAATTCTCCCCTTTTCGCTATTATAACCATAATATCTTTGAGGTATATTCTTGGTTCAGTTTTGCGCACTTTGTGTTGTGAAGACAGATCACTATAATTATAAAAATCGGCTACTTCCATTACTTTTACAACATTTTTTGTAGAATTCGCTTGCCGCACAGCATCAACAAAGTCAATAAAGTCGTAGACTTTATTTTTTCTCTGTAAAGCCTGTTCTACCTGGTGGTGGAAGCTGTCGGCAGACATGTAAGTATGGCCGGGCTCAAAATATTTAAGGGTAATTGTTTTCGCATTTATATGGGTGCTGTTAATAATATACACCAAGAAACTCAAAACTGCCCAGTTTTTGTTCTGGGAAGAACAATTGTCCATCCACAAGACTATATGTTCAGCATCCCGCTTAGTCCACAAAAATGCATTTAACGTAGAGATGATATCTTCTTGTCTTCGCCCAGACACAGCTTCATGCCAAACTGCTGCGAAGGGCACATTTTTTGTGTCTTTTTTTGCTGATCCTAGTGGCACATAACTTTCATTGTAGGCAATTATACGTGTACAAAATATTGCGCGTTTAAATTGGTCCATCCGAGGTAACATGACGACTTTTTGTAAATCCATTGAGTAATAAATGGCATGTGGTTCATTTGCAGATTTTTTGATATCCTCTTTATATGATTTGCGCGATTCCACATATCTAAATTTATGCAACTTAAAATTCATGCAGAACTCACAATCTTCACTTTGCGATTCATGTTTCTTATCATGGTGCAAGATATATTCAGCACATATTTCGCATTCTTCATTTCCTAAATGTGCAAAGGAAATATGCATTTCATCACGAACAATTTTTCTATACACCTCAAAAGAAACTATTTGATCTGGATATTTTTCAGAAAATTGATTATGCATTAATGTAATTGTTATATCGCTTGGCAAGTACAATCTGTGCGGGGCATGCTCACGTCTATAATGCGAACTTACAGGTCCAAATGAGTTAATATGAGTTTTTATTACGTCTCTGTCAAAATTGCTTTTTCGTTTGTAATGTCCCCTCTGACTGTGTTGTTCATCTATAGGTCTTTTTAATGCTAACAGAACTCTTTTATCATTTTTATGATTATACCCTAATGTTGTTAAAAAGAAGACTTTACACACCTCAATTTTATTTTGACCCATATAAAAGTAATAAGTATAAGTTACGTTTCGTTTTGGTGTTTCTCTGTTTGTATTTCTTCTGCATGCAACTTGTTTTATATCAACTAAAGTTTTTATAAAACTACCTTTTAACTGCCAGCTTAAGGAAGCATACTCACGATTAATTTCTCTCCTGCGTTCATCACATATGTTTTTAGTACACTTTTTCTTACATGTTTCTGTACATGGGTCTTTTAAAGTTAGTTTTTCTATTTCTAATTTAGTCTTTTTCTCTCTCCTTTCCGCTAATGGTTCCTCAAATTTTCTTCTCTTCCTTGGGTTTCCCTTTTTTGTTAGTCCTTTATCTTCCTGTTCTTCTTGTATGATATTTATATCTTTGGTGTCTTTTTCTTTTCTTTGTACTGAAGTCGATGCATGATTTTTGCAGTCTAAATAAGTGTCATTGGCTATAAAATGTGAATAACAAAGTAAAGATAAGCACTTTCCGCAGGTACTAAATATTTCTTCGTTACAGTCAACATACTCACATTGTTTGTTAACTGGTGTCGTTGCCTGTTGTTCCTTTGACATAGAATTGTGTGGGCCATCTTGAAAGCAATGTTCTTCGTCTGAATTAATAGGTATATTTATTAAGTTAAAATTATTTTCTTTATCTCGATTTTCGTTCGATAAAATAACTATATCACAGGTGTCTTTATCAGTGGAATATGGATAATGGTTCTCACACTTTGGAAATTGATCTTCAAAATGGAGTAAACACAAAAGACAAAAACATTTTTCACACGTGCTGAACGGTTCTAAATTACAATTTTCAAATTCACAATGTTGGAAAGATTTCTTTGGTAGTAGCTTGATATTATTAGCAATAGTTAAAGTTTCATCAGCTGATAGCGTGCAACTGTTTATATCTCCTTCTGGTATATAATCTTTATCCTTACTATCATCAGATTGTGCATATGGATCTTCTTGATTGTCTATAAAAGTATCATCAGGCATTATAGATAATGGCAATTCTTCATTACAATATAAAATATCTGCTTCACAAGGATTGTTATAGTCATCCGCTGTACTATCAAATCCCACGTTTATAAGTTGGCGTCCTAATGGTTTTCGATTTCGCATTTGGGCAAACTTAAGCATAGGGTCGTAGTTTGGTTTAGTAGGCATTTCTTTGAACCAGGTTTCTATGTTTTGAAAATTGTACATATGCGAAAATTTATAATTGGTGGAATATTCATTGCGGTAATCAAAAATTTCTTTATGATCATTGAAATCATACCAGCGGGAAAATATTGTTTCGATGTCTGTAACTGTATGTTGTTTTTTTGTTTGTTTTCCCTTTTTAATTATTAAATCTTTCCTGGAGACCATAATCTGGAATAAATAAAAATAAACATTACACAATCGTTCTCCCAATTACAATAAATACACGCGAAAAAAAAAAAGAATCTTTTCTCCCAATTACAACAAATACACGCACAAAAAATACGAATCCGTTCTCCCAATTACAACAAATACACGCGAAAAAAAAACGAATCCGTTCTCCCAATTTCAACAAATACACGCAGAAAAAAATAAATCGAAAATACTTACGTAAATAATTGGTGGCGCGGTGCAAGCGCGCGCGCACAACCTCTTGCTAAACGGGAGCTGGCCGCACTAATCGATCAACATACACCCCGCTCCTTTCCGCGAGCTCCCCGCCCCGACCCTCCCTGGAGCAGGATACTCGTGCCTCATAATAACTCACTACTTCACAAGTCACTTATTTATTTATTTAAAAAGCAGGGATACCTACAAGTTTCGATATGATAATTTTCAAATGAAATACTTGAAATAATAAGTTAATGTATATTTTATTTACTTATTTTATCCATATTACGTGTACTGTGTACTCCTGTTATTTGAAGTATTGTATGTACTAAAAGGAATAGTTTTGCTTAAAATATCTGGAGTAAATGCACTTACTGTTGATATAATATGTAATTAATTTACTGAAAACAAAAAGCATTGCTTATTGTACCTGGAGTAAGTAGACATACTGCTGTTATTGTAAGTAATTACCATAATAAAAACAGCTAGTTTCGTTTATTATATCTGGAGTAACTAGACTTACTGCTATTATGGCAAATAATTAGTATTTTTAAATATTAACATTTGCTTACTATAATCACAGTGTGTATAGTTACTGCGGTAATAATAAGCAATATTATAACGCGAATGTACGCACTACACCTAAAAGCCAACAGTAAGTATATTTACTTCTATTTTCATAAGTGAGCCTTCTAACTATGTAGATGATACTGCTGTTATCGTTATTGAATTTATAAGTTACCGCCTAATTATAACATAGGTGTCCGATTATTTATATAGAATGCATTACGCTGATTCTGAATCTGCACTTAACTCAATATACTAAAAAAACATACTTACTGCCATTATCGCAAGCACGGCAGTATAGTAAAACGTATTTATTTCTTTAGAAAGAGATTTCATAGTACGTGTGCAATAGTGATAATGTAAGAGAAAATCTTAAAGCATTTGTTTTGCGTAATTCCTTTGACGAAATTAAGCCCCTATTACATTTGAGCGTTAAGTGCTAGAACGTGAATGAAATAACGTCGAAAGTCGGGCAATCAAAATAACTTACTGATGTTACGTCAAAAACAACAAAAAATACGATATTTTTAAGAAAGACAGAAAATGCATTTTTATTAAAGCAAAAACAACAAAAAGCGTAAAGAATAAAATTATATAATGTCTAGATTCCTAATCCGGCATCTAACATTGAAGCAAAGAACTGTCAAAAAGTACGGTCAAATGGACGAACTTTTTGACAGGTAAGGAGACTCCTATAAATTTTTTTAGCCATAATTATTGTAGCGCGCGCTCAGGGGTGCCATTACAATAAAATTAAATATTTATTGTAATAGCAATTAAATATTCGTGAAATGAATCTGATATTAAAGCTATAGGTTTAAGATGGTACTCCGCCACATCATTGTAATCTAATATGTTTATAAAATGATATAGATTAAAAAAATAAGGTCAAATATGTTTCGTTTTGCAGTATCTTAGTTAAAATTAAATTTGATTAAGTTAATTTAAAATTTTAATAACTATTAAGTCATGTGTTCCATTCTAATAATATTAAGAAAATAAATACCTAAAAAGGTTTTATATGAAAAAAAGTTATAAAACCTTATGCGAAGTGAGAATTTAAATTAAAGACGTGGAAAGTTAGACATAAAAAATCACTGACGTCACGCTAAAAACTATAAAAAAGGCAACTTTTATACACGTAGTAATGAAATATACAGTATTTATGACACCTTATGACAATAGGCAGGTGTCGTGGAAAGAGTAAAAGCTGCTTTCCCGGCGAGCGCGTGCGCGTGCGCCGCCCGGTCACATTGCGACCTACAGCGTCGACACACATCGAACTTGAAATCCTGCTCAGTTTTGTTCAACGTCTTGATTTTGTTTACACATGCATGTTTATTTTATTTTATCATCTCAAGTTACTATTAATGATCAAAATTAATAGTTAATTTAAATCTCGTACCTGTCACATATAGTACAATTTATTTTTTATCAAAGATGTCGAGTTTTGACAAATTAAACAAAGTTCCTGTGCCTCGGATTTGATCGTAATGTTGATTTCGGATGTATGTCAATTTGTCAGTTGGTCGGCCTGTCCGTTTTGGTTGCTTAGTATTCTATCTCGTCCACTCAACGGATTTGCATATATCCTTTATCACTCGCAAAAGAACCTTTTCCAAAAGGAGAAGACCAACATAATATTACAAAACCACCTGTCTTCTATAGGCCGCCGTTCAACATGTTACTTTGTTACACTTAACTTCATGATCTATAAGAAATGTCTGTATGAAAAATCAATGGTTTTTTTAAGGTTTATAAGAAGAGATAGATCCAAACACAGAGGTCCTTGGTGTAGTATTTAATCTGAAATACGTTCATTAAACTATTTTTGATTAAACGATAACGATAAACAAAAATTGTATTTAACGTTATCGTATCAAAAAGAGTCTATATATATATATATATATATAGATACAATAGAGAAAGTTATTTTTAAGTACTACGTAGATATATTATGACGTGCATATTTCTACGGCTGTTGTAAATAATACTATTAAATTTAAAACTCTTTGATATACAGTATGATTTTTAATAATAATTGCTCTTGGCTTCTTGACATTATACCAAATAATTAAAAAATATATATATAAAAATTAACCCTTCATCATCTACCACCTACTTTTGT
Source organism: Herminia tarsipennalis (assembly GCA_945859575.2). Taxonomy (NCBI): domain Eukaryota; kingdom Metazoa; phylum Arthropoda; class Insecta; order Lepidoptera; family Erebidae; genus Herminia; species Herminia tarsipennalis. The sequence goes on along the minus strand of OX243835.2, from coordinate 21,451,357 downwards.
CACACAACCATTTACCACACATCTGAGAGACCCTGTATTAAAATCGATTCTTTTTAGTCAGGTTTGAGGCCTAAACCTCACAATAAACAACGATTTTACTCCAGCAAAATAGTCTGTAATTAAGGTCATAACTCCAGAAACAAGTGGTAGATGATTAAGGGTTAATATATTAAATATTTTCCAAACTAATATTACAAAGTTATTTCATGTTATGTAAAGAAGCCACGAGTGGGAGGTGTGTTTTGTTGTCTTCCGTAGTTGGCTTGCAAAGTTTTACAGATTCAGTAAAAACTGTAGCGGTATACATATACGCTACAGTTTTTCGAGTCATGTTCATTTGTTTTATTTTAGACTATCTGTACAGGCGAGCTTCGCACCACCCCGTTATTTTTTACCCGACTGTAAGGAAGGTTTATTTACGTAATAACCTTATACACTCTGTTTAAGGTTATTTCTAGAAAACTAAAAAAAAGAGTGAATGAAATCGGTAAAGTCGTAATATCGTGACTAAGGGAAATAGGGATTCATTTTTATATTATAAATTGCATGTATAACTTATTTCGCATAAGCCACATTTTATTTTTCCAATAATTTAAAATGAAAATTAAATTTAAATGTTTGTACTTTTGCCATTTAAAAAAAAAGGGATTTTTAAGAAAAATTGCTTGGGTGAGATCCGAACCCGCGTACATAGGAACACCGTGCTTAAGCTATTAACTGCTCCGGCACTGAACCACGCCCAGAATCGTCGCATTTGTTCTTCATATATTACGACTTAAGGCAATCCTCGCTCTATCTACTATGTCCTCCTATAAACAATTATACTGTCTGATCAGTTTTCAACTTAGAACTAATATTACCTACCTATAATAACGACAAGAACAAACATTCATTACTCATGCCGTATATCACAGGGAATTGCATCAAATTAATCCCATAAATCTCTATTCAAACAATCCTACGAATGAGATCAGCAGTAAGTCTTGCTAGACAGACGAACGAAGACGGCTAATGAAAGTAAAATTAGTTCGAGAGCAACGCCCTCCCTGACACACTGCACTTGCCGCACCTGCGCCCGCGTCTAAGGCCTCAATCACAGTGCCTTCGTAGATCTTACTACTGACAAGGTTTTCTTTTTTTTAATTTGGTGTTAGGCTTTAGTTCAACCTATTTATACAGGGTGATTTACATTACACTAAATAATTCTGTAATATCCGTTTTAAAAAAACGTATTAACCCTCAAACATCTACTACCTATTTTTGTCACACAAAAATAGGTAGTACACACACACACACGTCTATTAGACTCCGGAATAAAATCGTTGTTTTTTTGTTAGGCTTATGGCCTAACATAGATTACAACAGATAGACTGGTTGTCTACGAACGATTTTACTGCAGTAAAATAGGTGAATAATGTTATAACTCCAAAAACAGGTGGTAGGTTTTTAAGGGTAAAATATCTTCAATATTTTTCAAAATTGATATTCAAAGCTATTAAGTGTGTACGTGTGTGTGTAATGTGAAGCCACGAGCGGAAGGTTATTAGAGAGGTCCTTAAAACATTCTGTTTATAGACTTTTCCTACCCGCGGATTCACCAACAAACTTTACCTCTTTATAAATATTGTATTAACTAGCCCACCCTCGTAGCCACCCAGCATTTTCTCTCTTCCGACCTATTGTCATACCTACTAAATTTACAAAAAAAGGTTTCATTAATATCGGTCGAGTCGTTACGGAGGAGTTTGACCACAAACACCGTGAAGTTTTTATTGCACTTTACTAACAAAAGTTGTTGTTAAAAGTAAACAACTCTCCATTGTTAGGTAAATAAATGGTTAAACAAAGCAACTTTATATTTAATGTTCATGCAATCAATATATATGTAAATATTATTGATACTTAAACATATAACTGTTACGAAAACTAGAAAAATAAATTCAATAACAGCGGTATTTTTAGTTTACTGTTATTTATTTGTCTCAATGTTACTCAATGTTTTTATGTACCTATTGTTTTCATATATTTTATGCATTTCGGTCCTTTTATTTCGTCGTAAAGTCCAAAATTTACATGGTCATAACGTTTTCGGTTTAACGGTTTACGTGCATAGGCCTTTCCTTTGAATCCCTAGTTGTTTTATTATGTACGACAGTGCGTAAACTTGAATTAAACTTCCAACATAATTGCCACAATTCAGGATTTACTTTTCAGTCTATTGTAGGCATAAAATGTATTGATGTTAAATGAGTGATATAAAATTAATACTAGATACAGCAGCTATTGTACCTAGATTTTTAAAATCTATACTTCTATTTTAAAGCTGAAGAGTTTAGATGAACTACTGGTCCGAATTGAAAAACTCCTTTACTGTTGGATAGCCCATTTATCATAGGAGCAGCAATAAAATGTTGCAAAAACGGGGAAAATTCACGCAGACGGAATTGCTCGAGTCATCTAGTTTTCTATAATGGAACATTGCTTTAGGATCGATTCACATTAAAATGGTGCGTTGGCGCACTACCAAATACTAACTCACTTAATATATTTAACGGGAAGCTGGTGTGAAGTAGTGTTACTGCTCTGCCCTGATTATCTACTAATAATCACTTTTAAAAGAAGTAAGAAGAAGACAGTTTTATCTCTTACATTATATTAAAACAAGCGAAATCTGCCTTTATACCTAATCAAATGGGTGATTTGTAGAAAATTTTGAGAGATTGCCCAATTGTTAAGTGACTTACAAAAGGTGCCTTGTGGCTATTGATCTAAAAAATATAAAGACATCGTTAAGCAAACAAAAGCAACTTATTTCTTACTGCGCAAACCACTTACACAAAATATTTTGACAGCAGTATTGAAATAGACATGAAATAAACCATACACTTTATTGATACAAAATTTTTTAATCATCTCCATCTACAGAATAAATAAATTACATCTTACGCACCTAATCCATAACCTGATAAAAATCTCAAAAGAACTTTCTCTCAGATTATATAATGCGTATCAATCTTTTACCAATGTTATCCCATTCAAATATAATTGCTGGATTCACTTGCCATAAGCCCTCGTATAAATCTCTATCGAAAAACATATCTAAGCGGTGAGACCAATACTTTCTAATTTCATAGCCAGAGGCGAAATAAATGAGAGCTATAAAATGGTTGATGTTCAACCAATAAAATGCAGTTGTCGTAGTTAGGTGGGTTCTAGTTGGTAGACCATAGGTGTCGACAATAACTGCCAGAGCTTTCAATATTGAGGACACAATTATGTGGTGACAATAAGACTTAAGCCGGGAAAGCATATCAAAACGAAGAATTATTATCTTATTTCAGTTTTATAAGCTATTAATTTTACGTGTCGTTAAAACAAGAAATAATTATCAACTTAATCACAATACATTAAAGTCTAACTGCTAGACAGGGCCTCTCCTCATACAAATACACGCTTCGGACACTTTGAACTATGATTGATTACCACCAATGAAAGAAAATCTTTATCTTTCGAGCCAAAAAATGATAAAAATTTGGTAGCATAATAATTTCATTGTTTAAAACAGTCATTTAAAAATATCGCGTAAATATTACTCCTATTTGAATTTGGCATTTTTTTCTATTCTGGTTTTTGCTATTTTTTATTATCGCTAAAAATTGCTAAAATATACAACCTACAGACCTAATGAACTAAAAGCCCCACCTTAAACAAAACAGCAATCTAAAGAGTCACTATTAACATTAGAAATACCAAATAGCCGGTCCATCTAATTTCCAAAACCTGATAGTATGGAAATTATTTGAAAACCGGAGCAACTTGATGATTTAAGACAAGCGGGAACCAAATTATGGGACAACTTTCACATGTAGCTGATAGTGAACCCCGGAAATTGTAAAAGTTTAATATAGTCGGTTATAGAAATTCGTAACATAACCAGATTATTAGGGGACTTTCATTCAATAGTTAGTGTAAGAACATTGTTATGAACTGTCGCAAAAGATTTATTATAAGATTAGATGCATAGTTCTATCTGCCTTTAACAAGCATGCTAGTATTTACCTATGATACGTACTTACTATTTAGTTTCTAATACATTTTTGGAAATTGTCCTATCCATCTGGATAGAAATAGTCATCTTCTTTGCGATAAACTATGGTAATGGTCATGAAACATCAACTTGTCTCATAAACTTTAATATGGCAAAAAAAACGGCCAGCGTGTCGTATTAAACAACATTAAATTTAGTGCCTACGTTGTAGTGAAAGCTGAGTGAACGAAAACAAGAAATTTTCCATGTCGGTATAAGTTATGGGATTTGAGAAGTGTCCACATATTTGTGGTTAACATGCTCACTAGTTTTACGTTACATTGTTTATAAAGAGCTTACACGAAATCTGATACTCTGTTATATGATCCGCAAAAGTTCACCTACATTCTAAGTTGTAATTCTTGAGAAAGAAAAAAATTGTAAAAAAACTTGAGAGGTGTCAAGGGACACCCGGATGGAACGAAGTTCTTATCTTAATTTTTTTTTTTATAATCTTCGCAACACCACACTGTTCAATGCGAAATAGAAAGACGAAACGAAAATAACTTACAAAAAGACGATTGTATACCGAAGGCTCGAACCCACAACTACACAATTGTCACCAATACTGTGTACCGAATTTATGCCTCTAGACCAAATCGACAGGTGACTTATATCTTACCCGCACGCCGCACGGCTTGTGTGTGTCAAAAAGTGTCGTTACAACTTTTCGTACGATTTTTTTCCGTCTAGCTCCCTTTCACAACGCGTGTTATGGAACTTCGTTCCAAAAAAAAACTATGATAAAAATAAGCAATAACCTAATTACTAGATTTAAAAACAAGATAAGTAGATCAAATTAATAATTTTTCATTTTTATATTTTCAGAGTGGCACCCTCAGTGATCAGACTTCAAATGAGAGTGGCGGCGGTGGCGGCGGTGCTGGCTCCGATGCCAGTAGTGCGGCGGAAGCATCAGGCGACCAGCTTGCTATGGAATCTTCTGAGAGAGATACCCCGAGTCACGCGTACAATGGACCACCACCACCAGCACCACCCCCGCACAACAGGAGGCAAAACGCAGCTCATCATCCGGCGCATCATCCTCTAAGTAAGACTGAAAAATAAGTTTGCAGTTAATTAGCGTAAAATGGTTCAGGCAACTAACTACAGTTTTAAATATTTCAGACATGCCGAGAATTCCCAACCACCATCAGATCCACTCGAAACCTTTTGCCCTTGGGCCGCCAGTGAACCATCACAAGAATGACGTTGGGCCTGGTTTCCGTGGTCCTCCACCGCCGCCTGCGCCTCCTGCAGACTCACAGACTGCTGCCAGCGACAAAGTCTTCAGTGGAGCAGGAGATGTTTGGCCTGCCCCTGCACCGGATATGCCCAAAATTGTTTCCTTGGATGTGAAGTGTGAGAAAAATGCTATGAGAGTCTTCCTCAGTTTTGACAAACCATTCTTTGGAATCGTATTCTCTAAAGGACACTACTCCAACCACCAATGCGTGCACCTGCCTCCTAATCTTGGAAGAACTTCGGCTTCCTTTGAAATTGGTGCTCATGCCTGTGGCACTGCAGGTAGTGGCGATCCAAGATATAGAGGAGACGTCGCAGCTGCTGGAACCTACTTTGAAAACGTTATTGTAATCCAATACGACCCCCAGGTGCAGGAGGTATGGGATCAAGCAAGAAAATTGAGGTGTACGTGGCACGACCAATATGAAAAGGCAGTTACATTTAGACCCTTCCCTGTAGATATGTTAGATGTTGTACGAGCCGATTTTGCTGGAGACAACGTTGGCTGCTGGATGCAAATTCAAGTTGGCAAAGGACCTTGGGCTTCGGAAGTTTCTGGGTTAGTGAAGATTGGGCAAACCATGACTATGGTTCTTGCGATCAAGGATGACGATGCTAAATTCGACATGCTAGTCCGTGATTGTGTAGCTCACGACGGTCAACGCGCTCCTATACAATTAGTCGATAGGCGAGGCTGTGTAACCAGACCAAAATTGATGTCCCGATTCACAAAGATTAAAAACTTTGGAGCCAGTGCCAGTGTTCTCTCATATGCGCACTTCCAAGCTTTCAAGTTCCCCGACTCTATGGAAGTTCACTTCCAATGTACTATTCAAATTTGCAGATACAGATGCCCAGAACAATGTTCGGATGGAAATCCTAATGTGATTGCACCACACGCTGAATATGGACCTCCTCAGATTGATTCGTATCCTGTTGGCATCGAAGCTAGGCGTGACGAAAGGAGAGTCCGAAGGCAAAAAAGGGCTACATCTCCTGAGAAGGAAGTAGGCGTTAACAGAGTCATTCGCGTCGTTTCTGCTGGCGACTTAAACATGGATACTTCTGAAGAGAGCGCCGCTCCGAAAGTGATACCTACTCCAGGTCTTGTTTGTATGACAACACCCGGGTTCGCTGCGACTCTGGGTGCTCTCCTTGCCACGTTATTATGTTCTTGTGCCGTATCAGCAGTTCTGTTTTTAAAATTAAGACCTATAACTAATCTGAAGAAAAAGACCGCCGCAGTAACGACGATAGCCAGACCACACCCACCGACCGCGCATGTAATTTCAAAGAGTCGCTTCTACTCGTAACAAAGCGTATATATAACATAATTTGTACATATTAGTGTGATGAGACTGAAATATATAGACCATGCCAATTATTTATTTGCGTGTTATATGAGTGCTCAAATGAATTTAGTTAATCTGGGAACCCTTACTTAGTATTAATTGAAGTTATATTAAGATTAACAAATCCGTAAATTTCGATTATACCTACAGTGTTGATTCCTATTTTATTTTATTCAGTTGAGTTGACATTTAATTCAACAGAGTTAATTTCAACATTGTGGTAACTTCATTATTTATTTATGCAGTGTTCTTAGAAAAAATATGATCAGGTATATATCGGGACTTAATTGTGGAAATATTTAAAAGTACGAACCTTTAATCTATACTTCGTTTCGATCGAATTGCACCGATATTTGTCACGCGATTAAGTCGCGGTATATAGCTAATTATGTGTAAAAATCGCAAAAGTTTAAAAACAATAAGAAATTATGAGTCGAACACAAATTGTAGTATTAAAATATAATAAGTACAATCTTCTGTTACCTCTTTTTGAATATTTTTTTAAAGTAGGGGCAACGGAAAATATATTTATAAATACGGTATATCAATTTAGGTGAACCGCTAGATTGTAACTTAAAATAACTTGTCATTAGTGTTAATATTATTTATTTTTAATTAAGAGTTAGTCATTATTACGAGTACGAATAGCGATTTATTTATTTTATACCACCTGAGTACCTCCTCTTCCTATTTAGTTGTTTTCCTTACATTATTGTTAAAGTTTATTCATTGTTAAACTGGAATTTAAATGTTTTATATTTAACTTATTCTATAAAGAGTTGACTTATTGAATGAATTTGTAACATATCACTTTTTTGATGAATTATTTACATTTTTGTAACAGTATCTAAATTTGAAAAATTAAACTATTATCATGAAGGTTGACTTTGTTTTATTTACCTACCTAAAATAAAGAAGCTATAGTCCTTTTGTATTGATGTTTTGTGTTCGTGTGTGACAACAATTTTTATACAAACTGTATATTTTAAAAAAAAAGGACTGTTTTAGGCTACATGACTCGCTTAACAGTTTGCAAATATTTAAACCAGTCACAAAAACTTAAACTCAGTCGCCCAGAATTTCTTTTTTTTATGTCTCCTGTATGTTTCATTAATGAAAATCAAAGCTTCATTCAAACTAAAAATTAAAAGTCTACGACTATATCTGCAGGTGGCCCATCGCCTAAGAAGTTATGATACACCTTTAATTTTCTGTTATACTTCATACAACAAACTTGAAGTCATACTTTTTGTGATTTTTAAAGCATTTTTATGCTAATTTTATACATATAAATTTAAATGTATGGCATGAGGAGGCTAAATTTGACTTTGGCGGACATGTCTCGGTGCTGGAGTTGGTAACGGCTTAGGGCCCGTACCCCTAAGGTCGCGGGTTCAAGTCCCGCCTGAGACGAATTTTTCTTCCATACATTTAAATTTATATGTTTTTATTTGAAGTCATGCTATAACTTAAGGCTGGTATTAAGTATTTTTTACCGTTTTACGGTCATTACCAGTGGGTAATTTCATTGTTTTTATTAAGTATATCATGACTTAAAAACAAAGACAATTAGACCCATCCCCACGGAAATTCCGAATTGGAATTCTGATGTTCTTAGCACCAACCTAAAATATCTATGCCTATGTTACAAATAAACTTAAATAAATAAAGGCCCAATAAGACAGATATATTCTATATATCTGCGCTAACAGAGTTATTTGCTTGTATATGGCTGTAACACTCAATGATATTTAAAGTAAAAAAGTGTAGATAACAATAATAAAAAATCTTTATTCACTTAGACAGCAAAATACTCCTCTTGTGAAAAATCGATTCTACATTCACGTGTAATACCTATTCGCAAACAATAGGTAAAGCCGAAGAAAAGAACAGGCAATATTACTCGCAGCTAATCTTTTCAAATTGCCAATGTTTACAATGATTCATTGTTTATAAACTGTATATGCAGGTAAGATGCTGCCACCATTATAATTATACTACATATTAGAGAACTGATGAAAAAACAAGATATCAAAAATATTAAAAGAAGAGTACATGAGATTGGATATATCAACCTCAATGGGCACAACAAATCAAAATCATCCATTTACAATGTAAAAACGATATGTGCTTGAATATTGGTCAAATCACTGCTAAATAATGAATAAGTATAAATGTTTTGCAAAAGAAAGTAAAGAATGTGAAATAAACAACATTCGATCTTTAAAAACCGAAATCTAATACTACTACTAGTTTTTTTTTTTAAACTAATGCACACATAGATAATTTAAATATTGGAATGTCACACTATTATAAAAAGTAAAAGTAGGAAAGCATGATTTAATTAACACGAGCGAAAAAGAGAAAAAGTAATTCGCTGCTTTCATCTGTTGACGGCGTCGATGGTGGCGCTGACATTTAAAAACTAAGTCAATTGTATAGATTTTCAAGTGCCGCTTTCTGAGCGCTTGTAACCTATCTACACCATTTTACCTAAAACATCATTGATAACACAATCAAAACCCTTACAGGATGAAGCTAGTTTTGACATTTAAAACAAAATCATCTTGTAACCAAGGTCCAATTCATTTCTTTAACATGGTTAAAGGACAAACTTTGTATTTATGTCAACACAATTAAAAAAATGCCTTTTCATTCGCCTTGAAAATGTGTTCCTGGTCTTGTTATTGGCTCTTCAAAGCATTTAAAGGCCAAAAAGATTTAAATTATTGCACAGCCAATTTACTTGAAATTATTATATTTCAAGCAAATTGACTGTTGAAAAAAATGATGTCTGAAGTATTTGTTAAATCTATAAGAAGTGTCTATGGATCAAAAGCTAGAGACAGTTTCATTCGAACCTAGTAATTTAAAAGCAAATTAAGACACAGGTAATTTAGACACAAACTTACATAAGCTGAAGTTGAAAATTGTTGCTTGTACCAATTTGTTTGCTTACTACAATTTGCTTCTACAAATTAACTTCGAGCATAAATTGAGTTTCACATAGGTATCTCGTATAAAAAAAAATCATTTTCGTGGTTTTGCACGCATAGGGGATTGTAGTTAGAGAGAACCATTTCCAGCAAGATTTATTATTGTTACGGGTTACCTGCCGTAGGCTTGTTGTACCACATGTAAGATACGGACTGAGCACTGACCTCTAAGATACAGGTTTTCACCTAGTTTAGTGGTCAGAGGATTTTTTTTTTGTCACATAATGTTTTAGAGAAATAAAGATTATTATTATAAAAAAAAAATATTATTACCTCTTAAAATTTTTAACCCTTCGCCTCTGATACCGAGATTACTGAAAGAAAGCTTTAGTTATACCTACTTTGCTTGAGCAACGCACACATAGATATCGTTCACAGATACCAAGTCTTGGAACGTCTTCGTCGTCATATATGTGTGTCGCGCGTCTGAATCGGGTATGAAACTTTCCTTTCGTATTCTTGGTATATTGTCCCGAAAGTGTCCAGTGATAGGAACCGAGAACTGTGTCCGGCAGAGGACACAGATACCAGGGCCACCACGTGGTATCCTGTGTTAGTTTCAAAGTTGTCAATACGCGTTTACGGGTTAAGTAAGTGTCATTCAGGTCATAGGAAGCTAACTAGATTTCTAGACCGGACATATCCATTTACATTTTTGACGAGATGACGTCTTATAATCGTGTGACCGGGTGCACGAACGAAAAAGTGTCACGTAGCAAGGGTCACGTTATTGATTGGTTGATAAGCAGTAGTGGATGGCGATTGCAGCGACATGCGATAAAATTGGATCTAACGTTGTTAACTGGTTGCTAAGCAACGCGAATGGCGATATGTCATCAATGTTTTTTATGATGTTATCACATAAAATTATCGTCCGTAAACCGACTATACAAACAACCTTTTTTTTTTTTTGGGAAGTAAAATCACATCATCAATAGCACGACACGATTAAGGAGGATTATAACGAGCTTAAGCCGACCAAAAAATTGGACAATTTGTCGTTATACAGGGTGTAACAGAAAGGTGTGGTCATATTCAAGGGTTGGTATGTGCCCATGATACTGAGTGCACACACCAAATTTTATCAAAATCGGAGTACCTTAAAAAATATTTATTATTTTTTTCATTCGTTTATTTGTTAATGAAAAAGTTGTTAATTAAAAGAAGTATGACTTAAAAAGTTCTATGCCATAATAATCTAATCGAATTTTGTACCAGAGGAGGTATAATTCTTATGCCATACGCATTTCACTACTGAATTTTGACAAAAAGAATATGCTATAGCTAAGTAATAATAATGCCACCAGCTATGGCACCATGGTAGGTGCAATACTGACAACATACACTATCCGCTGCTGAAATTTGACCACACCTTTCTGTTACACCCTGTATAGTTTACACCACCAAGCTTCTTGCACCAGACCCACAAATTATTTTCCCAGGGTCCTTATTCACGTTTTATTTTTTCGCCAAATCTTGTTGTAATGGCAAATAGAGAGCTGCGCTTAGAAATGCATCAACGCGCATGCGCGGCGGACATCTTTGAGAGCATCGCGCATGCGTCAGTTCAGGCGCGCTTGCCGCGAAAACAAAAAAAGAACATGAGTAAGGACCTTGTTCTGTAAGAAAAACTATGCCATGTTATTTTCTAGTAGGTACTCGAACTATCTCTATACCCCCTTCTAAATCGGTTTAGTTTAGTAAAACAGAGTTTTTTTCACGTTTAAACTATTAGTTTGGATTTATTATTTGCGCTTTGGCACAGGCTCTCGCAAAGTAGGTAATTAGTACTTAATATAGTAGTGTAGATACTTTACGCTGTTTAGGTACGTATCCTAAATTTACGAAGACATTGAAAACTTATTAATAAATTCAACGTTGGATCTAAGTACTTAGTTAATCTAGATGATCAGATGTCAAGTTTTACTCACTCATTAACACGTATGAGTAAAACTCGAGTAAGCTGAATGTAAGAGAATTAGGTTTTGGGATTATTTGGAATAAAGGCTTTTTGTAAAACCGTCGACTAATGATGTTTTCGTCGAAACGTTGTATCGGCAAAGTGTGAGAACCTTGTTGTCTTTAGAAAGCTCTAAGATCCGTGAATATTTACAATAGATAATAATAATAATAATAATAATAAAGCCCTTTATTCCGAAATTAAATAGTTACATTAATAGTATGGTAATTAAAAACTACAAAATGTCTCTGGTTTCGGTGTGCCTCTTGGCATAGGCCTCCTCTAACTACTTCCACTGTTGCCTATCTCGGGCAACCCTCCTCCAATTAGGATCCGCTGTCAGCTTGAGTTCCTCCTCCCATCTAGTAAAAGGTTTTCCTCGATTTCTTTTTCCATCTCTTGGATACCATTCTGTCATAGCCTTACTCCACTTTCCCTTTGTGTCTCGCATCATATGACCTGTCCACCTCCATTTTTGTTGGTCTATTTTTGTTAAGATATCAGTTAGTTTTGTTTAGGAGCGGAGATCTACGGCCTTTATTCTGTCCTGTCTTTTCGAGCCTGTCATACTTCTTTCCATTGCTCTTTGGCATTTGGCTAGTTTTTCTCTGAGCGATTTAGTAAGTGCCCATGTCTCACACCCATAGGTCAAACATGGGAGTATACATGTATTAAAAGTTTTTCTTTTCAGTGATATGCCAATATCCTTACACTTCATTATGGCCTTAAGAGACCAGTATTTTTTCCATCCGATCGCAATCCTTAAATTTATTTCTTGGCTAATTTGGTCGTTGAACGAGATAATTTGGCCGAGGTATATGTATTTACAATAGATACTAGAATATAAAAAGTATCTAGACTGTGTCACTTACACCCTATGGGTCGGTTTATATCTGACGGAAAATGCGTCGAGCGTATCTGTTTAGTATGGTCGAGGTACTAACGCATCATCGGTTAGGTATGAATGGTTAAATGTTTTATTGTATATTTGTCTGTTCTAGCGTTACGCGACTGATAGTACGCGACGCATTTTCCGCCAGATATGTACCGACCCTTTAACTATATAAAAACACAATTTTTGCTATTAGGCTCTCCAAAATTCATCAGATCAAAAACAGCCCAGAGGGAACCTCCATGAAAACAGATGCAGATAAATAGAACTAATATTAATGTGAAAGTAAGGATATAGGCACCTATCCAACCAACGGCGAAAGAAAGAGTAGCGAGTAGAGATTTTATCGCTCAAGACACGGACATTCATATGTAGATCCCGTGTAAACAAAAGAGATACAGATATTAAAAGTTGATCGCTGAGCGATCACACTGCCGACGAGTACTCGCTATATCCTGAATATCTTTTGTTTACACGGACGGGATCTACAGATCTATAAAATACGTCTGTTGTACGTTTCTTGAGCGATAAATCGCTATTCGCTTCTCGCTCATCGTCGTTGGTGGGACAGGTGCCATAAAGACAAGCTAGTTTTGGTTTGCATCCATTTTCTATTACAATATTAAAAGGAAATAAGAGTCAATGTTATGTTTCAACATAAATTTTAATCCAATAAACAAATTAACAGGTGCTTACGCGTTAAACACATTTCGTCACCGCATCCATACAGAGTAACTTAAAACATTTTGTTTACAAGTACTTAGATACTTCCCAGAACATTATTTATAAAAGAAATAGCGCCACAAGACTCAACACCAGAAGTACCACAACCTCAGAAAATTATCTCGAATAAAGAATACAATAGAATACATTTAATTAATAAAAAGTAAAATTGCACTTAGGGAGACAGTTTTCAAATGAAAACTCTATTTAACTTACACAATAATAGTTTTTCTATGATAAATGCAAGATTTTTGGGTGGCATGTCATATTTTAGTATGGTTGACAGATCGACGTGAAACAAAACTGAAATGTTACACACATTTAAAAATTAAACACGAAATCATTTTGGTAAAATTTGGACAGCAAAATTCAATCATAGGTACGCAAAAATATAAAAGAAAATCTATTATGATTGGTACTTGTCAATAAATAGCAAGTTAAACAGTAGCATGTGTCATGACGACTCAGCAATGCAGACGTCAATTTTTATAAATAAACCCCAATATTATTGCAACGGCACATGTATACGATCGGTCTTAACAGACGTGGCTTCCGTCGGTCTCTCAAACCATTTTTTCATCTAGCTATATAACTTAACTAAACCTAACTAATCATAGCGATTAAAAAGATGGATACAAATAATATTGAGCAATTTAAAAATACGTAAATGCATACAAAATAAATGCGATTTTATTCTCTTGAAATAAAAAAATCTACTACTTAGAACTCATTGGTGTCTCAACATTCGTATTATACAGTAAAATAGTCTATTCTTAAAATTATATTAAATTAATATACAATATTATAAAATAGGTACTTAATGAACAGCTTTGCGAACTTTTAATTGCAATCGATAATATTTTATGTGTAGAAATGGATGCTTTTGATAATTTTAAAACTAAATAAGTAATATATTTCTTAAATTATACAAGTTTAACTTGTATTATATTTAATCTGTCTTATTAACAGATAAATTATATTCATGCGTAACTTTAGTTTAGCTGTAATTTATTTTCCTTAACAAATTATATAAATTATTTGTATAAAATATGAAACCATATCCTGAATAAATTATATTATAAAAATTGAGCAGGTACACACTAATTTAGTATGCCTAAAAGCCTCAAAAGTCATAGTACCTATAGATAAAACATATAACACTGATTCTGAAATTGACGAAATCAATGTTATTTTTAATCTAACGCTTCAGTTAACAACTGATCGTAATCCGAAATCCCCCCGCAAAAGTTTATTACCAGTATTTTGGTTTAGTAGACTCCCAAAGACCTCTGGACCACCAGACTATTGCTTCGACTACAATCCTGGCATTATTAATCTAGAGATTTCGGATTAAATTCAATATTTATTTAAATCGTAAGTGCTGCATTTCAAAATGTAATGCAATATTGAGCTAAAGTGATCGAAAAATCGTGGACGTTTGAATTAACTACAACTTACACTAATGGCATGACTCGACGTTTATTCTTATCCTCTAGATACTACAGAATACGATAATGATAATAAGTTAGTTAATAAAAACGTAGAAAAAAATCTGTACAAAACTTATCGGTATAAAATGTATAATATTCACAACAGTGAAAATTCAATATCAGGTTTCTTAGGACTTCGTCCGTAGCACGACCTAGCACCATTATTTAAGGCGATCTAGAAACATTTCTTATCTACTATCATAAATTATAAGCATATTATTATATAGTTCTGCGTATGTCTACGGGTGCACTGACCAATAAAGGGTAATATTCTAAATTTTATCAGGTATCTAACTCTAGTTTGAAAGAAATTTCTATTTCTTCTATATTATACACAAACGAAAGAAGATGCGATAAATGGACAGTTGCAATATGAATATTTAGCATCTAAGAACAGTCTTCGGTAGGATTTAAATGTGATATTCTATCAACCGTCACGGGAGTGGTGAGGGTGAGGTTGGGAGCCTAAGAGTCTGAGAGCCATCCACGCTGCAAGAGAATGTGAGGCTGTGGCGGGGGATACTACAGGAGGTGGTTGTGCAGTCATTCGTGACCGGAGTTTCTGGAGCATTACTGCTGCGGCTAATGCCGCTCCCGCTGCAGCTCCTGCTGCCGAAGCAAACAGAGCTCCGAAACTCACAGCGCCCATACAAATTCCATAGACAACCTGAAAATAAAATGATAAGAGTTTCAAGCTTTTGTCCACAAAAAAACATTTTTAACCAGATAGACAGTAATTTTATTATTTTGGATTACAATCAAAGTAAAAAAATATCTCATTACCTCCTCTCGAATTCTTCCACTAAACACAGTTACTGGTTCCCTTGTTGGTCCAAAAGCAAGATCAGCTTCTGACACTACATCATATATTCCTGTAACACCAACATCGGTAGATCTGCCTTCGCGAACAGTTCGTCTTTTACGCAGAGATCTGGGGCCGGCAACTGCAGGTCCCACAGGCTTGGCTGATATGATTCCGTCACCAGACGGCGCAGGCTTGACATCTGTACCAAGGTTGCGAGGACCATGTGGAAATCGGTCTCTGTCTACAAGACTTGAAGGACGTTCCTGAAAAATGATAAATTCTTATGTAAAATCATTTGCATTTTTGTATTAAGTACCTATTATCATTTTATATCTAAATTTTCTTATGCTTTAATATAAGTTTGTTTGTAAATCCTAAAAATACGTACAGTGAAGGGCCTGGCAAGGGCTTCCACAAGATCTTCCAAAGCTGACATACGATCAGGATCAGGTTCGTTCACAGGAGCCGGAGCTCTTTGTGGGAGAGGAGCAGGCGCAGGAACCGCTTCACCCGAGACTTCGTCACCGAATGCTTCTTCTAGAGGAAGGCGGATTTCGTCTGACAGATCTCCATCTTCAGCTGAAGAATCACTGTGAAAAACATAATCAAAACTGGTGTGATTGAAACCATCTTATGGTAAAAGTCACAAGAATTCTATCTTTATAATATTGGGCTCTGGAACCACCATTATACCACTTTTGGATTGTATTTTGATCCTGTGTTGTCTTTTGAGGTTATTAGACATATTTTCGGAGCACTCATCATTTAAAAAAAACAGGTGTTACTTACTTGATGTCATTGTGATCTTGATGTGTTCTATCGTCCTTTCGATCCAGAGCACCATGCCTTTGCGGAGTGACTCCTGCCAACTGGCAGTGGTCCAGACAGCCGTGCCTGCAGATCTCAACCTTACATCTGATGTGAACGCTCAGAGCATCAGGGAACTTGAAGGCGTGGAAGAAAGCATAGGTGATGACCGTGGCTCGTTCATCAGCAGCTTTCGCTTTTAGGAATCTGGTGAATAGAAATACTCATGTATTAGTGGTGGAACAATATAATGAACATTTTTTTAAATACAATTTATAGAAATATTAGCTGCCGGCCCCGGCTTCGCACGGGTGTAATCTCGTAGTTTTTTATACCTTGAGTTACATTATTGTAATTTTCGTAGGGATCTCTAATTTTTTAGACAGTAAAGCTACTCCCCGTTATTGTTGCTTTCTGTAGGCAACATTATTTTTAAATCGGTTCGGTAGTTTTTGAGTTTATTTGTTACATACAAAAATACGAACATTTCCTCTTTATAATAATAGTATAGATATTTGATGATAACTATAAAATTTCATATAAAAAATACACACTTCAATTACCCCCAGGATCAATATTAAGTAGATTCTAGTGGGAAGACAGTGTCCAGCTGTGGGACATCATATGGAATCGTTTGAAATAACCTATAGGTACCCAAGAAGTTTATAGTAAAGACGGTTTACCCATATGAAAAAGTAAACAAAACTAAAAATTGTTTCTAAATAAATACTCATAATTGCATGTCAAATTCACCTGCAATTACCTTAATGGCAATAAACTGGTCGTCCATATCACCATACCCTGTATGCCATTTAGTGTGGAGAAACTAGGTATATTAGATTGAGATCTCTATATCGTTCACCAAATCACCACTAGTCGAAAGAGAAAGAAAAAAATGAAATTCAGGTGAAAACCAACAGTTTGGCTTCGGTATACCATTTTCAATGCATGCCAGAAAAAAAGGTTTATCTACTTTAATACTTTAGCAACAGCATTTGAATTAGCGAATATTTTGTCTTCTTCCATCACATTTGAAAATGGAACGTAAAACAAAGACAAAACATTCGCTAGGTAAAATGCTGCTACTAAAATATTATGAGTAAAGGGGTCCTCTGGCGCTGCGCCAGGCTAGCGCTGGAGAGCAATAACGAGCTATTCAACTGCTACTTGCTTTGATTATAAATTGTTAAAAGGCTAAGTACATGTTACATGTACTAAGAAGCCGTTTTAATATCCCTTTTTGACGTTGACTTAGACTGTAGTGTGAATAGGACCGATATTTATTAGCGTCATACCTTGATATCATCTTGGGCCGCAGAACGCATCCATACTCGTCTGACAGCTGAATCACATGCCCGGAGCCATCTGACGCAGTGCATGACTTCACTCGCATGTCGAATTCACCTGCAATGTCAATGGAAATGATCTTTAGAATTGTCGTCTCATTCAAAGGTATACTTACCTAGTACCTGTGTAGGTACGATAGTTTAAACGTAGATTCAGAGTAAACTAGAATTTTTGTATTGTATTCTGTTTTTTTTTTTTTAATTTAGAAGACAACTACCGCACTGGGTACAAGCCCTATGCCGCGGGGGACTTTACAAAGATACAAATCACGAACACAAAGTACATCTAGACTTGGTGGATCAAACAAAGTGCTGTCTTGTGTGGGAATCTAACCCATGACCTCTTGCACAATAGTCGCACACACTCCCACAGCGCCACCGAGGCGTCAATTTAAAGATAAATTATACGGGTTAATTCCTGTGTTTAATATATAACGCTATAATATAACGCTAAAATCTTTATGTTAGGATAGTTTACACATAAAGTAAAACAGGTAAATATTATTTAACAGAGATGAAGTCTTCAAATTTTCCTAAGGTAACTCGATACACAATTAAATCTTGATGTACACGGTTTTAATACCTTTAATATTAGGTAACTATAATTCAAAAGGAATTATGAATATATATATATATATTACGGGTCTTAATCGCGTGAATAATTTAAGGTAAAATACCTTGTTTATTGCCCGACATTTCGACTGTCTTGCAACGGCTGTGGTCACGGGTAGACAGTCTACCCGTCATCACGGACGTTGCAATAAAACAAGGTATTTTACCTTAAATTATTCACGCGATTAAGACCCGTAATATATATATTTTCATAATGTGTACAAATCGCGAAAGTTTATCAACATTTATTCAAAAGGAAACCGAATAAAATTGTGTTCTTAGGATTCTCCACCACTGTTATTTAATGTACTTATAATAATGATAGTATATTACCAGTGCTGGATTAAGCAAGCGCAGGGCCTCCTTAATCTGCTACGGGTACTTATGCTATGCCTAAAAAATTACGCTTAGGTATAGAACGCTAAGTAAAGAGCTTAAGGTTCATTTCCGTGCATCGACAAGCGACTGACGCGCGCGGCCGATGCCACAATACTCAGAGTATGAGAATGTACGGCGCCGTTTCCGAGGTCTGCGACAGACGCCCGCGGCCGACGACTGTCGTAGGCTGCACGCGCACTCTGACTATTGTCGCATCGGCCGCGCGCATCAGTCGCTTGTCGTAAACTGCGCGCGACTCGCGATCGGCCGCGATGCACGGAAATGAACCTTTAGCCAAGCTCACCCTCCTGTACCTGAGCGTAATTTACACACATATTCACATATTTATGTGGGGCCCTCTTTTGCGCGGGGCCCATTGCAGTTGCTACTCCTGCTATATGGTTAATCCGGCATTATATATTACTCGTAACATTGACACTTGATTGACTCAGTAGCGCAGTGGGAGCTCGTGTCATTGCTGTGCAAGAGGTGGTGACCCTGCATTCTGTAGTACTTGTACACTGGTCAGGCCAGCCATTTGGACGCTCATTTGACAACATCAAATGGAAGTCTATACTATAACAACAACAGCCATTTGTCATAAGTGTCAAAAAAGCTCACAGAACGTTCATTCGATTCGACATTTAAAATTGCCGTCACTTTCTACAGGGTAGCCAGTCCAGGATAGCTACTAGTGCCAAGGTCAGATGTGGATTTGCCACAAGGCAGGGTTGTGATTTGTGAGATTCTTTTTATTTCATTAACGCTGATTCCGTGATACTCGGTGTCCAATAATAGTATATTTGCAAAGTTTTCCTGCAACACAGCGCTAACCTAGTCCGGGAGCTGTCTAAATAAAAAAAAACCGGGCAAGAGCATGTCGGACTATGCTCAGTATAGGGTTCCGCAGTCTGAAATAATTGCATCAGCAGAAGAGCGTACGTTCATGGCACTTACGCCCTTTTGTTGAGAAAAGCAGTTTTTCGGCTATAATTTAACTCAATACCGGTATATCCGATCATGTCCGAAATAGTTTTAGTTTAAAGAATTTGTTAAGCGCTATCTTTGCGAATTTTTCCATATTTTTTCGTTACACGGATCAAAAATTAAGGGGGGACGGACATGATTTATGCATCTTTCGGAGCGATTATTAACAAAAATATTTACTCAATCAAAAAGTTTATTAAAAATCCTAAAATGTTTTTAAAAGACCTGTCGAATAACGTGCCACACGTTGATGTTAGCCGAAAATAAATTCAGCCTCTCTTACATGTATAGAGTGCGCCCTCTAAAAATATTTATTTCTATTATTTAGCTATCAAACTAAGTAGCGGCCACTATAAGACACCTTTTCACCAAATTTTATCAATATTCATTAAGAAGTCTCTGCATAAAATGCCTGTGACATACGGACGGTCAGACAAACATGACGAAACTGTAAGCGTTCCGTTTTTTTTGCCTTTTTGTCTATGGAACCCTAAAAACGGATTTGTACATACAAATGCCGCCAAAATCTTACAAAAAGAAAACACTACATGTGATAAGGTCATAATAATGCCTTGCTGAACATGTTGTAAACCAATTTTTATAAATCAGCTTTTTCGGTGCAAAATCTTCTGTTTTTGCACTCAAGAACATTAATTTCATGACAATATGTAATATATTAACATGAACTCTTACTCAAAGAGTGAGGTTGTTTTACGTAGTATTTGAAATACAATACCATGTTGTAATATAGACAGTTTACGTAGAGACAACCGATGTCTGAACAATGTAGAGTGAAAGTGTGAAAATTCAATAGGTAACACCTATGAGAATAAGGCACCTTTCTAAGCTCGAACTTGTAAACATATTGCTGTAGTCACGAAACATTTAAAAGCATGCATTTATTATTTAAGAGTTGAAAAGAGTATCTCATCATTATAAATAAACTACAGGGTCGCCTCGTGGTCTTCTAAATTAGACTATACTCCATTATTTTTGTAAATTACTACTTTATTGGTTGTATAGATACTTCTTGGTTAACTATCTTTTGCTCTCTGTTTTAAAATGAAACTAAGGGTATGTTCCCATATAAACTGCACAAGCACTGTTCAGTGCTTGTGTAGTTGTGAACTTATGACTGACAGTATACTCTCGCTGTATCCACAGAGTAAGTAATCACTTCGTTTTAGCTGTATCCTAGGGAAATATGTGACGTCATAAATCGTCGAATTTTTGTACTGTGAGCACTGATGTGTTCGAGGTAAGATGTTCACAGTACTTTGATCACGTGATTTACTTGAACAGCAACAATTTTTTTAATAAATACCATTGATTTAGACATTATGCAATTAATTAAATTGGTAACTACCTTGAATATTCAATTTAAAAATAAAAGTACTTTTTTTTTCTTGATGATCTTATAGAAGATTAACAAGAAAATAAAATTATATAAGACTTATGTTTTACATATAAAATTATATAAACGTGATGACAGTATACTGAGCGGTTCTGTTTTAAACAGTAACCTTACAGGCTTTTGTTTAACATTGGCAGAGTGTGCCACAGACTCTCGCGATAGTGTGTATAATTTAATTTGCGGTAGCCTATTTTAAATTTATTTAATGTATTTCTAATGCCTTTGTTTAAATGATAACTTTCCTCATTCCTTTTCTATTTAAAACTTAACTGTGCCAAATTTCACACTCCTTCGTCCGCACTGCGATGAGATTACGATCGATTAACATATCAAACGTCTAAAGTGGAACTGGATCAGCCACAAACTCCGAAGGAACCCTGAACAAGTATTATGTACCGAGGCAAACCCTAGACTGGAATTCCCAAGGAAAGTGTAAACATGGCCGCACTAAGCAGACCTGTCGGCGGACGATCATCTCAAAGACAGAACATTGGGACAAGACTTGGAGTGAAACGAAACGCTAAGCTCAAGACCGAACGGCATGGCATCGCACCGTGGACAACCTCTGCCCCATCTAGACTACACAGCAATACAAGTCCGCTCGCGCAATAATCTTTTGAGTTTTTTTTTTTAAAGACGACTACCGCATTAGGGTACAAGCCCTGTGTTGCGGGGGACTTTACAAACATTCAAGGCACAGACACAAAGTACACCCAGACCCGTAACATCAATTTTTGGATCACACAAAGTGGTCCACCACGACCTCTTGCGTAACAGTCGGACACATTCCCAGCGCGCCACAGGCAGTCAAACTATTTTACTGTTAAGTTATGACCTAAACCACCTACAAACTATTTTACTGGAGTAAAATCGTTGTTTATTGTGCGGTTTAGGCCCTAAACCTGACAAAGAAACATCAATTTTATTCCAGGCTCTCTCAGATGTCCACACGTCTAAGAGTGTGCACGGTTGTTTGATAAAAGTGGGTTGTAAGGTGGTGAAGGGTTAATATATTATTTACCGTTTATCATCATTTTATTTTATTTATTTATCATCATCATACTCCTGCCCTTATCCCAACAAAATAAACAATTCTTTAAAGACATCTTAACATACGTATTCTCAATATTATTACAGCTAAGTGGAAACTAAACAGCGAACATAAACAAAGATCGTTTAATGTAAAGGACAGGCAAACACTCGCTCGAGTCAACAGATAAACCATTAAAGAAAGCTATCTTAACTCGTGCTTGATGGAACACACCTTCGAAGTACACTTGTATAGTTTCAATATTTAAAATAACAGCACTAAGATGTACTTTTAATTTAAAACTCAGTTCTACTAGTAGTAAAGGAAGAAAATATTTCATATAACTAACGCCATATTGTCTAAATGGACAAAGGTAAGAATAAAACATGTTGAAATACAGAACTCTAAAAAACCGGGATAGAACTTGAAAAGTGCACCAGCAAATGAGAGTATCTTTATGGTACTTACGATCTTTTGTTGAGAAGCACACTTTTTCGGCAATAACTCAAAGACAATAGATATCCGATCATTTACATCATAATTTTTGCCAGTTTCAGAGCGATTATATCCAAAAATTTCATTTAATAAAAAAAATCTTAGAAACCTCAAAATGTTTTTTAAAGACCTATAGAATGATATGCCACACGTAGATGTTTAAGGAATCTTTTCAGCTTCTGTTACATATATGGAGTGCCCCCCAGAAATATTTATTTTTGTAATTGAACTCAGTAGCTTATATTAGTTATATTTCGGGACTTAATCGCGTGAATTATTTAAAGGTACGAACCTTTTATTTACCCGACGTTTCGATCGATATGTATAAAAATCGCGAAAGTTTAAAAACAATAAGTAGCTTATACAAGACACCATGCTCCAAAATTCATTAATATTTATTTTGTATTTTTAAAGTGAAATGCCTAGGTGTAAGTAAAATACATAGTGACAAAGGGACGGACATAACGAAACTATAAGGGTTCCATTTTCCGGAAAAAGATGTTTCTATAAAAAATATTATAATAATCTTTAATTCCCCAAAACAATATTCGTTTCGTTTCGTATGATAAGGTTTTCCTCTAAATCCTCAAATTAAGTACAGATAAATAACACCGTGATAAATCCTAATATCGGCCCACAAATCATCGATGAGATTACACCGACATAACAAAACTCCATACCGAACAACATCCTGCCTTAGACCACGTGACAAATGACTAGCGGTTTTTATTTCACTTCGACAACATAAGTATTGATGTGCTATTTTATTAAATACCGTTATTAGCAAAACTAAAGATTTTCTGAAAATGAAATCTTGAAAACATTCTAACGTGTGCGGTACCCAATACAATAAGAGAAAAACAAAGACTTCACACATCAATAGATCCCACGAGTTCTCAGTGACATACCTTTTTCATGGACAATAAATCTTTACTTCAATACCTCAAAATGACAGAGAAAAGGACAAAGTTGCATTATTTATTACCCAGTGACTTTGTTAACCCTTCGCGAAATAGGTTTCCAATGGTAAAGTTTTCTTCAACTAAGTTTACGACTCGCTGAATGAGTAACTGACACCATATTTTTAGTACAGCCTGCGTAGAAAGCAAAATTTCTATCTCTCTCTCTCTCTCTTTCTAACATTGTTTTGTAGAATACTTACATAAACTAGCAATCAATGTTATCTTGATTGAAAATAGAATAGGCAAGCGCACATTTAGCGCACTTCAATGCTTGAAACTTACTCTTAAAGTTTTAAACTTACATAAACGACAGCGAGCGGGAATTTATTGACCTCTTAAGCGGTAAGTTGGGAGTAAAGGATTGATGTGTATACCTTTCTTTAGGGTTCCGTAGCCAAAATGGCAAAGTGGAACCCTTATAGTTTCGCCATATCCGTCCGTCCGCAGCTTAGCTCAGAGACTGTTAGTGCCAGAAAGCTGTAATTTTGCATGGATACACATATTACCTACGCCAACAAAGTGAAAGAATAAAACCTTGAAAAACATTTATTTGAGGGTATCTCCCCTATATGTAAAGTGGAGATGTGATTTTCTTTCTCACCTACCCTATCGTGTAGGGTATCAACTGATAGGTCTTTGAAAAACGCTTAGGGGCTGTTAAAATCATTGTTAGATTTAGAGATCCATTCGAGAAATAATAATAACAGCTGATCAAATAAGAAGTAAGACAATTTTCGTACAAATTCCATTGAAAATTATTATTATGTAGGTATAACGTTGTAAGTATGAAACAAAAACAAGAGAAAACCCACTTCTTAAGCCGAATTATTCGGATGGGGTGGGAGGCGGTCTTACGGAACCCTACATTATGCGTGGCCCGACATGCACTTGCTTCTTAGGTCAATAGATCCTTATCATAAAACCAAAATTGATTATAAGATAAATTCCCAACGATTTTCAAAGATTCGTGGTAAAGATATTAAAGTCAAAAGTCACACCAAACGTAAATGTTATCTCTTCTAAGCTTTGATGTAGTCTTCAATAAATCCATTAGCTGAGTATTTCACTCAGCTCATAACGCACGATTACAAATGACTGAATGAATTAACTGAAATGTAATTAATGTGTTTTTTTCTATTGATAAATCCATTGTTCTATAATTAAGCTTGCTGAATTAGATGAACAGATCAACGAAGCGGGTACGTAACTGTTTATCTTTTTAGGGTTCCGTAGCCAAAATGGCAAAACGGAACCCTTAAAGTTTCGCCCAGTACGTCAGTTCGTACGTCCGTCCGCAGGTTAGCTCAGCTGTCATTCTGGAAGGCTGTAATTTTGCATGCATATTACTTACGCCGACATAGTAAAATCTTAAAAAGCATTTCTTTTTGCGGGTACCTCCTCTACATATACTATGTAAAGTGGGGATGTGCTTTTTATCACCTTCCCCATCGTGTGGGATATTATTAGACAGGTCGAGTTTAAAAACGTTTAGGGGTTGTGAAGACTATTTTTAGATTTAGTGATCAGTGTGTGAAATATTAAGCTTTAAAGTGCAATCTTTTGTTAGAGTCTAATGTCTGTCAATAGCTGATCAAATGAGAAGGAACTTCCCGGTTTTTTTTCTATATAATCATCATATGATTTATTTACTAATATTATAAAGAGAAAAGATTTGTATTTTTGTATGTAACGAATAAACTCAAAAAGTACTAGACCGATTTATATAATTCTTTTTTTGTTGGATAGCCCATTTATCGAGGAAGGCTACAGGCTATATAACATCGCGCTACGACTAATAGGAGCGGAGCAGCGACGAGAAATGTTGCAAAAACGGGGAATATTTACGCATACGAAGTTGCGCGGGACAGCTAGTGATTTATAATTGTAATATTCAGATTAACACCACATCCGTCGAATATGAGGGGTTAATTTCGAAACGTAGTAATAACAATTTCTGTTTCACTTTCAAATTCCAAAAAGTATTTTATTTTCTATTTCATTTTTTTGGTCCTAAAACATAGCTAAACACCAAATCTACTATCTCATAGAGTCAAATATAAACCGGCACGTCTTTAAAAGTGATCCATGAGGTCATTCTGTCCCCTAGTCCCATAGTCGCTCGGCCGTTAAGTAAACTCCATCGTACATATTTGTCCAGTTCACTTTTTACAATTACCAGGTACCGTTACAGTGTGTAAACACTGTCATTACACTGCCAGTGATTTTACGAGTTTTACCACAGAGGAAATTTATTTTGTAAACTTAAGTTTATGAATAGTTTGGGTAGATAAATATGGGTTTTGTTTGTAAAGAACTCGTTTGGTTATTAAAGGAAGACGTGTTGCCATACTTGGTTTGAGTTGGCCGCGGTCTTAGACCCACTTTTTCTGGTTTAAAGGAATTCTCTTGTTCAGTTGGAAGATAATGTATTGAGGATAAAGCTTAGTGTAAGGTAGTGCTTGAATATAACTCATTTGTTTCCTTGTGATTCGGTCTTCTAGTTTGGAATACATGTTCGTAAGCTTTGGCGATATTTACACAATATAGA
This sequence comes from Herminia tarsipennalis, assembly GCA_945859575.2. Lineage (NCBI taxonomy): Eukaryota > Metazoa > Arthropoda > Insecta > Lepidoptera > Erebidae > Herminia > Herminia tarsipennalis. The sequence goes on along the minus strand of OX243835.2, from coordinate 21,425,228 downwards.
GTTTTATAAGCTACGGATCTTAATCGGGTAAATATTTTAGAGGTATACCTAGGTACATGTTATGAAATGACCTCTAAACGAATGCCATTGATTGATTTTATCAGTTGAACTAATCAAATCTGTTAACACTTTCATTAAATTTGATTTTTTGTGCAGGTTCTTTACGAGTTTGAACTTCACTGATCGACTAATCCATTTAATAATCATACACGCTGCTATCAAAAATGTTCTATCAATTGATTGATACTATCTAAGAACCATAGAATACCGTTTCCCGTTTATGTTGCAGAGGTCTGATGTCAATCTCTCCGTGAAAAACATCATCATACCATATTTGGGTAAAGGTAATTCGAACATGATTGGTTATAATAGACAAATTTAAAAGGTTCCTGCCCTCATCTTTGGACAGATTGGAATAAGTAAACATAAAAACAAATTATACGTAAAAGGTATCGTTAAATTTCATCGAAGATACAGTAATGAACTATCTGAATCTGAAATTAAAGACATTTGCAGATTGGCTACTTTTGCTACGAAATATTATTGTTTTAAGTATAGATTTTAAGGATAAAACAATATTTTTCTGCAAAAATTTCAGGCGTTTTATTGTAGGACAACCATTTACATAGGTATTAAAACCTATTGATCTTTGATTGACCTCAACAAAAACAGATCTTTAGGTCGTTATTAAGGATTTGTTTTTCTTGAGACCAATACATAAATTGTTGTCGTACAATAAAGTCTAAACAGCCTGATTTTTTTTAATATTCAACAGTTCAGTTGATTTCAGTTACAATACTGAATAAACGAACAAATGTCCGGGATTCTAAATTTGTCTACATAATCTATATTTTAGGCAACATTTTCATCTTTTACTTTTTAAGATAATGAAGATAACGCAGTAGATACAACAGTTTTTGTAGCTTGAGAAGTAGCTAGTGTGTACAAGTCCTATCTTGGACATGTGGGCGTTTTAATATTGTCATTTTTATGTTGAATCTAATCATATCTATAGGGCACTATAAAATAGTTTGTAATAATATCAAATCATTTTATTACAGCGATTGATGAGATCAAAGTTTTAATACGCTTCGAGATTCAATTTCAAAGAAAGTATCTCTGGATCTTGTATCCATTAAATATAAATATTGTTTTATTTATTTATCCGAATAAAAAAAGCAAAATGACGTTGTTATAAATGTAGCATGTGTCATGCAATTTCAAATGACAACTTAAAAAGAATTTATTACTTAGCTTTCTTATAATGGTATGTATGAAATGTATTATTTTCTTTTGACGTTTTACAGCTGAAGAGAAAACGACTTTTTCAATTATTTCTTTATTATTTCTAACAACACATAGCGTACCTAATAGTGAAAATATAATCTTATAGCTGACTAGACCCATATATTTGTGCTACTAGAACATTAAAACAAGCAATGTTACTACAGTTGAATCATTGTAAGTTGGCCGGATTATGTTAGGTTCATATCACTTTACCATTTTATTGAGATGCGACCCTAAAATTACTTACGAAAGCGATTATTTATGTTTAATCGATTAAAAATACTAACAACATTTTAATACAACAATATAAAAAATACTACTTATACGAGTTCATAAAAGTTTAAAATTGGACCAGTCACAGTAAATACTACAGAAAATTTTAAAAACAATTTATTTACGAAAATGAACACAAAAACATGAGTTAGTAATACTAAGTAAGACAATGTAATGCGTAATCGCATCTCTAATTCTATTGATTTAGTTACCGTCCCCGCCCCCCGCTTCCTGTTACTATTTATTTCCAATAAATGCGTCTGCGCAAGCATTTGTCGCCAAGTTCAATCCGGCCAACTTACATTGAGACAACTGTACTTGCATGCATTGCTTTTTTAAGACAAGTTAGGACGTTTTTTGTGTTGTCCTATGCTACAAAAGCTAGGTATCTACTATGTTTCTTAATAACACTGTAAAAATGCCACACATGTTATGTACTACCTGACCAGCGCAACTTCATCTGCGTAAATTTCTCCCGTTTTTGTAACATTTTTCATTGCTGCTTCACTCTTATTGGTCGCAGCGTGATGTTATATAGCCTATAGCCTTCCTCAATAATTGAGATATCCAACAGTAAAATAAATTTTCGATTCGGACCAGTAGTTCATGAGATTATCGCGTTCAAACGAACATACAAACTCTTCAGCTTTATCATTTTAGTATAGAATTTCCGGGTACTTTTTTGGGTATAATACAATATGTATTTTAAAGAAAATTTACTATTATTAGTCTGTCTACTTAACATTTAACACAAAAAGACAACTCTGCCTGTTGGATACGAAATGAATCCTGGATCTCGAGGGGGACCATAATGGTTATAAAATATAGTCAGACTCTGAACTAACATATTTTATGTCATCTCTGTCTCTTGATAGCAGTTAACTTTACAACGACTTTAACCAATTATATTATATAACTAGCTTATGCTATGTGGCTTTGCCCTCGTCATAAAGACTATAAAAGTAGCGTGATAATATTTAGCCTATAACTTAATCCGGACATAGGAGGTTCATCATCATCATCATCATCATCATCAGCCTATCGCAGTCCACTGCTGGACATAGGCCTCTCCAATTGCACGCCACTTTGTTCTATCCTCGGCTTCTCGCATCCAGCTCTGCTGAATTAGCTGAAGTGGCAGTGGGCTGGCCATATTAACCGAAGAACCGACAACCGTTGGGGTAAACGAGTTCTTGAGTGGAGACCGCGTCTCGGAAAACGTAGTGTAGGACGCCCTCAGGCCAGGTGGAGTGATGATCTACGCAAAACGGCTGGCATAGGAGGTTATGCTCCCAAAATTCGAATAGAATCTGTTCAGTACTTTTTGTCAAAACTGAACAAACAAACAGACATGGCTTTGAATTCAGAAACCCTTAATTAGTCGATCTAGGATAGTTTTTTTTTTAATATCTTTTATGTATAGACAGCTTTTAACTTTACAAAAAAATACATTGACTTTTCTGGCAATGTTTCAGACATCAAGACATGTCTACTTATTTGTTCTTTTTTTGCCTTACGATGGTGGCGGTGCGGTTATTGTCAAATTAAAATTGTGTCGTTTCCCAAGGCCGTTCACACTTTTATCGAGTGGTCTTTGTCCGCGGTTGCGGTCACGGCTTTATTTAATCTGACCACCGACAAAAACTTCGAGAATCACTGTCACTGTCATCAGTTCCTTTGTAGTTAAATATTACTTTTGTATGAATTAAATATCTGATCACAATTATTACAGTCAAGAGGATAAAGATCACTTTAAATATATGGTAAATAAGGTTTAATATTACGCAATCTTATACTAATTGAAAATGTAGCAAACTTTTCCGAATTAGGACGTATTTAATAATGCTACCTTAAACAACATGGTAAATAAGGTTTGTTGAGATAATGGAAATGACCAGAGTCTTCAAAAGGTGTTCATACTCTTTAAATATTAACTACAAATACTAATTGTACATATTATCTACTATTTGGTTTTTAAGTTTTCTAAACATGCAAAGATTTCCAAACTGTCTCTTGTACTAAGGTACTTATAAAAGTTATAATTTTAAGTAAAATTTGCGCCACCTAAGTTTGCATTTGTGAAGTTGTCTTCGAATGTAGTTCTGCGCAAGGACCTCGTTCCACGCCCGTCTCCTTCATCCCCTCCGATACCTTAATTCAAGTTGTGCGCAGTTTATACACCAACATTAGACACGCAAACTTAGCTGGAGACATATGTACGAGTATCTAAAACAGATACCGTAGGTTTTTCAATCAAACCTTTAACCGGTATACAACTAGTCATTTCGACGAACGTAAAGTTTCTATTCCCATCAAAATCTGTATAAACAAATAATGTGAGTTTTACGACCCATGGACGTTTATAGGTTTTCGTTAGTATCAAATAATCAGTAAGTAACAGTGTAGGCCGCATATAAATCAACACATCCGGCAATCAAACTTGACGAAAACACCAAACATAGCATTAAATTGATGCTAAACATCTTAATTTGTCAGCTTTATTTATAGAAAATTTGAAAGACGAGTCTTAACCAAACCCTCCAGTTAACCAGAACAAGTTTCATGCCAAAGAAAGCAATAAAAAATTGATGAATCTACATACATACTAAATAATTTTCATATAAAAGAGAAGACAATAGGTAATTTAAAACCCTGCGCTCATTGAAGTACCTACTCGTAATTATAAGTCAGAGTAACAGTACTTGTAATAATTCTTAATGTTTATGATAGCACCTTACAAAAACCTTGTGTTGTTCGCTCATATTGTTCAGGCTGGTAATCTGTATTTTATTGAAGACCACAGAACATTAATTTAATTGTATGTCGCTAAAGTTCATAGTTCACAAGACAGCAAGGGCACAAAAGCCGTACTTTGAACTCTTGCTATCCAAGTACCAACTTCTTCACAATGGCTTCTTCGGACTTCCTTCTAATGTGACAAATGTTCAAAAAATTTAGAGTTACTTTCTGTAAGTTGAGTCTTTGCTTTGAGATTCTAGGTCAAAAGAAAATATGCACTACCAGGATTAAATAATTGAACCTTTATCTTTCTATTATCGTTGACATTAGATTCAACTTAATATCTCATGATGATGATGATAATGAAGAGATCCTAAAAGAGTATCATATTTTTCTATAGGTACAGAGCCTAAAAGTTGAAAAAGATAATGATAGGATCTTACCTCGATAATCATTGATGGCGACGACAAGTGTGAGGGTTGATCCCAAAGGAACGATGTCCGAGACAGGCGGCGCCCAGGGACCTTTTCCAGCCTGGATCTCCATCCAGCAGTCCACATTATCTCCTAGAATTAAATAAACGATACGCTTATTATAGTAGCTCTATGATGACGAGAGATACCTGGCCTTTTCTTTGCACAAATAAATAAATTCAATGTCTACTGTTAGTGTTCTGAAAACGTTACATAAATGTTGCCAATATGGAGTATTAGCTATTGCTCTCTGGGACTATGCCCGCACGCCATTAGGTGCATGGAATCTTTCAATCTTTATTTAATCTCTTTAGGTCCCCCAGGCCTCTATCTAAGGAACAACGTCCTACTTCCTACATTGTAAAAGTAAACCACTGTCCAAATTTCGTATTTCTAGTTTTCTGTTACTTATTACTTATTTATCATTACTAGTATTGTTCCACTAGCGACCAGCCTATCTATTCTCAATGTACTTTTCTCTGTCTTTTGCGATAAAATTCCAACCTTTTCGAATTCTAGCTCTGATGGGGTCTAGCGGGTGATGCGTTATTACCTGTAGTAAACATAAATTCTTTGACTTTACCTCTGAAATCCAATTGCACTACATCCAAGTCAGCGATGACCATGGGTGGTTTAGAGGCAGTCTTCTCGTAGTCGTTGAACCACTCACAGCGCAGCCTTTTGGCTTCGTCCCACACTTCTAGCAGGTCTTTGTCATACTGGACTACTACTGTGTTCTCGTAGAACTGACCGTGAAGATCTGGAAGAGGAGAAGATCACATAAGTATAACATCTTAGAATTTATCTAAACTGGAGATTCTAATAAACGTTTTGAATTGTAGAACGATTGTATTTTTTTTATTATTATTGATTGATTTTTGATTGCTTTCGCGGTTAAAGAAAAAGTAAAACACGCATGACTTTAAAAAAAAAACCCTTTTGTATTGCTATGTTGAAAGCGCGATTTTACAATTCCGTAAGCCTTATCACTATTATTACGTAAAAATCAAGTATTATTAATTGCGATACCTAACGGGCATGTCTTAACAGGAGTCTAACAATACTAGGAAAACAGTAAATGTTAACGGCTATTAACTAAACAATAATATTTATGATTAAATCTGTGACCGTTATAGGCATACTACCTATTAATTTTGTGCCAAACGGTATTGCTAAACGAAACATTAATCATAATCATTAATTACAATCATTATAGGAATATATTTGATTGCATAGCGTAGCGTAATTAGCTATAATGCTTATAAACTTCCCAAATGGTTATATAATAAATAACTCTATGATGTAAGTACATACTTTATGTGCAATAAAGGATGATATAAAAATTTATAACGTCAACGGGTTAATATTATCATAACTAATTTATGTATGTAACAGGGTTTTTCATGGGAAAGGATGTTTGTGCGATAGATTTTAATATTAGGTTTCAAAGGCGAAGAGTTTTCATGAGGTTACTACACCTCAAGAAAACTTTTCGCTTTCGTCTTCTAGTCAAAGATGTATTGTGCTGAACATCATCCTGGTTAAAACGATGTTCCACATTCAAATTCAAGAACTTATAAAAGACTTAGAACTTATGATAGCTGGCTATTTGCATCAGGGATTAATCAAATATAGAAGAGCGAATGCTGGGGATTTTAGAAATAAGTGTTTAAATGCAACAATATAGCGTCCAAACATCTCAGAAATTAGAATCATTCTAAATTTAACACGGAATAAGTTTTAATTCTTATATCCTTATTATTGCTAGGGATGTATCTACGCGGATGTACGCACGCAAAAAGTGGAAGTCGCCCGAAGAACGCGGATCGAGCCAGTGGTCTCAGGTCGACAACTCACAAGCAAAAGTGACACCTAAAGACTTCAAGCTAACTCCCTTTCAGCTCACCAACCCATTAGGACATTAATCTTCTGAGCTTACGCGCACCTGACGTATTCAGACTCTATGTCACAAGGTTTAAAATCGTTTTTACATTGTCACCCGGAATACTTTTCGCTTAGGGCAGTTAAAGTCGAAATTACTACGTCATAGGTGGAAGGAAATACACTTGAAAGTAGTGGATTGAGGGATGGCGTCTCGGAGTCGGGCACGCGAGGGAAAATGATCTTTATGTGCCGTGCTATGCGGTCGGGCGGGTAGCGATTCTGAGAAACAATGCGCGCGCGATGTTCGCAGAAGGAGCGGGACGCATGCGCCGTCCGTTAGTCCATACTAGCCATAGTGGACGCGACTAGGAATCGGCACGAGAAAAACTTACTGACTTTGTTGAAATGGGACCGATGTGCCGTAAAACTTGAATGCTGTCGATTTATTGCGAAATTGTTACGAATTACCGATAGTTACTGAGAATCTAAATGCGATATACGAGCGAGTTTTACGATGCATGGTAATGTTGATTCTAACTTAGTGATTAATCGGAAATTTGGTTAACACTGCCTTTTACTTGTTGTCTAAGAAACTGTGCAAAATTTAAAGCTTCTAGTTTTGACTTTAGCTTGATCAATGATCGCTACTTTCTTCTTGAAATGCTGAAGTATGATGATCATAGAGACGCTCTGCGTCACTCTTGTAGGTATATATTTTTAACATTTTGAAATTGTATTTATTTTTTATCAATTTATGTTAATGGAAACGCATCAAATAAGATCTTTCTCATTAATGGTAGTAAAAAATATATTAAACATTCAAATTCCAGGCGTTAAATGTTATGAGCTATTTACCGTTAATTTATTTTTATTATGAACTTTCACACTTGGCAATTATCCTAAACCACAGGGGAATTCATATACTTTCAAATCACACATTAAATGTGTGATTGAAAGTTGAATTCCCATATAATTTGATTCCCACAGTAATATACGGTTATGGAAACATTTGTGAAAAATTAAGACCTAAAAGGGTTTGAACAAATTTAAAGCGAGAGGAATCCGCAGACAAAAATGTGCAGAAACTCATAAAAATGGAAAGTAATTTTTTTTTAAATACTGTTTTTGTAAAATATACTATATTTTTTTTAATAAAAGTAAAAAGTCAAATGGTAAAATTGCAAAATATTTTTTGATAATAGAAATTGACTATCCATTTGACAGTAAATTTTCATTTTCAATTGAATTCCCACAGTTTTATGTAGCAATTACTCATAACATTCCTAACAAATTCCTTTGTCATACAAGGCGAACTGTAATTTCGACGTCCACTAACAGTTGGCGATACTTAAAACGTCTTCGGTACCAACGTTTTAATTCTTGATTGGTACCGACAACGTAACTTTATAGACGAGGCGTAACAAGATAATGTAATTTAACGTTAAAAAACCCGATGCGTGACACAAAAAGGTAATTAAATTATCTTTAAAACGGTTAAACCGATTTTCATTAAACAACGTGTGGCGGGCGGTATAGTAACACCAACTCAGATGCAGTACTGGTAGCAGGTTCGTAAATCATAATCGTATTTCCTTGGTAAGAAATCAAATAATAGCGTTCGCATTTTTCTAACTTAAACATTATTTCAACATGACTTTCAGGCCATCGGCTCTGACGGTTCTCCCTTTCAATTGTTTTCTTTTTACCTTTACTTATTTTTTTTAAATTCAAAATTATTCTTTAAAAGAACGTCAAAGCAAATAGTTTACCATTCTTATTCAGGTTTCATGTGAGATGTTCAATACATCGACACATCTGTCACGGTACCCACATTTTTATTCTTCAGCCTACACTCCAGACGCCCAGTGTTGAGCAAAGGCTTCCCCTATTCGTTTCCACTTCTGACAATCTTGGGCCACAATCATCCATTTGGGCCCGACTGCTTTGCCTAGATTACATCGTCGGTCCATCTTGTGAGAGGTCGGCCCACACTGCGTCTGCCTAGTCGTGGTCGCCACTCGGGAACCTTTTTTCCCCATCGGTTCTTCGAGCGATACTTCGCTACAGCCTACCCATTATCACTTCAGCTTGCTAATTCTTAGGGTTATATCGGTTACCAGTGTTCGTCTACAGATTTTTTCGTTGTGCATCCTATCTTGCAGAGAGACGCAGAGCTCTATGCTCAAGTTTATACAAGAGAGCTATTCTCGCCACAGCTCGCTGTATAAACTTGAGCTTGTTTACGAGACCTGTAGGTCTTACGAGAACTGTAGTTAAGGACCAAGGTTCGGTTCCATACGAGATCACTGGCAGCATATACTGGTTTTAGACTTTTGCCTTCAAGTATTGAGGGGGGAAGATGCTACTCAGTGTTCGGTACGCTGCCAATCCTAATTGGATTCTTTAGTTTACCTCTCCTGATAAAGATCCTTATATATTTCTCATTACATAAATACATGTAATAGATACTTACACCAAGACACAGAATAAACAATTGTGTTCAGTACACAAAGATTTACCCTGGGTAGGAATCGAACACACGACCTCTGCTTAGCAGTCAAGAAATTACTAGCAGCATTACAATGTTCTAAGTTTTTGTCACCACAGTGTAACAAGGGAATTGATGTTCCGGTCCTAGGTCAAATTGCACTTAGAACCGAATTTACTGCATCAGAGACGCAAATTACATTGTAGTACTTTAAGGTCAGTGTACATAAACCTTTTGATCTTCTTTATCTATATTCCGTTTGGCCACCATGTGTGGGTGTTCGTCGTGAAAATGTAGTGTAATCTTGTAATCCTATGAGATTTATGACCGTTTTCACCAACAAGTAAGAATCCCAGAGTTTACGCTTAAACACTTACTTTCAACAAAACGGTACAACTTGGAGCCGTTTACGGAGTCCAGTGACAAAAAAGTTGTGATAACTAAACGTACTTTAAACAATAATTAACTAGATAAATTGTAAATCGGTATAGGTATTACATAATTTAATTATTTTCAAAATAGTTTGTAATTTAATCCAGCTTAGATACCTGTAATAAAATTGTAAATTTCCACAATAAACCCGCAAGAATATCCCGCAAAGAAATTATTTGGGCTCGTTCTGCATTGATTGGTAGATACCTAATTTTCTAGCACCGTCATTAGGTAGAATAATTCTACATTCATAGACGATAGAAAACGTGGAACACAATTGAATCGTAATAAGATTTGTTTCCATAATAAGAGAACATTTGATCAACATTTTTTTTTAAATAATATGTCTTTGTAACCTATAAAATTTCGGTATGTATATTTGGGAAAACCATTCGTAAACTCCATCATACATACGAAATTCCGGAGCAAGTAGTCCTTATATTCACGGGAAAATCGAACTTTTGTAAAATAAGTACGAGCAAAAAAACTGCTGTTGTTTTAAACAATAGTCAACGAATACGCATCATTAACTATTTCAAAACGTTGAAGTACCTAGCAGGAATAATTTCCTACCAAAACATTAGGATACTCAATAACTGGAAATAATTTTAAAGTCTATAAATCTTAAAAGTAGATAAAATTACTGCATCATACAATTTATTTATGGGAGTCGTAAAACTACTAAATGACAATAAATCTAAATTTAATGGAAATTAATGTACATAAATGTCTAGACAGAAAATAGCCACAAGTAAGTCTTCGTGAGAAAACTACAAACATGCTAATGCTTTGCACAAAACAGCATTTAACAGCTTTGTTTTATAGTCATGTGATGGGAACAGATACTAATTTTAATCCATTACCAAATAAATGTATCGGATATATCAGATTAATAAATTTAATTGGTGCTAAATTCCTATTGGATTTTATTACGAAATTATCTGACCCGCGCAACTTCGGCTGCGTAAATTTTCCCCGTTTATGGAACATTTTGCATTGCTGCTGCACTCCTATTAGTCGCAGCGTGATGTTATATAGCCTATAACCTTCCTCGATAAATGGGCTAACCAAGAGTAAAAGATATTTTCAATTCGAACTAGTAGTAGTTCTTGAGTTTATCGCGTTCAAACAAATGAACTTAGTAAATATAGTTGACAGAACCATTCGGATTAACGGCTTCAATAATCTACCTATCGATAGAGTTGGCTACTAGAGGTAAAATTTTGACATATTTTGTATGGAGCTTATGTCAAAGATATACCTCTAATAGCCCAATCCATCGATAGTTAGAGTATAGAGACCGGCCATAAATCGGTTTCTAGTAAAAATCACATCGATATCGGAGTTTCGGCAGAAGGTACAGGATCCAAGTGAATAAATGATTACTATGAAAATCATATATTTTTTCAATAATCACACAATAGTTCGTCTAAAGAGTATAGTTTATTCGTCTAAAGAGTGTAGTATATTCGTCAACAAAATTAATGGATTAAAGAATTTATAACGACAATTTATAAAGTAGATAAATTTAACGACAGTTTGTTATGACTTCCCTATAAACTATGACTTCTTAAAATGACACTGATTTGACTTGACAGATATTTATCGTAACATCAACTCAATCAGAAAAAAACTAGGAATGCTATGAATATAGATAGCTTTTTGAGTAATCCCTAGTAACTTTATGAAAGTTCTGATGATGGATTTAAAAACTGGATGATTCAAATCGTTTTTATTTGTGAAGTAACGCGTTAAACTACAAAGCGTCTTCTAGACGATTGGAAACAAGGCTTCTCGCCAAGGTGACCTAGCTCGTTTCCAACAGTGTAGACGGCTGTTGTAAACCAAATTAGTTGGTACATGGTTGGTAACAGCAGTCTACACTGTTGGAAACCAGCTAGGTCACCTTGGCGGGAAGCTTTCCTTAGTTAAATCGATCATATTAGATAACTAATTTAGATAACTAAATACTGTAATCCATATTAAATACCTTTATCCTTCATCATCCTAAAATATATGTTTATTCTCTGTCTACTACTTAAGTATATGATACACAGACCCTTTATTCTAGTACCAATCACATCATAACAAAGTATGCATTGATCAGAAAAAGTGCATCAGTGCTATATATGGACCCCAGTCAGGTGAATCGTCGCAACCTGAATTCAAAGAACTTGCTTTGTGAATACCATATATGAAATATGTGCGTTTGCGTGACAGTACCAAGATTGTATTTAATACGACAGTTGATGTGAACTGTCATAAACAATGAGTCAGTACTCCTAAGGATCGAACTAGAATTGCGTTTGATGCTGAATCAGTTGTGGGGATTTTAGGGCTCCGTAGCCAAAATGGCAAATGGAACCCTTATTGTTTTCCCTTAGTCCACAGCTTAGCTCAGAGACTGTTAGTGCTAAAAGGCTATAATTTTGATGGATACAATTATTACTTACGCCGACAAAATGAAACATTTTTTTGGTACCTCCCCTATACGTAAAGTGGGGATGTGATTTTTTTTCTCACCATCATGTAATATTTTACAAACGTTTAGTGGTTGTGAAGACTATTTTCAGGTTTAGGGATCCGTTAGTGAAATATTAAGCTTTAAAGTGCAAATTTTTGTTAGAGTCAAGTGTCCCCTGCCAGCTAAATGGATGATGTTGGGCATGTGAAAAAATTCAAGGTAGTAGTATATATAGTGAAATTAAAAGGGAAACTATAACAGCTAAGAAATCTTGACAAGTTACGAGTAACAGTTGATCAAATGAGAAGTAACAAAATTTCGCCCGTTGCATAGATAAACGTAGCTGGCTTAATACGCCGAACGAGAAATCGCTCTAACTGCCGCAACTGCTTATTAGTAAAGATTATAAATGACAAAAATGAATGAAATTTCAGTAAGCATTAAACGACTGTGAGTACGGCAGTTAGAGTAATATATGTAGTTGCCGTTTCGTTCACTAACAGTTAAACATCAACAAAAAACTCAAAAGGACATGCGTGAAGAATCATAGAACGATGTGTACGATTAATCGATTTGCTTAAACGATTTATTATATCGAGTAATTGCTGAAGTTCGCATCATTAGGTATCGATATTTATTAATTTCACGCCATCCCTCATGGTCCATTTACTCTTGTCAAACCGAGACGCGTTAATTGTTGTATATGTGGATTTATTCCAAGAGGTTTGAAAATACTTTTGGGTTAAGGTCAAGGACCTTGAGTATTGCTTTGTTTGTATCAATTCGCATGTAAGAAATGACGATCAAAATGTCCAATATAAAAATGCCAAAATACTAATCTACTCTAATCGAAAGAACAGAAAGAATTTGTCTGGCTCGGTGCCGCGCTAGTTTATTTGCTTTACTTTGTGTAATTTATAAATTTTCGTTTCGAGTCTGGATGTGAACTTTGTGTCCGTAACTTGTATGTTTGTAAACTCTCCCACCACAAAGGGCCTGTGTATGCCATACTGCGGGAGTTGTCTTATTAAAAAAGTATGTAATTTTGGTCAACAAACTATAGGTAACAAAGATTTGCTAATGTTAACAGCCGATTAAATTCGTCTGAGAATGACAAGTTAATAACTGTAACAGGCACAAGGTACACTCAGACTCGGGCCCAAAACGTATGATCTCACAAATCTGTCACGTATGAGCATCGAACCCACAACATAGCAATATCGTACTAAACAAAGTTTTTAAAAAAAACCCTTCAAAAAAGTTACAAAACAATAGAAATAAGTAAAATAAAAAAATAAAAACTTACCTGGTTTCGTCCCACACTTGGCGTATGCGATCCGAAACGAGAAATACGTCTGGCCCGTAGATGGTGGCACGTACACACACCTCGGGTCACCGTGCTGACCTGCCGACATATCGTTATCATTAGTACTTAGACATGTTGAAAAAGCCTACGGTAAATTACATTGATCATATTAGACGTTTTGATTAAGAAATCAACTATGAAATTGGCATGCTGTAGGTCGATCGTTGGGCTTGCCCACTGCTAGGCGGATAAAGTAATGAAGAGATTGACCTGTAATATTGACCTGTACACCAATAATAGGGTTTTAAGTACCTATTAGATACCAGAGATGCAGACTATTCTTTTAGGAGGGTTGTCTTATATTATTTTATCGATTAAAGGACCCAACGATCCCAACCCACTATCGGCAAAAGATTGCTTCACAAATAGTTGAAAATGGGTTGAATGTGCCTTATACATATATGTAATATTACATTTCGTATGTGTTGCGTTTGAGAAACATTGTAAAATGTATCAAATACGCTAAATCTGTAACCTCCCTTAGTTTTCCAGTATCGTTTGGCATAAAGATGCCAAACGATGCACAAATGCAAACCTATACTGATCACATTTCTTGCTTGACGTTCCTAAAAAGCGTGACAAATCTGTAAACATTTTTAAAGTGCTTTTGTTAGATATTTACCTAATAAGTATTTTTAGAATTGAAATTATCATTATTACTATTGAAAGTTGTTTTATAAAACTACTGATTTAGATATTAAAGTACGATTTCTCTTATTTAAGATTTTTTCACATTAAACATTAATGATTCATTATTAAACTGTATACTTACTAGTTCTTAATATATATATCTAACTAGCTGTCCCGGCGAACTTCGTTTCGACTCTTTTTTTTTTTAAATCGGGTTCAATTGTGAATCTAAACCACCCTCGAATCCCCTTGAACTCACACAAAAAAATTCATCAAAATCGGTCCAGCCGTCTAGGAGGAGTTCAGTGACATACACACGCACACAAGAAATATATATATAAAGATTATGGTTGTGGTGATTAATTGTTATATTCTTGTAAGTAATAAGTTTTTGTAAATAATTGGAAGATGAAGTGTAAGCAATTATTGGATAACCAAATTAAATATACAAAATAGGTACATATTTTATTACGATGACCGATTTTTGCATTAAAATTTGTAGGTATTAATTTTAATTAATCAGAAGATCTGGGTCTCTAGACATAAACTATAATCGAATAGAATGACGCCGTTGCGTGTGAAATACTGTAAATATGAAACTTATTAATATGAGATTAGCAGTTGTGCACGCGCAACAGCGTCATTCTGACGTCATTCTATTCGATTGCCATTCTATTCGATTTGAGTTTATGCCACTTGTCTAAAGACCGAGATCATCACAAAACACGACATAGACATAACGCTCACATAGACATCGCTCAAGGACATGAAGTCTAGATTTTTTTATGGAGATAGTTTGTGTCCCGCGAAAGGACATAAGATGGTTAATATCACGAGGCGGAGCTGCTAGCGAAAGCTAGTCTCCTATAACAAACAAATAGAAAGCAAGTTACAATACACAATTAAAGGTTAGTGTTTATGTTAATCAGTAATTAACCGAGTACACTGTACACCGCACCGCCTCTCATTACAATATCTTTAGTTAAGTAAATAGAATAATGAATGCGGGAAAACCTATTAAGTGGAATTGCAACGCTTGAGACTCTCAGAGTTTTCACGTAAATATAGTTTCTACTTCATCGTATACTGTTTAGCTAGCAATGTTTGTTTATATCTATAAACTAGAGTTAAAGGTAGATATATCGACACAAAAATAGCTATAAACTGGCAAAGTAGATAGAGATTTGCTTTTTAATTATTTCAACGTTTTTAATTTTTCTGAAAAATCAGGATTTTATACAAAAATGATTTTATAAAATTTAGATTTTTTATTAAAACTCTGTATTGGATTTTTTTCAGGTTCTTCCATTGGTTTTATTTTTAGACCCAAAAGACACGGCGAAGCTCGGACACCCAGCTGTACCTATCTAATAAAACTAGATTTTGTGGAATTTCGATTTTTTTTATAGAGGTAGTATTCTTCACAAAATGAACTCGTATGCATTTTTATCATTCATCAGTTAATCAATAAGGCTTGATTATTACACTGAGTGACAACCATAACGAAAAGAGAAACAAAGAAACAGTTTTTTGACATTTGACAAAGCCTATTCTTACTTTTGCGATGCTTTCCATAATTAATTATTCCGAACGAAATTATCACATATCATTTTGTCAGACAGTTAAGACACACATTATGGCAAGTAGAATAACTCAAATAACATTCAGATGAGAACGCTTTATAAGGTTTAGATGACGAACGCTTTGCTTTCTGTTTTCAATTTGCTGTTATTTTCTTTAAGCAATATTGTTTGACATATTTTTGGTGCCCTAAATCAATATTTGAAGTCATTTTCATGTGATAACGTCAGTAGGATGTAAATTCTTGCACTCTGTATAATATGATTTTTTTATTACGGCATGGAATGCCACACAGCTGCTTTAAAAAAACGCCATCTTAAAACATAAAATTTTGCCATAAAAATAACAGTTATACAAGTAGCCAGTTTTGATAGGATAATAGTTTCTGTCTAGATCTGTTAAGGGAAGTCTGGAAGCAAACATTTCTTTTGATGTCAAGCCTGGCACCGCCAACCACAATGTCTAAGGCTTAGCTCGCATTGCGATTTTATTCGCAACTATTTTTTCCCTTTTGCATTAAGTCTGACTTTGATTATAATTTGGAACCTTCGTTTTACCTCTCAAGCATCAAAGAACTTCGAAGGAGATAGGTTTTTCTGTTTGGAGAATATCCCCCCCTCGTACACACTGACCACATATTGTAGAGTTTATAAATTAAACGCATGTCCACATGTACCTCATAATCTTTAGATTAAAATTATTAAGTTATATTTTCTCTGTCTAACAGGAATTTAAGAACTGCGGCGCGGTGGGAGTGTGTCCTACTGCTACGCAAGAGGTTGTGGACTCGATTTCCACACGGGACACCACTTTGTGTGATCCACAATCTGTTGTATCGAGTCTGGGTGTACTTTGAGTCCCTGACTTATATCTTTGTAAAGTCCCCCGCGACATAGGGCTAGGTACTCTACGGGAGTCATTTTATATTAAAAAAAAATACCGAGATGGGTGAATTTTTTTTAATAAATATAACTTATAAGACTCCTCTATGCCTCGATATGAGCACTTTAAGCCGTTAAATCGTACGTCTAATCGCTTTAGTCGTACCTATCGAATTAATTTTCGTAAGTGAATAGAGAGTGCACTTGTGCACATCGTATAATAATACTTAGCGTCACAATTCGTGTATCAGTCAAACTATTAACCAAAATGAGTGTGAATATTCACAAATTAAATTTAAAAAAAAACGCCTAAAGTAGTGTACATAACAGTAAAAACAGAGCTAAAAGCTCCACCAACTGGAGCGTGCGTTATTAATAATTCACTAAGTATGTATCCGTCATAATTGTTAGTGAAACCTTAGCAATTACTTACCACAATTAGTGCAGGTCTAAATACTCGCTAGTTTCTAACATTTTCCTCCTAGTACGGTCAACACACACGGCACGACGTACTTAAAGTAATAGATAATATTCTGCGTTAAAGCTCCATAATATATGGAAGAAGTATTTGCACTGGTGTGTTGGTGTACATTAAATCTCGGACCCTAAACCCCTAACAAAGGACATTGGGCTGTTTACTATGAAATAAATCCCCACGGCGGACTATTCATAATTCATTTATTCACATATAATTAATAAGTACAATGACGAAACATTTTAAAGCTTAACACCTCTACTAAGTTCACCTAAAGCGTATTGTTGTGGCCTATTGGAATAGGGAGTATTATGATGAGTCTAAGTTCTAAACAGACTACTGGAACTACTGATTCGAACTGAAAAATTCTTTTACTGTTGGATAGCCCATTTACCGAGGAAGGCCAAAGGCTACAACAAAGGCTATAATGAGAAATGTTGCCAAATCGTGGAAAATTTACGAAGTTGCGCGGGTCAGCTAGTTAAATATAAAATAACAACGATATTTTGCTCTTCTCTGTTATCATTTCATATAACCCACTGTTTACGTGGCACAAAGTAACTACGGAACATAAAATAGGTTATAAATTTTCCCAGAATAGATAAATAAGCAATTTTCAAATGACAACCCTAACTTTGACACCATTTACAGTCGTTGCTAAGCAACTTTGTTATTAAACATTTCACATCCATTTAAGCTTCAGGTTTGGGTGCAACCTGGTGAACTTCAATTCACATTCGTGCACAATATCTGTACTTTGAAGTCTTAATCGTTAAAATTATGTAGGTGCACATGCAAGTAGTATATTACCATGTTACAATTTGGTATTTATTCTCGTAACGGCAACTATTTATGATTTCTGAAGCAGCCTACTTCTTAGTATAAAAGGCAAACTTGAAACTACTAATATAATATTATATGGCTATTTACTCTTGCTTAAGCATTAAGTGATTTGAATAAAATTGTATACTTGCTCTTAATATCGAGTGCTTACCTACTTATTTTATAGGATAATAAATTTCAAATTACAATTCAAATATTGACTTAGGGTAAATGTGGGATAGTCGCCTCAGTGGGATAGATGCCGCGATTGACATGTACCGACATGTATAAACATTAGATTCGTCGTTTTTTGTTTAAATGTAAGCTTACCCCCGCCCGTCCCTCAGTCAGTGCCGAGCACTTCGCTGGAGTGGACGTGTCGCGAGTTCTGAGGCAAAACATATTTCAATCGACAACAGATTGGTGGATTTGGTTCGACTCAGACTTAATTGCGCTTGAAACTTTTGATTTTATCTAGTAAGTACCTATATTTTTGTTTTTCTAAAGTGTAAATGTATCAAATAAAAGTTTTTATATATTATTTTGTCATGTTTTAACATGTTTTATTTAATATTTTGGAGGGCATCTATCCCTTCAAAAAAGGATAGATGCCCCGGTTTTTATGAGTATAGATGCCCTTAGAGGCATCTATCCCTTCATATATCATCTACATAATACGATATTTTTTGTTATTCAGATATGCCACGTAAATATGTGCGCCAATTAGGGGCACGCCCTCGAGGCGTGTGGACGGAAGATGCGCTTAAAGAAGCGTTTGAAGAATTGAGGCAAAACAAATATGGAATAAATGAAATATCTCGTCGTTATGGGATTCCAGCCAGGACCCTAAAGAGACGATACGTGAAACAAGATACAAAAAAAAAATACATTAGGTAAGTATTCTGTTAACTAATAGGTCTTAGGTATTTAGGAATTCACGGGAGTCCTTCTGTCTTTTTTCCGTTGTATAGGGCTGCTGAAAGACACTTCTACAAGAAATAAGCAGTTCCTTTTGTGTAACTCTCACTATTTTGTATTTTCTTATGTGTTTTTCGTGTTCAATAAATTAATAAATAAAAAGTATAATATGGTTATTAACTTGGACGTTTATTTCTAGGGAAACACCCAGTTCTTGATTTCGATAATGAAAAACGGCTGGTCACACACATCCAGAAACTAGAAGCATCAGGTTTTCCTGTGATAAGAGATACGGTACGAAGATTAGCTTTTCAATTTGCTGAAAGGCTTGGTATCAAACATAACTTTAATAAGGAAACAGGCAAAGCTGGACCTCATTGGCTACAATCATTTTTAGAACGCCAACCTACGCTTAGCGTTCGACAAGCCGAAGGTTTATCCCTTGCTCGAGCTCAGGGACTTAATCGTGAGGAAGTCGATAAAATGTTTAAGCTTTTGCTCGAAGTATTGACAGAGCATGACTTACTGGACAAGCCAGACCGTATATTTAATATTGATGAAACTGGGGTTCAGTTAAACAATAAACCTGGAAAAGTTATTGTGACGAAGGGGACGAAATCAGTTCACTCAATAACATCCGGCGAAAAGGGAGAAACTTTGTCAATAATAGCTTGCTGTAATGCCGCTGGAAATTTTCTCACTCCAGTTGTTATTATTAAAGGAGTAAACAAAAAGCCAGAATTTCTAGATGGTCTTCCTCTTGGATCAGATGTATACATGAGCAAGAAATCAGCCTATGTTAATGCGGAATTATTTCAGAAGTGGCTAGTGCAGCATTTTGTACCACGAAAGCCTCAAGGTAAGGTGGTTTTGCTTCTCGATGGGCATTCTTCTCATACTAATTCTGCTGAAATGTTGGAGACTGCTGAAGAAAATGGTATAATTCTCTTTTGTCTGCCAAGTCACAGCACACAAGCTTTACAGCCCTTAGACCGAAGCTTTTTCAAGCCATTTAAAACTTTTTGTGCAGCTGAGACCAAGAATTGGATGCTTACTAACAAAGAAAAAAAAATCAATCGCTTAGTAGCCGGCAAACTAATTGGTAACGCATGGATCCGAGCAGCTACGCCTTCTAATGCTATTTCGGGCTTTAGGGCTTGCGGTATTTACCCATATAATCCGGTTGCTATTCCAGAGAGTTTCTTTGCAATTTCCGATTTGTCATCGAGTAATCAACTCCGAGATGAGCCGCAAAATATTTTGACTGATGATACATTACAATTACCTGGTCCCTCAATTAGTAATCAGATGTTGCCAGAAATAGACTGCGACGAGGTTTGTGTAAACCCAACTTTTGATGAAGTCCGAATGTCTACGCCACCAAATCCTGACTTAGATAACCAGATTTGTGATAGTCCTAAAACAACGAAAGAAGACTCTCCATCTCTCATATCAACTCTCCATTGTCTGCAACCTAGTGCAGAAAGCACAAAGGAGACGCCTAGCAAGTATTTGCAAGAATGTTCCCCTATTCCGAAAATTCCGATACCTCAATACAAAAGAGGAAAGCAGTCAGCTGCAGTATTAAATTCTAAAGAAAACATTGCTGCTAAGAAAAGCAAAGGTAAAGCTACTCCCGGCATACCGTGCAAGAGTAGTAAAGCACCAAGAAAGTTGACTAAAAGAAAGCCAAGAGCAGCTTCAGAGGAAACAGATTCATGTGCGACATATTATGATTCTGATGATTACAAAGAAAATGGATCTCACGTTGAAATAAAAAAGAAAAAAGAAAAAAAAGCTAAAAGACTAAGAATAAAGGAAAGGAATGAAACTTCAAGCACTAATACGATTCAGCGTCCTGTTCGTACGGTTCAGAAACAACGAATAACCAAAGATGCCGGTGAACGGAATGAGGCAAACTCTTCTGAAAATGAGTCAAATGAATGTCTGGAATGTTTCGAAAATTATGAGAAAACAAAATCAACGGTAGATTGGATTCAGTGTGTCATGTGTAAAAAATGGCTGCATGAAACCTGCACAATGTACGGCGATTATTGTAATCCTTGTCAGCGAATAAAGTTGCGCCATGAAAAAAAATAAACAATAATTTTAAATATAAATAAAATATGTTAAGCGTGTAAAAGTTGCAATTTGTTATGTTGAGGCTAATATTTTTTAAATAGATACTTAAATTGATCTCATTTTTTAAATAAACCAAAGAAGATTGTGGTTTGTATATGATTATTTAACAGATAATGTTGATTAAAATTAGTAAACCTAAAATAATGTGTAATTATTTACATAGGGCAACTATCCCACAGTTCAAAATACCATGGCGGCATCTAACCCACACAGTAGGCATCTATCCTCGATTTCAATACTTTTGTATTTCGCTTGTACTAAACAAATACAACAGATTAATGTTAAATTATTTTAATTACTTTTTTCATTAATAGGTACACAACATATTACAAACGTTTATAATTTTAAAATGTTCATATTCTATAAGTTATGCGCCTACTTCAAAAAGTATGGCAACTATCCCACATTTACCCTATTTGAATTGTAATTTGAAATTGCAACACTCGTAATATTTTAATGCTCCTTCATATTTGTACTACAGAACATTAACTAGGGCGTTCATTGTCAGTTCGAAGAAGCGAATTTTTGGACATATATCAGCACTATATTCGGCGATAAAGTTATTTTTGTTCTCTAAAGGTTCTTCTCCACTAATATTGATTAGAACAATTTTCATAACATCGCTATGCGCTGTTACTTAGCAACCAATTAACGTGACCGTTGCTTAGCGAATCAATAACGTGACACTTTCGTGCGTGCACCCGGTTATCGATTTATAATACATTATCACATCAAAAGTCTATCTATCATTACTTTCTTAAATAGACAATAGTATTTAAAGAAATCAAAAACGCTTCTGCGATGCATACGTGTTACATAAAACAACATTATCTTGCCTAGAACAAATGTGACTAAAACTACATTCTATCTATTTATAAAGACAACATAGTTTGAACATACCTTTTGATGAGACGATGCCCTCGAAGGGGTGTGAGAAAGTGAGGTGCACGTCCATGTGGTCCTTCCCACACATAACTTCTAACGACTGTATGACTGGCATGCCGTCCGGCCTGTCCATAGGCCATAGTTCGCCCGCTCTCACTCGCGTCTGTAACAAAATAATATGCAATTGAATAAAACGGAAAATATTTCCTTTATGCGCTTATTACACTACACTAAATCAGGGACCCTAAATCCTTAAAAAGAGCGGTGTAATAAGAGTTAGGGCCCTAATTCTCTAACAATTTTTCGAGGCCAACCCGATTTAGGGCCCTGATTCAGGGTAGTGTAATAGCCCTTTTGCTCTTAAAAATAAACAAAAGTGAAATTTGGGTTTTGTTTTAGAGGATAAACTTCGAAGGTCCTACTGAGGAGGAGGACCTACTGAGCTACTTTTAAGAAAATTTGTAAATAAACTCACATAAAGGCGGAGGTGCGAACGAATTGCCTTTATTATTAAAAATATGGTTATAAAAAAAGTAGCTCTTTCATTTAGAATACCTTTATCACCGACATTACATGAAACCTATACAGGAAATATATATATATATATATATATATTTATTTATATATATATACTAAGTAGATAATTTTAAAGTTCCACTTAACTACCTTCCAAAACCTTTCCAAAGGTTTTCATGTCGGAGGAAGTGCCGATAAGCTTATAACAATAATAATAAAAATGATTTATTCACTTAGGAAGCAAAATACTACACTTATGAAAAGTCGATTCTACTTTTTTTAAGGGTTTGAAAGACGACTTTAATAATAATAATTAATAACGATTTTAATAATAATAATAATGTAAAGCAAGGGCGGCTTGCTAATAAATATGAGTAACAAAATAATAATATCTTGGAACAACTCACATAACGCCATCTGATCCCAAACTAAGCAGAGCTTGTACTATGGAAACCAGACAACTGATGAAGATTCTTAAATATTTTTAAATACATACATATTAAAGATAAATAAAATTCAGACACAGAACAAACCATCGTGTCCATCACACAAAGTCTTATCCTGGGTGGGGATCGAACGCACGATCTCCGGCTTAGCAGTCAGGGTCACTAACTACTAGACCAACAGGCCAGATGTCGATATATAGGTACAGTACCAGTATTTCACAATCATGTGCTCACAATGTGATTCACTTTTTACAAGTAGGTATGGAAATAGTTCCAAGTACTTAACACTATAACAAAACAATAACACTTCATTTTCCGTCATCATCAATTAAAACTTTTATGTAAAAAGCGAATAATTATTCTTTCACAGAAACAAAGTTAAATAACAAATCGCAAATCATAACATGCGCCTTATTAACTTTGTATTTGAGGCTAAAATCGTCTGTGAATTCAATTTATGAATAACAAACGTAGCTAAGTTTATTCTGTACAGTTCCCAACGAAACGAACTCGGATAACGAGAGAATTCTTCGAAGAAGAGCAGAGTAAATAAACATAATATTATATGGGCAAAGAATATTTTTTAAACTGTAGGTACTCTTACACCAAAATTGGATGATTGGTACACTTGATACATGATGACGTAGTCAAAGAATAGATAAATAAAACCAGATAGTTCAAGAGTTATTTACCTACAACCTATTTTTTGGGGTTAAAATTTTAAGTCGATCAAAGTTGTTATTGGAAAACCTATAATATCAGAAAGAAAGAAATAGTATTTATTTTTTACACAATATAATACAAAACTTAACTACAATATAAACATTTTAATTACAATTTAATCATCTTTGTGCAAAAAAATTGGATCTCACTCAGCATTGTGCTGAGGCTCCAGTATTGCACTGGAGTCAGCGCAGATTTTCAGTGAGAACATGTTGACATTTGACTTTAATATCATCTTAAATAATTAAAATCAATTAAAAAAACTATACACATAAAAATAATATATATTATCATTCGTCCGTGCCGCTAGTGAAATTTATAAACCTATCTTTTTATTTGCTACTTTCTCTACATAATAGGGTAAAGTGATTCACTTCTAACAATATAGTTAACGGTGTAATTAATACGAGTTAAGCGTAAAATGAAATTGATAGTAAATATACACGGTAAATCAAAATTTCCCTGCACACAAGTGATGCATAAAAAGCCTATACGCTCTAATTGAACTCTCTCATTAATCTATGGGCCGTTTGTTTTGCATTATTCAATTATGTTATTTTCTCATGGAGATTTATGACTATACGTTTTTGTTCTTGTATAGAATACCTAAGCACCCAGGAGCATAATTAATAGATACACATAATAATTTATTGAAATAAAAACAAGTAAAAGTTATTATTAAAAAAACGAACTGCATAAAATTGTTAACTATGATTACTTAAAAAGTATAACTTTTAAACTTACGCATTGCATTATTTATACAATTTGACACGGGAGTAAACGCGTTTAAACTAGGCAAAGTATTTACGTTTCGACCGGATTACACCGACCGTGGTCAGTGTAGTATGTCAGCTTGTGACCGTGTCGGTGTAGGTTACACCACCCTTGGTCACAAGCCGTATACTTAGATTTTCACAATATTACAAGATATTACTCCGTCTATAGAGACGAATCCAAAAACACCTTACATTATGAAATCCATCAAGCTGTTTGAGCAAGCGTGTCACATATGGGACATACATACACTCCTTCTAGTGCAATTAGGTAATTAGATGATAAATTAATTAAGACAATTTTTTTTCTTAAGCAATACTGGGCATTTATGACCGCCTTAGTGTCCTTACTAAAATTGTTACAACAAGTACAATGTGGACAAGTAAAATGTATGGTTTAATAATAAAACCTGTCTGTACCTTGTATTCGCTAATCTATGTACAAAAACGATTTGATGAATCGCAGGTGCACGTTCCAGGAAGATCGGCGCGAGCGCATTTCGTTCCCACGCGTCAACAAGGAATTCGCAAATCGAAACAGCAATATACACAAACTATTGAGGGCGAAAGAGATGGCATCATATTTTTGAGCACTTCGTAATTTACATTTTTGTGTACAAAAATCGAACACTTGTTATTTTTAATTTTATTTTTAATGGTATTTCGTTTAATTATACCATTGGTTTGACAGTGATTAATGTCAAAGAGAAAGGATCAATAGATATTAGATCTTAGGATTAATAATCGTTACTGTTTCTAGTGCACTTTAAAGTAATGAATATGATACCAATTAAATTTATAAGAATTTCTCTTGAATTAATGATCTGCTATCTCGCTCTGTCTCGGCAGTTTATAAAATTATAACGCTTGCATTAGTATCTGGGATGCTTCCATATAAGTGAAAGTGGCTATATCTTTCATAAAGTATAATTAAATTAATTAAGATATAGAGTTTAATATAGCGATAAAAGTCAATATAAACTATAATTAGGTGTTGAGTAAAAAAATAATATTGTTTTTTTAAATAGCAGATGTTGTTGTTGTAGCGTACGGCCCGTTTGATAGTAAGTTGTGATAACGACACCAGTACACCTATAGGTTAGAAACTTGAAATTTTGCACAGGGGTTCCTTACGTTATAAGAAGGGATTTTTGAAAATTCACCCCCTAAGGGGGTAAAACGAGAACTCAAAGTTAAATCTGCGTCAAATTAACCCGTTTTGGCAAAATAGGGGTAAATAAAAAATAGGGGTTAAACGTAGAAGGGTGAAAATTCAGGGTTGTATGAATTTTTGAATCCGGTATCATAAAAAAACAAAAATTTACCTATAAATTAAAAAAAATTAAGATGGACCACCCTTAACATTTAGGGGGAAGCGTTTTTAAGATCGATCCCAAAGTTACAAGAATACAAAAATGGCCGTTATAGTCGAAACTTAACTGCTATAACTGAACTGCAACTGTACTGCTTTAAATACGTGAATTGACCAGCTGGTCATGCACCTGATGGTGAAAACAGTATCAGTGTCACCTAAATCCTTGTTTGGCAAAGATTTGAATGTCACCGCACCGCGCTCCTCATTTGAGACATTAGTTCGTAAGTCTCATTTGCCAGTTAGTAATTACACTCGCTACAGAGCCCTTCAACCGAAACACAGTGATGTGTCAACAACACTATTTCACGGAAAAATAACTGACACAGTTGTGGTACCCACCAAGACGGCCTATGGCTTAAAGTCTAGAATCTATTCTAATATTATAAAGCTGAAGAATTTGTTTGTTTATTTGTATGTTTCTTTGAACGCGATAATCTCAGAAAATTGTAATCCGAATTTAAAAAAATATTTTACTGTTGGATAGCCCATTTATCGAGGAAGGCTATAGCTTATACAACATCTCGCTACGACCAATAGGAGCGGAGCAGCAGTGAAAAATGTTGTAAAAATGTTGAAAATTAACACAGACGAAGTTGCGCGGGTCATCTAGTAATACATACATTTTTTTTAAAGATAACTAGCTCTGTGGGTTTGAATACCACATTACTAGCAATCTTGTTAACCCCTCCAGCTAAGTTCAAAGGCTTGTGTTAGGAGTGGGTTCACGTCGGTAGTATAATGGGTAAGATTCGAACCCACGGCCTCACGATTGCGAGACCGATGCCTTAGCCATTAGGCTACCACCGCTTAATATTTTATAGTTACATACCTACCGTTTTGTATTATAGTTTCAACTGCTTTACAAAAGACCTATTAAACTTGAATCTTCACTAGCCTACTTAACGCTAGTATAATTATACGCGCGTTCAACAAACGGCCTCAAACACCTAATAACTAGATAATAATGAAATTACTAACATTTCATTGCGCCTACGAATGCTAAGAAAGTAGAACGTAACAATCGGGTGAGTGCTTAAACTATGTATTTAATCTGTTTCTTAATAGCGAGTACAGTCTAGCTTGAATACTCATTGAGATAAAATCATAGAGGTGGTTCTCGTATACTATGTATGTGTCCCGTTTGCTTGAGACCGACCGGAATGTTCTGATTATGTATTATTTGTCATTAAGGCAATTAAGTTTTACGATATATCGTATAAATATCGATACAAACTATCGATGATTATGTAACACGAGTTAGGCGCACTATAGAAGCATCAACTATTAATGAGATCGGTTATCAAATAACCTAGATTAGTTCGCCCGCGGCTTGGCCTGTGTAGATATCAGTTATCGAAACTATCCTATATCCTTAAAAAATCATCAAAATCAGTCCAGCGGTTTAAGTAAAAAAAAAACTTAAGTAAGAGTCAGACAGACAGAGTTATTACATTTAGCTAACTAACTAAATATCGTAAATATCGTAGATATACGACTAGATTAATATAATTATAATTAAAGATAATAATAATAAACCTTTATTTATAAAAAGAGATTGTAGTTCAGACGTTTAAACAAAATTTATAAATTATAATTAAGTAGGTATTTGTTAGTAATTCTTAAAGTCTAAGCAAGTGGGTGAAGTTCTATTGAAGTACTGTGAAATAAATCCGCGATAAACCGGCCCATGTCTAATAAGTCATAATTTCTTGATAAATCTTAAGCTATTTGTTATGATGTTTTGCCAAGCTCCTTTTTTTGTAAATACGGTACAACTTTTTCAAAATGTTTCTGATTAGAAGGGTTCGATGCACAGCCTGGTAAAACCTTTGACGGATTAACGTGGGTCCTGCTATATTGTTAAAGATACCAAGTATTTATACTTCCGCCTTCGAATGCGTAAAAGAGAGAAAGAAGGGCCCTTAGGCTTCCGTAACCAAACAATGTCTGTCTGTCCTGTGTCTGAGAAGACCTACAAAAAACACAGACTTATATAGAAAGACTATCAGGTAGGCACCTGAAATTCTCAGTATGTACCTATAAAATTACAATAAAAATATAAACAGGAAACCTATTGTTTTCGGTGTTTTATAGTTCGTTAAATAAAGTACCGGTGGTCGTAGTACCATACGTGCAATAAATACTTAGTATAAATACTTAGTATTTATGACACATGTTAGTACTAAACTCGAAGATTTCGACTCGCATTTAGCTGAATTTTATAATCAATTCGTTTTGGAACAAAACAAAGGAGCTTGTTATCGCTTCACAGTTTTCTCCATTAAAGGTTGTATTGATAGGAATCGTAATAAGATGCTTTAAGTGGGTCGTTAGCTTTCATTTATAGTTAAGAGATGAGGATACATTACGTGTTTTAATGGCCAGCTTTTAATCAGCCTTAGGAGCGTACAAAAGCAGTTTCATTGAGAGATGTTAATCGAATATAAGCTACTCATGAGGTTTATGTTTCATAGTACCTATTGATCGCAAGCGCTACGTTCCTATTGATAATGATTACCGTTGAAGAAGCATTTAAAGATCATAGAAATACTTCAAGCGTATCATAATAAAGAATATTGCTTTCAAGGAAGTCTCTTTTACTAGTTTATCTTATTTGTCATAATCTTTTATTAAGTTTCTTGTAGTATAGAAATGTAAGTCAATCGTCACGTAACAGCTGTGGGCTTTATAAAGGAAATTATAATATTATAACATAGTTCTTCTATTTAGAATATTAATGTAATGAAGTCGGAACTTGTCACAATTCTCCTAATCTAATTCTGGGGTCAGTGTCTCAGATATCGGCCTGTATGTATCGATGGCTCCCTCGCCGCCTGCGGAAACAAACTAGTCATTGGAACCTAATTGCTTTTAGGGAAGATTAAATTAAGGACACGTATAAAATAATATTATCTAACATTGAATCTAGTACAAAGGGTCTTAAGTGTATAACCAGGATCAAGGCTAAGATCTATTTAAGTCCATGTTTCAAGCCTACGTACAGCGCAAGCAATTAATCAGCTTGTATCGGTCCACTGCTGGACATAGGCCACTCCTAGTTTACTCCACAACACCCAGTCGTCCGCCTTCCGCATTCAATTCATCTTTGCGACCTTCTCTAGGTTGTCGGTCCACAACCTTACGTTTGTTGAGTCGCACTCTCTACTTTAGGACTCGTTTGATTCAGCGTTCATCATAAACACATACCTAATCTCCATCAAAAACCTGAACCGCCCTTTATATTTTGTACTTTATTATAAAGGAGTACGGGAACCAAAATCGACGTCTTCGAAGCCTCGGGCAAATATTCATAAACATAAATTAAACCACAGTACCCCGACTCCTCCCGACGCTCATAATACAATGTAACATTCCTTTCTCACATAAAAAATATTTGGTTCCACCAAAACCTGTATTGAAACTAAAGAAAAAAGAAACAATAATCACCCTTCTTAATAACTGAACATATACGCGTCAAGCAATACGAAATTATCATAATAACAAGCGCGTTGTGGTCGACATCATTCCTGTGTGGTAGGAGAAAATCTTGTTAATTCAATTTGTTTTTCTATTATTCTCTAATGTTCAGTTGTTAGCTGCGCACGCGACTGTTACATATATGACCGTCAATAGTGATGGGATTACGACAGCGGCAAAAAAACCAGACACTTTTTTTTTTATTACCATCCGTGGCCAAAATAGCCCGTTCGACCTTTGTGGTGACTGCTTATGTGAGCGTGATTGTCTCTGGTTAGGCTAATGATTCTGTTATTGTTATTTTAGTCATACCGTTTTATTTTATTTTTGGAGAAAGCATAAAGAAACTTTTTTTTGTCGTGTTTTGAGGTGAGCCTTTATTACGTACGATAATTTGGCTTCAAGATAAACACCGTAATCCTGTTCGTTGATGAATATCCACGTGGTCCTCATATAACTTTGCTATTAATAAAATCAATTTAAATAAACAAGTTGGTCAAATATGGTAGTATCATTACCACCGCATCACGATGGATGTTACAATTTAATTTGTCAACAACGTTACTGTTATTAATCATGGTCAGAATAATTGCTTTTTAATAATAATCCATGTTCTGAAAACGTCTATCATTTCCTAAGGAGTTTACTTATTTTGATGTTAACAAACTTAACGTTTTACTTCAAATTAATTACAGTCAAAATCTGTTATAACGACATCGAAGGGACTACTCATATTTAGTCGTAAAAACCGATAGTTGTAACAACCAGTGACAGGTATTAATAGGAAAAATAATGTGCATATTTTGAATTTATTGTCAAAATAAATCTGTTATTACATTCTTACTCGATGGAGCTACAGTTTAATTAAAATGTTTTTTCTTTACTGAAAAGCACTAAATATTTAATATTTATAAATCAATATATTTGCTGGCGCATCACACATCCACGCCATGAAGTATGGTGAGTACGTAAGTAGGTACCGTATTGTTTTTTTAATTTGTAAATATACTGTGTTAGGTATGAAGCAAAAGGGTTAAATGAGCATATTTAAAAAAAAAGTACTTAGTTATATTTTTGAAATAGACAAAATAAATTCGACTCTGCTAATTATTTAACAGTGTTGCCCATCACTACGACGCGTCCACAGCATTACGGTAATGACGCTCGTATAGAAAATATACAGTAATCAGCAGGTGCTATCGACAGTCATTACTAGTAACAGATGTGTACCATTACATTCATACGCGTTTCTTTTTGTGAAACTATCCGTTATTTTCGTTGTTGGATAACTAGGAATTTGGATCACTGATATATATCAGTCGCCGTATAGTACCGGCTTAAGAATAGTACCTACCACCTCATCTTTTCCCGCGGGTGTCGTCAAGCCGACTAAGGGATTTTACACCGGAGGACGGGCAGAAGTCCTCTGCGTACTTTATAGCCTATTGCGATCTCCAACCCGCCCGCCTAGCGTCCGATTATGGCAAATACCCCCAGGATCTATATTAAGTAGGATCTACTGGGAAGACCTGTGGCCAGCAGTGGGACATCATATGGGTTGATATAAGTATAAAATATATCTATCATATTTAATTTTACCTATGAAGGAAATAGAGAATTGTACATACTCTTTGCAAGGTCAACAATTGGGTAGTTGACTACAATAACAGTAAATTATTTTATACTAATCAGGTAGAGCTTAAAATGCTCTGAAAATAACTGTTCTTCTACATTTTAACATTTGACGATAGGAACTTATGACGTCATAGGTTCCTATTCCATACACATTTCTATAGAGCTTGTCGTAAAAGAGGTTGATTGACGTGACAGTCAACATCCCTGTTATATACCTAATAGTAGTTATTATAAGTTTGACTAACGGGTCTATGCTTTATGTGTGTCTGTGAGTGCGAGCATAACGCCTGAACGAATGGATGTATTAATCCTTTACTAATATAAATCCGAAAGTTTGTAATAATGGATGGATGTTTGATACTCTTTTACGCAAAATCTACTAAACGGATTTTGATAAAAATTTACAGTCGGTAGTGTAGTGTACACATCAGGTTAAAAAAATCTAAAATAACGCGAGCGAAGACCAGAGATTTTATAAGAAAGGTAGATTTGGCTTTATTTCATAAACATCAATTCTGCAGAATTGATGTTTTATTTCATAAACATCAATTCTGCAGAATTTTGAAAATAAACACCTTTTTACCCGACTGCGCAACGTAAAGTGGGTAGGTAAGTAACTTGTTGTATTCAAGTTGTGGTGTTGATAAATTTACTTAACCAATTTTCACTGGAGTTGTATGTTTATTACAGTCATTACCGACTTTCATATCGCTTAGGAGGCCTGAGAGATAACGATTAATGATCACGTTATTAAGAAGCAATACACTTCCAATCATCTTCTATACAACTTTAATACGGTAAAACCTAGAAAGATTAAACTCATGTCTTCAACACATTATTAAGTAATACATCAGCTTTGTGTAATCAGTATTACAAATCTTTAATTTAGTGGTAATGATAATTGAAAGATTATAAACGTTAATTTAAACATGATATAATCATTTTGTATTTTAATGGGAAATCGTTTAGCTTAGTACTTAGGTTTACCTTTGATTTATTACATAGATACAAGCATAGAATATAGGTAAAGAAGGCCGGCTCATTGATCAACAAGAAATCAACGCACACATAGACGCACCCGCATATCCCAATGTGCGCACTCTCAGTTAACGTTTCGACTAAAATCTGCGTACGAGCACGTCTATTTGTACTAGAGCCTGTTTTCGCTCATTATAGGGACTATCTGAATCCAACATTTTTTTTATATAAGTCACCGGTGTGGTAATATATTTTTCGACCACTTACAAGCAATTTTGACAAGATACTTGATCTTGTCTGAGAGAGGGTACACAAGGTATAGGCTCACGCGCCCACTGATAATTAGTGGATATCATAATACTGACTGATAATTATTGTATATTCTACGATATGGCAGATTTTTTTATTATTTTAGGAAATGCCAGTTTCCTCCTTTTCCTGGAACAGGCATCGATAACATTACTCATCATTTTCTCATACTTCATTCATCTATACTAATATTATAAAGAGGAAATATTTGATTGTTTGTTTGCTTAGAATAGGCTCCGAAACTACTGGACCGATTTTAAAAATTCTTTCATCATTAAAAAGCTACATTATCGGGGAATAACATAGACTATTTTATTTATTTTTTAAATTAGAGATCCCTACGAAAATTATAATAATGTAACTCAAGGTATAAAAAGCTACGATATGACGCCCGTGCGAAGCCGGCAACTAGTTACGAGTACGTATAACATATTCAACGTTCTATAGATACCTATTAACTTCATTTCACCCAAGGGTCAACTGAGCCATATCTTGCATCCTCATAACTATTTCCTGTACACTATCATCATTACCATCTCGAAAACAAATTTACCATTTAATTCCCTTACTGTATTAAGTAGAAAGTATTTGCAAGGCAACAGCTGTCAGATTAATTTGTATTCGTTCCAGACGATACTAATAAGCGGCGGTAGCGTAATGGCTAAGGCATCGGTCTCGCAATCGTAAGGTCGCGGGTTCGAATCCTACCCAGTATACTACCGACGTGAACCCACTCCTAACACAAGCCATCGAGCTTAGCTGGAGGGGTTAACAGGATTGCTAGTAATGTTGGACCAAAATCCCACATTGCTAGTTATCTTTAAAAAAAAAAAAAAAAAAAATTACAAAACCTTTCTGTATGATTTTGAATGGACAATCAATTAACATATACGACCATTGTACTAATGACACTAATGACGTGAACTCACTTCTAACACAAGCAATTTATCTTATATGGACGCTAATTCACGTATTTAAAGCAGTACAGTTGCAGTTAAGCTTCGATTAAAACGGCTATTTTCGTATTCTTGTAAATTTGGGATCGATCTCAAAAACGCTTGCGCGCCGTACTAGAATGTCGTTATTGCGCTCTCGAGATGCATACTTGACGCAATCGTATGAGATCGATCCCAAAGTTACAAGAATACAAATGATCGTTTTAATGCCGCCCCTGGAAGGGTTAACAAGATTGCAAGTAATTTTCACGGCCGCCCTTAGTTGCTTGTTTCTTACCTAAAATACATTAAACGATTCTAATAGATATCTAAGATGAATCAAACAAGAAATAGTTTGCAGTATGTGACCTGTCATTTTACTTTTAATCCAGCCAATCAACCCGATAAGTCGAATCTAATTAAATTCGTTAAGACACACTCACACCAGTCAAAACGTCGGCCACACACGTCCTAGGTTTTATTACGGTCCAACGAACTTAGTTTATTACAGTGTGTAACAGCCTTTACATTGTAAAGTGACTATAAACCAGCTATAAGCAAATAGTGCAGCATTCTGACACAAATTAGATAGATACAGATGGCAGACTTCCTACAACGACTTTTAGGTATTATAGGTTATAATTCAAATGATAACAAAATATAACAAATTTCGCAATAATTTAATTCAATTAGTTGACAGATAAAACGTTAATATTTATAACATTAACTTAAAGATATTAATTTTATTCATTATAAATTTTAGCTAAAATACAATTTAAAGGGAATATATCCTATTTAATAGTTATCAAAATGTATATTTTGTGATTAACGAAGTGAGTGTGAGTGCACGTTTATTTCTTTTGTACAATTTTTATATTTTATTTTTATTTTTCTAGTGTATAACTATTAGTTAAACGGCTATTACACTACCCTGAATCAGGGCCCTAAATCGAGGTGGCCTTGAAAATTTGTTGGAGAATTAGGGCCGTAACTCTTATTACACCGCTCTTTTTAAGGATTTAGGTCCCTGATTTAGTGTAGTGTAATAAGCACATTATTCCTAATAATACAATGAGACAGAGCACATTGAAAGCTCCGAACGTACTTGTCTATTTGTGTGTCTAGTTCTTGTTAAGCTATGTACCTATTCGGTTATTGTGAGTTTATATGAAGTTCAAAAGGTTAGGTAGGGTGCGGACATATAATGATTACTAGATATTTCACTTTTATCGTTTCCCATTTGTACATTTGAATTAATGGTATTATGCGACTCTAATCTCTGTTTTATTACTTATTTTACATGAGTTGGACCATTGCTCAGAATAAAGATAAGGATAAAGATTAATAATATAAGTAGAAAACAGGTAAAAGAAAGACTGTGGCTATATACTTTACTAGTTCCGCCCGCGGCTTCGCCTGCGTTAAGTTTGACCATTTCACCCCTTTAAAGATTTGCGTAATATTTTGGAAATTTGATATATCCTAAGATATTGAAATCAAATGAAGTAGTTAGTAAGCAATTTTTTTCAAAATAAAATGTTTGTGATGAATAATGTATTTATTCGTATAAGGGTTATTAGAACAAATTTGTTTAAAAGATAGGCTTTTGCTGTGGCGGACTTTTTTCAGAACGTTTTAAGAGCAACAAATCTATCATACATTGTTGTTGTATAACTTTAACCGTTTACGCAGCGCACGCAACGTTATTGCAAACATTTTTCATTGTTACTCGCCTCCTATTAATCATAGCGTGATGCTATATAGCTTATAACCTTCCTTGATAAATGGGCTATCTAACACAAAAATATTTTTTCAATTCGAATCAGTAGTTCCTGAGAACACCGTGTTCAAACAAACTCTTCAGTCAAGTCAAACGTTTGAATGTCGTAAAAACACAGGGGTTGTGCTCAAGTAAGGCATGGGCGTACCCAAGATCATTTTTTGAGGGGGCGGGGGTCGACATTTCAAAATTTCGGGGGTTTTAGGTGATACAATTGGCTAAAGACTGGCCAAATGTATACTTTGTAGCAGTTTCAGGGGCGTTTGCAACCCCCAAATCTACACCCCTACCCTCACCCAATGGGTACACCCATGAAGTAAAGGTTTTTTTTAAAGGCGACGCCGGCATTAGGGTACAAGCCCAAAACTACAAACATACAAGTCACAAACACAAAGTACACCCAGACTCCTAACAACAATTTGTGGATCACACAAAGTGGTGTCCCGTGTGGCAATCGAACCAACGCCCTCTTGCGTTGCAGTCAGATACACTCCCACTGTGCCACACAGGCAGTCTTCATTCTTCTTATTTATTTTCAAAAGTCTTTTGAAGCCCCGAACGCAAAAGGCCCCTCCTTTTGCGTTAGGGGCTTGTTTACCTCTCTGTGGCATTAGGTTACAACGGTAGATTAGTACTTGAAAAGTACCAACCATCCATCCCATCGCTACAATCATAATGATTAATTACAAAAGTAAATGATATCGAGTATCATCGTAGTCATCACAATAGTCACTTTTCGATCAGATAGTCATAGGTCAACGAACCCTGTCAGTCAATTTAACACTCAATCAACGTTATACACTGCATTCCTCATAACCTATTGCCCGCGGCATCTTTAGGTGATTTTCGGCCCTACCACAGCTACGGAGTAGTTAATTTTGGTTCTTTAAGAAATTTTCCAACGTTCACGTTTTTAAGACATATCTTTTTAATAGCATAAAATCTCTTGTCAGACAATGAATGTTTTAGGGTTATTGTCGGATGTCGAAGTGCCGATTTTATGTACCCCGCCCCTACTTCTCATGAGAAGGTAAGATTAATGCGCTTATTACACTGAATCAGGGACCCTAAATCGAGAACTGCTTAACCGATTTGTGTCCGACCGTGTTGGTAATTGACTGGCTTGTTGGTCTAGTGGTTAGTGACCCTGACTGCTAAGCCGGAGGTCGTGGGTTCGATCCCCACCCAGGATAAAACTTTGTGTGATGAGCACGATGGTTTATTCGGTGTTTGGGTGTTATTTACGTACGTTTTTAGAAATATATCAGTTGTCTGGTTGCCACAGTACAAGCTCTGCTTAGTTTGGGATCAGGTGGCGTTGTGTGAGTTGTCCCAAGATATTATATATTATAATTGTTGGAACCGGGTTTATCTGAAACATTTTTTTAGAGACCCATCAAATATGCAGTCGAAATTTTTTTATTAATTTGACCTTGTAATTAATAAATAGTTTGTAAATGACTACGGTCGAATACAGATCGGTAGAGCCGTACTGAAATGAAGATGTGCAGCGCTAGTGATTTTTAAACCCCAACATTCGCTGAGGACAGGTGCGGGTCAAATAGGTACAACGGGTTTAACAAAGCGCCACTCTCGGCCCTTACACGTTCCGAATGTCGTCGTAAATGTTAAGGTACTAAACCTGCGGTATTCAAGCGCCAGACTTGCGCCCGTATCAGAGACGAAGGGTTAAAACCTACCTGAGGTAATTACTAAACTTCTTTGGACTTATGGAACTAGAACTCAAAGGGAAGCCGAACATTTGTGTTCTGAGGACCCGACGCCACTTACCCGTACTCTATTTCTGTTCTATGTTTCGCTTATAAGTGCTAAGACCGAGTTAAGATCAACTTCCACTATACACACTCTTTAGCGGGCAAATCTTCAAGCGCATTTCAAATAAAAAGTGCCGGTAAGTCTCAAGCTGTTGATATATGTTAAAGTGAATTGTAGCGACGTAAATACTTTACGTGTAAACTAGTTCAGCTTAGCGTCGCGCGTCGCCTCCGTGAAGCGCGGATTTCGGAAACTACCCTCGCTTGATTTTTATCACTTACTCTTACGGAACTGTCGGTACTTCGACACACAACACAAAGAAAGTTAAAGAATAGTATTATTCAAACCCATTTCTACTACTAAGAAGGTAAAGTAATGTAGTAATAATACTCCAGTAATATTACCCTAGTACCTACGTAAAAAACGTGAAGACGTAACCTAGATCAACGAAATAAGAAAATCGATGTTTTGTTTTTTGACGTGAAAACGTCTTATAAATCGATGACCATTCGTAATGGTCCGTCACATTCCGCTTGCTGATAGGCTGAGTGTAACTGTCCGTCACGTTTCGCCTGCTGAAAGGCTGAAGTATTCTAGCTGTCGGGTGCATGCGCCCGGGTCTGCTAAAGCTGTCGCAGGCATGGTTGCTAAGCAACAGCTAATTGTTTATTATAATATCATCAATGTTTTCATATGACGTTATCACGTAAAATTATCGTCCTTAAATTGACTTTACAGACAATCATTTATTCCTTGTATGCTTGTTTGCCAGCTTCTCGAGAAACATTTGTGAATAGGTTCTAAATATTGCACTATTCTGACTTAAGATCGGTTAAGTATAACTTTAGTTAGCAACTGTATCTTCGTTTGACTAGCCGGGCCATACCTATATTTGAGAGCTAAAGAAAAGTGGTAGCCTCGGGCATAACGCATGTTATAATAATATTCATTGATACCCCTAACATTTGACACTCAGTAAAGCATAACCCATGATATATGGCACATCCACTTTACACATTATTGGCTATGGTAGTAGTACATTAAACTCATAGACATCGAGCCTGGATTGAGCAATAGTCTCTAACACTCTCTAGAAAGAGACAACGCGACTGTGCGGCCAATACCTGTTTCTGACAGCATATCATCTGTCATTCATACGCTCCTGCAAGCCTGTGACGTGAACCAATCAGATTTCGAGAAAAAGACAACTACGGGCCATACGATAGTTTTGTCTCTCTCGCGCTCAGCAGCCTGTACCAAAGAGAATATAAAACTTCCTAATAGCCTATTTACTTCATACCTGGAGAAGAGTGAATATGTATAGACTTAAAAGTAGTCCATTATACTTCAATGCGAATACCTTAGTGCAGAGACAAAGATTAGGTACCTACTACAGAGATCCTCTTTGACGATACACAAACGCGATAATTGTCCACCGTCGAGTTTCTAAAAAAAGTTCCTAATCAAACTGAACCTACTTTCACCATTTCATTCAAGTTAATATTACTCATAGGCTATTAGCATACGAAGGCTGTGTCATTCACGTCTTACCTTGGGTTGGGTCGGGAAATATTCCAAATATGCTGTTCATTACCATCTTGCATTTTTTGAAGTATTCTCTTTAATATTCTGAGAGCTTTTAGTAATACAGTCGTGTTAGAGGAGATTGCTGTAATTGCCAGTGACTTTATAAAAAACATGAGAACATGTAGACTTAAGTTATGCATGCTTAGGAACACTTCTTAAGCACTTATTGTAATTAGGTTTTTTCATCAATAATTTATTACTACTTGCCATCCAAACAAGCACTGTCGCGTTTATAATGTAAGCATTAGTTCTAAAGTGAGACACAATTATTATTTATCCTAGTTGTTCTTCCTACAATGGAATATTAAGTTTTTGGCTCTAGAGCATAAAATATTTTCCAGTAAATAAACCTAATGAATTCCTTTAAGTGACAGTAAACTTTCACTTAATTATTCAATAAGGTCAAAGGCAATTAAATTTCAAAACGATTTACGACAACAACCAAATACCACATCATTATCAAGTCATTGCAAAATCTTTAAACAAACAAAAACAAAACTGCAAACAATGTCCTGATAAAACCAAAATAAAAATGTGAAAGAGACATCAAGTGGTCAGTAGAAGCAAAAAGAAAGCGATTTATTCATTTGAGTCAATATAAATAAGATTTTAAATACGAGATGCCTATAGACCTACACTTAATTATGCAAAGAATTTGAATTTCATCCGGAACTGAGAAGCCAAGAAAAATGCGAAAGTAATCTCAACCTGCCTTGAATTTCACGTGTGAAGCCGGAGGCTAAATCTAGCAGTTAAATAATCTTCGTTTAAGGTTATTTTCATTAAACGAGATGACTTTATGGACATGTTTGTGCATACTGAGTATAAATTATGTATTTAAATCTTATGGCTTTGCATTGCTATGTGGCATCGTTATGTCGTAAAGAAATTATGGATTACATCAGTTGAATGGGCTTGAAATATTTGTGCCATGAGTGCAGTTACTCATTCTTTATTCTTAACATCAATGGTATGTCCACATTCTGCATATTTTAGTATGTTTTTCATTGCCGTGAGATTTTGGTTATGGCTAAGGTCAACAACAGGCTCTACGGGCAGTGTGACTTTGCCATTCATCAGATAGTCGGAAGTCTATTCTTTGCCCTCTAAGATTTTGTAGAAGTGTTTTCAATCAAACAACTTTTGTTAGTGGTCTACCTACTTATTTTATTGCTTTATTTTCTTGTTTGTTTGTTTATTTGTTTGGGATTACATTCACTCATTAAATTCGATATTCATTCTGTTAATTCTCTACCTTCATTTAATTCTCAAGCTTTTTGAACCCAAACTCAGGTCATAGTGCTTACCTACTTCACTATATCAAATCAAAACCTGTTTTGGGAAGCTCTCGGTAGATCTAACGTGTAATGATTTATAATAAACGGAAATAAAACGCCCATTGGCATGGCAACAACGGCAAACTGAGGAGAATTGCGTGTGCGCAAAAAATCTACGAGTTTACACCTCTTCGGATGCCTTCGGCCACCTGCGAGCAGCTGTTTCGTGTGACATCATCGAGTCTAAATTTCTGAAAAAGAGGTGCGGTCTATAAATCACTAAATTACACGAAAATGTGTATCACTATTGAATCGTGTTACGAATTTACTACTTTATTATACTATATTATTACTTCAACTATATTTACCATTACTTCTCCTGAGAGTGTTTCAAGAGTTATTTTCCAAGAAATTGTTTGTAAACAACTCAATATTTCAAGAACTTTTAAGAAGGCTGTTAAAAAATTAACTAAGAAATCTATTTCAGTAAAAAAAAGTAACCATTTACTTAATAAAAAAAATCTTTTACTCTAACCACTAAGGCAATCTACTCAACTCACGATTCTCAAAATAATTTCACGTTTCTATTATCTCATTTAAACCTTAAAGTGATAGGTATTTTATATAACCTTAGTTTGAGTAATAAACTTAGTTCCATGTCATGTATTTTATTATCGACTGTAACTTTTATCACTTCAAAGATACCATCAATTAATTATCATATTCTCACTTGAGTGTGGTCTGTTCACCGAACATCTGAATCATCAATTTATTGCATGGATTTTATCGTACAAACGTATTTAAAGATCTTAGATCGTATCTTTTCAACCCCAGACAAAAAAAGAGTGTCACAAGATTTAAACTTATTTTGATACTACGAGTGTTGATCTGTTTATCTTTAGCATTGTATCACCAAAATCCGCCTTAAGAAGCTTTGTTTGGAGTTATTTAGAAGTTTTTAATATAACCAGCTTTTTATTCACTCGTCATCGTCGATAGTTTTTATTAGGAATACACATGAGCTCGTTCCATCAACTGACACATAGTACTCTGAGTTGTTGTTAATAAATAACTACAGGCAAAAGAAGGCCGGCTTTAATAAGTTTCAGCCACAAAACATGCATGTGACTGGGTATTACCTAAATGCTCTTATTCCTGAGCCACATAATTTATATCAGCTTCCACATAACCCAAACACGCATAATTATCTCAATTTAAAAGTTCGTAGCAATTAAGAACAAGTTATTCATCACGTTGTATATGTGGGTACGTCAAGTTTTTTGGCACACTGTCGTACTACTCACTAGGCAGTTCAATGGCACCGTGCGGACCGTGCCAGGTGGTAGCATTCAAGGAATTAGATCAAACGGAATGCGTACCTCTGAGAATGGAACTCGATAAAAAAAGTATTTAACTGATTAAAATAAGGTTCCCAAATGGCAAATATTTAAAAAGGTCGCTTTCGGCTGCCTGTCTCTATGTACGATTAGTAATTTTAAAGTACACAACAGATTTTGGTGCCATTTTCACAATTTGTGTAATTTCTACTGGATGGTTTGTAGGTTTTTTTAAAACACAAAATTATATTAATTAAAAAATAATTTAGGTAATCTAACCTTAAAATAGACATAAGTATAATATATAGTAATTTTTATAGGCATTTCTTGCCAATAGTGGGATGACATTTATCTATTCGAATTAATTAAGAAAAAGAGTCTTGAGTCGTAATTTTTTAATTGTACCTACAGTTTTTTTAAAGACAACTCCTGCAGTAAGGTACAAGTTCTGTGTCGCGGGGGACTTTACAAACATAAAAATCACGGACACAAAATAATGATTCGATAACAGTAAATTAATAAATTTTGATACAGAGGCGTCGCTAGGGTTGGATTGTGGGTCCCACATTACTAGCAATCCTGTTAACCCCTCCAACTAAGCTCTTAGGCTTATGTTAGGAGTGGGTTCACGTTGGTAGTATAATGGGTAGTTCCCGCGACCTCACGATTTCAAGTCCGATGCCTAATTAGCTATTAGACCACCGCCGCTTATCGTAGTAGAACCACAATCGCTTACGAATTGTAGTTCCACTTGTAGCGAAACGGGCGAGTTTTTCTTTTTTTTTTTTTTGCTATCAGAAGCGTTTATTTTTATATTATGAGGATATATAGTGGAGAAAATACTGTGCAAGCCAGCGTGCCAGTTTTACTAGATCGAATCGAAAAATTGACAGGGCATAATGTGATATGCGTATCGACCTAGTTCCAAGATCGATGATGTTTTTTTCCATCGTGATTTGTAGTTAGTCACGGATCGTTAAATAATTAAAGTTAGAGCTAGTTAAACCAATACAATTATGTTAGGTGTTAATTAATATTTAGAACCGTTTATAATGAATAGAAGTTGAAATGACCTCTGACACACTATGTCTTCGTTTCGACAGCTCTACAAATTAATACCTACCAACGAGGTTCAGGCCATTTCCTTATTGATTAAGTGTAATATTTTTAACATTCAATTGCAATAAAGTTTTTAGCGGCGTGCAATTGGAGAGGTCTATGTCCAGCAGTGGACTGCGATAGGCTGATGATACGGTATGATTTAATGTTATTCCAAACTGATGCTACTTTACTGGATTGATTTGAATTTCTAATTTATTCAACTACTTACTACTAAACTTTTTATGCTCAAAATCATCCTACATACACATAAACGATTTTTTACAATCATCCAATGCTGTGCGTTATTTGGTTTATGAGATAATAATCATAAAGTGCATTAACATTTTGAAAACCTGATGATTACACATGCAGATTCAACACTTAACCAATAAAACGAACAATCATTACAAACAACAAGCAATCAACATCAACATTACACAAACTCGTACCAAATAAATTACAATAAAGTACCAACATATTACGAACATAATCTTCGTGCCACATCTAGTCATGATCTACATCCGTATCATAATGGTAATAGCGGGTTACTACACCGATAGACATGTCATTTTCTCACCGCGTTAATTGAATATAAGATGGCTAATTATTTTACTGTTGAACATGAAAAAATCGCGTGTCCGAACTGTGAGAGCTTATTGTTTACCTCGATCGTTAAAGAAGGACTGAGCTTCGTGATTCTTCATTAAAAATTTTCAGTACTAATTTATTTCTATATCTTAAAATAGATATCACAGTTGGAATAAAGTAATACAGCTAGATAGTTATGAATCAACTGTCCCCTTTTGCGTCTTAAATTAGTCCATTCGTGACTTTTCTGCAACTACATGGTTTGACGAAGTTGTCAAATAATGGGTACATTCTGTTTTCCCACATTTTAGAGAATAATGGTATCTAGTTTACTTTGAATTTACAATTTCCATGTTACGTAAAGAAAGTACAGAAAAGCACTAAAATTGATAACATTATTTTAGCACTTGTTTTCTATTAAAGAACTTTAGTTAAGTGTAAATTGCCAACTAAGATTGTCGCCGAAATAACTCTACGTAAAGTTGTGTTGCCAACATAGAGATTACCTACTAAGTTTCATTGTTTTTTATGAAACCCGCTGCTAATAATAAGGGGCTCTATTTTTCCGTTTTGTTGTTTTGTTTTTGTTTTTTAAAAAGTGAACTAGCAATGTGGGATTTTGGTCCCACATTACTAGCAATTCTGTTAACCCCTCCAGCTAAAGGATTGGGTTCACGTCGGTGGTATAATGGGTAGGATTCGAACCCGCGAGCTCACGATTGCGAGACCGATGGCTTAGCCATTAGGCTATCGCCGCTCTTCTTAACTAAGACCACACGATTCACAGTTCCATTATTTTCTAAATAAACTATCATCATCAATCATAACATAAGCATATGAACGCACTTAACTAGAACTTTTCAATCACGTATGAGCGGTACAAACAAACACAAGTCACGGAATATAGAAGGTCGGCTCACAGCTCAACAAATAATGCACACCTACATAGACACGCATGTAGGTACGGAAAGCTCAGCTTGCGAAGTTTA
Source organism: Herminia tarsipennalis (assembly GCA_945859575.2). NCBI lineage: Eukaryota > Metazoa > Arthropoda > Insecta > Lepidoptera > Erebidae > Herminia > Herminia tarsipennalis. The sequence goes on along the minus strand of OX243835.2, from coordinate 21,381,886 downwards.
GTTTAGTAGTTGTTGTCATTCGACCGAGATCTGTGTCCGTTCGCGTACGTATGTGTGAGTGAGCCTGTTTTAACTCGTAGTAAAGAGCCAGCTATCTGTATCTATCAAATTTGTACACAAGTCAAGTACTCCGACCTGTGTATGACGTCACGCATCGACGATTGTGATTCAAACTCGCTAGTAAAAAAAATAATAGGCAAGGGGAATTATACGGAACATTTTTTGCGAGTCAACATGCATTTGACCGAATTTCTTTCTAAACATCATCTAAACGCACGTTTCGAACCTATCATTTAGTGATTATCAAACTGTTTCTTCATTTCTTTGACTATATAGTATGAACAAGTAGAGATTTTGTGTTTGTTAGTATTTAGGGATAATATTACGAATGGATTAGAAAAATAAACATCTAACTGGAAGCTATTCAATTATAATTATGCTTAGCGGGACAGGATTTTATTTTGCTAAAATATTGAATAGATTTTCATCTCTTAACATCTTTGTCATCTAAATCTATACTAATATTATAAAGAGTTTGTCTGGTTGAACACGATCATTTCGGGAACTACGGGTCCGAATTGAAAAAATGTTTAACAGTTGTATAGCTCTTTTATCAAGGAAGGCTATAAGGCTATATAATATCACGCTACAACCTATAAGAGTGGAGCAGGAATGAAAAATGTAGCAAAACTGGGAAAATTAACTTAGACGTAGTTGTTCGGGTCAGCTAGTGCCTTAACCATGATTTTCCACAACTTTGGTGTTCATCCATTTTGAAAATTGCTAATGTTCAGGGATCTATCCATGTCAACATGTCAATATGTCAATCCTAGTTCTAACTAGGATTGACATATTGACATGTTGTTAACAAACATATATATCATTTGACTGCCTCTGTGGCGCGGTGGGAGTGTGTCCGACTGCTACGCAAGAGGTCGTGGGTTCGATCCCCACCCAGGATAAAACTTTGTGTGATGAGCACGATGGTTTATTCTGTGTCTGGGTGTTATTTATCTATAATATATGTATGTATATATATTTAGAAATATATAGGTATGTTTATCAGTTGTCTGGTTTCCATAGTACAAGCTCTGCTTAGTTTGGGATCAGATAGCGTTGTGTGAGTTGTTCCAAGATATATTATATTATATTATTATATTTGACGAGAAAAGCTGCGGGCTCAAGGTAGTCCGTGAACAAACCGCGCGCCTCACTTTGGTTACGACGTTATAAATTACACGTTGGGCTCCAAACATCTGTCGATTCCGTATTATCGATGTATTGGTATCATAATGACGTACAAATTGGTCTTAGTACCTCAATAGTGGTATTTATTATGGGATGTTTCATTGATAGTCGGTCGGGTCTCTCAATAACATGGTGGGTAGAAATAAGTCGTTATTGCGAGCCCTATCATTGGCGAGCGTTGGAAAATTTCTCGCTTCGTCTTTGAAATTGTTTTGTTTTGATTGTTGTAACCAATCTAACGTGCGTCGTCCTCACTGAGAAGTAGAAGATAGGAAAAATACCTACCCATCAGACATAACTTAAACTCGAGTACATAATCATTAGACATAATTGTTAAAACGCCAATTTAAAAACAAAAGTTGAACGACAGTTTCCTATGTAGGTAAACCTCATTAAGGATTCTTTTAAAAATTGTCGAATTGATTCCTGAATTTATTATTGAAAGAGTGGGTTTGGTAAATTAATCGAATAATAATAATGAATTTATTTTTCGGGCGGGGGGGGGGGGTGCTCGTTATCTTGGAGAGGGGGGTTAGATGCTACAATTGACTAAACACCGGTCAAATGTGTACCGTATCAGCCCTATGTCGAGAACGACATCATATAGGTACATAGGAACCTATGGGAAATTACAAACATAACTACACACGTTTTTGGATCACACAGAGTGGTGTTTCGTGTGGCAAGCTTACCTAAAACCTCTTGCACAGCATTCGTATACGCTCCCGCCACACCATCGAGACAGTCAAATTAAAAGACATTCTATTTATATTCTCAGAGAACAGATCTGTATCACAACAGGAAGAACGTTAAAACTGATCATGTAGGTACCTATTCAATTACAAGATAGTACACCTTTAACAACATTTACATCGTAATTACCTGATGTTAACAACACGCCTTCAAGTATAATTTGAATGAAATTAGAACTTACTACATTTTTACACCACCTAGGTGGTCAAACAAGCATATTAGCTATCTCTTCAATGGAAAACTTAATTATTTCAAATTAAAAATTCTTTGCTCACCCTCGGACCAAATGCAAAACTGAAATGACATGACTTTATTAAAACTTAAGACGAGAAACGACTGATACTCAAATAATTTTGATAAAATTATACTGTCCCGCGCAACTTCGTATGCGTAATTTTTCCCCGTCTTTTAAACATTTCTCGTCGCTTCTCCGCTCCTATTAGTCGTAGCGCGATGTTATATAGCCTATTAGCCTTCCTCGATAAATGGGCTATCCAACAAATTTTTTTTTCAAATCGGACCTGTAGATCCTGAGATTAGCGCGTTTAAACAAAGAAACAAACTCTTCCGCTTTATAATATTAGTATAGATGAAAGTCCTGACTCATTCAATTCATTCACTAACGTCCAGGCTCCTTGGACTTCAAATGAAATCAAATTAACCAGCTAATGTTAGTCAAAGGTCCTTTCTTCTTCTACAGTGTCCGATCCATGACACTTAGAAAGCTAAAATTTTGCGGACTATCTCGTTCCACATTAAGACCTAATGGTCCGAGCTTCAGTATCCGTGAAATATGTCTATGTGTGCGTTGCTCAAGCGAGTATATAGTGTTTTTTTTTTTGTTTTTTAAAAAGACGACTCCCGCATTAGTCTACATGCCCTGTGTCGCGGGGAACTTTACAAACATACAAGTCACGGAGGTTACAAACATACAAAGTACACCCAGACTCGAAACAACATTTTGTGGATCACACAAAGTGGTGTCCCGTGTGTGAATCGAACCCACGACCTCTTGCGTAGCAGTCGGACACACTCCCACCGCGCCACAGAGTCAAATATATGAAAATTGCCTATTGTACTCTCGAAGTGTTGTGGTACAAACCTCTCTCAATTTCAAAACTCATCATTTACTGCTTATCACTTGCATAAACTAAGAAACATCTCTAACAAACTGCATACATACGTACCGGTTTTCTTGATTATTAAAACACCTTAAACGGAAGTTCCCAATAAATGCTTCAAAGATAATTCTTAATAAAGAGCTTTATTATCTTTTCGGTAATTTACAGTGAAATTTGATTACGAGTTACCTACCACAGGCGTAAGAGTTGACGCAATGTATACTGTACAATCTTTATTGTTAATATTAATTATAATTATCGTTGGGATTCTGCAACAAGATTTTATTATACCATTTTGTCGATTTGACTAATGTACATGTGTAACGGTAAGTGTGATTAATTAAAATTATTAATAATTTTCCAGCAATTATAAACGTATTTATCGGAATTCGTGACAAAAGTAAGGAATTAATCAGGTTTACTGCTGATTTATTATTAATAATTTAACCATAGAACTGATAAATGTAATAAATTAGTTGTATTTAATGCTTTTTTGTATATTGTACTGACAATCATCATCATTAATTCGTTGACAAAACTTGGTGGAAAATGCCTACATAGAAAAGAAAGAAGAAAGAAAGAAAAATAATTTATTAAATTCTCATTTTTACAAAGCTGTGTAAGCAAAAGATTCATTATGTGAATTTAAAGGGCCGCAGCTCAGCTTATGCTACAGCGGACTGCAGCGCTGCTTTTCAGCTGAAGCCATCGGTGATTTCACGGGCGTCTGTACAGGTTTTTCGGAAACATTACACAATACTTTCAGCATTCCATACATGCAAAGACCACAATATACATAACATAAAAAAGTACTTAAAATAAATACAGAATAAAATAATATATTATATATATATATTTAAAAAAAACAAAAACACAATATATAAAAAAGAAAAAACAAACATAATAGTGCTATTGCATATTTAGAAATAAAGATTTTAATTTTTGCCTAAACCCAGTAAGACTACAGTAAGACATCAGTTCTGGGTCCTTATTCACTATCTTTTTTTTCGTTTTCGCGGCAAGCCCACGCGTCTAACTGTCAAAATCTTGTCATAATAAATCGGGTAATGCATCACGCATGCGCGCGGTAATCTTTGAGCGCACCACACATGTGCACCATGCTCAAGCGTAAGCAATCTTAAAATGGTAAAATATAATGGCAAATATGTCAAATATGTTGAAGCGTAACATAAATTACGAATTGATTGTTGATGAAGATAGTATTGTACAATGATGATTGGTAATGATGATTATGATTAAACTGTCAAGTTTGCATAAGTCAAAATTTTTATCACCCAGATTCATCCTAGATCTAAGGAATCGTATCTTCTCCGGCGCTACAATGTAGTGTGCAGCCTCTTTATCCTTACGTAACACAGACATGGTGAAATTTTGAGGGTTCCTTGGAACCCTAAGGAACACTACAAACTGTAATTGCTGCGCAAGAGGTCGTGGATTCGATTTCCTCGCGGGACACCATTTTGTTTGATTTAAAGATAACTAGCAATGTGAGATTGTGGGTCCCACATACCACTAGCAATCCGGTAGCTTGTATTAGGAGTGGGTTTACGTCGGTAGTACCTACAATGGGTAGGATTTAAACCCGCGGCCTCACGGTTGCGAGTCCGATGCCTTAGCCATTAGCTACCGCCGCTTTTTATGTGTGACCCAAAAATTGAAGTTCTGACTCTGGGTGTGTTTTGTGTCATTTAATTGTATGACTATTAAAACCCCCGCGATGCAATGCTTGTATCAAATTACGGAAGTAGTGTTAAAGAAAAAAAATATGCTCTAACTTAATATTTCATTTAGAATTTGAATAAATACCGTTATACAGCTAAATACAAATCAAGTAGATACCAAACTTCATTGATGAAAAGTCGAAGATACTTATAAACTTTAATGTAGGTTAATCTATGAAGCCGAGGCCTCAAGCCGCAGGCAAAAGCCTGTTAAGTGTTATCACATAATAATTAAGACAATATTTCAATTGCATTGTAAACATTAAATTGTACTTAAGTGGTTATAAACAGTGTGGGTGTTTCAAAGTATAATCTACAATAGATAAAATAATTAATAAGTGTTTTCTTTAAACAATTTGACATTGTTTGCCATGTAGTATTAGAAAACGATGACGAAATCATTTTTCAATCAGATATTAAATACTGATTCATTTTAATGTTTCTAATTGGAAAGTTTGGGACAAAATCGTAATAAGTAGATAATTTATATTTGTAGATGTTTTTCGTTATATCGGTACTTTAATAATTCAATTACAAGACACATTGACAGCCTCTTCGTGTGTCATGTTTCATGAATAATTTACTTAAAAGAAAATTAGTTGTTACCGCTCGTTTTTCGTTTTCGATGCGGTGCGCTCAAAGATGTCTGTACGAATGCGCGACGCATTTCTAAGCGCTCTTTTTACCATTATGACAAGATTTTGACAGTTAGGCGCGCGGGCTTGCCGCGATAAAGAAAAAAAGATAGTGAATAAGGACCCAGAACTGATGTAGGCACTTCCCATCAAGTTTTGTTTCAACCTAATAGCGTTGCTGCAGAAGCCCTGTTCAAATTAAAATGTAATTAAGATTTATCGTATATGCTTAGGGTATGATGAGAATGGCATACGCTTTGCGGTCTAAAAGTTCCTAAATAAAATAGATTAAAAAAAATCATAACAAGTTGCTATAATGATGATGATTATTTGACTGACTAATAAATAAATGAAAATGTGCATTGAATAAAAAATGACCGAGCTAGACCATGTCGGACTGCTCAGTGGGTTCAGGGTTCCGGAGCCGTTGAAGTATGAAAAAATCCGATTTGAATAATTGCACCAGCAGAAGAACGTATGTTCATGGCATTTACGGCCTTTTGTTGAGAAACGCAATTTTTCGGCAAAAACTTAATGACGGTATATCCGATCATGTCTGAAATAATTTTAGTTTAAAGTATTTGTTAAGCGCTACCTTTTCGATTTTATTCATATTTTTTTGGTCAAATGGTTCAAAAGATAAGGAGGCACAATTTATGCAACTTTCGGAGCGACTATTTCCAAAAATATTCACTTATTAAAAAAAGTTTATTAGATTCCTCAAATTTTTTTTAAAAGACCTGTCGAATGATGTGCCATACGTTGATGTTTACTCAAAAAGATTTTTTTTCAAGCTGTTACATGTATAGCGTGCCCCATAAAAATATTTATTTTTATTATTTAGCTATCAATCTAAGTAGCGGCTACTGCAAGACACCTTTTTATCAAAATTAATCAATATTCATTCTTTAAGTAAAATGCCTGTGACATATGGATGGGCAAACTGACAAACAGACAGACGGACGAGACGAACTATAAAAGTTCCATTTTGGTGACTTTGTTCTACGGAACCCTAAAAATGACTGATCTGCGTTCCTAAACCCTTACTTATCCTGCCTGCTATTATGCCCCGGTATGTACCTATCACATAACAAATTCAAATTAAACAAACAGCTATCTTCACTGAATCAATAAACATGTGTACAAGGAAGTTTTCATTACTTCTGCCAATGTTACTTCTGATTGCGATATCTCTGAAGTTGTTTATTTATTTATTTATTTATTTATTTATTTATTTGCATTCCACAATGTAAATTAGGTGTTACAGAATAAATTTGGATCATTATGGACCCTGTTTGGGCACAGCAAAATTTCACAATAATATTGATTAAACTTATTAACTAATTTTCTTACATATTAAACACACTCACATTTTTCATATTTTCTTTTCCTTGTTATCTATAATTATTTTATTTTTATATTGTGTAATCAATTATTTATGTATCTGTATTTTTATTATAATTTATCAGCTAGAAATTCATTCAAGCTATAATAACATTTTTCAATTAGGTACTTACGGAGTTCTGTGATAAATTTATTTTCATATTCTATATTCTTAATTAAGTTCGGAATTTTGTTATAAATTTTGACACACATTGCAAAGGGTCCTGACCGGAATTTAGATAGAGTAGAGCTTGGTATTGCTAGTTTATTTTTGTGCCTTAGATTACGCTGTTGTGGGCGTTGCTCACTTGCTAACGGAAATAGTGATGGGTGTTTTCTGACAAATTTGCTAATTTCTAAAATGTACATGCTGGTCAGTGTGAGGATTTTAAATTTAATAAAGTATTGTTTAGTACTTTCTTTATTACTTACATTAGCTATTATTCTGATGCACCTTTTTTGTAGGATAAAGATTTTGTCTGCATCTACACTGTTTCCCCATAAAATAAGGCCATAATTGAGCCAGGCATACGCGTAAGCATAGTATGCTGTCGTAGCTGTTTTTAAATCTGTCGCTTTTTTAAGTTCATACAATGCATATGTAAACCTTGCAAGCTTGTTTGAAATATTTTGTATGTGTGCCTTCCAATTTATAAATGTATCTACAGTCAATCCCAGTAACGAAAACTCATCAACGCATTGTATATTTATATTGTTATAAGAGTAATTAATGTTTAATTCTTGTTTTTGATATGGTCTATATTGCATTAATTTGGTTTTATTAAAATTTAATTCTAAATTATGGTCAGTCATCCAGCTTACTATTTTCGAGAGGTTTTTATCTAAAGTTGTATTTAGATTTACACTGGTTTTGCATGGAAATATTACTGATATGTCGTCAGCAAACAGGACTGTTTGGGCGTTGATTTCTTTTGGTAAATCATTGATATATATTAAAAATAAAATACAACCTAATACGCTACCTTGTGGTATGGACATTGTAATATTCGCTTTTTGAGATCTAGTATATGTAATTTGTCCAGTTTGTGAGTAATGTTCTATTTCTACAAATTGAATTCGGTCTTTTAAATAAGATATAAACCAGTCGTGTACTATTCCTCTTACACCTATAGAATATAATTTATCTAATAATATTTTGTATGAAACTCTATCATATGCTTTGCTCATATCTAATAGAATTCCAATAGCATATTCTTTTTTATTTAATATATTTAAAACTTCCTGTATGTATTTGTACACAGCTAATGTTGTTGACCTATTTTTCCTGAATCCATTTTGACTCTCATTAAATATTTTATATTTTTCGCAAAAGTTATACAGCTGTTTTGATACAACAGTCTCATATATTTTTGAGAAGGTGGGTAACAGTGCTATTGGTCGATAGTTGACAGTGCTTGATTTAACTCGGTTTTTAAAGATCGGTTTAATAATAGATATCTTTAATAGATCCGGTACAATTCCTTCTTCTAGTGATTGGTTAATCAATGCAGTAAGTGGTATTATTAATTCGTCTGAACATGTTTTTACGAGTACCGGTGAAATTTCGTCGTAACCGTAGCTATGTTTGTTTTTTAGTTGTTTAATTATATGTTTTATTTCACTCGGTTCAACGGGTCTCAGATATATGCTATTTTTGCTAGCCATCAGTACAGTACGGCCGGGTGGGCTCGTACAGCTTTGAGTAGAAGTTTGATTTCCTACAGACACAAAATAGTCATTGAACGTGTTTGCCACTGTAACGGGATCCTCTGTCAACTTATCATTTACCTTTAGAGCAATGTTTTTTCTACATTTTTTGGTTAACTTATTTGTACGTTCTTTTATTACTTGCATGTACATTATTCTGTGGCACAAATTCCTAGAAAACGCAGTAAATTAAGTAGACTCAGTGTTAGATAAATTATATTATTTATCAGGACTTAAATGAAACATATTACCGTAATTGTGTCTTATTGCGGTAATATTTTAAGATACAATACTGATTCTTTAGTATAAAGTGTCGCCTACCGCATCTGTTTGCTAGATTCACCAAATTTTTTTTATACCATTTAATGAAGCGACCGTGAGCCTGGTGGTTAGGGTCACGATAGCCCATAACAGTATTAGTGCCACCTAAATCCTCGTTTGTCAAAGATCTGAAAATCACCGCATTACGCTCCTCATTTGAGACATTAACTACACTTGCTACAGTTGCAGTGTGATGTGTTAACAACACTATTTTACGGAAGAATAAATTACACCGTTTTACTTTGTTACCCACCTAGATGGCTTATGGCTTAGACCTACCAACGCGCACCAGGTGATTATTACACTACGAAATGGATTTCAATACATTTAAATATTAATCATACAAACATAATATTTATATCACACAAAGTTATAAATGTTTATCAGTATAAATATTATTCTTCATTCCTAATCTGATGACATTCCATTGTGATATTTATTATTTTCTAATTTAATTTTCAATTTTGATAAAATCATTGAAAGAAATATACCTAAATATATGTACTACATTTGAATGCCCTTAAGCTGATTATGGTGATACCATTGTTACTGATATAAGATCTCATGCAACCCATTATTCGTGTATAAATTATTGAATAGAAAAAAAAATCGAGAAATAAATAGTTCCCAAGGCAAAAGTTAAGCCGGAGCGATTTGGTATTCACTATCTTTTTGCGAAGCTCTTTCCAAAGATGTAGATAAGCCTACTTATTATTTACATAGATAAGACAATTTTAGCTAACCAGTAAATAAAAATATAGCTAAAAATAATTTATTATTAAATAATGACTATTACACTAATAGGTATAAAATTTTTTTTAGTACACTTTTTTAAAACAATAATATTTATACTTTACTTCTACCTAGTTCAATATCCATTCACACAGAGGAGAAGAGTGGAATAAAATTCACAGATAAACAATTTCTTATTGTTTTTTTACTTACGTTTAAATGAAAACTCATTATATACAAATAAAAAGCACGAATACGATCTAGCAATCACTCTAAAAACTCGTTTCACTTTCCATCAATTTCTATGAAGATGACAAACAAAATTATTTCTGTTCAACTGAAGCACACAGTTTATTACACTACACTCATTTCCTTTTCATACATAGCTGCTTAAAATAAATAAAATATCTGCACTTTACAAATTAAATAACATTGCTACAAAACATCTACAATCTTTACAAATTAAATAGCAAAGCTTCAAAACACCGGGTTGGCCAAGACCGTGTCGCTATCATCGACATAATCATGTACCAACGTAACGATATTACTAGTTTTAGTAATATTCCAATATTCCTTCGCGCTTAAACGCGGGATGACAAACAGTTAAAACTATTCAAAACTAATTTTAGTCAAGAATTTATCTTTTACAAAATCAATCGACTTTAGTCAAGTCAAATAACGATTTTAAATAATAAGCTTATTTCGCTGTTTCTGCATTATTTTCATAAATCAATAAATTTTAAGGCCTACTTATCATATCTATTAAACTTGCTATTGTTATATATATATACCCGCAGTAGGGTACAAGCCCTGTATCGCGGGAGACTTTACAAACATACAATTCACGGCCACAAAGTATACCCAGACTCGGAACAACAGTTTGTGGATCACACAAAGTGGTGTCCCGTGTGGGAATCGAACCCACGACCTCTTGCGTAGCAGTCGGATACACTCCCACCGCGCCACAGAGGCAGTCAAATATTAAAGAACAACGCTCTTGTCTGTGGTGCAATCTACATTCCTCTCAATCGTTTGCTGTCCTTTTAACTTCTTGATAACGTCTCGACTTTCTACTATACTTGCTATTTACGTTACTATAATATTGAAGACGAAGAGTGGTCTCTTCGTCTTAGATGAATATAATCTATCAGCCACTGGGCTGACTGGGTTCATAAGGACTGCCTTAAAACCAACAGTTAAAATATTTCAAAACATTAAAATATGTATATACGAGTCGATTTGTTTTTTTTTATTTACTCTTATTACTATACTCTACATTACATGTATAATAATTCAATATATACAAGATATTTACAAAAAAAAATAGAAAAGTGAGGATACAAAACCGTTTAGGCGTCAAAGAATTCCTCCGAGTCTATACGAGTATATTGTATACTAGCTGTCCCGCGCAACTTCGTATGCGTAAATTTTCCCCGTTTTTGCAACATTTCTCGTCGCTGCTCCGCTCCTATTAGTCGTAGCGCGATGTTATATAGCCTATAGCCTTTCTTGATAAATGGGCTATCCAACAAAAAAAGAATTTTTCAAATCGGACCAGTAGTTTCTGAGATTAGCGCGTTTAAACAAACAAACAAACAAAGCAAACAAAAAACTCTTTCGCTTTATAATATTAGTATAGATTGTAAGAACATGGTTGTAAAATGTTACTAAGATACATATCTTTGTACATATTCCGACTAAAACTAAAAGTAACATGCTATGCCTATTGCTCAGTAAATATTTATGGGGACGTAAATCTATTTACACAATAACCCGCTATTAGAAGACTCACGATAAATATACTTTAAACAATTGAGTTTTAAACAAAAGAGTTTAGAGGTATTGTACATACGCTACTTTAAGCGCCGCGACTATCTCAACTCTTGCGGTTAAATACATAATGGGATTTCAAATAAATTATTTTCATTTTTGCTATGAGAAGATGCCTCGCTGGAGGACACACCCAAACAAGAATAGATACTCTAAATACATCTGCTTGAAGTTAAATACTGATCCCAAATACGAACAAAAACAAAATCTCATGTTGCATCTCTTTATGGTGAATTGTAGAGTTTTTTTTTTTTTTTCAAAAATATAATTCCCGCACTACGCCTAGTGTAGAGGAAGACTTTAAAACATGCTTTCTATTCTGTATAATGTACCCATGTATTGATTAATCTTTAGTTTGGTCACCTAATTTTCAAAAGATAGGTACTCAAAATACACTCACTGACACAAAGTACACTCAAACCTCTTGCGCTGCAGTTTTACTTATTACCAATGCACCACTGAGGAAGTCTAAAGTCTATTTTGAATATCTACCTACATATCTGGCGACCAAACTACAGATTATATTATCAACTAGCTGTCCCGCGCAACTTTGTCTGCGTGATTTTTTCCCGGTTTTGCAATATTTCTCATTGCTACTCCGCACCTATTGGTTGTAGCAAGTTATATAGCCCATAGCCTTCCTTGATAAATGGGCTATCCAACAATGAAATATTTGTTGAATTCAGACTAGCAGTTCCTGAGATTATCGCGTTCAAACAAACAAACTCTTCAGCTTTATAATATTAGTAGAGTAGAGATACATAGGTATATTATTCATAATAAAAAGGACTGACTACCACTCTGTGGCATTTATGGACATAGTTCAGGATAAAATATCGTGTGTGCTGTGGTTCTTACTAGACTTGCGTAATAACATACGAACGAAGGAAAGACCTTTGACAATGAGATGTCACACAAAGTAATAAAGTTTATAACTTAGGCGCTTTAGTGACGCCGAGAAGTTTTGTTTAGTCTCCATGTTAGTCGTAGTCACTAACTCTTTTGAGTAAATAAAAAAGCTCGTTTGAAAATTAAGTGTACATTGTGTTCTGAGTAAGTATTAGTACAAAATTCAGTAGTAGTAGGTATGTAGTATGTATTTTAATTTCTTTGGCATGATTTACAGCCCAAATACTTAAAAACTTGTATTTTCAGTTAATTATTTTAAACACACGGCTTTTATGGTTCCGTAGCCAAATGGCAAAAACGGAACCCTTATAGATTCGTCATGTTCGTCTGTCTGTCTGTCCGTCCGTAAGTCACAAGCATTTTACTCAAAGACGTTTGGAAGAAATTTGGTGAAAATGTGTCTTGTAGTAGCCGCTACTTAGTTTGATAGCTAAATAATAATAATGGGGGCACTCACATCATACATGGTTTTTTGTTTGTTGTTGTTATACCTACTTACTTGTTTTGTTTACAATGTAAAGATGATTAACACACATTGACAGATCAACCGGAAGATTTAATTATAAAATTACGCACAGAAATCTAGTTTGTGATACTAATTAAAGCGCGCACCATTAGCTTGGCAGATCACAAAGCCGATAGCCTTAAACGAAGTGTGGAACAGCCTTTGCGGCAGGTGTTAAAACCACTACACGTCGATAACATCTTGATAGAAAGGAAACCAAAGACTCGTCAACAATTAGACTCAAGTTATGCTAGCTTTTAACAGCTTGGAAGAGTGGTAATAAATAATAAATAAAACGGAAATATTTGTTTTGCTCTCAACAGAAATTATATTACTGATGGAGAAGAATAAGAACCAAGAATAATCCCCATTTAGCTACTGCTATCTTACAGTTCAAAGATCAAAATGACAACACAAACACGAATAATGTCAGAAGTATACAAAATATCTGCAACAAATATACATAGAAGTGCAGTCGACCGCCTGAAACGTTGATCATTCACATGCCATAGATACTATTCTTAATGCCTGTTGCGATTCCAAAACCAAGCCAAAATTAAAGCTATACATTGTCTGGCATGATCTAAATAACACATTGACATCTCAGAAACATACAGACGAATTGAGAACCTCCTCCTTTTTGAAGTCGGTTGAAAATAAGTTTTAATTCAGAAAGAGTGAATGCACCAGAAAATTGCATTTGAAAAATAGCCTTTAAAAATATTTTGTCACAAGTAAATGTATTGAAATAAGGATTACATAACTATGAATATACGTAATAAATCGAGTGTTAGTTAATACTTACATTAAAATTACTAAAACCGAAACACGGTTACTTCACAAATATACACATGCATAATTATATTTGCTATAACAAATTAAAATCTCTATTTTCCATAGTACGATACGATTAGCACAATGCGATACAAAATTGCAACGATGCAGGCACAGAACACCAAGAGTAGGAACCTCAGCATTCTGTGATATAGGTATAATAATATTATTAATATGTAGCTTATAACTGAAAATGATGATGATGATAATTTCTAATATGAATTTATAGAGGCCACACTAAACAGATTATATCTGTAGTCACATATTAGAAATCGAATTCGTGACCAATGATTCGACACACGTCACATTGCTCACAACTTACAACGTATAATGTTGATGTTTCTCTAGAGTGTAAGACTAAATACTTTGCCCTACGCTAATCCCTTTAGAAATAGTTTATTTATCTCTCTAAAAATAGTTCTCTGTAAGGTTTACGGACGATTTTTTAAAATTAAATTTCGAATCATCTTAGATACTTTTTTGACTGAATGTAGATTTTTAAAAGCTACGGCTACCTTTATTTTATTGCCCGACGTTTCGACCGTATGGCAACGGCCGTGGTCACGAGCAGACTGTCGTTCTGCATCATAAAATTTGTTAAAGTGTAAAAGAAGAAAGTAAAATATACTTTTTAGTATATCGTAACCTACATTAATAGTTACAGGACTAATCACTTAATTTTAAAGTCATCGTTTATAATAATATTAGCTAGTGGTAGGATAGTATTACTATACTTATAAGACGTACTCAAACTTTGTCCACATATAATACTAAAAACAGTAACTTCAAAATAAATATCTTACAAGCTTGTAACAAACAGTTGTCGCACTGCGTCCACTCGGAATGGCTATAAACCGTAACGCCTGACATTCTGGAAATGCCTAGATTACTATCTTGAAATAATTGTTACTGTATTCTACACTATTTTATCGCAGTAATTCTGCAAAACTTGTAAAATTAAGTATCCTGAATCCTGCCACACTTGCATCAATAAACTTTTATGCTGTAGAAAATGTCCCACAGTAATGAAAGGTCAGAATAACGTAATAAACACTACTTGAACAAGTTATCCGCAATTCAGTTTAGTTGTAGAGTGATCAACAAGTCATTAAAGAAAATACACACCTATGGAAACTGTTTATTTTCAATAACAGGAATCCTAACATGACACACTGTAGCGCTTTCATACTTGTACGCTTTACCCCGTAAAATGAGTGCTACACTCGAGCTATGAAATCGACAAATAGCCATCCGTAATCTTTCATATTTGTACAATTTTAAAAGTATGCACGATTAAACTTCGCGTATTCCAATAGTAATTCACTATTAGGAATACAGTAGCATTCAGTACAGTAGCATTTCCCGGAACTCGCTTATTCACGTAGGAAGCAAAGTACTACACAGTCATGATTCTACATGAACATGTAAAGCCAATTTTTTTTTATATAAAAAGATAATTAGCAATGTAGGATTGTGGTGATATATTTTGTTAATAACGTCATTTCCTTTTCCGGCCTTGTTAGCTTAGATTTTCTTTTGTTTTTAAAAAAGATATCTAGCAATGTGGGATTGGGTCCCACATTACTTAGCAATCTTGTTAACCCCTCCAGCTAAGCTCTATGGCTTGTGTTAGGAGTGGGTTGACATTGGTAGTATAATGGTCAAGATTCGAACCCACGACCTCACGACTGCGAGACCGATGCCTTAGCCATTAGGCTCCCACCGCTTCTAATTTCTTTTAAATTCGCAAACCAATTTATAAAGCTCGTTCAGCCACTCTTTTGAAATTACCAATGTTTACTATGTTTGTTTGTTTATAAAATGTATATTTAGGTAAGGTTAAAACCATAAGTCGTTTTCTGTTATTTTGACCACCAATACATCAGTCAAGCGTGTCTAAATGTGATTGGTCCAATTTAGACCACCCAATGGACATTGCTGTAAACAAACTGTATTGTCATCATCTATTTATAATTCAAAACGGTATCACTGACTAGGAATAAACATTGGGACGTTGCGATTATACCAATCAATCTGGTTTTCAAGTCAATCAAGCGGCCGTAACCTAATGGCTAAGGTATCGGTCTTGCAATCGTGAGGTCGTGGTTTCGAATCCTACTCATTATACTATCGACGTGAACCCACTCCTAACTCAAGCCATTGGAGCTTAGCTGAAAGGGTTAACAGGATTGCTAGTAATGTGGGATTCAATGCCACATTGCTAGTTTTTTTTTAAAACAAAAAAAAATCTAATCTACGTAGGCCAGAAAAGGAAATAACGTTGTTAACAAAATACATAACCAAAAAAAATACAAAATGTATTCACCAAAATCATGAAGTGTTACATCATGAAGCCATTCCTGTGATCCCAGAACGTGGGATTGAATTAATTCCGCCTCACGTGTTTACATGTTTATGTGCTTAGCTTGAATAGTACGAACGTCTTCTCAAACCGGATTCATATTACTTTCGATAGTAAAACCTATGTGACAAGATTCATTGTCGAAGTATACCAACCGTTAACATTCCACGACGAGGCGTCATCCTAGCCGTAAGATCTGCATATTCATCAGAATCCGTGGATAGGCAAATTTGAGACCGTTACACTTCCATCATTCCGATCACGCGTTTGCTGCTCTTATTGTTCACGGCTCTCTAATCTTTTATTCATGGGAACTGCAACTACAACTCCTATTACATTCTGAACCTGTAAACTAGTAACTTAAGAGAAATCTACAGGTTACCTGAATTAGGATGCACACTAGGAAAGCTTACGAACGCACTAGTCAAGTTTGAAAATGAAATATTTATTACAGAGAAATTTCAATTCATACGCCACATGAGATTGAGACTGGGTAGTAAATTCCACATTCATTTAGTTGATATTGAAAACCTTTTCTAAGGTTACATCTTGGCCTCAAATCGTAAGATTTTAGTACGGACGACGCGATAAAATCCACCTGTCTCATTATAATTCCAACTTTCCCTCTTTCGCAAAAATACCAAAATTTATCATGAAGATGGTCAAAAATGATCCATGATGTTTTTTTTCTCAGTAGAGGATACTTAACCTGATCTTATCAAGTCATCACGTTCCAAACCTAATTTCTTTAAACAAGAAGTTGTTTAAACAAGCGACTAGTTTAATCAACACACTGTAACACTTCATAAAAAATGGTCTCACTGATGAAAACCACGCCATAATTACCCCAATTGATTTAAGAAAAAACATAATCGATAAAGTAGAAGCCAATTTGCTACGATTAGTTGGAAGGAAACTACTGGTATTCCAAACTGTGCCGGTGAGTAATTAGTCGAAGTCTCGGATAATTGAGGTAGTTGGTGTACGTGAGGTGTACAATGGGTCATGTGCGGAGTTCACACGGCTTTCTCAAACCATTACATGTTGGCAGGACGTGTAGAAATGGACGTTTGACAGGTAGAACCGAGGAGCCTCAGGGCTGAGCAACTGTATTCTAACGCATATCTTCTGCATCAAGATTTATTCAAGTTAACCTTTTGTAATTTATAGTTAAGAAGTCAACAGGTTTGATTGTAGTGATAATTTAAACGTGTGAGAGTTTTAATAAATTGTAATGTATATGTTATGCCTTCATTGTATTTAAAAGTGGTAGTCATGTTTTTATGTAAGAAACGAAGATTAATTATTTTGACACCAATGATAAATGATGATATAATACAGCATGGGAAGTCGACATGCTAAGCGTTTACAATATAAAAGAAAATATATTAAAAATGGTCACACGCAAGACTCTTCTACTTGGAATATTTGCGTATGTTGCACAAACAATCACGATCATAGAAAACATTTATATGTGGTAATAAACAAATATATTAATTAAAATAATTTTTGTACCATCATTAAACATCAAAACCATTGAGGCTTCATTCATAGCCTCACTAATTATCAACTCGTCGACATTGAGTTGCGTATCTGCGCATACACATCTTGACCGGTGACCTACGTCGCTTCAAATGTGTTCAGTTATTAATTCACTTTCTTATCTCATACATCATCTCATTTCTTATTAATTACTTTAAATGTTTGCTGTTATTTTGTTTGCGGATCGTATAAAGCTCTTTGAGCGGTTTCATTGATGTCTGTTGCAATTTTTGGAATGTATGTTTTAACATGTTTTATAATTAACAACAACTCAGGTTAAAATGCTATATTGTCATTAAAAAATTCATCTGATCTTTTCTATAAAAACAAAAATTGGTTGTTTCTTATGTATTATCTCTGAAACTACTAGGTGATTTTAATTAAATTTGCAGTTGTAGTATAAACTTATGAATTGCATTAACCAACACGCACACAGAAGAAGCCGTGGAAAACAACTAGCTACTCACATCTATCCTGCCCTCAATTCTTCAATAACATTGAATAATTCTGAATAATTTTCGAAATAATTCTCTTATTCAAGCATGTGGTAGCCCTAGAACAAGTTTGGTATCGAGTACCTCGTCCGGGGAAGTATATTTGTGGTTTCAGACGATACAGCCTCATTACACGGTATTACTTCTTATCGGCGGCGGCAATCCGTTATCAAATTCTATTGTTAGGCAATTTTGCAATAGTGGCAATTTCACGAAACTGACATCCTAGTAAAACTAACGAAGAAGGAAACTGAAGAATCAAGAAAATTGGCAACCTACCGAAACCGTCTAATGAGTCAACTGATGAAATAATTAAATTGACGAGTAAGGAAACTTACCAGTGTTCGTAATGTGTTTAATGATGAGTATTTATCAGCACGACCGTTTGAAGCGTAGATTTGGGAATAAGGTCACTTTTCTATTAGCACTAAAGTAAGTTAAATGTATTATATAATATTAAATGAATAACTTCGTGCTGTACTATCAGTATCTTTATGGAAGTCTAAAACCATATTTGTTTCATGAATTAGTCACTTTCTGGCAGAGAGACAGATTTTTATAATAGAGAAGAAGATAAATATCCTAACTTAAATAAATTTGGACAATTTCGTCGTAATGAAACAAGCAATAGCTTAAGATAAATATTTATTGTTGTTAAGTTGATCTGCAAGACGGCTGGACGAATTTCCATCAAGGCTAAGAACCACCCCGAATAAAATGACTAACTTTTTAATATTAAAATACATTCAAATCTGTTTATCTATTTCAGCGCTTTGATGCAAACTTACGAACTTCTGTTTGCGTCACACGGTACTTCTAAAAGCTAGTTTTAGGACCAAAGTGCATGGCCATCTTCTGGGTGCACTCATTCCATCAATTTCACCGTAGTAGGCTTCAATGCCATCAGGCAAGATTTTAACCAAGAGAATAACCGAAACCAATAAACTCATTTAAATAACCATTTGTTAGTCAGTATTTACGTCAAGTATTTACTATGTGAGTATTTCCTTAGTCATAGCTTTCTTTTGAACATCGAAAGTAAAGTTATACGACACGAGGTCGTGCCACGCAGTAACAGTTAAAAATATTAGTCATATGTCTTAATCCACGAAAGTATTTTAATATTTATCCTTCGAAATGACGCAACTCGACTTTCTTCTTCCAAACTTTTACAAATTCCAACATAACTAGTTAAACAGCTCGAAGGATACAAAGAAGAAATGATCAGTCATTTCCTCTTGCACAAGCAATTCTGCACCCAAGCATTCAAATTGAATTGCATCTAAGCATTTTTTAATGCATAGATGCAAAAATACATGGAAAAATAAATGGTTGTCTGTAAATTCGGTTTATGGACGATAATCTACATATCGCCATTCGTGTTGCTTAGCAACCAATTATTAACATTAGTTCCAATTGTATAGCAAGTTATGTCGCTGCAATCGCCATTCGCTGTTGCTAAGCAACCAATCAATTACGTGACTTTTTTTAGAACGTCGACTTTTTCGGAAGTGCACCCGTTCATTGATTTATAAGACGTTATCACGTCTAAAAATGGACGCTAACTCAAGAAAAGTGCATAGTAGTAAAAAGTATTTATATAAAAGGCTTTAGCCTATGAGGGAGCGCCGTGTCCTAACAGACATTTAGGTATGTGCAAGAGATATGGAATATATGTATAAAAATATGATGTAGGTATTTCTATTATATATTATTACTATTTACGTCATGATTTATAGGTATACAAAATATTAAAACCGGGCAAGATCATGTCGGACCATGCTCAGTGTAGAGTCCCGCTGCTGAATAATTGCATCAGCAGAAGAGCGTATGTTTATGACACTTACGCCCTTTTGTTGAGAATCGCAGTTTTTCGGTTCAATTACTCAAATAAGGTATATGCAATCATGTTCGAAATTATTTTAGTTTAAAGTATTTATTAAGCGCTACCTTTGTGATATTTTTCATATTTTTGGGTCACACGGTTCATAAGTTAAGGAGGAGACACAATTTATGCTAAACGTTGATGTTTGCTGAAAAAAATTTTTAGCTATGAAACTAAGTAACAGCTACTACACAAGGTACAAGCTACTTAGTACAAGACACCTTTTCACCAAATTTCATCAATATTCATTGAGTAGTATTTGAGTAAAATGTGTGACATACGGACAGACAGACAGACAGACGGACATAACGAACCCTAAAAAATGAACACCATATTTATGTAGATATTAAATAAAACTTCGATAATAAAAATATGGTAATTAATCGTATCTGCGCGTTGCGTTGTTTGTTCTATTAACATGACAATATAAAATCATGCTCTCACAGTTTTATACAAAGTTTAGTAAACAAATTACTAATATAACTAGCTTTCGCCCGCGTTTCCACCCGCGTGGTTGTCGGGTTATCGTGATAAAAACTATTCTATGTCCTTCCCCGGGACTCAAACTATCTCCATACCAAATTTAATCAAAATCGGTTTAGCTGTTTGAGCGTGAAAGCATAACAGACAGACAGACAGACAGAGTTACTTTAACATTTATAATATTAGTATGGATATGGAAATTTGTTACCACTAGTAAGTACCGTCAGTAGGCACCTACCTACCTAGTATTTTCTTGTTGATTAATAGTTTCTAACACGTTGTAAAATTAACGGTTGATATGATTAATATTCGTGTGGATAACATACGATGCTAGTTAATTTTGAGTGTTACTTTATATTATATTAAGATTAAGACAATTTAAGTAAGAGTGATGCATATAAGACTTTTATTCTTCAGATCACTTAATTATGTTGTCATCGCTAAACAGAAATCATTCACAAGTCCTCTATGCAGAAAATGCATGGAAGTGGAAGAAGCCTTAAAGCGTACAGCTCTCGGCATTATCGTCTTCCCTTTCGGAAGCACAGGGTACATAACTCTAACCAATTAGCGTGATCATGTAAAACCATTTACCCTATTAAAATGTTATTTAGGTATAATAATAATAATATCTTGGGACAACTCACACAACGCCATCTGATACCAAACAAAGCAGAGCTTGTACTATCGCAACGAGACAACTGATAAACATAATTATATATTTCTAAATACATACATATTATTGATAAATAACACCCAGATACAGAATAAACTATCGTGCTCATCACACAATGTTTTATCCCGGGTGGGGATCGAACCAACCACCTCTTGCGTAGCTATCGGATACACTCCCACCGCGCCACAGGGGCTGTCTGAGAGAGAGGTATAATATATAAATTGCAATAACACAGTAGCAGCTTACGCAAGTATTCTTCAAGAGAAATAATATAATTATCTGTCCTCTTTGCACTTATACGTCAATCATATCTTCTTTCTCAGTCTTTAACTAATTGTGTCTATGGGATATACCTTTATCTAGGTTACCTCAGTATGTAGATTCTACAGTTAACTTATATTAACTTGCACTACAGTTTATGTTTAATTGGCTGCAGTCGTTAACTATTGATAACATAGTACAGTTTTATCACCTGCTATAATGTTTTCGGTGGAATGCAATAGTACTAGTAATTCTACTATATATAAAACGATTATAAGCAACTAGCAATACACTGAATCATTATTGTTTAACATTTGCGATTCGTAGATCACTTAAGCCGTTCTAATCTCTCTATAGTCGTATCAGGTTCCTTATTCACGATCTATTTTCCTTATCCACGGCAAGCCTATGCGGAACTGTCAAAATCATGTCTCAGTCCAAGGCCAAATATAGAAGAAATTACACAAAGAGCTTTCTTCAGACATTTCTGAAAACTCGAGCTTTAAGGGGTCATGCGGCCGGAATGCGGGCGTAGCCGCGTGCTGGAAATAGTTTATATAATAATAGTAATATAATATGTTATAGACTTAATAGCAGGAAAAGCTAAACTACCTTGAATTGCTCACAGAAGATAAAATGGAGACAAGTTTATAAAGCAGATATCTATAATTAATGTTACAAGATTTGCATCGAAGTATTACCATAATAACTTAAGAACATAAATATTTTATAAAATATCAGTTTAAATTATTATAAAATATTTAAACGAGAAATTCCGCAAATATTACCTGTTTGCGAACCTTCTTAGAAATGGCTCAAATAATTTAGTATACAGACATTTTTTTGTATAAAGGTTGAGTAACAAAAAAAAACGATTTTGTACTAAAAACATTTCCACATTTTTAACCTACCTACTTGCATTGGATCCTATTTCACAACCCAAACAAACACCTATCAAAGCTCGCACAACCCAGTTAATTGTAAATAGTTAATGTTAGAGATTAAATAAGATAGCGCAAAATTAATATATATCAATTTTAGCTCAATCTGAGAAGATTGAGGAAGTGCATCTAATCAACAGAACATTGATATTTTAAGATTACTTAAATTATGCCTACGTAGATATAATTCGATTAATACTCTTACATATTTATCCAGAAACGAAACCGTTGTACAATAGCGTCGGCAAAATAGTAAAATATGTCTAGCGCAGGTTTTTAATCAAACTTTATTATTAAATCATTTTTATACTTGACGTTGAAATTTACTTAACACCAAGAAACGGCACATTTTAGACATAGTTCTAACAGGGCACTGTTTGTAAAATGCGATCTTTTGACCACTGTCAAAAGATCGCATTTTACAAACAGTCCTAAGAGCTCCAGTCCAGTAAGAACCTTAAAGTCACGATATCGAATGCCTCTATCTAAACCCAAATGTAAGAAAAGGACAAACATACCGATTGAAAATTAATTGAGCCGCGCTTTTACTTCTGCGAACAGTACAAACTCTATCCGTATGTTTTTACTAACTTGGTCCAGTTGGCGTGCGATATGTGCGCTATGTATGCCACCGGACGCGCATGCGCCGACACCACGTCAAATGGAGCGGACGGAGCGGACACTGCAGAAAGCTAACCGACCAAATGTGAAAGTCATAAGATTACAAGCTTAGTAATGACCGGTGGGTATATTTTGCGTAGCCGGTTTATAATGTCGACCTCGCCAAGGACGGCATATCGATTCTGCTTACTCAATGATCTACTGCTCCCGCTTCTTGTGGTAAACGACATTTGATACTTTTTAAACATGTTTTTCTAGTATTTTAGAATCAATAAATAAGACTTCGAGGGAATCGATATACGTGATTCGGTGCCGGAATTATTTAACGGCATAGGGCCGGATTTTCTATAATTGTGCGTTCGAATCCCACCCGCGCCAATAATTTTCTCCATACTTTTAACATGTACTTAGATACTAAATTATATCTATGCATTTTAATTTGGACAGCTGGATCCTTATTTACGATCTTTTTTCCGTGTCCACGGCAAGCCCGTGCGGAACTGTGTGCTTACAAATGCATCCGCGCATGCGCGGATAAAAACATCGTGAATAAGGACCCTGTCCTAATACATACTTACACTTGAATGGCAGGCGTTAATTATTTTATGTGGTATTTTTTTATAGCCTACTGGGGCAAATAACAAGATCCCTAGTTAAGGTAAATACCTTATGAAATCATAAACAAGAAAGGTATTTTAATGATACATATCACGTACTTAGACCCCCGTATAAACACATCGCAATCTCCAATTAAACACACATAAACCAATTTTAAAACAATTACAATTCCCAATAAAAATCAATCAATCAGAATCAAACACTATAAAATATAATTTCAATATCGTTTAGAATTTGTTCCAATCTTGCTTTTATTACAGTATTTTATTCCGAATAATCGTTTCTCACGTTTTGAAAAGAAATTGAAAGCGTATGATGTGTAATATCGATATTATTAAACACGATTTGGTCAAGTCATATCATTACTTTTACTGTTTTGTGACTAAGAGGATGCGGCGTATAATGAGCGGAGCGAGAACTGCGGTTGCTAATACACAGCAATAAAAATACTTAAAAACCGTCTGATATTCGGTTTTTGTTTTTAGTGATCAGTAAATTTCCGGCTGGCTGTATGCGGAACTAACGCATCACAGATATTTCTTTATTTTATGCCCCATATTAATAAAAAAATACTGTTAGTCTGCTAGAATTTACTTAGCATTCATTGTTTTTGCGATTTTTATACATATTAGGTATATTTCGGGACCACGATCGGTGCAATTCGATCGAAACGTCGGGTAAATAAAAGGTTCGAAATATATCTAATACCTACTTGGCATTCGTTAGTTTGTAATATGTCACTCTCGTCAAAACATACAATAAAACGATCTATCTAAAGTTTTTTTTACTCCAAAATCGTCATTAACATTATATTTGCAAAATCTCTATATTGCAAAATCTCTAAATTGCAGGAGTTTGTCTTACACAAAATGTGCTATTTATTTCTTTGGTTCTCTAACATATTTGTACAAAAAACATTACACTCTGTACAAATGTCGCACTTCTTTGTCTTCGGATAGCTCGAAATATCTATATATTCATTTTATTAATTCCTGAAAAAAATAGTTCGCTGTAAAGTCGGTTTGCGGACGATAATATGACGTGATAACGTCATAAAAAACATTGATGACGTATCGCGATCCGCGCTGCTTAGCAACCAGTCAATAACGTTAGCTCCAATTTTATCGCATGTCGCGACAATCACCATTCGCTGTTGCTTAGCAACCAATCGATAACGTGACCGTTGCTACATGATACTTTTTCATTCGTGCACCCGGTCATCGATTTATAAGACGTTATCACATCAAAAAATATTTAAAGGTACACATTTTAATAATTAAAAAAATGGCTACTCAGAAACCAAATGAAAGGTGTCAATTCAATTCGGTGTATTGCACCTCCATGTAACAGCTACATTCCTTCGGAAGCATTCTTTAATTAAGTAGTTCTCAAAGATGATAAAAAAATAACTTACATTTGTTAGGGCTAGTATGAGCCATAATAATGACGTTTTTCTTATATGTGACGCAACATCCGAAGCCATTTTGGACCTAGAAAAAGAAAAACATAATGTTAATGTACATTCCAACTTACTAACGACGAACCTATTCTTTTTTTTTTAAACATAGTGTCTTATCGCCCATTTTCGTTTGCGGGTTGAGAGGCAAGACGGAAAAAAGTGAATATAAATAAAAATATTTATTTTCCCTATGTCAAACTGGCTGTGTGTAACTAAACGTAAACTTTCGCGATTTTTATACGCGAAAGTTTAAAAACAAAAAAGATAAAACAAAAGGAACTACGTTCCAACCGAGTGTCCATAAAACACTTCCCTCTTTTTTTTAAAGGATTACTGTGATTTTATACCAAGGTTTTATTGTTCAGCAAAAAGCATAATATATGTATAAATCAAACTGTTATGTACTAGATTTTAATTTAATTAAAAGATATTTTTTACTAAAATTTGTTTTATTATACCTGCTTCGATTTACCTGACCGAGATTGTGTCACCGAGGGCACCAAAGAATATAGATTTCATAAAAATATGGCAATGGGAGGAATCGCAGAATCAAAAAAAAAATAGTTGAATGATTCCCATGGACCAAAATAATCGTGGGACGAAACAGCGAACGAGTCTTCTCGTATGACTATTCAACAGAGTTCGACCGAGATCTCTTTAACTGCGCGTTTAAGTGTGTGTGTGTCTATTTTTAACTTTTACAGGGAGCCGTCCATCAGATACATAGTAATTCAATTTATGCTACGTGGGGGGTATATAATGGGGTTCACGAGGCACGACCTACTCCGAAATCGGTACTCTGTCCTGTTTGCTTCTACATATTGGTACTTTATCGGCACATCTTAGGTAAATTATACATATACTAGCGGACTCCCGCGACTTCGTACACTTGGATCCCGTTCTCTCGTGATACATATACACCTTCTTCTCATGAATCACTCTATCTATTGCTGAAAACTGTATTAGATCTGTTGCGTAGTTCAAAAGATCTAAGCGCACAGACAGTGTTAGCGACTTTATTTTAAACTATGTAAGGATACCTTAGGTCCGTAATACTATGGCATTACAATAACTAAGAATGTTATATTTAATTAAATAATTGCCTGAGTAATTTTTGTGATCCACAAATTATTCTGGGTGTAGGTACTGTATGCCCGTGATATGAATGTTTATGAAATGTTCCGAGACATAAGGCTTTTATTTAAGTGCATAGGCATTAAAAGAAACTGGGCATGTGTAGGGTTCCGTAGTCCCCCTTCCCGCTCAATCCGTTGGTTTTGTTTCATACTTACAACGTTATATCTACTTAATAATATTTTTCAACGGAAATTGTACGAAAATTTTGTTACTTCTCATTTGATCAACTGTTTCTCGTAAACTTGTAAAGCCTACTTAACTGAGATAGTTTTCCTTTTAATTTCACTATATGTGCTACTAGCGTGAATTCGAGAGAAAAACATCAACCATTTAGGTGGCAGTAAGGGCAACACTCTAACATAAATTTGCACTTTATATGTTAATATTTTACAAACGGATCCCTAAATCTAAGAATCGGCTTCCCAACCCCAAAATGATTTTAAAAGACCTATCTTATGATAGCCCACACAATAGGGAAAGTGAGAAAAAAAAATCACAACCTCACTTTACATATAGGGAAGGTACCCAAAAAATTTTTTTTTCCAGATTTTATTATTTCACTTCGTCGGCGTAAATAATATGTGTATCCATGTAAAATTACACCCTCCTAGCACTAACAGTCTGAGCAAAGGTGCGAACAGACGGACATGGCGAAACTATAAGGGTTCTGTTTTGCCATTTTGGCAACGGAACCCTAAAAAAGACATTCATATAAGCCAAATACTTCACATAAAGTTTCAGTAATCATGAATGTTGAAAAACCATATTAGTTAACAGTAAATCTCTTTTAGTTCAGGTCTAAAAAAAGTAATATTGATGTCAGATTCAAGTCAAATCAGAATCTATGATAGCAGTGGAAATTTCCAAGAGTGGCCGAAAAACGTATAAAATATAAAATACAGGTTTCTCTGTAAACAATATAGATTACAGTTTTAATAAAATAAAACTTCCGAAATACCTACATTCTGTATTCGATATCAAGCTTTGAGTAGGTATGTATTAGAAACTTCCAACACCTCTTCCTATCTTACTCCCTACCTTTCTAAAGACACTGCTGAAATATATTTATAGACTCATTCTTTAACAGCTGACAGCCGAAAACTCAATGAGAGCTATCTTAAATATCAAGCCGACACTGTCTGTGTGTATTGTAATTGTGAATGTTTTATCTTGGGCTTAGCCTAAATTCCAAAGCAGAACTGTTTTGCTTTGGATTTATAAGCTTTGTCAAGTTTAATCTAAAGTTAGCTAGCAGAGCCTAAGTATGTACTAATGTTTATAGATCTCTTAACTTATCTATCGCTTGATTTGTTCAAGAAAGACACCAGTTTTAAAACACAGTATCGAAAATAAAA
Organism: Herminia tarsipennalis; assembly: GCA_945859575.2. Classification (NCBI taxonomy): domain Eukaryota; kingdom Metazoa; phylum Arthropoda; class Insecta; order Lepidoptera; family Erebidae; genus Herminia; species Herminia tarsipennalis. The sequence goes on along the minus strand of OX243835.2, from coordinate 21,354,332 downwards.
CTTAAAAACAGTCTCTTTAAATAAAAGCCTCGTCGGTAACGTAAAAACAAATATCCTAGAACGGTACATTTGAAATGATGAAACCGTTATGTCAATTCCATATTTAAAACCATAATTTGATGTTAATAGTGTTCTAAACGAACATCGCATAGGTCACAGGACCAAAGAGAATTTGTACGATTTACATAAGTGAAAATATATGAATATATAAGATGTATAAACTAGTTACGCGGTTGATAGCTGGCGACAGAACAATTTGCTTTCTCGAAGCGAAAACGATCTCGGTCAATGTCGGCAGAGACAACCTCCCGAGTTCGTCGTTTTATTCATTAAAGCACCTATAGCTTCTCATGATTTTAAAGTAAACTAGTAGGAATTTAAGTTAAGGTAAAACTATTTTATTGTACCACTGACTGTTGCTCGCGAGTTCGTTAGCGTAAAAATTTAGAACAACAAATGTATTCCACAGGAACATTGTTCCAGGATAAAATGAAGCCCTATTCCTGACTATAATCTATTTCTGTTCCGTCAGATCCGTTTACCCGTTGTGGCCTGATTGAATAATAAACATCCATCCATACATAAAAACTTTCTTAAGTAAGTTTAGATTATTGAAGAGGTACTGTCAATAATTTATCTCGATGTTCTATCAGGAGAATGTCCCCAATTGTAATTTAATCAACACTAATCGGTGATAAAAAAAATGAATAAGAAAGTGTTAAGTATATAAAAGTATAATCCCCGTCAAGTCGATCGGAATATGAAATTAGACGGGGAAAATCAAAACGGTACGTGTCCTACATCCGCGCAGCGCCCGTGTCATCATAGTCTGCACCAGTTCCCGTTACATTTATTAAATCTAATCGCGCTTACATGTTTTTCTCCATTTGAATTTCATATCAACCCATACCATGTCCCACTGCTGGCCACGGGTTTCTCCGGTAGGACCTACATAATGATCCTGGAATGCCATAATAGCCACTTTTGGCGATTGAGCTAGCGATTGGTGTGAGGCTTTAAAATACGCAGAGGACGCTGCTGCCCGAACCTCTGCTGGTGTGAAAACCACTGGCAAAGATACACGGCATATTAAAACAAATTTCAAAACTACTATGTTTTCTGTAACGGACTATACAGTATTGATACTTAAAATTAGCAAATATTAACGTAGATTTCAATCATACTTCCTTCCTTTTTGACTACTGTCACATTAAAATTTAATTTCTGTTACTTATAAATGTATTGATATTATCTTACTTAATTTCACTTTTATATCAAGGACAACGTGTGTAAGGAAATCCGTTCGCAAATAAAGTAAAACGATTAAAAGATGACCTGAAAGTTGAAAGTAAGTGTGGTTTTGGTATTTTTAATTGTTAAAGGATATTCATTTTATATTAAATCGCTGTACGTATCGTACACGGTTTAAATTTGATTTATATGACAAATACACACATCAAAAGTGTCTAGGGATCAAGCATTTTTATGCGGATTTCTTGAGATTGAGATGTGGCTTTGTAATAAATTTATGATTTTATAAATTTATATGGATCCTTTTTGGTGCATTTCATAATTTGAATCAGGAACTGTGAATCAAATTCGAGTAAAAGATGAAAATCAGCTGTCAATATTTTCCCTATAAAAACATACAACGCATTGAAGACATTATTAGTGCTACTGTTTCCCTACTACTGATTAAAACCAACGTTATTATGGAGCGGCGACGTCATTTAAGCAGGGAAGAAATGCTCAGAGCCGTGGGAATGATAGAAGCTGGTTCCCGGCAACGTACTGTGGCTTTAGCTCTGAATACAAGTCAGAGTGTTATCAGTCGACTTTGGACACGTTACCGAAGCACTGGTACCGTGGCTGAGCGCCATGGAGGACGGTATCGCTGCACCACACGGAGACAAGACCGATACATTCAAATCTTAACTCGAAGAGGTCCAACAATAACCGCCATGATGTTAGCCGTGAGGCTTCATCACTCTTCAGGGAACTTAATTAGCGACCAAACAGTCAGAAACCGCTTGCATGAAGTGAACCTTCATTCCCGAAGACCGCTACGGGTACCACCTATAGCAATGCACAATCGTAGGATTCGATATCAATGGGCTCTTGAACACAGAAATTGGGCAGAAGAACAATGGCGTTTCGTGTGCTTTTCTGATGAGTCTCGTTTTGGTATGAGACCGGATACAAGACGTATACGACACTGGAGAACCCCTGGACGCCAACAGCGATTAAAATCCTGCCAGGAAGTCCATCCTTATAGTGGTGGAACCATCATGGTATGGGCGGGTATTTGGATCGGCGGAAGAACTGAGTTGATTTGGATCAGAGGCAACCTCAACGCTCAAATTTATGCTGAGACGATTGTATCAGACGTCATCGTTCCTCTACAAGTGCAAATCGGTCCCTTATTTCAGTTAATGCATGATAATGCACGACCGCACACCGCAAGAGTTGTAAGACAGACTCTCGCCGCAGCTAACATCAATGTCCTGCCCTGGCCTGCTCAGTCGCCAGACTTGAACCCGATTGAGCATGCATGGGATATGCTACAGAGAAGAGCTCTGCCGAATATGGAGGGTATCCAGTCGCAAGAAGACCTTTTTTTGTTGTTGCAACGAACATGGGCGGCCATTCCACAGCGTGATTTGGATGAACTCATTTTGAGTATGCCAAACCGATGTTCTTGTGTTGTTAGTGTTCGCGGTAGAAACACGGATTATTAATTGTTTAAGTTACCCAATAAAATTTTAAAGAAAACTGTTATTTCAGTCTTTTTTTCGAACTTTAATGTTAGTGGTTCAAATGTCAAAAATCCCTTTATTAGGAAAATGGCAAATTTCTTTATTAATGCAAAGGTGACTTGGTTTATCGTTACTGTGACAAACGAAAACACTTTATTTGATGAATCCTTAAAGAAATAAAAGAAATAAAATCAATCAGGAGAAAAGTTATTGCAAAAATATACATATGTTGATCCCTAGACACTTTTGATGTGTGTATTTACTAATTTCAACGTAGTTCGCTTCACTTGTCGGTCAGCTTCAAGTGTCTCTGTGTTTTTGGCGGAAAAACCAATAAACAATGAGTAAAACCCCTTAGTTTTATAAAGACACTAGCTGTGCCCCACGATGTTACCCGCGGTTTGTTAGCCTATGTGCTAATCCAGGGTGTCAGCTAACTTCATGCCAAATTTTATTAAAATCCACACTCACATACTCACAAACTTTCGCCTTTATAATATTAGTGTGATTATCAAATCTACGATCAGGGGTTGAAATATTATGTCGTCGTAAAGAAGTTTTTTTTTTAAATGCCATCTTTTGTGTTTTTGCCTCAAAAATTGTAGTAAAAATAAGCAGTCTTGTTAAAAAGCCATGGCTATATCTACCATATAATCGGGATAGAGGGCCATTTTTTAGAGGGAGATGGCCTTAATTATAGCTTAGCTCTTGAGTTATAACCGTAACAATATTATAGCTGAAGTGCAAAAACAAACAAGGCCACTTTTTTAAGGGTCTACTAAAAATTTTAGGAAAAAAAATGTAAAAAAAAAATGATAAAGCTAGAAATATGACTCAAAGGATTATGATTAAATTTTCTGTCTATATATATGAGACGAACGTTTTAAATGTTGTTGGTAAGATTCAGTTGGTGTTGGTGATATAAAAATATTAAAAAAATAAGCTCAAACACTGAACACTTTACATACATTCGGCTCCTAGGAGTGGGACACTGCCTAGCATTGTAGCAATCTCATGTTTCTTATAATTATATGTATAATTGCTCTATTTATTTCTCAGCTTCTTGCATCTGATAAATAATTTTTATCCCAAACACCTTTAACACCGCTTATGCAGGGATTTTTAATTTACTAATAACCTCCCGCTTATGGCTTCTTTAACACCAAATAATTTAGTACTAATATCAGTTTTGAAAAATATTGAATATTTCAACCCATAACCACCTACCACCTGTTTTTGAATTTATGCCCATAACCATCTACGGACTATGTTACCGGAGGAAAATCGTTGTTTATTGTGAAGTTTAAGCCCCAAACCTGACAAAATATATTAATTTTACTCCGGGGTCTCACAGACGTGTGGTAGTGTGATAAAAGTAGGTGGTGGGTGGTTAAGTGTGATGTATAAAAGCCACAAGTGGGGGGGTTATTAATATATTAAAAATCACCCTGCATAGGTACCCGATTTTGACCCTCATGCATAACGGTACACTGCAGATGATACCTTGTCGAGTTTAATAAAGGGAAAACCATAAATTTTTAAATTTAATATTAACTAGACATTAACAACCTTTAAAACTCAATAATAGTTTTTAATTTATTATCATGATTCCATCAAACTTTAAACCTACAATTTATGCATTAACTATTGACCTCCTGTGAATGCGTGGGTGTCACATACCGTAAGCCATTCAAAAACTAGCTAATAGGTTTATATCAATCTCATAATTCGTTGTTAAAACCGCAGATATATCGAAGTATTTGTGAGATAAAATACACCGCTTCGGTACCTAAATAGGATTACCGAAGCTAACCGTGATGCGGACCCGAAACGAGAAAATTATCGAGTCGAGAAAACTATTAATGTGTATTATTGTCCGAAAACTCTTCGAGAAGCTTGACTGTAATTGCAGTTATTTATCAAGCAGAACAGTGTTGTTTCATCTCTACCGCTGCCTTTTACTTTGAAATGCCTAAGGGAGGTCTATCATTGGAAATGTCTTTCCTCACAGTATGAATCAAATTGTTTCTGTCTATCTTGCAATTTGTATAAATCTAAAGCTCTGCTAAAAGTCTCGAAGATAATATAGTACGTTATCTTTTATAACATAGAAGACCAAAATTGAATGAAGACTGCCTTTTATGACACGACTAAAAAAAAAAAATGTAACGTCATTAATAAATTTAACGTTTAAAAGTTACTGTTTCTATTTAGGTATACATGGTTAAAGTAATTTGCTTGGGCTCCACGCCCTAAACCATCATAAAATATACTTTCTCTTCTTTAAAATTCCCATCCATTGTCACAGAAGAAGATTTAATATACCCTAAATCAATAAAGAAACCTGAAATTAACATAGAAAACGAATTGAAACATAATGAGGTAACAAACACGAACATTATAAATAAGAAAAATGAATAATCTTTACAATGAACATTAAGAATATTTCTTCAACTAAAAGACAAAGTACACAATCAACAATCAATTAGAAATACAACTGTCGTAGTTAATAACAAATTCCGACACATCAAGATAGCATGAGAATTAAAACTGTTAATTATTTCTCGCCCTGCGGAACTATTGCTGTCAATTAAACAGATTTATTACAACAAGATAATACGAGTACTTCAATAATTGGATGTCCAATAATTAATGGAGAAACAATAATATATTGTATTCTATATTTAGTTGGTAATTAAATTAGTCACATCTTCGTTCGTTTCTGTTTGTCGTGCTGTATTAGGTAAGTTGAATGGGTCTATAAATTTGGATTATCAACACGTATCACAGGTCTCTTAAAGCTGTATACGCACCAGATTAAATGATGTACTATGCGTTTCAAATGAGTTGATAACTGTCATGATGAGATTTTGTTTCGCAATACGACTGCAACTTCATTGTGTAACGTAAGGTCAGCACTCATCATTAGTATTACACGGAAGTACCTACCTACTCTAATGAACTATTTTTAAGCACTGAATTTTACTATTTAATAAGTTTTAGGTAAAAAAATATTACTTCTGACTGAAAGGCCACCTAACGTGTAGAATATTCTTACATTTTGCCTATTTACTTATTTCTGTTTCGTATTTATTGAATAATAAAGAATACTAATAATATTATAATAAAGAAAAATGTTAGGTAAGTACCTACATAGCTTAAAGAAAATAAATATTACATCCGTTCCATTACCATAATACACATACGTACTTTACCCGACTTGGGGTTTTTGTTGCTAGCGGTACAATTTTGACAAGTACAGAGTGAAGTTGACGCGATCGCGATTATCTTCTCATTTGAAACGCATAGTTTGATGTTTTCTTAGATCATAAATGCTAGGAATCGAGCATCAATAAAGGTTTTTTTTAATTGATTAAATCTCAACATAAATGAAAGGAAACAAAAGGTTCCGTGATTAGCTGCAGCAATTACATCGTAAATAATAAATGTGCCCCCATTTCGATAATAATTTACGAGGCTGGCTTTAATATGGTTTTACTATCTTACAGGTATTTTTTCTGCAAAGAAACGTCTGAATCTAAAGGAACTGGAGAAATGCTCGCCCTAAGCTGAGGTAAGTCGCTTGTTCAGTATAAACACATATTGTAACTACAAGTACTCCGATTTTCATTAAGGTGAAAGTACTACCTTAATTAGGTAGGCTATGATGGACCCTACTTCTTTTATCATTTTATTTTCATATAGCACTAAGACTTTATCATCATAACAATCTGCCATCAACCTCATAATGTCTTTATCGACAAACCAACCGTGAAATTCACAATTCTATGAAACCGTCTATCACAACAAAGCGTTATAAAGCTTATGTTTAATATGTAAATTTTCTTGTTAAATGATAATGACTTTAGCGAATATCGAATGGTCTCTTTATGTTATATTGCACGAGCTACTTGGGCATCATTTGTGAAATATTATAGCTAACATGAATCCATTGAAGCTCAAACGAAAGTGGCCAATCGTTTACTCATTCACTGCATTCAATAAAATATGCATAATAAAGCACACATATTATATGTCGAAAGAACAAGTAGATATCAAAGTAACAGTTAAAACAGCTTTTGAAAATAACAGTGAGAGCTTGTAAAGAAATCTTCAATAGAATATACCCGTTCAATTTATATTTATGATCCGAATATACATATGAGTATAAAGCATATTCAGCATTGAGGTAATAATGCCTCAATGATATTCAGTCCGTTTTTGCTTGAAATACTTGTCCAACTAAAATGCAGTGAAGCTTGCAAGAAGGAAAGCGTTACTTATTTCAGTTTTTCTTATATTTTATGATTACAATTATAATAGAAAATATATTAACTATGCTATATACATTTAATTAAGGATACGGACCTTACCTACGTATTAAAATATCGAAGTTATTCATTATATTTATAATAATTTATGGAATAATCAAGTTTATTTTCACCGAACACATCCTCTTCACTAAGCACTTTCATCAAAACTTACATTTCTAATTACACAAGCTGCTCGACTAATAATACCATTCGCAAGCAAACGTGCTGACATGTAGTACATTCGCGACACATAATTATGCTGCGGTGTAATAGGCGGTCATGATTAGAAACACTGTCTCCGTGTCCCCTACCATTTCCACGACATTATAATAAGTTACCCGTTACCAGTAACTGGTGGTTGTATCAAATATCAGTATTCTCTCGGCAAATATAGGCAAATAGTTGGTACTCGTATAGCAAATAGCCAGTCACCAACATAGATTAACGGTTTGAACGGTTTGAGCGTTGTTGGTTTACAAATATTTGACGTGTATCATTGGCCTATTGGCTCTGTCTACTTACATATTGGTCTCATCCTGTTCGCTTTTCATTGATTTAATGAGGGTATTGATAGGCAGTAGATGTTTAGCATAATTTAGGAATGCTGCATTTCGTACGGTTAGACAAGAAAACCATTGTTTTTTTAGGAAATAAAATTAATATAGAGGACAAATAATAAATTTAAAGACTGGACCAGAAAGTTAAAGAATTAACTGCAAAAGGTAGTGGACAGTCAAATACCTGGGTGGCACAGATACCTATAAACGTAGTAGGTACGTCGATATATATTTGACATAAGTTCCATACAAAATATGTCAAAATTCTACCTCTATTAACCAAATCCATCGATAGATAGATTATTGAGACTAAGTTAGCTAAGTAAACTAAGTAGCTTTCCGGTATGTCAACCTTCTGGCTAACAATCTTAACATAATAAAAAAGTGTCGATACGAATACAATGTAGTAGCATTGTTGACGGTATGCGTATTAGGGGAAATCGATACATCGATCTAATCGAGATCGGCGTTCGATTCGTGAATCGAGTCATGCGATCACCGTACGTTGAAGCGGTATAATGATGTACTTTAATTTTAAAATACGCGTTTGCAATTGTGTTGAATTTTTTGATGCTTCGGTTTAAAATTACTGAAAAGTTTGTTTATTCGACTATGATACCATATCTAAGTACCTACAGATCTAAGTCGTTTGAGTTGAACTGTATTTTTCACACTCGTTAGAATCATATCTATAGATTTTGTTCGTGGTCGTGTAGTGTGACGTGATTACATAAAACCCATCATGTAGGTTTTCAATGTTATTGTGATCGAAAAATGAATTATTTAAATATATCCGATACTTAAGTTATACAGGCTAACTTTTAATTCCTTCGAAAAGCTTTAAGGGGTAAACCCGCATAAAGTGAAGGAAATATTTTTTTTCCACTATGTACATACTCGTACATCATTTTGTTTTTCATACCGCATGTGCACCAGTTAAAATGGATAATTTGAATATTAATTTGATTTTTTTAACTATTAGGCGCTTGAAAAATAAAAAAAAAACGTTAAAATTTTCAGTTGATTTGTTAAATTTAACCTCAATGAATTTGTTTACATTTCTATAGATATACCATGAAATCTGTTTAATTTTTTTTTTAATTTTTACTTGCAATATTTCAATGTAAAAGGTTGTACGATTGTATTATAAGTACTATACCTCCCCTATTAATTTATCGACTGATTTCGAAGTTCCTGTATAATATCAAGAACTTCTGCATTTTCTGCATGCTACTAAGATACGAGTACCTCTAGTATCTTACTAGCATACAGAAAATCCAGAAGTCTACTCGTACAAATAAAATCGTGTCCGGAAAATTGTGCATCTATCTCTTGGTATGTGTTTTTTTGACATAAATTATCGTTTGCATCGTGCAATTGTAGTGCATCTTTACATAAATCGTGAATCATAAATAATGATATGTGAGTTTTAGATGTTCTACTGTTTAAATGGGACACGATATTTATGTGTAACGTGATATTAAATATTCATGTTTGCATCTATTGTATCTTTAATAACATTTTAGGTCAGTTGTAGTTGTAGTGACCATAGACTTAGGATAAACATGGTAGTGACTTTTATATTAAACAATCAGCTGTTTTCAAAAAAGTTTTGACTCTCAATTACACGGGCGCGTTATATCAATCGCGTCACTCTCAGTATTTTTCACTTCAGCCGTGTAATTATTTTTATATTACGTTTGTATTATTTCAACAGCATAATCGTCAAGGAAGCGATAAATGCAAAACTGCGGAAAGCTAAAATTATTTAATTTTACTAAATGCCGTATCTTAAGGACCACACGCATAACTACTTACAATTTCATATATATTCGCTGGCAATGTGTGATAATAACGCGTCGTTAATAGCTCTCGTGTTCCCAATGTATGGACGATGCAGGTTTTTATATAAATTGTTATTTGCCCGACGGTTTTTGGGGCAGAGAGGCAACCTTATCGCGGTTGCGGCCGTTTGTGAACTGCCGGCGGTTTAGGGTTCGTTGGGAATACTTTTGAACCCCAGTTTTTTGTTATTTTTTTCAAGCTAATCATAATTTTATTATGTGTTTGTTATGTATTTATTTGACATTTTCAAATAATCAGTGATATGATTTTAGTGTTCAGAAAATGAAGCATTATGAAGACCTTTTATAAACTACGTTATCTTTATTACTAAGGATGACGCAATAAAAAAAAATATGTTTCTTGTCTTCTTTACGATTAAAATCAATGAGTACAATAGTAACTTAAATAGAAACGCAGATCTAAGATATCTCTAGATAAATCACACCAGACCATTTCATCCTAAACTAGATAGAGCCTGTACGATGGCAAACAGACAACTGACAAACATGGCTAAATATTTGTAAATACATATATTTTAGAGCTAGATAAATTAGTATAATAAGTCTTTGTACATAATATTTTAAAGCGACTAAAACGCTTGAAAGTCTAACTCTATAAACACTAACTAAACTAACCTATAACTGTCCAAACTACTTGTGGTAAGACCTTAGACCTTCTTGCGGTTCCCGTGGTAAACACCGCGATAGTATCTTTGATCAGAACCCATTATTGCAGACTTTATCGATAATTGCGATAATTGGCATTCACGACACAGCTCTGTGGTGAAACCACAGGGCTGTGTCGTATCATATGTTATACATCGTTTATGATTGTGAATTATTTTATGATTAATGCAGCGATACTAAGTTTATTAGTTGTAAAATATGAGCCTTATTTAATTGGTGAAATCGTATAAAATTTAAGGAAAAGATAGGCGCTATAATTTAGCTACTGTGATCTTCAAAAGAGTCGTTGAGAGGTTTCAGCATCTTTCTTTAATTTATATTTAATTAATCATTCGTTACCAGTATTTTAGCCATTTTTAAACCACATATAGTTCTTACTTGTTGTAAGTAGATGCTCCTTGGCATTTATTAGCATTACATGTACATGTAGAATCCCGACGTATCACTTCACTTTCTTTAATTTATATTTAATCATTCGTTACCAGTACTTTAGCCAATATTTAACCACATATAGTTTTTACTTGTTGTAAGTAGATGCTCCTTGGTATTTATTTGCATTACATGTACATATAGCATCCCGACGTATTACAAGAGTTTTTGCATCAAAAGTGAATAAAAAAAAAAGATTTTTAAAAAAGAAAATGAATTTTGACGGATTTGTCATTTAAATAATATATACGGAATCCGCACAAGCGCACAGTAAGGCAAGTCGCGAACTTTTTCTTCACTTCTTCCTTGAATTATTAAGTTTGGCCAGCCAGAATGTAGGACGTTTTCATCAATCAAATTTACTTGAACGCCGACGAGATTTAAGGACCTTTGCACACAAGAATACAGGTTGCAATTTTATGAAGTAATTTTAAATTAGTCGCGTACAAAGGCTTGGTTGCGGATGTCTGTGACTAGCGGCCGGTCTCAATAATCTATCGATGGATTTGGCAACGGGACGTAGAATTTAGACTCACTTTGTATGAAGCTTATGTCAAATATTTAGCTTTAGTAGCCAAATCCAGTGATAGATAGATTATTGAGACTGGCCTCCTATCTATACCCCTATCTGTGGATACTTGAATGAATGTAGATTTATAAAAGTAAGTTAAACTGTCACCTAGCTTCCTTATACTAAATCAAATTTGGAATTTTTCAAATAATCTTAGTGTTTTTTTAATGGAATTAAGATATCAATTTGATAAAACCTTAGGTAGGTGTTAATCTAGCTACATATTTAATATCTGTTTCTTAGTAAATCGGTTTAATCTATGTGTCCTTGCAATTTGCTTGTATCACAAAAAAATGGTTGTCTGTAAAGTCGGTTAACCGTCAACAAACGTCATAAAAAACATTGATGATATATCTCTATTCGCGTTGCTTAGCAACGAATCAATAACCTTAGTTCCAATTGTATCGCATGTCATGTCACTGCAATCGCCATTCGTTGTTGCTTAACAACTAATCAATAACGTGACTATTGGTTAGCAAATAAGAAGCAGCAATAACGAGACACTCTTTCATGCGTGCACCCGGTCATCGATTTATAAGACGTTATCACGTCAAAAATTGTTAAATTGGCGGGAATATTTTAAATAAATTAGCTGTGCCAGCGACTTCGTTCGCGTGAAAGTCGGGTTTAAATTATTTTTTTATAAGATTATTGATCCGTCAATATATCGTGAAAAAAATTGCCAAGACAGCTAAGCCATAGGTCTCACAGCAATAAACATACAATGAAATGAGATGCACATACGAAGATAACAGACTACGGTACCGATTGGCATTTACATGTGGGGCATTTTAATGTCAATCGTGGCCTTGAATAACGGAACTGTAATTTACACTGAAACAATATTAGTATTTGTATCTCATAAATTAGTGCGGTCGTGACTGGTCAGTCAGATAGGTCGATAGATCTGACAGATAGTTTAAAGAGGTTAAACAATGTTGCCACTGTCATGTCCATAAATGGGTGATCATTGAAAAAAAAAAATAGGTGTCTGTAAAGTCGATTTACGAACATCATAAAAAACATTGATGACATTGTATTAAACAACCATGCCTTTGACAGCTTTTATTTCTAATTGAATCGCATGTCGCTGTAATTGCCAAAACATTGATGACATTGTAATAAACAACCATGCTTGTGACAGTTTTAGTGAACCCGGGCGCATGCACGGTCACAATACTTCAGCCTATCAGCAGGCGGAATCGCCATTCGCGTTGCTTAGCAACCAGTCAATAACGTGACTTTTTTTAGACACTTTCTTGTAAGTGTAGCCCGTCACCGATTTATAACACGTTATCACATCAAAAACATCCCTAAACCCGTTTTACTGTAGCCATTTCGAACCTACATGAATCTCGAGCAGTGCCGTAACCAACCCTATAATCGCCCGGTGCGAGCTTAGGTAGGTATATGACTGCGCCCTTGGTATTGGTCCTGGTGGGCATTTCTGCGCCTCTCCAGGGTCTGCGTTAACGTGGATGATGTACATTTAATTTCAAACTCTATTCTTTATACCAAAGAGTATACAATAAGAAAATTGAATTGCAGAATTTATTGGAAAATGCGATTTAGTCTTTAGGTTATGCATCATGGCGACATGCAACCATGTGTGTGAACGGCCTAACCGCACCGCCCCGTTAAGGCTGACCGAGTACACGTGCCGATACGGTATTAAAGATATTTTATATAAAATGTGTTGCAGTGTGTAATCACCAGTTATTTTAGTTGACTGAGTTGCGAGCATGGGCTGTGGTTCGAATATCAACATCTATAGATATTTACATACTTTTTTTTTAATAAATAGCAGATCATCCTGATTACTAGCTTTCTCACGTTATTTAAAGTTTAACGTGTGTCTGTATGGCGCCGGGGTAAAACAGTTTTAGCCCCGGTGGGATAAAACAGCTATTCAAGGGGTAATGACAGTTATAGGAAACGGTCGTGTGAGATACTCACACTTGACCGATGTTGGGAGTTAAATGGTTTTTAAAGTGACTACTTTACAAATTTTAACTAAAAAGAGTAACGTGATCAAAAAGGTTGGGATCCGCTTGTCTAAGGTTTGTAGTGCAGCATGTGACGCAGTGGGATTGCGTCCGACTGCTACGCAAGAGGTCGTGCGTTCGATTCCCACACGGGACACCACATTGTGTGATCCACAAATTGTCCAAAAATCTTGTATGTTTGTAAAGTCCCCCGCGACACAGGGCAGTAGGGTTGAACCCTACTGCCCTGTGTCGCGGGGTTGTCTTAAAAAAAAAGTCGACAACTATGTACTTTTCTAATATCACTTCTTTTATCAATTTCTCATATGGAAGAAGTATGGGTTGTCTTACATCAGATGTGTATGTTACACATTTCCATTACTTACAAATCAACCAACATTTTAAACATGGCAAACCGACTTTCTACACCTGATTGTGTGATACAGCGTGAGCTAACCGTCACCCTTCTATAGACGGTGATAATGTTGCTTGACATCGCTTATTTCCTGATTGGCTCAACACCACTTAGTCTGGCCCTGGGTGCCCCAGGACACATAGTGGAAAAAACGAAATAGAAATTTGAAACGAAGCATATATTCAGTGTCAAAGAAAACCTCGAATAGATAAATACATTGTTTTTAAAAAACCTCCTGCGGTAGGGTACGAGCCCTGCGCATCGAACCCACTCGGAACCCAGTCGGACACACTCTCACCGCGCCACAGAGGCAGTCTACATAAGGATATAATACAATTAATTTTGTAATATTGACTCAGACGTGATTAATCTTATTGCTCTATATTCACGTCGGTAATCGGAAAGTCTCATTCGAAAGTAATTGTAGAGAATATTGTTTCTCACGCGAAGAACGCGCTTATTCATCGCCGATCGTGGCGAATAATGAATCAATCTACGCTATTAAAACCGAATTGACTGTTTCTTTTTTACTTGGTAAAGTACTACTTGGTAAAGTAGAAAATAAACAGACAAGATTTGATGTTAATATGCTGTTATCGTAAGGCTACGGATGATAGCAAAACCTGAAGTTTCTTTTTTTTTGCTGCTGTAGCCTACAAGTCCTGTGTTTCGTGTCACGGGGGAGTTACTATGATACAGGGGGGGCGGCGCCAAACTGACAGTCGCATGAAGGGGGTGTGTCCAAGTGTCAGGCAAGGGGTAATCAACACTGACATTCGACTGTTAAGACCAACCAAATATATGACGTTTGTCTTAAAAATCCATGTTTTCGGAGGGGCTCCACAGTAAAAAATCAACCCTGTTTGATCTCGTTACCTTTTAGTAATTTTACTCGCAACATTGGCCTGAAGCATAAGTCGCTCGAACGACGAGAAGTGTGCCCGGAGACTGAGTCCCCTCAGTCTCGGGCACACTTCTCGTCGTTCGAGCGGTGTAGTCTTCATCCACAAGGCCAGTTTCGGATAAAAATATTTCCCTGTACACTGTGCTGCAGGTGTAAAGATAGATTTGATGAACTTTGAAAAACTTGGAGTGAGTGGAGACCGCATCTCAGCAAAGGTAGGACGCCCTCAGGCCAGATGGAGTGATGATTTACGCAAAACGGCTGGCAGGAGCTGGATGCGAAAAGCCGAAGATATAACAAAGTGGCGTGCAATTGGAAAGGTCTATGTCCAGCAGTGGACTGCGATAGGCTGATGATGATGATGATAAACTTGGATGTTGTGTAGTTGCCCACGAAATATATGGTGGACGTAATCAAGGCCCCTGGAGAGAAACTACCCGAAATATTTGAATTAGCAAATGTTACTCAGAGGAAACATCCTTTTATTTTGGGAAAGAAAAAGAACTTCATTCAAAGGGAATCAATCAGTGGAAAATAATATTTCTGTGTTTTATGACACCAATCGAAAGGGTCATAACAATATCTCCAATAAAAAATGCATGAAATATTTGAGGAAAGCCCTGAAATTTAACAATAAAATTTATAAATGTAGTGAAGCAAGAACTAGACAAAGCAGAAACACTAACTATTGGCATTTCACGTGAAGCGAGCAAAGAAAAAAATGACAGATGCTAGATTTTGTTCATAATTGGGTGAATTATACTTCTATGGGACCTAGTCACCTAATTATGATCAAAATCCAGAACCTGACGTTTTCGTAAATTGCCCCATTAGACAAATAGATCAAATGTACAATAAGGTTCACGGTCGCGAGCAACTCGCACTGTCGTTAGATAAAAATCAATCTCACATTCAAACGGCAATGCTTAGCCAGCTAAAAGATATATTCGGTATCCGGTATCCGGCCAAACAACTATACGTTTTCATCTCTAATTTATACCAACTTCATTACCTTTGACTGAAGAAACAAAGAAGAAAATATCCTAGCCGTATACAACTTTCATGTTTTGTGAATAAGTACTATTCTAGAGAAAATTGCTTGGTTAATTTTTGAAGTAACTATGGATTATTTCATGTAATGTTGGATAATTTTCTAGTCAATTACAACATCCTGTGCCTGTGTTCTCCGTCTCATTTCATTTACTTCCCTTGCTTGATTTGATTCTACGAATGAGTGTCTATAGGGTTATCACGTAAGGAATCCTAGCCAAAGAAAAAACGAGGTTCTTCATAAGGGTCCTTATATTTACATGTTCTTTTTTCCGTTTTTAAGTCCGTGCGAACTGTAAAATTTTATCATAATAGAGAGCTGCGCTTAAAAATGCATCAACGCGCATGCGCGGCTGACATCTTTGAACGCACCGCGCATGTGCCAGTGTGCACAGGCTTGCCGCAAAAACGGTTAAAAGGAACGTGAATAAGGACCAAGGTATTTTCTTTCCATCCGTTTATACTCTGTTAGAACATAATTATTACGGCCACTAAAAATAGCATTTTAAAAACGTTGTTCGGAATAATACCTTATGATTTACGATCAACGTAGGAAGAAGTATAGGTATCCTAGTAACATTACAAATACGAAATATTTGAGTCTGGATGGATAATGTAATAATATGTTTGTTACCTACTCTTTCAAGCGAAAACTACTGGAACATACATACGGACATACAGACAGACAGACGGACATGACGAAACTATAAGGGTAACGTATTTGCTAAATTAAATAACTTCAAAACAAAAAACTACTTTAACATTTGGTGTAGGTACTACGACAATTCAATAGAAAACACTTTGACTCTTAAGAGCTATAACCTTTTAGCGTTAAATAATAGTAAAGGCTTATGCCCTAGCTGTTCAATAGTACAATAAATCGTCCTACATAACCGAGAACAATCTTACGGTGCAATAATTGCTTTCCTGTCCGATATGTCTGGTCATAGTTTGTCGTTGAGATTAGAATGTCTGACATTTCCTTGTGTAACAACGGCTCTCGTTAAATAGATAGTCAGGAGACCGAATAAACTCGGGATTATCAGCTATATATGATTATTATGAGCTTTGACGACATCATTTGTTTGTAATTGTCCCTAACTCAGCAGATTGAGATATCTGCGAGTTTAAGTAACGTCACCACTGCCAGTCCATAGAAGGTTGACCGTTTTCGAATGTCGGTCCTGCGCCTAATCTCTCTCTTTCTCTTGTGTCACCGCATACACTTGTGCGCTATAATATCTTCTGTGTAGTTGGCTAGTCTCTAATTAGAATGGCCACCGTAAACGAAATCGGTGACAAGTTGCTCGCACCAAAAAGTATCACAGTCACGGTCCGTCATGTTCCGCCTGCTGATAGGCTGAAGTATTGTGGCCGTCTGCCACCTGGGTCCGCTAAAGCTGTTACTATTACGATGTTTTATATTCACTTTGGTTGTGACAGGCATGGTTTATAAGCAACAGTGAATTGTTTATTACAATGACATCAATGTTTTTATGACGTCATCAAGTAAAATTCTCGTCCGTCAACCGTCTTTACAAACAACAGTTTTTCTATAATAACAAGTTGAACGGTGCAATAGCTATGTTAATTCGGTGCAACAGCTCACTTAAAAATGAGCAACAGTCAATAGACTGCTACTCTTTTTTAAGTGATCAATAACTAGGGACCAAATTGTGTTATTTTCAAGATAATTAACTATCTCTGATCCTAACCAAAGTGCATGGCTTTTATCATTTTTTTCATTTTTTTTTTTAAAGACAACTCCCGCCTTAGGGTACAAGCCCTGTGTCGCGGGGGACTTTACAAACATACAAATCACGGACACAAAGTACAACCAGACTCGGAACATCAATTTGTGGATCACACAAAGTGGTGTCTCGTGTGGGAATCGAACCCACGACCTCTTGCGTAGCAGTCGGACACACTCCCACTGCGCCACAGAGGCAATTGATGTTAAGAGGAGTGCATTGACATTACATCTTATAAGTTGATACACGATAGCTTTATTATTGGGCCTATGTGGCGCAGTGGGAGTGTATCCGACTGCTACGCAAGAGGTCGTGGGTTCGATTCCCACACGGGACACCACTTTGTGTGATCCACAAATTGTTGTTCCGGGTCTAAGTGTAATTTGTGTCCGTGACTTGTATGTTTGTAAAGTCCCCCGTGACACAGGGCCTTGTACCCTACTGCGGGAGTTGTCTTTTTTTAAAGAATTATACAGGGAAAATAATGGCTGCAGTACAAATTTCCCTTATTATGAACAGAAAAAACAGACGAGTCCGTAGGCACTGGCAAACAGCTGAAGTGTGGAATCCCTGTTGGAGTCAGTGTTTTTAACCATTTATTTCACCTGGACACTTTTAGGAACCAAGTTTAGCACCGGCATGATCGGAACCAAGAGCAAGCATATATACCTATCTATTATAATAAAAAGGCAGAATAGTAAAATATATTAAAACAATTTATCAAATGAGTCCTTATTCACGATCTTTATTCCTTGTCCGTGGCAAGCCCGTGCGAACTGGGACATGCGCGGTGCGCTCAAAAGTGTCTGTCGCGCATGTGCGTTGATGCATTTTTAAGCGCAGCTCTCCATTTACCATTATGACAAGATTTTGACAGTACGTAGGGCTTGCCACGGACATGGAAAAAAAGATCGTTAACAAAATTGCTAGTAATGTGGGACTCAATCCCTCATTGCTACTTATCTTTTTGTTAAAGAAAACAAAATAAAATCTATATTGAATGTTACCGTAACACTGAAATGACTGTACCTAAACAGAAGGCTTCTACTCGTTTTTAATAGCTAAATCGTTTTAGCAGAAATTGTGGATGGAACAATTTTGTTTCACAAACAAAAATATCATGTTTTTTAAAACCCTACATAGCAGTATCACTTGTATCTTGTAATACAATAGTCACTTTTCGATTATTCGATACAACTTTCTAATTCTCAGGAAATCGATATAAGGTAAACAAAGATATATTGATAGTGATTATCGTTTGACCGACTTCGTGAGGGAATCTCGTTTTGTTAATGTGAAGTAATGATGACATTCGAGAAACTTGTAAAAATCGATTTATCGATTAATCGTTATTTGTAGTTGTGATTAATCTTTGAACGCTTCGATTTTTTTAGTAGATTTAAACTATAAAGTTACTGACACACTATCTAAGCGGCGTTTGATGTCATTCACAGAATAAGATAATAATGTTCTTGACTTATACAAAGTTTATATTTATATATGTTGGTCTAGTGTTAAGTGACCCTGACTGTTAAGCCGGAGGTCGGGTGTTTAAATGTTACCCAGGATAAAACTTTGTGTGACGAGCACGATGGTTTTTGAAAGTGATTTTTTGAAGTAAAAATCTCGTTGTAGTATTTATAAATAATTAAATGCATATTATTTATAAATACAATTTAATTCTGTAATAATTCTAAAATTTGCACACCAGAAATGGTAGTATACGGAGATCTTATATAATTATAACAACTATGTAACCTGTATAACGCAAATAAATGATTTGATTTGATTTGATTTGATTTGATTTGTAGATTAAAACAAGAAGCGCTGTGTGTGTCCAAAAGTTTCCGCGGCGTCAATCGCGACACCAAACAAGCAGTGACTAATAAAATTAACACTATCAGACACGACACATAGAATTTAAAGACAACGAATGTGTTTAGCGAATCAATTGTGTCGAGAACTCGAGATTCTCGAGAACAATCGATTTGCAAGCTTTAACGTTAAACGATTACCACTTAGTTGAGAAAATCCGCATATTTAGTTTTAAACACGTTACACTTGTTGTACAACAATGGACCATTCAGGCGTTTTTGAAGGTAGCCAGCGTGTATAACGGTGTTTGCATTGCACAGAGCTTTTACTGTGTGGCCTTAGGTACTGTCAGATGGAAGAATGAAATGTGAGTGCCATAATTTTTGACAGATGTTTTAAATAGTTGTCTGGCAAAATCAGTAGATATATCTATTACTAGTTGACAAACTTAGTCTGCGTTAATTTCCCCGTTTTCGGAATATTTTTAATTACTGCTCCGGTCCTATTGGTCGGAGCGTGATGTTGTATAGCCTATAGCCTTCCTCGATAAATGGTCTATCCAGCAGTAAATAATTTTGCAATTCCGACTCGTAGTTTCTGAGATTATCGCGTTCAAACAAACAAAAAAACTATTCCGCTTTATAATATTAGTATAGATTAAATTAATGTTCAGCATGTGCTTTCAACCTAATAGATCTTAGCCTTAGTAGCTGTATTTAGTCATATTAATTACTAAAAACAAAACAAAAAGTTTATCTACTTTACACAAATTAATATTTAACTTTTCCTGTGAACCTTAAAAAAATCTAGTTTAAAATGGCCTACGATAATAAATAATTCATCTAATAGAGTGCAGTTATTGTTTTAAACTGAAATGCTATCACCATTGATATATCGAGCAAGTACTAAGGCGACGCGATCACAGCCTTGATAAGTAAGTCATAAGCTCACAGCCTCTAGGCACAAATCAGATAGATAGAAATAGCCGGCTCCCTACAACGAGCGAAAACAGACTCACGCCCACATACACAGATCTTGGTCACATCGTCAACCGAGACAGCGCACATTGGGTACGTGGCTGTTTATGTGTGCGTGGAGTTTCTGTTGAGCTGTGAGCCGACATGTTCTGTGCTCATGAGCTTAGCGCGAGAGTGTGGACTGTCGACTCGCGTCACATGTGATACCGTTACCGTCAACACACTGTCCAGACGATCGCGTTCCACTGTCGTATGAACTACTACGGCTGTGCCAATATTACGAACATTACTCTATTGCAGAGGTTCCCAAACTTTTAGCAAAGTGGAACACCCACGGAACACCTAAAATGAGAATATAAGTGTTCTCGTTTTGTCCTTGTTGTTCTTTTACGTATTTTTTCTAAATTAGCTGTTCTACAGAACCCCAGTTTGCAAAACCCTGCTCTATAAATGAATTAGTAGCCTATATAGTGACGATGCTTATCAGCAAGTAAGTGGCGCCTCAAGATTAATACATTTTGTAACTTATGTGTATAAAGTACCTTGACTTTCTTCAAAAATCTTCAACACGAATGCGAGAACGTGTTCTGTTGATCAATGTACCGATCTATGAGATCGAAACCGAATAATCAATGTCATCATTGTAATAGAACCACATTAAGTAAAATCGGTTCACGATTTGAATAACAAAAATACAAACTAATAACAGCCGCCCTAGATAAGTGGTATAAACACTAATCGAATAGAATGACAATCAAATAGAACGACGTAATTCTATTCGATTGTCATTTTATTCGATAAGCGTTTATACCACCTGTCTAGGGGGGCAGATTCTTCTTTGAAGTTAACCAGTATATAAAATCATCAGTAACACAACAGATTATATCAATTCTTAGAAAGGGACTATTGTTTGTCTTGTTGGAAAGCCTTCTAGGAAAGTAGTAAATTCAAGAATATACTAGAGCGCTTTGAATTCATGGCATCAAATGTTTGATTAAACACATCACACAATTTTGTTTGTTGGTTTCATTACATCAATAAATCAAATCGTAGTTTACCAACATTGGATCCAATATTTGTCGAGTCAATGATATAGGGGACTATTGATTCATAACAATTAACTCGAGTTACAAAAAATCTACCGTAAGTTGGTCCGTTTTCCAGTGAGTAAAGTAGGCAGTAGGTTTCTGTGGACGACAGCGTCACACTCACTAGTTACCACTAGCCACGTGAAACAGCGTATATACTCAATAATGGCCTGCCGTTAAAAGAAATGGCTATTTACTGGCAAACTGCTGACTACTTTGAAATTGTAAAACGTGTGTTAAAGTCGATTTTTTGGAATAAAGCGTTTCGGGAAAGAGACATTCTAAGAAATGAACAACGAGAGAATATTTATGGAAACAAACTTTTTGAAACCAAATGCCATTTTTGGCAAGTGACGTTCGTAAACTTGGAAGTATCCACTTAAGTTGTACTTAAAATGTAGCCGTTATGAATGTATGACAGAATTTGGGATAGCTAGTTCATATTGTTATTGTAGGTAATAATGAACAGCGATGTTCCCTATTGTAATTATACACAGTCTACATAATCTACAGAGACTAATAAATAATTTGAGTTTGACGTAAACTACTAAAAATATTATTATAAGTTCATGTCCATTAACACTATTCTTATTGTTTCTATTTACATGAAGACACTTTGTTTTTGTGTTCTTTAATTACACTGCATTATATATGATCACAACACTAACTCAAAAGGTTTGGTCCTTCAGTCTTCTCATTATGTCAGTTTTGTCCAGGAGCTGATAGCCTCAACATTCAGATGGTGATGAAGTCGGTGTTCATGAGCTTCGGCTACTTTTTTATAGGGTTGAAGGTTTGTTGGAGATCGTCCATTCTAATATACCAGGACGCGTGTACGATGCTTCTGAGTACTTTATTTTGGAAGCGTTAAATCATCTGCGAGTTGCTCTGTTTGGTACATCCCCACAACTGGATACCCTAGGTCCATACTGGCATAAGGACTTGTTTGTACAAAAGTATTTTGTTGTTCAAAAATTAAAAGTTAGAAGTAAAGTAAGTTCAGAATGCAATTATTAAATTGCTTGAACCTATACCTTCTGATAAGTTCGACATCGTCACTGAAACAGACCTATCAATTACATAAAGATTATAATCTTAGTGATTAACAGGTTGTGTTATTAAAGGTAATAGTAGGTATCTAGTTTTAATATCAGTATTTTTAAATTTGTAAAAATCTTGGATTTAATTGAGAGTTTTATTATTTTTATTGGTGGTATTTTTCCTGTTACAAATATTGCAAATAACTTACTATACGACATCTAGATAACGGTTCTAACAATTGCATCATTCAAAAAAAAGAGGGAGGTGTCTTATGGACAGCCGGTTGGAACGTAGTTCCTTTTGCTATATTTTTTTTGTGTTTGTATTAACTAATAATTTAAAAAAAAAATCTGAAAGAATATAACAATTAAAATTAAAAATGTGCTTTTTCAAATTAAGATTTTTCACATCTACATTACACACAGCCAGTTTGACATAGGTAAAATAAACATAAAAACCTTTTACAAAAATACAAACAACCTATATAACTCTAATCTAGTTTCACATAATCATAAATAATACATTTTTGATCGATGTCAAAATGTAACACTTTTTCCGTCTAACCTCTCAGCCTGTAAACAAAAACATGAGATAAGGAACTACCTTCTAAATTACCAATCAGTATTAATTCAATTAGAGCAATTCAAAGTGTTACATGAACATTTTCCGCGCACTGACTCTTTCGAGAAAATTACACTTGTACAAAAATATTTTAAATTTTACCAGACATAATAAGCAGTGGGAATACAGTAATAAACGGTATACATTGCCCCAGACCTCAATATCTTACCGTGAAATATATTCATATGATACGTGCTGACCGGGAAATTTTTCTCCGCAAGTATAGACTTTACGCCTTTGGAATAAAGGGTAAAGTTCTTTGTGGAGGAGAAGTTTTTATTACATGTTAGTGGTGCTGCATACATCTGCGATTAGACATCCCTAATGGTGTTGAATTATGGTAAGACGCGGTACGCATATTCGCCTGTTCATTGATATTTTATTGGCGAGTGTCAAATTGTTTTACTTTTACAGTGTAGAAGAAGATCCGTTATATCGCCTTAGAGATAGAATTACAAGCAATCTGTCTAAATATATGATAGGTACTTTGGTATATATTTTCTGTAAGCACTATTGAACCAATTGGAGACCAATTTGTATACCTATTACAGTGTGAAAATGTGTGCTTAAAAATTATTTGACTTTAACGACTAATTACGAAATAATTATTTTAAATCGGCATCAGGATGTTTTAGCAAACTTTATCGTTATAACCATACTCTTCAGGTAAAATCGTTAAATCAATCGCAGTAAACAAAATTGTTAAGCGATTCTTTAAAAGTACGACTTATGCATCTCCTTTCTTTAGTCACCATAGAAATATGAATAGCAACTAGTCACATAAAAGAATCAATTTTAAAGAGCCATGAGTCACATAGAAGAATCCATTTTAAAGACCGACGATTAACATAGAAGAATCCATTTTAAAGAGCAATGACTCACATAGAAGAATCCATTTTAAAGAGCGATGAGTCACATAGAAGAATCCTTTTTAAAGAGCGATGAGTCACATAGAAGAATCCTTTTTAAAGAGCGATGAGTCACATAGAAGAATCCTTTTTAAAAAGTTACATAAAAGAATACATTTTAATGAGCGATAGGCGTACTTTAAACTAATCAAAAAGAACACAAACGTTGTGAGAAGCACATTACAGAAAAATACTTTCGTATTATGCATTGCTGCTGAACAGGTGGTATCACTAATGCAAACTTGTATATATTATACTAGCGGCCCGCTCCGACTTCGCACGGGTATAAAATATATGGATGTTATTAACCTTCCTCTTCAATCACTCTATCTATTAAAAAAAACTGCATCAAAATCCGTTGCGTAGTTTAAGCATACATAGAGATATAGGGACAAAGAATGCGACTTTGTTTTATACTATGTAGTGATTACACTAGCTAAACGCGGCCACACTTCGCTATGGCTTTTTGGGCCAGGAACCCTCGTGAGTGCCTCCAAAACACCCTACCAAAGTTTCATCACAACCTGATCAATGATTTCGAAACGCATAGAGGACATACAGAGAAAAAACATTTTTACATATAAAGATTACAAAGCGGCGCTTAATGGCTAAGGCATCGGTCTCGCCATCATGAGATCACGGGTTCGAATCCTATCCATTCCACTACCGACGTGAAACCACTCCTAACACAAGCCGTTCCAGCTTAGCTGGAGGGGTTAACAGGATTACCAGTAACGTGACCACAATCCCACATTGCTAGTTATCTTTATAAAAAAAATATAACCAAAGCGGTAAAGTAAATTCACCCATAAAATTCTTACCATCTGTTAAATAAATAACCTAAATGAAACCACAAACAGCATGTAAACCTATTTCCTCTATCAAACAAGGTGGCAATTTTCTATTTTCCCCTCTGGCAACGCCATGTACAGCAAGTCATTGTTTCAAATGATGTGGTTAGGTGGCAGGTGTTTACTAAGGACTGCCACTTTCATCTGTCAGTTTTAAGGTTAATGTAAATAAATTGTTTTCTCTTCGACCTAGTGTTAGGTTTCTAAAGGTTTTATATTTAATCTATTATACTAATTTTATAAAATTGAGGAGTTTGTTTGTTTGAAAGCGATAATCTATGGAACTACTGGTTCGAATTGAAAAAATATTTTAAATAGATAGCCTATTTGTTGAGGAAGGCTATAGGCTGTATAACAATACGCTACGACCAACAGGAGCGGAGCAGTAAAAAAAAATGATGCAGTAACGGGGAAAATCGACGCATACGAATTTGCGCGGGTCAGCTAGTACTTATAAATATTATGGGAATATGCTTTTTCTCGACAATGATATTTTATAGTATTTTAGAAATAGAAGCAAGCGCAAGCTTTATGAGTGCTCGACTTTC
The DNA here is from genome assembly GCA_945859575.2 of Herminia tarsipennalis. NCBI lineage: Eukaryota > Metazoa > Arthropoda > Insecta > Lepidoptera > Erebidae > Herminia > Herminia tarsipennalis. Next base: position 21,329,221 of record OX243835.2, on the reverse strand, counting down.
TTGTTTTGTTTTTTGGCAACAATTTGATGCCTATCGAGTTTTTTTTTTAAAGTACGATTTTATCATGTTATGCATAGTACTGGGAAAAGTATTAATGTAATGTTACTTGACGTGGTCTAAAATAATCATCGTCTTCTATTGTTTTGTGGGCATTTAACCAATGATTATTAATTTCATGAGCACCAATTGTCAAACAAATGGCATCAAACGGTAATCAAAAATGTCAGTTATGAGAACGACATAACACACAACCCGACAGGAAATAATTGCGGATATCATACAGGTGACCGACAAAACGTAAAAACTTAGACCACGAACATTAAATGTCTAACTTTCACACAAACTTGTGAGAATGTTACTCACATACATGTCATACAAAACCAAATTAAACATGACAACAAGAGGCAATAAATTTTGAATACAATACAACCAAAAAGAGAAATGTTCTAACAGAAGTTACTCATACTATAAACGTATAAATTCCTAAGCAACTTTTCGAAAACAATAGTCTTGTTTCGGTAAAGACGGTTACCATATAAATACTCACGGCTCGTTCGTATGGAGTGTGCAGTTATCGTGAGATCAACACAAGCCGAAGAGGAATTACTAGAGAATAAACAAAGACAGATTTAAGCGATCTAAACAAACCAGTTAGGTTACAGTACCAAAAACCGAGAGTACAGAAGAAAAGCTTAATACTAAAGCACTTGAGCAACCCACACACACATTGCTCATGGACAAGGAATCTTGGACAACTGTGTTCAGAACTCTGACATTTATATAGAACGCTGAACAGGGTGCTGCCGCCAGCGGTCATTTGACAAAATCAAATGGTTGTGGCTATACTTGTGTAACAAGGGTAATAACAACGGTCATTTGTCATAAGTGTCAAAAAAATTCGCAGGGCGTACATTCGGTTCGGCATTTAAAATTGCTGTCACCTTTGTAAGGGGTCGTCAGTCTAGCGAGTACTGAGAGTACTATAGAGGTCAGTGGTTCAAAAGATATTCCGAGATTCCGTGTGAACAATGTCTATGTTTGCGTTACTCCAGCAAAATATGCATTGCTCCTTCGGCATTCTTAGTATTCTGTGGTTACAGATCGGAGATAACTGGACGAAAACAGCTGCAGTACAAAATAAGGTTCTTTAGAAAGACACTGATTTTCGATCGCCGAATCGGGCTACGAGAACCCTCGCAGTCTTGGATTCAAACTGCACTATAAGGCGATGGAACCAGTTAGAAAGATGTAACTAATTCAAGAACATCGCATTGTGCATCCCATCGGATTAGACATAGCCCGGGTGGGAAGACTCCTCGCAGGGCCCAATCGTAGCCCATATTCCACAAGACTGGTCCTAAGACTGACCCTTGAGGAACACCGCACGACATTGCCCTGCGCCTCACTTCTCCTTTACTATCCTCGTACAAGACACACCGACCTTGCAAATAGTCGGCCACCAGCCGCCTCGTGTAATCGGGCACTCCATGGAACCGGAGCGCCTCACAAGTGAAATATAAGTGGAACCTTACAACAAGATTTTTTAATAGAATAAAGGTTAAATTACAAACATTATGCACCTTAGATAACTCAAATTAAATAGTTGATAATGGTTGTATGAACATACCTCCTACATCGATCGTGTAAACCACAAAGTTCATGGAACAGATATTCAGCTACTCAATTATACTTAATTCGTAAATCACGAATCGCTTTCATACATACAAATTATAATAATAAAATTCCATTACCAACAATATCAATAAACGTTCTGTATCTCACGAGCTACACATAAATTTATTTGTTAGACATACATTGACGATTATTATCTCATGACTTCTCTTAGTAAAAGAACTGAGGAAGCAATGTAATAGTAATGTATAGAACAAACAGCAGTCTGCAAGTTTATGTGGGGCAGTAAAGTTTAGTTCGTTAATCTATATCGGTTCATTTCATCGGCGCATCGTTTTCATTTGATTGCAATCGTTTTGGGAGCAGTGTTGGCTAAATTGTAGTATTTTAGATAAGGCCCATAGTGTTTATCGGCTGAAGGAGGGTTATTGTATGGTCTATTATAGACCACTATCAACTGTAATAGTTTATATAAAATTGTTACAACAATTCCGTGGTTAAATGAAAGGGTTATGGTTTATTTTTAGTAGTTTTGTGTTCATGTTAAGTGTGCTTATAGGGTTATTATTAGTTTTGTTTTCATGTCCAACTTGTACTTAGTACGTACAATCGGCCTAGTCGGCGGTCGTACACCCCTAAGGCTATAATAGCTTGCGAGAAACGTCCGCTCTCTACGTAAGCGCACTCACACAGGAACATCTACGTCTTATCGGATGCAAGGGGGCGGGGTCCTTGTTTTTTTTAGTGCGTTGCGTTGTTGTTGGGCATATTTCGAGCCGATTAGAAGATTGTAAATACTATTATAGGATTGTGACTTTTGTTGTAAGCGCGCTTTTTGCAGTTGCGCGAAATAGCCATGAATGATTTTATTGTAATACATACAAATCTACAATAATGTTATAAATAGTTTATATTGTATATTTATTCGTTTGTGTTGTTGAAATAGTAAAGAAGTAGTTTAAAGCTTGGAGAGGAATATAGTATATTTTGCCTCAATACTCAATACATGTGAAATTGTGAACGGAGGTGCGATAAACCGTTAGATTTAAATATTTTTTTAAATTACTTTTTGATCTGTAGTCTATCTTTTCTATAAATATGAGTTAGTAGAGGAGTTTAAAACTAGTGCCTGTAATTTATGACCTATTTTCGTTGCTTTATATTGTGCGTATGTTTTAGTATGATTCTGATGTAGGTTCATCGAAAATATTTAATTTAATTTTTGTAAAATTATTTTGCATTTTTTAAACATATCCATACTATATAATATTATACGTATGAAAGTAACTCTGTCTGTCTGTTACGCTTTCACGCTCAAACAGCTAAACCGATTTAGAAGAAATTTGGTATGGAGATAGTTTGAGACCGGGGAAAGGACATAGGATAGTTTTTATCAGAATAACCTTTATCCACGCGGGCAGAGCCGCGGGCTGAAGCCAGTAATATATGTTTCAAAAATGCGAAATGATCGTTTTGTAACATATATGTTACAAAATGATCATAAATATTTTTCAAATATTTAAGTTATGTAAGTCTTTATTTTGGCTTGCCCTCCGTAGGTATTTAAGAGGTAGTTCAACTCATCAGCAACTATGAGTTCAATGATTAATCTATACTTAAATATAGTAATATAATATAGTATGTTTGTTTGAACGCGATAATCTCAGGAAGTACTAGGTCAAAATAAAAAAATCTATTACTGTTGGATAGCCTATTTATCGAGGAAGGCTATAACATTACGCTACAACCAATAGGAGCAGAGCAGCAATGAAATATGTTGCAAAAACGAGGATAATTGAAGCAGACGAAGTTTACGGGTCTTCGTCTGCTTCAGTCAGCTAGTATGCTATGTATCTTGATTCGAGTGATAAGAATCCTACGTCCTTCACCTATGCTTTAAAACCTATATCATTTTGTAAGTTCTTTGTTTTAGGTGTTTTATCTAAATTTTAATTTCAAATAACCATTGGATTGATTTAACGAAATAAAGATATTTGAAATTTAAAATTTAAATCGTGCTAGTAACTTCAGGGTAAACCTCTACATATAACTTTAACTCTTTAATATTAATAGTATAAGTATGGTTTTAATTCAGCAAGTTATATTTAATTTTTAACCACAGATTATTTTAATAGAAAATAATGTATTACCTGGAATGAGGGCAAGAAATAAAGAAAAGAGTCAATTGTTTTATTAATTTTATGGATCAGTCAAACAATTTCATTTCATTATTAAATTATTATTTTATCATGCTATATAGTCATCAAAGTGCTTAATTACCAATTACTTCATCAATAAATATTATATTATTATCGTCTTAGTTAATAAAAATAGTCAGTTTAATTAAATTAAGTAACAATGTATAAATTATTAATTATCTCAGATGCTAGCTTATATTTATTACAGTAAAATAACCAAAAAGTTTAATTTAGATTACAATTTAAAATAATTATAAACATTTAATTTCAATATAATCCATTGGCTCTACCGTCAATGTATTAACTGTGCTGTTAACAATAATTCGTCCTCACATTCAGACTTCCTGCTTCACATTTCTGGGCTTGTATCTAGTATTATTTACAAGCCATAAGTTCTGACGAATGTGTGCACTTGATTTAAAAAAAAAAATTCTGAAAATTTTGCGTGTGCTAAATCAAAACCTCTGTACTCGCGAGCGAAACGCACTCTTGCTTCTTGTAGTTCTTGTCCTAATTTTTGTAGCGGAATAATGCACACATTTCTTATAGCCTGCATGCCGCAGTCAAATAGTCTAGCGAACGTCGACGTCTTGGTAAATGGCTGCACTTCGTATGTGCTGACCATTTGCGTTACGTGATCCGACGTTAAGACAGTCCTCCTCAGCATCCCACTATAGCCAACGGCACGATGTAGCTCTCTGAAAAAAAATACGAAGTTAAAATAAATGTATAAAAGATCTTCGATACCCACTCATTAAAAGTTTGAATGAATAGAACAGTCAGACAAGCACATTTTTAAAAAAGGTGTTATTTTAATATATCTAATAGTATTTCTTTACAAATCAACAGACAATGAACGAGTTGTCACTGATAAAATTAGATGCTAGTTCTTAAATAGTTGAAATATGATTGAAAATAGAATAAGCGTTAATATGAGAAGCTACCGACTGCGAAAACGAATTCTCATGCAAACTATTTTCAATTCTATTTATTTGATTTTAAAGATGATAATTGCCTTAATCGTTTCCAGTTTTAGGACATTTATTGTGCGTAGGTATCATGAACCTATTTTTTCGGCAAACATATTTATGGCACCTGGAATTACCGAACCGTGGGAAAGCAAAAACTTATTGTATGCAAACTATTTTTAGTTCTTGTGTAACGATTTAAAGACGATAATTGATTAAAGGATTCTCAGTTTTACAACTTTTACTATGGGGATCATTTAATTATTGTTTTATCAACACAATATACGCTTTATGATTTCTAAAATTTACTAAAGCGTGTGAAAGAAAACAATTTATTTTGTCAAAAGTAGTTTAAATGAATTAGGATTTTCAATACTTTAAAAAAATTTACATAATTTATTTTGTTTAAACATAAATATTTTAAAAAGAGTTATGGATAACATCTTTGTGAGAAAAATAAAAATGAAACACCATGATTTAATAAGGGTGGATTTAAGTATGAATCATAGAAAAAAAATATAAGTGTATAAAAGCACGAAATTCCTACTCTTCACATTTCAGTAGAGACAGCCTTTTATATGTTGCCACTCGTTATACAAAATAGTTTTTGTTCCGATTAGTACTACGTTTCGTTATTATATTTTAGATTAATTGAACGAGTGAAAGTTTAGTTCCAAGAAGTTCACCTTTAAAAAATATACGAATTACCAAGTGACTCAGAACACCATGTTTAAAGTAAACTAAATGTAAATATTATTGGACATCAAAAAATGTAAATGAACTTTCACTTTACATTGATTTATGGAAAAGACAATAACGGCATATGAATTTATAATAAATCATTTTTAATATTATTTATTTGTTGAAAATCATAAGTAGTCCTATACCTATGTATGATAATATGTATATATATATATATATATATATATATATATATATATATATATATTAATTATTTATATATAAAATAACTTATATTCTTATAATTTCGGTAGTAAATTAGTAGAATGATTTTTCGACAATCATCGTCATATTTGAATATATTTCATAAAATTTTAATAAACTAAGCACTTAAATCTTTCTCACCCATTGCACCGTCTATTAACAAAAACTATTTAGTAGTTATAGTTTTTTTTAATTATATACGAAATAAATACATTTCACTACACTACATAGTAAAATAAAAATAATAAGTTTATATAAAATATTAGGAATAAATAACTGCGAATGATGAAACAACTAATCCTAATGTCTGCCATCATCATTGAGAATATTATTATATTATATCAACGAAACAAACCTTAGCTATGAATTAACCATAGTCTTCAGAAATATTGATTATATTATTATTTGGTCTCCCCCAATTACTTTTGAACCAATAGCCAATTCTATTATTAAACATAATTAATAATTATTGTAATAAAATATAATTTGAATTTGACTTACCGTAACATTTAACTCCCGCGATATTTGGTAAAGGTTTGTCCTGTATCCTTGGCCATGAAGATCCAAAATTTGATTCCCGGTTTAAATTTCGGTTAATTGTGAAGACTCGCAGAGGTCAGCAAGAAAGCACCAAACAGTCCAATAAAACACAGCCACCATAGGTAAACAGATCAAGAAGAAACGGTCCACTAATTCACACCACAAGTCAACGAGAGTTCAATCAGTAGTTTTGGGGTCAACAAAATGGCAAGATGTCGGAATCCGTAAACAGAACAAGTCGTGAGCAAAATACAGTAAACACGCGCGCGTCATCATACAAGGAAGTGCAAATTGCAACTAAGTTAACAAAAATGTTTTATGTTCCCGTTCCCACACCTTAGCCCAGTCCTAATTGGTTGGAAGTAAAATGTGGGAGTGGTTTTTGCATTTGTGTGTGTGACCGAACCGTTGTGAACCGTTCATAGTAAAATATTTTCAGGTGGTCGAGCATCAAGTGGGCCGATTGTACATATGTGTGGGTACGGCAGTTCCGTCTCCTCGTAATAGGTAACCCTAACTTTTTAGAAGCAATTGCTGCGATCTCATACAAAAGTTTAATAAAAGTATAGACTTAGTTTATTCTTACTAGGGTATAAGCCCTACGTTGCAGAAGGCTTTACATACCTACATCCAAATCGGACAGAAAGTACAACCAGACTCGGAACAACAATTTGTGGATCACACAAAATGGTAACCCGTGTGGGAATTGAACTCACTACTTCTGCTATAGCCGTCAAGTCACTAACCACCAAGACATGATCCTTAATCGCAATCTTTTTTCGGCATGCGCGGCGGGCATTTTTAGCGCACTGAGCATGCGCCTTGATGCATTTGTGAGCGCAGCTCTTCATTTACCATTATGACAGGATTTTGACAGTTCGCACGTGTTTTCTGTGGACACGGAATAAAGATCATGATCTTTATTCCGTGTCCACAGAAAAGCCAAGCCAGGAATTTAATTCAATTGTGACTAAAAAAAATGGATGTTGTATAAACCCGAAAAGTGTTATAATATGCCAGGTATGTATGTATAACACATGTAATTTAGCCACCTATAACGAGTAAAATTTCAACCAAAAAAACATACGAAAAAAATTTTAATCATCATATCTTATTGTGTTTTTTTTTCACATGACACACCTGGTTGTTGGTTACTGCTTTTCATTATAAGCCTTTAAACACTCTAACAAAAAGTTCAAAATTTAATAACAGACTCAAATATACGAGAGCTTCGAGGCACAATCTTCAGTAATAACCAGTTTTAATGAGCCCCGTATCTGTTCAATTTAAAGTATTCCACGCTTTAGATAAGAAGAACGAAGTATCTACATAAAATGGTTATGTTTTAATCACCTCGGGCTACAAATGGTAGTAACGTGTATGACATTGATCCTACCTATTTAAGAAGTAATGATTTGTAATAGATAAGATGATCTGTTATTAAATTACAGTAAAAAAATGTTATGCCGTTTTCTATTATTGAGTTCGTATTCATTCTAAACATAATTATCTAGACAATGACCCTTGTTAAAAATTATGGAGTAGGTAGGTGTATAAAAAATATTCGAAAATTCCAATAGTATTCTTCCTATGGATTTGATCTACGAGTAACGTCATCATTTAGAGATGGATTCTACTAAAGTTAAGTGAGAAACTTGTGGGTTTTAAGGATGATGACGAGACTGTAAAACTGAATGGTAATGAAGTAATTCTTACATAACATTTCTCCCACGTTTCTGGTGGAACTGCATCTTAAAAGAATTGGATCCGTTGATAAACTTTGTGTGATGAGCACGATGGTTTATTCTGTGTCTTGGTGTAATTTATCTATAATATGTATGTATTTAGAAATATATAAGTATGTTTATCAGTTGTCTGGTTTCCATAGTACAAGCTCTGCTTAGTTTGGGATCAGATAGCGTTGTGTAAGTTGTCCAAAAATATTATTATCTATTATTATATATTATGAAATCTAGTCAGTTGATTTACACCATCTGAGTGTTCCACTTCTCTCCTCAAAATCAAAGCACTATTAAACGTTGTCCTAGGTTATAAAGACACCAGAGCTATAAACTAATAACTAAAACATAGGATACCTTGTTTATTGTCCGACTTTTCGACTGTATTGCAACGGCCGAGGTCACGGGTAGACTGTACCCGTGACCACGGCGGTAGCCTAATGGCTAAGGTATCGGTCTCGCAATCGTGAGGTCGCGGGTTCGAATCCTGACCATAATACTACCGACGTGAACCCACTCCTAACACAAGCCATAGAGCTTAGCTAGAGGGGTTAACAAGATTGCTAGTAATGTGGGACCACAATCCTGCATTGCTAGTTATCTTTTATAAAAAAAAAGTTACAATATTAAATAACAGTAGCGAGCCTATGAGATCCACACTTAATCAATAGTTAGAATCGGTACCTACCCACAGTTTTTAGGCCAGTACTTTCTACACAAATACAACACAGTTGGTAAATAGACAGAACATCTTCCATTAAAGAATCAGTTTCAAATGACACAAATATCTCGCACTAACTACACAGTGAATGAATAATAGAGAACAATTTCTATCCAATGGAGCGTGAACTTGCCAACAATGCGCAAGCGCACAGCTCACAGAATCGATGCGATTCGTCGTGGCTTATTCAAACATTTAGAGCGAGATGAATTATTGGTAATTTAATTAGTATCTTTGTAAGATTTTGCGAGTAAAAACATTTTTTTTTTGTTGTAATTTTTGTGTTCTTCGAAGAAAATTGATATTGGTAATTTTGTAACATACTATGCCTATTGCTGGTAAAATAGTGCTATTTTGTCTACTAATGGATTTCGGTTATTCTTGTATTGAAGATACGATACGAGTAATCGCTTTGTATTCATTAATATATAGTACCTAGATGATCGAGCTATGCTGTTTTCAGATAAACGATATTTTCTAAAAATGAAACCTAGCTATATCGATTTATCGCCCCCGAAAACCCCTGCATACTAAATTTCGTGAAAATCGCTGGAGCCGTTGCCACGATTCAGATTATACATATATATACAACAATTGCTTGTTTAAAGGTATAAGACATATATGTCTTAGTACAAATAAATCTTAGTAATCATTTTTTTTTAAAGATAACTAGCAATGTGGGATTGTGTGATTACTAGCAATCCCGTTAACCCCTCCAGCTTAGCTCAATGGCTTGTGTTAGGAGTGGGTTCACGTCGGTAGTGAATGGATTTGAAACCGCGACCTCACGATTGCGAGTTCGATGCCTTAGCCATTAGGCTATCGGCTCTTTTGTATTAGGTGTTGCTTTTCTTTTGTATTTAAAATAAATAAATAACTTTAACGATAGAATATTTTAGTAGTAGGTAGTACTACATTGCAGAGCGCATCGTTGGTATATTATACTAAACTCCCTCTTGGCGCGAATACCAAGAGAAATATATAAGAGCCCTAAGTAGGTAGATGCTAAAGAATCGTTTGTTCAGTATATAAATTGTAATACCCATTATAAAACAGAAAAACGTCAATAACTCACTCACTTATGCAATATCTAGGTAGGTACTTAATGTTTAATCATTTTAATCAAAGAAAGAGACATTTTCCCACCAATTCTTAATGCATTTGATTAATATACATTATTTAGACAAAGTTTTAATTAAAATATTAATGATTTCTATCTTTGTTAATGTTGATTAATTTCTTAATACTTACCTAAGTATAAGCGGGCTGACCGCATTTGTGCTGTGTCTCTGTTTCACAAGCTGCGGAAGCGATAGCGACTTATTAATATTTTATTTTTGCTCTATTTGAAAGAGAAATGTTAGGTATATATATTTTTCTTTTAGGTCTGCATTACTCGAAATCTCGGTTTAACAAAACTTGTTTAAAAATAAGTAAAGCTCTCAAATGTATCTACTTCTTGACAAATTAAGTGATATTCCCTCTATTTGATTTAGATATCTCTACGACTAAAATACGACTATATATAAAGAATTTAGAAATATTTATATGGTCTGTGGCCTAGTGCAAGTTTAATATAAATTGTGAAGCCAGTTATAATTTGTCTAACTATTTCGAAATTAAGTTGTAAGACACCGACAGACATACGACACGACAAACCAAACCAACATTCGCCATTAAATGATCTTGAACCTTGTAACAATGGGAACGGCCCACTTTGTCGATGAAGACATAACTTACAGATATAAATGATCTACCATTGCATTTAATCAACCATACAGAAGGAACGCTTCATACGACGCGCTCTCGAGCAGAGAAACACGCACATAGAGATGTCGATTATATGTTAGAGTTCGAGCCTAATTTGTGAGCCATCGCTCACAAATTATGCATCTCGAACATAGGGCCTTATTCACGATCTTTTTTCAGGATCCACGGCAAGCCCACGACATTTTTAAACAAGTCGCGCATGCCCCTTGGTGCATTTCTCCATCTACCATTATGACAAGAGTTTGTCAGTTCCGCATGGGCTTGCCGTGGATACGGAAAAAATATCGTGAAGGACCCCGGAGCGTTACCATTGTGGCCATTGTGTGCATAGGTGGACACACGTGCCACCCCCCCCCCCCCCCCTCAGACGGTAGCTTTGTGTAAGTGCCGAGTGCCGAATTTCATTGCCCATTTGTATCTGTATCTCCCTACCCCCCGAACGATTCTTTTTGGGACACTCAGCCCCCCGTCGTGCCAACTCACACTTGACCAACGTCGGGTAGCTTAAACGAAAAAATGCACCCTCCGTCGTAAGTATGTTACTCGTAGATGCGGCACCGCCATTTGCCTCTGGAACAATTTAATTGATCGATAGGCTAATGCTGCGCCTGCTCGGACCTATGGATCCGTAAGTTATAATAATAATAATAATATCTTGGGACAACTCACACAACGCCATCTGATCCCAAACTAAGCAGAGCTTGTACTATGGAAACCAGACAACTGATAAACATACTTATATATTTCTAAATACATACATATTATAGATAAATAACACCCAGACACATAAACCATCCTGCTCATCACACAAAGTTTTATCCTGGGTGGGGATCGAACCCACGACCTCTTGCGTAGCAGTCGGATACACTCCCACCGCGCCACAGAGGCAGTCAATGCGTGCTGTAGTTATGTCTATGCGTGCGCTCTAGCTCAAGGTCAAGCATCTATGAAGCTCTCCTTCTGTAGGCAGGTACCTATACCAAGGTATAACTTTTGAATAGATTTTTTTTTATATCGGAGAGCATATATTTTGAATTCTAACTTGGCTGATCTTGACCATGTGACCATTCTTGTTTCACCATCGTTTTTTTTAAAGGACGAATCCCGCTATATGGAGCAAGCCCTGTGTCGTGGGGGACTTTACAAACATAAAAGTCACGGACACAAATTACACCCAGACTAGGAACAATTATTTGTGGATCACATAAAGTGGTGTCCCATCTGGGAATCGAACCAACCACCCTGTTGCGTAGCAGTCGGACACACTCCCACCGAGCCACAGAGGCACTAAACTTGGAATTAAATACAGAACAAGTTCAACGTACTGTTATAAATCCAAATCCATCAACTACACATGTCGTGTAAAAATTCCTTAAAACGACTTCAAATATCGAAGTGTAACTGCACCGAAAACTACAAAGTCACGACCCACGAATAGTACTTACACTTAAAGCAATCGTATTTATTTTACATCTCTTTCAATCGATCTTGTGAGAGCAAGAGGTCCAATACCATTGTTCATATTACAGTTATATGGACGAACATAAATTATTCATGTGTCCCCAAAATATGGGCGTTTCTTGTTAATTCTCGCAGCTTGACAAGACAATTCGTACTTTATTTTATGCGAATTTATTGTATAGGTACGTACTTAAAGTAAGAAATCATTTTAGTTAGAGAACAAATGCTGGTGAGCCTGATTATAGGTGAGGATTCAGTCAAAGTAATGTGGTATTTTAGATTTAAGAGTGTTCATTTTTGTATCCGTGTTATGTCGTTTAAATAGTTAAGATTATTATGCATGCCAGATGTAGGGTTTATCTTTTGTAATGACGATGTATAGCTAAAGGTCGTAATGTGTACCAGATGTCAGCAAAAGAGATTTCATAAGAATTCTTTGTGCCTGTGTCAGACAATAGTGATTTAATGGTGTCCTTAAGTATTTTAACGATTCGTAAGTATGGCGCCAAATAGTTTTTGTGGTGAACCGATGAGTTTTTGTATCAAATTTAGAATAGATATGGTGTATAGAATTGTTTTAAGTTGTTAAAGTAAGGGTATAGTTAAGTAGGGTGAGAGGCCCAGGTAGTCAGTAACACTCAGATGTTTTAATGTAAGTTAGTTATAAGTCATCAGTTGAAGACGAGCATCTGCCGAAGATGCACATCAGTTGACGACGAGCATCAGTCGTAGATGCACACGACGAATAGTAGCGTAGATTTAAGAAGTAACTTTAAATAAGACAATCACTTGTTACCAAATAAAAGAAGCACATACACACTTGTGATATTTCTTTGCCCTGTGATTCCATTAATTATTAGTATCACCAACCACCACCGATTACGATACTACATTTTGGGGGCTCGTCCGGGATTGAAGAAGATCAACGTCCGGGATCGAAGAAGATCATCGTCCGGGATTGAAGAAGATCATCTTTCAGGATTGGAAAAGATCATCGTCCGGGATCACAGCTAGCAAGAAAATCATGAGTGTATAAGGACGTGAAGATGATGAAGATGTGAAGAGGTGAAGACGCAAATACGTAAAAACTATGAAGACGTGAAGACGATAACGACGTAAAGACGATAACGATGTAAAGACGATAACGACGTAAAGACGATAACGACGTAAAGACGATAACGACGTAAAGACGATAACGACGTAAAGACGATAACGACGTAAAGACGATAACGACGTAAAGACGATAACGACGTAAAGACGATAACGACGTAAAGACGATAACGACGTAAAGACGACAACGATGTAAAGATGATAACGATGTAAAGACGATAACGACGTAAATACGAAGAAGATGTGATAAAGACGTAACGACGAAAAGACGTGTCAGTGCATTGCCTTCCAAGTTTCAGTAAGTGCGCAAGTTAGTAAGAGCCATGGAAGGTATAGGCGATAAGGTTGCAGGAGACTTAAGCGTAGGGGAGCTGGAAGACGTCCAGCTTGCGCAAATGAGTGTGTTTAAGCTCAAAGAGGAGCTTAGACAACGGCGTCTCCGGGTGACAGGTCGTACGCCTGAGTTGTTGGCGAGGCTAAAGATGGCACTTATACTGGAACGGGAGCACGTTTCTGACGATGAAGAAGAAGCAGACGACGATGATGAATACGACGATGAAGACGACGATAACGACGACGACGACGTCGACGACGACGATGACGAAATCAAAACACCTGTAATTCGAAGACGTAATGAATCACGGAGTGTATTGTGGACCTTTCATGAAGTAAAAGACTCAATGAAGAAGTTCAGTGGTGAGGGCCACTCTGACGTACAACAGTGGCTTAACGAGTTTGAAGACATGGCGTTACGTTGCGGTTGGCCTGATGGTCATATGGTCTTTTTCGCTAAAGCACTACTGATTGGGACAGCGAAGCTATTTGTACAATTCGGTCAATATGAGAGGTGCAGAAAGTCGTGGGATATGTTGAAACGAGCGCTAAAAGACGAATTCGGAAAAAAGATTGAAAGTGAACAAGTGCAAAGAGAAATTAGTCAACAAAAGATGCAAAATAAAGTATTAATTCAAGAAAAGAGTGATAAATTAGAACGCAACATACGTCAAAAGAAGAAGAAGATCGACGCTACGTCGACTACGGCGAAAACTGTTAAACATTGTATAAAAAATCGTGTGAGTGCAGTGCGCTCTGAGAAAATAGACGATACAAAGTCTTATGAGTTTAGTGAATTTAAAGACACAGTTTTAGAGAGTCCGTCGATGACAAATGATATTTGTATAAAGTCACGATTTGAAGAGGAAAAAGTGGAAATTAGAGACTCTAAAGTTTTAGCTTTAGTAGAGACAATTAGTGATTTGCCTTTAATATGTAAGAGTGTGCATAAAAAGTTAGAAGCGCCGCCGCTATGTAAGAAACAGATTATGTGTTCTGTAAATGACAAAGACGATATTGATGTAAGTAATAAGCCGATAGCAATAAGTGAGGTCAACGTAAAGACGAAACGAATTAACCTTGTAAAGTCAGACAAACCTGTAGTTTCGCAACCGCGGAAATTGGCTCCTTCAGAGCGAAAAGTAGTAAAAGATTTGATGTGTTTAGAAGTTGCGGCTCAGCACGGGTTAATAGTTGGATGGAAGATATGCCAGGTCCTACATGTAATAATTTTTAAGAGTATGGTGAAACTCTCATATTATATTAAGATAGCTGTTAAGTATTTGCTTGTGCCACAAATAGTTAAGATTGTACAACGATGTTTGCGAGTAACAAAAAGACGTGTATTATTGTTATATAGACTGTTAAGTAGGCGAAAAATGAAACGACGACATTTGAGGGCAAATGTCATTGCAGGATGGCCGAATGTGGTATTTTAGATTTAAGAGTGTTCATTTTTGTATCAGTGTTATGTCGTTTAAATAGTTAAGATTATTATGCATGCCAGATGTAGGGTTTATCTTTTGTAATGACGATGTATAGCTAAAGGTCGTAATGTGTACCAGATGTCAGCAAAAGAGATTTCATAAGAATTCTTTGTGCCTGTGTCAGACAATAGTGATTTAATGGTGTCCTTAAGTATTTTAACGATTCGTAAGTATGGCGCCAAATAGTTTTTGTGGTGAACCGATGAGTTTTTGTATCAAATTTAGAATAGATATGGTGTATAGAATTGTTTTAAGTTGTTAAAGTAAGGGTATAGTTAAGTAGGGTGAGAGGCCCAGGTAGTCAGTAACACTCAGATGTTTTAATGTAAGTTAGTTATAAGTCATCAGTTGAAGACGAGCATCTGCCGAAGATGCACATCAGTTGACGACGAGCATCAGTCGTAGATGCACACGACGAATAGTAGCGTAGATTTAAGAAGTAACTTTAAATAAGACAATCACTTGTCTACCAAATAAAAGAAGCACATACACACTTGTGATATTTCTTTGCCCTGTGATTCCATTAATTATTAGTATCACCAACCACCACCGATTACGATACTACAGTAATAACAAAAAATATAAGAACATTAGTTAGAGAATGTACTTATTAACAGGTTAAAATGCCCAAATCAAAGTACTTTATTAATTTAGGTTACAGAATGCAACTCTTATAAACATCAGACAAAATTTGGAATAGAATGATCCTACATTTAATGCCAAGTTCGCAAGAGTAAAGCCAGTGGGAAAAGAACTTGGCAAAATTCGTGACCACTTTTTTTATAATGCTAATTAATAAAATATATTTATACACAGATTGATTTTTAATATACTAATAACCTCCCGCTCGTTTCTTCTTTACATAACAATAAATAACTTTGTAATATCAGTTTTGGAAAATATTTAATATATTAACCCTTAACCACTACCACTTGTTTTTGGGATGACCTTTACCACCTAAAGACCATTTTACTGGAGTAAAATCATTCTTTATTGTGAGGTTTAGGCTCTTAACCTAAAAAAGAAACATCGATTTTACTCCGTTGTCTCTCAGATGTGTGGTAAATGGTTGTGTGACACAAGTAGGTGGTAGGTAGGTGGTGAAAGGTTAATTTGTTTTTTTTTTATTACGAAGGTAATGTAAAGAAGCCAAAAGCGGGAGATTTTTAGTATATTAAAAATCATGCTGTATATACAGTTATGACATTAAGTAAGGTGATGCAACCATTACACCATGAAACTCACGCAAAAATTACGGCTTATGTAAAAAAATTAAGTTCTAAATTCAAGTAGATTTGGTAAGGGTATGTCGCGTAAAATCAAAGACCTGTGGAACCCACGAATCAACACTGAAATTGCATGGTGGATCTAATTACAATCCGTTCCCGATAAGGCTAATCAGTATTGGATGATGCTGCCTTCAAATTATTCAGTTTTGATTCCTTCATCATAATTATTCAGTGGTGATGAACAATTGATGCTCGTTTGCCAGGTGCAATTCAGACAAACACTAGTGTTTCGATAGCATTATTACAACATTAAAACCCACAAAACCAACACATTTAATACAGTTTTACCTCCCAGAGAGAGTAATCAGTAAACCCGCAGTCGTAAAACCTCCCCGCTTTATAATGAGAGCGATGTTGCATTAATGTCCGAAGAAAATCAGAACAATTGTTTATAAGATCACTCTGCCGTTATATTTTTAATTTCAAATGTCTTGCTTCGTTGGACTGATGACTTAAGACACGGTAGACGCGGCACATAGAAACTCGATGATATAGGTGAAAATGTTTGTGGCAAATCCGATAGATAACATTAATCTCATTCGAATTATCGATAATCTTTTTAAACTTACTAATAATACAGGTATTGGAATGCTAGGTAATCCTTATTGAACGGTTAAATTATTTTTGGTTGAATTTTGGTACGCTAATAAATTATATCTTTGTTAATTCTGTTCAAAAGCAGTTTGGAAGTGATTGGATGACAAATATTCGAACTTTGTAGACGTAGGTATACAATAATAATAATAATGATTTATTTTCTCACCACAATATAGGAAAACATTACATTAAATTTTATACAGATAATATTATTCTAACATATTATGAGACACTGGTGCCTAAGCTAGGCTCGGGGCCTGTGTTTCAGGGCACCAAGACCCTTTATGGGCACTGAATATGCTTTACTATATTATGCTTTAATATAAAGCTAAAACTTGGATTAGCTGTTCTCACAGAAGAACATAATTATGAACTATTTTTATAGTTTTAGTTTTAGATATTATATACCATTGTACTGGCGACGTGAATAAATTACAACTACTTAGTAAATGCATATCGTCACAGTGAGAAAACTTTTCAACCAAGTTCATTAGGTATTTTTTGTCCCCTTTAAATATATATTTACCTTTGGTAGATACATATATATTTTACAGAACCAGTTGCCAATAAGCATTTCTATAAATACAGCAGAATATTTTAAAAATAAATTCCAATCAATACCACGTCGAACGGTGTTTTTCCATACATATGCTTAACACATCGCCTTGATCGGTCATTTGACTACAAAATAGTCGCACAAATACCAAGAAGACTTATGCAAATAACTACAAACACTAAGAAATATGTTTAATGTGCACTGTAAATTCTCTTATCAGATATTTTCGCGCTATAAAACAAGTGACTTATGCGACCTGTGGCGAGTCTATGCGTTCTCAAGTTACGAAATCGTACGGTACATTTGCTGAGTGCATCGTGGGTATGTCATACGTGCTCGCGATTGCTTCGAGGTTTCTGCGACAAATTCTACTAAATTAGACGACCATAGCTATTATTCGTCTCATTAGCTTTTGATATTATAGAGGAGAATGCACTAGATCGACCACAGCGAAGTTATGGCACGTGTCCCACGGATGGCACGCGACAGGTTAATATACGTGCCTGTATTAACCTGTTGCATGCTATTTATGGCATGAATGCTTTTGCCTGATAAAAGCTATGATCTACAATTACAAGCACACGAACATGTTTGCAGGTGTGAAAAGACCATGTTTTAGGGTTACCCAAGGGTAAAAACGGGAGCCTATTACTAAGACTCCACTGTCCGTCTGTCTGTCACCATGAAAATTTTCAGAGATTATGTATTTCTGTTGCCACTTTCACGCTCAAACAGCTAAACCGATTTAGATGAAATTTGTACGGAGATAGAGTGCACGCGGGCGGAGCCGCGGGCGAAAGCTAGTTTGTAATATAAAGAAGCCAAGAGCGGGGTTACTAGTATATTAAAAATCAACCTGTATAATGTTCTAGCTATTGAGTGCGAAAATTATTACCTTTTGCAACTTTCCTTAGTTGCACTTTACTTGAACATAAACTGCTACTGTTTTTGTTACATTATAAAAGAAAATAATTACAGACCGTACATACATGAATCTGTCATGTACAAATCTCTTACAGATTTACTTCTAAAATTATAATGTACGAGTAACACACTTGACTGCACTTTAATTAGTGAAACTATAGTAATCTAAAAATCTACAACATCTCTTTAAGTCGTTTGTAGAGTTTTTAGATCACGATCGAATTTTAATGCTTAACAAAATTATCATAAACATGCGAAAATGTCTTTAAAAAATAAGAACAACGATGCATACATTTATAATAAAAAAAGCAGTCGAGGCATTCTTGAACCTATTAGAATAACAGTGCTAATAGATGATCCGATCTCCATTCGACCAATACCGTTTGTGTATCTTTTATTGTCCAACTAGCTATTTTCTGCGGCTCCGCCTAGGTCGCAGATGATTGTTATTGCGATAAATAGTAGCGTATCTTTGTGAAAAGTTCAAACCCATTGGATGCTGAATCTATTACGATAGTACGGTAAGATAATAAGATAATTTTGGATAGGTTGTACACCTATCCAAAATTTCAGGCAAACTTAAACATTTTGCCGTGATAACGTCTCATAAATCGATGAACGCCGGCTGCATACACGAAAAAGTGTCACGTTCCGCCTGTCAACTGTTTACAAAGTGAAGTATCAGCCTATCAGCGAATTGCGATTGCAGCGACATGCAATACAATTGGCACTAAAGTAACAGCCTATCAGCAAATGACGATTGCAGCGACATGCGATACAATTGGAACTAAAGCTGTCACAGACATGGTTATTTATTACAATGTAAAACTAACGCCTGTAAACCAACTTTACAGATAACCATTTTATATACACGTGATTTTTTATGAAGACGGCTGAATATAACGGATCTTTCTTACTCTCACACAAAATACCTACTACTGAAAGGATTTTAATAAAACTTTACAAAAATAGTAGATACTATAAACACACATATGAATATACTATATATTATTTTAGGATAGGTAGGCATAGATTAGCAGCCATTACACACTCAATCCAGATCGTGATCAGGGGGGTAAGACAAGGTATATTCGTTCCGTGGCGAATTCGATAACGCCGTACTAATCGCTCCCAAAAAAATAAAAAAATGTCGATGGTCTCCACCGCAAACGTCAAATTCTATACTATAATTATTTTCTAATAACAACATCGCTTTTCGAATATGACTTTGACTAGCCTGTTGGTCTAGTGGTTAGTGACCCGGACTGCTATGCCGAAAGTCGTGGGTTCGATCCCCACCCTGAATAAAACCTTGTGTGATAAGCACGGTGGTTTATTGTATGTCCGGGTGTTATTTATCTATAATATGTATGTATTTAGAAATATATAAGTACGTTTATCCGTTGTCTGGTTTCTATAGTACAAGCTCTGCTTTGTTTGGGATCTGATAACGTTGTGTGAGTTGTCCCAAGATATATTATTACTTTGTCTAGACCCTGATCGGTAAGGTCGCGGATCCCAATAGATTGTTAGGTAAATACATCCTGATTCGTCTAGTTGCAACATGTCCCGATCAGTCTATCCAACACACTACACAGTGTTATACACGCTAATTAGTGATCTTGATCAATCTGGATCAAGATCACTAATTACGATCACGGGATCTGGATCTAGATTGATCGTGTAATGGCCGCCATTGTATCATTTAGGTACAATCGGGAGCATCAATGTTAACGTGATTATTTAATCATTACACACTATACTAAAAGGTAGGTAGGTATGCTTTCGCACACTGGTTTAACGTTCGACAAAAGTTAGCTTCAAGCGTCAACAAATAATAGAAGTTACCCATAAAATATATATTCTACTGTGACCAGTGGCTGTGTAATTGTATATGTAAATTCTACGGTTTATATCACTTGTCATACATGCATAGTTGCATGCCCCTTCATTCAAAAGGCCCATAGAATTGATTAGTGACAGAACAATCACCGTGACACTGCCACCTGTGCGCGCTACGTCTAAGTATCAACTGCATAAACATAAACTATGCATGTATTGTTGAGTCGCGACGAACTGTGAAGAGTCAATACTTAGATACTGTATTTGCATTTTAGAAATTTCTACCTTTTTGCCTTGGAAATAGAGGTCAATTTAAATATTTACGACGTGTAAAAGGTACAACACTTTTATTTACCCGACGTTTCGATCGAATTGCACTAATCGTGGTCATGACTGCAGCTTAGCGATATCTCCATGATCACACGCGATTGAGTCCCGATGATATAGGTACTAGAAATAACTTCAAGCTACTTAAGTTACAAGCATAGGTATAACAGTTAAAGTGAAACTTAACAGTTTTTTAATTTAAAATATATTTCTGTAACAAATGAGGATGTTTGTTGTCTTTGCGTTTACTATTATTTCATGTCCAAACAATCGAATTTAAACCACAATACAGGGTTATTTTTGGTATAGTGCGACACCCCAACAAATGAATGAAAATATTAAAAACTTGCAGAGTTATAAGTCATTCAAGTTGTCTTGTGTTCTACGCGCTATCGTGCGCATTGCGTCTTAAGTACGTAATCAATGGTTATTATTGAAAATATAAGTGCTGATTGCATTTCACATCACATTGTTAACAGGTTGGACTGTTACAATAATTAATGAATTAATTATATGATTGATTAGTTAGTTAATTTAAAAGTATAAAATGGTCCAAAAACTTGGATTGTGTTACTGATTCTGAGCAAACTACTTTCAGGTTTGCACTATATCAAGATTAACGTCATTTAATAAAAAAAATATATTTATTTATCTTTATATATATATTTCTTGTGTGTGTGTATGTCACTGAACTCCTTTTAGAGTGAGTTCAAGGGGATTCGAGGATGGTTTAGATTCACAATTGAACCCGATTTACAAAAAAAAAAAAGAGTCGAGACGAAGTTCGCCTGGCCAGCTAGTATACATACACACATCAAAAGTGTCTAGGGATCAAGCATTTTTATGCGGATTTCTTGAGATTGAGATGTGGCTTTGTAATAAATTTATGATTTTATAAATTTATATGGATCCTTTTTGGTGCATTTCATAATTTGAATCAGGAACTGTGAATCAAATTCGAGTAAAAGATGAAAATCAGCTGTCAATATTTTCCCTATAAAAACATACAACGCATTGAAGACATTATTAGTGCTACTGTTTCCCTACTACTGATTAAAACCAACGTTATTATGGAGCGGCGACGTCATTTAAGCAGGGAAGAAATGCTCAGAGCCGTGGGAATGATAGAAGCTGGTTCCCGGCAACGTACTGTGGCTTTAGCTCTGAATACAAGTCAGAGTGTTATCAGTCGACTTTGGACACGTTACCGAAGCACTGGTACCGTGGCTGAGCGCCATGGAGGACGGTATCGCTGCACCACACGGAGACAAGACCGATACATTCAAATCTTAACTCGAAGAGGTCCAACAATAACCGCCATGATGTTAGCCGTGAGGCTTCATCACTCTTCAGGGAACTTAATTAGCGACCAAACAGTCAGAAACCGCTTGCATGAAGTGAACCTTCATTCCCGAAGACCGCTACGGGTACCACCTATAGCAATGCACAATCGTAGGATTCGATATCAATGGGCTCTTGAACACAGAAATTGGGCAGAAGAACAATGGCGTTTCGTGTGCTTTTCTGATGAGTCTCGTTTTGGTATAAGACCGGATACAAGACGTATACGACACTGGAGAACCCCTGGACGCCAACAGCGATTAAAATCCTGCCAGGAAGTCCATCCTTATAGTGGTGGAACCATCATGGTATGGGCGGGTATTTGGATCGGCGGAAGAACTGAGTTGATTTGGATCAGAGGCAACCTCAACGCTCAAATTTATGCTGAGACGATTGTATCAGACGTCATCGTTCCTCTACAAGTGCAAATCGGTCCCTTATTTCAGCTAATGCATGATAATGCACGACCGCACACCGCAAGAGTTGTAAGACAGACTCTCGCCGCAGCTAACATCAATGTCCTGCCCTGGCCTGCTCAGTCGCCAGACTTGAACCCGATTGAGCATGCATGGGATATGCTACAGAGAAGAGCTCTGCCGAATATGGAGGGTATCCAGTCGCAAGAAGACCTTTTTTTGTTGTTGCAACGAACATGGGCGGCCATTCCACAGCGTGATTTGGATGAACTCATTTTGAGTATGGCAAACCGATGTTCTTGTGTTGTTAGTGTTCGCGGTAGAAACACGGATTATTAATTGTTTAAGTTACCCAATAAAATTTTAAAGAAAACTGTTATTTCAGTCTTTTTTTCGAACTTTAATGTTAGTGGTTCAAATGTCAAAAATCCCTTTATTAGGAAAATGGCAAATTTCTTTATTAATGCAAAGGTGACTTGGTTTATCGTTACTGTGACAAACGAAAACACTTTATTTGATGAATCCTTAAAGAAATAAAAGAAATAAAATCAATCAGGAGAAAAGTTATTGCAAAAATATATGTTGATCCCTAGACACTTTTGATGTGTGTATATACATATAATGTAATACCTTAAAGTCTTAAAGTTAATTGTAAGTCTTTCCACTCCACAGAATTTTTAGGCTCTTCAATTGAAAGTACCTTAATATTATGGGCACATTAGATGTATGTACACATTTACGTAAGGTACATTACAAACAGTAACCCAGCCTTGAGTTAATCAAGCTTTAAGTGCACTCGGAATCATTCCCGAAGTGCTGTTTGCATAATGGAGTAAGCACTTAAATTGAAAAGCTTTAACGATTTTCCCGTCAAACATTTATATTCATTCAAAGAACCCTGTGTAATACATACATACTAGAGATGTACCGATTAGTCGCTGACTAGTACTGACTGCTAAACCGACTATTTGTGAGACAGGTAACCGAATTAACCTTATTGTAACCTAAGTACACCTTGCGGATTGCTTTACGTTTAGACCGTGTTGTTACCTACCAACCGTCATCAGAAGTTGGCTTAACTTATGACCAAATTCGGCGCAACCTAGTCAAAATGTCAAACAATCCATATTAATTACTTTAAAGTGCTAAAGGCGTAGCATGACTACAATTTTAACAAAAGTATATAGATTGCTAAAACCACCCTTCCTTTTTGGCTTCGTCGTAGTCGGGTATTATGGAACTACGTTCCAAAAATACGGCTTAGGCAACTTGCAGATTAATAGAATTTCTTTATTTGCTTGAAATGTTACTAAAGTATTACGCTACATTACTAAAGTATTACGCTACATTGTTCAATATACGTAATACAAAACTTAACTAAATAACTGCATGCTAAAAGTAAATATTGGTTAAGTTTTGTGTTCTAACATGAAGAATTCGTTTAAGGAATAAAAACTATCATGAAGTCCAAAATAATATAAAACTTTGGAAATTAAGTCGGCTAGTTGGTAATTAAAATTTATTTCAGTAGCTATATCCCATAAAAAACATGACATTTTGCTGCAGGAACGTTTCTAAGCGTTCCTGCAGCAGAAACTGTTTTTGTGAAATAACTTCAAAACTATCAACGCAATAAATTTAAAAATGTGCGCAACAATTACACGAGGTAGACAACTAATTTTCTGAAATACTTTAAAAATTAAATTTGACAACATTCTGCTGGAGGAACGCACACACTAATGGACCTTTTTGCAAACGACTATTCGGCCTGTCGGCCAAAGATGGCCCATCTCTAATTTATATTCATTCAAAGAAGCGAGTGTGTATACATAATTTATACAACACGTGTCTCTTTAGTATGATGGTTACTAATTATTCTGAGGTCCCGTTCAGTCGGACGGGCCGACTGCAAACGGTAGCGCTTACTGTTTGTGAGACCAAATGGTGTTGTGAAATGTTTACGTCTGTTGCATAAACATGTAGACAGAGAATTGGCCTATTAGTCAAGTGGTTAGTGACCCTAACAGCTAAGCCAAAGATTCGATCCACCCAGAAAAAATATTTGTGTGAAAAGGTGAGGAACAGTGTTACTACGAGTAACAGCATCAGATTGTTTAATTACAAATAACAAAACATACCTTACATTTAAAACCTTATTGTTATCATCATTTTTTTTTCATAATTAATTCATATTTATTTATTTAATATTTCGGAAACTCCACAACTTTTTTTACTTATAACAATGATATGGTTACAATAATCGTACACTATAGCCACTAACAATGTTTCACAATATGATCAACAGGTTTTATAGAAATAACAGTTTAATTTGCATTTTTGCCACTACAAGTGTTCATTTTGACATCTGAAAGCTAGCCCCTGTTTTTTGCAATTTATTTTTAACCCATTCAAAATCAGGCCTTCACCTTGTATTACATTGATGTAGAGTACCCATGCACCCACCCAGCAGATTGCAAATATAGGTAATTGTAGTAAAAACAGCTGCGTTTAATCGCCAATAATTACTATAGAAGATCATACACACGAGTATTTTACGTTCAAAGAGGATACGTTGCTCTGAGCAGCGGAGCGTAAGCCCCATTTAGCGGAGAGAGCCACGTTGAACAGTATAACATTAATAAATTAATCATGATTTTATGGAATTCCGCTAGCGCGCCGCACCGCAATATTTAGGGTACCGTAAGAAATATGAAAATTTTATAACCAAATGAAAACATACACTCAAATAAAAGAATAAAATTTTCGAAATTAAAATGCAACAAATAAGAAAAATAGAGCGGTAAAATTTTGTATTTTTTTCTAATGATGTTTAATATTTATCGCATGTTTTGTACGCAATATTGATAAAAATTACGCAAATTCATCTATCGTATAATCCGAACGTCTCATTTAAGGCAAATCGATCAAAAATAAACAAATAATAAATAAAAAAATGTTGTCTGTAAAGTCGGTTTACGGACAATAATTTTACGTAATAACGTCATAAAAAAACATTAACGAAATAAAGACACATCGCGTTG
Source organism: Herminia tarsipennalis (assembly GCA_945859575.2). Classification (NCBI taxonomy): domain Eukaryota; kingdom Metazoa; phylum Arthropoda; class Insecta; order Lepidoptera; family Erebidae; genus Herminia; species Herminia tarsipennalis. The sequence continues at coordinate 21,303,984 of OX243835.2, read as the reverse complement.
CTCAGCTACCAGTCAATAACGTTAGTTCCAATTGTAACGCATGTCAGATCGCTGCAACCGCCATTCGCTGTTGCTTAGCAACCAATCAATAACGTGACTTTTTTTAAAACACTTTTTCGTACGTGCACCCGGTCATCGATTTACAAGAGGTTAGCACGTCAAAAAGTACCATCAAAAATCAAATATTTATCCGATTGGCACCCAAACATTACAGCTATGCACTACACCCAACTTAATTGAAAGATCATGTTATATCGTAACGTTACGGTAAATTGTAACAACAGAAATAACATTGAAAACGTGTTAAAATTACATAGTTATAAGTTCCCCAATCTAAATCTTGATTTTAACACGATTTCTCACGAATCAGGTCCCACAAATCCTTATTCGTTATCTAACATTCACTGTCCAGTAAAAAGATGACAGCAAATATAGTTTTTTTTTTCTTTTTATATACCAAGACGGTATTTTATAATGAAACGAACAGGTCATGAGCCTGATTGTAAGCAACACGCTAGCCCATAACAGTATCATAATTAATTCATATTTATAACATTCATATATAGTAACACCCGAATCCTAATTTGGCAAAGACATGATTGTCAAAACAGTGCGCTCCTCATTTGAGACAGCTCATTTCCCCAGTAATTTCACTTGCTACAATGCCCTTCAACCGAAACAGTGATTATGTTGACATCATTATTTTATGGAAGAATACCTGACACTGTGGTGGTTCCCCCCAAGACGGTATATGGCTTAGACCTAGAAAAATAATGTTACAATAAAGTTAGATGCGGAACCCCAGCACCCACAGCAGCGTTTAATGCATGCGAGTGAGAGTTCGTCTTAAGACTAGGTATATGTGTTAATAGTAACGTCTACAGATTACGTGCGAGCGAACATTCTTATTGTTAACGGCTTTTATTGTGAATCAGCTGAAAAGATTCAGTCATTTTTTTGCTTATTTTGTCTGTAAAGCTTCGCCATAGTTTCTGTAGTTAGGTTAGCAACTGGCAATTATTTATCTATTTGAAGTTTTAGCGTATAATTACGATTATTATTAATTTGATTATGAGTTTCTTACTAACTTCTTCTCGTTATCTTCATACTTGAAACTTCCGACGAATTTAATTTAATTTTACAAATTGACGTTTTTAAACAATAATTGATTTGGTTTTATGAATCAAGTGAGTTTGAATTCGAGACCATTTTTTTCTTTAATTTTATGTCTCTTAATTTTTAAACAGCTCTATTTTTTTCTTTTAAATATTATCACATGCAAAAGGTAACAAAAACCTACTATTTAACTGTAGCATCATTAACTGTCATGTGCAGTGTGTCTAACGGCCGGTCTCAATAATCTATTTATCGATCGATTTTGGCTACTAGAATTTTGACATATTTTGTATGGAGCTTATGTCAATTATATAGCTCAAGTAGCCAAATCCATCGATAGTTAGATTATTGAGACCGGCCGTGAGTAAAAAATAAAATTCAAAATACCTAGCTTTATGTTTAGTATATGGCAACTTTGTAGATTATAAAGATTTAAAAACTGGCAACATAATTAGAAAAATATATTTGAAAATAAAACCAGGCAGGAACGTCTAGTTCCATAGTCTTTTTTTCCGACATTGGAAGCACATAAATTTTGAACTTTCAATTAATGCTGGCACAACATAGTAATTCGACAACAATCAACATAATATACCAAACAAAGATATAAAAAAAACCCGTGATAATCTGCTATTACCAAAAGCTGTCTGCTATTGAAAAGTGAGCACAGTGTTGGCATCAGACCCTCCCATATTTTTCACACTAATTGATACCCATTATAATCAACTTAAGCCTAAAAAGCACCATAAATAAAATCTACTTATCTCATCAATAATACGTCTCTCTCCCGATATAAATTACTTCGGATTGTATTTTGACGTTCACCAGTTAACGATTTGAATAATCCGAGAATTATTAGATGTGAGAACGTATTTCAAATTTAATGTCTGATAGAAAGTTCACTCGACTCGGAAATAATGCAAACTAATCTATAATAGGGGAAACCACCCAATTATTGGCGCTTTAGGAATAAATTATTGGCACTTGAGTAAATTGTCAGCTATTGTCACTAAATTCCTATATTGGTTATTGGTATAGCGTCTGTAATTTTAAACAGGAAAAGAATAGTATTTTACTTTTACCATACCAAACTTAAAAAATGATTATTTTCCTTTTTTTTTTCTTTTTCAAACTAAAATCTAAAGTGTCAATAATTACCATTAATTATTATTGACACTTTAGATAGATAGTGTCAACGATTGGGTGATTTACCCTATTATAAATGCGAAAGTTTGGATAGATGGACGTGGACGGCTAAAGGAATCTGGATGAGATTTTATTAGTCTGGAATAGCATATGGGCTGTACGAAGCCGCAGAAAACCAAACATATGAGACATACCAAAAGTATATCTACGTCATTGTCCACTTCAAAGCGGCAACATACAGTAACAACATGGTACTTAATTACTTTTTATAGTACTTACTATATTAAGTAATGTCTCATTTCTCATTGAATATTGATATAGGTAATAGGTAATCATGTTCAAATGTAACAATAGATACCTATTATAAGAAATAATGAAGTAGGTAGGAGTCCTACCTACTTCATTGTTTCTTAGGACATACAATCTATACTAATATTATAAAGCGGAAGAGTTTGTTTGTTTGTTTGTTTCAACTCTAATCTCAGGAACTACTGGTCCGATTTGAAAAAACATTTTTTTGTTGTATAGCCCATTTATCGTATAGGAATGCTATAGGCTATATAACATCGCGCTACGACTAATAGGAGCAGTGTAGCGACGAGAAATGTTGCAAAAACGGGGAAAATTTACGCATACGAAGTTGCGCGGGACAGCTAGTAGGTAATATATAAGCGGCGGTGGCCAAATAGCTAAGGCATCGGAATCATGAGATCGCGGGTTCCGAACGTGAACATACTCCTGACACAAGCCTTCGAGCTTAGCTGGAGGGGTTAACAAGATTGCTAGTAATGTAAGACCCAATACCACATTGCTTGTTATCTTTAAAAAAAACCGACATTGAAATACTTTACTTAGATAGGTCTATAGCCTAATGGCTAAGGCTTCGCCTCACAATCGTGAGGTTGCGGGTTCGAATCCTACCCATTATACTACCGACGATCATTGAGCTTCGCTAGAATTGTTAACAGGATTGCTAGTAATGTGGGACACATTCCCATATTGCTAGTTATATTAAAGAAAAAAAAAGTAAGATACAAGGACACTCTAGGTGTGAACTTTTATATTTGTGCCAAGTTTATATATTCGAAATAAATAAATTAGCTTTCTATAACCACATACCTACCTCTCGTTTTGGAAGTTAAAAATAAAGGCTAAAACATTATTAATACCCTTATTGCTAACACTTCTTCCTACGTATTAGCATTACCTTAGTAAGTAAATACTGCCAGGTCTAAACGTAAACCGGACTATAGTGTAAAATATGTTAACAGTTTTCCACTTTAAAGCAACAGCCAGCCGTAATCTCATCTTTAAATATACTTAAGTAACGGTATAATATGAATCTAATCAAATAATTATTTAATTAGACTCCAGATAGGTACTTATAAGCCGCTATTTCGCGGGCTGCAAACACGAGTAAAGTGCGTGAAAGATGAACAGTGAACGTGTTCTTTCTTGTAAGTAGACGGTTCTAATTATATATTATGTTACAGTTACTCCAGTTTCATATTAATGATGAAAAGAAAGATTACTAAAGCTTCTACAGTTAGAAAAGAGACGCGTGAAAGTTAGTATGTTACACTAGGGTAGCAGATAAAGCGGATGCCAGTCAGAAATGGTATATTTAAATGGATTTTCATACGTAACATAAGGTAGTCTCGCAGTACAAAACATTAGAGGCAGGGGCGCGGACGCGTTGTTTTAAAAATACACTAGTTGACCCGCGCCAATTCGTATGCGTCAATTTTCCCCAATTTTGCAACCATTTTGGTTTTGTTCCGCTTGGTCGTAGTGTGGTGTTATATAGCCTATAGCCTTCCTCGATAAATGGGCTATCCAATCCATACTAATATTATAAATGTAAAAGTAACTCTGTCTGTCTGTTTGTCTGTTACGCTTTCACGCTCAAACAGATTTAGATTAAATTTGGTATGGAGATAGTTTTTATCGTGATAACCGAATACACGCGGGCGGAGCCACGGGCGTAAGCTAGTAGTAAAATATTTTTAACTACAACCTGAGATTATCACGTTCAAACAAACAAACAAACTCTTCAGTTTTATAATATTAGTATAGGTACGTGGTAGATAACGGCCCATAAGCTCTCTCAGAGAGTTTATAGGCGTCTCTGCAGTGAGAATGTTTTTTTTTTAAGACTACTCTCGCATTAGGGTACAAGCCCTGTGTCGCTGGACTTTACATACATACAAATCACGAACAATTTGTGGATCACACAAAGTGTGAATCGAACCCTTGCCTCGAAGAGTACGTAGGTATGTTAAGCCGTTGTTCCTATACTTAATCTCTCCGGTCTTGTACATTGTATAGCTAGACGTCGAAAGTCCACAGATGAAATAAATGATTATTATTTACTAAATAGCCGGAAAACTGCTCAATCAACGACTTAATCGATTGACCCCGGGACTGTTAATTAAATTATAGAACTAAAGATTACAGCGCTTGTAATTAAAAAAAATAAACTGCAGCTAGATTGATTGATTTTAAAATATCTAAACTTTCGCATAGTCTAAGAACGCTAGCGATTTCGTATTCTGAATACCTTTAACATACCTACTATCTATTTAACTAGGGAACGTAATCTCTCTATAGACGCCTAAAATATCTCGATGTTACATTTCTCCGACCATCTAAGTGGTTACAGTTCAACTAGAAGTTACTGAACAGATGGCGAGACTATAGCCACTTACATTGACTACCTCTGTGGCGCGGTGGGAGTGGGTCCGACTGCTACGCAAGAAGTCGTGGGTTCGATTCCCACACGGGACACCACTTTGGGTTATCTACAAATTGTTGTTCCGAGTCTGGGTGTACTTTGTGTAGGTGACTTGTAACCCCACTGCGGGAGTCGTGTTTAAAAAAACTCAATCTCTCAAAGATTTGCTTCAATAAAAGAAATTAAACAATCAATTTAATCAATCATTAGATTGAAGGTATCAATCAATCATTTAGCTTTCCACTGTTCTCACGCTACTGCAGAAAAATAAATATGTTGCTTAAGAATTCATTCTTAAGTTTCTCAAATGATTGGAATATCTTAATATCTATACTTATATTATAAAGCAGAAGAGTTTGTTTGTTTGTTTTTTTGAACGCGGTATTCTCAGGAACTACTGGTTCGAATTGAAAATTCTTGTTTTGTTGGGTAGTCCATTTATTGAGGAAGGCTATAGGCTACATAACATCACGCTACGACTAATATGAGCGAAGTAGCAATGAAAAATGTTGTAAAAACGGGAAAAATTTACGCATTCGAAGTTGCGCGGGTCAGTTAGTGTAAGTATAAACTATAGAACAGCGACTAATTAAAGCCGAAACCAAACAATATTTTGACTCAAGAAGTAAGTGTTTTACAGGGTTCGTATTTACTATAATTGTTCGTGAAAATGGCAAGTCCACGCGGAATTGTCAAAACCTTGTCATATGGTAAATGGAGAGGTGCGCTCAAAAGTGCATCAATGCGCATACGCGGTGGACATTTTTCCGCGCATGCGCCTTGATGCATTTCTGAGCGCACGTCTCAAAAAATAGATCGTGAAGAAGGACCCAGATACGTAGTTTAATAGCGGCCCAACCCTGCTTCACACGGACTTTTCTACATGATATGTATTAGGCACACCTATAAATCTTCCGGAAAAGTCTATTATTTATATCAACCTATATGATATCCCACTACTGGGCACGGGTCTCCCCAGTAGAACCTATATAGATCATGGGGGAATTTGCCATAATCGCCACGCCTTGCGAGCGGGTTGGCGATCGCAGTACGCTTTAAAGTACGCAGAGGACACTTCTACCCGTCCTTCAATGTGAAATCCCTTAGTCGACACCCACGGGAAGAGATGGGGTGGCACTCTTCTTAAGCTGGTATGGTATATTATCGTGAAAACTGTTTCTGAATCCGTTGCGCGCTTCAGAAGTTAGAGAAGAAAACAGCGAGTTTGTTATAATCTATAGAGATAAGTAGAAGCATTGAATGCAATGAACGAATTGTTAGAAATTCCATCCGTGGAACAAAAACGATTTAAGTACTTGTGGACGGAGCCGCAGCGAACGGCTAGTACCTACCTACCAATAATTAAAAATTATCTATACTAATATTATAAAGATGAAAGATTTGATCCGAAACTCCTGGACCGATTATAAAAATTATTTCATAATTAAAAAGCTGTATCATCGTGGATTAACATAGGCTATATTATATTGTTAAAAAACTAGAGATCCCTACGAAAATTTTAATAATATAACTCAAGGTATAAAACATTACGATATGACACCCATGTGAAGCCGGGACAGGGAGCTAGTTATCAATATTCGTAATGAAGCTACACACTCTAAAATAAGGAAAAGATAAAATGTTTATTAGCATAGTTTTTATTCAAAGGCTGTGCGGTATTAAATTTTGAGGGAGAAACAGGTTTATAAAAATAGCATAATTTGGATATAAAAATCTTTTCGGAATTATTAAACTCATCTTTCAACAGTTCGAATTCTTAGACATATTTTGTGAACAAAACTTTCGCTTAAGCCATAATGAAGTTGCCAGAAACTGAAAACCTATGTACGTACGTATTACGGATACAAGGTGCATAGAGTTTGACTCTATCAAAATGACGGTTGATGCCATACAGTCATTTTAATCAATTTTTATAAATATTTTACCGTATTTCAGCAACAGCTAGTATGCTCTATATTGCATACTAGCTGTTGCCCGAGACTTTGTCCGCGTGATAATTATGAAAAATAAATTTAAAACGGGAATAAATGTAGCCTATGTGCTATATCGAGACTATAATAATGAATCTATGTTCTAAATTTCGTCGCGTGATTAACAAACATCCATCCATACATCCAAACTTTCGGATTTATAATATTTGTATATATTAACCATATGCAGTTTTTACTAAGCAAGGTACCACTAGAACTATACAAAAACCATCAGCAGCCCTCAACAAATTCCGAAGAAAATATGACTAATTAAATCTAATTTTCTCATATTATAATCACCATACTTCTTAATTCAAAGAATAACTAGCTACTAAGCATACTTTTCCCATGTTCTTAACTAATTGTGTACAAAACTGTACATGAGACTACTGACACGGAGAACGTCGCTTGCGCATGCGTGGCGCGTTGATGTCTTTTGTACGCGGCTTTTAACGTACCATGTTTTTCTTGTACACCTTATCTTTTATCGTTTACAAAATGTATCTTTCGTTCAGAAATTCGGACGTCTTATTAATTCTTTGTATAAATATTTGGTGCGTTAAAAAACGATAAATCTGGGACGAGATAATTGAATGAATATTAACAAATGCATAAACGTTATCCGCCTGATTTTTGCACATATGAAAGTGTAACTGAATTTAAACAAAACTTTTTTCGATATATTTTTTTGCAACCGAAGAAAATGCTAACACACTGACACACTTAAAAGCAAAGCGAAAAGCGGATTTTCACCGTTGCGAACGTCCAAAACACGTTATTGAACCAATTGGTAACGCATTTCTGAATTATCACACTGAAACCAAAACATAACCCAAATACCGTGACATTAAAAAAAATATGTTTTATTTATAAAACAACTCACCGTTGTAATACAGTTGTCTAATCCCACCCTTACACAGTCCACACAACACAATTTAAAATTAGAACAACAAATTAGGGTTGCGCCACGCACGTGTCGATAATAGTGTCGGTTCGGCGTGCGCGCGACGTGTGTTCGATGCGATGGCCGCGAGAGACTGGCGCGCCGCCGCGTCTGGCTTGCACCTGCCGCCCGGCCCCCGCGCTTAGTGACAGGTGGAAAGTACCATCGATATCGATACTTTGAACATCCACACGTCGACCACAAAATACAGTACAGAAAGATGGCTCACAGATCAACAACAAATCCACGCACATATAGACTCGTACGTCAACGATCTCAACGTGCACGGCCTCGGTTGTTATTCGACCAAGAACTGTGCATATACGCGTCTATATATGTGTGAGCCTGTTTTCGCTTGTCATAGGGAACCGACTTACCTATATATTTGTACGTCGACGGCCGTAAACACGAAAGTGGGCGTCAAACTGTCAGTGCACCAAGGGTCACCTCAACAACGAAGATTAAATTTCCCGTTTTAACATTGTTCCTTCGGTAACAATAAATCTAGACTTCCTGGGTGAACGCAATGAAATAATCGTAACAGTTTAAGTATAAGTTGTGTAGTCAACCAGTTCCATTTGAAGAGACTGGGATTAAACTGTACCCTTTAATGGCTCTAGTACTCGATTATATTGACCATCGAATGTGCATAGAATGTAGTTTTATTGTTAAAAGCCTTTTACGCAATGAGAAAATGCATGTAAAATGTTAACGATGTTAGGAAGAGTAAGCTACCTTATTTGGGAAATACTATGGGAGGTCGGCATTTTGCTTTAATGACAGATTTCGCAATACTTTTCAAATTCCACAGATGTTAAAAGTTCTTCGATTTTTCAATCACTATCCCGAAATATAATTCTACATAGGTACCTACTATTTAACTGATACGTTACTTTCCAATACTAGTGTATGTATTATGTACCGATAGGTAAGGTAGATATTCAATAAATCGATACCAATGTAGTATCGATTTATCGAACACCGACATCCCTATCCATACGTAAGCAATGTACTGATCAAATTAATTACCGCCTCATCTCGACTCCGCAACGCTCTCGATCAAAACTCATCACCTTTCTCTTTTCTCCATATAGCGACAAATGATTCGGTCTCTTTCATATTTATAAAAAATGCATAGATTCTTCGGCGGTAGTGCGTGCTGAATGTGAAACTGTAAGTTTCACCTGCGGCTTCAATGAGACAAGTGTGTGGATATGATTAGCACCTATTTATTATGAAAATATATATTTATTCAATAATGTAAGTAATAATCTAACTAACATTATAAGTAGGTATCTGAGGTAGGATGTATTATGTATGTTTGTTAATCGTTCATGAAAAACTACTAAACAGATTTTGATGAAACTTTATAGATATAGCTTATACGTCAAAAGAGCAAATAGGTAGTCTATTTGTTCAAAGTTTGTGCAAAGCTGCGAATTTTCTTCTACACTAGCGTACGCTCGCGGTTTCACCCACGTTGTTCCTGTTCCCGTAAGAATACCGGGATAAAAAGTAGTAAATTTCACCAGGGGATAGTGTAGCTACCCAACGGTAAAAGATTTTTTGAAATCGGTCCAGTAGTTTTTAAGTTTATTCGTTACATACAAAAATACAAATCTTTCCTCTTTATAATATTACTAGCTGAACTCGGCCACGTTTCGCTGTGGCTTTTAAAGCCAGGAACACTCGCCGGCCTTCCCAGAACAATCTGCTAAAGTTTCATCACAATCTGATCAATGGTTACGGAACGCATAGAGGACATACAGACAAACATTGAATTTATATAGATTTAAAATAATAATAATAAAAAAAACAATTATATATATTTTTTTAAATAAGACATTTACTAGCAATCCTGTTAACCCCTCCAGTTAAGCTCAATGGATTGAGGATTGTTGTCCCACATTACTAGCAATCCTGTTAACCCTTACTGCTAAGCTCAATGGCTTGTGTAAGGAGTGGGTTCACGTCGGTAGTATAATGGGTAGGATTCGAACCCGCGACCTTACGATTGCGAGTCCGTTGACTTAACCATTAGGCCCCTTTTAATTAGTTTAAAAGTATAGATATGGATATAGAAGTATAGAAATAGATATCACTACATAGTACAAAACAAAGTCGCTTTCTCTGTCCCTATATTCCTATGTTTGCTTAAATCTTTAAAACTACGCAACGGATTTTTTTTAATAGATAGAGTGATTATAACTGTTATTATATATTATATTATTATTATTGCTTGACGTTTCGACCAGGTTGCACCGGCCGTGGTCACAAGCGGACTGACTGGTTGCACCGGCCGTGGTCACAAGTGACCACGGCCGGTGCAACCTGGTCGAAACGTCAACCAATTTTAAGGTAAACAATGCGCTTTAATTCCCGTATAATAAATAGTTATAATCATGTAACGCGAGAGTTTAAATGTTAGATAGAGTCATTGAAGAGGAAGGTGTATAATAACATTTATATATTTTATACCCGTACGAAGCCGGAGCGGGCCACTAGTAGATAATAAACTCGGACAGCGTATCTGTACTCAAGCTCTACAGTAAACCTTCTTGGTCGGTACCACAAGTGTCAGTTATTCTTCCGTGAAATTGTGATGTTAACACGTCACTGTGTTTCGGTTGAAGGGCACTGTAGCAAGTGTAATTACTGGGCAAACGAGACTTGCGAACTAATGTCTCAAATGAGCTGTGCGGTGCGGTGACATTCAGTAGGCTTACTCTCTTTCTATAGAACAAAATTCATGAATTTTCGTTTTAATAAATTTCTTGAGTTTACGAAGACAATTCTAATTAATTATTGATTAAGCACAAGAAGCCCGAACCTATAGACGATTTTCAGACACGAGTGGATTGAATTGATGTTCCTGGCTCTGTATGTCACCACCTCATTTTTGGTCGAAACTTCGTTTTCATTGAATTAGAGTAGGCCTCCAGATCTTTGCCAAACAAGTATTTAGGTGGCACTGATACTGTTATAGGCTGGCGTGACGCTTACCATCAGACGCAGGACCTGCTCGTCACTTACTAATTAACTACTCGCACACAAAGGCTTTTTCGTTACATACAAAAATACAAATCTAATTTGACTTCCTCTGTGGCGCAGTGGGAGTGTGTTCGACTGCTACGCAAGAAGTCGTGGGTTCGATTCCCACACGGGACACTACTTTGTGTGATCCACAAATTGTTGTTCTGGGTCTGGGTGTACTTTTTGTCCGTGACTTGTATGTTTGTAAAGTCCACCGCGACACAGGGCTTGTACCCTACTGTAGGAGTCGTCTTTAAAAAAAACCGTACCATTATCTATAAAAACGGCAAAAAAATCCCGTTTGTTGTATGGGAGCCCCGTTAACCATTTGCACAAAGCAACGAATTAAATGGCAGGTGAAACCACCGGACACACTCAGATAATTTTATAATTTAATTATAATAATATAAAACAATTAAAAAACTTATAATTGAATAATTTATTGACTTGTTTTATATTTAATATAAAAGGTTGAGAACTCTTGTAGATGAACACGCCTGGCGTGTTCGCGGCATGAGATAGTTACCTTTTTTTGATAATATAAAAAAAATGATCAATCATGAAACCACTTCAAAATTCTTTAGCTTACAGCATCAGGTTTATGCCCTGATTGTTTCGAAGGAAAATATAGTGTAATCTTTGAAATATTGATGATTGATCGGAGAGCACGCCTGGCGTGCTCGCGGCATTGCGCTAGAGATTAGTGAGAACATGCTAGGCGTGTCAGTGGCATTGAATGTGTTAAAGCTCTCGCTATTATTTATGACTGCTAAACAAAAGTATTGTTTTTAGAGGTATTTCATTGGTACTCATTTTGTTCTTAAATAGAGATAGAGACATATTTCGGTTGGATCACATAAATTTGCATAACACCCATCAGTGCAGTGTTCGAAGTATTCGACATCGCATGTTTCATTTACTTGCTTCCTTTCGTTGGATTTCGTTGATCGTTCTCTCTGCGACTTCGGCTTGTGTTATTGGAATTTTGTGACCCCGGCTAGTGTTATTGAAGATTTGTGATTGCTCTCACGACGACCCCGGCTACTGTTATTGGACATTTGTGATTGCTCTCACGACGACCCCGGCTAGTGTTATTGGACTTTTGTGATTGCTCTCACGACTAATTTATCGGTAATCAATATCATTACCGGCTTCTTTAAGACCGTTGGGCGTTTATTTGATGGGGGGCTATCCATTTGCGTTGCATCATCATCATATTGCTCTGTTTCTGGCACATATTTTGGTTTTCCTATAAAAATCATAAATATGTAACAAAAAGTTGACATTCACTGAACAAATTACGTAAATTACTTACCTTGAAATCTATTTCGTGCCATAATACAACTTTCACAAACACAAACACGACTAAAAACAGAATGTATCTTCGGTAACGCAAGAAAGACTAATCAATAAGCACCGGTGAAGCCGAAATAGCCGGGGTTGTCGTGAGAGCAATCACAAATGTCCAATAACAGTAGCCGGGGTAGTCGTGAGAGCAATCACAAATGTCCAATAACAGTAGCCGGGGTCGTCGTGAGAGCAATCACAAATGTCCAATAAAAGTAGCCGGAGTCACAAAATTCCAATAACACAAGCCGAAGTCGCAGAGAGAACGATCAACGAAATCCAACGAAAGGAAGCAAGTAAATGAAACATGCGATGTCGAATACTTCGAACACTGCACTGATGGGTGTTAAGCAAATTTATGTGATCCGATCGAAATATGTCTCTATCTCTATTTATGAACAAAATGAGTACCAATGAAATACCACTAAAAACAATGCTTTTGTTTAGCAGTCATAAATAATAGCGAGAGCTTTAACCATTTGCACAAAGCAACGAATTAAATGGCAGGTGAAACCTCCGGACACACTCAGATAATTTTATAATTTAATAATAATAATAATATGAAACAATTAAAAAACTTATAATTTAATAATTTATTGACTTGTTTTATATTTAATATAAAAGGTTGAGAACTCTTGTAGATGAACACACCTGGCGTGTTCGCGGCATTACATAGTTACCTATTTTTGATAATATAAAAAAAATGATCAATCATGAAACCACTTCAAAATTCTTTAGCTTACAGCATCAGGTTTATGCCCTGAGTGTTTCGAAGGAAAATATAGTCTAATCTTTGAAATATTGATGATTGATCGGAGAGCACGCCTGGCGTGTTCGCGGCATTGCGCTTGAGATTAGTGAGAACATGCTAGGCGTGTCAGTGGCATTGAATGTGTTAAATATTTATATTATTCTGCTTTTTTTTATTCTGCCCTATAGTAAATTTGTTAAAAGCCTCAAGACTTGGTTGATAGATAGAGGTTTTCATACTGTGAAAGAGTTCGTAAAAAATAAATAGACAGATTGGTAAATACTTTAACAAAACACTAACTTCTTTAACGTGCTTATATTTTCTCTTAGCATTTGCATGCCCGATTTAGGCAGAACATGATGTACACATTTAATTTTAAGGCCACTTTCCATCTTTGTAACAATGTTCTTGCGTATATTGATTATAATGATTATTATTATTATTATTATTATTATTATTATTATTATTATTATTATTATTATTATGTATGTCGTTGCCATATCACGGGACTATGGAGTCCCGGTCATTTGGGAGGCATGCGTGGGGCCGAAGCCAACACGTAGAGGCCCGTTAGACACTTTAATCTAAAGGCTAATATACATAATTATGTTTTTTAGTTACAGCGGCAACAGAAAAATACATCATCTGTGAAAATTTCAACTGTCTAGCTATCACGGTACATGAGATACAGCCTGATATCAGACGCATAGATAGACAGCGAAGTCTTAGTAATTATATTATCTGTGGTAATAGGGTCCCGTTTTTCCCTTCGGGTACGGAACCCTAAAAAAAATAACAATATTTATCATGAAATTAATAGGTACCGGATTTACGAATATTTCCAAGGCGCTCAAGAATTGATGATGGCTCTTTCAGTGTTTTGTGTATATGAGAACGTGCTTACGACAAGTGGTGGGTGTATTAATGAAATTTGGCCCCCTAAGACATAGCTTTCGCCTCTACCGCAATGTCTGAATACGAAAGTATTCAATCAGTGTATCCTACCTGTGATGACCTATAGTGCCGAAACGTGGATACTTACGGTTCGGCTAGTACTCAAATTCAAAGTTGCGCAGCGAGCTATGCTTGGAGTCTCTTTGAAGGATAAAATTCGAAATGAGGTCACCCGACAAAGACTGACTGCCTCGGTGGCGCGGTAGGAGTGTGTCCGACTGCTACGCAAGAGGTCGTGGGTTCGTTTCCCACACGGGTCACAACTTTGTGTGATCCACAAATTATTGTTCCTAGTCTGGGTGTTTTTTGTGTCTGTGACTTATATGTTTGTAAAGTCCCCCGCGACACAGACCTTGTAACCTACTGCGGGAGTCATCTTTTTTAAAAATAAAATAAATAAAGACCAAAGTTACCGACATATGTATAAGCAGGTTAATTGTGGCGATAGCCTGGCCATATTTGCCAAAGGACCGATCGATGGCCGATAAAACAAACAAGTCCTAGAGTGGAGACCGCGAATCGGCCAACGTAAGGTAGGACGGCCCCCAGTCAGATGGACCGATAATCTTAAGAAGGTCGCTGGGATGAATTGGATGCGGAAGGCGTACGACCAGGTAAGTAAGGTAAGTAGAGGCCTATGTGCCACTGCTGGACATAGGCCTGTACTTATCTGGATGTATCGGTCCACTGACCGATACATGCTGATTGATTGATTAGACATAGCACTGGGCCCCACTCCAACATAGCATTTAGCGCCCCCTTAACGTCCAGCACTGCATGCAATGCCCTCCAAGATTACACTGGCTCTAATACTATTACCTTGCCTGCAATAGATTAAGGTAGAGCAACGACACAGCAGTCGAATCTAATTATATCATCTGAATTTGAAAACTGCATTTTTAACATAATTTGAAATACTTTATCCACATAATAACTAAAGGAAAATTGAAATGAAAAATAAAATACATAAAAATAACAATTTACTTAGCAATACTAACTTAGAACAATATACATTTTCAAAAGATGTCTTCATGAATTTTCTGTCTCCTTGTACCTGAAAAAATAACATTATATTAATTTTACTAGCCAACTAGCTTTCGCTCTTGGCTCCGCCCGCGTGTATGTCGGTTATCGGGATAAAAACTATCATATGTCCTTCTCCGGGACTCAAATTATCTGCATACCAAATTTCATCTAAATCGATTTAGCGGTTTAAACGTGAAACAGACAGAGTTATTCGTCTGTTCACATTTATAATATTAGTATGGATGTATAGTTTGCACTTTGATAGATATTCTTAAACTGGGCATAAGATAAATAGATTTCCTTACAATTATCTATGATTACTTAATATAAAGCCTCCATAAAATGCCACCCATATTACACCATAGTACCAGCAATTTAGCATAGCTGGAGGGGTTAATAAGATTGCTAGTAACGTGCTACCACATCGCTAGTTTAGTTATCTTTATTTTTTATAATAAAGCCCTCCTCTAACTCAATTTATTACTGCTGGAAATGTGCTACGGATTTTAATAATGGTTTATTTAGCGATAATTGCAGAAAATTTACAAATGTCAAAAGCATTCTCAGGGTAAAGAATCTGGGTGGTGTAGAAATAGTGGGGCAGGCGCAATTATTTTAAGTATACCCTACATATAGGCTTGGCGTATATATTATACATTCTGTACACTCTCCTATATAATATACATGTATTAAAAATAGTATAAAATAGTATTTCCTGCGCTTACTATATATAGAATCTTTGCCTAGGGTCTGGTAGCATCTTGGTGAGCACTTAATCACATCAGATGAAGTTAAATTCTCTCCACCAAGGCGCATAATCGACTTCATGTGGTTGAACGCTGGTTTCAAAACATTCCGCTTATATTTATTGGACGGCAAGAAAATTTTCTTTTAGGGTCACAATGACCAGTTCCCAAAATTACCACTTTGGATTTTTGTAGTCACCTTGTACTTTTCCCAAAATTAAAATAGCAAGGTTCTGTTTCCAAAATGTCTATATTTTGAAATGACGTCTTTATATGGGGGCATTTGTGGCATAATTAAAAAGTTGGAACATATGATAAACTAAAATCAGACTTCGTGGGTACAACATAGTAGGAGCATCTACTTACAACAAAGGTAAAAACTATATGTGCTTAAATATTGGCCAAAGTACTGGTAACGAATCTATACTTTAGTTTGCTTGTTTGAACGCGGTAATCTCAGAAACTACTGATCCGAATTGAAAAATTATATCACTGTTAGATAGGCCATTTATCGAGGAAAGCTATATAACATCACGCTACGACCAATAGGAGCGGAGCAGCAATGAGAAATGTTGCAAAAACGGGGGAAATTTACGCATACGTAGTTGCGCGGGCCAGCTAGTGATTAAATATAAAGTATCACAAACATCATCAAAGACCTGTGCTTAAATGGTTACTGTAATGAAAATCAGAACCATACAAGTTGCTCTGGGGACCCGGTCGAGGCGCGACGATTGCCATAAAATTATATGAAGAGTAAATTGGTCAATCAACTGGGACGTGGTTTCGGAGCTAGGGTGGTTAACGGCGTAGGCATGATCGCTGGTTCGAATCCTGTCCAAGGCCCTTATTCCTACATGCAATGAATAGTTGATATTGGTAAACGTTCGTCTTGATATACTTATCGCAACCCTAACATGACCTAGTTCGCTTTCATATTCTTATGACCTATTTTACCCTTCACGTTGCGGAATGTTAAGTTATTCACCACACTTGAAGCTGCGGTAGCCTATTCAATTCAATTCAATTCAATTCGTTTATTAGCAGATAACAGAGAACCATTACAGAGATCCATATTGGGTAAGGCATCGGTCTCGCAATCGTGAGATCGTGCTAATTATCTTTTTTATAAAAAACAAAAAAAAACATTATTTAGGATATTTAGTTTTCTGGGTTCTATAGGTAATAGAGAGATAATGAGGACTTGTCATTTAGACATGTTACAAAACCGAAACTGTGAATTTATAATCAATAACTAGCAGACCCTCGCAACTTCGTCCGCGTCAATTTTCCCCGTTTTGATACGAAAACCCCGATACTAAAATTGCGATTTAAAAATAGACTGACCTATTCTTATACCTGCCAAATACACGGGCGACGACGCGAGGCGTTCATGCATAAGTGAATGAATTCTCGGCCCATTACTATTTCCGAACTCGAATAAGTGACAATTGCTATGTAAATTCCGAATTTGTGATTTTTTTTTTTGGTTACCATGTTTCGGTCCAAAACGACTACAAATTCAAGGTGTATACAAAAAAAATCGGTCAAGACGTTTTGGAGAAATTCGACCACAAACACCGTGACACGAAATTTTTAAACATTAAAAGATGATTACGTTAGGTACGTAATGTATAATTATAGCAACCGTTACTGACTGACTGATCTTTGAACACACAGCTCAAACCACTGATCTGATTGCGCTGAAATTTCACCCCCTAAGGAGATGAAACGGGAGTCCAAACTTAGTATAAAGAAACAAGATCCATTCAAAAAATAAAACACATTAAATCAGGGAATCTTTGCTTTAAATCTGCCTTTTGCAATATATTTGCAGAAAGGAAATTTAAATAAAAAGGCAAAAATGTAAAGTATCTATATAACAAATACATAAAAAAGGTTATAATTGAGGGCTGCTGGTACCAATGTGAACCCACTGCTAACAAGCCTTTGAGATTAGCTGAAGGGGTTAAAAGTATTGCTGGACCCATAATCCCATATTGCTATTATCTTTAACATAACAAAAAAGAAAAAATAAATACAATTAAATATTTTTTCTCTTACACTCAGAACTATATTACAAGGCTAGCTTGTGATATTTTAAATAGTTAATAGTCATCATCATCAGCCTGAAAACATCATAAGTAAATATCGTAACAACATAGGTCTCCCCCAAGGACTTCCACAGCAACTGATAAATAATAATATATTATGTGGAATGCAGAAACAATAATAATGTACTGATAACTAACAAAGTCATGATATAATTTTATTAAATAGTAATATCAGAACAGACAAGGTAAATTAAATCCTCAATATGCCACTCGTTAAGAAAGAAATACAAAGTTATGGCGCCAACTACAAAGCATCCAAACCAACTGTCGGAATAACTCATACTCCCCGAAAGCATATGCCGCCTAAAAAAACGGTGAGACATATTCGATTAAGAATGTCAGCAAGGCTGACTATTTAAATGAAAGGGCTACCTCCGCTGGGAGTGGCGCCCTACATGCTCTTAAGACTTCACCTCATCTGCTCATAGTCGAAATGACTGATTGCATGATAAAATAACATGTTAAAAAAATAGTTTATTAAAATTATATCATGACTTATTTGCCAATGGCTTAGCCAGTAGGGTTACTAACTACTACCCCAACATGCCTGTTAATATGTCACCATATCATATTGCATCCA
Source organism: Herminia tarsipennalis (assembly GCA_945859575.2). Lineage (NCBI taxonomy): Eukaryota > Metazoa > Arthropoda > Insecta > Lepidoptera > Erebidae > Herminia > Herminia tarsipennalis. The sequence goes on along the minus strand of OX243835.2, from coordinate 21,285,503 downwards.
TGATCCATTGGCATAACAACTTACCCTAATAATAATAAATAACAATAATTAAACTTTTTATTTCTGAACTAAATTGCTTAAATGATAACAGTAATGTAACTGTGTACTTTGGAGTTTGGTATTTCAACACTTGTTTTTTCTTTGGATAATGTTATTTGGCACTGCTTTGTTATGCAAACAACACTTATACACTGGTTTTTCTTTTTAATAGTCTCTCGGGTCGAAATTTGTTTTTTTCGGCACATCTATACTAATATTATAAAGCTGAAGAGTTTGTTTGTTTCAACGCGGTAATCTCAGGAACTACTGGTCTGAATTGAAAAAATCTTTTTTTGTTGGGTAGCCCATTAATTGAGGAAGGCTATATATAAATTAGCTGACCTGTGCAACTTCGTATGCCTCAATTTTCCAACATTTTTCATTCTGCTCCGCTCCTATTGGTTGTAGCGTGATGTTATATTTATATATATAGATATATATATATATATATATATCTATATATATAAATATAACATCACGCTACAACCAATAGGAGCGGAGCAGAATGAAAAATATTTATATATATATATATATATATATATCTATATATATAAATATAACATCACGCTACAACCAATAGGAGCGGAGCAGAATGAAAAATGTTGGAAAATTGAGGCATACGAAGTTGCACAGGTCAGCTAGTTTAATAATATAAATGAAGAGATGTAAACAAAACTTGTATTTCAACAACGACGGAACCGGTAGCGTGTTCCGCTGTTGTCGAAGTACGAGTGAATAACAACTTACCCTACACAAATTAAATAGAACTTACTTGCAAGATATGCATGTATAAAACACAGTCTGTCCTTCATCAGCAGACCTCAACTGTAGCGTAGCATAGGACATTCTATCGTGACCACATTTAGGACATCTTCTTTCAACAACTGGACCCTCTGGTCCATCCATATTTAGCAGATTTTCATGTGTCACTATGGACACTGTGTTGAAGTGGATTGTGTACTCGAATTTCAGGTTACTGAAATCTAAAAAAGTTTTAAACAAGTTTATAGTTACAAAATGTATATTTTTTTCAAATTAACGTTTTGAATTTATGCAAATATGCTATAGTAGGATCAACATAACTTGACCGGACTGAAGTAAGCCAACAATGAAGTTCATGCAGGTACAGTTGCTAAGAAAATATTAAACATGGAGCATGTTTATTTCCTTCCTAATAAATTGTTTTCTTTTGTATCATGTAAATGTATTAATGTAAACTTTCGTATAAATAAATTGTTTGATTAAAACAATATAAATATTCCAATTATTATACATTAGACATGATATCTAGGGACAACTCACTCAACATCATCTGATCCAAAACTAAGCAGAGCCTGTACTATGGCAACCAGTCAACTGATAAATATACTTATATATTTCCAAGTATATAAGTACCTATGATCCTTTTTACTGGTATTAGAATATAATATAATAATATTATATGATATATTATACTTTTTACGGTATTATTAGAATAAACCATCATGCTCATCACATGGAATTTTATCCTGGGTGGGGACCATTACCTCTAGCTTAGCAGTCAAGCTCACTAACCACTAGTAAGACCAAGGGGCCATTCTAGACATGGTACTACTACAACTACTTATCATGTACTGGTAATTGTATGAAATTCAGAGTTTTATTTAAAAGATACAAACATTATTTGAGCAATGCACACATGCACATTGCTTGTGGCCACGGAATCACATTCCTAATAATCTCTCTAGATTTTCATTCCAAGCTGTTTGTCAATTACAAATATACATAAAAGTCTTCAATATAATCTATCCCACAAACTAGCTAGGTTGACCATGCTTCACTCGGTTTTTAGGGTTGAAGAATAGACGCGATACAATTACTGAACAAACAAAACCAACATTTGAACTTAAAATTTAAGAAAAACAGAAATCAGAACTCAATCAATATACAAAGCAGTGTGCTGAGAAGGTTGATATAATAACATAATGTACTTATTATAATTCATAATACTTACTATCAGCGTCATATGTAGCTTTACAAGCATAACACTTGACTGAACCAAATTCTTGAAGCAGAGGTAAGATGGACCCACAACGCGCGCAAAAAGCTGTGCTAGTTGAAAACGGACTGCTATTACTGCTCGCCATTATTTCTACAACAATATATCCAATAGTTATTATAAGGAGGTTATCTTTAAGTCAAACTACCCGTAGTTTTTTATAACATTTAGTACTTAGTTTCATTTATTTAATTTTAAATAGTAACGTTATAATAAAACACTTGTCATTTTTAAAGAAATGTTACTAAATATTAAAACACATTATGCATTAAGCTTTTAACTTACAAAATAATGCAGGTTTTGTACGTGTTTAGAGGTTCAGGTTATGTTATTATTGTTTTATTTCCATTCGCGTTGATTTGATTTGACAATTAAAATGTAAATCAGGGGCAGTGTTACCAGCTCCTTAAACAAGTTTACTCGGATTTACCTAGGAAATTATGAAAATAAGGGCAAACTACGACGTCTTAAATGTTATAGCTTATAGTGATGGAATAGAGGCAGATGATATTGGCTCTTAGGGATATTGTGGCGACTGGCTAGAAGAGGCCTATGTCCAGCAGTGAACTGATACGGGCTGACGATGATGATAAAGTTTGAAGCAAGTTTGGAGTATCTTTAGGTCTTTAAGCTATATTTTTTTTTTCAATGGACCTAGCTGGATGTAAAGTAACTAGTAAGATAGCATATAATTAGTGCGAAATATGAAAATTCATATCGATGTACCAACTCGTAAGTCAACATGTTTCGACCACATCCATAATAATATCCTAAGCGCATCGACCACTGTGATGCCACTGTATCTAACTGACCATGACACTGCCCAAATGATTAGCTTTCCGATAAAATGTAAAGCACTTGAACCTGTCAAGTACCGCATAAATAAAAGAGACTACTGCTTGCATAATATCTACAAGTTTAGAGAACGCCTACGTAGTCATTCTTGGTCGGACATACGTGTAGAGAATGACGCTAATACTTAAAGCATTCAGTGATTTTCATAGTATTTTCTGTCTTCTTTACAATCTTTGCTTTACGAAATCAAAAGTAACGATAAATGCATGTGATAAAAATATAAAAATGAAGTACCTACAAAACACGATCCCTAAAGATAGTATCGAAAATATTAATATAAATAACACGGTTATAACAGAACCTACAGATATAGCGTCAGCTTTCAATGATAATGATATGACCTAGCGAATAAATTAAGACATAAACACTCGAACAACGCACCTAACTATCTACTACCATTGAGTAAGGTGCGTTGTTCGAGTGTTTATGTGTGTCTTTTTCAGTGCAATGTCTGAAAACGAGGTTGTGAATAATACAAATTCAGAAGGTTATGATGAAATTAACACGAGGATTATCAAGACTTGCGTTAGAGGATGGACTGCGATTATAACATACTTAATTAATCTATCTTTTTCATGTAGAGTCTCTCCCGATGCCTATTCTCTTGTTAAAAAGGAGAAAATATGAACTAACTAACTATCGTCTCTTATCATTAATACCCATTTTATCCAAGATATACAAAAAATGCATGTACAAAAGATTGAACAACTATTCAATATTCTTAGTGAAATTAAATTTCAACAAATTCAATATTTCTCAATTTGAAAGTTAATCTCAATTTAGATTCCAAAAAAATAGGTCCACACCTATAAATATTAATAACAGGACTTATTTTACATATCAAAAGCGTTCGATTTAGTATTACACGATATACTTCGGCAAAAGTTGGAAACCAGTAGAATAAGAGGACTTACTCTTTAATGGATAACCATTGTAGAGTAGGTCCTCTTAGCCACTTGAACGTCAATGGGCACTGTAGTACCAGAAAAAAATATTGACACAAACGTCATGGGAACTACCGTGCCCACTTACGGTGCGTTCAAAAATATGCTTTAAATAAAGAATCCTTGGCTTTATTTTATGTTAGCAGTATTATATAGTACAAAGAGTACAGTGAGCGTGCCCATGAAACCAAATAATGTAAACATTTTTTATACTCTGCGGTGGTGGTGACAGTCTAAAGTTTGCACGTTATCAGTGAGTGTGTACACTTAAAATCTCGCCGTAGATAAGTCTTAAGTACATTTGATTTATTTATTATTTCTAATATTGTTATATATTAAAATTTTCTAGACAATGTGTACGTTAAAATGGTGTATAAATATCATACTGTTTCCGAATTCAAAATTGATAAATTCAATAAAGGAAAATGTCGAGGACTGCTGGTATAGAAAAAATGGCCGGTTTGTTTTTTTTATTTATTGTATAAAGATGTATGTATGGAGGATATATTTTTTGTTATCTAAGTTTATTCTCCATACTTTAACGTAAATGACGATATTTTTTTTTTTCAAATTGATGCGATACTTTTATCGCAGTGAACATTTTTATCATGAAATGTAGCGCGATGTTTAAGTTGTGCCAGCGAGCGGTTGCGTTCTGTCGGTTACCCCGCGCCGCGGCTCGCGAGGCTGACGTTCAAGTGGTTAATAAACTGGTTTCCAACTTTCCCAATAACAGGAAACAATGCGTAGTAATTAAAAGAATTGACGGCAATAGGGACATAATGCCATATTGTTCAGATGGCCATAAATGCATTCTCTTTGCCGACTAAAAATCAGTCCTTGTAACAAATAATAAAAATACACACTGTTATAGAACATGAAATAGAAATAAATAATACAATAGACAAGTTAATTAATTGGCTAGACATATATAAATCTGTGGTATAAACACAGATTTAAATATGTCTAGCCAATTAATTATCTTGTGGTATCTGTGCCTGTGGTATATACACAGATTTATTAAGATTTTAATATATCCTACAATAATAAATACAATTTCTTATTATACATTCCAAAACTTAAAGCATACGATTTTTTTAGGTGTACCTATAGAAAAACTATCTCTAATAATCTATGAAAAGTATTTTCCCGTTTGGTCGATACACATCAAGAAGGGAAAGCTTAAAGTAGTGATGTGCATCAATACAGACAGTTATTAACAACGGACAGGTGTAACATTACCCCAGCAGAATTTTTTTTTCCCAATAAACCTATCTGATTATTAATTATTAGAAAGATAGCTTTTAATTTGTGCAAAATGTGTGTGCCAAAGCTAAATTTGTGCACCGTATGGTTTTTATGTTATTTGAGTTTTTGCTGAAGGCTATTTATTTGCTTTATTAGGTTTCTGCCTTATGTCTATGGGGTACACCATAGAGATAGTGGGGTACTCCTTTATTAGTTTATATGCTCTTTGACCTTTAACATATCTTTGCTAAACTAGCAACACTACTGATATGATGCTAAATGTCAATGTCAAAACCTCTGCTGATTTCAGGATTGTAGTTACCTTGTTATTTTTCTTCGTATTTTATTAATTACTAACATAATTGGTGTATTTTCCAATACTTATTTCATATTTGTGGTCTATTGGCACTGTAAAGGCTAAAGGTTTGTAAAACTGTCATAATAATAGCAATAACACATTGCCGGCTGTTGTTCACCAACAAAATGATGCTTTGCTTGAAATAAAGTAACAAAGTAAATTTTTGTACATAATTTCATTTCGTATGCGTGATTTTACTTTGCTGTTTCATTATTAACATACTCTTGTTGTGTTTATGCGATCGTTCGCGATTTTCACGGACTCAAAATATTGTTTGTAGTCATGGATGAATCAATCCAACCTGGCTTGAGTTTCCCCTCTGCTGCTCAGCCAAGTCAGCCTTTGGGGACACCATCAACTTTAACACCATCTGCAGGACCTCAAAGCGGTAAACATGAAGAGTTCTCTGTTGAGAATGTTCTAGATCGCAGAATCAAGAATGGTAAAGTGGAATATCTGCTGAAGTGGAAAGGATATTCTCAGTAAGTGTTTTTATTACAAATGATTCTGAATGTGTACAATGAAAAACCCACATAGAGTTTTAAACGAATTTATAATGGCTTAAAACATGATATTCATTTAAAACTCTATGTAGGTTTTAAGTTACTGTAGACTGAAGTATGGTGGTATGAAGTAGCTGCATGTATGGATTTTAAGAACAAAAGTTACTATTTTTACATAATACTACAGTATGATCAACGTAACTAGGCCGGACTGAAGTAGGTGACAAGTGGTTGCGCAGATGCATTTTTTGGAAGTAAATGGTGACAGGAAGCGGGGGCGGGGGCGGTAACTAAACCAAGAGAATTAGAGATGCGATTACACATCACATTGTCATAATTAGTATTACTAACTCATGTATTTTTGTGATTATTTTCTTAAAGAAATTGTTTTTCAAAGTTTCTTTAGTATTTACTGTAACTGTTCTAAATTTAAACTTTTATGAACTCATTTAAATAGTGTTTTTATATTTTTGAATTAAAATGTTAGTATTTTTTATTGATTAAACATAATTAATCGTTTTCGTTAGTAATTTTAGGGACACATCTCTATGACATGCGTGAAAGTGTTAAAAACCTAACTTCAATCCGGTCAAGTTATGTTGATTATACTGTAGTTGTCCAGGTGAACTTCATATAACCTAATTTTTTTTTGTGACTGTGGTTAAGTTGTAAGTTAGCAGTGTACCAGTTTAAGCCATAGGCCATGTTGGTGGGTACCTCAACAATGTCAGTTATTTTTATGTAAAGTAACAATGTTAACGCATCACTGTGTTTTGGTTGAAGGGCACTATAGCAAGTGTAATGGGCACCTATGACTTATGGACTAATGTCTCAAATGAGTTGCATGGTATGATGACAATGTTAACGCATCACTGTGTTTTGATTGAAGGGCACTATAGCAAGTATAATGGGCACCTATGACTTATGGACTAATGTCTCAAATGAGTTGCATGGTATGATGACAATGTTAACGCATCACTGTGTTTTGGTTGAAGGGCACTATATCAAGTGTAATGGGCACCTATGACTTATGGACTAATGTCTCAAATGAGTTGCATGGTATGATGACTTTCAGATTTTTGCCCAAAAAAGATTTGTGTGGCACTGACACCGTTATGGGCTAGTGTGGCGCACAACCTGCTTGTATCCTCATTTCATTACATGTATTAAAAAATAACTTAAGAGAGAGACCCACTTAAATATACAAAATATCTACCAAATCTTTCCAGTTGTTTAGGAAGAGTTTCTTCAGTACTCAATCTACTGAAAAATTATACATATAAGTACATAGAGATAAAACAAAGTCTATAGTTTTCGATGTAGTTTTCACTCTCATTGAGATAATTTTATAAGGATGGTTTATATGTGTACATAGCCAGAGTGGGCATTTAATCTATACTAATATTTGAAATCTGAAGAGTTTGTTTGTTTGAACACGATAATCTCAGCCACTACAGGTCCGAATTGTAAATTAATTTACTTACTTTTGGATAGCCCATTTATTGAGGAAAGCTATGGGCTATATAACATCATGCTACAACCAAGAAAAGTGGAGCAGCAATGAAAAATGTTGCAAAAACAAGGAAAATTAATGCATATGAAGTTGCGCAGTACAGCTAGTTCTTTATACTGTTACATAATGTGTTATTTTATTTTTAGTTGTTTAAACAAAACTAATTATAAATAATAGAAAAATAATAGAATGCATCTCTATCATATACACTAATGAACCTAACTTATATAGTTCTGCAGTCAAATATGCAACATTTACTTCTTAAATTACAGCGATGACAATACATGGGAACCGGAAGATAATCTAGACTGTCCAGAACTAATATCGGCATATGAGGAAGAAAGACTCAAGCGAGAGAAAGAGGAGGCTGCTGTTGCTGCTGCCGCCGCTGCTGCTGCAGTCGCTGCTGCCGCGGCCGCCGCTGCTGCTGCCGCGGCCGCCGCTGCTGCGGTAGTGCCTCCTGATACTGCCTCTGAAGAGAACACGACTGGTCGCAAAAGAGCCAGAAGAGAGAAGAAGAAAAAGAATGAGGTAAATATAAAATTTTGGTCTTAATATGAATTTAGCATAATTAGGATGGTTCTAGATCTGGAGAACTGGAGCTTTGAACCCTATAAATGGAACTAGATATAAGGCCTCATTAGCACGAGCTTAAGAAGAAGCGCTCGTGTGAAGGAGGCCTAAGTCTTCAAACTTAAGTCAATTTACTATTAATTGTAGTTACTTGTAGTTGTAATTATAAGTTTTTAAAATCTAAGCCCTTTCATGCTCATCTAGATCTCAGTATTTAGGGTTCCATAGCCAAAACGGCAAAAACGGTATAACTTCCATTTTCCGTTTCGTCATGTCTGTTTGTCTGTATTTATTTCGTCCGTATGTCACACGCATTTCACTCAAAAACTACACAGTAAATATGCCCAATATGGCCGAAACCCTCCGATTTTCAACAAAATGGTTTAATTTTATTTGTAATTTTTTCAATCGGATTTTTTCATAATTATGTTTTGCATTCTGTGTCTGGATGTTATTTATCTATAATATGTATGTATTTAGAAATATATAAGTATGTTTATCAGTTGTATGGTTTCCTTAGTACAAGCTCTGCTTAGTTTGGGATCAGATAGCATTGTGTGAGTTGTCCCAAGATATATTACAAAAAAAAGAACCCTACACTGGGTCTTTCCCGGTTTTTTTTATAATTGTATAAAGTTTTCACGCAGAATGTGTACTACTCTATATCTTTTTGAATATCTATTTATATCTGAAGACATAAAAATATTCACAAACGCAACAAATCGTCAACACTTGTAATTTAGTAATTATCCCATAAAACCTAAAAATCATGGTTGGCAACACTGTCATAGTGCCTGACTGTATGGCAGTGTTACCAACCATGATTTTTAGGTTTTATGTGCTCTTTAGTTAGTGTTACAATATCATAAATGTGTCTAGTCAAGTGGCTATGATATATCTGAGGCTCAAATACGCTCCAAATCACCAAGACTAACCAGAAACTATTTTATAGGTATTACAGGAGATTGAGAAGCCTCGCGGATTAGCCCGCGGTCTGGCACCTGAGAAAATCCTAGCTGGACAACTATTTCATGGCACATTGTTCTTCTTGGTCAAATGGTTAGTAAATACTTTTTTTTTTAACTGGACGAATGAAAGCGGGCGTCATTATTATATCTCTGCATTAAGCATGTGAGCATAAAGCGCATGAAATTTGTAAAAATTCGAGTCTTTAGGCACTTGTCCAACTAACAGTGAGAAAGCGTGCAGCTATCAACTATTTTATCGCTCAAGAAACGTACATACTTATGTAGATCCCGTGTAAACAAAAGAGATACAGATATTAATAGTTGATCGTTGACTGCTCACATATCGGGCTAGTACTTGCTTTAAAAAAAATGCAAATGTCTAATTGGTAAATAAAACTAGCATTTAAAATGCCAATGATTAATTCCTTAACGAATTTAGTGTTAAATAGATTTTTATCATTAATCATATCATAAAAAGAAGGGATTTGACTAGGAAACAATAGTGACGTCATTGTCCGATATTTGTATGAGATCTCCATATAAAATCTGCCTTTTGACATTTCTTAAAGAGTTGTTGTTTTGACTAGTTGGAAACTAGACCATTGCCAGTGTTACAGAGCAGTGACGAACCTGGCGGTTAAGCCCGGAAAAAACATTCAGAATGACAAAAATCGGCCAAGTGCGAGTGATACTCGCGCACTGAGGGTTCCGTACACGTGCAACTATCCCTGTTGCACATTTACGGAACCTTCGATGCGCGAGTAACACTCGTATTAATTTATTTTTTGTTATCATTACTGTTTCTTTTGTCCAGCCTTACCCGCCAGGCTCGCCACTGGTTAAGAGTGGGTTCAAGTGAGTCCGATGTCTTAACCATTAGACTGCTGTTTCAAATAATAAAATGATGTCCAATAAAAGCTAATGCTCTTCATTAATAAATTACAGGGTTGGCTGTAAGGATATAGACGTGGTCCTAGGTCATGACTTGGGTGATGCTTATCCAGACTTTGTCATCAATTACTATGAAGAATGTGCTCCCTTCAGCGTCAGACACAAACTTGGAAAGATTCCCCGAACTGCACCGGAGGTATGTTTGATGGGTAACTTTAGGCATTTCATAATCACACTAATAATAAAAGCAAAAGTTAGTGAGTTGTGATACATCACATCATGTTTACAACTCCTTTGATTATTTAATTAATCAAAATGTTTTATTTTCAGCTCCCAAAAGAGTCCGCTGCTGAAGTTCCTCCATCCGAGTCCATGGAAGTAGAACAAGGTGCAGTAGAAGATGCTTTATTTCCCGGAAATCTCACAGGTTAGTTTCTAAGTGCTTGCTAAGTTTTAGATATTTCGAAAATTGAAAATATAAATATTACAGGTCTTAATCGCGTGAATAATTTAAAATATCTTGTTTATTGCCCGACGTTTCGATCGTATTGCAGTCTAACCGTGACCACGGCCGTTGGAATACGGTCGAAACGTCGGGCAATAAACAAGGTATTTTACCTTAAATTATATTTTCATAATGTGTACAAATCGCGAATCGCTTTTAAATTTCATTCGATATTAACATCACACTAATATTATAAAAGCAAAAGTTTGTGAGTATGTGAGTGTGTATGTTTGTTACTTCTTCACGTCTAAACGGCAGGAGCGATTTTAATAAAATTTGGTATGGAGTTTGCTGACACCCTGGATTAACACATAGGCTAATAAGCCGCGGGTAATCTAGACTCTAACGTGTGGATCTAGAATAACGTGTGGATCTAGAATAACGTTCGTCCCAACGTTGGCGCCAATTCTATTTTGATACACACGTTGGAAGAGTGACGTTGGGACCGACTTGTGGAGCCGGTTTTCATGTAATGTCAGCAATGTTAATAGGAAATTTTCAGGGTGTAAGTACTACACAAAGCAAGCAATTTTATTTTTTGACTGCCTCTTTGTCGCGGTGGGAGTGTTACTGCTACGCAAGAGGTCGTGGGTTCAATCCCCACCCAGGATTAAACTTTGTGTGATGAGCACGATGGTTTATTCTGTGTCTGGGTGTTATTTATCTATAATATGTATGTATTTAGAAGTATATAAGTATGTTTATCAGTTGTCTTGTTTGCATAGTACAAGTTCCGCTTTATTTGGGATCAAATAGCGTTGTGTGAGTTGTCCCAAGATATTATAATATACAGAATAGCCTAGCTCCCTAATAGCCCAGTCAAATTTTACAAATAAAAGCCCATAAATTACAAATGTAGACATGCGGAGCTGCAGTTGGGCTTAAATTGTCTCAAATTTAATTAACTTTTAAAATGACGAACACATTCAATATCAAAACCCATTGTTATGAATTTGAACTGTAAAAACTGAAACACGTACGAAAATTTTGCGTAAAAAACTGAAACGTGTATTACGCAGATAGCACAACTTTTTCTGGTTGCAAAATGCAGTTCCACACTCCCCTAAGGGCTTCAAAATTTCCGCTTTTCCATACCAAAAATGCAGCTTTACATAGCGTTTTGTATTTTTAATGTATGATTTTAATAGTTTTATAGGTAAAAAACAAAAAGCTAATTATTATTAAATAAAACTATTTTAATGCTTTTTTTAAAATTGCCTCATGGCATCGGGCTCGCAATCGTGAGGTCGCGGGTTCGAATCCTACTCATTATATTACCGACGTGAACCCAATTGAGCTAAGTTGGAGGGGCTAACAAGATTGCTAGTTATCTTTAAAAAAAAACCAATAAATAACAATTATCTCATATCATTCAACAATCTCAAGTTTTGTGACCAACAAACCACCACCCTTTTGGTCCTTCGAGCAACCGGCTCGAAAGACCAATAAGATGTATGGTAACTATAGTGTTGTACGATATTCTGTTTCATTTTAAAAAGTATGACAACAAGTGCATGCTTACTTTGAAATTATCTTCATATTATGAGACCAATTGTATTTCGTTATTGCAGCGCCCGTAGAAGAACCAACGCCTGACATCGAATCCCCAGCCCAACCAATGGACGTAGCACTCAACTGAACATCGTTCTACAACGTTAATAGTAGTGACTATTAATAGCAACTGTAAGGGCCTATGCACACGGCGTATTTTTAACGCGCCAACGACGCGTTTTCGGTGCTGAAGATGACTAAAAAGATTGTCACGTATGTATCGATTCAAACGCGCGTACTAAGCGATACAAGATCGCGCGAAAAGCGCGTTCAAAACTCGTCTGTATCGCCATATTGTATACATGTTTACGGCGCCATAATATTACGATGGCTTCGCTTGAGACAACTCTGCTTATGCTAGCCTTCGTGCTGCTTTTAAAACAACAATCGAGAATAGAACAGAAACATGGTTGCACCAACAATGGTACACGCGTTTGATTGTAAAATCAGTTAAAAGGGTTGACAACGCTCAGAGGACGAACGAACGGACAAAATCAAAATCTCGCGTCCTCAACGCAGGTTTACCGTCTGCGTTTGAATGTCGTACAAACGCCCTCGGCGCGTTAAAAGTACGCCGTGTTCATAGGCTCGATGGATCGTTCATGTCTAGTCGTAGTCGTGGTATTTCTAACATAAATTATATTCGTAGACATTTCGGCCTTTGTAATGGCTGTTCACAAATGTCGCCGAATTTTTCCCGCCGGCATTAAGACAACAGACGTGCCCTGATGATCATGCTAGCAGGTAGCGGGTCGTCCTTAAATCACGTGATGTTTTTTTAGCCACTTTTTCACATTTTTTGACATCCCCCCTCCGCCCTTGGTGAGGTTTTAGACTACCCCCTTAACCAAGATCACGTGTATTGCTCCATCACTGCTCAAGTAAGAACCCCTCGCATGACTTGAAGGGTAGGGTAGGGGGGGGAGGGGATTCTGAGTATAAGCAATCACCGAAAAAATACTATGATATATTTAATAATTTTTCGCTATAGCCTGCCTGGTGATCTTCCGTGAATTTTTCCGAACCCTTCGAACCTCACATGATTAATGGGCGACATCTAGTTTATGGCCTATATAGTTATAGGCCTTTGAGTTGGTATATGTGTAAAAACTTATTATTCAATCAATTATATTCTTTATATACCTACAAATAAATACATAATACATCGTGTAACACAGGTGTAGTCAAATTGTAACAGCGGGCAAAGTAGGGAATTATTATTACAGTTCGCGCCACCTAAGTTTGCGTGTCTGATGTTGGCGCGTAAGCCGCGCACAACTCAAATTTAGATATCGGAGGGGATGAAGGAGACGGGAGGGGAACGACATCCCTGCGCCGAACTAATTTTTTTTTTAAATGACTCCCGCATCAGGGCACAAGCCATGTGTCGCGGGAGACTTCACAAACATACAAGTCAAGGACACAAAGTACACCCAGACTCGGAACAACAATTTGTGGATCTAACAAAGTGGTGTCCCGTGTGGGAATCGAACCCACGACCTCTTGCGTAACTTAACAAACGCAAACTTAGGTGGTACCGAATTGTCCCTCATAGTCCCGTATTATAGATACGTTTTTTTTTTTCAAATTCAGCTGTGGTTAGTTGTATGAACTTTGCATCTCCCGCCGTGGGAAATACGACTGTAATAATAATGCAAAAAATCAATTTTAAAATCTAATTTATTTCTAATTGATAAATAACTCTGATGGTACTTCAATAAAATAGGTACAACCCTTGAATTTGACGACAACTTTTCGATACACGTTGTATATTTAATAAAGTGTCGTACGATCAGATAAGGGCTTGTTCAACCAATGAAATTGCATTTATATTTTTGTGTAGGAAAATATTGCTTCAATACAAACTAGTTGTAGAACTCTCCGTTACATTTTAACAAAGATAACTAAATATTAACTAAATCCAATTATTCAAATAGTATAACAGTTGTACTTAAATAAAACGCATGTGACAAAAATTAGCTTTACGATTCTATTTGAACTGTATAAAGATCATTTTAGCTCGAGCAGATTTTCGCCTAGTCTAAAAGGCTAGATATATAATATTTACATATTGATTTAAAAAAGGAATGTTGCTTTACTCTGACGACAAATTTATCTCACTAAGCTAAAAATCCAAATCACTTATTTGACTGCCTCTTATTTTCGCTAATAAAGTTTTTATATTTGAAAGATTGTTGAGATGATATGTTTTTTTATCTGCGATGAATTCTTAGAATTTAAGTACATATTTAGTTATTAAGAATAAAATCCATAATTTTAAAATTATATTTGTATATAAAGTTGTCAAAATAAACCATTTATTTTTAAGTGTTGACTTTTGTCAATAGTGTTTTACTTTGTCTTAAAACAATGAATTTCCTTCAACCACAAGAAAGATAAGCATGGGATGGGGGCATTTAAATAAAAAAAAAATTTTGCTTTTATTGACCCCAACACTGGTTTTAAAACGGTCAGATTTCAATATTGTATTGTTAGATCAATCTAACCACGTCCACTCTTCGGTACGGTTTCAATAGTTAATATATATTATTAGTATAATAAATATTTGCGGGTGTTATTATCATTTTTCGAACCGTGTATGGAAAAAAGGGAAGAAACTAGGCATCACTGAAAACAGAAATTCGAGGAGGATTGTAGCACTTTCTGCTGTTCTTCCTTTATTACCACAAGATTTAATTAATGATGGTTGGAACTATATTGGAAATGAATTCCCTGAAGACAATGAATAATTTAAAAAAATATATGGTCGCTCAATGGTTTAAAAATACAGAATGGATCAAAATATGGTGTGTATACGGCCAACGCCATCGTACAAATAATTTTGCCGAGGGTTGGCATAACAAATTATAAATATATTAAATAAATAAATTGGTTGGCAGAAAACAACCAAATTTAATAAACCTGTTGCAATGTCTGTATGAAGATGCCGAATACTATACCATACGAATAAATGGTGGACTACCTGATACCAGAAATAAAGATCAAATTGAAAGAGATGTGTATATAATGAACTGCCAAATGATGTTGAATGATCATCAAATAACTGTGGGACATTTCCTTGAAAAATTAAGAAGTTGAAGAGATCTGTATCTTTTATGTAGGTATTGTAGAGATTGTAGGTATTGTATAGATTGATCTAACAATGTGGTCTGACCATGATCTAACAATGCAATCTGACCACGGATACTCTAGGATTTCAAATTTAAATCAGTCTGACCAAGGACACAAAAGAGTGGACGTGGTTAGATTGATCTAACAATGCGGTCTGACCACGGATACAGAAGATCGTTCAACTGCTGTAGATGTAGAAAGTCGTATTGGAGCCAAAGTTGGCCCAAGCACTTTTTAAATCCACACGTTATACTTTTGGCGTTGGGGCCAATGTATGAAGCTCCACACATTGGGATCAATTTATGGAGTCTACCATAATTCGGGAGTCGATGTTTTGATTAGAGAATTGATATGTTGGTTGATTTCTACTGAAAATTTTTTTTTAAAGACGACTCCCGCTAGGGTACAAGCCTTGTGTCGCGGGGGACTTTACAGACATACAAGTCAGGGACACAAAGTACACCCAGACTCGGAACAACAATTTGTGGATCACACAAAGTGGTGTTCCGTGTGAAAATCAAACCCACGACCTCTTGCGTAGCAGTCGGACACACCCACCGCGCCACAGAGGCTGTCATTAATTCTTATTCTCAAATCTTGCCTTGTTTTCTCAGAGGAAATTACACCTTTATTAACCCCGAAAGCATCATGACCGATTTGTGTCAATGTGTATAATTTATTTTAACCATAGTGTCACTATAATATTAGAGAGCGTTCAACCATAGATCCACTGCTGTTTGTCGTCCATGACACACCTTTCGTTGACCTATGGTAGCACTATTATTAGTGCTTAGAATATACTTAATATTATCCACAAAATAATAAAAAGCACAGGTACGTGGCAGGTCGACGTGCTATTTCTAGAATTCATATTTAGAACTTACCTACTACTACTATTGAACATAAGGAAGGAGATTTCTCCGTCTGTCCATTCAGTAGATTGAAGTGGATAGAGTGAAGGAGAGTAAGTACTCACCCTGGTGATTGGTCGATTATTGTCCTTGCTCAACAACATGGGCGGCCTAGTGCCACGTCGAGCCCCCCCCCTCCTCCCTCTGGATTTGTCTATTGTCATCAGGTTTCCGTCTTAAACTCGATCAATTGTCGCTTTGTAGACGACTTCAGAGCTCATACAAAAATTAAAGATTATTTTAATAACGAATTCGTTTTATTTCGATATAATCTTACAATAATCCCTGTATACAAAACGAGTATAAAACTTACAATCAATAATACACTTAAAATTAATTACATAGAGTATCAAATACTTTGGTATGTCGTCGGTTGGAATGTTTCAGCTGTATGGTTATCAGCTGCAATTTGAAACATTTCTACTAGATTATGACGTCATAGTTGCTGACTGTAAACTTCAAAGAAATATTAAATAATGGATTTTAAGCGAATTTGGGTTAATATTAACTGTTTTACGACCAAAAACAAAATAAGGAGACCTAAAAACCATAAAATCATAATCTTTGAAACTGACCAGGCCCTGATGCATAATTATACTCATAGGTTAAGTTGAAGCCTAGGGCTTAATAGCTGTAAGGGCATCAATAGAGTTGCGCAGTGACTACTGAGACCTTCATAGCGAGACCTAAAGTCCTTTAGTTTCGGTTATTTAGCCAACAAGTACCTAACCATGATCAGGTCCTGATTATGACGTCACAATTAAATCAGTTCAAGTGGTTCAAATTGCGGCAGTCAAACCATACGTTGTATCGTGGTATTTATAGTTTGTTGAGGAAAGGCGAGATAGAAGCGAAGTCTTCGCACTCTGGGATCAGTTTTCCCTTGAACTTGATGCAGGATTCAGCGCAGAGGGGGCCTTCGAACCAGGCACCGAGCATCTTCTTGCATTGCGCGCAGTTCTCGATGCATATCTCCATGGGATCGAAGCCGGTAGCTGGGAACAGGGAGGCAAAGTTTTTGTTTGTTAGTGTCCGTCTACATCTGTGAAAGATTAGGTACCTTTATAAATCTAAGTACATATATCTACTTTAGAGTAAGATTTCTGGTCAAGAAAAAACCGAGGGTCGACCGTTTTACGATGTAGGTATATACCTAGGCACCATTTCTTTTTTGTCTATTTATTTTCGTCTGAGTCTTTATTTAAAAAATGTTCAGTTTACCTGCCTTTTCGTAATAAGGTTTTCAATTATTAGTCTAACATACCTAATCGTCGTTTTCAAATCTTTTACCCCCTGGCACAAAAGTCGAGGCAAAATGAGCAATTCATTTTAGAAAGCGCCTCAAATGTGGTTCTAGCATGTTCTTAATGGTTCATTTTACTATGGTTACAGCTTTAAGAAGTGCTAAAAAAGTTACTACAGCGAAAGAGCGGTTGAAGCCACATATTTTAGGAGACCACTGCAGCGAGTGAGAGGAAACCAAACCTAGAAGTATGTGAAACCGTTCGCACTGTACTAGGATTGCTCAGACTTTACTTACCAAAAGACTTGTGTCACTGCAGTGAAACAAGTTGACGTGCTAAATAAGCTCTCTAGAGGGGTTATTGAGACATAAAGTCATGGTTTACCGTCGATACTAAGTCAGCCCACCTCCATTATTTCAATCAATCCATCAAGCCTTATGACGTCTCCCACTGCTAGAACAAAGGCCTCCTCTCTGTGAAAAGGAACGGACAGTAATCCACCACGCAGACCGAGTGCGGATTGGTGGGTGTCACAATCACAATCATGTCTTCAAATCTTTGGTTCAAAGTGAAAGTACCTACTTTAAATGTTGACAAACTTTCGCGATTTGTACACATTATAAAATTATATTTAAACTACGGTAAAGTGGATTGGAGCTGTGGTAGTTCCTACATCGGACAAACCAAGCGCACAATAGCTGAAAGGGTTGAATAACATATCGCGGCTGTGAAAATCCGACAGACAAATATTGCTGGATGCGGGATCCAATCACTGGATTGAACTACCTACACAAACCACAGGTCCTCTCTACTGACCGTCACTATTAGGTACTCCAGGATGGCAAGGGAAGCGGTTGAAATAAAAAACACGTAAATTTCAACCGAGAACATGGATACCATTTGTCAACATCGTGGAATCCTGTGATCAACAAGTGTATACACCGCCGAACAAACATTAGACGCCAGTGTGCAGATGTCCTTAGTGTTGTGTGTCGAAGTACCGACAGTTCCGTAAAGTGAGTGATAAAAATCAAGCGTGGGTAGTTTCCGAAACCCGCGCTTCAGGGAGGCGACGCTGAGCTGGACCAGTCTACCCGTGACCACGGTCGAAGCTAAACTATTTTACCTTAAATTATTCACGCGATTAAGACCCGTAGTATACTTATATAATTTTATAAAGTACCTACTTTATTCACTCAGGTTACAAAATGCAACGCTTAAAAACGTTAAAGAAAATTTGGAATAGAATGATTGTAATTCCAAATTCGCAAGAATAAAGCCGTCAGAAAAGATCTTGGCAATAAAAACTCACGGCCACTTTTTAAAAATGCCAATTATTACAATATATTTGTACCTATAAACAAAGTTATGTCAGTAAGGTGCTGCAACCATTACCTACACCATGAAACTCTTTTCGTTTCTCATGATGTTGTCTTTCGCGTGGCTTTTAACCTAGCTCGTAAATCGGTTCCGCCACTACTCAGTCCTTGGATTACAGATATTATTAACATTATAGAGTTGATATTACTATAAATATTACATAAATAAGACGTACATACCTAGGAAGCGTTCAGTCTAATCAATTAGGTGTCAACTAGGTACTATAATTAAGTGCAGTTGAAATAGGTATCCGCAATTATTTATCAATACACAGGTTTAGGTTTAGAACAAAAGAATTGATTTAATAATTATAAGTAATTAATAATTCAGGTAGTAAACAATTGTAATTGAATTGTTAGATGGTTCGGGAGTGATGAGAAACAAACGAACAACTTTGGTTCATTGCAATCTGAAATTCTGATCATTTCTCTATGGCTGTGTGATTTTTAAAGCGATTTTTGCGACAAGACTGTGACCCATGTGGTATCCAGGAAGTCCCTCGTTTTGAGCACTGAGTGCCCGGGCGCGTTATCATGGTGAAACAGTACCCCGCGGATCCCGGTGTTCGGTCGCTTGTTGCTCATTGCAGACAAAACTTCTGGCACGCATTTTGTGGTATACGATTCGGCGTTAATGCTGCTTTAGTCTCGTAATGAAACCAGATACCTCGTCAAAGGGAAGAAACTAACGATCAAATTTTCCCAGCGCTTCTCGATCGTTTCACTTTCGTAGGCGTTGGTTCGTTTTAAAACAGCCAAACTGTCATCGCTTTGTTTCTGTTTCGTATTGATAAATCCAGGATTCGTCACTTGTCACAACATCGTAAACGCGCCGAGACGAGCCTGCATCAAATTTTTGAATGATATCACGGCACCACTCTACACGGGCCTGCTTCTGAGCTTCAGTGAGATTGTGTGGCACCCAGCGCGCAACCATTCTCCTCACGCGAAGGTGCTCGTGTAGAATCTTGTAAACGCTTTCTAAACCAATGCAGTGTATGTAATTCGCCTGTTTTCTTAAATTATTTTTTTTACTACCAGCACACTTTCTTCTTTCTTCCGTGACAACCGTCGTAGGACGACCACTTCTTTGTTCATCCCCCGAAATAAGGCGTACGCGCTTGAGCTCGCTATGCCAACGGTAGGTGGTTGCTTTTGAAGGTCCATAAAAGCCATTTGAAGTCGATCAAATGACTGATCAGGTTTTAGGCCACATTTAAAATCGTTGAAAATCATCTTACGAAAATGTTCTCGATGCAGATCCATTTTTAAATGAGATACGATAATTGAATTTGGCTCTCTTAAAAATGTGGAGGGAAACTCGAACAATAGTAGGTATTTTTACATTTAAATACAAGTGACCAGTGCCATAAACATCCAAAACTTTCTGAGTGGCATGGTATATATTTATGTACCTATATACTTGCTGTCCCGGCGAACTTCGTCTCGACTTTTTTTTTTGTAAATCGGGTTCAATTGTGAATGTAAACCATCCTCGAATCCCTTTGAACTCACACAAAAAAATCATCAAAATCGGTCCAGCCGTCTAGGAGGAGTTCAGTGACATTCACACGCACACAAGAAGTATATATATAAAGATTATATATAAAACTTCGTATATTTTTTAAGAGCCGATATTTTTTTTTGTTATTTACCATTTTTTTTACCACTACCGGAGTAAAATCGTTGCTTTTTGTTAAGTTTAGACCCAAACCCGAGATAAAACAACAATTTAACTCCGGGGTCCCACAGACGTGTGGTAGGTGGTGGTGTGACAAAAGTAGGTAGCGGGTGGTTGAGGGTAAATTTATGGTTACCTATATTTTTTTATTTGGTGTAGGTAATATAAAGAAGTCACGAGCGGTAGGTTATTAGTATATTACAAATCACCCTGTACCTATAGGTAGGTAGGTAAGTACATAACAAACTCTACTTTAAACAAATATTCTAGCTTTCTAGCCCCAACGTGTGTGTGTAATCTGTCTTTGATCACTCAGATACTCTCTTTATACGAGGTACAATTAAATCTAAATCTAGGTACAACAAAGTGTAGTACCTACCTACATAAATTAGATGCTTATAACCGAGATTGTGAATCCTTTTTTTCTAATCGTTAGTTCTCCAACTAATTGACGGATTTAATTTAACTAGATAAAAATTAGAACTCCGTCATTACTGTCGCGCCAGCACGCTGAACCAATGATATATACTATCATTGGGCTGAACGGATATTATTTTGAGAAATAGATTTTAGTCTATGAAATTTGTACTATAGATTTGGTTTTAAAAATGAACGAAGTCCCGGGCAATAGCTATTTAATTTGTTAAAATCTAAGTGTGGAAATTACAGTGATGATAAATTGGTATCGATGAGTCATCTTAATCAAAAACTAACGAAATAAAATGTCAACCGTACAATGTATTAATCTTTCGGTTATGGGGTCAAGTGTGAGCGCCTAAGGTGAAATTGCGCAATAACAGCGAAAGTGTGCTGTCGAAATTGCGGATTGGGGTCATTGTCTCCGATGATCGACGGGCGAATACATCTCTTGTGCATTTTTAAGAGGACTCGAGAACTCAACTTGAATGGTAAAACATTCAATCTTGCATAGCAATAACCTTCGGAAATAATGAAGCTTTTGGATGAATGGAAAATAAGAAAAACTCAGATTTTTTTAAGTATTTTTGGGAACAGGCCCTGTGTTGCGGGGACTTAACAAGCGTACGGTCACGAGCATTTATACTCGGAACAACATTTTATGGATATCATAAAGTGGTAGGTATCCCGTGGGAATCGAGCCCACGACCTATTCCGCAGCTCTCATAGGTACAAACTCCCACTGTGCCTCGAGGCAATATAATCAACCTATTCTGTGTATTTAAAAAAAAAAACGGTGGGGAAATTTAGGTTCGGAATGGAAAGGAAAGAAAAAAGCAATGGCCCTTAGGAAAGCCATCAAATGAATGGATTTAAGCAAAAGATACACAAATTAAAATGGGAATGGTCGGGACAGATAAAACAAAGACCAAAATGGACTACAAAACTATTAGACTGAACTTAGTTCCTAAGTATTTGTTGAGAAAATGTGTTCAGCAAATTTCCTTGGGAATTAGTAACCTACCAAATCGAATCAGAATCTCTTGAAGGATTTGACAGCTAACAAAGCTATCTACTTAGGTACCTATTGATCAATACATTCAATATAAAGAACATAATTATGTCAATCCAAGTTATCTCATCTCAGATTCGCATCTACAAAAACACATTTTAGATTAAATTAAGATTGACTAAACAAAGACAAAGCTAAAAGATTTCTTTGTTATTTCGCAGGTCACGTAAAATCTTAATCGTTGTCCTTATGAATTTAAATTCATTGAGGCACGTGTCTAGTGTAAAAGATTAAATTTCATACTTTATACGCGGTCACTTCACTTAAGACCCTTAGTTATCTTACCTTATCTTACTAATTTAAACAGTAGGTATAGGTACCTACATGTTTAAGATTACAATCATTATCAGCGTAACTTAATTATTAGGATAAGTGTCCATTAAGAATGACTTACCTATATTACCTACCTAGAGCTCCGCTTTTATGACACGTAAAAATTGTGGGAATCGAACCCTCTTGCACAACAATCGTTCACATTGCTACTGAGCACTGAGGCAGCTAGAGCCTGCTAAGCCTCAGTCAGTAACAGAGGTGAAGGGTTAAAAATGTTCTGAGGTAACCCGATACAAAAATATACCTTGCTGAACATGATTGTTTGTACCTATAATACTATATAACTACAATCCAAAGGGAAACCGAAAGTAATGGTGTTCTAGGACCCTCCGCTACTGGTCGGTAGGAATCAATAAAACTCATGAAAACATTGAACGCCTTACAAAGTGAATTTTAACATTTACCTACTAGAATTAAGTAATTTAAATTGTTGTCGTTAGACTGTCTAACTAAAGCGAGAAAATCTAAATACTTTTAGTTTCAAGATAGTTAAAATTAAAAAAAAAAGAGTTTTATCGACTGTACCTGAAAGACGGTATTTCGGACAGCAGTAACTCCAAAGATATAATGTGAAGTGTCGTTGGATTCATCTTATTTACGGGACTATATAGCTACTTATATAGTTCGTAGATGGTTACGAAAGTCAGTTACGGATACGAGGTAGTAATTTTACAGTTATGTAACTAATAAAAAAAAAATAGGTACCTAACTGTCATTTTTTTTAAACGATTCCCGCAGTAGGGTTAAGGCCTGTGTCGCAGGGGAATTTACACACATACAAGTCACCGACACAAAGTTCACCCAGACTCGAAACAACAATATGTGGATCACACAAAGTAGTAAATGTTGATAAACTTTCGCGATTTGTACACATTATTAAAATATATATATTACGGGCCGTGGTCACGGGAAGTCTTCCCGTGACCACGGCCGTTGCAATACGGTCAAACGTCGGGCAATAAACAAGGTATTTTACCTTAAATTATTCACGCGATTAAGACCCGTAATATATATATTTTAATAATGCACACAAAGTAGTGTCCTGTGTAGGAATCGCACCCACGACCTCTTGCGTAGCAGTCGGACACAGTCCCCCCGACGAGGCAGTCAATTACCAATGCAATGTGGGTTACACATTACTAGGAATCTTGTTAACCTCCCAGATAAGTTAAATAAATTTAATTTAGTCTTTTTTTTATATTTTTTACTCCTTGTGACATAGGCCACGTGGACAAATATTTGACTACTCTTAATATTATGCTTATTGTCACTCTTGCATATGTATGCAAGAGTGGCAATAAGCATAATAATAGACGAAGTTGTGCGGTTGCTAGTAGGTAGTTATGTAACTACCTACTAGCAACCGCACAACTTCGTCTTCGTAAAGTTTCCCCGTTTTTGCAACAGTTTTTATTGCTGCTCCGCTCCTAGCGCGATGTTATATAGCCTATGGCCTTCCTCGATAAATGGGCTATCCAACAGTATTTTTTTTTTTCAATTCGGACCAGTACTTCCTGAGATTATTGCGTTCAAACAAACAAATAAACAACCTCTTCAGCTTCATAATATTAGTTTATTATAGACTAGCTGTCCCGCGCAACTTCGTATGCGTAAATTTTCCCCGTTTTTGCAACATTTCTCGTCGCTACTCTGCTCCTATTAGTCGTAGCGCGATGTTATATAGCCTATAGCCTTCCTCGAAAATGGGCTATCCAACAAAAAAAGAATTTTTCAAATCGGACCAGTAGTTACTGAAATTAGCGCGTTTAAACAAACAAACAAACAAACAAACTCTTCCGCTTTATAATATTAGTATAGATTTAAACTACTCATAAAAGTGAATAATTATTATGAGTTATCTCGATATCTATATCATGCTGTATAAATATGTAAATGAATAATGTATCTTATGTATTTATTTAAATTTATGATTGTTAATAATGCGTACCTATTAATAGATAAATTTATATTAAAATTTTAACCCATTAAAGGGGTCATTTAGTTAGTGAGAAAACTTCTGTTTATGCTGATTTTTTATATCGTCTATTGCGTTTAAATAAATATTTGTTAGTAAATATATCTAACATAATATTCTACAAAATAAATATTCTACATTACCAGTAAATGTAGAATCGACTTTTCACAAGTGTAGTATTTTGCTTCCTAAGTGAATAAATGATTTTTATTATTATTATTATTATAACGGTCTTTGAACCAGTTTTAGTCACGGCAGTCGATATCTAGGTACTGGCAAACTGAACAAAACAAAATGTATTATAGCACACCAAAATCGGGTCACCCTGAATGGTCATGAATCATATCAACCCATATGATGGCCCACTGCTGGGCACGGGTCTCCCCAGTAGATCCTGGGGGTAATTGCCATAATCGCCACGCTTGGCGAGCGGGTTGGCGATCGCAGTAAGGCTTTAAGTACGCAGAGGACGCTGCTGCCCGTCCTCCGGAGTGAAATCCCTTAGTCGCCTTGACGACACCCACGGGAAGAGATGGGGTGGTACTATTCTTAAGCCGGCACCACACGGCAAATGGTCATGAATGAATGATGAAAATAGCTAGGTACTTTGTATTTTTTTAAAGACGACTCCCGCAGTATAGTACAAGCACTGTGTCGCGAGGGACTTTATAAACATACTAGTCACGGACACAGTACACCTAGACTCGGAACAACAATTTCTGGATCACACAACGTGGTGTCCCGTGTGGGAATCGAACCCACGACCTCTTGTGTAACAGTCAGACACACTCCCACCGCGCCACAGAGGCAAACTTAATTCTGTAAGCTTTGCTTTTAACAAACAACTTATTTGCAAAATTATAATGTCGAATTTAGAGCAAACCCTCTTAGTCTATTTACAAAAATACTTACTTTCCTTTATATACATTTTTCGTCAAACAAACAGACAAATAGATACACAGATAAGTTAAATTTATAATCCTTTTGTCCCGAGGGCTAAACCCGCCCCAAAAAATAAGAGTTTTCAGACATACGCTTCCAAGTATCCACCAGTACCATTCCAAGTATCCAGGGGAATACAGACTCCCCTGGTTTATTCCCATACAGACGTTTCCGAATATCCACCATAGGATGAATTTTTGGGAAGTGAGGGTTAACAGGGATATGCCGTTTACCTAAGCGTAACCACTATCTGTGAGTATTTGTGCATATAATTTGGTATTGGATTAATCAATTAATTCAATTACGTCACACGATGTAAAAACTTTTCATGATAACATCAAGCACATCACCGAATGCAAATTTCGCTGACTCACTCCTATGTTTTAGTCTATATCTCGGGTGTTATATAAGCTAGGGCAACATTTTATACACTCAAACCTTTCCAGAAAAAAATGCAATATAATGTGAAACCTGCTTCGAAATCGGTTCAATAGTTTCTGTGGCACTGTGGTCCGACTGCTACGCAAGAGATCGTGGGTTCGATTCCCACACGGGACACCACTTTGTGTGATCCACAAATTGTTGTTCCGAGTCTGGGTGTACTTTGTGTCCGTGACTTGTATGTTTGTAAAGTCCCCGCGACACAGGGCTTGTACCCTACTGCGGGAGTAGTCTTTATAAAAAAAAAAGTACAGTTCAAACAGAGAACCACCTTTTTTAGAAAACGTTTAAAAACATGACATTATTTTTGCGCCACCCGTTATCTGAAAAGACCCGTAGTCAATAAATAGATAACTATTGGGTAAAGTAGTGTCAAAAGTCCTATTTACCGATAGCTGGGCTGCAGGCGACATGTCCGAAGTCAGCGAAGAAGGCAACAGCGACCAACGCGACGAATGCAGCTACCATCTTGCCGGCCATCTCTGTATGCTGTAAGTTATCAAAAACATCAAATACTTACCATTAAAATTAAGTACATAGAGAGTTTAAACGAAAGTCACTTCCCGCACTTGTCTGTTTGCTAACAGTCTTTAGGGTTGCCTGTCTTTTGAAGCGGACGAGGCTGCGGAGCCGAGAAATGGAAAAATATTAACCAATAGGATAGCTTAAAATCTCCGCTTAGCTCCAATGAACAGGGATTATTATAATATTTCTCCGTTTCTCCGCTCCCCAGCTTCGCCCCTATTAAATGGATGGATTTCTCGGCAGACTATGTTCCTACTACTATAACTATACAAGGTGTAACAGAAAGGTATGGTCATATTCAAGGGTTTGTATATACCTGTAATTTTATCTAAATCGGAGTGCTTACCCTAAAAAAAATATTTATTATTTTTTCATTCGCATAAATATGAGTGGAAAAGTTATTAATTAAAAAAAATATGACTGAAAAGGTCTATGACATAACTTCTAAAAAGTTCTATGAATTCACTACTGAATTTTGACAAAAAGCTATGCTTTATCTATGTAATAATAATGCAACCAGCAATGGCAACATGGTAGGTGCAATACTGATAACATACCCTATCCACTGCTGAAATTTGACCACACCTTTCTGTTACACTCTGCATAAGCAATGCATTTATTTATAAGAAAAATCATTTATTTCAGATATACGAGTACACAGTTTCATTCAATTAGGTTTAGGTACCTCGTTAAGGTATCTTAAGATACATTTTAAGCAAGAAGTTGCTTGTAATAATAGAATCCTTTTCCATTTTACAGCTTTTTAAAAGCTGTGCGAAGACGTAATGGATATTGTTGCTAAGAAAAAAAACATAGGCTCATACCATATTCATCTGGGGCAGTGACGGATTCAGAATTTCCTTTCGGGGGGACTTAACCGCACTGTGGAACCCAAAATTTTAATTTGGCAGAGGAGAGCTTGGCTCCGTGTAGGTTTTAACAATGAAAACACACATCCACGCGAGGAATTAAATACTTTAGGAATACTTTCGCTTTAGTCCTCCAGGAGCAAATGAACGAATGGAGGACAAGAAAAAGAAAAGAAAGAGGTGAAGAGGCCTGCATAGCCCTTAGTTCCATGGATTCATCCGTGTTTTAGCGAATGTATCTACCAATAGTAGAGGCACCCGAACGTCTTATTTATATAGATCTAAGTCAGATAGGTATTACATTTTACAATAATTGCACTTTTGAAAGATAGAAAAATTTGAAGTCCAGACCCAGGAATCGAACACGAGATTTCCGTACAAAACCGGGGCCGGAATCATATTTTTTTTTTTTAAATAACAGGGTAGTGGCTAAATGAATCTTTTGCTGTAACAAAATTGTACCATTAAGCGGATACCTGAAAATCTTTGTCATAGAATAACCAGATTACTATCCAGTATAATGTTACTTCCTTCAGTTATAAGGTATTAAAAGACGATTCAATTTGATATATTATCCGAAGGTTTTAATACTTCGATAGATATTATAACGATATTAAAATAAGGTTTAGACAATACAACAATAAAACCCTGTGTCCTTCGGTGGCGCCAAGTAATGGCTAGTTGGCTACTCTACTTAATTTTCTAATAGTTGATTTATTGCTACTGGGTCTGAAAATTCATGTCTTTGTTTTAACAAAACCAAAAATCATATCCATTCCACACACCGGCTTACAATTTAGGGCTGGACTAGTTTCAGAAGAAGTTATTTCTATCTATTATGTTAAAAGTATAGGTACTCAATAATAAAATGCAGAACAGTGCAGTGTCAAAGCATCTAAATAAGTCACAAATAATTAACTTTAAACTTGTTTGGTGCCATTACAAACCCTCTGCAGTCGATAGCATCATAAATATACTTTAATTTGAAATTTCGTTTATCTTCATTTGAATATTTTCTTAATTATAACAAATTAATGACTTATTTGTTTTGTATATCTATACTTTAGATTAGGCTTTTCTTTTAACGTTTTTCTTGGTCACTAGTTTTGACATTAACCAAGTTAACTAAAAATTTCTAGGCATAACAACGATTGTGGTAGACAACGATTTTCACAAAATGTAAAAGTGATAGAAAAAAACTGATTTAACTAAAAATAAAAAATAAACATTCACAAACGCACTTACCTGGCTTATTAATGACACAATATATAAACCCCCATATTTGGAAAAAACAATCACTTAAGCACAACACTAGCAAAGCTCATTTGGTTGTCAACGACAACCAACTATATCGCAACTATAAACAATGATGAAACAAACCACGTACGTATACTTATAACGGAAAATTCTTGCCAACGACCGTTCGTAAATGAAACTTGTTTAAATATGTAACCACTTAACTATGGTTGCAAGTTGCGAGGTGGGGCGACCAGCGCGTGCGCTTAAGGGATACCCCAGGAAACGGATCTGTACTTTTGCTTTTACTTTTTTTAAAGACGAAAGTTCTAAGTAGGAAGTCGATGGCATTACGATGATATTAACATGGATATGACTAACAAACTTTTAATACTTCAAATATTGCGCAATTCCTCATTCGAATCACACGTTTTACAAAGAACGATTGTGAAATAGGGATATCCACATTGTAATTATAATATTTACATTGCAAATTATGGATAAAACTGAAAGGATTTTTATAATGACGACGATTAGACAACGTAAGACATTATACCTAATTGAATACAATAGACATTTATAAATAGAGCAATAATTCAACACGCCAAGTATGCAGGAATCTAGGTAGTAAACATATATTTATTTGTCAGTTCCTTAAGAGCATACAAGTTTTATTTGCTTAATGATACCTATTATAAAGTACAATTAATGCGGACCAGCCTTGGAAACCTATAATCTATACCTTTCATCTTCAAGACAAGATAAAATTAGTAAAAATTTATAAGAAAGGCATTTTTTATAAATTTTTAATAATAGATTAGAATATTTTAACCAAATACTATCATGAATTTATATATTTATCCATGTGACGTGCCCAGATACGACCAGCCTATTTTAAATTAATCCTTTTATGGCAAATCATTAAAATATATGTAAATTATTGACGTTACACAATATAAACAAAGAACATTACAATCTCTTACCAAAAGTCCCCAAAACTCGTTTTAAATACCAGCACATAATTATATGTGTTGATATAAATACAATTTCTTCCGCATAATTTAGGATAAAAAAGAACTAGTAGTAGAAACAGGCAAGGTCATCAGAAATCTGCACATGGGCTTTATGTAATAGATAAAGTGGACCAAGGTGGGCTCTTCGATTGACAGCGAAACCGTTACTAGATTTCTTTCAAGGAAAGTATGAATCACTGTTGCGTAAGGAATCGCGACACGTTTTCCTATTTGTTTGTTATCTATAAATATCTACGTTGACGACTAAATGTCTTTGTTTGTTAGGTGTTCGAACAAAAAGGATATAATAGCTATAGATTTTCCATTAATCTCATAATAATTAATGGAATAATGCTAGCTAGAATACAAGAGTAATAGACCTGCGTCACAAAGTCACAAGCATTAATGTTAATGAAAACTGGAATGCAACATTCTAGTTAGGTAATTATTTGTCTTAGCTGTATATAATATCCAGTTTTCCATCTTAAGTAAGGGTTTTGAGACCAATGAGATGCTGACGCGAAGGCACCTGACTACGGGCAAAATTTATGTGCATTCTGTTCGTTTATTTTTATCAACGGCAACTTTGTAATTTTAATTTTACATGTAAATTATAAACTGTGTCATTATTATGGCGTATTATACAAAATAAATACTCTGAGTACAACTGTATTGGTACGAAATTATGCAATATTTTTATAAAGCGTGTCCACATTATTCTGATGTGACTGAACGCACTGGCTCGCCTTCAGTGGTAGCCCGGGGCGCCTGAATGCTTGTACGTGGATGATACTTTTGGGGCCATTCAAAAACTATTTATTGACTTTCATAGAGTTAAGTTTATGGTGATTTTATTGTAGTTAGCAGTTCAGCATGAATTATTGTTAATTTGTTAGTAAGTTTTTAATGCGGAAAATCGAGATAAATTGATATAATTTGTATTTTTTCCCAATGAGAATTTGATATTCTAAAATTTAGGCACGGATTTAGTTTAGTTTGTACATATGTACCTATTTTAATTAATTAGATACTAATGATTTTTTTATAGGCTTTCTTGATGAGTTGTATTCCCTACAGTATCTACATAACACAAGTGCACGAATTTTAATAGAAAAAAGATACCTGGAAAATTGCAACATAATTGTTTTTATTTACAAATCAGAATGCTATAAATTTATTTTAAATATCACAAACGTTAATCAAAATTACCTTATGTTATTTTAATACGAACCTTTAAAAAATACTCTATAAATGTTTTACAAAACATGCACTGATGATGGGTTGACCCAACATTACTCACGAAACTTTTCGTGCACAAAAAATCGCAGAATGAACCAACATTTAGGACAAAAGCATTTTACTTCCGCGCCGACGAACAAAAGTCAAATGTAAATAACCTCTAGACTCGGTTCGTATACTAAGTAGCTGATAGTAACAGATTATCTCGTTACAATATTTACATAGCTCTTTAAAACCAGAAACACTTACGCGCGTGCGTAAGTACAAAGCAATGGAAATTGTTCTAGAAGTAACACGAACTTGGAACGGGTACTACCTACAACTTTAGGAAGCGGATCTCGTTATCACACGATCGGTTTAAATCACAATTATTAGTTAATACAACTTCCTAAACGAAAAATTATCCATTCTTAATCCTGCCGGATACTTAGATGTCATGATTGATGCTCTAAACAAATAAAAAATATGTTTCCGCGTATGAAATCATGCTGACAAAAAATGCGAGGTAGGTATGTAAAATGGACGTCTGACGTCCAAAACGGGATTAAGTTATACATCTTGAATGTATTCAGTTATTATCACTTACTATAGACGAATATGTCACGTCCGCATAGTTGCGGTTTTGAACATCGATGTTGATGGAAAATTTGACAAGGAAAAATATTTTTTATAATCGAGAGATTAAAAACGGGATGCCCCCTATTTTATTCTCTCAAGTAATCGATTCGATAATAATTGATTAAGATGCAATTCTTGGATTATAATATCGATGTATTTTTATTCTAGAACATTGATTTTTAACGATAAATGTCCATTCAGCTAATATAAATTGATGACTGAAAAATAAAAACGCTGCACTATCTCATTGATCCGAAATTGACACGTACTGTTAAAGATAGGATGAATCGAGTATGTATTTAAAAGGACAAGAAAAACCTTTAAACAATAAAAATATTAAAATACATGATTGCTGTATTCGAAGAGACAAACGGACAGATAACCGAATACCTAAGCTCAAAAAGATAACATATCAAACAAAGACGTAGAAATTGGCAATGACATAACATTTCCAAAAGAAAAAAAAAACATATTGACAAAACCGAAGAAAGCAGTCAAAATCACAGAAAAGAATACTCACTCAAAGGATAGACGATCAGTTTCTAATGTTGATGCTAAGATGCAAACAGTTGACTGTGCTGATAACACCAATATGGCCTGGTTTTATACTAAATCCAGACAACTCTGGCTAACCAACCATGCACAAAGCAGCTGGAGATTCTTCCATTATCTATATGGATCTGATAATTAGATTGCGCTAATGTCCCCGATATTACATTACATTCCTTAAGGATATCTCAGAGGTTTTGGTCGTTAGTGTAATAAAGGCAAAAGGGGTGGCTTTTTCCTTAAAAGGCGGAAGATATATCTAAAGATTTCCTTACGCACAGAAATTCAGTTCCCATTAAATCATAACAAAAAAAAGATAACTAGTAATGTGGTATTGGGTCCCACATTTCCAGCAAGCTTTAAAGAATTTTATAAGACGGCCGTTGCAATGCGGTCGAAACGTCGGGCAATAAACAAAGGTATTTAGCCTTAAAATAAATTATTTACGCGATTAAGACCCGCAGCTTATAAAATTCTATAATGTGTAGAAATCGCGAAAGTTTACGAACATATACCAGCAATTTTGTTAAACCCCCCAGTTAAGCTCAATGGCTTGTGTTA
The DNA here is from genome assembly GCA_945859575.2 of Herminia tarsipennalis. NCBI lineage: Eukaryota > Metazoa > Arthropoda > Insecta > Lepidoptera > Erebidae > Herminia > Herminia tarsipennalis. Next base: position 21,253,380 of record OX243835.2, on the reverse strand, counting down.
GGAGTGGATTCACGTCGGTAGTATAATGGGTAGGATTCGAAACCGCGACCTCACTTGCGAGTTCGATGCTTTAGCCATTAGGCTACCGCCGCTTGAATATGTTCCACTACTGGGTCATAGGGCTTTTCTCTGAGAGATTGTATGGGCTAGAATCCATCGCTTGGGTTCAGTGCGAATTGATGCATCAAACACTTGGTAGCTTACCTACATTAAATCAGTTCCTACTATTCAATTTATTTCTGTCTTCTATCCAAAAATCAAATGCAATAGGTACCTACGTAGGTTAAGTACCTAAACTTTTTAAGCTCTGAATAAATATAATAAATGTTGGTGAGTCTAATAAGTAGATTAAAGTTAAAAAGAAAATAATATATAAATTCTTTCGAGCTTTGTGTCTCTAAGTACAGCAACGTTCATGCTTAGCACGCAAGCTTAAATCTACTCTAAGCTTATTCTCTGTCGCTTCTTCAGTGATGAAATCATCACTAGGTATTTAATTAATGCCAAAGTCATCATAATAGTCTATTCCTTTCAGTAACTACTCGTATTTCACGTGTACCTACAGAAATTCTCAAACATAAGTATCTGATACAATACAATAATTGCATTTTAGAAAGATAGAAAAATATGGTCCAGACCCAGGAATCGAAACCGAGACCTCCGTATGCCAAACCGGGGCGGAAATAGAATCACCGATCTGGACTATGTTACTAGACTTCAAATTTCTCTATCCTTTCTTGCAAGCGAGTTAACAGAACCCGATTGCAAGAAAGGATAGAGAAATTTCAAAAGTAGAAATTTTAAAGGGTTAGATTTCTGGGTCTGGACTTCGAATTTTTCTATCTTTCTAAAATGCAATTATTGTATTAATAAAGTAATTGGCAAGAAATACCTATAAAAAATACTATATTATTTAAACAAAAAATTTATCTTTTGACTTTGATTTTATGTAATAAACTCTTTATTAATTTAGTAGTTTATAAAAAAAAGATTTCCAAATTAAAAAACTTACATTACACATTATACAATTGAAAGCCTCATCAAAATAAGTTCAACCGTTGCAGAGTTGAGCTGAAAAAAGCAGATATGTTAAAAATTTTCAACATGTCAATAAAAATGAATTTAAAATAAACACAGACAGTTCAATTGGATCTATATGTATTGACATTACAATGTAATTGTTTACCCAATCTATATGAAAAACGCTTCATAGATTTTCCTGCTAGCTACTTTGCGAGCACTGCGCATTGCAAATTAAATTCAAGCCGGTCAGAGTGTTGTGGCGAAGCTTCTGGAACATTTAGCACGTGTATGTTTTTTATTATACTGGAAACTACCCATGCGTGCATATATTCTTTCTTATTTGAAACATGCAGGACCTCTTTTTAAAAAATGTTGCACTGTTAATAGTTGATTCGCAAAGATTAGGTATTTTGAATCAATATTGGGTGTACAATAAAGACATCTGTATTATATTTAGATGAGGTACAACATCGTGGTCTTACCTTTACAAGTCTTATCAATCCGCAATAGCGCGGTAGTATTTATGTACGGTCAATCGTCTCTTAGAGAAGAGGTCTACTTAGCAGCTTTCTCTGCAGTAGGAACAAATAGCCCTTTGTACGACTTATGTCCAACACACTAAAAATGTCCAATCGTACATTTGTCCAATACTAAAAATGTCTATTCATAAAATGTTATGAATGGACATTTTTATATGGTCATTTTTGGACGTTTTTATGGATGACATTGGTCTATTCATTAAAACGTCCAAACATTAAAATTACCAATTAAAAATGCCGGTTTGTAAAAAAATTGCAATAGCAACTCCGGTGCCGCCATATCAGACGTATCAATGATACGGAGCTCCCAGCCAGGTGCATTATCAAACTTATATGGCCCAACCCACTATTATAACTATGAGCTGGGCTATTGAGTGATGTGCAGTTCTCAGCAATTTTGTCCTAGGTGGCAAATTGGGCAACATTACCAGCATTATTGTTTTACAGACAATGACAATATTGAGAATATTATAAATGGATATTATTCTGACTGGACATATTTCACACTGGTCATTATTAATACTGGACATATTATTTCTAGCCTAATTGCTAAGACATCGGTCTCGCAATCATGAGGTCGCAGGTACGAATCCTAGCCATTGTACTACCGACGTGAACCCACTCCTAACACAAGCCATTAAGCTTAGCTGGAGGGGTTAACAGGATTGCTAGTAATGTGGGACCAAGATCCCACATTGCTAGATATCTTTAAAAAAAAACTTAATAATACTAAATGGTCATTTTTGAAATGGGACATTAGTCGTGTAAACCGATATGGCTACACCTCCGACGCATAAAGGACGTTCATTATAAGTTTAATTTGTGTATCTGCGGCTATTTTACAAGCTTTTAATTAGTACCAAACTAATTTTACAGGCTTCTTAGCATTGTTTGATGAAAATCTGTTCCCGGAGATAAGATATTTTTCAAAATAATTGACTTTTTGTTTTAAGTGTTGGGTTTTTAACGTCTTTAATCTCAGAGTCTCCGACGTTGTTTACAGTACTTACTATTACTTACCCGAACCTTTGTCATTTTCATCTAAAAACAACCTTTTAGCGTACCTATTACAAAGACCTCTCTGCCCAAATTCCATATTTAACCTTTTCAAATTTCAGCTGCAGTTTTCCACAACAAATACAAAACTTCTAAACGCCTCGGACACATTTTGAAGGTAAATTGGCCATCTTATTTTTTATTTTTTAACTGGTGACTAACGAAAGCTCTACTCGACTATACAAAATGAACATGAAGTAGACTCATTGGACACTGGTTCACTTATGAAGCAAGTTGATAAGTATTTTATTATCTTCCGGACTGCCATCAGGCCATACTAGGTAAGATACTTGCGACCTGTTTTGACTAATTGATATAGAGATATTAATAGATCATATAAACGACTTCCAAGTATACTGATTTAACTGCAAAACCGTCACATCAAAAAATTAAAAATCATATTGTATCGTTTTTCGCCAACTGTCTCAGCGGCGCAACGCTGTGTACGACTGCTGCGCAAGAGTGGACGGGACACCACTTTGTGTGAACCACGTTGTAGTAGTGAGTTTGGTAGTAATTTGTGTCCGTTAATTCCGTAGCGACATAAGGCCTGCCCACCGAGGGTTCCGTACAAATTTGAAGGTACATATTATAAATAGAGCAGGAATCGAGTCTCGCAGTTTTTCCTAGTTTTTCCCGAAATACGTACTTTAAATAAGGACTACATTTTTTAAAAATTAATTACAAATGTATAGTTTTAAATTTTTTCCCTATACTTGTATTATAAGTTGGTACATATTTCTTGCCAAACTTCATAGTTCTAAGTCAACGGAAAATACCCTATAAATTTTTACCTACGTTTTTTGCGGCCGTATCTTATTTTACGTTAACTTAGAATTTTTTTCACAACTTCAAAGGACTATAGACTTGAGTGAACCTATGGTTTTAATTATAACTGAATACCTCCACGCGTTCCTGAGATGAAGGATCTTGACAGACAGACAGACGGACGGATGGCCAACAAAGTGATTCCATAAGGCTTCCGTTTCTTCCATTTTTAACTTTAAAAATCCTGTCTTCACGACTATCATTTATCCATGGAATGCCAGGCCGTCTCTATTTTAACGTGTTACCCATGAAAGTTTATTTATCTCCCAACAACTACCATAACAGGCGGTCACCCAATGCGATAGTATGGTACATTATATTATGATGATGATGATGATATTAATGATGAGTTTATTATAATTTATGTGATAATAAAAACAGCAGCGAGTTCACTCAAAGTATTAGAAAAAATACAATTTTGAAATGCAGGTCGTTTACTGTGCGAATAGTGCAGGTCAGAGGAGAAAGAAGCCAGAAGGTTGGTCCTGGCAGTCGGCACGACCAAAAGCGCTGTTATTACAATAATTAAGCCAATCGTCAATTCGATGCAATATGGTGCCGACTGCCGTTATAATGATCTCCTATAATAATGTTCGTTATTTTACGTTCAACTGCACTGCTATTGCAACAGTCAGACATCTTTGGGTCTAAGTCGTAATAATGCTATTCCAGTGGTCTGATCTTATATAGGTATAAAAAAAAATCAAATGTTACCTGACACAGTATTCTTTTAAACCGTCAGTAGTATTACGTATTAACCTATCGACTGTTTATAGTTCCTTTTCCTGTTTGCGACATATGAAGTAATTAACTCATTCACTGCTATAAAAATAAACATTTTTCTTATGACTTATGTCTGTCTCATGCTTTATTATCCTCTGTATCAAAACAAATATTATTAAGAGCATAATTTGACTTTTGTAAGTAAAGATTCTGTGTGACGAATAAAGGCCATTCATTTCTTTCTTTGGATATTATAAATAATATTTTATATTTAATCAATCATTACCCATAGTTTTTACCTTTGTTGTAAGTAGATGTTCCTACTATGTTGTCTTATATGTTATTATCTCATGTTACAAGTTTTTAAGAATATAATTTGCATCAGTCCTTTAATATGGTGTATAGTATAAATGTGGCAGCACCTTACCCCCATATCAAGTTTATAAATATTTAAACATGAAAAAATTGGCAATTTGAAAAAAGTGGCCGCGCGTTTTTATTGTCATATTCTTTTCTCCGGCTTTACCTATTGTTTGCAAACTTGGCATTACATGTACCTACATACAGAATCCCGCGACGTATCACATGTTGTTTTGCACCCCAGGTGAATAAATAGGAGAATAAAGAATTAAAAAATAGCTTGATTAATGTAGAAATGATAAAGAGTCGTATTTCTAACGTCTGGTCTCAATAATCTTAACTATCGATGGATTTGGCTACTAAAGGTATATTTGACATAAGTTCCATATAAGTCAAAATACTACCTCTAGTAGCCAAATCCATCGATATATAGATCATTGAGAGCAGCCGTTAATCACGATCCTAGATAGGCGACTATTATCTAAAAATGTTACATCAGAGATGGTCGACTATTATCTATAAATGTTACATCAGAGATGGGCGACTATTGTCTACAAATGTTACATCAGAGATGGGCGACTATTGTCTACAAATGTTATATCAAAGATGGGCGACTATTATGTAAAAATATTACATCAGAGATGGGCGACTATTATCTAAAAATGTTACATCAGAGATGAGCGACTATTATCTAATAACGTTACATCAGAGATGGGCGACTATTATCAAAAAAGTTACATCAGAGATGGGCGACTATTATCTAAAAATATTACATCAGAGATGGGCGACTATTATCTAAAAACGTTACATCAGAGATGGGCGACTATTATCTAAAAATGTTACATCAGATATGGGTGATTATTATCTATAAATGTTACATCAGAGATGGGCGACTATTGTCTACAAATGTTACATCAGAGATGGGCGACTATTATCTAAAAACGTTACATCAGAGATGGGCGACTATTATCTAAAAACGTTACATCAGAGATGGGCGACTATTATCTAAAAACGTTACATCAGAGATGGGCGACTATTATCTAAAAACGTTACATCAGAGATGGGCGACTATTATCTAAAAACGTTACATCAGAGATGGGCGACTATTATCTAAAAATGTTACATCAGAGATGTGCGACTATCTAAAAATATTACATCAGAGATGGGCGACTATTATCTAAAAACGTTACATCAGAGATGGGCGATTATTATCAAAAAAACGTTACATCAGAAATGGGCGACAATTGTCTAAAAATGTTACATCAGAAATGGGCAACTATTATCTAAAAATGTTACATCAGAGATGGGCGACCATTATCGAAAAATGTTACATCAGCTCGTTAAGTTATTGGTCCTGTACCTAACCTCTCTTCGGTGAGTATCGGGTTTCCGTTCCAACTAACTATGAGACAGAGAATGGAGAGTACCCCACTTCTATCTGCTCATTTGAACGCTATAATATCTTCTGCGTAGTCGGCTAGTCTATGATGAGATTGGTTGTTGTAATCGAAATCAGTTAGGAGATTGGAGGATTAATTATTTGTCAATCAACCTGTATCAATGGCCTTTCTTTGTACGCCACGACGCCCGGCCATCCGCCTTCCGTTTCCAGTCCATCCTGGCGACGTTCTTATTGTCGTCCATTCACCCATACATGTGTAGTTAGTTATAATCTTTGGTTATAATATTTCATTAAGATTGTTCATGTCTTTCATCAAATATTTAGATCCAGTCACCAGAAAATTCGTCATAAGCATTGTTATCCTTCCAAAGTTTGTACATTTTGGCAAATATCCAACGAACGTTCTGTCGATAAAAGTCAACCAATCGATCATCGTTTACCTACCATTTTGAGGCCAGTCGGTTCCAAAATGCGTCATAATGCCCTATCATTACCGCCATCGGAAGTAAACGGGTCGACTACGAAAATAAAAAGAAAGGGAACCAAAGTTTTCGGTAAAAAATATAATTTAAGAGGCTGCTCCTCCTACCAGATTGTAATTAATCCGGAAATTATCTGACAAACTGTTGGTTGTGCACAAAATAACGGTAATTATAAAGTGGCTTTGTTCTTTTATGATTGTTTGAAATGGATTTTATTTCGGTTTTGGATGGAAAACTAAAGATAAGCTTAGCTAGAGGATATATCCTCGTGTCTGCATGTTTTTGGCAATTCGCAGCAAGAGTGTGTAGTCTTTTGATCGAAGTCTCAATTAGCAGTGTGGTGAAAGAAAATAAACCATCTTGAACAGATACCTAGTTGGTTTACAGTACAATAATTTTATGGTATTTGGTTTTTTTCTAAACAAAAGAGTATTTGATAGACTTGTCGTCTATTAGTATTTTTATGAAACGTAAATCTGTAGATATGAAAAACATCTTAAAACGTATGGCGTCATAATTTGGTATGGTCAAATCATTTACCTACTATGTTTTGATGATTTCAAAAAACTGATTAAATTACGAAGGAACATTATTTTTTTAATGCATTTGGTGCAAACAACCCGTGATTCATGGTAAAACCCAACGCTCGGCATAAATGCTTCTTCGTGTTTATTCAGGCACAACTCTCATTAAAATAAATTGAACTACATTAATGAAATGCATGGATAGGTAACAGAATTTGTATATTTTATATCACACAAAAGTTCGTCTAAAATTAATTTATATTTTTACAATACGAATTATAGAATATCAAATTTAATTTACAAAACGTACAAAATACACATGAGAATTATATTCAGATTATTTTTAACCTAGGTCTTTAGCAACAAGTTGTTATAGTAAATAAAAAAAAATCTGTAGTCGTTATATACTTTGTTTGGCTATAACGAAGTTGTTATATTAAACTACACTATTGGGTAAGTATGTTAAGTTACCTATTTAGGTAAACTGTATTCTCAATAATATTTTCAGCTTAATGGTCAAATATTAGTTATTGTTATTTGGTACCAGAATGTGTTAATACCATCCAAAAAAATGTGATGATTATGGGAAATACACGTACATCAATGTAAAAAAATGCCAGAACTATGCCGGTTTTGGCACTTCGTCATTAATGTTTGCAAGTATCAGATTCTTGTCAGTTCCTTGGGGCGCTTTGGGTACCAAGGCTGCCCTCATCTCTAAGGCACGGGTGTCAGTCTCTAACGATTGATTCTTGTCATTCAAATCTATGCCTATCTTGATAGAAGTTGCTTCTAACGCGTTATATGTTGCTCTGTGGACAAAAATCCCAGATTAAATAAAGACTTATTTTTTCTTGCACATGTTTGCATTGGTGGAATAGAGAGAAGGTAAGGGGGAGAGGGGTTGCACCCCCGCCCTTGCTTTTCCTAGATAAAATCAACGCTTAAAGGGATCAAGCTAACCAAACTCACAATAAAGAAAGAAGGAAAACTTGTCATATATTATGAGTATCTAGGTATTTTCTTGTCTTTTCCACTGTACTTATTATTTAGACTCTTCGTGCCATACATGTTAATTGAGTGCTTGCCATCCTAAATGTGTCATGACTGCCATGAGCCGAAAGTTATCATAAAAATAAAGTGGCCAAAATTCGATAAGTTATTGTGTGGCCTCGGCTATGAAAGTGTCATTACATTATATTTTTAAGGTATGGTGGAGACGGCACCAGGAATTACGTCAAAAGATGGACAGTGTAACGTTTTAGACATAGACAGATACTTTTACAGATTGATAGATCAAAGAAGTTAGGCAGCGTTACAGTTTTAAGTTCGTAGCAGACGTATCATCTCGGAAAGGGATCGTCACTACATCGCCTCTGACACATTCATACAAAGAATACTGAATATCTTGAATTGATACGGTGCCCGTACCTTTCAGAGTAGATCAGCGTGTTGTGTGAGTCAGGTGACCTTATTTATCCACAAGAACATAGTCAGGAAATTTTAAAACACGCCTGCGTTAGTTAGTAACAAAAATCCGCTAAGGAGTACACATCTTTGAAATTAGAGTTCGACTTATCTCTTCTGACGGCAGCCATAACTATTCGAATACCCTAATCATAAGTACACCTAAACTCATTTAGGCGTTATAAAAGTAATGCTGGAATAAAGAAACTCACTGATATACCTCATACAATATAAACATGAACCATGAAAATATTACACTACTTTTTTGGGACAATTCTGCAAAAAACCGCCGACTAATGTACCTGCCTATCTCTGCATCTGATTTCGTCTCCATACAGACGAAGAATGAGAGAATAAAGATTAAACTTCTTTACGCTATTGTTAATTATGTATTCCAACTAGTTGGCTATTCGCCAATAAGATTGTCTGCCATATCGGAAGAATATATATGTGTGGACTTACTTAGCGCAGTCCAATTTCTCTTGCAACTGACGTATAGTTTCTCTCAAGCTCCTCACTTCTTCTTTAAGCCCTATATCAGCATCGTCTGCAGCCAACTCGACCCCAGGACGATATCCTCTTGTTTCCAGTCTAGTTTCCGCTACCTTTAAAGCGCTTATTTTATCAGCAAACTGTTCACCCAAAACCTTCAATTCTGTTGCCAGTTTATCCATGTTTTCTTCCATCTACAATTTAAAAAACCTTTCAATTAACACAATGTTATCACGTCTAGAAACTATTTAACAAAAGATATTTTGGATCCAGTAATATAACTTAAAGAAAACATTTTTCATTGCAGCAGTACGATATGATTTCACATAAAGCATATTGTTGCCATTGTTCGGGTAGTTAAAAAAACTTGCGATAAATCTACAACTGTATTTGTGAAGCGTCGAAGAAATACGCCGTTTTTGAAGTTCTCAAACGCTCTGGAATTCGAAGAAATAGTACATAAAGCATATTATAAAATGCTAAGACTACCTTCATTTTCTGCCATTCAAGCTCATTCCTAGCTCTTTGTGTATCATATATACGTCTACGCAGCATATAATTGGTGACATCAGTCTGGGCTCTAAGTGCATTTCTGGCGCGTCCACGGGCTACGAAAAGGGACTCACGAAGACGCAGCGTGTCTTGAAGTTCGCTGATCGCCATGTTTTTGGTGGCCTCACATTTATCCACCCATTGTTGGTAGGTTAACATCCTAGATGGGGACAAAATGGCTCTTATTTACAAGTAGGAGTAGCCATGCTGGCGTTGCTACACAATAGATCTTACAAGTCGCGGCGACTTCCGCGCTTCATATCCCGGCCTCTATCCAGATACAATACAGCCATGCTGGCCTACTAAATTACAAGGAAAAGTACAAATACTGGAATAGATATTTCATCCCCGATTTCTCAAAATGAAGTCTATTAAAAAGCTTAAGTTTAAATATGTTTAAAAACATTACGGCTCGCCTTAGGTTTAAATCCGTTACCAGAGATAGGATGCGGCAACAGGCTATTTCGACAAGCGTATTTTTATGAAGATACGGTCTGATGTTCCAAAAATGTGTATGAATGTCAAAAATGTGTAGAGTCGCTTGTCGCCGGTGACGAACTCGACTGACGACGTCTCGTAAATGAGATGCGTTTTAGCATACGGTCCTCAATTTGGCTTCTGAGTATGCTATAGTCCACTAAAATTCGTATTGATACCATTGAATGAATTTGACTGAACCGAAAATCGAAAAGAAACCTTTAGAAAAAATATCAAATTAAATGAAATAGTTTAAATAATACTGGTCATTCGCCAGCTTCACGCTACGCAAATGAGCAACCGAGTATATCTGTATTATGATGTAGATACAGGCAAAAGCTCCCATATGAAATCATTTACATACATGTATTATAATGTAACGTTGCCGTAAAAGCTTGACTCTGTCGGGTCAAATGCTAATGTCACGAAAGTACTTGTAAATATTTGACCATTTCACTGTTTGTTCTATAAATTTTTGAGCTGTTTGATATTTATATTGTCCTTAAAGTAACATCCGTTGGCACTTTAGGCGCGTGATTTTGAGTAATAGATTCTAGAGAGGTTCGATTTGTGACAATAATACGAGTGTATTGAACTTTAGTATAGGACGGAATTGAGGAGGTCATCCGTCATATTAACAGTATCAAGGTCAGTAAGTTTTTAATAATCACAGAAAACCCAATTATGTTGGACATGATAAAAAAAATATTATTAAAATTCTTTAAACAAAAGCTTTTGAAAAAAAAAACTTATGTAATAAACTTTCTGTGAATGGATTTTATGTCTATTTGAAATGTTCTTTTTAATCTATACTACTCGTAATATTATAAAGCTAAAGTGTTTGTTTGTTTGTTTCTTAGGACGCGATAATCTCAGAAACTACGGGTTCGAATTGAAACATTCTCTTACTGTTAGATAGCCCATTTATCGAGGAAGAGTATAGGCTATATAACATTACGCTACGACCAATAGGAGCGGAGCAGCAATGAAAAATGTTGTAAAAACGGGGGAAATTTACGCAGAAGTTGCGCAAGTCAACTAGTCTTTAATATGATCAACCACTAATTAGTGTTATTAATAGTACCAGGTGTAACCCAAACTATCTTACCCCGAAACTACTTAGTTCTTTACGATAATAGTTAAAAAACGTAACGGATAGCAAGTTGCTCAGCTTAGCGCCTGTTCATACAACATATTTTGCCTTATTAATGAGACTAGGATGTTGTAGAGAACCTTTTAAGTCAGTCTCAGGTGCAACCAACCGATGGTGAGTATCATAACTTCCAACAAATTTAATTGTACCAAGTTTTAAAGTGTGTCTTCTACATTTTAGATACTGTGTGCACCTTACCCTATACAGCATTATTTACATTTTAAGCTGAATTGACAAAATTATTTTTAAATTTCGATTGGTTATAAATTAGTAAGTAGGTTCTAGAGAGGTGTATAAAATAATAATGTGTAAAGTGATGTTTACTGACTATATCAAGTAGGATATAGTAATATCGCTAGCTGACACGCGCAACTTTCGTCTGCGCAAATTTTCCCGTTTTTTCATTGCTGCTCCGCTCCTATTGGTCGTAGCGTAATGTTATATAGCCTATACCCTTCCTCGATAAATGGGCTATCCAACAAAGTTTTTTTTCTCAATTCGGACTAGTAGTTCCTGAGATTATTGCGTTCATACAAACAACACTCTTCAGCTTTATAATTCTTATTATTTTTACTCCCGCACTAGGGTACAAGCCCTGTGTCGCGGGGGACATTACAAACATACAAGTCACGGACAGAAAGTACACCCAGACTCGAAACAACAATGTGGATCACACAAAGTGATGTCCCGTGTGGGGATCGAACCCACGACCTCTTGCGTAGCAATCGGACACACTCCTTACGCGCCACAGAGGCAGTGGATTAGTAGAGATGACGTTGAAAAAAATAGTTTATCGAAATCGTTGCAGCGACTTTGAAAATCAAACAATAACAGACTAAGGCTGTGAAGAAAACTGTTTAATTTGATATTTATTACATGAAATGATTGTAAAAGCTTTGTTTACTAACCTTTTTGGTGTCTTCAAAGGATCAGTTTTATACGTAATATTGGCAGCGTCTTTGGTCAAAGCAAGCATGTCTTTATCAATAGCAAGAGATTCATTCTTATCATTCAAGTCCAGTTGGAGTTTGAACTTGACCACTTCTAATTTGTTGATTTTCTCCCAAGCTGATTGGCATCTGTCTATCAACAACTTTTTGTTGCTCTCTGTCACGCATAGTTCCTGTAAAAAAGTAAAATTAGGTATACTGACATAATTATAATAGTCATATAGCCATAGGTTGATATAGAACTATTCATAATACATAATTATACAGTAAGTACCTATATTTTGTTTAACATTTAACTAACTACTGAACCGTAGCGTTGTGTCAACAAATATTCCATGTATGTATTTTAATAATTTATAACTTTAAAATATATTTTCCTCTTAAAAAAAATCGGGTAAGAGCATGTCGGATCATGCTTAGTGTAGAGTTTCGCAGCCTTAAATAATTGCATCAGCAGAAGAGCGTATGTTCACGGCACTTACGCCCTTTTGTTGAGAAAAGCAGTTTTTCAGCTATAACATAATGACGGTATGTCTTATCATGTCCGAAACAAATTTAGTTTCAGTATTTATTGAGCGCTACCTTTGTGATCACGGTTCAAAAGTTAAGGGGGGGGGGGGAGGGGACAATTTATGCAACTTTCGGATCGATTCTTTCCAAAACTATTCACTCCATCAAAAAGTTTATTAGGAATGTTTCTAAAAGATCTGTCTAATGATGCCACATGTTGATGTTAGCCGAAAAAAAAAATCCCCCCCTAAAAATATTAAATTTATTTTTATTATTTAGCTATCAAACTAAGTAGCGGCCACTAGAAGATACCTTTTCACCAAATTTCATCCATATTCATTTAGTAGTCTCTGAGTAAAATGCTTGTGAGATAAGTAGGTACGGACGGACAGACCGACAGACAGACGGACATGACGAAACTATAAGGGTTCCGTTTTTTGCCAGATTGGCTACGGAACCCTAAAAAGCTGTGTTTGCCGCTTGATACATAGGTACCGATTTATTTAATTTGCATGTATCTACTACCTATTAAGAAGCGAATATAACAACTGTAGGTGAATCTATACTTATAATAAATCTGTAGAGAGGTCAATTCTGTACATGAAATATATTTCCAAAATAACTATCAGGGGGTGATTAGGGATCGATACTGATGCCAAAAATGCAATCAGTACAATTTTTGTCTGTCTGTCTGTATAACCGTTATAGAAACAAAAACTACTCGACGGATTTTAACGAAACTTGGTACAATTATTTTTCATACTCCTGAGTTGGTTAAAGAACACTTTTCATCACGCTACAATCAATAGGAGCAGAGCAGTGAAAGGAAAACGGGAGAAGTAACTCCATTTTTTAAGCTTCCGTCGCGTGTGCAACCTTAATGGTTAAAGCTACACAGAAATTATGTATGACGGAAATATTCTCCTTAAAATTATATAAAAAATATCCCACGACAGCATATGTCTATATTTTATGGTTAACTCACAATATCACGTATAACTCCCGATAGCTTAGCAGTTCGAAGCTTTCTAATTATATTTGTCTACTCTTACGTTTATAACACCCTCAGTCATCCCTAATTTAAAAAGTTAACATAATTAACTATTCCATAAAAAAGAATCATAGAAATCGGTATATAAACACCAAAGTTATACATGAAATACGCTAATAATAAGCCATCGCGCGTGAATACTGAATCATGCTATCTATCTATATCTACTTATACATATTATAAAATTGAAAATTTCACGTGTCTGTACATTACGCTAGCGTCTATGGGTAACGAGTAGCAACGTATTTTTTGTCGCACCATAATGGTTTATCATAATTTTTTCCACAATTAGACATTATCTTTAATTGTAACCCATGGAATACATAACTTCACGCTAAAACTATAAGCAGCTATACACAACATTTTTAAGTTTCATATAAGAACAGTTATTTTGACGTGGTATGTAGCGAACAGTATAGCCTCGAAGGCTAGCGGTCTTTGACGGCGACGAAGTCTTTTTGTATTTTTTTAAAATTGTCTTTATCCTTTTTTAATTTTTTTCTCAATGTTATAGTTATTTTTTCGACCATAGGTAACTTATTTGCTTTGGTTAATATTTTTTTATATTAAAAATCAAAAGAAATATGCACTTATGTAAGATATCTATAGGTATTGCATGCACTGCTGAGAGTAATGAATTAATCGTAGTAGAAATGAAAAACAATATTACATTCCAATTTAACAAGTATTCGATATTTTCCAGAATTGATGTGTTTGTGCTCAAAAAAGGACATTAAACACGTAAAAACGTGTAGCGCCATCTATGAAATCAAATTGGTCACCGTGATCAAACAATTCCTTATTTGTGAAAACGCTTATTAGGGTATAGGTGCTTACGATGACGGATTCATTTTTTGCTGAGTGGCAACATTCTCCTATTTATTTAATTAAATTGCTTAAATTAACCCGTACTGAGGGAGCTAAGCTTTTTTTAATGCTGTCCTGTTTGAAGGGAGAACTCCGGAGGCGTGGAGTAGAAGTGTAGTCGTCTTGTTCTTCAAAAAAGGAGATAAGACCCGGCTGAAGAACTACCGACCTATTTCTCTTCTAAGCCACGTCTATAAGCTGTTTTCAAGAGTCATCACGAACCGTCTTGCGCGAAGACTTGACGAATTCCAACCACCGGAACAGGCTGGATTTCGGAGCGGATATGGCACCATAGACCACATCCACACAGTGCGGCAGATTATACAAAAGACCCAGGAGTATAATCAGCCCCTGTGTCTAGCATTCGTGGACTATGAGAAGGCCTTTGACTCGATTGAAATCTGGTCCGTTCTGGAGTCTCTGCAGCGATGCCAAGTAGATTGGCGATATATCCAAGTGATGAGATGTCTCTACGAAGCCGCCACCATGTCCGTCCAAGTACAGAGTCAGCAAACAAAACCTATACCATTGCATCAAGGAGTGAGGCAAGGGGACGTTATCTCCCCGAAACTGTTCACAAATGCAATGGAGGATATGTTCAAGACGCTGCACTGGAAAGGGCGGGGCATCAACATCAATGGTGAATACATCTCTCACTTGCGATTTGCAGATGACATTGTCATTATGGCGGAAACGCTGCAGGACCTGCAACTGATGCTGAATGACCTGGCTGACTCCTCTGTACGCATCGGCCTACGGATGAACTTGGATAAAACCAAGGTCATGTTCAATGAACATGTACTACCGGAACCGATAGCGGTGCACGGCGCCGTTCTCGAAGTTGTTCAAAAATATGTGTACCTCGGGCAGTCATTGCAGTTAGGTAGAAACAACTTCGAGGACGAGGTGAACAGGAGAATTCGGTTGGGTTGGGCAGCGTTTGGTATACTACGTCAAGTCTTCTCATCGTCGATCCCACAATGTCTAAAGACTAAAGTCTTTAATCAGTGCGTCCTACCCGTCATGACATACGGAGCCGAAACGTGGACACTGACGGTACGGCTGGTCCACAAGTTCAAAGTCGCTCAGCGGGCTATGGAACGGGCTATGCTCGGAGTTTCTCTTAGGGACAAAATCAGAAATGAGGTGATCCGGCAGAGAACCAAAGTTATCGACATAGCCCACCGGATTAGCAAGTTGAAGTGGCAGTGGGCTGGCCATATTAGCCGAAGAACCGACAACCGTTGGGGTAAACGAGTTCTTGAGTGGAGACCGCGGCTTGGCAAACGTAGTGTAGGACGCCCTCAAGCCAGGTGGAGTGATGATATACGCAAAACAGCTGGCAGGAGCTGGATGCGAGAAGCCGAAGATAGAACAAAGTGGCGTGCAATTGGAGAGGCCTATGTCCAGCAGTGGACTGAGATAGGCTGATGATGATGATGATGATGCTTAAATTAATAAAAAAACATTAAGTATTAGAAGAAACTTCACTGGTTTTGAAAGTAGATGGCGTTGTATTCAATAATGTTCTATACTTAATAAAAGAAGTTTTTAGAAATGTTTGTCTGTCTGTCCGTTTGTTTAAACACGCATCACACAGGTGCATCGGGGATCATGTTTTGGGGTTATGGTTGGATATCAAGTGTTCATCAATTCAAAGATAATGAATGACTTATCGGCCAAGTGTGAGTAGTTCGGGTGAAGGGAGGTGGGGGGTCATTGTCTGTCAACGCGGAGTCTGGGGAAGGGGGAGTCCATGTCTTTATTTCTTACTTGCATCATTGTAACATCTAAGAGTGCACTCTCTTATATGTAAAGTGGGGATGTGATTTTTTTCTCACCTACCCCATCGTGTGGGGTATCATTAGATAGGTCTTTTAAAAAGCGTTTAGGGTTTGTGAAGACTATTTTTAGATTTAAGGATTCCTTTGTGTAATATTAGGATTTATAGTGAACATTTTTGTTAGAGTCAAGTGTTCCCCTGCCAACTAAATGGTGGATGTTGGGTATGTGAAAAAAATCACGGTAGTAGTATAAATACTAAAATTATAAGGAAAACTATCACAGTTAAGTACTTAGGCTTTACAAGTTTACGATAAACATCTGATCAAATGGAAAGTACCAAAATTTTAGTACAAATTCTATTGAAAATTATTAGGTATTAAGTAGGTATAACGTTGAATGAATGAAACAAAAACAACAGAAAACCCACTTCTTAAGCCGCACACCAAATTAACTATATAAAATAATAGAATAGAACGATTTTTATTTAGTACACAGAAGACACATGTATGGACATTATTATAATTTAACAGGAAAAGTCATGCAGAAGATAAAAAAAGCAATAAATAAAACAGTAAAATAATAAAAATAACAATAGACAAAAAGAAAAGAGACACAAATAACACATATAAATGACAGAAAAACACAGTAAACGAATACCTAAAGAGTCTGTGTTTAATACTTATTTATTTTCACAAAGCTTTTGGGTGTTGAAGCTTTCAATAGATGACTATATGAACTGAATCATATCGCGGCTCACCCGACAGGACTGTTTCCAACATATTTAGACAGAAGTTATTTCGTAACATAAACTACCTTAATTTAAACCCGACATTCACGCGAACGAAGTCGCGGGCACATCTAGTCTTTAATAAATAAAATAGGTATTATTCCAATCTAGATATTAGCAAACCAAGCAATAGGTAGACACTATTAACAAAACCTAGTATATTAATTATAAAAATATATGTACGGCACTGAAAAAAATACATACCATATAACATTATGTTGCGGGCTACTGCAATATTAAATTTTATTTTTTGCTAGTGGACGCCTCGCGGTTTCACCCGCGTAATTCCCGTTTCCATGAGAATACAGGGATAAAAAAAATAGTCTTTGTCACTCGAGGTTAATGTACCTTCCCAACGTTGAAAGAATTTTTGAAATCGGTCCAGTAGTTTTTGAGTTTATTCATCATTACAAACATACACACACAAAAAAATACAAATCTTTCATCTTTATAATATTAGTATAGAAGATAATTTATTAGAGGGTCATAAGCTTTATGATTGCGTTTCGATAAGACTAGATAGCAGGTATGACTATTTTGTTTTATTCTCTTAGGCCTGTTGTCTAGGTACATGCCGTGAAATCCACTTCGGGCGGGGCTGTGCCGTAGCTTCGCCGTGCCTGTGGAGAACACTGACGATCGTGTCGGCAGAAAACCGTGTGGACAACAGGTTTCAGCCTCGTATCCAATGTCTATGGATTTCACAAAGTGAAAAGAATGATCGCGACTTTTTATTCCCTTGTTCTTTTCTCCGGCTTTACCTATGTTTTTGCAAACCTGGCGTAACATGTACAATTTGTAGATTCTAGAGGCGTAAGTGTTGTAAAGAAATTTGAATTGAATGATTTTAAAGAGTCCCTTGTAGGAACTCCAATCCAAACTAATACTATAAAATGTGAAAGCAATTCAATCTGTCACGTATTTACGCCTAAACTGCTGAACCGATTTTGATGAAATTTGGTCAATATCAAATCGAAAACTATCCTATATCTTATCCCGGGAATCACACTATCTTACTTCCCGGGAAAGTACATGAGGTAGCTTTTTATACGATAACAGACAAGACGCCGGCAAAGCACCGGATGAAAGCTAGTATCTATCATATTTTAACCTTTTTCAATTCTGTGTCAGCAAGGTCGTAGGTCAACTCAGAACCGCTTCTACCATCTCTGTTCGACAGGCACTCAGAAGTCACGAGTAGAGGCAGATTGAGTTGTTCTAATTCTCTTTCTGTGGAAGCTTTCTCTTCTTTCAAGCTGTTCGTCTCACGGTCCAGTAGATCCATAAGCTCTTGAAGAGTGGACTTCCATTGTTCGATTTCGTAAACTCTGGAATGATAAAACTATTTTAATCATCACAACTTGATATAATATTAAGGCATTAATTGTCAACAGGTCATTATCAATTTTATTTCAGTTCAAAAAAACAATCCTGCAGTAAAGAACAATCCCTATTTCAATGTAGGTACAGCCAGCTGCATAAGTTACTTAACAGAAGCAACGTTTCAAATAAAACATGAAATTTTTTTATGACTATCTTGTTCTAATCTGATTTTTTATGACTACAAAATACTTATGTTATTGGTATGAATAATTGCAATTATTAAGCACTTATGAAGTAGACTATACATCACTCACAAAACATACCCAGACTCAAAACAATCACCTATAGATCCTCCAAAGTGGTGTTCCGTCTCGTGCATGTCTTAGATTCGCAATATTATGTTTTTTATGGGATTCCTATCCCATAAAAAAACGTTCCGTCCCATCGGACTATGTGAGTGAGGGAACAGAGGGTGCACTTGTGTCTGCACATACACTTGTGCACTATAATATCTCCTGTGTAGTTGGCTAGTCTCTAACGAGATTGGCCGTCGTAACTAAAATCGGTTAGGAGACCATTATATTTTAATACGTACGTACATACGTCTTATAGGTACTCAAAAGAATAAATTACCAGAACCATAAACACTATGTTATAATTTGAGGTGACAAAAGTTAACAAGAAAGTGAATATTTATTTTTACTAATAAAATATAATATTAATCAATGCCATATATGGTAGATTTCAAAGGATTAAAATTAGTGTTACCTGGCTCTGAGACGGTTGTTGTTGTGGTAACTGTCCCAGTCGGTCTTGATGCGACTTTCATTGCGAAGCTGATAGGAACTGTAACGGAGATCAAAAGCGTCCGCTCTCCTTGTGTCTGCAGTAACCTGTTATACAACTTATTAGGTCAAACAAATGCATACAAACAAGTTAGTTTATAAATAGACTTTTTGGACTAAAAGCACATTGTAGTAAACGCCTTGGGTACGGTATCTACAAGGTGTAATTGTTTAGTGTTGGCCTGTTGGTTAGTGACCCTGACTGCTAAGCAGGAGGTCGTGGGTTCGATCCCCAGGATAAAACGGATGAGCACGATGGTTTACAGTGTCTGGGTGTTTTTTATCTATAATATGTATGTATTTAAAACCATAGTACAAGCTGTACAGTCTGGTTGCCATAGTTCAAGCTTTGCTTAGTTTGTCAAGCTTTGCTTTGCGTAGTGATATTATTTACGGTGTATCCCACTATTTCCATTATGTATTTCCATTAATGGAAATACTGGGACAGAGTCTCCCACTATTTCCATTGAGGACAGCGCGGCTCAGCGATTAAAAAACGCTGCATTGGCTTCTTATGACGGCCTGCACATGAAAACTATATTTACATATTTCCTCTTTAGATAAAACCTCTTTTGAACATATTGAGTGACAACTGTCATTATTATTATCATTGCGTTATTGATTCGTTGACTGAATAATTTTGTAGTAATAATAATAATAATAATTTAATAGAATAATTTTATTCATGGAGTTTATAAAAAGTGGGAAGGGTATTGTATTATTGCATATGGGATATGAATATACTAAACACATAGTCTATAAAAATAATAATACATTGTGGAAATGTAACAAACGCCATAAAACTAAATGCCAAGGGTCGCTAACAGTATCGCCAGTAAGTTGCCAGTACTTTACGTAGTTGCTTTAGAATTTTAGTAATAATTTTAGCTACGTTTATCTAATGGTCGTTATATTAATGTTCCTAATGTTATTAAAGGTTAAGGAAGTTAAAAAATCAGTTCGTCACAGTACTGGCTGTGTCCCGGATGAAATTCAATCTACGATTAATGTTAGTATAAATAAATGCTTTGAAGAAGCTGCACAAGGCAAAGTAAGTGTTCCTAAAGCATTCAATAGCGCGATAATCTCTTTGAAGGACCAAGGCGTACATTTACTTGGTAAACCATTACCAGAGTATAGTGAAAAGAAGTCTTCACTGTACAGACACCGAAACAAAGTTTTAAACGTGCCGCGAGTCTGTTCGAAGAGAGTTCAAAATGTTGAAGTACCTTTACCGTTCCGGAATTTTTTGCTTGCGGACTACAATGACGGCGAAAGGATTTTAATTTTTTGTAGAGAAGAAAATAGAGGTCTATTGAAAAGTGGTAATTATTTTGTGGATGGTACATTTTACGCATGCCCTGCTCCATTCAAACAATTACTAACAATTCATGTAGATTTGGGAAGTGACATGAATCAAACTAAAGTGGTGCCCGTAATATATGCATTTTTATCCAGTAAAAGCTGTAAAACATACAACATATTATTGAAGATGATAAAGAGAACTATACCTGATTGGAACCCAAGAAAGGTAAATTTAGATTTTGAACGGGCTTTAATAACAGCATTTATAAAATGGTTTCCCGACGCTATTATTAATGGATGTTATTTTCATTTCGTAAAATCATTGACAAAAAAAGCAAAATCGATAGGCATGAACAAGTTTATTAACTTGAAAATGATATTACAACTTTCATGTAGGCTGCCGTTATTGCCAGAAAATAAAATAGAAGAGGGTTGGAATTTTATAGTTACAGAGATGGGTGATAGTGATCCTGAGAAAAAATTTAAGACGTACATGGAGAACTATTGGCTAAAAAATAACTTTAGCAGTGTTTGGTGCGTTTTCGGAGAACGCCACCGCACAAACAATGCGGTAGAGTCGGAAATTAAATAGACTTGTTCCTGTTAATGCTAACATAGTGCAGGTACTTCATATTTTATATGAAGACACCGTATTGAATGAAGATTATTCCAAAAAACGTGAAATTTACCAAATAAAAAAAGACATGATAATACTTGAAGAACAATTAAATTTGATTAATGGCACAATATCAATAGGTCATTTTTTAACTAAAATGGCACTTTTGTATCAATTATAATTATTTATTTTATTCCATAGTTTAGTTCTTATTTAGTTATTAAATCAATCAAAGACGTTACGGTTCTGAAGTATGCTTTTACAAATTTATCCTGATCTTCTAGGCTACAATACTTCCGAGCCAACATTTTCCCCGTATCAATGATGAGTTCACTTTCATGATGATTTGTTTGAGTAGAAATAGATTTAGTTGATTTTGCAGTTGTTTGAGTACCAGTTGATATATATATGTCTGGCGTGGAGTTTGTACTCCTCAACTGTGATTGACCATCTGGTAAACGTATAAAATATTCAATACTATCAGAGTTGCTGTGTATCTCATTTGGAAAGTTGCTTAAAATAGACTGGCTGTATTCATCTTTCACTGCAACAAAATAATATTTACTTAAAATTAACCATCGATATACAAAAAACCCTAGATACACAGTCTCGAACAAAAGTGACACTCGAATCCGTCTTCACTTCAATCACACATTATGTAGATTATACATTTTTTTTTTGCAAATTCAAACTCAGTCACACGATATTATATAGCTCTTTTTACAAAACGGTGTATAAAAAAACAATAGAATTGTTATTTAGTTTTAGTTATGTTTATTTACATTTTGGAGTACTTACTTTTTGATAATAGCACAATTTTTTGCTGGTGACACTTATAGCGGCTCGATGATGAATGATATGTCACAGGCGGATAAAAAAAACAAATAACTTTTCATTTTCGTCACCTACCAGTACCTTATGAACAGAGTATTTAATCTATACTAATATAATAAAGCTGAAGAGTTTGTTTGTTTGTTTGAACGCGCTAATCTCCGGAGGTACTGGTCCGAATTGAAAAATTCTTTTTGTGTTGGATAGTCCATTTATCGAGGAAGGCTATCGGCTATATAACATCACGCTACGACCAATAGGAGCTGAGTAGTGACGGAAAATGTTTCAAAATCGGGGGAAAAAAATTATTTCTGAGAGTTTGAAATTCTCAGAAAGGATAAGCAAACGTGAGCAACGTGAACGAAGTAGGTAGGTACTACGCGGGCGGAGCCGCACGCGACAGCTAGTAATATATAATATCGTTAGAATATCATTTTTTTTAATACCGGGAAGTTATGTTTTAATTTTAATCTATTCGTTATAATTAGTTTTAATCTATATACAAATTCTTCTGCGTTTTTTTTGTCGCAATAGAAATAATGGGATATAATTTTTATAAAATGTTAGTCCCACTATTTCCTTTGTGTATTTCCATGGAAATAGTGGGATACACCGATTATTTATATTATTATTATTATAGGCAAAAGTACGTTACCTAGGTTTTCCTCGCACGTTCATCGTCGGCGCTAACTGACTGACGCTGTATGTAATTAAATGTAACGTTTCTGAGTGACGCTGACCGATCAGCGCCGACATTCGTTGGCTCCTCAAACATAATAATGTTGTACATCAGCGCCGACGATCAGCGTGATTGTAAAAACAGCCTACCTAATCAATTTTCAAAACTGATTGTTGGTTGGACGCGCATTTATTAATGTCAATTTAATAATGTTAACTGGTCGCTGAAAGGGATAAAAAGTGTCCATATATAACCTTTCGATTATATGGGTATTGTTTTAATAAAAGACTCAGAATGGATTGCTAGATTATCTGGCGGCCTTAAATATGAAAAGGGACTTAAACACAGCACGGCAGTTCGGCTGGAAACACATCTCCATTTTACAAGATAGGTACCTACAACCGCTGAAGCTCGAAAAGTCATAGGGCTTGTTATAAGTATATAAAATATTGGTAAAAATGCAAGAACTCATAGTATACATGACTAGCTGATAGAATTAACAATTTTTAAAGACACCGCCGACATAGGTCTTGTATGTAACCTAATGCGGGTAGCGCATTGCAGTACCTACTATACCTAATTCGGTGGGAGATTTTATTACAAACTAGCTGTACCAGGCCACGCTTCGCTATGGCTTTTTGGGCCAAGAAGTGGGTGCCTCCAGAAAACCCTACCAATGTTTCATCACAATCTGATCAATGGTTTCGAACGCATAGATGACATACAGACAAACATTCATTTTAAATATATAGAAGACTAGTGACCCTGGCCACGCTTCGCTGTGCCTTTTTTTTGGCCAGAAACATTCGCGGGCGTCCCCAGAACACCTTGCTAAAGTTTCATCACAATCTGATCAATAGTTTCGAAATGCATAGAGAACGTACAGACAGACAAACATTCATTTTTATATATATTATTTTTATTTATAGGTACTATTAACGGGGATTAGAGTATTCCCAGTCTCTGAACAAATATTTAATAATAATAATAATAATAATGTTGATTCGGCGATCATTGTACCGATAGTCTCCGTTAATGGTTTGATTGCCAAGAGCCTCGACCAACACCTTGAGAGGCTCGCGTTAGACGGTTGGATCAAGCGCTTGATGCAGAAGGCAGTACTTCTGGACACGGCTCGCATAGTGAGGAGGTTCCTTTCTTTGGAACCGTAACCACCGGTAGCTTGGTCCCCGTACCCGATGCCGGTGGGGCACTATTTTTAATATTTTTAAATATATTTAATTTTTGTTAGCTATATTTAAAAATGTAATTTATATGTATTTAGTTTTAATAAAGAGAATAATAATAATATCTTGGGACAACTCACACAACGCTATCTGATCCCAAACTAAGCAGAGCTTGTACTATGGAAACCAGACAACTGATAAACATACATAAATATTTCTAAATACATATACATATTATAGATAAATAACACCCAGACACAGAATAAACCATCGTGCTCATCACACAAAGTTTTATCCTGGGTGGGGATCGAACCCACGACCGTATCTTGCGTAGCAGTCGGATACACTCCCACCGCGCCACAGAGGCAGTCGATATTTATATTGTCTGGCGATTTTTTTTTTTAAAGATAACTACTGGCAATGTAGGATTGTGGGTCCCACATTACTAGTAATCCTGTTAACCCCTCCAGCTAAGCTCAATGGCTTGTGTTAGTAGTGGGTTCACGTCGGTAGTATAATGGGTAGGATTCGAACCCGCGACCTCACGATTGCGAGACCGATGCCTTAGCCACCGCCTCCGTTCCTTGAACCTTCCCTTTGCGTAGTAGCTAGTTGTATGCATTCAGATTCTCAACACTTGCTCTTATTTACCTACATAAATTACCTTTATGAGCCCAATAGTAATTTGTTATCAACTATGATCGTATAACCATAACGTATTATATACTCTGTTCCAATGTTAAGACGTCATGCTTCTATCACTACCCCTGTAAGTTTGACACAAGGAAATTGTGAAGAAGGGTCGACGTCGACCAGTAATCGTTCATCAGGCTACACCCACTGCCTTCCCTAAGTAGGAACACATTTATATTTAGACCGCGTATAAGAAATGTTGACGCCAGCGCAAAGTTTTATAGCAATGTTTTGCATGTTTGCGTGATAAGAACATAAAGCTGAAGGTTTGTAGGCCTTATATTATCACTTTTTGGATATTTCCACAATTATTTTTCATAAAACGTATAGTCATTTGTTTGTTTGTTGATCTGAATGAGTAGTTTTGATTAAGCAATAAGTAGGAAGTTTGTAGGTACAAAGTCCCCTCTGGGGAGCACATAGCGCTAAGCGATAAACTTATTACATTACTTATCCATACTTTTTGGTACTTACTCGCAAACCATAAAGTCTGGCGTCCCAATCCGCTAAGCTTAGATGAGGTAACGGCTTTTCGAACGTCACAACTGACTGCATTTTGATATAAACCAGTACAATCCTTAATATTAAGTTCTAAAACATAAATTTTGTAGTAATAAACAAATTATAACACCATAGCTTGCGTCAAACTTTAAAATACGACTGTCAAAATGCAAATGGCGTCGTGTAGTTGCGGTGTTCCAAATTTGAAATATTGTTTTATTACTTTCGGCCAGCTTGTTGCCGCAATGTAATCAACATTTTCACTACGGAGTTTAGACTGCATAGCGTAGTAGTGTAGTACTAAGTATTACAGTATTATTATGAATTATAATACATATTGTAGTATTATTAAAAACGGGGCAAGTGCAAGTCGGTCTCGGCCATCGAGGGTTCTGTACAAATTTGTAGCTTCATATTTTAAATAGTTCAAGAAATGAGTTTCGCAGTTTTTACCGTTTTTTTAACGGTAACTTAGAAACTTGTTTTTTTCACTGCTTCGTTGATATATACTCGTAGTTTTAATTTCAACTCAATACCTCTACGCGTTCCCAAGATCTAGAAAGGGTCTTGACAGACAGACGGGCGGACGGACGAACAACTGTGATCCTAAAAGGGCCGCGTTTTTACCTTTTGAGGTCCGGAACCCTAAAGAATGGTAAATATACATATAATGTATATATTTTTTTTAATGATGGGTAGTTTGATGCGTCAGGGACATGTAGGGAATCCCCGAAGCGTTACAGTTATTCATTGGTTCGATTAGCATTACTGCAAACGAACTGGTGAATAACGTCGATTAAGGGTGTAACCACATTAATCGACGCGGAATCGGCTGAAGCCGGTTAAAAAAGTCTTTATGCCGACGCAATAAGAGTGTTTAGTAATAGCTTTCGCATCGGCTCGGGTCGGCCGACGCGACGCGGCATCGGCCGACGGCGAAACGAACCGTTGTCTATTAGCTGATCGCATCCGTGCGGCGCTGAATCCAGCGGAACGTTTCCGACTGCTGCCGAACAGCGCCGAAGACGGCCGAACGGCGCCGAAGACGGCCGATCGACGTTGGGTAGCAGTCGAATGATCCGCTCGCGTGCCTTCATCTCCGTCGTCAGCCGAACGGCGCCGGAGACAGCCGGGTACCGATGGTGGTGAAACGTCATGCGCTCGCGATTGCAGGCAGTGTCAGTTTAGTTGTCGTACAGTGACGATATTGTTATTAAACGATAGAACTACCGTACTACGAAAATGTCAGATGAAAAATTGATAATACTAGTTAGCAAATATCCTTGTTTGTTTGATGTATCTGACGCTAAATACAGTGATCAAGTATGTAAAGAAAATGCTTGGGAAGAAATCGCAAATCTCATTTCAAACAGTGGTAAGTGATATGATTTTTTTATTTAAAATACAGCTTATACATAGAACTACTACAGTTTTTATTTATAAGAATTACATTTGTGGGTAGTGTTTGCCTTGTGCTAACAACAAATATTTTCTGACGCTTCGCCGGCCGCTACCGCGGCACGCTCGCTTCGCTCGCTCGGCTCACGCGTTGTTATGGTCACATGGTCTATAATGTCTAAGTTTTTTAGTGGATGGTAACAGAAGTAGTTGCTAAGTTTAATGTCTGTTAACTAAATTTAACTGCCAGCTTAGAGCGCCATTACTATTAAAGTATTGCTTAAAATCGTCTCTCACGGTTATAGGTTCCAATTGACCCTGGTCACGTGTGTGCTCTAAAACTCGCAAGTTTCTTGCTCTTTCATTTCATGTACTTAGTACATGAACCTCATCATCCAAAATGTAATTGTGTAGACAGACAGTTGCTAAAACCAAATTTTCAAGCTGATTTGGCTGAAACTTTATTATTTTCTGATAAATTTCAAATTTTTGTGCTAGTATGCCAAAAGATTGCTCAACTACACGTTTTGCACGACTATGTCTATAGTTATAGACTTTCTTCGACTGGTCACCTTGCACTTGATCTTTGGGATAAGGCCGCATTAAATTTTTTAAAATAGGAAATGCTTCATCACCAACAAAAACATGTGGCATCGGATTAAGTATACCTGGGATTACCTTTTCATCAGGCAGATCTAGTTGCTGTCGTAATAAATTCTTTCCAAATGTTGAACTCGACAATATACCTCCATCGCTATTTCTTCCATAACTACCCACATCTACTACGACAAATTTGTAGTTGGCGTCAGCAATAGCTAATAAAACAACACTAAAGGTTTTTTTGTAGTTGAAATAGAGACTTCCACTTTTTCGCGGTGCTTGCACAACAACGTGCTTTCCATCAATAGCGCCGACACAGTTAGGATAATTCCATTTTTCTGCAAAATCCTGTTCAATTTTTTTCCACATATCTTTTGTGGGAACAGGCATAACAATTGGCAATAATATTTTCCAAATAGCTTGTGTTGTTTCATTGATAATAATGCGTACTGTTTCATAACCCATTAGAAAATTATGTGCCAACTTTCTACAACTGAGACTACTTGTTAGAAATCTGAAAAAAAAAACATATATAGTAAACTAAACTAATTAATTTTTATACTACATTATTTTTATATAATTTTACAGTTGCTGAATGTAAGAAAAAATGGACACGGATAAGAGACAATTATAGAAAAGCAATGAAATCACGTATATCTAAGAGTGGAGATGCAGCCATGCCAAAAAGATCAATCAAATATGAAAAAGAATTGGAATTCTTAAAACCATTTCTTGGAGATAAAAACCGCGTTTCAAATATCAGTGACAATGAAGCACACACCGTGGAAAGCGATTCAACCATAAGTGCTCCGAATAATATTACTTTTGCGAGGAAACATTCTCGTCCACCTACAACTGGGGAAGTACTAGAGCAATATTTAAAACATCAAGAAATTGTGGAAAAGTCTGATCCAATCACATCGTTTTTCTTATCTATGGCAGACACAGTTAAAAGTTTCCCCCGCTCACTGCAACTTCAAGTAAGGAGGCAAATTTTTGATGTAGTAGAGAATGCTGAAAATACATTGATTTCGCAAGGAGAAACAGGATGTACGACTTCTACGTTTACTCCAATAATGAGTAACGCTGGATACGCTTCGACTTCTGGATACTCATCAATTTCACAGCAGGGTTATTCTACGCAAATGTATAACAGCTATGATTCAACGAACAGATCCAACCCCGAAGATACAGATTCTACTACTTAAAAAGCATTTCTAAACTTTTTATAACAATGTGCCTATAAGTGTTAATCAAAAAATAATGTAACTTTACAAAAACTTAAGAAAGCTTGTTAAAAATTAGAAATAAGCAAAAATTTATTGATTCTGTCACAAAGTTTAATTTATGTTAAAAGTTATATAACAATTAAACAAATAAAAAAAAGTTAAATAAAAAGAATATAACAAATTATGAAACAAAAAAGAAGTTACTTTATTACCTTAAGCACACTGTCAATCTTTCTTCCACAGATATGGACAACCGGAACTTAGTATTTTGTTTCTGAAGTACTGGTCTTACCATTTCCAACAAATGGTCAAACTGGGTAATATTCATGCCATAGTAATCGTGAAACTTATTTGGGTTTTGTCTTAAACGAGGATATCGTAAATGAAATTCTCCTTCCGTCAATCTGTGTTGCCATAGTGGATCGACCCAAGCTCGACGCCGCTTTCGCTTCTTTTCTTGCTCTTCCAGTAGGCACGCTACAATAATTACCTTCGTGAGTCTTGCCCGTCTAAATAGTATATCCATATCAAACCTTGTACCAACACTTATTTCTTAAACTCAAGTTGAAAAATAAAAATGAAAGGCCAGAACGTCCGTACAGCTCAGAGTGCAAATCTGCGATGAAAGCATTTGTTGATATTTTCGGGGTCACACACGATTCACGACTGTCGACTGCCGAACGCTTGCGAACATCCGTCGCGACGGCTGTTTGGAGGTGTCGACTGCCGAACGTAATTGAACAGAGGCCGTGACAGCCATTCGGAGGAGTCGACTGCCGAACGTAAGTCAACAGCCGTCGCAACAACTAATCGGCGATAAGCCGAGTAGTGTGGTGATACGCACTCGGCTTAAGACGATTCCGCGTCGATTAATGTGGTTACACCCTAAGTCTATAGATGGGTGACTGTCTAACGAACGTTATCATATACAAGACTTAAATTGGTGTTTATATTACTGAAATCCACAACCCTTCGTGCTTAAAGAACATTATTTGAAACTAGCTGTGCCCGCGTTCGTCTGCATGAAGTTGCAGTACTGCTCACTCCCTATAGAACAGTTGTTAGCGTGATGATAAAAGTTACTTCTAACATCATTAGCATTCTGAGTGAAGTTCAGCCTTTTCGGAGTATAGCTGGAACAAACAAGACAGACAGACCGACAGCAACAACTGTTATTTTGACATTATTGTATCTATATTATACGATTATAAAGCCAAAGAGTTTGTTTGTTTGAACGCGATAATCTTGGTTTAGGTCCGAGTTGAAAAAATATTTTACTGTTAGATAGCCCATTCATATAGGAAGGCTATTTAAGACGCTATGACTAATAGGAACGGAGCAGCAATGAAAAATGTTGCAAAAACGGAGAAAATTGAGTAGTAAAAATTAATTTTAGTATTAATAATATAATAATAATAATAATAATAATAATAATAATAATAATCTTGGGACAACTCACACAAAGCTATCTGATCCCAAACTAAGCAGAGCTTGTACTATGGAGATCAGACAACTGATAAACATACTTATATATTTCTAAATATATACATATTATAGATAAATAACACCCAGACACAGAATAAACCATCGTGCTCATCACACAAAGTTTTATCCTGGGTGGGGATCGAACCCACGACCTCTTGCGTAGCAGTCGGATACACTCCCACCGCGCCACAGAGGCAGTCATATATTAAATTTGGTAGTCAGCTGGCGTAGCGTCCTTCAACCGAGACACAGTGCTGTATTCACGTTACTGTTTCGTGGAAGAATAACTGGCACTGTGGTGAAGTGGCGGATCCAGGATTGTTGTTGGAGGGGAGTGGCGGAATCACTCACACTAATGGAATGGGTGAATGGTGAATGATTTTGAGGTGGCTTATACCTGCCTTCCCTGCCCCTGGATCCGCCACTGCTGTGGTGGTACCCCCAATACGGCATATGGTTTAGACCTACCAAGATATATGTCAAGGAATTTTCTTAATAAACTAATCCTCTATTCTTTCAATGTCTCTGTGTCCAAGGCTGGCTGCTGATGGGTAAAAATAATCGCATACTTCAATGTAGGTATATAGGTAGGTAGGTATACGATTATTTCGAGTAGGTAGTTACGTGTACACATAGGACGATTCAGGGGGGAGGGGGCACGTGACCCCGTGCCCCCCCTGCCCCCCCTGACGGTACTATTGTGTATCAAATTTCTTTGCTCATTTACCTTCTGCCCCCCCCCCCCCTTGTGCGTGCAACTCACATTTGGCGAATGTTAGGTGTTCTTTTCTCGGGCTTTACCTATTGTTTGCGAACAGGCATTACCAGTAAATGTAGAGTCGACTTTTCACAAGTGTAGTGTTTTGCTTCCTAAGTGAATAAATCATTTTTATTATTATTATTTTTTCTTTTTTTTTTTCTCTCTCTTTTGAAGAGGTAGGTAGTTTACTTGTTATGCGGGCTTAAGCCAAGCGTGACACGTTAAATAGAATAGGTTGATGTTAGTGATGAGGATGTAAGAAACTTGCGGGTGATGCGGCAGGTGTTCAGAATGACGGCTTTTTGTAATAAGTGTAATGAATGTGTGGGCATGTGTAGGATATCCAAGCTTTGTATGAGACTTTTGGGTACTATACCTGTGGAGGACAGAACTATTGGCACTATATGAACAATACTTGCTTTCCATTGAGTTTTCAATTCTATGGCTAGGTCTTGGTATTTTAAGAGTTTTATTATTATGAAACCAAACATCTCCTCCCTCGTTGTAAGCATGTTAGATGCGGCACTACCACTTGCTTCTCGTGCCCCCCCCCCTCCCCTCAGTATGAAATCGTACAACCTATACTCCAACTTTAAACTAGCCTGAGAGTTGTATATAATCAGTATATCCTAAGTCTTTGGTATAATCGCATTACTTTGTATGAGATTATATTACTTTGTTTTATGAATTGTAAAATGCCTAGTAACGGGATAGTTTCAACTACAAAAACACTTGATAAGTCAATCGTATGTATTGTTTGTTCATAAAGAAGAGGTCATTGTATCACTTTAAGCTGGTGACGTCAAACGTTGTGTTCACACCTGGATACTTTCTAATTGGATAGTTACCCACCAACTATGCAAAATTAAGTGATTAGGATAATCGTTAGTTTGTAATCTGTCTCCTAATATTATAAACTGACGAAAAATTATCGACTACAATTACTACTATTATCAATATAACGCATTTAACGAGCAGTTCTTGTATACCTATATATACGGATATATATAATCTGAATCTCCTCGGTCAATGTTGGCCAATGTTGGCAAAGCCATACCTACCTATCGACAAATTGTGAACTAGATCAAACAGCCAGCATAACACATTACTGTTAAATGAGTTCACTGCATTGGTGCATTTAAATTGATACTCCTATTTAAATGACCTTTCAAATAGTTACAAAGACTTATTGTCATTAACTCTTAACTTACTGTTAACTAATGTATGTCAATTCACTTTGAAAAGCATTGCTTTCATTAATTTAGTGTCATATTGTCCATTTTGGGTCTTACTAGAGTTAGACAAACTTGACTTTTATATTAACTACATACCTTACTATATCGGAAAAAATCTTCATAATATGTATGGTAACCTACTATTCAACATAAAACCGGGAGAGGGTGAGCTCACGAAGAGTTCTGTACTCCCATACCGACTATAATAAACGAACGCGCGAAAGCGAATTAGTTATTTTTGTTAAAAAAACTTGATGATTTTAAAAGAGTGGCCCATGAGTTTCTTAGCAACTTCTTCTCATGAGATTTGCACTTGGTAGGTACTCGTTTTATTTTAAGACGACTCCCGCAGTAGGGTACAAGTCACGGATACAAAGTACACCCAGACGGAACAACAATTTGTAGATCACTCAAAGTGGTGTCCCGTGTGGGAATCGAACCCACGACCTCTTGCGTAGCAGTTGAGCATCACTCCCACCGCGCCACAGACGCAGTCTGCCGTCTAACTTCATTTTGTTTTTTTTTCAAACATCATAATTTTATTAATATTTTAGCATGTATTAATTTGACGTTTTCAAATAATCATTAAATTTGGTTTTACGAAATAAAGATATTTAAGTTTGAACCCTAAAAACATCGAAAAAAGAACACATTTCATGCGAATAATTATTTGTTTTTATAGCGATTTAAATAGGTGTACTCCTACGTATGTCCTACAGAAAACCCCTGTAAAAAATTACTTGCCTTAGATGGGACCCCAGTAAAATTTTCATTATTTGTCGAAAATTTTTTGCTAGCTAAGACAAGGTGACTTAACGAAACTCACTTCTCTTTCTTCACTTCACTCAGAGATTGTTTAATATTTTAAATGGGAAACTTTTGTGCCCATGGAATGGGACCCAGGCGTCAAGTTCCCATCTAACGATAAAGGCCATTTACGTAATCAACCTTCAGAATAATGTCCTTTTTACATCTATTATCACCCCTTGAAAACCTTTGCGCAGTATAATGAGTTTCAAGTTACGTTTTTCGCGGGTTTCATATATTGTATGCATGTTAAATATGTTAAGGGAAATACACATCTTTAAACTTTTGTTTGGTTGATAGTTCAGTTGGATTAAGACTTTCCTATGTTTACCAGCTGACCCGTGCAACTTCGACTACGTAAATTTTCCCCGTTGGTCATAATCATACAAAATATTAAAATCACGATTTAAAAATGTACTTTACAACCTATTAAAAAGATATATAACTACCAAAAAGATGAAAAAATTTGAATTCGAAAAAAACTTTTTTCTTAACAGCTCTTGTTTTTAACATCTCACAGCCGCCATGTTTGTTTTTTTTCAAACGTCATTTATCGACGGCTTATTTGATTACATCCGTCTTGTGGTTTGATAGACATAGAGAAATAGGAAATAAAGAAAATTACAAACATACATACAAGCGACAAACATAACGCTTCCTTGCAGGCGGATAAATTTGAAGTGTATCTTATTTCTGTCTTTTTGCAGGCGGGTTTTTTTCTCTAGTCTGTCATATATAGCTATCACTGTCACGTTAAGGGATATAGTAACGACAGAAAAACCCTTGAATACGCCCAAGTTTTCGGGGACATATCTAGCTTTTAATAATCATACAATATACTTAAAATAAAACAATACGCATAGTTAGCCGTATAGCACTGGTTTAGGAATAGTACCACCCCATCTCTTGCCGTTGGTGTCGTCAAGGCGACTAAGGGATTTACCACCGCTGGACGGAAAGCAACATCCTCTGCGTATTTTAAAGCCTTACTGCGATCGCTACCCCGCTCGACAAGCGTAGCGTTTATGGCAATTACCCACTCATTAATAAGTAGGTTCTATTGAGGAGACCCGTGCCCAGCTGTGTAACATAATATGGGGACAACTAATACAACGCTATCTGATCCCAAACTAATCAGAGCTTGTACTATGGAAACCAGACAACTAATAAACATACTTATATATTTCTAAATACATACATATTATAGATAATTAACACCCAGACACACAAACTATCGTGCTCATCACACAAAGTTGACCACGACCTCTTGCGTAGCAGTCGGACACACTCCCACCACGCCGCAAAGGCAGTCAAAATACGTGAGTTAAGTTATTTTTCAAATTGAAATTCCTTTATTTACTTAGAAAGTAAAATACCAATACCTAGTGAAAAATATCATAAGCAAACTAAATAACACTTTAATCAATTTCAGTTCCAGTTTACGCATTTTTTGTAAGGATTTAACATTTTCTACAAGTAAATTATATAGCACCAACCGTCCTGGCGAACTTCGCACCGCCCCGTTATTTTTTTCCGTAATTTTCTTAATTTTTTTACGTGTTCTTCTACAGAGTATTAAAAAACTAAAAAAAGCATGAATGAAAAAGGTAAAGTCGTTTTCTAGTTATCTCGTGGCCAAGGAAAATAGGGATTTAATTTAATATATATATATAGATTACTTCGGCTTAATCGACCTCAAAGGTTCCCAATCAAATACAATTAAAAATACTGAAATGTTTTCCATTAAAAAGCAACCCTTTCGTGAAAAAACGGTCGTTTATTAGACCTTACTCATTTAATTTTATACCAACACACACAATATAAATTAGCTATTACTGGGTACAAATGGTCTTTAATATGTACCTGGCAATTTGGGTAGTATAGGGTATAATGGCTTTCATAAAATACCTTACACTAATTATAAAGGATTGTATCGAACCAATGGAAACTCATCTGAGTTACAAAGTGACCAATCGAGGCTCAACAAAAACCATTTCAAACAACGATTTGCACGTTCCAAGTTAATCAATGGTTGCTTTTGAACTTTTGCAATGAAGCCTTAAAAGGGAGAGAGGAAATTGGTTTACAAAAAAAATTGAACCTTGTATACTAACTTTTTAATATGATAAAGATGAAATTCGGGTCACAATGCTACTTTTAAAGGCGAATTGCGTTACTGAAGTATTTTTCTTTTGCTCGTTACGTTTGTATTATAAGACGAAGCGTTTTCTGATTGGTCGTGTTCATTCTTTGTATTTTAATAGAATTTCTGAAGAATTTGTGTAGCTTTCGAATAAAATTTGTTTTTCGATTTCAATTCAAAGTCTTGTATACTAAATTGTCTAAGCAAATTGAGACGAAGTTCTTTTTATTCAAAAGGGCTGCCTGAATACAGATGCATCTTGATTCGTTAAAACATTTGTTTTTCTTCCCAAAACTTACGCCTGTCATGTCTTATCTACAAAAAACAACGATAAACCGTGTCTACCAATTTTCGCAAAGAAACTAAAGCTGTTACAGTGTTTACAGGCGCCCGTTGTTATCATCTGGCCCCACTTTGCCTTTCCGAAAGAACTTTGTGGCTGACCACTTCTATTCCAAATGCTTTCGTGCGTAACTATAAATTTCCTTGGCGTTTCTTAGCTGACAGGATCTGGCGTGGTGCCAACAGTTATATTACATGTAGACAAGGCTCAGCTATTAATATTGATCGATACTAAGACGTCTTTGTTTGGCTTGCATAGGATCCGTGAAATGCTCAAGATTTTTGCTGAACGCTTTAGGAAAATAAATTCTTCAAACTCCGGGAGAATCTGGAATTAGATTGTAATTTTTTATCTGGCGAGTAACTTAAAGATAAAATTAAAGAGCTATGCAGAGCTCTTTAATATTTATTTTCCTATGCAATAAATACCATCAGAAGTGGTGAAGGATTCCGAGGTCCGAATCCAACCTATTTAAATCACAAGGAGTTTCGTAAGGGGACCTGATGAAACATAAACATTTATACTGTTAAAGGCTTAATGTATGTTTAAAACAGGTAAAGGACTAGCTGACCCTTCATTTATTTATTCTTTGGAACCTTTCCTGTGTTCAATGATGCCTTTTAGTGAATCTTAATAGATTCATTACCATTTGTGTAACCGCTAACCCCAATGTTTATAACGGATGTTTTGTTTTCAATTTATCTTACTAATGCTGATCGATACATGATTGTCCTGATTCTACAACAGCTCAAAGTATCCAAAAAGTTAGCAATTTTAGCGGCATATTTTATCTTACCCTTGCTAGGTAGTAGTTATGCACACAACGTAAGATAAAATTGCAAATTTTTTGAATATTTTGAGCGGTTGTAGAATCAGGATTAGAAAGATAAGGTCGTAAAATGAAAATGTAAAGACATTTTAGCGTCTTGGGCTTAAGCTGGCAACCGACTACATACATATCTACATATTCTAACATTTAAACTGTCGCGTTGCATGATTATAACTATTTATTATAAGGGAATTAAAGCGCATTATTTACCTTAAAATTGCTTGACGTTTCGACCAGGTTGCACCGACCATGGTCAACAGTTCGCTTCTAACCACGGCCGGTGCAACCTGGTCAAAACGTCAAGGAATTTTAAGGTAAATAATGCGCGTTAATTCAAATATAATAAATAGTTATATATCTACATATCAACCCATATGATGTCCCACTGCTGGGTTTCTCCCACGGGCCTCCCCAGTAGAACCTGCTACAACAGAGAATATTTTGGTTTCCTATATTTTTATTGTTTCAATCAATTCAATTTGAAGTTGAAACAATTGCCAACACTATGTTTTGGTATCAACCAAAACATAGTGTTGGCAATAAAACACTGAAAAGTTTTTAGTGGCACAAACGAGCAATATCTAATAATAACTTTCACTACCAATAAGTTCATTTATAAAAATCGTTGTTCTGTATCTACTGGTACCGAAAATGTGTATAGTTGTGTCGAAAATGTGTGTAGTAGGTACCACATCAGTTTTTGTAGTATTTAGAAATAATAATCCTACTACCTATATTATAAAACTGAAAGTTGGTATGGATGGATATTTGTATCTGATGGATCTGACGCTTCGAATAATTCTACTAAATAATTTCACCGGCCGTGGTCAGAAGCGGACCACGGCCGGTGCAACCTGGTCGAAACGTCAAGCAATTTTAAGGTAAATTAAGTGCGTTAATTCCCGGATAAGAAATAGTTATATATCTATATATCAACGTATATGATGTCCCACTGCTGGGCCTCCCTAGTAGAACCTGCTACAGCAATATTTTGGTTTCCTGTGTTTTTATTGTTTCACTTGACACACACTGTTCGCTGATACCAAAACATAGTGTTGGCAATAAAACACTGAAAAGTTTTTAGTGGCACAAACGAGCAGTATCTAATAATAACTTTCACTACACAATACAAAAATCGTTGTTCTGTATCTACTACTACCGAAAATGTCTAGTTGTGTCGAAAATGTGCACAGCAGTTTTTGTGGTATTCAGGAACAATAATTCTACTATATTATAAATCTGAATGTTGGTGTGCATGGATGAGTGGATGGATATTTGTAGCTCTTTCACGCAAAATCTACTCAAGAGATTTTGATGAAACTTTGCAGTAATGTAGTTTATACATCAGAATAGCACATAGGCTATATATTAAAATCATACAAAACGCAGGCAAGACGCTGGGAAAAGCTTGTGATCCATAAATGGACATACATCTTTGGAAAATATTCAGTATAATTTATATTCTACTCATATTTTCAAAGATATTCTTTTAAGAGTTTTGACAGAACATCTCAAAAATGAGATTTATTGGATTATTTAATACAACGGATTATGTCCGACAAGTTCACACATGTTCAAACATAATCCTTTTTTTAGTTTCTATGCAGCGAAGAGCGCGTCAAAGGTAGGTATTATCATAAAATCAATATTCTATATTCACATTTGAATACAATAGTATTCTATACGTAAGTACACGTCTATCATATGCTTCTATTCCACCTTCCATTTCTTTTCAAAGAAGAATAAACATACAGAAAATGGCATTTCATTATAACACCCCGCGTATTCCATTTTGTATGTGAATTACATGAGTTTCTACATTCGATTGTTCACGAGTCATTCGTATTGATAATAATCTAAAGAGACTCGACAAAAGTAATGTGCCATCTTCTTTGTGTTTGTTTAATTAAATTTAAAATTTTTGAATTATTTTTGATTCGTTTTTATTTACGTGTAGCTGGTAAGTATTCGCATAAACGACGTCTACTAATCTATTGCGGTTCTTCGATCACTATACACTTTTTCAACCGTGTACGATCAAAGGTATTACGTATAACACGCCAGCATTACTACATTACATAATAATGAAAAAAATATATTTAAAAAATAAAATAAACCCGCCTGCACGGCACAGCATGATGTTAACATAGACGTATAGACCAGGACTGCGCCAATCCTTTCAATTAAAAAGTAAATATTGACTGCATTGTATGAAAGAGAGGAAAAACTCGTGCGGCCTTTGGCAGGCATGGTCCACAAAGTAGCGTTGTCTTTATCTAGAGAGTTGTGAATTTTGTGAGATTATGGCAGGGTCTCTACGTCTATGGATATTACATATTTATGTATCCTTTTTGCGCAGACGCGTTTTTTTATTTTTTTTTAATGTATATTTTTTTAATACTTTTTAGTAATTGTAGGATGTAACCGATGTAAGAACTAGCTATAGCTATATATATATATACTAGCTGTCCCGCGCAACTTCGTATGCGTAATTTCTCCCCGTTTTTGAAACATTTCTCGTCGCTTCTCCGCTCCTATTAGTCGTAGCACGATGTTATATAGCCTATAGCCTTCCTCGATAAATGGGCTATCCAACAAAAAAGAATTTTTCAAATCGGACCAGTAGATCCTGAGATTAGCGCGTTTAAACAAACAAACAAACAAACAATCAAACAAACAAACTCTTCCGCTTTATAATATTAGTATATATATATATATATATATAGGAAATTGAGAAAATAATTGTTGCTAATTGACTTTTATAGTGTTACAGTCATAACCATGTTATAGTTGAAATGCTTACGATTATGCTTGAAGTATTGGTTTTATATGAGGTTACATAATGCGTATTCGACAAAACTTTTTTTTAAACCTCTTGTTTTTGACATCTCACAGCCGCCATGTTTGTTTTTTCAAACATCACATAGGTATCTAAGAATACTTGGGCGGTCAAGACAAATCTAACGATATCTTAATCGTTTTAATCCGTCCTGTGGTTTAAAAGACATGAGGTAATAAAGAATATTACATACATACATACAAAATGCGCGCGTAAAACATAACCCTTCCTTGCAGTAGGGTAAAAAGAGCAACCTATTGGTAATAGGTACGTTAATTTTATAACTGTCTTTGTTTTTTATTCTTTTTTAAAAATTGAATAGAAGAAAACCAAACATTCAATAGTTAAAATACTGTTTATTTCATCAGAAAAAAATGTAGTCTGCGTCATATAACGAGATTAATAATTTATGTTATCAAAAAATAATCACTGTATTCAAAGTATCAATCATTACTTTACTTTCATAAAAATATTAGGTATTTAGTTTCGCTGAAGTACGTAATCATTTTCAGAACTTTACAAAGGACCGTTTATGAAAGCAAATTAATCTTAGTAGTCTGTACTTGAAAGTTATCAATTTAATCTTAAATTTAATCTTATTTATTAGATCAAGTAGGTACCTGAGCACTAAGCAGCATCGACAAAAGAGTTTTTAATGCACTTGATATTTTAAAAGTACGCTATAACTTTCATATCAGGCCTTATATCGTTTGAGATATAGAAATGATAAACTAGTTCATATTCGCTACTTCGCCCGCATGTTTTAAACCAGGATAATAATGTGGAAAATGTTGTGGTAGATATACATCAGTGCGAAAAAAATTTGTTCTTTCTTTTCTAAGCATTTACAATAATTGCTTCTGGTGAATATGTTGATAATAATCTTGTTTAGTCGAAGTCGTTGGTCTCAATTCCATCATTAATACACCTGTACGAAGCCAGGGCGGGCAGATAATCTATACTAATATTATAAAGCGGAAGAGGTTGTTTGTTTGTTTGTTTAAACGCGCTAATCTCATAAACTACTGGTCCGATTTGAAAAATCGGACCAGTAGTTTATGAATAGCAATAATCTTTTTTTGTTGGATAGCCCATTTATCTAGGAAGGCAGGCTATATTACATTGCGCTACGACTAATAGGAGCGGAGGAGCGACGAGAATGTTGCAAAAACGGGGAAAATTTACGCGTACGAAATTGCGCGGGACAGCTAGTTTAGAATATTAGTCGATATTTTTTTGTCGTCAAGTCTCAATAGCTACCAAAATCCACATTATAAAAACTAGTGAGCAATAGCCACTATCTGTGGCATCCATTTTCGTTTATATTCCCCACACAAAGTAGATCCATATCTCGTTAAACTCTGAAAGCGGAACAGATTTCAAAAACCAGCAGAAAATATTTTGACGAAAATGAAATTCTTTTCTGTGAAAGGATTAAAATTGTCTAAGGTTTTGTAAGAATTGCCTATATCGTTTCTGCCAATATAAAAGTATATGAAGAAGGTATAGATAAGGTCATTCAAGGTTAGAGGATAGGCCATAGAGAAGTAATGGGCAATTGAAATAATATTTTTTCCAAGAGCCTGATAAGTCTGCCTCTGTGGCGGTGGGAGTGTGTCTGACTGCTACGCAAGAGGTCTTGGGTTTGATTCCCACACGGGACACCACTTTGTGTGACCCACAAATTGTTGTATCGAGTATGAGTGTACTTTGTGTCCGTGACTTGTATGTTTGTAAAGTCCCCCGCGACACAGGGCTTGTACGCTAATGCAATATAGTCTTTTTTTTTAAAATAAAAGTCTCAGTACAGTTGCTTCTAATGTGCCGGCGTCATTACGTTGGTGTTTGTGGAGAAAAATAATAAAAATGTGTTATTTATTTATGCAGTAAACCTGAAAATTTTAAGCGGCCTGTGAACGATCAAATTGATTTGTCAAACTTCACGTTTTCATCAAACTTAAGCGAAAACTTCACACAAATCATCAAACAAATTTGTCAAACAATATTGTCGTGTCGTTACTTAACGTCGTGCTTAATATAAATACCCACAATAAGTATTTTTTGCCATTGACTCTATCCATATCTGCATGGAATCTGATAGATTCCGCCGGTTTGGTAAAACTGAAAAAAAGAAGCAAAAGAAGACCACAATTAGGGATCAACCTCGGAATGAGAGAATTGCATATAATATATTACTTACGCCGACAAAGTGAAAGAATAAAACGTAAAAAAAAAAGTTTGAGTAGCTACCTCCCTTATTTGTAAAGTGGGGATATGATTTATTTCTCGCCTAATTAACTTTCCTAGTCTTTTAATTTGTTTAGGGGTTGTGAAGATTATTTTTAGATTAAGGGATCCGTTTGTGAAATATTAAGCTTTGAAGTGCACATTTTTGTTAGAGTCAAGTGCCCCCCCCCCCCCCCCTGCCAGCTAAATAGTTGATGTTGGCTATGTGAATAAAATCACAGTAGTAGTATGTATAGACAAATTAAAACGAAAAGTATCACTGCTAAGTAGGCTTTATAAGTTTACGAGTAACAGCCGAACAATTGAGAAGTAACAATTTTTTTATACAAATTCCATTGATAAATATTATTATGATAACGTTCTAAGTCTGAAAGTAAAACAACAGAAAACCCACTTCTTAAGCTGCATTATTTGGATGGGGGAGGGGGTATTACGGAACCCTATAATAATAATAATAATAATATCTTGGGACAACTCACACAACGCTATCGGATCCCAAACTAAGCAGAGCTTGTACTATGGCAACCAGACAACTGATAAACATACTTATATATTTCTAAATACATACATATTTTAGATAAATAACACCCAGACACAGAATAAATCATCGTGCTCATCACACAAAGTTTTATCCTGGGTGGGGATCGAACCCACGTCCTCTTGCGTAGCAGTTGGATACACTCCCACCGCGCCACAAAGGCAGTCATGACACCTATATACTTACACTTGTCTGGTTTTTTTATCTTTGAGACACGAGAGTCTATGAGACTTTTGAGACCGCTTATTAAAGCTGAATTTTTGTATATACCTTCATTTTGGCGTTCTAAAAATTACCCTATAATATATTGTGTCATTTACTTTTATAGGACTACCCTAAAAAGGAGTATTATTGTCTTATTTTTTTCGTATTTCTTTCTTAGTCTGTTGATAAGTACCTATTGCTTTGAGAACTTGGCATTAAATGTAAATGTCAATCATTCATCACTTATTAAAAGCGTAGTACCTATTTTGTTTTTAGGGTTCCGTAGCTAAAATGGCAAAACGGAACCCTTATGTTAGTCATGTCTGTCCGTCCGTCAGCAGCTTAGCTCAGAGGCTGTTGGTACTAGATACTAGTAATTTTGCATGGATGTACATATTAGTTACGCCGACAAAGTGGTTAAATAAAATTTTGAACAAATATTTGAGGTACCTCCCCTACATGTAAAGTAGGGTGATATGTTTTTTTCTCATGTAGGTACTCTATCGTCTGGGGTATCATTGGTCAGGTCTTTTAAAAATATTTACAAGTTTTGAATTCAACGTGAATGTGATCTGTTTGTGAAATATTAAGCCTTAAAGTGTAAATATTTTGTTAGAGTCAAGTCATGCCATGTAAATGATTGTTTTAGTGAAGTGGAAAAAAATCAGGCTAGTAGTATATATAATGAAATTAAAAGCAAAACAATCACATTTAAGCAGGCTTTACAAGTTTACGAGTAACAACCGACCAAGTGAGAAGTAACAAAATTTTCGTACAAATTCCATTGATAATCACTTAAATAACGTGTTAGTAGTATGAAACAACAAAAAACCCACTTCTTTTATCCACCGCATTATTGTTCTGAGCAGCTACGGAACCCAACATTGTGCGTGGCCCGACATGTACTTGCCCGGTTATTCCTAATCTAATTTAAATATAACCTCTATTCTATGACAGGCTTAGAAAAGAAATAATAATATTCTCTCACTAGATATTCTAATAATTAGAAGCCAAAGAAGGTGACCTTTCCCCCGACCTTTAAGACAAGCAAGTCTAAAAATAAATGAGGTAAAACCCAAAACTTCGTAGGACTTTTTCGTGATAACATGAAAATATTCTCTATTCAAAGACTCCTACTTTATTTTCACGGGGGATATACCGACAAAGATTATCTACCTCATTCACCGGTATCTATGGGGAAGAATTGTGCGCATAGAAATATTAGGA
Source organism: Herminia tarsipennalis (assembly GCA_945859575.2). Lineage (NCBI taxonomy): Eukaryota > Metazoa > Arthropoda > Insecta > Lepidoptera > Erebidae > Herminia > Herminia tarsipennalis. The sequence goes on along the minus strand of OX243835.2, from coordinate 21,210,488 downwards.
CCGGGGCATATGACAGTGCTGCGTTTGTGAACTGCCAAAATGTACGTAGCCTCGCGTTGATAACAAGGTATTGAAAACAGAGGATATATTACTTGACTAGCTGTGCCCGCGACTTCGTTCGCGTGAAAGTCGGGTTTAAATTAAGGTAGTTTATGTTACGAAATAACTTCTGTGTAAATATGTTGGAAACAGTCCTGTCGGGTGACCCGCAATATGATTCAGCAGCGGAGAATCGTCTTAAACTCATCTATTAATAGCTTCAACATCCAAAAGCTTTGGGAAAATAAATACCTAAGTATCAAATACAGACTCTATGTATTCGTTAATTGTGTTTTTTGTTATTAATTTGTGTTTGTTTTCTTTTGGTCTATTGTTATTTTTATTATTTTACTGTTTTATTTATTGTTTTTTTTTTATCTTCTGCATGACTTTTCCTGTTAAATTATAATAATGTCTATACATGTGTCATCTGTGTACTAAATAAAAATTATTCTGTACTATTCTTTTAGATAGTTAATTTGGTGTGCGGCTTAAGAAGTGGGTTTTCTGTTGTTTTTGTTTTATTCTTTCAACGTTATACCTACTTATTACCTAATAAAAAATATTAGGTAATAAGTAGGCATTACGTAGAATAGAATTTGTACGAAAATGTTGTTACTTCCCATGTGATCGTAAACTTGTAAAGCCTAAGTACTTAAATGTGATCATTTTCCTTATAATTTTAGTATTTATATCAACTACCCAACATGAACCATTTAGCTGGCAGGGGGACACTTGACTCTAAAAATGTTCACTATAAAGCCTAATATTACACAAATAAATCCTTAAATCTAAAAATAGTCTTCACAAAACCTTAACGCTTTTTAAAAGACCTATCTAATGATACCCCACACGATGGGGTAGGTGAGAAAAAAAAATCATCCCCACTTTACATATAAGAGAGGTGGTACCCTTAAAAAAATAATGATTTTCTTTCATTTTTAGCGGCTTAAGTAATTTATTCATGCAAAGTTGCAACCTTCTAGCACTAATAGTCTCTGAGCTAAGCTGCGGACGGACGGACATAAGGGAACTATAAGGGTTCCGTTTTGCCATTTTGGCTATAACGGGGTGTATTTCATATAGTGTTACAACGCAATTCTTAAAAAATGATTTTTTCAGGATTTTCCTTTGTCTGCAAAGATTTACAACTGAAATGCATATAAAACTGCTGTAACACTTTAGTAAACAAACACAGAGCGTGTCATGTGTGTCATGCCCGCGAAAATGTCAGATATCTCCAAAGGCACATACTAATCTATGGGTAGCCTTCTAATAAGTTACCATTAGCGGCGATGACGACAGTCAATGGTTTTTTAAAAATTAATTTACACTCTGTGGAGTGTTTTTATATGTTGTCTTACATTACAATGATGCAAGTAAGAAAAAAAAGACATGCACCCCCAGGCTCATGAATTTTCAAGCCTTCGCCATACATTTGGTCCGCGTTGACAGACAATGACCAACCACTCCCCTCCTCCCGTCGCCCGAACTACTCACACTTGGCCGATGTTGAATCATTCATTATCGTTGAATTGATGAACACGTAATCTCCAACTATAACCCCAAAACATGATCCTCGATGCACCTGTGTGATGCGTGGTCAAACAAACGGACAGACGGACAAACATTTCTAAAAATGATAGCAATTTTAATTTTAAAACTTCTTTTACTAAGTATAGAACATTATTGAATACAACGCCATCTACTTTCAAAACCAGTGAAGTTTCTTCTTAAGGAATTATTTGATCACGGTGAACAATTTGATTTCATAGATGGCGCTGCATGTTTTTTTTTTACGTGTGTAATGTCTTTTTTTAGCAATGAACACATCAATTCTGGAAAATGTCGAATACTTTTTAATTGTAATGTAATATTGTTTTTCATTTCTACTACGATTAATTCATTACTCTCAGCAGTGCATGCAATACCTATAAATATCTTACCTAGGTGTATATTTAACTTGATTTTAAATATAAAAAATAATAACCAAAGTAAATAAGTTACCTACGGTCGAAAAAATAACTAAAACATTGAGAAAAATATTAAAAAAGGATAAAGATTATTTTAAAAAATACAAAAAGAACATAATCAGATATCAGATTCGAGCCTGGGACTTCGTCGTCAAAGTCCGCTAGCATAGCTTCGAGGCTATACGGTTCGCTACATACCACGTCAAAATAACTGTTCTTATGAAACTTAAAAATGTTGTGTTTAGCTCCTTATAGTTTTAGCGTGAAGTTATGTATGCCATGGGTTAGAATTATAGATAATGCCTAATTGTGGAAAATTTTGTGATAAACCATTAAGGTGCGACAAAAAATACGTTGCTACTCGTTCCCCATAGACGTTAGCGTAATGATTCATAGTGTAAATAATGTCCTATAGTATTTACTATAAAACTGCAAATTTTCATAAAGATCCGTCAAGTAGCTACTGTTTTATAACGAAAAATAGCTACAGACATTATCCCTTACTGCTTAGCTCCTATGGGAAAAAGCGTGATAATTTATAGCCTAAATGTTAATCTGGATCTATTAGATTGCACGTGCAAAATTTCAACCGAATCTGTCCGGTAGTTTTTGCGTGATGCGTGTTCAAACAAACAGACAGACAGACAGACAGACAGACAGACAGACATTTCTAAAAATGCAGCAAAGTGTTTAAATACTCTTTTCGAACATTTCCTCATATTTTTTTTCACTAAGTTCGGCCATGTACAGACACGTGAAATTTACAATTTTATTATATGTATAGATATAGATAGGTAACTTGTTAGGGTTCCGTAGCCAAAATGGCAAAAACGGAACCCTTATAGTTTCGTCATGTCCGTCTGTCTGTTCGTATGTCACAGGCATTTTACTCAAAGACTACTCAAAGGAAAAGGTGTTTTGTGGTAGCCGCTACTTAGGTTGATAGCTAAATAATAAAAATATATATTGGGAGGGGGGGGGGCACTCCATACATGTAACAGAAGATGATTCGACAGGTCTTTTAAAAACATTTAAAGATTTTTAGATCGAGTGAAGAATTTTGGAAATAATTGATCCGAAAGTTGCATAAATTGTGTAAAAAATATGAAAAAATCACAAAAGTAGCGCTTATTAATTCCTTAAACTACTCGTAAAATTATTTCGGACATGATCGGATATACCTACCGTTATTGAGTTATTGCTGAAAAACTGCGTTTATCAACAAAAGGGCGTAAGTGCCATGAACATACGCTCTTTTGCTGATGCAATTATTCAAGGCTGCGGTACCCCTACAATGAGCATGGTCTGACATACTCTTGCCCGGTTTATTTTATAAAGTAGATACAGTTAAGGCTGAAAGTAATCTTTGGTATGCTAAGTGTGATATGTTGTGACGTCAAACTTGTTTGTGTTCCAGTCTAACGTAACGTACGCACGATGCAGAATTGTAGATTTCGCACATAGCAGAATAGACAGTGATTCTAGTTTTTTTTTTTACGCAACTGTACTACTAGCAACCACATTACCAGCAATCCCATTAACCTCTCGAGGTGAGCTCAATGGCTTGTGTTAGGAGTGGCTTCGTAGCATAATGGGTAGGATTCGAACCCGCTAACTAACAATTGCGAGAGCGATGCCTTAGCCATAAGGCTACTGCTGCTACGATTCTGATATAAGATGGTCACATTAATATACAATAAACACATTGCGACAAAAACTTGATACTCTTCAAATTGCTAAACAAAGCAAAGCCACACACTAAGCTAAGTTTCTAAAAAAACCACATACTAAGTCTATTCATCAGTTTGGGCGCCTTCACATATAAAACTTATACCTAGTAGGTACTATTAAAGTAAGTAGCGGCTTATACAAGACACGTATACTTCAAATTTCATCAATATTCATTGTGTAGTTTTTGAGTAAAATGCTTGTGACATACGGTCAGACAAACAGACGAACGGACATGACGAAAATACGTATAAGGGTTCCGATTTAACCATTTTGGCTATGGAACCCTATAAAGAAACATTTGTTAAACAACGTTCAAGTTTGCTAAATGCTTCTGATACCAATACACAATGTGCCATAACAACATTGTTATAAACACGTCCAATATTAATGCAACACTGGTCACGCCCGATTAGTTTGTCCACAAACAGCTCGGTTACAGTAAACAAGCTATCACGGTTTTTATTACATAATACATTGTCACGTATTTGCGTTCCTTGTTAGTTTTGCGATGTTCTTTGGTAAATACCAACTGATATTCTAACTCAAAAGGAGTGTGTCCTATGGGACTTGTAGACAGATGGAGGCCATTTATTGCCCCCTGAGAAAATATAAGAAATTATTAAGGAAATAAACTCAAAAATGATACTTGTGCTATGGAGAAATCAACCTATAAGTTACTTATGTGAAAATTACTGTTCAAGCTCTCGATCATAATGCTTAATCTCATAAACAATGTAAGACATCCTTATATTTAGATTTTAGATTGCCAAACGAGATACAATTCTTCCCAAAACAACATTTCCAAGCACTTAACTTAATTTATTAATTGTGTTCAGTCATTCATTTGCCTTTAATTTTCAAAACAAAAGGCAACGAAAACGTCGCAGTACAATTGAGAGTAGAAATTAACTCACACGGAAATAGAGTATTAAGGGAACCTCACATAGCACCAAGGACCAACCGGAATATAAAAATGCCTTCGTTCGTTCGTTTTAGCCGATAGACGTTCACTGCTGAACACAGGCTTCATCGCCACGACGACTAGTCCACAGCAACCCTCAACGGCGTTTGTAGCCATGAGTTGGACAACAGTCCAACACTCGTATTCAAGTAGAAGTTGGTTTTCTCTCGAATTCGAACTGAATTCGCTTTTAATTATAAGACAACTAATGATTGGGTTTATTAATTCAGATTTACAATTATCTTTGATCTGTGACTTCGTTTACATATAATTAACTAAGCAACCGCTATTGTCGAGTTTTCTGATATTGTATCGTACAATTTGCAATGTCACAAATATTCTCAGACACTTAGCGCATTGTCGCTACGCATCTTTTTTTTTTATTCTCTTGCATACGAATTAAGACTATCAAATAAGGTGGAGACTTCTTCTCTAAATATCGCGTGCTAGCGTTCTATTGACTGGGCTAGTATAAAATTTGAATCGGACCGGATGAGAACTTAAACAATCTTAGTCAATAGGCACCTTAACGCCTGAGTAATTGTGTAGCCTTTGTACAAATATACAGGCTCACGTATTGTTTCAATGGATATGACGGATGGGGCAATCTCATATTCTTTTGTTGCTTTGACACACGTAATATTAGATGTTCCGTTGATATTTTATGTGGAAGTTAAGGAGGGCTTACTTTTACGACTCAGTAGAGAGATGGCTGGTTGTAAATTGTGGAATTCTGGGCACGTGTGTCATGTTTAGTTGGTATATTGAAGGTAGTCGTGCGAATGGGAAGCACTGATGGCAAAATTAGCCCTCTGTGACGTCATGAACTTTTCTGTCAACTGGAAACATGTATTTCTGATGATACAATATGTTTCCTGCAACCATGTGTTAGAGTCCATGATGATTCCTTTTGTATTTATGATTGAAGTAAGTAGATGCTATGCAAGAAAAATCATCTTCTTTGAGTTAATGGCAATCCAACCGAGTTCTGTATGCGTTTATTGCACCTATACTTAGTGTAAATTCGGAATGATTTGTTCTACATTTCACGTATTTTATATGTGGGTCGATTAGTCTAAGCACTGTTTATTCGAGTGACATTTAAATATTTGTAAAAGATCATTGTAATTAGTAATATTATTTTACATAATACGTTATCAGTTTGTTTTGTAATTTAAGTACCTTACTAAGGGACCGTCTCCATGGGCGAGAGAATGGCGAATTTTATCGTCGTGCCATCTATTTCTATACACTCTCTTAGAACGTGTCTCCACACCGCGATTTTATCGCAGCGTTGTGACGAGTGGCTGAGTGCGAGAAAAACGTCAACCGCCGCGCTCTCGTAACGAGCACGCTGTCAAACGCAGCCGTCCCGCCTTGAAAAAGTGACGGTCATCGTTGCGTATACGCGACGATTCCGTAATGAACAATGTCCACCAACCGGATGACGCAGGAGCGCAGCGCTGCGCATTTAACACTGTGCCAGAGGAAATTTAAACTTTTACACTTAGCTATAAGTTCATATTCGCATGGAATTTACACTGCTTGGAACTCGGTTACATCCGCGCGCAGGCCGCTGCAGCCTGTCGTGTGCGCGTGGACGCTGCGGCAGCCGGACAGCTCCTAGCGCATGCTCGACGCTACGATGCGCTCTTGCGACGCCCACTTGGTTGAAATCGTACATTACGAGTCGCGACGATACACTGACGGAATAATCGCTCGTTCGTGGAGACTACCCGGCAGAGTGGAATCGCCGCATTTCTCTCGCCTGCGCACGGTACCTAACTGCCGCATTAGATTTTGAAAGTATGGGTTTAAGTGTTATGTGTAAATAAATTTCTGCGACAAGACTGCTTAAAAGTAACTAAGTAAGGTAACTCGCAAAATAGTTTTATTTTATTTTCTGCATCCTACAGAATAAAATGTCGCATAAACATTAACTTTATATCCGAAGCAATGTCTCAAAGATTGCCTTAGGCATTATAGGAGACGATGTAATATAAAGCCTAATATTATCTACAGTCAGGCACTCAGTACCTAAAGATAATATTATTTCTGGTTTGGTACATCACTTTCTACTTGATATATTTGATTCGACTCACTGAATTAAGCCCAGAAAGATATGATAGCTTTCCTGTGTAGGTACATTACTCATATTAGGCAGTTGGGCTAGTTTTTCTTTGGAGTCCTTCATATGACCATATTGGCAACAGAAAAATATGTTTTGGTCTGTATAATACTAATATACTGTTATCATTATTTATACATTATTCAGTCATTTAGATTTCTGGGGTATAAATAGAAAAAAATATTGAGCTTGTGGCGGATGAGGCGGTATTAGTTTTAACCTTTCAGCCCCGGTAATTTCTATTACGAAACTCCTTGACGTCCGGCAGCGCGCGCGTTATCGCCAAGTAAAATGACAGCGTTTATAAATATGTTTATATCTCGGTTCCTATTACCTCTATTCACATAATTGGTAAAACGTTTTTTGTTCATAAATAATGGAGTATATTTTTTGTTTATATAGACACTTATTCATTGAAGAATCGACAATATAATATAATAACAACTTTGACGAACTCGAAACGACGTAAAGTTTGTTGAGTCAAAAAACAAGTTTTAGGATATTATTTCATTCAAACAATTATCTACAAAGTTGCAATAAATACTTATAAACGAATATTTATCCACTAACCTTACAAAATCTCAAAACAAACACAACACTGAAAGTAAAAACGGACAGCAATCTAATAGCACATAGCAATCTAATAGCAATTAAACGCACTCTTGTTCACAGATATTAACTAGTTTAGAAAAGTTTTTATTAATATAAAGTTCAGATTTCTTCTTAGTGATGTGTTTTGTCACAGATATTTTAGTTGCTAAGCCAATGACTACTGAGGAATCATTCTTATTGAATAAACTGGTTAGACTATCTGGTTTGATCACGATGAATGGAAGAAAAGTGACACGCGGTCTTGGGATATATTTTCATGTGATTAACAGTTGAGTCTTATCATTTTACGTATGTACACTCAGAATGAGCACACTGCCTGTGCTCATTCTGATATACGTAACTCACTGGAATGAGCTACCTGCCGAGATTTTCCCGAAAGACTACAGCACGGGATTCTCAAAAAAAACTGACAGGTAGTTTCACAGTGCGCTTATCAACAAAAGGATGCAAGTGCCATAAAGATACGCTTTTTTGCTGATGCACTTTTTCAGATCGTATTTATTTTATATGTAGCGCATTTCTTTGTAGAAACCTACACTGAGCATGGTCCGACATGCTCTTGCTCGGTTTTTTTATTGAAACTTCGTTTTCATTGAATTAGAGTAGGGCTTCTGAAACGCCTACAGCTACCCAATCTATCGCTATACTGACTTTAGAACAAGAAATGAAAAACTTTAATTTTTGATTTGTAGAACACGCAAACAAATTTGCAACAAATTAACCCCTCTTCTGCTGAAGGCGGGTAAAAAGAGTAGTTATACGACATACCTTCATATTTCGCAAAAACATCATCATAATGTATCCCACTCACCCGTGTTTGGGCTAAAAATAAACACAGTTTGAAGGTATTCTACAGACACCTAGTTATTTCATAACCGTCTTACACTTGAATATTTAATCTCGCTTACGAGTTGCATCACGTTTAGCTCTGTTTTGGACGGGTAATATATCTGCTACGTAGATCTCTTGAAGGTAATACTTAGATAAGCAAGATACCTTGGTACGGATAGCGTAGAGATTCTAATTATAGTATACTAGCTGACCCGAGCAACTTCGTCTGCGTCAATTTTCCCCGTTTTTGCAACATTTTTCATTAATACTACGTTGCTATTGGTTGTAGAGAGATGTTAAATAGCCTATAGAATTCCTCGATAAAAGGCTATCCAATCCAAACTTCCATACTAATATTATAAATGTGAAAGTAACTCAGTCTGTCTGTGTGTTACGCTTTCACGCTCACCGCCGAACCGATTTAGATGAAATTTGGTATGGACATAGTTTGAGTCCCGGGGAAGGACTTAAGATAGTTTTTTATCACTATAATCGATATCAACGCGGGGGAATCCGCGGTCGAAAACTAGTACTAAAATATTTTTTCAATTCGAACTAGCCCTGAGACTATCATGTTCTACCAAACAAACAAACTACGAACTACAGTTTTAAAATATAAACTCGCGAAACATAACAATTCCGCCATTCCAAACAGGGTTCCGTAGCCAAAATGGCAAAACGGAACCCTGTTTGGAATGGCGGAATTGTTGGCGCCAAAACATTTCAGTTATTAATTTTCAGCAGTAGGGTTTTTGGTTTATAAAAAAATATCTTATTTCGTAACATGGTCAACTCAACAATGATACCATTCTACCCACATAATACGGAGACAAAATAAGGCAGTTCAGTAATTAGTCATCTTAGATAAACTAAAGTTAGTTAATATCTTCGCTATGACACCTTGAATTGGCTCAACTTTTGTTATTAGAGGTAAGTTTATAATAGAAGTGTAAGCGTCCGATGATATATTATTAGATTTGATTTAGAAACTTAATTTCCTATATGATTATTGCAAGTTCTTCTTTTTTTTTTTAGGCTTATTCTGAGAAAGGGTACGAGAAAAAATCAACGCAAGCCCAGTGCTCGTTGTTGGGTGTAATATCTTTGCATTTGTAGTTTTAGAACAACTTTTCATTTAAACTTTCGCGTTGCATGATTATAACTATTTAATACAGGAATTAACGCGCAGACTCAGTCCGCTTGTGATTACGGCTGCAACCTGGTCGAAACATCAAGCAATTTTAAGGTAAACGATGCGCGTTAATTCCCGTATAATAAATAGTTATAACTTTTCCTTTACAGAAGAGTATGTTAGTCCTAACACTATAATTGCACTGGAATCTTGTCCTTGTCTTATAAAATTAAATAGACAATTAAAGCTTATTGCTTTAGGATTAAATCATAAAACACCGACACGAGAGTACTCATGGACACGAAATCTTAAAACACTATCGGAACAAGTGTGCGAAAAGGGCTTAAACATGGAGTATTCCACTTCAATCCACTGAATAAATCCATTGGTGGATCTGCGTGTTATGTGAAGCTTTCTCTCTGTACTCTTGTTCTGTGAATTGCTACTAAAGCTTAGTGTACGGGCTATTTAACAATATGGCTTTTGGTGGACAGGCGGCAAGATTACACGCCATACTATGCAAGATACGGCTTAAGGCGCCAAACCATCAAATTCTCGGTAAATCCGGCTTTACAGGCCTTGTATACCCTTGTGCTTTATGCCTCAGTTATGTGCTATTGCTTCTAGAAAATCTGTTATGGTTCTCTCTGGTCTGTTTGTCTGGAAGACATCTCTTGATTCCGAATATATTTCTATTCTATCACTACCCATGTAAAAACTGACCAGAAAAATATTAAAAAATCTATTCAAAGAAAACATGACTGTTACTAAAATTACATTTAATATAATGCAGTCGGAGGCACAATTTTTAAGTTCAACAGGATGCATTGGAAATATTAAATGTGAAGGGTATCTTGTTTCCGTTTTTTTGCAGGCGGGTTTTAAATGTTTTGAATTGAATTTTTATATTCGTTGTTTTTTAGCATTTCTTATTCCAAATCATATTTAAATGATTATTGCAAGTTCATATACTTACTTAAATATTTGTTATCAGCTTTTAAAATCCTTTATTTTGATACCACTTTCGATAGGTTTTGACGATTTGTTTTTAAACATAAGTATATATTTTCACCAAAACGCGATATACGCCATTTGTTTTTTTTTTAATATTAAAGAGTCCAGTGTTACTCTCACAACTAAGACGAATCTAACGAAGCCTTTCCAAGCCATAATTCATCAAGCCGATTCGGCTCTAGGGCGTTCCAAAGAAATATACATACATACACTTAAAAAAACATAACTCTCCTTCTTACGCAGTCGGGTAAAAAACTTCGCCATATTGTGGTAAATCAAACACAGTAATCAACACAAATATAATTGAATACATCATATTATAGTCGTGTTGATGAATAAATTAAATATCAATTAAAATTATTTAAAACACCAAAGAGTGCACTAAAAAAATGTTTTTTTTTCTCAAAATATCAAATAACATAGATTTCAAAAGCAAACAAAATTTTTAGGATAAATAATTTTTTATCTTTATTTGGAGATGTTTCTGGAGGGTCACAGTTCTAACCTACCCTAACCTAATATGATGAAAATTTTTGTCCAAAAAAAAATTTTTATGAAGGTTTTTGACAAACAGTGTTTCAAAGTAGGTGTACCTAGTTTTATTTGCATTTTTATAAGTATAAAACCTTACTGTGAAGAACTATAGACATAGGTCAATAGAGGAGTGATATAGCTCACTCCTGAGCCACATCTACAAGTTGTTATCGAGAGTGATCACCAACCGCCTGATGAAAACTTGACGAGTTCCAGCCCCCGGAACAAGCCGGTTTTCGAAAAGTCTTCAGTACCGTGAACCACATCCATACTTTAGGGCAGATTATTCAAAAAACCGAAGGATATAATCAGCCGTTGTGTATGGCTTTAGTGGACTACAAGAAAGCCTTCGATTCCATCGAAACTTGGGCGATTCTGGGCGATCTACAATGATACTTCGAAGTAATGAGATAATTACGGTTGGGTAAGTCCAGAAATTTAAAGTTGTGCAGCGGGCCATGAAGCAAACTATGCTTTGGGTTTCTTTGAAGGATAAAATTCGCAATTAGGTCATCCACAAAGACTAAAGTTACCGACTTAGCTTGCAGGCTAAGCACGCTGAAAATTAGGAGAGGCTTTTGTCTCGTAGTGGACCGATACGGGCTGATGATGATGAAGTACAAAACAAATACCTATTTAAACTATGTATTAATTACTTAAAGTATCTACTATTTTAAAAGTTATAGCAGTTCATAACATTACTTCTTTTCGTACACACTAACAACTTTAATATCACACTAATACTATAAAAGCGAAAGTTTGTGAGTGTGTATGTTTATTACTTCTTCACGTCTAAACGGCTGGAATGATTTTAATAAAATTTGGTATGGAGTTATCTGACACCCTGGATTAACACATAGGCTAATAAACCGCGGGTAACACCGCGGGGCACAGCTAGTTAGAAATAAGTTGCAGATCAATACCTTTACCACTGAGCACCTATTAATACTGAGATTTCATGCAATGTATCTACGTTGTACTACATACTGTACGCGTTTAAATCTATAATAATTACTATAATTTGGTTGAACGCAGTAATCTCAGGAACTACTGGTTCGAATTGAAAATTGTTTTTGTGTTGGATAGCCCATTCATTGAGAAAGCCTTTAGACTATATAACATCATACTATGACCAATAGGAGCGGAGCATCAATGAAAAATGTTCCAAAAACGGGGAAAAATTACTCAGACGAAGATGCGCAGGTCAGCTAGTCTTTGACTGCCTCTGTGGCGCGGTGGGGGTGTTTATCTGACTGCTACGCAAGAGGTCGTGGGTCGATCCTCACCCTGGATAAAACTTTGTGTGATGAAAACGATGGTTTATGCTGTGTCTGGGTGTAATTTAGCTATAATATGTATGTAGTTAGAAATATAGAAGTATGTTTATCGGTTGTTTGGATTCCATACTGAAAAGAGCTCGTCTTTTCAGTTCAGTGACTAATTGCTCGCCTTAATGTTGCTCATTATCATGCAATATATCAAAATAGTTCAAAACACTACAGTTAAAACGGTCCAAGAGAGGTTTTTATTTCAATCTGATTGCATGAATCAGATTAAAATAATAGACGGAAGGTCCCGGGCGACCGAATCCTGCTGTACGTTTGGACTTGAATACAAATAAAAAGGTTATGAAAATGGTGTAACATTTAGTGTCATAGAGGTTGCCTATCTAGGTTTCTATCTTGGAACTCTTACGGCCGGTTTCAATAATCTACCTATCGATTGATTTGGCTACTAGAGGTAGAATTTTGACATATTTTGTATGGAGCTCATGTCAAATATATACCTCTAGTAGTCAAATCCATCGATAGTTAGATTATTGAGACCAGACGTTAGTCCATAGTCGAACTACCCGCTGATGCTTACTTGCTTTGTTTTTCTAACCTAAAAGGAACACCTTTATCCATACCTCAAAAAGAAAAAACGGAACCCTTATAGGTTCACTTTGTTGTCCAACCGTCCGTCTGTCCGTCCGTAATTCTGTATCGGGAACGCGTCGACGTACCTATAGGGTGAAATCAAAACCATATACCCAGGTCTACAGCCCCTTAAAGCTGTGTCAAACTGTGTCAAAATCAAACTTTTAAGTTAACGTTAAAAAATATATGGCAGTTTATGCCGCAAAAAACGTATAATTTGGACACTCGTTAGGGAATTAAAATTTATCGGGCACTTTCCGTTGACCTAGAACTGAAATTTGGCAAGTAATGTCTTATACTACAAGCATAGGGGAAAAGTCTGAAAACTGTACATTTATAATTAAATAAAAAATAAAGTCTTTAAAAAACTGCGAGACTCGATTCCTAAACTAATTATAATTTGTACTTAGAAATTTGTATCGGAATCCTCAGTTGGCGAGACCAACTCGCACTTGTTGTTTTTTTTTATTTGATTCTTAACACAATAAGTGAACTAACAATCTGCGTGACTGCCGCAGTCCGAGTCATTTAATGCTTACTTAAACAATTCAAAGGAAGGCTCAACTGTGTATGATATTACATAATCAACACTACTGGAAATCCGATCAAGTAATTGATTTCAAGAAAATGCCTGAAGCCTGCTAATCAATTCTGTTATTCCCGAAGCAGTACTTCGTCAAACACAAGTGACTTTTATTTTCCCCGTGAAGATACGCGAACATACGCTTTTAGAAGAATTGAGTACTCCATTATAGGAACGATTTTTGCAACCAATCTTCACACGTTCAAAATAATGGTCGATACTGGCTTCCGTTGCTGTCGCTCCCCGAGGAAGGTAGGATACAAATTTATAATGTACGACCATAATGTAAAATCTTATACATATTCGTACATTGTACATTTTGTACAAACAGCTCTAGGGAGAAAAATACATTTAGTTGCTAATTGCTGGCATAAATTAGTATGAGCTTGTTGTTGCTGGAATATTTCGGCCTTATTCTGGTTATATGTTGCTTCGTTTGCAGGTCGGGGTAGGAATAATAGATATAAGTTTAGAAGTTGTGCTTTTATTTCTTTTCTTGAGACCATTTCGGCAACCAGAAGTCATAGCCATAGTAACGGTAATTCCCCGCTTGTGAAAATATTGTTAAAAGTGGTAACATTGCTATTTTTAAAAGTGCAACAAGATATATATTTAGCTCGATATTCTCGTATTGTATCTATGTCAAATTGCTTTAATGACTATTTATGAAATCTGAACCCTATTTAAAAATTCTATAACGTTAGATGCATTGTCTGAAGGTATCTACGTAATTGCCAAACGCGTTTCAGAATAATACAAGACTTAAGTTCCTAATACTAATATACAATGGAACACACAAAATTTTACAATATTTTTCGGAAGTTAGTCACAAGAGGATTCATACCAAAGTGCCATGTGGCAGATTTTACATATTTCAACTGGCAAACTCTTCCCAATTCCCATATCTAATCAGCAATTAGCGAACGTACCTATTCTGACTCGTAAAGAACTCCCGGAACGAGAGCGTTTTAGTATTAATATTTATTTATTAGTATTGTCGGCTTATAAATATTTTAGTGGTTTGTATTACAAAACATTAGTCACATTAGTTGCCAAAAATATTATTTCGAAAGTATCTATAAACAAAGGTTCACTGACGGATCCAGAGGAGTATGGCTTTAGGCCCCTAGAGTGTGCTATTCCTTGATAAAACCTACTCTTTAAAACGCTAAGAAAAAACAACGGCCTCTCCCTGCTAACTGAAAATCTTGAATTCCTTAGCGGTAGTAGAGATACCTACTGTAAAACGAAGAAGAGTTAAAGACGAGATGTAGAACCTTTTATAGAAAACAAATCAGAAGCATGCCATCTTCATACATACAACTTCATACTTTGAAACTTGTGATAATGATAGTTAGAGCATATACTTATCTCTGGCATAATAAAAATGCATTTAGGGTGTATATCAAAATTTCCGGTTAACCATTATATTAACAAACAATAAAGGAATGCAAAATTAATGAGCAGTGCAGTTTTGAAATTGACGGTGCTATTTTGTTAAATTTTAATATACACCTGAACCGTTGCAATTTCAGGCTGTAAATTCTCGCAACAATAATCTCGCTTATAAACGCTTTTAATTTGTATACAATTTATTTATACTGACAACACTGTTCGAAGTCTCTGGGAACGTACTCGTGCATCGGTGAACTGAAACAAAGATGCATGCCAAACGCCAACGTTATATTGTGAGCAACGATATATCACAGGCTGTCCAGCGCAACTTCGTCTGCGTAAATTTTCCCCGTTTTTGCAACATTTATTCTATTGGTCGTAGCGTGATGTTATATAGTCTGCCTCGATAAATGGGCTATCCATCAGTGAAAGAATTTTTCAATTCGCACCAGTAGTTTCTGAGATTACAGCGTTCAAACAAATAAACAAACAAACTCTTCAGCTTTATAATATTAGTATAGATAATAATTTATTTATTTAAAATACAGTTTTTTGATTGAACAAAATTGTGAAACCCTGCTTCTTAAACTAGGATAATCCTGTATCTTAAGAGACAGTGTACGGCTAAAATAAAATTATCTAAACAAAGCAGATCAATACAGTTTGTGGACTTGCATCGCTGTTTCTTATACAACTAAAGTACATTTTTTTGAGCTGTATACAAAATGTTACTGTTTTTTATGTATATGTGAGTACACTGATTCTAACAGGCCGAATAAAAGGTTTGACTTCCTGCCCTCTTATACGTAGTTCGATAAGTTTTGAGACAAGAAAAACTATACAAGATATTAACCAATATTTTTTTTACATTTTTCGAAATACCATTTCTATGATCTTCTTCGAGGTTTATTGTACCCCTTTTAAATTCACTGAACCATCTAAAAACTGTTGCTCGAGATGGGCCTCCGAGACTCCTAACCTAACCTAACGCTGATTGTAATCGTTGAAGGCCAAGATTTACAGGTAAACCATATTTAAAATATAAACTATCATAGCACGCAAATTTTCGAAGTTAAGCTCCATCATTGCAAAGAAAAACCCGGGAACCGGAACATCATTATTTTTTTTGCAAACGGGCTACTTGCGTTCTATTATTAAATAAATTTGCTTTTTAAAAATATATAATACTAGCTGTGCTCCGCGGTGTTACCCGCGGTTTATTAGCCTATGTGTTAATCCAGGGTGTCAGCTAACTCCATACCAAATTTTGTTAAAATCGCTCCAGCCGTTTAGACGTGAAGAAGTAACAAACATACACACTCACATACTCACAAACTTTCGCTTTTCTAATATTAGTGTGATAATACAGATGCGTTCCATTTTTAAATGACGAGCATCTAAAAATTCATCGAGTGTACGTAGTACTCGTACGCTGGACTGGCTCCGTACAAAATGACAGCAATTTCAAATGCCGGATCGAATGAACATCCTGTAAACTTTTTTGACACTGTGTGACAAATGACTGTTGTTGTTATCCTTGTTACACAACAGTACAGATACGTAGTAATAGTTAGTATCCTTTGGTATAGACTTCCATTTGACGTTATTAAATGATCATCCAAAGGTCAAAATAAAATGGAATTGTTAGCGGTAGCCTAACCATCGGGCTAATACTAAGTCCTTATTCACGTTCTTTTTCCGTTTTCGTGGCAAGCCCGTGCGAACTGTCAAAATGTTGTCATAATGGTAAATAGAGAGCTGCGCTTAGAAATGCATCAACGCGCGTGCGCCATCATGGCGACATCTTTGAGCGCACCGTACATGCGTCAGTACGCACTTGCTTGCCGCGAAAACGGTAAAAAAGAACGTGAATAAGGACCCTGTAAAGGTCTGTGGTCTGACTCGACTGAGTATGGAAAAGGCAAGCAATTATTTTATTATGCGTAACTGTGGCACCTAGGATTCAATTTCGGCGAAGAGTACAGAGAGAAATCACACAGTGGTAAGAGATTCCGTGTCCGTGAGTGCTGCTAGACACATAGGTGGGCAGGCATCATCCGGCACACGCCGGGCGCCAAAAACGAATATATGTGGATAAACGTTCGGAAAGAAAGCCGCTCGACTTTGCCGAACACGCACACTAGGCAGGGCCACAGCGGCTTCCATAAATCGGCACAGCCGGGCGTTAGAATCTAATGATGTGCCGGCCGGAACAAACTACCCGATCGGCACTTGTTAATGAAGCCAAACATGGCATGTTTGGCTGTGTAATAGTTGCTTCCGGTCGGCTTTGTTGTTCGGCAAATACTGCCGAACTGAATGTGCCGATATATATAAGCGTGTAGCCACCCTGAATGTTAGTCGAGCGCAAATTGTATGAAGTTTTCTTTCCATGTTTTGTGGAATCGATTAAACACAGATTTACATTTGAAACGTTGATTACACAGTTGTCCCAATTGATTAAATTTCCCACACGAGATAAACTTTGAAATTTATATTACATTGACAAATTGTAACAAAAATAATAAAACCAGAAAAGTTGTTTCGCCAAAACTTGCGTTGTTTTGATTACTTTTCCTGCTAAATTACAGAACTTAGAACTTTTCATGTCTTGATTAAGCTTTGATTTATTGTGATAAAAATCTTAGGGCTTTGAAGAATATACCTTAATGATGGCGATACCCCTTTATCTAAGTACGAAGAAATATATTTCATTTCACCTGACCCAAATTAATTGGTTTGATTACCTAATACGTACTTAGGGATCGTCCAAGTATTTCGGTGATACATATCTTAATTAATTATAATTAATTAAAGCGGCGGTAACCTAATCGCTAAGACATCAGGACCGCAATCGTGAGGTCGCGGGATCGAATCCTACCCATTATAATACTGACGTGAACACACTCCTTACAGAAGACTTTGAGCTTAGCTGGAGGGGTTAACAAGATTGCTAGTAATGTGGAACCAAATCCCACTTTGCTAGTTATGTTTATTAAAAAAAATAAACTAATTTATTTTAAACCGAACCAAAGCCACGTAGGTATCTAATGCTTCTTAGGTAGCGAGATTATTTCCCGGTGTGAGTGTATGATGATGAAGTCCGTTTAGTTTATTATCTGTTTTTTATTTCTTAGTACCTACTTATTTAATTATTCCATAATATTCTCCTTTTTCATTATATTTCCTATTCCATTTATCTATTTCCACTTAATCTATGCCTTTGTCCATGGGTCACATACCCAAGGTTGGAAACAGAAAATCAGCATTGGGTGTCCAGCCTAGCCTATGCCGAGATGGTGACCTTTACGGGCTTGCGGAGCAGCATACTGTGCATACTTGTATATATTGTCACATAATTTTTATTTATGCAAGGTTATTTTTGGTATAGTATAAAGCTCAGACACCCCACCAAGAATTTACTTCAAGAAATCATATAATAAAAAGAAAATGAAAATATTGGAAACTTGCATAGCTAAAAGTTATTAAAGTTGTCTTGTGTTCTTCGCGCTATCGTGCTCATTGCGTCTTGGAGTACGCAATCCATGGTCATTATTGAAAAATAAATGATGATTACATTTCACATCACACTGTGGACAGGATTTGGACTGTTAGAATGATTAATTCATTAATAGAAAAATATAAAATGGTCCAAAAACTACCCCCTTGGACTGTGTTACTGATTCTGAGTATACTACTTTCAGGTTTGCACTACGTTGTATAATATATTTTCAAAATTTTTGGGTTTAAATATACGACTATGTTTCATATGTTTAGTTGCTTTTGTATTCTTATTTTTCTTTTATAAGAACTCATTTGATGTCAATGTACTACTTTACTTACCTAGCGTCTTTAAACTCATTACAGTCTCTCAAAACTTGGTACTTTATCAAGTTTTATGAAGTGTTCTGAACACTCCATAAAAATCAAATCACTTGTGACATCCATTTAGTAGAAACATTTTCTCTCCGAAAATAACGTAAAGCTGCGACGCAGTGAACAACGGAATATTCCTAAAGTATATGCAAAAAGATGATATATCCCACCTTATGAAGTTTTACGACAGTCATTGCAAATGCAAGCATCCTTTGTGGGAACGAACTTATGAAGACTTAAATTTTCTTTTATGAAGAAGGTAAAAACTGAGATAACTTTAAATTTGAGAAAATTTAGATTAAATATGTTTATTTTACTATATATTTTAAAGTTTTGCATCTATATTAAAAGAAAATCGCTGAAAAATTTGGTTATTTATTAAATAATAATCTCCGAAATACCTACGTTTGTGGCGCGGTGGGAGTGTGTCCGACTGCTACGCAAGAGGTCGTGGGTTCGATTCCCACCCACGATAAAACTTTGTGTCATGAGCACGATGGTTTATTCTATGTCTGGGTGTTATTTATCTATAATATCTATGTATTTAGAAATACTTAAGTATATTTATCAGTTGTCTGGTTGCCATAGTACAAGCTTTGCTTAGTTTGGAATTAGATGACGTTGTGTGAGTTGTCCCAAGATATTATTATTATTATTATGAATGTCGTTTCCATATTACGGGACTATGGAGTCCCAGTCATTTGTGAGGCGTGCGTGGAGCCGAAGCCAACACGTAGAGGCAGTTAGACACTTTAATCTAAAGGCTATGTGACACAATATTATTATTTAGATAAAATTTGGAATCGAGGTAGCTTGAAGCTTGTGAAAGCTAATGGCGATATAGCGGGAAAGCTAGTATTAAATTAATCGATCTGCAAATAATTAACCAGCTACATACTTCTTTTTATGCAGACGAAGTTGCGCGGGTCAGCTAGAATATTATAATAGCCGAAGATAGAACAAAGTGGCGTGCAATTGGAGAGGCCTATGTCCAGCAGTGGACTGCGATAGGCTGATGATAATGATGATACTTCTTTTTGGCATTAAGAAGACTGTCGGCCATGGTATACATATAATTCGGTGGTCCCAACGCCATTCCTCTAACGTGTGGCTAGATCCACAATAGCATTGGCGCCAACATTGCGACGAGCGTTATTCTAGATCCACACGTTGGACGAGTGACGTTAGGGCCAACGTTGGGGCTAAACGGTGGAGCAGGAGTAAAGGAGAAAAAAGGAAAGCTTCTAGTAGTCCCAGTCGCCATTATTCCCCATTTTATCCCATAATGTATCCTACTTTATTTATATTAGGTATGGTAGAGTACAATGAAATGAGGGTAAGGCGGGAATTCGCTTTGATAATATATGTGTTCAAGTTACTCAGAGGTAAGATTTACAACGAGGACATATTGGGGCAGGTAGGCCTGTGTGTTCCCGACCGGTACGTGTGGCGACGACGACGGCCACCACTGCTAGTAGTTCCGCAAGCTCGAACCAATCTGCTGAGCGAGGCTCCTCTGACGCGTGCAGTCTGTACCCTCAATGTCATAGCCGGATACACAGATTTATTCTGTTGTACCGTGAGTGAGTTCACAAAGGTATCATTGTTTGTAATTTCTTATAAAAACGGTTAAGTGTATATACTCGTAGATAACTAGCTGCCCCACGCAACTTCGTCTGCGTAAATTTTCCCCCTTTTTGCAACATTTCTCATTGCTGCTTCGCTCTTATTGGTCGTAGCGTGATGTTATATAGTTTATAGCCTTCCTCGATAAATGGGCTATCAAACTGTGAAATAATTTTTCAATTCGGACCAGTAGCTCCTGAGATTGCCGGGTTCAAACAAACAAACTCTTTAGCTTTATAATATTAGTATAAATAATAAGTTTGTATGTAATAATTAGATTATGTAGAATGTTACTTTAAAAACTTTCTTGGTTCTAATGCCATGATAGTTGTAAGATTTGTAAATAAATAAATTAAAAAAAAATGCTGCTAATTTATATAAGAATTGTTATTAAGAAATTAAAATTCGTCATGAATCACTTCGTTTGATGAAAACCGTCTGAAAATCCGTTATACATTCACGTTCGGACTGACCACGGACTGACAGACGCGGTGGAGAGGCTTTGTTTTATATATTAATTTTTACTACGGAATGGCTTTATGCGGACATTTATACAATTGTAGTGCAATGTGTAGCAGAATTGTAGTGGGGCTGTACGACATTCACGCTCCATTCAGGAAAATTAAAATAAAACGTCCCCCAGCTCCTTGGATGACTAATGGCATAAGAATGGCTATGCGGCGCAGAGATCGGGCATTTCGTAAATTTAGAAAGGATCGTGATGATGTCAATTGGGCCCTTTATAAAACTGCAAGGAATCGGTGTAACCAGATGATTCGCAACGCTAAACGCCGACATGTTCTTAACAATTTGGATTCTTCTTCCCCCAAAAATATCTGGCGGTTCTTAGGGACTTTAGGAATCGGAAAACAGGGGCGTACTGATCCTCAGATGACGGTTGGCATAGATGACATCAATGCTCATTTCACCTCCACTGCACCTATTGATCATCTAACCAAGCGTTGTACTTGCGAGTACCTAGCCGATCTTCCACGCCCAAACATCGATTTGTTTAATTTCTCTCCAATCACACCGGGCGAGATCAAAAAGATAATTTCTTCCATAAAATCCAATGCTGTTGGGCACGATGGTATTAGCCGTCGCATGTTAATTCCTATCCTTGACTTTCTTCTCCCTGCTCCATCTCATATCATTAACTTCTCTCTTGATTCTGGGACTTACCCTTCTTCTTGGCGCCTTGCCTTTGTTATTCCTCTACCTAAAATTTCGAATCCGACTCTTCCTAACCACTTCCGACCTATCTCTATTCTTCCTTTTCTATCTAAAGTATTAGAGTCCAGTATTTATAGGCAAATTACACAATTTGTGTATCATAACAACTTGTTGAGCCATTTTCAATCCGGCTTCAGACCTGGACCTGTGTCCAGGTCTGAAGCCGGATTGAAAATGGCTCAACAAAAACACTTTAAGAAGAAAAGTCAAGTCACTTTAAGAAGAGCAGAACTGGTGCTGTCACCAGTTCTGCTCTTCTTAAAGTGACTGGAGATATCAGGGCAGGCATGGAACAGACCAAAGTTACAGTTTTGGCTTTGGTGGATTTCTCGAATGCCTTCAATACTGTTTGCCACGATATCCTACTCTCTATTCTTTCTCATTTCATGTTCTCGTCTAATGCTTTAGCCTGGTTCTCGTCCTATCTTCGGGGGCGCCAGCAGTCTGTGCGCGTGAATGATTCTACGTCAAGGTGGCGTGATCTCGAGGCTGGTGTTCCTCAAGGCGGGATCCTTTCTCCATTATTATTTTCTATTTTTATTGATCTTATCACTAAGGTTCTTCAGTGTGCGTTCCATCTTTACGCCGATGACTTGCAGTTGTATGCCCAAGCCAGTGTGAACAATTTATCCGAGGCCATCACAAAGATAAATGCTGATCTTGATGCTATCAAGACTTGGTCTGACAGATTTGGCCTGACAGTAAACCCATCTAAGTGTCAGGCTATTGTGGTAGGCAGTCAACGAATATTAAGCCGATTTAACCTCGACACATTGCAACCAATTATTTTTAAAGGGTCTACTATTCCTTTTAATTCTTCGGTCAGGGACCTCGGTATTTTAATTGACACCAACCTCAACTGGCTAGCTCAGGTTACTAGCGTGAGTCAAAGAGTGGTTGGTACCCTGCGGAGTCTATACCGCCTGAAGAACTTTCTACCTTTCAAAATCAAATTAATGCTCGCAGTCAGCAGTCGCTGATTTTTCCACTGATTGATTATGGTGATGTATGCTATCATGACCTGAATGCAGACCTCCTCAATAAATACGATCGACTTCTAAATAATTGCATTCGATTTATTTTTAATCTCCGTAAGTTTGACCATGTGTCTTCTTATCGTTCTGAACTGAAATGGCTTCCTATTCGTCAGCGCCGTAGTTTGCGCGTTCTCACTACTCTCTATTCTATTCTTAATTCTCCTACTAGCCCCTCTTACTTATCTTCTAATTTTCAATACTTGTGCTCCAGCCATGGTAGGGAGCTTCGTTCTTCCAACAATATGCTTCTTTTATGTCCTACTCATTCTTCTGGATTAGTCGGATCCTCCTTCCTTGTACAGTCTGTTTTACTCTGGAATGCACTGCCCCCTGAAATCAGAATGGCTTCTAATCGCTTCAATTTCAAGCTGAAAGTTCGTACACTGTTACTCGATGGATTAGCTGAATCTCAACGTTAGCCACATAAATGACTGTAACGTATGTCTGTATGTTATGAATTTAAGTTTATGTTTATTTGTATATAATGTATTTAAGTAAGTATATGTTTTTTGTATGTATGTAATGTATTTGAGTATAGTTATGTATATCTGTATGTATGTTATGTTTTTAAGTATACGTATGTTTATATATATAATATATATATATATATATATATATATATATATATATATATATATATATTTATAATCAATTGTATATATCTTAAATAACTAGCATTGGCTGTCTACAATCTGCACCTATATAATTTTATGTTACATCACCCAAAGGTTGGCTGGTAGAGAATGCTGTTAGCATTAAGTCCGCCTTTGTACAATATTTTGTGCATGAAGTCAATAAATAAATAAATAAATAAATACAATGACTTTGAAATCAGTCAACAAATGGATAGGGGAGATTCAGTACCTGTAATATAATTGTTTTACATTAAAATATTGCTAATTGAAATTGTAAAAAAATTAAACAGATTTCATGGTCTATCAATAAAAATTATTGAGGTCATTGAGGAGGTTAAATTTATCAAATAAACAAATGAAAATATCAATGTTTTATTACTTTTATCAAGCGTATAATACCTAAACAAATCAACTAATCAAATTAATTATCCATTGAAACTGGCGCGCATGCGGTATAAAAATCAAAATGATGTAAGTAAGTAGGTTACCTAGGGAAAATATTTTTATTTTTTTTATTAGCCTGAGTAATGAAATGAAATGGTCTTTGAAATGAAAAATGAAATGAAATGGAAATTATGACACACGCGGATATTCTATTATTAAATAATACACGCGGTTTATCCCTTGAAGTTGGTCGACTGAATTAAAAGTCATCCTATATTTGCATTAATTTCCTTTTCGAATTCCATTACCGCTATAATACTACTTGAATGACCAAGAATACTGCGGTCTGCTACCAGTTCAAATATGGCTATAATCTTAGAGAGAGTCTGGTCCTACTTCAGCAATTTAACTTTAAAGTTAGATTTAGATTGGTCTTCTAATATCTAAGTGCTGCCAAGTTAGTCGTACTTAGATAATAAGTGAACCACATTGAGAAAACTTGCACACTTGGCATCCTCCTGGTTGAATTTTGGTCACTGTAGGTCAGCAAAAATGTTGTAAATAACCTAGTTGTAACGATCCGGGCGTATTTTCTGTGATCAAAACTTGGAAGCATATCCTTAAAAAAACATTTTTGAAAGGCAACTTAGGAAATTAAAAAATAAAGTTTAACAGTCTGTACCGTGTAACACACCAAATAAAAGGTCTTGTTTTATGGGTCTCTAATAGATATATTTTTTATAATTTCGTTATAATCATATCAACCCATATGATGTCCCACTGCTTGGCACGGGTCTCCCCAGTAGAACCTACTAAATAAATCATAGGGGTAATTGTCATAATCGCCACACTTGGCGAGTAGGTTGGCGATCGCAGTAAGTTTTAAAGTACCTACGCAGAGAACGCTGCTGCCCGGCCTCCGGTGTATTTTAAGCCGGTACCACACGGCTTATATTTATTTTATTTCATTTAAAATAGTTTTAATCGTATTAAAACCGGCTAAGTGCGAGTCGGACTCACGCACGAAGGTTTCCGTATCATTTATCTATAAAAACGGCAAAAAAAATTGTTTGTTGTATTAATTATTATTAAATATCAATTTTATTTTGATTTAATAATGCAAAAATGTGCAAAAAAAAAAACACGTTTGCTGTATGGGAGTCCCCCATAAATAATTAATTTTATTCTGTTTGTAGAAATACACCATCTGTGAAAATTTCAACTGTCTAGCCACGGTTCATGAGATAGGTACAGCCTATATTATAATAAAAGCAAAAATTTTACTTTTTTGTATGGGAGCCCCCTTCAATATTTATTTTATTCTGTTTTATAGTATTTGTTAATATAGCGGCAATAGAAATACATCATCTGTAAAAATTCAACTCTCTAACGATCAAGGTTACAGACGGACAGACGGGTAGCGAAATCTTAGTAATAGGGTCCCGTTTTAGCTTTTGGGAATGAAACCTTAAAAATGTAGATGCAAATTAATCATTTGAATTTGAGTATTGCCTTTATTTCATACTACTATTTAATACTTGACTGCCTCTGTGGCGCGGTGGGAGTGTATCCAACTGCTACACAAGAGGTCGTGGGTTCGATCCCCACCAAAGATAAAACTTTGTGTGATGAGCACGATGGTTTAGTCTGTATCTGCGTGTTATTTATCTATAATATGTATGTATTTAGAACTATATAAGTATGTTTATCAGTTGTCTGGTTGCCATAGTACAAGCTCTGCTTAGTTTGGGATCAGATGACGGTTTGTGAGTCGTCCCAAGGTATATATTATAGACGTTATTACTAACGTAGATACTCTCTATTCAGTTTTGACTGCTATCAAAGTAGCTACGTATCCAGTAGCCTTTATTACACGTACACAAAGGTCAAGAAAGTAGTAAAAGCTTAAAGTCATAGTCCTACACCCAACTAATTTAGGTGAATGAGTCGTTTTAAGACTAGGGGTTAAGCCGCTAGCTACGTAGTAGGTTCGTTATAAACACGTCAGGGTTAATTACCTTTACCTGTTGAATGTTGGATTAGCTCACCTAATTTCGTGCAGTACTTATTATTCATTAATTCTTAATGAATAATATGAAGTTTATTGCGCTTATTATAACGTTTATACATAATGAATTTGAAGGCGCTTCCCCGTGCAAAACCCAGTGCCAGCCCAGCTAGCCGTTTTTTGCGCACTTTTGTGGAACTATCTGCTCTTTATCCAAAAATAAATATCAAATAATAAAAACACATTAAATTTCTACATAATTTTGACTTCAAAATGGTAGATTTGGTTTTTGTTAAAGGAGTAATAATGTTTATTTAATCTCCTCACAACAAAACCACAGAAATGAGAAATAATTATTGTTAAAATGCATCTCCTCGTAAAGTACCATTTTCTTTGATTTGCTACTTACCCTTAGGCAATTTAATAAAAAAAAACAAGGGACACCCGGATGGAACGAAGTTCTTATCTTAATTTTTTTTTATAATCTTCGCAACACCACACTGTTCAATGCGAAATAGAAAGACGAAACGAAAATAACTTACAATAAAAACTTTTTAACAAAAAATATTACCGACTTCAAAAATAAATACAAGGCAACTAAAAAGCAATAAATAATATACCTAGAATAACAAAAACAAATTAAACATTTTGAAGTTGGTGCCATGAAATAGTAGTCTTTATGTTTTATTCGGCACCAACTTCCTCCTCCTTTTTGAAGTCGGTTGAAAAGACGATTATATACCGAAGGCTCGAGCCTTACTACTGCCGTACCTACCTGCCTACTGTGTACCGAATTTATGCCTTCAGACCAAATCGACAGGTGACTATTTCGACAAATTTGATGTTCATATCTTACGCGCACGCCGCACGGCTTGTGTGTGTCAAAAAGTGTTGTTACAACTTTTCGTGAGATTTTTTCCGTCAGCCCCCTTTCACAACGCGCGATAAGGAACTTCGTTCCAAAACTTCGTTCCAACATTATGCTAGAAACATTTTTTAATGTTATTTTCTATTGATTTTATTCCAAAAACAGAGCGCATTCGCTACGGTGCGGCGAAGAGGGAACGAATGCTCAAGGTTATTTGGTTAGGGTACGGCCTTAAAACCTTAAAATATTGGTAACCTCGCTGACTTCTTTTCATTTACTACTTAGTGATATAATAAAAAAAAAACAATTTATCCTTCATTACCTACCTACTTTTATCACCTCCACACATCTGAGAGACCCCGGAGTAAAATCGATGCTTGTTAGTCAGGTTTAGGGCCTAAAACTCACAACAAACAACGATTTTACGCGCACGCCGCACGGCTTGTGTGTGTCAAAAAGTGTTGTTACAACTTTTCGTGAGATTTTTTCCGTCAGCCCCCTTTCACAACGCGCGATAAGGAACTTCGTTCCAAAAGTAGGGTGTTAAGGTCATAACTCCAAGAACAAGTGGTAGGTGATTAAGGGTTAGTATATTAAATTTTTTCCAGACTGATATTACAAAATTATTTAGTGTTATGTAAAGAAGCCAAGAGCGGGAGGTTATTAGTATAATAGCTGTCCCGCGCAACTTCGTCTGCGTAAATTTTCCCCTTTTTTTGGAACATTTTTCACTGCTGCTCCGCTCCTATTGGTCGTAGCGTGATGTTATATAGCCTATAACTTTCCTTGATAAATGGGCTATTCAACAGTAAAATATTTTTTTCAGTAGTTTCTGAGATTATCACGTTCAAACAAAGAAATAAACACAGCTATATAATATTAGTATAGATTACAAAGCACCCTGTATAACATAGATACAATTAGCAATATAATATTCTCAACTTTTGAGATACAGATCTCCTCTCTCGTACTAATTACACAAGGTTGAACAGCGAACCTCTTTTCGCTGCTAATATTTTGCACAGGACTTGTATTCTAAATTGTTTGCTAGAATAACGATTGGAAACTCAAACAATTTAGAATAAAAGTATATACTTTGATTAATAAAGCTTAGTTTGAGATGTCAGGAAATGTGACGATACGGTACGATAGTTCTGGTTTCTAAGTCGTTTGTTTAGGGCTCCATCCGAGAGCCGCAAGCGGCCGTGTATAATATACTAGCTGACCAACTTACTTCATTGCTGCTCCGCTCCTGTTGGTCGTAGTTTGATGTTATATAGCCTATAACCTTCGTCGATAAATGGGCTATCTAACAGTAAAATAATTTTTCAATTCAGACCAGTAGTTCCTAAGATTATCGCGTTCAAACAAACAAACAAACTCTTCAGCTTTACAATATTAGTATAGATTACGTGGTCATAACTGGATGCTGTAGTACCAAGATGTGAAATAAACTGCTGTTAGTCTAGTGGTAAGTGAACCTGACTGCTAAGCCGGAGGTCTTGGGTTCGATCTCCATAAAGCATAACTTTGTGCGATAGGCATGATGGTCTATTATGTGTCTGAGTGTAATTTAGAAATATATAAGTATTTTTATCAGTTGTCTGGTTACCAAAGTAGGTACAAGGTCTGCTTAATTTGAGATCAGGTGATGTTGTGTGAGTTGTCTTAAGGTATTAAGCAAATAGCACTGGAGATGTCTCGGCTCCCGAATCCCACCCTTTATACTACCGACGTGCTTTGCCCTAAGCTAACTTTTTTTCTATATAGCTCGGCAAATATAAACACAGTGCATTCATACGAATAGTTTGACATTTCTCTGCCTCCATAATCACGAATGTGCGTAGGACACGCCAAGTCTAAAATTGCGCACACTACTCAGTGCGCAATGCCAATAGTGTGTGTTTTACATGCAGGAACAATTTAGCTGAAGAATGTGTCGACACGTAACTGTGCTAATATTTACAATATTGGCGCAAATATTTGTACAAATACTTGCCTGTTTGTCACCATTCGTTATATCACCGATTACTCTCTCTCGATTTTTCACGAGGAATGTTTATTGCCGATGGATCGTTAATTTATAAAAACAAAAATATTATAGATCGAAGATAGGCATGTTACTGAAGTTATCGGCTCCTATATTATATCACTAGTTGGCTAGCTGACCCGCGCAAATTCGTCTGTGTAAATTTACTCCGTTTTTGCAACATTTTTCATTGCTGCTCCGCTCCTATTGGTCGTAGCGTGATGTTATGTAGCCCATAGCCTTCCTTAATGAATGGGCTATCCTGAGATTATCGCGATCAAACAAACAAACACTTCAGCTTTATAATATTAGTATATACTAGCTGTCACGCGCAACTTTGTATTCGTCAATTTTCCCCGTTTTTCAACATTTCTCATTGCTGCTCCGCTACTATTGGTCGTAGCGTGATGTTATATAGCCTTCCTCGATAAATGGGCTATCCAACAGTGAAAGAATTTTTCAAATCGGATCCTGAGATTTCCGCGTTCAAACAAACAAACTCTGCAGCTTTATAATATTATAAAGATTACAGTCCATATCTATGAGCCTCACGTTGGTAAGGTGCTTAGACTCCCAGATCATCAAAATCCGTTGCGTAGTTTTAAAGATTTAAGCATACATAGGGATATAGGGACAGATAAAGCGACTTTGTTTTATACTATGTAGTGAAGATACGAAGGTACAGTGACCGTATCGGCACGGTACATCTTTAAAACAATATTTCATAAGAGAAAGTAAACGAGTATTGGATTTTCCGATCGCGCAAATATTGCTAGAGCTACGCCTGAAGAGTGGGTCACAAGAACATATTTATTTTCTCAGGAAGAACATATTTTACTTGAATATATGGCTGGAAAAATGCACTTTAGCTTTCTGCTAGATAGAGAAAGATGAAACTAATCAGCAAGTGTACACACCGCCGAACAAACATTACACGCCAGTGTGCAGATGTCGTTAGTGTTGTGTGTCGAAGTACCGACGGTTCCGTAATAGTGAGTGCTAAGAATCAAGCGAGGGTAGTTTCCGAAACCCACGCTTCACGGAGGCGACACAGAGCTGAACCAGTGACCACGACCGTTGAAATACGGTCGAAACGTCGGGCAATAAAAAAAATAAAAAAAAAATTAAATAAACTAACTACAGACAAAATTCTTTCCTTGTGCGAGCAAGTCGTAATTTCAATAAAATTTGTAAAACAAGCGATTTGGACCCGTTTGTTACAAGCGTACAGCGACTTAGACTTAGACTCCGCCGCGCAGCAGCGAGGCGGAGTCTAAGCCTTGATTTTTTTGATTAAAATATGTGAACAGTATGTACTATTTAAGATTTTCTTTTTTTTTAACGTATGTGAAAGTAACGTACACAATCATAGCCCCTATACAATTGTTTATAAGTGAAGACCTGTAATTGGCTTTTTGTTTGTATTCTGTCATTTTCTTCCACAAATGTTGTAGCTGTTGGTTTTCCGAATTGAAATAAAAATAAATATATAAATAAATAAATAAAATATTTACGCGATTAAGACCCGTAGCTTATAAAATTCTATAAGATGAAACCAATTTTTAGAAAATAACATGTGCCAATTCAGCTAGACCAGTTACCAGGGATGTTTAGGCCTTATCCGTGGTTGCGACTTTATATAATGTGCTTACTTAAAATATATGATTATTTAAAGATTTATGAACCTGGAAAACCTATCAGTTCATCATTTTTCTGACACCTCATTATAGGTCCTATACTTAGGTGTATAATACCTACTTATAAATATTGATTAATACTTAATACTAAAGAATTTATGACAGACTAGCTGTGCCCAGCGGTGTAACCCGCGGTTTATTAGCCTATGTGTTAATCCAGGATGTCAGCTAACTCCATACCAAATTTTATTAAAATCGCTCCAGCCGTTTAGACGTGAAGAAGTTGTTACTTCTTCACGTCTAACACAACAACAAACAAACATACTCACATACTCACAAACTTTCGCCTTTATAACATTAGTGTGATTTTACCAAGTAAAAACAAGGCTCGTATAATTGCATTATCGGTTTATCATCACGGTAGCGAACCCTATCGTACGGTTAAATGCCTGGGCGCGTCTGTCGGTAGTAAACACCGGCTCTATAAAATTACATTATTCTGTCCACATGTCCTTGGTTACCTCGTAAACTTATTGAGCCTGTTACTTCGTGGTATACTGGATACAGGCAAATTGCATTTTTTATTATCTTTTGTGCTTTGCTATTACTAAGTTGAAATTAATAATAATAATAATATCTTGGGACAACTCACATAACGCTATCTGAAGGCCAATTCACGTATTCAGGTACAGTAAGTTGTTGCAGTGCAGTTGCAGTTAAGTTTCGATTAAATCGGCCATTTTCGTAACTTTGATCGATCTTAAAAACGCTTGCGCACCGTACTAGAATGTCATTATTGCGCTCTCGAGACGCATACTTGATGCAAGCGTATTTGAGATCGATCCCAAAGTTACAAGAATACAAAAATGTCCGTTTTAATCGAAACTTAACTGCAACTGCACTGTTTTAAATGCGTGAATTGACCCACTGATCCCAAACTAAGCAGAGCTTGTACTATGGAAACCAGTCAATTGATAAACACACTTATATATTTCTAAATACATACATATTATAGATAAATGACACCCAGACACAGAATCAACCATCGTGCTCATCAAACAAAGTTTTATCCTGGGTGTAGTGATCGAACCTACGACCTCTTGCTTAGCAGTCAGGGTCACTAACCACTAGACCAATAGGGTCCTAATTTCTTTAACTACTTGAGTGTGATAAATGTGCACACTGGTATTATTTTGTCTTAAGCGGTAGCTCTTCATCATAATCTACCCAGTGGTGTAGTCAGTCTTAAGAACTTCGGTAGATGTAGTTAACAGGTGGCAGGGGATAGGAATTGGAAACTTTAGCGATCATTCATTATATATCTTTAAGTTACTTGACGTTTCGACCAGGTTGCACCGGCTGTGTGTGCTAATCGAAAGCGATGATCCTGTTTGCCACGGTGTTAAATATTTGAGAAATCTGTTTAGTAAATATACGAGTAACTTGGTGCTGATGTGATATCTAAGATTCATTATACAGTTCGTTTTAAACTGAGATTATTTTTTTCGTCTCATTAATGTATTGTACATGAATAGAAAAATTTGAGGTCTAGTAACATAGTCCAGATAGGTGGTTCGATTCTGGCCCCGGTTTGGCGTACGGAAGTCTCGGGTTCGATTCGTTTTCTATCTTTCAAAAAATGCAATTATTGTATTGTACATGTGTAACTAAGGCCTTACTCGACTGTGAATTATACGGTATCACAGAACAAAACATAGTAAGGAACATCGACCTCGATTAAACACCATGTTGTGATGGCACCGCGGCCACCACGTGAATAAACAGATCGTGTGCTAAACCGTTTAAGTTCATTAGTGCAGGCCTGCAGGCCAAACTGAGCCGCGTACAGTCGGCAACAAAAACACATTTATCATTTTTGAAATTTTTACTTTGGACATTTATCTACAATTTATTAACATGCACTTCAGGCCTGACTTGATAGGTAATAATTTAAATGGTTGGTGCTGTTGCTCGTGGCTCAATCCGCATTGTAGATAAGGATTGATTTTCCAAAAACGCTGCAATATGCGTTTCTTTATTTAAAACCAAAAAGGAAAAACTAAATGTTAAAGATTTAACTTCTAAACTATCGGAGTTTAATCCAAAATCTTTACCACTATCTAACCCCTATAAGAGGCTAATTTCCTAAAATCCTTTCGTACCTAGTAAGTTTGTAGACCCAGCGATTTAAGCTCCACATTTATGAATCAGTCAGCCAGTCAGGAAAGTAATCACAAAAGCTTTTTGAAAATAATTTTAAAAGGTTTTGTGTTGATTGGCAAATTTCATCCCGATAGCTTTAGTGGAAATGGGTGAAATATTGATTGTAAAATTCCAAAACATACATACAGGTGAAGTTAAATAAAAGCGTTTAATATTATTTGTGGAGAACGCAACATAATAACAAAAATCGATTTTAAACCATTGTACATTTAAACTATTCGATGCTGCAGGCCAAACTTATTTGCATACTTTAAAGTAAGCACCTAAGTTTGTAGACATCATTACGTACCTATAAATAATTATAGGTATGTAATTATGTTTACAAAAAACAATAAATCGCTTAGCAATAAGTTATTTTTAAAAAGCAATCTACATTTTGTTTTTTTTTCTTTACATAAAGAGCTTAAACGATTTATTTTTATTAGCTTATTTAATATTTAAAAAAAGAATCTACGTAGATTCGTGCGTAACTCCGTCATATACCTATAAACGGATGTTCAAAATTATGTTTTTGTTCTAAAGAGATTTATTTCGTATTATCTCGTATAAATTTCGTAACAATCTTATGATGATTTTCGGAGTTAGACAACGGAACTCAATAAATGCCAGCAAATCAACTGTGATTAAAGTCGGTTAGATGTTTTTCGTTTTTCGTTTTTTGCTGAATGATTGTTGTTATTAACTAATTCGTGCTAAAGTTATTTGACAACTTGAATGTGTCAAGCGGCATTTGTTGCTTACTGTACCAATTAGGTTTAGATAAAAAATGCAGTGTGTATTTACAAATTATAGTGTACTAGCTCGCGAATAGAGACCTCATTAACGAGTGTTAGGTTTTAATTGACTATTGCGCAAGTAGATGCTTAGGCACCGTAATCTTATGCATTTGATCTCGGTACTGGGCCAAAGAATTGTGCAAAATTTGGATACCTACAAATTGTATTCATCTAGAACATTACTATCACCATCATATCAACCCATATGATGGCCCACTGCTGGGCACGGGTCTCCCCAGTAGAATCTACTGGTATGTAGATCATGGGGGTAATTGCCATAATCGCCACGCACATTGGCGATCGCAGTAAGGCTTTAAGTACGCAGAGGACAAGTGAAATCCCTTAGTCGCCTTGACTTACTTACCTTACTATAGGTACTTGTTAATTAACCTTTTTAGTGAATTCGAAACGTCAATATTTTAATTCTTAATTGAAACAATTAGTCATCATCATCATCAGCCTATCGCAGTCCACCGCTGGACATAGGCTTCTCCAATTGCACGCCACTTTCGCACTCTCACATCCAGCTCCTGCCATCCGTTTTTAATTTTAATTAGTCATCAAATTATTTTATTTGTTAATTTGTATAACTGCCACGTGCTTTAAATACCTAAACACTGTAAACACACACAAGGTCAGTCAGATTCAATAAAGCACCACCGTTACAAACTAGTTTAATCAAAATTAATGAAAAACAGACACATAATTATGAAAGAGCGGGCTTTGTGTTCCATGACCTTGCTTGCCAATCATTATCTGCCCATCACTCCAAAGAATTAGTATGTACGGTCAACCACATAAGTCGCTTAGCAAAATATACATACAACGATCAGTCGCTTAATACTTTCATAATTTTTACCCTCAGCAAAGAAATATTTTAGTTTTTGTACTAAACGGGCATAAAGGTCTACAATAATAATAATAATATATTGGGACAACTCACACAACGCTAATTGATCCAAAACTAAGTAGAGCTTGTACTATGGTAACCAGACAACTGATAAACATACTTATACATTTCTAAATACATACATATCATAGATAAATAACACCAAGACACAGAATAAACCATCGTGCTCTTCACACAAAGTTTTATTCTGGATGGGGGTCGAAACCACGACCTCTTGTGTAGCAATCGGATACACTCCCACCGCGCCACAGAGGCAGTCTAATTAAAGAGAAAATGAGCATAAATAAGGGTGATAATACTCTTTCTCACTACCCTTTCCCATGTAGGTACGAGTAGTATGATTAAACATATTTCCGAATTCCCAATCTTTAAATGCGTTCTCCCAAAATAATATTTTTGGAAAATTAGTTCTATTACTAGATAAGGGTGCGATATATGTTACGAATTGTTATAAAATCGGGTCAGCGTGTGATGGGAGAAGTTTTTGCGTTGAGGTGACTTCAAGTATTTATAATGCGTTAGTAGGTGCAGCCAGGATCATTTATCGGGGAGAAGAATGTAGGGGTTGTAATTTCGGGAGAGTTTTACGTAGTACAATTGACTAAACATCGGCCAAATGTGGATTGTGGAACTGTATGTACCCGTACATTTTACGATTTCAAGGGGAAGGTCGGAAGTTCAACCCCTAAATGACCGCTTCTAGGTACCTATAACCGTCGTGTGACTTTTATTGCTCACTGTACTTACTTAAGCATAAAAGGCCGGGCTATCAAACGGTTCAGTGTATAAGAATTGGTCTGAAGGTTACTGAAGATTACGTTTCGTTATGATAGGATTGTACACCGGCGCCATATGTATATTAAGCGTAAATATGACACTATGTAAGCATATAGTTTGAGGGGTCCTTGACTAAATGTATGCAAGACTTAATAGAAACTGGAACAGCGCCTTAAGTGGCGACCAAGCACATCGAGATATCTGGAGGTTAAGTTATGTTACCACCGTCGGTCCATAGAAGCGGTGGTAGCCTAATGGCTAAGGCATCGGTCTCGCAATCGTGAGGTCGCGAGTTCGAATCTTACCCATTATACTACTGACGTGAAACCACTCCTCAAGCCTTTGAGCTTAGCTGGAGGGGTTAACAAGATTGCTGGTAATGTGGGACTTAATTCCACATTGCTAGTTATATTTTTAACTTAAGAGAAAAAAAATATTATGGGTGACTGTTTTCGAACATTTTTGTGGGACGGCGGGGGCCGTCCCACAAAAATCATATTAAGCCGTCGGTTCTGCGCCTAATCTCTCTCCGGTCGTGTTGCATTATACATATTATTTACTTTTCTTTAAAAATTGAGAGAAGTCGAGTCGACCCGTGACCACGATCGGTGCAATTCGATCGAAACGTCGGATAAATAAAAGGTTCGTACTTTAAATAATTCACGCAATTAAGTCCCGAAATATATATAATATTGTATTACCTATTCATGTGTCTGTAAAGACCCAAGAACCTTATTGTTATAACTCGAACAAGCGATCATAAATCGATTTCGACTCGAATCGAAACCTTAACCGTGATCATAGCGGAAGAAGTATCCACAAGACATATTCAATTAGATGAACTCCATGATCAAGTTTCATGTAACTATAGTAGTTCTGGATGTGCACTTAACCTTGTCCACCTGCCATATAATCGCTCAGACATGATTTACGACTCCCTCGGGGTAAAATGAGGTAGTCTATCCTTGGACCATCTTAAATATTAACTTGGGAACTTCTTGCTATCTTCGGCCAAGAGCAATGACCGCTAGTTCAGTTTCCTAGACTACCTTTACTTGAGTGAATACATCTGAACATTATTTTACGTTATTTAACTTGATCTGTGTGTAACATACACAAGTTTGTGTGGATCAAATCTTGGAAGCTAAATTAGTACCACTTCCTGACGTTCTATTGAGCCCAAAGGAGACAGAAACGATTACATAAAATTTTGGGCTTAAATGTACCGAGATTAAAATAGCGTCAATTTATCAGAAGAATCCGATTTATCAGTCCCTCATTAAAAAATCTGCAAGTTTTGACAATCTGAGAGCTGAGTTATTAGAGGTTTAATAAAAATAAGGTTATGTTATAGTTTTTAATTAACACCTGTTTCCTGAAGTGTGAAATATGTTTTATAAACATTAATGTTTATTAAATTAGGGCTTGGCACCAACTACAAAATGTTAAATATTTTGTGTTGTAACAATATTATATAATATATTATACTTTGTATTCATTATTTTAGCGGTGCGTTTTATGGTATGAATAGGTATGAATATTATCAAAAAATCATGTATCTTTGCGATAGATCTTATCTTCTGAGTGTACAAGTTACTGCCATCACGAGTTCATCATTGTGTCATTGTTTGCTAGTAAATTGCACACCAAGATCAACATGAGACAAGTCGCAAAGTAAAATGACAAGTCGCAAATGTAAAAAAATGACTTAAGTTAAAATTACCGTATTTTTGATATTTTTTTATAGAGATATCTGTCGAGTTGGATCTAAATAATGTACCTACGTACATCATTGCCTTGAGAGTGCTTCGACTTAAATAGAACAGCTGGCGGCCTTATCTACCATTCTAAGACCGTAGCAGCATATGGTATAGCTTTGGTTAGAGGTAAGACATTTATGGGCACAGTGCTTCCACAGTAATCCATTCAATGAGGTTCTACACATTATGCCTACATACGTAAATGGTAGTCATTCTATACCTGCTGCATTGATTTTTTTTTATAGGCATCTCCCGCTCTTGGGTGCAAGCCTCTGTTTCGCGGGGGACTTTACAAACGTGCAATTGTCGGACACAAACACAGGGGGCTTTTTTTCCCCTCTTTACTCCGATATTTTTCGGTAGGGATTTTGGCTCGAACATTCTGTTCTGTCAGTTTCAAGTTTATTTTCTTTCTAGTTTTCTCCTTTGAACCACAAAGTCTCAGTCTATCCAGTTATCACGTATTTCAAGTATATTTTACACTGTTTTTAGCACGTTAAACGCGGAGCTGTAAAAATAGCGACATGTCAGTTTGCCGTCATTTTTACAACTCCCACAAATGACTTAAAGATAAATAAAAACTCTTCCGTGAACACAAACTACACCCAGACCCGGAACAACATATTGTGGATACATTATTACATTTTTGACGAAAATAATATATTTGTAAAGTAATTGGCAAGAAATGCCTATAAAAATTACCTTAATATATTGTGGAATTTTACGAACTAGATAGGTACTTACACACTCTTACTGTACCTACTCTAATCGAGTAAAAGTCCATACCTATTTAATTATCTGAATAACTAACTACAGTATTTTAAGTTAGTCTTAAAAAATCGTTTATTCAGACCTAAAAACATAATACTATAAATCCGAATTTCAATAAATTACCATGCAAAAATGTTGTTCCATAAAATTATGTCAAATTTATATATAAGTATACTTTAGCTTTCAGTTCGTACGCAGCTAATATTTGTACCACTACACAAATAGCTCAGAACGTAACCACTCATTTCACTTTTTTTTTTTTTATTTATGTAACTTCAACTCAACCTGATTCTATTACGATACTATTCTGATTTAAAAGCTACAATACTGTAAAGTTTCATCAAAGTCTAGTAGTTTTTGCGCGAGAGATCAAAAAATGAAAGCATGGCCACGACCATGTTTCGACCGTATTGCAACATACGTTTGAAACGTCGGGCAATAAACAAGGTATTTTACCTTAAATTATTCGCGCGATTAAGACCAGTAATATATATATTTTCATAATTTCGAATGTAAGTTTAATATTTGTAACTTGTGTCACACCAATTAATGGTAAAATATGGCTAGCGCCTACTATGTAATGCTATAACTTTGTACACCCATATTTGGAAAAATAAATGCATACTATTCTATTCTATTCCATTTTAAATTTACAAAAACGTTTTAATTTAGATAGACGTGACGATGTCCGTTTGTAGTACCCACTTATTTTAATACAATAAATTGACACTTGACAGCTCGCGTCAAATCCTGAATATTGGAGTTTTCACAGCCGCTAGTCTAGCTAGCTATACATATATACCTACAAATTCCCAATGTTAACCGTTGTTGTTGTCACTTTGTTTTAATTGTCACATTGATAAAGAGAATGATTTGACTTTTGTAAGTAAAGATTCTGCGTGACGAATAAAGGCCATTCTTTTCTTCCTTTTGATATCAGAATTAATATTTTATATTTAATCATTCGTAAGTACTTGTAGTACCTTGGCCAATATTTAAGCACATATAGTTTTTACCTTTGTTGTAAGTAGATGCTCCTACTATATTGTACCCACTAAGGCTGATTTTGCTTTATCTCATGTTTCAACTTTTTGATAATACAATTTGCATCAGTCCTCTAACATAGTGTATAGTATATTAGTCGCAGCACCTTACCCCCATATCAAGTTTATAAACATTCAAACATTGTAAAATTGGCAATTTAAAAAGAGTGGCCGCGAGTTTTTATTCCCAGGTTCTTTTCTCCGGCTTTACCTATTGTTTGCGAGTTTGTTTTGCATCCTAAGTGAATAAAGAATTTTGAATTTTGAGTTTTTTGAATTTTGGGACCATATGCACCTCCCTTTGTGTTGGAGGGACGTTAATACTCTCTATTAACTTGCTAATAATACCTGCGGGTCAATTCACGTATTTCAAGCAGTAAAACGGCCATTTTTGTATTCTTGAATCTTTGGGATCGATCTCAAATACGCTTGCGTCAAGTATGCGTCTTGAGAACGCAATATCGACATTCTAGTAGGTACGGTGCGCAAGCGTTTTTAAGATCGATCCCAAAGTTACAAGAATACGAAAATGGCCGTTTTAATCAAAACTCAACTGCAACTGAACTGCAACTGCACTGCATTAAATACGTGAATTGACCCCCTGTTTGTTACAAAGGAATTAGTGCCTACAACTATCTGACTATCCTTATTTACCTTAGCTTAGTATAATTACCTAGATTATACTATGGCGTGCGGTTTAATTACACTGACCAAATTCTCGCCAGAGGTAAAGAGTAAAAGGCCATAATGGACACAAAATATGATCATATTTTAATTTTCGTGACGCCCCGGACATTATGTTATGATTATGAGTAAAGTATGTTTACTCAGTATCTGCTTTATGTTTATGCTGGTACTTCATTCCTATTTAAAATAATTAGCATAAAAATGTGGAAAATGAAATGATTCGTGTAAAAGGATTTTAAAAGTTGTTTTACCTCGGCGCTGGGAAATAATACTAACTGCTTACTCGTAGACTACAAATTATTAATTTTACACTAATATTAAGAACTTACCATTAAAACGCTAGATATTAGGTTTCTAATCTAGTGACCAGCCCCCCTAAACCATTGGCATATAAACTCTAATCGAATAGAATGGAATGACAATCGCTTCCTTTACCAGAAAATAGACCATGCTGGTAGTGAGGCCCGCAAGTTTGCTCTCTACATAGGCCTCACATAACTGGTGGACCAATTCGCGTTGCTTGATGGATGAAGAGAATACCGGACAGTTTTAAGCATACGCTTAATTTCTTAGACCTTCTGTTGTTCACTGATCTAGAATCTAGACAGACACTCAATTTCAGTCTCAACCTCGCTGGGATCGTCTGATCACTGTCTAGTTAAGTCCGTTTCTTCGTTTTCTCCTTCTGAAAATAGCTCGCGAGGAACCCTTGGCAGCTCTCTTCAAAATTTAAGGAGATAAGGAGAATCGACGCAGCATACTGGGATGAGATGCAATACTTCTTTTCGTCGTATCTATGGCGGGAAATGTGTTTTTCTTCCGATGACCCTACTTTGTGCTGACGCGGTTATCGATGTGATACGTTAGACGATGGAATATTTTATCCCATTTTTTCGGCTTCATCCCTCGACCCTGGTACAACGCAGTCTGTGCAACAGCAGAAGCTTAAGAAATCTGCTTATCTGGCCTGGGCAGCTGCGCACAGCCTTCAGGGTAAATTGTGCAAGAAGGCATTACAGAAGGTACCTCTGGTAGTAAGATGTTTTGGTTCTTTTCAAAATCAATCAAGTCACATTTTTACCGTCCTACTCTGCCTCCAATGCTAAAACCCGAATCGCTCATTTACTTATGGTGCAGCAGACAAAGTGAACCTATTGGCTGCTTTGTTTGCTAAAAACTCGCGTCGTGACACGGCCACCAAGATTCCGCCATATATATATACCTAGTCTAGCCATAAATATTGTTACGAAGAAAAAACATTTTTTTTTATTGCAAATAATATTTATTACTTTTACAGTGTGTTAGTTTAATACATAAATAAAAAACAATTCAAAATATAAAAAGCTTATTCGAAGTGGTCTCCATTGGCTGCAACACAGTCCTTTAAACGTTGAGGCCAGTTATCAATAGAAGCACGCACTCTTTCCATGGGAAAATTCTTCACTGCCAATCGTATGGATTGTTTTAGGGACTCCAAATTATCATGGCGTTTAGAGCAAGCCATACTCTCTAAAACTGACCATAAATCATAATCCAGCGGATTAAGATCGGGACTAGACGACGGCCAGTCTTCAGCTCTGATGAAGTCCGAAACGTTCACTTCCAACCAAGACTGCGTGGACCGAGCTTTATGACCCGGCGCTGAGTCTTGTTGGAAGGACCATACTTGGTTATTGAACATGGTGTTGTTAAGGGGTTTAACTACCTTCTCAAGAATGGTATCTTGATACACTTGTGCCGATGTTTTGATACCTTTTTCACAAAAATATGGCTCAGTCACTCCTTCATAGCTAACACCCCACCAAACCATCACTGAAGTCGGATAATGCCCACGTTGCACTCTGTCGACTAATTGGGAAGCTTCCTTAGAGCTTTGAGCATAAATACGGTCATTTTGTTTGTTAAAATGTTGCTCAACTGTAAAGATTTTCTCATCCGTAAACAAATTTTTTCTGTGACCTCCCTTTGCGTACCGCTTCAGTAGTTGCTTCGATTTTACCACCCTATTCTTTTTTAAATTATCAGTTAAAAAATGACCAGTGCGTCTCTTATAGGCTGCAAGTCCTAAGTCATCTTTTAAAATGCGTGACATGGTTCTGGGTGCTATCTTCATCTCCCGAGATAAAATCTTTTGCTTTCGGACAGGATTTCTTCGAAATCTTTCCCTTACTGCTTTGACCACCATTTTCGTACGAACACTACGTGGACGGCCAGATCTTTTTCTGTCACAAACAGAGAAGGTCTCATTGTACCTATTAATAGCCCGGTACACAAACATTTGACTAATACCAAGCGTATGGAGAGTTTTAAAAATTACATTCGGCTCCATACCAACTTTGTGTAATGCAATCACAGCGATTCGGTGTTCTTTATCACCCCACTCCATTTTAATATAGCAAAATATTGTACAATGTATTGGCGCCAAATTAGAAAATACAATGAACAATCGTATAAAAATGACAGATTCCAAATTCAAATGTAATATCTTTCTTATTTTTAATTGTAACAGTATTTATGGCCAGACTAGGTATGTATAAATATATTGAAAAATAACAATAATAGAATGAGGTTGTAATGATGTCGTTGTGCGCGCAAAACTGCGAACCATTGTTGTTCTGAACCGTTGATAAATTCTTAATTTGTTATTGCTAATTAAGACATTCGGGAAAACCATTTATCTGTGTTAAAAATTACAGACGACACGATGGCGGTAAATATTATTCTGTCATAACAAAATACGTGTTCGACCAGTTCTGTTAATGAATTTGTTTAACATTTGCGCCGGCGCATATTCTTGAGTTGACAGTCACGCATTTATGCAGGTTCTTTAAATTAGCTAATGTTTACTATACAGAATGATTTTAAATTTACTAATAACCTTCTGCTCGTGGCTTCTTTACATTACACCTAATAACCTTTACCATCTGTTTTTAGGGTTCCGTAGGCAAAATGGAAAAACGGACCCCTTATAGTTTAGCCATGTCTGTTTGTGCTAGAAGGCTGTAATTGTGCATGGATACACATATTACTTACGCCGACAAAGTGAAATAATAAAATCATGAAAAACATTTTTTTTTGTGGGTAATTAAATTTTAAAATTAAAAAGACCCGCCTGTAAATAGACATGCGTGATATTAAATGTGAAGGGTATCTTGTTACCGTCTTTTTGCAGACGGGTTTTTTTAATTTTTAAATTGATTTTTTATTTACACGACACCTCTCAAGCTAAAATCCATCAAGCCGTTTAGGCTCTAGGCCGTGCCAAAGAAATATACATACATACATACACTCGAAAAACATAACCCCTCCTTCTTACGCAGTCGTGTAAAAAATCGCATCCCCACTTTATACATAGAGGAGGGGTTCCTCTATGTATAAAGTGGGGATGTGATTTTTTTTTCACCTACCCCATCGTGTGGGGTATTATTGCATAGGTCATTTAAAATCGTCTAAGGGTAGTGCAGATCATTTTTCGATTTAGGGATCCGTTTGTGAAATACTAAGCTTTAAAGTGCAAATTTTTGTAGAGTCAAGTGTCCCCAATATCAATCATTTAGCTGGCAAGGGGGGCCTTTCCAGGTAAATAATTGATATTGGGTATAGGGAAAATTTACGGTAGTAGTAGGTATATATAGTGAAATCAAAAGGAAAACTATCACAGCTAAGTAGACAAGTTTACGAGTAACAGCTGATCAAATGAGATATAACAAAATATTCGTACAAATTAAATTGAAAATTATTATTAAGTAGGTATAACGTTGTTAGTATGTAACAGAAACAACAGAAAACCCACTTATTAGGCCGCATTATTCAGATAGGGTACTACGGAACCCAACATTGTGCGTGGCCCGACATGCACTTGCCCGGTTTTTTGTAGTTATGGACATAACTACTTACAGACTATGTAACTAAAGTAAAGTCGTTTTTTATTGTGAGGTTTAGGCCATTAATCTGACAAAGAAACATTGATTTTACTACGGGGTCGTAGACTACACAGACGTG
Source organism: Herminia tarsipennalis (assembly GCA_945859575.2). Classification (NCBI taxonomy): domain Eukaryota; kingdom Metazoa; phylum Arthropoda; class Insecta; order Lepidoptera; family Erebidae; genus Herminia; species Herminia tarsipennalis. The sequence goes on along the minus strand of OX243835.2, from coordinate 21,167,354 downwards.
TGGTAGGTTATGTGACAAAAGTAGATGGTAGGTGGGTAAGGGTAAATTTATGGTTATATTTTTCAAAACTGATATTCCAAAGTTATTTAGTATAACGTGAAGAAGCCACAAGTTTTTGATTTTTAAATACTAATAACCTCCCGTTATTATATATTAAAAATAAAAAATCAATAAATCGAAAAATTTGCGGACAGCCAATTGACCAATCACAAGATTGGTCCGCACCGCGAAACGCAAGACACATCAATAATTTGTTAAGGCTTATACAATGCTAAGATCCAATAAAACTATTACTTTTAATAAATCGAAATGCTTTGGTGGTTAAAATAAAAATATTACTTAGTAGGTACAATCGGCCCACTTGATGCTCGACCACCTGAAAATATTTTGCTATGAGCGGTTCACAAGGGTTCGGTCACACACACAAACGCAAAAACCACTCCCACATTTTACTTTCAACCAATTAGGACGGGGCTAAGGTCCACACCTTAACCAACGGGAACATAAAACATTTTAGTTAACTTAGTTGCAATTTGCACTTCCTTGTATGATGACGCGCGCATGTTTACTGTATTTTGCTCACGACTTGTTCTGTTTACGGATTCCGATTGCCACTTCGTTGACTACTGATAGAACTCTCGTTGACTTGTGGTGTGAATTAGTGGACAGTTTCTTCTTCATCTGTTTACCTACGGTGGCTGTGTTTTACTGAACTGTTGGATGCTTTCTTGCTGACCTCAGTGAGTTTTCACAATTAACCGAAATTTAAACCGTGAATAAAATTTTGGATCTTCATGGCCAAGGATTCAAACCTTTACCAATGTTACGGTAAGTCAAATTCAAATTACTCGTATATTTTATTACAATAATTATAAATTATGTTTAACAATAGAATTGGCTATTGGTTAAAAAGTAATTGGGGTAGACCAAATAATAATATAATCAATATTTCCGAAGACGATGGTTAATTTCATAGCTAAGGTTTGTTTCGTTGTTATAATATAATAATATTCTCAATGATGATGGCAGACGTTAGGGTTAGTTATTTCATCAATCGCAGTTATTTATTCCTAATATTTTAAGTATATAAACTTATAACTATTATTTGAATTTTACGAAATGTATTTATTTCGTATATAATTTAAAAAAAACAATAACTATTAAATGGTTTTTGTTAATAGACGGTGCAATGGGTATGAAAGATTTAAGTGCATAATTTATTAAACATTTATGTAAATATATTCAAATATAACGATGATTGTCGAAAAATCATTCTACTAATTTACTACCGAAATGATAAGAAAATCAGTAATTTTATTTTAAAAAATATATTTAAATATTTTATTATCATACTACTTATGATTATTCAACAAATAAATAATAATAAAAATGATTTATTATAAATTCATAAACCGTTAATGTCTTTTTCATAAATCAATGTAAAGTAAAAGTTCATTTATATTTTTTGATGTCCAATAATATTTACATTTAGTTTACTTTAAACGTGGCGTTCTGAGTCACTTGCTAATTCGTATATTTTTTAAAGGTGAACTTCTTGGAACTAGACTTTCACTCGTTCAATTAATTTGAAATATATTAACGAAACGTAGTACTAATCGGAACAAAAACTATTTTGTAGAACGAGGCTGTCTCTACTGCTATGTGAAGAGTAGGAATTTCGTGCTTTTATACACTTATATTTTTTTTCTATGATTTATACTTAAATCCACCCTTATTAAATCATAGTGTTTCATTTTTATTTTTCTCACATTAAAGATGTCATGTATAATTCTTTTTAAAATATTTATGTTAAAACAAAATAAATTATGTTTAATTTTTTGAAGTATTGAAAATCCTCATTCTTACTTTTGACAAAATAAATTGTTTTCTTCCCACGTTTTAGTAAATTTTAGGCATCATAAAACGTATATTGTGTTGATAAAACAATAGATTTATGATCCCCATAGTAAAAGTTGTAAAACTGAGAATCCTTTAATCGATTATCGTCTTTAAATCGTTACACAAGAACTGAAAATAGTTTGCATGCAATAAGTTTTTTGCTTTCCCACGGTTCGGTAATTCCAGGTGCCATAAATATATTTGCCGAAAAAATAGGTTCATGATACCTACGCACAGTAAATGTCCTAAAACTGGAAACGCTTATGGCAAATATCATCTTTAAAATCAATCGAATAGGATTGATAATAGTTTGCATGCGAATTTGTTTTCGCAAACGGTAGCTTCTCATAATAACGCATATTCTATTTTCAATCATATTTCAACTGTTTAAGAACTATTATCTAATTTTATCAGTAACAACTCGTTCATTGTCTGTTGATTTGTAAAGAAATAATATTAAGTATTATGAAAGAACACATTTTTAAAAATGTGCTTGACTTACTGTTCTATTCATTCAAACTTTTAATGAATAGGTATCGAAGATCTTTTATACATTTATTTTAACTTGTTATTTTTTTTCAGAGAGCTTACAGCGTGACATTGGATAAAGCGGGATGCTGAGGAGGACTCTTTTAACGTCGGATCGCGTAACGAAAATGGTTAGCACATACGAAGTGCAGCCATTTACCAAGACGTCGACGTTCGCTAGACTATTTGACTGCGGCATGCAGGCTATAAGAAATGTGTGCATTATTCCGCTACAAAAATTAGGCCAGGACCTAGAAGAAGCAGGAGTGCGTTTCGCTCGAGAGTACAGAGGTTATGATTTATCACACGCTAAATTTTCAGACGATTTTTTTAAAATAAATACTAGATACAAGCCCAGAAATGTGAATCTGGAAGTGTGAATGTGAGGACGAAATATTGTTAATATGTGGGGGTAGATGAGTGCTGATGTTCCAGGAGAGTTAATATTTATTGACGGAAGAGCCAATAGATTGTATTGAAATTAAATGTTTGTAATTATTTCAAAATGTATTCTAAATTAAACTTATTGGTTATTTTACTGTAATAAATATAAGCTAGCATCTGAGATAATACATTAATTCATACATTGTTACTTAATTTGAAAAATACGACTCCCGCAGTCGTGGGTACAAGCCCTGTGTCGAAGGGTCTTAACAAACATATAAGCCACGGACACAAAGTACACCCAGACTCGGAACAACAATTTGTGGATTACACAAATTGGTGTCCCGTATGGGAATCGAACCCACGACCTCTTGCGTAGCAGTCGGATACACTCCCACTGCGCCACAGAGGCAGTCAACGTGTGTGTGTGTCAAGTGTTTACAATATATTGTTTATACTTACAATTATGTTATGCCTACGGCGCAGTGGGAGTATTAAAAATTTAATGAAACTGACTATTATCACTAACTAAGACGTTATTACTATAATATTTATTGATAAAGTAATTGGTAATTAAGCACTTTGATGACTATATAGCATGGTAAAATAATAATTTAATATTAAAAATATATCGTTATTGTTTTAGTTTGCATACCTCATCCACAATTTAAAGTATAATTAAGTACTAAATGTGTAATGGAATTGTTTGACTGATCCATAAAATTAATAAAACAATTTACTCGTTTCCTTATTTCTTGCCCTCATTCCAGGTAATACATTTATTTCTATTAAAATAATTAGTGGTTAAAAATTAAATATAACTTAAAACTTAAGCTGAATTAAAACCATACATACTATTAATATTAAAGAGTTAAAGTTGTATATAGAGGTTAACCCTGAAACTACTAGCCCGATTTAAATTTTAAATTTCAAATATCTTTATTTCGTTAAATCAATCCAATGATTATTTGAAATTAAATTTAGATAAAATACTTATAACAGAGAACTTACAAAATAATATAGGTTTTAAAACAGGTGAAGGATGTAGGATTCTTATCACTCGAATCAAGATATACGCGAGCAAAGTCACTGGGAACAACTATATATAGCATACTAGCTGTCTGAAGCAGACGAAGACCAGCAAACTATGTCAGCTTAAATTTTCCTCGTTTTTCAACATTTTACATTGTTGCTCTGCTCCTATTGATTGTAGCGTGATGTTGCCTATAGCCTTCCTCGATAAATAGGCTATCCAACAGTAACATATTTTTTTCAATTTGACCCAATAGTTCCCGAGATTATCGTGTTCAAACATACAAACAAACTCTCAAAAAATATAAGTATAGATTAATCATAGAACTCATAGTTGCATCAAATTACCTCTTAAATACTGACAAAATGAAGACGCAAATAACTTAAATACATATTTGAAAAATATTTATGATCGTTTTGTAACATATTTGTTACAAAACGATCATTTCGCATTATTGAAACATATATTACTAGCTTAAGCCCGCGGCTCCGCCCGCGTGGATGTCCCAGGGACTCAAACTATCTCTATACCAAATTTCATCTAAATCGGTATAGCTGTTTGAGCGTGAAAGCCTTACAGACAGCCAGACAGACAGAGTTACTTTCGCATTTATAATATTAGTATGGATATGTATCAAAAATGCTAATAATTTTACAAAAATTAAATTAAATAATTTCGATAATCCTACTTAACAGAATCATACTAAAACATACGCACAATATAAAACAACGAAAATAGTTCATAAATTACAGGCACTAGTTTTAAACCCCTCTACTAACTCATATTTTTTGAAAAGATAGATTAAAAATCAAAACGTAATTCATAAAAATATTAAAAGCTAACAGTTTCCCGTACCTCCGTCCACAATTCCATATGTATAATAGTATTAAGGCAAAATATACTATATTCCTCTACAAGCTTTAAACTACCTCTTTACAATTTCAACAACACAAACGAATAAATATATAAATAAACTATTTATAATATTAATGTAGATTTGTATGTATTACAATAAAATAATTCATTGCTATTTCGCGCAACTGCAAAAAGCACGCTTACAACAAAAGTCACAATCCTTTATTAGTATGTATTTACAACTGTCTAATCGGCATATGCACAACAACAACGCAATGCACATATGCAATGCACTAAAAAAACAAGGACCCCGCCTCCTTGCATCCGATAAGGCGCAGATGTGCCTGTGTGAGTGCGCTTACGTAGAGAGCGAACGTTTCTCGCAAGCCATTATAGCCATAAGGGTGTACGACCGCCGAGTAGGCCGATTGTACCTACTTGATAATTCAATAGCCAATGCAATCAATATTACAATGAGCTAAATAAAATTGGTTTATTTTATTGAATTCGTAAAATATAATCATTTTAAATAATCAACTTAACGATAATAATGAATAATTGTACAATATATGTTACTGTTAAAGCTCTAACTATGGAAAGTTCTAAACTTTACCAAGTTTAAGTAAACTATCAATTACCTATTTTGAACTAATATGTGGATACAGGTAGGTGTTCACTTTTAAATTAATATGTTTTATTTGAGAATGTTATATATTATAATATTATGCATAGAACATGTCATACAGAAGTGACTATTTTTGAAGATTTACTTATATTATTCAGAGGTAAATGTTACCATACCTTTTATTTATTTTTTACGTGTGCAAAAATCCCCAAGGATCCCACTCCTACGAGTGTACGTAGAAGAGGGTATGTCGGAGTCGAACCGACTAAAAATCACACGGTGTTCCTTCATAACAGCCTATGGCCGAGGGTGAGGGAGTCCCTTGCGGATTTGGTGCCTCCACCATCAGCAGGCTCGGTCATCGTCGAACGACGACATCGGTGTTGCTTACGTTGGCGGCTTTACTACCACTTCGTGTAAGAAGGCGTGCGTAGAATACTGTTAAGACGACAGGTTGCCCTCCCTGTCGCCCTCAGGCCAACACTTACGGAGGTCGAAGGTCATTTAACGCTCTTCGGGGCCCCGTTTGTCTGCTGCGGAATGGGAATGAGCTGGACCTCTCCCGTTCTCTCTCTGCCGCCTCTTTGGCACTCGAAACTTCGTTAAAAAAGTATCCACAGATTCCCATGACCTACCATACAACATACCCACCTAACCTAATGAATACTAATAAAAGTTTTATATTAACTAATTATATTGAACAATTCGGCCTTTTATGGTAAGACTTGGTAAATCATAGCTTCTTTAACAAATTTTTATTACTACCATGGTTCGTACTTTTACAGTGACATGGACACAAAATACAATTTTCAAATAAAGTCCGAATAATTTCATTAAAAAATTATTTTCCTAGTTAATTGTTTCACAATGATTTTAAAATTTCATTTTTGTATATTCTTTCCCATTCTTTGTTTATGAAAGGCCGTCAAACAGAATCCATGCAAACGACACAAACAAACACACAAAACGTACACAAAATGAAACAAGTGAATGAATGAATGAACTTTTGAACTAACCTGTCATTCGAAGCGAATGATTTCGCTGGTCAACACAGACTGCTACAATATTTTGAAATTTCCTACGTAGGTATATACAGTTTGGTCACAAATTAGATGAATACAGATAGCCAGAGCTTCATACAACGAGTGAAAACAGGCTCACGTATACATACATATACACAATTAAACGTACGTACACATATAACTTTTGACTTTTTGACTGCCTCTGTGGCGCAGTGGGAGTGTATCCGACTGCTACGCAAGAGGTCGTGGGTTCGATTCCCACCCAGGATAAAACTTTGTGTGATGAGCACGATGGTTTATTCTGTGTCTGGGTGTTATTTATCTATAATATGTATGTATTTAGAAATATATAAGTATGTTTATCAGGTCTGGTTCCGTAATACAAGCTTTGCTTAGTTTGGGATCAGATAGCGTTGTGTGAGTTGTCCCAAGATATTATATTATTATTATTATATCGGTCGAACTCTGTCGAATGACGACCGAATCTACGTACGTTGAGTTCTTCAGTGGTTCGGTCGTGAATTCGCGATCGATGTTAATAATAAAAGTACAATAGGTACGAAATCTGTTGTCGAGTTTTTCGCATGCATATCTGATCAGAGTCATTGTTTGGAGTGGGACATATGTCATGCTTGTTTTAGGAAGTTCTAGTAGGTACTATGACGACGAACGTTGAGTTCGTCTTCCTATCAGTAAGTACTCGGGAACTCAGTTGCTTTAACAAAGGTTCAAACACTAAGTGTGCACTTGGGAGTTGTAAAATGACGGCAAACTAACATGTCGCTATTTTTACAGACTCGAGTTTAACGTGTAAAATCACAGATCAATTGTATACTAATATTATAAAGCTGAAGAGTTTTTTTGTTTGAACGCGGTAATCTCAGAAACTACTGATCCGAATTGAAAAATTATTTCACTCTTGGATAGCCTATTTATCGAGGAAGGCTATAGGCTATATAACATCACGCTACGACCAAAAGGAGTGGAGCAGCAATATGAAATGTTGCAAAAACGGGGAAAATTAATGCAGACGAAATTGCGCGGGATGACTAGTAGGTATATGTACATACTAACCTAAGTAACATGCCACAAGTAGATACCGTCACTGTAGATAGATATTAATTTGTTTTGGTACTAACACTTTCAGCTAACGCGTTTTGTCATTATAACACCAGTTTACCAGGAGCGGAGCAGCAATGAGAAATGTTGCAAAAACGGGGAAAATTAATGCAGACGAAATTGCGCGGGACAGTTAGTATGCTTTAAGAGTGCAAAATATACTTGAAATACGTGATAACTGGATAAGAACGAGACTTAGTGATTCAAAGAAGAAAACTTGAAAGAAAATAAACTTGAAACTGAAAGAATAAAAACTTGAAACTGACAAATTAATACATAGAATGTGCGAGCCATAATCCCTACCGAGTAATGCGGGAGAAGAAAATAAAAATGTGTGGCACTCGGGGACTGCCGCGGTAAAGCTATTGCATAGCATTTTTATCAAATTAAGAAATTTAAAAAAAAACAAAAAAAAAACATAAAAAACAATGTTTTTATTTTTTTTTTTCTCTTTAATTTTTTTTAAATTACAAAAAAAGGAATTAAAAAAAAAATATTTTTTTTTCATTATAACAAAACAATGTTTTTAATTTTTTTTTTCTTTAAAATTTTTTTTTTTTAATTTAAAAAAAAAGTCATTAAAAGTTCTGCTATTCATCGATAGATGGCAAAACTAAAAAGTATCACCGCTGTGCCCGTCGGAGTGGGGAGCGTGAGGTTTTTTCGTTACGGAATTTCTGGATTCGGTCCCCGCGCTCAAGGCCCGCGATAGAAGCTATGCAATAGCTTAAAAAATGTGCACGTGTACGAAAATCTGGCACATGCATCATAGTACCCATCATGAGTGGCAGATCATTTAAGAGCAGGTATTTATTTATCCTCTGTGATTCTTTAGGAATTATGAAACAACTTTGATATACCAATATTATACTTAATGCAAATATTAAGTGCCTACTACAAACACAAAAGTTTGGGTGTTTGTTACTCCATAAAGCCTAAAACATTGAAGGGATTTACATAAAATTTTGTAAACAAACCGTATTCTAAATTAATATTATAGCACGCGGTTGGAGCCCAGACTCTCTCAATTGGATAGTTCAATTTGTGTGAAGGAACTCGAATTGTCCTAATTTCTAGCTTTAGACCTTGACTTCTGCTCTCTCGTCTCTTCCTATGAGTAACAAAGAACGCAGAGGTTTTGTTACTTTTGCTTAGTAAATAGTGTGGACGAATTATAAAAAGGTAATTTTTGAAAGATAGAAAACTTTTAAATCCAGACTCAGGAATCAGCCCGAGACTTCCGTAGCCAAACCGGGGCCAGAAGCAAAAAAAAAAAATTATATCTTTCAAAAATGCAATTATTGTATTTCTAAAGTAATTGGCAAGAAATGCCTATTAAAATTACTTCTACAAAAAAGTCTTCACCTAATGTAATCTTTTGAACCTATTTAACGCAACCTTTATAGTTCTGCAACAAAAACCTCTGTAATAAAACTTAAAGTTTAAAACCCACCTATCTTTCCCACTCAGTAAGATTACTAATTAACGTGAATAATTAAAGCAAAGCCTACATAAAAGACGTATATTTCAATAAAATATCTTCCTGCAATGCGTGTATTTTGATAACATTCGTTTGCGAAAGGCACCATCAAAGAATACGGTTTCCGAGAAATTAGGTCAAGGTGATCCTGACATTAAATATTACTTAATTGGTAATAGTGGACCAAGTTGGATCATTCAGTACGAAAACTTGTTAGTTGAAGAATCAAAGTGTGCTTATGTCTTACTAAGAGCTATTTGATTCCTGGAAAAGAAAATACTTTTTATTTGTCCAGAACTGTCTCTAGGATTGCTTAGACAGGTATTTTACCTTGCGAATCTTGTGATGTACTTTTGGTAAACCGCACTTTAACTTGGTTACTGCTTACCTGATTTATTTTGCTGTTTACTTGTTTAAAGTTACTTTGTAATGATTTCTACGATCCAGGTATCTAGTGTGCCTCTTAAAGGATAGGCGATTACCATTCAACGATGAAGGAGTTAGTCCCTCATCGTTGCGTTAGATTTAGTCAGTGACAAAAAAATATTAGTTAATGTGAGGTTTTAAAGTAAGCTTTTAAAAAAATTGCTTCTTCTTTAAATATACTTTTCAACCGACTTCAAAAAGGAGGAGGTTCTCAATTCGACTGAACTTTTTTAAAATGTTTGTTTTCCCATTATTCGCAGACGAGACGGCTGGACCGATTTAAAAAAATATTTTAGTGTTTGAAAGGGTATTCTTCCAGATTGGTCCTATTCATCAAAGTTTGCATTTGTTGATGATATCTTGGAGAAATCGAGGGAAGTCTTCAAATATTAAAGGCATCCGTATAGTAATTTGGGTATATTTTGTTGTAATTCGAGCATTTACTCTTAAAAACACCATTGAGTAAAATGGAACTGATGATGAAAAACACAAATGTTCGATACCTGATTCTTCACCTCCGTCAAATCATGTAATGGAACTGATGGTCTAGTATAAGGTGAACTCCTCAAAAATGGCCTTGTTTCGCAAAACCCAACATTTTGTAAAATAAGTGAGCAGTTTGGATTATACTATTGTAACATAAATACACTAAAAAGTGAGAAATATAAACATTTTTACAACAAAATAAAAAGCGACTTCCAAAATAAATATATACGTACAACAACAAAAAAGGTTGGTGCCAGGTTAAAGGTTAAAGGTTGGTTACAATAGTATAATCCAAACTGCTCATTTCCTTTACAAAATGTTGCGTTTATCTATGGGTAATGTTGTAAAATAATAGGTATTGTGAATATCACCAATGGTAGATCTAAGTCATAGGCTGTCTTGATTGGTGGACCACAACAGTGTCTCGGTTGAAGGGCACTGTAGCAACTGTAATTACTGGCCAAATAAGACTTATGAACTACTAACATTTAAACTTTCGCGTTTAATTATAACTATTTATTATACAGGAATTAACGCGCATTGTTTACCTTAAAATTGCTTGACGTTTCGACCAGGTTGCACCGGCCGTGGTCACAGGCGGACTGTCGCAGCGAAGTTAAGACTCCGTCAGGCCGATGAATCTTCATCCACCCTCACTTTTTTATTTCTCGAAAAGTTAGGGTCACTGCACACTACACTGATTTTGCACAATGTAGACCATAGTAGACGCCAGTTTCACAATGTAGACCATACTTTACAAAGAACTCTATGCTTATCTTGTTGTCATAGCAACCATAGAAAATATTTGTCGACATGACAGATTTGATTTATGTAAAAATAATGTTTACAATAAGTCTTACAGAGATATTTATTATGTTATAAATGGCGAAATAAAAGGGAATATATACACAAATGCCACGAAATAACACTACAAGGACATATATATATACGAGGTAAGAATTATCACTACAAGCCCGAGAAAAGAACAGGCAATAAAAACTCGTGGCCACTCTTTTCAAATTGCCAATGTTTACAATGTTTCTCTGTTTATAAACTGTATAAGCAGGTAAGGTGCTGCCACCATTATATTATACACCATATTAGAGTACTGATGCAAAAAAAGAGGTCAATAATATTAGAAGAGTACACGAGATCGGATACATCAGCCTCAATGGGCACAACATAGTAGAAGCATCCACTTACGATGTAAAAACTTTATGTTTATACTAACAAAGATCGTGCGCCTGATAGTACCGTCACGCTAACCCATAACAGTATCAGTGACATCCAAATCCTTGCTTGGCATAGATCTGAATGTCACCGTATCGCGCTTTAATTAGTTCATAAGTATTTATTATACGGGAATTAACGCGCATTGTTTACCTTAAAATTGCTTGACGTTTCGACCAGGTTGCATCGGCCGTGGTCACAGGCGGACTGTCGCAGCGAAGTTAAGACTCCGTCAGGCCGATGAATCTTCATCCACCCTCACTTTTTTACTTCTCGAAAAGTTAGGGTCACTGCACACTACACTGATTTTGTCCATGTTAACCGACTGCGAAACAATACGAGGTTGTGTTTTACGAATCACTGGATTCCACGTCACGGATAGTTTTCATCGCTGCGACAGTCCGCTTGTGACCACGGCCGATGCAACCTGGTCGAAACGTCAAGCAATTTTAAGGTAAACAATGCGCGTTAATTCCCGTATAATAAATACTTATGAACTAATTAAAGCGCGATACGGTGACATTCAGATCTATGCCAAGCAAGGATTTGGATGTCACTGATACTGTTATGGGTTAGCGTGACGGTACTATCAGGCGCACGATCTTTGTTAGTATAAACATAAAGTTTTTACATCGTAAGTGGATGCTTCTACTATGTTGTGCCCATTGAGGCTGATGTATCCGATCTCGTGTACTCTTCTAATATTATTGACCTCTTTTTTTGCATCAGTACTCTAATATGGTGTATAATATAATGGTGGCAGCACCTTACCTGCTTATACAGTTTATAAACAGAGAAACATTGTAAACATTGGCAATTTGAAAAGAGTGGCCACGAGTTTTTATTGCCTGTTCTTTTCTCGGGCTTGTAGTGATAATTCTTACCTCGTATATATATATGTCCTTGTAGTGTTATTTCGTGGCATTTGTGTATATATTCCCTTTTATTTCGCCATTTATAACATAATAAATATCTCTGTAAGACTTATTGTAAACATTATTTTTACATAAATCAAATCTGTCATGTCGACAAATATTTTCTATGGTTGCTATGACAACAAGATAAGCATAGAGTTCAATAAATGCATTTTTGAAAGATAGAAAAATTTGAAATCCAGACTCAGGAATCGAACCCGAGACTTCCGTAGCCAAACCGGGGCCAGAAGCGAACCACCTATCTGGACTATGTTATTAGATTTCGAATTTTTCTATCTCTTGTTGCTCGCGAAATTTAGGCCTTCGCAGTGACATCTAGTCGTTAGTTAAGGAACTATCACGGCTTTTGTTATTGCTTCGTTACAGAGAGCATTTTAACAAATTATGATGTCGCAGGCCGAATATTAAAGTAATTTTTATAGGCATTTCTTGCCAATAACTTTACAAATACAATAAATGCATTTTTGAAAGATAGAAAAATTTGAAATCCAGACTCAGGAATCGAACCCGAGACTTCCGTAGCCAAACCGGGGCCAGAAGCGAACCACCTATCTGGACTATGTTATTAGATTTCGAATTTTTCTATCTCTTGTTGCTCGCGAAATTTAGGCCTTCGCAGTGACATCTAGTCGTTAGTTAAGGAACTATCACGGCTTTTGTTATTGCTTCGTTACAGAGAGCATTTTAACAAATTATGATGTCGCAGGCCGAATATTAAAGTAATTTTTATAGGCATTTCTTGCCAATAACTTTACAAATACAATAAATGCATTTTTGAAAGATAGAAAAATTTGAAATCCAGACTCAGGAATCGAACCCGAGACTTCCGTAGCCAAACCGGGGCCAGAAGCGAACCACCTATCTGGACTATGTTATTAGATTTCGAATTTTTCTATCTCTTGTTGCTCGCGAAATTTAGGCCTTCGCAGTGACATCTAGTCGTTAGTTAAGGAACTATCACGGCTTTTGTTATTGCTTCGTTACAGAGAGCATTTTAACAAATTATGAACATAGTCCAGATAGGTGGTTCGCTTCTGGCCCCGGTTTGGCTACGGAAGTCTCGGGTTCGATTCCTGAGTCTGGATTTCAAATTTTTCTATCTTTCAAAAATGCATTTATTGTATTTGTAAAGTTATTGGCAAGAAATGCCTATAAAAATTACTTTAATATTCGGCCTGCGACATCATAATTTGTTAAAATGCTCTCTGTAACGAAGCAATAACAAAAGCCGTGATAGTTCCTTAACTAACGACTAGATGTCACTGCGAAGGCCTAAATTTCGCGAGCAACAAGAGATAGAAAAATTCGAAATCTAATAACATAGTCCAGATAGGTGTTTCGCTTCTGGCCCCGGTTTGGCTACGGAAGTCTCGGGTTCGATTCCTGAGTCTGGATTTCAAATTTTTCTATCTTTCAAAAATGCATTTATTGTATTTGTAAAGTTATTGGCAAGAAATGCCTATAAAAATTACTTTAAAGCATAGAGTTCTTTGTAAAGTATGGTCTACATTGTGAAACTGGCTGTGCGTAAATTCTAAATTAAAAATAAGTTAAGCTTTAAAATTTTAAATTGCATCTAGAGAGTTTTCTTTATGAATGCAAAACCGAAGAAGAGTCAGTGAATAACCAGCTCTCTAAAAGAGAAGCAGTGAATAACCAGCTCTCTAAAAGAGAAGCAGTGAGGAACCAGCTCTCTAAAAGAGAAGGAAGAAGAACGAGCTCTCTAAAAGAGAAGGAGTGGGAAATCACGAGAAAGAGACCATTCCTACCGGCGTCGCCTTTCTACCTACCGGCGTCGCCTCTCTACCTACCGGCGTCGCCTCTCTACCTACCGGCGTCGCCTCTCTTATATACCGGGCCACACCTCTACGACGCGTCGCACCTCTACCTGCCGACGTCGCGCCACTACTACCTACCAGCGCCGTGCCTCTGCCTACCGGCGCCGTGCCTCTACCTACCGGCGCTGCGCCTCTACCTACCGGCGGCGCGCCCCTACATACCGGCGCCGCGCCTCTACCTATCGGCGGCGCGCCTCTACCTACGAGTGCCGCATCTTGACCTACCAGCGCCGCATCTCCGCCTGGACGCCGTACCTCTACCTACCAGCACTGCATCTCCGCCAGCATCGGTTTTAAATTATCTTTAATTTTAAGTAGTCTTTAAGTTCTTGTAAATATATGTAGTCCTATCTTAAACCTACCTTTTCATTACACTACAGGCTTTACCTATTGTTTGCGAACAGGCATTACCAGTAAATGTAGAATCGACTTTTCACAAGTGTAGTATTTTGCTTCCTAAGTGAATAAATCATTTTTATTTATATTTTATTTATTTAAAAAAAACTGTCTTCTTTGTAAAATGTATAAATAATGTATTTTCTCAAATGGAAGGTTCGAGATCTGCGTTCTACCTTATAGGCTTAATGGTAACCAGTCGAAGAGTGCTTATATCAACTTTTAGCATTAAGTAAATAAGTTTTATGCACCACTTCGCATCTGATGTATAATAAATTAGACTTAAGTCAATGTTCAAGTTAAGAAAAAGTAATTCGAGGTACCTACTTTTAAGTCCTAACATTTTTTTAGAGCTTACTATGTGTCATAGAGTTCCCTGGGCGATTTATTTAAAAAACCTAAGTCTCTCATCGCGGCAGCCATATTTTATTCATATTTGTATTAAAAAAGTTGGTGTCAGTGTTTTAACGAAGAGCCGAAACTTTGAGACTACTTCATTAATGTTCTACTGGATTTTTGAATTAATCTTCATAATTAAGTTCTAATTTATTCAGCCCTTATATACCTAGGTAATAAACACAATGGTCTACAATAAGGTTACATAGAAAAGTATGAATTAGAACTTCTAGCTTATGTAACTTTCTTATTGGATTTTCATTAATATTTCTTATCAATGTTTTTAGGTTTTTAATACTCATAAAATGTACAATAATACAAATTTTGTTACGTTATATAGCAAACTTCAGCGCCACGATACCGTTCTTATGCATCTTGGTCCTTACAAAGATATTGGTCTAAAACACAAACGGTATCGTGGCACTGAAGTTGTTATTGTACATTTGGTGAGTGCTAAGAACTGAAATATTACTTACTAACCCTATGGAACCCTACCGTACCCCCTACGTACTACGGAACCCTACACTGAGCATGTCGGACCATGCTCAGTGTAGGGTTCCGGAGCCGCTGCCGTATAAAAAAATCCGATTTGAATAATTGCACCAGCAGAAGAGCGTGTGTTTATGACACTAACGCCTTATTGTTAAGAAACACACAAACACAATTTATGCAACTTACGAAGCGATTATTTCCCAAAATATTCACTTAATGAAAATAGTTTATTAGAGACTTTAAACAGTTTTTTATAAGACCTATCGAATTTTGTGCCACATGTAGATGTATGCTCAAAAAAGCTTTTTTTTCAGCTTCTGGTACATGTATGGAGTGCCCCCTCTCCCCTAAAATATATTTTTAATTATTAAGCTATCAAACTAAGTAGCGACTACTACAAGACACCTTTTCACGTTTCATTGAGTTGTCTTTGAGTAAAATGCCTGTGGTATATGATATACAGACGGACATGACAAAACTATAAGGGTTCCGTTTTTGCCATTTTGGCTACGGAACCATAAAATATATGAAAGCAAAAAAAAAATTTTCAAAAAAATAATATCGGTTCCAATAATAAATCCTGTGGGACGGCCAGGTGACAAATGTAATACCTGAAGTTATGTAGTTTTCGCATATCACAGGAAAATTGAAACTGAAATGCTTTGACAGTTATAAAAAAGAAGTCAAAAGCTTTTGTAAACTGTATACCAGTTTCTGTTTCGAGATTTCAATAGTTTGATATTGTCAATTGTTGTGCAATCGTGAATTGTCACGCTATGCATCAAATTCTATATCAATATACACTGACGGACTTATAAACTGCATCAAAGTAATAGACGACTTTGAAATAAATATTTTAACCAAGTATGCAAACTTTCTATACAGATTTAAATTGAAACCTCTAGATTGGTTCGTGAACTTTAAAACAGCGTAGGATCATATCTTTAAGTTTAAGTTTATGTACTGGAAAGGACCTTAAGACCTTTTTTGAAGAAAAAACAGAAGTTTAAGGAAAAATTGTTTAATTAAAAAATTGGTTTTAACAATAGACACAAACTTTATGCAAGGGTTTATTTGTGTTTTAATAAGGTGTATTACCCCCACGTGCCCTTATTACGGATTCTAATCGGTTCCGCATAGATTTTATAAGGGTTTTTAAAAGATCTTGCGGAATATTGTCCCATTCTTCTGAAAGTGCTGTTCTTAGTGCTGCCACTGTCGTAGGCGAAGGGTTTCTCGCATATACAGCTCTTTTTAAATTGTCCCAAACATGCTCGATGGGATTAAGATCCGGGCTGCGTGCTGGCCAATTCATTGTACGTATCCCAACCTCTTCGCAATAATGTTGAACTTGTGCAGCTGCATGCGGCCGGGCATTATCCTGCATTAAAGTAAAATTGTTGCCTATGAATCCCATGTAAGGCACCACGTGATCTTCTAATATCTCTGTTATGTAGCGATGTGCTGTCAAACCCCCTCTATTACCGTTTTGACGGACCATGTCTATGAACACAAGTTCTGTTCGCCCGTTCATCGATATGCCACCCCAGACCATACATGAACCGCCTCCAAAAGGAACACGCTCCTCAATGCAACTTTGAGCATATCGCTCCCCACGTCGACGATAGACTCTTCTGCGACCATCTGCACCATATAAACATGTCCTACACTCGTCCGTGAACAATACAGAGGCCCACTGCTCTTCTGTCCAATTCAGGTGATGACGCGCAAATCTTAAGCGAGCTTGTCTGTGAGCTGCAGACAACTTTGGACCATTTGCTGGTCTAAAAGGGGTGATAGCCGCTTCCTTTAACCTTCTTCTTATTGTTCGTGCACACACGTTTTTTCCACGCACTTCATTAAGCTCGGTTTTGATGTTAACTGACGTGAGGAAACGATTTCGCAGGGAAGTTGTAACAATAAATCGGTCATCACGACCTGTGGTTGCTCGAGTTCTGCCTGTACCACGTCTCCTCCTGTAAGAACCTGTCTCTACAAACCTTCTGTATATTCTACAAACCGTAGACTGGTTTAAATTTAAATTTCTACCAATCGTTCGTTGATCCAAGCCCTCCCGCACCAATGCTACAATTTGTGCCGCTTGTTCGGACGAAGTATCCATATTATGGTTCAAAAACTCTCGATGTGTTAAAAAACTAACCCAACAATTATGCTGGTAACAATAATTCAATTGACCAAACAAAAAAAATCAATGAGAATTAATTTAAAACTTTGCTATAAATAACACGCAAATCTGATACTACGAGTAAATTTTCTTTTCCCGGCTATATTCATTTGTTTTACCGCAGTTCTATTTTTAAATTTAATTTTTTTTAAGATTAAGAGCCAGTCTTTCCATATTTATATAATTTAATCTAAAAAGTTTGCATACTTATTATAAAAAATCCTTTTAGAGTAAACCTGAACTTTGATGCAGTTTATGAGTCCGTCAGTGTAGAATTTGATGCATAGCGTGACAATTTCGGGAACGAATATACAATCTGCAGTAGGTCTACTAACTTAGATTTGTAATGAATTGATGTTGCCGTCAGAGTTTAACACATTTGAATAACGTATGTTCATAGGTACAGCAGATAAGTAGGATACGTAGGATGCTGAACAAAAAAAAAAGTCCAAGATTAGGAATCGAATCCGCTACCATGAGTTTTCCACCACACTGCCTCTGTGGCGCGGTGGGAGTGTGTCCGACTGCTATGCAAGAGGTCGTGGGTTCGATTCCCACACGGGACACCACTTTGTGTGATCAACAAATTGTTGTTCCGAGTCTGGGTGTTCTTTGTATCCGTGACTTGTATGTTTGTAAAGTCCCCCGCGACACAGGGCTTGTAACAAATTGCGCGACGTGTCATTTAAAAAAAAAAGTGATCTCTCGGTCTCGCCGAGTCTCCAATTCTCGATTGCTTTTTTTTGTCATCATTTAAATACCTAACTGCATATCGAAAACTGTATGAAATTAGCATACTTACTTAGGTATACTGTTCAAAAAATTTAAATAAGTAGCAATGACCTGTTATAAGAAAAGGAAGTATATACCTTATCTACCTAATATCTACTAGGATTCAAGAAATATACTAAAATCACCAATGAAATCTCAGGTATGTAGGCACAGGCGGATCCAAGATTTTTGGGCCTCTCAGCCCCCCCCCCACATTGTGCATGCAACTCACACTTGACCGATTACGGGTAGGTGAAACGAAGTGTATACCTCCTCCCTACCCGCCATAATCATGTTAGATCCGGCATTCGTGCCCCTCGAAAGAAATCTTGGACCCGCCACTGTAATTACTATGTTGGTGCCTAAGTACACCCTTATGTGTTACCTACCTACAATAAAGTTTGTACGGAATTTGTATTGCAAAAAAAACTACCAACCTCTCATTGTACTCAGTAATAAAAATATAGTAGGAACAGGGAGGATCAGTAAACTTATTATTATTCACATTGAATCTAACAAAAAATATATTTGTGTAAAAAATAGGGCCCACCATTGACACGCACAAGTCACGAGCTAGCTGTTAATAAAATGTATGACACACAGTTCGTACACTTATTACGTGACTGGATTTGCGCGATTGAAAGAATATTGGTGTCTAAAAAAGGAATATAATATTATAGGTACCTATCTATCTACCGCAAAAAAATGTTGGGCTTTGGCTTATGAGGTTGTCCGTCACGCAATCACGCGTTCGTTGTATCACCGGTATCGAGTCTCGGGTTCTCGTCACGACTCTCGATCCAGACATTCGAATTTCGATTCATTCATTCAGTCTGCGAGCGATCGCCGCACGGAGTGGATGTTTCGTGCGCGCCGTTTTCTCGTATACGCGACTTTACCGCCATACTCAATTTTCGAAGTTTATAAAACTTGAAAAGAGTGTTGTTTGTGCAATAATGACGTCTGTTAGTGTTTACTTTGTGTGATAAACGCAGTTGCAGTGTTACTTTTTGTGTTTTTCAAAGTTGTGAAGTTATTTTACGTCATTAGTGGA